>OX336392.1:461864692-464557123 GCA_946902985.2 Meconema thalassinum
AAAGCCGACCGGCCCAAGCATCATCAGCTCACTTCGAACCAAGCTCTTGCATGACAAGGTGCTGCTGCTACGTTGAGCCAAGGCACATGGTTGCCGGATCTACGCAGAAGATATCTTTAAATTGTGATAATCACAAAAGTGTTATGATACGTGTGGAACATAGTAAGTTTCCGGCAGAGGGAATCACTAAGGTGATTGTTATTTTTCTACGGACACTGGTGAAATACTTTATTTCTATATGGACACATGCTAGACTTTGTCTAGAAAGTACTTTGTCACAGTCCAGTAATAATAATTCAATACTTGGATATTTTAATCCAATTAGTCAGTTTCATAAATTGTAACTTGATAACCACTCCGATCTTTCAGTATATTGAAGGCCAGTCTATCACGGTGTTGTTCATTAGCCGACAAAGGGAAACTATAAGTTGCTTCGCGCATGATAGATGGTGATAAACCATGCCCAGGGAACGATCTTCAGAACAGCCGTTGATTGATTTAGACTGTCAGTGTTTTCTTGTACTGAAAAGATTACCGTGAGTTATGTTACAACTGACGTATTTGAGAATAGATCATTTGGATCTGACCCCATTTAAGCAAACTGCTATGGATTTAATTGAAGCCAATATTAAAATGGATCAGCAGTTACTTCAAACTTCAAGAAATATTTCCACTATGTCGTGTTAGACAGATTGTGGGTATATAATGGCGGCCGATTCAAGGATTAGACGTGCGTGTCCAATAGGGCATGTATCTGGACAAATCTGGTACAGACCAGGTTCACTACGCTTCAAGACCAACGAGAAATGTAAGCCACATTTGACTTTTATGTTATGCCTAGCTAATTGGAACAAACTCATTTTCTGCAGATGACCAACACATTTGTTTTTCTTCGTATTTAAATCTTGCAATGATTTACGCAAGACATATTAGAGTTATTCTGAGTATTTTCAGCACCCAGAACAGTTTAGGATCGATGACTGAGCATTTATTTGAATGTTTCATATTTTTTGATAATCACGGTAATCAGCCGAGGTAACTGTAGAAGTTAATAATTATTTTTGTTGAGAAATGGATATTTATCCATATTCGAAGAATCGAACATGTGGATTCTCACATAATGAAATAATAATTAAACACATTTACAATAATATAACTAATAATAATCTACTACTAATAATAATAATAATTATTTTCATAACTTTTCTAAATAATTCTTGGATCCTATATTTTCTAATAATCACATTCATTGAGAGAGAGCTTATGAAGTAGTTTAATCATTTCTAGTTTGGTACAGGTGATTTTCCGAAGGATAGTGGTTAGCGCAACCCCTTATTCAACCAACATTACAGTTCTGGTTGAACAGTTAATATTTGCAATGAGCAAAGTATATTTTTCAGATAACACGGAGAGGCATGAAACGGGAAGCAAATGATATTTGTATCAATTAGGATATTTTTGTATTTATATAAAATCATGACTTAGATACACATTCGAAAGTGAAATAGAGAGTATCATAAGTGTGGTAACTTCACGATTTGAACTGAATGGTAAAATAAAATAAACTTGTAAGTTTATAAATCTTCCAGTGTTGATAATAAGCAGAGGCTTGATTTATTGTATAAATTTGGGGAAGAAAATGTATGTGTGTGGAGTAGTTGAAATGCCATTCCCAGGTGCGCATGTTTAAGTCGCAGGAATGAGGAGGTTTTTATTTGAGCATCAATCAAATAGCAGGTTCGATGACTCAGTGTTAAAGAAGGAGTATTGGAACTACACATTGCGTCGTATGAATGACCCAAAGGTTATTTCTTAAAAACCATCAGTTCTTATTTCAACCTTGTTTACGGATTCCATTAAGACTTTGATTTTGCTAGAACCCGGATTTGTCATGATAGTATTTTATTCTTCTTCAGAGGAAGACCTTTGCCGTTGTTGTTGGGATATTGTGTTATTACACAAATAATAGAATGGGCCACTGCCAATTAAAAATAATTCTATAACCACGAATAATTTGAAGGATGTTTTCAATCCTAGTGTCATGAATTAAATGAATTTATTATGAAGCTACAATTCTTATTTCTGCATTCTGTTCAAGAATTGCAAGTTGTGAAAGTTACTAAAATGGCCACAAATATAAATATTTTTCTTAATAATGATTCCAAGTGGAAAATCGAATAGTTGAATGGTCCAACAATTTATTGATCAAGTTGATGATTCAGAAATCATATATTTTGTTAGGAACTTGAAGTTCATAATCGAGTCACTTCTCGAAACGTTTAATATCAGAACAATTAATTTTGTTGTGCTTCGCACAGTTCTTCGATACTATGCTCAAGGGTCAGATACTTTTTAGATGTTGTTATTAATATGTGTACATAATTTGTGTTGATTCAGAGATAATAATATTTTTTGAAACTGGAAGAATAAGTGAAAGTTAAAAATTCTATGAACAATTATTCTACGAGTGTTAATATTATGTAAAAATTCAACCAGTGAACTACAGTATTTCCAGTAAAGACAATTAAATTTGAACTGGATTTAATCATAAATAATGGATATAATTTTGGAACACAGTCTACAGGACTGTTAATCAGACTAGTGTCTCCAAAGATAATTGTCCAATGTGTTGGAAAATTTCTGTACATTGTGTAAATAGTAATGTGGGTCGCCCGCCACACATGAATGATGCTGCTTTGAGCATTTTATTTTGCAGTCAATTTTAAATTCAGAATAAAATGAGATAATTTTACATGATGTGTTATGCCCAGTTGAATCTCCTTCTATCCTTATTGTTGCATTGAGCCAAAAATCAGTAAAGCATTTTTTTCATTTGATGTCGTTTTTACGATTAGCTTTAACCCATCTGGCGCCCCGGGATATTTTGACTCTCGTGCTGACTGATTCTTGGTAAAATGCATATGTGGTCGTGCGGACTCCGGTCTAAACGGGCACAGTACAACGTGCCCTTTACGGAGTGGGAACTCCGCGGAGCGCTGGCGCTCTGCAGGGACACGTCTCCTGGCCCGGATAATATTCACAACCAGATGCTTAAACACCTTAACGATGAGAGCATTCGTTATTTGCTCAGGGTGTTTAATCGTATCTGGTTGGAAGGTGTGTTTCCAGCGCAATGGCAGGAAGGTATCATTATACCTATCCTGAAGCCCGATAAGGATCCCAAATTGACAGGGAGTTACAGACCTATTTGTCTCACTAACGGTCTGTGCAAGCTCTTTGAGAGGATGGTCAATCGGCGCCTAGTGTGGGTCCTGGAGAAACGGGGACTCCTGTGTGAATACCAGTGTGGTTTCAGGGCGTCTCGGTGTACCAACGACCATCTGGTACGCCTGGAGACCGCCATACAGGACGCTTTTCTCCGGAGACAGCAGCTAGTCGCTGTTTTCTTCGACCTCGAGAAGGCCTATGACACCACTTGGCGTTACGGCATCCTCTCTACCCTGCATCAATGGAAATTCAGAGGTAACTTGCCGGTTTTTATTGCGAATTTTCTGTCCCTTCGCCTGTTCCGTGTCCGAATAGGGGGGACATATTCGCAATATCATATACAGGAAAACGGAGTCCCACAGGGATCGGTGCTTAGCGTAACATTATTTGCGATTGCCATAAACGGTATAGTCGCTGCTGCTGGTCCAGCAGTGGTACCGTCGCTATATGTAGACGACTTCGCTCTACATTATAGTGCGCAAAATATGGCGGTCGCTGAACGACAGTTACAACAAGCTATTCGGAGAGTGGAACGCTGGACACTGGAGCATGGCTTCCGCTTCTCAACCGCTAAGTCCTCGGTTGTCCATTTCTGCCGAAAGCGCACCCTCCATCCAGATCCTGAGCTTTATCTGGGCAATGTAGCTTTGCCTGTTGTTGCTGCGTACCGGTTCCTTGGGCTCCTTTTCGATCAGAAATTGACGTGGGAACCACACGTGCGGTGTTTGAAAACTGCCTGTGCTAAGAAACTCAACATGTTGCGGTTTCTTAGCGGCACCTCATGGGGGGCGGACCGCGCGGTGCTCCTACGTTTTTATAAGTCACTGATATTATCTAGGTTACATTATGGCAGTGTAGAATATGGTTCGGCCCGTAAGTCAGTGCTTGTTAAATTGGACAGTGTCCACCACGGCGGTGTGAGGCTGGCGACGGGTGCCTTTCGGACAAGCCCAGTCGTCAGCTTGCTCGCCGAGGCTGGCGTACCTCCTTTACACCTGAGGCGCCAACAAGTACTGCTGACCTATGCTGCAACTATTCGACAGATGCCCCTTCATCCAAGCTATCCATGTTTGTTTTCCAATCCGAATCGCCGGCTATATGATGCGCTCGCCCGAGCCACTCGGCCGGCGGGGATTCGCTTGGATGACTTATACCGTCAGTTCCGATTTTATTCTGTCTCCTGTATCGTCCGAATACCTAGGAAGGCCCCTCCGTGGATGGTCTCTCGCCCTGATATCATCCTGGATCTGCAAACCGGCCCCAAGTCGGACACGGACTCCTCCGTCCATCGGAGGCTGTTCCAGTCCGTGGTGATCCGGGATCAGGGCTTCTATTCACGGACTGTTCGAGTGTAAACGAGAAAGTAGGCTGTGCATTTGTGGTTGAGGATCGTCGGTTTCTCTTCTCACTTCCCGAGGCCTGTGGCGTGTACACTGCGGAGCTCTATGCCATCTTAGAGGCGCTGCGGTACACGTTATCAGACGATCACCAGCACTTTCTTGTGTGTACTGACACTCTGAGTGCGCTGCAGGCGATCGATATGTGTTTCCCGAAGCACCCGTTGGTCCAGCGTGTGCACGACCAGCTCGTCAGTTCGCGTAACGCTGGAAACGGGGTGACCTTTGTGTGGCTTCCTAGCCACATGGGTATTGCGGGAAACGAGCTTGCTGATCAGGCGGCGAGAGAGGCAGTCGCACTGCCCTCGCTACCGTATAAGGTGCCTGCTAGTGATGTGTGCTCTAAGTTGCGGCATTCGATCCTGTCGCATTGGGAGGAGGCATGGCGTGCCATGCCTCCACCCAACAAACTGAGAGGCATCAAGGAGACAACGAAGGTGTGGAAATCTTCCTTCCGATCTCACCGGAAGGAAGCTGTGGTACTCTGTCGACTCCGGATCGGCCATGGGATTGCTACGCACTCCCACTTGCTAAAGAGAGAAGATCTTCCTGTGTGTACTTGTGGCGCCCACCTAACCGTGGCACACCTTCTCTTGGAGTGTGTGGATCTGTCCGATCTGCGAGGGACTCTTAAACTGCTTATACCCTCTCCCTTATTCTCCGTGATGACTGGCCGTCAGCTGACCTCGTCATCCGGTTCATGAGGGAGAGTGGTTACTTTTTTAAGTTTTAATGTGTAGTTACGACTTTTAATTCTGGTTAAATCTGTTTTATGTTTTTTATTGTGTTATTTATTGTATTGTTCACTATGCCTTATTTGTTTTATCTTTTTTTACCATCCGCCTTTTATTCTTTTTATCCAAATAAGGCATAATTTTTGGGGCTCACTGTCTGTTTTATAAACACCATTTTCGCTTCATCCATGGCAGTGAGTTGTTTTTATCTACATCCTTTCATTTCACGCCATTTCATTTCATTAGGGGCCGATAACCTCGATGTTAGGCCCCTTAAAACAACAATTATCATCATCATTTCATTAGGGGCCGATAACCTCGATGTTAGGCCCCTTAAAACAACAATTATCATCATCATCATCATGATCCTACAATAATACTATTCAGTCGCCTTTTTTTTAATAAAAACCAAAGATTGTTGATCATAGTTTATTCATTCATGTTTGTTAATTTATTTCAAAGAAACCAACAGGTTATGGGTTCAGTCACGCATTGAAATAAAGTGCGTAATTTGACGAAATAAAAAACAAAGTATTTTGTGCGCGATATTTTGACGTAAACTCCGAGAAGCCAATCTTGAGGTTAGGACCAAGTGCTCACACAATGGATTCAACTAGGATAATCAACGTTGCCCTTCTGGAAGGAAAAGCGAACTGGAACACATGGAGATACAAAATAAGTATTTGCCTACGTGGGATCACCGGAATTATAGACGTAATTGAATGCAGGTTAGTGAAGCCAACCTCACTTTCTGAGGACGCAACCACTGATGCAAAGGCGGCGTATCAGAGTAAGCTTGATGTTTTTAATAAAGCGGGTAGCCACACATTGATTGTATTAACTACTAACATGTCAGAAGAGACGTTACAAAAAATCATGCGTCTCACGTCAGCTCGGGAATTGTGGTTAGAACTCCACAAACTATTTGACGGTGTCTCAGAAGATAAAGTTTACAATTTATGCCTGCAATTCTTCAGCTACAAAAAGGCAAATGAGGATGACATCGCAACGCACGTTTCAAAATTAAGGAATCTGTGGAGCGAACTAAAGCAGGAAATGTCCAGAGATGCCGAAATCAACTCTGATCTGCCAGATGTGTTTATGATTTGTAAAATTCTAGGTACACTGCCAGAAGAATATTTTTCGTTCAAGTCTAGCTGGATGTTGATGTCAAAAAGGGACAGGACAGTCGACAATCTGACCAATCAGCTGTGTGCGTACGAGAGGGCGCTCAGAAGCAAAGGAGAATCACCTCAACAAGAAGCACTCTACTCGGATTCGTCCAAACAGAAAACCCAGCAGCAGAACTCTTCGCAAAACTATCTCCAAAAGAGCAACAAAAAGAAAATATTCTGTCCTTACTGCAGGAGACCTAACCACACTATCAAACAGTGTAGGAAGTGGATCGCCGATGGAAGACCGCCCAAGCCCAGCAACTCAGGAACATCAGAAAGCGGTACCAACATGATTTTGGTCGCTATAACCTCGACTGTGATGAACTCAGAATGCAACTCTGACGACTGGTTTGTAGATAATGGAGCAACGAGCCATGTTTCTAATAACAGGAACATTTTTAGGACATTTGAACCATTTTCTACGGAACACTCAGTAACCACAGTGAACGGTGTGAAGGTTGCGGCCATTGGAAAAGGTGACATCGACATCGAAGCAGTAGTTAACGGCGAGCGGCACAAGCTCACGTTGGCTGATGTATGGTGCGTTCCTGGGATCCAGAGAAAACTATTCTCAGTCCTTGCAGCCCAAGACAGAAACAAGGACAGCAGGTTCGTCTCGTAAAGAGAGGTCTGCAATTTCGTCGTCAACGGCGAAGTGAGATTAATTGGCGTTCGTGAGCGGTTCGGTGGACTCTACAAGCTGAGAGTGAGGAGCGTGAACAACACTGCATTCAAGGAAGTCAACGCAACATAAAAGGACAACCTTCTCCAACTTTACCATCAACGATTCGGACATCAGAACAAGCGACACGTGAGATCCCTCCTGAACAAAGAGCTGGGAATCCCCGTTGAGGTGGACAGCGAACTGTGTGAAGGCTGCGTCTACGGCAAGGCTCATCGTCTGCCTTTCGGAACGAGGTCTGGAACTACGACTTCCCCCAGGGGCTCACTTCTAGTGGGCGTGGGTTGGCGACCACGGGGCCCCAGCTGAGTCCGGCATTGCTTCCACTTACTTGTGCCGGGCTCCTCTCCGTCTTCTTTCCTGTCGACCACACTTGGTCAACTCTTGTTCTCTTCCGACCCCGACGGTATTAGGGTATCCGAGGCCTAGGGAGTCTCTTCCTTTCCCGCCTTAATTGGCCCTTGTCTCATCTTTCCTGACACCCTCCTTTTGTGAGGGGTCAGCCTTCTTTTTCTTTTCCTTTTACCTCCTGCCTTGTGCTCAAGGCCCTTAAGGAGGCAGGGTGTATGTAGCCCCACCACTTCAGGTGCACCCTAGATAATGCTACACCCTCAGGGGCTCACGGCTGGTGAGTTCGGGAGTTGGCGACCCCGAGGGATTCCTGAGCTGGGTCCGTTTTCCCCTTTTTTCCCTTCCCTTTGGGGCGGACCCTCTCCTCTCTCCCCTCCCCTCTCTCCCCTCCCCTCTCCTCTCCAATCCTCTCCTCTTTTCCTTATTAGTTAGTTTTAGTTTTAAGTTTAAATTTCGTTTTCATCTTCACGATCACCCACACCATCAGGGGCCGATAGCCTAGATGTTAGGCCCCTTAAAACAACAATTATCATCATCATATCATGGAACTACGAAACCGGGAGAGCGGATTCACACAGATATCTGCGGCCAATTCGACGAGTCGATGTCAGGATGCAAGTATTTCGTCCTCTTCAAGGATGATTTCACGAAGTTCAGGACTATTTACTTTATCAGAGAAAAGTCTGAAGTTCCAGAGAAATTAGCCCAATTCGTTGCAGAAGCTAAGACTCTCGGACACAACATCTGGGAGCTGCTGAGTGACAATGGCAAAGAATTCGACAACCAGTATGTCAGAAAAATCTTGCAGAAAGAAGGAATTGTTCAACGACTCGTCACGCCATACACTCCGGAACAAAATGGATCCAGCGAAAGAGAGAACCGCACCGTGGTCGAATCTGCTCGAGCAATGATGTATGCTCATGGAAAACTTCCACAAAAACTTTGGGCTGAGATGATCCAGACAGCAGCCTACGTCCTTAATAGGACTGGACCTTCCCACGCTGAGGGAACATCTCCCTACGAGCTATGGTACGGCAGGAAACCAGGTCTGAAGCATCTTCGGGTGATCGGGTCTACCTGCTATGCGCATGTTCCCAAGCAGCAAAGGAAGAAGATGGATCCCAAGGCCACCAAAGGAATTCTTATCGGATACGGTTACAGGATCTTTTGTGAAGAGGAAGGTAAACTAATTCGATCGAGAGATGTCACCTTCGATGAGAAAGTATTGCAGCACAAGAACGATGTCAATCTTCCGGGAAGCTTCGACTCCTCTGTTCAACCAGAACAAGGTTCGATCCCTGAAGAATATCAAGCTTACGACGAAACGCAGAGCGAAGAGGAGGAAGATGAATTCTGGGACCTGAATAATGAAGACGAAGCTGAAAGTCAACCAGAACAAAAAGGTACTCCGATCTCAGATGAAACCATCGTTCGACGACTTCGTGAGCGTTCGTCTCTCAATCCTCCATCAAAGTATCAAGACTTCGTGATGTATCTCTCAAGCCTTCAACAAGAACCTGAATCCTACAGTGAAGCCATGAGATCAGATCAACAGGACCAGTGGAAGGAAGCCATGGGCCGTGAGATGAAAGCTCTTGAAGAGAACAAAACTTGGGAACTGGTTGAACTGCCTCCAGGAAAAAGAGCCATTTCAAACAAATGGGTCTACCGAGTTAAAACGAACGCCGATGGATCGGTCGATAAATTCAAAGCCAGATTGGTCATCAAAGGCTATTCACAGCGGAAAGGAGTAGATTATAATCAAACCTTCAGTCCAGTGGCCAGGACATCAACCATCAGAACATTGCTCAGTGTTGCTGCAAAAGAGAAAATGAAACTAGCACAGATCGACGTTTCAACGGCATTTCTCTATGGTGACCTCCAGGAAACTATATATATATATATATATGCAACAACCTGAAGGATATGGTGATGGATCTGCCAGGGTATGCCGCCTGAAGAAAAGCTTGTATGGACTGAAGCTAGCTCCTAGATGCTGGAATGAGAAGTTCAGCAACTACATCGTCAGCCTGGGATTTCGGCGAAGTGAAGCAGATCCTTGTCTCTTCGTGAGGCAAAAAGGACGAAAGAAGATGTTCTTCGTCCTCTACGTTGACGATGGAATGATTGCAGCTGAAGATGAGCAGGAACTCCATAAATTTATCGACGATCTGAAACGGGAGTTTAAAATCACCTCTAAGCCAGCATCGTACTACCTAGGATTGGAAATCAACCAAGGGAAAGATGGGTCAATACGTGTGAGCCAAGCTCATTACACGGAAACCATACTGGAGAAATTCAACATGAGTAGTTGCAAGGCTGTGACTACTCCAATCACCAAGGACAACGATGCAGAAGAGAGCCCTCGGAACTTCAAGTTTCCATACAGACAAGCTGTTGGAGCACTCATGTTTCTCATGTGCGGCACTCGACCAGACATCGCGTGTGCTGTCAGCGTGGCCTCCAGGAACCTTGACAAACCAACCGAACGAGACGTGCTCAGAGTGAAGAGGATCCTGCGGTACTTGAGAGGCACAACCGATCTTGGACTGTTCTACAAAGCCAACCTGGGAGAGGAGGTTTTTGATTGTTTCAGCGATGCAGATCACGGTGGTGACTTCAGTTCGGGCCGCTCAACCTCAGGGGTCCTGTGCCTCAACTCGGGATCGCCTATCTCGTGGATAAGACAGAGACAGCCCTCTGTTGCCATATCCACAACCGAAGCTGAAATCGTGGCTGCCAGTGAAGCCGCAAGAGAGACCATCTGGATCAAGAGGCTTCTGACTGAACTAGGCCAGTTGAAGTCGACGCCCATTCTGCAAGTCGACAATGAAGCAGCCATCCGGCTAGCACAAAATCCTGTGTTTCATCGGAGAACGAAACACATTCGTATCAGACACTTCTTTGTTCGCGAATTGGTCACAGCAGGAGAAATAGACATTTCAAGAGTTGACACACAAAATCAGCTCGCGGATATTTTGACCAAACCTTTGTTTTCAATTCGTTTTCGAAAATTATGTAACGACATGGGGGTCTGTAAAGTTATTAAATAAGGGAGAGTGTTGATGTATTTCACATCATTATTGTTCTTTAATAACTCTGATATTTAACTACACTAGCGCCATATGTGAGAACACCCACTCACATAAGCTGGAGTAACCACTCTTATCTTTTTATCTTCTTTGATCCTACAATAATACTATTCAGTCGCCTTTTTTTGAATAAAAACCAAAGATCGTTTTTCAAAGTTTATTCATTCGTGTTTGTTAATTTATTTCAAATAAACCAACAGTTTTCATGCCCTGCATATATGTATATATACTGTATGCGTAATACCTGCCAACTCTCCCGATTTAGATGGGGGACTCCCGATTTCAGACCATTTCTCCCGCCCTCTCGCTTAACGTATTAAATCTCCTGGTTTTTCAAAAATTCCACGCGTAATTTCGGATTGAATGTGCGAGATGACACTCCAGTCGTCTATCGAACGGATCGACTTTACGTGTTTTGAACAAGACCAACTACAATATTCAGACCTTAATGCAGGTAACGAAAGTGTGAAAATGGCGTATGCGGAAGCCCAAGATATTGTTTGTTTACATTCGTTGCTGGGATACAATATTAGCTTTGATTAGCTTTGTTTGATTAAAGTTGGGATAAAATATTGCTCATCTGTAATTTTTAGTGTCTTCAGTATGTCTGTTAAGTCCAGTTCGCGTTAATGTACTGCAATCGTGTGTAAATATGTGATAATACGCTTATTATAGACCGGTTCGATTGTGTGATGATTGTTCAGTCGACCGATGGCATTGTGTCAATTACTGCAGATATTGAAGTACCTAAGACTAAAGCATTAATAGAAGTGTCTCAATAATATGCACCGCAATGATTTGATAGTTAGTGACAATATAATAATAGCTTAGTACACTTCAGTACCGGCGAACTTAAGTACGTAAAGGGAAAACGCAATGAGCATCTACGGCAAGACCAAACCGTTGGCGTTATCTTGAACGCTCAGCTTCATGTGCCTCCGTAAATCCTTACCAGTCTAGCAGATATTCTACACTGCCTTGTATACACGCCAAATATTACAGTGAACTTCTGTTTTATTGGTCAGGGTGACCGCTTTCTGGAGAACTCAGGGAACACAGGGAATTTAAATTGCATAGAATGAACAGGGAAAATAAAGGGAAAAAAATTGGCACGATGAAAATAAATGTCGTAACGTATGATTGGGCTTAGTAATAATGCATCATTGGCGGTATTTAATTAATCTTGCGTACAAGATTAATTGTCGTTAAGATTAAAGATTAAGTACCATAATTTGACCGTTCTGCCATTTCTTCTTTTCGGATATTCGCCTTTCAGGGTATCCAAAGTCAGAAAAATTAGCCTCGCGAGAAATGAAAATGACTCGGGTGTTTATACCTTATTCCATATACTGTAAGTTGAGCACTTAGACGAGCACACTACCTTTGATTGAAATATTACAGACACTGTATCAATGTAAACTGACTTTAACTTCACGTCAGTAAGAGGTAAGAGCCCTTCTCCGCGGCTCTGGCGTGTTGTCATTTGACTCAACTTATATGGAATAAGGTATAGTTGTGGTGTAACGTGATTTACTGAACAGATGGCGCAAAATCTGAATCGAGTTTACTTATGTCCCAGGCATCCTTCCTGTACTGTCGACTTGTGTATGGAAATGATTTGCAGACTGTTAAAGCATTTTTTTATAACAAGCGATTAGCGAAGACACATACAGGTAAATGGAATTTCTTTGTCTATAATGAGTAATGAAACAAATACTGTATTTACTCGCCTATAACACCCCCTTTCTTTTCCGAATTTTCGGCATCAAAAATAGGGGGGTGTATAATAGGTGAAAATTACCCTTGATATAAGTTAGGATGGCGTGGTATAAAGGCACACAAAGGAGTACCTAGCGTCCTTAAATCAACACACTAGTAACCTTGACCTAATTTACGATAAAAGTGATAACAGCCCATTTAAATTGCCACTCTTGCATCATCACAGCGCTGCAGCCGCACAGCATTACGTGCGTTGATTTCAAGGTGACGCAGTCTTCCAATGTTACGTCGCAACTACCTGAAATATGGAAGATTTATTTCTAATACCGACCACATTTTCGTACTTCTCCTTTTTTCACACTGCGGAAGGACTTAGAAGTTTTCTTGGTTCCCAATAATTTGTCCTTCTGGCTGCGCCAATACTGAATCGTACACGGCTGCACTTCGTATTTATGACTCGCCGCCTTCACTCCATTTTCTGCAGCAAATTCTAGCACTTTCAGCTTGAAGGATGCCGTAAAACTTGTTGTCTTGCTCATTTTCAGTCCTGCTTGTGTATTGCACGCTCTTACACACGGCCGTGGGGGACGCGAGACACGGAACTCGTAAGCTGGTAGGGGGAGTGAGTAGCCATTGTCGAGGTCAATAATGCACAGTTGGTGCAGGCAAAAGCGCGGGTTTTACCGTTAATTGGAATCTTGTAGGCCTATTTGCTACATTTTTCTGATTATTTCTCCTACCCAATTCCTATTTTTACAATTACCCCCCCCCCCCCAATAATAGTAGAAAATTGAAGGGGGGAGCGTTATAGGCAAGTAAATTCTAGTCTGATATCAATAGTTGTTTCCTTTATCGACTCCTCCAAATACGAACAGTTCATCACCACCAGAGGCGCCTTGGACTTAAAGTCTTGTGATACCGTGTATACCCGAATGTAACACGAGGTGTTTTCCCCACTTTTTGTGTTATAAAAACTTGGGGTGGTCTTATATTCAGGGTATTAAAAAAATTATCAAGGTTTTTAAAAATTGTTATTATTTGCAAAGTAGTATGTGGTGTTGGCATCTTGTAACTCGCAACGAATCAATGCGTTAATGAAGATTAAAATATGGTTTGTTATGTTTAATTACCATGCCTATACTAATAGCGTACATTTTGAGGTTAGGATTTACGCATACACATCATTTCAGGCGGATAAATTATATGTTCGAAAGAATACGGAAATATGTTTTAAGACAATCTTTACAAGAACAACCAGTCAGTTTTACGAGCAGTAATTTTGTGATCAACGTATCTTAATTTAATAACGTCTCCCATTCTTGAACAAAGAAATTATAGAGTATGTCTTGGAAAAGCGGGCAGAGGGATTTCCGATAACACGATGTTATAAAAATGAAAGCACGACCTTAAGGGCATATATTGTGCAAGTTACGAGTTATCGAGTATTTTTTTGAAAAAATCTGTAAGAGGCAGTTGATAACTAGGGCTTTTCTTATATTCGGGGTCGTCTTACATTCGGGTATATACGGTAATAGCGGACATACTTCTTTTTGATACTAGGATGATTGAAAGTTTACAAACATGTCATAGAGCTTACCATATTTGTTCTTGTTAAAGTTTAAATCCATTCCCTCATAAGGAAAAGTAACACCGTTCAAAAAGAGTCGTTTATTTCGTAATTGGATGTGGTCAAATTTTGATGCATCTTTATTTTGTTGATATTTACGATCTGTTTGAAATCCAACCAGGACATAGAGAGGTCGCTCTGTATACCGTGAGGTTTTTATAGACCAAGTATGTGTATCAGAGAGTGGTAATACCGGGTATTCATGCAGCTCCCAGCTTCTAAATTGAATGGGTAAAGCTGTATCCTTCTCCCCAATCTTGAGCAGACTCAATTTTTTCTGATCCGATAGAGTAACGTGCGATACATTCCATAGAATTCGTTAAAGTAAAATTTTTGAATCTATTGGCGCTGCATCAGCTCCCTTTAGCGCATTATAATCACTCCTGTCTCGTACAAGAATCAGATCCTGTCTTGCGTTCACAACAATGCGCTTATGATCCTCTGCAAAGCCTAGTATTAATTTTAGAGGTAAATGCCCAGTAAATGTACCATCATCGTTAATCATCCAGTCGTTGGTCGAGTTGGGACACCAACCGGCCATACAAAAAGCTTTACTCTCCCCCCCAGGGGCTCACATCTTGTGGGCGTGGGTTGGCGACCACGGGGCCCCAGCTGAGTCCGGCATTGCTTCCACTTACTTGTGCCGGGCTCCTCTCTTTCTTCTTTCCTGTCGACCTTCCTTGGTCAACTCTTGTTCTCTTCCGACCCCGACGGTATTAGGGTATCCGAGGCCTAGGGAGTCTCTTCCTTTCCCGCCTTAATTGGCCCTTGTCTCATCTTTCCTGATACCCTCCTTCTGTGAGGGGTCAGCCTTCTTGTTCTTTTCCTTTTACCTCCTGCCTTGTGCTCAAGGCCCTTAAGGAGGCAGGGTGTATGTAGCCCCACCACTTCTGGTGCACCGTCGATAATGCTACACCCTCAGGGGCTCACGGCTGGTGAGTTCGGGCGTTGGCGACCCCGAGGGATCCTGAGCTGGGTCCGTTTTCCCCTTTTGTCCCTTCCCTTTGGGGCGGACCTTCTCCTCTCTCCCCTCCCCTCTCCTCTTTTCCTTCTATTTCCTTTTCTCTTTCAGATTCCCGCACTGTTTTTGTTACTCGAATCACCGTGTATCTAAATTCCCTTTTATCGATTTTTAAGGCATTTTTGATCTATGTTGCATTTTGTAAGTTTTTTCGATCTAAATTACATCTCGCGATTGTTTTCAACCTCAATTGCATTTTGTAAAGATTGACAATCTAAATTGCTTTTTAGTAAGTCTTTCAATGCAGGTTGCGGGGCCTTTTAGTGAGTATTTTGAATTTCAATTGCATTTTGTAAGTATTTTCAACCAAAACCGCATTTCGCACGAATTTTGAATCTAAATTGCATTTTGTTTGGGGGCATTTTGCACATATTTTGATTCTCAATTGCATTTTGTGGGTATTTTGAATCTAAATTACATTTTGTCAAGTATTTTCAATCTAAATTGCTTTTTGTAAGTATTGTCAATCCACATGAGTCGTTGGAATCATCGTACATTTTGTAAGCATTTTCAATTTCAATTGCATTTTGTAAGTATTTTGAATTTCGATTGCACTTTGTGAATAATTTGGATTGGAACTGGGATAAGGCCTATTTCAATCTGAATTGCATTGTGTATTTTCAATTTCAATTGCATTTTGTAAGTATTTTGAACCTCAATTGCATTTTGTACGTATTTTCGATCTCATTTGCATTTTGTAAGTATTTTGAATTTCAGTTGCATTTTGTAAGTATTTCGACGCTACATTGCATTTTGTACGTATTTTGAACCTAGCCTTCATTTTGTGGGTATTTTTCAATCTATTCCTTTTGTGAATCTTTTCGTTCTAAATTCCCTTTTGTAAGAACATTTTGTGAGTCGTTTCAATCCGAGTTCCTTTTTGTAAGTATTTTCCGTCTCACTTAATTTTCGTTCTGGTTTCCGTTTCATTATCATGGCAATACATTTGCATCAACATATCGTTTAGTAGCCGGATCTGTGTCATGTTTTGGATCATTTGTCAAAACAAATTGTTCATTTGCTTTCTTTGTTTTAAGTGTTCTTCCAAAGGCATCCATGGTTACACTGGAACTGAAACACCCACTTGCTTCATGTTTATAGAGACCACATCTTCCCCTTTCACGTTTATTAAATATGCAGATTATTAAGCAACAACATTCACTTCCGGTGGGAGACTTGGTGTCACACCTCTTCTCGACATCATCCGAACAACGTCATGGATCACTCTTCCCATCTTCCATTCGCTGTCTCATCACCGGACCATCAGGATGTGGAAAAACCAATCTTCTCCTTGAACGGAGTGCGCTTTCAAAATATCTATATCTTCGCCAAATCGCTGTATCAACCGCTGTACGTGTTCTTGGAACCCCCCCAGGGGCTCACATCTAGTGAGTTGTGGGTTGGCGACCACGGGGCCCCAGCTGAGTCCGGCATTGCTTCCACTTACTTGTGCCGGGCTCCTCTCTGTCTTCTTTCCTGTCGACCTCACTTGGTCAACTCTTTTTCTCTTCCGACCCCAACGGTATTAGGGTATCCGAGGCCTAGGGAGTCTCTTCCTTTCCCGCCTTAATTGGCCCTTGTCTCATCTTTTCTGATTCCCTCCTTCTGCGAGGGGTCAGCCTTCTTTTTCTTTTCATGTTATCTCCTGCCTTCTGCTTAAGGCCCTCAAGGAGGCCGGTTGTATGTAGCCCCACCACTTTTGGTGCACCCTAGATAATGCTACACCCTCAGGGGCTCACGGCTGGTGAGTTCGGGAGTTGGCGACCCCGAGGGATTCCTGAGCTGGGTCCGTTTTCCCCTTTTGTCCCTTACCTTTGGGGGCGGACCCTCTCCTCTTTCACTTTCCTATCTGCTTTTCATGGCTCTCCTTCCTTCCAAGTCCCTCAATCCGCCTTCTTCGAGGGTTGAGGGCATTTCTTTTCCTCCTGTCCTTCATTTGCCTTATTTTCCTTTAGTTTTCCATTTCTTCTTCTAGTTTGTAGGTTAGTTGTTATTTTTAGTTTTAAGTTCGCTTTTCATTTTCATCTTCACGATCACCCACACCATCAGGGGCCGATAACCTAGATGTTAGGCCCCTTAAAACAACAATTATCAACATCATCATGTTCTTGGAACAGGTCATGTCAGGTCTGCGCAACATGGGCTACTTCACATTTGCAGCGCACGAAGACGTCATTTCTCCAGACAGTGTTCGCCCCCATTCACTCATGATTTTTGATGATGTGGCCACAGAACGACAGGCCATCATTCAGGCTTACTAAATATATCGACTGTTTTTATCTCGCTCAAACCTATTCGCGAATACCAAAACAATTAATTCGTGACAATGCCAACGTGATTGTTCTCTTCCGACAGGATGAGCGCAACATGCGACACGCCTACGATGATCACGTGAACCCAGACATGACCTTTCAAGCCTTTACACAGTTGTGTGCCACGTGTTGGAACGCTCATCGCCACAGTTGTCTTGTTAATGATAAGCAGAGCAACATCAACAACGGACGCTACCGCATGGGGGTTTGATCATTTCATGCGTATTTAAGTAGCTGCATTGCTTTTCTGAACGTCATTTGTTCAGATATTATGGCAACAACAGGGAGTCAATTAAAAAAGCACATTATCCGTGCGCGAAATAGCATTCGACAAAAGTTTCGCTATCTAAAACGTGCACATGCCGATAGTGAACTGTTTGTTGAAAAACATTTGAAGTCACCTCTGGAAGCCGTGTTGAAAGGAACATCAAAGCCCAGTACACACTCAAAAGAAACACAGACAATTGAAGAGGAGGAGGAGGAGGAAGAAAATGATGAAGAACCTGACAGTGGTTTTTTCTCCATTGCTTCCGTCTTCTAGCTCCAAAGAATCGCCCCTGCCCCAGTTTTTGAAAACATCAATAATTGCTGAAACTCCCACTAGACCCAAAGAAAAGCAGCCTACTCTTAAGGAAATATTAAATACATCCGAACAATATGTGCGGTTAAAATCCATTTTACTACAAAATTATGGTGCGTTGGTTACCCCCTTCCTTGAATATCTGTTTACTAAGAAAACTGATACTACCTATGGTGTTCGCTATGAAAACAATAGATTTCGAATTGGCGATTCACCAATCAAGATAAGTGACAATGTTTTGATTGTTAAAACAGTTCGTTACAAATTGACGCCAGGTCTTTTAGAACTTTTATTTTCACGTACACCTTCTACCGAGGACTATGATAAAGAAGATCTTGAAAAGTATAAAAACATCTTGATGGCTACAAATGGTTTTAGACGCAATTATAAACGTTCTGAAGCAGTAAATGCTAATAAGGGCTTCAAATATAAAACCATCATATCAAAATTGTTTCCCGCCTATGAAAGTGTTCGCCGTGCGAATTCAGCGTCTGGTATCGCGTTTAATACTTTGAAACCATTCATCGATTTCGCCTATTGGAACAATCCAAATAAGTTGGTTAAACGTCTGCAACTGTTGCGTGCATCAGAACAGGCCGGTCATACCGGACACGAGGCGGAAATTTTAGAAATAGAAGAGGAGCTTCGTCATGCTGGCATTATTGTCTAATGAGTCAACGTGTTCATACACCCTCGCCTGTTAAGGCAGCCATTGTTCGCGAGTTGCATAGACCAGCTCGTCGTCTCTACCATCGTCGTCATGTCATCACACGGGGCGTTGACGATCTTTGGCAAGCTGATCTGGTTGAAATGATTCCCTGTGCCAAAGCTAACAACGGGGTCAACTATCTGCTCACAGTCATCGACGTTTATTCCAAAATGGCCTTTGTTGAACCTGTTCGGAATAAATCTGCACAACTGGTCACCGCTGCGTTCAAGACCATCATTCAGCGGTCAAAACGATAACCTCGTATGCTTCAAACAGATCAAGGCAAATAATTTTTCAACAAGACTTTTTCCGCTTATCTCAAATCGCTTGACATCCATCACTATTCCACTTTTAGCAATCTAAAGGCAAGTGATGTAGAACGTTTCAACCGCACACTCAAGACGCGCATGTGGGAACAATTCACAGCAAGAGGATCCTATCGCTGGCTTGAACTTGTAGGCGAGCTAGGTACACATTACAACAACACCAAATATAGAACCATCGGAATGAAACCACGCCTTGTAAACAAGTACATTGCGCAATTGGATCACATTCATCACAAAATCAAAACAGTAGATCCGCAACGTCATCGACTACGTATCGCTGATTATGTGCGCATCAGTAAACATAAAACAATCTTCGCCAAAGAATACACGCCAAACTGGAGCACAGAAATATTTCGCTTTCGCAAGGTAAAACTTTCTAATCCAGTTGTTTATTTACTTGATGACCTCAACAAGCAGCCAATCCAAGGAGGATTCTACATCGAGGAACTGCAAAAGACACAATATCCTAAGCATTATCTTATTGAAAAAATTGTACAAAAACGTGGCAATAAACTTTTTGTTACGTGGCTAGGTTTTTACGCCACATATAATTCATGGATTAATAAATCAGATCTGGTGTACACCATCTTGTTTTTATTTCATGTCGAGCTGGCCAACCCAACATGCCATGCGTTTTGTATCCTCCCGCACCCTACCGTTTACAGGAAATACTACTCCAGATTCATTGATGTTTGTTTACCATTGTGCATATTCAACACCCAGTTCATTCCGCCCCCCTCAATCCCATTCACTACTCTAGATACCATTCACAATTTGTTTGCCGTTGAGTATTAGAAAAAAAATCAATCCCATCCATGACCTACGCTACATTCTGCCTGTGACATCACAACCTCCATTCACAGTTCCATCTTCATTCACGTTTGTTTACCCGCCAACCTAGCACGCCAGGGTTCAACAACCACCACCATCCATCTCAATTCATGTTTCCCATTAAGAACACTCCCGTCCATGACCTGCGCTACATCCCATAAACTCCCCCAGGGGCTCACATCTTGTGGGCGTGGGTTGGCGACCACGGGGCCCCAGCTGAGTCCGGCATTGCTTCCACTTACTTGTGCCGGGCTCCTCTCTGTCTTCTTTCCTGTCGACCTCACTTGGTCAACTCTTGTTCTCTTCTGACCCCGACGGTATTAGGGTATCCGAGGCCTAGGGAGTCTCTTCCTTTCCCGCCTTAATTGGCCCTTGTCTCATCTTTTCTGATACCCTCCTTCTGCGAGGGGTCAGCCTTCTTTTTCTCTTCCTTTTACCTCCTGCCTTGTGCTCTAGGCCCTTAAGGAGGCAGGGTGTATGTAGCCCCACCACTTCTGGTGCACCCTAGATAATGCTACACCCTCAGGGGCTCACGGCTGGTGAGTTCGGGAGTTGGCGACCCCGAGGGATTCCTGAGCTGGGTCCGTTTTCCCTTTTTGACCCTTACCTTTGGGGCGGACCCTCTCCTCTTTCACTTTCCTATCTGCCTTTCATGGCTCTCCTTCCTTCCAAGTCCCTCAATCCGCCTTCTTCGAGGGTTGAGGGCATTTCTTTTCCTCCTGTCCTTTCTTTGCCTTATTCTCCTTTAGTTTTCCATTTCTTCTTCTAGTATGTAGGTTAGTAGTTAGTTTTAGTTTTAAGTTCGCATTTCATTTTCATCTTCACGATCACCCAAACCATCAGGGGCCGATAACCTAGATGTTAGGCCCCATAAAACAACAATTATCATCATCATCATCATCAACATCCCATAATCTGCTGTGACGTCACAACCTCCATTCACAGTTCCATCTTCATTCACGTTTGCTTACCCGCCAACCTAGCACGCCAGGGTTCAACAACCACCACCATCCATCTCCATTCATGTTTTCCCTTGAAGAACACTTCCATCCATGACCTACCCCCCCCCCCCCCCACATCCCATAATATGCTATGACGTCACACACACACGCCAGTTGACCGTTCAAATCTGACGGTTCATTCACCAACAAAGATTCGGAAACCTTCGGCAACACTCTTATCTCATCAGTTACAATACAGAGCTATATAGCACAAGACAATACCAGAGAAGACGCTCAGTCCAACAGAGCGACTGAGTCGAAGAGGGTCTCGTGCAGTTCCTCTTCCATTCTCCCCTCGTCCCCCACCCCCACCCTTCCCTACACCTCCCCCACCCCTCCCCTCCACCCACACACCCTCAAACTGGTTCCTGGACCCTCCAAGGTTTGTTTACCTTCCAGGGTCCCGGCGACCTTGGGGTCAATGACCTACCTCAAGGTCATTGATCATGACCTGCCTCAAGGTCATTGATCATGACCTACCTCAAGGTCATTGACCTTGCCACACCCCCCTCATTTGCATAAATAACTGTATTTGGAGCAGAACCCTCCCTGCTCACCTACTCGCCATCAATCACTACGGGATAATAGCCACGCCTGTATCATGTGCTTGTGTGAGAACAGACTCCATATAATACATTAAGACACACAGCAAGAGACATTAGAGCAGTTATCTTGATGGTTATACGGCTCCATCAAGCACTACGGGAATATAGCCACGCCTGTATCATGTGCTTGTGTGAAGAGAAAACAGACTCCATATAATACATTAAGACACACAGCAAGAGACATTGGAGCAGTTATCTTGATGGTTATACGGCTCCATCAAGCACTACGGGAATATAGCCACGCCTGTATCATGTGCTTGTGTGAAGAGAAAACAGACTCCATATAATACATTAAGACACACAGCAAGAGACATTAGAGCAGTTATCTTGATGGTTATACGGCTCCATCAAGCACTACGGGAATATAGCCACGCCTGTATCATGTGCTTGTGTGAAGAGAAAACAGACTCCATATAATACATTAAGACACACAGCAAGAGACATTGGAGCAGTTATCTTGATGGTTATACGGCTCCATCAAGCACTACGGGAATATAGCCACGCCTGTATCATGTGCTTGTGTGAAGAGAAAACAGACTCCATATAATACATTAAGACACACAGCAAGAAACGTTAGAGCAGTTATCTTGATGGTTATACGGCTCCATCAAGCACTACGGGAATATAGCCACGCCTGTATCATGTGCTTGTGTGAAGAGAAAACAGACTCCATATAATACATTAAGACACACAGCAAGAGACATTAGAGCAGTTATCTTGATGGTTATACGGCTCCATCAAGCACTACGGGAATATAGCCACGCCTGTATCATGTGCTTGTGTGAAGAGAAAACAGACTCCATATAATACATTAAGACACACAGCAAGAGACATTAGAGCAGTTATCTTGATGGTTATACGGCTCCATCAAGCACTACGGGAATATAGCCACGCCTGTATCATGTGCTTGTGTGAAGAGAAAACAGACTCCATATAATACATTAAGACACACAGCAAGATACATTAGAGCTGTTATCTTGATGGTTATACGGCTCCATCAAGCACTACGGGAATATAGCCACGCCTGTATCATGTGCTTGTGTGAAGAGAAAACAGACTCCATATAATACATTAAGACACACAGCAAGAGACATTAGAGCAGTTATCTTGATGGTTATACGGCTCCATCAAGCACTACGGGAATATAGCCACGCCTGTATCATGTGCTTGTGTGAAGAGAAAACAGACTCCATATAATACATTAAGACACACAGCAAGAGACATTAGAGCAGTTATCTTGATGGTTATACGGCTCCATCAAGCACTACGGGAATATAGCCATGCCTGTATCATGTGCTTGTGTGAAGAGAAAACAGACTCCATATAATACATTAAGACACACAGCAAGAGACATTAGAGCAGTTATCTTGATGGTTATACGGCTCCATCAAGCACTACGGGAATATAGCCACGCCTGTATCATGTGCTTGTGTGAAGAGAAAACAGACTCCATATAATACATTAAGACACACAGCAAGAGACATTAGAGCAGTTATCTTGATGGTTATACGGCTCCATCAAGCACTACGGGAATATAGCCACGCCTGTATCATGTGCTTGTGTGAAGAGAAAACAGACTCCATATAATACATTAAGACACACAGCAAGAGACATTGGAGCAGTTATCTTGATGGTTATACGGCTCCATCAAGCACTACGGGAATATAGCCACGCCTGTATCATGTGCTTGTGTGAAGAGAAAACAGACTCCATATAATACATTAAGACACACAGCAAGAGACATTAGAGCAGTTATCTTGATGGTTATACGGCTCCATCAAGCACTACGGGAATATAGCCACGCCTGTATCATGTGCTTGTGTGAGAACAGACTCCATATAATACATTAAGACACACAGCAAGAGACATTAGAGCAGTTATCTTGATGGTTATACGGCTCCATCAAGCACTACGGGAATATAGCCACGCCTGTATCATGTGCTTGTGTGAAGAGAAAACAGACTCCATATAATACATTAAGACACACAGCAAGAGACATTAGAGCTGTTATCTTGATGGTTAAACGGCTCCATCAAGCACTACGGGAATATAGCCACGCCTGTATCATGTGCTTGTGTGAGAACAGACTCCATATAATACATTAAGACACACAGCAAGAGATATTAGAGCAGTTATCTTGATGGTTATACGGCTCCATCAAGCACTACGGGAATATAGCCACGCCTGTATCATGTGCTTGTGTGAAGAGAAAACAGACTCCATATAATACATTAAGACACACAGCAAGAGACATTAGAGCAGTTATCTTGATGGTTATACGGCTCCATCAAGCACTACGGGAATATAGCCACGCCTGTATCATGTGCTTGTGTGAGAACAGACTCCATATAATACATTAAGACACACAGCAAGAGACATTAGAGCAGTTATCTTGATGGTTATACGGCTCCATCAAGCACTACGGGAATATAGCCACGCCTGTATCATGTGCTTGTGTGAAGAGAAAACAGACTCCATATAATACATTAAGACACACAGCAAGAGACATTAGAGCTGTTATCTTGATGGTTATACGGCTCCATCAAGCACTACGGGAATATAGCCACGCCTGTATCATGTGCTTGTGTGAAGAGAAAACAGACTCCATATAATACATTAAGACACACAGCAAGAGACATTAGAGCAGTTATCTTGATGGTTATACGGCTCCATCAAGCACTACGGGAATATAGCCACGCCTGTATCATGTGCTTGTGTGAAGAGAAAACAGACTCCATATAATACATTAAGACACACAGCAAGAGACATTAGAGCAGTTATCTTGATGGTTATACGGCTCCATCAAGCACTACGGGAATATAGCCACGCCTGTATCATGTGCTTGTGTGAAGAGAAAACAGACTCCATATAATACATTAAGACACACAGCAAGAGACATTAGAGCAGTTATCTTGATGGTTATACGGCTCCATCAAGCACTACGGGAATATAGCCACGCCTGTATCATGTGCTTGTGTGAAGAGAAAACAGACTCCATATAATACATTAAGACACACAGCAAGAGACATTAGAGCTGTTATCTTGATGGTTATACGGCTCCATCAAGCACTACGGGAATATAGCCACGCCTGTATCATGTGCTTGTGTGAAGAGAAAACAGACTCCATATAATACATTAAGACACACAGCAAGAGACATTGGAGCAGTTATCTTGATGGTTATACGCCTCCATCAAGCACTACGGGAATATAGCCACGCCTGTATCATGTGCTTGTGTGAAGAGAAAACAGACTCCATATAATACATTAAGACACACAGCAAGAGACATTGGAGCAGTTATCTTGATGGTTATACGGCTCCATCAAGCACTACGGGAATATAGCCACGCCTGTATCATGTGCTTGTGTGAAGAGAAAACAGACTCCATATAATACATTAAGACACACAGCAAGAAACGTTAGAGCAGTTATCTTGATGGTTATACGGCTCCATCAAGCACTACGGGAATATAGCCACGCCTGTATCATGTGCTTGTGTGAAGAGAAAACAGACTCCATATAATACATTAAGACACACAGCAAGAGACATTAGAGCAGTTATCTTGATGGTTATTCGGCTCCATCAAGCACTACGGGAATATAGCCACGCCTGTATCATGTGCTTGTGTGAAGAGAAAACAGACTCCATATAATACATTAAGACACACAGCAAGAGACATTAGAGCAGTTATCTTGATGGTTATACGGCTCCATCAAGCACTACGGGAATATAGCCACGCCTGTATCATGTGCTTGTGTGAAGAGAAAACAGACTCCATATAATACATTAAGACACACAGCAAGAGACATTAGAGCAGTTATCTTGATGGTTATACGGCTCCATCAAGCACTACGGGAATATAGCCACGCCTGTATCATGTGCTTGTGTGAGAACAGACTCCATATAATACATTAAGACACACAGCAAGAGACATTAGAGCAGTTATCTTGATGGTTATACGGCTCCATCAAGCACTACGGGAATATAGCCACGCCTGTATCATGTGCTTGTGTGAAGAGAAAACAGACTCCATATAATACATTAAGACACACAGCAAGAGACATTGGAGCAGTTATCTTGTTGGTTATACGGCTCCATCAAGCACTACGGGAATATAGCCACGCCTGTATCATGTGCTTGTGTGAAGAGAAAACAGACTCCATATAATACATTAAGACACACAGCAAGAGACATTGGAGCAGTTATCTTGATGGTTATACGGCTCCATCAAGCACTACGGGAATATAGCCACGCCTGTATCATGTGCTTGTGTGAAGAGAAAACAGACTCCATATAATACATTAAGACACACAGCAAGAGACATTAGAGCAGTTATCTTGATGGTTATACGGCTCCATCAAGCACTACGGGAATATAGCCACGCCTGTATCATGTGCTTGTGTGAAGAGAAAACAGACTCCATATAATACATTAAGACACACAGCAAGAGACATTAGAGCAGTTATCTTGATGGTTATACGGCTCCATCAAGCACTACGGGAATATAGCCACGCCTGTATCATGTGCTTGTGTGAAGAGAAAACAGACTCCATATAATACATTAAGACACACAGCAAGAGACATTAGAGCTGTTATCTTGATGGTTATACGGCTCCATCAAGCACTACGGGAATATAGCCACGCCTGTATCATGTGCTTGTGTGAAGAGAAAACAGACTCCATATAATACATTAAGACACACAGCAAGAGACATTAGAGCAGTTATCTTGATGGTTATACGGCTCCATCAAGCACTACGGGAATATAGCCACGCCTGTATCATGTGCTTGTGTGAAGAGAAAACAGACTCCATATAATACATTAAGACACACAGCAAGAGACATTAGAGCAGTTATCTTGATGGTTATACGGCTCCATCAAGCACTACGGGAATATAGCCACGCCTGTATCATGTGCTTGTGTGAAGAGAAAACAGACTCCATATAATACATTAAGACACACAGCAAGAGACATTAGAGCAGTTATCTTGATGGTTATACGGCTCCATCAAGCACTACGGGAATATAGCCACGCCTGTATCATGTGCTTGTGTGAAGAGAAAACAGACTCCATATAATACATTAAGACACACAGCAAGAGACATTAGAGCAGTTATCTTGATGGTTATACGGCTCCATCAAGCACTACGGGAATATAGCCACGCCTGTATCATGTGCTTGTGTGAAGAGAAAACAGACTCCATATAATACATTAAGACACACAGCAAGAGATATTGGAGCAGTTATCTTGATGGTTATACGGCTCCATCAAGCACTACGGGAATATAGCCAAGCCTGTATCATGTGCTTGTGTGAAGAGAAAACAGACTCCATATAATACATTAAGACACACAGCAAGAGACATTAGAGCAGTTATCTTGATGGTTATACGGCTCCATCAAGCACTACGGGAATATAGCCACGCCTGTATCATGTGCTTGTGTGAAGAGAAAACAGACTCCATATAATACATTAAGACACACAGCAAGAGACATTAGAGCAGTTATCTTGATGGTTATACGGCTCCATCAAGCACTACGGGAATATAGCCACGCCTGTATCATGTGCTTGTGTGAAGAGAAAACAGACTCCATATAATACATTAAGACACACAGCAAGAGACATTAGAGCTGTTATCTTGATGGTTATACGGCTCCATCAAGCACTACGGGAATATAGCCACGCCTGTATCATGTGCTTGTGTGAGAACAGACTCCATATAATACATTAAGACACACAGCAAGAGACATTAGAGCAGTTATCTTGATGGTTATACGGCTCCATCAAGCACTACGGGAATATAGCCACGCCTGTATCATGTGCTTGTGTGAAGAGAAAACAGACTCCATATAATACATTAAGACACACAGCAAGAGACATTAGAGCAGTTATCTTGATGGTTATACAGCTCCATCAAGCACTACGGGAATATAGCCATGCCTGTATCATGTGCTTGTGTGAGAACAGACTCCATATAATACATTAAGACACACAGCAAGAGACATTAGAGCAGTTATCTTGATGGTTATACGGCTCCATCAAGCACTACGGGAATATAGCCACGCCTGTATCATGTGCTTGTGTGAAGAGAAAACAGACTCCATATAATACATTAAGACACACAGCAAGAGACATTAGAGCTGTTATCTTGATGGTTATACGGCTCCATCAAGCACTACGGGAATATAGCCACGCCTGTATCATGTGCTTGTGTGAAGAGAAAACAGACTCCATATAATACATTAAGACACACAGAAAGAGACATTAGAGCAGTTATCTTGATGGTTATACGGCTCCATCAAGCACTACGGGAATATAGCCACGCCTGTATCATGTGCTTGTGTGAAGAGAAAACAGACTCCATATAATACATTAAGACACACAGCAAGAGACATTAGAGCAGTTATCTTGATGGTTATACGGCTCCATCAAGCACTACGGGAATATAGCCACGCCTGTATCATGTGCTTGTGTGAAGAGAAAACAGACTCCATATAATACATTAAGACACACAGCAAGAGACATTAGAGCAGTTATCTTGATGGTTATACGGCTCCATCAAGCACTACGGGAATATAGCCACGCCTGTATCATGTGCTTGTGTGAAGAGAAAACAGACTCCATATAATACATTAAGACACACAGCAAGAGACATTAGAGCAGTTATCTTGATGGTTATACGGCTCCATCAAGCACTACGGGAATATAGCCACGCCTGTATCATGTGCTTGTGTGAAGAGAAAACAGACTCCATATAATACATTAAGACACACAGCAAGAGACATTGGAGCAGTTATCTTGATGGTTATACGGCTCCATCAAGCACTACGGGAATATAGCCACGCCTGTATCATGTGCTTGTGTGAAGAGAAAACAGACTCCATATAATACATTAAGACACACAGCAAGAGACATTAGAGCAGTTATCTTGATGGTTATACGGCTCCATCAAGCACTACGGGAATATAGCCACGCCTGTATCATGTGCTTGTGTGAAGAGAAAACAGACTCCATATAATACATTAAGACACACAGCAAGAAACGTTAGAGCAGTTATCTTGATGGTTATACGGCTCCATCAAGCACTACGGGAATATAGCCACGCCTGTATCATGTGCTTGTGTGAAGAGAAAACAGACTCCATATAATACATTAAGACACACAGCAAGAGACATTAGAGCAGTTATCTTGATGGTTATACGGCTCCATCAAGCACTACGGGAATATAGCCACGCCTGTATCATGTGCTTGTGTGAAGAGAAAACAGACTCCATATAATACATTAAGACACACAGCAAGAGACATTAGAGCAGTTATCTTGATGGTTATACGGCTCCATCAAGCACTACGGGAATATAGCCACGCCTGTATCATGTGCTTGTGTGAAGAGAAAACAGACTCCATATAATACATTAAGACACACAGCAAGAGACATTAGAGCTGTTATCTTGATGGTTATACGGCTCCATCAAGCACTACGGGAATATAGCCACGCCTGTATCATGTGCTTGTGTGAAGAGAAAACAGACTCCATATAATACATTAAGACACACAGCAAGAGACATTAGAGCAGTTATCTTGATGGTTATACGGCTCCATCAAGCACTACGGGAATATAGCCACGCCTGTATCATGTGCTTGTGTGAAGAGAAAACAGACTCCATATAATACATTAAGACACACAGCAAGAGACATTAGAGCAGTTATCTTGATGGTTATACGGCTCCATCAAGCACTACGGGAATATAGCCACGCCTGTATCATGTGCTTGTGTGAAGAGAAAACAGACTCCATATAATACATTAAGACACACAGCAAGAGACATTAGAGCTCCCCCAGGGGCTCACTTCTAGTGGGCGTGGGTTGGCGACCACGGGGCCCCAGCTGAGTCCGGCATTGCTTCCACTTACTTGTGCCGGGCTCCTCTCCGTCTTCTTTCCTGTCGACCTCACTTGGTCAACTCTTGTTCTCTTCCGACCCCGACGGTATTAGGGTATCCGAGGCCTAGGGAGTCTCTTCCTTTCCCGCCTTAATTGGCCCTTGTCTCATCTTTCCTGACACCCTCCTTCTGTGAGGGGTCAGCCTTCTTTTTCTTTTCCTTTTACCTCCTGCCTTGTGCTCAAGGCCCTTAAGGAGGCAGGGTGTATGTAGCCCCGCCACTTCTGGTGCACCCTAGATAATGCTACACCCTCAGGGGCTCACGGCTGGTGAGTTCGGGAGTTGGCGACCCCGAGGGATTCCTGAGCTGGGTCCGTTTTCCCCTTTTGTCCCTTACCTTCGGGGCGGACCCTCTCTTTCACTTTCCTATCTGCCTTTCATGGCTCTCCTTCCTTCCAAGTCCCTCAATCCGCATTCTTCGAGGGTTGAGGGCATTTCTTTTCCTCCTGTCCTTTATTTGCCTTATTCTCCTTTAGTTTTCCATTTTTTTCTTCTATTATGTAGGTTGGTAGTTAGTTTTAGTTTTAAGTTTACATTTCATTTTCATCTTCACGATCACCCAAACCATCAGGGGCCGATAGCCTAGATGTTAGGCCCCTTAAAACAACAATTATCATCATCATCATCACATTAGAGCAGTTATCTTGATGGTTATACGGCTCCATCAAGCACTACGGGAATATAGCCACGCCTGTATCATGTGCTTGTGTGAGAACAGACTCCATATAATACATTAAGACACACAGCAAGAGACATTAGAGCAGTTATCTTGATGGTTATACGGCTCCATCAAGCACTACGGGAATATAGCCACGCCTGTATCATGTGCTTGTGTGAAGAGAAAACAGACTCCATATAATACATTAAGACACACAGCAAGAGACATTGGAGCAGTTATCTTGATGGTTATACGGCTCCATCAAGCACTACGGGAATATAGCCACGCCTGTATCATGTGCTTGTGTGAGAACAGACTCCATATAATACATTAAGACACACAGCAAGAGACATTAGAGCAGTTATCTTGATGGTTATACGGCTCCATCAAGCATTACGGGAATATAGCCACGCCTGTATCATGTGCTTGTGTGGGAACAGACTCCATATAATACTTTAAGACACACAGCAAGAAACATTAGAGCAGTTATCTTGATGGTTATACGGCTCCATCAAGCACTACGGGAATATAGCCACGCCTGTATCATGTGCTTGTGTGAAGAGAAAACAGACTCCATATAATACATTAAGACACACAGCAAGAGACATTAGAGCTGTTATCTTGATGGTTATACGGCTCCATCAAGCACTACGGGAATATAGCCACGCCTGTATCATGTGCTTGTGTGAAGAGAAAACAGACTCCATATAATACATTAAGACACACAGCAAGAGACATTGGAGCAGTTATCTTGATGGTTATACGGCTCCATCAAGCACTACGGGAATATAGCCACGCCTGTATCATGTGCTTGTGTGAAGAGAAAACAGACTCCATATAATACATTAAGACACACAGCAAGAGACATTAGAGCTGTTATCTTGATGGTTATACGGCTCCATCAAGCACTACGGGAATATAGCCACGCCTGTATCATGTGCTTGTGTGAAGAGAAAACAGACTCCATATAATACATTAAGACACACAGCAAGAGACATTAGAGCAGTTATCTTGATGGTTATACGGCTCCATCAAGCACTACGGGAATATAGCCACGCCTGTATCATGTGCTTGTGTGAAGAGAAAACAGACTCCATATAATACATTAAGACACACAGCAAGAGACATTGGAGCAGTTATCTTGATGGTTATACGGCTCCATCAAGCACTACGGGAATATAGCCACGCCTGTATCATGTGCTTGTGTGAAGAGAAAACAGACTCCATATAATACATTAAGACACACAGCAAGAGACATTAGAGCAGTTATCTTGATGGTTATACGGCTCCATCAAGCACTACGGGAATATAGCCACGCCTGTATCATGTGCTTGTGTGAAGAGAAAACAGACTCCATATAATACATTAAGACACACAGCAAGAGACATTAGAGCAGTTATCTAGATGGTTATACAGGTCCATCAAGCACTACGGGAATATAGCCACGCCTGTATCATGTGCTTGTGTGAAGAGAAAACAGACTCCATATAATACATTAAGACACACAGCAAGAGACATTAGAGCAGTTATCTTGATGGTTATACGGCTCCATCAAGCACTACGGGAATATAGCCACGCCTGTATCATGTGCTTGTGTGAAGAGAAAACAGACTCCATATAATACATTAAGACACACAGCAAGAGACATTAGAGCAGTTATCTTGATGGTTATACGGCTCCATCAAGCACTACGGGAATATAGCCACGCCTGTATCATGTGCTTGTGTGAGAACAGACTCCATATAATACATTAAGACACACAGCAAGAGACATTAGAGCTGTTATCTTGATGGTTATACGGCTCCATCAAGCACTACGGGAATATAGCCACGCCTGTATCATGTGCTTGTGTGAAGAGAAAACAGACTCCATATAATACATTAAGACACACAGCAAGAGACATTAGAGCAGTTATCTTGATGGTTATACGGCTCCATCAAGCACTACGGGAATATAGCCACGCCTGTATCATGTGCTTGTGTGAAGAGAAAACAGACTCCATATAATACATTAAGACACACAGCAAGAGACATTGGAGCAGTTATCTTGATGGTTATACGGCTCCATCAAGCACTACGGGAATATAGCCACGCCTGTATCATGTGCTTGTGTGAAGAGAAAACAGACTCCATATAATACATTAAGACACACAGCAAGAGACATTAGAGCAGTTATCTTGATGGTTATACGGCTCCATCAAGCACTACGGGAATATAGCCACGCCTGTATCATGTGCTTGTGTGAGAACAGACTCCATATAATACATTAAGACACACAGCAAGAGACATTAGAGCAGTTATCTTGATGGTTATACGGCTCCATCAAGCACTACGGGAATATAGCCACGCCTGTATCATGTGCTTGTGTGAAGAGAAAACAGACTCCATATAATACATTAAGACACACAGCAAGAGACATTAGAGCTGTTATCTTGATGGTTATACGGCTCCATCAAGCACTACGGGAATATAGCCACGCCTGTATCATGTGCTTGTGTGAGAACAGACTCCATATAATACATTAAGACACACAGCAAGAGACATTAGAGCAGTTATCTTGATGGTTATACGACTCCATCAAGCACTACGGGAATATAGCCACGCCTGTATCATGTGCTTGTGTGAAGAGAAAACAGACTCCATATAATACATTAAGACACACAGCAAGAGACATTAGAGCAGTTATCTTGATGGTTATACGGCTCCATCAAGCACTACGGGAATATAGCCACGCCTGTATCATGTGCTTGTGTGAGAACAGACTCCATATAATACATTAAGACACACAGCAAGAGACATTAGAGCAGTTATCTTGATGGTTATACGGCTCCATCAAGCACTACGGGAATATAGCCACGCCTGTATCATGTGCTTGTGTGAAGAGAAAACAGACTCCATATAATACATTAAGACACACAGCAAGAGACATTAGAGCTGTTATCTTGATGGTTATACGGCTCCATCAAGCACTACGGGAATATAGCCACGCCTGTATCATGTGCTTGTGTGAAGAGAAAACAGACTCCATATAATACATTAAGACACACAGCAAGAGACATTAGAGCAGTTATCTTGATGGTTATACGGCTCCATCAAGCACTACGGGAATATAGCCACGCCTGTATCATGTGCTTGTGTGAGAACAGACTCCATATAATACATTAAGACACACAGCAAGAGACATTAGAGCAGTTATCTTGATGGTTATACGGCTCCATCAAGCACTACGGGAATATAGCCACGCCTGTATCATGTGCTTGTGTGAAGAGAAAACAGACTCCATATAATACATTAAGACACACAGCAAGAGACATTAGAGCAGTTATCTTGATGGTTATACGGCTCCATCAAGCACTACGGGAATATAGCCACGCCTGTATCATGTGCTTGTGTGAAGAGAAAACAGACTCCATATAATACATTAAGACACACAGCAAGAGACATTAGAGCAGTTATCTTGATGGTTATACGGCTCCATCAAGCACTACGGGAATATAGCCACGCCTGTATCATGTGCTTGTGTGAAGAGAAAACAGACTCCATATAATACATTAAGACACACAGCAAGAGACATTAGAGCAGTTATCTTGATGGTTATACGGCTCCATCAAGCACTACGGGAATATAGCCACGCCTGTATCATGTGCTTGTGTGAAGAGAAAACAGACTCCATATAATACATTAAGACACACAGCAATAAACGTATTACCGCTCTCCATTTTGTGAGTAGTTTCAATCTCAGTCCCTTTTTGTAAGTATTTTCCTGCTCACTTATTTTTCGTTCAGTTTCCACTTCATTGACATTTTCGCTATCACACAGACCATTAGGGGCCGATAACCTGGATGTTAGGCCCCTTGAAACAACAATTATCCCCCCCAGGGGCTCACATCTTGTGGGCGTGGGTTGGCGACCACGGGGCCCTAGCTGAGTCCGGCATTGCTTCCACTTACTTGTGCCGGGCTCCTCTCCGTCTTCTTTCCTGTCGACCTCACTTGGTCAACTCTTGTTCTCTTCTGACCCCGACGGTATTAGGGTATCCGAGGCCTAGGGAGTCTCTTCCTTTCCCGCCTTAATTGGCCCTTGTCTCATCTTTTCTGATACCCTCCTTCTGCGAGGGGTCAGCCTTCTTTTTCTCTTCCTTTTACCTCCTGCCTTGTGCTCTAGGCCCTTAAGGAGGCAGGGTGTATGTAGCCCCACCACTTCTGGTGCACCCTAGATAATGCTACACCCTCAGGGGCTCACGGCTGGTGAGTTCGGGAGTTGGCGACCCCGAGGGATTCCTGAGCTGGGTCCGTTTTCCCCTTTTGTCCCTTACCTTTGGGGCGGATCCTCTCCTCTTCCACTTTCCTATCTGCCTTTCATGGCTCTCCTTCCTTCCAAGTCCCTCAATCCGCCTTCTTCGAGGGTTGAGGGCATTTCTTTTCCTCCTGTCTTTTATTTGCCTTATTCTCCTTCAGTTTTCCATTTCTTCTTCTAGTGTGTAGGTTAGTAGTTAGTTTTAGTTTTAAGTTCGCTTTTCATTTTCATCTTCACCATCACCCAACCCATCAGGGGCCGATAACCTAGATGTTAGGCCCCTTAAAACAACAATTATCATCATCATCATCATCAACAACAATTATCATCATCATCATCTTAACACTTAAACAGGTAATTAAAGTTGGTTTCACTACCGCAATGCGTCGAATTCCAACGATGTGCCGTACTCACAGATTGCTGTTTACCTCGGAGTCGTGTCCTCTGGATGTCTTGCTCAGACGGGAAAAACTCCGCACTTTCCATGGGGATGGGGAACAATTCAGTACAGGTATCTTAAACTCAAAAAAAAAAACAATATAACAAATGCAAATAAAAGGTAAAGGTTTATTGAATCACAGACCTGATTTTGACTCGAACTGCTACCATTTGCACTGCTAGTGCTTATACGTTACTAAAGATAGCAGAGTTGCAGATAAATCAAGTCATCGAATCGTACTTACGCTTAGTTGTTTTGGGCACGGGCGAAAGCCCGATACACACAGCTGTGACCGTTTCACATGACGGTCAGAATTGGAAGAACGAAACTTCCTCACAATAGAGCGTAGTAACGCGCTCGTAAAAATAAGTCGCAGAACACCCCCTCTCCAGAACATGAATGGGGGCCAATGGGAGAAGCAAAGCTTGGCAACAAGTTATGCCTCGGCCAATGGAATAAAATTGAGTTAGTAGGGGTGAAAAGTTTCACCACCTTACGAAGTGGATTACACATAACTACAATTTTGGAGCGCAGTAAGAGTGACTTGTTCTCTTCCGACCCCGACGGTATTAGGTTATCCGAGGCCTAGGGAGTCTTTCACTTTCCCGCCTTAATTGGCCCTTGTCTAATCTTTCCTGATACCCTCCTCATGTGAGGGGTCAGCCTTCTTTTTATTTTCCTTTTACCTCCTGCCTTGTGATTAAGGCCCTTAAGGAGGCAGTGTGTATGTAGCCCCACCACTTCTGGTGCACCCTAGATAATGCTACACCCTCAGGGGCTCACGGCTGGTGAGTTCGGGAGTTGGCGACCCCGAGGGATTCCTGAGCTGGGTCCGTTTTCCCCTTTTGTCCCTTACCTTTGGGGTGGACCCTCTCCTCCTTCACTTTCTTATCTGCCTTTCATGGCTCTCCTTCCTTCCAAGTCCCTCAATCCGCCTTCTTCGAGGGTTGAGGGCATTTCTTTTCCTCCTGTCCTTTATTTGCCTTATTCTCCTTTATTTTTCCATTTCTTCTAGTATGTAGGTTAGTAGTTAGTTTTTAGTTTTAAGTTTGCATTTCATTTTCATCTTCACGATCACCCAAACCATCAGGGGCCGATAACCTAGATGTAAGGCCCCTTAAAACAACAATTATCATCATCCTCATCTTCTGACCCCGACGGTATTAGGGTATCCGAGGCCTAGGGAGTCTCTTCCTTTCCCGCCTTAATTGGCCCTTGTCTCATCTTTTCTGATTCCCTCCTTCTGCGAGGGGTCAGCCTTCTTTTTCTTTTCATGTTCTCTCCTGCCTTCTGCTTAAGGCCCTCAAGGAGGCCGGGTGTATGTAGCCCCACCACTTTTGGTGCACCCTAGATAATGCTACACCCTCAGGGGCTCATGGCTGGTGAGTTCGGGAGTTGGCGACCCCGAGGGATTCCTGAGCTGGGTCCGTTTTCCGCTTTTGTCCCTTACCTTTGGAGCGGACCCTCTCCTCTTTCACTTTCCTATCTGCCTTTCATGGCTCTCCTTCCTTCGAAGTCCCTTAATCCGCCTTCTTCGTGGGTTGAGGGCATTTCTTTTCCTACTGTCCTTTATTTGCCTTATTCTCCTTTAGTTTTCTATTTCTTCTTCTAGTATGTAGATTAGTAGTTAGTTTTAGTCTTAAGCTCACTTTTTTTTTCATCTTCACGATCACCCAAACCATCAGGGGCCGATAACCTAGATGTTAGGCCCCTTAAAACAACAATTATCATCATCATCATCATCATGTACGTAGGGTCCTTGTGGCTGTTGTCTCCCCGGATAAATCTTCATTTTCATAGTGTAGTGTTCATATGTGCGCATCCGCTAAGGAACATATTTTGTAGCCGGCTTATTTGGTATGTGACATCGAAAAGAACATCTTCCTCTGAAATATTCCAGCATTTCATCAACAGTTTCATATCCATGAAGTGTCCAGTAGGCCGCGCATTTCACAACAAAATCTTCAAATAATGTCCGTATTGGAGCTAAATTGTCAAGTTCCTTTCTTTGCTGTCTGGTGTTGATGTCATCAAAACGCAGAGTGCTTAGAAGCATACAAAAGCGTTTCTGTGACATGACCAAACGAAACAATTCTGTACCGGTTCCACCATTAGCCCATAGATCTTCTACATTCAAATGAGAACTCTTCATCACACCCGATAAATATAGCAAACCTTAATTACTGCCGTGCTAAGGAAAAAGGCAGTACCTGCAGAAAATAATGGAGTATTGGTATCGTTGGAATCGTCTCCATAGTCTGCATCATAATACAACCTTAAAAAGCAGTAATATGATATTTTGTTCAAAATATAAGGAAAAATCAGTTACTGCCTTTGCAATTTTTGAACATCTACAATGACAGAGAGCAGTAAGTAGAACCTGCACTGTAAGAAAGCAGTATCTTTCCAGATACTGCTCTTTAAGGTTATACGTTCTTCCCGCGCTACTATACTCAACAATGACAAATGCAGTAAATACTGGCTACAATGTAAGAAAGCAGTGTCTGTTCATTTTTGCTACGTGTACATTTTACAAAATTGGGACATGAAAAATGCGAAATATGAGAGACTTTCAATTGACACAATGCTGGTCACAATAAGGACAATCTGGATCCAGAATGTGAAACCTGTATTCATTGGGATCAACACATTCAACGAGCTTCCAGTGCTCGTTCACCTTACAGGAGCTTTGAATCTGGAACGGTATGTGTTTCTGCTGACTTGGAAAAGGTTACAATGCTACCTCGTATTGACTCATTTAAAAAAGCCATGTTTACTAGTTGGTTTATTGCCCATAATGAAACTTTAGCACCGGTGGGATCAAAGCACACCAAATTATTTCCATTTGCTGCCTTGTGGCATGAAGGAATCAGAGGGAGGAGAAACGAGGAAATAGTAAGTACTTTCATGCAGTTCATCTTGTTTCACAGGGATTCAGAGCAGTTCATATTTTGGTTAGACAATTGTGCTTTCCAAAATAAAAACTGGGCCTTTCTTTCCTGGTTTACATAGTAAAGCGTTCGAGAGTCAATGTGAAATCAGTCGAAGTGAACTATTTTGAACTTGTCTTGTGACAGTTTTCACCACCAAGTTGAATTATCGTTGAAACGTCAAGGAAAGACAGCGATGCTGTGCAGTCTGTTAATAATGGCAAAGTTATTACAAAAGTTATGAATAATTCTTACTTCTACAATTTTCAAGAGTTGTCTTCAGTTTCGAAGCGGAATTCCGAACGTTGCAATCCTGAGAAAATTCTTTTTTCCAAAATTGTCCATATTTGTGCAAGAAGAGGTGATCACAACCTTCATTATAGAACAGACTATGAAGCAAATAAGTATCTTGAACTCAATTTTTTAAATCTGCTGTTGTAAAGAAAGTCACTCTCCCTGAACAAGTTCAGCAAACAAAGCCATGCGGAATTTCCAAGGAAAAGAAGGAAGGCATTATCAGAAACCTAACTCCGCTAATGCCTGAGAACAGAACATAGTTCTGGGAAAACATTTCTGAATGTGAATAGAAATTGACTGTTTGGCTAGAAATAACTTTTATTGAACCCTGTGATAAACAAAGGCACTAAACAGTATTTACAGTGCTTGGTTATATGATTCACTTTACATTGGATTGAGCTTCCTTCTGTAATAGATGCAATTCAAGTAATAAAATCCAAACTCAAATCATATGATTTCAAATGTATTGTGTTTTTAATTAGAATTCAACGGAAGAAAGCAGCATCTACAACATATAACGATAAAGGGCAGTAACTTCCACTTACTGCTTTTTCAATCAAAGCGGAAACCCACATGACCTATGTAAAAAGGCAGTATCTGCCATAATTCAATAATTTATTGAAAAATATAATTTGTGATGAAATTCCTCCTTGTGGTTTAGTTAATGTGTTAATTTCAACATGCTCCATAGAGTAGAAAGTAAAGAGAAATTGATTAAACTTTGAACTCAATTTCCTCGGTTTTCAAGTTCATGTAGTTACTACCTTTCTCCTTAGCAGGGCAGTAATAGGGCTAATGAAAATGAAAATCCACAGCCTGCTTCCAGTCTCCGACCGGGTCAGGAATGGAATGAATGAAGCCCCTATCTAGCGGCGAGGATATGAACTGTGCCGGCTGCCGAGGCCTGACGCACTCCTCTGGGGCAATGATTAAATGAATGACAGATGAAATGAAATGATAGTGGAGAGTGTTGCTGGGATGAAATTTTGACAGGGAAAACCGGAGTACCCGGAGAAAAACCTGTCTGCCTCCGTTTTGTCCAGCACAGATCTCACATGGAGTGACCGGGATTTGAACCACGGACCCAGCGGTGAGAGGCCAGCGTGCTGCCGCCCAAGCCACGGAGGCCTTAATAGGGCTAATATTTCTTCAAAATCAGTATCACGAGCATCTCTTTCATGTGTGATTCCCATGCGTATTTTTACTAATTTCAGATTTGTATAATGCACTATTTGCTTTATGGTGTCTTCAAAGAAAAATAAATCCCATGCTTCCATTGTCGAACTTTCATTTCGTGCTTGTCCTCTGTCCCCTGGTAGATGACTAACGAGATTCCTATGCCTAGTTTTATATGTTGTGTGCATCCCACGTGGTAACACAATCTTTCCCTCTGTATATAGGTCTATTTCCTATTTGCAACATCAGGTTCTGTTTCTATTCCTGAGACCTCACTTTCGCTATTTTTTTCTTTTCCTCCAGGGGCTCACATCTAGTGGGACGTGGGTTGGCGACCACGGGGCTCCAGCTGAGTCCCTGTCGACCTCCCTTGGTCAACTCTTGTTCTCAGGGGCCGATAACCTAGATGTTAGGCCCCTTAAAACAACAATTATCATCATCATCAACTCTTGTTCTCTTCCGACCCCGACGGTATTAGGTTATCCGAGGCCTAGGGAGTCTTTCACTTTCCCGCCTTAATTGGCCCTTGTCTCATCTTTACTGATACCCTCCTTATGTGAGGGGTCAGCCTTCTTTTTCTTTACCTTTTACCTCCTGCCTTGTGCTCAAGGCCCTTAAGGAGGCAGGGTGTATCTAGCCCCACCACTTCTGGTGCACCGTCGATACTGCTACACCCTCAGGGGCTCACGGCTGGTGAGTTCGGGAGTTGGCGACCCCGAGGGATTCCTGAGCTGGGTCCGTTTTCCCCTTTTGTCCCTTACCTTTGGGGCGGACCTTCTCCTCTCTCCCCTCTCCTCTCCTCTCCTCTCCTCTTTCCATTATATTTACTTTTCTCTTTAAGATTCCCGCACAGATTTTGTTACTTGGTTCACCGTGTATCTAAATTCCCTTCTAGCGATTTTTTAAAGGCATTTTTAATCTACGTTGCTATTTGTATGGTTTTTCTATCTAAATTACATCTCGCGATTGTTTTCAACCTCAATTGCATTTTGTAAAGATTGACAATCTAAATTGCTTTTAGTAAGTCTTTTAATATGGAGGAGGGACCTTTGTGAGTATTTTGAATTTCAATTGCATTTTCTAAGTATTTTCAACCAAAACCACAATTCGCACGAATTTTGAATCTAAATTGCATTTTGTTTGGCGGGCATTTTGCACATATTTTGATTCTCAATTGCATTTTGTGGGTATTTTGAATCTAAATTACATTTTGTCAAGTATTTTCAATCTAAATTGCTTTTTGTAAGTATTGTCAATCCACACGAGTCCTTTGAATCTTCCGTACATTTTGTAAGCATTTTCAATTTCAATTGCATTTTGTAAGTATTTTGAATTTCACTTGCACTTTGTGAATAATTTGGATTGGAACTGGGATAGGGCCTATTTCAATCTGAATTGCATTGTGTGCTTTCAATTTCAATTGCATTTTGTAAGTATTTTGAACCTCAATTGCATTTTGTACGTACGCGGCCGATAGCCTAGATGTTAGGCCCCTTAAAACAACAATTATTACATTTTGTACGTATTTTCGATCTTATTTGCATTTTGTAAGTATTTTGAATTTCAGTTGCATTTTGTAAGTATTTCGACACTACTTTGCATTGTGTACGTATTTTGAATCTAGCCTACGTTTTGTGGGTCTTTTTCAATCTATTATTTTTGTGCAACTTTTCGTTCTAAATTCCCTTTTGTAAGACCATACTGTGAGTTGTTTCCGTCTTAAGTTCCTTTTTGTTCGTATTTTCCGTCTCAGATAATTTTGTTCTGGTTTCCATTTCATTATCATTTTCGCTATCACCCAGATCATTAGGGGCCGATAACCGCGATGTTAGGCCCCTTAAAACAACAATTATCATCATCATCATCATCTGCTTTCCATTTCTTCTTCTAGTTTATAAGTTAGTTTTAGTTATAGTTTACATTTCATTATCTTCACGATCACCCAAACTATTAGGGGCCGATAACCTAGATGTTAGGTCCCTTAAAACAACAATTATCATCATCATCATCATCAATTGCATTTTGTAAGTATGTTGAATTTCAGTTGCACTTTGTAAGTATTTTGAATCCGAACCGGCCTTATTCAATCTAACTTGCATGAAAAACCCTAAACCAACTTCAATTGCAGACGAATGGGCACTTTTGAAGAATGAAATAACAAAATCCGCAGAAGAAAACATTGGTAGGAAAGAAAGAATAGGCAGAAAACCTAGGATCACTCAGGATATACTAGAATTGATGGATGAAAGGCGGAAACACAAGAATGTAGGAGATGAAAAGGGGAAAGCAGAATACAGACGTCAGAGAAATGAGGTTAACAAGAAGTGCAAGGTAGAGAAAGAAGAATGGTTGAAAGAAAAATGTGCAGGTATAGAAAATTGTCTGAAATTAGGGAAAGTAGACACAGTTTATCGAAGGATTAACAATACTTTTGGGGAAAAGAAGACTAAGTGCTGTAATATTAAGGACACAAATGGAAAGCCTCTAACAGATAGGGAAGAAAAGGTTGAGATATGGAAAGTTTACGTAGAGTGTTTGTATATAGGAAAGGAGATTGAGAATCATGTAATGGAAAGAGAGGAGGAAATTGATGTGGATGCAAAAGGAGATTTAACATTGAGATCAGAATTTGACAGAGCATTGGAAGACTTAAGCAGGAACAAAGCACCAGGTATAGATGATACACCGATTGAGTTGCTACGCAGCATAGGAGATAGAGGTCTGATCAGGTTATTTCACTTGGTGTGTAGGATTTATGAGACAGGTGAGGTACCCTCTGATTTCAAGAAGAATGTAATCATCCCTATACCAAAGAAAGTGGGAGCTGACAGATGTGAAGATTACCGCACAATCAGCTTGATTACTCATGCTTCAAAGATCCTGTTTAGAATAATTTACAAGATGACGGAAAGCCAGATAGAAGTGGAATTGGATGAAGACCAGTTTGGTTTCAGGAGAAATGTAGGAACAAGGGAAGCTGTACTAAGTCTTCGGCTGATTTTGGAAGGTAGAATTAGAAAAGATAAGATAACGTTCATGGCATTTGTAGACTTAGAAAAGGCTTTTGATAACGTTGATCGGACTAAATTGTTTGACATTTTGAAAATGATTGGAATAAAGTATAGGGATAGGAGGATGTTCTACAATCTATACAGAAACCAGACAACAGTCATTCGAGTTGATGGACATCAAAGAGAAGCTGGTATTCAGAAAGGTGTGAGGCAAGGCTGCAACTTATCACCCATACTTTTCAATCTTTACATTGAACAAGCAATGAAGGAGACAGAAATTTAAAGTGGGAGTGAAGATTCAAGGAGAAATAATTTCAACTCTGAGACTTGCTGATGACATCGTCATCTTGGCCGACACGCCTCAGGATTTGAATGGTATGGACTCCGTCTTGAGGAAAGAATTCATGATGAAAATTAATAAATGTAAAACAAAAATATTGGAATGCAGCCGCAATAAATCAGAAACCTCTATGGACATCAAATTGGCAGGGGAAAAATAAAGGAAGTAGGAGACTTCTGTTACTTAGGAAGCAAAATAACCAGTGACGGACGAAGCAAAGAGGATATAAAAAGTAGGCTGGCTCAGGCAAGGAAAGCATTTCTACAGGAAAGGAATCTGTTGACATCGAATATAGATTTAGGTATTAGGAAGACATTTTTGAAAACCTTTGTCTGGAGCATCGCACTCGATTGAAGTGAAACTTGGACTATTGGTGCAGCAGAAAAGAGGAGAATTGAAGAGTTTGAAATGTGGTGTTATCGGAGAATGATGATCAGATGGGTAGATAGGGTTACAAACGAAGAGGTATTAAGACTAGTAGGAGAGATGTTTATGGTGACTTCTAATGAAGAGAAGAGATAGGTTGGTAGACATACTAAGACACCCAGGAATAGCAAGCTTAGTTATGAAAGGAAGGGTCAAGGACAAGAGCTGTAGGGGTAGACCAAGGTTAGAGTATGTTAAACAGATTGCCTCGGATGTAGGGTGTGGTAGCTATGTAGAGATGAAACGATTAGCTCAGGACAGGGAGCCATGGAGAGCTGCATCAAACCAGTCAAAAGACTGAAGACTCAAACAACAACATGCATTGTGTATTTTCAATTACAATTGCATTTTGTAAGTATTTTGGATCTCAATTGCATTTTGTACGTATTTTGAATTTCTATTGCATTTGGCAAGTATTTCGACTCGACATTGCATCTTGTACGTATTTTGAACCTTACCTGTTTTTCAATCGATTCCTTTTGTGAGTTTTTTCTTCTAAATTCCCTTTTGTAAGTATTTCCACTTTCACTCAATTTTCGTTATGATTTCCATTCCATTGCCATTTTTTCTATCACCCGGACCATTAGGGGCCGATAACCTAGATGTTAGGCCCCTTAAGACAACATTTATCATAATCATCATTAAAGAGGTTGAGAACATTTACCAAGATCAAACTTGTTGATTCATGTATAACAGGTACAGTATCCTCAGTACTTAGATACTCATGTGCATCAGAACCAGCATGCACTGAATGGGCATTCCTTATTAGTTCCTCAATTTCTAGCAATGCACCTAACTGTCTTGGTAAATATATGTTATTACAACGTTCCACTTCTGTATTTGATACATACAAGGAGGCACTCAAACCTTCTGTTATCTTAATGCAGCAACGCAAGTGTTCATTCAAGTGTTAATTAAAATAAAATATATAGGATGCACGATTCCTCTTTAATGTAATTCCGCTCAGGATGAAGACACGCACTGTTTAACTTCACCTTCAGTTCCTGATAGTTGCTAAATAAAACTGCTTCCAGATTCTTCGCAAATGTCTGCGTCATTTCAGCAAGAGTCTTTGATAAACTTTCATTTTCAATCCTACACCTCCTATCATCTGGATCTTCTCGGCAGACAATATTGTAGTGCCAGTTAAATACTCTGGACAGTTGCGGAACCGAGAAGGGACTGCTCCTAGGAATTTCATTGGAACATGTCGATACAATCATTTTATCACCTTGTATTACATTAGTTACTCTATTTATTCTAAATTTATTCAATCTCAAACCTGATTCACACACTCCTCTTCCCCCACCCCAATAATAAATGTAATGAATGAGATTAGTGGAATAGAAAAAAGGATTAATCGGAACTTGCTACAGGTTATCGGTCTAATGCAGTTCTTGCAATTTAAACTCCCTACGACATAATCTATACGGTAGCACATTATTTAGGTTAGAGAATTCTGAATTTTACAACGAAATCAATTTTCACGAACAGAGGGGCTAGCCTATCTCTTTACTAATCTTTAATCAGTCTCGGTTCATACATACCTTGGAATGTTTTGTAGGAATATATTGCGGTGAATAGCTGGCAGGCTATCGATTTCGAATTCTTCCCTTCATAATTAGGAAAAGTTCCATTGGCTTAATTGCCTTTACAATTCGGCACACTGCTCTTATTAGGCATAAATTAATACTGCACTGATAACCATGAAGTATAAGCGGATAGGAATTCAGAGAAAAACGAAACACTTAACGCGGAAACCACACCATCAACAAGAATATTATTTATCAGTCTCCATGGCCACACAGCCGTTGGGCCGTGACGTTACTGGCATATTCAAACCGTATTGCATTGCCTTCTCTCTAGGTGGTGTTGGCTATTGCATGTTAATGTTAGGTGGTAACTCAGCGCTGCAGTGGTCAATACACGCATGGCTAGGAGGACAGTGTTGATGCAGGGAACGCCACGATTGAGTAGGCTTTCCATTATTGAGGCTAAGGTTCAACACTCATTACTGGTACACTACACGCGATCTAGCCGTAGTATCCGCATTACAGTTCAGTACACTCTTTATTCACCAGGTTGCGTTAGTAATTACTTTAGTCAGGTTTCTTGATAACATATTTCAAAACCAATAAACGAGTCGCATGCTCGCTCGCAGGCTATCGATTTCGAATTCTTTCCCCCTCCAGGGGCTCACATCTAGTGGGATGTGGGTTGGCGACCACGGGACCCCAGCTGAGTCCGGCATTGCTTCCACTTACTTGTGCCGGGCTCCTCTCTGTCTTCTTTCCTGTCGACCTCACTTGGTCAACTCTTGTTCTCTTCCGACCCCGACGGTATTAGGGTATCCTAGGCCTAGGGAGTCACTTCCTTTCCCGCCTTAATTGGCCCTTGTCTCATCTTTTCTGATTCCCTCCTTCTGCGAGGGGTCAGCCTTCTTTTTCTTTTCCTGTTATCTCCTGCCTTCTGCTTAAGGCCCTCAAGGAGGCCGGGTGTATGTAGCCCCACCACTCTTGGTGCACCCTAGATAATGCTACACCCTCAGGGGCTCACGGCTGGTGAGTTCGGGAGTTGGCGACCCCGAGGGATTCCTGAGCTGGGTCCGTTTTCCCTTTTTGTCCCTTACCTTTGGGGCGGACCCTCTCCTCTTTCACTTTCCTATGTGTCTTCCATGGCTCTCCTTCCTTCCAAGTCCCTCAATCCGCCTTCTTCGAGGGTTGAGGGCATTTCTTTTCCTCCTGTCCTTTATTTGCCTTATTCTCCTTTAGTTTTCCATTTCTTCTTCTAGTATGTAGGTTAGTAGTTAGTTTTAGTTTTAAGTTCGCTTTTCATTTTCATCTTCACGATCACCCAAACCATCAGGGGCCGATAACCCAGATGTTAGGCCCCTTAAAACAACAATTATCATCATCATCATCCTTCATAATTAGGAAAAGTTTCATTGGATTAATTGCCTTCACAATTCGGCACACTGCACTTATTAGGCATAAATTAATACTGCACTGATAACCATAAAGTATAAGCGGATAGGAATTCAGAGAAAGTCAGTACCGGGACCGTAAAAACGAAACACATAACGCGGAAACCACACCATCAACAAGAATTGTATTTCTCTGTCTCCATGGCCACACAGCCGTTGGGCCATGACGTTACTGGCATATTCAAACCGTATTGCATGGCCTTCTCTCTAGGTGGTGTTTCCCCAAGGGGCTCACATCTTTTGGGACGTGTGTTGGCCCAGCTGAGTCCGGCATTGCTTCCACTTACTTGTGCTGGGCTCCTCTCCGTCTTCTTTCCTGTAGATCTCACTTGGTCGACTCTTGTTCTCTTCCGACCCCGACGGTATTAGGGTATCCGAGGCCTAGGGAGTCTCTTCCTTTCCCGCCTTAATTGGTCCTTGTCTCATCTTTTCTGATTCCCTCCTTCTGCGAGAACACCCCGTGGCATATCAGTGCACGTTTAATCACGCCATGGGGATCTGCAGCAAGTCAGCATATCAGAGGTTCGAATCTCGACGCTGACAGAGGCTACCCTGAGTGTGTTTTTTGCCCGAGTTTTCCTACACTATTTCCAGGCAAATGCAGAGATAGTGCCTCAGTTCATCATAGAAGCTTATTATACAAGTTCAACACAAGCCCCTAAAATGAACTATTAACAACAACAATGATATGATAATTGTTGTTTTAAGGGGCCTAACATCTAGGTTATCGGCCCCTATTAACAACAACGTCCTAAGCCATTTGCACATCGTTAGACATATCCAAAGATTACTAAAACATTCATAGCCAAGGTATTTGTACCAATTTTGCAAATCGGTACATGTTCATCTTATCTTCGAGACGCAGCTGGAGCTCCAGGTCTGGGCAGATTCTCATGAGAAAATACACCAGCCCTCTTCTGAGAATCCCATTCACCAAGTTGGCACCTGGCTACTGCTGAAATGGGTTCGCCGAGGCCTTCCTGCCAGGATTTGTGCCTTTGTGTGTGCTGTCACTTATTGGCTTATCGTGATAGACACTCGTCAAGAGAGAAAATCGAGCTTTGTGTCTGCAAACTTTGGAAAAGCGAACATTTACTGTCAGCTGCATTTCGCCATGCTCTTATTCTGAGAAAGATCTTACAAAGGACATTGTGTAACACCTCGACTCCTAGAAGGTTTCTACGCAGTAACCTGTATGGGGTGATATTCTATAGTACCCACTCAAGACCTTGAACCCTGGCTTTTGTGCAACTAGTCGCAGTTGGTGCTACTGGAGGTTTGTGGTGGGGATAGGCTGATATACAAGGGTGGAATCGGTGACTCAAGAGAACAGTACGAGACGAAGGTTGGTGACGGAAGGACTTAAAAGCGATCGCCTCCGGGGGAACTAGCAGCCAGTTCCTCCGGAGGGCTGTAATAAAGAAGGTGGTATAAACTTTTGGTTAGAAGGGGCAACCTTTCGGTGGAACACTAAACTGTCATTTTGCTATGTCGTTAAGGCCATGTGGCGATGGACCGTATTTCGAGCGGACTGACATTATTATTTTTAGTATGTAATATTTTGGAAGGGTTGGTACGATTTGTGTGGTACCTTTATATGTAATTACCGCGGAGTGGATTATTATTATCCTATTTCCGGTTAGCTGGATGGGACCCTCGTGGTTTTAACTTTGGTCAGAAAGGCTGCTGAAGACGTTAAATCGGAAGCAGGCTTTCGGACCGCCTTAGTCGTATTAAACGGCTCTTAAATTACTTATGTAACCTTGTTTTGGAAGTGGCACAGAGTCTAACTTCATGTTATTATTCCATTAGTTTTGACGTCAGGGGAATCATTCCTGATAAATTCGTTTCTATCACAAATGTAGATGTGTCAAACCTTGCCAAACGGGCAAGTGTCTGGTTTGTTTAAATTAAGTCATTCATTTGTGTTTAATTAGATCATATTTGTCAGTTAGTTAATTAAGTGGTGGAAGGCCGTCTCTTGTAATTGTTTTATTTTACTGCTCAATACATGTTAGCTTATTTCGATTTGTCATATTATTTATTGCATGAAGTCACTAGGAAGATTATTCCCCTTTTCATTCTTCATCTTTGGCAGGGTCAATTTAATACGGCCTGCTGAGGTACGCACCCAGCGTTCCACTCAACAAGCTGGTCTTGACATTGGTTTCGTCCCGCCTTATCTTTTCTCCTAATTCAAATCGGGGATGTTCTTGAAAATCAAGCAAATCGGAACATTCGCTCCTAGGTTTTTTTTTGCTGTGAACTCAGCTGGCCTAGCGAGTAATTAAATTAGGCCTTTCATGTGTTTTTTATTATTAATTCTGGGTGTGGTAATGTCATGTGATCATTTATTTTGATATGCTAATATTATTATTATTATTATCATTTTGGCTAATAAACAGGGTAAGGGGGGATGGGGCTACTGTTACAATGGTAGCCATGAGCGTGGTTTTGCTCTGTGATCTTGCCATTAGCATATAATCCTTCCTGCTGACTGATTGCAGTAATTAATTAAAAATTAAATTCAGTAACTTAATTATTAAAATTAAATTCAGTAACTTAATTAATGTAGATTATGGGCCCTCCTCCTTATTAATCTTTTCTCCACATAGGTAGGATTGGTTTAAACTCTGTGTAATGATTAATTTGTGTTCTGTTACATGAAATTTATGTACGATGGCTTCCCGCAAAATCATCGTGAAATACTTATCGGATGAAGAGGTAACCTACGAATTGCTGTTACGTAACCTTGAAGTGCCCAGGGACGCAGAACAAGCGCGCCAGAGTCTAGAGTATGCCGTCAATTTTGCGGCAACCCTTCCAAAGCTGTCAACTGCTGAATTCAAACTCGGTGAGTCAAAGTTATGTGATGCAATTAGGGAAATTTGTAATGTAATTAAGTATTGTTTCAGTGAAGTAGAATGTAGCCCTGTTGATCTCACCAAATTGAAAGCTAGAATTGATTACCTATATCTCCGATGTGGGGATTTGTTACAATCTGATGAAGAACGTCCCATCGCCGATTTGAAAGGTCTATTAGAGGCTGAAGTTAATTTAGTGGAATGTGCTCAGACTTTGGACACTGTTAATCGTGTTAGTGGAGGTGGGGATTTATTGAATTCGACTCCTGCATGTAGCCGTAATGTCTCGACAAATCTAGGCGCCAGTCTGGCTGAAAATGCCACTGGCCAAGTTGGTAATCCTGTCACTGAACCTGCCGCGCCCCGTGGCAATGGAATAGCTCGCCTGCCCGACAGCTGTGAGAGTCGAGAGATTTTTCCTATTGTGGGTAACCGTATTTCTAATCATGAAACTGTGACAACAAATTCTGGGTTCGGCCAGGCACCGTTAGGTCCTGATACGGTGATACCAGTTTCGAATACCATTAACCCTAATGCTGTGATGAGTTCTGTGCCAAATAATACCAGCAACGTAACCTTCAGCCTCCCCGGACGCGAAAATTGTACTTGTAGTTGTAACTGTGTAACTTGTAACTCCTTCTCTGCTGTTGTCGGCTCGCCTCGTGTAAGGAGGTCGGTAATCAACCCCCAGTCTGTCTTAAATATCCCCTCATCTAGTTGTAATCCTGTTAGTGTCGGGGCTCGAGAAATAAATTCTAGAGATAATTCCGGGTCTGTTTCATCATTTAAAGTGCCGGGTAACTCAGGTCATCAGGGGCCTACAGTGACACAAAATTCTCCTTCCGAACCGGTTAGGAATTTAAATTCTGTTTATCGAGACTCTCAGGGGAGTGTTTCAAATTCAGGGCGTAACCTCGTTTCTTTATCTTGTTCCGGAAACCAAAATTATGTGCAAGGAAATCCCTGTGCCGAAATGCCGGGGCGTGACGTGTCCAATGTCGAGCATTCTAATTATTCTGTTTTTTCTAAGGCCAGCTTTGGTTCTGTCAGTCACCCCATTTTGGGTTTTGTTTCAAAGTTATCGGGTAAAGGTATGGACACGGTTGAAGGCGTTGTTGATTTTTTGAGAATATTGGTCGATATTCATGAGTGTGCTATCCAATTCGGTGTCAGCGACCAAGTGGTATTTCAATTAATATCCTCCCATGTGTCCGATACGTTGGGGGCCTATGTGACTAGTGCCATGTGTGAAGGTTGGAGTGTGGAGAATTTTATGTCCGAGGTGTTGCGAGTATTTGTGCCCATCAGGTCGCTCGATACTGTGAAGGGACGTTACCTGTACCGAGCACAGGGTATTAACGAGCCGTTAAATTCATACATTGTGGACATATCCAGGTTTGTAAAAGTCTTTAGAGTAGATATGCCAGAGGCAGAAGTGGTAAGGCTTATTTTGGCCGGTGCTACGCCGGAATTTCGGAATTGCCTATGTGTTGGAACTAATCCGAGTACGATTAGGGAACTTCGTGAAGCCGCTATTCAGGCCGAATCCGTGCGTTCGGTTGATATCATAAGGTATGCAACTAGCATGCCCCCTCCTTTCATTAACCCTGTTCCGTTTGTTCGACCTCCCTCGGTTCGACCACCACCTGGGGCCGGTCGTCCTTCCCATAATTCGCCTAGGAATAATAGTAATCGCCCTGTGACGTGCTTCAACTGTGGGCAGCAGGGCCACATAGCGTGGAACTGTCCGGTAAAAAGAAATTGACTATTCCGAGACAAGCATCCTGAAATCCTCCTTGCCAAGGATCGGCGATGTGCATTGGGAAATGAGGTGACGAGGGATGATGCCAAAGTTATCGGAGCAAATGGTGTCTGTTCTAAAGTTTCTGATGTAGTTCTACCCTCTCCTATGGTTGAAATTGCAATTAATGACGCTTGTGTAATAGCTTTGTTAGACTCGGGAAGCGCTGCTTCATTGGTTAGCGAAAATTGGTATTTGTCTATGAAACTCATTTGTAAATTCAGTAACCTGTCAAATGTAGATGTTAAGTTGGTTTCTGCCAACGGTGCTCAATTGAACGTTCTTGGTTGTGTGAAGTTTAAGGTTCGGATTCATAAATTTTGTTGGAAATTTTCCTTTTGGGTCATTAAGAATTTGTCATGTCCTATTATTCTGGGCGCTAATTTTTTTGCTCATACTGGGTTACTGCTGGATATGCAACACAAATCATTCTGGTTCAGTTTTTGTTCTGAGGTAAAATTTAAATTCTTTTCTACTGCTGTCCCTAGCGCGAGTGCTCATGTTGCCAACCGTGATGCTGAACCCGTCTTGTCCACCGGGGTTGAATCCTTGGATTTAAGTAATTTATCTGACGCTCAAGCTAAAGAGATTCGGGATTTGTGTGGGTATTTTCCCGAGGTGTTCACTGACGAATTAGGAATGACTAAAGTCCTGGAGTATAAAATTGAAGTAACGGATACTATACCCGTCAGGCATCCTCCCTACCGTTTGAGTCCACCCAAAATGTTGGAATTAAAGAAATTAATCGATCAGATGTTACTAGATGGAGTGATTCGACCCTCCACATCAGCATATTCCTCACCTGTGTTCTTAGTACCTAAGCCAAATGGTGGTTTTCGGCCAGTCGTAGATTATCGTAGGTTAAACAAAAAGATTGTTTTAGAATCCATCCCTCTTCCTGATTTACATAGCTGTTTTTCCTGGTTCAAAAACGCATCCTATTATAGCCTCATTGACCTGACGCAGGCATATTTCCAAATTCCGTTAGCTGAAGAATCTAAGCATCTGACTGCATTCGCCACCGATTGGAATCTCTATGAGTATTGCAGATTACCTTTTGGTATCTCTACAGGGGGCGCTGTGCTTAGTAGGCTTCTTGATCACGTGTTTTCTGGCATCAAATTTGATTATTTGTATCACTACCTGGACGATGTTGTTGTTTATAGCGAGACGTTCGAAGACCACGTGCGCCATCTTCGTGAAGTATTTGAGAGGTTAAAATCTGCTGGTCTAAACGTAAAGTTGTCTAAAGTGTCCCTTGCTAAACCTAAAATTGCCTTTCTTGGTCATGTTGTTTCTGCTGAAGGTGTTTCGGTCGATGACTCCCGAACCCAGGGAATTAGAGATTTTGCACCCCCTAAAAATGTGAAAGGAGTAGCCCGATTCGTGGGAATGGTTGGCTTTCTGCGGAAATTTATACCCAATTTTGCACAGCGGGCGTTGCCACTTAATCATCTGCGAAGGTCTGACGTGAAATTTGAGTGGGGTCCGTCGCAGCAAGCAGCTTTTGACGATTTGAAGGAGGCACTGTGTAGCGCTCCTGTCCTCGCTGTCCCTGATTTCAGTAAGAAGTTTATAATCCAGACTGATGCGTCACTCGGTGCTGTAGCTGCTGTGTTGTTACAAGAAAGTGAGTTAGGTAGACGACCTATTGGTTTTGCTTCTCGAACTCTGTCCCCTGCTGAAGTAAATTATTCCGTGTATGAGCTTGAGGGGCTCGCAGTGATGTTTGGACTGGAGAAATTCCGAATGTATGTCGAATATGTTCCTTTCGAACTTGAAACCGATAACCAGGCCCTGAGCTGGGTCCTGGCTAGACCTCGAACCACTGGGCGAATCGCCAGGTGGGCAACCCGTATTTCATCATTTCAGTTCACCGTTCGTCATATAAAGGGTTGTGAAAATGTCATAGCCGACTCCCTTAGCCGCATGTATGAAGAAGTTCCTAATAAATGTAAGAATCTCGTTCCCGAGGAAAATCATGAAAATATTTGTGCTGTGTCACTTAAGCGTCTCTATGGAGAAATTCCTGACGGGTGTGAAACTCCCTCTTTAGAGGAACCTGTTGTCGTTGGGGCTAATTCAGCTCAACACATGTTAGTAAATTCACCGTTATTGTTTGGAGACATTGCTAACCATCAGAAGGAAGATCCCGTGTTGTGTGATTTAATTGCTCGATTAGTTTCTGGAGAAGAGATAAAGCCTTATATTTTAAAGTCTGGTGTGTTATGTTGTGTAACTAGGCGTGATAGAAAGCCTAAGGTTGTTTTGCCTACTCAGCTGATAAATGGCATGCTAATGTATTTTCACGAGTCACCCGCTGGAGGCCACCTAGGAATTTTCAAAACTCGACAGAAAATAAGGCAGTCTTTTGTTTGGAAGGGTCTCGATAAGGATGTGAGAAAGTTTGTGCTGGGGTGTCATGATTGTAAAGTAAGTAAGCCTACCGTCAGTGGTAAGGTTGGTAAGTTAGCTTCTGAATCTGCGTCTAGGCCCATGGAACGCTTGTATGTGGATTTTGTTGGACCCCTGCCGAGGTCTAAACTGGGTAACCGTTTTGCCTTTGTTTGTGTCGATGGTTTCTCTCGCTTTTCATGGATTTTTCCCACTAGAAATTGTGACTCTGCTACTGTCATAAGATGTTTAAAGTCTGTTTTCTCTTCCTTTGGTCCTAGTCAATACTTGGTGTCAGATAATGCCAAGGCCTTTGTTTCTCATCAGTTTAGAAAATTTTGTTTTGATTATGCTATTTCTCATGTCACCACGACACCCTATTACCCCAACCCTAGTTTGGCAGAGAGAGTTAACCGAAATTTGAGAGCTGCACTTATCGCATATCATCGAGACAATCATGCCAAGTGGGATTCGTCATTACATTGGTTACCCTACGCTTTTAATACTGCTGAGCATGAATCCCATGGGAAAACGCCGTTCTCACTTATGTATGCGTTCGTCCCAAATTCCCCTCTAACGAATCTGTGGTCACTTCATGATCTGCTTCCTGACCAACCCTCTCCTGATCGTGTCAGGGAAATCTGGAAGGAGGCCAAAGCTGCTATAAAGATCTCGCATGAAGCTGGCTGAGAGATATAATTTGGGCCGAAAACAGGGTGGATATTCTGTCGGAGATTTTGTCTATGCAAAAAACTTCTGGGCTAAGGCCCCAGGTCGTCAGGTATCAGGTAAGCTGCAGCCAAAATATGAGGGCCCCTATGAGATTCTGTCCTTTCCTTCTGAAGTAACAGTGTTATTAGAGGATCTGTCTAGGAAACGTGTTTTTAGGACTCATATATCGAATTGTAAACCTGCTAGTGAACGAGAAACTCGAGATGTGTAAAGGGTGAAATTATGATGTTCTATTTCCTGTGAATGCGATGATATGAAGTTCAGAGCGATGGGAGATGGTCTAGTTGTTCCGCTGAAGTCAAATCTCTTATGTCATTTTTAGTAATCCTCAAGAAAGGCCGTGATCTGCTTCTGTTAGCTGAGTTTTGTTCATCGTATTCGTGGTTGATATTTTGGGGTAAATTTTTTGGATAATTTAGTGATAATTTTGTTAGGTTGGTAGTGAAATTTCGATTTTATGTGGAAATAAGGTGTAATGCTTCAGAGTGATGCTCATTTCGCTGTGTTGTTCAGCTGCTGACGTGAGGGCTTTAGAAATTGTATCAGTGATCTGGAAAATCTTCGAATTGCAATCTCTTGTCGGTTGAAAACGTATCTGGTTAGGTTAGTCAGTAGGTTACTTGTAATCTGCGGTATATACTGTTAGACTGCTGACTTGCTGGTATTGTCACAACGTTCATGTGATTGTAGTTGGAATCATAGTTCATGTATCCCCGTATACTTGGGTGTGAAAAGAAAAAAATTAAGTTCGATTAGCATCAGCTTCGAGCTGGTGGCCAGGCTATAGCGTTAGTCAGTTGTTCTATGCATCGAGATAGTGTTGCACTGGAGATGTCGTGCCTGTTCTGGAGAAATTTGAGGTATCTGTTAGTTGGTGAGCTAACTCTCGTTCTGTGTAAGGTGCATTTTCTTTGGGGACTATTAACCACCCCGTGCATTTTGAAAATTTATCATTTTTGCTCCTCAGTGACCTTGTAATTCTGTGTGAGAAACATGATGCAGTGTGTGCGAGATGTTAAAGGTGGAGAACATGTGAATTTTGGGGGGGGGGGGGGAGTAACCGCCCCGTGCATTTAAAAAAAATATATCATGCCATCACATCTGTGATCCTGTAATTCTGTATTTTGAGCATGCTGTGGCATGTCGAGGACCGCTAGGTTAGAGAATCTGAAGTTTTGAGGATATTAATCACCTTGTGCTTGTAGAAATGTGTCACATGACACCTATGGGTGTTCGTTGTAGTGAGGTAGATCTGTGTATGGAACCATGGAAGTGGTTTGTTGTCTGTGTGGGAGTCAACGTTATAAGTAATTTGTGTGTTTTTTTAAATGGTGGAGCCACGTTCGTTTAGGTATGTCTTGAAAATTGGTTGGTACCAACTTGAATTTGTGTCTAATTCTGCTGAGCTATGTGCTTTGGGGGTAGAATTAGTGTAGCCTCTGCACCGGGCTCGTAGTTGTTGTTGGTTTGATATTGGTTGGGTTCCGTGCCTAGAAGATGGCATCTTGATTTTGAGAAGATGTTTTAATTTTGAACACTTGGTGTAACTGTAGTAAGTTGGTTCTCAGGATAGGTGTGATCACCTTAGTGTCCTGAGTTCGGTTGGTCATCCTACAGGAACTCTTGGGAGTTTGTAGACTGTTAGGATGCGTTGGCGAGTAGCGATGAAGTTATTTGGTGAAATTTGGTTAGGTGCTTGTATGTGAATTGGTTGGATCGTGGTGTCTATTGTTTAGCGTGGTCTCCCCATTTGGTTATTGTTCTCGTGGAAGGTAGTTGCTGTTTTCTGTCGTTCGTCGGATGGCCACCGTGGACGGTTAGGGGCAGCGACTGGTGAAATGAGACAGTGGCTTTTGATATTCATTATGTTTTTATATGTGTCACATACCTGAGACGATCCATATGGTTTGATTATGGTATGTTGTGTTTGTTTTAAAATGTTTTGGTGTTTCCTAAATGTGTTCTGTTTTCCTACGGTACTGCGTGAGGCCATCAAAGTAAATGTAAATTCATTTTTGAGTATGTTTAACTGTTTTGGAAGGGTACCAGTGAGTTCCCCCTTGCATTGTTTCTATTTTTATGGTGTTGCCCATAAAATTTCAGGGAATTTCGGTGGGAAAATATCTGAAATTTTGCAAATATTATGGTTTCTGGATGTTTTAGTCAAAAATTGATTGATATAAGTTGATTTAGTTATTCTTGCTAAGTATTGTAGTGAACTTTCAATTAAGCTTGTTAACGTCAGTCATATCGTATAGTTGGTTGCCCCTTTCGTGTGATTTTAATACTTCAGTGGACCTTTAATTATGCCCTGAACACTATCTCCTTGCGTAGAACCTTGTTTGAAGCCTCAGGTATCCCTTGTGACATGAAGGACTCTTAAGTGAACTTCGATGGGACACTAATGCTTCGTGTAATGTTTTCTTTTATCCTTCCTGGGATAACTTCGGCTGTTTGGGCTGGTTGACTGGCCTGGAACGATTGTTCCCTCTAAGGGAACTGTATTTGGACCATACGCTGCTGTTCTGATGTGTGTTTCAGTGGTCACTATGTGGGACGTGTACTACCAATCTGGGCCCAGTTTGGAGGTACCATCTAGGTCCCATGGCATCATTCTACCCGAGGAGATCTACTTCAAGGTCCGCTGGCGGAGATTGGAGTAGCCTCTTCAGCTGCCAAGAGACCAGCTGGACACCATCACCCTGTTCATCGTCTCCCCATCGTCTTCCTTTGGAGGAGGAGGATGTACCAATTTTGCAAATCGGTACATGTTCATCTTATCTTCGAGACGCAGCTGGAGCTCCAGGTCTGGGCAGATTCTCATGAGAAAATACACCAGCCCTCTTCTGAGAATCCCATTCACCAAGTTGGCACCTGGCTACTGCTGAAATGGGTTCGCCGAGGCCTTCCTGCCAGGATTTGTGCCTTTGTGTGTGCTGTCACTTATTGGCTTATCGTGATAGACACTCGTCAAGAGAGAAAATCGAGCTTTGTGTCTGCAAACTTTGGAAAAGCGAACATTTACTGTCAGCTGCATTTCGCCATGCTCTTATTCTGAGAAAGATCTTACAAAGGACATTGTGTAACACCTCGACTCCTAGAAGGTTTCTACGCAGTAACCTGTATGGGGTGATATTCTATAGTACCCACTCAAGACCTTGAACCCTGGCTTTTGTGCAACTAGTCGCAGTTGGTGCTACTGGAGGTTTGTGGTGGGGATAGGCTGATATACAAGGGTGGAATCGGTGACTCAAGAGAACAGTACGAGACGAAGGTTGGTGACGGAAGGACTTAAAAGCGATCGCCTCCGGGGGAACTAGCAGCCAGTTCCTCCGGAGGGCTGTAATAAAGAAGGTGGTATAAACTTTTGGTTAGAAGGGGCAACCTTTCGGTGGAACACTAAACTGTCATTTTGCTATGTCGTTAAGGCCATGTGGCGATGGACCGTATTTCGAGCGGACTGACATTATTATTTTTAGTATGTAATATTTTGGAAGGGTTGGTACGATTTGTGTGGTACCTTTATATGTAATTACCGCGGAGTGGATTATTATTATCCTATTTCCGGTTAGCTGGATGGGACCCTCGTGGTTTTAACTTTGGTCAGAAAGGCTGCTGAAGACGTTAAATCGGAAGCAGGCTTTCGGACCGCCTTAGTCGTATTAAACGGCTCTTAAATTACTTATGTAACCTTGTTTTGGAAGTGGCACAGAGTCTAACTTCATGTTATTATTCCATTAGTTTTGACGTCAGGGGAATCATTCCTGATAAATTCGTTTCTATCACAAATGTAGATGTGTCAAACCTTGCCAAACGGGCAAGTGTCTGGTTTGTTTAAATTAAGTCATTCATTTGTGTTTAATTAGATCATATTTGTCAGTTAGTTAATTAAGTGGTGGAAGGCCGTCTCTTGTAATTGTTTTATTTTACTGCTCAATACATGTTAGCTTATTTCGATTTGTCATATTATTTATTGCATGAAGTCACTAGGAAGATTATTCCCCTTTTCATTCTTCATCTTTGGCAGGGTCAATTTAATACGGCCTGCTGAGGTACGCACCCAGCGTTCCACTCAACAAGCTGGTCTTGACATTGGTTTCGTCCCGCCTTATCTTTTCTCCTAATTCAAATCGGGGATGTTCTTGAAAATCAAGCAAATCGGAACATTCGCTCCTAGGTTTTTTTTTTGCTGTGAACTCAGCTGGCCTAGCGAGTAATTAAATTAGGCCTTTCATGTGTTTTTTATTATTAATTCTGGGTGTGGTAATGTCATGTGATCATTTATTTTGATATGCTAATATTATTATTATTATTATCATTTTGGCTAATAAACAGGGTAAGGGGGGATGGGGCTACTGTTACTTAGACATATCCAAAGATTACTAAAACATTCATAGCCAAGGTATTAATACAATAAAAGTGAAGAGCACTTCTAAAACAAATCTTTTAAAAAAATTGTCGAAATCAATAAAATAATTCGAGCGATAACTTACCTCTATATCTTTATTCCAACCGTCCTCTGCCAAAACCAGGAATAATCTATTTGAAGGTAAGTTCCTTACGTCTGGATTTTTTCAAGAACACTTGTGTGACAGCTCAGTAAAATTACCGTTTGGGTGCTTCCTGAGTGAACAAAGCAGCTGCTTTTCAATTGTCATCATTGATAGGGAAGTAAGTCTCTCTTAACCCATAGTGGACCTGCAGTTGACTTCACTCGTTTGAGTGCTGAGAAGGTACGTTCAACAGAGGCTGTAGTAGATGGTATCGTAAGTATTTAACACGCTAAATTGTACAGTTCAGGCATAGCATTAACTAACTGCATTCGGTTCATAATTCTTACGATTTCGGTCACAGATTGCTCGTGAAATTCTTCATCATTAGCCGAATAGAGCACTATCAGTTCGTTTTTCAAACCCACTGGATCGAAACTTGACCCGTAGTTTTCTATGAGATTTTAAAACAATTTGTTTGGGAACGAAATGCCAAATTCTCTAAATTTTCCTGTATCCAGGAGGGAAAAGAAGTTAAAACGCTCCATATCAAAGAATCTGTCATTTATCTGGCATATGACATTATCCAGAATTTCACAGAAGAGTCTCCTAAAACCATCTTCGGGTGATCCATTGCCTTAATTCTCTTCTGTGCTGATTTATCGGCTGCGCTAGAACATGTTATTTCCCAGACATTTTGGAAGCCTTCCCTTCTGAAATTGTTTAATCTGCCTGTGGTCTTTATTATCTTTGAGTGACAGAAAGCAGTATCCATAGCCTTGTTTTGCAGAATGTTCAAGAGAACATCGGTGTGGCAGAAAATGAATGCGTATACATTAAGAAGAAAAATGGTATATATATTTTTTTTCTTCAAAAATACACAAATCCTTGAGCCTGTACTAGGCATCGTTTTCCCAGTTTCCACTATTTTCATCGTCCGTTAAGCTTTCGAAAAACATGAGTAGGTTGTCTTTCTGCTCTTGAACTGTGTTAACAAGTCTCGAGTTAAAGTTCCAGCGAGTTGGTGCAGTTCTCGGTAATTCTTTTCTACAAAGTTTCGGAGATATTCAGTTCTCTTGAAAGAATGGGAAAAGAAATTAGACATTCCAGAAAGAGATAAGAAAAATACTCGACATTTTGTTAATCCCATAGCTGCCTGTTGCAATACTAAGTTCAACACATGACAGTAGCAATGAACGAAGAGAGCTCGTTGTAATGTTTGTTTAACTTTAGCCTGCAGTCCTCCTAAATGACCAGCCATGACACTCGCGCCATCGTACGTCTGTGCTATAAGCTTGTTACCTAATCCGAACTCTTCTAATACTGACAAAACGTGGGCGTACAGAGCCTCAGCCGACCCGTTAGCACTAACGTCCGTGAAGCCAATGAATCGTTCTTGAACTTCTCCAGCACTGTCAGCATTGCACAAAATTATGCATATCAGAACATTCATCGACAAGAATTGCTTCAAATTTTGTTCTATCGAGTTCCTTCGCAATATCATCTACCATTACAGATCTAATGGCTTCTATTAAATCGTTCTGAATGGTAGATGACGTACCTCGAATTATAGTGGAATTAAGTAAATGGTCATGTAACAAAAGGTCATACGTGCTCAGCAAATCTAAGGTTTCTATGTAGTTACCTCTGTTCAGTGACTGGACTGACTCGTCAGATCCTCGTAGAGCCTATGCTTGCCTAAATGACAAACGACATCTGTTAGCCTAGATAAAACCTGCCTATTCTCTTTTACCATTTCATTGTGCTTTGAGACCTCCATTGCTTTCTGAGCATTCAACTGAACATCTATTTGCGAGGTACCGAATGTACACAATGCAAAATCACACGCGATATGACTCCTCGCTTTTTCATGTTTCTTTAAGGGGAGGTGGTACACCCTATTTGGCAATGTTAAATTTTCCATATTTGAAAGTATTTTTCTACCGAACTGTAAAGCTTAGAATGTTGAAATTTGGTACGATTCAATATCAATGTGTTCTGTATATACTGCCATTTTTATAACTTCATCTAACCTCACACATCGCAGAAACATTTTTTAAATCTTTACTGCCAAAAATAATTCCTGTTTTTGAAGTGTTATATTCAATAACTTTGTAACTATTTGAGTTAGAGGCATAAAAAATGTCAGTATATTCACTAGGCAATATACAACAGCTGTTAAAAATTTCATTTAACTGGCTTAAATACATTCTGAGAAAAATACCTGAATACCTTTAAAAATCATACTTTCGGAAATATTGAATTAAAGTTACTCACTGCCTAGTGCATCCCTGGTCCATATTCTGGATCATCTAGATTATCACAGTCATCTTCCCTAGCTCTCTTCCTGTTCCTGTTCACTACCCTGTTCCTCTTGATCACCATATCAGCTTGTAGGTCTGCCTTTCTCACTCCCTCTGCATCAATTTCACTACAGATTTGTCGCATGTTTCTACCAGGATTAATTCCTAAATTTTCCAGCACTATCACTCTACCCACACAGCCTTCATTATAGGTCAGCACTGTATCGTACAATCCCATACATAAGGTATCATAGCCAACAAACACTGTTTTGGGTACACGGTTCCAGACTACACTATTGAACGATTCATTTACATTTTGTGTGTTACCATGTAAACATTTACGAAGGAGGTCAGGAGCTGCTAGATTCCTGAACACTGGTTTGATGACTTTTATAACTTCATCTGGAAGGCAATGCTTATGCTGATAAGGTTCATTAGTAACAAGGGACCTATTGTACTTACACCAGCTTGATTCACTCTTCGGACAAAGAAAATGTTGTGGATGCTCATCAGTCGAACACTTGTGTAAAAATATTGCCCATATTTTATCCGCACTATCTGTATTTCTCCTTATTGCCATGCCATAATATGTCTGTATGTTGTCTATTTCCTTAGCAGTTAGCCTACCATGCCCAGATATGAACTTTCCATCATCTAATTTCTTGCCTTTATGATCCTTCACTAACCTACGGAGCTGACATCCCATTCTTTTTTTGGACATGTGCTATGCATTCCAACTTCTCAACTTGCTCATCATCCGAAGGTTTACTGTCCACTACCTTTTTAAAACCTCCCCCAGGGGCTCACTTCTAGTGCCCCCCAGGGGCTCACTTCTAGTGGGCGTGGGTTGGCGACCACGGGGCCCCAGCTGAGTCCGGCATTGCTTCCACTTACTTGTGCCGGGCTCCTCTCTGTCTTCTTTCCTGTCGACCTCACTTGGTCAACTCTTGTTATCTTCCGACCCCGACGGTATTAGGGTATCCGAGGCCTAGGGAGTCACTTCCTTTCCCGCCTTAATTGGCCCTTGTCTCATCTTTCCTGATACCCTCCTTCTGTGAGGGGTCAGCCTTCTTTTTCTTTTCCTTTTACCTCCTGCCTTGTGCTCAAGGCCCTTAAGGAGGCAGGGTGTATGTAGCCCCACCACTTCTGGTGCACCGTCGATAATGATACACCCTCAGGGGCTCACGGCTGGTGAGTTCGGGAGTTGGCGACCCCGAGGGATTCCTGAGCTGGGTCCGTTTTCCCCTTTTGTCCCTTACCTTCGGGGCGGACCCTCTCCTTTTTCACTTTCCTATCTGCCTTTCATGGCTCTCCTTCCTTCCAAGTCCCTCAATCCGCCTTCTTCGAGGATTGAGGGCATTTCTTTTCCTCCTGTCCTTTATTTGCCTTATTCTCCTTTAGTTGTCCATTTCTTCTTCTAGTATGTAGGTTAGTAGTTAGTTTTAGTTTTAAGTTCGCTTTTCATTTTCATCTTCACAATCACCCAAACCATCAGGGGCCGATAACCTAGATGTTAGGCCCCTTAAAACAACAATTATCATCATCATCATCACTTCTAGTGGGCGTGGGTTGGCGACCACGGGGCCCCAGCTGAGTCCGGCATTGCTTCCACTTACTTGTGCCGGGCTCCTCTCAGTCTTCTTTCCTGTCAACCTCACTTGGTCAACTCTTGTTCTCTTCCGACCCCGACGGTATTAGGGTATCCGAGGCCTAGGGAGTCTCTTCCTTTCCCGCCTTAATTGGCCCTTGTCTCATCTTTCCTAACACCCTCCTTCTGTGAGGGGTCAGCCTTCTTTTTCTTTTCCTTTTGCTTCCTGCTTTGTGCTTAAGGCCCTCAAGGAGGCCGAGTGTATGTAGCCCCACCACTTCTGGTGCACCCTAGATAATGCTACACCCTCAGGGGCTCACGGCTGGTGAGTTCGGGAGTTGGCGACCCCGAGGGATTCCTGAGCTGGGTCCGTTTTTCCCCTTTTGTCCCTTACCTTTGGGGCGGACCCTCTCCTCTTTCACTTTCCTATATGCCTTTCATGGCTCTCCTTCCTTCCAAGTCCCTCAATCCACCTTCTTCGAGGGTTGAGGGCATTTACTTTCCTCCTGTCCTTTATTTGCCTTATTCTCCTTTAGTTTTCCATTTCTTCTTCTAGTATGTAGGTTAGTAGTTAGTTTTAGTTTTAAGTTCGCTTTCATTTTCATCTTCACGATCACCCAAACCATCAGGGGCCGATAACCTCGATGTTAGGCCCCTTAAAACAACAATTATCATCATCATCATCATCTTTTCCTTCTGTCTTTTTATTTGCCTTATTCTCCTTTTGTTTTCCATTTCTTCTTCTAGTATGTAGGTTAGTAGTTAGTTTTAGTTTTAAGTTCGCTTTTCATTTTCATCTTCACGATCACCCAAACCATCAGGGGCCGATAACCTAGATGTTAGGCCCCTTAAAACAACACTTATCATCATCATCATCAATTGCATTTTGTATTTTCAACCTACCCCGCTTTGTTCAAGTAGTTAAGTCTCAATTGCAATTTTGTGGGTATTTTGAATCTCCATTACATTTTGTGCGTATTTTCAATCTCAGTTGCATTTTGTAAGTATTACTTGCATTTTGTAGGGATTTCGACTGTACGTTGCTTTTTGTACGTATTTTGGACTTAACCTACATTTTGTGTGTATTTTTCAATCTGTTGCTTTTGTGAGTATTTTCGTTCGAAATTCCCTTATGTACGTATTACCGCTCTCCATTTGATGAGTAGTTTCAATCTGAGTTCCTTTTTGTAAGTATTTTCCCTGCTACATATGGCATAGTTGTTGGGACTCACTGTCTATTTTATCTAAACCATTTTCGTTTCATCCATAGCAGTGAGCTGTTTTTTATCTTCATCCTTTCATTTCACGCCATTTCATTTCATCAGGGGCCGATAACCTCGATGTTAGGCCCCTTAAAACAACAATTATCATCATCATCGTTTTAAGACCTTTGCTATCCCCATCACCCAAATATGTTGTGTATTTTAACACCATACAGCTTCAGTGAACGATTGAAAATTTCTACTGCTCCAGCTGCTTCCATCCCTCCACTAACACCTGTATAGTTTACTTTACATTCACCACTGTCTTTACGTTGTTCTAATGAATTTTTACACTTCTTCGCATTTTCACATTTCTGGCAGTATTTTGTTAGAGGTGCAACATCTATCACCTTCCCAGTGTCCACGCTTGTCGCAGAAACTATACCATTTGCACTAGTATGCCCATGTTTCTGCCAGGAACCGTCTAATGCAACTGTCAAATCTGGTGAACCTTCATTCTCTAACACAGCTTCCTTTACTGCCTTTTGCATAGAGTTTTCAGCACACTCTTTTATACTCTTGCTCAAAATAGCAGTGAATTTACTGAACTTTGTTGGTGGTTTGGGTAAGTTCATCACTGCACACAAAGTCTTTCCAGCTTCTAACCCTTTTCCAATTGATCGCATGCCATACACAAATCTAATGTTGGTCTTATACCCATGTGGTGTCTTATTAGAGGAGAAAAATTCGTGTTTACTATTACACCTTATGCATTTTAGAACTAATTTAGCAGCTAAACCTTTTCGACTAGAAATGTCCTCACATAATTTTATGGAATGCCCTTCATTACAGTTTTTACATTTCACATAAAAATTTAAAGCAGTGGAAAGCAGTTGAAGATCAATTAAGATTTCCATGGCATCCTACCTGTTCACTGTTGCTGCTGCTGTCACTGTCAATTTCATTCAAAGATTCACTGTCACATTTGTTACTTACATTGAGGTCAGTGAAAAGCTTTCTTCTTGATTTACTGCTCACTGGAGTTGATTTTGTTTCACTACAAAGAGGTGTCTCCAATAACCTCACACTCACATTAGGCCTACTACATTCAGCAGAACTATTATCCACAGACAGCGTAATATTACTGTTATTCTCTTTAGGTTTCCTTCCAGGGCCTCCACGGCGTTTCTTGAACAATCTTATCTGAGCCAGGCATTCTACAAAAATACTTCTTTACTTTCCACAACAAAACGTGATCAAAACCAGAATCAAAACAACAGCCATGACACTAAACACAAGACGAGCGTCACCCGCCAAGCCACAACACTTGTACCAACTCGAGTACATGCCGCGATTTTCAAAATTTTAAAAATTGCAGCAAATATATATCAGTTGTACAAAAAGGGGGTGCACCTTCAGCTGTCAGGGTGACATTCAAATGTCATTTGAGGCCTTGAGGGATGACTTGTACAAAATAAACAAGCAGCGTATTATAAAGTAAGGTATAAACTATCAAAAAACATGAAAAACGAAAAAAGTGTCTTTTGGACATTTAAAGGTGTAGCAGGACCAGCAATGTTGCCAAATCCAACTTTTGACCACGCCGTCCCTTTACGACTGAAAAGGAGACAAGGCCAGCAGAATAGTTTAAGTTTTCTACATCCAGTTAACCACTGATGGCGTGAATAGTTTTAGGAACAAAAATGTCGCTTATACTCTCGCTTACGGTCTACACAAGTTGAAACTAAATTTGGAAGTTCAGGTGTCGGCCTTCCTTTCTCCTTAATTTCCACTTTCTGAGGGAATCCAGTTAAATTAAATCCCGTGGTTAGCACGTCCTCAATGACGCACCCACAATCCACTTCCGGTGCTTCACTCACACTACACATTTTTATATTAATTCACTGTTGACTAAATCACTTCAAGACTTAAGGCCCTCAAGGAGGTAGGATGTATGTAGCCCCACCACTTCTGGTGCACCCTGGACGGCTGGTGAGTTTGGGAGTTGGCGACCACGAGGGATTCCTGTACTGGGTCCGTTTTGCCCGCTTTTTCCTCTGATCTTGGGGAGGGTCCTCTTCTCTTTCCCCTTTCCTATCTGCCTTTCGTGGCCCTCCTTCCTTCCAAGTACCTCAATCATTCTTCGAGGGTTGAGGGCAGCCTTTCATGGCTCTCCTTCCTTCCAAGTCCCTCAATCCGCCTTCTCCGAGGGTTGAGGGCATTTCTTTTCCTTCTGTCCTTTTATTTGCCTTATTCTCCTTTAGTTTTGCATTTCTTCTTCTAGTATGTAGGTTATTAGTTAGTTTTAGTTTTAAGTTCGCTTTTCATCATCATCTTCACGATCACCCAAACCATCAGGGGCCGATAACCTAGATGTTAGGCCCCTTAAAACAACAATTATCATCATCATCATCATCTTTTTCTTTTCCTTTTACCTCCTGCCTTGTGCTCCAGGCCCTTAAGGAGGCAGTGTGTATGTAGCCCCACTTCTGGTGCACCGTCGATAATGCTACACCCTCAGGGGCTCACGGCTGGTGAGTTCGGGAGTTAGCGACCTCGAGGGATTCCTGAGCGGAGTCCGTTTTCCCCTTTTGTCCCTTACCTTTCGGGCGGACCTTCTCCTCTCTCCCCTCTCCTCTCCTCTTTTCCTTACATTTACTTTTCTCTTTAAGATTCTCGCACTGTTTTTGTTACATGGTTCACCGTGTATCTAAATTCCCTTCTAGCGATTTTTTAAGGCATTTTTAATCTACGTTGCTTTTTGTATGTTTTTTTCGATCTAAATTACATCTCGCGTTGTTTTCAACCTCAATTGCATTTTGTAAAGATTGATAATCTAAATTGCTTTTTAGTAAGTCTTTCAATACGGCGGAGCGACCTTTGTGAGTATTTTGAATTTCAATTGCATTTTGTAAGTATTTTCAACCAAAACCGCATTTCGCACGAATTTTGAATCTAAATTGCATTTTGATAGGCGGGCATTTTGCACATATTTTGATTCTCAATTGCATTTTGTGGGTATTTTGAATCTAAATTACATTTTCTCAAGTATTTTCAATCTAAATTGCATTTTGTAAGTATTGTCAATCCACATGAGTCGTTTAAATCTACTGTACATTTTGTAAGCATTTTCAATTTCAATTGCATTTTGTAAGTATTTTGAATTCCAATTGCACTTTGTGAGTATTTTGAATCTGAACCGGCTTTTTTTTTTCAGTCTAACTTGCATTGTGTATTTTCAATTTCAATTGCATTTTGTAAGTATTTTGAACCTCATTTGCATTTTGTAAGTATTTTGAATTTCAGTTGCATTTTGTAAGTATTTCGACGCTACATTGCATTTTGTACGTATTTTGAATCTCGCCTACGTCTTGTGGGTCTTTTTTTTTTTTCAATCTATTCTTTTTGTGCAACTTTTCGTTCTAAATTCCCTTTTGTAAGACCATATTGTGAGTTGTTTCCATCCGAGTTCCTTTTTGTACGTATTTTCCGTCTCAGATAATTTTGTTCTGGTTTCCATTTCATTATCATTTTCCCCCCAGGGGCTCACATCTAGTGGGTTGTGGGTTGGCGACCACGGGGCCCCAGCTGAGTCCGGCATTGCTTCCACTTACTTGTGCCGGGCTCCTCTCTTTCTTCTTTCCTGTCGACCTTCCTTGGTCAACTCTTGTTCTCTTCCGACCCCGAGGGTATTAGGGTATCCGAGGCCTAGGGAGTCTCTTCCTTTCCCGCCTTAATTGGCCCTTGTCTCATCTTTTCTGATACCCTCCTTCTGCGAGGGGTCAGCCTTCTTTTTCTCTTCCTTTTACCTCCTGCCTTGTGCTCTAGGCTCTTAAGGAGGCAGGGTGTATGTAGCCCCACCACTTCTGGTGCACCCTAGGTAATGCTACACCCTCAGGGGCTCACGGCTGGTGAGTTCGGGATTTGGCGACCCCGAGGGATTCCTGAGCTGGGTCCGTTTTCCCCTTTTGTCCCTTACCTTCGGGGCGGACCCTCTCCTCTTTCACTTTCCTATATGCCTTTCATGGCTCTCCTTCCTTCCAAGTCCCTCAATCCGCCTTCTCCGAGGGTTGAGGGCATTTCTTTTCCTTCTGTCCTTTTATTTGCCTTATTCTCCTTTAGTTTTCCATTTCTTCTTCTAGTATGTAGGTTAGTAGTTAGTTTTAGTTTTAAGTTCGCTTTTCATTTTCATTTTCTTTTTCATCTTCACGATCACCCAAACCATCAGGGGCCGATAACCTAGATGTTAGGCCCCTTAAAACAACAATTATCATCATCATCATTATCATTTTCGCTCTCATCCAGATCATTAGGGGCCGATAACCTAGATGTTAGGCCCCTTAAAACAACAACTATCATCATCATCATCATCATTTTCCCCAACGATGTGATTGATTGTTGCTGTCAATAACGTTGTTTATTTATTTATGTAGCGTTTGGCTGTACATATCAACATTAGTCAAAAATAGATGTGTATTTACATTATTTACAGTTTCACTTTCAAGTTGTTAATAAAGTCTATCACAGCTGGGCCTGCTTCCGCAAAGTCACTGAAGTTGCCACTGTAGGAATGCGTCGGGCAGTCATTCACTATATGCCGTATGGTCTGCCTGGGATCACCACAACTGCATTCTGGTGAAGATATATATCCCCATTTGTAGAGAAGATCTGCACATCTACCCTGGTTTGTTCTTATCCTGTTTAGCGTTGACCATGTTTTCCGGGGTAGATGGAAGCCACTTGGTGGTGTTGTGGAGTTTGTGATATCTTGCAGCTGACTTGGAATGTTTTCCACCTATTCTTCTTTCCAGTTTTGCAGCAGGTTGAAGTTTTGGTTCACCAGGTGTCTCGCTGTCCGGATGGAGGGGTTTCGCGAGCGTAGACGTCTCACTTCAGCAGCAGTGATGTCCTGGTGTATTGGTAGCTGGTGGTTGGCATTTATCTTCTTATACTCCCGGAGTAAGGCATGTTTGCGTCTGAGTTCCGCTGGTGGAATATGACTCAGTGCTGGTAACCAAAATGTTGGTGTTGATTTTACTGTGCCAGATATCATTCTCATTGCCTGATTCAATTGGGCATCGACAAGTTTGGTATAACTGCTATTTAGCCACACTGGAGAACAATACTCAGCTGTTGAGAAGACCAGACTGAGGGCGGTGGTGCGTAAAGTGTCGGCTGAAGAACCCCATGTAGTGCCACATAGTTTTTGAAGTATGTTGTTTCTAGACTTCAGTTTTTCTGCCGTTTTCTTCAGGTGTTTCTTGAAGGAGAGAGTTCTGTCTAAGATGACCCCCAGGTAATTGGATTCATTGGTGTGGGTCAAGCAATTTTTACCTAGGTACACTTCTAGTTCACGATTAGCTAGCTTATTGCATAAGTGGAAACATGTCACTGTAGTTTTGCTTGGGTTCGGCTTCAGCCTCCATTTTCGGAAGTATTCATCAAGAATGCGTAGATCATTAGTTAGGGTATGTTCTGTATTTTCGATTTGTCTCTCTTGGGTAGCAATTGCCTAATCATCGGCGTATCCAAACTTTCTTGAACTGGTTGCAGGCATATCGGAGATGTAGAGGCTGAAGAGAAGTGGAGCCAAGACGGAGCCTTGAGGCAATCCATTGTCAAGTTTCTTCTCCTTACTGATGGTGTTTCCCAAAATTACTTGAAATCTGCGATTCATTAACATGTTATCCACAAGTCTGGCTATTCTTCCGCAAGGTATTGTGCGTAGGAGTTTGTAGATCATGCCATGTCTCCACACAGTGTCATAAGCAGATGTCAGATCAATGAATGCAACTGATGTCTTAATCCCTTTCTGGAATCCGGCTTCTATGTGGGTGGTCAGTGATAGTACTTGATCGACACAACTGCGATTTGGTCGAAATCCAGCTTGTTCCATAGGCACTTGTTCAAGGATTAAAGAGCTTATCCTGTTGTAAAGAAGTCTTTCTAGTAGCTTGTACACTGCGCTGAATAGTGCAATTGGCCTGTAGCTTTGAGGTAAATCATTTGGTTTGCCTGGTTTCAATATGGCGATAACCTTTGTTCTTTTAAGTGCAGGAGGTATGTTCCCAGTTTGCAGGATATCAGAGAAGAAGCGTGCAAGCCATACTTTTGCATATTTTCCACAATGGAGCAGGAATTCTGGGTGGATACCATCAAAGCCTGGAGCTTTACCTGGTTTGACATCTTTTAGTGCCTTTGAAACGTTGTAATTTATATTTTATGAGTTCCCCATGACAGTTTTAATGTAGGCTAGTGGGTTTATCATTTTTTTTATATCTATGTTATCGTGTTGGCAACGTGTTCAATTGCATTGGACACGTCTGCAGGAGATGCAGTTTCATTATTATTATTATTACTACTATTATCATATACGTATACTTTTTATTATTAATTATTCAATGTATTTTAGGTCACTTTTGACGAGATTCTGAAGCTAGCTCTAATCCTATGTTGTAAAGAGTATGGGATATTTCATTTGTACAGATTTGGCATAATAGTTGGGGAGGTAATTGCCTGTCACTTGTTGGTGAAATGTGAGTCTGCTGCTGGTCATGAGGAAACTGCCGAGCATGGGGTGTGCTATAAGTGGCTTGGACAGACAATAAGGATTCTGAGAAGCGACTCCCTGTTATGAGGTGTGGCTTGAGGGACGGGCTGTGGCATTCAGACTGAGTGCACTGCTGCAGGTGATAGTTCCTCTAGACATTGGGATGACTAGTTGGGAAGTGTGTCTCTCTTGAGCTGAGTGCTTCGTGTTTCAACGGAAAGCTAAAAGCTTGAAGACTGTACGGTACCTTCGATTTGTTTTAGTATGAAGGGTACTACGTGATTAGGTTCTTGCTGTTATGCCACAATCACAGTAGGGCTAATACCTATCAAGTGCAACGTTGAAGAAGACCGTGAAATATAAAGGCATGGCTGACCAGTTTCAAAGTGGTGTAGAAATGAACTAGACATATACGGCAGACGACGGCATTACATGTAATGTGAATACCAGCTTAAATATTATTATATTATTATTTTATTATATTATGTCTTTTAATTGCATTTCTTGTAGGCTGCTTCAGAATATAGAGTAAATTTAAATTGGATAGTTTATTTTTAGTTAGATGCCTGTAAACCTTCCTACATCATTATTATTTTATAGGAGGTTTGGTAGGCCTATGTACGAGCCAGTCCTTTCAGAATATCTGCACACGCCCGGAGATAAGAAGAGTTTCAAGAAGGTGGATTTGTTCATTTACATTACAACTAATTATTTCATTTGCTTAAATTTTAAAGAAATGCCATTTATGAGGCAGAATATTCTTTTTTTTTTTTTTTTGTATCTTCAAAGTTACAAATGGCTTCTCTGGGTGAAGCCATCTTGTGGCTAGAATTGAAAGATTACAACGCGAAATTTGATTTTATGAATGCCAAACAACCTTTAATGTTTGGTTCAATTTTTATTGCTGCAGCTTCTTCACTGTCAAAACTCTGCACTATTTCCTTCACTAACTTGAAGTTTTCGCAATGATACATACACGCGTTTAACCACCGGCCCCAGCGTGTTATGATAGGTTGTGGAGGTAATGCAATGTCTGGAGCTTCCGCTCTAAAACGTGCGACTCGCGAGGATGCTTTTAAGAAAACATTCTTATTATGTTGTCGTTGCAGACGATGCTTTCCCGCTCACAGAGAATATTCTAAAGCCATACTCTATTGATTTAGGAAAAGGATCTGCAAAACGTGTCTTCAATTATAGATTATCTAGAACTCGAAGAATTGTTGAGAATGTGTTCGGCCTGTTAGCCAGTGTATTTCGTGTTTTTCGAGCTCCCATGGAAATAAAACCGGAAAAGGCTGAACGTGTTGTAATGACATGTGCTACGCTACGTAACTTTTTGAGGAGAAATGCGAAAGCTTCAGCTCTTGACTCACCGCCCGGGACTTATGATGTCGAAAGTATGGACACCGGAGAGATAATTCCGGGTGCATTGAGGAATGATCCTGCTCAAATGGGAAACCTTCAAAGACTGCCGAGGAGGACCTGTAGACATGCACAGCAATATAGGGACGAATTTAAGGAGTTCTTCATGACACAACAAGGAAGAGTGTCGTGGCAAGATAAATATTTGTGAGATAAGACTTCTGAACGAAGGTTCTGCTGTTATGTGAAACGGTTATATACATATTGTTTTAAGATTAAACAGTGATAATAATTACATGTATTGTGACGGTATTAACCAAATAAAATATATGATTGTTCTTACCTTTTCCAGAGTGAAAGTTTCTCTTCCCGGCTCTGGTACATTGTTACAAAGTACAAACGCCAAGTGTTAATTGAGAAACCAGGAACACTCTTGTTCACCACCTGCACTGCCACTTTTCTTCTTGGCCAACAATTTATTTTTTTCACTTCTACCATATGTCCTTAAACTTTTAAATTTCGAACGCGCAACGTCTACCGGAACACCAAATTACCTGCGATTTCAGACCATTTATCATTTTTTAAATTTCGGTCTCTGTACTTGTCGGATGATATGTCCCACAGTTCAGGATGTAATTGGATAGTATTGATGAAGTCAATTAAGTTCTCTTTACTCCAAGACATTTAGACGTGAAATCAACAAAACGGAATACCACACTCACGTATATAGCGTCTGCAGTCTCACACTAAACTGGCAATATTGTCGTGTTTCCCACACTTGGCAACTCTCAAGGCAATACAAAGATTCCCGGAAACAGTGTCCGCAATATACAGCAACACTTGCTGGTATTCGACACATATTGCTCAACATTGCCCCACATTTCCCGGCCACACTCGGCAAGTATATTGCCGCCATACATTTCCGCTAAAATGTTGCCCGTCTAAATGTCCCTTAACGCTCGCTATAAGCCTGTCTACACTTGTCCCACAGGGGCTCACATCTAGTGGGACGTGGGTTGGTGACCACGGGGCCCCAGCTGAGTCCGGCATTGCTTCCACTTACTTGTGACGGGCTCTTCTCCGTCTTCTTTCCTGTCGACCTCACTTGGTCAACTCGTCCTCTTCCTACCCCGACGGTATTAGGTTATCCGAGGTCTAGGGAGTCTCTTCCTTTCCCGCCTTAATTGGCCCTTGTCTCATCTTTTCTGATACCCTCCTCCTGCGAGGGGTCAGCCTTCTTTTTATTTTCCTGTTACCTCCTGCCTTCTACTCAAGGCCCTCAAGGAGGCAGGGTGTATGTAGCCCCACCATTTCTGGTGCACCCTGGATATTGCTACACCCTCAGGGGCTCACGGCTGGTGAGTTCGGGAGTTGGCGACCCCGAGGGATTCCTGAGCTGGGTACGGTTTCCCCCTTTTGTCCCTTACCTGCGGGAAAGACCCTCTCCTCTTTCACTTTCCTATCTGCCTTTCATGGCTCTCCTTCCTTCCAAGTCCCTCAATCCGCATTCTTCAAGGGTTGAGGGCATTTCTTTTCCTCCTGTCCTTTATTTGCCTTATTCTCCTTTTGTTTTCCATTTCTTCTTCTAGTATATAAGTTAGTCCGGTTTTCCCCCTTTTATCCAATACCTTACATAGGATTGAAGTCTTGTTATAGGAGAGAGAGCCTGCAAAATTTCAGCTAAATATGACAAATATATTTGGAGGAACGTGTACCAGTAGTTCATAATTTGGAAGTTTTGGGAAATGAATAAAGTTAGGTGCTACTATGATAAGGCATATACCACTTCACCTGGCAATTAGAAGCCTCCATATGAATAATGAGGATGATAGGCACCACTTTCAGCAGCTCTCTTAGCTCTACCCATTATCTGGGCAGATTGGGACATGTTCTCGACAGCTTTATCTGCAGCGTCAACTCGTTTAGCATCAATACCTCTGAGTTTTTATACCATTTGGACTCCAGGAGTGAAGCCCAGCCTCTTCATTACATTCATTCTACCTATGTCGCCATCATTGAACGCAATAACAGAATCAAAAGCTGTAATCTTAACCACTTTAACTGAAGCAAAACTGATTTTTGGGCACCGTTTCCATATTAGACTATTGATCTCTCATTTGGATTCTGTGTCTTGCATTGTGTGCACTCTATCTGCTAGGATTCGAAATGTTGGTTTGATGTCATTCATAACTGCTTCAGGAAGACTAACTTGATGACTGTATGGTTTGCCAGTAGTCAACATTTGCCTGTATTTACACCAGTTTTAAGGGCACAAATAATGTTGTGGCTTTTCATCAGTGGACAGTATATGGAAATATATGGCCCAAATTGCTTTCTTCATTGCATGCACATCATTTATATTGTTTCTTATGCCCATTCCATAATAACCGTGAATTTCATTGATTTTGTTCTTAACCAATCTGCTCTTCCAGTCTCCTAACGTTTTCAATTGTGGGTCACTGCTTAGTTTCATTAGTCTACTACCCATTCGTTTCTGTATGGCCAATGCATTCCGGTTTTTCTACAACACATCCTGGACTATAATGTTTACTTTTACAAACACGTTTGAAGAGACTGGTGTCTTAAATATTTTAAATACCCTACACCATGTTTTACAGGGGAACGATTGAAAATTGTCACTATTGCCCTAGCTTCCATGCCACGAGAAGTACCACTGTAGTTCTTTTGACACATTCTTCCATGTTCCTTTTCCCATTCTAACTGTATGTCTTATTTGTCACTCTTCTTGCTTACTCCCCCAGAGGCTGAGTCCGGCATTGCTTCCACTTACTTGTGACGGGCTCCTCTCTGTCATCTTTCCTTTCGTCCTCCCTTGGTCAACTCTTGTTCTTTTCCGACCCCGACGGTATTAGGGTATCCGAGGCCTAGGGAGTCTCATCCTTTCCCGCCTTAATTGGCCCTTGTCTCATCTTTCCTGATCCCCTCCTTATGGGAGGGGTCATCCTTCTTTTTCTCCCTTAAGGAGGCAGGGTGTATGTAGCCCCACCACTTCTGGTGCACCGTAGATAATGCTACAGCCTCAGGGGCTCACGGCTGGTGAGTTCGGGAGTTGGCGACCCCGAGGGATTCCTGAGCTGGGTCCGTTTTCCCCTTTTGTCCCTTCCCTTTGGGGCGGACCTTCTCCTCTCTCCCCTCTCCTCTTTTCATTATATTTACCTTTCTCTTTAAGATTCCCGCACTGCTTTTTGTTACTTGGTTCACCGTGTATCTAAATTCCCTTCTGGCGATTTTTTTAAAGGAATTTTTAATCTACGTTGCTTTTTGTACCGTATGTTTTTTTCGATCTAAATTACATCTCGCGATTGTTTTCAACCTCAATTGCATTTTGTAAAGATTAACAATCTAAATTGCTTTTTAGTAAGTCTTTCAATGCCTGTGCCCGGGCCTTTTAGTGAGTATTTTGAATTTCAATTGCATTTTGTAAGAATTTTCAACCAACGCCGCATTTCGCATGAATTTTGAATCTAAATTGCATTTTGTTTGGTGGGCATTTTGCACATATTTTGATTCTCAATTGCATTTTGTGGGTGTTTTGAATCTAAATTACATTTTGTCAAGTATTTTCAATCTAAATTGCATTTTGTAAGTATGGTCAATCCACATGAGTCGTTAGAATCACCGTACATTTTGTAAGCATTTTCAATTTCAATTGCATTTTGTAAGTATTTTGAATTTCGATTGTACTTTGTGAATAATTTCGATTGGAACTGGGATATTTCAATCTGAATTGCATTGTGTATTTTCAATTTCAATTGCATTTTGTAAGTTTTTTTGAACCTCAATTGCATTTTGTACGTATTTTCGATCTCATTTGAATTTTGTAAGTATTTTGAATTTCAGTTGCATTTTGTAAGTATTTCGACGCTACATTGCATTTTGTACGTATTTTGAATCTCGCCTACGTCTTGTGGGTCTTTTTTTTCAATCTATTCTTTTTGTGCAACTTTTCGTTCTAAATTCCCTTTTGTAAGACCATATTGTGAGTTGTTTCCATCTGAGTTCCTTTTTGTACGTGTTTTCCGTCTCAGATAATGTTGATCTGGTTTCCATTTCATTATCATTTTCGCTATCACCCAGATCATTAGGGGCCGATAACCTCGATGTTAGGCCCCTTAAAACAACAATTATCATCATCATCAACCTTCTTTTTCTTTTCCTGTTATCTCCTTTCTTCTGCTCAAGGCCCTCAAGGAGGCCGGGTGTATGTAGCCCCACCACTTCTGGTGCACCCTAGAAAGTGCTACACCCTCAGGGGCTCACGGCTGGTGATTTCGGGAGTAGGCGACCCCGAGGGATTCCTAAGCTGGATCCGGTTTCCCCCTTTTGTCCCTTACCTGGGGGACGGACCCTCTCCTCTTTCACTTTCCTGTTGTTTTTCTTTTCATTATATTTCCTTTTCCCTTTAAGATTCCCGCACTTTTATTTTTGCATCACCACTCCATTTTGTGGGTGTTTTGAATCTCCGTTGCATTTTGTCAATCTTTTCGATCTACGTTGCATTTTGTGAATGTTTTTCAACCTCGATTGCATTTTGTTAGGATTGGCAATCTAAATTGCTTTTTAGTAAGTCTTTCAATATCGAGGGGGGGTCCTTTTGTGAGTATTTTGAATTTCAATTGCATTTTGTATTTTCAACCTACACCGCTTTTTTGCAAGTAGTTAAGTCTCAATTGCATTTTTGTGGATATTTTGAATCTAAATTACATTTTGTAAGTATTTTCAATCTAAATTGCATTTTGTAAGTATTGTCCATCCAAATGAGAAGTTTGAATCTACCATACATTTTGTAAGCAATTTCAATTGCATTTTGTATTTTCAACCTACCCTGCTTTGTTCAAGTAGTTAATTCTCAATTGCAATTAGTGGGTATTTTGAATCTAAATCACATTTTGTGCGTATCTTCAATCTCATTGGCATATTGTACGTATTTTGAACTTCACCTACATTTTGTGCGTATTTTTCGATCTATTTCTTTTGTGAGTATTTTCGTTCGAAATTCCCTTATGTACGTATTACCGCTCTCCATTTTGTGAGTAGTTTCAATCTGAGTTCCTTTTTGTAAGTATTTTCCTGCTCACTTACTTTTCATTCTGGTTTCCACTTCATTGACATTTTCGCTATCACACAGACCATTAGGGGCCGATAATCTGGATGTTAGGCCCCTTAAAACAACAATTATCATCATCTTTTCATTATATTTCCTTTTCTCTTTAAGTTTCCCGCACTGTTTTTGTTAATTGGCTCCCCGTGTATATAAATTCCATTTACCGTTTTTTTTTTCATCTACCGTACACTCAATTTTGTAGGTTTTTTTTGTTCAATCTCCGTTCCATTTTGTACGTCTTTTCGATCTAAATTGATTTTTGTGAGTGTTTTCAACCTCAATTGCATTTTGTAAGGATTCTCAATCTAAATTCATTTTTAATAAGTCTTTCAATATAGGGGCTGGGACTTTTGTGAGTATTTTGAATTTCAATTGCATTTTGTATTTTCAACCTAAACCGCTTTTCGCAAGTAGGCCTATTAACAATCTAAATTGCATTTTGTTGGGTGCGCATTTTGCAAGTATTATGATCCTCAATTGCATTTTGTGGGTATTCTGAATCTAAATTACATTTTGTAATTATTTTCAATCTAAATTGAATTTTGTAAGTATTGTCCATCCAATTCAGTAGTTTGAAACTACCATACAATTTGTAAGCGTTTTCAATTTCAATTGAATTTTGTAAGTACTGTATTTTGAATATCAATTGCACTTGGTGAGTATTTTGGATCTGAAATGGGGGTTTTTCAATCTAAATTGCATTGTGCATCTTCAATTTCAATTACATTTTGTAAGTATTTTGAACCTCAATTGCATTTTGTACGTATTTCCAATCTCATTTGCATTTTGTATGTTCCCCCAGGGTCCCCCAGGGGCTCACATCTTGTGGGCGTGGGTTGGCGACCACGGGGCCCCAGCTGAGTCCAGCATTGCTTCCACTTACTTGTGCCGGGCTCCTCTCTGTCTTCTTTCCTGTCGACCTCACTTGGTCAACTCTTGTTCTCTTCTGACCCCGACGGTATTAGGGTATCCGAGGCCTAGGGAGTCTCTTCCTTTCCCGCCTTAATTGGCCCTTGTCTCATCTTTTCTGATACCCTCCTTCTGCGAGGGGTCAGCCTTCTTTTTCTCTTCCTTTTACCTCCTGCCTTGTGCTCTAGGCCCTTAAGGAGGCAGGGTGTATGTAGCCCCACCACTTCTGGTGCACCCTAGATAATGCTACACCCTCAGGGGCTCACGGCTGGTGAGTTCGGGAGTTGGCGACCCCGAGGGATTCCTGAGCTGGGTCCGTTTTCCCCTTTTGTCCCTTACCTTTGGGGCGGACCCTCTCCTCTTTCACTTTCCTATATGCCTTTCATGGCTCTCCTTCCTTCCAAGTCCCTCAATCCACCTTCTCCGAGGGTTGAGGGCATTTCTTTTCCTTCTGTCCTTTTATTTGCCTTATTCTCCTTTAGTTTTGCATTTCTTCTTCTAGTATGTAGGTTGGTAGTTAGTTTTAAGTTCGCTTTTCATTTTCATCTTCACGATCACCCAAACCATCAGGGGCCGATAACCTAGATGTTAGGCCCCTTAAAACAACAATTATCATCATCATCATCATAGTTCCCCCAGGGGCTCACATCTTGTGGGCGTGGGTTGGCGACCACGGGGCCCCAGCTGAGTCCGGCATTGCTTCCACTTACTTGTGCCGGGCTCCTCTCTGTCTTCTTTCCTGTCGACCTCACTTGGTCAACTCTTGTTCTCTTCTGACCCCGACGGTATTGGGGTATCCGAGGCCTAGGGAGTATCTTCCTTTCCCGCCTTAATTGGCCCTTGTCTCATCTTTTCTGATACCCTCCTTCTGCGAGGGGTCAGCCTTCTTTTTATCTTCCTTTTACCTCCTGCCTTGTGCTCTAGGCCCTTAAGGAGGCAGGGTGTATGTAGCCCCACCACTTCTGGTGCACCCTAGATAATGCTACACCCTCAGGGGCTCACGGCTGGTGAGTTCGGGAGTTGGCGACCCCGAGGGATTCCTGAGCTGGGTCCGTTTACCCCTTTTGTCCCTTACCTTTGGGGCGGACTCTCTCCTCTTTCACTTTCCTATATGCCTTTCATGGCTCTCCTTCCTTCCAAGTCCCTCAATCCGCCTTCCCGAGGGTTGAGGGCATTTTTTTTCCTTCTGTCCTTTTATTTGCCTTATTCTCCTTTAATTTTCCATTTCTTCTTCTAGTATGTAGGTTAGTAGTTAGTTTTATTTTTAAGTTCGCTTTTCATTTTCATCTCCCCCCAGGGGTTCACATCTTGTGGGCGTGGGTTGGCGACCACGGGGCCCCAGCTGAGTCCGGCATTGCTTCCACTTACTTGTGCCGGGCTCCTCTCTGTCTTCTTTCCTGTCGACCTCACTTGGTCAACTCTTGTTCTCTTCTGACCCCGACGGTATTAGGGTATCCGAGGCCTAGGGAGTCTCTTCCTTTCCCGCCTTAATTGGCCCTTGTCTCATCTTTTCTGATACCCTCCTTCTGCGAGGGGTCAGCCTTCTTTTTTCTCTTCCTTTTACCTCCTGCCTTGTGCTCTAGGCCCTTAAGGAGGCAGGGTGTATGTAGCCCCACCACTTCTGGTGCACCCTCGATAATGCTACACCCTCAGGGGCTCACGGCTGGTGAGTTCGGGAGTTGGCGACCCCGAGGGATTCCTGAGCTGGGTCCGTTGTCCTCTTTTGTCCCTTACCTTTGGGGCGGACCCTCTCCTCTTTCACTTTCCTATATGCCTTTCATGGCTCTCCTTCCTTCCAAGTCCCTCAATCCGCCTTCTCCGAGGGTTGAGGGCATTTCTTTTCCTTCTGTCCTTTTATTTGCCTTATTCTCCTTTAGTTTTCCATTTCTTCTTCTAGTATGTAGGTTAGTAGTTAGTTTTAGTTTTAAGTTCGCTTTTCATTTTCATCTTCACGATCACCCAAACCATCAGGGGCCGATAACCTAGATGTTAGGCCCCTTAAAACAACAATTATCATCATCATCATCATCATTTTCATCTTCACGATCACCCAAACCATCAGGGGCCGGATAACCTAGATGTTAGGCCCCTTAAAACAACAATTATCATCATCATTTAAGTTTGCATTTCATTTTCATCTTCACGAACACCCAAACCATCAGAGGCCGATAACCTAGATGTTAGGCCCCTTAAAACAACAATTATCATCATCATCATATTTGCCTTATTCTCCTTTATTTTGGGTTGGCGACCACGGGGCCCCAGCTGAGTCCGGCATTGCTTCCACTTACTTGTGCCGGGCTCCTCTCTGTCTTCTTTCCTGTCGACCTCACTTGGTCAACTCTTGTTCTCTTCTGACCCCGACGGTATTAGGGTATCCGAGGCCTAGGGAGTCTCTTCCTTTCCTGCCTTAATTGGCCCTTGTCTCATCTTTCCTGACACCCTCCTTCTGTGAGGGGTCAGCCTTCATTTTCTTTTCCTTTTACCTCCTGCCTTGTGCTCTAGGCCCTTAAGGAGGCAGGGTGTATGTAGCCCCACCACTTCTGGTGCACCCTAGATAATGCTACACCCTCAGGGGCTCACGGCTGGTGAGTTCGGGAGTTGGCGACCCCGAGGGATTCCTGAGCTGGGTCCTTTTTCCCCTTTTGTCCCTTACCTTTGGGGCGGACCCTCTCTTCTTTCACTTTACTATATGCCTTTCATGGCTCTCCTTCCTTCCAAGTCCCTCAATCCGCCTTCTCCGAGGGTTGAGGGCATTTCTTTTCCTTCTGTCCTTTTATTTGCCTTATTCTCCTTTAGTTTTCCATTTCTTCTTCTAGTATGTAGGTTATTAGTTAGTTTTAAGTTCGCTTTTCATTTTCTTCTTCACGATCACCCAAAACATCAGGGGCCGATAACCTAGATGTTAGGCCCCTTAAAACACCAATTATCATCATCATCTCCTTTATTTTTCCATTTCTTCTTCTAGTATGTAGGTTGGTAGTTAGTTTTAGTTTTAAGTTCGCTTTCCATTTTCATCTTCATGATCACCCTAACCATCAGGGGCCGATAACCTAGATGTTAGGCCCCTTAAAACAACAATTATCATCATCATCATCATCATTTTGTAAGTATTTTGAACTTAACCTACATTTTGTGCGTATTTTTAATCTATTCCTTTTGTGAGTATTTTCGTTTTAAATTCACTTTTTTTTTTTAAAGTATTACCGCTCTCCATTTTGTGAGTAGTTTCAATCTGAGTTCTCTTTTGTACATATTTTGCTTTTCACTTAATTTTCGTTATGGTTTCCACTTCATTGACATTTTCGCTTTCACACAGACCAACAGGGGCCGATAACCTAGATGTTAGGCCCCTTAAAACAACAACAATTATTATTATTATTATTATTATTATTATTATCTTACTTACTGCACACACCTGACAATAATTTGTGACTACTTCTAAGTCGAAAACCTTACCTACATCTACTGAAATTACCACCCATGGTGGGACTTGTGACCTCTACGCATCCATGTCCCATCACATGATACACTCAAGTAGTAGGGTTACTTCCATCTTGGGCCTCATTTTCTTGAATGGCCAGTTTAGCTGCAGCTGACATCCTTTCTTCACTCCCCCCAGGGGCTCACATCTAGTGGGACGTGGGTTGGCGACCACGGGACCTTAGTTGAGTCCGGCATTGCTTCCACTTACTTGTGCGGGCTCCTCTCTGTCTTCCTTCCTGTCGATCTCCATTGGTCAACTCTTGTTCTTTTCCGACCCCGACGGTATTAGGGTATCGGAGGCCCACGGAGTGTTTCACTTTCCCTCCTTAATTGGTCTTTGTCTCATCGTGCTTGATCCCTCCTTTTTCGTGGGGTCAGGCGTCTTCTTTTCTTTGATTATATTTCCTTTTAAGATTCCCGCACTGTGTTTGATAATTGGTCCCCCGTGTTTGTGAATTCCCCTTAGCGAATCTTTTGCATCTACACTCCATTTTGTAGGTATTTTCAATCTACGTTGCAGTTTGCAAGTCTTTTCGATCTAAATTGCATTTTGAGATTATTTTCAACCTCAATTACTTTTTGTAAGTATTTTCAATTTCAACTGCACTTCGTGAGTATTTCGAATCTGAACCGGCCTGTTTCAATCTAACTTGCATTGTGTATTTTCAATTTCAATTGCATTTTGTAAGTATTTCGACTCTACATTGCATTTTGTACGTATTTTGAACCAAAACTACATTTTGAGCCCCCCACCCCTCTGTGGGTGGGGAGTTTAGAATACACCCACGGTATCCCTGGTGTATTCTTTGAATACACGGTACCTGAGAGATAATTTTTATTGCTTTTGTATGTTCTTTCATTCCTCTTTGTCAAACACCAACAGTGATCTTCTATTTTCTCTTTGGTTCCTGTCTCTTATGCTTTTCATGAGTCTGTTCTAGATATATACCTTCTGTGACCCACCTAGCGTCATCTCGCAGCGAATCTCTGAAGCTCCTCAATTCTTCCTGGTGCTAGAGGACTTACTTATCCATTTGGCCACCAGATCCTGTTACCATCGCCAGCTATTTTCTCCTTGAGCAAGAGGACTACGTCTACTTCTTTACTCACCATGCTGCGCTAGCATCGCCTACTATCAACTCCTTGAAGACCATTCATCAAGAAGAACATTTATTTTTGATAAGTTGGTTATGTTTATATGTTCTCCTTTTGTTTCCTACCCCCCACTCTTTTCCCCTTCCTTGGAACCTCCGTGCTCCGTTGAGCAGGTCTCACTTTTCAGTCGGCAGTTGACTCGATCAGTTAAGGCTCCTCTCGAGCCAGCCTCCTCAAACCAAGAGGCATACTCTCTTCTACGCCATGTTGGCAAAGTAGTTATCGTCATACGGAACTTCGCCTTCAACATGAAATCAAGATAAGTACCATCTTAAAAGTTTTAACCTCATCTTCATGGTTTTAACTTCCACGTGCTTTTAACGATACTTTTATAGACAGTGTGAAATTATTTATTTTGGGGCAAAAATCATTCTTCGTGGGATTTGCCATGTTGAGCTTTTGCTCGTATAAGCTAATCTTACTAAAAAAGAGCTTTTCTTAAGCTATTCAAATGAGAAATCCTCTCACTACGTGGGATATTACCTAATACCCGCTGTCTATAATTCACCAAGCTAGTTCCTCCGTTGGATTTTCTCAACCCCATTTTTCTACTAAGATCGTTCTGGAACCTTCCAGATCTTTTACTTTATCTGCAAGTCCTGCCGTCATGTATTTCTCACTTATTTGTGAGAATGCTATTTAAAATTGAAGAATCTTACTTCTAAATTACTACAATAGTGAATTTTCGTCCACCGCTGGAATTTTCTATGGCGCATTTAATTGTTATTCACAACTTTCTTAAGAAATAGACTCTCACCTATATAGTGCAATCAGTTATTTCCATAATTGCAATAATTTTCTTTCTCATAATCTTTAGTGTTTCTATAGTGAACTTTGCATCCATCTTTATAGACTACAGTGATAACCAGTGCTTGCTCCACGTTTCTACCGCGTCGCGATCGTCCGTTTACATTAAATACGGCCATGAACATTGATCCTATATCCCAATGATCTTTCCTCAACCTTCTACTAACAACCCATATTAATAAAATTGTAACTTTTCTATAAGGTGTCACTCACGAAGTGCCCTTCCAACTTTGCTAGTTTAACATTAATTAAATTCAAATTCACATTGTTCCTTTCCTATAATCAGGGAAAACAATTCTTTAAACTCTTGAGCGAGTCATGTTCAGGTTTCACGAAATGGAAACTGTCCCATTTGGCTAGTGATTCCTATTCAAACTTGGGAAGTCTAGAACCTTCCTTTTAACTTTCTTCAGGTTTCACAGTAAGTGACCTGCCCTTATTTGCATAATAACCAACGTTAATTCTGCATAAATATAAGAAGTTGTAGAAACTTCTATCTTATTCTTCATGTTTTTCTTATTGTTATTTTAAAAGTTTTCACTCTTTCTAGAATATTCTCTCAGGAATTTCTTAAGGTACACTCTTTGTACTCCAATTAACGTTCCAACTTTAATTACTTCATTGGTTATTTGTTTAAATCTTATAAAGGTTTTAGAAACATGTAAGGTTTTAACCTCATAAATTGTCAATTGCCTGGAGCAATCGTTTAATGTGAGGAGGTCTGCGACCCCATTTCTTAAAAAAGTTTAAATGAACTATGCTTGTCAAAATTATATTACATAATTGTTAATTTCCTCAAACCTCTTTGAATTGTTAAATAAATGAAGCGTTTCTTTTCGCTTTTTCATTTTCTAATACAAAGTTTAGGCAAAATCCTGTCTTCCTTGGCTCTCCCTACTCAATGCCATTAAAATCATTAATAGGGCTTTCACCATTTGTTGCATTTGAGCAAGAACTCTTAATTTTCATCTCACTCAAGTTCCTTTTAGCTTTAATAGCTAATTCTAATTGGCCAGTAAGGCAAGTAAAGCTCGCTAAGCCAGCTACCTGCTTGTGGAGACCCTCTCCGAAAACTTATGGTCAGTTTTCTAAAAGATAAGTGTTTCTTTTTGTCTAAACTTCTAGCCGGCTCCTCGCTGAGTAAAAGCTTAGCCATTTTCCAATGCAACCATTGGTTCATTTACCAAAATTACTCTATAAGGCATAATCTTTTATCATTTTCCTTCTTAGAGACACTTGGTCGCCCTTACAGGAACTCCATAATTTTGGAAATTGAAAATACCAAACCCGAGTTAAATCATTGGCATTTTTCGAATTATTTTGAAAAAACGAATTTCTTTGAGCAGACTTACAGTAAATTTGTTACTCTCAGTCTTGCCAGACCATCACTCTTCCCCATAGTAGTTTTATATATGCTTGAGAGGGATTATACGAAAGCCACTCTCTTGCAAACCGCCCAAGTACTATCTGTGTTCCCCGTCTGCTTAGACCAAGTCCTTACTCATTTTAGGTATCCGAGAGCGGATTTTCGGCGGCAACCACCTTTAAGTGTGTTTAAAGTTAAACTTATTAATTTTGTGGGACTCTCCTCCTATCTTTCTATCCTTTTTCTCCAATCCAAAATCTACTTCCTTTTCTTAATCATCTTCCCTTGGTGGGTGGGTTATTCCTCAGCCAATAAACTACCCAAAATTTGGTCCCAGAAACCCGGGAGAGTCCATTTTCCATTTTTTCTTAAAAAAAAGTGTCATTTGACAATACTTGGCAAATTATTAATATCTGCTTTGAATCTTTCAGCTATAACCACATCTTGCAAAGCCTGTGAAGGGGAAAGAGGCCGCTCCTGTCTCCTTTGGTGTGTCCCGTTCTTTCTACTCATTCGCTGCTGCCAGCTTGACAGCATTTCCAAGGTTCCACAGTTTCGTGAGTTACATTTTCATCTACCTTCTTTAATATGGCTCCCACTGATAAGGATAAGGATGAAAAACTTACTTCTAAACGAGCATCCTATAAAGGGCAAATTACCCGATTCAGAAGGTACATAAAAGAATTAGATCCCTCAGAAGCGCAATTAGACTTGTTGAAACATCGTGTAAAGGATTTTGAACGTTCTTATGAAAACTACTGTAACATTCAAACTGAAATAGAAACTTGCATGCTCAATCAAACAGAAGATCGTGTCGAAGTAGAAAACCTATATTACGAAGGCATAGGTTCTGCTTTCAAAATAATACGCCAACTCGAAGAGGAGCAGAAAAAGGACGCTTCTGTTCTTGGTTCCCTTCACGAACCACAAACTTCTTTCCGTGAGGGCACTCACAAGCCCAAACCAACTTTACCGAAAATTGATTTACCCCATTTTTCTGGAGATGAATCTGCTTGGGATTCTTTCTATGAATTATTTTGCTCCCTTGTTCATGACAATGAAGACATTCAAGTCATTTACAAGTTTCATTATTTGAGATCTATCTTCCGAGGTCAAGCTTTGCAGTTGGTCGAAGCACTTCCTCTGCGTGCCGAAAATTACCCCATTGCCTTTAACTTATTAAAGGAAAGATATGGAAATTTACGGTTACGTATTCAGCGCCATATAAAGGCTCTATTCAATCTACCTGCGTCACAGCACAATGTCACTAGTTTACGTACTCTAGTTGACACTACACAACTTCACGTTAAGGCTTTGTCCCAATTAGATCAACCTACTAATTATTGGGATACTTTCCTAATACATTTAGTGGTTTCTAAAGTTGATGCTGCTACCCTCAAAGCTTGGGAAATTGAACTTTCTAAAGTAGATGACTACACTTACGAGCATTTAGTTACTTTCATAAACGCTAGATGCCAACTTTTAACCGCTCTAGCTAATCAAAGTGAACCTTCATCTCCTAGTTCCAAATTCGAATTAATGTCCATCAAACCCAAAAGTGAACGCTCAGCGTCCAATACCCAAAAACCCGGGTCCAGCTCATCCAAATTTAAATCAAACACTACTGGTTACCCAACTAGGTCTAGTGAACGTCGTGTTGCTAGCTCTATTGTTTTAAACACGCAAAGCGAACCTCGCAAAAGTTTAAACGAACCTGTAAAGTGCATACTTTGTAAAGATCCCCATGCCCTATACCTCTGCAAATCTTTTAAAGAAATGTCAGTCGACGACAGACGAAAATTAGTCGCTCAAAACAAACATTGTTTCAACTGCCTAGCACCCACGCATTCTGCTTCTAATTGTAAGTCCACAAGACTTTGCTACCACTGTGAAAAGGCTCATCATACTTTGCTACATCGTCATGATCAGGCAAGGTCATCGACAGCATCTACTTCTCCAAAAAATGATAGTGCTAACAGTTCTAACGCTTCATCGTATATTCAAAATGCCAAGTCCATTCGCAGTGCTCAAGTATTGTTGTCTACTGTTCAAATCGAAGTTCAGGATAACTTTGGCAACTGGGTCCGTGCACGCGGTCTTCTAGACTCAGCGGCAACTCATGATTTTGTGTCTAATTCCTTGATTAGAAAACTAGGTCTACCTGTAAACCCTACTTCTATCAACGTGTCGGGCATCAACAGCTCAAAATCGCAAGCTTTACAATTCTCAAAGCTAACTATAAGAGATACTTGTCATAGAAACAACTTTCTTAAACTTAATTGTCTAATTCTCAATAGCATTGGAGAAGACACTCCAAGTCACTCTGTGGATATTTCAGGGTTAAACATTCCCTCGCATTTAAGGCTAGCCGATCCTTTTTTCAATATGCAGAACCCTATTGACATACTCTTTAGTGCCAATGTTTTCTGGAATTGCCTACGTAAACAGGTTCGTAAGTTATCCTCAAACGTGGTCGCCAGAGACACTAATTTTGGATGGATCGTCACCAGTCAACTTCCCCATTATTCTCCTCAACCCGCATCGCAATGTTACTTCTCCAATACTGACCTGGAACAGTTCTGGAGGCTTGAAAATGTTGATTCTCCTAATGTAACCTCTTCAGAAAATGAATTCTGTGAGCAACTTTTTTTGAACACCACCACTCGTTCTTCTGATGGCCGGTTCGTCGTTCAAATTCCAAGATTAAATAATCCTCCTAAACTTATCAACTCTCAGCCTAAAGCTCGAAAAGCTCTCTTCGCTATCGAGAGCAAATTCAAGAAGGAACCTCTTGTTAAACAACAGTACACTGATTTCATGGATGAGTATGAAAGCTTAGATCATATGGAAGTTGTTAACAAATCTGATGATGAATTACACCCCCCAATTGAAACGGTTTATTTAAATCATCATCCCGTGTGGAAAAACCCTCTTGTAAAAGATAAAATTCGAGTTGTTTTCAATGGTTCATCACCCGACGTTAATGGCAACAGCCTTAATGACACTCTTTATTCTGGTCCTGCTATTCAATCAGATCTATCTGCTATACTCTTAAACTTTCGATTATTTCCCATAGCTGTCATAGCCGACATAAAACAGATGTACCGTCAAGTGTTAATTCAACCAGAACAACGAGATCTTCACAGAATCTTGTGGCGTGATGAAATCAGTAAGCCCATTAAGGTATTTCGCTTGAAAACGGTTACTTATGGCTTAAAACCCTCTGCTTTCCTTGCTATCCGATCCCTACACTTGCTAGCCTCACAAGATGGTCATTTATTTAACCCCAAAGCCTCTGAAGCACTAACAACATCATTTTATGTTGACGATTACTTCCTCTTTAGAGGAAGCTTCTTTTGTGTCTTTAGAACTTCAGGCATTGTTAAGGAATGGAGGTTTCCCACTCCATAAGTGGAACTCCAACTCCCCTGAGTTTCTCGCTCAGTTTCCCATCGAAGACGTAGATCCTTCTTCTGTCGAAATTTGTGGAAACTCCGAATCTATAAAAACTCTAGGAGTTCACTGGTGCACTAGCACTGACACTCTTATCTATAAAGTTTCGCTCGCAGAAGAGCTTCCTAATACAAAAAGACAAATTCTCTCTGAAATTGCAAAAATGTTTGATCCACTTCAATTCCTTGCCCCAGTCATCGTTATAGCCAAACTCTTCATGCAAGAGCTGTGGTCGCTTAAGTGTGAATGGGATGATACTGTCCCTCTTTCTTTTCTTAATCGCTGGCTCTCTTTTCGCAGTAATTTGTTGGATCTTTCCCTCATTGAAATTCCCAGGAATTTAATTAGCTCTCATTCTAATACACCCTTTTTCCTTCATGTGTTCGCGGATAGTTCCGAAAAAGCTTATGGTTGCTGCGCATATTTAGTTTATCACGGTTCATTCTATGGATCTTCAGTTTCCAACCTTGTTTGTGCCAAATCGAAAGTCGCTCCTCTTACAGCTATTACTTTGCCTAGGCTTGATTTGTGCGCTGCACTCATGGCTGCCGAACTTGTTAAGAAGTTACGGGAAGTATTAAAAGTCGAATTCTCGCAAATCTATCTCTGGAGCGATTCCATGATCACCCTTTCGTGGATCGCCAAGAGCCCCTCTCATTGGCAAACTTTTGTTGCAAACAGAGTTTCCAAAATTCAAACTCCTTCTTCTGGATGTCAATGGAGGCATGTGCCCGGTGCTGATAATCCAGCCGATATTATCTCTCGTGGTTGTTTACCCTCTCAATTGGCAGCTTCCCCATTATACTGGCATGGGCCTTCGTGGCTAATCGAAGACTCTTCTTCATGGCCTTCTAAACCCTCAGCTACAAACTCCAACTTGCCTGACGCTAAAGTACCTCTATCCATTGCTTCGTGTCTTGTTTCCAACGCTTCTCATCCCTTGTTGTCCCGCTATTCTTCCTTTCATAAATTACTACGAATTGTCGCCTATCTCCTTAGATGGAAATATCTTGTGGTTGACCAACCTCTTCTCCCTAAACCACATCTTACCAATCATGAATTGATTCTCGCTACCATTAAGGTTTTACAACTGACACAGCAAGAAGCCTTTTCTTCTGAATTGTCTTTACTTTCTTCTAAAAGGGATCTTCCCAAATCCAGTCGTCTTCGTGCTTTGGCCCCGTTCCTTGATGACCATGGGTTACTCAGGGTAGGTGGAAGACTCTCGCAATCTTTGCTCTCTGAGGACAAAAAGCATCCCGTTATTTTGCCTTCCAAACATCACGTAACTTCCTTAATTATACGTGACTTTCATTACCGTAATCTTCATGTTGGTACACGCACTCTGCTTTGCCTCTTAAGGGAAAAGTACTGGATTATAAATGGAATTCATGAAGTTTCTTCTGTAATTCACAAGTGCATTCCTTGTTTCAAAGCGAAACCTAAAATCAAAACTCAATTAATGAGCGATTTGCCTTCCTTTCGCTCTTCTCCTATACGCCCATTTGCTTTAACTGGTGTGGACTATATGGGTCCGTTCCAATATCAACGAAATTCTCCTGAGGCTAAACGCAAATTGTTTGGTAAGCTTTATGTTTCTCCCTTTGTTTGCATGGTTACCGGTGCAATCCACTTGGAACTAGTAACGAATGCTTCTACTTCTTATTTTTGATCAGCTGTCTCTCGCTTCACCGCTAGGCGTGGTGTTCCTTCAGAGATGTTCTCTGATAACGCTTCCACTTTTCAGGGCGCAGCTTCCCTTTGGAAGAAAGCTCTCACTTCCTCTTCTGCCATGGAACAAATTTCTAATTTTTCTTATTCAAAAGGTTTCAAATGGCGCTTTATACCTCCTTACGCTCCTCATCACGGTGGTAGGTGGGAATCTTGCGTAAAGCTCACTAAACGTCATTTAAGAAAAGTCTTAGGTAATCGAATTCTGACTTATGAAGAATTCAATTCACTGTCTGTTCTGATTGAAGGTGTTGTTAATACTCGCCCTTTAACTCCGCTTTCCAATGACCCTGATGACCCACTTCCACTCACCCCTGGTCACTTCCTTATCGGCACTTCTCTTTCTGCCCCTCCTCCTCTTCCCAATTCTTACAGGGATTCTAATCTACCTATCGCTTGGCGTAAACTTGAAGCCCTCCGTAATTCTTTTTGGAAGAGATGGAACTTGGAATATTTAACTTCCTTGCAACGGAGGCAGAAGTGGTTTCTTTCCAGTCCCGACATTAAAGTGGGGGACTTGGTCTGGGTTAGGGATGTTTCTCCCCCTCTAGTCTGGACTTCCGGTAGAGTGACCGAGTGTTATCCTGGAAGAGATGGGAGAGTCAGGGTGGTCAGAGTCTTGACCACTAGCGGTTCGATTACAAGACCCCTGTCTTTGATCGCTCCTCTTCCCTTAAATGTGTAACTGCTTATTTGCTCTCTGTTGGTGTTCCCCCCCCCCCCCCCAGTATGGTGTATTCTTTGAATACACGGTACCTGAGAGATAATTTTTATTGCTTTTGCATGTTCTTTCTTTCCTCTTTGTCAAACACCAACCGTGATCTTCTATTTTCTCTTTGGTTCCTGTCTCTTATGCTTTTCATGAGTCTGTTCTAGATATATACTGTTTTAGATCCCTTTATTGGGGGTGGTTGGATCTAAAAGGAAGAGTTATTGTGTTAATTTATAAAGCAGTGCCTAAAAGGGGGTAGCTTCCCGTAGCAGGGTAAGCTGACCAGTGTAGAGTGTTGTTCAGTGTTAGGACTAGGGGGCGCTCCTATAAAGGATGTAGATGTATCTTAGGGGATGGAGTTTGGTGTATAGGTCAACGTGCTGGTCGTCCAGCTGGCTGCTTGTTATATAACTGAACGTGCTCGTGTCAGCTATGTGGCGCGCGTTGCTCTTAGCAGTCGGGCCGCCGCGAGAAATACAATGATACCTGAGCTAGCACTGTTGGGCTACCGTATGTCACGTCTAACCGTGACGGGAATAAGGAAGGGCGTTGGGACGTAAAGAGGCGTATAAATAGTAAGACGAGTGTAGTGTACTGACCAAGTGTTTATTGGTCAGTGATGTTGAATTATGAGCCCCTTTTAGGGAATGTAATAATGGTCACAATGTAAAGGTACAATCTGTGGGTAAAGGTTACAAATACAGGAGATCTGAACACGTCTGACTCACCTCTGATGATAACGTCGATAGCCTGCGGCCGCTGCACTGTAAGACTGGTAATTGAGAGAGCTTGTCCTACATAAGGCTCCCTTTTATAGCTTTCGGCGTTGTTCTGTCAGCATACTGCTGCCTAGATGACCTAGTTAATTTGTGTGTCGCTGTTTGTGGTAGTGATGCAATTATTGGTTAAGCTTTCCATACTGGCTAGCTGCCATTGCGGTGTTAATAGATATGTTCTGGACTTACAAGATTTGCCAGTTAAGGGTAATTTAAATAGATGATGGGGGGATGTCCTCCAGAGGATGCAGAACCCTGGGGGGCTGTACAAGCGTCTTCCTCCATTTAGTTCGCGTCCTCGCGAACGGGAACGGAACTTGAGGTTGGGATGTTGATGTAGTAGCTATAGTTGATGTGGTTGTTCTTGAAGCCCCCTCCTTTCTTCTGTTGGTGTCTTCCTCGTCGTCGTCGTCGTCGTCGTCGTCGTATAGAATGGGTGATGTCGTGTTGAAGTGTAGGTGTGAGATCAGCCCGTGTTCAGAGGGGAGGGTTATGGGATGTACAGATATATATATAACAGTGGCATTGACATTGTCAAAATGGAAATTGACATTGAAAAAAAAATTGACATTACCATTGTTGGCATATTGCAAGTTTCAAAAAGAAGGGAAAAAAACATGGTTTTGATACTTATCCGTTACATTGTTGTGCAGGGAGGAAAAACCCAGCTAGACGAGGAATTGTGCCGTCTGGCTTTATTTTGGGGAAAAAGTGCTCCCTGCTAAGAGAAAGATAGAAGAGAAGAGAAAAAATGGGTGTTCCAGGGTATAATTTAAGGGAAATATTCAAAATGCATTTATTGATTTGGGATAAAACGGAACACCCTGACAAATGGGGAAGTTAGAAGAAAGAAAAATGAAAGATAACAAATCATAAGCATTATTTACGTGTGATATTAACAAACGAACAAAAAAGTATAGACATCGTGTACATGTGATTTTAACAATGTGAGGTTGCAAAGTATTATATATACGTTAATTCCTAGTGGACTCGTTGCCCGTGGGCGCATGAATATGTATTAAGGTACCCTTTAAAATTATCAATTACAAAGCCTTATATTTAACTTAAGCGCGATAATCTCTTATTATTCTAGTCGTTGGTACCTCGCGTGCACGCTACTCGTTTGTTCGTACGCGCCGTCTCACGGCTAATCCTTCACGGCCACTACCTGGTACGGTTTAGTGGTCGTACCGCTTGTAATGTATGTTTACTCTGTGAAGCATTCCCTGTGGGCGAATGCTTTCACACTTGGCCATGAGAGTCGCCGCCACAAGTCGGTTGCGACCTCATCGCCGTAAGTTGCGTCGCATTTTGACGCTTTATGTGTTTCTGTTTTATGCTGATCTGCCAGCAAGCCTGATACCCCACAGGCACCATTCCTGCTGTGCAGATTTTTGGAGTGTAGCTGTAAAAAAAAAATGTGGTGAGTGTGTAAGTGGAGATGGATATTAAATATAAATTAGTGCGCACAGGTGTAATACAATAGTAAGAGTTCATTAATAGCATGCTGCTTGCTATATGGCAGCAAAGTCATAATCACCCGTGTCATATTCTTGGTGACAAAGCCTGAAAAGAAATGGAGAGGTTAATAAAACATTTAAATTGCCTATTTTCTATGCCGCTTCCTGTGGTAGAGTATCCACAGTCTGAAGCTCTTTCGACCTGTGAAAAAAATGGCATGGTTAGTATTAATCGGTGTATGGCCGGGCTTACCCTATACGGTGCCGTAATGCCGTTTCTTAATGTGTTGTCGGTCTTACCCCGGTAGCGGAATTTTTGATACCGGGTGCCGAAATTTTACCTTAATATATATATAAAAAAATTGCCTTAAATGTAGACTTATGCTGTATTATAATGAATTATCAATAGTTATCATGAGTTGTCATGAGTTGTCGGACTTACCCTGATGACGGGTTTGTGGGTCATCAGGCGCCGAACGGCGTTACTTAACGCTATCTATCTTAATTATGGTCTAAAGAAAATGCTATTTCTAAGCCGAAAGGGTGGCCTTAATCTACTGCCGAAAGATGCTGTGCTATTATTAGCAACAGCGTTCAGTAAATTTTCTTATCCTAAGTTGCGTACCAAAGTGCAACTGTGTTATAACTAAAATTTCGACCAGAGCGATCGCCTGAGGCAATTTACTTCCTCAGGGCACCACTCGTACGAGTCCTAGAAACACCGGTTGTCTCTAGGGTCGCCGAATTCCGCCCCCTTAATTCTAGATGTCGACACTTATCATTAGTACTAACCTAGTCGCAGGCGGCTTACGGTGCCACTAAGCAAACCGTTTCGCCCGCTGTACCTTCCTGCTCATTACCGTTATCGTTCATCGTTGTCGTAGTTGGGCCGCCCACTTAACCCTTATGAGGTGCTCGCAATGCCCCTCTCTTAATGCCCATTGGCTGCCCGATGCGTCGCCATTTATGTGGGCATTGGACATTGTCGTCCAATGGCATAATATTATCTTCGCCTTTATTGGCAATCGTAGTCTGCTTTTCGCAGTAATATTCCTCTTCGCCTTTATCGGCCGCAGTAGTATGGTTTTCGCAGTATAAGAATCTCTTCCCCTTTATCGGCCGCAGTAGTATTTCACTCCAACGCACAGGAGCCTTGCTTCCCGCTATGGAAGCCGTACTTACTTAATTTTAACTAAAGTCTAGTCATAATTGGGGTCGTCTCTAGGGACAGCTCTCGAGTCCGGCGCTGAGTGAGCTATTTCTCCCGCCATTCTCAGAAAGTCTCCCTGCGGGTCTTGGCTTCGACGACCGTGGCACAGAGTGGGTGTAGCATTCCTTCCTCCCAGGGGCAGTTTAGGTGCACCTAGGATTCCAGAGCTTGCCCGGCCAGGCCGCGAGTGCCTCAACCTTACGTGGTTCGTATGTTTGGTCAGGTCAGTGATTTGTTGAGCCAACTGGGGTAAGGGTCATCATCACCTACCCCAGCTCTGCCCCCAGTGTGGTGCCTCTGGCCTTTGGCTTACGCCGCTATCACCAATCAGAGTGTCTCAGATTCCTTTTTATGGAGAAAAATATATATATATATAGGCGTAACCTGTGTAAATAATGTATTTTTATGTAAAAATGTAAAATTTTCTCAAGTGTTGTGGGGTGGTGGAACTTCTAAGTGCGTGGACTACTTTAGGTCTCTTGTGCTACATCAGCTTTCCAGCGATAATGCTCTTTTTACCTTAATGGAGGTGTTAGTAGGGTCTGTGGCGTCAGGTGCCCTGTTATTAGGATCTGGGGGTAGTTATTCGTAGAGTGGGCTGAAACAAGGTAGGAAGGGGTTGCGCACCTTTGTGTTCCACGTTAGTGGTGGCCTGGAACCGGTTATGGCGCTGGGATGCTCCTACAATGAGTGGACTGGGGCAGGTATCCCCTGGATTGCAATAATATAAAATTGCCATGCAGGTTTGATAGTAATAGCCCTGGTAAATGGGTGGGATACTCATGCATGTACCTGGATATGAGGCATCCGCCCTCATGTTGGGATAGGTATATAGTGAGGTGTAATAATATTATTTCCTTTTCATGCGGGATTATTTAATTAACAAAAAATGGTTAATATATATATATTTGTGGCCTCATCTCTCATTTGGAGATGCGCATTATGCTTAATTGATGTTTGCTGATACACCCCTCTCATTCAGGTGTTAGCGTTGAAATCCAAGGCGTAGCAAGCCTTTTCTGTAAACTCATGAAGTTTACCAACCCCGTTGTATACTCTGTAATGCAGTGTAGCTGTTTTCATTGTGTTCATTTGTCTGCGTTGGTTATGTTGGACGTGGGAAGGTCATGGTAGGGAATTGGGTATTAACCATGGTAGCCTGCTGTAGTATGTCGGTAATCCCTCTGGGATTATCCACCTATGCTTTGTCATCCTCCCTTGGTCCATCCTTGCTTTCTACCCGCTCCTTGGGATATTAAAGCGTCGCTGTGGCGTCACGCCTTAATCTAGTCTGTCATTTGTAGTGTTAGTGCAACCCGTGGTCGCAGTATGCCTGGTCATGTCCTAATCGCCTGTAATGATTCCTATGACTTACAATCGAGAAAAGAAGTTTTTAGAGGGGAGGTCTTGTTTTCTCAGAGCCCCTGTCTGTGTTCGCTCCTAATTGGTGAGCGCGTGTGTGTGTGTGACTATGTTCCGCTACACCACGCGGACGGTTGGTCTGTTATAGACTAAGTCCTAATATGTATCGCGTGTATGGGCAAGAGGCGCCCGTGGCCTGTCAACGTCTTTGCGAACGTGCTCCTGTGGGTCCACGATAAGTTTCGGTCTGTCACTTCTGTCTATTGCTAAATGTCATAAATGTTTTAGCAGTGTTAAAAATGTGTTGGCATTATGATTGCTTAATGCTTGTAATGTCATGGTCAATGCCGATACTACAATAGTGTCTGGCACCAGCAATATTGCCATGTGACGAAATCTGCACATCAGCAGTTTGTATGTGTAATGGCTCGGACGTTATGTATGTCAGCTGTCGCCATGTGCCTTCTTGCACGTATGCCATGTTGTTATTGTTCTAAATTCCTGCCGGACTAATGTGGCAATCCGCCCTAATTAGCTAATGCTGTTGTGTGGCCATTATTTCATAAGACTTTTGTCTTACGAAATTTCTATGCCTGTATCTGGGAAATGTATTTTCCATGTCTGGTGTAATTTGAAATTTTATGCCCGGTTTTTGGCGGGAGGAAATGTGGTATTCCCTGTTCATGTATTTGTATGGGCCAATTTCGGTGTGGTTGGCAACCTGGATGATTGCTTTCCCTGGTGTCTAATGTTTACTGGGATTGGAACCCGTGATCTCATGTCATTCTCTGTGTTCTATGTCTGCGTTGTTCATGTTTTGTGCGCTCCTTGTATGTATTTTGATTGTGTTTCCCGTACCAAAAATACCGTTGGTTAGTTAGTTTTTGGTACGAGCGTGTTGTGTGGTCATGGGTTCGGACCCGGTTGCCTGTAAAGACTTGGTGTGACCCTCTCTGTGCCGCATATATTATGGCACATGTACTGTGTATTTGCAATGCGCAAACGAAAGTACGCATTCCTGTGAGGAGTTTGTATATTTTTGAACTCTCCTCGTAGTGTAATTTTGAAAGTTATAGGGTCCTTGGATCGGACGTGAATGATGCGTTTGTTCCTGTTCACTAGGAGTTGGCTTAGTTCGTCTGTACCGACCAGTCTTGCCCATTGAGGAGTGTGTTATCGCTGACGCGATAGTGTTGAATTACGATGTCGTGGGCTTTCATTTGTTACTTGCTTACTCTCATGTTCCCGGCACGCGTATGTGTGAACCTGCTTGCTCTCTGTGTAATTGTGAGTGGGGCCGTTCGTACTGTAAAAAAAAGAAGGAAACTTGTAGTTTAGCGTGACCATTAATCTGTAGATCATGAGCCACGGGACTTCAGTTTTACGTGGAATCCAAACCACAGGCCATGGCATTTCACTTCGAAAATCTCACATGCATTGGCCGCATTGTAAAAGAACCTCTCATTAACTACATTTGTGTCCCCAAATTTTGTGTTATTGTAACGTGGTTCGAGTATGTCCCTTCAATGGTTCAAAATGGCATTATGCCCGCGTGTCTCCGGGCTGCTAGTCGCGTGTTTGGTGACTATGTGCCGGTGAGAAAAAGTCATGTTAGAGGCAGTGTAATGTGTAACGTATACCTATGTATTAAATATATACAGTTTAACTTGGCCACCTTTTCCTTCATCGGGCCTAATGCCTGCGTCATAGAAAAAAATTAGATATGCCCCGCTCCGCATTAAGAGAGCACTTTGAAAAGGTGTAAAAAAATATCTTGTATGTCGCCTGCAGCCTGCTCTATGCTGATTAAAGCGGGTTGCCCGACGGCGATAGTCTGTCAAAATTGTGTCGTAAACACTATGAAAAAATGCTTAAAAATGGTAAGTAGGTCCTGATCGTACTATCCACATAGTAGGTGACGTTAGCACTATAGTAATCTAGTTACGTCTCAGGGAAATCTACCACTTTTGGAAAATAGTTTGAGATTCTTAATTCTTGTCACAATGAGGGTTCTCGCCCGTCACAAGGGAATCTATCAAACTGTTGGACCGGAACATAGAACACTTAGTCATTTCTACCTAGAAAGACCCGCTTAAGCTCTATGCTGTGATTTGTTGCTTAAGCTGTGTTCGGAATATCTCTTTCCGGCTTTAAGCCGCGTAGCTCACCTGATGGGCTTCTACTTGGCTTTGGATATTAGCACTTTACGTTATCCAAGTTATAATATGGACCCTATGTTCAGTAACCATTGATGGCCTGAGAAAAAAAAATGCTAGGTGCCCAAAATAAAAATCAAGAAGGATTTAGAATTATACATGGTTGGTTTAGCCATGTTGTACTGCATATAGGTGCAAAAAAAATGTACCGTTTATGTTAGTGAGTCTGTATGTATTTATTGGCGTATTTCCCCCGTGTAAACGAGCTTATGTGTGTCCCTAATATAGGTTCAAGTGATGTTAGCTTGTTTCTGTGTCCCTGGTGGAAGTCGTTACTCCGGTCCGAGCGTCCTTGCTCGGAAAGGTGAAGGGTTCTGCCCCGTTATGAGATTATAGGCCCCTGAAATCCACTGAGGCGCTTCTTTGCCATTTTTCGGGGGATTTTGTAGCAAAGTAAGCCTGGGCCTACTTTCACCGTATCGCTTGACCGTTGGTCTAAGTGTACCCGTGTTCGCGGAAGTACTCGCGCTCTGCGCTACCCTAGTAGAGTTTACGGGGGTGTGTGTATTTTCGACTGATCTGTTCTGTGGGGTAGGTAGCAGGACCCTTCTTATGCCCTGTGTACCGTGTGTTAGCGGTTGGTCAGAGTGTGCGGGTGTGTATTGTGCATCCTGAGGGCCTAATGCCGGTGTTCGCCTTCGTTCTGGCAAACTTGCCCTTTGAACTGGCGGTAAAGGCCGCTTAATTGTCTGTCTCTGCCCTGGCAATGTGGTGGCGTGTAGCCTGACCGCTTTCTGGCCTGTGGCCACGGCAGACTCCTGCCATTGTGTTAGCCTATCTGTGTGGGTGTATGTAGGCTTTATGTACTGTAGGGCGGGCTCTACGTCCTCAGCCCATGACGTGGTTACGTCCCGTTGTCTCCCTGTCATATCATATGTGTCTGAGGGTCCTGGCTTCAACTCCCTCTCGTCCCTTTGTTCCGAGGGGGTTGTTCTAGGTTCTGCCCCTCGGTTTGTCAAAATTGCCTTCCGATCCGGAGCTGAAGGACGTGTGTTTGTGTAACTTTGTGCTTGTAGCCTATTGGAGCCTAACCTGGCCGTCTTCTGGACTGTGGCCACGGCGAACTCCTTCTCATGTGTGGCAGTACATGGCGAGAGGGACATCCTCGCAAATTGCCGAGTTAGCGTATCTACGCTTATGTCCTCTCTCGGCTGGGCTTGTGGCTCTACCATGAACTCAAAAATGGCCTTGTTGGCTTGGAGCTCACGGTATTCGTCCCAAATTTGGGTGTACTGACCGTTGAGGCTCATGGCCTGCTCAGCGACTTTTGTGCCCTTTGTCCCTATCCGTCTGTGTTCCCTGATGAGTGTCTCCCATTGTTGGAACATAAACTCGTGTCGGCAGTGTAGTTGCCAGTGTGCTTTTATGATTTGTGTGCGGAGGGTGGGGATTTTCGCCCGAATCTTGCGATTCTTGCGCTGCGGAGTGGCCGGACTAGTGCTCTTATGATCCGCATATACTGGGCGTGCAGGAGCTGCTGAAACCTTCTGAGGTAGTCCTGCCTAGTTTCAAAGACTTTGTGCCAGGCAATTAATTCCTGGTACTCCCCAATGCTCCTTAGCACAGCTAGGCGGTATAGGGGGGCCATGTTGAATGAAGTGTATGTGAATAAAATAAAAATTATAAAAATCTGTGCGTGTTTGACAGTGTATTTTCGAATCTCCTTGATTCCTTCTGGGGCTGGGGGGTTGGTTTACTAAGAATTTCCCCTGTGTAGCTAGTTTGGAGCAAAAATGGTGTTTTTTTGTCTGGGGATTTTTTTTTTCACTATTTGCTTGGCTGCGTGCGGTTAGAACCGTTTTGACCACGAAAACTCGTTGTATGAGTTCCTTTTTTACTATGCGTGGTACCCGGCCTCCACCAGTGTTTTAGATCCCTTTATTGGGGGTGGTTGGATCTAAAAGGAAGAGTTATTGTGTTAATTTATAAAGCAGTGCCTAAAAGGGGGTAGCTTCCCGTAGCAGGGTAAGCTGACCAGTGTAGAGTGTTGTTCAGTGTTAGGACTAGGGGGCGCACCTATAAAGGATGTAGATGTATCTTAGGGGATGGAGTTTGGTGTATAGGTCAACGTGCTGGTCGTCCAGCTGGCTGCTTGTTATATAACTGAACGTGCTCGTGTCAGCTATGTGGCGCGCGCTGCTCTTAGCAGTCGGGCCGCCGCGAGAAATACAATGATACCTGAGCTAGCACTGTTGGGCTACCGTATGTCACGTCTAACCGTGACGGGAATAAGGAAGGGCGTTGGGACGTAAAGAGGCGTATAAATAGTAAGACGAGTGTAGTGTACTGACCAAGTGTTTATTGGTCAGTGATGTTGAATTATGAGCCCCTTTTAGGGAATGTAATAATGGTCACAATGTAAAGGTACAATCTGTGGGTAAAGGTTACAAATACAGGAGATCTGAACACGTCTGACTCACCTCTGGTGATAACGTCGATAGCCTGCGGCCGCTGCACTGTAAGACTGGTAATTGAGAGAGCTTGTCCTACATAAGGCTCCCTTTTATAGCTTTCGGCGTTGTTCTGTCAGCATACTGCTGCCTAGATGACCTAGTTAATTTGTGTGTCGCTGTTTGTGGTAGTGATGCAATTATTGGTTAAGCTTTCCATACTGGCTAGCTGCCATTGCGGTGTTAATAGATATGTTCTGGACTTACAAGATTTGCCAGTTAAGGGTAATTTAAATAGATGATGGGGGGGATGTCCTCCAGGGGATGCAGAACCCTGGGGGGCTGTACAATACCTTCTGTGACCCACCTAGCGTCATCTCGCAGCGAATCTCTGAAGCTCCTCAATTCTTCCTGGTGCTAGAGAACTTACTTATCCATTTGGCCACCAGATCCTGTTACCATCGCCAGCTATTTTCTCCTTGAGCTAGAGGACTACGTCTACTTCTTTACTCACCATGCTGCGCTAGCATCGCCTACTATCAACTCCTTGAAGACCATTCATCAAGAAGAACATTTATTTTTGATAAGTTGGTTATGTTTATATGTTCTCCTTTTGTTTCCTACCCCCCACTCTTTTTCCCTTCCTTGGACCCTCCGTGCTCCGTTGAGCAGGTCTCACATCTCAGTCGGCAGTTGACTCGATCAGTTAAGGCTCCTCTCGAGCCAGCTCTCGAGCCAGCCTCCTCAAACCAAGAGGCATACTCTCTTCTACGCCATGTTGGCAAAGTAGTTATCGTCATACGGAACTTCGCCTTCAACATGAAATCAAGATAAGTACCATCTTAAAAGTTTTAACCTCATCTTCATGGTTTTAACTTCGACGTGCTTTTAACGATACTTTTATAGACAGTGTGAAATTATTTATTTTGGGGCAAAAATCATTCTTCGTGGGATTTGCCATGTTGAGCTTTTGCTCGTATAAGCTAATCTTACTAAAAAGAGCTTTTCTTAAGCTATTCAAATGAGAAATCCTCTCACTACGTGGGATATTACCTAATACCCGCTGTCTATAATTCACCAAGCTAGTTCCTCCGTTGGATTTTCTCAACCCCATTTTTCTACTAAGATCGTTCTGGAACCTTCCAGATCTTTTACTTTATCTGCAAGTCCTGCCGTCATGTATTTCTCACTTATTTGTGAGAATGCTATTTAAAATTGAAGAATCTTACTTCTAAATTACTACAATAGTGAATTTTCGTCCACCGCTGGAATTTTCTATGGCGCATTTAATTGTAATTCACAACTTTCTTAAGAAATAGACTCTCACCTATATAGTGCAATCAGTTATTTCCATAATTGCAATAATTTTCTTTCTCATAATCTTTAGTGTTTCTATAGTGAACTTTGCATCCATCTTTATAGACTACAGTGATAACCAGTGCTTGCTCCACGTTTCTACCGCGTCGCGATCGTCCGTTTACATTAAATACGGCCATGAACATTGATCCTATATCCCAATGATCTTTCCTCAACCTTCTACTAACAACCCATATTAATAAAATTGTAACTTTTCTATAAGGTGTCACTCACGAAGTGCCCTTCCAACTTTGCTAGTTTAACATTAATTAAATTCAAATTCACATTGTTCCTTTCCTATAATCAGGGAAAACAATTCTTTAAACTCTTGAGCGAGTCATGTTCAGGTTTCACGAAATGGAAACTGTCCCATTTGGCTAGTGATTCCTATTCAAACTTGGGAAGTCTAGAACCTTCCTTTTAACTTTCTTCAGGTTTCACAGTAAGTGACCTGCCCTTATTTGCATAATAACCAACGTTAATTCTGCATAAATATAAGAAGTTGTAGAAACTTCTATCTTATTCTTCATGTTTTTCTTATTGTTATTTTAAAAGTTTTCACTCTTTCTAGAATATTCTCTCAGGAATTTCTTAAGGTACACTCTTTGTACTCCAATTAACGTTCCAACTTTAATTACTTCATTGGTTATTTGTTTAAATCTTATAAAGATTTTAGAAACATGTAAGGTTTTGAACCTCATAAATTGTCAATTGCCTGGAGCAATCGTTTAATGTGAGGAGGTCTGCGACCCCATTTCTTAAAAAAGTTTAAATGAACCATGTTTGTCAAAATTATATTACATAATTGTTAATTTCCTCAAACCTCTTTGAATTGTTAAATAAATGAAGCGTTTCTTTTCGCTTTTTCATTTTCTAATACAAAGTTTAGGCAAAATCCTGTCTTTCTTGGCTCTCCCTACTCAATGCCATTAAAATCATTAATAGGGCTTTCACCATTTGTTGCATTTGAGCAAGAACTCTTAATTTTCATCTCACTAAAGTTCCTTTTAGCTTTAATAGCTAATTCTAATTGGCCAGTAAGGCAAGTAAAGCTCGCTAAGCCAGCTACCTGCTTGTGGAGACCCTCTCCGAAAACTTATGGTCAGTTTTCTAAAAGATAAGTGTTTCTTTTTGTCTAAACTTCTAGCCGGCTCCTCGCTGAGTAAAAGCTTAGCCATTTTCCAATGCAACCATTGGTTCATTTACCAAAATTACTCTATAAGGCATAATCTTTTATCATTTTCCTTCTTAGAGACACTTGGTCGCCCTTACAGGAACTCCATAATTTTGGAAATTGAAAATACCAAACCCGAGTTAAATCATTGGCATTTTTCGAATTATTTTGAAAAAACGAATTTCTTTGAGCAGACTTACAGTAAATTTGTTACTCTCAGTCTTGCCAGACCATCACTCTTCCCCATAGTAGTTTTATATATGCTTGAGAGGGATTATACGAAAGCCACTCTCTTGCAAACCGCCCAAGTACTATCTGTGTTCCCCGTCTGCTTAGACCAAGTCCTTACTCATTTTAGGTATCCGAGAGCGGATTTTCGGCGGCAACCACCTTTAAGTGTGTTTAAAGTTAAACTTATTAATTTTGTGGGACTCTCCTCCTATCTTTCTATCCTTTTTCTCCAATCCAAAATCTACTTCCTTTTCTTAATCATCTTCCCTTGGTGGGTGGGTTATTCCTCAGCCAATAATTTACCCAATCCCCTGCCTTTTGTACGAGGTGACTTTGGCTAGTCTTTTAGGTTTCCGACTTGTCTTGCGAATTGGACCTCCCGTGGGTGGGAGGGATGGAATACACTCACAGGTATATCCTGTCAGTCGTAGAAGGCGAATAAAAGGGTTTCTTGGACCAGGTCCCCTTTACGGGTTTCACAGCCAGCTCTAAACGCCCCACCTTGTGCGATATAACTCTCATTAGGTTATATCGCACGCCTTTCCCGTTCATGTTTTTGAGGTCTGGCACTCAAAATTAATATGTGCGTGCTGTCAGGGAAAGGGCCACCTAAGTGTGCGACTACGCTCGAGAGCCTGTCCGGCCTGGCCACACCGATAGGTGGGTGCGCCATGTACCCTGCAGTAGTATCCGCCTGACAACGCAGGTCCCCGCACAGCTGAATGCCTGTGCTGGAAAACTCTCTAGTATATGCCAAGGGGTACTTTGCCTGTATGGCATGTCAAACATCGGACCCCCGGGCAATGCCTTCCAAGCTAGGCGGACATTGCCTTGGCTGGGTAGCGCCTACAGAGACAGCCCGAGATTGGAGTCGGTGGCATTCAGGGTGGATGAAATGGCCATGGGAAAGAAAAGAAACATCTCCTCACAGGGTGGTCCGCCACACAAGTCATTCACTCGTAGTGCGATCAAGGGTTCAATCCCTTGGGAACAGGCCGTTCGTGAAAATCTATGTGCTAACACCACCAAGTTTCTGATAGCGAACAGAACAGATGGGGGTGATTTTAGGCTGGTAGAGAGTATTTTGTTTTCTCGCCACATCGAAGGTGTCTATGGTGAACTTGAGAAAGTACAAAAGATGAGAAAAGGTAGCTTGTTGCTTATGACCAGGACTGCTGAGCAAGTCGGCCATCTTCTAAAGTCTCTTTGGCGATCTCCCAGTCAAAGTGGAAAAACACGAGTCCTTAATCAGGTCCGGGGAGATATTTTCCGTCGGGACCTGATTCTGAACACTGATGAGGATCTCAAGGAGGAAATGAAGTACCGTCACGTGACAGAAGTCCGGCCCATTACGGGCAAAGTCAACGGTGAGATTGTTGGCACAGGTGCTTTCATTATTTCCTTTGAGCTCTCAGTACTCCCGGAGAATGTTAAGTTGGGTGATATGAATAAAACTGAGTATAAACTTCGAAGTATATACTTCGAGCATGAGCATCAGTTTTGAGTATATACTCTGTTTGTTATGAATAAAAGATCTTGAGTATCTACTACAATTTCCCCTCCTTTTGGAGTATTTACTTCACTTGTGAGAAGCCTCCGTGGCTTAGGCGGCAGCACGCTGGCCTCTCACCGCTGGGTCCGTGGTTCAAATCCCGGTCACTCCATGTGAGATCTGTGCTGGACAAAACGGAGGCAGACAGGTTTTTCTCCGGGTACTCCGGTTTTCCCTGTCACAATTTCATTCCAGCAACACTCTCCATTATCATTTCATTTCATCTGTCATTCATTTAATCATTGCCCCAGAGGAGTGCGTCAGGCCTCGGCAGCCGGCACAGTTCATATCCTCGCCGCTAGCTAGGGGCTTCATTCATTCCATTCCTGACCCGGTCGGAGACTGGAAGCAGGCAGTGGATTTTCATTTTCACTTCACTTGTGACACGATGTTACTCTCGTTTCGTCGACGCACGCCTAGTCAGTCAACTGTTTTCCATGCCATTTGATGCAAACCAGTCGTCTGCTGTAGACGCTCTTGTTGATTATTGAAAGTTCCTGGTTAATTGAAATGTCTGTTAGTGGGGACGAATAAGAGTCGTCCAGTTGCAAAACTCGTTTAATCCACTTGTGAATAAGGATCATGTCGTAAAATTATTTATTTACGATAATTATTTTATTTTATTTTATTTATTTTATTATTTTTTAATTTATTTTTATTTTATTTTTTGTTATTTGTTTTATTTTTGTTTTCTTTTATTTTTGTTTTCTTTCGTTTATTTTGGTTTATTTTGATTTTTTGTTTATTTTGTTTTACTTTAATTTGTTTTGTTTTATTTTGTTTTTCCAGGAAACAAATACAAAAACAAAAAACATGTAGCAAAAAGCAAAACAGAAAACAAAAACAAGAAGCAAAAAGCAAAATTCATAAATAAAAGCAAAAGCAGAAAACAAAAAAACAAGAAACACAAAACAAAAAGCAAAATTCAGAAATAAAAGCAAATGCAGAAAACAAGAAACACAAAACAAAAAGCAAAATTCAGAAATAAAAGCAAATGCAGAAAACAAGAAACACAAAACAAAAAGCAAAATTCAGAAATAAAAGCAAAAGCAGAAAACAAGAAACACAAAACAAAAAGCAAAATTCAGAAATAAAAGCAAAAGCAGAAAACAAGAAACACAAAACAAAAAGCAAAATTCATAAATAAAAGCAAAAGCAGAAAACAAAAAAACAAGAAACACAAAACAAAAAGCAAAATTCAGAAATAAAAGCAAATGCAGAAAACAAGAAACACAAAACAAAAAGCAAAATTCAGAAATAAAAGCAAATGCAGAAAACAAGAAACACAAAACAAAAAGCAAAATTCAGAAATAAAAGCAAAAGCAGAAAACAAGAAACACAAAACAAAAAGCAAAATTCAGAAATAAAAGCAAAAGCAGAAAACAAGAAACACAAAACAAAAAGCAAAATTCAAAAATAAAAGCAAAAGCAGAAAACAAACACAAAATCAAAACCAAGAAAGAAAAGCAAAACGTGAAATTTTAAAACATAAGCACAAAGCAAACATAAAAGCAAAAAGAACAAAGTAGAAAACAACAAACACAAAAGATACGGGAGGCAAAGTCCAGAGAAACGTTTCTCATGAATAACATTCTTATTCACAAGTGGATTAAACGAGTTTTGCAACTGGACGACTCATATGATTATATATCAAATGTTTCCGATTTGGCATTTCTAAGGATTGTCTGTGACTATCCTTCAGTATTTGACAAGTCTCAAACACCTAACTCGCGGAAGGAAAAAAGCGAATGTTCAAAAGCTAGAAAGATTCGCTGCGCTGGGAACTTGGGCAAATGTATCACAGAAAGTCAAATACTGAAGAAAATAAATTGCTTTTTACAGCTTTTCCTCTTGTTTCCGTGTATTTGCCCAAAAAGTAATCAGAAATAAATAGAATATTATCTATCTTAAACCGGTATAATGATCTACAGTCCCTCCCTGAAACCGTTCTTCGTAATTTATACACTTTCCTAGCCCGCATGTTATTTATATCTACAAACATAACCTCAACCATCTTGAGATTAGACAGCTGAGCATGGTAATGGCCAGACTTCAGAAATTGTGAGTATATACTTCAGATTTGTAGCATATACTTCTTTTATTCATACCACATTGGAGTATACACTCATTGAGTATTTACTCCCACCCTTGAGTATGTACTTCTCAGTGAGTCTAAACTTCAACTTTTTATTCATACCATTCTGAGTAGGCCTATATGCTACAAAATTGTTGAGCATGAGCATATGCTCCGTTTTATTCATATCACCCATGGTCACAAGTTACCGTTGTGATGTCCGACCCTATATTCCACCTCAAATGCGATGTTACAACTGCCAGAAATTCGGGCACATGTTATCTCGGTGCTCGACCTCTGCAATGTGCGGAACGTGTGGTAAGGTACCTCATGATGCGGAGCAGTGCACAAAGCCCTATCTGTGCACTAACTGCTCTAGATTTCATTCCCCCCCCTTCCAGGGGCTTACATCTAGTGGGTTGTGGGTTGGCGACCACGGGGCCCCAGCTGAGTCCGGCATTGCTTCCACTTACTTGTGCCGGGCTCCTCTCTTTCTTCTTTCCTGGCGACCTCCCTTGGTCAACTCTTGTTCTCTTCTGACCCCGACGGTATTACGGTATCCGAGGCCTAGGGAGTCTCTTCCTTTCCCGCCTTAATTGGCCCTTGTCTCATCTTTTCTGATACCCTCCTTCTGCGAGGGGTCAGCCTTGTTTTACTCTTCCTTTTACCTCCTACCTTGTGCTCTAGGCCCTTAAGGAGGCAGGGTGTATGTAGCCCCACCACTTCTGATGCACCCTAGATAATGCTACACCCTCAGGGGCTCACGGCTGGTGAGTTCGGGAGTTGGCGACCCCGAGGGATTCCTGAGCTGGGTCCGTTTTCCCCTTTTGTCCCTTACCGTTGGGGCGGACCCTCTCCTCTTTCACTTTCCTATATGCCTTTCATGGCTCTCCTTCCTTCCAAGTCCCTCAATCCGCCTTCTCCGAGGGTTGAGGGCATTTCTTTTCCTTCTGTCCTTTTATTTGCCTTATTCTCCTTTAGTTTTCGATTTCTTCTTCTAGTATGTAGGTTAGTAGTTTGTTTTAGTTTTAAGTTCGCTTTTTCATTTTCATCTTCACGATCACCCAAACCATCAGGGGCCGATAACCTAGATGTCAGGCCCCTTAAAACAACAATTATCATCATCATCATCAACTCTTGTTCTCTTCTGACTCCCCCAGGGGCTCACATCTTGTGGGCGTGGGTTGGCCACCACGGGGCCCCAGCTGAGTCCGGCATTGCTTCCACTTACTTGTGCCGGGCTCCTCTCCGTCTTCTTTCCTGTCGACCTCACTTGGTCAACTCTTGTTCTCTTCCGACCCCGACGGTATTAGGGTATCCGAGGCCTAGGGAGTCTTTTCCTTTCCCGCCTTAATTGGCCCTTGTCTCATCTTTTCTGATACCCTCCTTCTGCGAGGGGTCAGCCTTCTTTTTCTTTTCCTTCTACCTCCTGCCTTGTGCTCAAGGCCCTTAAGGAGGCAGGGTGTATGTAGCCCCGCCACTTCTGGTGCACCCTAGATAATGCTACACCCTCAGGGGTCCACGGCTGGTGAGTTCGGGAGTTGGCGACCCCGAGGGATTCCTGAGCTGGGTCCGTTTTCCCCTTTTGTCCCTTACCTTTGGGGCGGACCCTCTCCTCTTTCACTGTCCTATCTGCCTTTCATGGCTCTCCTTCCTTCCAGGTCCCTCAATCCGCCTTCGTCGAGGGTTGAGGGCATTTATTTTTCCTCCTGTCCTTTATTTGCCTTATTCTCCTTTAGTTTTCCATTTCTTCTTCTACTATGTAGGTTAGTAGTTAGTTTTAGTTTTAAGTTCGCTTTTCATTTTCTTCTTCACGATCACCCAAACCATCAGGGGCCGATAACCTAGATGTTAGGCCCCTTAAAACAACAATTATCATCATCTTTTTCTTTTCCTTTTACCTCCTGCCTTGTGCTCCAGGCCCTTAAGGAGGCAGTGAGTATGTAGCCCCACTTCTGGTGCACCGTCGATAATGCTACACCCTCAGGGGCTCACGGCTGGTGAGTTCGGGAGTTGGCGACCCCGAGGGTTTCCTGAGCAGGGTCCGTATTCCCATTTTGTCCCTTCCCCTTGGGGCGGACCCTCTCCTCTCTCCCCTTTCCTCTCCTCTTTTCCTTATATTTCCTCCCCCAGGGGCTCACATCTTGTGGGCGTGGGTTGGCGACCACGGGGCCCCAGCTGAGTCCGGCATTGCTTCCACTTACTTGTGCCGGGCTCCTCTCTGTCTTCTTTCCTGTCGACCTCACTTGGTCAACTCTTGTTCTCTTCTGACCCCGACGGTATTAGGGTATCCGAGGCCTAGGGAGTCTCTTCCTTTCCCGCCTTAATTGGCCCTTGTCTCATCTTTCCTGATACCCTCCTTCTGCGAGGGGTCAGCCTTCCTTTTCTCTTCCTTTTACCTCCTGCCTTGTGCTCTAGGCCCTTAAGGAGGCAGGGTGTATGTAGCCCCACCACTTCTGGTGCACCGTAGATAATGCTACACCCTCAGGGGCTCACGGCTGGTGAGTTCGGGAGTTGGCGACCCCGAGGGATTCCTGAGCTGGGTCCGTTTTCTCCTTTTGTCCCTTATCTTTGGGGCGGACTCTCTCCTCTTTCACTTTCCTATATGCCTTTCATGGCTCTCCTTCCTTCTAAGTCCCTCAATCCGCCTTCTCCGAGGGTTGAGGGCATTTCTTTTCCTTCTGTCCTTTTATTTGCCTTATTCTCCTTTAATTTTCCATTTCTTCTTCTGATATGTAGCCCCCCAGGGGCTCACATCTAGTGGGTTGTGGGTTGGCGACCGCGGGGCCCCAGCTGAGTCCGGCATTGCTTCCACTTACTTGTGCCGGGCTCCTCTCTTTCTTCTTTCCTGTCGACCTTCCTTGGTCAACTCTTGTTCTCTTCCGACCCCGATGGTATTAGGTTATCCGAGGCCTAGGGAGTCTTTCACTTTCCCGCCTTAATTGGCCCTTGTCTCATCTTTCCTGATACCCTCCGTCTGTGAGTGGTCAGCCTTCTTGTTCTTTTCCTTTTACCTCCTGCCTTGTGCTCAAGGCCCTTAAGGAGGCAGGGTGTATGTAGCCCCACTACTTCTGCCCCCCAGGGGCTCACATCTAGTGGGTTGTGGGTTGGCGACCACGGGGCCCCAGCTGAGTCCGGCATTGCTTCCACTTACTTGTGCCGGCTCCTCTCTTTCTTCTTTCCTGTCGACCTCCCTTGGTCAACTCTTGTTCTCTTCCGACCCCGACGGTATTAGGGTATCCGAGGCCTAGGGAGTCTCTTCCTTTCCCGCCTTCATTGGCCCTTGTCTCATCTTTTCTGATTCCCTTCTTCTGCGAAGGGTCAGCCTTCTTTTTCTTTTCCATTTACCTCCTGCCTTGTGCTCAAGGCCCTTAAGGAGGCAGGGTGTATGTAGCCCCACCACTTCTGGTGCACCGTCGATAATGCTACACCCTCAGGGGCTCACGGCTGGTGAGTTCGGGCGTTGGCGACCCCGAGGGATTCCTGAGCTGGGTCCGTTTTCCCCTTTTTGTCCCTTCCCTTTGGGGCGGACCTTCTCCTCTCTCCCCTCTCCTCTCCTCTTTTCCTTCTATTTCCTTTTCTCTTTAAGATTCCCGCACTGTTTTTGTTACTCGAATCACTGTGTATCTAAATTCCCTTTTACCATTTTTTTTAAGGCATTTTTGATCTATGTTGCATTTTGTAAGTCTCTTCGATCTAAATTACATCTTGCGATTGTTTTCAACCTCAATTGCATTTTGTAAAGATTGACAATCTAAATTGCTTTTTAGTAAGTCTTTCAATGCAGGCGTCAGGGCATTTTAGTGAGTATTTTGAATTTCAATTGCATTTTGTAAGTATTTTCAACCAAAACCGCATTTCGCACGAATTTTGAATCTAAATTGCATTTTGTTTGGTGGGCATTTTGCACATATTTTGATTCTCAATTGCATTTTGTGGGTATTTTGAATCTAAATTACATTTGTCAAGTATTTTCAATCTAAATTGCTTTTTGTAAGTATTGTCAATCCACATGAGTCGTTTGAATCTACCGTACATTTTGTAAGCATTTTCAATTTCAATTGCATTTTGTAAGTATTTTGAATTTCAATTGCACTTTGTGAATAATTTGGATTGGAACTGGGATATTTCAATCTGAATTGCATTGTGTATTTTCAATTTCAATTGCATTTTGTAAGTATTTTGAACCTCAATTGCATTTTGTGCGTACTTTCGATCTCATTTGCATTTTGTAAGTATTTTGAATTTCAGTTGCATTTTGTAAGTATTTCGGCGCTACTTTGCATTTTGTACGTATTTTGAATCTAGCCTACGTTTTGTGGGTCTTTTTCAATCTATTCTTTTTGTGCAACTTTTCGTTCTAAATTCCCTTTTGTAGGACCATATTGTGAGTTGTTTCCAGGTGAGTTCCTTTTTGTACGTATTTTCAGTCTTCGGTAATTTTATTCTGGTTTCCATTTCATTATCATTTTCGCTATCACCCAGATCATTAGGGGCCGATAACCTCGATGTTAGGCCCCTTAAAACAACAATTATCATCATCATCACCACTACTTCTGGTGCACCGTCGATAATGCTACACCCTCAGGGGCTCACGGCTTGTGAGTTCGGGCGTTGGCGACCCCGAGGGATTCCTGAGCTGGGTCCGTTTTCCCCTTTTTGTCCCTTCCCTTTTTGGCGGACCTTCTCCTCTCTCCCCTCTGCTCTCCTCTTTTCCTTCTATTTCCTTTTCTCTTTAAGATTCCCGCACTGTTTTTGTTACTCGAATCACCGTGTATCTAAATTCCCTTTTAGCGATTTTTTAAGGCATTTTTGATCTATGTTGCATTTTGTAAGTTTTTTCGATCTAAATTACATCTCGCGATTGTTTTCAACCTCAATTGCATTTTGGGGCCGATAACCTCGATGTTAGGCCCCTTAAAACAACAATTATCATCATCTCAATTGCATTTTGTAAAGATTGATAATCTAAATTGCTTTTTAGTAAGTCTTTCAATGCAGGTTGCGGGGCCTTTTAGTGAGTATTTTGAATTTCAATTGCATTTTGTAAGTATTTTCAACCAAAACCGCATTTCGCACGAATTTTGAATCTAAATTGCATTTTGTTTGGTGGGCATTTTGCACATATTTTGATTCTCAATTGCATTTTGTGGGTATTTTGAATCTAAATTACATTTGTCAAGTATTTTCAATCTAAATTGCTTTTTGTAAGTATTGTCAATCCACATGAGTCGTTTGAATCTACCGTACATTTTGTAAGCATTTTCAATTTCAATTGCATTTTGTAAGTATTTTGAATTTCAATTGCACTTTGTGAATAATTTGGATTGGAACTGGGATATTTCAATCTGAATTGCATTGTGTATTTTCAATTTCAATTACATTTTGTAAGTATTTTGAACCTCAATTGCATTTTGTACGTAATTTCGATCTCATTTGCATTTTGTAAGTATTTTGAATTTCAGTTGCATTTTGTAAGTATTTCGGCGCTACTTTGCATTTTGTAAGTATTTTGAATCTAGCCTACGTTTTGTGGGTCTTTTTCAATCTATTCTTTTTGTGCAACTTTTCGTTCTAAATTCCCTTTTGTAGGACCATATTGTGAGTTGTTTCCATGTGAGTTCCTTTTTGTACGTATTTTCCGTCTTCGATAATTTTGTTCTGGTTTCCGTTTCATTATCATTTTCGCTATCACCCAGATCATTAGGGGCCGATAACCTAGATGTTAGGCCCCTTAAAACAACAATTATCATCATCATCAGATTTCATTCTCCTCGGGACACGCTCTTCTCGTTCCCTTAATCCTCCAAAAAAGGGGAAGCCATCCGCCCTGCCAGTTGCGGATGTTTCTGCGCCTGGGGACGTTCCGCTCCCCCAAGTCTGCGTGCTTTCCTCGGAATGCCCACCCCCCGCCGCCCACATGCGTCCCGGAAATCGTCCGCTGGGTGGACCCACTTCACGGCCTCGAACGAGGACATGGGGCTTGTGGTCGACTAGGTGGGTGTTGATCCGATAATGGTTAAGTTGTAGCTTGCTGCTTCTCTTCCTTAGTTTCAAAGTTCACACTAGGGCACTATTACAGTGGAATTGTAACAGTTATGACAGGCATTTGACTGAGCTCCGTCAGCTCATAGCCCTATACGCAGCGAGTATAGTCTGTTTAAAGGAAACAAATCTCAGGCCTGACCATCAGACGGTCCTGAGGGGTTTCCGACTATACTCGAAAGAGCGAACAGACGCCGCCTGGGCCTCCGGGGGCGTCTGCACTTTAGTTCGCTCTGACTACTAAAGTGAAGCGTTTCCGTTTACTACTCCTTTGGAAGCTATTGCTGGTCGCGTGTCATTGCCTGTTTTGACGAATGTTTGTAACTTGTACCTTCCACCGAACCAGCTCCTTGATATTAACGCTGCTTTTGATCTTGTTGATCATCTTCCCGCCCCTTTCCTACTCGTGGGTGATTTCAATGTACATCACCCACAATGGGGATCACCATCTTCGTGCCCCAGAGGCAGGTACGTGGAGGGCTTAATTCAAGGACTGGATTTATCATTGTTAAATACGGGGGAAGCCACTCATTTTAGCTTAACGCACGGCACGTTTTCCCACATTGACTTGAGTGTGTGTAGTCGTGCGTTAGTACCCCATTTTGGTTGGTACTGTACCCGTAAAAATCAAGGAGGTACTCGCCGGACATCGAAAGCACGACTGGATTTTTGAATAGTGAACGTCCCGGCTAAAAGGTCTTATCACACTCCCGCCAGCGGGCTCTCCCAAGATTATACAAAGTAATCTTGAAACATGTTATGGATAAAACAAACTAGCTTTTATACGGTAGTGTACACACTTACCTGCTTTTCTCGGGGATTTGTTGGATAGAAAAAACATTTTAGGCTGTTCCATAACACGTCTCCATTTATAGGTTAATTCAGGAATACCGAACAAAACGTATAAAAATATAAATTTATTATTAAAACTAGTTAATCACTAACAAAATAAAACCCTATAATAAATATCCATGTACGCCAATGAAACTTATTAAAAACTTTCCACATTCATACTAACATAATCGGTTGAAAAATAAAAGGATTCTGCCGTTTACAACTTTCAAAACAGATCTAAACATTCTACTGATGCTGCATTGAGATGGGCAGTCCATTTAAAATTATTGACACACTCAGTCGCTTGCCTGTCTACATTGTTGGACTGGTCGTCAGTCCTCCTCACAGCTGTGAGGACCGCGACTCATTTGTTTCCGCGACCTTGCTATTAACGGGACTTGCTCGTTCGCCACCTGGCGTGGTCGGCTCTTAGCATACACAATGTGAGAAATGAACCTCGCTGAAGCATCTCGACTTTCAAATGAAAACGATTTACAAAAACGGCTCTATTTATGCTAATTCTCATCTAATTACATACATACTCAAAAACAATCATACTAACACTTGCTGCCGTCGTTCATGACCGACGAAGCCTGCATACACACAATATTAACAATTAAACTCAAACACTCATATCAAAAACATTTGCTCTTTCAAACTATAATCTAATCCAAAAACATTTAAAAATATTAATGGTTGCAAAAATTCAAAACCCTCAATATAAACAAATGGAACTCTTTATACACTCCCCCCAGGGGCTCACATCTAGTGGGACGTGGGTTGGCGACCACGGGGCCCCAGCTGAGTCCGGCATTGCTTCCACTTACTTGTGCTGGGCTCTTCTCCGTCTTCTTTCCTGTCGGCCTCACTTGGTCGACTCTTGTTCTTTTCCGAGACCAAGGGAGTCTCTTCCTTTCCCGCCTTAATTGGCCCTGTCTCATCTTTTCTGATACCCTCCTTCTGCGAGGGGTCGGCCTTCGTTTTCTTTTTCTTTTAACTCCTGCCTTGTGCTCTAGGCCCTTAAGGAGGCAGGGTGTATGTAGCCCCACCACTTCTGGTGCACCGTCGATAATGCTACACCCTCAGGGGCTCACGGCTGGTGAGCTCGGGAGTTGGCGACCCCGAGGGATTCCTGAGCTGGGTCCGTTTTCCCCTTTTGTCCCTTACCTTTGGGGCGGACACTTTCCTCTCCTCTTTTCATTATATTTCCTTTTCTCTTTAAGATTCCCGCACTGTTTTTGTTACTTGGTTCCCCGTGTATCTAAATTCCCCTTTTAGCGATTTTTTTGTAGGTATTTTTCATCTGCGTTGCATTTTGTAAGTTTTTTCGATCTAAATTACATCTCGCGATTGTTTTCAACCTCAATTGCATTTTGTAAAGATTGACAATCTAAATTGCTTTTTAGTAAGTCTTTCAATGCAGGTAGACGGGCCTTTTAGTGAGTATTTTGAATTTCAATTGCATTTTTTAAGTATTTTCAACCAAAACCGCATTTTGCACGAATTTTGAATCTAAATTGCATTTTGTTTGGTGGGCATTTTGCACATATTTTGATTCTCAATTGCATTTTGTGTGTATTTCGAATCTAAATTACATTTTGTCAAGTATTTTCAATCTAAATTGCTTTTGTAAGTATTGTCAATCCACATGAGTCCTTTGAATCTACCGTACATATTGTAAGCATTTTCAATTTCAATTGCATTTTGTACGTATTTTGAATTTCAATTGCACTTTGTGAATAATATGGATTGGAACTAGGATAGGGCCTATTTCAATCTGAATTGCATTGTGTATTTTCAATTTCAATTGCATTTTGTAAGTATTTTGAACCTCAATTGCATTTTGTACGTATTTTCGATCTCATTTGCATTTTGTAAGTATTTTTGAATTTCAGTTGCATTTTGTAAGTATTTCGGCGCTACATTGCATTTTGTACGTATTTTGAACCTAGCCTACGTTTTGTGGGTCCTTTTCAATTTATTCTTTTTGTGACTCTTTTCGTTCTAAATTCCCTTTTGTAAGACCATATTGTGAGTTGTTTCCATCTGAGTTTCTCTTAGTACGTATTTTCTGTCTCAGATAATTTTTGTTCTGGTTTGCATTTCATTATCATTTTCGCTTATCACCCAGATCATTAGGGGCCGATAACCTAGATGTTAGGCCCCTTATAACAACAATTATCATCATCATCATCATCCTTATAACAACAATTATCATCATCATCATCAGATATCCGACACCCTCAGGGGCTCACGGCTGGTGCGTTCGGGAGTTGGCGACCCCGAGGAATTCCTGAGCTGAGTCCATTTTCCCTTTTTGTCCCTTGCATTTGGGGCGGACCCTCTCCTCTTCCACTTTCCTATCTGCCTTTCATGGCTCTCCTTCTTTCCAAGTCCCTCAATCCGCGTTGATGGCTTTTCTTTTTCTCCTGTCCGTTAATTTCCTTATTCTCCTTTTGTTTTCCATTTCTTCTTCTAGTTTATAAGTTAGTTAGTTTTTGTTATAGTTTACATTTCATTTTCATCTCCACCATCACCCTCCCCCAGGGGCTCACTTCTAGTGGGCGTGGGTTGGCGACCACGGGGCCCCCAGCTGAGTCCGGCATTGCTTCCACTTAGTTGTGCCGGGCTCCTCTCCGTCTTCTTTTCTGTCGACCTCACTTGGTCAACTCTTGTTCTCTTCCGAGTCCGACGGTATTAGGGTATCCGATGCCTAGGGAGTCTTTCACTTTCCCGCCTTCTTTGGCCCTTCTCTCATCTTTCCTGATACCCTCCTTCTGTGAGGGGTCAGCCTTCTTTTTCTTTTCCTTTTACCTCCTGCCTTGTGCTCAAGGCCCTTAAGGAGGCCGGGTGTATGTAGCCCCACCCCTTCTGGTGCACCCTAGATAATGCTACACCCTCAGGGGCTCACGGCTGGTGAGTTCGGGAGTTGGCGACCCCGAGGGATTCCTGAGCGGGGTTCGTTTTCCCCTTTTGTCCCTTACCTTTGGGGCGGACCCTCTCCTCTCCACTCCTCTCCTCTTTTCATTATATTTCCTTTCTCTTTAAGATTCCCGCACTGTTTTTGTTACTTGGTTCACCTTGTATCTAAATTCCCTTTTAGCGATTTTTTAAGGTATTTTTAATCTTCGTTGCATTTTGTAAGTTTTTTCGATCTAAATTACATCTCGCGATTGTTTTTCAACTTCAATTGCATTTTGTAAAGATTGACAATCTAAATTGCTTTTTGTTAAGTCTTTCAATGCAGGTAGCCGGGCCTTTTAGTGAGAATTTTGAATTTCAATTGCATTTTGTAAGTATTTTCAACCAAATCCGCATTTCGCACGAATTTTGAATTTAAATTGCATTTTGTTTGGTGGGTATTTTGCACATATTTTGATTCCTAATTGCATTTTGTGGGTATTTTGAATCTAAATTACATTTTGTCAAGTATTTTCAATCTAAATTGCATTTTGTAAGTATTGTCAATCCACATGAGTCGTTTGAATCTACCGTACATTTTGTAAGCATTTTCAATTTCAATTGCATTTTGTAATTATTTTGAATTTCAATTGGACTTTGTGAATAATTTGGATTGGAACTGGGATATTTCAATCTGAACTGCATCGTGTATTTTCAATTTCAATTGCATTTTGTAAGTATTTTGTACCTCAATTGCATTTTGTACGTCATTTCGATCTCATTTGCATTTTGTAAGTATTTTGAATTCAATTGCATTTTGTAGGTATTTCGACGCTACATTGCAATTTGTACGTATTTTGAACCTAGCCTTTTTTTTTATCTATTCCTTTTGTGATCTTTTCGTTCTAAATTCCCTTTTGTAAGAACATTTTGTGAGTTGTTTCAATCTGAGTTCCTTTTTGTAAGTATTTTCTGTCTCACTTAATTTTCGTTCTGGTTTCCGTTTCATTATCATTTTCGCTATCACCCAGATCATTAGGGGCCGATAACCTAGATGTTAGGCCCCTTAAAACAATAATTATCATCATCATCATCATCATAAGAAAGAGTGCCCAAGTTCATTTATACAAGATGAATTTACTGAAAATATCAATGACAAAATGTCTGATGTCTTGAATAAAAATCGAAATCGTCGAATAATAACTTCCTTAAAGATTTTCCCAATGGAAAATAAATTTCTCAAACAGCTGACTTCAGTTCAAAAACTGAATCATAAAGCTTTTCCAAGTATAGATGATGAATGATTATCATCCTATACAATCTTGAAGAATAAAACTTACTAAAAACATCGAAGTGAAAATTCATGAAAGAAATATGGGGAATTGTTGTTCACAAATGCCGTCAAAAATACTCAAACTATAGAAATAATGAAAACCATTTCTACCTTAGTCTTGTGGAAAATTGAAGTTCATTATCAGCTACAAGAAAATACCCAGTTGGATCGTCATCCAGGTATGATTTGTTGAAATCAAATCCATTCCACACCATCGATAAGAACACCGACCTCGAGAATGGAAAGATTTCTTTCTCGGCATATCCCCCAGGGGCTCACATCTAGTGGGTTGTGGGTTGGCGACCACGGGACCCCAACTGATTCCGGCATTGCTTCCACTTACTTGTGCCGGGCTCCTCTTTGTCTTCTTTCCTGTCGACTTCCCTTGGTCAACTCTTGTTCTTTTCCGACCCGACGGTATTAGGGTATGCGAGGCCTAGGGAGTCTCTTCCTTTCCCGCCTTAATTGGCCCTTGTCTCATCTTTTCTGATACCCTCCTTCTGCGAGGGGTCAGCCATCTTTTATTTTCCTTTTACCTCCTGCCTTGTGCTCAAGGCCCTTAAGGAGGCAGGGTGTATGTAGCCCCACCACTTCAGGTGCACCCTAGATAATGCTACACCCTCAGGGGCTCACGGCTGGTGAGTTCGGGAGTTGGCGACCCCGAGGGATTCCTGAGCTGGGTTCGTTTTCCCCTTTTGTCCCTTACCTTTGGGGCGGACCTTCTCCTCTCACCCCTCTCCTCTCCCCTCCTCTCCTCTTTTCATTATATTTACTCTTCTCTTTAAGATTCTCGCACTGTTTTTTTTGTTACTTGGTTCACCGTTTATCTAAATTCCCTTCTAGCGTTTTTTAAGGCATTTTTAATCTTCTTTGCTTTTTGTATGTTTTTTCGATCTAAATTACATCCCGCGATTGCTTTCAACCTCAATTGCATTTTGTCAAGATTGACAATCTAAATTGCTTTTTAGTAAGTCTTTCAATATGGCGGAGCGACCTTTGTGAGTATTTTGAATTTCAATTGCATTTTGTAAGTATTTTCAACCCAAACCGCATTTCGCACGAATTTTGAATCTAAATTGCATTCCTTTATTTTCTCATGACAGATTTCAAGAGGGTAATTCATTCTGAATATCTTTCGAGGTGTCTTTAAAAACTGTTATTTTAGACATGTGATCTCTAAGCGCAACATCTAGCTCTGAACTAAAATTTACGAGGCCTCGAAATATGCCAGGATTTGACGATTTACGTATTTGTCTCGTCATGTCCACGAAGTGCTAACTCGAAGGCACCACATAATTTTACACAGTCAATGATTTTTGATAGTATATCACGATTCTTCCTCACTTGATCATTGTGACTTTCCGCAGATTGCCTGTAGACACTGTCAAGCTGCTGTCGAATACCATGCTTTCCCAGGAGATCAAATTCAAGCTGAGCAATCGTGTGTGTTTTTGAACTTTCATGTTTCTTTATTTTCTGAGACAAATGGCCAAGGTCTGTGACACCTACTTTTGTCCAGCTTCCTTCTCCATCCCCATTTGAGAAACACAAGCATGGGAAACAGAAAAATCTATTAACAATATCACACCCACAAATCCATTCAGCTCTATTGTATATGTCCGGTTTAAATTTCCGAACAATCCTCAACTTTATTTTTAATCTGGTTTGTTAAATCAAAATCCGGCATTGGCCGCCCTACTGCTTTTATCTGTATTTTTGCTCTAACGTAAGAGAGGAAAAGTTAGTTCTCATAAGCCTTTGGACACTATTTAAAGCCATATTGTTTCTCCCTACCTGTCGGGCTGTCACACTCACACGTGGAAAAATTAATCGAATTACAGAGTCACTAATTTCACGCAGTTAATAGGCACAAGGATATACTGAAAGTAATATACATTCCTCCCCCTGTGGGTGGGGGGTTTAGAATACACCCACGGTATCCCCTGCCTGTCGTACGAGGCGACTAAAAGGGGCGACCTTGGCTATTCTTTTAGGTTTCCGGCTTGTCTTGCGAATTGGACCTCCCGTGGGTGGGAGGGTTGGAATACACTCACAGGTATACCCTGCCGGTCGTAGAAGGCGGAATATTTATTTATTTATTTATTTATTTAAACCAAGTCTACTTGTTAATTGTCAATTTAACTCAGAGAGTCATATCGTGACCTACAGACAATAAACACATAGATAACATAAATTTACAGGAAAAATCTACAGACAGCAATATGTACAGATAGGCTCTCCTAGGCTTTAACAAGATTTATAGCTTAGGAAGCCATCTCCTGTACTTGAATGCTTAATTTACATGCATCTTTGTTCTGAATCTCATCCGACGCTTTCTTATTCCACATTGCCCTGATGGTATTAAAATATTTTGCTAATTGACCTGCTTTCCCCCATTCCCTTTTTAGTAATTTAATTAAAGTGTGATATTCATTTTCATTTTCTATTCTGTTTATATCTGCTTTGTCTACAAACCTTGCTCTTATCATTTTAATTTCCTTGCATTCCCTGATCAGGTGCGCCGCACCCATAACCTTCCCACAAAACAGGCAAATGTCCTCTTTTCCTACTTCTCTCAACGCTTTGTTCTTATACACCCCCATTAACCACCAAATTATCCCTCTCATTTCTCTTTTCATTAGGCATTGAGGCTTTATGCTCATAAAGTTCCTTATTTCGCAGAACTCCGTTAAGGTTCTCCTACTGGTGCACTCTTCCCTTAGCACCTGCAACTCTACGTCATTAACCCTTCTGCACACTTTTTTACACACCCTACCTTCCTCTCTTTGTAAGTCCGGCCCCTGATGGTTTGGGTGATCGTGAAGATGAAAATGAAAAGCGAACTTAAAACTAAAACTAGATGTTAGGCCCCTTAAAACAACAATTATCATCATCATCATCACATCTTTGTAAGTCCCTATCCCATAGATAGCCCATTCCTAATCTTTCCAGTACACTTCTTACCCCGTCCACCCAGTAGCCCTCTTGCTGATGCTTCATTTGGTGCAGGTAGGCTACCTTAAGCATTTCCCCCCCTCCACCTGCTTTTAAACGAATCCAAGACTTTATGACCCTTTTTATGATATGTTGTCTAATGCTTACATCCTCACACAACATTCTCGCTCCACAATTCGCCGTGCAACTAGGTAGCCCCAAAATTATCTTGGCAAACCTACTTACAATACTGTCCAGGGTTTTCGTTCCTTCCTCTAAACCCCATACTTCCACTCCATAGAGTGCTCTTGAAACGATGAGTGCGTTGAACACATTCTTATACACTTTGTAGTCAAGATTCGGTAACCTACGCTCTAACACTTTAACATTCGCCAATGCCGCTAGCCCTTTCGATTTTGCCCTTTTAATTTGTTCGGTCCATTTACCATTACTCGCCATTATCATCCCTAGATACTCAAGTTTTTTCACCGTCTCTAACTGAGACCCATACATGACCCACTTTTCATTCTTAGCCAGTTTAACTCCCTTTTTGCAGACCATAACTTTGGTCTTACTCGGGTTAATTTTTAAGTTCCAGTCCTCACAGTATCTCACAATCTCGTCAATACTATATTGCATATTATAGGGTGTTAGAGCAAGCAGAAGGATGTCATCAGCGTAGGGATAATTTGCATCCCTGTTTTAGACCTATATTAGACGTTATCTCTCCTACAATTACATCATCTTTAGTTTTAATTGCACATTTCACTTCGGAATACACATTCTCAATTGCTCGTATCATTTTATGTGACATCCCGATTTTTCCCAGTTTAGCCATGACAGCTCCCCTGCTCACTGAATCAAACGCCTTCTCCAAATCAATAGCTGTGATATACAGCTTACCTCTTTTCCTTCTTATGTACTTGTCCATCACCGTTTTAACCACCATTATATTGTCACTGGTCCTCATTCCTTTTCTCAACCCTGTCTGGAGTCTCGAGAACACCGAACAGCCCTCTGCCCATGCTATTAAACGCTTGGATAAGACCCCGGTGTACATTTTGCTCAAATTATCAAGCAAAGTTATGCCTCTATAGTTGCCTGGGTCTAGTTTGTCCCCACGCCTCTTAGATATTGGACAAATTATCCCCTCCTGCCACGCCCTTGGAAATCTACCTCCGTCAAAGATTTTGTTAAAGATTTTTACCAAGCTGTCCATCATGAACCTATTGCTACTCAACTCTTGCCAAAATTCATTTGTTATCCCCGAAATAGCACCTGACTTCCCTCCTTTACTTTTTGTCATTACTTCCTTAATTTCCTCTATCGATATGACTTGGTCCAGCATAGGCAGAGTGACCCCCAGCCCCCTCGGGACGCCAAACTCATCCCTCTTCCTCCAATTATCTTCAGCATTTAACAGATTCTCATAATATGCAATCCATATTTCATCACTTATAGAGCTCCCCCCACCACTTCTGCTCCCCCTACAGTAAGACTTTATCCTGCTCCACACTTTGCTACAGTCGTTAGCTTTAGAATCCTTATTTAGTGCTGTTGCTTCCTTACCCTGCCATTCATCTTTCATTTTACTGAGCAGTTCCCTATATTCTTTCCTTAGACGACAAAATTCTACTCTCATCGTATCATCCCCTCCTCTCTTGTATAACTTCAGTGCCCTAATAACTTCGGTTTTCTTCCTTCTACAAGATTCATCGTACCATCCTTTAATTCTCCCTAATTTTTCCCTAGCCTTCACGCGCATTTTCCGCCCTGCCATCATAATTGCATTCTCAATCATACGTATTACCCCTTCAATTTCATCATTACTGATCATTAAACTTATTCCTACCTTTATCAGCTCAAAATTTTCTCCCTGGAAGTAGTTCTGGAACTCTCTGCAGTTTTCCTCCCTCCATCTGAATCTATTCACTTTTCTCTCTATAGCTTTAACTTGTGGGTTCCCTTTTGATTTTGTCACCGCTCCCTGCATGTTGACGACAATTGGTAGGTGGTGTGATTCCCCCCATTCTTCAACAGTGAACCTCTTAATTAGGGCTAGTGCTCCTCTGGAACATATTGCTAAATCTATTACACTTCCTCCAATCTCTGTTATATACGTCAGGTTACCTTCTTCATCCCCCACACAGACACCATTTAATATATATAGCTCTTCTGCACCACATAGTTCCAAAATCTTTTCTCCGTTCTTGTTACATTCCTTGTCTTTGCTGTGCCTATCACCACATACGGCCTCGGCAACCCCCTTGCTGTAAAGGGGCTTTCTGTCTACAACCCTCGCATTGAAGTCCCCTAACCGCACAATCTCTGCCTCTTCATATATATTTTGAATTCTGTTTATTTCAATAGCTAACTCATCGTAAAAGCTTTCTCTTGCATACGGGGAATTCTCCGGAGGGTTGTAGACAAAGCCGAAACATACCGTTCCTTTCTCCCTCCCCCTAATATCTGCTTTTACCCACACTACTTCTTCCAGTTCTGAACTCATAAATTCTGATAATTCCCTCACCTCTTCTTTAATTAAAACAACAATACCCCCTGGGAACCTACCGGTGCGAGCTTTCCTAATCTTAGGTTTTGTATATATATTGAAGCCATCTAATTTAACCTCGCAACCTACAGGGAGCCAACTCTCAACAAATCCTACAATCTGCATATCTTCTATTAGGGTCAAAACTACATCGTTGCCTCTCTTATTTAAAAAACCCTCTATATTTACGCTAGCAATATTCCAGTTTAGTTATTTTTTACCCCTACCCTCCTCGCTGGCGGTAGCTTTACTTCTAGTAACTCTAGCTTTCTCTAACTCTAGTATACTACCACCTGGAGAAGAAATGACCTCCTTCTCCACATTAAACTGCTCTGCCAAGGTTTTCTTGCCCCAAAGTTCTTTTAGACTAGTAACTCGTTGTTTGCCAGTCTCACCTTTCTGCAAACCACGCACTTGTCCGGTGATCCTGGCGCTGACGTTAGTCGTTCCTGCTCGCGCCACTTCCGTGTTGGACTTGGAGGTCGCTGCTCTCTGTTGACTCATCACCGCACTTTCCTCTGACCCGACAACTGCTTCCACCTGGTTGCTAGGTCTAACTGTCTCCTGTTGTTGTTGCTTCTCCATATCCTGGAGTTGTGCCACTGTCCAAATCCGATCCCAGTTGTTGCCGCTAACCGCCAGTCTATTACCTTTTACATAAGCCTTGAGACCAGAGCTCCTTGCCTTCCTTAAATGAAACTGCAAGGTCCGTTGCTCGCTTGCCTCTTCTTTACTCATTTCTCTCCTTATCCATATCCTCTCCCCTTTCAAGTTCCTTGTGTTCGCCAGAATTCTGTGAGCCATCAGCGAAGAAACTAATGACACTTTCACGGGCCTCGTGCCCCTTCCTCGCCCTATCCTGGTCACATTGTCAATCTCTGAGACTCCAATGTTTATCCGCATGCCTTCACTAATCACTCGGAGCACCTTGGATGTTAGATCCTCGGTGCTTTCCTTGGCATCTTCCTTTATTCCGTAAATGAAGACGTTTTTCTTTCTCTCATCCAGCTTGGTCTTCCTTAATTCATTTACCTCCACCTCTAATATCTTCACCTTTTCTCTCAGGTCTTTTATCTCTCTACTATTCTCGGCCAGCCTTTCTGTCACTATTCCCATCTCTTCTCTTATACATGTCTTCATCTCCTTGAATTCCTTACATTGCTCACGAAGAATGTCCCGGACCTGGTCATTTTGTGACACTTCCTTTACAATTTCCCTTATTTTTTCCATTTCTTGCCATCCCAGCTGACCAGGCCCTGGGTTTGACTCCACTCCTCCAATTAATAGTAGCGTCGCCACAACCAGCGCTACCATCCCCATCGCCAAAACCCCCATCTGTTCAGTGACGTTGCCCACTATCACCTTCCCGACACCGAAATCGCACTTCACTCTAGCCTGCCAGCGGCCGATGACCGCCCGGTACTGCTGAATAGCGATTCCCATTCTTCCTTACACTTCACTGCACGTCTGTTCACCTTGCTTGCTTGGTTGAAACTGGGTCGTAGAAGGCGACGAATAGGGTTTCTTGGCCCAGGTCCCCTTTACGGGTTGGCAGCCAGCTCTAAATGCCCCACTTTGTGCGATATAACTCTCATTAGGTTATATCGCACGCCTTTTTCCGTTCATGTTTTTGAGGTCTGGCACTCAAAATTATATGTGCGTGCTGTCAGGGGAAGGGCCACCTAAGTGTGCGACTACGCTCGAGAGCCTGTTCGGTCTGGCCACACCGACAGGTGGGTGCGCCATGTACCCTGCAGTAGTATCCGCCTGACAACGCAGGTCCCCGCACAGCTGAATGCCTGTGCTGGAAAACTCTCTAGTATATGCCAAGGGGTACATGCCTGTATGGCATGTCCAACATCGGACCCCCGGGCAATGCCTTCCAAGCTAGGCGGGCCTTGCCTTGGCTGGGTAGCGCCTACAGAGACAGCCGGTGATTGTAGTCGGTGGCATTCAGGGAGGATGAAATGGCCATGGGACAGAAAAGGAATATCTCCCACCAGGGTGGTCCTCCACCCAAGTCTTAAACTTTTGATTCCCTACGGGGATCAACCCCCTGGGAACAGTCTGTTCGTGAGAATCTGGGTGCTAACACTCCCAAGTTTCTGGTCGCAACCAGAACGGATGGGGGTGATTTCAAGATGGTAAAGTCTATTTTGTTTTCTCGCCACATAGAAGGGGTCTATGGTGAGCTTGAGAAGGTACAAAAGATGAGAAACGGTAGCTTGTTGCTCAAGTCCAGGACTGGTCAACACTGACGAAGAGCTCAAGGAGGATATGCTGCACCGTCACGTGACTGATGTCCGGCGCATTACGCGCAAGGTCAATGTTCAAATCGTGGATACTGGTGCTTTCATTATTTCCTTTGAGCTCTCGGTGCTCCCGGAGAAAGTCAAGGTTACAAGTTACCGTTGTGACGTACGGCCTTATATCCCTCCACCAAGGAGGTGTTATAAGTGCCAGAAGTTCGGGCACATGTTATCCCGATGCTCAAGCCCTCAAATCTGCGGCACATGCGGTAAGGTACCCCACGAAGCGGAAGAGTGGATCACACCATATCAGTGCACTAATTGTCCTGGATTTCATTCTCCTTGGGACAGGAACTGCCCTGTCTTCCTGAGTGACAAGAAAATCCAGGAGATCAAAACCCTGGATGGTCTCACCTACAAGTAGGCCCGCAAGAATTACCATACCACGATTTCGCCTTCTCCAAAGGTTGATTATAGAGCTATAATACCCAATTTGGTCCCGGCTACCTCACATTTTGTCTCAGCTGTGAAACCTTCTAATGTACCACCGCCATCTACATCTGTATCTACACCCCAGAATCGGAAAGAGAGCCTGAAAGTGACTCAACCCCACCTTCGGCCCCAAAGAAGGCTGTGCGAGCGAAGGCAGCTCCGCCCGCACAGCAGGGGAGGAAGTTGAAGTCTTACTCCCCACTCAGGAGGACTTCGAAGACTTCCTCCCCACCCAATCGGTCGGCGAAAGCCGCGCCGAAGCCGGCGGAGGCGACATCGTCGACCAGGGTCAGGAATAAGTCTCCTGGCCCGTCTAAATATCTGAAAGAGGCGGGGTAGAAGGGAGCCCGCACTACGCGTTCCCTTTCTCTTCCAAAGAAGGGGAAGCCATCCGCCCCACCACCTGGAATGCTTCTGAGCCTGGGGACGTTTTGGTCCCCAGATCTGCGCGCTCCCCACGGAGATCCTCCCGCCGCCAAACTGCGTCCAGGAAATCTTCCGCTGAGTCGATACACTCCACGACCTCGCCTGAGGACATGGAGATTATAGTTTGACGTAGTGGGTGAAGAACCTCCAGAGGACAAGTTGTTGCTTGCTGCTCCAACTTATTCCCTAGTTTATAAGTTCACACTATGGCACTGTTGCAGTGGAATTGTAACAGTTATGACAGGCAATTGACAGAGCTCCGTCAGCTCATTGCACAATACCCAGCGAGTATAGTCTGCGTACAGGAAACAAACCTCAGACCTGATCAGGAGACTGTTCTGAGAGGTTTGAGACTATACTCTAAAGAACGACAAGACGCCGCCCGGGCTTCCGGGGGGCGTTTCTATCTTCGTTCGCTCTGACTGCTACAGTGAAGAGTTTCCACTCGCCACTCATCAGGAAGCTATTGCAGTTCGCGTGTCCTTGCCTGCTATGACAACTGTTTGTTACGTGTCCCTTCCACCGAACCAGCCCCTTGATATTAATGACGTCTTTGATCTTGTTGATCAACTTCCAGTCCCTTTCTTTATCGTGGGTGACTTAAACTCGCATCACCCCCAGTGGGGATTACCATCTTCCTGCCCCAGAGGAAGGGACGTGGAGGGCTTAATTCAGGGGTGGGATTTATCTCGTATTAAATACAGGGGAAGCTACACATTTTAGCTTAGCGCACGGCACGTACTCAAACATTGACTTGAGTGTGTGTAGCCGTGCGCTGGTCCCCCTATTTGGTTGGTATGTACACGACGACCTCTGTGACAGTGACCATTTCCAGATCGTTTTTACACTTCTGAACCAGAAGCCCGTGTCATTGCCCAGTCGTTGGGTACTTAAACGGGCCAATTGGCCTCATTTACAGAACGCGCAGTATTTGATGATCTGGGATGCCGGAGTATCGATGACTAGGTACAGCACATCACTGACGTGCTTCTTGCTGCCGCCGAGGAATCTATTCCCTACTTTTCTGGGACTCCTCGTCGCAAACTCGTCCCTTGGTGGACAGAGGATGTTGCAGCGGCAATAAGAGACCGTCGTCGAGCTCATAAGCACTACCGTCGGCGTCCAACCATTGCCAATTTGGTGGCGTTAAAAAAACGGATTCTTATTCGCCAGAGTAACGGTATGTGTCGTCTATTACGGCACATACCCCCTCCTCTCAAGTGTGGACTAAACTACGACGCATTTCGGGTATTCAGACATCTTCTACTGTACCGGGAATTTCCATTGATAATGAATTGGTTACAGATCCGTACCGCGTTGCAAACCATCTCGCATCTTATTTTGCGGATATATCCGGTTCCGATATCTATGATCCTGCCTTCGTGGCCATGAAGCGCGAGGCAGAACGTTTCCAGCTCAGTTATGCCTCCCGTGCTTCGGAGGAGTACAACGTGCCCTTTACGGAGTGGGAACTCCGCGGAGCGCTGGCGCTCTGCAGAGACACGTCTCCCGGCCCGGATAATATTCACAACCAGATGCTTAAACACCTTAACGATGAGAGCATTCGTTATTTGCTCACCCCCCAGGGGCTCACATCTAGTGGGTTGTGGGTTGGCGACCACGGGGCCCCAGCTGAGTCCGGCATTGCTTCCACTTACTTGTGCCGGGCTCCTCTCTTTCTTCTTTCCTGTCGACCTTCCTTGGTCAACTCTTGTTCTCTTCCGACCCCGACGGTATTAGGTTATCCGAGGCCTAGGGAGTCTTTCACTTTCCCGCCTTAATTGGCCCTTGTCTCATCTTTCCTGATACCCTCCTTCTGTGAGGGGTCAGCCTTCTTGTTCTTTTCCTTTTACCTCCTGCCTTGTGCTCAAGGCCCTTAAGGAGGCAGGGTGTATGTAGCCCCACCACTTCTGGTGCACCGTCGATAATGCTACACCCTCAGGGGCTCACGGCTGGTGAGTTCGGGAGTTAGCGACCCCGAGGGATTCCTGAGCTGGGTCCGTTTTCCCCTTTTGTCCCTTACCTTTGGGGCGGACCCTCTCCTCTTTCACTTTCCTATATGCCTTTCATGGCTCTCCTTCCTTCCAAGTCCCTCAATCCGCCTTCTCCGAGGGTTGAGGGCATTTATTTTCCTCCTGTCCTTTATTTGCCTTATTCTCCTTTAGTTTTCCATTTCTTCTTCTAGTATGTAGGTTAGTAGTTAGTTCTAGTTTTAAGTTCGCTTTTCATTTTCATCTTCACGATCACCCAAACCATCAGGGGCCGATAACCTAGATGTTAGGCCCCTTAAAACAACAATTATCATCATCATCATCTCCTCTTTTCCTTCTATTTCCTCTTCTCTTGAAGATTCCCGCACTGTTTTTGTCACTCGAATCACCGTGTATCTAAATTCCCTTTTAGCGATTTTTTAAGGCATTTTTGATCTATGTTGCATTTTGTAAGTTTTTTCGATCTAAATTACATCTCGCGATTGTTTTCAACCTCAATTGCATTTTGTAAAGATTGACAATCTAAATTGCTTTTTAGTAAGTCTTTCAATGCAGGTTGCCGGGCCTTTTAGTGAGTATTTTAAATTTCAATTGCATTTTGTAAGTATTTTCAACCAAAACCGCATTTCGCACGAATTTTGAATCTAAATTGCATTTTGTTTGGTGGGCATTTTGCACATATTTTGATTCTCAATTGCATTTTGTGGGTATTTTGAATCTAAATTACATTTTGTCAAGTATTTTCAATCTAAATTGCATTTTGTAAGTATTGTCAATCCACATGAGTCGTTAGAATCACTGTACATTTTGTAAGCATTATCAATTTCAATTGCATTTTGTAAGTATTTTGAATTTCAATTGCACTTTGTGAATAATTTGGATTGGAACTGGGATAGGGCCTATTTCAGTCTGAATTGCATTGTGTATTTTCAATTTCAATTGCATTTTGTAAGTATTTTGAACCTCAATTGCATTTTGTACGTGTTTTCGATCTCATTTGCATTTTGTAAGTATTTTGAATTTCAGTTGCATTTTGTAAGTATTTCGACGCTACATTGCATTTTGTACGTATTTTGAATCTAGCCTACGTTTTGTGGGTATTTTTCCATGTATTCTTTTTATGACTCTTTTCGTTCTAAATTCCCTTTTGTAAGACCATATTGTGAGTTCCTTTTTGTACGTATTTTCCGTCTCAGATAATTTTGTTCTGGTTTCCATTTCATTATAATTTTCGCTATCACCCAGATCATTAGGGGCCGATAACCTCGATGTTAGGCCCCTTAAAACAACAATTATCATCATCATGTTATTTGCTCAGGGTGTTTAATCGTATCTGGTTGGAAGGTGTGTTTCCAGCGCAATGGCAGGAAGGTATCATTATACCTATCCTGAAGCCCGATAAGGTTCCCAAATTGACAGGGAGTTACAGACCTATTTGTCTCACTAACGGTCTGTGCAAACTCTTTGAGAGGATGGTCAATCGGCGCCTGGTGTGGGTCCTGGAGAAGCGAGGACGCCTCTCTGAATACCAGTGTGGATTCAGGGCGTCTAGGTGTACCAACGACCATCTGGTACGCCTGGAGACCGCCATACAGGACGCTTTTCTCCGGAGACAGTACCTAGTCGCTGTTTTCTTTGACCTCGAGAAGGCCTATGACACCACTTGGCGTTACGACATCCTCTCTACCCTGCATCAATGGAAATTCCGAGGTAACTTGCCGGGTTTTATTGCGAATTTTCTGTCCCTTCGCCTATTCCGTGTCCGATTAAGGGGCACATATTCGCAATAACATATATAGGAAAACGGAGTCCCACACGGATCGGTGCTTAGCGTAACATTATTTGCCCCCCCAGGGGCTCACTTCTAGTGGTCGTGGGTTGGCGACCACGGGGCCCCAGCTGAGTCCGGCATTGCTTCCACTTACTTGTGCCGGGCTCCTCTCCGTCTTCTTTTCTGTCGACCTCACTTGGTCAACTCTTGTTCTCTTCCGACCCCGACGGTATTAGGATATCCGAGGCCTAGGGAGTCTCTTCCTTTCCCGCCTTAATTGGCCCTTGTCTCATCTTTTCTGACACCCTCCTTCTGTGAGGGGTCAGCCTTCTTTTTCTTTTCCTTTTACCTCCTGCCTTGTGCTCAAGGCCCTTAAGGAGGCAGGGTGTATGTAGCCCCTCCACTTCTGGTCCACCCTAGATAATGCTACACCCTCAGGGGCTCACGGCTGGTGAGTTCGGGAGTTGGCGACCCCGAGGGATTCCTGAGCTGGGTCCGTTTCCTCCTTTTGTCCCTTCCCTTTGGGGCGGACCTTCTCCTCCCTCCCCTCTCCTCTCCTCTTTTCCTTCTATTTCCTTTTCTCTTTAAGATTCCCGCACTGTTTTTGTTACTTGAATCACCGTGTATCTAAATTCCCTTTTGGCGATTTTTAAGGCATTTTTGATCTATGTTGCATTTTGTAAGTTTTTTTTTTCGATCTAAATTACATCTCGCGATTGTTTTCAACCTCAATTGCATTTTGTAAAGATTGACAATCTAAATTGCTTTTTAGTAAGGCTTTCAATGCAGGTTGCCGGGCCTTTTAGTGAGTATTTTGAATTTCAATTGCATTTTGTAAGTATTTTCAACCAAAACCGCATTTCGCACGAATTTTGAATCTAAATTGCATTTTGTTTGGTGGGCATTTTGCACATATTTTGATTCTCAACTGCATTTTGTGGGTATTTTGAATCTAAATTACATTTTGTCAAGTATTTTCAATCTAGATTGCTTTTTGTAAGTATTGTCAAACTACATGAGTCGTTTGAATCTACCGTACATATAGTAAGCATTTCCAATTTCAATTGCATTTTGTAAGTATTTTGAATTTCAATTGCACTTTGTGAATAATTTGGATTGGGACCGGGATATTTCAATCTGAATTGCATTGTGTATTTTCAATTTCAATTGCATTTTGTAAGTATTTTGATCCTCAATTGCATTCTGTACGTATTTTCGATCTCATTTACATTTTGTAAGTATTTTGAATTTCAGTTGCATTTTGTAAGTATTTCGACGCTACATTGCATTTTGTACGTATTTTGAATCTAGCCTACGTTTTGTGGGTCTTTTTCAATCTATTCTTTTTGTGCAACTTTTCGTGAGTTGTTTCCATGTGAGTTCCATTTTGTACCTGTTTTCCGTCTTAGATAATTTTGTTCTGGTTTCCATTTCATTATCATTTTCGCTATCACCCAGATCATTAGGGGCCGATAACCTCGATGTTAGGCCCCTTAAAAAAACAATTATCATCATCATCCTACGTTTTGTGGGTCTTTTTCAATCTTTTTGTGAATCTTTTCGTTCTAAATTCCCTTTTGTAAGACCATATTGTGATTTGTTTCCCCTCTGAGTTTTTCTTTGTACGTATTTTCCATCTCAGATAATTTTCGTTCTAGTTTCCATTTCATTCTCATTTTCGCTGTCACCCAGATCCTTAGGGGCCGATAACCTCGATGTTAGGCCCCTTAAAACAACAATTATCATCATCATCACATTACTTGCCATTGCCATAAACGGTATAGTCGCTGCTGCTGGTCCAGCAGTGGTACCGTCGCTATATGTAGACGACTTCGCTCTATATTATAGTGCCCAAAATAGGGCGGTCGCTGAACGACAGCTACAACACGCTGTTCGGAGAGTGGAACGCTGGACACTAGAGCATGGCTTTCGGTTCTCAACCTCAAAGACCTCGGTTGTCCATTTCTGACAAAAGCGCACTATCCATCCTGATCCTGAGCTTTATCTGGGCGATGTTGCTTTGCCTGTTGTTGCTACGTACCGGTTCCTTGGGCTCCTTTTCGATCAGAAATTGACGTGGGGACCACATGTGTGGTGTTTGAAAATTGCCTGTGTTACGAAACTCAACAAGTTGCGGTTTCTTAGCGGCACATCATGGGGGGCGGACAGCGCGGTGCTCCTACGCTTTTATAAAGCCCTGATTTTATCTCGATTAGATTATGGCAGTGTAGCATATGGTTTGGCCCGTAAGTCAGTGCTTGTTAAACTGGACATTGTTCACAACGGCGTTGTGAGGCTGGCGACGGGTGCCTTTCGTACGAGCCCATTCTTCAGCTTGCTCGCCGAGGCTGGCGTACCTCCTTTACACCTGAGGCGCCAAAAAGTACTGCTGACCTATGCTGCAACTATTCGACAGGTTCCACTTCATCCAAGCTATCCATGTTTGTTTACCAATCCGAATCGCCGGCTGTATGATGCGCTCGCCCGAGCCACTCGCCCGGCGGGGATTCGCTTGGATGACTTATATCGTCAGTTCCGATTTCCTTCTGTCTCCTGTATCGTCCGAGTACCTAGCATGGCCCCTCTGAGGATGGTCTCTCGCCCTGATATCATCCTGGATCTGCACACCGGCCCCAAGTCGGACACGCACTCCTCCGTCCATCGACGGCTGTTCAAGTCCGTGGTGAGCCGGTATCCAAGTTCAGGGCTTCTATTCACGGACGGTTCGAGGGTAAACGAGAAAGTAGGCTGTGCATTTAAGGCGTTACACGAACTGACGATCAGGTCGTGCGCACGCTGGACCAACGGTTGCTTCGGGAAAATCACATCGAGCGCTAACAGCGCACTCAGAGATTCAGTACACACAAGAATGTGCTGGTGATCGTATGATAACGTGTACCGCAGAGCCTCTAAGATGGAATAGAGCTCCGCAGTTTACACGCCACAAGCCTCGGGAAGTGAAAAGAGAAACCGACGATCCTCAACCGGAACCGGGGTGATCTTTGTGTGACTTCCTAGCCACATGGGTATTGCGGGAAACGAGCTTGCTGATCAGGCGGCGAGAGAGGCAGTCGCACTGCTCTCGCCACCGTATAAGGTTCCTGCTAGTGATGTGCGCTCTCAGTTGCGGCATTCGATCCTGTCACATTGGGAGGAAGCGTGGCGTGCCACGCCTCCACCCAACGACCTGAGAGGCATCAAGGAGACAACGAAGGTGTGGAAATCTTCCTTCCGATCTCTCCGGAAGGAAGCTGTGGTACTCTGTCGACTCCGGATCGGCCATGGGATTGCTACGCACTCCCACTTGCTAGAGAGAGAAGATCCCCCTGTGTGTACTTGCGGTGCCCATCTAACTGTGTCCCCCCAGGGGCTCACATCTAGTGGGGCGTGGGTTGGCGACCACGGACCCCAGCTGAGTCTGGCATTGCTTCCACTTACTTGTGCCAGGCTCCTCTCCACTTCTTTCCTGTCGACCTCACTTGGTCTACCCTTGTTCTCTTCCGACCCCGACGGAATTAGGGTATCTGAGGCCTAGGGAGTCTCTTCCTTTCCCGCCTTAATTGGCCCTTGTCTCATCTTTTGTGACACCCTCCTTCTGCGAGGTGTCAGCCTTGTTTTTATTTTCCTGTTACCTCCAGCCTTCTGCTCAAGGCCCTCAAGGAGGCAGGGTATTTGTAGCCCCACCACTTCTGGTGCACTCTAGATATTGCTACGCCCTCAGGGGCTCACGGCTGGTGGGTTCGGGAGTTCGCGACCCCGAGGGATTCCTGAGCTGGGTCCGTTTTCCCTTTTGTCCCTTACCTTTGGGGTGGACCCTCTCCTCTCTCTTCCCTCCTGTGGGTGGGGGTTTCGAATACACCCACGGTATCCCATACCTGTCGTAAGGGACGAACTTGGCTATACTTTAAGGACTCCACTTTGTTTTGTGTGTTGCACCCCCAGTAGGTGGGAGGAAGCGAACACATCCACCGTAATCCCTGCCAGTCGTAAAAGACGACTAAAAGGGCTTCTCGGAACGGTCCCCTTTCGAGTGTTTGACAGTCAGCTCTAAGAGACATACACCCGTGCGGTATAACTCTCATTAGATTATATCGCCCTTCTTTCCGTTACTGCTTTCAGGGTCTGGCAACCCAAATTTCTATATGTGCGTGCTGTTAGGGGATGGGCCACTTACGCTTGCGACTACGCTCGAAAGCCTGTTCCGGTCTTGGCTGCGCCGACAGGTGGGTGTGCCATGTACCCGTGCAGTAGTATCCGCCTGATTACGCAGGTCCCCACACAGCCGAATGTCTGAGCTGTAAAATCCAGTATATGCCATGGGGTACATGCCGATTCGGCATTGTAAAATATCGGACCCCCGGGCAATGCCTTCCAAGCTAGGCGGGCCTTGCCCTGGCTGGGTAGCGCCTACTGTGACGGCCCGTGATCGGATGTCGGTGGCATTCGGGGAGGATGATCTGGCCATGGGTTCAAAAAGAAAAATCCCCAAACAGAGTGGTCCTACACCCAAGTCTTCAACATTTGATTCCCTACGGGAATCAACCCCCTGGGAACAATCTGTGCGTGAAAATCTGGGTGCTAATACCCCCAAGTTTCTGGTAGCTACCAGAACAAATGGGGGTGATTTCAAGCTGGTAAAGAGTATTTTGTTTTATCGCCACATAGACGGTGTCGATGGAGAGCTTGAGAAAGTACAAAAGATGAGGAACGGTAGCTTTTTGCTCAAGACTAGGACTGGTGAGCAAGTTGAACAACTTTTGCAATGTGACCACTTTGGCAAAATTCCCGTCAAAGTGGAAAAGCACACGTCCCTGTATCTGGTCCGAGGAGTTATTTTCCACCGGGACCTGATTTTGAACACTGACGAGGAGCTCAAGGAGGATATGCAGCACTGTCACGTGACTGATGTCTGGCGCATTATGCGCAAGGTCAATGGTCAAATCGTGGATACTGGTGCTTTCATTATTTCCTTTGAGCTTTCGGTGCTCCCGGAGAAAGTCAAGGTTACAAGTTACCGTTGTGACGTACGGCCTTATATCCCTCCACCAATGAGGTGTTATAAGTGCCAGAAATTCGGACACATGTTATCCCGATGCTCGAGCCCCGAAATCTGTGGAACATGCGGTAGGGTACCACACGAAGCGGAAGAGTGCACAACACCTTAACAGTGCACTAATTGCCCTGGATTTCATTCTCCTCGGGACAGGAACTGCCCTGTCTTCCTGAGTGAGAAGAAAATCCAGGAGATCAAAACCCTGGATGGTCTCACCTACCAGGAGGCCCGCAAGAAGTACCATACCAAGATTTCGCATTCTCCAACGATTGATTATAGAGGCATAATACCAAATTTGGTCCCGGGTACCTCATCTTTTGTACCAGCTGTGAAAACTGCAACTGAGTTTCCTGTTCCGAAACCAGCACCTACGATTATAACGGAAAGCCCGAAGGTGACTTCAACTCCACCTTCGGCCAGCACGAAGGCTGTGCGAGCGAAGGCAGCTCCGCCCGCACAGCAGGGGAGGAAGTTGAAGGCATACTCCCCTCTCGGGAGAAGTCGAAGACTTTCTCCCCACCCAATCGGTCGGCGAAAGCCTGCCCCGAAACCGGCGGAGGCGGCATCGTCGACCAGGGTCAGGAATTCGGCTCCTGACCCGTCTATATATCTTAAAGAGGCGGGTAAGAAGGGACCCCGCACTACGCATTCCCTTTCTCCAAAAAAGGGGAAGCCATCCGCCCCACCACCTGCGGATGGTTTGCGCCTAGGGACGTTTCGGTCCCCAGATCTGCACGCTCCCCACGCAGATCCCCCGCCGCCGAACTGCGTCTAGGAAATCTTCCACCGAGTCGATTCACTCCATGACCTCGCCTGAGGACATGGAGATTATAGTCGACGTAGTGGCTGATGATCCTCCAGAGGCTAAGTTGTAGCTTGCTGCTCCAACTCATTCCCTAGATTATAAGTTCACACAATGGCATTGTTACAGTGGAATTGTAACAGTTATGACAGGCATTTGACAGAGCTCCGTCAGCTTATTGCCCAATACACAGCGAGTATAGTCTGCCTACAGGAAACAAACAGCAGACCTGATCACGAGACTGTTCTGAGAGGTTTCCGACTATACTCTAAAGAGCGATAAGACGCCGCCCGGGTTTCCGTGGACGTTTGTACCTTCGTTCGCTCTGACTGCTATAGTGAGGAGTTTCCACTCGCCACTCCTCTGGAAGCTATTGCAGTTCGCGTGTCCTTGCCTGCAGTGACAACTGTTTGTAACGTGTACCTTCCAGCGAACCAGCCCCTTGATATTAATGACGTCTTTGACCTTGTTAATCAACTTCCAGTCCCTTTCCTACTTGTGGGTGATTTTAACTCTCATCACCTCCAATGGGGATCACCATCCTCCTGCCCCAGAGGAAGGGACGAGGAGGGCTTAATTCAAGGGTTGGATTTATCTCGTATTAAATACAGGGGAAGCTACACATTTTAGCTTAGCGCACGGCACGTACTCACACATTGACTTGAGTGTGTGTAGCCATGCGCTGGTCCCCCTATTTGGTTGGTATGTACACGACGACCTGTGTGACAGTGACCATTTCCCGATCGATCTTACCCTTCTGAACCAGACGCCCGTGGAGTTCCCCAGTCGTTGGGTTCTTAAGCGGGCAAATTGGCCCTCGTTTCAAGAACGAGCTGTGTTCGTTGATCTTGGTTGCCGGAGCGTCGATGACGAGGTACAACACATCACCGATGTGCTTCTTGCTGCCGCCGAAGAGTCCATTCCATACTTTTCTGGGACTCTTCGTCGCAAACTCATCCCTTGTTGGACAGAGGATATTGCAGCGGCAATAAGAGACCGTCGTCGAGCTCATAAGCACTACCGTCGGCGTCCACCCATGGCCAATTTGGTGGCGTTTAAGAAGTTTCGTGCCAAGGCACGGATTCTTATTCGCCAGAGTAAGAAACAATACTGGGAACGGTATGTGTCTTCTATTACGGCACTTACCCCCTCCTCTCAAGTGTGGACTAAACTACGACGCATTTCGGGAATTCAGACATCTTCTACTGTACCGGGAATTTCCATTGATAATGAATTGGTTACAGATCCTTATTGCGTTGCAAACCATCTCGCCTCGTATTTTGCGGATATATCCGGTTCCGATAACTCTGACCCTGCCTTCGTGGCCCCGAAGCGCGAAGCGGAACGTTTCCAGCTTAGTTTTGCTTCCCTCGATATCCCCCAGGGGCTCACATCTTGTGGGCGTGGGTTGGGGACCACGGGGCCCCAGCTGAGTCCGGCATTGCTTCCACTTACTTGTGCCGGGCTCCTCTCTGTGTTCTTTCCTGTCGACCTCACTTGGTCAACTCTTGTTCTCTTCTGACCCCGACGGTATTAGGGTATCCGAGGCCTAGGGAGTCTCTTCCTTTCCCGCCTTAATTGGCCCTTGTCTCATCTTTACTGATACCCTCCTTTTGCGGGTTTCAGTCTTCTTTTTCTCTTCCTTTTACCTCCTGTCTTGTGCTCTAGGCCCTTAAGGAGGCAGGGTGTATGTAGCCCCACCACTTCTGGTGCACCCTAGATAATGCTACACCCTCAGGGGCTCACGGCTGGTGAGTTCGGGAGTTGGCGACCCCGAGGGATTCCTGAGCTGGGTCCGTTTTCCCCTTTTGTCCTTTACCTTTGGGGCGGACCCTCTCCTCTTTCACTTTCCTATATGCCTTTCATGGCTCTCCTTCCTTCCAAGTCCCTCAATCCGCCTTCTCCGAGGGTTGAGGGCATTTCTTTTCCTTCTGTCCTTTTATTTGCCTTATTCTCCTTTAATTTTCCATTTCTTTTTCTAGTATGTAGGTTAGTAGTTAGTTTTAGTTTTAAGTTCGCTTTTCATTTCATCTTCACGATCACCCAAACCATCAGGGGCCGATAACCTAGATGTTAGGCCCCTTAAAACAACAATTATCATCATCATCATCATTAAGCACCTTAAAGATGAGAGCATTCGTTATTTGCTCAGGGTGTTTAACCGAATCTGGTTGGAAGGTGTGTTTCCAGCGCAATGGCAGGAAGGTATCATTATACCTATCCTGAAGCCCGATAAGGATCCCAATTTGACAGGGAGTTACAGACGTATTTGTCTCACTAACGGTCTGTGCAAGCTCTTTGAGGGGATGGTCAATCGACGCCTGGTGTGGGTCCTGGAGAAACGGGGACTCCTGTCTGAATACCAGTGTGTTTTCAGGGCGTCTCGGTGTACCAACGACCATCTGGTACGCCTGGAGACCGCCATACAGGACGCTTTTCTCCGGAGACAGCACTTAGTCGCTGTTTTCTTTGACCTCGAGAAGGCCTATGACACCACTTGGCGTTACGGCATCCTCTCTACCCTGCATCAATGGAAATTCCGAGGTAACTTGCCGGTTTTTATTGCGAATTTTCTGTCCCTCCGCCTGTTCCGTGTCCGAATAGGGGGGGACATATTCGCAATATCATATACTGGAAAACGGAGTCCCACAGGGATCGGTGCTTAGCATAACCTTATTTGCGATTGCCATAAACGGTAAAGTCGCTGCTGCTGGTCCAGCAGTGGTACCGTCGCTATATGTAGACGACTTCGCTCTACATTATAGTGCGCAAAATATGGCGGTCGCTGAACGACAGCTACAACAAGCTATTCGGAGAGTGGAACGCTGGACACTAGAGCATGGCTTTCGATTCTCAACCGCTAAGTCCTCGGTTGTCCATTTCTGCCGAAAGCGCACTATCCATCCTGATCCTGAGCTTTATCTGGGCAATGTAGCTTTGCCTGTTGTTGCTGCGTACCGGTTCCTTGGGCTCCTTTTCGATCAGAAATTGACGTGGGAGCCACACGTGCGGTGTTTGAAAACTGCCTGTGCTAAGGATCTCAACATGTTGCGGTAACTTAGCGGCACATCATGGGGCGCGGACCGCGCGGTGCTCCTACGCTTTTATAAGGCACTGATTTTATCTCGATTATATTATGGCAGTGTAGCATATGGTTCGGCCCGTATGTCAGTGCTTGTTAAACTGGACAGTGTCCACCACGGCGGTGTGAGGCTGGCGACGGGAGCCTTTCGGACTAGCCCAGTCGTCAGCTTGCTCGCCGAGGCTGGTGTACCTCCTTTACACCTGAGGCGCCAACAAGTACTGCTGACCTATGCTGCAACTATTCGACAGATGCCCCTTCATCCAAGCTATCCATGTTTGTTTTCCAATCCGAATCGCCGGCTGTATGATGCGCTCGCCCGAGCCACTCGGCAGGCGGGGATTCGCTTGGATGACTTATACCGTCAGTTCCGATTTCCTTCTGTCTCCTGTATCGTCCGAGTACCTAGCAAGGCCCCTCCGTGGATGGTCTCTCGCCCTGATATCATCCTGGATCTGCACACCGGCCCCAAGTCGGACACTGACTCCTCCGTCCATCGGAGGCTGTTCCAGTCCGTTGTGAGCCGGTATCCGGGATCAGGGATTCTATTCACGGACGGTTCGAGGGTAAACGAGAAAGTAGGCTGTGCATTTGTGGTTGAGGATCGTCGGTTTCTCTTTTCACTTCCCGATGCCTGTGGCGTGTACACAGCGGAGCTCTATGCAATCTTAGAGGCTCTGCGTTACACGTTTTCAGACGATAACACTTTCTTGTGTGTACTGACTCTCTGAGTGCGCTGCAAGCGATCGATGTGTGTTTCCCGAAGCACCCGTTGGTCCAGCATGTGCACGACCAGCTCGTCAGTTCGCGTAACGCTGGGGCCGGGGTGTCCTTTGTGTGGCTTCCTAGCCAAATGGGTATTGCGGGAAACGAGCTTGCTGATCAGGCGGCGAGAGAGGCAGTCGCACTGCCCTCGCTACCGTATAAGGTGCCTGCTAGTGATGTACGCTCTCAGTTGCGGCATTCGATCCTGTCGCATTGGGAGGAAGCATGGCGTGCCACGTCTCCACCCATCAAACTGAGAGGCATAAAGGAGACAACGAAGGTGTGGCAATCTTCCTTCCGATCTCTCCGGAGGGAGGCTGTGGTACTCTGTCGACTCCGGATCGGCCATGGGATTGCTACGCACTCCCACTTGCTGAAGAGAGAAGATCCCCCTGTGTGTCCTTGCGGCGCCCACCTAACCGTGGCACACCTTCTCTTGGAGTGTGTGGATCTGGCCGATCTGCGAGGGACTCTTTAAACTGCCTAATACCCTCTCCCTTATTCTCCGTGATGACGGGCCGTCAGCTGACATCGTCATCCGGTTCATGAGGGAGAGTGGTTACTTTTTTAAGTTATAATGTGTAGTTACGACTTTTAATTCTGGTTAAATCTGTTTTTTGTTTTTTATTGTGTTCATCTCTTTTATTGTTCACTATGCCTTATTTGTTTTATCCTTCAGCTGAGTCCGGCATTGCTTCCACTTACTTGTGTCGGGCTCCTCTCCGTCTTCTTTCCTGTCGACCTCCCTTGGTCAACTCTTGTTCTCTTCCGACCCCGACGGTATTAGGTTATCCGAGGCCTAGGGAGTCTTTCACTTTCCCGCCTTAATTGGCCCTTGTCTCATCTTTTCTGATACCCTTCTTCTGTGAGGGGTCAGCCTTCTTTTTCTTTTCCTTTTACCTCCTGCCTTGTGCTCAAGGCCCTTAAGGAGGCAGGGTGTATGTAGCCCCACCACTTCTGGTGCACCGTCGATAATGCTACACGCTCAGGGGCTCACGGCTGGTGAGATCGGTAGTTGGCGACCCCGAGGGATTCCTGAGCTGGGTCCGTTTTCCCCTTTTGTCCCTTTTCTTTGGGGCGGACTCTCCCCTCTCCTCTCCTCTTGTCCTTATATTTCCTTTTCTCTTTAAGATTCCAGCACTGTTTTTGTTACTTGGTTCACCGTGTATCTAAATTCCCTTCTAGCGGTTTTTAAGGCATTTTTAATCTACGTTGCTTTTTGTATGTTTTTTCGATCTAAATTACATCTCGCGATTGTTTTCAACCTCAATTGCATTTTGTAAAGATTGACAATCTAAATTGCTTTTTAGTAAGTCTTTCAATGCATGTGCCCGGGCCTTTTAGTGAGTTTTTTGAATTTCAATTGCAATTTGTGAGAATTTTCAACCAACGCCGCATTTCGCACGAATTTTGAATCTAAATTGCATTTTGTTTGGTGGGCATTTTGCACATATTTTGATTCTCAATTGCATTTTGTGGGTATTTTGAATCTAAATTACATTTTGTCAAGTATTTTCAATCTAAATTGCATTTTGTAAGTATTGTCAATCCACATGAGTCGTTAGAATAACCGTACATTTTGTAAGCATTTTCAATTTCAATTGCATTTTGTAAGTATTTTGAATTTCGATTGCACTTTGTGAATAATTTGGATTGGAACTGGGATAGGGCCTATTTCAATCTGAATTGCATTGTGTATTTTCAATTTCAATTGCATTTTGTAAGTATTTTGAACCTCAATTGCATTTTGTACGTGTTTTCGATCTCATTTGCATTTTGTAAGTATTTTGATTTCAGTTGCATTTTGTAAGTATTTCGACGATACATTGCATTTTGTACGTATTTTGAATCTAGCCTACGTTTTGTAGGTATTTTTCCATTATTCTTTTTGTGACTCTTTTCGTTCTAAATTCCCTTTTGTACGACCATATTGTGAGTTCCTTTTTGTATGCATTTTCCGTCTCAGATAATTTTGTTCTGGTTTCCATTTCATTATCATTTTCGCTATCACCCAGATCATTAGGGGCCGATAACCTCGATGTTAGGCCCCTTAAAACAACAATTATCATCATCATCATCATGTTTTATCCTTTTTTACCATCCCACTTTTATTCTTTTTATTCAAATAAGGCATCATTTTTGGGGCTCACTGTCTGTTTTATAAACACCATTTTCGTTTCATCCATGGCAGTGAATGGTTTTTATCTACATCCTTTCATTTCACGCCATTTCATTTCATTAGGGGCCGATAACCTCGATGTTAGGCCCCTTAAAACAACAATTATCATCATCATCGCCTAAGGAGTCTCTTCCTTTCCCGCCTTAATTGGCCCTTGTCTCATCTTTTCTGATACCCTCCTTCTGCGAGGGGTCAGCCTTCTTTTCCTCTTCCTTTTACCTCCTGCCATGTGCTCTAGGCCCTTAAGGAGGCAGGGTGTATGTAGCCCCACCACTTCTGGTGCACCCTCGATATTGCTACACCCTCAGGGGCTCACGGCTGGTGAGTTCGGGAGTTGGCGACCCCGAGGGATTCCTGAGCTGGGTCCGTTTTCCCCTTTTGTCCCTTACCTTTGGGGCGGACCCACTCCTCTTTCACTTTCCTATCTGCCTTTCATGGCTCTCCTTCCTTCCAAGTCCCTCAATCCGCCTTCTTCGAGGGTTGAGGGCATTTCTTTTCCTCCTGTCCTTTATTTGCCTTATTCTCCTTTAGTTTTCCATTTCTTCTTCTAGTAGGCTATGTAGGTTAGTAATTAGTTTTAGTTTTAAGAGCGCTTTTCATTTTCATCTTCACGATCACCCAAACCATCAGGGGCCGATAACCTAGATGTTAGGCCCCTTTGAACAACAATTATCATAATCATCATCAGTTTTAGTTTTAAGTTCGCTTTTCATTTTCATCTTCACGATCACCCAAACCATCAGGGGCCGATAACCTAGATGTTAGGCCCCTTAAAACAACAATTATCATCATCATCATCATCATCATCATCATTAGGGGCCGATAACCTCGATGTTAGGCCCCTAAAACAATAATTATCATCATCATCATCTCCTCTCTTCCCCTCTTCCCCCTGTGGGTGGCGGGTTTAGAATACACGCACGGTATCCCCTGCCTGTCGTACGAGGCGACTAAAAGGGGCGACCTTGGCTATCCTTTTTGGTTTCCGGCTTGTCTTGCGAATTGGACCTCCCGTGGGTGGGAGGGATGGAATACACTCACAGGTATACCCTGCCAGTCGTAGAAGGCGACGTAAAGGGTTTCTTGGCCCAGGTCCCCTTTACGGGTTTGACAGCCAGCTCTAAACGCCCTACTTTGTGCGATATAACTCTCATTAGGTTATATCGCTTGCCTTTTTCCGTTAATGTTTTTGAGGTCTGGCACTCAAAATTACATGTGCGTGCTGTCAGGGGAAGGGCCACCTAAGTGTGCGACTACGCTCGAGAGCCTGTTCGGTCTGGCCACACCGACAGGTGGGTGCGCCATGTACTCTGCAGTAGTATCCGCCTGACAACGCAGGTCCCCGCACAGCTGCATGCCTGTGCTGGAAAACTCTCTAGTATATGCCAAGGGGTACATGCCTGAATGGCATGTCAAATATCGGACCCCCGGGCAATGCCTTCCAAGCTAGGCGGGCCTTGCCTTGGCTGGGTAGCGCCTACAGAGACAGCCCGTGATTGGAGTCGGTGGCATTCAGGGAGGATGAAACGGCCATGGGACAGAAAAGGAATATCTCCCACCAGGGTGGTCCGCCACCCAAGTCTTTAACTTTTGATTCCCTACGGGGATCAACCCCTGGGAACAGTCTGTTCGTGAGAATCTGGGTGCTAACACTCCCAAGTTTCTGGTCGCAACCAGAACAGATGGGGGTGATTTTAAGATGGTAAAGTTTATTTTGTTTTCTCGGCACACAGAAGGGGTCTATGGGGAGCTTGAGAAGGTACAAAAGATGAGAAACGGTAGCTTGTTGCTCAAGACTAGGACTGGTGAGCAGGTTGAACACCTTCTGAAGTGTGACCACTTTGGCGATATCCCTGTCAAAGTGGAGAAGCACACGTCTTTGAATCTGGTCCGGGGAGTCATTTTCCACCGGGACCTGATTCTGAACACTGACGAGGAGCTCAAGGAGGATATGCAGCACCGTCACGTGACTGATGTCCGGCGCATTACGCGCAAGGTCAATGGTCAAATCGTGGATACTGGTGCTTTCATTACTTCCTTTGAGCTTTCGGTGCTCCCGGAGAAAGTCAAGGTAACAAGTTACCGTTGCGACGTTCGGCCTTATATCCCTCCACCAATGAGGTGTTATAAGTGCCAGAAATTCGGGCACATGTTATCCCGATGCTCGAGCCCTGACGTCTGTGGAACATGCGGTAAGGTACCCCACGAAGCGGAAGAGTGCACAACACCATATCAGTGCACTAATTGCCCTGGATTTCATTCTCCTCGGGACAGGAACTGCCCTGTCTTCCTGCGTGAGAAAAAAATTCAGGAGATTAAAACCCTGGATGGTCTCACCTACCAGGAGGCCCGCAAGAAGTACCATACCACGATTTCGCCTTCTCCAACGATTGATTATAGAGCCATAATACCTAATTTGGTCCCGGCTACATTATCTTTTGTCTCAACTGTGAAACCTTCTAATTTACCACTGCCATCAACATCTCTAGCTACTCCCCAGAATCAGAGAGAGAGCCCTATTGTGACTTCAACCCCACCTTCGGCCCCAAAGGAGGCTGTGCGAGCGAAGGCTGCTCCGCCCGCACAGCAGGGGGGGAAGTAGAAGACTTACTCCCCACTCGGGAGGAAGTCGAAGACTTTCTCCGCACCCAAACGTTCGGCGAAAGCCGCGCCGACGCCGGCGGAGGCGGCATCGTCGACCAGGGTCAGGAATTCGACTCCTGACCCGTCTATATATCTTAAAGAGGCGGGTAAGGGTAAGAAGGGACCCCGCATTACGCATTCCCTTTCTCCCAAAAAGGGGAAGCCATCCGAGCCAACACCTGCGGATGCTTCTGCGCCTGGGGACGTTTCGGTCCCCAGATCTGCGCGCTCCCCACGGAGATCCCCCCGCCGCCGAACTGCTTCTATGAAATCTTCCACCGAGTCGATTCACTCCATGACCTCGCCTGAGGACATGGAGATTATAGTCGACGTAGTGACTGTAGATCCTCCAGAGTCAAAGTTGGAGTAGCTTGCTGCTCCAAGCTATTCCCTAAGTTCACACAATGGCACTGTTACAGTGGAATTGTAACAGTTATGACAGGCATTTGACAGAACTCCGTCAGCTTATTGCCCAATACGCAGCGAGTATAGTCTGCCTACAGGAAACAAACCTCAGACCTGATCACGAGACTGTTCTGAGAGGTTTCCGACTATACTCTAAAGAGTGACAAGACGCCGCCCGGGCTTCCGGGGGCGTTTGTACCTTCGTTCGCTCTGACTGCTATAGTGAGGAGTTTCCACTCGCCACTCCTCTGGAAGCTATTGCAGTTCGCGTGTCCTTGCCTGCTATGACAACTGTTTGTAACGTGTACCTTCCACCGACCCAGCCCCTTGATATTAATGACGTCTTTGATCTTGTTGTTCAACTTCCAGTCCCTTTCCTACTCGTGGGTGATTTCAACTCTCATCACCCCCAATGGGGATCACCATCTTCCTGCCCCAGAGGAAGGGACGTTGAGGGCTTAATTCAAGGGTTGGATTTATCTCTATTAAATACAGGGGAAGCTACACATTTTAGCTTAACGCACGGCACGTACTCACACATTGACTTGAGTGTGTGTAGCCGTGAGCTGGTCCCACTATTTGGTTGGTATGTACACGACGACCTCTGTGACAGTGACCATTTCCCGATCGTTCTTACCCTTCTGAACCATACGCCCGTGGAGTTCCCCAGTCGTTGGGTTCTATGCGGGCAAATTGGCCCTCGTTTCAAGAACGAGCTGTGTTCGTTGATCTTGGTTGCCGGAGTGTCGATGACGAGGTACAGCACATCACCGATGTGCTCCTTGCTGCCGCCGAAGAGTCCATTCCATCCTTTTCTGGGACTCCTCGTCGCAAACTCGTCCCTTGGTGGACAGAGGATATTGCAGCGGCAATAAGAGACCGTCGTCGAGCTCACAAGCACTACCGTCGGCGTCCAACCATGGCCAATTTGGTGGCGTTTAAGAAATTTCGTGCCAAGGCACGGATTCTTATTCACCAGAGTAAGAAACAATCCTGGGAACGGTATGTGTCTTCTATTACGGCACATACCCCCTCCTCTCAAGTGTGGACTAAACTACGACGCATTTCGGGAATTCAGACATCTTCTAATGTACCGGGAATTTCCATTGCTAATGAACTGGTTACATATCCTTATCGCGTTGCAAACCATCTCTCCTCGTATTTTGCGGATATATCCGGTTCCGATAACTATGACCCTGCCTTCGTGGCCCTGAAGCGCGAAGCGGAACGTTTCCAGCTTAGTTTTGCTTCCCGCGCTTCGGAGGAGTACAACGTGCCCTTTACGGAGTGGGAACTCCGCGGAGCGCTGGCGCTCTGCAGGGACACGTCTCCTGGCCCGGATAATATTCACAACCAGATGCCTAAACACCTTAACGATGAGAGCATTCGTTATTTGTGCCAACGACCATCTGGTACGCCTGGAGACCGCCATACAGGACGCTTTTCTCCGGAGACAGCACCTAGTCGCTGTTTTCTTTGACCTCGAGAAGGCCTATGACACCACTTGGCGTTACGGCATCCTCTCTACCCTGCATCAATGGAAATTCCGAGGTAACATGCCGGTTTTTATTGCGAATTTTCTGTCCCTTCGCCTATTCCGTGTCCGAATAAGGGGGACATATTCCCAATATCATATACAGTAAAACGGAGTCCCACAGGGATCGGTGCTTAGCGTAACATTATATGCGATTGCCATGAACGGTATAGTCGCTGCTGCTGGTCCAGCAGTGGTACCATCGCTATATGTAGACGACTTCGCTCTACATTATAGTGCGCAAAATATGGCGGTCGCTGAACGACAGCTACAACAAGCTATTCGGAGAGTGGAACACTGGAGCATGGCTTTCGATTCTCAACCGCTAAGACCTCGGTTGTCCATTTCTGCCGAAATCGCACCCTCCATCCAGATCCTGAGCTTTATCTGGGCAATGTAGCTTTGCCTGTTGTTGCTGCGCACCGGTTCCTTGGGCTCCTTTTCGATCAGAAATTGACATGGGAACCACACGTACGGTGTTTGAAAACTGTCTGTGGTAAGAAACTCAACATGTTGCGGTTTCTTAGCGGTACATCATGGGGGGCAGACCGCGCGGTGCTCTTACGTTTTTATAAGGCACTGATTTTATCGAGATTAGATTATGGCAGTGTAGCATATGGTTCGGCCCGTAAGTCAGTGCTTGTTAAACTGGACAGTGTCCACCACAGCGGTGTGAGGCTGGCGACGGGTGCCTTTCGGACAAACCCAGTTGTCAGCTTGCTCGCCGAGGCTGGCATACCTCCTTTACACCTGAGGCGCCAACAAGTACTGCTGACCTATGCTGCAACTATTCGACAGATGCCACTTCATCCAAGCTATCCATGTTTGTTTTCCAATCCGAATCGCCGGCTGTATGATGCGCTCGCCCGAGCCACTCGGCCGGCGGGGATTCGCTTGGATGACTTATACCCTCAGTTCCGTTTTCCTTCTGTCTCCTGTATCGTCCGAGTACCTAGCAAGGCCCCTCCGTGGATGGTTTCTCGCCCTGATATCATCCTGGATCTGCACACCAGCCCCAAGTCGGACACGGACTCCTCCGTCCATCGGAGGCTGTTCCATTCCGTGGTGACACGGTATCCGGGATCAGGGCTTGTATTCACGGACGGTTCAGGGTAAACGAGAAAGTAGGCTGTGCATTTGTGGTTGAGGATCGTCGGTTTCTGTTTTCACTTCCCGAGGCCTGTGGCGTGTACACTGCGGAGCTCTATGCCATCTTAGAAGCTCTGCGGTACACGTTATCAGACGATCACCAGCACTTTCTTGTGTGTACTGACTCTCTGAGTGCGCTGCAGGCGATCGATGTGTGTTTCCCGAAGCACCCGTTGGTCCAGCGTGTGCACGACCAGCTCGTCAGTTTGCGTAACGCTGGAACCGGGGTGACCTTTGTGTGGCTTCCTAGCCACATGGGTATTGCGGGAAACGAGCTTGCTGATCAGGCGGCGAGAGAGGCAGTCGCACTGCCCTCGCTACCGTATAAGGTGCCTGCTAGTGATGTGCGCTCTCAGTTGCGGCATTCGATCCTGTCGCATTGGGAGGAGGCATGGCGTGCCACGCCTCCACCCAACAAACTGAGAGGCATCAAGGAGACAACAAAGGTGTGGAAATCTTCCTTCCGATCTCTCCGGAAGGAACCTGTGGTACTCTGTCGACTCCGGATCGGCCATGGGATTGCTACGCACTCCCACTTGCTAAAGAGAGAAGATCCTCCTGTGTGTACTTGCGGCGCCCACCTAACCGTGGCACACCTTCTCTTGGAGTGTGTGATCTGGCCGATCTGCGCGGGACTCTTAAACTGCCTAATACCCTCTCCCTTATACTCCGTGATGACGGGCCGTCAGCTGACCTCGTCATCCGGTTCATGAGGGAGAGTGGTTACTTTTTTAAGTTTTAATGTGTAGTTACGACTTTTAACTGTGGTTAAGTCTGTTTTATGTTTTTTATTGTGTTATGTATTGTATTGTTCACTATGCCTTATTTGTTTTATCCTTTTTTACATTCCGCCTTTTATTCTTTTTATTCAAATAAGGCATAATTATTTGGGGCTCACTGTCTGTTTTATAAACACCATTTTCGCTTCATCCATGGCAGTGAGTTGTTTTTATCTACATCCTTTCATTTCACGCCATTTCATTTCATTTGGGGCCGATAACCTCGATGTTAGGCCCCTTAAAACAACAATTATCATCATCATCATCTCTTCCCCTCTCCTCTCCTCTCCTCCCCTCTTTTCATTATACTTCCTTTTCTCTTTAAGATTCCCGCACTGTTTTTGTTACTTGGTTCCCCGTGTGTGTAAATTCCCTTTAGCGATTTTTTGTAGGTATTTTTAATCTACGTTGCATGTTGTAATTTTTTTCGATCTAAATTACATCTCGCGATTGTTTTCATCCTCAATTGCATTTTAAAGATTGACACTGTGTATTGCTTTTTAGTAAGTCTTTCAATATGGGGGAGGGACCTTTGTAAGTATTTTGAATTTCAATTGCATTTGGTAAGTATTTTCAACCAAACCGCATTTCGTAAGAATTTTGAATCTAAATTGCATTTTGTTTGGTGGGCATTTTGCAAATATTTTGATTCTGTATTGAATTTTGCGGGTGTTTTGATTCTAAATTACATTTTGTCAAGTATTTTCTATCTAAATTGCATTTTGTAAGTATTGTCAATCCACATGAGTCGTTAGAATCACCGTGCATTTTGTATGCATGTTCAATTTCAATTGCATTTTGTAAGTATTTTGAACCTCAATTGCACTTTGTACGTATTTTCGATCTCAATTGCATCTTGTAAGTATTTTGAATTTCAATTGCATTTTGTAGCCCCCCAGGGGCTCACATCTAGTGGGATGTGGGTTGGCGACCACGGGGCCCCAGCTGAGTCCGGCATTGCTTCCACTTACTTGTGCCGGGCTCCTCTCCGTCTTCTTTCCTGTCGACCTCACTTGGTCAACTCTTGTTCTCTTCCGACCCCGACGGTATTAGGGTATCCGAGGCCTAGGGAGTCACTCCCTTTCCGCCTTAATTGGCCCTTGTCTCATCTTTTCTGATTCCCTCCTTCTGCGAGGGGTCAGCCTTCTTTTTCTTTTCATGTTATCTCCTGCCTACTGCTTAAGGCCCTCAAGGAGGCCGGGTGTATGTAGCCCCACCACTTCTGGTGCACCCTAGATAATGCTACACCCTCAGGGGCTCACGGCTGGTGAGTTCGGGAGTTGGCGATCCCGAGGGATTCCTGAGCTGGGTCAGTTTTCCCCTTTTGTCCCTTACCTTCGGGGCGGACCCCCTCCTCTTTCACCTTCCTATCTGCCTTTCATGGCTCTCCTTCCTTCCAAGTCCCTCACTCCGCCTTCTTCGAGGGTTGAGGGCATTTCTTTTCCTCCTGTCCTTTATTTGCCTTATTCTCCTTTAGTTTTCCATTTCTTCTTCTAGTATGTAGGTTAGTAGTTAGTTTTAGTTTTAAGTTCCCTTTTCATTTTCATCTTCACGATCACCCAAACCATCAGGGGCCGATAACCTAGATGTTAGACTCCTTAAAACAACAAATGTCATCATCATCATCATCATCAATTTTCGTTCGAGTTTCCATTTCATTATCATTTCCGCTATCATCCAGATCATTAGGGGCCGATAACCTAGATGTTTGGCCCCTTAAAACAACAATCATCATCATCATTTCACTTTTCTATCTGCCTTTCATGGCTCTCCTTCATTCCAAGTCCTTCAATCCGCATTCTTCGAGGGTTGGGGGCATTTCTGTTCCTCCTGTCCTTTATTTGCCTTATTCTCCTTTAGTTTTCCATTTCTTCTTCTAGCAGGCCTATGTAGGTTAGTAGTTAGTTTTAGTTTTAAGTTTACATTTCTTTTTCATCTTCACGATCCCCCAAATCATCAGGGGCCGATAACCTTGATGATAGGCCCCTTAAAACAACAATGATCGTCATCTATATCTGTTCAATGAGTACCGGTCATATCATTTTTAAACTCTGCATTCCAAATTTGAAGAAATCAAGTGGAGTACAATGGAAGGAGATGCAATGTAAGCCATTACCGTAAAAGTGGACGTTGTTCAGTCAACTATCCACCCATATTTAATTGTTTTGAGGCATTTACCAGCAAGATATCGCCACCAAATTTTGGAATCATATTCTTCGAGGAAATGATGCATCAAATAAAAATAAATAAAAATGTGCTAAATATCATGATTTTTATTGAAATCTTCCCTTAAGAGGTAGAACATACAGGTTATCACTCGCTTTCCCATATGCATTGTAATTAATCAATATCAGGCTCCAAAGCTATTGAAACAGAACAACGTAGTTAACAGAAGTCCAGTTGAGATAACAAATGTAAATTCGAAAACTTGCACAAACGTTTATCGTCGTCGTCGTCGTCGGCCGATACTCGTATCCGAGTTTACGCTTCTCGCCTGCAGTTCCATAATCTTTAGTCCAGACGATGGAGATGGCGCTGATGGCTTATCAGGCCAATTCTCGTATAGAATATGCGACCACATATGTTGCATCCGGTGGAGGGTGGAGGACGTGGTAGTATTTGACGTATCTTATTCCGCTGGCGAATTTCCGCTTCCTGTCTACGTCGTTCCTGCTCGAACTGTGCAACTGCAGCTGAGATGGTAGCACGCCAGCGAGGCGATCCAGTGTATGCCAAGTATTTGGGTTTATCTCTACTCTCCTCATGGTCGGCTTGAGTTGGTCTTTATATCGTTTTAAAGGAGCACCACATGGCCTCTTGCCAGTGTTGAGTTCACTATACAGGATTTGCCGAGGGAGTCTGCTGTCACTCATACAATGGGTATGGCTTGCCCATCTAAGCCGATGACCAACAATGGAGGCTTCAATACTGTTTATCATTGCTTTCTCAAGGACTGCTATATTAGTTACATAGTCATCCCATTTTATGTTCATGATTGATCTAAGTTTTTGATGATGAAAGCGTTCTAGTTTCTTGATGTTCCGGGGACATAGGGTCCAGGTTTCACATCCGTATAGTAGCGTAGAAATAACAACAGCTTGGTACACCAATACTTTCGTGCAGATACTTAGATCTCTGTTCAGAAACACACGATGTGAGAGATGTCCAAAAGCCACATGGGCAGCCTGTATTCTGTTTTCCACATCCTTCTCAGAGGTTCAGTTCGCTTATAGAATACTACCAAGGTACGAGAAGTGTTTCACCTTACCTAGAGCTGAGCCAGATATGTTGATATCTGGGGGGATGGTTCCAGGAGCAGGCTGAGTTAGCACTTTGGCTTTCTGAATGTTGACAGTCGGGCCAAAACGTTCATAAGCTCTGTTGAAACAGTTGGCAGACTCCTGAAGCTCTTCTGGTGTGTGGGCTGAAGAAGCATTGTCATCTGCATATTGCAATTCTGTGACCCGAGTGGAATAGGTTAATCTTTTGGAACGGAGTCTGGCCTGGTTGAAGAGCCCCCCATCATATCGATATTTAATTTTCACACCTGAGTTGTTTTCAGGCGATGTCTCATAAAGCATAGCTGCCAGGTACAGGGCAAAACGTGTAGGTGCAAGTACACATCCTTGCCTGAGTCCCCCCCCCCCCCCCCCCCAGGGGATCACATCTAGTGGGCGTGGGTTGGCGACCACGGGGCCCCAGCTGAGTCCGGCATTGCTTCCACTTACTTGTGCCGGGCTCCTCTCTGTCTTCTTTCCTGTCGACCTCACTTGGTCAACTCTTGTTCTCTTCCGACCCCGACGGTATTAGGGTATCCGAGGCCTAGGGAGTCTCTTCCTTTCCCGCCTTAATTGGCCCTTGTCTCATCTCTTCTGATACCCTCCTTTTGCGAGGGGTCAGCCTTCTTTTTCTCTTCCTTTTACCTCCTGCCTTGTGCTCTAGGCCCTTAAGGAGGCAGGGTGTATGTAGCCCCACCACTTCTGGTGCACCCTAGATAATGCTACACCCTCAGGGGCTCACGGCTGGTGAGTTCGGGAGTTGGCGACCCCGAGGGATACCTGAGCTGGGTCCGTTTTCCCTTTTTGTCCCTTACCTTTGGGGCGGACCCTCTCCTCTTTCACTTTCCTATCTGCCATTCATGGCTCTACTTCCTTCGAAGTCCCTCAATCCGCCTTCTTCGAGGGTTGAGGGCATTTCTTTTCCTCCTGTCCTTTATTTGCCTTATTCTCCTTTAGTTTTCCATTTCTTCTTCTAGTATGTAGGTTAGTAGTTAGTTTTAGTTTTCAGTTCGCATTTCATTTTCATCTTCACGATCACCCAAACCATCAGGGGCCGATAACCTAGATGTTAGGCCCCTTAAAACAACAATTATCATCATCATCATCATTGCCTGAGTCCATTTGTAATTGGAAATTCCTCTGAGATATCATTCTGATATAATACCTGACCAACCATGGAGAGCTTGGATCAAACTAAAATGTTCGGGGCATCCAAAGCGCCTCAAACCATCCACATAGCGCTACGTGGAACATTATTAAAGACCTTTTCAAGGTCATAGAACACTAAGAACAGAGGTGTCATTTGTTCCCTGCACTTCTCTAGGAGTTGTCTTGCGCAGAAGATCATGTCGATTGTACCACGAGAGGCCCGAAATCCACACTGAGATTCAGGTAGTAACTTCTCCGAAACAACCAGAAGTCGATTTAGTAAGATTCGAGCAAATATTTTTCCAGCTCCCCCCAGGGGCTCACTTCTAGTGGGCGTGGGTTGGCGACCACGGGGCCCCAGCTGAGTCCGGCATTGCTTCCACTTACTTGTGCCGGGCTCCTCTCTGTCTTCTTTCCTGTCGACCTCACTTGGTCAACTCTTGTTCTCTTCTGACCCCGACGGTATTAGGGTATCCGAGGCCTAGGGAGTCTCTTCATTTCCCGCCTTAATTGGCCCTTGTCTCATCTTTCCTGACATCCTCCTTCTGTGAGGGATCAGCCTTCTTTTTCTTTTCCTTTTACCTCCTGCCTTGTGCTCAAGGCCCTTAAGGAGGCAGGGTATATGTAGCCCCACCACTTCTGGTGCACCGTCGATAATGCTACACCCTCAGGGGCTCACGGCTGGTGAGTTCGGGCGTTGGCGACCCCGAGGGATTCCTGAGCTGGGTCCGTTTTCCCCTTTTTGTCCCTTCCCTTTGGGGTGGACCTTCTCCTCTCTCCCCTCTCCTCTCCTCTTTTCCTTCTATTTCCTTTTCTCTTTAAGATTCCCGCACTGTTTTTGTTACTGGAATCACCGTGTATCTACATTCCCTTTTAGCGATTTTTTAAGGCATTTTTGATCTATGTTGCATTTTGTAAGTTTTTTCGATCTAAATTACATCTCGCGATTGTTTTCAACCTCAATTGTATTTTGTAAAGATTGACAATCTAAATTGCTTTTTAGTAAGTCTTTCAATGCAGGTTGCCGGGCCTTTTAGTGAGTATTTTGAATTTCAATTGCATTTTGTAAGTATTTTCAACCAAAACCGCATTTCGCACGAATTTTGAATCTAAATTGCATTTTGTTTGGTGGGCATTTTGCACATATTTTGATTCTCAATTGCATTTTGTGGGTATTTTGAATCTAAATTACATTTGTCAAGTATTTTCAATCTAAATTGCTTTTTGTAAGTATTGTCAATCCACATGAGTCGTTTGAATCTACCGTACATTTTGTAAGCATTTTCAATTTCAATTGCATTTTGTAAGTATTTTGAATTTCAATTGCACTTTGTGAATAATTTGGATTGGAACTGGGATATTTCAATCTGAATTGCATTGTGTATTTTCAATTTCAATTGCATTTTGTAAGTATTTTGAACCTCAATTGCATTTTGTACGTAATTTCGATCTCATTTGCATTTTGTAAGTATTTTGAATTTCAGTTGCATTTTGTAAGTATTTCGGCGCTACTTTGCATTTTGTACGAATTTTGAATCTAGCCTACGTTTTGTGGGTCTTTTTCATCTAGTCTTTTTGTGCAACTTTTCGTTCTAAATTCCCTTTTGTAAGACCATATTGTGAGTTGTTTCCATGGGAGTTCCTTTTTGTACGTATTTTCCGTCTTCGATAATTTTGTTCTTGTTTCCATTTCATTATCATTTTCGCTATCACCCAGATCATTAGGGGCCGATAACCTCGATGTTAGGCCCCTTAAAACAACAATTATCATCATCATCATCATCATTATTGGTTAGCGAGGTATTAACGAAAGTGCAGTTAGGCCCGTTTGACAAAAAATGAATAATACATTCAAAAACAGGGCGTCACCCCAAGTCCAACGACCCCTCATACAAGTCCCTAGCTTTAGTTCATAAGATATTAAAAAGCCGATGACCTATTAGTTTTTGGATCTTTGGTTAATTCGTGAACAAAACGTATCTATAAATCATTATTCAAAAAGCTCGCCCTCTTACAAAAACCCCAATTGCGCATTCGTAAAACAAAAAACAAAAATGATAAATCATAGCGGCATTCAGTTGTATGCATGCACTTTATGTGGAACGAGTTTAATTTCATATTGGCATACAAACTCCCACATATTGCACATGGAAAGCGACTTTTACCAAAAAATTATTATTTCACCCCCTAGTAGGGGTAGATTTTATTTTTGAGTGGAAATAAGTTATCCATAGGAAAGGGGTTGTCTGCCGGAGTAATTTGACTACTTGTACATGTCTCTAGCCTTATTCCCACCACTGTCAAAACAGGTTGTGACTTGTTAGCTCTTATCGTGCTCGTGCACATGTGTACACTTGTGTGTTAGGTCATATTACACATGAACTTGCATTTTCTCACGTATGAACCAAAACAGGATGTGACTTGTTTCACAAGGAGGACGGTAATAAGGTCATCTCACACGTGTTCACATGTATTTCGCTACTTTCCTTTCATATCGTTATCACATTATAGTAGTGGGGGTTGGTGAACAACGTCAGTTCAACACACGCAAATGTAGTTATTCCCTTTGACATAATTTAAATAAATTCATGAACCAGTCCATAGGGACCAGGCCAAAGGGACCGGTCCAAAGGGATCAGTCCAAAGGGACTCATCCACAAGGACTCGTCCACAAGGACCCGCCCACAATGACTTGTCAACAATGACCTGTCCACAAGGACCCGTTAGGTTGGGTTAGGTTACACTACAGCCACCATCTTTTAAAGAGCCCGCCCTCTTACCAAACCTATGAGTGGACATGTGTAAAAACAAAAAAACTACCATGTAAATTCATACTGGCTTTCCACCGAACACATGCACATTATGTAGAACAACGTTTCATTCCATATTAGCATTCAAACTCTCACATGTTGCAATTGGAAAGAGAGATTCTCTAAAAAATTACAATTTCACCCCCTAGTAGGTGTAGGTTTTACTTTTGGTGTTGAAATATGTTGTCCATTGGAAAGGGGGTGTTAGCCCGAGTTCAATGACACCTCATTTGTCAAAATCCGACCATGCGTTCGAGAGATATCGGGCTGCCGCCATCTTGTGAGGAGGGTGAGGAGGAGGAGGGTTTTGAACCATCCAAAACACACTACTCTCATGGCCTACGATTTCAAAATATTTATATTTTTGCCAAATCGATGTACCAGCCTCTGTACGTGTATCTGGAACAAATTATGTCTTCGTTAAATAAAGAAGCCATGGGCTATTTTACATTCACCTCACCTCAAGATGCCATTCAACCAGACCGCATTCAACCAGATTCAATTATAATTTTTGATGATATTGCCACTCAACGACAGGCCATTATTCAAGAGTATTTTAGTATGGGACGTCATAAACAAGTGGATTGTTTTTATCTGGCTCAGACCTATTCCAAAAATCCCCAAACAGTTGATTCGTGACAATGCCAATCTCATCGTTCTCTTCCGCCAAGACTCTAGAAATCTCTATCATATATTTCAAGATCATGTGAATCCAAATATGTCCTTTACAGCTTTCACGCAATTGCGTGCTTCGTGTTGGAACCATCATCCCCATGCCTGTTTGGTCATAAATAAACAGAGTGAACGATGTGAGGGACGTTATCGCTTGGGTTTTGATCATTTTATTTCTGTTTAAAATGACCCAGGGTTGGACATTTCCTGTTAGTGCGTCTTTGCCTTTACCATGATGAACGCCATGGGGTATAAGGAACATGTTCAAATCATGCAGCGTATTATTGAGGCACGAAATACGATTCGAGATAAATTTCGGGAATTGCATCGTTTAAAAAAAGTCAATCCTTTACCCATGATAAAACATGCTCCATCATCGGTTGATCCCATGAGATTCAAACCTAATGCTACTGCTGCTGCTGCTACCTCTCAAACCAACCCCATAACAAGTTCAAAATTTACTCAAACAGATTCCACACGACAGGTAAAATCCTCCTCCTCCTCTAATGTTAGTGAACAAGAACATCAAGATCATGAAGAAGAAGAACAACAACAACATGAACAAAGTGAAAGCAAAAGCGTATTTAGTCCTGAAAGAAAAAAAATCCTCACCCCTTCAACAGTTTCTAAAAACAAAACAAAAATCTTCCGTCATAGCGGCAACACCTTCCTCCTCCACATCGTCTCCGTTTTCACAAGTCTTGGCAACCCCTCAAAATAAAGCTCAACTCAAAAACATTTTAATCAAACATTATGGGGCAACCCTGGAACCATATCTGACCCTTCTATTTATTGGAAAGACAGATACCACGTATGGTGTTCGCTATGAGAATGATAGTTTTAAAATTGGGGATTCATCCATTAAATTTGCTCGTACGAAAGCTGTCATTAAAAAGATCAACTATAAATTAACACCAGGTCTGTTAAAGCTGCTATTTTCTCGCACCCCCTCGACACAAGATTTTACGTCCGAGGACCTTGCTAAATATAAATCCTTTTTATTAGACACCAACGCTCACAAAAGAAACTATAAATCCTCTCAGCAGGTCAATGCCAATATATCCCAAAAATATAAAACCATCATTGCAAACATCTTTGGTAAGCAAAAACATCACTCTGCCTCTGGTGTAAGGTTTAAGAAATTAAAACCCTACCTAGATATAACCTTTTGGAATAATCCCAATCAGTTAGTAGAGCGCTTATACTTGCTTCATGCATCAAAACAAGCTGGTCACACTGGACATGAGGCAGAAATCGCCCACATTGAACAACAACTCCGAGATGCTAAAATTATCTTATAAGCCATCCCCCATCAAAGTGGGCATTGCTTATGAATTGCATAAACCAGCCCGACGCATTTATGAACGTCGTCGTGTCATTTCCAAAGGAATCGATGAACTTTGGCAGGCAGACCTGGTTGAAATGATACCTTATTCTAACGTTAACGACGGTGTACGCTATATGTTGACCGTCATTGATGTCTATTCCTAAATGGCTTTTGTTCAACCAGTAAAAAATAAAACTGGTGTCTTAGTCACAAAGGCCTTTCAACATATTATTGAACAATCAAAACGTCAACCTCACTTGTTACACCCCCCAGGGGCTCACTTCTAGTGGGCGTGGGTTGGCGACCACGGGGCCCCAGCTGAGTCCGGCATTGCTTCCACTTACTTGTGCCGGGCTCCTCTCTGTCTTCTTTCCTGTCGACCTCACTTGGTCAACTCTTGTTCTCTTCTGACCCCGACGGTATTAGGGTATCCGAGGCCTAGGGAGTCTCTTCCTTTCCCGCCTCAATTGGCCCTTGTCTCATCATTTCTGATACCCTCCTTCTGTGAGGGGTCAGCCTTCTTTTTGTTTTCCTTTTACCTCCTGCCTTGTGCTCAAGGCCCTTAAGGAGGCAGGGTGTATGTAGCCCCACCACTTCTGGTGCACCGTAGATAATGCTACACCCTCAGGGGCTCACGGCTGGTGAGTTCGGGAGTTGGCGACCCCGAGGGATTCCTGAGCTGGGTCCGTTTTCCCCTTTTGTCCCTTCCCTTTGGGGCGGACCCTCTCCTTTTTCACTTTCCTATCTGCCTTTCATGGCTCTCCTTCCTTCCAAGTCCCTCGATCCGACTTCTTCAAGGGTTGAGGGCATTTATTTTCCTCCTGTCCTTGATTTGCCTTATTCACCTTTAGTGTACCATTTCTTCTTCTAGTATGTACGTTAGTAGTTAGGTTTAGTTTTAAGTTCGCTTTTCATTTTCATCTTCACGATCACCCAAACCATCAGGGGCCGATAGCCTAGATGTTAGGCCCCTTAAAACAACAATTATCATCATCATCATCATCATCATCACTTGTTACAAACCGACCAGGGGAAAGAATTTTTCAACAAGGATTTCTCCAGTTTTCTCAAATCTAAGGATATTCACCATTATACCACCTATAGCAATCTCAAAGCTAGTGTAGTTGAACGCTTCAATCGAACATTAAAAAGTTATATGTGAAAGAGTTTACAATACATGGTTCCTATCGATGGATAGACTGGTTACCTCAACTTGTGTCACGCTGCAACACCACCATTCATTCCACCATCGGCATGAAACCTCGCCTCGTCACCAAGAACCTACCCAGACTCAATAGACTGTTTAACCCTAAACCGTGGCACACCTTCTCTTGGAGTGTGTGGATCTGGCCGATCTGCGAGGGACTCTTAAACTGCCTAATACCCTCTCCCTTATTCTCCGTGATGACGGGCCGTAAGCTGACCTCGTCATCCGGTTCATGAGGGAGAGTGGTTACTTTTTTAAGTTTTAATGTGTAGTTACGACTTTTAATTGTGGTTAAATCTGTTTTATGTTTTTTATTGTGTTATGTATTGTATTGTTCACTATGCCTTATTTGTTTTATCCTTTTTTACCATCCGCCTTTTATTCTTTTTATTCAAATAAGACATAATTTTTTGGGGCTCACTGTCTGTTTTATAAACACCATTTTCGCTTCATCCATGGCAGTGAGTTGTTTTTATCTACATCCTTTCATTTCACGCCATTTCATTTCATTAGGGGCCGATAACCTCGATGTTAGGCCCCTTTAAACAACAATTATCACCATCATCATCATGTTTAACCCTATAAAAAGGGTAGACCCAAGGCGACATCGCCTTAAAATTGGAGATTTTGTTCGCATTAGTAAACATAGAAGTGTGTTTTCAAAATCGTATACTCCACAATGGTCGACAGAAATTTTTAAAATTCGCCAAGTCAAGCTAGGTCAACCTGTGACGTATCTCTTAGAAGATCAGAGCGGTCAACCCATTCAGGGACGATTCTATTATGAAGAAGTGAAAAAAACATTATATCCCAACGATTATCTCATTGAACGAGTAATTAAAGTCAAAGGTGCAAAATATTTTGTAAAGTGGTTAGGTTTTCCTTCCACGTATAATTCATGGGTCAATAAACATAATTTTTTGTAATAAAACCTTATTTAATTATTAAAAAAAAAACATTTCTAAACAGATGTCCCCCAGGGGCTCACATCTTGTGGGCGTGGGTTGTCGACCACGGGGCCCCAGCTGAGTCCGGCATTGCTTCCACTTACTTGTGCCGGGTTCCTCTCCGTCTTCTTTCCTGTCGACCTCACTTGGTCAACTCTTGTTCTCTTCCGACCCCGACGGTATTAGGGTATCCGAGGCCTAGGGAGTCTCTTCCTTTCCCGCCTTAATTGGCCCTTGTCTCATCTTTTCTGATACCCTCCTTCTCCGAGGGGTCAGCCTTCTTTTTCTCTTCCTTTTACCTCCTGCCTTGTGCTCTAGGCCCTTAAGGAGGCAGGGTGTATGTAGCCCCACCACTTCTGGTGCACCCTAGATAATGCTACACCCTCAGGGGCTCACGGCTGGTGAGTTCGGGAGTTGGCGACCCCGAGGGATTCCTGAGCTGGGTCCGTTTTCCCCTTTTGTCCCTTACCTTTGGGGCGAACCCTTTCCTCTTTCACTTTCCTATCTGCCATTCATGGCTCTCCTTCCTTCCAAGTCCCTCAATCCGCATTCTTCGAGGGTTGAGGGCATTTCTTTTCCTCCTGTATTTGCCTTATTCTCCTTTAGTTTTCTCTTTCTTCTTCTAGTATGTAGGATGGTAGTTAGTTCTAGTTTTATGTTTGCATTTCATTTTAATCTTCACGATCACCCAAACCATCAGGGGCCGATAGCCTAGATGTTAGGCCCCTTAAAACAACAATTATCATCATCATCATCTTTGTTCAAGCCCATGCCAATCTTTTATCATGATGTTATACACCCACCCATCGTTTCAAACTTTGCGTTGCATGATGAGTCCATAATGAACCTAGGCTATGGCATACACAGTATAAAGCCGCACACTGTATAATGAAACCTACCTCTTATCTCTCTGCTGCGAGGCACGTTCGATGATAAACCCCTTGTCTTGTCTGGCTCGCCGTGGGTCAGCCTCAATGCTTTCAATTCTCATTTCATAAGCAAGTTCTCTCTCTGCATGTGAGCCCAGTCAAGCCTTGTCAAATAATAATAATAATGCATAGGTGTTTTACCAACATCATAGCGCATAACATAACGTGACTTTAAATCTGGTTTCTTACTTTTTCCCCGTTTTCCTCAACGATCTCGAAAAAAAAATGATGGAAACCATGATTTCTGCTTTTCCATACCTACATTCCCGTAAACAGAACAACGACACAAATACATCGACATGCTCGTCATAAAAATCGCCTCATTCGTTTTCCAAATAACGCGAAAATCACAAAAACCAATTTTCCATCAAAAAACCATGTTTCCAGCTTTTTACCTATTCCATACCTACATCTCCGTAAAGAGGACAATGAGACGAAAACATACTATCACAGACGTCATCCTCACGTTTTCAGGTTTCGCAATATGAGGGAAAATCACAAAAACCCATTTTCCATCAAAAAACAGTGTTTCCAGCTTTTTTACCTTTTCGACACCTGCATTCCCGTAAAGAGCACAACGATACGAAAAAATACTATCACGCACGTCATCATCACGTTTTCAGTTTACGCAATATGAGGGAGAATGACAAAAACCCATTTTCCATCAAAAAACCATGTGTCCAGCTTTTTACCTATTCCATACCTACATCTCCGTAAAGAGGGCAATGAGACGAAAACATACTATCACAGACGTCATCCTCACGTTTTCAGTTTTCGCAATATGAGGGAAAATCACAAAAACCCATTTTCCATCAAAAAACCGTGTTTCCAGCTTTTTTACCTTTTCGACACCTGCATTCCCGTAAAGAGCACAACGATACGAAAAAATACTATCACGCACGTCATCATCACGTTTTCAGTTTGCGCAATATGAGGGAAAATCACAAAAACCCATTTTCCATAAAAAAAACATGTTTCAAGCTTTTTACCTTTTCCATACCTACATCTCCGTAAAGAGGACAACGAGACGAAAAAATACTATCATAAACGTCATCGTCACTTTTTCGGTTTTCCAAAAATGAGCAAAAATGTGAAAAACGCATTTTTAGACCCAAAACCCTATGTTCACCTTTTCGACACCTACATTCCCGTAAAGAGCACGACGAGACGAAAAAAAAAACGAATCCAAGCTCGCCCTCCTAGCATGACTCCTTCCATTCCAAGGTCGCAGGGGCCCACAACTTCCTAAATGTAGCAGCTCCACCCCCCTTACCGCGTTTTTATTTTGGGGTGGATATACCCCGTCCATAGAAAAGGAGAGTTCACCACGAGTTCTACGACACCTCATAGGTTTAAATCCGATTATTGGTTAGCGAGATAGTCAAAAGCCGATGACCTATTAGTATTTTGGGGTTTATTTCAATACATATTTAAAAAAACTCATCTATAAATCATCATTTAAAAAGCCCCTCTTACAAAACTCCTCAAGTGCGCATGCATACAAAAAGCACCCATCGCCAAAATGTCAAAAAACAACATGTTTACCCCAAATGGCGTTTCCCAATTCCATCCATTTTAAAAAATAACCTCACCATCACGTAGAGCGGAAAAAATACCATCTAAACGACCCCTCACTCGACCCTACTCCTCCCCAACCACCTAACCCTTTCCCAACATAGGCATACATATTCAAGCACGAGCGCGACTTGAGAAAACCAACACTACCCCACTACTCGCGAATGATCTTTTAGTTTTGGTCTTTTAATTAAATAAAGAGGCTATAGGAAAGTAGGGGCCGTCACTACGAGTGTTAGGACACCCTGTATGTTCTAATCCCATATTTGGTTAGCGAGATATCAGGTTCGGGACCGATACGAGGAGGGTTCAAAAAGAAGTGTAACAGCTCTGTCATCATCCCACTACTTAGGTGTTTGACCGTTTTTTCATAAATCCAATTTAAGGGGCCCATGGGGAGGGGGGAAACATAATATGTCTGAGTGTAAAATTATACATGGCCTATGTTGTAGACAATAACACATTACATCTTTTTTGTCTCTTGCTATTTCATCATACGACGAATACTTACAGAGTTATTAATGATTTTGTACTTTTTGGCCGGAATTTTCTAAGTCCCAGGAATGACATCAAAATTGATTCGAATGAAATTTCAAAAAATAGGTTTTTTTTAATACTTTTATTATATTTTTCACGTCTTTTAGGGTCCGAAACCAACATGATATTTTGATGTTTTTTTTGTCGCATGCATTTTTGGTTTCAGGTGATAGAATTTTTTTCCACTTGGACCCATGCTTATCTATCTATTTAACTAATGTTATAACGGGATTCCAAATGTTATTGAGGGCGAAGCCGCGGTTAACAGCTAGTCTTTTCTATATTTTGAAAACGACCCTTCTCCACCTAATTTGTATTAATATCTGATTATGGTAACTACAGTAGACGATGGTTTAAGGGAGTCAAACACAAAATTCCATTCTCTATTACCCCCAGGGGCTCACATCTAGTGGGTTGTGGGTTGGCGACCACGGGGCCCCAGCTGAGTCCGGCATTGCTTCCACTTACTTGTGCCGGCTCCTCTCTTTCTTCTTTCCTGTCGACCTCCCTTGGTCAACTCTTGTTCTCTTCCGACCCCGACGGTATTAGGGTATCTGAGGCCTAGGGAGTCTCTTCCTTTCCCGCCTTAATTGGCCCTTGTCTCATCTTTTCTGATTCCCTCCTTCTGCGAGGGGTCAGCCTTCTTTTTCTTTTCCTTTTACCTCCTGCCTTGTGCTCAAGGCCCTTAAGGAGGCAGGGTGTATGTAGCCCCACCACTTCTGGTGCACCGTCGATAATGCTACACCCTCAGGGGCTCACGGCTGGTGAGTTCGGGCGTTGGCGACCCCGAGGGATTCCTGAGCTGGGTCCGTTTTCCCCTTTTTGTCCCTTCCCTTTGGGGCGGACCTTCTCCTCTCTCCCCTCTCCTCTCCTCTTTTCCTTCTATTTCCTTTTCTCTTTAAGATTCCCGCACTGTTTTTGTTACTCGAATCACCGTGTATCTAAATTCCCTTTTACCATTTTTTTAAGGCATTTTTGATCTATGTTGCATTTTGTAAGTCTCTTCGATCTAAATTACATCTCGCGATTGTTTTCAACCTCAATTGCATTTTGTAAAGATTGACAATCTAAATTGCTTTTTAGTAAGTCTTTCAATGCAGGCGTCAGGGCATTTTAGTGCGTATTTTGAATTTCAATTGCATTTTGTAAGTATTTTCAACCAAAACCGCATTTCGCACGAATTTTGAATCTAAATTGCATTTTGTTTGGTGGGCATTTTGCACATATTTTGATTCTCAATTGCATTTTGTGGGTATTTTGAATCTAAATTACATTTGTCAAGTATTTTCAATCTAAATTGCTTTTTGTAAGTATTGTCAATCCACATGAGTCGTTTGAATCTACCGTACATTTTGTAAGCATTTTCAATTTCAATTGCATTTTGTAAGTATTTTGAATTTCAATTGCACTTTGTGAATAATTTGGATTGGAACTGGGATATTTCAATCTGAATTGCATTGTGTATTTTCAATTTCAATTGCATTTTGTAAGTATTTTGAACCTCAATTGCATTTTGTACGTATTTTCGATCTCATTTGCATTTTGTAAGTATTTTGAATTTCAGTTGCATTTTGTAAGTATTTCGGCGCTACTTTGCATTTTGTACGTATTTTGAATCTAGCCTACGTTTTGTGGGTCTTTTTCAATCTATTCTTTTTGTGCAACTTTTCGTTCTAAAATCCCTTTTGTAGGACCATATTGTGAGTTGTTTCCATGCGCGTTCCTTTTTGTACGTATTTTCAGTCTTCGATAATTTTGTTCTGGTTTCCATTTCATTATCATTTTCGCTATCACCCAGATCATTAGGGGCCGATAACCTCGATGTTAGGCCCCTTAAAACAACAATTATCATCATCATCATCAACCATTCTCTATTAATTTTTTTCTCATTCCTGTGATGATGATTATGCTGATTATAATTCATGTTAGGGGCCTAACATCTAGGTTATCGACCCCTAATGGAATGAAAGGGGGTGAATTGAAAGGATGAAGATAAAAACAGGCCACTGCCAGCAATGAAACGAAAATGGTTTATATAAAACAGACAGCGAGCCCCAACAATTATGCCTCATTTGGATAAAAAAAAATATTAAAAGGTGGATTATAAGAAACAATATAACAAATAAGGCATTGTGAACAATTAAATTGACGAACGCAATAAAAAACATAAAACAGACTAAATCTGAATTAAAACTGCATTAAAACTTAAAACGGTAACCACTCAACTGGGGGAGCTTCCTGTGTGCCAGGGTCTCTTATATACATGGATATTATTTCCCCTCTGGCATACCTAAGTTTCTGTTGTCGTCGTTCCCTTATTCCCCCCAGGGGCTCACATCTGTTGGGACGTTGGTTGGCGACCACGGGGCCCCAGCTGAGTCCGGCATTGCTTCCACTTACTTGTGCCGGCCTCCTCTCTGTCTTCTGTCCTGTCGACCTCCCTTGGTCAACTCTTGTTCTTTTCCGACCCCGACGGTATTAGGGTATCCGAGGCCTAGTGAGTCTCTTCCTTTCCCGCCTTAATTGGCCCTTGTCTCATCTTTTCTGATTCTTTCCTTCTGCGAGGGGTCAGCCTTCTTTTTCTTTTCCTGTTATCTGCTGCCTTCTGCTCAAGGCCCTCAAGGAGGCCGGGTGTATGTAGCCCCACCACGTCTGGTGCACTCTTGGTAATGCTACACCCTCAGGGGCTCACGGCTGGTGAGTTCGGGAGTGGGCGACCCCGAGGGATTCCTGAGCTGGGTCCGGTTTTCCCCATTTGTCCCTTTCCTTTGGGGCGGACCCTCTCCTCTTTCACTTTCCTATCTGCCCTTCATGGCTCTCCTTCCTTCCAAGTTCCTCAGCCCGCATTCTTCGAGGGTTGAAGGCCTTTCTTTTCCTCCTGCCCTTCATTTGCCTTATTCTGCTTTAGTTTTCTATTTCTTCTTCTAGTATGTAGGTTAGTAGTTACTTTTAGTTTTAAGTTTGCATTTCATTATCATCTTCACGATCACCCAAACCGTCAGGGGCCGATAACCTAGATGTTAGTCCCCTTAAATCAACAATTATCATCGTCATCTCCTTCGTACTGTACCCTCATTCTCATGACTGGAATGCCTTTATGGGAAGGTAATATGTATTCACTTGTGAACATGAGGAGCGATACAGGATCATATGTTTCGCGACCCACAAGTTGACTTTGGATAGTGGTCAGGCCGAGAGAAGCGGGGCGCATGCGTCGCCAGTACTGATGTCACAGCTGATTGGTCAGTGGTATTGATTATTTTATCGACCAACAACAAGAGATAAATTATGCCCATGAGACGGGAATAAAAGTTTTTTACGCGTTCTGGTGTATTTTGACATGTCTGCAATTATAGCAGGTGTTGGATTATCAACTACTTTCAAATTTTGAGCACTCGTAGCGCGACGGTCGGTGCCATCGCAGACGCGAGCTTGACTGCACAACGGAGAGTATAGATTGGATTGTATCACGCACGAATAATATATCGATTTACACCTGTGATCGGCGGGTAAGATCACGTGAATCGTGAGTGAAAAGTTTGTTTTGAGTAGATTGTACTACCACTGTACAGCAGGGAGATTCCTAGTGTCGAAGAGGACTCCAGTTTCAGTACCGCCGAGGCTATTGCGAACGAAATGGAAATGCAGTTTGTCTTGCTAGATAACTGGTCATTATAGGCAAGCCTTATTTTGTTCTAGAAAAGTGTATACTTGCTTTTACAAGCATATGGACATGATGTTCATTCAGTTGCAATTCATCGCATTGGAACTGGTTGTTTCGATACACACATCTTGTTTTTGTTGTGAGAACAATTAGCGCCTCTATTCGAGAAGCATTTCTCAATACGAGTGCATGAATATTGATACTACTTCATTGTATACAAGGCCTAACTTATATGTGTGTGTGACCTCACAACCATGTTGAGTAATTTCATGTCGAGACGAAAGGCTGTTATGTGTTTCATTAATTTAACCATAGGCGGTTAGGCGAGATTGACATGAGTATCACTGTGCGGGCGAGGTCACGAACAGTTTGATGCTATCGGATTTGTTGCCCGCGCTGGTGAGTGTCTGTGAACACAGCTGTTGTATCGCAGTACAGTGTGTTTCACAATGACCCGGTTTCGCGAGGCTAGTGAACTTTGTTATTCGAGCCGATATGGACGTCACTGCGTGCTGCGGTTGGTAGGACGTTATCCGAAGATGAAAGGAACTGTCGTTGGTTTTAGAGTGGAACGTTCAATCAGGATGGGAGACGTCTGGAGACCCAGGATTCGTTTCTCGTTTTCCTGGATAGTGAAGACCTCTACTGCCTACATGGAGGGAATACTCATGAAGAACATGACTGTGTTCTTTCGTGATCTACAAGAATCATCCAGGGTACAGAATTAACCCCCTTCAATCGTAGCTAAGCATGTTAATTCAAACGTCACACTGCCACATATATTTTTTTATATAGGATTTTTGTAGAATGTCTAAGAATGGAGTTTAGGTTTGATCCTAGTGTCAAGTCTGATTCTATTTTGGATAGGGTTTTGATTCTACTTAAAGGATGCACCCATTGTAATTAAATGTATTGTAATTTAATTTTCTTTTGGTAACTGTAAATTCTAGTTCTTTTAATGGGGAATTTATTTAATGTAGAGAAGAGGAACTTTAAGCCACTCAAAATTCCCCCAGGGGCTCACATCTTGTGGGCGTGGGTTGGCGACCACGGGGCCCCAGCTGAGTCCGGCATTGCTTCCACTTACTTGTGCCGGGCTCCTCTCTGTCTTCTTTCCTGTCGACCTCACTTGGTCAACTCTTGTTCTCTTCTGACCCCGACGGTATTAGGGTATCCGAGGCCTAGGGAGTCTCTTCCTTTCCCGCCTTAATTGGCCCTTGTATCATCTTTTCTGATACCCTCCTTCTGCGAGGGGTCAGCCTTCTTTTTCTCTTCCTATTACCTCCTGCCTTGTGCTCTAGGCCCTTAAGGAGGCAGGGTGTATGTAGCCCCACCACGTCTGGTGCACCCTAGATAATGCTACACCCTCAGGGGCTCACGGCTGGTGAGTTCGGGAGTTGGCGACCCCGAGGGATTCCTGAGCTGGGTCTGTTTTCCCCTTTTGTCCCTTACCTTCGGGGCGGACCCTCTCCTCTTTTACTTTCCTATATGCCTTTCATGGCTCTCCTTCCTTCCAAGTCCCTCAATCCGCCTTCTCCGAGGGTTGAGGGCATTTCTTTTCCTTCTGTCCTTTTATTTGCCTTATTCTCCTTTATTTTTCCATTTCTTCTTCTAGTATGTAGGTTATTAGTTAGTTTTAGTTTTAAGTTCGCTTTTCATTTTCATCTTCACGATCACCCAAACCATCAGGGGCCGATAACCTAGATGTTAGGCCCCTTAAAACAACAATTATCATCATCACCTTCCTTCCAAGTCCCTCAATCCGCCTTCTCCGAGGGTTGAGGGCATTTCTTTTCCTTCTGTCCTTTTATTTGCCTTATTCTCCTTTAGTTTTCCATTTCTTCTTCTAGTATGTAGGTTAGTAGTTAGTTTTAGTTTTATGTTCGCTTTTCATTTTCATCTTCACGATCACCCAAACCATCAGGGGCCGATAACCTAGATGTTAGGCCCCTTAAAACAACAATTATCATCATCATCATCAACCACTCAAAATTCGTCATTTCATGTGTTTGTTTTTGATTTATATAGTAAATGAACACTAGTTTTATGTCTTTATATGACATTACTCAAGTTTGGGTAGACTCAATTTGGAGTTTCTACTATAGTGCGTCTACTAAGAAGACTGTTATACACTCGAAAGTGAAATTTCAGTATTCAGGTTGATTTTCGAATACTGCAGTAAGCTTTTTGAAGCAGGTTCAGTGATGAAAGCGGATTTTTTTTATTTGCTTGGAATTTATTCCGAACTTTGACATGATCCAAGTAGTTTCTTCAATTATTGTTGTTGTTGAGATTTTGCATTACGATTGCTTTGATAGATTCGTTTAAGATCCATTATAGATGGACTATACAGGTGTTTATAAACACAGTTTGAAGACCTTTGCATACTGGGTAGATTATTGGCTGAGGAATAACCTACCCACCAAGGGAAGATGATTAAGAAAAAGGAAGTGGGTTTCGGACTGGAGAAAAAGGATAAAGAAATAGGATGCGAGTCCCACAAAAGTTATAAATTTAACTTTAAATACACTTAAAGACGGTTGCCACTGCAAATCAGCTCTCCGATACCTAAAGTGAGTAAGGACCTGGTCGAAGCTGACGGGAACCGCAGCTAAGACTTGGGCGGTTTGCCAGAGAAAGGCTTTAGTGTATTTCCTCCCAAGCATGCATAAGACTACTATGGGGAAGGGTGATGGTCTGACAAGACAAATAGTAACAGATTTATTATGTATTAACGATGGCATGAACTGAGGAAGAGTTAGGAATGTCAGGATCTTGCCTAACTGTCGTATTTGGGAAATAATAAATCCAAAAACAAATATTTAATTTATTTAACAATTCAAAGAAGTTTAATGAATTTAACAAGTATGTAATATCTTTTTGACAAATATAGATCATTTAAACTCTTTAACAAATGGGGTCGCAGACCTCCTAACATTTAGAGATTGCTCCAGGCAAATAACAATCCTTTAGGTTTCAAACCTTATATATGTACTAAAATCTTCGTAAGATTAATTTAACAATAAATAGAGTACAAGGTGTGTACTTTAAGAAACTCCTGAGAGAATATTCTAGAAAGAGTGACAACTTCGAAAATAACAATAAGAAAAACATGAAGAATAAGATAGAAGTTCCTACAACTTCTTATATTTAAGCTGAATTACTTTTGGTTAATATACAAATAAGGGCAGGTCACTTACTGTGAAACCTGAAGAGAAAATCAGAAGGAAGGTTCTCGACCTCCTATGTTTAAATAGGAATCACGAGCCAAATGGGGCAGTTTCCATTTCGTGAGACCTAGAAATAACTCACTCAAGAGTTGAAAGAATTGTTTTCCCTGATTATAAGGTAGAAACAATGTAAGTTTGAACCGTGTATAAAACACGTAGTTATACAGAAATTAAGTACTGATAAACAAGCAAGATGGAAGGGCACTTCGCTAGAGTGACACCTTATTGGAAATGATCCAGATTTATAATTTTATTAATATAGTTTGTTAGTAGAAGGTTTAGGAAAGATCAATTGGGATTGAGGATAAATGTTCATGGCCTTATTTAATGTAAACGGATGATCGCGACGCGGAAGAAATACTGAAAGCACTGTTTCTCACTATAGTTTGTTGAATAGAGGAAAAATTCACTGTAGTAACACGAAAGTTTATGGCAAAGAAAGTCTATTGCTTGAGAAAGTTGAGGATTACAATTAAATGTGCCATAGAACATTCCAGCGGTGGAAGAAAATTCGCTATTGCAGTAATTTATAATGAAGATTCCTCATTTTAAATCGTATTCCCACAAGTGAGTGAAAAATACATGACGGCAAGACTTGTAGATAAAGTACAGGATCTGGAAGGTTCCAGAACAGTCCTAATAGAAGAATGGGGCCAAAGTTAATCCAGCGGAGGAACTAGCTTGGTGATTTATAGACAGCGGGTATTAGATAATATCCCACGTGGTGAGAAGATTTCTCATTAATTAGCTTAAGAAAAGCTACTTTCTATTAAGGTTGGCTTAGACAGACAAAAGCTCAACATGGCAAATCCCGCGAAGAATGATTTTTGCCCCAAATAAGTAATCTCACGCTGTCTATAAAATATCGTTAAACGCATGTAGAAGTTAAAACCGATGAAGATGAAGTTAAAACTTGAAGTAGGTACTTATCTTGGTTGCATGTCGAAGGTGAAGTTCCCTTTGACGGATACCTAATGTGCCAACATGGCGTAGAGAGTAGAGAGTGCCTCTTGGTTTGAGGAGACTGGCTCTAGTTCAGCCTTAACTGACCGAGTCAACTGCCGACTTACAAGTGAGACCTGCTCAGCAAAGCGCGGAGGGTCCAAGGAAGGGAAAGAGTGGGGGTAGGAGACAAAAGGAATACATATCAGCATAACCAACATAAGAAATGAAATTCTCTTGAGAAGATGGTCTTCAAAGAGTTGATAACAGGCGGTACTAGCACAGCATGGTGAGTGAAAAAGTAAACGAAGTTCTCTTGCTCATGGAGATAATAGCTGGCGTTGGTAACGAAATCTGGTGGCCAGATGGATAAGTAAATCCTCTTGCACCAGGAAGAATTGAGGAGCTTCAGAGATTTGCTGCTAGATGACGCTAGGAGGGTCATGGAAGATATATATCTAGAACAGACTCACAAAAGATATAAGCGACATGATCACCAAAGAGAAAATAGAAGATCACTGTTGGTGTTTGATAAAGAGGAAGGAATGAACAAGCAAAGAGCATTAAACTTTATATTCTCACGTACCGTGTATTCCAAGAATACACCACATACATTCACCGGAAATACTATACATTGCGATAAGGCCGCGTATGATATTCCCCTAAAACAAAATGGCGGCTTCCCTGACGTCATCAACGACGTCACGAAATACTCTTCTGGCAAGCTTACGGGAAAAGCCTGGGTAATAGTTTTTTTTGGGTGGGGACACACTAAAAACCGTCAATTTTTATGTATCGAAATCTATATTTGAGCTATATAGTTCAATTAAAGATTCCGATACATAAAGACATTCACAAATTCACGTAATAGGAGTTTTTTGGTTGGGAAAACACCAAAAACCGTCAATTTTTTATGTATCGAAATCTATAATTGAGCCTTCTAGTTCAATTAAAGATTCCGATACATAAACAAATTCGAAAATTCACGTAATAGGAGTTTTTCGGTGGGGAAACACAAAACCCGTCAATTTTTTATGTATCGAAATCTATAATTGAGCTGTATAGTTCAATTAAAGATTTCGATACATTAAAAAAACGCATTCACGTAATAGGAGTTTTTTGGGTGGGAAAACACAGAAACCGTCATTTTTATATATCGAAATCTATAATTGAACTATGTAGCTCAATTATATATTTCGATACATAAAAAAATCGCAAATTCACGTCATATATATCCGGGAAAGGCCTGGGTAATAGGGGTTTTTGGGCGGGGAAACACAAAGACCTTAATTTTTTTTAATGTATCGAAATCTATATTTGAGCTATGTAGTTCAATTAATGATTCCGATACATAACAGAATTCGCAAATTCACGTCATATATTATAAATTTCCGTATCGAAATCTTTAATTGAGCTATATAGGTCAATTACGGCTTTCGATACAATGTCTTATAAATATAAAATTAAATTAATTGCGACGCTTATTAAGAATCACCACATAGCACAAGCATATTCCCAGGAACTATTCCAATAAGATAACTATGGATCATTAAAGCCTCTGACATCTGTAATTCAACTAAATAGGCGAATTACAGATCCCGGAACGGAATTTTAAAAATATGTCATAAAAGTTACCCTAAATTAAAATATTTTCGTATGTACGGCGTGGCAAATTGAGGTAGGCCGATAAATAAATTACATGTGACGAAACACAATACGTTTCGAAGTTTTTTAATGCTCATTTCTGTTATTGAGTTGTCACCACCCAAAATACCCTATAACCAAGGCTTTTCCCATAATCTTGCCAGAGAAGCATTTCGTCAAGTGGTTGATAACATCACAAAAACAGCCAATTTTTTTTTATAATATAGTCATGCACAAACGATCGCGGTCTGTAATAATCGCCGGTTGACATCAATACATTAACCTAGCTGCACATTGTAATCTATATATATAAAAGAAAGTCGTGTTAGTTACACTATTTATAACTCAAGAACGGCTGAACCGATTTGGCTGAAAATTGGTGTTGAGGTAGCTTAGAACCAGGAGACGGACATAGGATACTTTTTTTTAATCCCGTGACGTGACATAAAACGTCAAATAGAATACAAGTCACTATAAAAAGTAACGCAAATGACAGGTAAAATAAACTCATGGAGGAATGGCAAGGCAAGTAGTTTCCAGGCAACAGTAGCTCTTGACGAGACACGGCCGACTGGATGCGAGTAGCGCTCTCCACTACCGGTATAGAAAATGAGGCTCTTAACATGAAATCCCGTTAGTTACTCAACGTAATTTGTATTCTCTTTGAATCATCATTAACAATGCCGAGTCAAAGACGATCGAATCTTTCCCGACAAAGCCATAATGCAAGAAGGATACGAAACATTGCGAATGTAAGGACTGAAGAAGAACAAGAAATTGCCCGTGAAGAGCGCCGCGTTAGTATGGCTCGACTTCGTGCTTCTCAATCACAAGAGCAAAGTGAGGCAGTCCGTGAAACGGCTCGGTTGGCAATGCGAAATCGTCGAGCGAACAACAAAGATCAAGAAGTAGATAATTTTCGACGCACAAGAGGAGATTTATCAAGTGTTGATTTGAATCGAGCGGCGTTTCGATACGATTGCAGCACTGATTAATACTTGCATCCTGGGTGAGATGTTGTGTACACTTCAGGGAAGGTTTCTGGCTTAGTAAATCCACTTAACAATAGGTAGCGCTCGAGCAGATTCAACAAATGGTCGACGACGCGCGAAGCGTTTCAATAAAGTCCCGTATGCGTTCATATACCATTCGTACGATAGCGATGAAACTTGGGTGAGAGGTTGTGTACACTCCAGGCAAGGTTTCTGGCTTAGTAAATCCATGTTACAATAGGTAGCGCATGAGTAGATTCAACAAATGAGCGACGACGCGCGAAGCGTTTCCACAAAGTCCCGTTTACATTCATATACGTACTATTCGTCCGATAGCGATGAAAGATGGGTGCTATATTGTGTACACTTCAGGGAAGGTCTCTGGCTTAGTAAATTCACTTTACAATAAGTATCGCACACGTAGATTAAACAAATGAGCGACGACGGGCGAAGTGTTTTAACAAAGTCCCGTATGCGTTCATATGCCATTCATCCGATTGCGATTAAACTTTGATGAGTTGTCGGGTACACGCCAGGGAAGGTTTTCGACATAGTAAATCCATTTTACAATAGGTAGCGTACGAGTATATTCAACAAATGGGTGACGGCGCTCGAATCGTTTCAACAAAGTTCCGTATGCGTTCATATACCATTCATTTCATTGTGATGAAACTTTGGTGAGTTGTTGAGCACGCTCCCATGTATGTTTCTGAGATAGTAAATCAATTTTTCAATAGTTTAGAGGTGGTTAACGGAAAAAGAAAAAAATATTGGGAATCCAAAAGCACTTCAACAAACAGTCACAACGCCAACACTTTCTTTGATTGGCATTGCAACGCATGACGGGTACAGCTAGTATTCTTATAAAACATTGTGGTCAATAATGTAATTGTGTAGTTTCGTTTTTTTTTCAAAGTTGGCTGCAAATACACGAACAAAATGCCATTATAAAACATTGTGGCTGCGCACCCCACCCCCCCCCCACACACACACACACACACACACACCCCTCCCCCTCCGATAGGTTGGTAATTTTTATGTTTTCCAAATTCTGTTTAATAATGCCTCACAGACATACTATATGAAACATCAAAAACAAGACCTATAGGCCGATAGGTCTAATACAAAACATTGTCATATCTATTTTGTCTAAATTTTACCACTCCGTTACTATTTTAACAGGCGTATTCCCAAACACCGTTCCTGACGTAATATTATCGTTTAGACAACTTTCCTATTAAATGCAACAACCGAAATATATATATGAACAACGTAAAAAACTCACCGATATATCCCAAATGCTGTATTATTAGCACTAATTTTCCACCACAAGTAACGGATTTTATTTTAATGCAACAACTTCAGGATTTAAACAATTTTAATACAAATCGTCAACACAATCGAGCACACGACACTGCTAATATCAAAATCTTGTTCTACAGGTTATACACGGGAATATTTATTTTAATATTAAGCTTAGAAAACGCTAACGAGTGACAATACAAAAATGGCGAACAGACTCCAGCAAATTCCGGCGGCAAACTGACTTAGTAATCAGCTGACAACCAACTACAAGCAACCAATAGCGTTACCGATAGCAATACGTCAGCCGTGAGATCACGGTATCGCAATGTACAGTTCAGATTGTACAGATGTACCGATTGCGATTCACATCGTAATTATTTGGATTTCATAATTCAAAAACTTGACATCAAAATCAAAAATTCAAGATTCCAATGCTTAAAACTGATAATGTTTTTTTTATTTCAAAGACAAAAGACATTTGATCAAATTATATGATTGATCAAAGATTCGATTTCATAAAGGAATGTCGCTATTTATAGTAATAAGTAATATGAACACAAGATATGAAATACATATCACCAACAACTCTAGTGAACTACTTACAAAACATCAAGTACAACTTACCACATAAGTAGCGACGTAAAGTACGCAGATCACAAATGTTGGAAAGACACAACAAAAAAGGAATCTTTCTTATGCAAAGGCCCGGCCAATACTCCAAAATGAAAGCAACGAAAATCTTGAAAAACATGTACACTCGACCATCCATACCCAGACATACACATTCTCACCTGGCATACGACATACACCCCAATAGGAACCAAACATGTGATCAATTTTTTTCTTCGCAAGTTTTACACTGATTATATAGGAGTCGTGTATTTTCAAACACCCCAATCTCCAAGTAAATCAATTTTTCAGGAAGGGCAAAAAACTGCCATGACTGCATTTTACATTCTATTTTAAAATTTTCTTTACGTTTATTTAAATTAGCTCATACTGAATAATACATACAATATTTATGCAGTTTCATCTCTACATGTTTGTGCTAGGGCAATATTTGTCTTGAACATAGGGGGTTTTGAAAGTCACAGGTGGACATGGCGGGGTTTGGAAGTAAACATGGATATTGCAAACACACTCGTACTCTCTAATGCTCAAAGAAACTACTTTTACTTCACTTACGAACTTCTATGTAGCACACTGAGATGGAAAACGAATTGCAAACATGAAATAATATTAAATGTTTAAATGTTCGTTGAGAATATGCAATGTATTTGCCTGATGAAAAATAAAAATATTATGATTGTTCCAATCTAATATAACAAGGATAAGGAGTCATCCCTTGGTTCACAGTATTCTTCTTCCTCCTGCTCTTCTGTCATACTCTGACAATGTTCAGCCTGACGCGTTTCCAGTGAAACATAAAACTGGAGATCTGCAAGCTCCCTCCATTTAGCCCTGTAATATTTCTCAACCAATCTGCAGACATCCTTCACTTTTGCATTGTTTAAAGGAACCTTACCTTTTTCCATTCACTTGGTCAACCCTTGTTCTCTTCCGACCCCGACGGTATTAGGATATCCGAGGCCTAGGGAGTCTCTTCCTTTCCCGCCTTCATTGGCCCTTGTCTCATCTTTCCTGATACCCTCCTTCTGTGAGGGGTCAGCCTTCTTGTTCTTTTCCTTTTACCTCCTGCCTTGTGCTCAAGGCCCTTAAGGAGGCAGGGTGTATGTAGCCCAACCACTTCTGGTGCACCGTCGATAATGCTACACCCTCAGGGGCTCACGGCTGGTGAGTTCGGGAGTTGGCGACCCCGAGGGATTCCTGAGCTGGGTCCGTTTTCCCCTTTTTGTCCCTTCCCTTTGGGGCGGACCTTCTCCTCTCTCCCCTCTCCTCTCCTCTTTTCCTTCTGTTTCCTTTTCTCTTTAAGATTCCCGCACTGTTTTTGTTACTCGAATCACCGTGTATCTAAATTCCCTTTTAGCGATTTTTTTAAGGCATTTTTAGCCTACTTTCGATTTTTGCAAAAAATGAAAGTAGACTTATGAGATCAACACAGGGCGAAAAAAGTGTGTCTGTCTGTGTGTGTGTATGTGTGTGTGTGAGTCTGTGTGTGTGTGTGTGTATGTGTGTGTGTGAGTCTGTGTGTGTGTGTGTGTGTGTCTGTGTGTGTGTGAGTGTGTGTACTCTGAATGTCTGTCCCCCCCTATCAATTCGAACACGGTGAAACCGAATTGAACGAAATTTGGTACAGAGGTAGCACTAGTAAAGGACACCTCAGTGTCATACTTTATATCGCCGCCATCTTTACCAAAACAGAATGGCGGCCACTCAAATGTTCAAAACGTAAAATCAAATTACGGCTAAACTAATCATCCGATCTCTACCAAATTTGGTGACAACATACCGTTATATAGGACGCGTCTTTCACCCAAAATTCAAGGTCATCGGCCATGCCATTTCAGGATGGCGGCCGTGTGAATTATTCAACCATTTTAATAAATAGCTTAAGACCCACCAATTCCGATTATCGAGCCTAGGGGGGTTTAAGCTATCCTGAAGGTCGTGATCCGTTATTTATTATAATTTAATATTATAATATTATACAGTATGAGTGGCTTAAAAGAGCTGAGCCGTTTGTGTCACACGACAAGATGGCAGCTGTCCTCATGTGCCTGTCTTATATTTCAGTAGTTTTAGTATGTTGTATGTGATATACCGTACTGATACAATAATATAAACTTTGTATGAAATGATCTTTAATGAAGATGTACTGCAGTGAAGAAATCGTTTATTTAAAGTCATTATTTGCCAACAGTTTGTATCTAATATGTCAGTTAAGAACACCTGACGTCATGGATACGGTTAGCTCTGGGCTAGCATGTTAGTCTGACACGCAGTTGACTGGGGATCGAATACTGCTACAGTTAGGTTTTTTTTTCTTGAATTCTTTTACAAATGATGTGCACGAGCTTTTCCCACAGATACTGAATAAAATGTCATTTAGCTCAAAGGAGAGGATAAAGTATACACTCGTATATTAATAAAATCACAGTCCCAGCATCGCACATAAACAGAAGACATTAGAAAAAGGAGAATAGAAGAACTAGATACACGTTGTCATTAACCACAGCCTTCTTAATGCTTCTGTACGGTGCTGTCCTCTTGTGGGTTATGTGGGTAATATTGTTCCAAACATAACGCTGTGTAAATGCCTGAGTTGGCCTCCTGAAGTATGGCAATTTTGTAATACTGGTAGTTCAACTATTAGCCACGATCGCGCTCCGAATACCTTTAAACACTGCCAGCTGGATCGCCTCCCTCTTGGCTACTTTAAACTGCCTACTCATTCAACACCCATAGAACACTGCCATCGTAGTACATTACGATGGCAGTGCATAGGCGTACAAGATAAAGATTAATTCACTGATAGGTCGCAGCACCACCTACTGTGATTGGGGCGGAAGATGATTGGGGCTGAGGATTCTTAATTTTGCAGGCTGGCTTAATATAGAGATTAACGGACGTGAATGCATTACAATAAGTTAGTAGTTTTGTTATTCAATCATCATAAAGTATATAATATTGATCTTGACACTTACTGGCTTATTATCAATATAAAAGAAAACAAACAATACATTGTGGTTGGGGTGATTGTTTTAGGGATGAGGACAAAGAGTCATAAAGATACCCATACATTTAGGAGAAAGTAGGCTATATGTTCTTTGCTGAACATCTTGTTTGATCTATGTTGCATTTTGTAAGTTGTTTCGATCTAAATTACATCTCGCGATTGTTTTCAACCTCAATTGCATTTTGTAAAGATTGACAATCTAAATTGCTTTTTAGTAAGTCTTTCAATGCAGGTTGCCGGGCCTTTTAGTGAGTATTTTGAATTTCAATTGCATTTTGTAAGTATTTTCAACCAAAACCGCATTTCGCACGAATTTTGAATCTAAATTGCATTTTGTTTGGTGGGCATTTTGCACATATTTTGATTCTCAATTGCATTTTGTGGGTATTTTGAATCTAAATTACATTTGTCAAGTATTTTCAATCTAAATTGTTTTTTGTAAGTATTGTCAATCCACATGAGTCGTTTGAATCTACCGTACATTTTGTAAGCATTTTCAATTTCAATTGCATTTTGTAAGTATTTTGAATTTCAATTGCACTTTGTGAATAATTTGGATTGGAACTGGGATATTTCAATCTGAATTGCATTGTGTATTTTCAATTTCAATTTCCCCCCAGGGGCTCACATCTAGTGGGTTGTGGGTTGGCGACCACGGGGCCCCAGCTGAGTCCGGCATTGCTTCCACTTACTTGTGCCGGCTCCTCTCTTTCTTCTTTCCTGTCGACCTCCCTTGGTCAACTCTTGTTCTCTTCCGACCCCGACGGTATTAGGGTATCCGAGGCCTAGGGAGTCTCTTCCTTTCCCGCCTTCATTGGCCCTTGTCTCATCTTTTCTGATTCCCTCCTTCTGCGAGGGGTCAGCCTTCTTTTTCTTTTCCTTTTACCTCCTGCCTTGTGCTCAAGGCCCTTAAGGAGGCAGGGTGTATGTAGCCCCACCACTTCTGGTGCACCGTCGATAATGCTACACCCTCAGGGGCTCACGGCTGGTGAGTTCGGGCGTTGGCGACCCCGAGGGATTCCTGAGCTGGGTCCGTTTTCCCCTTTTTGTCCCTTCCCTTTGGGGCGGACCTTCTCCTCTCTCCCCTCTCCTCTCCTTTTTTCCTTCTATTTCCTTTTCTCTTTAAGATTCCCGCACTGTTTTTGTTACTCGAATCACCGTGTATCTAAATTCCCTTTTACCATTTTTTTTTAAGGCATTTTTGATCTATGTTGCATTTTGTAAGTCTCTTCGATCTAAATTACATCTCGCGATTGTTTTCAACCTCAATTGCATTTTGTAAAGATTGACAATCTAAATTGCTTTTAAGTAAGTCTTTCAATGCAGGCGTCAGGGCATTTTAGTGAGTATTTTGAATTTCAATTGCATTTTGTAAGTATTTTCAACCAAAACCGCATTTCGCACGAATTTTGAATCTAAATTGCATTTTGTTTGGTGGGCATTTTGCACATATTTTGATTCTCAATTGCATTTTGTGGGTATTTTGAATCTAAATTACATTTGTCAAGTATTTTCAATCTAAATTGCTTTTTGTAAGTATTGTCAATCCACATGAGTCGTTGGAATCTACCGTACATTTTGTAAGCATTTCCAATTTCAATTGCATTTTGTAAGTATTTTGAATTTCAATTGCACTTTGTGAATAATTTGGATTGGAACTGGGATATTTCAATCTGAATTGCATTGTGTATTTTCAATTTCAATTGCATTTTGTAAGTATTTTGAACCTCAATTGCATTTTGTACGTGTTTTCGATCTCATTTGCATTATGTAAGTATTTTGAATTTCAGTTGCATTTTGTAAGTATTTCGGCGCTACTTTGCATTTTGTACGTATTTTGAATCTAGCCTACGTTTTGTGGGTCTTTTTCAATCTATTCTTTTTGTGCAACTTTTCGTTCTAAATTCCCTTTTGTAGGACCATATTGTGAGTTGTTTCCATGCGAGTTCCTTTTTGTACGTATTTTCAGTCTTCGATAATTTTGTTCTGGTTTCCATTTCATTATCATTTTCGCTATCACCCAGATCATTAGGGGCCGATAACCTCGATGTTAGGCCCCTTAAAACAACAATTATCATCATCATCATCATCAATTTCAATTTCATTTTGTAAGTATTTTGAACCTCAATTGCATTTTGTACGTAATTTCGATCTCATTTGCATTTTGTAAGTATTTTGAATTTCAGTTGCATTTTGTAAGTATTTCGGCGCTACTTTGCATTTTGTACGTATTTTGAATCTAGCCTACGTTTTGTGGGTCTTTTTCAATCTATTCTTTTTTGCAACTTTTCGTTCTAAATTCCCTTTTGTTGGACCATATTGTGAGTTGTTTCTATGTGAGTTCCTTTTTGTACGTATTTTCCGTCTTCGATAATTTTGTTCTGGTTTCCATTTCATTATCATTTTCGCTATCACCCAGATCATTAGGGGCCGATAACCTCGATGTTAGGCCCCTTAAAACAACAATTATCATCATCATCATCAACTTCTGTGAGGGGTCAGCCTTCTTTTTCTTTTCCTTTTATCTCCTGCCTTGTGCTCAAGGCCCTTAAGGAGGCAGGGTGTATGTAGCCCCACCATTTCTGGTGCACCGTAGATAATGCTACACCCTCAGGGGCTCACGGCTGGTGAGTTCGGGAGTTGGCAACCCCGAGGGATTCCTGAGCTGGGTCCGTTTTCCCCTTTTGTCCCTTCCCTTTGGGGCGGACCTTCTCCTCTCTCCTCTCCTCTTTTCATTATATTTACTTTTCTCTTTAAGATTCCCGCACTGCTTTTTGTTACTTGGTTCACCGTGTATCTAAATTCCTTTCTGGCGTTTTTTAAGGCATTTTTAATCTACGTTGCTTTTTGTATGTTTTTTCGATCTAAATTACATCTCGCGATTGTTTTCAACCTCAATTGCATTTTGTAAAGATTGACAATCTAAATTGCTTTTTAGTAAGTCTTTCAATGCATGTGCCGGGCCTTTTAGTGAGTATTTTGAATTTCAATTGCATTTTGTAAGAATTTTCAACCAGTCGCCGCATTTCGCACGAATTTTAAATCAAAATTGCATTTTGTTTGGTGGGCATTTTGCACATATTTTGATTCTCAATTGCATTTTGTGGGTGTTTTGAATCTAAATTACATTTTGTCAAGTATTTTCAATCTAAATTGCTTTTTGTAAGTATTGTCAATCCACATGAGTCGTTAGAATCACGTACATTTTGTAAGCATTTTCATTTTCAATTGCATTTTGTAAGTATTTTGAATTTCGATTGCACTTTGTGAATAATTTGGATTGGAACTGGGATAGGGCCTATTTCAATCTGAATTGCATTGTGAATTTCAATTTCAATTGCATTTTGTAAGTATTTTGAACCTCAATTGCATTTTGTACGTATTTTCGATCTCATTTGCATTTTGTAATTATTTTGAATTTCAGTTGCATTTTGTAAGTATTTCGACGCTACTTTGTATTTTGTACGTATTTTGAATCTAGCCTACGTTTTGTGGGTCTTCTTTCAATCTATTCTTTTTGTGAATCTTTTCGTTGTAAGACCATATTGTGATTTGTTTCCCTCTGAGTTTTTCTTTGTACGTATTTTCCATCTCAGATAATTTTCGTTCTAGTTTCCATTTCATTCTCATTTTCGCTATCACCCAGATCATTAGGGGCCGATAACCTCGATGTTAGGCCCCTTAAAACAACAATTATCATCATTATCAACCTTTTTCCATTAACCGTGGAACCAGTCCGGAAAAGGTTTTGCCTCTCTTTAACACACCCTTTGGCAGGCCAAATGTGCAACGGTAAGCAACTTCTCCTTGTACCAATATGTTGTTTTTGCTTTTTTTAGAAAAATTCTTTTCGCAGGAGTGAATTGAAAATGCCACGAGCCGACAGGTTTGAAAACATCTCGAAGCTTCCAGTCAAATATTGACACTTCACAACCAGGCTGGAAAAGCTTACCATGTCCGCTGAAAATCTCATTGTATACCTCCGGCTTAAAGATAGCCTCTCTTTTTCGCACAACTTTCTCTATACGTGCGAACACCCTGTCGGGTGGTAAAAAGGAATGTCCAACTACAGGAAAGTAAATTTCAATTTTTTTCACATTCACTGGTGCAGATAGAAGCCATTTACTAACCATACAAGAATACTGTTCTTATTCTGTCCACCGCATCCATCTGCAAATAGACGCACGGTTTTCTTTTTTGACAGATCGATACTGTTAAGAGCATGAAACAAACAACTTGCAATTTCATTTGCACCTCTACGAAATTCAGCTTCATTCCACGAATAGATCATCACATTTTCGGGCGTCAGCGACGTCTTAGAGCTTCCAAAAACTACGGTGAAGTTATACACATTTATTTGCCTGCTGAATTAAGCACTTTGGTCAGTTAGCTTGGGCAATAGCATGTTCTTCTGTCAATCAAAGGAAACAGTCTGAATAGACTCATCTTCCTCTCCCCCCTGTGGGTGGGGGGTTTAGAATACACCCACGGTATCCCCTGCCTGTCGTAAGAGGCGACTAAAAGGGGCGACCTTGGCTATACTTTAAGGACTCCGCGTTGTTTTGTGAATTGTACCCCCCAGTGGGTGAGAGGAAGCGAATACATCCACGGTAATCCCTGCCAGTCGTAAAAGGCGACTAAAAGGGCTTCTTGGAACGGTCCCCTTTCGAGGGTTTGACAGTCAGCTCTAAAAGACATACACCCGTGCGGTATAACTCTCATTAGGTTATATCCCACTTCTTTCCGTTACTGCTTTCAGGGTCTGGCAACCAAAATTTCTACATGTGCGTGCTGTTAGGGGATGGGCCACTTACGCTTGCGACTACGCTCGAAAGCCTGTTCCGGTCTTGGCCGCGCCGACAGGTGGGTGTGCCATGTACCCGTGCAGTAGTATCCGCCTGACTACGCAGGTCCCCGCACAGCCGAATGTCTGAGCTGTAAAATCCAGTATATGCCAAGGGGTACATGCCGATACGGCATTGTAAAACATCGGACCCCCGGGCAATGCCTTCCAAGCTAGGCGGGCCTTGCCCTGGCTGGGTAGCGCCTACTGTGACAGCCCGTGATCGGATGTCGATGGCATTCGGGGAGGATGATCTGGCCATCGGTTCCAAAAGAAAAATCCCCAACCAGGGTGGTCCTACACCCAAACAGGGTGGTCCTACACCCAAGTCTTTAACATTTGATTCCCTACGGGGATCAACCCCCTGGGAACAATCTGTGCGTGAAAATCTGGGTGCTAACACCCCCAAGTTTCTGGTAGCTACCAGAACAGATGTCCCCCAGGGGCTCACATCTAGTGGGCGTGGTTTGGCGACCACGGGGCCCCAGCTGAGTCCAGCATTGCTTCCACTTACTTGTGCCGGGCTCCTCTCCGTCTTCTTTCCTGTCGACCTCACTTGGTCAACTCTTGTTCTCTTCCGACCCCGACGGTATTAGGGTATCCGAGGCCTAGGGAGTCTCTTCCTTTCCCGCCTTAATTGGCCCTTGTCTCATCTTTCCTGATACCCTCCTTCTGTGAGGGGTCAGCCTTCTTTTTCTTTCCCTTTTACCTCCTGCCTTGTGCTCAAGGCCCTAAAGGAGGCAGGGTGTATGTAGCCCCTCCACTTCTGGTGCACCGTAGATAATGCTACACCCTCAGGGGCTCACGGCTGGTGAGTTCAGGAGTTGGCGACCCCGAGGGATTCCTGAGCTGGGTCTGTTTTCCCTTTTGTCCCTTACCTTTGGGGCGGACCTTCTCCTCTCTCCCCTCTCTCCCCTCTCCGCTCCTCTCCTCTTTCTTTTCATTATATTTACTTTTCTCTTCAGGATTCCCGCACTGTTTTTTTTCTTTTTGTTATTTGGTTCACCGTGTATCTAAATTCCTTTCTGGCGATTTTAAGGCATTTTTAATCTACGTTGCTTTTTGTATGTTTTTTCATTCTAAATTACATCTCGCGATTGTTTTCAACCTCAATTGCATTTTGTAAAGATTGCCAATCTAAATTCCTTTTTAGTAAGTCTTTCAATGCATGTGCCCGGGCCTTTTAGTGAGTATTTTGAATTTCAATTGCATTTTGTAAGAATTTTCAAACAACGCCGCATTTCGCACGAATTTTGAATCAAAATTGCATTGTGTTTGGTGGGCAGTTTGCACATATTTTGATTCTCAATTGCATTTTGTGGGTATTTTGAATCTAAATTACATTTTGTTAAGTATTTTCAATCTAAATTGGATTTTGTAAGTATTGTCAATCCACATGAGTCGTTAGAATCACCGTGCATTTTGTAAGCATTTTCAATTTCATTGCATTTTGAAAGTATTTTGAATTTTGTTTGCACTTTGTGAATAATTTGGATTGGAACTGGGATAGGGCCTATTTCAATCTGAATTGCATTGTGCATTTTCAATTTCAATTGCATTTTGTAAGTATTTTGAACCTCAATTGCATTTTGTACGTATTTTCGATCTCATTTGCATTTTGTAAGTATTTTGAATTTCAGTTGCATTTTGTAAGTATTTCGACTCTACTTTGCATTTTGTACGTATTTTGTATCTAGCCTACGTTTTGCGGGTCTTTTTCAATCTATTCTTTTGTGAATCTTTTCGTTCTAAATTCCCTTTTGTAAGACCATATTGTGATTTGTTTCCCTCTGAGTTTTTCTTTGTACGTATTTTCCATCTCAGGTAATTTTCGTTCTAGTTTCCATTTCATTCTCATTTTCGCTATCACCCAGATCATTAGGGGCCGATAACCTCGATGTTAGGCCCCTTAAAACAACAATTATCATCATCATCATCATCAGAACAGATGGGGGTGATTTCAAGCTGGTAAAGAGTATTTTGTTTTCTCGCCACATAGAAGGTGTCTATGGTGAGCTTGAGAAAGTACAAAAGATGAGGAACGGTAGCTTGTTGCTCAAGACTAGGACTGGTGAGCAAGTTGAACGACTTTTGCAATGTAACCACTTTTGTGACATTCCCGTCAAAGTGGAAAAGCACGCATCCCTGAATCTGGTCCGAGGAGTTATTTTCCACCGGGACCTGATTCTGAACACTGACGAGGAGCTCAAGGAGGATATACAGCACCGTCACGTGACTGATGTCCGGCGCATTACGCGCAAGGTCAAGTGTCAAATCGTGGATACTGGTGCTTTCATTATTTCCTTTGAGCTTTCGGTGCTCCCGGAGAAAGTCAAGGTTACAAGTTACCGTTGTGACGTCCGGCCTTATATCCCTCCACCCATGAGGTGTTATAAGTGCCAGAAGTTCGGGCACATGTTATCCCGATGCTCGAGCCCCGAAATCTTCGGAACATGCGGTAAGGTACCACACGAAGCGGAAGAGTGCACAACACCTTATCAGTGCACTAACTGCCCTGGATTTCATTCTCCTCGGGACAGGAACTGCCCTGTCTTCCTGAGTGAGAAGAAAATCCAGGAGATCAAAACCCTGGATGGTCTTGCCTACCAGGAGGCCCGCAAGAAGTACCATACCACGATTCTCCAACGATTGATTATAGAGCCATAATACCAAATTTGGTTCCGTCTACCTCATCTTTTGTACCAGGTGTGAAACCTGCAACTGAGTTTCCTGTTCCGAAACATGCACCTATTATTATACCGGAAAGCCCGAAGGTGACTTCAACTCCACCTTCGGCCAGCACGAAGGCTGTGCGAGCGAAGGCTGCTCCGCCCGCACAGCAGGGGAGGAAGTTGAAGACTTACTCCCCATTCGTGAGGAGGTCGAAGACTTTCTCCCCACCCAAACGGTCGGCGAAAGCCGCGCCGAAGCCGGCGGAGTCGGCATCGTCGACCAGGGTCAGGAATTCGGCTCCTGACCCGTCTATATATCTTAAAGAGGCGGGTAAGGGTAAGAAGGGACCCCGCACTACGCATTCCCTTTCTCCCAAAAAGGGGAAGCCATCCGCGCCAACACCTGCGGATGCTTCTGCGCCTGGGGACGTTTCGGTCCCCAGATATGCGCGCTCCCCACGGAAATCCCCCCGCCGCCGAACTGCGTCTATGAAATCTTCCACCGAGTCGATTCACTCCATGACCTCGCCTGAGGACATGGAGATTATAGTCGACGTAGTGACTGTATATCCTCCAGAGTCAAAGTTGGAGTAGCTTGCTGCTCCAACTTATTCCCTAAGTTCACACAATGGCACTGTTACAGTGGAATTGTAACAGTTATGACAGGCATTTGACAGAACTCCGTCAGCTTATTGCCCAATACGCAGCGAGTATAGTCTGCCTACAGGAAACAAACCTCAGACCTGATCACGAGACTGTTCTGAGAGGTTTCCGACTATACTCTAAAGAGCGACAAGACGCCGGCCGGGCTTCCGGGGGCGTTTGTACCTTCGTTCGCTCTGACTGCTATAGTGAGGAGTTTCCCTTCGCCACTCCTCTGGAAGCTATTGCAGTTCGCGTGTCCTTGCCTGCTATGACAACTGTTTGTAACGTGTACCTTCCACCGAACCAGCCCCTTGATATTACTGACGTCTTTGACCTTGTTGATCAACTTCCAGTCCCTTTCCTACTCGTGGGTGATTTCAACTCTCATCACCCCCAATGCGGATCACCATCTTCCTGCCCCAGAGGAAGGGACGTGGAGGGCTTAATTCAAGGGTTGGATTTATCTCTATTAAATACAGGGGAAGCTACACATTTTAGCTTAGCGCACGGCACGTACTCACACATTGACTTGAGTGTGTGTAGCCGTGCGCTGGTCCCCCTATTTGGTTGGTATGTACACGACGACCTCTGTGACAGTGACCATTTCCCGATCGTTCTTACCCTTCTGACCCAGACGCCCGTGGAGTTCCCCTGTCGATGGGTTCTTAAGCGGGCAAATTGGCCCTCGTTTCAAGAACGAGCTGTGTTCATTGATCTTGGTTGCCGGAGCGTCGATGACGAGGTACAGCACATCACCGATGTGCTTCTTGCTGCCGCCGATGAGTCCATTCCATTCTTTTCTGGGACTCCTCGTCGCAAACTCGTCCCTTGGTGGACAGAGGATATTGCAGCGGCAATAAGAGACCGTCGTCGAGCTCACAAGCACTACCGTCGGCGTCCAACCATGGCCAATTTGGTGGCGTTTAAGAAATTTCGTGCCAAGGCACGGATTCTTATTCGCCAGAGTAAGAAACAATCCTGGGAACGGTATGTGTCTTCTATTACGGCACATACTCCCTCCTCTCAAGTGTGGACTAAACTACGACGCATTTCGGGCATTCAGACATCTTCTACTGTACCGGGAATTTCCATTGCTAATGAACTGGTTACAGATCCTTATCGCGTTGCAAACCATCTCGCCTCGTATTTTGCGGATATATCCGGTTCCGATAACTATGAACCTGCCTTCGTGGCCCTGAAGTGCGAAGCGAAACGTTTCCAGCTTGGTTTTGCTTCCCGCGCTTCGGAGGAGTACAACGTGCCCTTTACGGAGTGGGAACTCCGCGGAGCGCTGGCGCTCTGCAGGGACACGTCTCCTGGCCCGGATAATAGTCACAACCAGATGCTTAAACACCTTAACGACGAGAGCATTCGCTATTTGCTCAGGGTGTTTAATCGTATCTGGTTGGAAGGTGTGTTTCCAGCGCAATGGCAGGAAGGTATCATTATACCTATCCTCAAGCCCGATAAGGATCCCAAATTGACAGGGAGTTACAGACCTATTTGTCTCACTAACGGTTTGTGCAAGCTCTTTGAGAGGATGGTCAATCGGCGCCTAGTGTGGGTCCTGGAGAAACGGGGACTCCTGTCTGAATACCAGTGTGGTTTCAGGGCGTCTCGGTGTACCAACGACCATCTGGTACGCCTGGAGACCGCCATACGGGACATTTTTCTCCGGAGACAGCACCTAGTCGCTGTTTTCTTTGACCTCGAGAAGGCCTATGACACCACTTGGCGTTACGGCATCCTCTCTACCCTGCATCAATGGAAATTCCGATGTAACTTGCCGGTTTTTATTGCGAATTTTCTGTCCCTTCGCCTGTTCCGTGCCCGAATAGGGGGGGACATATTCGCAATATCATATACAGGAAAACGGAGTCCCACAGGGATCGGTGCTTAGCGTAATATTATTTGCGATTGCCATAAACGGTATAGTCGCTGCTGCTGGTCCAGCAGAGGTACCGTCGCTATATGTAGACGACTTCGCTCTACATTATAGTGCGCAAAATATGGCGGTCGCTGAACGACAGCTACAACAAGCTATTCGGAGAGTGGAACGCTGGACACTGGAGCATGGCTTTCGATTCTCAACCGCTAAGTCCTCGGTTGTCCATTTCTGCCGAAAGCGCACCCTCCATCCAGATCCTGAGCTTTATCTGGGCAATGTTGCTTTGCCTGTTGTTGCTGCGTACCGGTTCCTTGGGCTCCTTTTCGATCAGAAATTGACGTGGGAACCACACGTGCGGTGTTTGAAAACTGCCTGCGCTAAGAAACTCAACATGTTGCGGTTTCTTAGCGGCACATCATGGGGGGCGGACCGCGCGGTGCTCCTGCGTTTTTATAAGACACTGATTTTATCTAGGTTAGATTATGGCAGTGTAGGATATGGTTCGGCCCGTAAGTCTGTGCTTGCTAAACTGGACAGTGTCCACCACGGCGGTGTGAGGCTGGCGACGGGTGCCTTTCGGACAAGCCCAGTCGTCAGCTTGCTCGCCGAGGCTGGCGTACCTCCTTTTCACCTGAGGCGCCAACAATTACTGCTGACCTATGCTGCAATTATTCGTCAGATGCCACTTCAACCAAGCTATCCATGTTTGTTTTCCAATCCGAATCGCCGGCTGTATGATGTGCTCGCCCGAGCCACTCGGCCGGCGGGGATTCGCTTGGATGACTTACACCGTCAGTTCCGATTTCCTTCTGTCTCCTGTATCGTCCGAGTACCTAGCAAGGCCCCTCCGTGGATGGTCTCTCGCCCTGATATCATCCTGGATCTGCACACCGGCCCCAAGTCGGACACTGACTCCTCCGTCCATCGGAGGCTGTTCCAGTCCGTGGTGACACGGTATCCGGGATCGGGGCTTCTATTCACGGACGGTTCGATGGTAAACGAGAAAGTAGGCTGTGCATTTGTGGTTGAGGATCGTCGGTTTCTCTTTTCACTTCCCGAGGCCTGTGGCGTGTACACTGCGGAGCTCTATGCCATCTTAGAGGCTCTGCGGTACACGTTATCAGACGATCACCAGCACTTTCTTGTATACTGACTCTCTGGGTGCGCTGCAGGCGATCGATGTGTGTTTCCCGAAGCACCCGTTGGTCCAGCGTGTGCACGACCTGCTCGTCATTTCGCTTAACGCTGGGACCGGGGTGACCTTTGTGTGGCTTCCTAGCCACATGGGTATTGCGGGAAACGAGCTTGCTGATCAGGCGGCGAGAGAGGCAGTCGCACTGCCCTCGCTACCATATAAGGTGCCTGCTAGTGATGTGCGCTCTCAGTTGCGGCATTCGATCCTGTCGCATTGGGAGGAGGCATGGCGTGCCACGCCTCCACCCAACAAACTGAGAGGCATCAAGGAGACAACGAAGGTGTGGAAATCTTCCTTCCGATCTCTCCGGAAGGAAGCTGTGGTACTCTGTCGACTCCTGATCGGCCATGGGATTTCTACGCACTCCCACTTGCTAAAGAGAGAAGATCCTCCTGTGTGTACTTGCGGCGCCCTCCTAATCGTGGCACACCTTCTCTTGGAGTGTGTGGATCTGGCCTATCTGCGAGGGACTCTTAAACTGCCTAATACCCTCTCCCTTATTCTCCGTGATGACGGGCCGTCAGCTGACCTCGTCATCCGGTTCATGAGGGAGAGTGGTTACTTTTTTAAGTTTTAATGTGTAGTTACGACTTTTAATTCTGGTTAAATCTGTTTTATGTTTTTTATTGTGTTATGTATTGTATTGTTCACTATGCCTTATTTGTTTTATCCTTTTTTACCATCCGGCTTTTATTCTTTTTATTCAAATAAGGCATAATTTTTTGGGGCTCACTGTCTGTTTTATGAACACCATTTTCGCTTCATCCATGGCAGTGAGTTATTTTTATCTACATCCTTTCATTTCACGCCATTTCATTTCATTAGGGGCCGATAACCTCGATGTTAGGCCCCTTAAAACAACAATTATCATCATCATCATCTACATGAAATAGTTCTACCATGGTCTCTTCCGCGGTTCTGGTGTATTCTCCATTTTCTCGTTGGAGTGAGTTTATGCTGTTTCGGCTATCCTTAGAGAGAATTCTTTGAAGTCTGCCACATTCCGGAGTCTCATCTATCTGCGTGCCGTACCTTCTCCAAGACTCTCTCTTTGCCGATCTTAGGCTGTGTTGTAATCAGTCAGAGATCTCCTGTATTCCTCCCATTTTCCTGATTTTTAAACTGCATTAGACAGTCTTCTTACCTGTTTTCTTTGGTCTGCTAGGTCTTTACTCCACCAAGGAATATTCCTGTTGGACAGCCTGGCTAACAGAGGGCAGGTTTCTTTGTAGGCTGAAATTATTGCATCCTGTAATTGCTCTGCAACAATTTCAACTTCATCTGTACTTAACATTTCTATTTATTCCCCTGAGATTCTGATCTAGTTCTCTTTTGAAGCTGTCCCAGACTCTTCTCCGGGGATTTCAGTAATATTCTGTTTGTCGTTCTAATCCCGCCATGTCGAATATTATATATCTGTTGTTTGAACAACTAACTTCCTCAGATACATGTCATTCACTTATTCTCCCCCTAGGGGCTCACATCTAGTGGGTCCCCCAGGGGCTCACTTCTAGTGGGCGTGGGTTGGCGACCACGGGGCCCCAGCTGAGTCCGGCATTGCTTCCACTTACTTGTGCCGGGCTCCTCTCCGTCTTCTTTCCTGTCGACCTCACTTGGTCAACTCTTGTTCTCTTCTGACCCCGACGGTATTAGGATATCCGAGGCCTAGGGAGTCTCTTCCTTTCCCGACTTAATTGGCCCTTGTCTCATCTTTCCTGATACCCTCCTTCTGTGAGGGGTCAGCCTTTTTTTCTTTTCCTTTTACCTCCTGCCTAGTGCTCAAGGCCCTTAAGGAGGGAGGGTGTATGTAGCCCCACCACTTCTGGTGCATCCTAGCTAATGCTACACCCTCAGGGGCTCACGGCTGGTGAGTTCGGGAGTTGGCGACCCCGAGGGATTCCTGAGCTGGGTCCGTTTTCCCCCTTTTGTCCCTTCCCTTTGGGGCGGACCTTCTCCTCTCTCCCCTCTCCTCTCCTCTCCACTCCTCTTTCCCTGATATTTACTTTTCTCTTTAAGATTCCCGCACTGTTTTTGTTACTTCACCGTGTGTCTAAATTCCTTTCTAGCGATTTTTTAAGGCATTTTTAATCTACGTTGCTTTTTGTATGTTTTTTCGATCTAAATTACATCTGGCGATTGTTTTCAACCTCAATTGCATTTTGTAAAGATTGACAATCTAAATTGCTTTTTGGTAAGTCTTTCAATGCAGGTAGCCGAGCCATTTAGTGAGAATTTTGAATTTCAATTGCATTTTGTAAGTATTTTCAACCATCCCCCAGGGGCTCACATCTTGTGGGCGTGGGTTGGCGACCACGGGGCTCCAGCTGAGTCCGGCATTGCTTCCACTTACTTGTGCCGGGTTCCTCTCTGTCTTCTTTCCTGTCGACCTCACTTGGTCAACTCTTGTTCTCTTCTGACCCCGACGGTATTAGGGCATCCGAGGCCTAGGGAGTCTCTTCCTTTCCCGCCTTAATTGGCCCTTGTCTCATCTTTTCTGATACCCTCCTTCTGCGAGGGGTCAGCCTTCTTGTTCTTTTCCTTTTACCTCCTGCCTTGTGCTCAAGGCCCTTAAGGAGGCAGGGTGTATGTAGCCCCACCACTTCTGGTGCACCGTCGATAATGCTACACCCTCAGGGGCTCACGGCTGGTGAGTTCGGGCGTTGGCGACCCCGAGGGATTCCTGAGCTGGGTCCTTTTTCCCCTTTTGTCCCTTCCCTTTGGGGCGGACCTTCTCCTCTCTCCCCTCCCCTCTCCTCTTTTCCTTCTATTTCCTTTTCTCTTTAAGATTCCCGCACTGTTTTTGTTACTCGAATCACCGTGTATCTAAATTCCCTTTTATCGATTTTTAAGGCATTTTTGATCTATGTTGCATTTTGTAAGTTTTTTCGATCTAAATTACATCTCGCGATTGTTTTCAACCTCAATTGCATTTTGTAAAGATTGACAATCTAAATTGCCTTTTAGTAAGTCTTTCAATGCAGGTTGCGGGGCCTTTTAGTGAGTATTTTGAATTTCAATTGCATTTTGTAAGTATTTTCAACCAAAACCACATTTCGCACGCCCCCCAGGGGCTCACATCTAGTGGGCGTGGGTTGGCGACCACGGGACCCCCAGCTGAGTCCGGCATTGCTTCCACTTACTTGTGCCGGGCTCCTCTCTGTCTTCTTTCCTGTCGACCTCACTTGGTCAACTCTTGTTCACTTCTGACCCCGACGGTATTAGGGTATCCGAGGCCTAGGGAGTCTTTTCCTTTCCCGCCTTAATTGGCCCTTGTCTCATCTTTTCTGATACCCTCCTTCTGCGAGGGGTCAGCCTTCTTTTTCTCTTCCTTTTACCTCCTGCCTTGTGCTCTAGGCCCTTAAGGAGGCAGGCTGTATGTAGCCCCACCACTTCTGGTGCACCCTAGATAATGCTACACCCTCAGGGGCTCACGGCTGGTGAGTTCGGGAGTTGGCGACCCCGAGGGATTCCTGAGCTGGGTCCGTTTTCCCCTTTTGTCCCTTACCTTTGGGGCGGACCCTCTCCTCTTTCACTTTCCTATCTGCCTTTCATGGCTCTCCTTCCTTCCAAGTCCCTCAATCCGCCTTCTCCGAGGGTTGAGGGCATTTCTTTTCCTTCTGTCCTTTTATTTGCCTTATTCTCCTTCAGTTTTCCATTTCTTCTTCTAGTATGTAGGTTAGTAGTTATTTTTAGTTTTAAGTTCGCTTTTCATTTTCATCTTCACGATCACCCAAACCATCAGGGGCCGATAACCTAGATGTTAGGCCCCTTAAAACAACAATTATCATCATCATCATCACATTTCGCACGAATTTTGAATCTAAATTGCATTTTGTTTGGTGGGCATTTTGCACATATTTTGATTCTTAATTGCATTTTGTGGGTATTTTGAATCTAAATTACATTTTGTCAAGTATTTTCAATCTAAATTGCTTTTTGTAAGTATTGTCAATCCACATGAGTCGTTGGAATCACCGTACATTTTGTAAGCATTTTCAATTTCAATTGCATTTTGTAAGTATTTTGAATTTCGATTGCACTTTGTGAATAATTTGGATTGGAACTGGGATAAGGCCTATTTCATTCTGAATTGCATTGTGTATTTTCAATTTCAATTGCATTTTGTAAGTATTTTGAACCTCAATTGCATTTTGTACGTATTTTCGATCTCATTTGCATTTTGTAAGTATTTTGAATTTCAGTTGCATTTTGTAAGTATTTCGACGCTACATTGCATTTTGTACGAATTTTGAACCTAGCCTTCATTTTGTGGGTATTTTTCAATCTATTCCTTTTGTGACTCTTTTCGTTCTAAATTCCCTTTTGTAAGAACATTTTGTGAGTCGTTTCACTCCGAGTTCCTTTTTGTAAGTATTTTCCGTCTCACTTAATTTTCGTTCTGGTTTCCGTTTCATTAATATCTTCGCTATCACCCAGGTCATTAGGGGCCGATAACCTAGATGTTAGGCCCCTTAAAACAACAATTATCATCATCATCATATTTTCAACCAAAACCGCATTTCGCACGAATTTTGAATCTAAATTGCATTTTGTTTGGTGGGCATTTTGCACATATTTTGATTCTTAATTGCATTTTGTGGGTATTTTGAATCTAAATTACATTTTGTCAAGTATTTTCAATCTAAATTGCATTTTGTAAGAATTGTCAATACACATGAGTCGTTTGAATCTACCGTACATTTTGTAAGCATTATCAACTTCAATTGCATTTTGTAAGTATTTTGAATTTCAATTGCACTTTGTGAATAATTTGGATTGGAACTGGGATATTTCAATCTGAATTGCATTGTGTATTTTCAATTTCAATTGCATTTTGTAAGTATTTTGAACCTCAATTGCATTTTGTACGTAATTTCGATCTCATTTGCATTTTGTAAGTATTTTGAATTTCAATTGCATTTTGTAGGTATTTCGTCGCTACATTGCATTTTGTACTTATTTTGAACCTAGCCTTCATTTTGTGGGTATTTTTCAATCTATTCCTTTCGTGAATCTTTTCGTTCAAAATTTCCTTTTGTAAGAACATTTTGTGAGTTGTTTCAATCTGAGTTCCTTTTTGTAAGTATTTTCCGTCTCACTTAATTTTCGTTCTGGTTTCCGTTTCATTATCATTTTCGCTATCACCCAGATCATTCGGGGCCGATAACCTAGATGTTCGGCCCCTTAAAACAACAATTATCATCATCATCATGTCAGTATTTACGTTGTATTTGCTATTCAACTACTAGGTATCGATTTGTTTGGTACACATGTGTGTGTGTTTGTCATTTAAATAGTTACACGCGTTAAAAATACAGAATATATAATAAATGTGCTAATAGTCATAATAATAAATGAACTGTAATGAATGAATGGTTTGAACTTAAAATGAGTACTTTTCACAATTGGTTTCCTTGCAAATGTTTTAAGTTTAATATCACAGTAACACACGTTATAAATGTTATGTCTCAATAATGAAATATCAAAAAACCTCAGTTTATTGCATAAATTGCAAAAGTTATTAGTTGTTTTCAGCGTATGATGGAGGGGTTATTCTTATAGATTGAGATATTAAGTTCGATGATTGTTGAACATTGTTAAAAGAATCATTACTCATTGACAGGTGCGAATTGGTGTTAGTTGAATTTTCACCTGGAAAACTAGTGGCGGTCGAGCCGTTGGACACATTTGGTAAAGCGCGGTCAATTGATGATGCCCTCGATGATTGTAGAGAAGATAAAACATGTCCGCTTGTCATTGGCTGGTGAGGATTGACGTAACCCTGGAGGGGGCGCGTCACGGTCTTTTCGACCGGGTGCAGAGATAAATGTTTATAGTTCTTAACGTAGTGGGCCGTTAGATTCCATCCCGTCAGTACCTTACATTGGACTCGTCCACTGTCGGTGTGCGTAAACAGTTCACCCCTCCCGCTCCTCAGTTTCAGCCAGAGTGCATTGTTTAACAGACCCGGTCTAAACCTTCTGGCGCGCCCCATGACGTATGCGTGTTTATGAGTTAAGTTTTACTTTTATTTTTCAGTTAATCTAGTGGGAAAGTTTCCATCCCGTCAGTACCTTACATTGGACTCGTCCACTGTCGGTGTGCGTAAACAGTTCACCCCTCCCGCTCCTCAGTTTCAGCCAGAGTGCATTGTTTAACAGACCCGGTCTAAACCTTCTGGCGCGCCCCATGACGTATGCGTGTTTATGAGTTAAGTTTTACTTTTATTTTTCAGTTAATCTAGTGGGAAAGTTTCCATCCCGTCAGTACCTTACATTGGACTCGTCCACTGTCGGTGTGCGTAAACAGTTCACCCCTCCCGCTCCTCAGTTTCAGCCAGAGTGCATTGTTTAACAGACCCGGTCTAAACCTTCAGGCGCGCCCCATGACGTATGCGTGTTTATGAGTTAAGTTTTACTTTTATTTTTCAGTTAATCTAGTGGGAAAGTTTCCATCCCGTCAGTACCTTACATTGGACTCGTCCACTGTCGGTGTGCGTAAACAGTTCACACCTCCCGCTCCTCAGTTTCAGCCAGAGTGCATTGTTGAACGGACCCGGTCTAAACCTTCAGGCGCGCCCCATGACGTATGCGTGTTTATGAGTTAAGTTTTACTTTTATTTTTCAGTTAATCTAGTGGGAAAGTTTCCATCCCGTCAGTACCTTACATTGGACTCGTCCACTGTCGGTGTGCGTAAACAGTTCACCCCTCCCGCTCCTCAGTTTCAGCCAGAGTGCATTGTTTAACAGACCCGGTCTAAACCTTCAGGCGCGCCCCATGACGTATGCGTGTTTATGAGTTAAGTTTTACTTTTATTTTTCAGTTAATCTAGTGGGAAAGTTTCCATCCCGTCAGTACCTTACATTGGACTCGTCCACTGTCGGTGTGCGTAAACAGTTCACACCTCCCGCTCCTCAGTTTCAGCCAGAGTGCATTGTTGAACGGACCCGGTCTAAACCTTCAGGCGCGCCCCATGACGTATGCGTGTTTATGAGTTAAGTTTTACTTTTATTTTTCAGTTAATCTAGTGGGAAAGTTTCCATCCCGTCAGTACCTTACATTGGACTCGTCCACTGTCGGTGTGCGTAAACAGTTCACCCCTCCCGCTCCTCAGTTTCAGCCAGAGTGCATTGTTTAACAGACCCGGTCTAAACCTTCAGGCGCGCCCCATGACGTATGCGTGTTTATGAGTTAAGTTTTACTTTTATTTTTCAGTTAATCTAGTGGGAAAGTTTCCATCCCGTCAGTACCTTACATTGGACTCGTCCACTGTCGGTGTGCGTAAACAGTTCACCCCTCCCGCTCCTCAGTTTCAGCCAGAGTGCATTGTTTAACGGACCCGGTCTAAACCTTCTGTCGCGCCCCATGACGTATGCGTGTTTATGAGTTAAGTTTTACTTTTATTTTTCAGTTAATCTTTTATTGTTTAAGTGACTTTGAGCATTATTTATAAGCTGGTTCATTATTATTTACTTGTTTTGTAACAATAAAAATAGTTTTTGCGTCATTTGTGTTATTTTTTCGCGACCCGGTCGAAAACACCGTGCGCCTCCTTACGTGATTATTCTTTCGCGCCCTCTCCAGGGTTGAATTTTCCGGGTGTTCAATTACTGAAGCTGATCTTGGTATTTTTTCCAGTTCTTTCTAGTAAGAAACCGTCTAGCTCGTACATAACATCTCTTTCAACTGCAGGGATTTCTCTTTTTTTGCATCCCCCAGGGGCTCACATCTAGTGAGAAGTGGGTTGGAGACCACGGGGCCTCAGCTGAGTCCGGCATTGCTTTCACTTACTTGTGCCGGGCTCCTCTCTGTCTTCTTTCCTGTCGACCTCACTTGGTCAACTCTTGTTCTCTTCCGACCCCGACGGTATTAGGGTATCCGAGGCCTAGGGAGTCTCTTCCTTTCCCGCCTTAATTGGCCCTTGTCTCATCTTTTCTGATACCCTCCTTCTGCGAGGGGTCAGCCTTCTTTTTCTTTTCATGTTATCTCCTGCCTTCTGCTCAATGCCCTCAAGGAGGCAGGGTGTATGTAGCCCTACCACTTCTGGTGCACCCTGGATATTGCTACACCCTCAGGGGCTCATGGCCCCTTAAAACAACAATTATCATCATCATCATCATCATCATCATCTTCTTCTTCTTCAGCTCCAAACTGGTTAAACTGTTCATTTTCACATATGCTATTCCAAGCGTCACTAACAAGCTTTTTATCTTTATGTCTCTCGTGGGAAGGATCCCACAGAACAGGCTCACTGTGGTATAGTCCAGAAACAACAGCGTTTCCTCAATAAATAAAGAGATCTCACCAGTTAACAAATAAATCAAATAAATAATCAACGATCACTGCACTGAATTCTGTAGACAGAGCGCGTGCGTGGCTACACGAATGCAAGGGAGTGTGTACACGCTCAAGTTGTTACCTGTCCGCGCTCGTCTTCTTTGATCCGTGTCGAACACCAATATTGGCGCTGCGAACTACCGCGAATGTACACGAGCACGCCGGGTACACTATCGCGCTCGTCTTAGTTCGCCTACATTCGCCGATAGTGTACTGCTAGCTTAAAAGACATACATCCGTGCGATATAACTCTCATGAGGTTATTTATATAGATATATTATATAGATATATTTATTTTTTCTGGCAAGATCTAACCTGATTATACAATTTATACATAATGAATAATACAAATACAACTTAAATCTAACAATATTACAAGGTTGATACAATATAAAATACATATAAAATGGATTAGCTTGGTGTAGGCAGTAAATTGTTGTATTGCTAGGGCGAATAACTAAGATACTTGGAAGTACTTTTAAAATTAGAGGAAGGTAAGGAAATACTGATAATGTAGACTAATGATGGTGATGTTGATGATCGATCTTCTTTAGATACATGCATTCAGTGTCTGGCACTAACAACTTCTTTATGTGCGTGCTGTTAGGGGATGGGCCGCTTACGTGTTCGACTACGCTCGAAAGCCTGTCCGGTCTTGGCCAAGCCGACAGGTGGGTGCGCCAAGTACCCGTGCAGCAGTATCCGCCTGACTATGCAGGCCCCCGCACGGCCGAATGTCAGAGCTGAATAATCAATTTGGGGAAGGGGGGAGGGACAAGATAGGAACGCTAAGAAAGAAATAGTTCGGGTGCATTATACATGTTGATAATATATTCATAAATAGTTTCATTTCGTTGCGCCACTATCTGTTTCACAATATAGGCCTAGTACTCTAAAATATGTTTTGAAAAGTCAAACACAAAAGCTCCAGAAAAAAAAACCGAGCATATTTCTTGCTCTACCAATGTTACTATTTGCACATGTCACACACATGAATAACATCTTCATCCTCTACACCAGCACATTCGCAGTGAGGCCAACCTTGACATTTTAAACATTGAACCCACCCTTCTGTCGACCCAGAAAACAAATGACCACAGAAAATGCATTCAGTGTTGCCACTTTCTTCATCTGAAGAACTTTCCTTTCTTTCGGAACGAAGGATGGTCTCTTTTGTTTCATCTTGCTCTGCTGAAGGTTCAGTTTTCTTTTCCCCCCAGGGGCTCACATCTTGTGGGCGTGGGTTGGCGACCACGGGGCCCCAGCTGAGTCCGGCATTGCTTCCACTTACTTGTGCCGGGCTCCTCTCTGTCTTCTTTCCTGTCGACCTCACTTGGTCAACTCTTGTTCTCTTCTGACCCCGACGGTATTAGGGTATCCGAGGCCTAGGGAGTCTCTTCCTTTCCCGCCTTAATTGGCCCTTGTCTCATCTTTTCTGATACCCTCCTTCTGCGAGGGGTCAGCCTTCTTTTGCTCTTCCTTTTACCTCCTGCCTTGTGCTCTAGGCCCTTAAGGAGGCAGGGTGTATGTAGCCCCACCACTTCTGGTGCACCCTAGATAATGCTACACCCTCAGGGGCTCACGGCTGGTGAGTTCGGGAGTTGGCGACCCCGAGGGATTCCTGAGCTGGGTCCGTTTTCCCCTTTTGTCCCTTACCTTTGGGGCGGACCCTCTCCTCTTTCACTTTCCTATATGCCTTTCATGGCTCTCCTTCCTTCCAAGTCCCTCAATCCGCCTTCTCCGAGGGTTGAGGGCATTTCTTTTCCTTCTGTCCTTTTATTTGCCTTACTCTCCTTTATTTTTCCATTTCTTCTTCTAATATGTAGGTTAGTAGTTAGTTTTAGTTTTAAGTTCGCTTTTCATTTTCATCTTCACGATCACCCAAACCATCAGGGGCCGATAACCTAGATGTTAGGCCCCTTAAAACAACAATTATCATCATCATCATCAGTTTTCTTTTGCAATAAAGAGCACGTTTCTCTGTTAGCTCAATCAACTCGTTTCTGTACGGTGATTCTATCAGAACTGCAGTTTTGCCACGACGACGACCATTGGAAATCTGCTTAGCTGTCGTTAGATGTGGTAATGGTAGAATGTCCTTAGGTGACACATTTCTAAATGCAGTGGTTTCTTGTCTTGGAATCCCAGAAGAGCAACTAGGCACCGCATCACACTTGCTTGCAAGAGTACCAGAGAGTTATGAACTGCTAGTTTCTTCAGTGTCTTCAGGAGATGGTCTGTCAGTTGTCCTTGAAGGCAGGCAATCGCCTTCTTGAAAAGACTCGGGGTCTATTGGCCATATGCCTGTTTTTTAATCTATTTATGGCAGTTGTCATTGTAGCTGCTCGTAGAAATGCATTCCCGAGCAATTTGGCGATCTCATACATGGTAACGACACGTCCTGGATTCGACCGCAGCCAGTTCGTAACCTCAACATCGTAATAGGTGCTGAGAGGCTTCATTAAGTTACGTCCAACGGCTGGAGGCGATGGGTGCAATATGGCGGGAAACAGAGCAACATAATCCCATCTTCTCGTGCCAGATCTATGAGCTGAGTGTTCTTTGTGTGTGTTGCATGACTATCCAACAACAATAGAACAGGTTTGTCTGTACAGGCATGCGTAAACTGTACAAACCGTTTGAACCACTGAACAAAGATTTCAGATTGCACCCAGCCATAAGGATGACATTCTGCCCAAGCTCCAGGTGCCTATTTCTTCCAAGTCCCTCAATCCTCATTCTTCGAAAGTTGAGGGCATTTCTTTTCTTCTTGTCAGTTATTTGCCTTATCCTTTATTTGTTTACCATTTCTTCCTCTAGTATGTACTGTAAGTTTGTAGTTAGTATTGGTTATAGTTTTCATTCTCATCTCATCTTTCACTATCACCCAAACCATTAGGGGCCGATTACCTAGATGTTAGGCCCCTTAAAACAATATCATCATCATCATCCAGGTACACAACCATCTATTAATTCGTTTTTCATCCTCTGCCGAGGAAAAATCATCATTGGGAGCTTGTAAGTTCCCGCTGCATTGAAGCAAAGTTCAACGGTCACTGTTTATCCCCTCTCTGCCGATGTGAGAGCCCCGACTTGTTTCCTACCCTTCGAAGATATGACCTTCGATTTTGAATTTGGAACTGAGGTCACACCCGTTTCGTCACAATTATACACTCTGTCCGGAGTAAACTTATATTTATCGTACAGCTGGCCTAATAGTTCAAAAAATGTTGAAAGCATAACTTTATTGAAGCCCATAGCTCTAGCAGCTGAAGTGGCTTCCGGTTTTCGAAGAGACAAATCTTTATGTCGCCTCATAAAACCTTTCAACCAGTCTAATCCAGCTTCTCCCTTTGCGGAACGAAACCTATGTTTCTTGCCGTTCTTCACTGCTAACTGGTAAGCAACCTTTCGAAGATCTGTCGTGGACAGTCCAAATAACAAACCTTCAATTTCTTTAAGATAAGCTACCAGCTCCTCTTCAAGTGTAAATACTGGTTGATGCGGTCCCAGACTAACCTCGAGGATTTGTTCGAAAGAGATTCACTTTCCTTTCCAATGTTGTTTGAGGAACATTAAAAGCTGCTGCTGCCGTACGATAGCCCACATTCTCTTTCACAACTTCATCAATGGCTCTTCGCATCGACTCTTCCGTCCACTTCTGTCGTTCGGTCTTTCTTTTGTAGGTCCGTACCATTTTCCCTAAAAGATGACAAGAGGAACTCTCTTAATTTTCCTACATTGGATTATTTTTTCATTAAACCGGTACTTCCCATATCGTCTTGGCAAGCCAGTGTTTTTGCTAGATTATTAAATAAGTGGACTAATTTTATCTCACTAGGACTAAACATTAATTAAATTGCATTAAAATAAAATAACATTTTCAGAAAAAATTATACTAAAATTTGAATCTATTTCCTACCCTTGAATTACTAGTATTAACGTAAATTATTTCACCATAATAACCCCCCCCCCAGGGGCTCACATCTAGTGGGACGTGGTTTGGCAACCACGGGTCCCCAGCTGAGTCCGGCATTGCTTCCACTTACTTGTGACGGGCTCCTCTCCGTCTTCTTTCCTGTCGGCCGCCCTTGTTCAACTCTTGTTCTTTTCCGACCCCAACGGTATTAGGGTATCCGAGGCCTAGGGTGTCTCTTCATTTCCCGCCTTAATTGGCCCTTGTCTCATCTTTTCTGATTCCCTCCTTCTGCGAGGGGTCAGCCTTCTTTTCTTTTCATGTTATCTCCTGCCTTCTGCTCAAGGCCCTTAAGGAGACCGGGTGTATGTAGCCCCACCACTTTTGATGCACCCTAGATAATGCTACACCGTCAGGGGCTCACGGCTGGTGAATTCGGGAGTTGACGACCCCGAGGGATTCCTGAGCTGGGTCCGTTTTCCCCTTTTGTCCCTTACCTGTGGGGTTGACCCTCTCCTCATCCCCTTTCCTATCTGACTTTCATGGCTCTCCTTCCTTCCAAGTCCCTCAATCCGCATTCTACGAGGGTTGAGGGCATTTCTTTTCCTCCTGTCCTTTATTTGCCTTATTCTCCTTTAGTTTTCCATTTCTTCTTCTAGACTTTAGGTTAGTAGTTTTAGTTATAGCTTACATTTCACTATCATCTTCACGATCACCCAACTATTAGGGGCCTATAACCTAGATGTTAGGGCCCTTAAAAAACAATTATCATCATCATCATAATTAACCATCATAAATCTAATGAGCATGATAACAAAATATTTAAATTCATTTTTATGCTAGTTGTGGATTTTTTGAAGGACTGATTGAGAACCCCACTACCCTTTGCACTCAGTATTTCATCCCTGGGGCTATACTGGGGGACATAATTTATAAAAATGAAATATGACTAGAAATTATATAAGTAAGGGGATAAGATGGGGACGTTACCCCAAATGTTATATCGAGACTAAGAGAATAAAAATATCTTAATTCATTATGAATTACCACCACAAGCTCAAAATAAATACATTAAGGTACAGTGTCGTGGATAGTGTTAAAGATCATCAGTATTGCAATTCCAGCTTACCTCATCAAAGTCCAAAGGATACAAGCAAATGCATCCACAGGCAAACTTTCATTATTTTCTCGAACTTCAGTTAAGCGGGCTTAGGACAACAAAGCCATGTCTTTCAAGAGTCCAAGAACAATTTTGTCATTATTGGTCTCACCCATGAAACGTTCTTTCATTTAACTCACGATAATGTCCACAGATCCATGCAAAGTGCGAACCCTAAAGATTTCTGGAGAGGCAGTAATCGTTTGCTAACTCACCTGGCATTTTCTTCTTCTTTCTCGGACGACTAGTTTCGTTTAAAAGCACAAACTCAGTGTTAGATTTCTGCATGAAATCCTCAGCTTCCGACTTGATACAATTACATTTTTTCGCAGTTTTGCAAGCCTTGCTTAATTTGATTCAAGCACGGTCATAGATGATAAAAGAACCATATATGGGCTTTGTAAAATTTTTGTGAACGGATCAACAATTGCAAATATTTTTACAAAAGCTATTGCTGTCTAGACAAATTTTTCTTTGGTGAAATAAGTGATCAGTCCGGCGGCTTGGGCTGCAGCTTCATAATTTCCTGGTCCTTCAATACGCCTTATTTCTTCGAGAGTTTCAATCACGGCATCATGAGTCAAAAGCACTGTATCTAAAGCCCTTGAATGGGACATCCACCTAGTGGTAGTAACCCTTTTTAATATCAAAAGAGTTTCTTTCTCATAGTGTTTAGTTTGAATTTTACTGTACACTTCAACGCGTAGCTCGGAGCTACTTTTAAAAGCAAACTATTTTTTCTGAAAAATGAAAATCCACAGCCTGCTTCCAGTCACCGACCGGGTCAGGAATGGAATGAATGAAGCCCCCATCTAGCGGCGAGGATATGAACTGTGCCGGCTGTCGAGGCCTGACGCACTCCTCTGGGGCAATGATTAAATGAATGACAGATGAAATGAACTGGTAGTAGAGTGTGTTGCTGGAATGAAATGTTGACAGGGAAAACCGGAGTACCCGGAGAAAAACCTGTCTGCCTCCGTTTTGTCCAGCACAGATCTCACATGGAGTGACTGGGATTTGAACCACGGACCCAGCGGTGAGAGGCCGGCGTGCTGCCGCCTAAGCCACGGAGGCTTAAAACTATTTTTCTAAATTTCCAAAAAAGGTCTACGGCATCCAACGAAAATCCTACAGCCTTAATAACAACCAGATTTAGCCTATGCGCCCAGCACCAGATATATACAGCCATACGATTAACTTCTCGAATCAAACCTTGTAGACCATTGATTTCACCACGCATGTTTGCAGCGCCGTCATGCGATTGTCCAACAAGCTGAGATCTTCAGTTAAGTCCGCGCTGAGTGCACACGTTTTCGAAGGTATCCATCTTTACCTGTTGTAGATGGCGATTCTACAAGACCTATTAGCCTTTCATGAATACGATCTGTGTTATCAACAGCATACCTTAGAATAAAAGACACTTGTTCCTTTCTGGACTTATCAAACGTGCCATCGCAAGCCATGCTAAACGTTTTTGCATCCTCTATTTCTTTGGATACTTTTTTTTGTGATGAACGTACAAATTGCGTCAATCAATTGGTTTTGTCGCCGCCATGATATAAACGAAAAAGAACTCTTTTTGCCTCGAGCCTGCAAACTTGAAAGTAAGCTGCCATCTGTGGCGAATATTCCCCAAGAAGAGCGAAAAGATCTTTAAAATTATCCCGCAGTCTGTTTAGTTATGACTCTCGATGGCCGCGAAAAGCCAAACAACGTCTGCCTAAAAATAATGAAATGTCGATCAACTGTTTCACTATAAACCTATTTCTAGCAATGTCCGCACTTCTTTTTTCTTTTAGTGCCGGAAATACTGGTACAGAAGACTCGCGAACCCTTCGCGCAATAGCTGCATCGACATGAGTACTCGATGTTTCGTGTGCGATGATGCTCATAGTGCCTGATTTCCACGTGTTAAAACCACTACATGCTCAAACCTTATGAGGGTTCTTCCCAAAAAGCATACAATCTAAACAGTACATCTTATTTTCAGTGACCGAATAAGACAACCAATCTCTGTTAAGATAGGACCCGTCATGCTTTTTTTTTTACCATCCGCCTTTTATTCTTTTTATTCAAATAAGGCATATTTTTGGGGGCTCACTGTCTATTTTATAAACACCATTTTCGCTTCATCCATGGCAGTGAGTTGTTTTTATCTACATCCTTTCATTTCACGCCATTTCATTTCATTAGGGGCCGATAACCTCGATGTTAGGCCCCTTAAAACAACAATTATCATCATCATCATGCATTTTTCTGGAATACCATGCTGAATGGAACTTTTGCCCTTTTGAATCCTTAGGACTCTTCGCCGACCTTTTCGTTTTCTGTTGGTTGACAAACACCTAAGTTTAAAACTTTATCGAGCATTTCGCGAGTAAAACGCCTTATTTTTGCCAGCCTAGCAGGATCTTGGTCGTCAAAAGTCAGTAGAGAACTCGTGCCGGGCTCCTCTCCGTCTTCTTTACTGTCGACCTCACTTGGTCAACTCTTGTTCTCTTCAGACCCCGACGGTATTAGGGTATCCGAGGCCTAGGGAGTCTCTTCCTTTCCCGCCTTAATTGGCCCTTGTCTCATCTTTTCTGAAATCCTCCTTCTGCGAGGGGTCAGCCTTGTTTATCTTTTCCTTTTACCTCCTGCCTTGTGCTAAGGCCCTCAAGGAGGCAGGCTGTATGTAGCCCCGCCACTTCTGGTGCACCCTAGATATTGCTACACCCTCAGGGGCTCACGGCTGGTGAGTTCGGGAGTTGGCGACTCTGAGGGATTCCTGAGCTGGGTCCGGTTTTCCTGCTTTTATTCTTTACCTGTGGGGCGGACCCTCTCCTCTTTCACTTTCCTATCTGCCTTTCATGGCTCTCCATCCTTCAAAGTCCCTCAATCCGCATTCTTCGAGGGTTGAGGGCATTTCTTTTCCTCCTGTCCTTTATTTGCCTTATTCTTCTAGTATGTAGGTTGGTAGTTAGTTTTGGTAGTTAGTTTTAGTTGTGAGTTTACATTTCATTATCATCTTCACGGTCATCCAAACCATTAGGGACCGATAACATAGATGTTAGGCCCCTTAAAACAACTATTATCATCATCATTATTGTAAATCAATCCAAGAACTGATTTCACGTTATACAAAAATAAAAGTATTTGACGTGAAAATATTCTACTAAATTAGAGGAAGACGGTAATTGTTTATGTATTTAGAAGAGTGCAGGTTTGTATCCTGCATCGACTGATCTGAAAAATGGTTTTCGGTGGTTTCCCATTTTCAACATCAGGTTGAAATAGATAATAGAAAATGCCTTCCCATAACCTATGACTGCACATCCTTAGGGAAAGCCATCACGCCATAAAACAAATATGGAAAGAATGAGAAGGGTACAAATAGCTGGGAAATGTAACGTCACACTCACCGGATTTCCGTAATCTCATTTAGGCTTTGGACAACATGGATACTATATCAAAATAATGCAAATATAAAGAGGGAGCTTATTTACACAAATAAATGTACTTACATTGGTGTATACTTCAGTCTTTTCCAGCACGAGCAAAAACTAAAAAAGAAGCTCCTGACTGAGTTACCACACCTGAAATAACTGATTCATTCATCATTGTCGGATTCTGCGGTGACCATAAAGTGTGCCTTGTTGCAGCAGTCATTGCACAGGTATGCTGCAGCATGTTCCAAGCAAATGTACTTCTCACTAGCTTTGCACTGAAATCTTGTTGGTCTGTTCTTCCTCCGTTCGCAGAAACTGCATCGCCCTCGTGTCGTTGACTGGAGCATGTGAGCAGACCCAAGATTTCCTGCAGACGTAACTTGATTGTAGTTGGAATGTTCTGACGCTGAATCTTCATTTTCAAATAGTCAATGAGGAGGTGCTTGGCCAGAATCTTCAAAACATCTTTCTTTGCAATTGTACTGTTGGTGTTGTCTTTGAAAATTATGTACGCATTTATACCACCAATATTTAGGAAAGAGAAAAAGACAACCAAAGTCCATCGTCGCGATGTTCTTGAAACAGAGTAAGTGCATTTCATCTCATCCAATTTATCAACCCCCCGATTTCGTGTCATTATAGAATACTATCATTGAGGGCTTTGATGTGTCTGAATCGTCATCAATAGAATCGTCTTGATGGAACGTGGATAGAACCAATACAACTTTGTTCTTTTTTTTGGCTTGTATGACACTAGAATTAGTTATTTCCTGAAAGGAAATATGCTTGATACCACTGGTCGGTTCTTAGTAGTGGTCATAAATGGTGAGATTTCACGTTTATTCTTGCGAATCGTTCCAACAAGCGTCGATTTATAATTTGCAAGCACATCATGAGCAATAGGAACAGACACAAACCAGTTGTCGCAAGTAACATTTCTACCAATTTTTAATATTGGTTTCACCAAACTCTTTACGATTTCGTGTGGCGTGTTTTCGCATTGGTATGGGCCCTAAGGTTGTCTTCCGCAGTATATCTCCATAGGCTATTACTTGAATAATACATTTTGGCATTGATTAGTGCAAAAATCTTTATACCGTACTTAGCAGGCTTGGACGGAATATATACCCCCCAGGGGCTCACATCTAGTGGGACGTGAGTTGGCAACCACGGGGCCCCAGCTGAGTCCGGCATTGCTTCCACTTACTTGTGACGGGTTCCTCTCCGTCTTCTTTCCTGTCGACCTCACTTGGTCAACTGTTGTTCTCTTCCGACCCCAACAGTATTAGGGTATCCGAGGCCTAGGGAGTCTCTTCCTTTCCCGCCGTAATTGACCCTTGTCTCATCTTTTCTGATACCCTCTTTTTGCGAGGGGTCAGCCTTCTTTTTCTTTTCATGTTACCTCCTGCCTTGTGCTCAAGGCCCTCAAGGAGGCAGGGTGTATGTGGCCCCACCACTTCTGGTGCATCCTAGATATTGCTACACCCTCAAGGGCTCACGGCTGGTGAGTTCGGGAGTTGGCGACCCCGAGGGATTCCTGATCTGGGTCGGGTTTCCCCCTTTTGTTCCTTACCTTTGGGGCGGACCTTCTCCTCTTTCACTTTCCTATCTGCCTTTCATGGCTCTCCTTCCTTCCAAGTCCCTCAATCCGCATTCTTTGAGGGTTGAGGGCATTTCTTTTCCTCCTGTCCTTTATTTGCCTTATTCTCCTTTATTTTTCCATTTCTTCTTCTAGTGTGTAGGTTAGTTTTAGTTTTAAGTTGGCATTTCATTTTTAACTTCACGATCACCCAAACCATCAGGGGCTGATAACCTAGATGTTAGGCCCCTTAAAACAACAATTATCATCATCATCAAGTAAACTTGGTTATGGCGTTTGTAATGAAATGATGATGATGATGATGATGATTGTTGTTTTAAGGGGCCTAACATCTAGGTTATCGGCCCCTGATGGTTTGGGTGATCGTGAAGATGAAGATGAAAAAGCGAACTTAAAACAAAACAAAAAAACCTACATACTAGAAGAAGAAATGGAAAACTAAAGGAGAATAAGGCAAATAAAGGACAGTAGGAAAGGAAATGCCCTCAACCCTCGGAGAAGGCGGAGTGAGGGACTTGGAAGAAAGGAGAGCCATGAAAGGCATATAGGAAAGTGAAAGAGGAGAGGGTCCGCCCCAAAGGTAAGGGACAAAAGGGGGAAAACGGGCCCAGCTCAGGAATCCCTCGGGGTCGCCAACTCCCGAACTCACCAGCCGTGAGCCCCTGAGGGTGTAGCATTATCTAGGGTGCACCAGAAGTGGTTTGGCTACATACATCCTGCCTCCTTAAGGGCCTAGAGCACAAGGCAGGAGGTAAAAGGAAGAGAAAAAGAAGGCTGACCCCGCGCAGAAGGAGGGTATCAGAAAAGATGAGACAAGGGCCAATTAAGGCGGGAAAGGAAGAGACTCCTTAGGCCTCGGATACCCTAATACCGTCGGGGTCAGAAGAGAACAAGAGTTGACCAAGTGAGGTCGACAGGAAAGAAGACAGAGAGGAGCCCGGCACAAGTAAGTGGAAGCAATGCCCGACTCGGCTGGGGCCCCGTGGTCGCCAACCCACGCCCACAAGATGTGAGCCCCTGGGGGATTTGTAATGAAAACAAGGCACTGTAATTACGCCAAAAAAGTCTTGATTTTTATTCTTGAAATTCGTTTTTGGCGCTTCTTTTAAAAGAAATTAGTGGTCTGAACAAAAAAGCAATCAACCGTGAGAACACTCGAGAATCAATTTAGCTCTAACTTTTGGCAACGGCTAAATTGTAGTTGCATGTAGTAATGGTAAAAAAAAAAAATTCATTTCATTCTTGATCTACAGTATATTTGAATGATATTTTTTAAAAGCAAACTTGATTCGGGCGTGGGCAAAGAAAAAAATACATACTAACACACCAAAAAACATTGTTTTTATTCTTCAAATCGGTTTTAACACTTGTTTTAATGATTTTTTTTTGTCGATTTACCCTCTAGGTTGGTAGTTCCCACGGACTCATCGTGTGAACTCACCACTACCACTACCGCCTCTACGGCCAGTGTCCTGGAGCTTGGAACATCTGGTAGGGATGGATACAACTGGGGAGGTGTGATCAGCAAGTCGCCCAGGCGGCCTCACCTGCAAAGCGAACAGGGGCCTGATGAGGGGAGGGATTGAAGGTTAGGATGGATAGGCAAGGAAGAGGGAAGGAGGCGGCCGTGGCCTTGCAGTAGGTACTGTACCCGTAATCCACGTGGTCTTACCTGTTGAAATCCGATGGAAAAGCTGGATCGTAGTTCCCGGCTGAAATAACCCCTAAAAGTCTACCAACTAGGATCAACCAGGGATTAGGATACGTCGATATTAAAGAATGCAATACGAAGATGCCAGTGGTGTATATATTACAATGAAACGAAGCTCTTAAAAGAACTCGAACAAGAGACTCTAAAAGAAAACGAAAGTATCTCGGGCGTTAATTTTAAGCAAACTCAAGAAAAAACCACCCACTGGTCCTCCTAACGCACTCCCTTTTCTAATAGAAAACACCAGTCGTTCAAAGAATTTTTATTTTAAATTAAATTCAGTTTATTAACTGGCAAATGGTGTATGTCTGTCAAGTAGACAAAAATGAAGAAAGCTTCTCTAAATCAAATGACGAAAATAGTTTCAATAAACGCCTATAATAAGGCCCCATCTTACTGCTCTAAATCGCAGTATTTAAATATCTCATTCATTGAACACATTACATGAAAAATACATTATTAAATCATGCACTGATGCTATACCCTTATTAAAAATTTATACATATCTTACATTTTATATACAGATTATATCCTTAGTTAGGATTTTGTTATTATCGCTGCCCATTTCCATTTAATTCGACAAGTATATCTCAAGGTTATAATTCTCATAATTTGTTGCATTCAACAATCAATTAAGATAATCGAATAGTGTTACAAGTTAGAAAATAGTTAATTAACTATCCAGATGCTTCAATGAATGCAGTATATTTTTGTTAAAATCACTGAAATATCAAAGTATTATATTGCATGAATTAATTAAAGTTATTCGAAAAGTGGCTGTGTCAATTAAATATGTGTGTCACGATATAAGCAATCCATCTCCGGCAAATCTTAATAGGCAAGAATAAAAACGTAGGGTTACTTGAATTAATACTGGCATTTAAGAGAAACATTCGTGATTCAAATTCACGTTCACAACAACTTCCTATTCAAATTAGTGATAGCTCAAAAGCTAATTTCACTCTTACAAAACGAAATGACTACGTTAATGTCTTCACATAAGACTTCGAGTACATTATACAATATTAATGTTGACCATCCAATGATGTCAAATATTTGCTTCATTAACACAATAAATTCGTATTCATTAAATTGCAATACATTAATTCAGCTTTCCAAAGCTGTCAAGAATTTTCCCCAAACGTAATTAAACTCAAAACCTTTCAATAATTACTCTGAAGATATCACGCCTTATCGTAGACGAATATAGAAGTGTCACAGAGTACCTCTTTCCCAACTTCACTCAACAAGTTGCACCAATTTATTAGATAAATTGTATTATCTACTTCCATAAATTATCGTCATTTAAGTCTATGACAAATTCTGTTATACTTGTTTGAACTGTTAATTTAGTTCACTATTCCAATATATATATGTATAATTATTTTCATAATAACGTATACTGTATATAAACAAATCGTAGATAGACACTAGTAAAATAGTCGGTTCAGTTTCGCCTATCCAAACTCGAAAAACGGCTTAACTACTCAGAAGAAAACACGTGAGATTTACACCATGGAAAGGAGTCTATTATCGTATCAATAGATACACGCAAACCATTAAATCAAACGAGGATCTAGCCAAGAGCCTACCAAAAACGAATTAAAATAACACAAGCTGAAGACTGAACGAACTAAAGTTTCAGTTTAAAAAAATCTCTATTCTAAAAGAAATATGAAAGTAGGCTACAAATGCCTCGACAATCAATTCACAATTGTTCTCGCTGGACGATTTCTACGATTCCATACCCATGGAAAATAATGATGAAAATGAACTATCATTTCTAAAAGAAAGAAATGTCTACTAGAATGTCATAAGTCCAAACGAAGAGTATCACTGAAATATTTTTGGAATAGTTCAAGTGCACGTGTGTGTGGCCATCTTCTTCCTAATCGCTATTCTTATACAAAAATATCGTCGTCTTGGTCCTAATTATGCTGCAGATGTCTTCGCAACAAAATTCAATGCTTGGTTTTATTTCCAAAATTTTCAACAACAAAAAAACACAAGTAATGCTCTAAATAGCATTTCGTTTACTGTTAACTACAAACTAAATTACACTCTCCGACATAAATGATACAAGGAACCAAATCTAGTCTTCGAATGAATTTCATACTATTTAATAAAATATTGGTGAAAAGTGACGAACTAAAAGTGACAAAGTCTACTGTCTACAAGAAAGAAAAGTTTTCCAGCTACCTTGGGCGATGTTCTGGTTGAGATTGAAGAAAGTAAAGGAATATACATTCCTTTCAGGAACTGGACCCTCATCCCTGAGTAGTCCATGGCTGGAGCTGTAAGTCGTCGAACCAACTTCCTCCTAACTCGAAAACCACTGTTTACGAAACGGAGTTCCTACATATTACTTGTACAAGGCTCCCTCGACGTTATCAGTAAAGTAGTTTCGTTCATTTGGAGTTGTTTCTTCATTCTCATGTACTTCAAAACCACTGGATCAGAACGAACGCCTACAATCGTTTCTTTTTCTTCATTGTAGTATTTATAAGGTTGTCATTCCAAATGATCAATCCTGCCTCTGCATTGCATTCCTGTACTATCTGCTTAGCCCAACATTGCTACAGCAGCTAGATTTTCACAATAAAGTCCAGTCGTGTTGTTCTTGATAATACTAATGCTTTCCTGCATTTCAACCATATATGTAGTAGATTTCCTCATCGTGGAGTTTGTACTGACAAGTCCATGCAATAACTAAGCTCACTCGCATATATCTATTTTCTGGGTTATGCCAAACACGCCAGAAATACGAACAACCGCATGTTGCTATGAAGCAATCCGCCTGTTCGTTCCGCGCCGTGATTAGAGTACACTCGTACGACTGCGTGTTTAACGAAACTTTTCTTACAGAGCCGATAGCACGTTCACTCCTTGTGTCACAAAACTCAAGTGTCTGTGATTTTAGAACTGCTCGCAGACACGCCACAGCTGGCAGTCTACCCATGATACATCTCTCCATGTATCGAGGTTGACAATCGAACTCTGTCGATTATCATCTTATATATGCATCAGACAGTTGCAGAAATAAGTAAGTGAGCATGTCCTGTCCACGTGATCAAGAGCATGGCGGGATTGCCTATCTCCTAAGTGAATGACGAGTGTATTGCTCCTCAAGCCTGCAGCCAAATTAGTGCCAAACAATAATTTCAAAATACGTCTCGCTGTCGTATCAGGGTTCAAGTATACAGCAAAATACTGGCTCAGTACTGCCCCCGGAAATTGAATTATATTGAGACCACGATGGCTGTATTGGCAAATATCAGTAAAGTTATGGATGTCATAGTTATGACGTGGATATTCATGACGTAGGCACGGATGACGTAGGATTCATGCCAGTAGGCTGATTGAGCTGAGATTCTTGGTGACGTCATGATTTTATTCGAGAAAGATCCGAGATTTACGACGCAGTCGCAGGAAACAAGGTATTGTGCTAAGGAAGAAGCTACGCTATTGGAGGAGAGACGCGAACCAATGAACGATAGTTTGGAAGGAAGACGGAGATTGCTGAAACTACGATATTCGATTACTTTTGGCATGCAGATTTGTGGAAATCTATTTTCAGTTACGGCATTGATTTGGAATTTTGAAGAAATTAATTTTGAGTTTTTGAATTTTGAAAATCCGTCAAGAATAGCCAAAGTTAAAACTTCCAGCAATGACGCAGCAACATGCTATGGAAGGGATGGATACGCCCCTTAAGAAGTTGATAAAAGGTCGTGCACAGGAGAGAGGAGCTCTCATACTCAGATCTCATACTCAGATCTCATATATATTTCTGGCGATATAGTGTTATTTTCAAGTGATTCAGTGAAGTAAGGTTTCTTTAGCGTGAGGTGAAAGCCTGCTTCATCGAACGAACTCGGAGCAGTTCCATTTCACGCTGCTCAAAACTAGGTGAAGTTGAAACGCGCACATTAACGTTTCCACCAGTCAAGATATCAAGCGCTAACTTCAGCCTTTACGATAATTCTATTAGGCAGTATAACATTAAGGTGTATACAAGATTTGAACGATTTCACAGTGATACTTCGAAAGATATTGGAACTTTAAGGCTGCCAACAAAAGTGATTTTCTCGCCACAGGAGAAACACTTTTATATTCCATATTATACACTACGGCTGACACGTGGAGTGCAACAGTTTGGTATTACAACGATACATTCGACTATGGAACATTATAATATTGCAGTGCTTTTGATGATTATAACGGAAGGTGAGATGGAAGGCTAAGGCTTTGATGCAATTGGGACATATATTATTGGAGTAAAGTAACAGCATGGAACTTCGTTAATCGTCTTTCTACAAAAGCGAGCATGTAGTGAACATCCAACTACACTCATGCATCGTTAATCCATCGCTGAATTATACCAGATAACAGTGGAAATATTTTCATACTCCACAACTATGAATATTTCTGCGGAAATAACTACACTAAACTTCATGACGAATTCCTGCAAGAACTTCAGAGAACTTTCAAGAGAGGCAAGGGTTATCCCGGCGCACAATGAAGAATTTTGCCGGAAGGATGTTTTTCGTATCCACGGAGCAGTGCAATTTCGGAGGAGGAAGCAGTTCGATTCTCCGAGGACGCTGATTCCAAATTCGAGGATGGAGCACATCTTTAAGTTGGTGAAATGGATCCATCAGCAGTCTTCTTTGGGGAATTTTCCTCTGGAACTTCAATCGGCAGATAAGGTAGTTGTGAACGTTTCTTGTATTATTTGAGTTTTGTAGCGATATTTGAGCAACCATTCTTCCCATATTTTCTGTCCTATCTTTTGCCCTATTTTATTGATTGATATTTTTGTACTCAGTACACTTCGATGATTTATGCCTTTTTCTTCGATTTTTGAGACATTGTTATGTCATTGGCATACTTAAATAATTTTGGATCAGTTGAGACTGATGATTTAGATTCTTTCAGTAATTTGCATATTTTGTAGTCACGATTTGACTGTAAAGTTAACGATTTGCTATGGCAGATTTGAATTCAGACAGCGTGTCGTTTTATTAAAGTAATTCTAATCAGTTAATTACTTTGACCAATTTTCTGTCATCCTCAAGAAAGAAGAATGATAAAAAAGATTTTAGAGCGTTAAAATCTTTTTCGATATCGACGATCTTTGAAATACTAGTCGTCTTATGAACATGATTGCAACATAGACATTTATCATTGCATTATAGACAATTTTATGAAATGCGAACGTTAATTACAATTTATTGAATACACTATAGTAATGAACATTTGATAGGAGTTTTTTCTCAATTCTAGATTGGAATAATAATGTTTGCATTCCACAATCTAATTGTATTATATTCGACTATTTTGCAGTTTAGTTGAACTTTGTTTGAAGATAGTATTTTTATACTGCGTTACTTTGAAGATGTTAATCTCAATTTTGATAGACCAGGCAGGAGTGTCTAATCGTATTTGCTATTAAATTTATTTGTGATTGGCAAATTTTTACTTCATATCGATTCATGAATGAAACCCACGAAGGTTAAATGATAACAGTCATTATTACAATTGATGAATATAAGAATTTTTAAAGAGGAACAATGGATGTATAATCGATAGTTCAGTGGACGTGTAAAAGTCGCTGTTGAGTAATGCCCTTGAATAATGAAGGAGGTTCCCACAATAATTAATGAAGTTGATGAATTAATAGTGGAGGTTTTTTGTGTGTAGTTTGGAAGATTTTTATGCCATATATATAAAGATATATGATGAATTTTGGGCCAATTGTTGTGCCATTTTTGTGCGTTATGAGCGAAGTATTTTCCCGCTGAATGTTGTTCTTGTTCTTTGAAAGATTATTCATATGAAGATACTGTTAAAATTAACAAGAGTGTTAAATAATTTGAGATAAAGATTTTGAATGGAGGTTACAGTCACAAATATTAATAATTATTATTAAATATTATTAAACCTGAATTTGACAGTTTAATATAACTAACCTTCATTGGTCGATTATATCAACACGATTTGAGTAATTATCAACCGGATAAACGTGTGGTTCAATGTATTCCTTGTATAAATAATATAAACAATTTAATATTGTAAAATAATTTTGTAAATATCTTTGTTAAATAATTTGAAATGATAGTGATTAATAGAAGCGTGTATTAAATTTTCAATGGTCATTTGACATTGTTATAAACAATTTGTTATTGTTATAAATAATTAATGAACTTTTGTTATTAACATTTAGAGTTTTTTTTAATACTCTAAACAATGCAAGTTAAGCAAGTGGTTTAAACAAATAATCATGATTTGGGATTGTTGGAGGAATCCACTGGTGTTTGAATGAAGCATGTAAGACATTTGCGTGATAATATTTCAGTTGAGATGTGAACATTTACGTGTTTGAAAGAGAGCCAAGCTATGAGGTAACACGCTTATACTAGGGTTGAACGAACGGGTGTCCGCTTTGACAATCCAGGTGCTTTGCAGCTGGCCCGGACAACTGTGTTACCGAGGCCAAGGGCGTTTCATAATAGCCTTGTGGCTATAAATAAAATGTGCAGTATATGAACACGCAAAGCAATTGATATATGTGTCTCATCCCAAATCCCGTTTCCATTCCCAGTGCATTACTATTTTCATTGCTATAAGTTTGAGAAAGCTAAAACATTATATGTAGAGAATACAGGTCCTACAGGAGGACATGGTTATGTGGTCGATGGCTTCTGATTGCCACGTATATTTTGTTGTTTCATTTTGTTAAAAATCATTCTTTATGTGAAATAAATTATTGTGCAGTTTAAAGTTTCTCGTCTTCGATCTGGTTCATTTTAAATATCATGGTGGAGGTTATTGTGAGGACATACTTTTAAGTGATCCAGTTGACAACCCAGTCCCCGAGATATATTTAAGAGGTAAGTAAAGGTAAGTATGAACCCCCGTATATTTTGGTGTGTTCCACAATAATTTTCTTGTTAACTATTGTGCTCTAATCTCGATAGTATCTGTCAGTGCCATTTTCATTGATGTAGCTATGCCGGCGCGTTTGATTATTGGCAATCCGATTGAGGGGGCGGATATCTGACAGCCTACTATCCGGGTTATCGGGTACAGTACCATCCCAGCATTTGCCCGAAGACGAAGTGGGAAACCACGGAAAACCACTTCGAGTATGGCTGAGGTGGGAATCGAACACCCTCTACTCATTTGGACCACCCGAGGCTGAGGAGACCCCGTTCCAGTCCTCATACCACTTTTCAAATTTCGTGGCAGAGGCGGGAATCGAACCCAGGACCTCCGGGGCGGCAGCTAACCATGCTGACCGCTACGCTACGGAGGTGACTATGAAAAATAAAAATTAATAGAAAAGCAAGGAATGAACTAAACCAATAACACATTTGTGCCAGTAAGAAGGCTTAGGAGGTCACTTCTTAAAAGTTAGAACAGGTAGGTAAAGAAATAAAAATGGCACTGAACACACAAAAAAGTGTGATTCTTATCCTCCTTATCGTAACTTTGGCACTGAAACAATAACTAAACAAGAAGTTCCGTGACGAACTAAACAGCCTACTTTTCTTAAAATGTAAGATTAATGCCAATTATTAATCTATATGGATCTATCTAGAATAATGACGAAATTAAGTTGGTAATATAGAAATTTCTAATTAGTTCGAAATACTGTATACTTGGCATAATGTTGCCTAATAGAGATCCCCCAGGGGCACACATCTTGTGGGCGTGGGTTGGCGACCACGGGGCCCCAGCTGAGTCCGGCATTGCTTCCACTTACTTGTGCCGGGCTCCTCTCTGTCTTCTTTCCTGTCGACCTCACTTGGTCAACTCTTGTTCTCTTCTGACCCCGACGGTATTAGGGTATCCGAGGCCTAGGGAGTCTCTTCCTTTCCCGCCTTAATTGGCCCTTGTCTCATCTTTTCTGATACCCTCCTTCTGCGAGGGGTCAGCCTTCTTTTTTGTCTTCCTTTTACCTCCTGCCTTGTGCTCTAGGCCCTTAAGGAGGCAGGGTGTATGTAGCCCCACCACTTCTGGTGCACCCTAGATAATGCTACACCCTCAGGGGCTCACGGCTGGTGAGTTCGGGAGTTAGCGACCCCGAGGGATTCCTGAGCTGGGTCCGTTTTCCCCTTTTGTCCCTTACCTTTGGGGCGGACCCTCTCCTCTTTCACTTTCCTATATGCCTTTTCATGGCTCTCCTTCCTTCCAAGTCCCTCAATCCGCCTTCTCCGAGGGTTGAGGGCATTTCTTTTCCTTCTGTCCTTTTATTTGCCTTATTCTCCTTTAATTTTCCATTTCTTCTTCTAGTATGTAGGTTAGTAGTTAGTTTTAGTTTTAAGTTCGCTTTTCATTTTCATCTTCACGATCACCCAAACCATCAGGGGCCGATAACCTAGATGTTAGGCCCCTTAAAACAACAATCATCATCATCATCATCCTAATAGAGAACTACAGTTGGCAGCCCTGGTGACTGAATATATTCTTAGTTCCATCTCTTAAGGTACAGAATACTACATTTGGTGCAAGTCCAATGGATAGCATGGACGTTACATGCAGTTAAACATTAGATATAACAGCGCGCGTAAAATTATGTTGGCAACAATGACATACATGTATTGGTCAGAAGTAATCTGAAATAATATGATCAATTGTTGTGTCAATTTTGAATGAAATCCATGAGTTAGTATAGAAGTTACATGCATTTTAAAATTGGACCTATCAGCAGGCTTAGAATCATGTTGGCAGCACTGGCGTAGGCCTATATTAGGTACTCCAAATTAATCTAGAATGCCAGGTACTATATGTGTGCAAAGTTTAGAGCTATTGGCCTGCATACTTTCTGATATATTGGTACTAGGGTAACAAAAATAGAGACAGTATTTATTAACAGTTGGCAGCCCTGGTTACTCTTAAGAATCGGCATAGTCATATCTGTTATGGTATACATAGCACACACGAAATTTGGTTGAACTCCAAATGATAGTATAGAAGCTACATGTATTTAAAGTTTGACCTCTCAGCAGGCTTAGAATCATGTTGGTAGCACTGACGTATATAAGTTACTCCAAATTAATATAGAATGTCAGGTACTATACGTGTGCATAGTTTAAAGCTATCGGCTTGCATACTTTCTGATATATGGGTATTTGGATAAAAAAGAATTGAGAGCATTTATTAACAGTTGGCAGCCCTGGTGGCTTTTAAGAATACGCTCAGTCATATCTGTTTATGTACACATAGCACAAACGAAATTTGATTGAAACCCAGTTGATAGTGTAGAAGTTATATGCATTTATAATTGGGACCTATCAGCAGGCTTATAATCATTTTGGCAGCACTGCCATGTATGGCCTCCTGGAAATTAAACTGCAATATTATTATCTATTCGTGTGCCAATTTTGAAATGGCTCCCATTCATACCTTCCAAGATATCCAACATGGAGCTCAAATTTCAATTGCGATTTTTCAGCAGTTGGTAGCACTGACATCATTTTCAAATATGGCCGTGAGATATTCAGGTATAGATCTTTACTCCTACCAAATTTTGTTTCGATTGCTGCAGCCGTTTAGGAGTTGATAGGGGGGGGGACCACACACACAGACAGACAGACAAAAGGACGGACAGACAGACACACACACATTTGCCCGATCTCATAAGTCTACTTTTTTCTCATTTTTGCAGGACGGACAGACAGACACACACACATTTGCCCGATCTCATAAGTCTACTTTTTTCTCATTTTTGCAGGACGGACAGACAGACACACACACATTTGCCCATCTCATAAGTCTACTTTTTTCTCATTTTTGCAGGACGGACAGACAGACACACACACATTTGCCCGATCTCATAAGTCTACTTTTTTCTCATTTTTGCAGGACGGACAGACAGACACACACACATTTGCCCGATCTCATAAGTCTACTTTTTTCTCATTTTTGCAAAATGTGAAAAGTAGGCTAAAAATCACTTAATTATCGAGCAGGTGCTCGAAGATACCCTTCTCCTTGCTGGTGGCAAAACTCGAGCCGCTGGAACATTCCCGCCGAAGCATTTCGTAACTCTTGAGATCTGTCTCGTCTCCTAAACGCACCAACGATCCTGTCGCATATTTCGTCGCGATCGTCGCAGGAGGTGTCATACACTAGATCCTTCACTCTTCTCTACAAAAATAAATCCATGAGGTAATGTCCATGCTTCGTGCTGGCCATGGTCTGCCTCGTTCAATAGTTTAGCCGTCGAATAGGACGTTTGCTGCATTTTGGGCAGCGTGTTGAGTGGGGAAGTGCGCTGTCGTGCATAAACCACAGGTTTTGCAGAATTTCTTCACCTAGGTCCGCTGTTGCAATTAGAACAGGGAGGTAATTTTCTAGGAACTGAGTGTAACCTTGACAAAAGTGTGGGCCAATAATACGGTCATCTACCACCCCAACCCAACATTTGATGGACCATTGGTGTTGTTGGTCTACCTCCCTCAACCAATGCGGGTTTTCTGCCGTCCAAAAATGAGTTGTGGTTTGGTTCGGTGCCCGTACGTTTCTGAAAAACGATTCGTCAGTCTGGAGTACGCTGAACGGTCTATGCTGTTCGAGCATCCATTCACAATGTTCGATGCGCGCTAGATAGTCATCTTCCATCAGCATCTGATGTTTGTGTAGGCGGTACGGCTGCAGATTTTCGTATTTCCATATCTTGTGGACCACACTCTTGGAAACGTTGTACAACCTGGCAATGGTCCTCGTACTGGTTCGCGGATTACGACGGACTTCGTCAGTAATTCTTTCTCTGTAAGGCACGTGCACTGTTCGATCATAAAAACGCTGTGGTGGTCGTAAGTTTCCCGTGAGACGCGTCCAGGTCTCGAAATCCCGAATCATTTGCGGTGCAGGGTGTCTGCATTGCCGCTCGGGAAACCGGAGAGAATACTCCCGCGAAGCTTCAGCAGCATTTCCATGACATTGTCCTAGAAAAGAACTGAAATTATTTAACAATGGAAACGCAGGTAAACTTAACAGATCTACAGCACAGTCACGACATAAATCAAAGACAAAGTACAGACGAACAGATGCGTGTCGGATTTTATTTCGTATGGGGGTTAGAAAAACTCACGGAAGAAGCAAGGGTAGCCTACTGTGAAGCGAGGCGTAACACGGACAAACTCATAAGAAAGAAGAAACGGGAACACCATAAAGGACTATCGGAAGCAGTAGAAGAAGCAAAGTCATCACGCTCTTTTTTCCAAGCCTCAAGTTTTGCCAGAGATGTATACCGACAACGTACTTTGGTTCTAACGAATGGGACAGGTGAAGTGGTACCGCCAAAAGAGCAGGCAAACCTATTTAAAGATCATTTTGAGAACCTATTGAATCGGGACTTTCCACTGACGGTGACATCTCAGGCGGGAGCTTTTTTGATAGAGTAGAAGTCCCTGAACCATCAGAGGAAGAAATCAGTGTTGCCCTAAAATTACTCAAGAACAACAAGGCCCCAGGAGGTAGTGGTATCACAGCTGAGATGCTTCGCCTGGGAGGACAAGCACTGATGGATGCATTGAAACTATTGATATCCACCATCTGGGCAGAGAAGTAATTCCTGAAGCCCCCCAGGGGCTCACATCTAGTGGGTTGTGGGTTGGCGACCCCGGGGCCCCAGCTGAGTCCGGCATTGCTTCCACTTACTTGTGCCGGGCTCCTCTCTTTCTTCTTTCCTGTCGACCTTCCTTGGTCAACTCTTGTTCTCTTCCGACCCCGACGGTATTAGGTTATCCGAGGCCTAGGGAGTCTTTCACTTTCCCGCCTTAATTGGCCCTTGTCTCATCTTTCCTGATACCCTCCTTCTGTGAGGGGTCAGCCTTCTTGTTCTTTTCCTTATACCTCCTGCCTTGTGCTCAAGGCCCTTAAGGAGGCAGGGTGTATGTAGCCCCACCACTTCTGGTGCACCATCGATAATGCTACACCCTCAGGGGCTCACGGCTGGTGAGTTCGGGCGTTGGCGACCCCGAAGGATTCCTGAGCTGGGTCCGTGTTCCCCTTTTTGTCCCTTCCCTTTGGGGCGGACCTTCTCCTCTCTCCCCTCCCCTCTCCTCTCCTCTTTTCCTTCTATTTCCTTTTCTCTTTAAGATTCCCGCACTGTTTTTGTTACTCGAATCACCTTGTATCTACATTCCCTTTTAGCGATCTTTTAAGGCATTTTTGATCTATGTTGCATTTTGTAAGTTTTTTCGATCTAAATTACATCTCGCGATTGTTTTCAACCTCAATTGCATTTTGTAAAGATTGACAATCTAAATTGCTTTTTAGTAAGTCTTTCAATGCAGGTTGCCGGGCCTTTTAGTGAGTATTTTGAATTTCAATTGCATTTTGTAAGTATTTTCAACCAAAACCGCATTTCGCACGAATTTTGAATCTAAATTGCATTTTGTTTGGTGGGCATTTTGCACATATTTTGATTCTCAATTGCATTTTAGGGTATTTTGAATCTAAATTACATTTGTCAAGTATTTTCAATCTAAATTGCTTTTTGTAAGTATTGTCAATCCACATGAGTCGTTTGAATCTACCGTATATTTTGTAAGCATTTTCAACTTCAATTGCATTTTGTAAGCATTTTGAATTTCAATTGCACTTTGTGAATAATTTGGATTGGAACTGGGATATTTCAATCTGAATTGCATTGTGTATTTTCAATTTCAATTTCATTTTGTAAGTATTTTGAACCTCAATTGCATTTTGTACGTAATTTCGATCTCATTTGCATTTTGTAAGTATTTTGAATTTCAGTTGCATTTTGTAAGTATTTCGGCGCTACTTTGCATTTTGTACGTATTTTGAATCTAGCCTACGTTTTGTGGGTGTTTTTCAATCTATTCTTTTTGTGCAACTTTTCGTTCTAAATTCCCTTTTGTAAGACCATATTGTGAGTTGTTTCCATGTGAGTTCCTTTTTGTACGTATTTTCCGTCTTCGATAATTTTGTTCTGGTTTCCATTTCATTATCATTTTCGCTATCACCCAGATCATTAGGGGCCGATAACCTCGATGTTAGGCCCCTTAAAACAACAATTATCATCATCATCATCATAATTCCTGAAGAATGGAAGGGAGAAATTGTATGTCCAATCTTCAAGAAGGGTGATTCTACCAAAGTATCAAACTACCGAGGAATTTCACTTCTTGAAATTGGATACAAAGTCTTTACAACTTTGCTTTTAAACCGAATGAAACCACTGGCTGAAGGAATTGTAGGCACATATCAATGTGGGTTCGACCCTGGACGGTCTACCATCGACCACATATTTACTTTGAGGCAGCTGATAGAAAAATTCTATGAGTTTGATCGGGAACTACACCTCATCTTCATCGATTTTCGGCAAGCTTATGACAGCATTGACCGCGTCGCACTATGGGAAACGTTAGAGGAACTTGGCATCCCATCGAAATTCATCCATCTAATCGCAGCCTGCTACTCCCAGTCAACTTCTAAAGTACAGTTTGGCAATCAACTATCACCACATTTCACTATCCAAAATGGATTGAGACAAGGAGATCCATTGGCGCCAATATTATTCAACTTGGCCTTGGAAAAAGTAAGCCGTGACACTTGCCGAACCAGAGAAATGGAGATGGTGGAAGCAGATACAAGACTAAATATCTTGGAGTATCACGTCGTCGCGTTCTCCCTCCTTACATTGTTGTAGACGGACATACCTTCGAACGAGTTGAAGAGTTCAAGTACCTGGGCTCAATATTAACCAACAAAAGTGAAGTGACGAAAGAAGTACATCAACGCATAACAAGTGCTAATCGCGTGTTCTTTAGTCTGAACAATATCTTCAAATCTCGTCTGATATCTCAGAAGAAGCACACCCCCCAGGGGCTCACATCTAGTGGGTTGTGGGTTGGCGACCACGGGGCCCCAGCTGAGTCCGGCATTGCTTCCACTTACTTGTGCCGGGATCCTCTCTTTCTTCTTTCCTGTCGACCTCCCTTGGTCAACTCTTGTTCTCTTCCGACCCCGACGGTATTAGGTTATCCGAGGCCTAGGTAGTCTTTCACTTTCCCGCCTTAATTGACCCTTGTCTCATCATTCCTGATACCCTCCTTCTGTGAGGGGTCAGCCTTCTTTTTCTTTTCCTTTTACCTCCTGCCTTGTGCTCTAGGCCCTTAAGGAGGGGGGGTGTATGTAGCCCCTCCACTTTTGGTGCACCGTAGATAATGCTACACCCTCAGGGGCTCACGGCTGGTGAGTTCGGGAGTTGGCGACCCCGAGGGATTCCTGAGCTGGGTCCGTTTTCCCCTTTTGTCCCTTACCTTTGGGGCGGACCCTCTCCTCTTTCACTTTCCTATATGCCTTTCATGGCTCTCCTTCCTTCCAAGTCTCTCAATCCGCCTTCTCCGAGGGTCGAGGGCATTTCTTTTCCTTCTGTCCTCTTATTTGCCTTATTCTCCTTTAGTTTTCCATTTCTTCTTCTAGTACGTAGGTTGGTAGTTAGTTTTAGTTTCAGTTCACATTTCATTTTCATCTTCACGATCACCCAAACCATCAGGGGCCGATAACCTAGATGTTAGGCCCCTTAAAACAACAATTATCATCATCATCATCATCAGAAAAACAAATCCCATCTGTACACGACACTGGTGAGACCAGCACTTTTATACGGTTGTGAAACTTGGGCGACATCAGCAACGACAGAAGATTCAATATGTGCTTTTGAAAGAAAGGTGCTTCGAAAGATATATGGGCCCGTCAATAATAACATGAAGGTAAATGGGAGAGAAGAAAGAAAGAAAGAAGACCTGTACCAGAGGTTTGGAAAGCCACACATTGGACGGATAATGGGACAGAGGCGACTACAATAGTTTGGACACATCTTACGAGCGAACGGATCCCTTCCTAAGAGAGTCCTCCAATCTCAACCCAAGGGAAAACGCCCGAGAGGACGCCCAAGAACACGATGGAAGGATCGAGTGACGACGATCCTTCAAGAAGTGGAACCAACAGCTGTGGAGGGTGATGCTAGAGACCGGAAAAGATGGAGTGCCATCTGCAGCAAATACCTACTCTCATGATTTACTGACTTTCCTTTCATTGGATCCTTTTTGTGTTTTGTAATAATTTTCCCTTTGTAATAATTTTTTTGGTTTTTGTAATATTTGTAATATTAATCTTTTCCTTTTGTTAATCTGCGGTAGGCCTCAATGGCCTGTTTAATGCAATAAATGATGATGATGAAGGGGGTTCAATTATGAATACGATTAGAATAATTAGCCGTATCGAGTTTTGAGTACTACGGTATTTACACTTCAAAATCTACTTAAAAAGACCTGAATGACAGCCACTATTTGTTTCGCGGTGGGGAAAATAAGTAAACACCTGTTCTGACTCACGTTGTAGTGTAGTGCAAACAACAACAATGGCCACGCAGTTGCAAGAGAATATTTTTATTTAACTCTTACACCAGTGTTTAACAACAAATTAGTGAGATAGAAGTAAATCTTACTATGATAAATTTTAAGCTAGTCTAGCCATTTGGCCGATACCGCAGTTCAACGCACAACTCCCCCAGGGGCTCACATCTAGTGGGACGTGGGTTGGCGACCACGGGGCCTCAGCTGAGTCCGGCATTGCTTCCACTTACTTGTGCCGGACTCCTCTCCGTCTTCTTTCCTGTCGACCTCACTTGGTCAACTCTTGTTCTCTTCCGACCCCGACGGTATTAGGGTATCCGAGGCCTAGGGAGTCTCTTCCTTTCCCGCCTTAATTGGCCTTGTCTCATCTTTTCTGATACCCTCCTTCTGCGAGGGGTCAGCCTTCTTTTTCTTCTCATGTTATATCCTGCCTTCTACTCAAGGCCCTCAAGGAGGTAGGGTATGTAGCCCCACCACTTCTGGTGAACCCTAGACATTGCTACACCCTCAGGGGCTCACGGCTGGTGAGTTCGGGAGTTGGCAACCTCGAGGGATTCCTGAGCTGGGTCTGGTTTCCCGCTTTGGCCATTTCCTTCGGGACGGACCTTCCCCTCTTTCTTTCTGCCTTTCATGGCTCTCCTTCCTTCGAAGTCCATCAATCCGCATTCTTCGAGGGTTGAGGGCATTTCTTTTCCCCCAGTTCTTGATTTGCCTTATTCCCCTTTTGTTTTCAATTTCTTCTCCTAGTATATAAGTTAGTTTTAGTTATAGTTTACATTTCATCATCATCTTCACGATCACCCAAACCTAGATTTTAGGCCCCTTAAAACAACAATTATCATCATCTTCACCATAGCCCTTTAAAAGCACGGGGTCCACGTCCTGGGTTATCAGTTCTTCAGCCTGTCTAGAAGACACAGTATCTCAGGAATTCTTCAATCAACGATCGGAGTGCTGTCTGCAGTGGATGTCATTGCCAAGAACGTCAACTCAGGCATCGAAGGGGAGTAGTGGCTCATCTTAAAAGGTAAGGCATATCATAAAGACGGCCCTGAAAGTCTTAAGGAAACGTCGTGCTGATTCTTCGTGACACCCTTGGAAGGTAGTCGCAATGGTCCGACGATCGGTGAGTGCGGAGGAGTGCATTAAAATCGTTGCACTAAGGGACGCAGGCTTGTCCTTCAGAGAGATCGGCCGCCGTTTGGGGAGGAATCACACGGCTGTGTCCAATACTTACCAGCGCTTTCAGGAAATCAATTCTTACCGACGGCGACCTGGTCAGGGGCGACCTCGCTGCACGACACCTCGAGAAAATCGTGCCATAGTCCACGGTGCTCTTCAAGACCGTATGGGGACGGCCTCGAAGCTGGCGTCCTTGCACCAGAACGCCACTCATCGGAGAATCAGCGACCATACTGTCCGCAATATTCTGAAGCGCGCACGCCTTCGCTCCAGAAGACCTGTGCGAGGTCCAGCTTTTACTCGGCAACAACGGCGCAATCGGGTAGCTCTTGCTCAAGAACACCAAGGTTGGAACAGGCGAAGTTGGCAACTCTTTACGGACGAGTGTCGGTTTAAGTTGCGATACTGCGACGGTCGGGTGCGGGTCTACAGAAGAAAAAGACGAGAGGTACCGACTAGACTGCTACCAGCCAAAAGAAGCGTTTGGAGGTTGGTCCGTCATGATGTGGGCGGGTATACCGAGCGACGGGCGAACACCTTTAGTTCACATGCATGACAGCAGAAAGGTACGTCGCCGAAGTCGTTGATAGTCACATCGTCCCTTTCATCGAAGCGGCTGGCCGATATATTATCCTCCAGCAGGATAATGCACGACCGCACGTTGCAAGGGTTACGCTGGACTACTTACACGCAGTGAGCATCCAATTACTCGATTGGCCAGCAAACAGCCCCGACTTGAACATCATTGAACATCTCTGGGACGAGCTGATCCGGCCAGTGCAGCAGCGACAAAGGCAATCCCAGACTCTGGCAGAACTGCACCAGGCGCTACTCGAAGAGTTCGCCAATATTCCCCAAGACCTAATCAGAACGCTTGTTGAGAGCATGAGGTGAAAGTGTGAGGCTGTAATTGATGCGAATGGAGGCGTTACGCGCTATTAAAGGGTAAAAATAATAACAAAGAGTCACTTTTCTCCCATTTCCATCCTTTGTAACCCATTGCCGATCATAGGCAACCCGCACGCACGGACGTGATGTGGGCTGCCTATGCATAGGCGTACTTACTAGAGGCTGTTAACTTGTTTGAAAACATTTTGGTCTCGTTTCCCACCTTACCGATACATTTCCATCCAACCTGCTGTTTTGGGCTCGATTGCAGGCCATACTTCATTTTCATCTAACTCTGCCATGACGCGTTAGACAGGCTGCACACCGGTACGACACGACATATGTCGTAAGACGAGCGCTGTACCGTACGCGATAATTGTTTCAGAAGATGGACATCGCTCGTGCAAGTGCAAACTATCGGGAAATGAGCCAACAGGTACACACCAGCACGACTACGACATCTATCGAAAGACATGTGTATTAAGCCACACGCTCTGCTAGTCTCTTCGTCGCAGTATCGTACGACATTTCAAGTAGTCATCATAAATAAAAGTGGTGCAAACAAGGTTGAAGATATAACATTCTTAATTTCTTTCATTAATAGTGTTGAAAAGTATCCTTGTTTATGGAATTACAAACTGAAAGATTACAGTAAAGCAGAGGGGACTAGTTTGGCCGGGAAGACTTCAATTTAAAGACACAGATACTAGCCATCCATGGCTTTCACCACAAGTTATGTAGCAATAGAAAATTTCACCTACCAAACGAAAACTGCTTGTATTCACTCTGAGGAAAATGCTGCGGAAAACATCATATTGTGTTGTGTTTAAAAACGACCAAAAGCATATCTCAAATTAGCAAAGAATAGTTTGATGCACATATTGTATATTGTATATGCCCTTTCGGGTGCTATTCTTATTAATAATAATAAAGTCACAGGTCAACTGTCAAGTATCGGCTACAATTAATTTAATTATGGTTTACACCAGCATATTTCCAATGAATGGGGCTTGCTCCTCCTGGCTTTGAAAAGTAACTAGAAGACCCGTGCTGCTCCGCAGCATTCACGTCACTCCTACAGCACTTCTGTCCATATGACATTTGCATGTGTTCATGCTAGTGACCTGAACAGACATTTAACGTACCGTCGCTTTTGGGTAAATGATGAAGTAGACTTATGAGATCAAATGTCCTCTGTGTGTCACTATTTACCCAGCGTAAGCTTCGATTGAAGATGTCATCGAAATTACAATGACATCTTCATGACTCAGAGATTGCATGTTCGATTCCTGGCTCCCAAAATTGGATTTTTAAAGACTGTTAAAAATCTTGAGCTGTCGGCTCGCCAAAGATTTCTTGTATCTCATTTGGTGATAACAATAAATAAATAAAATAATGTTCCGGTTTTGCTGCCAGATTAATAATAATAATAATAATGTTATTGGTTTTACGTCCCTTTTAACTACCCTGGCTTTTAGAGACGCCGGGGTGCCGGAATTTTTCCCCGAAGGGGATCTTTAACGTGCCAGTAAATGTACTGACACGGCTCCCTCGCATTTGCGCACCCTCAAATGCCACCTGACTGCGCCAGGTTTCGAACCTGCAACCTTGGGCTCAGCAAGCGAGAACGTTACCCCTGAGCCACGCATCCAGACGCTGCCAGATTGTAGTGCAATATGGAAAGTTGAAGTTAGAGAGTAAGTCACATAAGACGATCCAATAAAAATGATCCACACCAGGTGGATGACAACCTCATTGGTATTGTTATTTTTGCTATACATATTCATAACAATGGTACGATGGCTGAAACCGGGTGAGTTAGCCGTGGTCGTTACGGCATGGCTGCTGGCAGTCGCTCACATCCGGGAGGCGAGGAGGTTCGAATACCCCCGCTGGCAACCTTGAAGATGGTCTTTTGTGGTTTCCCATCTTCCTTTCTCGTCCTTACATTCAAACTTTACTCCCCAGACAACACTCCACACGCGACGGTACTTGTAGCTCACCCCTTGGGTGTCCGCCTAGAAGCAGCTACAAACTGGCGAGCCGAACATGTCCTCGGACACTCCCGGCACTAAAGGCCATACGCTTAAAAAAAAAGACTGAAAATACGGCGTAATGTTAAGCACTTTCAGGGTTCATTCTTCATTTAGGAATCGTCGCACTGTATGGCAAGTGTCCAAGATCACCTACTTTTGGATCTGTCCCATCTTGTGAGCCATTCGGAGAGCCTGTAGTTGGCCCACCAGTCTTGAAGGTACAATTCCAGTTGCAGTCAGAATGAGAGGCTGGATGTTCACCTGCTTTAACTTCCACATTAATTTGAGTATTACTTCAATGGCCAATTCAGTGTATTTATTGAAATTTCGAACATAGGCTGTTTGAATGTTGTGGTTGAGTGGTACGGATATATCGATTATCACAGCTTCTTTCTTCTGCTGAACAAGGAGAAGAATATCAGGTTGGTTGGCTTTGATGGTTTTACAAGTGCGGATTTCTCAGTCCCAGTATAATCTATGGGTTTTATTGTCCAAAATATCCTATTATTCTTATTGAAATAATTTCTGGGAGCAATGACGGCCGAGCATGGAGATGACAACTCCATCATATTGTTACGTGCCACCCCCCCCCCCCCCTAGTGGCACTTTTGTTAACTGGATTACGGTGGGTAGGAAGCACAATACCAATTACTGCTTAAAGAAATAATTAACTTTATTGCGGCCAGAAAATTACACTACTCTTCAGCAAATACAAGCAATAGGAACCTTACTCCAGTTTCCTCAAGTCTCATGCTTGTGGAGAGCTCTTGCCCTTTCACTTGTCAACAAACCACAGAAGTTAATCCTGCCGCTAATGAGCCTAGTGGCCTTGACAGAACTACATGCAACTTCTTCCTAATGTGCGCCTACTACAGTACTTACGAGCACTTGCTGCACGCTGTTCACAAGCTGGGAGAAACAATGTCACTGGATTTCGACACCACAATATCTCAGACACTCAGTGAAAGCACACTCACTCAGAATACAGGCAGTCCCCTGTATGTTTCTCACTTCGCCGCTACACTAGGGGTTTCGCAAGTCACCACACTTCTATCGCTCAGAATAAACGCTCACACTAGCTCGTAAAACACAACAATCACAACTGCTAGACAGGTCGCACTTATATAGCAGGCCGGTGACTCAATAAATGCTTCTAGATCCATCCAGGGTTCACGGCTTCTCGAGGTTTCCATCGCTGGTCCAGTCACGAATATTCTGGACTACCCCTTTGTCCTAGTAGCCCTGTTGCATAAGGCACTCGCAATACAGGAGGCAGGCCACAGCCCAGCCCTGGGGCAGTTGTGACGCATGCGGCGAGTGATGACACAAACTCACAGCCGTAACAATATGTATAGATAGGAAGCGCCGAAGTCATGAAAGATGGAATTAAGCCTCTACTCTACCTCCCACTGATCCAAGTGCCACCGGTTTTCCTACTAGTAGTATCACCAGCAGTTGTTGTAGTAGTTGATGTAAGTTACAATTTAGTTTAGCACATTTAGGTACTAGTCACGGAGGGGAGTTTCATGGTTCAGTTATTCCTGAAATGGCTTTCCATGGTTTCAAATAGCAACGCAAACAGCTACTGAGAAGTGCGTTTATCATAGACCAGCGGTGGCCTTCTGTGCCCAGGGTTGCAGGAGCGAATCTTGGCACAGTCAGTTGGCATTTGAGGGCGAATAATGCGAGTGAGCCGTGACAGTAGATTTACTTGCACGTTAAAGATCCCATTCGGTGTGAAATTCCAGCACCTCGGCATTTCTAAAAGCCGCAGTTATTAAAGGGTTCGTTGAAAAAAACATAAAATTATTTATTATTATAAAACAACTGACTTGTCCCCAACTTCTGATGTGACTGTCCTTCTTTTGGCAACCCAGATGTGGATTACATCATTTACACATTACAATGTTTACTACATTTTCATTCTAGTTGACTTACAATATAATATATTTAAATATTACAGGGTCTTTCATATAAAGTAGGAATGGCGAGCGGCGGTTTCGTTATTCGGTGCTGCGGTGGCCTTGGCCGAGCTTGTGGCGCGCCACGGCCCCCTGCTTGAACCGTGTGTACAACCCTGTATGAAGTATTACTTTATAGAAGATGCTAGAAGTGTCGTCCTTCCTGGGTTATACAGGCATTGTATCTGGTAACCACGTTCTAGCCGACGCGAGTGAGTTCTGCCACTGTAATGTTTCTGATTTTTAATTTTATGCTTTTTATTGAGCACTGAGCTAGTAGTGTCAAACTTATTTACAATTACGTGAATCTGTGCAAGTGAAGGTGGCACTTCATCAGGAAATTGCTGAACAAATGCACCACGTACCCGCCGAGCCGACTCGTAATTAAAATAAGTTTTACATACAAAATTACGATGCTGTAATGATAACTGTCTCATGTTAACATCTGAGGTTCAGACTGATGACTGAACACCTGCACGGTTATTGCAAGGTCGAGTACAGTATGTACTATGCGCGCGCTTTCAATACTGCAGCAGGGGGCCATGGCACGCCACAAGCTTAGCCAAGGCCGCTGCGGCAACGGATGGCAGGGTCGCCGCTCGCCGTTCTTGCTTTATATGAAAGACCCTGTTACAGATGCTGTAATCACCATGTCTTAGCTATAAAATTCAGAAATAAACTTTCATACAGATTATGCTGCATCTCTGACCAGGCCCTTGCTCATATAACCAAACCTTGGTAGTAGCAAAAAATCAACTTTACTTTGGGTGCAATACCAGACCTTTCAGTTTTATGTGAGAGAATTTATTTGTGGTGTATTGCAGTTGTATTTTTGAAACACACTTGACTAATCCCAAACAGAAATGCTTCCTGAAGCACACTTGACTAATCCCAAACAGGGAAGGTTTCTGAAACACACTTGACTAATCCCAAACAGGAATGTTTTTTGAAACACACTAAACTAATCTCAAACGGTTTCTCAAACACTCTAGACTAATCTCAAACAAACTTGACTATTCTCAAACAGAAATGCCTCCTGTTGCACACTTGATTAATCCCAAACAGGAATGGTTTCTGAAACACACTTGACTAATCCCAAACAAAAATGCTTCCTGAAGCACACTTGACTAATTCCAAACAGGAATGGTTTCTGAAACACTCTAGAATAGACTAATCTCAAATAGAAATTATTCTGAAACGCACTAGATTAATCTCTGTGAGTTTGCATTCACAAATTCTCATAGTGTGTTTCTTTTGTTTTTGTATTTCTCAGTGTTCTTTTGTTTTTGTATACCACACAAGTCAAATGTACTTTTTTGAATATAACTGTCTGTTTCCGGTTGTGACCAATGGATGTTGATGTTTGTTTCTTCTCCCATCAATTGGGAGTTTAGGACTGTAGTCAGTAAACCCTTTTACTAATTATTTATGACAGGTTATGAGCCCAGTTAAACGCTTATTGCTGTTAATGTGTGGACTTTGTGATGGGAGAATGTCGGTAGATTAGTATCCTAGACAGATGACACGCAAGGTAACACGGTCTAATATACGTTGTAATGGTTGAACTTCAGAGAAACTTTTCATCTCACTTCGCAGTTGTTATTTAATAAATACTAATATGTAGGTATGTAACTAACATGGAAATTAATGGAGTGCGTTAGGATAAACGATATTCCTTGTTTTTCCCTCTGGTGTATAAATGAATAAATGTTTAGGTGTGCCCCCTCTTGAGCAAGCTACGTATAACTGGCCATGAGAAAAGCACGGACTTTCCAGATTAAGGCCTGCTACCTTGAGTAGCTTAAATACATGTTTTTCTTGATATTCTGTGGAAAAGAAGTGCCACTCGCATAAAACACTGTTACAAACGTCAAAAACCAATTCCCGACTACACAATCCTCCTTATTTACCTTAATACAGCCGAAATGAAACCATTTCTCACTTAGTGCAATTTTGCATACGTCCCCCTTAAATTGCATTTTGTGACAATTTTGAATCTAAATTACATTTTGTAAGTATTTTCTATCTAAATTGCATTTTGTAAATATTGTCAATTCAAATAAAAGTACAGTAAGTATGTAGTTAGTTTTAGTTGTAAGTAGGTAGTTAGTTTGTCTATTAGATATATGCCATTGTTCTATTAGACTGTGGTGTGTGAGTGTGTCTGGTAGCAGTTGCATTGTTTATTAGTTATAGTTCATTGTTTCAGTAGACTGTGATGTGTGAGGGTGCATGTGAGTGTGCCTGTTGACAGACCGTTTTAGTGGTAGTATTTGTTGTTGGTGGAACTTAAGTTTTTGTTAGTAGAGTTTTGGTATTTAATTGTTAGTACGGTAGAAGGTTAGTATTTTTGTTAGTAGAATTGCTCTTTACTTATTCTGAAAGGGAGTAGCAGCCTTTCAGAATAAATCAATTCTTTACTAGTCTTATAGACGGTTAAGATATTGATAATATAAGCCAATAATGGCTACACTGCGTCCTGCTGCACGGCTGAAAGCAACGGGAAACTACAGCCGTATACTATTCCCGAGGATATGCACCTCTCTATGCATAATTACATGTGATGATGGCCTCCTCCCTTGTAAAATTTCAATCCGGAGGTAAACTAGTCCCCCGTTCGGATCTCCGGGTGGGGACTACTCGAGAGGGGGTTAACATCACAGAAGTGACAAAGAGGAAATCTGACATTCTACGGATCGGAGCGTGGAATGTTAGAAGTCTGCTAGGAAGTGGAAGGTTAGAAAACTTAGAAAGGGAAATGGATAGGTTGAGGTTGGATTTGGTTGGGATCAGTGAAATGCGCTGGCAGGAAGAACAGGACTTTTGGTCAGGAGACTATAGGGTCATTAGCACTAAATCAAACAATGGCCAAGCAGGGGTTGGCCTCATATTGAGTAGGAAACTTGGACAGCGGGTGGAATATTATGAGCAATATATAAAGAACGGATTATTGTAGCAAAAATCAATACAAAACCTACCTGCACTACAGTGGTACAAGTCTATATGCCTACCAGTCAAGCTGATGATGAGGATGTTGAAAAGGTCTACGAAGAAATAGACGAAATTCTGAGGTATATCAAGGGTGATGAAAATGTTATAGTAATGGGAGATTGGAATGCTGTGGTAGGAAAAGGGAGAGAAGGGAAGATAGTAGGAGATTTTGGATTAGGTGAAAGGAATGATCGAGGAAGCAGGCTGGTAGAATTCTGCACCGAGCATGAATTGGTCATAGCTAACACCTTATTCAATAACCACAATAGAAGAATATACACATGGATGAGACCAGGAGATACAGGGCGTTACCAAATCGACTTCATTATGGTCAAGCAGAGGTTTCGAAACCAGATTTTGGATTGTAAAACATATCCTGGTGCTGACATAAACTCTGATCACAATCTGGTTGTAATGAAATGCAGATTAAAGTTGAAGAAACTGAAGAAAAGTCAAAAGCCAAAAAGGTGGGCAATAGACAGACTGAAAGAGAAGGATGTAAACGAAAGATTCAAGAAGAGTATAAAGGAAGGACTAATGAAAAACCCTAAACAAACTTCAATTGCAGACGAATGGGCACTTTTGAAGAATGAAATAACAAAATCCGCAGAAGAAAACATTGGTAGGAAAGAAAGAATAGGTAGAAAACCGTGGATCACTCAGGATATACTAGAATTGATGGATGAAAGGCGGAAACACAAGAATCTAAGAGATGAAAAGGGGAAAGCAGAATACAGACGTCTGAGAAATGAGGTTAACAAGAAGTGCAAGGAAGCGAAAGAAGAGTGGTTGAAAGAGAAATGTGCAGGTATAGAAAATTGTCTGAAATTAGGAAAAGTAGACACAGCTTATCGAAGGATTAAGAATACTTTTGGGGAAAAGAAGACTAAGTGCTGTAATATTAAGGACACAAATGGAAAGCCTCTAACAGATAGGGAAGAAAAGGTTGAGAGATGGAAAGCTTACATAGAGAGTTTGTATAAGGGAAAGGAGATTGAGAATCATGTAATGGAAAGGGAGGAGGAAATTGATGAGGATGCGAAAGGAGATTTAATATTGAGATCAGAATTTGATAGAGCTTTGGAAGACTTAAGCAGGAACAAAGCACCAGGCATAGATGATATACCGATTGAGTTGCTACGCTGCATAGGAGATGAAGGTCTGATCAGGTTATTTCACTTGGTGTGTAGGATTTATGAGACAGGTGAGGTACCCCCTGATTTCAAGAAGAATGTAATCATCCCTATACCAAAGAAAATGGGAGCTGACAGATGTGAAGATTACCGTACAATCAGCTTGATTACTCATGCTTCAAAGATCCTGTCTAGAATAATTTACAAGAGGATTGAAAGCCAGATAGAAACGGAGTTGGGTGAAGACCAGTTTGGTTTCAGGAGAAATGTAGGAACAAGGGAAGCTGTACTAAGTCTTAGGCTGATTTTAGAAGGTAGAATAAGGAAAGATAAGAGAACGTTCATGGCTTTTGTAGACTTAGAAAAGGCTTTTGATAACGTTGATTGGACTAAATTGTTTGACATTTTGAAATCAATTGGAATAAAGTACAGGGATAGGAGGGTGATATACAATCTGTACAGAAACCAGACAGCAGTCATTCGAGTTGAAGGACATGAGAGAGAAGCTGGTATTCAGAAAGGTGTAAGGCAAGGCTGCAACTTATCACCCATACTTTTCAATCTTTACATTGAACAAGCAATGAAGGAAATTAGAGAAAAATTTAAAGTGGGAGTGAAGATTCAAGGAGAAATAATTTCAACTCTGAGATTTGCTGATGACATCGTCATCTTGGCCGACAAGCCTGAGGATTTGAATGAGTTTTTGAATGGTATGGACTCCGTCTTACGGAAAGAATTCATGATGAAAATAAATAAATAAATGTAAAACAAAAATACTGGAATGCAGCCGAAATAAATCAGAAACCTCTATGGAGATCAAATTGGCAGGTGAAAAGCTGAAGGAAGTAGGAGACTTCTGTTACTTAGGAAGCAGAATAACCAGTGATGGACGAAGCAAAGAGGATATTAACAGTAGGTTGGCTCAGGCAAAGAAAGCATTTCTACAAAAAAGGAATCTGCTGACATCGAATATAGATTTAGGTATTAGGAAGTCATTTTTGAAAGCCTTTGTCTGGAGCGTGGCGCTCTATGGAAGTGAAACTTGGACTATTGGTGCAGCAGAAAAGAGGAGAATTGAAGCATTTGAAATGTGGTGTTACAGGAGAATGATGAAGATCAGATGGGTAGATAGGGTTACAAACAAAGAGGTATTAAGACGAGTGGGAGAGGAGAGATGTTTCTGGCGACTGCTAATGAAGAGAAGAGATAGGTTGGTAGGACACATACTAAGACACCCAGGAATAGCAAGCTTAGTTATGGAAGGAAGGGTCGAGGACAAAAACTGTAGGGGTAGACCAAGGTTAGAATATGTTAAACAGATTGCCTCCGATGTAGGGTGTCGGAGCTATGTAGAGATGAAACGATTAGCTCAGGACAGGGAGGCATGGAGGGCTGCATCAAACCAGTCAAAAGACTGAAGACTCAAACAACAAGCTTAAAAGGCGCACGGACGTCAGGTTCCAGACGCAATTCTGAAAAGCCGAGGTGAACAGCTAACTCCAAACACATAAGCTATACTCTTCTCTGAAGTACGTGGGTTGGCGACCACGGGACCCCAGCTGAGTCCGGCATTGCTTCCACTTACTTGTGCCGGGCTCCTCTCCGTCTTCTTTCCTGTCGACATCCCTTGGTCAACTCTTGTTCTTTTCCGACCCCGACGGTATTAGGGTATCCGAGGCCTAAGGAGTCTTTCACTTTCCTGCCTTAATTGGCCCTTGTCTCATCTTACCTGATCCCTCCTTCTTCGAGGGGTCAGACCTCTTGTTTTCTTTTCATTATATTTCCTTTACTCTTTAAGATCCCGCACTGTTTTTTGTTAATTGGCTCCCGTGTATCTGAACTCATTGAGCGATTTCTTTTGCATCCACACTCCATTTTGTAGGTGTTTTCAGACTACGCTGCATTTTTTAAGTCTTTTCGATCTACAGTAAATTGCATTTTGCTAGTGTTTTCAACCTCGATTGCATTTTGTAAGGATCGACAATCTAAATTGTCTTTTAGTAAGTCTTTCAATATAGGAGATGGGACTTTTGTGAGTATTTTGAATCTAAATTGCATTTTGTATGGTGGTCATTTTGCAGGTATTTTGATTCTCAATTGCATTTTGTGGGTATTTTGAATCTAAATTACATTTTGTAAGTATTTTAAATCTAAATTACATTCTGTAAGTATTGTCCATCCAATTGAGTAGTTTGAATATACCTTGCATTTTGTAAGCATTTTCAATTTCAATTGCATTTCGTAAGTATTTTGAATTTCAATTCCTCTGCGTGTTTTTTTAAATTTGAAATGCGCTTTTTTAATCTAAATTGCATTGTGTATTTTCAATTTCAATTGCATTTTGTAAGTATTTTGAACCTCAATTGCGTTTTGTACTCATTTTCAATCTTATTTGCATTTTGTAAGTATTTTTCAATCTATTCCTTTTGTGAGTATTTTTGTTCTAAATTCCCTTTTGTAAGTATTACCGCTCTCCATTTTGTGAGTAGTTTCAACCTGAGTTCCTTTTTGTAAGTATTTTCCTTCTCACTTAATTTTCGTACTGGTTTCCACTTCATTGTCATTTTCGCTATCACCCAAACCATTAGGGGCCGATAACCTAAATGTTAGGCCCCTTAAATCAACAATTATCATCATCATCTCTGAAGTATTAACTCGACACGACGCGACAGTTTGATGCTGGCTGAAGGTAGGGTGATATGTCGCTGGCAAGCTCGTAAACTCACTCTGAAGCTAGTAATTTAAATTTCCACTGAATGGAGATTGCTTGAAGAAATGAAAACGTAAAAACACTTACAGTGGTCGATGTGGGAGCTGTCGCGACCTTTCCTGCAGAACTTTTCGTGCTTAACAATTCTCAGAGTGTATCTATATTTTTAACGGTTTACCCATAAAATGTCATAAATATTTTTTTTCTACCTAATCCTTCATCTTAATCGAGAAATCCTTCACAGAATGGTTAAAACCGCATCAAAATCCACCAAGTTGCTCTCGAGATTACCCGTTACATCCAAGAATTGGGAACTTTTGCTTTATACTAAGTAGATAGAGATATCCACACAATTTAATGCTACAGCAGTACAATTTGGTGATCTGTCTACTTATGATACCAATGGTATACATTTAAAATAAAAGACGGGTCTCTTATTTTTGAATTTAGAGATGCACCGTAACTCTTGGGTAACATAATTATAAAAGTGTGCAAATTAATAGAATAAAATAAAATAATTTTAATAAGTCATAATTTCTTTTATTCAAAATCATTTTATTGACCAACTTCTTTTGTTATCCTACTTAGTAGTGTTTCCTCTCCCGTGGAATTACACCTTTTCCCATAAGGAATTGCGTCTGGAAACTTTCAGATTATTGGATTCCGAGGGATATGTTAGCTGGGTCCGCTTTCAATTTTTCATTGACTTTAGAATTTAAGTCAGGTGATTTCATTGAATAGTTCAATAGCGTTCATCAGTTAAAAGACCCCAAATCCCTCGGGTCTAAATTCACACGTAAAGTAGAGTGAAGTAATAAAAACGAAACGTGTGGCATCTTGCATTTGCAAGGCTCCTCTGTTAGTGGAAATTCTAAAAAATCATTTTAATTTGAGTTTCTTAAATTAAAATATAATTAGGAGTCTTGGTTAAACATTTGAAGTAATTTCATCGCCTTGTAATGCACTTAGTGCATTAAACCGTGAAAAGTAAAAATGTAATTTTGGAAAACTGACATCGAATCTAATAATTTGCACACCTCTATAAAGACAGCTATCGCCTCCACCACTTCGGATAGAATAGTGAGTCAAGGAGATTGATGAGAAATGAAAAGATAACTCACACAGAAGGAATTAATATTTATTAAGCTGTAAATTTGATTGAGTATATCTTAGTTATAGAACTGAGGGAATGAAAGAACAGGATGTAGGATAGTAATCACCGATGTAGGACAATAGCACTTTTTTACCATTACCACAGGACAGTTATCGTATTAGGGATTCGGACGTCCTTGTATAATTGTTATTTAATCTGTGCCCCGTTTGCTGAGGTCTGTGCTCCTCCGCAACATTCGTTTCAGCATTCTAATAGTACTTCCTTCCATACATTTGCTGTTCGCTTGCCTTTTGGTTCTATTTGAATTTTGACGTCACGAAAGGATTTTGCTCGCGATAGTGCGACATACAGTTGTCCGTGGCTAAATACCGGTTGAGGTAGATAAATGCCTACTTGATCTAGTGTTTGACCTTGAGCTTTATTGATAGTTATACAAACAGCCAAAAGTACTGGAAACTGCCTCCTTTTGAAGGAAAACGGCATAGAAGTATCTGATGGCGTAAGGTCAAGGCGAGGAAGTAGAACATTGTTTCCAACATTTACGCCAGAAATAATTTCCAGGTGTAAGCAATTGTCAAGCATCTTCAGAACCAACATAGTACCGTTCAACAGACCTTGGGTAACATTAATATTTCTCAACAAAATCACAATAGAGCCTTCTTTTAGTCGAAGGATATGAGGTGGCAATCCACTTATGTCTAAGCTGTCTAAAAATTCTGTTGGGAATTGTAGAAGTTTACTCTCATCTTCAGTAATTAAATTATTCACACTGACCCCCCAGGGGCTCACATCTAGTGGGCGTGGGTTGGCGACCACGGGACCCCAGCTGAGTCCGGCATTGCTTCCACTTACTTGTGCCGGGCTCCTCTCCGTCTTCTTTCCTGTCGATCTCCCTTGGTCAACTCTTGTTCTCTTCCGACCCCGACGGTATTAGGTTATCCGAGGCCTAGGGAGTCTTTCACTTTCCCGCCTTAATTGGCCCTTGTCTCATCTTTCCGGATACCCTCCAACTGTGAGGGGTCAGCCTTCTTTTTCTTTTCCTTTTACCTCCTGCCTTGTGCTCAAGGCCCTTAAGGAGGCAGGGTGTATGTAGCCCCACCACTTCTGGTGCACCGTAGATAATGCTACACCCTCAGGGGCTCACGGCTGGTGAGTTCGGGAGTTGGCGACCCCGAGGGATTCCTGAGCTGGGTCCGTTTTCCCCTTTTGTCCCTTACCTTTGGGGCGGACCTTCTCCTCTCCCCCCTCTCCTCTCCTCTCCTCTCCTCTTTTCATTATATTTACTTTTCTCTTTAAGATTCCCGCACTGATTTTTGTTACTTGGTTCACCGTGTATCTAAATTCCCTTCTGGCGATTTTTTAAGGCATTTTTAATCTACGTTGCTTTTTGTATGTTTTTTTTTTCGATCTAAATTACATCTCGCGATTGTTTTCAACCTCACTTGCATTTTGTAAAGATTGACAATCTAAATTGCTTTTTAGTAAGTCTTTCAATGCATGTGCCCGGGCCTTTTAGTGAGTATTTTGAATTTCAATTGCATTTTGTAAGTATTTTGAACCTACGCCGCATTTCGCACGGATTTTGAATCTAAATTGCATTTTGTTTGGTGGGCATTTTGCACATATTTTGATTCTCAATTGCATTTTGTGGGTATTTTGAATCTAAATTACATTTTGTCAAGTATTTTCAATCTAAATTGCATTTTGTAAGTATTGTCAATCCACATGAGTCGTTAGAATCACCGTACATTTTGTAAGCATTTTCAATTTCAATTGCATTTTGTAAGTATTTTGAACCTCAATTGCATTTTGTACGTATTTTCGATCTCATTTGCATTTTGTAAGTATTTTGAATTTCAGTTGCATTTTGTAAGTATTTCGACGCTACATTGCATTTTGTACGTATTTTGAATCTAGCCTACGTTTTGTGGGTATTTTTCCATGTATTCTTTTTGTGACTCTTTTCGTTCTAAATTTCCTTTTGTAAGACCATATTGTGAGTTCCTTTTTGTACGTATTTTCCGTCTCAGATAATTTTGTTCTGGTTTCCATTTCATTATCATATCCCCCCAGGGGCTCACATCTTGTGGGCGTGGGTTGGCGACCACGGGGCCCCAGCTGAGCCCGGCATTGCTTCCACTTACTTGTGCCGGGCTCCTCTCTGTCTTCTTTCCTGTCGACCTCACTTGGTCAACTCTTGTTCTCTTCTGACCCCGACGGTATTAGGGTATCCGAGGCCTAGGGAGTCTCTTCCTTTCACGCCTTAATTGGCCCTTGTCTGATCTTTTCTGATACCCTCCTTCTGCGAGGGGTCAGCCTTCTTTTTCTCTTCCTTTTACCTCCTGCCTTGTGCTCAAGGCCCTTAACGAGGCAGGGTGTATGTAGCCCCACCACATCTGGTGCACCCTAGATAATGCTACACCCTCAGGGGCTCACGGCTGGTGAGTTCGGGATTTGGCGACCCCGAGGGATTCCTGAGCTGGGTCCGTTTTCCCCTTTTGTCCCTTACCTTTGGGGCGGACCCTCTCCTCTTTCACTTTCCTATATGCCTTTCATGGCTCTCCTTCCTTCCAAGTCCCTCAATCCGCCTTTTCCGAGGGTTGAGGGCATTTCTTTTCCTTCTGTCCTTTTATTTGCCTTATCCTCATTTAGTTTTCCATTTCTTCTTCTAGTATGTAGGTTATTAGTTAGTTTTAGTTTTAAGTTCGCTTTTCATTTTCATCTTCACGATCACCCAAACCATCGGGGGCCGATAACCTAGATGTTAGGCCCCTTAAAACAACAATTATCATCATCATCATCATTATCATATTCGCTATCACCCAGATCATTAGGGGCCGATAACCTCGATGTTAGGCCCCTTAAAACAACAATTATCATCATCATCATATTCACACTGATGTAAGTTCTCGATGATCCTGGGATTAGCTCTAAATCTTTGTCATTGATTTCTTTACAGTGTTCATTTTTAGGTGCTAAAAGCGTGAAATATCTTTCAGTGTGGTAAATTCGTTTCCATATATTTCAGTGATGATATCAGTTTTAGCAATGATGGAGGGTGGTAAGTCGACTAATTCTGAATTTTCTCCATCGGCGTGAGGGTATTCACCGTTACCAATTTGTATCAAGAAGTTTGCTAAGTCACATTGATCTATATCCGCTCGCATATTTTTGTTGAGTTTAAAAATTTTGAATGATGGCCACAAAGGAGAGAACCTTACTGACATTTAGACTGAAGCTGTTCTAGATGCGTGAGGCACAACAGGCAATACCTGCCTGAAATCTCCACCTAAGATGATAATTTTTCCTCCGAAAGGCACGTCGTTATTCATGATGTTCTTGAACAGCCGATTTACACACATCAATGCGTGCTTATTAGCCATAGGGGCTTCATCCCAAATGATACGTTTTGCTGAACGAATATAAAAAGCTTCCTTGCTGTTAACTTTTATTCCTGATACTGAACTTTCATGTAAATGTAGAGGTAACTTGAACTGGCTGTGTACAGTGCGCCCCTGAGGTAGTAACATTGCTGCAATACCAGTCCATGCAACAGAAAGTACATTTAACCCCAAATTTGTGCAACTGTGAATCAAGCATTGGTAAAGAAATGTTTTCCCGGTGCCCCCTGGACCGTCAATGAAATATGCATTACTCATCCTTTCATTGCCGTTTTGTACTAACCCCAAAATTTCTGTAATTATAGCCGTTTGGTTTTCATTTGCTTGGTTTATCATCTGACTTAATTGATCCTCATTAAGTTTTGGATAATTCATTGGTAAATTTGTCCGAGGGAAATTATCAATAATTTCGAGAGAAGTAATGGGAAGACCATGGAGCTTTAATGTATTAGAAATATGTATAAGAGTGAACTGATATGCAATGTTAGGTTCGTAAAACTGCAGATAATCTTCTGATAATGAATTCTTGAAAATGTCCCATAACTGTCTTACATTTGAAGGGGTCTGAAAGATACATATGTAAGAAAACAGTTGTCGTAACTGAGAAGGCATCTGAAATTGTGACGCTTCTGCCAAACAACGCTTGCATTCAGAATCATCAATCAGCAAACCTCGCTCCTTAGCTGTTTCTTTAAAAGTAGAATAGACAACGGTTTTGTATGTTCGTAGATCCTGGAAGCTGGTAACACCAATGACGTGAAGCAATAACAGGCGTAAATAATAGGGGAAGTTGGGGCAGGAGTACTGTACCCGTTCGTCCTGGGGATGCGATGACCCATCTGCTATAACATCACATCCCTGGAGTTCCAGGACAGAGCGGAGTTAAATGAACCTCTTGTCAAATAAGGAATGTGTCGGAAATTCAGCTGAGTTCGTGAAAAAGCAGTGGGTTTCACGAGACAAAGTATCTCTAGGGTCGTTACGGGCTTAAGTTAATAAAAAATAATTCAAATATAAATGGGCGCCATCAACTGAATTCCTAGCAAAACCACTTCCTTTCCGGATAAGCCTTACTCAAGACAAGGAAAGAAAAAGGAACATCACACCATCATCAGATCACAACTAAGATAAAAACAAATTTATTTTACTTTGAAAGTCAGACAGACATTTTAAATATAAATCCTACCTAAGAGTATGGTCGAATGCAAAGTTAAATTGTCATTGTCCAAAAATCGAACCATCTCCTTTCTAATGCAAAATTATTTCAATCCACATAACAAGAAAATGTATAAAGTTCTCTTGGGTTCTCAGGACCACTGTATCACTATGTCTTTCGTCACTGACATTTGTGAAACCTGAGACCTAATTCTCTTTAATTTAACATCAATGTGGATTTAATTATGTTATTAAGCTGTCTAAACATACACATATAATAATCACTCATATTAAATATCACATAAATTATGGTTTGCATGGTATAATTTGAACGTAGAACATGTTAATCAAATGTTCCTAAGCATTGAATAATTAATTTACATTATTTACATCGTCATTAATCTCTTATCTGTGAATTACAGAAAATTCAAATTCTCATCGGTTATCATCATCATTATTATCAAAATTAAATATTTCTCACATTAATTCTCACCTCAAAATTCCAAATATTCCTGTCAGAATCGTTAATTCCTCACCATTACATCATTTACATTCACATTTCAAGTTGCAATTCCTTCACATTATCTCTCAATTAAATTTATTTAATTGCATATAAATTCATTAATCATCAGCTTCTTTAATTAATCATCACCTTCTAATTCAGTTATTCATCATCATTACAATCGTCTAATAATTCATTTCAATCAGTTTAATCAATTCAATCTTTAATTCATCCACTTATTTAATTCATCGATTTATTTCAAAATTTAATTTATCAACTTATTTAAATTTCAATCATCTGGTTATTTAATTTTATTATTTCATCTAGTCATTCTGATTTTTATTTCATTAGGTCAGATCGTTAACATGCTTAAATCTCAGATTATTATTTCATTAATTATTATTTTCAGAAAATTTTGTATTATCAACTTTATTTATTTGTTTAATTTCCTAACAAATTGTTTAATAAGGTTTATAGAACGTTGTCTTACAGTTTTATTACTTCCAAGTTATATCTCGTATTTAATTTATCATGCCAAAAATATTATTGTCTCCACGACATCACGTTGGATCTAACTATCCACAACGACATTATATTTCTTCAATATTCCAAATATCACATTTGAATATAAGAATTGCTACAAAAACTCCATAAATATTCAGCACATACAGCATGAATCTCAACAAATACGCTAGACTGGGTACAACGACCTCATGTCCGCTACAAAATACATTATCAACGTTGCAACTATCAAATGGCAAATTCCACAAAATGCCTATCACAAACTTCATTTAACCACGTTGCATGATCTACAAAAATATATAAATGGCTTCAAATTACTAACGCACATAATCTCCAATGACTGTAATTATTCTGATCATATCTAGACAACTTCTTAAACAATTGGAAAAACATTACTTCAGTAATTTAATATTTGCTTTCAAATAGCATAAATTCTCTTTCACAAGTTTCATAATTCACATCGTAGAAAAACACCAATGTGCTATAATCTCTCACATCAAAATCTGCAATACTGATCTGCCTTAAAATAATTATGACCATTAATGATTAATCTTACAAGATTAAATTACTTTAAATCCTTCTCAAAGGTATCAAACACAATTATAAAAATCATCAAAGCATCAGCTGTAATAGCTGTTAAACTGAAATTACTCTCAAAAGAGTATAGCAACAAAATATTGGATTGGCAAACTAGAATTACTAAATGCAATCCTGTTGACATTTATCGTTACTTTATTTAACAAAATTTCGACTGATATGTGACTAGTAGTTCCTTGTTTAATTCACTTACATCTCGTGTACATTCGGATGATAAAATGAGTACCTCAATGGCGAGTAAGATGTGTAACCACCGTGCAATCGTATAAATACGAAGGACCTCGCCCCGTCGACTTGGATGATAGTTCCCTAAACGGTGGGTAAGGTGAGTAGCCACCATACAATCGTATAAATACGAAGGACCCCACCTCGTAGGCTATATGAGTGAATGTACCAGAAAGGAATCAACAAGTTTCTAGTTGTCATATAAAAGCGACGTTCATTCACTAAAGTGAATAACTTCTTAATATCTCCAAACAATCCAATGGAAAAAAAATCCCTACTGATGAATAATACACACTCGCTAGTATGCAATGAACTGACGAAGTAGTTTCTGATAATCAATTGCAGATCACGAGTTCGAAATACTCGCTACTCAAAAAAAACTATCCATGAAAAATATCCTAGCTGGAAAAATGTCTATAAGACCAAACATCTTCTTAATAAAGTCAAACAACGGTGAGAATATCGATTAATGATGCCTGCCATATCATATGGTCACTCCATATTCTAGCAAATTCGAAGTATATAAATTCAAACCATGTCTTAATAATCAAATCACTCCTATCAGAAAAATATACATGTGTGCCCAGTATTCATGAAAATAATCGTATCAGGTAGATAGAACTCTTACAATACCTTTCATTATCAGTTGTAATATAATTTCCAAGATCGTCGATTTTCCCTACCTAAAGATTTCTCGTAAGATCGGCGTGAATATCATTTCATCCATGAAATGACGATTTCCTTCGAAATCCCAAGCGAATCAGTTGTTGGACTCCTCTCGTCAGGAACCGAATCCATCGCTCTGTGGTGCCATCTTGTCTCTATTCACGTTTACTCGATCATGTTGAACCTCGGATTACCCATAGCGGATATCGTCCAACTCCTTCTCGAAAAGTTCATGGAAACAGCGGACCCCCTACTCTTCTTCTAATATACGCCACTGTTCCGATAAATGTTCAGTTTGAGAATTGTAAGTCCACTCTCAACTTACTGCAAAGTTCGACTTGAGTAAAATAAAAATTTTACTAGATAGTGTTCAAGATTACGATACACCCTGTATCTGTCTGTAATTTGTAATACATGAAAATTGTATAAGATAAAAATCTTATAAATGCACGCTGTAATGTTCATCAGAGCCTATGCTAAACATTCAGTTGACTTGGAATAGTAAAAAGTCGCTTTGAATGTATTATATAACAGCATGGTTATAAGGTTGTATGTGAAAGCCTGTGTTCGAACAACGTCGAAATGAAGCTTGAAACAAAGTCTTCATATGCGATCAGTGTGGTTTTGAAATACCCCGGCTATCTACAATTGTCTTCTCGGCTAGGTCGCCTGTATCAACGACCCGCGCGGCCTCTGTTGCTCGGTGATGCGAGAAATGTCGCCTACACTTGCCGTGACGGTTTACGTGTGTTGCGTGACCTTCAAAGCCCGTCTCGCTGTGCTATAGAGCCGCTCTGTACTGCTCGTCTCATAGAGCCCAACTGAACTGCATAGCGCTGTGTTCCAGCTTATGAGCTCCGTGCGGCACGTGGCTAATTCTCCCCACCACGGTGCTCCTACGTCACGAAGATAGTCTCGAACCCGACTCCTCTCGGCTGTTCTGTTATACAATAACTTATTTCCATAAAATTATTTCCACATATAATGCATGTCATATATACTCTTCTAAGTTGTTTTAACTTATTATAATCCCATATATATTTCAATAAAGCTTCACATCTTTATTAATAATTCTATCTTCTTACAGATTTCAATGCCTCCTTGATTCTTGACCTCCTACGTCATCTTGGCTTTCTTCTTGACGCGATCGATGCGCTATCTTATCGGCTTGCTTTTCAAAACCTCAACTATAGCTTAATGTCAGCTGGCGTAGCCGATAGCCTAAAATAGGTATCGGGTACAGTACCATGCTAAGATTCAAATACAATGTTTTGCTCCTTAGGCTAATCACAAACATTTTATTATATGGTTATCAGTACAACATACCTGGTAGGACAATATGGCGGAAAGAAAACAAAAGTGACTCTTATACATCACCAGACTTTTCAATGAAAACAAATTAATGTCACCTGACACTCTTGACCCTATAGGGTGGGGTAAGAGTGTCACACAGGGTGGGGTAAGAGTGTCACACAAAGATAATAAAGTGAAATACGTTTACACCCTGCAGTGTTCACATATGAATGTCCCTTTCACTTCACTGAAATCAGTACAGTCTGTATGAGTCCATCCTTGACACTTTTGGCACTGGATCATTGGTTCATCAGGTGGATCACTTAGCGTTTCCTGGCAAACTAGACAAAAATAAACATCATTCTTCATTTGGCATTCTGTTGCTCCCTGGGATAGTCCAACATTATACCTAGCCTTCTTCTGTAAATTTCGTTTCACCGTACCCTTTGAGTAACCCGCCGATTTGAACACGAATGTTTCTTCTCCAGTAATTCTTTATTCGGGCTGCTTGTTAGAATGACAGATTTTTCAGGCTTCCTTCCTTTTCGGGAAATGGTATTGGACGAATTGGCTTTGCGAAGTGGAAGTGGAGAAATCGATTCAATAGACCTACTGCTAGGCCCGGAAGTGGGTTTAGCATGACTTTCTTCCCTAGAGGTGCTTGGTAATGGAATGAACTCCTCCGTATCCTTTCTCTGACCAATCTGTCCTAATGTTGAGCTGCTTGAATCATTTCTTTCTTCATATTCAGTTAGTTTGCATTTATCTGGAATTGTTGCACTCGATTCATCTTCAGCTGTCCTCACTCTTGTCTGTGGGTGATCTTGATTGGGGTCAGGCCTATGAAAGTCTGAGGTATTTTCTTCTCGATCTGTGCTTCTCAATACTGCATCGGCTGAAGTCAGAATCATCGAAGATATCTGGATTAAAAGGAAATGTTACTGTTACGTGAAAGCCTTTAATGCCAATGTTGATTGTGGCAGCTTTCCCGTACGCCTTAGTGAACAGTTCAGCTATGTCGTATTCAGAAATTCGCTTGCCTGGGTTATTTACCATGAATTTTTAGCACTCCTGGTTATAATAGGACTTCAGTGGACCAAAAAATGTTCTGTCAAATGGTTGCAACATATGCGAAGTGTGTGGTGGGAATGTAAGGAGGTGAATTCCAACTTCTCTTGCCTTAAGAATCACTGGCAAAGATTTGTGACTTGCATGACCATCCAGTAGCAGAAGGGCAGGGTTTTGTGGACTTGCATTCGCATGACGAGAAAAGTACGCAAGAAATCCATCTTGGTCTATCCAACCACTGTCAGTGAGGTGGAAGATGGCACCAGGTGGAGCACCTGTCATTAGTCTCTCATTCATCCTCTTCCTAGCAAAACTTATCATAGGGGGGGGGGATTATCCAGCAGCACTGTATGCACAAACAATAGTGGTAGTCTTTCCTCTTTCTGCACTAGTAATCCTCCCTACTTGCCGCTTCCCTTTCAAACTAATTATTTTTTCTGGTGTATGGACATTGCTTATTCCTGACTCGTCAACGTTGAATATTCTTTCTGCAGGAAAATTATGCAGCTGTAACAGACCCTTCATGAAAATGAAAATCCACAGCCTGCTTCCAGTCTCCGACCGGGTCAGGAATGGAATGAATGATGCCCCCATCTAGCGGCGAGGATATGAACTCTGCCGGCTGCCGAAGCCTGTCGCACTCCTCTGGGGCAATGATTAAATGAATGACAGATTAAATGAAATGATAGTGGAGAGTGTTGCTGGAATGAAATGTTGACAGGGAAAACCGGAGTACCCGGAGAAAAACCTGTCTGCCTCCGTTTTGTCCAGCCCAGATCTCACATGGAGTGACCGGGATTTGAACCACGAACCCAGCGGTGAGAGGCCGGCGTGCTGCCGCCTAAGCCACGGAGGCTCTTAACAGACCCTTCATATTGTTGTAAAATACTTGCACTTGTCTTTTGTTAAATCCTGCTACTCGACACATACTGGTAGCTTCTGGCTTTCTTAGTGATAGTTCTGGATGTCTTTTGAACAGCCCTTGAATCCAATCCTTACCTGCTGTTTTACTTACTGACAGTGCAAAATCTATGAGAAATGTTATTTAGTTCGGCGAAATCAAAAGCTAATCTTCGAACTGTCATAATATTAAGCCCATGGAACAAAGCATCCATTTTCAGAATATGAGCCACCAGATCTTCCTCTTGACTTGCACTAAAAGTTGGCTTAAATCTACCCAAGCCTACCTCATAGTCTTGATTAAGTTTTAATCTCTTCCGCAGTGTAGCTCTTGGAATACCATATTCACGAGCAGCAGATGTACGTCATGTATCGCTGATGTGAGTGCTATTTGAGAATATGATGATCTAGTAGTCTCTCTAACGTAGTTGCGCACCATTTTGATCAATACCTACAACAAGGAAAATTTACTTGCATTCATGCTTTGAGAAATGAAGATGTGTTCATAGCAATTTCTGCTTCTAATATTAAAGAAAATAGCTCAGCCTAACTGGATATTATGATAATACCTACTAAATAATATTCATTTTTCGAAACCCCGAGCTTGCAGTAAATTATTTACGTATCTTCACTGTGTGGGACAAGAGTGTCATGATTGGCACTCTTGCCCCGGACCGAACTGACACTCATGCCCCCTTTTGCATAGCTTGCCATGTAGTGCTGCCACACAGCGGTGATTATGCACACCAATAGATCAGCACGTGCATTATCAACCTCAAATAACGTGTTTTAAGACTAGATAACAAATATAAAGTATACATCATATTCGCGAACACTTCACTTGGTATTCTGTTCCGAAAATATAACATCAGAATAATCAAAAACCTGCTTTATAATATCAGACACGACCTACCTTCCTGGCAAGGCTTATAAACTACAGAGGTTGCCTCAATTTTCACTCACCAATCAGCGCTCACAAGGCGGATGACGTCACAAGATACCAAACGCGCCATGTGGGGAACGTAACGAAACTGTCAACATCAGCTGTTGAGTACGCAAAGAACAGTTTTTTCTCATGAAATTATTGGTAAATGGGTGATAAAATAACTGAATGTAGCCTACTTACATTTTATGTTGTGATCTTGAATTTCTTGGAAATTCGCCTAGACTCGGTAGCAGTATCGTAGGTGTTAGTGACTTCCAATAACCACTTCTTATGCAAGATGCAGACGGTACGTCAGGAACTTCTCTCGAGACAAAATCTGTCGTTCTTCTTAGAACGTTCCTGCCTCGTTGAATTCCGTATTTTCCGTGAAATGTGACGAATTTTGCTGAAATGTGCCGGAACTGGTTTAGCCAAGTTTCTGAGGGATCGGTCATATCACTGTATGGCAAGTATTTAATCCAGGTGTTGAGTTTGCATTCCATAGGTTAAGTTCCCAAGTTGTGGAAGTTTATCTTGGAACTTGTGGGCTACATAACCTGCAACATAAGCCTTGCCATCCTCCTCACTTTGTTCCATGATATTGGCAATGAAGAACTCTGGTTGCACATTGCTCCCTAAGGTTGGTTCTGGAAGCACGTTACTTGATTCAGACACTATGCCAGCTTTGTTTATTAGTGCTTTAGCAACTACATATTCATCTGAATCTGGATCAGCAGTGTTTGTTTGATTTTGAACAACTCCTGGATTTTTTCCTAAAATAATCATCCTCAGTCTGTAAATGCAGTCAAGGGGAGAAGGATGATCGCGTAAGCTACCACGGGTTCGCAATTGTGAAAAGAGGTTTTCCAGTATATCTTGATTTAGCCTATGTGTGAGAATGTACTTTGTATTATGCCTACGGGCCATATCTCTGGACAGAAGTCGAAGGGATTTTATTGAAATAATGACTGCTTTCTGGAATATTTGCAAAGAATTTTTACCAATGCAAAGAGAATTACTCATGAAATTTTCCGTCTTGGTCAAAATCAAAATACCATGCATGCGCGTATATAAGGCGTATATCTGGAGCCCCCCCCCAAAAAAAAGCCAACTTGGGTACAACATACAATGTATTTCACAGTAGCTTACTTTTAAGAAATAATTATCAATTTGTAAAAGAAAATGAGTGTTTTCCTTTCTGCTTAATGAATTGACAAGTAGCCCATTTAGATATTTTCCATTCTTACTCCATAGGCTATAATAGAAAATTCATTAAGTACCGTACTCACAATTTTCCACGATAGTCAGCCCCCCCCCCCCTTATAAAAAAAAATGTATATACGCCCCTGATACCATGTACGAAATATGTCAAAAATATTAAAATCATCCTAGCAGGTCATTAAAACTTAAGAGTAGGCCAGCTGGGCTCACTTACCATTTGGTTTTAGAATCCTTGAAATTAAGCAATTCGGCCCTGAATTCTAATTCGAAGTCTTCACTCTTAAAGTGGAGGGAACATATCCTACTTGTTTGAGGGTTGCAATGCAGCAATCCACTGATTGCGAAGGCATGCGTCTTTAGGTATCGTGAAAAACGACACGTCATTTCCAACTTTATAATAACTGTGACAAACTGCCACAGCACATCTTTGGCCTGGCATGATTATAAACAAAAGGGCTTAAAACACTGCAATCCATACAATATAATGTGTGGAAAAGTTGACTTTCCTTGCATATCACACGCCTCGCGCGCTACGAGGAAACGTGTGACGTCACGTCCTTTCCCTTCCCTCCGCGATCCCCTCGCCGAGGAGCTCCATATTGAGGCAACCTCTGTAGTTTACTAGCCTTGCCTTCCTGGTGCAACTGAAATGTATCCTTCTACACACGCGCCATGTTACTCAGTGTAGCCAACCTAGTTCAAAAGTTACAATTATCACGACTTGACAGTAATTCAAGATGATACTCTTACCCGAGCTGGTACTCTTGCCCCACCTTTCCCTACCTTTCTGTTTCTGTAGGCGAAACATTATACATTCTGCCTATAGTTTTTGAAACATTTTTTCTTTTTTGCCACTGGCAGTTGCTCTTATTCCAGACGTAATGTACTGGTGTTTCAGGATATATATACGGACTTCTGGCTTGCGAATCTTGATTTAACTTGAACCACGCTTGTAATTCCGTGTTGCGCAACTGTGCTTGAAGTAAAATATCAGGAGCGTTATCATTTTTAAAATAGATATTTTGCAAGTTTGGCAAGTGAACTGGTAATCGCACGATAGAATGTGACTGTTCATGCATGTGAAATTAAAATATCCAGTATGCGGCTTCTGTTGGACCAACATATCTAGCATTTAGAAAAGAAGTAATTTCATCGTAGTTCACCGTTTCGCCTTCAGGACATATTTTAACATTGCAGCAGTCATGACCTTTATACACATACTTGTGGATGTATTTAACACTCCGAACACTCGAGCATATTTCAACATTAATATGAGCTTGAAAGTAAAGTAAAAGAAATGGATTGTAGGGAACAATGAATCGACTACCGATTTCAATGTCAATACCTCGAATTGTTTTTACAATAATCCGTCCATTATTTCTTCTCCTATACGAAGGATAACCATTGGCCCCCCCTGTGGGTGGGGAGTTTAGAATACACCCACGGTATCCCCTGCCTGTCGTAAGAGGCGACTAAAAGGGGCGACCTTGGCTATACTTTAAGGACTCCGCGTTGTTTTGTGAATTGGACCCCCCAGTGGGTGGGAGGAAGCGAATACATCCACGGTAATCCCTGCCAGTCGTAAAAGGCGACTAAAAGGGCTTCTTGGAACGGTCCCCTTTCGAGGGTTTGACAGTCAGCTCTAAAAGACATACACCCGTGCGGTATAACTCTCATTAGGTTATATCGCACTTCTTTCCGTTACTGCTTTCAGGGTCTGGCAACCAAAATTTCTATATGTGCGTGCTGTTAGGGGATGGGTCACTTACGCTTGCGACTACGCTCGAAAGCCTGTTCCGGTCTTGGCCGCGCCGACAGGTGGGTGTGCCATGTACCCGTGCAGTAGTATCCGCCTGACTACGCAGGTCCCCGCACAGCCGAATGTCTGAGCTGGAAAATCCAGTATATGCCAAGGGGTACATGCCGATACGGCATTGTAAAACATCGGACCCCCGGGCAATGCCTTCCAAGCTAGGCGGGCCTTGCCCTGGCTGGGTAGCGCCTACTGTGACAGCCCGTGATCGGATGTCGGTGGCATTCGGGGAGGATGATCTGGCCATGGGTTCCAAAAGAAAAATCCCCAACCAGGGTGGTCCTACACCCAAGTCTTTAACATTTGATTCCCTACGGGGATCAACCCCCTGGGAACAATCTGTGCGTGAAAATCTGGGTGCTAACACCCCCAAGTTTCTGGTAGCTACCAGAACAGATGGGGGTGATTTCAAGCTGGTAAAGAGTATTTTGTTTTCTCGCCACATAGAAGGTGTCTATGGTGAGCTTGAGAAAGTACAAAAGATGAGGAACGGTAGCTTGTTGCTCAAGACTAGGACTGGTGAGCAAGTTGAACGACTTTTGCAATGTGATCCCCTTGGCGACATTCCCGTCAAAGTGGAAAAGCACACGTCCCTGAATCTGGTCCGAGGAGTTATTTTCCACCGGGACCTGATTTTCAACACTGACGAGGAGCTCAAGGAGGATATGCAGCACCGTCACGTGACTGATGTCCGGCGCATTACGCGCAAGGTCAATGGTCAAATCGTGGATACTGGTGCTTTCATTATTTCCTTTGAGCTTTCGGTGCTCCCAGAGAAAGTCAAGGTTACAAGTTACCGTTGTGACGTACGGCCTTATATCCCTCCACCAATCAGGTGTTTTAAGTGCCAGAAGTTCGGCCACATGTTATCCCGATGCTCGAGCCCCGACATCTGTGGAACATGCGGTAAGGTACCACACGAAGCGGAAGAGTGCACAACACCTTATCAGTGCACTAATTGCCCTGGATTTCATTCTCCTCGGGACAGGAACTGCCCTGTCTTCCTGCGTGAGAAGAAAATCCAGGAGATCAAAACCCTGGATGGTCTCACCTACCAGGAAGCCCGCAAGAAGTACCATACCACGATTTCGCCTTCTCCAACGATTGATTATAGAGCCATAATACCAAATTTGGTCCCGGCGACCTCATCTTTTGTACCAGCTGTGAAACCTTCAACTGAGTTACCTGTTCTGAAGCCAGCACCTATGATAATAACGGAAAGCCCGAAGGTGACTTCAACTCCACCTTCGGCCAGCACGAAGGCTGTGCGAGCGAAGGCAGCTCCGCCCGCACAGCAGGGGAGGAAGTTGAAGACTTACTCCCCACTCGGGAGGAAGTCGAAGACTTTCTCCCCACCCAAACGGTCGGCGAAAGCCGCGCCGAAGCCGGCGGAGGCGGCATCGTCGACCAGGGTCAGGAATTCGGCTCCTGACCCGTCTATATATCTTAAAGAGGCGGGTAGGGGTAAGAAGGGACCCCGCACTACGCATTCCCTTTCTCCCAAAAAGGGAAAGCCATCCGCGCCAACACCTGCGGATGCTTCTGCGCCTGGGGACGTTTCGGTCCCCAGATCTGCGCGCTCCCCACGGAGATCCCCCCGCCGCCGAACTGCGTCTATGAAATCTTCCACCGAGTCGATTCACTCCACGACCTCGCCTGAGGACATGGAGATTATAGTCGACGTAGTGACTGTAGATCCTCCAGAGTCAAAGTTGGAGTAGCTTGCTGCTCCACGTTATTCCCCAAGTTCACACAATGGCACTGTTACAGTGGAATTGTAACAGTTATGACAGGCATTTGCAGAGCTCCGTCAGCTTATTGCCCAATACGCAGCGAGTATAGTCTGCCTACAGGAAACAAACCTCAGACCTGATCACGAGACTGTTCTGAGAGGTTTCCGACTATACTCTAAAGAGCGACAAGACGCCGCCCGGGCTTCCGGGGGCGTTTGTACCTTCCTTCGCTCTGACTGCTATAGTGAGGAGTTTCCACTCGCCACTCCTCTGGAAGCTATTGCAGTTCGCGTGTCCTTGCCTGCTATGACAACTGTTTGTAACGTGTACCTTCCACCGAACCAGCCCCTTGATATTAATGACGTCTTTGATCTTGTTGATCAACTTCCAGTCCTTTTCCTAATCGTGGGTGATTTCAACGCTCATCACCCCCAATGGGGATCACCATCTTCCTGCCCCAGAGGAAGGGACGTGGAGGGCTTAATTCAAGGGTTGGATTTATCTCTATTAAATACAGGGGAAGCTACACATTTTAGCTTAGCGCACCGCACGTCCATTCCATCCTTTTCTGGGACTCCTCGTCGCAAACTCGTCCCTTGGTGGACAGAGGATATTGCAGCGGCAATAAGAGACCGTCGTCGAGCTCACAAGCACTACCGTCGGCGTCCAACCATGGCCAATTTGGTGGCGTTTAAGAAATTTCGTGCCAAGGCGCGGATTCTTATTCGCCAGAGTAAGAAACAATCCTGGGAACGGTATGTGTCTTCTATTACGGCACATACCCCCTCCTCTCAAGTGTTGACTAAACTACGACGTATTTCAGGAATTCAGACATCTTCTACTGTACCGGGAATTTCCATTGCTAATGAACTGGTTACAGATCCTTATCGCGTTGCAAACCATCTCGCCTCGTATTTTGCGGATATATCCGGTTCCGATAACTATGACCCTGCCTTCGTGGCCCTGAAGCGCGAAGCGGAACGTTTCCAGCTTAGTTTTGCTTCCCGCGCTTCGGAGGAGTACAACGTGCCCTTTACGGAGTGGGAACTCCGCGGAGCGCTGGCGCTCTGCAGGGACACGTCTCCTGGCCCGGATAATATTCACAACCAGATGCTTAAACACCTTGACGATGAGAGCATTCGCTATTTGCTCAGAGTGTTTAATCGTATCTGGTTGGAAGGTGTGTTTCCAGCGCAATGGCAGGAAGGTATCATTATACCTATCCTGAAGCCCGATAAGGATCCCAAATTGACAGGGAGTTACATACCTATTTGTCTCACTAACGGTTTGTGCAAGCTCTTTGAGAGGATGGTCAATCGGCGCCTGGTGTGGGTCCTGGAGAAACGGGGACTCCTGTCTGAATACCAGTGTGGTTTCAGGGCGTCTCGGTGTACCAACGACCATCTGGTACGCCTGGAGACTGCCATACAGGACGCTTTTCTCCGGAGACAGCACCTAGTCGCTGTTTTCTTTGACCTCGAGAAGGCCTATGACACCACTTGGCGTTACGGCATCCTCTCTACCCTGCATCAATGGAAATTCCTAGCTAACTTGCCGGTTTTTATTGCGAATTTTCTGTCCCTTCGCCTGTTCCGTGTCCGAATAGGGGGGACATATTCGCAATATCATATACAGGAAAACGGAGTCCCACAGGGATCGGTGCTTAGCGTAACATTATTTGTGATTGCCATAAACGGTATAATCGCTGCTGCTGGTCCGGCAGTGGTACCGTCGCTATATGTAGACGACTTCGCTCTACATTATAGTGCGCAAAATATGGCGGTCGCTGAACGGCAGCTACAGCAAGCTATTCGGAGAGTGGAACGCTGGACACTGGAGCATGGCTTTCGATTCTCAACCGCTAAGTCCTCGGTTGTCCATTTCTGCCGAAAGCGCACCCTCCATCCAGATCCTGAGCTTTATCTGGGCAATGTAGCTTTGCCTGTTGTTGCTGCGTACCGGTTCCTTGGGCTCCTTTTCGATCAGAAATTGACGTGGGAACCACACGTGCGGTGTTTGAAAACTGCCTGCGCTAAGAAACTCAACATGTTGCGGTTTCTTAGCGGCACATCATGAGGAGAGGACCGCGCGGTGCTCCTGCGTTTTTACAAGTCACTGATTTTATCTAGGTTATATTATGGCAGTGTAGCATATTGTTCGGCCCGTAAGTCAGTGCTTGTTAAACTGGACAGTGTCCACCACGGCGGTGTGAGGCTGGCGACGGGTGCCTTTCGGACAAGCCCAGTCGTCAGTTTGCTCGCCGAGGCTGGCGTACCTCCTTTACACCTGAGGCGCCAACAAGTACTGCTGACCTATGCTGCAACTATTCGACAGATGCCACTTCATCCAAGCTATCCATGTTTGTTTTCCAATCCGAATCGCCGGCTGTATGATGCGCTCGCCCGAGCCACTCGGCCGGCGGGGATTCGCTTGGATGACTTATACCGTCAGTTCCGATTTCCTTCTGTCTCCTGTATCGTCAGAGTACCTAGCAAGGCCCCTCCGTGGATGGTCTCTCGCCCTGATATCATCCTGGATCTGCACACCGGCCCCAAGTCGGACACGGACTCCTCCGTCCATCGGAGGCTGTTCCAGTCCGTGGTGAGCCGGTATCCGGGATCAGGGCTTGTATTCACGGACGGTTCGAGGGTAAACAAGAAAGTAGGCTGTGCATTTGTGGTTAAGGATCGTCGGTTTCTCTTTTCACTTCCCGAGGCCTGAAGCGTGTACACTGCGGAGCTCTATGCCATCTTAGAGGCTCTGCGGTACACGTTATCAGACGATCACCAGCACTTTATTGTGTGTACTCCCCCCAGGGGCTCACATCTAGTGGGATGTGGGTTGGCGACCACGGGGCCCCAGCTGAGTCCGGCATTGCTTCCACTTACTTGTGCCGGGCTCCTCTCTGTGTTCTTTCCTGTCGACCTCACTTGGTCAACTCTTGTTCTCTTCCGACCCCGTCGGTATTAGGGTATCCGAGGCCTAGGGAGTCTTTTCCTTTCCCGCCTTAATTGGCCCTTGTCTCATCTTTTCTGATTCCCTCCTTCTGCGAGGGGTCAGCCTTCTTTTTCTTTTCATGTTATCTCCTGCCTTCTGCTTAAGGCCCTCAAGGAGGCCGGTGTATGTAGCCCCACCACTTTGGTGCACCCTAGATAATGCTACACCCTCAGGGGCTCACGGCTGGTGAGTTCGGGAGTTGGCGACCCCGAGGGATTCCTGAGCTGGGTCCGTTTTCCCCCTTTTGTCCCTTACCTTTGGGGCGGACCCTCTCCTCTATCACTTTCCTATCTGCCTTTCATGGCTCTCCTTCCTTCCAAGTCCCTCAATACGCCTTCTTCGAGGGTTGAGGGCATTTATTTTCCTCCTGTCCTTTATTTGCCTTATTCTCCTTTAGTTTTCCATTTCTTCTTCTAGTATGTAGGTTAGTAGTTAGTTTTAGTTTTAAGTTCGTTTTTCATTTTCATCTTCACGATCACCCAAACCATCAGGGGCCGATAACCTAGATGTTAGGCCCCTTAAAACAACAATTATCATCATCATCATCATCATTGTGTGTACTGACTCTCTGAGTGCGCTGCAGGCGATCGATGTGTGTTTCCCGAAGCACCCGTTGGTCCAGCGTGTGCACGACCAGCTCGTCAGTTCGCGTAACGCTGGAACCGGGGTGACCTTTTTGTGGCTTCCTAGCCACATGGGTATTGCGGGAAACGAGCTTGCTGATCATCGGCGAGAGAGGCAGTCGCACTGCCCTCGCTACCGTATAAGGTGCCTGCTAGTGATGTGCGCTCTCAGTTGCGGCATTCGATCCTGTCGCATTGGGAGGAAGCATGGCGAGCCACGCCTCCACCCAACAAACTGAGAGGCATCAAGGAGACAAGGAAGGTGTGGAAATCTTCCTTCCGATCTCTCCGGAAGGAAGCTGTGATACTCTGTCGACTCCGGATCGGCCATGGGGTTGCTACGCACTCCCACTTGCTAAAGAGAGAAGATCCTCCTGTGTGTACTTGCGGCGCCCACCTAACCGTGGCACACCTTCTCTTGGAGTGTGTGGATCTAGCCGATCTGCGAGGGACTCTTAAACTGCCTAATACCCTCTCCCTTATTCTCCGTGATGACGGGCCGTCAGCTGACCTCGTCATCCGGTTCATGAGGGAGAGTGGTTACTTTTTTAAGTTTTAATGTGTAGTTACGACTTTTAGTTCTGGTTAAATCTGTTTTATGTTTTTTATTGTGTTATGTATGTTATTGTTCACTATGCCTTATTTGTTTTATCCTTTTTTACCATCCGCCTTTTATTCTTTTTATTCAAATAAGGCATAATTTTTGGGGGTCACTGTCTGTTTTATAAACACCATTTTCGCTTCAACCATGGCAGTGAGTTGTTTTTATCTACATCCTTTCATTTCACGCCATGTCATTTCATCAGGGGCCGATAACCTCGATGTTAGGCCCCTTAAAACAACAATTATCATCATCATCATCATAACCATTGGCGTTATCTTTGGTCCCTTCCTGAAACTGTTTAGGGAATTCTTTCTTGCATACGCCATCTTTCATGCAGACTGAAGAAGGATTCAAAGATCCGCAAGGACCATGTACCATATGACGCCTTACCAACTCGTATAGCGCTTCATCCTTGAGATCTGGTATTTCGGCTGACACCACACTGTCAATGTCAAAAATTTCTCGAAACGTACTATCTTCCGTTAACGTTAATAGTAAATGGATGTGCGGGAGACCTCTTTTATGAAATTCCACTGCATATAGATATGCTTTTATTTTACCGAAAATTTCCTTAACATTAATCAATCGTAGCAATTCCTTTACTTTGCAATGGAAAACTCTCACTACAATATCAGGCCTATTATTAGCCGTTTCCCAAGGATGAATGCTGTTAATTATTTCTGGCCAGCCCGCATTACAGGTGAACGTAATGAATAAATCTGGCTTTCCAAACTTCCTCACTATCGCCATCGCATCCTGATAATTTTGCATCATATTCCTTGGGCTACCTGTAAAAGAAGATGGCAAAACTACAATACGACCGACTCTGGGATTTTCATTTTCTGCTCGTACATGCAAGGCGTCTGCTAGACCGGCATATGTATCAACTCGCAACTTAGTTCGTTGATGACGTATATATTTTAACCGGTCACCTTCCATACGACAGTAGTAATCCACGAATAGCTGTTGAGTCAATTTACCAGCGTTAATAAGGGATTGAAATCGAACTCAGCTCCTAGACTTCGAATGGCAATTCTGTACAGAATATGCTCACGCATTGTGACAGTATGACGTATTTTATTTTGTCTCACTCCAGCAGTTGGCATTGAAATGTGCCAACCAGACTCTCCGCAAGGCCAAATCAAGGTATAACACATAGGATCACAGTGCATACTATCATAATCAACATTCCTCAAGCCACCTTCCCCCTCATATACTGCAATGTGTCGATGAGATGGTGGAGCTCCATCAACTGTTCCAAATACAGCAGCAATTTCTGAACATGTGGGGTCATTATAACGTCCCCCAGGGGCTCACATCTTGTGGGCGTGGGTTGGCGACCACGGGGCCCCAGCTGAGTCCGGCATTGCTTCCACTTACTAGTGCCGGGCTCCTCTCTGTCTTCTTTCCTGTCGACCTCACTTGGTCAACTCTTGTTCTCTTCTGACCCCGACGGTATTAGGGTATCCGAGGCCTAGGGAGTCTCTTCCTTTCCCGCCTTAATTGGCCCTTGTCTCATCTTTTCTGATTCCCTCCTTCTGCGAGGGGTCAGCCTTCTTTTTCTCTTCATGTTATCTCCTGCCTTCTGCTTAAGGCCCTCAAGGAGACCGGGTGTATGTAGCCCCACCACTTTTGGTGCACCCTAGATAATGCTACACCCTCAGGGGCTCACGGCTGGTGAGTTCGGGAGTTGGCGACCCCGAGGGATTCCTGAGCTGGGTCCGTTTTCCCTTTTTGTCCCTTACCTTTGGGGCGGACCCTCTCCTCTTTCACTTTCCTATATGCCTCTCCTTCCTTCCAAGTCCCTCAATCCGCCTTCTCCGAGGGTTGAGGGCATTTCTTTTCCTTCTGTCCTTTTATTTGCCTTATTCTCCTTTAGTTCACCATTTCTTCTTCTAGTATGTAGGTTAGTAGTTAGTTTTAGTTTTAAGTTCACTTTTCATTTTTATCTTCACGATCACCCAAACCATCAGGGGCCGATAACCTACATGTTAGGCCCCTTAAAACAACAATTATCATCATCATCATCATCATCATTATAACGTCTTGGATCTGAGGAAGGTTCGTGATAGAAACGCATTACCAATTCCATTTGACGACGATTTTCTTTTAGAGCTCCCCCAGGGGCTCACATCTTGTGGGCGTGGGTTGGCGACCACGGGCCCCCAGCTGAGTCCGGCATTGCTTACACTTGCTTGTGCCGGGCTCCTCTCTGTCTTCTTTCCTGTCGACCACACTTGGTCAACTCTTGTTCTCTTCTGACCCCGACGGTATTAGGGTATCCGAGGCCTAGGGAGTCTCTTCCTTTCCCGCCTTAATTGGCCCTTGTCTCATCTTTTCTGATACCCTCCTTCTTCGAGGGGTCAGCCTTCTTTTTCTCTTCCTTTTACCTCCTGCCTTGTGCTCTAGGCCCTTAAGGAGGCAGGGTGTATGTAGCCCCACCACTTTTGGTGCACCCTAGGTAATGCTACACCCTCAGGGGCTCACGGCTGGTGAGTTCGGGAGTTGGCGACCCCGAGGGATTCCTGAGCTGGGTCCGTTTTCCCCTTTTGTCCCTTCCCTTTGGGGCGGACCTTCTCCTCTCTCCCCTCCCCTCACCTCTCCTCTTTTCCTTCTATTTCCTTTTCTCTTTAAGATTCCCGCACTGTTTTTGTTACTCGAATCACCGTGTATCTAAATTCCCTTTTAGCGATTTTTAAGGCATTTTTGATCTATGTTGCATTTTGTAAGTTTTTTCGATCTAAATTACATCTCGCGATTGTTTTCAACCTCAATTGCATTTTGTAAAGATTGACAATCTAAATTGCTCTTTAGTAATTCTTTCAATGCAGGTTGCGGGGCCTTTTAGTGAGTATTTTGAATTTCAATTGCATTTTGTAAGTATTTTCAACCAAAACCGCATTTCGCACGAATTTTGAATCTAAATTGCATTTTGTTTGGTGGGCATTTTGCACATATTTTGATTCTCAATTGCATTTTGTGGGTATTTTGAATCTAAATTACATTTTGTCAAGTATTTTCAATCTAAATTGCTTTTTGTAAGTATTGTCAATCCACATGAGTCGTTAGAATAACCGTACATTTTGTAAGCAATTTCACTTTCAATTGCATTTTGTAAGTATTTTGAATTTCGATTGCACTTTGTGAATAATTTGGATTGGAACTGGGATAAGGCCTATTTCAATCTGAATTGCATTGTGTATTTTCAATTTCAATTGTATTTTGTAAGTATTTTGAACCTCAATTGCATTTTGTACGTATTTTCTATCTCATTTGCATTTTGTAAGTATTTTGAATTTCAGTTGCATTTTGTAAGTATTTCGTCGCTACATTGCATTTTGTACGTATTTTGAACCTAGCCTTCATTTTGTGGGTATTTTTCAATCTATTCCTTTTGTGAATCTTTTCGTTCTAAATTCCCTTTTGTAAGAACATTTTGTGAGTCGTTTCAATCAGAGTTCCTTTTTGTAAGTATTTCCCGTCTCACTTAATTTTCGTTTTGGTTTCCGTTTCATTATCATTTTCGCTATCACCCAGATCATTAGGGGCCGATAACCTAGATGTTAGGCCCCTTAAAACAACAATTATCATCATCATCTCTTTTAGAGCTGATTTTTTTCTCTTCACTTACTTTCTCGTGCATTGTTTTATAAGAGCGCACGTAAGGATTGTGCTGATCTAGTAAACGATTTAAAAGACTGAGGGTATCTTCTCTCAGTTCGTGATTAGCATCATTCAGTAGCCTTAAATGATTTGCCTCTGAAAATTCTAATATTTATAATTGGCCATATGAACTGTTTTCCTGTTTTCTGGCATATAAAGGGGAAATTCTATGATGAATGACACCATTGATTTTGAAACAGTAAGGCCCATGGCTCGGTAGTAGCTCAGCAGTAGCACCAAAGGATACAAACGACATAGCATTATTATACTGCCGAACATTTTTCCTAAAATTTTTACTGATTTCGTCACAATTCGTAAACAACTGCTTAATTTCTGGAAGTATTGGGTATGGTGGAAGAGTCACTTTGCCATCGCTACAACAAAATGAAAGCGACCACTTGTATTTTTCTCTTTTGAAAAGTATACAGCTGAGCAGTAGTGATAAATGTTACACAGACTTCCAATTGAGAATGGTTCTATGTAGGGAATAGTATCAAAAATAGCACATCGATAAGTGGCTGAGAACGGTTTTGTGACAGTCTGTTTCTGATATCGATTTGAGTCGCGTAGTGCTCGTTTCTGTTTCTTGGTATTGACGTTTTCGACCATACTTGACTCTGAGTTAGCACTGATATCTAGGACGTCATAGTGACCGTTCCGGCCATCTCCAGAATACAGTAAGGAAATTATTCTATTTGGTGGCGTATTTTCGGCATTTACAGTATGCTTTTTATTATTATTTACTATGTTAATATTCATTTTGTAAACTTGAGCAGTGGCAACTAACTCAACATGACCTCCATGAATACCATTCATAGACATATGCATTTTGTAATCATCGCTCGTATTGATAGCAGTTTCGTACATATCGCTGTTGTCAACAATAAAGGAAGAATACTTATTCCAATTGTCTGTAACATGTTGAAGAATTCGTTTTCTAACCTTTGTAAATAAACTCTGACTGTTGTACACACAATATGCCAATGCCCTGAACAGACAATTTCCGTCACCTTTAATTCTTATCACATTTTGTCTCTGGCTAACTGGTTCTGAGGTTCGCTTCCGACACGATCCTGGGGTTTTACTGCACGCAAACCCACTCTTAGTTTGAAACTGTAAATCAGCCACTGAATCGAGTGACTTGACATCCACGTTCTCAACTGAGTTAGCACTGATACCGGTATTTAAGACGTCATAATGACCGTTCCACCTATCCCCAGAGTATAGCAAAGAAATTATTCTATTTGATGGCGTATTTTCTGCTTATACACTATGAGTTTTATTATTAGTGATTATGTCAATATCCATTTTGTAAACTTGAGCAGCGGCAACTAACTCAACATGACCTCCATGAATACCATTCATAGACATATACATTTTGTAATCATCGCTCGTATTGATAACAGTTTCGTACATATCGCTGTTGCCAACAATAAAGGAAGAATAATTATTCCAATTGTCAGTAACGTGTTTTACAATTCGCTTTCTCCCCCCAGGGGCTCACATCTAGTGGGTTGTGGGTTGGCGACCACGGGGCCCCAGCTGAGTCCGGCATTGCTTCCACTTACTTGTGCCGGGCTCCTCTCTTTCTTCTTTCCTGTCGACCTTCCTTGGTCAACTCTTGTTCTCTTCCGACCCCGACGGTATTAGGTTATCCGAGGCCTAGGGAGTCTTTCACTTTCCCGCCTTAATTGGCCCTTGTCTCATCTTTCCTGATACCCTCCTTCTGTGAGGGGTCAGCCTTCTTGTTCTTTTCCTTTTAGCTCCTGCCTTGTGCTCAAGGCCCTTAAGGAGGCAGGGTGTATGTAGCCCCACCACTTCTGGTGCACCGTCGATAATGCTACACCCTCAGGGGCTCACGGCTGGTGAGTTCGGGCGTTGGCGACCCCGAGGGATTCCTGAGCTGGGTCCGTTTTCCCCTTTTTGTCCCTTCCCTTTGGGGCGGACCTTCTCCTCTCTCCCCTCTCCTCTCCTCTTTTCCTTCTATTTCCTTTTCTCTTTAAGATTCCCGCACTGTTTTTGTTACTCGAATCACCGTGTATCTATATTCCCTTTTAGCGATTTTTTAAGGCATTTTTGATCTATGTTGCATTTTGTAAGTTTTTTCGATCTAAATTACATCTCGCGATTGTTTTCAACCTCAATTGCATTTTGTAAAGATTGACAATCTACATTGCTTTTTAGTAAGTCTTTCAATGCAGGTTGCCGGGCCTTTTAGTGAGTATTTTGAATTTCAATTGCATTTTGTAAGTATTTTCAACCAAAACCGCATTTCGCACAAATTTTGAATCTAAATTGCATTTTGTTTGGTGGGCATTTTGCACATATTTTGATTCTCAATTGCATTTTGTGGGTATTTTGAATCTAAATTACATTTGTCAAGTATTTTCAATCTAAATTGCTTTTTGTAAGTATTGTCAATCCACATGAGTCGTTTGAATCTACCGTACATTTTGTAAGCATTTTCAATTTCAATTGCATTTTGTAAGGATTTTGAATTTCAATCGCACTTTGTGAATAATTTGGATTGGAACTGGGATATTTCAATCTGAATTGCATTGTGTATTTTCAATTTCAATTACATTTTGTAAGTATTTTGAACCTCAATTGCATTTTGTATGTAATTTCGATCTCATTTGCATTTTGTAAGTATTTTGAATTTCAGTTGCATTTTGTAAGTATTTCGGCGCTACTTTGCATTTTGTACGTATTTTGAATCTAGCCTACGTTTTGTGGGTCTTTTTCAATCTATTCTTTTTGTGCAACTTTTCGTTCTAAATTCCCTTTTGTAAGACCATATTGTGAGTTGTTTCCACGTGAGTTCCTTTTTGTACGTATTTTCCGTCTTCGATAATTTTGTTCTGGTTTCCATTTCATTAACATTTTCGCTATCACCCAGATCATTAGGGGCCGATAACCTCGATGTTAGGCCCCTTAAAACAACAATTATCATCATCATCATCATCAATTCGCTTTCTAACCTGTGTAAATAAACTCTGATTGTTGTACTCACAATATGCCAATGACCTGAACAGACAATTACCGTCACCTTTAATCTTTATAACATTTGTAATTGAGTGTCGCCTCACATTCATCATAATATGATTCATTGTTTTGATTGAGCACACAACCTATAAGGACGATTGATGAAACGAAAAGAAGACAGTTTGTAGCTGGTGAGACCAAAGACTATATAATTGAAAGATCGGATACACAATACAAAATGGCGGTTCCAACATTCGACTGTAGCGGCATCTTCGTGAAATTAGTTGTCTTTCGTATACAGTAAATGTTGTCATTCAAAGAGATGTTGACATGCCAGTGTCATTAGCAAAATGGCTGCTGATTGTGCATGAGCATTTCAGTCTCAAAGTAATCCATTCCTTGAGAAGTTTTAATTAAATTATGTGCACAGAATCCCCTTCTGCTTATTGTATGGACACATGCGACATTAGCGCCCGAGTGGAACAGGTAGAAGTTAACGATATCATGTATGGTTACATGCGACATTAGCGCCCGAATGGAGCAGGTAGAAGTTAACGATATCATGACGTAATTAGGGAACTCTCGGTTAATATCAAGTTCGATTTATTATTGGGGCGGCGTTGAATATCATGATACGGTGTTAGTCATTGTCGCCTAGCGACAATATGTCCGACAAGTCGTTCGAATATTCCATTTTCGTGAGACCTTGAAGGAAGTAATATTCGCTATTATTTTAATACTCGAATGACATAATCAAGTAAGGTGGGTATCAATCGACGGTGCTTGATGGGCATTACATTTTAAGACAACAAACGTCGTCGTAGCGCAAATACTTCCCGAGATATTTCAGTTTTAATAAAGGGTGAAATTTTTTGAAAACTATTTTAATATATAAGATTTAGTAATCTATTTCGCAACCTTATGGCTGGTGATCTTGTAGTATTATCCACTTCCACACATTGGCTAATATGGGCACAACATCACATGCTTTAAAATCAGTCTCATCATAGGGCTTTCCTTCTTGTAAACGGATAAAATTATGCAGGACGCAGCCTCCACGGTGTTCACTGTACATTGCTCGTTAGAAGAAATTGGTCGCTCAAATACACGAAATGTTGATATCAACATTCCAAATGCGCATTCCACGCTTTTTCTAGCTCTGGACAACCGAAAATTAAAAATTATTTTTGCATCTGTCAACAATCTTCTCGGATACGGTCGCATTAAGTATGGCAACAAAGGGAAGGCTACCTCACCGACGATGTAATGGGACAATGGACTATCATTCTCAACACCCGGCAAAGGAGTAATAAAAATTGAAAACTGCCGGGGCTCATCCTATAAAATTCCTTGAATTTTTTCTTCTTGTTGAGATAACTCTCTTGCAACTACTGCGGACTGTGTCGCACATTGATGATGTTATACGGATGTACCCAATACTTTCTTCTCTTCTTTAAATACAAATACATCGCGACTAAGTCATCTTCACTCGACGAGCTCATTATTGAAACTCACTAGAAAGTGCGTCATGCAGAGATCGCATCGCTTTGGTGTGCAGCAAAGTTATCTTACGACAATTATCGCGTGCCGCGCTTACCTTACGTGTCGTGCCGGTGTGCAGCCTGCCTTACGCGTCCAGACAGGGAGGGTTGAGGGTGCAAAAATTTCAAGTTTGGTGGATGGAATGTCAATCAACGATCGGAAGGGGTTCATTTTTTGTCACCACTACGTCTAAGGACCTTTACAGCTCTTTCAGCGATTAAGACCTCGTTTCAGCCTTTAAAAAGGGCCTGATTCGAAAAATCATAGAAAAGGGGGTAGCAGGGGAAGGGGTGGTGACACAGGCACAGCTCCTTATTTGAACCGTTGGGGGAGAATCCCCCCCCCCCCATTAGCAGCACTGATAAACATCTCGACACCCCCCCCCCCTCCAAGGGCTCACATCTTATGGGACGTGGGTTGGCGACCACGGGGCCCCAGCTGAGTCCGGTATTGCTTCCACTTACATGTGCCGGGCTCCTCTCCGTCTCCTTTCCTGTCGACCTCACTTGGTCAACTCTTGTCCTCTTCCGACCCCGACGGTATTAGGTATCCGAAGCCTAGGGAGTCTCTTCCTTTCTCGCCTTAATTGGCCCTTGTCTCATCTTTTGATACCCTCCTTCTGCAAGGGGTCAGCCTTCTTTTTCTTTTCCTGTTACCTCCTGCCTTCTGCTCAAGGCCCTCAAGGAGCAGGGTGTATGTAGCCCCACCACTTCTGGTGCACCCTAGATAATGCTACCCCCTCAGGGGCTCACGGCTGGTGGGTACGAGAGTTGGCGACCCCGAGGGCTTCCTGAGCTGGCTCCGGATTTTCCCGTTTTATCCCTTACCTCTGGGGCGGACCCTCTCCTATTTCACTTTCATATCTGCCTTTCATGGCTCTCCTTCCTTCCAAGTCCCTCAATCCGCATTCTTCGAGGGTTAAAGGCATTTCTTTTCCAGTGGCGAAGCGTGATATTTTTTGTAAGGTAGGCTGAAGTTGAATGAATTCCGAAAGTAACAAACATGCTCAACTCCTCAAAATTCACAGCTTTAGTCTACTGGAAAGGCTGTGTCCCCAGTGTCCCTTAACTCATCAGAGGTCAGGCCCTTTTTTTTTACCTTAATGGGACACACACAGTTACTCATACCATGTATGGAAAAAATTAAAATAGAACAATTATCTTAACTAAATTGTATTCTTCACTTATACAGTCATAATAGAGCAGATGTGTCATTTCAAATAATTAAATCTAATTCGACAAGGAGCATCAGCAAATTATTACATTATCACTCACCATTAAAGATTTTGTAGATAAGTTCGATCCTTCTGTCCTTTTTCTGGGAGTAGACGTCGATAACTCGAGAAATGAATTCTTTTGAAGAAGATTTAACAGTTCTCTTCTCTATAGCCAAAATTGCCAAATTTGATAGTCTATCGTTCGTCATTGTGTTGCAGAGGTGCGTTTTAACACGTTTCAATGTACTCGTGTTTCTTTCGCATGAAGCAGTGGTCGGCGGAACTGAAAGTAGCTTCACGCACTTGGGGAGCACATTTTTTAATCCATTGTGTGTAATGTATTTGAATGAATCCCTAGGCGATAGGTGTTTATCCTCACTACTATAAACGAACATAAGTTCTCCTGTCAGTTTTTCATGATCGAAGTATAGATACACTTTAAACAATTTTTCGAGAATAAATGTCGGGAAATTATTTGGCCTACAGTAATACAAAAAAAAATCCTGATCTACCAATTCCGTAAAATCTGCCTTCTGAAAGTCCTGGAATCTGGTTTCCATATTCACTACTATAGTGTAACTATTTCAAACGCAAGTCTCTTCAATTTCTGTGATCCTGCTTCATTTAGAGTAGTTTTAACTTCACCTGCTGAATTTAGGAGAGAGTTAGCTTTCTCTATGCAGGCAAGAAATACTTCTTCACATCTAAGTTTATCAACCGCCTTGGTGCAATTTTCAATTTTGTACTTGCAACGTCTTATGTCTACGGTTGTGCTTTGTAGGATGTCAAGCAATACACCCGTATGCTGAAAAATTAAATTATAAAGCTGCAGCAAAAAAGAAACGTCAGATCATTCAATATATTGCCGAGTCCAAGTGCCCGTTGCATGGGCGCCCATACGGGGGGGGGGGCAGGGTGGGGGGCCTTGTCCCCCCCCCCCCTGGATCCTTGCAAAATTTAACGATATGTACATCAGACTGAGAACAAACTTTTTTTTTTTTTGCAAAAGCGCTTACAGTATTCTAATTAATTTGTACTAAATATAAATACTTCAGATATTTAACATTCCGACAGGCCAAATAATATTAAATACTGTGTAGTGGCAGTGGGCGCATTAAGCCTGTCTGGAACACCTCAGATCTCTGATTTTTTTAAATTTTACAATATTTGCTGAAGAATAATTTTACTTCAATTAGTGAATACACTCATTCGTTCTCTACATAGTCTATTACGTAATGGTGCTCGATCAGGCGCAATCTGCCTCGCATATCACTTTTGCAACAACAGCAAATGTGTAGAAGGGTCATTGACAAACTGGCCGATATGGACTAGAATGTCATGTGGAAAGATGTAACTTCTGAAAGGTAGTTGACGAATATGAGATAAGAATTATCTCGTGCGCCCGTCAGATCAGTAGCACCCACCGGAAGGTAGGTAGGTTAAAATCATCCTACATAGTATGTCGGTTATGCAATAGTGCTGGTGTGCTTTTGCTTTAAATTAGACACTTGAGTAATATTACAAAGCAATATTGTTATTTATATGCGCGTAGCCTACATTCCATTCGTGTATATTGTGTTCACAACCAGATGCGATTCGAGACAAACAATCTAGGCTATTTGTTTGAAACTAGGCTCATAATTCCCTTGAGAATGTATAGCCAGCAACTCAGTAATTACACATTGAACACCAACTTGTGATCGTCTGAAATACGTTCCGTCTCCACCAAAAACACACAAGTCCAAAATACAAGTTCCACTCCCTCACGGAGTCCTACCAAGAATACGAACCACTCCACACGTAGTCCAAAGGATGAGTACACCACCCTACACGCGGTCCAAAGAATGAGTACTACTCCCCACGGAGTCCTAAGAATGCGTCGCCCTCACAGCTTCGTCAAGTCCTAATAACATTAATCTCTCCTCCACAAATCACTGGCCTACCTGGCTTCTCTCACGGGTCCAGCCAATCAAAACAAAACATTACCATATAAGGAATGCCTTCTTGGTCTTCAAAATACCCTAGACACACCCCTAGCACAGGGTTGCCAAGCCTCCAACCTGCATGAGTCATCATGCACTTGAGCTTGCGAGAGTAAAATCCAGGCGACAACAAGCCTACTTCCTGGTTCTTGCACACAATTCCAGACTCTCTGACTGAAGATTATTCCAATGTTAAAATATTCACATATAACTAGACTTAGATCCTGCCAATTACAATCCCTTAAAACCTAAACAAATTAATCGGAAATAAATCACATGATATTATACACTTCATTACATAATTATAAAACATAAGAAGGCATCATATAAAAATATATGGACGATTATGAAAATCGTACGTCCCGAAAGTAAGGATTCGATCCCTTGTGACCTGGGAAGGTCACGGTGGGTGAGTGGTTATAGTGTCGGACTACCAACCCCAAGATTGCAGGTTCGCTCCTGACCATGGTAAGTGATTTTTGAAGGCGACAAAAATCACGACACTCATGTCATACGTTGTTGGCATGTTAAAGAACCCATTTGAATACAGTAGGCCGTGTTCAATGGCAAAATTAATCTCGGGATTTTCCGCCAACTAAAGTTCCTCCATTCTCTACTTGAAAGCGCTGTAGTGTCAAGGAGTTTAGATACCGTATCTAACCTCCTTGAATTTCATAGCGTTCATAGGAACGACGAAATTGACATGCAAGCTACCCTCTGGGTGTCAATTAACAAAGCTTGCACCAGGCACCCGAGGCCATACGATATTATTATTACCTGGGAAGGTTACAACTTTAATAAATCTGCATATTCCAAGTTGGGGGCGGCAAAGTTGTCTTTTTTTTTATCCCAGAGGCGTCAAGAACCCTAAATATGGGCCTGAAATACGCCGGCTCGCCTTTCCGCGATCGTTATTCGTGTCGCGAAATGCTGTACATTTTTATTTTAAAGGTGTGCAATAGTACGGTGGCTCATTTCTTGAGAACAAAGCGATTATTGCTACGAATGAACAGCAATCTAACATTGCAGTTGTAGATTCTTAGCCTGCAGTGTTAAATGTTCTACAATCGAGACAATTTATAATACAGAAGTTAAATTATCCTGCAATGTTTGTGCCATAATCAAAGTGACTAAGATTCTCACTCTTAATCGAATATAGACAAAATGGTGAATTCAATAGTGATAGACTTCGTAATGTTGTATATGATTTCAATGGAACCCTCTTGCAAGGCAGGCAATTTTGGATGCGTAACATGTACTTATGAGACATAAATACATAAATAAAAAAAAACTAGAAATTATTTGTATTAGATTGGTTAGACAGTATATTATTCACAGAATAAAGATTAAGCTCGACTTGATGTTTAATCGTAACAACCAACAATTTGAAAAGGGTACGGTACTTCAACAAATTCAAAAAGATATCTGATCATCAGTAAACATAAAGATCATAACTTTCATATTCAGGCCTAATATGTGCATTAATTAGCCTGACAATTCTGGGAAATAATGTAAAAAAGAAACTTATAAATGAAGGGTGTAAAAATGTACGTTCCAAGTTAAACGGCTGCGTGAGTAGCGCTTTCCTTTAACAGGCCACTATCAACAATCTGGAAGACATGAACACCATAGATCTGCTGTTTTGCCAAAATGTCACCAATTCGACTTAAATCCATACGTGGCATGCATTGTAAGAAAGGGCAGAATGTAGTAAATTGATCTTTAAACCCATCTGTGTAGTTGGTGACCTCAATTTAAGCTCCACGATGACGACTGGTTACCTAAATAATCGAAATTTGATTGCCGACGCTGACAGCAGCCAAGCCCTAGTAGGCCTACGATATTTTCAATACTCCCTTCAGGGGAATACCACGTATGTATCATGTTTCATGTTCCGGGGCATTCATCTCAAAACTATGGTATCGGTACTCTGAAATAACATTACTTATGCACACTCGCTTAATGACACGTTATTACATAAACCGGAATTTCACTCAGAGTTAAGTACAAGGGGTGAGGTTTACACCTGTTTACAAATAAAGCAACAACATTTATAACAATGCCAGTTATTGAATATACAAAGGTTAATTTCCCCCGCTTTAAGGGTAGCCTTAACACACATAAATTTAAAAAAACTCAAAAAGTATTTGTATTAGATTGGTTAGACAGTACGCTATATTATTTACGTCACAGGTACAATAATACGGCGAAATATATCACTTGTTAATTTTATAAAACTCTACGGAATTGTACAATATCTGTTAGTTTCATTTTATCGTCTATTATTTTCATAAACAGAGAAAAGCTTGAACATAAGGCTCAATTACACATTGAAAGAAGTGGTTTGTTTGCGTTCGTATCACCATTTCCTTTGTTTCAGTCGACAATGCGAATAATGGTTGTAAGAAGTGCCTGATATAGTGGTTTTTATCCATTTTACTTAGTGGTTAGTAATAATCATCCCCCAGGGGCTCACATCTAGTGAGAAGTGGGTTGGCGACCACGGGGCCCCAGCTGAGTCCGGCATTGCTTCCACTTACTTGTGCCAGGCTCCTCTCTGTCTTCTTTCCTGTCGACCTCACTTGGTCAACTCTTGTTCTCTTCCGACCCCGACGGTATTAGGGTATCCGAGGCCTAGGGAGTCTCTTCCTTTCCCGCCTTAATTGGCCCTTGTCTCATCTTTTCTGATTCCCTCCTTCTGTGAGGGGTCAGCCTTCTCTTTCTTTTCCTTTTACCTCCTGCCTTGTGCTCAAGGCCCTTAAGGAGGCCGGGTGTATGTAGCTCCACCACTTCTGGTGCACCCTAGATAATGCTACACCCTCAGGGGCTCACGGCTGGTGAGTTCGGGAGTTGGCGACCCCGAGGGATTCCTGAGCTGAGTCCGTTTTCCCCTTTTGTCCCTTACCTTTGGGGCGGACCTCTCCTCTTTCACTTTCCTATCTGCCTTTCATGGCTCTCCTTCCTTCCAAGTCCCTCAATCCGCCTTCTCCGAGGGTTGAGGGCATTTCTTTTCCTTCTGTCCTTTTATTTGCCTTATTCTCCTTTAGTTTTCCATTTCTTCTTCTAGTATGTAGGTTAGTAGTTAGTTTTAGTTTTAAGTTCGCTTTTCATTTTCATCTTCACGATCACCCAAACCATCAGGGGCCGATAGCCTAGATGTTAGGCCCCTTAAAACAACAATTATCATCATCATCAGTAATAATCAGGCGAAATATTTTTATTGACCAAACTAATTTTTATAAAACCATAGGCTCGAGTTTATCAGTTCGTAGGCTACAAGTGTTTCGTGATTCTAATAAGAGCAATGCGAAGTATTTCCGATTGATTGTTTAGAAGAGGAAGGACGTGACGATCTGCTGTAATGGCCAGTATAAACTAGATAGCCTACCGTAACCTACCGTATTTGGAAACAGTGCTATTTAAATAATTGGGTTGATTCAGATGTTGGGATATTTCCACAGTTTAACTTAGTGATTTGGGATCATGTGAAAATATGTCCAGTTATTCAGAAAGTTGGCGAACTGGAGTAACGATACCATTTTAATGAACTACGGTACTTGATTTTTATTTTTGTCGATACCTCTAGTTTTGTCCTGTTTTTAAGAACTGAACATTACGACGTTGAGACACGAAGAAAAGCGAACGTTAACGGACAAAAACTCAAAGAAAACATTCCTCCCATACTTGCCACAAAGTAGCCAATGGTTTCAGAGTAGTCAAATAATGAATTTCACGAAATAAGTAAGAAATGAAACCTTCTCTGTGAGTGTGAGTGTGTGTGTGTGGAGGGGGGGGGGGAGAAAGAGGGGTGACAGGTAGGTAATGAAACGAAAACATTTACTTACCCCCCCCCCCCCCCTGGAAACAATCCTATGGGCGCCCATGGCCCGATGTAAGGAATTATCATCCCATCCATCATTGCCTATAATATCATGAAATGCAGCTTTTAGTTCCGCATAGTGGAGGATAATTGTTTCAACAGCGTGCGAATGAAAGTTCCATCTTGTTTCACTTGAGCTTGGCCATTTGGAACCCCTTGCTCTAAGAAGATCGCTTCTTTTACTAGAACGGCTAAAGAAAGTATGGAATCCTGCGAGGTTTGCTACAAAAATCTTAACTTGCGTAATTGTTTTACAAGCATAAAGCAGAACCAAATTTAATTGATGCGCGTAGCAATGGATGAAGAGGGCATGAGGATATTCTTGTTTTACAATACAGTGAACACCAGCATTTTTACCTGCCATTGCACTGCATCCATCGTACGTTTGGGATATTTATTTCCCTTTCGAGATCGTCCATGTTTTGAGGGCGTCAAGCAAAACAGCGGCTATACCTTGAGCACTTCGGTCTTTTGAAACGTCATAAAATCCGACGAATCTCTCTTCAATTACTCCCGATTCGTTATTGGCATAACGGAAAATATCACTCATTTGACTTGTAGATGAGACATCCGTGGTTTCATCAGCCTGTATGGAAATAAACGGACTATTTTCAAGTTCACTAAAAATCTATTCTTTAACTACTTCCGTAATGCATTCGAGTAGTTCGTTTTGTGTGTCATAGGAAGTGCCTTTATATACCCCATCGGCTAATAAATGATCTTTCATATACGGTTCTTCCTCTGCCAAGAAATCCAATAATTCTAAATAATTGCCTTTGTATAAAGACGTCTCAGATTCATCGTGACCTCTGAGAGCTAACTCTTGCCGCGCCAGGAAACAGAGAGTTGAAATCAGTCTTTTCATTATATTCCTATTTCGCTCGACTTTTTCATTGCGTTTCAAAGCTGCAAGACGCATCGCCTCAGAAAGTGCATGGCCAATTATAGCGGTACCTAATTGATTATATTGAACAGCTGCTGTGATGTGTGAAATTGAACACTCATGGTTTTTTTGCCTTAGAAAGAAAATGTTTAAGACTTTCCTCACCAACCCCTCTTTTGCCCCATTCTAAATTGTCTTTAGCAAAAAGCACACAATAAAAACAAAATAATCTATTTCGGGTAGCACTACCACTCAAACATGGTTTCGACTCGTACCATTGTCTCTGAAACCGTCTTACAAACTTTCCATCGGTTTTCTGAAGTGACAAGCTTGGCGTGGGCTTCCGTTCTTTCACCTGGATTTTTTCCTCCAAAGAGAGTTGAGAAAAAATGTTGGTTTTTTTTTTTTTCAATAAGAAAATTCAATGGATCTTGAGATGTATTGAACGCATCCATTGAAACGCATGTGTAGTGTAGATTAGCGTACTGATGCCTACTAATAGTTTTCAATTACACTGCAACACAAACACATAGTAAGATACAAATAGATTAATAGAGACACACTTCACTGCACTTACATTCCACTCTGGCAATACACAGTTTCGTATCATTCACCGTGTAGCCAGGACTGCCAACATGTCGAAAGAGCACATTTAAAAAAATATATATAATTCTGCAAGTTATGTTATGTATTTTAAAATAACACATCATGAGATGTATCTTAAATTCATTTTTTTTTTTGCGTATGTCTGGGTCCTGTTCAGATTTATGTCCATGTTCAATAATTTTACATGTCAGAAAATTATGCTATCTTGCATTTAATATCGTTGACAACCCTGTGACCAGTATCATTCATTATACTGTGCTGTCTTAATTCTGCCAAACACCCCTAGATTGCAGCAGTTACTTACAACCAGCGTTGTGGGGTTTCTCCCTCCAGGTTCTTGGGCAAGCCTTAACGCCCAAGTTTACAAGATACACCCCCTTTTCACCCCGCCCTCCAAGTAGTTGATACTGCGTCTGCGCGCGTCAGGCTGAGTTGAGGTGAATAGGTATTGGTTGATTTGGTTGCGAGCAGACAGGCAGCGTGAGTTCAAATATATAATATTTGAAATATCAATCGAAAAACACCAATAATAGCGGAGGAAAACTAATTTAAGGTCTTTTACGAATAGGCTGAGCCTCAGCGCCCTGACAGGCACCTCGCCCCTGTTCTTTTCCTCTTGTCCTTTATATGCTTTATTCACCTTTTGTTTCCCATTTCTTCTTCTAAAATAAGAGTTAGTAGTTAGTTTTAGTTATAGTTTACATTTCATTATCATCTTCACGATCACCCAAACCATTAGGGGCCAATAACCTAGATGTTAGGCCCCTTAAAACAACAATTATCATCATCAGCATCAAACTTCTCGATTAAAACCTACCTTAGGGGTGAATCGAGACGGGGTGGTTTGGTCCCATGCCTGTTGAGGATGTTAGAGAGGGGTGGGGGGTGAACATACCCGGCCCAGGCTCGGAACTTACTGCAATCAGCAACTGAGGACGGTGTGCAGGTTTTCAGGTGGTTAAACACACCCGGTACATTCTCAGACGTCCCCAACAGTAGTCCATGTTTAGGGGATGATGAAGGGGGTTGACAATGCCCAGACGTCAAATGAAACGATTTCAACGTGTTTGTGGAACCTTTCAGAGCAAGACTCATTCATCTTCGACTGATTTGGCAACATGCGATAAGTCCTACAGCGTTTTTCGCAAACTTAAATTTGCGGTTTTCGAAAATGGGCTGGTTTTGAGGGCGCTACCCCGAAACTACTCAAGTTGGGGAGTTGTGCTGAAGCATATGCTTGGTAAGCGTCAGGATAAACGTCATACTGAGATTTCGAGCTTGTGCGGTCAACTTTTCAAAATTTGGTGGCCTTCGAAAAAAGTGGTTCTTTAATTTTTCTGAGCAATTTATTATCTAATTGTATAATATATGATATAGATATCATAATATAAAACAACGGAAAAATGCATTACTTACTGAAAATGAGTGGACGATTTTTGAGTCACCAATACACGCTACGAACTGAGACTCCGCAAGTCTGCACGTGACAATATAAACCCCCACCAGCAACAGCTCGATCATTATCACAATACCAGAGTGCTTATATTGTTGTAAAACGAAGCCACTCCCTTCCAACTCCCTTTTTAGCCTTCTCGTAGCAAAAAAGGAGTAAAGTGTGGACTCGGACTCAAGAACTCCCAGGGGCTCACATCTAGTGGGACGAGGGTTGGCGACCACGGGACCCCAGCTGAGTCCGACATTGCTTCCACTTACTTGTGCCGGGCTCCTCTCAGTCTTCTTTCCTGTCGACCTCACTTGGTCAACTCTTGTTCTCTTCCGACCCCGACGGTATTAGGGTATCCGAGGCCTAGGGAGTCTCTTCCTTTCCCGCCTTAATTGGCCCTTGTCTCATCTTTCCTGACACCCTCCTTCTGTGAGGGGTCAGCCTTCTTTTTCTTTTCCTTTTACCTCCTGCCTTGTGCTCTAGGCCCTTAAGGAGGCAGGGTGTATGTAGCCCCACCACTTCTGGTGCACCCTAGATAATGCTACACCCTCAGGGGCTCACGGCTGGTGAGTTCGGGAGTTGGCGACCCCGAGGGATTCCTGAGCTGGGTCCGTTTTCCCCTTTTGTCCCTTACCTTTGGGGCGGACCCTCTCCTCTTTCACTTTCCTATATGCCTTTCATGGCTCTCCTTCCTTCCAAGTCCCTCAATCCGCCTTCTCCGAGGGTTGAGGGCATTTCTTTTCCTTCTGTCCTTTTATTTGCCTTATTCGCCTTTAGTTTTCCATTTCTTCTTCTAGTATGTAGGTTAGTAGTTAGTTTTAGTTTTAAGTTCACTTTTTATTTTCATCTTCACGATCACCCAAACCATCAGGGGCCGATAACCTAGATGTTAGGCCCCTTAAAACAACAATTATCATCATCATCATTACCTGTGCCGGGCTCCTCTCCGCCTTCTTTCCTGTCGACCTCACTTGGTCAACTCTTGTTCTCTTCCGACCCCGACGGTATTAGGGTATCAGAGGCCTAGGGAGTCACTTCCTTCCCGCCTTAATTGGCCCTTGCCTCATCTTAATTGAAAGTTATTGTAGAGTTGTAGAAATATCAAAAATTACCAAATCTAAAACTGAAGCTATTTTCTAAATATTAATTACTAATATTGGATTATATTTTGGCTCGACGCCGTTGGTATAGTTCCACCAGTAACCATATCACATGTTTGTGCTTGTACTTGTAACTTTGATAAGTTGAGCTCGTATGAGGGTCCTTGGGATGCCTTCCTTCGGAGGGGAAGTAAAGCCGACGCCACAGTGGGCCAGATGTTGAAAACGTGGCCAAAATATAAAGAGTTGTTCAATTTGTACGAAAGTTAGTATGTAAGGGTTATCGAAGTTGCTGATTAAGAATATATCAAAAAATCAAAATGGCGGATCCAAGATGGTGGGGAAATATTGATAAAAGTCATTTTATTTATATAAAAATATTTGGAAATTATCGTGGCTGTTGATGAAAATTATGAGTTCAAACATTTGAAAAAACAAAATGGTGGATCCAAGATGGTGCACAAAAATTGATAAAAGTCTCTTTATTTATATAAAAGTCAGTATCTAGGGGTTGTAGTTAATTTTTTAAAATAGGCTACAAGCTCAAAAAATGGAAAGCTTGAAAATGGACCAAATAGAGGAAAGAAGATGGTGTAAAATATTACAAAAAATAATTTTAATTCAATTACAATTATTCATTTAGTAAAGTGTTTATAACTATAATTAGAAGTTGTCGTTTTCTTCCTCCTTTTCATGTTTCATCATCTGCTCTTTCTTCTTCAGCTTCTTCAACTGAATCGTCATCATCAGCATCATCTTCAAAGACTGTTTCCTCATCATCTGCATCGGAATCTTCATAATGTTCCGCGACAGAAAATAAGTGGTCAACGGCTTCAGACGACAAACTCTTCAGTTTCTTTGGTGATGATTTGTGTAAAGAAGAAATGTAGAGGGGGGGGGCTGTGGTTGCCAACGATCTCCTGAGCACGTCTTCCATAGTCTTAGCTCTGGATAATGTTCGAGAAAAACTCAGGCGATATTGCTTTATCAACTTACTGATTGATTCTTGAGCATCATCAGACAGTTAACCAATTGGTAAAATGACCGAAGAAATAATTTCTGGTCCATGGATCAACAATCTATGGACTGTTGTTGGCATGTTGTACCAGGGGTATTCTTTGACGTAGCCCCCAAGGGGCTCACATCTAGTGGGCGTGGGTTGGCGACTACGGGACCCCAGCTGAGTCCGGCATTGCTTCCATTCACTTGTGCCGGGCTCCTCTCCGTCTTCTTTCCTGTCGACCTCACATGCTCAACTCTTGTTCTCTCCCGACCCCGACGGTATTAGGGTATCCGAGGCCTAGGGAGTCTTTCACTTTCCCGCCTTCTTTGGCCCTTCTCTCATCTTTCCTGATACCCTCCTTCTGTGAGGGGTCAGCCTTCTTTTTCTTTTCCTTTTACCTCCTGCCTTGTGCTCAAGGCCCTTAAGGAGGCCGGGTGTATGTAGCCCCAACCCTTCTGGTGCACCCTAGATAATGCTACGCCCTCACGGCTGGTGAGTTCGGGAGTTGGCGACCCCGAGGGATTCCTGAGCTGGGTCCGTTTTCCCCTTTTGTCCCTTACCTTTGGGGCGGACCTTCTCCTCTTTCACACCCCCAGGGGCTCACATCTAGTGGGGGACTGGGTTGGCGATCACGGGACCCCAGCTGAGTCCGGCATTGCTTCCACTTACTTGTGCCGGGCTCCTCTCCGTCTTCTTTCCTGTCGACCTCCCTTGGTCAACTCTTGTTCTCTTCCCCCATAGGTGGGGGGTTTAGAATACACCCACGATATCCCCTGCCTGTCGTAAGAGGCGACTAAAAGGGGCGACCTTGGCTATACATTAAGGGCTCCGCGTTGTTTTGTGAACTGGACCCCCAGTGGGTGGGAGGAAGCGAATACATCCACGGTACTCCCTGCCTGTCGTAAGAGGCGACTAAAAGGGGCGACCTTGGCTATACTTTAAGGACTCCGCGTTGTTTTGTGAATTGTACCCCCAGTGGGTGGGAGGAAGCGAATACATCCACGGTAATCCCTGCCAGTCGTAAAAGGCGACTAAAAGGGCTTCTCGGAACGGTCCCCTTTCGAGGGTTTGATAGTCAGCTCTAAAAGACATACACCCGTGCGGTATAACTCTCATTAGGTTATATCGCTTTTCTTTCCGTTACTGCTTTAAGGGTCTGGCAACCAAAATTTCTATATGTGCGTGCTGTTAGGGGATGGGTCACTTACGCTTGCGACTACGCTCGAAAGCCTGTTCCGGTCTTGGCCGCGCCGACAGGTGGGTGTGCCATGTACCCGTGCAGTAGTATCCGCCTGACTACGCAGGTCCCCGCACAGCCGAATGTCTGAGCTGTAAAATCCAGTATATGCCAAGGGGTACATGCCGATACGGCATTGTAAAACATCGGACCCCCGGGCAATGCCTTCCAAGCTAGGCGGGCCTTGCCCTGGCTGGGTAGCGCCTACTGTGACGGCCCGTGATCGGATGTCGGTGGCATTCGGGGAGGATGATCTGGCCATGGGTTAAAAAGAAAAATCCCCAAACAGGGTGGTCCTACACCCAAGTCTTTAACATTTGATTTCTGTGCGTGAAAAACCAAGTTTCTGGTAGTTACCAGAACAGATGGGGGTGATTTCAAGCTGGTAAAGAGTATTTTGTTTTCACGCCACATAGAAGGTGTCTATGGTGAGCTTGAGAAAGTACAAAAGATGAGGAACGGTAGCTTGTTGCTCAAGACTAGGACTGGTGAGCAAGTTGAACAACTTTTGCAATGTGACCACTTTGGCGAAATTCCCGTCAAAGTGGAAAAGCACACGTCCCTGAATCTGGTCCGAGGAGTTATTTTCCACCGGGACCTGATTCTGAACACTGACGAGGAGCTCAAGGAGGATATGCAGCACCGTCACGTGACTGATGTCCGGCGCATTACGCGCAAGGTCAATGGTCAAATCGTGGATACTGGTGTTTTCATTATTTCCTTTGAGCTTTCGGTGCTCCCGGAGAAAGTGAAGGTTACAAGTTACCGTTGTGACGTACGGCCTTATATCCCTCCACCAATGAGGTGTTATAAGTGCCAGAAGTTCGGGCACATGTTATCCCCGAAATCTGCGGAACATGCGGTAGGGTACCACACGAAGCGGAAGAGTGCACAACACCTTATCAGTGCACTAATTGCCCTGGATTTCACTCTCCTCGGGACAGGAACTGCCCTGTCTTCCTGAGTGAGAAGAAAATCCAGGCGATCAAAACCCTGGATGGTCTCACCTACCAGGAGGCCCGCAAGAACTACCATACCACGATTTCGCCTTCTCCAACGATTGATTATAGATCCATAATACCAAATTTGGTCCCGGCGACCTCATCTTTTGTACCAGCTGTGAAACCTGCAACTGAGTTTCCTGTTCCGAAACCAGCACCTATGATTATAACGGAAAGCCCGAAGGTGACTTCAACCCCACCTTCGGCCCCAAAGAAGGCTGTGCGAGCGAAGGCAGCTCCGCCCGCACAGCAGGGGAGGAAGTTGAAGACTTACTCCCCACTCGGGAGGAAGTCCAAGACTTCCTCTCCACCCAAACGGTCGGCGAAAGCCGCACCGAAGCCGGTGGAGGCGGCATCGTCGACCAGGGTCAGGAATTCGGCTCCTGGCCCGTCTATATATTCTAAAAAGGTGGGTAAGAAGGGACCCCGCACTACGCATTCCCTTTCTCCAAAAAAGGGGAAGGCATCCGCCCCATCTCCTGCGGATGCTTCTGCGCCTGGGGACGTTTCGGTCCCCAGATCTGCGCGCTCCCCACGGAGATCCTCCCGCCGTCGATCTGCGTCTAGGAAATCTTCCACCGAGTCGATTCACTCCATGACCTCGCCTGAGGACATGGAGATTGTAGTCGACGTAGTGGCTGATGATCCTCCAGAGGCTAACTTGTAGCTTGCTGCTCCAACTTATTCCCTAGTCTATAAGTTCCCACAATGGCACTGTTACAGTGGAATTGTAACAGTTATGACAGGCATTTGCAGAGCTCCGTCAGCTTATTGCCCAATACGCAGCGAGTATGGTCTGCCTACAGGAAACAAACCTCAGACCTGATCACGAGACTGTTCTGAGAGGTTTCCGACTATACTCTAAAGAGCGACAAGAAGCCGCCCGGGCTTCCGGGGGGCGTTTGTACCTTCGTTCGCTCTGACTGCTATAGTGAGGAGTTTACACTCGCCACTCCTCTGGAAGCTATTGCAGTTCGCGTGTCTTTGCCTGCTATGACAACTGTTAGTAACGTGTACCTTCCACCGAACCAGCCCCTTGCTATTAATGACGTCTTTGATCTTGTTGATCAACTTCCAGTCCCTTTCCTACTCGTGGGTGATTTCAACTCTCATCACCCCCAATGGGGATCACCATCTTCCTGCCCCAGAGGAAGGGACGTGGAGGGCTTAATTCAAAGGTTGGATTTATCTCTATTAAATACAGGGGAAGCTACACATTTTAGCTTAGCGCACGTCACGTACTCACACATTGACTTGAGTGTGTGTAGCCGTGCGCTGGTCCCCCTATTTGGTTGGTATGTACACGACGACCTCTGTGACAGTGACCATTTCCCGATCATTCTTATCCTTCTGAACCAGACGCCCGTGTAGTTCCCCAGTCGTTGGGTTCTTAAGCGGGCAAATTGGCCCTCGTTTCAAGAACGAGCTGTGTTCGTTGATCTTGGTTGCCGGAGCGTCGATGACGAGGTTCTTTAAGCCGCCGAAGAGTCCATTCCAACCTTTTCTGGGACTCCTCGTCGCAAACTCGTCCCTTGGTGGACAGAGGATATTGCAGCGGCAATAAGAGACCGTCGTCGAGCTCATAAGCACTACCGTCGGCGTCCAACCATGGCCAATTTGGTGGCGTTTAAGGAATTTCGTGACAAGACACGGATTCTTATTCGCCAGAGTATGAAACAATCCTGGGAACGGTATGTGTCTTCTATTACGGCACATACCCCTCCTTCCAAGTGTGGACTAAACTACGACCCATTTCGGGAATTCAGACATCTTCTACTGTACCGGGATTTTCCATTGATAATGAACTGGTTACAGATCCTTATCGCGTTGCAAACCATCTCGCCTTGTATTTTGCGGATATATCCGGTTCCGGTAACTATGACCCTGCCTTCGTGGCCCTGAAGCGCGAAGCGGAACGTTTCCAGCTTAGTTTTGCTTCCCGCGCTTGGGAGGAGTACAACGTGCCCTTTACGGAGTGAGAACTCCGCGGAGCGCTGGCGCTCTGCAGGGACACGTCTCCCGCCCCGAATAATATTCACAACCAGATGCTTAAGCACCTTAACGATGAGAGCATTCGTTATTTGCTCAGGGTGTTTAACCGAATCTGGTTGGAAGGTGTGTTTCCAGCGCAATGGCAGGAAGGTATCCTTATACCTATCCTGAAGCCCGATAAGGATCCCAATTTGACAGGGAATTACAGACCTATTTGTCTCACTAACGGTCTGTGCAAGCTCTTTGAGAGGATGGTCAATCGGCGCCTGGTGTGGGTCCTGGAGAAACGGGGACTCCTGTCTAAATACCAGTGTAGTTTCAGGGCGTCTCGGTGTACCAACGACCATCTGGTACGCCTGGAGACCGCCATACAGGACGCTTTTCTCCGGAGACAGCACCTAGTCACTGTTTTCTTTGACCTGGAGAAGGCCTATGACACCACTTGGCGTTACGGCATCCTCTCTACCCTGCATCAATGGAAATTCCGTGGTAACCTGCCGGTTTTTATTGCGAATTTTCTGTCCCTTCGCCTGTTCAGTGTCCGAATAGGGGGGGACTTATTCGCAATATCATATACAGAAAAAGGAGTCCCACAGGGATCGGTGCTTAGCGTAACATTATTTGCGATTGCCATAAACGGTATAGTAGCTGCTGCTGGTCCAGCAGTGGTACTGTCGCTATATGTAGACGACTTCGCTCTACATTATATTGCGCAAAATATGGCGGTCGCTGAACGACAGCTACAACAAGCTATTCGGAGAGTGGAATGCTGGATACTAGAGCATGGCTTTCGATTCTCAACCGCTAAGTCCTCGGTTGTCCATTTCTGTCGAGAGTGCACTCTCCATCCTGATCCTGAGCTCTATCTGGGCAATGTAGCTTTGCCTGTTGTTGCTGCGTACCGGTTCCTTGGGCTCCTTTTCGATCAGAAATTGACGTGGGAGCCACACGTGCGGTGTTTGAAAACTGCCTATGCTAAGAAACTCAACATGTTGCGGTATCTTAGCGGCACATCATGGGGGGCGGACCGCGGGGTGCTCCTACGCTTTTATAAGGCTCTGATTTTATCTCGATTAGATTATGGCAGTGTAGCATATGGTTCGGCCCGTAAGTCAGTGCTTGTTAAACTGGACAATGTCCACCACGGCGGTGTGAGGCTGGTGACGGGTGCCTTTCGGACGAGCCCAGTCGTCAGCTTGCAGCTTGCTCGCCGAGGCTGGCGTACCTCCTTTTACACCTGAGGCGCCAACAAGTACTGCTGACCTATGCTGCAACTATTCGACAGATGCCCCTCCATCCAAGCTATCCATGTTTGTTTTCCAATCCGAATCGCCGGCTGTATGATGCGCTCGCCCGAGCCACTCGGCCGGCGGGGATTCGCTTGGATGACTTATACCGTCAGTTCCGATTTCCTTCTGTCTCCTGTATCGTCCGAGTACCTAGCAAGGCCCCTCCGTGGATGGTCTCTCGCCCTGATATCATCCTGGATCTGCACACCGGCCCCAAGTCGGACACTGACTCCTCCGTCCGTCGGAGGCTGTTCCAGTCCGTGGTGACACGGTATCCGGGATCAGGGCTTCTATTCACGGACGGTTCGAGGGTAAACGAGAAAGTAGGCTGTGCATTTGTGGTTGAGGATCGTCGGTTTCTCTTTTCACTTCCCGATGCCTGTGGCGTGTACACAGCGGAGCTCTGTGCCATATTAGAGGCTCTGCGGTACACGTTATCAGACGATCACCAGCACTTTCTTGTGTGTACTGACTCTCTGAGTGCGATGCAAGCGATCGATGTGTGTTTCCCGAAGCACCCGTTGGTCCACCGTGTGCACGACCTGCTCGTCAGTTCGCGTACCGCTGGGGCCGGGGTGTCCTTTGTGTGGCTTCCTAGCAACATGGGTATTGCGGGAAACGAGCTTGCTGATCAGGTGGCGAGAGAGGCAGTCGCACTGCCCTCGCTACCGTATAAGGTGCCTGCTAGTGATGTGCGCTCTCAGTTGCGGTATTCGATCCTGTCGCATTGGGAGGAAGCATGGCGTGCCACGCCTCCACCCAACAAACTGTGAGGCATCGAGGAGACAACGAAGGTGTGGAAATCTTCCTTCCGATCTCTCCGGAAGGAAGCTCTGGTACTCGGTCGACTCCGGGTCGGCCATGGGATTGCTACGCACTCCCACTTGCTGAAGAGAGAAGATCCCCCTGTGTGTCTTTGCGGCGCCCACCTAACCGTGGCACACCTTCTCTTGGAGTGTGTGGATCTGGCCGATCTGCGAGGGACTCTTAAACTGCCTAATATCCTCTCCCTTATTCTCCGTGATGACGGGCCGTCAGCTGACCTCGTCATCCGGTTCATGAGGGAGAGTGGTTACTTTTTTAAGTTTTAATGTGTAGTTACGACTGTTAATTCAGGTTAAATCTGTTTTATGTTTTTTATTGTGTTCATCTATTTTATTGTTCATTATGCCTTATTTGTTTTATCCTTTTTTACCATCCGCCTTTTATTCTTTTTATTCAAATAAGGCATAATTTTTGGGGCTCACTGTCTGTTTTATAAACACCATTTTCGTTTCATCCATGGTAGTGAGTTGTTTTTATCTACATCCTTTCATTTCACGCCATTTCATTTCATTAGGGGCCGATAACCTCGATGTTAGGCCCCTTAAAACAACAATTATCATCATCATCATCCTGTTCTCTTCCGACCCCGACGGTATTAGGTTATCCGAGGCCTAGGGAGTCTTTCACTTTCCCGCCTTAATTGGCCCTTGTCTCATCTTTCCTGATACCCTTTTACCTCCTGCCTTGTGCTCAAGGCCCTTAAGGAGGCAGGGTGTATGTAGCCCCACCACTGCTGGTGCCCCGTAGATAATGCTACACCCTCAGGGTCTCACGGCTGGTGAGTTCGGGAGTTGGCGACCCCGAGGGATTCCTGAGCTGGGTCCGTTTTCCCCTTTTGTCCCTTACCTCAAGGAGGCAGGGTATATGTAGCCCCACCATTTCTGGTGCACCCTAGATATTGCTACACCCTCAGGGGCTCACGGCTGGTGAGTTCGGGAGTTGGCGACTTGGAGGGATTCCTGAGCTGGATCCGATTTCCCACTTTTATCCATTACCTGTTGGGCGGACCCTCTCCTCTTTCACTTTCCTATCTGCCTTTCATGGCTCTCCTTCCTTCCCAGTCCCTCAATCCGCCTTCTTCGAGGGTTGAGGGCATTTCTTTTCATCCTGTCCTTTATTTGCCTTATTCTCCTTTAGTTTTCCATTTCTTCTTCTAGTATGTAGGTTAGTAGTTAGTTTTAGTTTTAAGTTGGATTTTTCATTTTCATCTTCCCGATCACCCAAACCATCAGGGGCCGATAACCTAGATGTTAGGCCCCTTAAAACAACAATTATCATCATCATCATCTTTCACTTTCCTATCTGCCTTTCATGGCTCTCCTTCCTTCCAAGTCCCTCAATCCGCATCCTTCGAGGGTTGAGGGCATTTCATTTCCTCCTGTCCTTTATTTGCCTTATTCTCCTTTAGTTTTCCATTTCTTCTTCTAGTATGTAGGTTAGTAGTTAGTTTTAGTTATAGTTTTCATTCTCATATCATCTTTGACGATCGCCCAAACCATTAGGGGCCGATAACCTAGATGTTAGGCCCCTTTAAAAATACAATTATCATCATCATCATCATCTATGAATTACAGTGGGGGCAGAAATTAGGAAGTTCTGGGGGGTAAGTATAATTGCTGCACTCTTAGGGTTCCCTAAACTCTGTACCTCAGAGACAGACGAACGTAGTTCCGTGATGATCTAAAGGCTATTTTCATATATCCTACCCCCCAGGGGCTCACATCTAGTGGGATGTGGGTTGGCGACCACGGGGCCCCAGCTGAGTTCGGCATTGCTTCCACTTACTTGTGCCGGGCTCCTCTCTGTCTTCTTTCCTGTCGACCTCACTTGGTCAACTCTTGTTCTCTTCCGACCCCGACGGTATTAGGGCATCCGAGGCCTAGGGAGTCACTTCCTTTCCCGCCTTAATTGGCCCTTGTCTCATCTTTTCTGATTCCCTCCTTCTGCGAGTGGTCAGCCTTCTTTTTCTTTTCATGTTATCTCCTGCCTTCTGCTTAAGGCCCTCAAGGAGGCCTGGTGTATGTGGCCCCACCACTTCTGGTGCACCCTAGATAATGCTACACCCTCAGGGGCTCACGGCTGGTGAGTTCGGGAGTTGGCGACCCCGAGGGATTCCTGAGCTGGGTCCGTTTTCCCTTTTTGTCCCTTACCTTTGGGGCGGACCCTCTCCTCTTTCACTTTCCTATCTGCCTTTCATGGCTCTCCTTCCTTCCAAGTCCCTCAATCCGCCTTCTTCGAGGGTTGAGGGCATTTCTTTTCCTCCTGTCCTTTATTTGCCTTATTCTCCTTTAGTTTTCCATTACTTCTTCTAGTATGTAGGTTAGTAGTTAGTTTTAAGTTCGCTTTTCATTTTCATCTTCACGATCATCCAAACCATCAGGGGCCGATAACCTAGATGTTAGGCCCCTTAAAACAACAATTATCATCATCATCATCATCATATATCCTACTTGTGTTAATTGACGCTATCAACATACAAAACTTCAGTTTCATTGCTGTAATAGATTCGTAGATATTGAGAACCGACTAAATATTTCGGATGGTCGCCATGTTGAATTTTTATATATGTAGGTCTTAGAGTTATGTACTGTTACAGGAAGATTATTGTGTACGTGTAGTATTCAAACTTCAATCGCATGATTAGGACACAAAAACGAGATTTTAAAATTTCGCACAGCTGCCATCCTGTGGTTATGAAAACAATTGAAATTAATTAGATGCCAGTGGATTAACATTTGTATAATGATTTACTGTACCAAGTTTCACTGCACTCGGATGGTTAAATTGCGAGAAACGTCCATGTGAATATTTATACTTCGCGTCGCCGCCATGTCGGATTTGTGAACACCAGGTTATTGAAAGTCCTATAGGTGAACTTATGTTCATAGTCCCTATGAATATAAAAAAATCAGTTTGAATTCTGTAATAGATTCGTGGATATTGAGAACCGTCTAAATATTTCGGATGGGATGTTTATATGTATAGGTCATAGAGTCATGTACCATTCAAGGAAAATTATTGCGTGAGTTCATTATTCAACTTTCACTTCGATCGCATGATTACGACGCAAGAAATAGAAACTTAATTTTTAAATTCGCACTGCCGTCATCTTGAGGTTATGTAAACAATTGAACTAAATTAGATATCAGTGCATTACAATGTGTATAAACATTTGCTGTGCCAAGTTTCATAGCGTTTGGATCATTAAATCACGAGAAAAGTCTACTTAAAACTTTCAACTTCGCTTGGCCGCCATGTTCCTTTTGTAGTTAACCGGTTTTTGAAAGTCTCTTAGATGAACTTCCAGTAGTGCCCTTTATCTCCGTACAAACTTTCAGGGTGATACCGGTAATAGTTTCAGAGATATAGAATGCCGGTGAAATATTTCGCACAGCCGCCATCTTGAGGTTATGTAAACAATAGAACGATGTTAGATGTCGGTGCATTACAATGTGTATAAACATGTACTGTACCAAGTTTAATTGCGTTTGGCTGGTTAAATCGTGATAAACGTCTATTTAAAAGTCGCAAATTCGCTTGGCCGCCATGTTGGTTTTGTTGTTACCAGGTTTTCAAAATCACATACGTGAACTTCTAGTAATCCCCTTTATCACCGTACTAAATTCCAGGGTGATATTAGTAATAGTTTCGGAGATATAAGAATGCTGGTGAAATATTTCGCCCCCCCAGGGGCTCACATCTTGTGGGCGTGGGTTGGCGACCACGGGGCCCCAGCTGAGTCCGGCATTGCTTCCACTTACTTGTGCCGGGCTCCTCTCTGTCTTCTTTCCTGTCGACCTCACTTGGTCAACTCTTGTTCTCTTCTGACCCCGACGGTATTAGGGTATCCGAGGCCTAGGGAGTCTCTTCCTTTCCCGCCTTAATTGGCCCTTGTCTCATCTTTTCTGATACCCTCCTTCTGCGAGGGGTCAGCCTTCTTTTCTCTTCCTTTTACCTCCTGCCTTGTGCTCTAGGCCCTTAAGGAGGCAGGGTGTATGTAGCCCCACCACTTTTGGTGCACCCTAGATAATGCTACACCCTCAGGGGCTCACGGCTGGTGAGTTCGGGAGTTGGCGACCCCGAGGGATTCCTGAGCTGGGTCCGTTTTCCCCTTTTGTCCCTTACCTTTGGGGCGGACCCTCTCCTCTTTCACTTTCCTATATGCCTTTCATGGCTCTCCTTCCTTCCAAGTCCCTCAATCCACCTTCTCCGAGGGTTGAGGGCATTTCTTTTCCTTCTGTCCTTTTATTTGCCTTATTCTCCTTTAGTTTTCCATTTCTTCTTCTAGTATGTAGGTTAGTAGTTAGTTTTAGTTTTAAGTTCGCTTTTCTTTTTCATCTTCACGATCACCCAAACCATAAGGGGCCGATAACCTAGATGTTAGGCCCCTTAAAACAACAATTATCATCATCATCATCAACAGAAATATTTCGCACAGCCGCCATGTTGGATTGGTGAGACGTAACAAAATTTGAAGGGCACGGTTGGGGTCGTCCGGAATAGTGCTATGAACTTACCGAGTTTCATTGAAATCGCTCCAGCCGTTTAGATTTTATTTCGGGGGAGGGACCACACACACGAATCACACATATACGCACACACAGACACACACGGACAAAAGCTGATCTCATAAGCCTATTTTTTTTTCATAAATGAAAATAGGCTAAAAATTACGCTTGTATTTAAATAAAGTACCAAAACTTATAATTTGCTGTTGCGTATTGCATAATATAGCTAAGTACTTACAGGATGATGATCATGAACCATTATTATTGGGTGATAATTTGAGGTTAGATGAAGGAAATGAGGATGATGTGGCGGCTGCTGCAAATATTAGGCAGAAAGGGGAAGCTAGGCGAACTGAACTTGCAGAAATAATATTTGGTGTTGAAGTTGCAACAAGTGCCAGTCTCCTCCCAAGGGCTCACATCTAGTGGGACGTGGGTTGGTGACCACGGGGCCCTAGCTGAGTCTGGCATTGCTTCCACTTACTTGTGCCCGCCTCCTCTCTGTCTTCTTTCCTTTCGACCTCACTTGGTCAACTCTTGTTCTCTTCCGACCCCGACGGTATTAGGGTATCCGAGGCCTAGGTAGTCTCTTCCTTTCCCGCCTTAATTGGCCCTTGTCTCATCTTTTCTGATTCCCTCCTTCTGCGAGGGGTCAGACCCCAGCGTAACGACGATAAAAGTAGAAGAAAAGTAAGTATTTACGTCACTTGTGTAATTTTAAGAATACTTCACAATAATTAATTAGACGTAGCAGATAAAATCCTAGGCCTGAATTTTGAACCTGGAGTCCTCAGAACCAAAGACCTGAATAAAGGAGCGTTACCATAAACGTTGTACAACCATTACTAACCAGCTTGTGAAGCTTACCTGGAATTCTCCTGAGTGCTGGATTTGAATCCCCATCTAGCTGTCCGTGGATGATCCTTTAATACAATTATTGTCTTGTTGCCTGTTCGTTTTATATCAGACTACTAGAAGTACCCGTTCCTCGGTGTTTGGGTAGATTATTAGCTTGGGAGTAACCTAACCCCCAAGCGAAGATGATGAAAAAAAGGAAGTGGGTTTCGGACCGGAGAAAAAGGATGGAGAAATAGGAAGAGAGTTTGACATAAGTTATAACTAAGAGTTCTTGCTCAAATGCAACAAGTGGTAAACACCCTATCAATAGATTTATTTTTATTAAAGAGGGCATGAACCTAGGAAGAGTTAGGGAAGACAGGATCTTGCCTAACCGTTATGTTAGAGAAATGATAAATCAAAGAACAAATCTTAAATTTATTTAACAATATAAAAGGAAGTAATTTTTGTAACAAATATATAATTTTGATTTCTATAAACAATTGGGGTCGCAGACCTCCGAAAACATCTAAAGCTTGCGCCAGGCAATTAACAATTCTTTTATATGTTTTAAAATCTTCGTAAGATTTTGAAATGACGAAGATAAATAAATGAAAAATTTAAAGATAACTGACGTAATTAAAGGTAGACAATAAATCAAGTACAAGGTGTGTACTTTAAGAATTTCTAGGTAAATATCTTAGAAAGAGTAACAACTTCGAAAGTAACAACAACAAAAAGCAGGAAGAATAAAATAGAAGTTTTTATAACTTCTTGTATTAATACAAAGCTGCGTGGGTAGATTATACATAAGAGATTGTACAAATAGGGCAGGTCACTTATTGTGAAACCTGAAAAGAACAATTGAAGGGAAGTTTCTAGAACTATGTTTAAGTAGGGATCACGAGAAAAAAAATGGGGCAAGTTTCCCTTTCGTGCAACCTAGAGATAACTCACTTATGAGTTGTAAGAATTGGATTCCCTCATTAGAAGGGAGAAACAATACAATTTGAGACGTGTCCTAGACACGAAGTTTTACAGAAATTAATTCGTTGTACATAAAGCAAGAGAGGGAGGGCACTTATTTAGAGTGACACCTCATTGAAAAAAGACCTAAAGTAACAATTTTATTATTTTGGTTTGTTAGTAAAGGGTTTGGGAAAGATCAAATTGGATTGAGGAAAAGTGTTCATGGCCGTATTTATTGTATTCGGACGAACGCGACGCGGATGAAAGGTTGAACAAGCACTGTTTTTCACTATAGTCTGTTGATATAGTTGAAAAGTTCACTGTAGTAGCACAAAAAGTTGATGGCAAAGAAAGTTATTGCAATGATGGAAAATAACTAGTTACACTAGATATGCAAGAGTCTATTGCTTGAGAAAGTTTTAGATTATAGTTGAATGCGCCAGAGAAAATCCCAACGGAGGAAGAAAAATTAGATATTGATTAGAAGTTCATAAGGAAGATTCCTTAGTTTGAAAAAGTATTCCCATGACAGTATAACAGGTAGATAGAGTGCAGATTTTGGAAGATTCAAGAGCAATCATGACTGAAGAATAGGGCAAAAGTTAGTCCAGCGGTGGAAAGAGCTAAGTATTTTATAGACAGTGGGTAATTTAATGGTATCCCACGTTGTGAGAAAATCTCTCATTTAATAAGCATAAGAAATGCTGCTTCCTGTTAAGTTTGGCTTAGATAGACAAAAGCCCAACATAGAAAATCCCGCGAAGGATGATTATTGCCCCAAATACAGAAATCTCACACTGTCTATAAAATGATCATTAAAAAGCATGTAGCTATTTAAAATCAATTAAAATAAGTTGAAGAACGTAGAAGTAGTACTTAGCTTTGCTTCATGGCGACGGCGATGTTCCCTTTGACGGTTGATACTAAAATTCTAACATGGCGTAGAATTTAAAAGTTTGCCTCTCGAGTTGAGGAGGCGAGCTTTAGTAGAGCTCCAACTGACTGGGTCGACTTCCGACGTACAAGTGGGACACGCTCAACGGAGCTCGGAGGGACCAGGGAAGGGAAAAGAGTGGGGGTAGGAGTCAAAGGAATACATATAAGAATAGACAACATATCAGAAAGAAATTTTCTCTTCATGAAATGGTCTTCAAAGAGTTGATAGCAGGCAACACTAGCGCAGCCTGGAGGGTGAAAAGTAGACGAAGTTCTCTTGATCACGGAAATGATAGCTGGCGATGGCGACGAGATCTGGTGGCCAGATTGATAAAGAAGTCCTCTTGTACAGGGAAGAATTGAGGAACTTCAGAGATTCGCTGCTAGATGACGCTAGGTGGGTCTTGGTAGATATACATCTAGAACAGACTCACAGGTAACATGAGAGACATAACCAACAAGGAGAAATTAGAAGATCACTGTTGGTGTTTGAGAAAAAGGAAGGAATGAACTAGAGCAAAGAGAAGCTAAAGCTTACTCTATCTTACCGTGTATTCCAAAGAATACAACAGTGTTAACACCAGACATGAGCTACTGTTCCAATGGTTAGCGGTTTGTCATTCCTTCATAAGTTTATCAGAACGAAGTTAGTTTTCTGGGAATATCACACACCGTTAATTTAAGAGCCTTAAAATGTGGTTTTTGGAGACCCTTTATAGACTCCCGAATTTCGTGTCACACATTGAGAAGCGCAACATATGCTTTGGTATATATATTTTGAAACGTTTTTTCCCTATACCCACCCTTCTACTGTATGAAAAGTACGGTGAAGAATTTTATAAGTGATTGGTGTATTGACTCTCATGGTTACCATACCTAATTTTACGATACACCAAGCATCCGAACACGAGTTATAGGCGTAGATAAAGATACACAGAAAAACATGGGTATATCTACCACACAGTATCAAACAAAAACATCCTTCGATGAAGCCGTATGTCGAAAATAATAATAGATGGATGTCACCCCTTGAGATACTGTTGTCATGGTTACCGACTTGCATTCCTTCATAAGTTTGTTAAATTAAATTACATTAGTTTTCTGGTTTTAGAGCCTTATAATGTAGTTTTCGAGTTTTGTTTCTGGCACGTCGTTGTACGCCATAATATGATAATAATAATATATATTATTTCAGTAGTATGCATCACTCCTGCGGCGCTCACAAGCGATCGATTGTGAAAAATGAGCATTCAAATGAAAGAGATTATACATTACCAGTGACGCATTGCACTCTAATTTCATAAATATCTATAATTAAAAAAAAACTTAAGAAAATGTACGAAGTGTGCGATTTGCAGATACTGTTGATGTAGGAAAATACACTCCATAATTGCTGTTCACTTCATATTTTGGCCGCTGTGACGCCAGTTTCATGTCATTTTAACATTCTGAGGTATTTCCTTTATCATTTTGCATGGATTTCAGAAACAGTAAATCAAAGGAATGAGTACCGGTACTCAAATCATATGATTTCAGAAATATCCAATAACCGGTGAGTGTTACAGCACACTCAGCACACAAATGACATTATCAGTGACAAATTGAATTCTAATTTCTTAAATATCAATTTTTGTAAGAGGTGTTCGATTTGCAAAACCTACTGGGAAAAGTGTGGTTTATGAACATGCGAGATTTCTCGCACGGGTCTGCTAGTAATACTATAATATAATATAGGGATACCCCCAATTTTGTTTTTAGGGGGTTCATAGAAAGACCTACTTCTAGGTCCGCTAGCATTTGTTCCAAGTCTGTTGCCGATTTTGCTAGCAGTGCAATATCGTCTGCGAACCGTAAGTGTGTCAGCCTTTCCCCGTTTATTTCGATGCCGTATTTGTTGTCCCATTCCAACTTCCTAAATTGGTTCTCCAGTAGGCATGTAAACAACTTTGGTGCGAGGGCGTCGCCTTGTTTCACGCCTCTCTCTCTCTCTCTCTCTCTCTAAGTTGATGTTCTCACTCCAACTCCGACCCTCGCTTGACAGCCTTCGTAGACCTTTTCTAGTAGTCTGACATATCTCGTTTGTATGCCTTGGCTTCTCAATGCCTCTAGCACACAACTATGCTCCACAGAATCGAAGGCTTTGTTATAGTCTACGAATGCAATGTATACTGTAGTTCGAGATTAAATTCCTGCGTTTTTTCCGAGAGCTGGTTCATTGCTTGCAGGTGGTCAATTGTGCTAAAGCCTGTCCTAAAACCGGCTTGTTCCACTGCCTGGTTTTCATTTAGTAGTTTAGACATTCTTCTAGTCATGATTTTCGTGAAAAGTTTGTAGAGACTGGTCATTAAAATGATTGGTCTGTAATTATTATAGCGCCTTTCTTGTGAAGCAGCAAAATTACGCTCTGTTTCCATTCTGTTGTAATTTCTTCTGTTTCATGTATCATGTTTAATAGCATTTTTATCACATCTATGAGATCCTCGCCACCCATTTTCAGATATTCGTTGTAGATGGCATCCTCTCTGGGGCATTTCTTGTTTATCGCCTCCTTTATTGCTGCTCTGACATCACTGGTCGTGATGGGAGGAATTTCTTCGTCGTGTAGTGCCTCCAGCCCCTTATCGCTTTGGTCCGAGTCTCTTCTTTGGTGTGTACTGGATTACAGCTCTCTGTAGATGTCTGTGGCATGTTTCGTTTTTCCCCCCAGGGGCTCACATCTAGTGGGACGTGGCTTGGCGACCACGGGACCCCAGCTGAGTCCGGCATTACTTCCACTTACTTGTGCCGAGCTCCTCTCTGTCTTCTTTCCTGTCGACCTCACTTGGTCAACTCTTGTTCTCTTCCGACCCCGACGGTATTAGGGTATCCGAGGCCTAGGGAGTCTCTTCCTTTCCCGCCTTAATTGGCCCTTGTCTCATCTTTTCTGATACCCTCTTTCTGCGAGGGGTCAGCCTTCTTTTTCTTTTCCTGATATCTCCTGCCTTGTGCTCAAGGCCCTCAAGGAGGCCGGGTGTATGTAGCCCCACCACTTTTGGTGCACCCTAGATATTGCTACACCCTCAGGGGCTCACGGCTGGTAAGTTCTGGAGTTGGCGACCCCGAGGGATTCCTGAGCTGGGTCCGGTTTTCCCCCTTTTATCTCTTACTTGTGGGGAGGACCCTCTCCTCTATCACTTTCCTATCTGCCTTTTATGGCTCTCCTTCCTTCCAAGACCCTCAATCCTCATTCTTCGAGGGTTGAGTGCATTTCTTTTCCTCCTGTCCTTTATTTGCCTTGTTCTCCTTTTGTTTTCCATTTCTTCTTCTAGAATATAAGTCAGTAGTTAGTTTTAGTTATAAGTTTACATTTCATTATCATGTTAACGATCACCCAAACAATTAGGGGCCGATAAACTAGATGTTAGGCCCCTTAAAACAACAATTATCATCATCATCACCATCATCTTTTACCTCTTTTGTCTTTCAGTCCAAGCATCCACTGTTTGTCTGGTGCTAGTTCTTTTCTCATCTTTCTTATTGATTTTGATTCTTCTGCATGATGATTTCTGTGTTGTGGTCTCTAGTGTCCTTTCTAATTTCCATTTTTGTGCGCTTATTCAGCTGCCCGTACTCTAACTTTCTCTGGTTGTTATCTACAGCTTGTGCTTTCAATATTCCCCTTTCCTCGATTAGGCGTTTGGTACTGTCTTTTAGCTTATCGCGTCGTCCCTTCTTACTTCTTGGTTTTGCTGAGTTGTTAGATGCAGATGTTATACATTTTTTGAGTTCTGTGTAGAGGTGCTGTGTGCTTAGGTGATTTTGTTGTTTCAGGTGATTTAGATTTCTTTGGCGTATTCGGTCTGGTTGATCTGTCCAGGGCTATTTTTCCTGGTCTTGAAGTACGGCCGTCTATTCTTCTTTTTTGTCAACTTTAAGCGCACCATTCTATGGTCGGTGTCAAATTTTAGCCAGTTGATCACTTGTATATCTGTTACTTCCTTTAAGTTGTCGGTGGTAAGTATAAAGTAAATTTCGTTTTTTGTCCTGCCGTTCGGGCCTATCCGTGTCCATATACTCTCTGGCATGTTCTTGAAGAAAGTGTTCACAATTTTCATGTTGTGTTCTTGAGCAAACTGGATCAATCTGTCTCACCTCTCATTTTTAATTCCATATCCGAATGGTCCCATAGTTGCTTCGTCTGTATGTTCCTTGATTCCCACTTGACTGTTAAATTCCCCCATTACGAACGTTCTTTGTGTTTTGAAGTTGTCCAGTGTATCTTCTAGTTGCTCATAAAACTTTTCAATTTCCTCCTCTTTGCTGTTCTCTGTGGGGCCATAGATTTGTATAATTGCGATGGTATTCCCTTCCAGATCTAAGGACAGTAGCGCAATTCTCTCTGAGATTCCCCGAATTTCCTGAATGTTGTATTTTACGTGCTTCTTGATCATGAAGCCCACTCCTTTTTGGCCTTTGGTTTCACCGATGTACCCCCCAGGGGCTCACATCTAGTGGGTTGTGGGTTGGCGACCACGGGGCCCCAGCTGAGTCCGGCATTGCTTCCACTTACTTGTGCCGGGCTCCTCTCTTTCTTCTTTCCTGTCGACCTTCCTTGGTCAACTCTTGTTCTCTTCCGACCCCGACGGTATTAGGGTATCCGAGGCCTAGGGAGTCTCTTCCTTTCCCGCCTTAATTGGCCCTTGTCTCATCTTTCCTGATACCCTCCTTCTGTGAGGGGTCAGCCTTCTTGTTCTTTTCCTTTTACCTCCTGCCTTGTGCTCAAGGCCCTTAAGGAGGCAGGGTGTATGTAGCCCCACCACTTCTGGTGCACCGTCGATAATGCTACACCCTCAGGGGCTCACGGCTGGTGAGTTCGGGCGTTGGCGACCCCGAGGGATTCCTGAGCTGGGTCCGTTTTCCCCTTTTGTCCCTTCCCTTTGGGGCGGACCTTCTCCTCTCTCCCCTCCCCTCTCCTCTTTTCCTTCTATTTCCTTTTCTCTTTAAGATTCCCGCACTGTTTTTGTTACTCGAATCACCGTGTATCTAAATTCCCTTTTATCGATTTTTAAGGCATTTTTGATCTATGTTGCATTTTGTAAGTTTTTTCGATCTAAATTACATCTCGCGATTGTTTTCAACCTCAATTGCATTTTGTAAGGATTGACAATCTAAATTGCTTTTTAGTAAGTCTTTCAATGCAGGTTGCGGGGCCTTTTAGTGAGTATTTTGAATTTCAATTGCATTTTGTAAGTATTTTCAACCAAAACCGCATTTCGCACGAATTTTGAATCTAAATTGCATTTTGTTTGGGGGCATTTTGCACATATTTTGATTCTCAATTGCATTTTGTGGGTATTTTGAATCTAAATTACATTTTGTCAAGTATTTTCAATCTAAATTGCTTTTTGTAAGTATTGTCAATCCACATGAGTCGTTGGAATCACCGTACATTTTGTAAGCATTTTCAATTTCAATTGCATTTTGTAAGTATTTTGAATTTCGATTGCACTTTGTGAATAATTTGGATTGGAACTGGGATAAGGCCTATTTCAATCTGAATTGCATTGTGTATTTTCAATTTCAATTGCATTTTGTAAGTATTTTGAACCTCAATTGCATTTTGTACGTATTTTCGATCTCATTTGCATTTTGTAAGTATTTTGAATTTCAGTTGCATTTTGTAAGTATTTCGACGCTACATTGCATTTTGTACGTATTTTGAACCTAGCCTTCATTTTGTGGGTATTTTTCAATCTATTCCTTTTGTGAATCTTTTCGTTCTAAATTCCCTTTTGTAAGAACATTTTGTGAGTCGTTTCAATCCGAGTTCCTTTTTGTAAGTATTTTCCGTCTCGCTTAATTTTCGTTCTGGTTTCCGTTTCATTATCATCTTCGCTATCACCCAGATCATTAGGGGCCGATAACCTAGATGTTAGGCCCCTTAAAACAACAATTATCATCATCATCATCACCGATGTAGCTGAAGATGTCTCCATTCGGTTTTTCTCGGATTCCTTCGCCGAGTGTCTTACTTCACTAAGTCCTAGTATGTCGTACTTTGTGTTTAAGAGAGCATTTTCTAGTTCAAATTCCTTGTCTTCAGTTTTCAGAGACCTTGCGTTGAGTGTGGCAAGTATTAGTTCTTTCTTGGTTACCGCCGGTTGCTTGCTCACAGTGCGGCGGGCAGTTCCCCGTTTTATAGATTCTCCCAATTAATCCATTGACCGTTTAGAAGGATCGTCAGGTAGCCCACTTTCACCTCGCTGTTACCTTTGCTCCTCTCCCCCCTGAATATCTGTCTTAGGTTTGCTAGTACTGCTCTTTCGTTCTTGGTGAGGTCGTCGTCTACAGAGAGGTCTTGCCCCTTTAGCTTGCACTTGTGCCGGTCTCCTCTCCGTCTTCTTTCCTGTCGACCTCACTTGGTCAACTCTTGTTCTCTTCCGACCCCGACGGTATTAGGGTATCCGAGGTCTAGGGAGTCTCTTCCTTTCCCGCCTTAATTGGCCCTTGTCTCTCATCTTTTCTGATTCCCTCCTTCTGCGAGGGGTCAGCCTTCTTTTTCTTTTCAGGTTATCTCCTGCCTTCTGCTTAAGGCCCTCAAGGAGGTCGGGTGTATGTAGCCCCACCTTTTTGGTGCACCCTAGATAATGCTACACCCTCAGGGGCTCACGGCTGGTGAGTTCGGGAGTTGGCGACCCCGAGGGATTCCTGAGCTGGGTCCGTTTCCTCCTTTTGTCCCTGACCTTTGGGGCGGACCCTCTCCTCTTTCACTTTCCTATCTGCCTTTCATGGCTCTCCTTCCTTCCAAGTCCCTCAATCCGCCTTCTTCGAGGGTTGAGGGCATTTCTTTTCCTCCTGTCCTTTATTTGCCTTATTCTCTTTTAGTTTTCCATTTCTTCTTCTAGTATGTAAGTTAGTAGTTAGATTTAGTTTTAAGTTCGCTTTTCATTTTCATCTTCACGATCACCCAAACCATCAGGGGCCGATAACCTAGATGTTAGGCCCCTTAAAACAACAATTATCATCATCATCATCATACCTTTAGCTTGCGTTTGTTTCTTATAATGTTCAGCTTGTCTGCAAAGTGTATAAAGGTGACTCTCACTATCCCGTTATCGTGGCTGTCTCTCCCAATCTGTAATACATTTTCTACCTTGACTTCAGTTTCTATTTTGTCCAGTATAGATTTGACTTTGCTCCCTAGCTCATTGTTTGTTAGGTTTTCATGTAGTAGCTCTTTACTTTTAATGGCAATGTTGTTTATAGTCCTCCATGATCTTCCTATATTCGTTATGCTTCCGTGTGATGGCGATCTCAGCTACAGTTCCTGCTTCTTTTGGCGATGATGAGATATAGGAAGGAGCCAAAGTATCTCAGCAAGTTGCATCCCAAACTAGGCATTTGCCATTAGACCACGGAATTATGGCCATCCCATCAGGGCGGCGACCGTCGTCTCTGCAAATTCCAGATGGTTCAAGAATTGACGGGAATTTCGCAGTAGCGAAAGCCCTCCGAAGCGTTTCATTTATCGAGAAATGACGAGAATGGCGGCCAGTGCTCCTTTTACAAGAGAGACCGTGTGTACCACGTACGGAAACGAGCTCACCCATAGCTTCCTTTAACCAGGCCTTGGCCACATCGAATTGCAACACCGCTTCGCTAGCGTCATACGTCCGAGTTTGGCCGTGCGCCTAGGGCAAAGAAGACATTGCTGTCTCTCAATATTCTAATTTGAAATAGGGTTCTTGGAAAGAAGTTCACTTTTTTTAGCGTATGGCTTTTAGTGCCGGGAGTGTCCGAGGACATGTTCGGCTCGCCAGTGTTGTAGCTGCTTAGAGACGAACACCCAATGGGTGAGCTACAAGTACCGTTGGGGAGGGAAGTTGGGATGTAAGGACGAGGAGTTGGAAGGTAGCGGCTGTGGCCTATAGTTAGGGACCAACCCCGGCATTTGCACGGAAGGAAGATGGGAAACCACAGAAGACCATCTCCAAGATTGCCGGCGGGGGGATTCGAACCTCCTCGCCTCCCGGATGTGAGCGACTGCCAGCAGTCATGCCGTAACGACCACGGCTAACTCACCCTTTAGAAGTTCACTAATATGAATTGAGCCCATCAGAGGAGCTGCCAGGATAGCCAACAACCGCAATGACTTCCCTAACATCTCATCCGTCGGACCTAACTGCCGTGAGGATCAGGTGAACTTCCAAATAGGCCAAAGCGGCACGAGAAACTGTAGTCCACGGGGATCGTGGTACATGGTGACGAAGGTCATAGACTGCCTAAGGAAAGGTTCACCTTAAAAGCTAGACTGAGAAAAGAAACATCCAGACTTATGTAAAACACCGTGAAAATTTATTGTAAATTTTACAAACCCCTAGCCTAGTTTGGAGGGTTTCTATCGGCTAATCCGCAAGCTAAAAAATAATCAAAAATAAAGAGCAGGCCCCTACCTGAGAAGTTACAGTAAACCCTCGCGAAAGATCTGTCTCACAATGATAAAGCGACAACAGCAACACTAGGAAAATGGTACGACGCAAAGCCCTAGGTCAAGTTACAAGATCAAGCTAATATCAGAATTTACATTTACCAGGGTAGCAAAACAAATCTAAGTTCGGATGATACCATTTCCACATTTACATTTAACGTTAATTCATCTAGCTAAGTCCTATCAATTAATAACAAAATTTACGGCGGTGACGTCCGTAATAACAAACAATTACATTCAAAGCTAAGTGAACAGCCATAAAAAAAAACATCTAAGTCATTCTTAGGAACTAAGTGATAATCAGCACACAATAGGGTAACATAGAGGATTCATACACTTTTACATTATTAAATAAATAAATAAATAAATAAGAGACCACAGTTTTATTCAAATGCCTGCCTGCACCTTGGTTTACTCTTTGTAAGCCATAGTAATCCAATGTGTGTAGTTACGGTGACGACTGCGTAGTAAAGACTACGTCTAACATCGTATGGCCTGCGCTCCACCAGCTACGAACTCTAGGTTCGAGCAAGCTTCAGTCGCAAAAAAAGAGTGTCAGCTGTCCTCAAGTCATTTCCTCCAGGAGATACCTTCATAAACACGGCTATGTCAGCAGGTTCCAAATGCACATGAACAAGGTTAAGCAGAAAGTATTCGTTGGTTAGCTTTTGTTTTATCAAAATTATGCGTTTATTATTAAGATGTCGGTTTAGGTTATCGTTGGTTTATGGCGAATAATACTGACAAGCCTGGGCACGGAGCGTCTCCCCTGAGATCATCTCTGCCAAAAGCCTCGACTCAAAAGTCGGAATACAATCAACGAGCAATAACAACTCGGACACACAATAACACAAGTTACCAGCGGCGCACAGCTCGCGTTCAATAACTCTGGGATGGGCCTGGACACAATCAGTTACCCTCCCTAAACATCTGGTCCACGGGACAATCCCGGACATGGTACACACAATACCATCATTCATGAAAAACCTCCCTAACGGGGCTAGCCTACAACGTACTATAGAAACATGACATAACTGTACTCGTCCAAAACAACGGTACACACAACAGCGTTTAACTAACAAATGACATTCTACAGAACAGATGATCAGATACAAGAATGGACACTTGGTTCCTTAAGCTATAATTGCAATGAAAGGGAAAGTGAATGCTAAAAGCATTCTGTCCTATGTTAACATAAGTCCGTCTCACTTAGAAGCATGCGCTCTCACACGGGCGCTGAGTAGAATACACAAAACCTGTTCGTGTCGCCGCAGGCTAAAAGATTCCTGCGCTATATGACACAACACACTAACTAGGCCGGCAATTTAAGCATGAAAAATAACAGTAAAACTGGCCTCATCATAATACTTTTACCATAGGTTATAAACCTCGAAGAATATGTGCATAAAAAGCACGCTATAAATCTGAATATAATCATATAACTCTGTCTTTCATATCAAAGACGTTTAAAAGGTAGCAAATGTCACTCATTGCTGGAGCTCTCTGCTCTCGAAGATAAAATATACTAGTAGTATCAAACATCAAATAAACACGTGTCATCACACCTGACACTAACAAAATAATAATTGTGGCGCAAATTCCACTCTCTGCTGGATCTGCTTAATGATACACTGGGAACTGGGTTCGATGCTAGACAACAACGAAACCTCCCTATTACTTATAAGGTCTACACATGACCTGGATGGCTTCTGAGCTCATCTCAAATGAAATACAGTATAATGCAGTTACAAAACTGGTAATTACAGTCGATTACCCAAATGATACGACTACTCGAACGAAGTCAGGGGTGTAACATGGACTGGCTGCAAAAAGTGCAGTTAAAGAAATATAACCATGGCATCTGATTGCCGTAACTAGAGTCTGCAAAGACTTGAAAAATCACCCAGATAGGGTTAAACAAAGTAGCCTCAAAATGACTACAGTCACGTTTAGCAATAGATAGAAATTGACGTTCTACGACGTCCATCAAGCTGCACCAGGGTTGACCAAAATGTCAGACCCAAGGGTGACTCACAATCACTGAAAATAAATGACATCTAATTAGACTAATTTACATTCCCTACCTATGAAATGGCTGTCACTAAGTTCGGTTGGTTCACAAACTACACTAATCTAACTATACCACCAGAAACTAGAACAAGGAAGGGTGTACAAAACTCACGATACGAAGGAGCTCACACTCAGCTCTCTGTCCAACAACAAGGGTTGAACAAAAGCGCCTCTGGCTTTCAGGGTTGGCATCGTCCTCATCAGAACTTCCATCTGGGCTCTCCCAAAGACCAGGGTTCGGTCTGTCCCTGTAGTTGACCTCGTGAATGGACTGGACATGCCTAGGAAAGGCATCCTCGGTTCCTTCCTTCTCGTCTGATGTTCTAGAAGTTCCATAATCAAGCTGGTCCCATCCGAGACATCTCCCTCATACCATAATGGTATTAGCCCATGGTCTCGGTCTCGAACATGGTGTTGAAAAAGTTAACCACGTGGGCGGTAGAATAAGACTTGTAGTAGTTCATTATTATCACTTGAAAATTACAGTATTCGTCGCAGATATCACAGGCTTTAAATATAACTGACAACACAGCCTCTACACTTTGCAGATGTAAAGGATAAATGGCCATGCACTGTTCTGCGATTCCACACGTGTACAGACGCTACTTTTTCTATCACGTGGCATCCGTGAAATGGGCGTCGTTTTATTACGGATAAATTCACCGTAGCAATATCTATATAATGTACTTTTATAATCACACGTGTTCAAAGTAATAATTTCACATTTACCTGTATATTTTCGCACCAGGCCCTCGGCCCTCCACAAACACGTGGGTGTAAAAATGTGGTGCTACAGTAATGTCGTAAATTTCACAATACTTGCCAAATAATTCACTACACAATTCGTGTTGATCACTGCACATCAACAACAGTGATTCGTAGTATACTTGTGCTCGATGGCACTCGATCATGATTTCCACGCTGAAAAGTGGACTGTTTGCCACGTCTTATGCGACGGATATAATAACACGCCTACACAGGGCGGATTCTCCAGACGTAGTGCAAGGAACTGCGTTCCTCGTGGAAGCAAGTCGTCAAAACTAAGTCGTTGAGCGACTACTTACATTCCTATTTGCGTATCTGCAATGATATTACCTTACCTTAAAGTGAAAATACATCCTCCAAAATGTTTCAATAATACTGAATGACGAAATGGAATATTCTGAGTCTCGTGGAAAGATAAAATTGATTAATAAGACCTCAGATAAATAATTAGCAGACTTCACCAAAGTCAAAAGTGCGATTCTCCGCTACTTCAAAGAGAATAGTATAAGCTCTCGGCTTCTCGTAGCTTTCTGGGTGTGTTCAAAGGTACTACATCCCATCATAAATGTGCTATCGTGAAAAATATCACATGAACCTTAGCTCAGCGGGTTCAGTATGGACGGGGGAAGCTGCGTATACTGCAGACGAAAAAAGGAGATTCTGATGTAAGTTATTTAATAATTTGTCAATAAAACGATAAAAATTATAAAATTACTTCACATAAATTTAACTTATACTAAAACATGTCAAGAATCAAATAAATACTTCATATAAGTGTTAACAATTTCCTTTTCTTACTTTCTCTTGAAGTAGGCCTATTCAATGCGTCTGTCATCATTTTGGAGTAATTGTTCAGAAGAATGAAGAGGTACAGAAGATCGTGAAAGCCAAAAGTGATGCAAAGAAGTTATGGGATATGTCAGGTAGACAAGAGGATAAAGAGAACTACACGAGATGTAATAAGGAAGCAAAGAAGGTAGTAGCACAGTCAAAGGCACAAATGATGGATCGGCTGTACGAAGAGTTGGAAACTACAGAAGGTGAAAGAAAAATTTTCAGAATAGCGCAGGCGAGAGATAAAGACAAGAAGGACTACACCCAAATAAAGCAGATCAAAGATGAAAATGGTCTAGTATTAACGGACCGTTCCGACATCAAGTGCAGATGGAGAAACTACTATGGAAAACTTCTCAATGAAGAGAACCCAAGGGTATATTTAGGAGAAGGAGAAAAACACCAGGGTCTGACAATGGATATTAGAAAAGAAGAAGTAACATTAGCACTTAGGAAAATGAAAAACGGAAAGGCAACAGGACCCGATCAAATACCAGTTGAAGTGTGGAAGTATCTAGAGAAAGATGGAATCGACATGTTGCTGGATTTAATGCAAAAAATGTACTCTCAGGAAACAATACCTGATGAATGGAGAGAAAGTATTTTAGTGCCTATATATAAAGAAAAGGGGGATATTCAGGACTGTGCTAACTACAGGGGCATAAAGTTAATGTCCCATACCATGAAAATCTGGGAAAGAGTGATAGACAAGAGGATCCGGGAGGAGACTAGCATTGGCGGGCAACAATTCGGCTTCATGCCAGGAAAAGGGACCACAGACGCAGTGTTTGCCCTGAGACAAGTAATGGAAAAGTATCGTGAAAGATAGAAGGGATTACACTTCGTATTCATGGACCTAGAGAAAGCATATGACCGGTTGCCCCGAGGAGAAGTCTGGAGATGTTTACGAGCGAAGGGAGTCCCAGAGAAGTACGTGCAGTTGGTTCAGGAAATGTACAAAGACGCAAGAACACAGGTTAGAAGCAGCGTTGGACTTACAGATTGGATTCCGGTTCGAGTAGGTTTACACCAAGGTTCGGCTTTAAGTCCATATCTGTTTGACCTAATTCTGGACGAAATGTCTTGTGGATTACGAGACCAAGCCCCCTGGTGCATGATGTTTGCGGACGATATTGTGTTGTGTAGTACCACCAAAGATGTCATAGAAGAAAAACTGGAACAGTGGAGGGCAGCCTTGGAAGACAGAGGACTCAGGATTAGCAGGAAGAAGACAGAGTATATGAGGTTCAATACAGACCAAGACTGTGAGATCAGAATGCAAGGAGAAACGTTAAATAGAGTGGATGAGTTCAAATACCTCGGTTCGGTGGTGACTGGAGATGGAAATCTGGATCTGGAAGTGTCACACAGGATTCAGGTAGGATGGATGAACTGGAGGAAAATGTCAGGAGTACTCTGTGACCGCAGGATCAAGCCTAAGGTTAAGGGGAAAATACTGTATATAAAACTGTCGTAAGACCTGCATTGCTGTATGGCTCTGAAACATGGCCTGCACGCAAAACGCACACACACAGGCTTGACGTCACGGAAATGAAAATGCTCAGGTGGATGAGTGGAGTGACTAAGCGTGATAGAGTGGAAAATCTGAAAATAAGAGGAACATTGAAGGTTGTGGAAATATCTAAGAAGATACAAGAAAAGCAACTTCAATTGTACGGGCATGTGAGAAGAAGGGAGGAATCCTACGTGGGGAGGAAGATGCTAGACATGCACATACAGGGAGTGAGAATGCGAGGCAGACCTAAACGAAGATGGATGGATTGTGTACAGGAAGACCTCAGAGGAAAACAGTTGTCAGAAGAGGATGTGCATGACCAGGCTAGATGGAGGAGAGCTGCCAGAAACATCGACCCCACATAGGAGTGGGAATGATGTAAAGTGAAAGAAGAAGAAGTTCAGAAGAATGTTCGATGCAATTGCAATTATTAGCTTAACAGTATCACAATTTTCTCTGCCACACATACACGTATCTTTAACGACGCATCACTGTGTCAGAAAATACCCTTCTGTTTGTCACTGAATGATAAGAAGACATGTTCATATCTCTCTAATATTAGCGACTGCATAATCGCAATCACATTGCTTGTTATTTCAATAACAAAATCTGTGGGAACTGTTAATTCACCACGATTTATTAGTTGGAAATATTTGTCTTCTCTTTGTTGTTTCTCATCGTTTGCCACCAGGCTGATATAATCCTGACAGTCGGCTCTTTTACTTATTTGGAACGAAATGTAACCGCAGATACAGTCCGGATTTATTAATTGCGGTACATGATAAAGAATATTCTGTTATAATACTAGAAGAATTCACGAAAACATTTACTTTAATACAATTCTCACAATCATAAATATTTGCGCACATTTTAATTTTGCCATACCTTGCTGAATGCACAGTGGAGACTGACAAAATCGAAATGAGTATACTCTTGTTTATAATAAGAATAAGAATAATTTTTATTTTTTATTTTTAGGTGAAGAAATGCATTTACGCACAGAGTGTCGGGCTCCTGCTCCTGAGTAGCAGACTACCGAATAATAATAATATATATATATATATATATATATATATATATATATATATATATATTTTACGAGGGAAGTGGAAAAATCTTGCAGAAGACCTTGAGAAGGGTCCGCACTCCTCAAGAGTGTGGGATTCTTACCCACTAAAATACCACACCCTGTCCTCTTGACAAAACCCATCCCGGAACCACTTTCGTATTACTTCAGGATGGAGCCATTTTCTTTGCTTCACAAGCACCATCTTACTTCTCCATTCATAGTCCGCGGATCGCAGACTTAATCAACTAAATCGAGCAAGTTCCCATCCGACTTCTTCTGACGAAGGACCACCTCAACAAAGAAAGCGACCGTATCCCAGCTGAGCTCGTTCCTCAGCATAATGCCAACTATATTCTCCGGCGTTATTGGACCAACCTCAGCTTCAAGTTGTTGTTTTTCCGCTGCCCAACGATCGCAGACGAAGAACGTGTGATATACGTCATCTCGTTCGTTCCCGCAGTAAATACAAACTGGACTCCTTACTTTGGCCATACGATGAAGGTAACACCGAAAGTAGCCATGACCTGTCAACATCTGAGTCAGAAAGTAATTAGTTTCTCCGTGTTTCCTACTCGTCCACTCGACCAGACTCGGTATCAGCCGAGCTGTCCATCTTCCTCTGAGATCGTCATTCCACCTTTGCTGCCAAAGCTCCATCTTGCGTGCTACGGCTTCCTTCCGGGCTTGAGCCTTGCCCAGTTCTACTCGTCGGAAGTATACGTCTTTACGTTCTTGCGCGAGTAAGTCTATTGGCGCAACACCTGAGACAACCAGAACTGCAGGTTCCGAAACTGTACGGTAAGCACACGCCACCCTCAGAGCTACTCTCCTCTGAATTGCAGCTAGGCGTTTCCTATACTTCTCTATCCTCAGCGAATCAGACCAAATCTCAGCTCCATACAGGAGACCCCCAGGGGCTCACATCTTGTGGGCGTGGGTTGGCAACCACGGGGCCCCAGCTGAGTCCGGCATTGCTTCCACTTACTTGTGCCGGGCTCCTCTCTTTCTTCTTTCCTGTCGACCTTCCTTGGTCAACTCTTGTTCTCTTCCGACCCCGACGGTATTAGGTTATCCGAGGCCTAGGGAGTCTTTCACTTTCCCGCCTTAATTGGCCCTTGTCTCATCTTTCCTGATACCCTCCTTCTGTGAGGGGTCAGCCTTCTTGTTCTTTTCCTTTTACCTCCTGCCTTGTGCTCAAGGCCCTTAAGGAGGCAGGGTGTATGTAGCCCCACCACTTCTGGTGCACCGTCGATAATGCTACACCCTCAGGGGCTCACGGCTGGTGAGTTCGGGCGTTGGCGACCCCGAGGGATTCCTGAGCTGGGTCCGTTTTCCCCTTTTTGTCCCTTCCCTTTGGGGCGGACCTTCTCCTCTCTCCCCTCTCCTCTCCTCTTTTCCTTCTGTTTCCTTTTCTCTTTAAGATTCCCGCACTGTTTTTGTTACTCGAATCACCGTGTATCTAAATTCCCTTTTAGCGTTTTTTTTAAGGCATTTTTGATCTATGTTGCATTTTGTAAGTTTTTTCGATCTACATTACATCTCGCGATTGTTTTCAACCTCAATTGCATTTTGTAAAGATTGACAATCAAAATTGCTTTTTAGTAAGTCTTTCAATGCAGGTTGCCGGGCCTTTTAGTGAGTATTTTGAATTTCAATTGCATTTTGTAAGTATTTTCAACCAAAACCGCATTTCGCACGAATTTTGAATCTAAATTGCATTTTGTTTGGTGGGCATTTTGCACATATTTTGATTCTCAATTGCATTTTGTGGGTATTTTGAATCTAAATTACATTTGTCAAGTATTTTCAATCTAAATTGCTTTTTGTAAGTATTGTCAATCCACATGAGTCGTTTGAATCTACCGTACATTTTGTAAGCAATTTCAATTGCATTTTGTAAGTATTTTGAATTTCAATTGCACTTTGTGAATAATTTGGATTGGAACTGGGATATTTCAATCTGAATTGCATTGTGTATTTTCAATTTCAATTGCATTTTGTAAGTATTTTGAACCTCAATTGCATTTTGTACGTAATTTCGATCTCATTTGCATTTTGTAAGTATTTTGAATTTCAGTTGCATTTTGTAAGTATTTCGGCGGTACTTTGCATTTTGTACGTATTTTGAATCTAGCCTAAGTTTTGTGGGTCTTTTTCAATCTATTCTTTTGTGCAACTTTTCGTTCTAAATTCCCTTTTGTAGGACCATATTGTGAGTTGTTTCTATGTGAGTTCCTTTTTGTACGTATTTTCCGTGTTCGATAATTTTGTTCTGGTTTCCATTTCATTATCATTTTCGCTATCACCCAGATCATAAGGGGCCGATAACCTCGATGTTAGGCCCCTTAAAACAACAATTATCATCATCATCACATACAGGAGAATAGACTGCGCTGGGACAACAGTAGTCGACGCTTGCTTTGGCTAGGACCATGCACATTAGCCATGAGTCTACTAATGGCAGCTGTCACTACTTCCGCCTTGTCTGCTGCCTTCCGTATATGAGACCAGTATGTCAGTTTCGTGTCAAGAGTAAAACCTAAGTACTTCGCAGTGGCTCCAGTTCGAACGACCACCTCTCCAACTTTCATGGGAATTATAGTGTAAATTCTCCTCCTAGTTAACATTACTATTTCAATTTTCACCATAGCTAAATTCAGACCATGAGCGTTCATCCAACCACTCACCCGTCGCATTACCTGATTGAGTTTCCACTGAGCCAGAACCGCATCTCGGTCTACAGTCACCGCTGCAATATCATCAGCGTACCCAACAAGGAATGTATCTTCGGGCATCTCCATGCGCAGTAAGCCGTCGTACAACATGTTCCACAAATCCGGACCCAGGATAGATCCTTGCGCTGCTTCTGCCGTGACTTTTCTCCTCCACTGACCGTCTGCAGTGTCATATAACAGGGTACGGTCCTTCAAATAATCTTTCATTATACGCAGGAGATATGCAGGCAACTGGAAGGTGAATTGAAGAGCTTGAACCATATCTATCCACCTAGCTGAGTTGAAGGCGTTCTTCACATCCAAGGTTACCAGAAGTGTTATTTTCCGAGAATAGTGGTTACCTTCCTGGGCTTGATTCGCAGCTTCAACTACTAGGCGTACTGCATCTATTGTACACCGCCCACGGCGGAAGCCAAATTGCTTGTCAGACAGATTTCCCGCGGCTTGAATAGACGACAGTATGCGAGGTTTTAATAGCTTCTCCAGCACTTTTCCCGCAATGTCTAAAATACATAGTGGCCTGAACGACGATGGCGCGTTCCCGACTGCCTTTCCTTTTTTAATCCTTCTTTCCTGTCGACCTCACTTGGTCAACTCTTGTTCTCTTCTGACCCCGACGGTATTAGGGTATCCGAGGCCTAGGGAGTCTCTTCCTTTCCCGCCTTAATTGGCCCTTGTCTCATCTTTTCTGATACCCTCCTTCTGCGAGGGGTCAGCCTTCTTTTTCTCTTCCTTTTACCTCCTGCCTTGTGCTTTAGGCCCTTAAGGAGGCAGGGTGTATGTAGCCCCACCACTTCTGGTGCAGCCTAGATAATGCTACACCCTCAGGGGCTCACGGCTGGTGAGTTCGGGAGTTGGCGACCCCGAGGGATTCCTGAGCTGGGTCCGTTTTCCCCTTTTGTCCCTTACCTTTGGGGCGGACCCTCTCCTCTTTCACTTTCCTATGTGCCTTTCATGGCTCTCCTCTCCTTCCTTCCAAGTCCCTCAATCCCCCTTCTCCGAGGGTTGAGGGCATTTCTTTTCCTTCTGTCCTTTTATTTGCCTTATTCTCCTTTAGTTTTCCATTTCTTCTTCTAGTATGTAGGTTATTAGTTAGTTTTAGTTTTAAGTTCGCTTTTCATTTTCATCTTCACGATCACCCAAACCATCAGGGGCCGATAACCTAGACGTTAGGCCCCTTAAATCAACAATTATCATCATCATCATCACCTTTTTTATCCCCCAGGGGCTCACATCTTGTGGGCGCGGGTTGGCGACCACGGGGCCCCAGCTGAGTCCGGCATTGCTTCCACTTACTTGTGCCGGGCTCCTCTCTGTCTTCTTTCCTGTCGACCTCACTTGGTCAACTCTTGTTCTCTTCCGACCCCGACGGTATTAGGGTATCCGAGGCCTAGGGAGTCTCTTCCTTTCCCGCCTTAATTGGCCCTTGTCTCATCTTTTCTGATTCCCTCCTTCTGCGAGGGGTCAGTCTTCTTTTTCTTTTCATATTCTCTCCTGCCTTCTGCTCAAGGCCCTCAAGGAGGCAGGGTGTGTGTAGCCCCATCACTTTTGGTGCACCCTAGATAATGCTACACCCTCAGGGGCTCACGGCTGGTGAGTTCGGGAGTTGGCAACCCCGAGGGATTCCTGAGCTGGGTCCGTTTTACCCTTTTGTCCCTTACCTTTGGGGCGGACCCTCTCCTCGTTCACTTTCCTATATGCCTTTCATGGCCCTCCTTCCTTCCAAGTCCCTCAATCCGCCTTCTCTGAGGGTTGAGGGCATTTCTTTTCCTCCTGTCCTTTATTTGCCTTATTCTCCTTTAGTTTTCCATTTCTTCTTCTAGTATGTAAGTTGGTAGTTAGTTTTAGTTTTAAGTTCGCTTTTCATTTTCATCTTCACGATCACCCAAGCCATCAGGGGCCGATAACCTAGATATTAGGCCCCTTAAAACAACAATTATCATCATCATCACCTTTTTTAATCAGCACTAGTCGAGCCATTTTCCAACGGGCACTAAAGACACCTGCTCTCAGACAACAGTTGTACATTTCAAGCAGTAGCTGCGGACAAACCTTGACAGCTAGTTTCATAGCTTCCGCGGGTATCCCGTCAGGGCCTGGAGGCTTCTTATTCCGAAGGGAGCCTACTGCTTCCTTCAGCTCACCTATGGTAAATAGAGGCTTCCTTTGAAAGTCCTGAATATGTTCATTCGGAGTTAAATAGCAACTTACGTACGTAATCCCACCACTCTTAACCCAAACGAACCCTTCTCCGGATCCGTGATCCTCCACACGGATTTTGCTCAGATCCGGTATCCAGATAGCCGCCGTACCTAGGGGATTCGATAACCAGCCCAGCACGTCCATGTATCGATATTGCTCACTGATCAGGAGAATATCTGTTTTCCTTTCAAATTTTAGCTGTATCGAAAGATCATTAGCGATTATGCTTCGTTTCAGGTTCCCTTGTAGGTCATTCGTCATTGTGTTTTTTCTTTAATCTTCGCGAGTGCCTCTCGAAACACTGTACAAGAACCTGTTCCAGGGATGTGACATGTTTAAGCCCTCCCGATTACAGTCAGAGCACAGCACGCATTTCATGTCTGACGTACATCCTGCGGCTTTATGACCCAGTTGACCACATCTGTAGCAAAGGCCGCTTCTATCCGGGCCATTGCAATTCCTCCTTATATGGCCATAACCCAGACACCGAAAGCAGCGTGTTACCATCGGGCCATACCTGCCAACCTTCATAAATCAAAAATAGGAAGATTTTTTAAAATTATAGAATTCATCATGCGCAGGATACCGTGGCGTGGGCGAAAGGCCCATATTTTAAAATATTAATAATTTTTGAATCGGCGTCACGTGCCATTTCATAAACAATGGCGGATGTTTTTGTCCTCCCACAGGCATATTTCTTCGCAATTTCCGAATCCGGGAACATTTTTCTAAACAAACTAAACGTGATCGGAACATGATAAAGAGAGGTTATGATCTACGATGAACGCCGTGAACAAACATTCTGCTCGAATGGCAGCATTGTCTTCATTCCTGTGAACAAAAAACGTACCTAATTTTTTGTTCTTCCGTAAACAACTAGCACTGTCCTTGTGTTCTAGAGTGTTGCTGTGAGTTACAATGTCAGTTTTTACACCATGAGAAATATTTATATCGCTACGACACACGGAACAAAGAGCAAAATGATTTCCTCTACTAGATTGTACAATGAATGGAAATTCAGTTTTATAGCTTTCTTTGAACACTTGGAGATAACGTTTCTGAGGTTTTGTCGCCATGACGTGACGAGAGAAACTTAAAACACACGACACGAAACAATCATCGACACAACTCATTGAAATAATTATCTACCGACGCACACATTGATACCTCAATTAAATGCACTAAACGTGACGCTAGCAGAGTATAAACACGTGGTTTCAAACGGATCAAGTCACAATCGCCGCGCGTAGCATACAAGGTTTCAATCCCATACTGCATAGTCGCCTGGCCAGGCTCGACTAATCAGCGCAGGCTTGACACCTGTTTGTCCGTAAAATACCATCAATCAGTATGCGGTAGGCCGATCAGCTGACCCACCATTCCAAGATCGCAGCTATGGTGCTCACTGCCAAGCGAGAACTTCCACAAACTTCCACAAAAAACAAGGTTACGCAAATCACAAAAGCTATTACGACTTACGAGAGAATCTCCTTGAGAATGGAAATTATTTGCAGTTCCTTTTTCCTTTACAATATATCACTGGAGCCCGAAATTCGGAAGAAATAATAGTAATTAAGAAGATCGGAAGACGAGGTGAAAATTCGGAAAGTTTCTGAATAAATCGGAAGGGTTGGCAGGTATGCATCGCTCTTCTCCTCACCCTACAGTATATGAAACCGACCTTAATACGGCCAGTCTCCAATAATTTCTCAGCATTCTGATTATCCATTTCCACAATTGCCATTTTCTGCCCTCTACTGTTGGGTTTAGTGACGGATACTTTCAGCTCATCTATAAAACCCTCTATGTCTCGTTTCAGAGCCAATTCGACATCACTTACAGTAGTTACAACATCCATGTCTCGTATCTCCAAGACAGTTCTAGGAGTCAATGTCCTCACCAATCCTGCATGACCAACAGCTTCCCTCCAAGTGCTGCTGAACATTTCTCGACAGTCCTTGGCAGCCTTCGTATCAAACTCCAGTAACCCCCCAGGGGCTCACATCTTGTGGGCGTGGATTGGCGACCACGGGGCCCCAGCTGAGTCCGGCATTGCTTCCACTTACTTGTGCCGGGCTCCTCTCCGTCTTCTTTCCTGTCGACCTCACTTGGTCAACTCTTGTTCTCTTCTGACCCCGACGGTATTAGGGTATCCGAGGCCTAGGGAGTCTCTTCCTTTCCCGCCTTAATTTGCCCTTGTCTCATCTTTTCTGATACCCTCCTTCTGCGAGGGGTCAGCCTTCTTTTTCTCTTCCCTTTACCTCCTGCCTTGTGCTCTAGGCCCTTAAGGAGGCAGGGTGTATGTAGCCCCACCACTTCTGGTGCACCCTAGATAATGCTACACCCTCAGGGGCTCACGGCTGGTGAGTTCGGGAGTTGGCGACCCCGAGGGATTCATGAGCTGGGTCCGTTTTCCCCTTTTGTCCCTTACCTTTGGGGCGGACGCTCTCCTCTTTCACTTTCCTATATGCCTTTCATGGCTCTCCTTCCTTCCAAGTCCCTCAATCCGCCTTCTCCGAGGGTTGAGGGCATTTCTTTTCCTTCTGTCCTTTTATTTACCTTATTCTCCTTTAGTTTCCCCCCCCCCCCCCCCAGGGGCTCACATCTTGTGGGCGTGGGTTGGCGACCACGGGGCCCCAGCTGAGTCCGGCATTGCTTCCACTTACTTGTGCCGGGCTCCTCTCTGTCTTCTTTCCTGTCGACCTCACTTGGTCAACTCTTGTTCTCTTCTGACCCCGACGGTATTAGGGTATCCGAGGCCTAGGGAGTCTCTTCCTTTCCCGCCTTAATTGGCCCTTGTCTCATCTTTTCTGATACCCTCCTTCTGCGAGGGGTCAGCCTTCTTTTTCTCTTCCTTTTACCTCCTGCCTTGTGCTCTAGGCCCTTAAGGAGGCAGGGTGTATGTAGCCCCACCACTTCTGGTGCACCCTCGATAATGCTACACCCTCAGGGGCTCACGGCTGGTGAGTTCGGGAGTTGGCGACCCCGAGGGATTCCTGAGCTGGGTCCGTTTTCCCTTTTTGTCCCTTCCCCTTGGGGCGGACCCTCTCCTCTTTCACTTTCCTATCTGCCTTTCATGGCTCTCCTTCCTTCCAAGTCCCTCAATCCGCCTTCTTCGAGGGTTGAGGGCATTTCTTTTCCTCCTGTCCTTTATTTGCCTTATTCTCCTTTAGTTTTCCATTTCTTCTCTAGTATGTAGGTTAGTAGTTAGTTTTAAGTTGGCTTTTAATTTTCATCTTCACGATCACCCAAACCATCAGGGGCCGATAACCTAGATGTTAGGCCCCTTAAAACAACAATTATCATCATCATCATCCTTAAGGAGGCAGGGTGTATGTAGCCCCACCACTTCTGGTGCACCCTAGATAATGCTACACCCTCAGGGGCTCACGGCTGGTGAGTTCGGGAGTTGGCGACCCCGAGGGATTCCTGAGCTGGGTCCGTTTTCCCCTTTTGTCCCTTACCTTTGGGGCGGACCCTCTCCTCTTTCACATTCCTATATGCCTTTCATGGTTCTCCTTCCTTCCAAGTCCCTCAATCCGCTTTCTCCGAGGGTTGAGGGCATTTCTTTTCCTTCTGTCCTTTTATTTGCCTTATTCTCCTTTAGTTTTCCATTTTTTCTTCTAGTATGTAGGTTAGTAGTTAGTTTTAGTTTTAAGTTCGCTTTTCATTTTTTTTTTCATCTTCACGATCACCCAAACCATCAGGGGCCGATAGCCTAGATGTTAGGCCCCTTAAAACAACAATTATCATCATCATCATCATCATCATTTAGTTTTCCATTTCTTCTTCTAGTATGTAGGTTATTAGTTAGTTTTAAGTTCGTTTTTCATTTTCATCTTCACGATCACCCAAACCATCAGGGGCCGATAACCTAGATGTTAGGCCCCTTAAAACAACAATTATCATCATCATCATCATCATCAAACTCCAGTAAAACGTCCCCGGATCTAGTTTGACGGATCGATCGAATTTCCGGATGGCAGGCCTCTGGCTTCACCTTCTCCCTCAAATTCTTCACAATTTCTGCATAAGTCTTCCCAGCTGCTGGTTGGATCAGAACAGCCTTGGGTCGTGATCGATTGTGGGATTTCCGAGTCTTGCTCTCCCGAACTGGTGGTTCCGCCCTTTGTGACGACAGAAAAGCGCTTTCTGACCTCGACACAGCGATACCGGAGGACCTCCTCCGTCGGACCGTCGTCCATTCTGACAAATATTCCTCCTGCTTATCGGAATCTACTGGAGGCGATTGAATGGGGTTATCAGGGCTATCCAATGCCACTATCACCTTCTCATGGCCTAAGGTATGCTCTTCCACTGCAGGCAGAACCCCTTGCTTCTCAAGCCAATTGTCCCTGCACGATATAATGATATCGATGGCTTCCTCTATCTCCGCTATTCCATTTTTCACGTCATTAGATATATTCTTCTGTCTTCCTGTAGCAAGCTTCATCTTTCTGATGACATCAATGCATCTTGTCAAAGCCTTATCAATTGGAGTAGCGTCTGCACTTGTATCCTTCGAGCTACTGAATCCATGATGGCAGATTTCCCCAAAATAAGCTGATGCCGACAGCAAAACACAAATACCGTCGAAAATCTATAGTATAATAGGATGGTTGCTACGTACTCAATGTAGCGGGTCTCTAATGGCCGCTGTCTCCAAGTAGTCCAGGCCTACTATCTACCCCCTAACGACGAGATCTATAGGCCTAAGGTTACCACAGAATTACTCTCAACCCAGGTGGCCTTGGATTTCCTAGCGCACGAAGTATGAATGTCGTCACTGCAAGTTCTATGATTTCAATAGTCTATGGCAAAACCTTAACCTAAAATTGACGACACTCAATCAAGTCCCAGACGAGAATAAAACTCATGAAACACAATATACGTACCATGAACTGGGACAAACACCAACCTGTTTCGATGCCGAAAGGCTACGCACAAATCCAGCTAATTGCTAATTCAGCGGCAATTAACACGCACGACACACACGACAACCTTATGCCAATCATGGCTGCAACAATCAATAATAATAATAATATTTATTTATTTTTATTTATTAATCAAAGCACACACTACAGCTATGCTAGCCCTTCAAGCTTGTACAAATGACAACCAAATAACAATTTATAATTAAATATATAATATAAAATTTAACAAATCACCAAACAAAACAAGTCCAGATCAAGAGCCGGTAGAATGTCCTTGCTCGTAGCCGTGTCGTCAGTGGCCAAGATGGCAATTCTAAATACAGTTTAACTTCTCCTTCGCCTGCTTCAGGAACGTCCTCTTGCTTGTGGATATGTCCAACTCGCGTTTACTTGCAATGCTATTGTACAGGAATGATCAACGGTAATGACCATTTAAAATAGAATGTAGGAATGACAGGTCAGTTACCTGTCTTGTCGTGTTTAGGAGAGGGATGTTTATGGCTGAAAATACCTGCTGTGTGGTGAAGTGTCTAAACCTTGGCATTCTATTCCTTACGATGGCAGCAAAGAAGGATTGAATTCTGTTTAATTTAGCTATGTTTGACGGGCATGAAGTTTGTGGGAGAGCAGTAGTTTGCAATGGGCTGGATTATCGAGAGGTAAGAGGCGAAGAGATGTGGGATTTGATATTTCTGAGAAGCGGTAGAGTACGCCAAGGAATTTCATGGCTTTGGATAAAGAATGTTGTATGTATTCTTTAAATCTTAGCTGGTTGTCGAATATGACCCCGAGATCTCGCTGATGCGCAACTGCGGTAATGGGCCTGTCAAGTAAGGAATATGTTGTAAGTATTGCGAATTGCGTAGGGTAATTGTTAAAAAGCTGCATTTATCTGGGTTTGGTTTCAACTTCCATGTGCGGCACCACTCGGATAGAGCGTTAAGCGAGGACTGAAGGAGTGCGGCGTCGGCTGGTGTCTTGATTTCCTTGAAAATCTTGCAGTCATCTGCGAAGAGTTGGGTATCGGCTGTGTCAGGGAGTTTGGATGGTAGGTCGTCTATAAATAATGAAAATAAAAGTGTCCCAAGGGCACTGCCTTCTGGGACGCCAGAGAGCACAGGTAGCCAAGGGGATGAAGTGCCTGATATTACGACTCTCTGTTGTCGGTTCTGTAGAAAGCCGGCAAGGAGTGTTAGGAGATGGACATGTATATTGAACCGTTCAGCGATTTTGTGGAGTAGTAGGGTATGGTCTATTGACGCAGTGGCGTAGCCAGGGGGAGGTGGTTACTGGGGGTTAGAACCCAACCCCGCCCCATTGGAAAATTGTCATGGTTGTGATTTGTGTCTGTTTCACCACCGCGCAGGCTACTTGGTGATATACAGTTGTCGTCTTTCGGCCTGATTCCACATTTGAGGCTAGACACGTCTTCATGATAACGTATAACCACAGTATATCTACACAGTCGCGAAGCTTGGCTCATATTTTCTACCGGCGCGCGTCCCAGGTCAACAATGCTCTTACGCAGCCATCAATCATGTGCGGACTGCGCTGTGTAGGTGAATGTTATTGCTGCTGGACTTACTGCATTGTATAACAGTTATACCATAGCGTATAGAAGAGAAAGTGACGTGACTTGTGGAGTTTGTATGGTCCAGCCGCTAGGCAGCTCTAGCGTCGGCTAGCGCTGAGTGCGGACGGTATCAATAGCCTACCAGCAGTTGAATATGGTTGAATGTTACGTTTCAGTTATCAGCTTCCACTACGTTGTATTAGACAAGATGACCCAAATATAAAATTCTCCACACTGAGTACATAAAACGCTGACGTCCGTTGAGTTAATTATGAAACATTATTTTACGTCATGCAGTAGGTTCATATAATAAGGAAATCAAACATCCTGGCGGGGATCAAAATGTAACTGAATGTGTAAAAATCATAAGCTACAGACCTTTCACTACTGAAAAAATACAGCACATATAATATAATATAAACTCACTCATGTAACTTATAGCTGTCAGTTGTTCGAAACTCTGCAAAACTCACGGGACGATTTTGCAGACTTAGCAAATGACTGTTCTTTCCTAATTTCGTACGAAAGATAAAGCGGCACTTTATGAAATGAAAAACGAGTTTTCCAATAAGGTCCAGTTTATGTTCCATAATATATCCTAAATCACAGGGCCCTAAAACAATCTCATCAATGCTGTCCAAACACTCATAAAATATATCACTCCACAAATTTGAGAGGGTAGAGTAATAGATTTTAATTACTACGGACAGGTTTATGCCATGGACACGTCCCCCGAGTTCGCAGTTCTTATCAACGTCTATTTCGACCTGTAAAATAATGTTGAAGACACTGTCGGATGGGTGGGCTAGGTAAGTAAGGGTATTTATTGAGCCAAAGTCCTTTATGTCAGTGAAAGTTGCAGCTATTGTGTCTGACGACCTTTCACTTTGAAGGGTTGTTGCACACTTCACACAGCTGATTCCTTTTCTTAGTTGCTTGACAATGCTCCATGCCAGATAGTAAACCAAGCGTTGTTTCGGAATGTTGTTTTCATATGGAAGGTGAAGATCATTCTCCCAGTCCGTTATCACCACTTTGTCTCTAATTTCGTCGTCCGCAGACAACTTAACAGATTTGTTTTGTTCCTCGGTTTGCTTCACACATAATCGCATTTGATTAACAAATGAGGTTCGCAGTTCCCGGACAGAGATATAGCCACATTAATTGGCACATACACACACTGTAACATATGAAAATGCAGAAAATCTACAATTGATGGGTGATCGTCACAATTTATGGACCGTAAAATTCCGAATAGACGTTCCAAGGGGTCTTGATTAAATTTCCCTGTCAACACGTACCTAAAGCATTTGGACCATAAATATTGAGAGACTTCTAAGGTACTCTTTATCGTGACTCTAAGATGATGATGATAATTGGTGTTTTATGGGGCTTAACATCTAGGTCATCGTCCCCTAATGGTTTGGGTGATCGTGAAGATGAAAATGAAATCTAAACTGTAACTAAAATTTACTTATATACAAGAAGAAAAAATGGAAAACAAAAGGGGAATAAGGCAAAAAAAACGACAGGAGGAAAATAAATGCCCTCAACCCTCGAAGAATGCGGATTGAGGGACTTGGAGGGAAGGAGAGTCATGAAAGGCAGATAGGAAAGCGAAAGAGGAGAGGGTCCGTCCCAGAGGTAAGGGATAAAAGGGGAAAACCGGACCCAGCTCAGGAATCCATCGGTGTCGCCAACTCTCGAACTCACCAGCCGTGAGCCCTTGAGGGTGTAGCACTATCCAGGGTGCACCAAAAGTGGTGGGGCTACATACACCCAGCCTCCTTGAGGGCCTTAAGCAGAAGGTAGGAGATAACATGAAAAGAAAAAGAAGGCTGACCACTCGCAGAAGGAGGGTATCAGGAAAGATGAGACAAGAACCAATTAAGGTGGGAAAGGAAGAGACTCCCTAGGCTTCGGATACCCTAATACCGTCGGGGTCGGAAAAGAACAAGAATTGACCAAGAGAGGTCAAAAGGAAAGAAGGCTGAGAGGAGCCCGGCACAAGTAAGTGTAAGCAATGCCTGACTCAGCTGGGGTCCCGTGGTCGCTAACCCACGTCGCACTAGATGTGAACCTCTGGGGGGGGGGGGGGGCGTGACTCTAAGATATTCCATTGTCTTATTTGAGGCAAAATTTCTGAGAATGGTTTCATAAAAGTCATCAATGCCTTTTGCGAAGGGACATCTTGTTAGAGTGCGTTTGTTGGTGCTCTGGAGTTAAGCGCATCAGCTAGATTGTGCATGTGTCTCGTGAATAATTCTGTATTCTAACTGCCGCTAAAAATGTCGAGGTAATTTTGCAGTAAGCAACTTAATGACATTCGCGGTCGCATTGCTGAATAATTGGAAAGAGAGTCACGTTCGTTCTTTGGAAAGACGTAAGGTTTATCTGTGTGGAAGTCAATTAGTAATTAAAATCTATTAGTTGATTTTTGTGCAGCAACTTACTTTTATCGCGGAAATCGCCTCTTGATAGAATACACTTGTCAGCACCAAGAAATAGGGACTAAATACGGCAGTATTTCTGTGTTTCAAACTCGCGAGCGCTTATTAGAAAGTGACTCCAGCCAGCAACAGTCAACCGCTGCGCAGTCTGTCGGCGGGTGCAGCAACTAACCATACTAAAGATAGGGCAGATTCGGGAGTCGGCACACTTTCTCTTCTATACGCTATGGTTATATCTTTAACCATGTGTTTTACAAGAGGAGATGTGCAGTGCAACCAACAGATCAAACATTAAAAGCCATATTTCAGTGTTGCTAAGTAACGGCTTCGGTGGCGTAGTTGGTATCATGCTGAACTGCTGTGCCCAAGATCGCGGGTTCAAACCCGGCCAAAGTCGTCGGATTTTTAAGAGCGTTAAAATCCTTCACTATGCCTTCCTTCGGAGGGGAAGTAAAGCCGGCGATCCTATGTCATAGATTTATGGCATGTAATAGATCCTTCCACTATCTAAACTTGTCTGAAGCTAAATGTATAAGTTAGATTTCGTTGAAACGCTCTATCAAAGTTCCAACGTTCACTACTAGGTGTTAGTGACATCTGGTAGCGAAAGTTGGAACTTGGTTGAAATTGAATGGAACTTGTAGCTCACCCCATGGGTGTCCGCTTGAAGCAGCTACAGTCTCTGGCAAGTCGAACATGTCCTCGGGGAGACCCGGCACTAAAAGTCATACGCTAAATGAAAATAAAGTGTTGGTAAGTAACCAATAGGATCGCTTTTCAGTCGGTCAACGCGAGTGTACGGTACCCCATTAGACTAGGCGGGGAGTGACAATATTTATCTCCTAGTGCCCGAAATAAAAATACATGAATTGTTTATACACTTATTAAAACATTGTTATGTGAGAAACGTTTCATTAAGTGTATACATAATTATTGTATTATGAATTACACAGGGAAAGCAATGGTTACTCCTCGCCCAATCTAATTGGGTACATTCGTGTTGACCAACTGGGAAGTCATTCTACTAATATAGACTGTTTAAATAACAATAAGAAGACACCCCAGTTTCAAAAGGACTCTATAAGGTAAGACTTGAGCTATGGCTAGTATTATAAAGCTTTTCAAACAAACAACGGAACTAGGTCTTTAACTGGTTATAAATCAATAATAATGTTATTGAATTTACGTCCCTTTTAACTACTGTGGCTTCTAGAGACGCCGGGGTGCCAGAATTTTGCCCCGAAGGGGATCTTTAACGTGCCAGTAAATCTACAGACACGGCTCCCTTGAATTTACGCACCCTCAAATCCCAGCTTACTGCGCCAGGATTAGATCTTGCAACCTTGGGAACAGCAGGGAGAACGTTACTGCTGAGCCACGCAGCCATTCGGTTTTAAATCAGAAGCATGTCTCGTTAGGATATCACATTTTCCTCTTCAGGTGTTCTAATTTTGTCACCCTTAATAATTATGTTGTTCTTCCTCTCCTTTTTTGTGCCTTTTTTAAAATCGTTGCCTTCTATGTTTTGTAGTCTCAATCGTAAGTGTTTTATTTTGTTATCGATTGTCACTTCTACTTTTGTTATTGTTTGCTGTATTATCTCCTTATCATGGTTCAATTTTTATATGATTTTTCCACTTCGATTTTAAGCATTTCAAGTTCTTCTCCCCCCGCCTGTGGGTGGGGGGTTTAGAATACACCCACGGTATCCCCTGCCTGTCGTAAGAGGCGACTAAAAGGGGCGACCTTGGCTATACTTCAAGGACTCCGCGTTGTTTTGTGAATTGGACCCCCAGTGGGTGGGAGGAAGCGAATACATCCACGGTAATCCCTGCCAGTCGTAAAAGGCGACTAAAAGGGCTTCTCGGAACGGTCCCCTTTCGAGGGTTTGACAGTCAGCTCTAAAAGACATACACCCGTGCGGTATAACTCTCATTAGGTTATATCGCACTTCTTTCCGTTACTGCTTTCAGGGTCTGGCAACCAAAATTTCTATATGTGCTTGCTGTTAGGGGATGGGCCACTTACGCTAGCGACTACGCTCGAAAGCCTGTTCCGGTCTTGGCCGCGCCGACAGGTGGGTGTGCCATGTACCCGTGCAGTAGTATCCGCCTGACTACGCAGGTCCCCGCACAGCCGAATGTCTGAGCTGTAAAATCCAGTATATGCCAAGGGGTACATGCCGATACGGCATTGTAAAACATCGGACCCCCGGGCAATGCCTTCCAAGCTAGGCGGACCTTGCCCTGGCTGGGTAGCGCCTACTGTGACGGCCCGTGATCGGATGTCGGTGGCATTCGGGGAGGATGATCTGGCCATGGGTTCAAAAAGAAAAATCCCCAAACAGGGTCCCCCCAGGGGCTCACATCTAGTGGGTTGTGGGTTGGCGACCACGGGGCCCCAGCTGAGTCCGGCATTGCTTCCACTTACTTGTGCCGGCTCCTCTCTTTCTTCTTTCCTGTCGACCTCCCTTGGTCAACTCTTGTTCTCTTCCGACCCCGACGGTATTAGGGTATCCGAGGCCTAGGGAGTCTCTTCCTTTCCCGCCTTCATTGGCCCTTGTCTCATCTTTTCTGATTCCCTCCTTCTGCGAGGGGTCAGCCTTCTTTTTCTTTTCCTTTTACCTCCTGCCTTGTGCTCAAGGCCCTTAAGGAGGCAGGGTGTATGTAGCCCCACCACTTCTGGTGCACCGTCGATAATGCTACACCCTCAGGGGCTCACGGCTGGTGAGTTCGGGCGTTGGCGACCCCGAGGGATTCCTGAGCTGGGTCCGTTTTCCCCTTTTTGTCCCTTCCCTTTGGGGCGGACCTTCTCCTCTCTCCCCTCTCCTCTCCTCTTTTCCTTCTATTTCCTTTTCTCTTTAAGATTCCCGCACTGTTTTTGTTACTCGAATCACCGTGTATCTAAATTCCCTTTTACCATTTTTTTTAAGGCATTTTTGATCTATGTTGCATTTTGTAAGTCTCTTCGATCTAAATTACATCTCGCGATTGTTTTCAACCTCAATTGCATTTTGTAAAGATTGACAATCTAAATTGCTTTTTAGTAAGTCTTTCAATGCAGGCGTCAGGGCATTTTAGTGAGTATTTTGAATTTCAATTGCATTTTGTAAGTATTTTCAACCAAAACCGCATTTCGCACGAATTTTGAATCTAAATTGCATTTTGTTTGGTGGGCATTTTGCACATATTTTGATTCTCAATTGCATTTTGTGGGTATTTTGAATCTAAATTACATTTGTCAAGTATTTTCAATCTAAATTGCTTTTTGTAAGTATTGTCAATCCACATGAGTCGTTTGAATCTACCGTACATTTTGTAAGCATTTTCAATTTCAATTGCATTTTGTAAGTATTTTGAATTTCAATTGCACTTTGTGAATAATTTGGATTGGAACTGGGATATTTCAATCTGAATTGCATTGTGTATTTTCAATTTCAATTGCATTTTGTAAGTATTTTGATCCTCAATTGCATTTTGTACGTATTTTCGATCTCATTTGCATTTTGTAAGTATTTTGAATTTCAGTTGCATTTTGTAAGTATTTCGGCGCTACTTTGCATTTTGTACGTATTTTGAATCTAACCTACGTTTTGTGGGTCTTTTTCAATCTATTCTTTTTGTGCAACTTTTCGTTCTAAAATCCCTTTTGTAGGACCATATTGTGAGTTGTTTCCATGCGAGTTCCTTTTTGTACGTATATTCAGTCTTCGATAATTTTGTTCTGGTTTCCATTTCATTATCATTTTCGCTATCACCCAGATCATTAGGGGCCGATAACCTCGATGTTAGGCCCCTTAAAACAACAATTATCATCATCATCATCCCAAACAGGGTGGTCCTACACCCAAGTCTTTAACATTTGATTCCCTACGGGGATCAACCCCCTGGGAACAATCTGTGCGTGAAAATCTGGGTGCTAACACCCCCAAGTTTCTGGTAGCTACTAGAACAGATGGGGGTGATTTCAAGCTGGTAAAGAGTATTTTGTTTTCTCGCCACATAGAAGGTGCCTATGGTGAGCTTGAGAAAGTACAAAAGATGAGGAACGGTAGCTTGTTGCTCAAGACTAGGACTGGTGAGCAAGTTGAACAACTTTTGCAATGTGACCACTTTGGCGAAATTCCCGTCAAAGTGGAAAAGCACACGTCCCTGAATCTGGTCCGAGGAGTTATTTTCCACCGGGACCTGATTCTGAACACTGACGAGGAGCTCAAGGAGGATATGCAGCACCGTCACGTGACTGATGTCCGGCGCATTACGCGCAAGGTCAATGGTCAAATCGTGGATACTGGTGCTTTCATTATTTCCTTTGAGCTTTCGGTGCTCCCGGAGAAAGTCAAGGTTACAAGTTACCGTTGTGACGTACGGCCTTATATCCCTCCACCAATGAGGTGTTATAAGTGCCAGAAGTTCGGGCACATGTTATCCCGATGCTCGAGCCCAGAAATCTGCGACACATGCGGTAAGGTACCACACGAAGCGGAAGAGTGCACAACACCGTATCAGTGCACTAATTGCTCTGGATTCCATTCTCCTCGGGACAGGAACTGCCCTGTCTTCCTGAGTGAGAAGAAAATCCAGGAGATCAAAACCCTGGATGGTCTCACCTACCAGGAAGCCCGCATGAAGTACCATACTGCGATTGCTCCTTCGCCTACGATTGATTATAGAGCCATAATACCAAATTTGGTTCCGGCGACCTCATCATTTGTACCAGCTGTGAAACCTGCAACTGAGTTACCTGTTACGATACCAGCACCTATGATTATAACGGAAAGCCCGAAGGTGACTTCAACTCCACCTTCGGCCAGCACGAAGGCTGTGCGAGCGAAGGCTGCTCCGCCCGCACAGCAGGGGAGGAAGTTGAAGACTTACTCCCCACTCGGGAGGAAGTCGAAAACTTTCTCCCCACCCAAACGGTCGGCGAAAGTCGCGCCGAAGCCGGCGGAGGCGGCATCGTCGACCAGGGTCAGGAATTCGGCTCCTGACCCGTCTATACAGGGTGTTTCAAAACTCGACGGCAAAATTTCGGGAATGGGTTCCTCACAGTAAGATAAGAAACAAATCTTATGACAACATGGGTCTGGAAACGGATACTTCCGGAGTTATTCCCTTTGGCATGAATGAATGTTAGTACATAAATGTACATTACATGTCCTGTTTGGTGTAAAAGAAATCGCGAAACCGGTTACAAATGGTACATGTAGGCATGTTGTGAATGGAAGTGATGTGCGTCGTATTAAAGACCTTATCACTCATACATGATATGGGATCGTCTTACGGTTTAGCCGTTGCCGAGAACACGTCTGTTATCTGTGATTAGTGATTAATGTAGTGAAGTGAAGTGTGAGTTTCGGTCTGTTTAACACGTCTGGCATCTGTGATTTGGATTGTGGGTGCATCCTTTTAGTGAATCAAAACCCTGTCCAGAATAGAATCAGTCTTGACACTAGGATCAAACCTAAACTCCATTCTTAGACATTCTACGAAAAATCCTATATAAAAAAACATCTGGCAGGGTGACAACGTTAGAATAAACATGCTTAGCTACGATTTAAGGTGGTTAATTCTGTACCTTAGATGATTCTTGTAGATCCTGAAAGAACACAGTCATGTCCTTTATGACTGTTCCCTCCATGTAAGCAATAGAGGTCTTCGCTGTCCAGGAAAGCGAGAAACGAACCCTGGATCTCCAGACATCCCCCATCCTGACTGTATGTTCCACTCTAATACCAACGACAGTTCCTTTCATCTTCGGATAACGTCCTACCAACCGCAGCACGCAGTGATGTCTATATCGGCTCGAACAACAAAGTCCACTGGCCTCGCGCAACCGGGTCGTTTCGAAACACTCTGTATTGCAATACAACAGCTGTGTTCACACTCACCAGCACGGGCTGCAAGGCCTATAGCATCAAAATGAACGTGTCTTCGCCCGTACAGTGACAATCATGTCTGTATCGCCTAACCGCCCATGGTTAAGTCACTGAAGCACATAGCAACCTTTCCTCTCGACATGAAATTGCTCAACATAATTGTGAGGTCACCGGCATATAAGTTAGGCCCTGTATATAATGAAATATATTCAATATCCAAGCACTCGTATTGAGAAATGCTTCTCAAATGGAGGTGCTAATTGTTCTAACAACACACACGAGATGAGTGTATCGATACGGCCAGTTCCAATGCGAAGAATGTCAACTGAATGAACATTATGACTATATGCTTGTAAAAGCAAGTATCCACCTTTCACGAACACTATACGGCTGTCCTATAATGAACAGTTATCTAGCAAGACAAACTGCATTTTCATTTCGTTCGCAATGGCCTAATCGGTACTGAAACTGGAGTCCTTTCCGACACTAAGGAATCTCCCTGCTGTACAATGGTAGTACACTCTACTCAAAACGAACTTTCACTCACAGTTCACGTGATATTGCCCGCCGGTCACAGGTGTAAGTCGATACATGTGTATTCGTGCGTGGAACAATCCAATCTAAACTCTCCGTTGTTCAAGCCAGCTCGCGACTGCGATGTCAACTACCGTCGCGCCACGAGTGCTCAAAACTCGAACTGATAAGATGCAAGTATCTTATTTCCTTCTTCCTAAGATTTCAATTATTTGAAAGTAGTTAATAATCCAACACCTGCTATAATTGCAGACATGTTAAAATACGCCAGAACGTATAAAAAAACTTTTATTCCCCTCCTATGGGCATAATTTATCTCTTGTTGCTGGTCGATAAAATAATCAATAGCCCTAACCAATCAGCTGTGACATCAGTACTTGCAACGCATGCGCCCCGCTTCTCTCGGCGTGACCGCTATCCAAAATCAACTTGTGGGTCGCGAAACATATGATCCTGAATCGCCCTTCATGTTCACAAGTAATTACATATTACCTTCCCATAAAGGCATTCCAGTCATGAGAATGTGGGTACAAGACCTAGAAGAATTGCTGAGTTTTTGTATTAGTGAATGTATAATTTTTAATCTGACGTAGTTTACAGTGGTTTATTTCTTCATATTTTAAATTCTAATTTATTATCACCGCAAGTACTGACGTAGCCATGCCAGGTAAGAATTCGTTTCAAGACGTATGGTTGACAAAGGATGAATACAAATTTTGGCTTAGACCTGTAGAGAATAGTAAGCACAATGCATATTGTCTTTTGTGCAAGAAGCAATTTGATGTTGGGAAATCGGGAATTTTCAATGTCCGCTTACATGCTAAAGGGAAGAAACACGCGGCATTAGCAAAACCTCTTGAATGTGGAGATCAGTCAAAACTAAAATAACATTTTACTAGTTCCAAGATAGATGTAGCCAGTATTAATTCTGGTACCACCTTGTCAATATCCAGCGCTACTCAGTCTGAGCCCACACCTAATTGTGTGCCCAACACCCAGACCTAGCTCAAGTAACAACCTTTCGGGATATTTAAAATCCAGCTCTGTAACCGAGGCAGAGATTACGTGGCCTACTCACAGTGTTAATGTCAAACATGTCACTGCGAACAGCAGCTACTTCTGTTGATCTTTTCCCCGTTATGTTCCCAGACAGCCTCATAGCGCAGAAAATGAAACTACAAAAAGACAAGGTGGTTTATAGTGTCGCCTATGGTCTAGGTCCCCATTTTCATGACGCTCTTCTGAGGAGTGTCAAGAAGAGCCCTTGGTTTTGCTATATCAATAGACGAAAGTTTAAATGATGTACTTCATAAGGAACAGATGGATATCATTATAAACTTTTGGTATGCTGATTCCAATGTAGTCAATACAAGGTACTTAGGAGTTTCATTTCTCAGAGAAGTCCACTGCTGCCAATATTTTGGACCGTTTGATAAAGTTATTGGGAGAAAATGACCTTTCGCTGGAGAAACTCGTGCAGGTCTCCACAGATGGTCCCATTGTTAACCTCAAATTACTCTTCGATTTGAGAACTTACATGAAGGGCCAATTGCCATCAGAGAGGGAAATTCTCGACATTGGCACCTGCTCGCTCCACACATTAAATGGAGCCTATAAATGGCATTGGGTATTGATGGTGTTTTGAAGTCATTGTACCAGTTTTTTAAGAACCAACGAAGTCGACGTGAATCATTTATTTATCTGACTGGATCATCAAACTTCCCCAGGAAGCTCTGTCCCATCCGGTGGACGGAGAACTCTGAAGTGATCGGACGAAGTTTAGAAATGCTACCGTATCTGAAGAAATTTGTGGAGAAATGGTCAAAGGGATCACATCACATTTCAGTAATAAAGGCTGCGTGCAATGTTGGTTGCCAGAGAAATGGAGGAGTTCCTGGCAAACTTCCAGTCGAATAGGCCTCTTCTCCCGTTCCTTCACATGGAAGTGCTGATACTATTGAAAAACCTTCGGGGGGGGGGGGGTGGAGAGAATCGTTAGAAAGGCATTACGGAAACCGCAACAAGTGTCAATCACTTCCGTGATCTGGATCTCAAGTCCAATGACACTTTTAAAAGAATTGAAGACATATGTAGGCCTTAGTGCAAGCTGCTGCCTAAAACAGCGAAAGCAAGTGCAAGTTATGCTCATGAAGAGCGAATGCAAAACCTTCCTCGTAGATCTGATCAGAAAGAGACCTCTGGAGAAGAAATTTGTACTGGGTGCATCATACTTGTCACCTGCTGTTCTTCAGTCAAGTAACCTGCGAGAGAAAAAGGCAAAAATAGCAATTGAACAATTAATTATTCATAAGCAAATGTCTCCCGGAGACTGTGATACTGTGCTTCGAGAGTGCAAAACATTCTGTGACAATGAAGTTGTGAAATGTTAGGTCATTCTTCAAAACTTTAACTCGAAGAAAGATCGTTTAGATGCTCTTCTGGGTGAAATGGTGTTGAACAATGTAAGGTCATTCTTCAAAACTTTAACTGGAAGAAAGATCGTTTAGATGCTCTTCCAGGTGAAATGGTGCTGAACTTCGGCGAGAGCTACAGTCGGCAGTTTCACAACTTTTTGAAGATCATCTTGATATGTTTTCATGGGAATGCTTCAGAGGAAAGGAGTTTTTCATACAGTAAGAACTTTTTGGTTGAAGAGAACTCTCTTGTTGCGCAGAGATCTCTCCATGATACAGTTTCTTCACTTCCTAGTAAGTAATATTCTGAATATCCTGCAGTATAACAATGTGTTTATCGATTTAATCACATAAGCTTCTGGTACGCCATGAGATCGAAGAGAATACCATATAAGATGATGGAGAACCCGGTCGAATGCTTTCTCCAGATCCAGGAAAGCCATGTGAATTGTCCTTCTTTTCTCCATATATTTTTCTATCAGAAACCGCATTGAAAATCCAATGACTGCTCCGACGAGAATGGCCTTCTGCACACTTTTTTCCCCTGCATACTAACCCCAAGGCTAAAGTGCTCATCCAACTACCACAACCAAGAAAAAGGAAACTTCCGCACCTAGCACGAGCGCAGTAAGTCAGATTAGAACATATTCCAACAATGAGAATGACACCGTGTTTGGGGGTGTGTTCTTGTTCACATGCTAGTGATGTTGCTCTTAAAAATGGGGCAGAATGGAGTCAGTGTGGATTTTGTTGTAAAAGGTTTCACGAAAATTGCGTTGAAGTGGATGAATCTCCGCAATTCATGTGTAGAAAATGTGACAATGTTGTGATTTCAAATGATCATAAAAATCTCTAATTAGGTTCTGCATTTTACGAATTTATTTTCTCTACTGTCTATTTTCCATAACTATGTCAATGTTATAAAGTGTTTCCTTTTGATTATTGAGTTGTGTGTATATTTATATGAGTTTAATTTTAATTTAAGTTAAAGTTTAATTTAAATGTATCACGGTATTGGTCTATAGGTGTAAATGATTCAGGGGCGGCTGGCTCTAATGGGCCAGTGGGCCAGGGCCCTTTCTTACCATTAACCTACATTAGTAATTCACTTTTTAATCCTTAACGCTCGAAATACTGGCCGAGTTGTGCGCTCCTCACTATGAAAATGCACCAGCATGTTTGAATAACGCGCTACATATCTTGTCACGTAATTCGCCTTGCTGCAGGCTACCCGGGGCCCAGGCCTTACTGGGCCCGAGACTCCATTCAACTACAGACAAGGACAGGTATATTGCGCGTGCGCGCAGACGCTGTTCTAACGTCGGCTACGGGCCCAGAGATTGCGAGCCCACGGTTACAAGGACGAGTAACAATAGGAGCAGTTGTATGGGCTCTGGAGAGAACGTTGGAATACTGAACTGCTACTTTCAACTCGAACTTACAACATCTATGGCCATACCTTACCACCCCTTCTTCCGATGCGGTTTGAAATGATTCGCAGGACGACCAGTAGATGGCAAACAGGGCACCACCCTGGTGTCATTAGTTCCAAGGTTGCGTAAGACGAAAACGAATGGAAGAATACTTTAAATGGTGCAGTGACAAAATCATTCATACCTAGTGTCATGGATAAGTTAAAAATAAACTTCCCATTGACTAGCATTGACTACTTTCTTAACAGGACATGGTAATATAAGTTCGTATTTCTTTCGTTTCAAAATAAAAGACAGTCCATTGTGTGCGTGTTTCGATGAAGAACAAACAGTTGATCATTTGTTATTTACATGCGTGAAACTGGAAAAAGAAAGACAATTGTTTAAGGACAATATGGTAAATAAACGTGGAAAATGGACGTTCGAAAAAATTAAGCTCCCTTTGGACTGATCCCTATGGGTTGGCCATGCATTTATCCAAATTATGTCAAAGGGACCGGTCCAAAGGGATTAGTCGAAAGGACCTGTCAACAGGGACCCGTCCACAGGGATCCGTCCACAGTGACCCGTCAGCAGGGGCCCGTCAAAAATGACTCCCTTCAAAAAGGACCCGTCCGAAGGGGCTAGTCAACAGGGACCAGTCCAAAGGGGCAAATCAACAGGGATCAATCAAAAGGGGTTATCGCCTCAAGGTCTGTCATACTCCTCTTTGATTATTGGTTTGCCTATCGACAAGCGCCGCTTGGAATACTTTTTAATCACCCCTCGTAGGTCAGCCGCCATCTTTAAAAAGACCGTGGGAACATAGGTGTTTACCAGCAAGTCTTCAGCGAAAAGTCCAACAATACCTCATACAATGCCCTAGTCTTATTGGTTCGCGAGATATTAACAAAAGTGCACTTAGGCCCTTTGTCAAAATTTCAAAAATAGATTCAGTGTTGTGCAATCAATAATAGCCACCTCTTTAAATATATACTGTACTTGTTTTCGTTGACCTTAAAGCCTTCAGTATCCATCATCAGTGTATGAGACATGTTTACGCTTGCATAGATCAAAACCAACTGACTACTCACTACTTGGGTTTAGAAATTACATTTACTCAAATCACATTCTAGTAAAAATCGTGCCTACTATAAACTGCACCCACTTTTTCACCCGCTTTTACATTCACTTTTGCACCCACTTTTTGCACCCACTTTTGCACCCACTTTTACACCTACTTTTGCACTCCCTTTTACACTGACTTTTGCACCCATTTAGCACCCACCTTTGCACTCACTTTTGCACCCACTTTTGCACTCACTCTTGCACCCACTTTTGAACCCACTTTTACACTGACTTTTGCACCCAGTTTGGCACCCACTTTTCCTCTCACTTTAAGGAGAATGTTTTTGTGTAATAAAAAAGTAATGTCCAGCCTCCCACCGCCATTCATCTGTGACGTCATAGCCAGTCTCAAAGCAAGTCTAAACTTGTAGAACAGGTCATGTGACAAGGTTAGGTTAAGTGACTTTGACATAATTTGGATAAATGCATGGGCCCGTCCACAGGGACCCATCAAAAATGACTCCCTTCATAAAGGACCCGTCCAAAGGGGCTAGTCAACAGGGACCAGTCCAAAAGGAACAAATTAACAGGGATCAATCAAAAGGGGTTATCACCTCAAGGTCTACCAATCACGCCTACTATCAATCGCGCCTACTATCAATCGCGCCTACTATTTATTGCGCCTACTATCAATCGCGCCTACTATCAATTACGTCCACTACCAATCGCGCCTACTATCAATCGCGTGTACTAATAGCGCCTGCTACCAATCGCGCCTACTATCAATCGCACATACTATCAATAGCGCCTACTATCAATTACGTCCACTACCAATCGCGCCTACTATCAATCGCGTCTACTAATAGCGCCTGCTATCAATTGCGCCTACTATCAATCGCGCCTACTATCAATTGTGCCTATTAATTGCACTTACTATCAATTGCACCTACTACCAATCACGCCTACTACTAATTGCGCCTACTGTCAATTGCACCTACTATCAATAGCGCCTACTAGCAATTACGCCCACTACCAATCGCGCCTACTATCAATTGCGCCTACTACCAATCGCGCCTACTAGTAATTGCGTCTACTACCAATTGCGCCTACTACTAATCGCGCCTACTAGTAATTGCGTCTACTACCAATTGCGTCTACTACCAATCGCGCCTACTACTAATCGCGCCTACTATCAACCGCGCCTACTGTCAATTGAACCTACTATCAATAGCGCCTACTATCAATCGCGCCTACTATCAATTGCGCCTATTAATTGCACCTACTACCAATCACGCCTACTACTAATTGCGCCTACTGTCAATTGCACTTACTATCAATAGCGCCTACTAGCAATTACGCCCACTACCAATCGCGCCTACTGTCAATTGCGCCTACTTCAATTGCGCCTACTACCAATCGCGCCTACTAGTAATTGCGTCTACTACCAATTGCGCCACTACCAATCGCGCCTACTATCAATTGCGTTGAGTATGAACTGCTATCAATTACAGCTGGTAAAAATCGCGCTCAGTATAAATCATAATCAGTATAAAACGCGCCCAGTATCAAATGCGTCTAATAATCGTACCTACTATAAATTGAGCGTGCTATAAAACGCACCCAGTATACATTGCCTCTACTAACCATGGCTACTATCAATTACAGTCAATAAATTCATAATCACTATAAATTGTGTTCAGTATAAATCTTGACATTGAGCAATGTGTGTGTAAATCACTTGTAGTCTAAAATTTGTTCATGTGATTATTATTCTTGACAGTACTTTGAAAATTCCACCTTTAAAAAATATCAATCCACTTCATTTATTTTACTGTTATTATTACTAAAGTGACTTTACTAAAATTAAATTAATGTGTATTAGTTAATATGGAAGTCTCAACAACCAGCCATGGTAAGCCATGTGCCTACTATAAAGGATATACATATATTGTAAAAACAAGCAATAAAATGGAACTGTTATTTGGCGATGTTCAAAACAACGATCTAAAAAGTGTCGAGGAATGATTAAAACAAAAGACTCCAACGTACTTACTTCAAACGAACATCATTGTGAATCTCAAATTAATACACATTTAAATGGACAAAATACTCTAACCAAGGTAAAAAAAAGCAAGTCCAAGAAAAAAATATTGCTGCTCAAGATAGTGCAGTGTTTGTTCAAAATCACTTATCATGTCCTCAAAAAGTCATGTTAGGACAGTTGTCAACGTCTAAGAAACCCTTAACACTATCAAAAGCAACGCAGACTTTAAAAGAGGTCCCTGTGGAAAAGGAACAAGAGGAATTGGATTGTTCTAGTGATGTTGAGGATGATGATGATAATGATGGTGACAATGACTATCATAATTTTGATGATAATATTCATAATGAAGATGATGATGATGATGATGATGATGAAAAAGAAAAGGATGAGGGTTTTATGTCTATAAAACCACTGCGACTTCCCCAGTTTTTAAGAACAAGAGTACCTGGAGAAAGTTATAAAAGGATCTACAACAAGCGTTGTGTTTAAAAAATCTATATCAAACAATGGTAAATAGAGAGAGTTGTATTCAGTGTGTATCTATTATAAAATGAATTTAATAAAAATATTTTATGGTTATTGTCTGCTTTTTCTTAATTACTATCACTACATCCTCCCACTATTAATGCAATTGTTAACCATTGACAGTCTCTAGCTATGTTTAGAAAGAGAGAGTGGACTTAAACAATACACTCTATCTATGGTTTGTGTATCGAGTATCATAATAATACAGTATCGCTAAGCTATGTTAAAGCAATAGTTATGTCAGGTAAGGGGTTCAAATCCTTGCTTTCTTGTATTGAAAATGGGAACATAAGTCAAACGCCTTAACCACTCGGTCAACCTGACAGTTAATAATGTAATTTGTTTTGTGCACTTGAGTGTTTACAAAATTTCCCAGTGTACATTGACTCAACCACTTGCTCGTTTTTAAATGTTTTTTTTTTTTACATTACATTGTAGTTATGAGTCTTGAGAACTAGGTGTTTAATATAGGGTTAAAGGCATCTTAAAATAATTTTAGAAAAGCTCTCAGGTATCGTGTCATGGGTTTTAGTAATGCATTAATGTCTGTTGACTAGTATTTACCATTACACAACATTATTTTGGTAAGCTCTACATGTTGTTTGAGTCTTCAGCCTTTTGACTGGTTTAATACAGCTCTCCATGACTCCCTGCCCTGAGCTGATCGTTTCATCTCTATATAGCTACCACACTCTACATCCAAGGCTATCTGTTTAACATATTCTATCCTTGGTCTACCCCTACAGTTCTTGTCCTCAACCCGTTCTTCCATAACTAAGGTTGCTATTCCTGGGTGTATGTATCCTACCAACCTATCGATTTACTTCATTAGCTGTCGCCAAAAACATCTCTCCTCTCCCACTTGTCTTAATACCTCTTTGTTTGTAACCCTATTTACCCATCTAATCTTCATCATTCTCATGTAACACCACATTTCAAACACTTCAACTCTCCACTTTTCTGCTACACCGATAGTCCAAGTTTCCCTTTCATAGAGCGTCACACTCCAGACAAAGGTCTTTAAAAATGACATCCTAATACCTAAATCTATATTCAATGTCAACAAATTCTGTAGAAATGCTTTCCTTGCCTGAGCTACATAAGAATCCTAATCATCTCTGGTATAATGTCTTGTTTAGCAAACATAGTAGCTCAGTAGGTCTATGCATTTGTTGTATAAAACCCAAAATAGCAAACAGTTTTTCTAAAACCCTACTCACTGGTCAATAACAAGCATAGTCGCCAAAGTGTTTCGTTGGTAGTTAACTCATGTCTGGTTAGTCAATTCTTATTGCAAGGCCAGTCAACACCTAAAAATTCATCTTTCATATAGTCTAATCATCTTTCTACCTACATACCAGTGTCTAATGAATAGTCAATATTAGTTTGGTCTTTACCTAAAATCTAAAATCCAATATCAAATTTCTAAAATCTAAAACCAAAATAAAATATAGTATAGAAAACATAATTCCAAGTAATACAAATCCTTATATGTTTTTCTTTAATAATTAGTTACCGAAAATTTAAAGTCATGACATTATGGTTTGGTCTTTTTGTACAATCTAAAATGTAAAATGTAAATTCTAAAATCTAAAGTCTAAAATAAAAAGCAAATACAAAATCTTACTTGCATTAACTGTATATTGAACCCAGTCCTCCTTGGTATTTGTAATCCAAGTAATAATTTGAAAAAATATACAAGTGTAATCAGTCTTAAAACATTATCCCTGCTCTTTTATATGTTTTTGACATGCGTATTAATATAAAATCAAACCCTGGTCTACCTTAGTCAAAGGATAACAGCTTATCCACTGCACCACTATAACCATCTTTCTTAGTTTGGTTCGTTCTAAACCTTAAAGTTAAATCGAGTTAAGGCCTCTAGTGCAAGAGCCAAAAGTGCTTGCCACTGCAGCACACAATGGTTAGCAAGTAACATTATACATTCAAAAAGGATTGTATTGGTTCGGTTTGGTTCAGTGTAATCACCATCTTGTTTTCTTAGCTACCCTCTTTAACTAATCAATTAAAGATAGTCTACTCTTAATTCTTGAATCGATAAATTGGATTTTGTACACACCGTTTGTCATGTCATGCCTGAAACCTATACTCCCTATGTACTGCGGTCAGGTTTAAAAACAAGTTTCAATGGTCAAAGACTCGTCAGTCACCATACGTGAAGCCTACAATAATTCTTTCTCTACATAGCTATGTTTCATCACTCACCATAAATATCTAACATTATGGGTTTGCAATATATTAAGAGAAACAAAAGTCCATGACCTTGTTGTTTTCAATCTTTTTGGGAAAATTCATAAGCCATATAAAGAAAGCGTCATGTCAAGTTATAGGACACCTTATGAGTCCAAATCCCATTATTAGTTTATAAAACTCAAATCAGTAACCTTGCCGTTTTGGGATATTTAAATAAATGCATGCATCATAGGAAAAATCATAAAAAATATTCTTAAAACAAGTCGTCGCATGACCATCTTCAATCAATGCTTCACAAAATATCGATTCATCCATTGAACATGGCCACAGTGATAGGTGACATGCTCGTTTAAACACAACCGGTACTGTCTCTCTCTACAAAAATAATAATAATAATAATAATAATTTAAAAATCTAAATTTTCAAAATGTGTGGTTAGGCCCTTTGTCAAAATTTCAAAAAATAAATAATAAATTCAAGAAGAGATTGTCGCCCTGAGTCTTATAACACCTCATGTGTCCAAATCTGATTATTGGTTCCGCTTTGTTTCCCTGTAAAATCTACATGCATTGTTTTAGGGGTAAAATGACCAATCGTGGTAAAAGAGTATTAAATGACCAATTTTTTGAGCTATCACAACTAATTTTAGGTTTCTTAGTTTCCAAGATATCGATTTTTAAAATTTTGGGGTAGTTTTTCACCCACTTACTATTTTTCATTAAAAACAAAAGATCTTAGGTTCATTTATCATTTTTAGGCGTTTAACACCTTTTTCCCTGTAAAATCACTATTCACTGTTTTAGGGGTGAAATGACCTATCGTGGTATAAGCGTATGTCATGACCTATTTTTAAAGCTATCACACTTAATTTTAAGGCTCTTAATTTCCAAGATAACGATTTTTAAATTTTGGGGGTAGTTTAACCCTCTTACTATTTTTTCATGAAAAACAAATGATCTTAGGTTCATTTATCATTTTTAAGTGTTTAACCGCTTTTTTCCCTGTAACATTACTATTTACTATTTTAGGGGTGAAATGACCTATCGTGGTAAAATCGTATCTTATGACCGATTTTTAAAGCTATCACACATAATTTTAGGGTTCTTAGTTTCCAAGATATCGATTTTTCAATTTGGGAGTGGGGGGATACCCCAAAGGGGAACATCGCCCCAATTGCTAGGACCCCTCATACAAGTCACTAGCATGATAGGTTTGCGAGATATTAAGAAAAGTGTGGTTAGGCCCTTTGGAAAAATTTCAAAAATTCATTCTAAAAGGGGGCTTAATCCCAAGTCCTACAATACCTCATACAAGTTCCTAGCCTTATTAGTCCGTTAGTTAAGCCCTTTGACATTATTTGGATAAATTCATGGGCCAGTCCAAAGGGGCCGGTCCAAAGGGATCAGTCCAAAGGGACTCATCAACAAGGACTCGTCCACAAGGACCTGTCAACAAGGACCCGTCCACAGGGAGCCGTCAACAAGGACCCGTCCACAGAGAGCCGTCCACAAGGACCCGTCAACAATGACTCGTCAATAAGGACTCGTCCACAAGAACCTGTCAACAAGGACTCGTCCACAAGGACCCGTCAACAAGGACCCGTTAGGTTAGGTTACACTACAGCCGCCATCTTTAAAAAGCCCGCCCTCTTACAAAAGCTATGAGTGGGCATGCGTAAAAAACAAAAAACAAGCATGTTAATTCATAGTGGCTATCCACCGAACACATGCACTTTATGTAGAACAACGTTTCATTCCATATTGGCATTCAAACTCTCACATGTTGCACTTGGAAAGAGATTCTCTAAAAAAATTACAATTTCACCCCTAGTAGGGGTAGGTTTTATTTTGGGGTGGAAATATGTTGTCCATTGGAAAGGGGGTGTCAGCCCGAGTTCAATGACACCTCATTCGTCAAAATCCGACCATGCGTTCGAGAGATATCGCACCGCCGCCATCTTGTGTAGAGGGTGTGGAGGTGGAGGCTGTAGAACTGTCAGAAAACCACTACTACCATTTTCGTTTCATCCAGGACAGTGAGCTGTTTTTGTCTTCATCCTTTCATTTCACGCCATTTCATTTCATTAGGGGCCGATAACCTCGATGTTAGGCCCCTTAAAAACAACAATTATCATCATCATCCATTACGTCTTTAAGCCTAGCGACTTTTGCACAGATTCCCCCCAGGGGCTCACTGCTAGTGGGCGTGGGTTGGCGACCACGGGGCCCCAGCTGAGTCCGGCATTGCTTCCACTTACTTGTGCCGGGCTCCTCTCCGTCTTCTTTCCTGTCGACCTCACTTGGTCAACTCTTGTTCTCTTCCGACCCCGACGGTATTAGGGTATCCGAGGCCTAGGGAGTCTCTTCCTTTCCCGCCTTAATTGGCCCTTGTCTCATCTTTCCTGACACCCTCCTTCTGTGAGGGGTCAGCCTTCTTTTTCTTTTCCTTTTACCTCCTGCCTTGTGCTCAAGGCCCTTAAGGAGGCAGGGTGTATGTAGCCCCACCACTTCTGGTGCACCCTAGATAATGCTACACCCTCAGGGGCTCACGGCTGGTGAGTTCGGGAGTTGGCGACCCCGAGGGATTCCTGAGCTGGGTCCGTTTTTCCCCTCTTGTCCCTTACCTTTGGGGCGGACCCTCTCCTCTTTCACTTTCCTATATGCCTTTCATGGCTCTCCTTCCTTCCAAGTCCCTCAATCCGCCTTCTCCGAGGGTTGAGGGCATTTCTTTTCCTTCTGTCCTTTTATTTGCCTTATTCTCCTTTAGTTTTCCATTTCTTCTTCTAGTATGTAGGTTATTAGTTAGTTTTAGTTTTTAAGTTCGCTTTTCATTTTCATCTTCACGATCACCCAAACCATCAGGGGCCGATAACCTAGATGTTAGGCCCCTTAAAACAACAATTATCATCATCATCATTTTGCACAGATTGTGTCCTGGTGTATGAAGCAATGGATCGCCGCCATTAGGGTACTACCACTCTCAGCCATTTTTAGCCTATTTTCAATTTTGAAAAAATAGGCTTATGAGATCACTTTTTGTCCGTGTGTGTGTGCGTGTGTGTGTGAGGTGTGTGTGTGTGTGTGTGTGTGTGTGTCCTAATAACTTTTAAACGGCCGGAGCGATGTCAATGAAATGGTACTATTCCGGGCGACCTCGACCGTGCCCTTCAAATTTTGTTACGTCTCACCAATCCAACATGGCGGCTGTGCGAAATATTTCACCAGCATTCAATATCTCCGAAACTATTACGGATATCACCCTGGAATTTATTTCGATGATAAAAGGAACTACTAGAAGTTCACCTATGTGACTTTTGAAAAACTGGTAACTACAAAACCAACATGGCGGCCACGCGAATTTGCGACTTTTAATTAGACGTTTCTCGCGATTTAAACAACCAAACGCAATAAAACTTGGAACAGTATATGTTTATACACATTGTAATGCACCGACATATAACTTGGTTCAATTGTTAATATAACCACAAGATGGCGGATGAGCGAAATATTTCACCGGCATTCTATATCTCTGAAACTATTAGCTGTATCACCCTGAAATTTTATACGGAGATAAAGGGCACTACTGGAAGTTCGCCTATAAGACTTTCAAGAAGCGGTTAACTACAAAACGAACATGGCGGCCATGCGAATTTGAAAATTTTAAATAGACCTCTCTCGCGATTTAATGTTCCAAACACAATGAAATCTGGCACAGGAAATGTTTATACACATTGTAATGCACTGGTATCTAATTTAGTTCAATTGTTTACATAACCTCAAGATGGCGGCTGTGCGAATTTTAAAATTAAGTTTTTATTTCTTGTGTCGTAATCAAGCTATCGAAGTGAAAGTTTGAATAACGATCCTACGCATTAATTTTCCTTCAATGGTACATGCCTCTATGGCCTATACATTTAACAATCCAACATGGCGACCATCCGAAATATTCAGACGACTCTGAATATCTACGAATCTATTATAGCAATCAAACTGTTTTTTTTATGTTCATAGGGGCTATGAACTTAAGTTCATCTATAGGACTTTAAATAACCTGGTGATCACAAATCCAACATGGCGGCGACGCGAATTATAAATATTCACATGGACGTTTCTCGCAATTTAACCATCCGAGTGCCGTGAAAATTGGTACTGTAAATCCTTTTACGAATGTTAATCCACTGGCATCTAATTTATTTCAATTGTTTCCATAACCACAAGATGGCAGCTGTGCGAAATTTTATCTCCTTATTACTTCTTGTGTCCTAATCTTGCGATTGAAGTTTGAATGCTACACGTACACAATAATCTTCATGTTGGGTAGATTATTGGCTGAGGAATAACCTAACCACCAAGGGAAGATGATAAAGAAAAGGAGGTGGGATTCGGACTGGAGAGAAATAGGAGGAGAGTCCCACAAAAATTATAAATTTAACTTTACATCCACTCAAAGACGGTTGCCACTGCAAATCCGTTCTCTGATACCTAAAGTGGGTAAGGACCTGGTCGAAGCTAACGGGAACCTCAGCTAGGACTTGGCGGTTTGCAAGAGAATGGCTTTAGCGTATTCCCTCTCAAGCATGCATATGCCTACTATGGGGAAGGGTGATGGTCTGGCGAGACAAAGAGTAAACAGACTTATTGTATGTCTGTTCAAAGGAATTCGTTTTGAACAAGTAATTCGAAGAATGCCAATAATTTGAATCGGTTTTGATATTTCCAGTTTTCGAAGTTGTAGAGTTCTTGAAAAGCGACCAAATGCTTCCAAGAAGGATAGTGATAAAAGAATTATGCCTTTGGGAATAAATTTGGTAAATGAACCTATAGTTGCATTTGGAAATGGCTAAGCTTTTATCCAGCAAGGAGCCGACTAAAAGTTTAGGCAAAGAGAAACACTTATCTTTTGGAAAACCAACCATAAGTTTTTTGGAGAGGATCTCCACAAGCAGGAAGCTGGCGTAGCGAGCTGTACTTGCCTTACTGGCCGGTTAGAATTAGCTATTAAAGCTAAGAGAAACTTTACTATGATGACCACTAAGACTTCTTGCTCAAATGCAACGAGTGGTGAAAGCCCTATCAATAGATTTAATGGCATTAAGTGGGAAAAGTCAGGGAATACAGGATCTTGCCTAACCGTTGTATTAGAGAAATGATGTGTCAAAAAGGAAAGTTTGAATTTATTTAACAAATCAAAAAAGTCTAATAAATTTGACAAGTATATAGTTTCAATTTTTGTTAAAAATTTGGGGTCGCAGACCTCCTAACATTTAAAGTTTGCTCCAGGCAATTAACAATTCTTTAGGTTTCAAACCTTTATAAGTACTAAAATCTTCGTAAGATTTAAAAAAGACAAATAAAGTGATTAAAGTTAGACATTACATCGAGTACAAGATGTGTACTTTAAGAAATTGCCAAGTACCTATCTTAGAAAAAGTTACAACTTCAAAAATAACAAAAAAGAAAGCAGGTAGAATGAAAGAGAAGTTCCTATAACTTCTTATATTTACGCTGAATTACTTTTATAATAGTTATACAAAATAGGGCAGGTCACTTACTGTGAAACCTGAAGAGAAAGTCAATAGGAAGGTTCTAGACTTCCTATGGTTAAATAGGAATCATGAGACAAATAGGGCAAGTTTCCCTTTCGTGAGACCTAGAAATAACTCACTCATGAGTTGAAAGAATTGTATTCCCTAATTAGAAGGGAGAAACAATGTAAGTTTGAAACATGTACTAGACACGTATTTATGCAGAAGTTAATTAATGTTATATAAGAAAAAGGGGAGGGCACTTCTATAGAGTGACACCTCATTGAAAAGGACCTAAAGTAACAACTTTATTAATATGGTTTGTTAGTAAAAGGTTAAGGAAAGATCAATTGGGATTGAGGATAAATGTTGATGGCCTTATTTATGGTAATCGGACGATCGCGACGCGGTAGAAATGTTGAAAGAACACTGTTTATCACTATAGTTTGTTGAATGGATGAAAAGTTCACTGTAGTAACACAAAAGTTTATGCCAAAGAAAGTTATTGCAATGATGAAAAATAATTAGTTGCACTAGGTAGGCGAAAGTCTATTGCTTGAGAAAGTTGTGAATTACAATTAAATGCGCCATAGAACATTCCAACGGTGGAAGAAAATTAGCTATTGAGTATTAATTCAGAAGGAAGATTCCTCATTTTTAAATAGTATTCCCACAAGTGAGTGAAAAATACATGATGGCACGACTTGTAGATAGAGTACAGAATCTGGAAGGTTCCAGAACGATCCTAATAGAAGAATAGGGACAAAGTTAATCCAGCGGTGGAACGAGCTTGATATTTTATAGACAGCGGGTAATAGATAATATCCCACGAGGTGAGAAGATTTTTCATTTAATTAGCTTAAGAAAGCTACTTTCTGTTAAGTTTGGCTTAGACAGACAAAAGCTCAACATGGTAAATCCCGCGAAGGATGATTATTGTCACAAATTATAGTAATCTCACACTGCCTATAAAAGTATCCTTAAAAGCATGAAGGTCTTAAAACGATGAAAATGAGGTTAAAACCTGAAGTCTGTACTTATCTTTGTTGCATGGCGAAGGTGAAGTTCCCTTTGACGATTAAAGTTCCAACATGACGTGGAATGAAGAAAAAATGCCTCTTTAGGTCAGGAGGCTGACTCTAGTTGAGCCTTGACTGACTAAGTCAACTGCCGACGTGCAAGTGAGACCCACTCAGCGAAGCGCAGGGGGACCAAGGAAGGGAAGAGAGTGGGGGTAGGAGACAAAGGAATACATATCAGAATAGACAACTATACAAAAATAAATGTTTTTCTTGATAAATGGTCTTCAAAGAGTTCATAGCAGGCGATACTAGCACAGCCTGGTGGGTGAAAAAGTAGACGAAGTTCTCTTGATCACGGAGATGATAGCTGGCGATGGCAACGAGATCTGGTGGCCAGATTGAAAAGGAAGTCCTCTTGCACCGGAAAGAAATGAGGAACTTCAAAGATTCGCTGCTAGATGACGCTAGGTGGGTCATGGAAGATATGTATCTAGAACAGACTCACAATGATATGAGAACCCTAAACAGCAAAGAGAACATAGGAGATCACTGTTGGTGTTTGAGAAAAAAAAGGAAGGAGAGAACGAGAAAAGAGCATTAAAAAGAATACTCTATCGTACCGTGTATTCCAAGAATACACCACATGTAACATTACATAACTCTAGGACCTAAATATATAAAATCCATCATGGCGACCGTCCGAAATATTTAGTTGGTACTCAATATCTACGAATCTATTACAGCAATCAAACTGAAATGTTGTATGTTGATAGTGGCAGTTAATATAAGTATGATATATGAAAATAGGCTGTATAGTTCTTCACGGAACTACTTGTTAACTTTACACATCTGAGGAACCCCGTGCGTAGACCCCATAAAGTAGGAGCACCATCCGTTGTTACACTCGTCAACCACTCTCACTTTAATCTCATTGACTCAAAAACACCCTCCACCATTTGAGAACTGGTGGTGGTGTCCTTGAGAGCTACCAAGTCTAGGAAATCCTAGGTGACCCGAAGATCGTCTTCCACCCCTCGAATGAAAATAACGAGCTGTGCTGTGTCCGCAATGTCGCTTGATTGGTCGAAGGCGATGGAAAATGATACAAAATTTGCTGCCTTCTCCATTAATTGCTGTTCCATATCAACGGCCATATCGTATATTCTGCGAGCCACAACTTGAGGAGAAAGAGAGATTTTTTCAAATTTCTCAACCTGCTCCGTAGGACAAACACACGCCGCCGCGTCCATTAGGCACTCCTTGATTAAATTCCCTTCCGCGAAGGGTTTCCCAGCTTCGGCAATTCGCATCGTAAAATGGGTCCACCAACCTCCCTCTCCTCTATCAACTGTCAGACAAAAATACGGCAAGTCACAATTTTATTGTTCTTCAGATAATTAAATCGTTTGTTCATTCCCGTTTGTAAACAAGCATTTTAAAATTAAAACAATAACACTTACAGAAAAGTGTTGCTTGAAATTTTCGTTCAATTCTTCCAACTTCGATGGGCGACCGGTGTCTGTCAAACTACCATAATCATCCCTGTGGTTAGCACTGTAGTGCCGTTCCAAATTGTGTTTTTATATACACATTAAATCTCGGTGGCACACCGAACATTTGCCATGCCCTTTATAAGCTGTACAGTAAAATGAAATTTCTCATTCTGATTTAAAGGCTGCTGCTGCTTCGCCACTCCTTTGTTTTTTTAATGATGTTCAGTCATGGCCACTGCAAAACTGATGTATTTACACGCTGTCAACAAAGCGCATTGGACTAGACTAGCGACTGATGGATCGGCTGCCCACTTCGGCGTGGCTGGCAGACCGCGCTCTCAGCCAGCAAAGCTCCTCCCACCACTATCTTCCACCAAAGCGCTCGGAGCACTGGCTTAGAGAGCAGGAGCGCTAGCGCTCGGGAAGCGCTGTGTGGATGGCCCTGTTTTAGGTGTTCCATGTGTATTTGATCTGGACCTGAGGCCTTTTTGTTTTTCGTTTGATGTATCGCCTGCGTTACTTCTGCTGGTGTTATTTGCATGATTTGCTCCGTTTGTTCCTGGAGGCTATCGCGTCCACTCTGAAGGCGCATGTTTTGTTCTCCTGGTTCTGTAGTTTTTGAAGTGTATGGGACATTGGAATTTCTTTAGGTCTGGTTGCTATTTTCCTTCTGAGTGGCAGGAAGGGGTCCAATTTCGCCTCCTCTGCGAATTTTTGTGCCTCCGTTTCCATATAGTTGAATTTTTTCAGTATCAAGGGTTTTTTATAGTCTTTCCTGTGCTTGGCGTATTCTTGTAGCTCCCTTTCCGTGTCCTTTGACCTTGCCTCGTGTAACAACTTCAAGGTTTCCTTTCTTTTGTTGTCGAACCATGACTGTGATTTTCTCTCCTTTGCTGGTATGATCGCCTCCCTAATTAGATCAGTAGCGATTTGAGTTGCTTCGTATAATTGTCCTTCTTGTATTAGTTGTTCTGTTAAGGTGATAATTTCCTTTTTCTGTATTTTTTTCAGTGTCCAATCTTCTTGAAATGTTCTTCTCTCCGTATGTATGCTTGACATTTGATATGGCTGTCATGACTGTGAAGTCGGTCGCCACCGGTATGTGTTTCCTTATTGGAGCTGCACCTGAGTTCCAGAGGACTTCCTGCTGTCCCTTTATAGAAGAGTAGATATATAGTACTAGATCCGTTGCCTGAAAATTACGTTTTGTCTTCTTTCTTATTTAATGGGGTAAGCCCTCTTCTGCTAGCATCTCTAGGATCAATTTTGACTTTTGTTTAGTTTTGTCAAATCTGCAATATTGATGTCTCCTGCTATAATGACATTTGTACCATTGCTTACTTTCTCGATGGCTTTAAATAACAACTCTATCACGTCTTCTATCGAATTGTCTTGTAGCCGATCTATTTATTCATATTCACCAAAGAACAACAATAATATAATGACACAGATTGGCACAAATATATATCCACAGATAGAGCACACGCTCTCTCTCTCTCTCTCTCTCTCTCTAGTACCAATCAGCACCACCAGAAAGCGGCACCTCAATACTCCTCCCTCAGAGTTCGACTATATTTCTCAGTAAATCGAACCCGTCGTCCGGAACGGGTAATAACGGGGGAAGGTGAGGTAGTCGCCTGTGGTGTAGGTTTGGCTGAGTCCTGTTGTGGAATAACTGGAGACGTCGAAGAGCTAGGCGGAATGGTGTCATCTGGCGTTGCGATGAAGGCAGGCTTCAGTCGATCAATTTACACTGTTAGTCGTTTCCCATTGTCATAAATGTCGTAGGTCTTGGCGACACGAAGCAACACTTCAAAGGGACCATCGTACGGGGGCTGTAATGGCCTAGGCACTGCGTCGTGCCGTACGAACACACGTGAACAAGTTTTCAGGTCACGAAAGATGAAAGCCTGTTGAGCACCGTGTATCTTGGGAGCGACTGGACGCAGCTGCCTGAATCTCGTACGCAGGTCTCTGACAACGTTGGACGCATCGATGATATCACTGCTGGTGTTCGTGAGGAACTCGCCTGGAAGATGCAACGTTTGACCATAAACTAACTCAGCAGCTGTTAACCAATATCCTCCTTAACAGCAGTGCGGATACCCAGGAGAACAATAGGTTAATTGTCAGTCTAAGAACCGGTAGCATGACAACGAATAGCAGTTTTAAGTTGACGGTGAAAGCGGTCAACCTTTCCATTGGCTGCCGGATGAAAGCTGTTGTTCGGATACGAGATGTTCCTGTCAGTGCACTGAGGGCTTTGAAAAGATGTGACTCAAATTGCCGTCCTTGATCCGATGTGACTGTTTGTGGAACACCGAAGCGAGCAATCCAACTATTGAAAAATGCACACGCGACTGTCTCTGCAGTGATGTCCGCTATGGGATGTGCTTCTGGCCAGCGTGAGAACCGATCAATAGCTGTTAGGCAGTAGGTGAATCCGTTGGATGGAGGAAGCGGTCCGACAATATCGATGTGGACATGCTCAAAACGATGGTTAGGTGGAGCAAATGAACCAACAGGGGCCATGACATGCCGTGTAACCTTGTTGCGCTGGCACGAAATGCAGTTACGAACGAACTCTCTGCAATCGAGTTCAATATTGGACCAAACAAAGGATTTCTTCACCAATCGGGTTGTAGCTTTCACTCCAGGATGTGAAAAATGTGTAAAGATGCGATAGCCTCTTGACGAAAATCCTTCGTAACGATTGGGCGAGCTGAAGATGATGAGGTGTCACAATATAACTGAATGCCAGAATTTGGAATGTAAATCTCGGTCAGAACCAAGCTTGTGTTCGTACCAATGAATGTCTGTAGTTCGTTATCAGTTTGTTGTGCTTCGGCAAGGTCTCTGAAGTTCACTTCCCTTTCAATGGATGAGATGCGGGAGAGTGTATCGGTTGGAATATTATTAGCACCTTCGATGTGGCGTATATCTGTCGTAAATTGTGCAATGTAGTCCAGATGGCGTGACTGACGAGGTGGTGCTTTCTCTGGTTTCTGCTTCAAAGCGAAGTTGATCAGTGAACAGAGTGGAATGTCTTCCTTCAAGCATGTGTTTGAACTTCTTAACCAAAGCATACACAGCGTAGAGTTCACGATCATATGGCGACCATTGTTGTTGTGAAGGGGATAATTTGTGGCTGAAAAATGCTAATGGCTGCCAATTACCTCCTGTAAGTTGCTGAACCGATGCTCCTATTTCTGTCAACGATGCATCTACCATTAGTGATAGCGGTGCATCTGGTGAAGGGTGCACGAGGAGGGTGGCGTTGGCAACTGCATCCTTCAGTTGCTGAAATGCTTGTTCGGTATCAGAGGTCCAAGGTAGTTTGTCTTTAGGTTTCGGGCAACCTTGCAAGAATCTGTTCATTGGGGCAGAGATGGCTGCTGCATTACGAATGAAACGCCGATAGAAATTAACTAATCCCATAAGTCAACCCCCTGCCACTATACAGCCCATGACGGGCTAAGGCCGACCAAGCGACCGCTGCCCAGCCATTTGGCCTGCAGATATTGGGGTGACGCGTGATCAGCGCGTCGGGTCCCCTCGGACGTTAATCTTGGTATTCGTGATCGGGGCGCTGTCTCACTTTCAGACAGCTACTCAATTGCCCTCCCGAGGCTGAGTGCACCCCGTTCCAAACCTCACGTCAGTTTTAAAATCCCTGACGGAGCCGGGGTTCGAACCCGGGGCCTCCGGGTGAGAAGCAGGCGCGCTACCCCAACACCACGGGGCCGGCAACTAATCCCATAAACCTACGGAAATCTTGTACATTGATTGGTTTTGGAAAATTTGTGATTGCTTCAACTCTACATGGAGGTGGACATATTACATTTGAGTTCACCAAATAACCAGGGAACTGCACCTCGTCTGAGCCGAACACACATTTTGCTGGATTAATCACTACTCCAAAGTCACGAAGTCTAGTGAATACCTGATGTAAGTGCTCGAGATGCTCGGTTTCGTTGCGAGATGCAACCAGTATGTCATCAATATAGACATAGCGGAAATCGAGATTACGAGTAACTTCATCCATGAAGCGTTGAAATGTCTGGGCAGCGTTACATAGGCCAAATGGCATGAATTTAAATTCATACAATCCAAACGGCGTGGTCACAGCAGTCTTGGGAATGTCTTCTTCTGCAATGGGAATATGGTGAAAAGCACGAACAAGGTCAATGGTGGAGAATACATGACGTCCATGAAGGTTGATGGCGAAGTCTTCAATATGTGGGGGTATCCGAGGCCTAGGGAGTCTCTTCCTTTCCCGCCTTAATTGGCCCTTGTCTCATCTTTTCTGATTCCCTCCTTCTGCGAGGGGCCAGCCTTCTTTTTCTTTTCATGTTATCTCCTGACTTCTGCTCAAGGCCCTCAAGGAGGCCGGGTGTATGTAGCCCCACCACTTTTGGTGCACCCTAGATAATGCTACACCCTCATGGGCTCACGGCTGGTGAGTTTGGGAGTTGGCGACCCCGAGGGATTCCTGAGCTGGGTCCGTTTTCCCCTTTTGTCTCTTACCTTTGGGGCGGACCCTCTCCTCTTTCACTTTCCTATCTGCCTTTCATAGCTCTCCTTCCTCCCAAGTCCCTCAATCCGCATTCTTCGAGGTTTGAGGGCATTTCTTTTCCTCCTGTCCTTTATTTGCCTTATTCTCCTTTAGTTTTCCCTTTCTTCTTCTAGTATGTAGGTTAGTAGTTAGTTTTAAGTTTGCATTTCATTTTCATCTTCACGATCACCCAAACCATCAGGGGCCGATAACCTAGATGTTAGGCCCCTTAAAACAACAATTAACATCATCATCAATATGTAGGACTCCCCCCTGTGGGTGGAGGGTTTAGAATACACCCACGGTATCCCCTGCCTGTCGTAAGAGGCGACTAAAAGGGGCGACCTTGGCTATACAGTAAGGACTCCGAGTTGGTTTGTGAATTGGACCCCCAGTGGGTGGGAGGAAGCGAATACATCCACGGTACTCCCTGTCAGTCGTAAAAGGCGACTAAAAGGGTTTCTCGGATCGGTCCCCTTTCGAGGGTTTGACAGTCAGCTCTAACAGACATACATCCGTGCGGTATTACTCTCATGAGGTTATATCGCATTTCTTTCCGTTAATGCTTTCAGGGACTGGCAACCAAAATTTCCTTATGTGCGTGCTGGTAGGGGATGGGCCACTTACGCTTGCGACTACGCTCGAAAGCCTGTCCGGTCTTGGCCGCGCCGACAGGTGGGTGCGCCACGAACCCGTGCAGTAGTATCCGCCTGACTACGCAGGTCCCCGTACAGCCGAATGTCAGAGCGTAAAATCCAGTATATGCCAAGGGGTACATGCCGATACGGCATTGTAAAACATCGGACCCCCGGGCAATGCCTTCCAAGCTAGGCGGGCCTTGCCCCTGGCTGGGTAGTGCCTACTGTGACGGCCCGTGATCGGATGTCGGTGGCATTCGGGGAGGAGGATCTGGCCATGGGTTCAAAAAGAAAAATCCCCAAACAGGGTGGTCCTACACCCAAGTCTTTAACATTTGATTCCCTACGGGGATCAACCCCCTGGGAACAATCTGTGCGTGAAAATCTGGGTGCTAACACCCCCAAGTTTCTGGTAGCTACCAGAACAGATGGGGGTGATTTCAAGATGGTAAAGAGTATTTTGTTTTCTCGCCACATAGAAGGTGTCTATGGTGAGCTTGAGAAAGTACAAAAGATGAGGAACGGTAGCTTGTTGCTCAAGACTAGGACTGGTGAGCAAGTTGAATAACTTTTGCAATGTGACCTCTTTGGCGAAATTCCCGTCAAAGTGGAAAAGCACACGTCCCTGAATCTGGTCCGAGGAGTTATTTTCCACCGGGACCTGATTCTGAACACTGACGAGGAGCTCAAGGAGGATATGCAGCACCGTCACGTGACTGATGTCCGGCGCATTACGCGCAAGGTCAATGGTCAAATCGTGGATACTGGTGCTTTCATTATTTTCTTTGAGCTTTCGGTGCTCCCGGAGAATGTCAAGGTTGCAAGTTACCGTTGTGACGTACGGCCTTATATCCCTCCACCAATGAGGTGTTATAAGTGCCAGAAGGTCGGGCACATGTTATCCCGATGCTCGAGCCCCGAAATCTGTGGAACATGCGGTAAGGTACCACACGAAGCGGAAGAGTGCACAACACCTTATCAGTGCACTAATTGCCCTGGATATCATTCTCCTCGGGACAGGAACTGCCCTGTCTTCCTGAGCGAGAAGAAAATCCAGGAGATCAAAACCCTGGATGGTCTCACCTACCAGGAAGCCCGCAAGAAGTACCATACCACGATTTCGCCTTCTCCAACGATTGATTATAGAGCCATAATACCAAATTTGGTCCCGGCGACCTCCTCTTTTGTACCAGCTGTGAAACCTGCAACTGAGTTACCTGTTCCGAAGCCAGCACCTATGATTATAACGGAAAGCCCGAAGGTGACTTCAACTCCACCTTCGGCCAGCACGAAGGCTGTGCGAGCGAAGGCAGCTCCGCCCGCACAGCAGGGGAGGAAGTTGAAGACTTACTCCCCACTCGGGAGGAAGTCGAAGACTTTCTCCCCACCCAAACGGTCGGCGAAAGCCGCGCCGAAACCGGCGGAGGCGGCATCGTCGACCAGGGTCAGGAATTCGGCTCCTGACCCGTCTATATATTTTAAAGAGGCGGGGGCGGGTAAGGAGGGACCCCGCACTACGCATTCCCTTTCTCCAAAAAAGGGGAAGCCATCCGCGCCAACACCTGCGGATGCTTCTGCGCCTGGGGACGTTTCGGTCCCCAGATCTGCGCGCTCCCCACGGAGATACCCCCGCCACCGAACTGCTTCCAGGAAATCTTCCACCGAGTCGATTCACTCCATGACCTCGCCTGAGGACATGGAGATTATAGTCGACGTAGTGACTGTAGATCCTCCAGAGTCTAAGTTGTAGCTTGCTGCTCCAACTTATTCCCTAAGTTCACACAATGGCACTGTTACAGTGGAACAGTAACAGTTATGACAGGCATTTGACTGAACTCCGTCAGCTTATTGCCCAATATGCAGCGAGTATAGTCTGCCTACAGGAAACAAACCTCAGACCTGGTCACGAGACTGTTCTGAGAGGTTTCCGACTATACTCTAAAGAGCGACCAAGACGCCGACCGGGCTTCCGGGGGCGTTTGTACCTTCGTTCGCTCTGACTGCTATAGTGAGGAGTTTCCACTCGCCACTCCTCTGGAAGCTATTGCAGTTCGCGTGTCCTTGCCTGCTATGACAACTGTTTGTAACGTGTACCTTCCACCGAACCAGCCCCTTGATATTAATGACGTCTTTGATCTTGTTGATCAACTTCCAGTCCCTTTCCTACTGGTGGGTGATTTCAACACTCATCACCCCCAATGGGGATCACCATTTTCCTGCCCCATAGGAAGGGACGTGGAGGGCTTAATTCAAAGGTTGGATTTATCTCTGTTAAATACAGGGGAAGCTACACAATTTAGCTTAGCGCACGGCACGTACTCACACATTGACTTGAGTGTGTGTAGCCGTGCGCTGGTCCCCATATTTGGTTGGTATGTACACGACGACCTCTGTGACAGTGACCATTTCCCGATCGTTCTTACCCTTCTGAACCAGACGCCCGTGGAGTTCCCCAGTCGTTGGGTGCTTAAGCGGGCAAATTGGCCCTCGTTTCAAGAATGAGCTGTGTTCGTTGATCTTGGTTGCCGGAGCGTCGATGACGAGGTACAGCACATCACCGATGTGCTTCTTGCTGCCGCGAGTCCATTCCATCCTTTTCTGGGACTCCTCGTCGCAAACTCGTCCCTTGGTGGACAGAGGATAGTAGTGTGATTTGCTAGACTCCAAATATTGCATCATCATGACCAGAAATTGCGTAATCCTGATGACGTCATGGGTCAATAGAGCGAGCACGTGGTCCAGGAGCGAGCATGTGCACTGCACGTGTTAGCGTGGGAAGGGGTTGACCTTTTGGCTTGTTTGTGCGATGGTGATAAAAAGTTAATGGGTGTTGACGTCATGGGGGTTGTTTATTAGGATGCTAACGGTCATCTGACACCCATGCGAGTGTGAGCATGTGTGCCACTGCCAGCAATCCACACATGTGGTGTGCAGCTGTTATGTTTCTTTTTTGTCCGCGCCGGGTGGGCTGAGCGGAGAGGCGGTTCCTATCCACACATGTGGTGTGCAGCTGTTATTGTTTTTTGCTTAGGATGCTATCCTTCATTTGACACCCATGCAAGTTTGACCATGTGCAGCAGTGTGATTGATCTCGTCTGCAGTGTTCGCGTGAGACAGAGTTGACCTTTAACGTCATTGGCTAAGAATGTAATCTTTGACTTCCTTAAGCAATAGTGGAAAAAAAGAAATGTTTGCGTTAGAAGCTAGTTTGCAGCATATGGTTTCTGGAGTGTGGGTGGGGGTGAAGGATATATAAATGGACGAGTGCATGGAAGAGTTTAACTTTTACTTTTGCGCGAAGAGTGTATGTGTGTGTGTGTGTGTGTGTGTGTGTGTGTGTGTGTGTGTGTGTGTGAAAGAAATAAAGAAAGTCAACGACGAGGAACAAATTGTGTGATGGAAGCTCTAACGAAGTTCAATAACTTATCATCTTGTATTGAGTGTTCTAATGAGAAACTAGCAGAACTAGTCATTGATTTACCGTATGTGGTCCAAATTATTCGCTCCGTACAGACGAGGTTTGGAAGAAAAATAGTGGTGGACATTAACATTGAAGATGAAGTAACAAGTGTATTTCTACCAGCAGTATTTTCAAAATTAAGCGCATTAGAGATCGATGAACTAAACTCAATGGGAGGCACACTGATACTGGTGTATTTGGGGTTGAAGAACCGCTCACATCAAGTCATTTTGAAACAGTACTCGAAGACAAACTGATGACGGTGTATTTTGGGTTGAAGAACCGCTCACATCAACATATTTTAAATCAGTATTTTTTTTGGTGAGTATTGGATTATATATATATATATATATTATGTATTGATTGATATAACGATTGATATATTTAGTTGCTCATTATTTCTTAATTTGTTTAATTTTTCAGATCATCTAAAAAACTAATAAAACGAACAGCATAATGAAGTGGAAAACTGTTAATTTCCTGAGTTGAACTGAACATAGATCGCAGCCGCTAATAGAGTATCATCGTGTATGCTTTCAACAACCGGAAGAAGAGGAAGAAGATGATAACGAGGTGAGTCGTAATGAGAAAGAAGCTTGTTTTAACAAATGGACATCTTCGAGTGGAATTTCGACATTTTCAGTCTACGTTACCAATGTTAGCAAATCAGATGATAGTCAGCGAGAGGTGACAGAAACAGTTCTAAGATATCTATTGAAAGAATTATGTGAAGATGAACATTTTATTTGTTTCTTCGGATACAATACATTTGATGAAGTTTTCAAAATCGAATTTTCCATGACTTGTTACGATGTAACAAAATTGAATGAGTATAGAAACAATTTGCTTGGTAAACTTCAGGATGAATTTCCTTTTGAGGCTGTTCATTGTTCATTGGAGATTACAGGCAGTAATTTATCACAATGACTTGAATATACTTTAAAAGATTATAGGTTTATGGTAAACCGATGTTACAGCAACTGCTGGTGGTGTATTAACAATAGTGCAAATTGGACGTATGCTTAGACATCAGTGATGGTACACCAACTGTTGGTGGTGTATTAACATTAGTGCAAATTGGACGTATGCTTAGACATCAGTGATGGTACACCAACTGTTGGTGGTGTATTAACATTAGTGCAAATTGGACAGTTGCTTAGACAACAGCAACAATGGCCTCGCCTCCTAGCAAACGTAGAAAGGTTGATATTGTAATACATAATAACAGTGAAAATATAAGAAACCAATTGGACAATGCATTTGAAAGTGTTTCTAATTTTAGAAATGAACTAAACGGTGCTATTTCAATATCATACCAAATCGGGGAAAACACTCAAACCGACTTGATTGAGAACAGTGATGAGTTGATTGAATGTTGGAGAGTTATTAGTGAGCACATATTGCAACAAGCTGTGAATTTCGAAGAAATTACAATTCAAATAAAGGATGAATCTTTCTTGAGCTGTGTGTTAATTGAAACGGCATTCAATTCTAGAGTGTACACACTTGCAGTATCAAATGTTAAGAATGAGTTTTTTTTTGGATCCTCGCGAATTTTTAGCGAATGCTAATATTTGGTTTACAAAGTATGTTAAGAAAGCGTTAACTGTACAAGCTTTAAAGGTGAATTCAGTTTTGTGTGCACAATATGTGCTTCGCGACATATCAGAAACAAAATATTTTGCCCTCAGGGGCTCACATCTAGTGGGACGTGGGTTGGCGACCACGGGGCCCCAGCTGAGTCCGGCATTGCTTCCACTTACTTGTGCCGGGCTCCTCTCTTTCTTCTTTCCTGTCGACCTCCCTTGGTCAACTCTTGTTCTCTTCCGACCCCGACGGTATTAGGGTATCCGAGGCCTAGGGAGTCTTTTCCTTTCCCGCCTTAATTGGCCCTTGTCTCATCTTTTCTGATTCCCTCCTTCTGCGAGGGGTCAGCCTTCTTTTTCTTTTCATGTTATCTCCTGCCTTCTGCTTAAGGCCCTCAAGGAGGCTGGGTTTATGTAGCCCCACCACTTTGGTGCACCCTAGATAATGCTACACCCTCAGGGGCTCACGGCTGGTGAGTTCGGGAGTTGGCGACCCCGAGGGATTCCTGAGCTGGGTCCGTTTTCCCCTTTTGTCCCTTACCTTTGGGGCGGACCCTCTCCTCTTTCACTTTCCTATCTGCCGTTCCTGGCTCTCCTTCCTTCCAAGTCCCTCAATCCGCCTTCTTCGAGGGTTGAGGGCATTTATTTTCCTCCTGTCCTTTATTTGCCTTATTCTCCTTTAGTTTTCCATTTCTTCTTCTAGTATGTAGGTTAGTAGTTAGTTTTAGTTTTTAAGTTCGCTTTTCATTTTCATCTTCACGATCACCCAAACCACCAGGGGCCGATAACCTAGATGTTAGGCCCCTTAAAACAACAATTATCATCATCATCAAAATATTTTGCTATCAAAAATGAGGTAGTTTTCGAGTATACTGATTTAAATGAATTTTATAATAATCAGATCATTGAAGGTACATTGACAAAAATGAGCGAATTTGAAGCAAATGGTTCCGGGTGGGCTTTAGAAAAAATTCATAGTTTGAGAATTAATGTAAATAAATATGTTGGATTTCAAGTAGGAATGTCCAATACTAGTCGATTGCCTGACGTAATAGTCAATAAAAATGCAGTGCTAAATTTGTATGATACAAAGGAAGCTTGTTTTGCGTGGAGTGTGGTTGCTGGTTTGTATCCAAAAACTCGAAACGTGAATCATCTTTCTTCCTATCCTAATTACAGAGATGTTTTAAATTTAGATGGTATTCCAATTCCGATGGAAATGAAATATTTAAACAAGTTTGAAAACCAAAACAATATTTCTGTAAATGTGTATGGAGCACAATATGATGAAAACAAATGGGTATGTATGGGAACAAACGAAGTAAAAGGAAAAAAAAACTTTTACTATTGTACCTTTGTATGTATCAGATAAAGTATATGAAAGGAGTGTAGACTTATTGATGTTGCAGATTGGAAACAGTGAAAGTTATCACTTTTGTTTAATTAGAAATCTTGCTCGCCTTGTGCGTTCAAGCCTCACTAGCACTCAGAGAAGGATTTATATATGTAGACGTTGTTTGACATATTATTTTCTTGAGGATGAGTTAAATGTTCACTTTGCAGACTGTAAACAGTTTCCTGTTGCAAAAAGCATAATGCCGACTGATGAACAAAGATTTGTTAATTTTACAGAATTCCGAGTTAAAGATACAGTTCCATTTATAATATATGCAGACACTGAATGCGTCTTGTCTCCAATTTCCTCCTGTTTTCCAAATAGTGACATTCATAACTCTACTTTAACACAAAAACATATTCCTTACGGCATTTCTTTATACCTTCATTGTAATTTCGATAGTGAATTGTGCAGTTTCAAACTCTTTAGGGGAAATAATTGCATTGAATTGTTTGTAAAGGAACTTTATAGTATTGTGGATAAACTTCAAACATATTACTTATCGGTTAAGCCAATGTTAAAGATGACCGAAAATGAAGAAAGATTATTTTTGTCAAGTAAAATGTGTCACATTTGCGAGAAACCGATTGCAGTTAATGAACTCAAAGTACGCGATCATTGTCACTTAACTGGAAAATATAGAGGAAGCGCACACAATAGTTGTAATTTAAATTACAAAGTAACAAAGGTTTTGCCTATAGCATTTCATAATCTAACGGCCTATGATGGACATTTTATAATTAAAGAAATTTGTGAGAAACGTGATGGAGAGGTGTTACATAATCCTGGTAATATAAGTTTGTTAGCGGTGAATATGGAACGTTATAAAGGATTTACAAAGTATGTACGGGCTAAGAATGGATTCATTGAGTTAAGATTTTTCGATACATATAATTTCTTGTCCTGTTCACTAGATCAATGTTCATCTTCGTTAAGTGAAGATTCAAAGCAAATAACGCGACGTTATTTTAATGATGATGCACAGTTTCGACTTACTGCGAGAAAAGGCGTGTTTCCCTATGAATACGTCACGAGTATGGATGTACTTAACGAAACTAAATTACCTGAAATATCCAAGTTTTATAGCAGTCTTAATGATCAAACAATATCGAATGAAGAGTATGAGTTTGCTCAATCGGTGTGGGAAACGTTTTCCTGTCAAACATTAGGAGAATACGCCGATTTGTATTTAAAAGTTGACACACTTCTTTTGGCGGATGTCTTTGAAAATTTTAGTTCGAATGGCATGAAAACTTATGGCATTGATGCAGCTCATTTTTACACTGCTCCATCTATGTCTTGGTGTGCAATGAAAAAGATAACCAACGTTCAACTTGAATTGCTTCAAGATATTGATATGTTACACTTTTTTGAACGATCTATTCGAGGAGGAAATGTTCAGTGTATAACACGACATGCGATTGCTAATAATAAGTATATGAAAACTTATGATGAGAAAAAGCAAGAGTCCTACATAATGTACTTTGACGTTAATAATTTATATGGATATGCGATGATGGAATATCTTCCAACGGGTGGCTTTAAATGGGTTGCAAATGTTGAAGGCTTTGATGTTTTAACTATTGATGATACTTCAGAAATTGGATATATTTTGGAAGTAGATTTGACTTATCCTCAAGAGTTACATGACAAACATTCAGATTACCCTCTATGTCCCGAAAAGTTGACAAAGCTAATAGCTACCCTAGATAATAAAGAACGTTATGTTTTGCATTATAGATTGTTAAAGCAATGTATTCAACTAGGAATGAAATTAGATCGTATTCACAGAATAATTGAATTCAATCAGAGCCAATGGCTAAAACCATATATTGATGTGAACACAGAGAAACGAAAACATGCCAAAAATGATTTTTTTTTTATAAATTGATGAATAATGCAATTTTTGGTCGTTCACTGATGAATGTGAGGAAGTTAAGGGACATCAAATGGGTAACCAAATGGCATGGAGCTCGTGGTGCTAGGTCATTAATAGCTAAGGCTAATTTTAAACATAGAATTATATTTGATGAACAATGTATGGTCATCGAGATGAGCAGACTAAAGAATTTTCACAATCAACCAGTATATGTTGGTGCATCTATATTAGATTTGTCTAAATGTAAAATGAATGACTTTCATTACAATGTTATTTTAGCAAATCCTGAATCAAATGTGAGGTTGTTATACACAGACACCGATAGTTTTATGTATATATTCTATTATGATATTTATGAGTTCATGAAACAACATTCAAATTTGTTTGATACTGGAAACTATGAAACAAACAATCCTTTTTGGCATTGTGAGACAAAATAAAGGTGAAATTGGTTTAATGAAAGATGAACATGCTGGAAGGATTGTTGAAGAATTTGTGGGGTTAAGACCCAAAATGTATGCAATAAAATTATGTGATGAAATGAATAGCTTGTGTAAGGCTAAAGGCATTAAGAATAGTGTGAGTAAAAGTATGAATATTGATGAGTATAGAAAGTGTCTTTATAACAGAGAAAAAGTCAACAAAGTTCAAGTTTGTATAATTTCAAAATCTCATTCTGTATTTACTGTTCGGCAAAATAAGTTGGCAATTTCATCAAACGAAGATAAAAGACACATAACTCAAAACGGAATTGATACTTTACCATTTGGTCATTTTTCTCTGAAAAAATGATTAGAAACAAAATTGAGATTAAAGCACTTCATCTCACTTACTTTATTTCTTTCACACACACACACACACTTTTATTCTGTTAATAATACCAATTTTTTGTGTGTTCCTTTGCTTATGAAAAAAAAAGAATAAATAATAACCCAAATTTTGTGTGTATTATTAAAAAAAAACTCCCCCCACCATTCCCATTTTCCAGAAATATATATATGTATTATTACTTTATATTACATATCATTTAGTAATGGTGCGTTGTAAGAGGAGCAACTCTACCACTCAATATAAACGAACAGGAAGTGGATCATTAATTAGCCGTGTACTTAATAAAACTATTGATAATTTACCCGTGGAATTACACATCCCGGGATATGAATATTGTGGACCAGGAACAACATTAGAAAAGCGATTGAGCCGTGGTGATCCAGGAATAAATATATTAGATAAAGCGTGCAAAGAGCACGACATTGCTTACGCAAAGCATAAAGATTCAAACAAAAGAAGAGAGGCTGATGAAATTTTAGCTTCAAAAGCTTGGTCTCGTGTAAAATCCCGTGACGCATCATTTGGAGAGAGAGCGGCTGCACTAACAGTGGGTGGCATAATGAAAGCTAAGTCTAAGATTGGAGGAGGTAAGCGAAACTTAAATAATAAAAAAAAAACAAGAAAAGATTAAAAAAAAGAAGAACATCGAAAAAGCAAGGTGGTATTTTACCCCTACTTCCGATATTTGCAGCCTTGTCGGGCTTGGGGGGTCTAGCAGGCGGAGCAGCAGGGGTGGCGTCTGCTATAAACAAGGCGAAAGCTGCTCAAGAAGACCTAAAAGAAATGAAAAGACACAATCGAATGATAGAAGCAATGCGAGGAAAAGGAGGTCAAGGCATTTATTTAAATCCTCCTGCATACAAAAGATAATTAACCAAATACCAAATAAAGCATTAAGTAATTTCGATTTAGCTAAATACGCACATCAATTAAAGATTCCAAATTTTAGAGGAGTCTTTATGCGAGATACGTTACCAAGATATCCTCGAAAAAATGAAAACGGTATTGTTAACCTTGAACCGATGGATAAATCCGGTTCACATTGGGTGGCTTTCAGTAAACGAGGTAAATATGTGCATTATTTTGATAGTATTGGTAATTTAAGACCACCATTAGAAATTTTAACATATCTTAAAAATTGCTATCTACAATATAATTTTCATTCATATCAATCGATTACTTCTTCGATTTGTGGACATTTATGTTTAGTCTTCTTGTATTGTATAAATAAGGGAAACACAGACCGTCTTTAAACATTTCAAAGATGGCTTTCGAAAGACGGATAACTCTTGAAGGTAAAGGCTCGAAGATTGATGTTACATTGGAGAACCCGATTCATCTTGTAGGAGCAGAGTTTTTTGAAATAGGACTTGCAGGATTGTATACATCTAATTCTATTCGAAATGTTACCAACAGAAATAATAAATTTCGCATTCATTTTACTAATTTTTTATCAATTGATTTAGTGGTACCACCTGGTATTTATGAATTTGAAGATCTAGCCTCAACATTTGATGATTTACTTGGTTATCACTCATTGTTGAAACTTATACCAGAACATTTAGAAAAAACAAAAATGTATGTGGAAGAGGATATAGATGGAAAAAGAGACAACCGTCTCGTTTTGTCTTCTCCGTTTAATATTGATTTCACTGTAGCCAACAGTGTAGCATGGCCTTTAGGTATTGAAAAGAAAGTTTACCCTAAAGAGAATAAAAGAGAAATTGAAATTGATCGAAATAGAATCGATAATGAAGTAACAATTAGCGAGAATAATAACGTTTTGGCTATAAAGTTGAACGGAGCGTAGAGCGAATTTAATAATACCCAATGCTAGCTATACGTTAAAACAATTAAGTGAAAAGATTAATGAATTATTAGTTGAACATTTATTAGGTGACAAAGACAAATTCCCATCATTTTATATTAATTATGATTAAGTCTTTTATCATTGTAAACTATATTCGAAAGTGTTTGCTATAGATTTTGGTGTTGCAGATTCCATTGCAGATTTGTTAGGATTTTCTCATAGAAAGTTCGAGGCAAACACAACTCATCATTCTGAATATATGATTAAAATTAACACTGTTAATAGTATTCGAGTATGTTGCAACCTTGTGCTTGATACGAGTTCTTATTTGAACCATAAACCAACACACTCTTTATATAATTTTAAAGCTCATGTTCCTGCTGGTTACCCGATTGTTGTACAACCAACAACAATTAATTTTTTGCCTATGAACACCAAGGTTATTCAACATGTATCTGTGCAACTTGAAGATCATCTTCAACAGCTCATTGATTTGCAAGATGAAGATTTAACTGTAGAATTAATTATTCGTCCAGCACGATATCTTGCTATATAAAGTAATGAAATACTGTTATTTTTCATTCTACTTGAGTAAGCTTACTAGAAAACATTCACAAATATGGTTATACTACATAATACTCAAAGTTTGAAAAAAAAGAAGTCGACTCTGATTCGAAAAAATAATATAAATCAATCAGCTAAAATTTCTAAAAAAAAAAAAACAACAACATCGCACCTTGAAATCTAAGAAACAGTTATCGAGTAACAACAAACATTTCTTACAGTCTTTAGGCTATCGCGTACTTTAATTTCAATATAAATATATATGCAATTGTTAATCTTATTTAGTTTCTATCTATAGTTGAAGCTGTTAACATGTTTAGCATGTTTAACATAACAGATAAAAGAGAGGTTGACAACAGAGTTGTGCGACGAGAAGAAAGAGTTTATCAACCTTATTCAGCTAATAAATTCGAAAATAATGATGAAATTCGAATACCGATTCAAAATGAAGAAAACATAGTTTTATTATCAGAAGGTGTTCTTCACTTAGAAGGTCAAATTATTACTTCTAACATAAATCCGGCTGCTTCTACTACAGCACATCCTGACCAAAATTTTGGGGCTAATCTTTTTAGCGAAATTCGCATCACGTTAAATGGTAAAGAAATTGATCGTACACGCCATCTAGGTATAACAAGTTCTATAAAAACCTTTGCATTATATTCAAAAAACGAATATACAGCTTTACAAAATGCTGGTTATTTTCCCTCTTTAACAACACCAGCAAGTGAAGCAAATATTGTTGATAGTAACACAAAACGTTTTCATATAATACTTCCTTTAAGCAACCTGTTAGGTTTAGCAGAGGATTACAGAAAGCCGATTTTAAACTGCAAGCATGAGGTAATACTTCTCCGATCGTCAAGTGACGCACGTGCGTTGCAATCGACAACCGAAAACGATCTTTCTAAGGTCAAGTTATTTAAAGTTTATCTAAAAATTCCCGTTTTATTATTATCGGACGAAGAACAAATTAAAAGATTAAAACTAATGCAGAAAAATATTCCCATTCAGGTTGGTTTTCGATCATGGGATGTTCATGTCTTGCCTTCTCTTCCTAGAACAACTAAATATAGTTGGACTGTAATGACAACTTCTGAAACTCAAAAACCACGTCAATTTTTATTAGGTTTTCAAACTAGAAGAAATTTACTAAACACATGCTCTTCCTATTTTGACCATTGTAACATTAAATCTATAAGAGTTTTTTTAATTCAATTTTTTATCCCTATGAAATGCCAACTTCTGAAATTGCCATAAATGACTACAGCGAGTTGTATGACATGTTTGTTAAATTTCGTAATGTATATTATCAGATCGATGATGTTCGTTCAGAGACTCTGGTTTCACGAGATGAATTTAAGTCTCATTGTCCGATTATTGTAATTAATTGTCTCGAACAAGTGGAAGCAGTGAAGACATCTTCAGTCGATGTGCGAATTGAAATCGAGACAAGTGAGAATATACCTGAAGATACAACTCTTTATTGTGTTCTTATTCATGATCGTCAAATACCTTACAGACCATTAACGAATGAAGTAATTATCTAAACCAATATTTGCTAAGTTATAAGCAAGCAAGTAAACAAGTATTCTCACTTTAGTTGCAATCATGGAATTGACAACAACAAACTCTCCTTCTACTGATGCTGGCACGTGGAATAAGAAGCAACCAATAGTTGCAGACATTCGCAAGCTACCAAACGGCAGTTTGGAACTTGCTTACTGTATGTTAAATAACGGCAATATACCTTCATTCATCCCCGTTATCACATGGGTTGCAGCATATTGTGAAAAAACGCTTCTTTTTTTTTGACTCTATTAAGAATAAATATGAATATTTAGTTGTATATAATTTGCCACAGGAATTTTCTTTGTTTGCACTAAAAGCACTTTCCCCCGACTCATTATTCGATCTTAATACGATTGATGGAATGTCAGACCTAATGTTGAGGCATAGCCATCGTTTACCTACAGATTGTCCAAAACATTTACCATCTCTTGCAATGGGAAGCAATAGTTGTGCTAAATTCAATGGCAATGCTGTTCAACATTGGTTAAATTATTCTGATGGCATCATGAAAATCGTGTGTTCGATAATAAACAAGTTTCGAAACAATGGACTTCGAGGTTTTAATAAGTTTGATTGGAACTACTTTCCTATAAACATACTGACTATATATGAACCACAACGAATTCGTCTAGAGTGGGATCATCTACCAGATCATCTAAAGAGGAAATTTCAACTGTTTCATCTTCGCTGCAAATGTGATAACTGTAATCGCTATCTATAAAAGGTGATTAATTAAATCTACTAGTGTCGTTGACAGCTATACATATATTTGTTTTAGTTTGCTTTTTAACACAGTATATATATTTTTTTGTCTACAGAAAATAATCAACTGGACAACTAAAAGAAGATCATCTCAACACACCCACACTCATCTGGACAACTAAAAAAGAATGAGATTACTTCAAGAGAAATAAAATTGTATTAATTGTAATTCTAAATGAATAAAGAAGAAGAAAAGGTCTTTTGTACCATTTCATATTAAAGTTCTTATTAATGATCAATCACCTCCTCACTTCACATGTAAATAAAATAATAATATTGTCAGGTGAGGGATTCGAACCCTCGCTTTCAATTTCTGAAAATTAGATCTTAAGTCTAACGCCTTAGACCGCTCGGCCAACCCAACACATGCAAATCATGCATATTAGCCAACGTGTTTTGTTGATTCATCTCAGTTCGCATTTAGCTTTGTGTGGTGAACATCTTTTCTTTGTGAAGTAAAGCAGCATCATGAAGTATTTTACTTGTGTAAAGTATTCCAAAAAACAGTTAATGCAAATGATATTGAGTCAAAAAGAAATGAATTTAAAATCTGAAAGAGATCGGCTAAAACATTTAAGACCTGGTCTTCAGACAGTTTTACGAACACTGCATGGTTAGCAGCTGCAGGATTTTACTATTATGGATATAAGGATATGGTTAGGTGTGCTTTCTGTAATCTGCAACTTAGTTATTGGGAAGAAGATGATGATCCGTTTGAAGAGCATAAGAAATGGGCTTTTTCTTGCCCCTACGTAAACAATATTTCTCCTAGCATAGAATTGAAATCTGAATATGAAAGACTTAAAACTTTTCAAAATTGGCCTCTTCCCTGTCCAAACGAATTTTGTTTAGCATCAGCAGGATTTTATTATACTGGTCATGGTGATAAGGTAAAATGTATATTCTGTAAGATTGAAATTGAAAATTGGAGGGAAAACGATAATCCTTTAAATGATCATGAAAAATGGGCGCCATATTGTCCATATTTAAGAGGGTTTTACGTCGGCAACGTTGATTTAAATCCTGAAAATCCTACTATTATTCCATATAATACAAGTTATGATACGTGTGGAAGCAATATATGTTGATGTGATGTGATTTTTTGTGCAGTGTGCATTCTCAGACGTAAACGTAGACATGCTGAAGTTTGTTAAACAGTCAAACACTCTACCAGTAATTTCATTTACTAATGCTGAAAACCAGAGTAAAAGTGAAAACAGAAAGCATGGTGTTTTACTACCGAACACAATTCGATGTATCATTTGCGGTCCATCGAACTGTGGCAAAACAAACGTAATGCTAAATTTATTATCTCAAAAAAATGGAGTTCGTTTTGAAAACGTTTATATTTATTCTAAATCACTTGCTCAAAGTAAATATGTTGAATTAAAAAGTTTTTGGACTCCATAAAAGAAATAAAAAGTGATTTTTTCCGATAATGATGAAGTTATGCCTCCAGAAATGGCTAGAAAAAACTCTATATTTGTTTTTGATGATGTAGCCAGCAATAAACAACAACACATGAAAGATTATTTCAGTAGAGGTCGTCATCACGACCTTGACGTATTTTATCTTTGTCAAACATATTCTTGTATACCTAAACATCTAATTAGAGATAACGCTAATTTTTTAATTCTTTTTAAACAAGACGGAACAAACTTGCGTCACGTATATAACGATCATGTAAATACAGATATGAGCTATGATCAATTCTTTGATATTTGTTCGTATTGTTGGCAAAACTCTTAAGTTTGGCTTTTTGGTTATCGATAAAGATAGCGATTTACAAAATGGTCGATATCGCAATGGATTTGATGTTTATTTTCAGTTATAAATATGACTTCAAAAAGAGCTAAATGCCCATTCGTGTTATAGCTTTTGCGTGGTTAACAACTTAACTATGACATCGTTTAACAAAACCAATAATGTGTCTATCGGACGACCGACTTCACGACATGATATTGCAACTAAATCATATGTTGATGATAAGCTACTGCAATATGGAAATCAACTAACAACAACAACAAGCGACGGACATCTAAGTATTAACGGCAAACGGTTAAACAATGTTGGAACGCCAATACATGTTGAAGATGCGTGCAACAAAGGTTATGTAGTGAAGTTATTGAATGAGCTAAATAAAATCGAGTCTAAAGAAGACATACAACGAAACTTTAACGACCTTAAAGGTTTAATTTTTTCAATTTGTAAAATAGAGAAAAAAGAACTTGACTTTCAAAACAAACGTCTCGCGGGCTTATCTTTACCATCAACTGCAAATGATGCAGTAAACCTTATTGCAATGCAGCAACATACATCGAATATAATAAAATATCTTGAGACCCGAATAACCGAAGTGTTACAACGAGTAGAATTCATTCATGGTTTAGTGCGAGAATTTTCAGAAGATCACTTTCCGTATGATCAAGATACTCTCGACTTGGGTAACAAAAGAATAAGAAATGTTAAAGATCCAATTCAAAATCAAGATGCGGTAACGTATTCTTTTCTTAAAACTCATGTAACAAATGAACTCGATGAAATTAAAAAATCTCTTTTGAATATAAACAGAGATGATGAAACTGTAGCTATGTTAAATAGAAGATTAACAAACATATCTCAACCAATCGATTCGTTAGATGCAATAAACGAATATTACTTAGAAAACTTTGCTGCCTCTCGAAAAGATCTAGAAGACTTAATCACTAAATTTAATAAACAAAACTTTTTAAACGTAGACGATGGTGGAACTTTAAATATGATGAGTAAACGAATCACTCACGTAAACAATCCCATATACGATAACGATATTGCAAATAAGACGTTTGTTGAACAATATGCCGCTTCCCGACGTGAATTTGATCAATTGAAACAAACTGTAAACGATCTACAACATCAAAAACAAACAAATGTTGAGTTTCCTGTTAACGACCAAGATGTGACAAATAAACGGTTTGTAGAACACTATGCTGCTTCACGAACTGAAGTTAATCAACTAAAAGAAATTTTAAGCAATTTACAAACTCGTATTGAGGGTGTTGCTAACAATCTCAATATTGTTAAAAAAGAAGATCTTGAAAGTTATGCTGCTGAATCCAAAGAAGAATATAACAAGTTAAAAACTGAACTAGAAAAAAATTGAGCAATTGGTTAACAAAGAACCACTCGAAAGTTTTACTGCATCCAAAGAAGAATATGGTATATTAAAAGATGAAGTAAAGAAAAAGAACTTATCGAAATTTATTCTGAAATTCTCCATCACACCATCAATCCATTCACCAGTATACACGCTTCATAATCATAACATACTGTATCAACTTCCCTACAAAGGCATATTAAAACCAATTTTTGTTTCACCAAGATCTCCAATTGTGTATGCAATTTTAAATTTACGTCAAGAGATTGAACTGGATGGTAGTGATATTGTTGTTGAAGAGCAAGATGAAATTCAGTTTCGACTTAGAGACCCAAAAAAACATAAAACTGATGATCTTCCTCTTCAAATCGATTTTGAATATACTATAAATAAGTAAAACAACCACAATTTCCGTTTAGTCATGGAGAAGAGCTCGAAGATTAAAGCTGAAAGTCGAGTACAGGATAAACTTTCTCGCTTAAAAAAAGATGTTAAAGACAAGTATCTTTCACTTCAAAATGATGTTAGACCAAAAGAATTAGATATAGAGACTAACTTTAAACCAGTAACAAGTTCATTAAATCAACTTGTAGCTATTGCTAATACGTCAACTCAAAATAAAGAAAATCGGAAAAGAAAAGGAAAATATGACGATTCTGAATCCACTGCTACTTCAGACGAAGAAGATGGAGATAGCATCAAAATAATGTCACTACTTAACCGCTACTTTGATCCGTTCATTAAACAAAACGTGGATAGAACATATGGTATAACGATAAGAAATGATAAACAATACTTGGGACGTGAACGAGTTTTCTTTGATAAAAAGTGGATAAAAGTTGGTGGTGAAAAATTTCCTATAAAATAAGGTCTACTTGAATTGATTCAAAGGAAAGTACCAGACCCCACTCTAATAGATAGGAGTGATTTAAGTTCATATTTGAAATTATTAAATGTTTTAAACGTGCACAAAAGAAATTATACAAGCAATGCAGCTCCAAGAGGAACGCAATCTTATAAGTATAGACATATAATTGAACCCCTTCTCACTGAAGACATAGATAGAATTATAAAAACAGCAGATGAAAATGAAGAAGAAGCGAATACTACGATGCATACTGGATATGGTAAAAAAACACATCGCGCCACAAGCCATTTGGAAATTTGAAGGCGGAAACAATATTGAATTCGTTCACTGGAATGAACCAAACAAATTGGTATCAAGACTTAAAAAATTAATTGCATCGAAAGCTGCAGGTCACACAGGACTCGACAGCGAAATCTTTGCAATTGAAGAAGAACTAAGAAATGCAGGATATATTGAATAAAAATTCAAACGTTTGTAAAACAATGCACAGTATGGTATAAAACATTGTTTGGAAAATAACTATGAACGAAATCAGACGAGAAATTGCAAAAGAACTTCACGCACCGCTTAGAAAAAGTTTAAAAGACGACGTGTTATTAGCAAAGAAATCGATGACCTCCATGAAGCTGACCTTGTAGACATGTCCAAACTTGCAAAATGGAATAATGGATTTAAATATTTATTAACCATTATTGACGTTTACTCGAAATATGCATGGGCAATTCCTCTTAAAACCAAAAAAGGAAGTGAGATTGTAAAAAGCTTAAAATTTGTTTATTCTCAAAGTAAAAGATTGCCGAATTATTTTCACACCGATCGAGGAACGGAATTTTATAACAGTGAATTCAAAACATGGTCTCAGAAACAAAATCTAAAGCATTATTCCACTGGGAGCTCCATTAAAGCGAGCGTGGTAGAAAGATTTAATCGAACTCTTAAGGAATCGATGTGGAAAGAATTCACAACACGAGGTTCTTACCGATGGGTACATATTTTGCCTGAGTTACTAGTAAAGTATAATCACAAAATACATCGCAGCATCGGCATGAAACCTATTGATGTAAAAAGAAACAATCCACCCAGCTTGCCAACACAATATAATGAAACTTTAAGAAAACCAAAATATAAAATCGGTGACATTGTAAGAATATCAAAAATCAAGAACACTTCACTAAAGACTACGAAGCTAATTGGACAACGGAATTATTTACAATTTATAAAGTTCAAAATACTAATCCACGAACATATCTTTTAAAAGATAATAAAAATTTGCAGATATTTGGAGCGTTTTATGAAGCAGAGTTACAACGAACAAAACATCCTAATATTTACTTAGTCGACAAAGTACTACGTAGAAAAGGAACCCGAGCCTTCGTATCTTGGCTTGGATTCGATTCAACTCACAACTCATGGATCCCCAACAAAAATATCTTCTAATTACAACAGTGTAAGTTTTTTTTATACCTCGCAAAAATATTATTATTATTATTATTATTATTAATGTGTCTCTATATATATTTTTCAGCTCACTAAAAACAACACACGCAAGAAAGAAAAGAATGATTGTACTTACCCGTGCACAAGACCAGCATATTTCAACTCTGCAAACAACACAGCATCTTCAATTCTCCGCAGCTTGTTGGAAAAAGAACTACTTACCACTTTAAGAACGAAGATCATATCATTTTTCACTATTTCATATTATATAATTAATGTAAACCACAAATGATCAAATAAATATATTTTTTAAAAAATTTACACTGCACAATTTTAAAAAGCAACCACTGTCCACCGTCCATTTTAGTTCACAATTTGGACTACTTCTTCTTCTTCTTCTTCGGCATCCATGCCCGCATGATCACCACCCCCCACAACCTCTTCCTCCAGCGGCGGAAAATCGAGCAGCTCGATAGTGTCTGAGTCGATCGCTTGCAGCCGCTGAATGATTACTCCTAATATGTGGGGAGTTACACCATCCGAAACCAACTCCCGGCAATGCTGGCGGTCTCGAATGATCTCCAATAGTTCACAGTTGAACATATCTTGGTGTAAATTGCTCAACCCGTTAAACCATACGTCCTCCTCCACTTTGAGAGCGCTCACGGCAAAGTTTAATCCAAGCCTCTCTGCTCGCTCTCTCAGAGATTTTATCTCACCTAGCTGCTGGAGCTTGACAAAAAGGCTTCCATACATGGTCATAATGATAGAGTATAAGACGTCAACTGTGTTAATTTGAAACTGAGTGTTACTTCATAGCCAAGTGCTCTTATATATTGTGAATATCAAACTGCAAAAAGCTATTTTAAACATTTCACATGGAGCTCTGGGAACTGGCTTCAGATCTTGTTCTCTCATTAAAAATTACAGACTTGACTAATGACGGCTGAAACAAGAAACAAACACACCAAGATTCATTTCACACTTGCCTTATAAAACAGCGTAACCAGATTGAGATCATGAAGCAAGCCGGAACACAAAAATGTTAACATCATTTAAATTAAACAGACATAACATAGCGACAACGAGTAAAACAAGTTCACTCCCACGCTCTGGTGATATATGCTGTACTTAAACAGAGCCTAGCTTTACAACGCCACTTGACTTATTTTTTACAACGCCACTTGACTTATTTAGCGAGCGCGAGCAAAAAACTTTAACAACCATGCGTCACATGTGCGGAGAGCGCGGGCTGGTCTCACGCCTCGCCCGCACGGCGCGAGCAAAAAAAAAAAATGGAACAGATGCACGCCACATGTCTGGTAGCGAGCCAGCTATGTCGACCGCCTCGCCGTACACTCTCATTCAAAAGTTATGACACCCAAGACTCTCTCCACTTCCTTGAACAACTACCTAAATATAATTCAATAATCAATCAATAATTAATAGCCATGATACAGAACTGACCTCTGCTGTCCTCCCCATGCGAACACAAGGCGTGGTGGTCATCCTAGCCATTAGCCAATCACCTGATCCCACCTGGACCACGTGCTCGCTCTAAGGACCCATGACGTCATCAGGATTACGCAATTTCTGGTCATGATGATGCAATATTTGATGATGCAATATTTGGAGTCTAGCAAATCACACTACTGAGGATATTGCAGCGGCAATAAGAGACCGTCCTCGAGCTCACAAGCACTACCGTCGGCGTCCAACCATGGCCAATTTGGTGGCGTTTAAGAAATTTCGTGCCAAGGCACGGATTCTTATTCGCCAGAGCAAGAAACAATCCTGGGAACGGTATGTGTCTTCTATTACGGCACATACCCCCTCCTCTCAAGTGTGGACTAAACTACGACGCATTTCGGGACTTCAGACATCTTCTACTGTACCGGGAATTTCCATTGATAATGACTTGGTTACAGATCCTTAACGCGTTGCAAACCATCTCGCCTCGTATTTTGCGGATATATCCGGTTCCGGTAACCATGACCCTGCCTTCGTGGCCGCGAAGCGGAACGTTTCCAGCTTAGTTTTGCTTCCCGCGCTTCGGAGGAGTACAACGTGCCCTTTACGGAGTGGGAACTCCGCGGAGCGCTGGCGCTCTGCAGGGACACGTCTCCTGGCCCGGATAATATTCACAACCAGATGCTTAAACACCTTAACGATGAGAGCATTCGTTATTTGCTCAGGGTGTTTAATCGTATCTGGTTGGAAGGTGTGTTTCCAGCGCAATGGCAGGAAGGTATCATTATACCTATCCTGAAGCCCGATAAGGATCCCAAATTGACAGGGAGTTACAGACCTATTTGTATCACTAACGGTCTGTGCAAGCTCTCTGAGAGGATGGTCAATCGGCGCCTAGTGTGGATCCTGGAGAAACGGGGACTCCTGTCTGAATACCAGTGTGGTTTCAGGGCGTCTCGGTGTACCAACGACCATCTGGTACGCCTGGAGACCGCCATACAGGATGCTTTTCTCCGGAGACAGCACTTAGTCGCTGTTTTCTTTGACCTCGAGAAGGCCTATGACACCACTTGGCGTTACGGCATCCTCTCTACCCTGCATCAATGGAACGTCCGAGGAAACTTGCCGGTTTTTATTGCGAATTTTCTGTCCCTTCGCCTGTTCCGTGTCAGAATAGGGGGGACATATTCGCAATATCATATACAGGAAAACGGAGTCCCACAGGGATCGGTGCTTAGGGTAACAATATTTGCGATTGCCATAAACGGTATAGTCGCTGCTGCTAGTCCAGCAGTGGTACCGTCGCTATATGTAGACGACTTCGCTCTACATTATAGTGCGCAAAATATGGCGGTCGCTGAACGACAGTTACAACAAGCTATTCGGAGAGTGGAACGCTGGACACTGGAGCATGGCTTTCGATTCACAACCGCTAAGTCCTCGGTTGTCCATTTCTGCCGATCCCCCAGGGGCTCACATCTAGTGGGTTGTGGGTTGGCGACCACGGGGCCCCAGCTGAGTCCGGCATTGCTTCCACTTACTTGTGTCGGCTCCTCTCTTTCTTCTTTCCTGTCGACCTCCCTTGGTCAACTCTTGTTCTCTTCCGACCCCGACGGTATTAGGGTATCCGAGGCCTAGGGAGTCTCTTCCTTTCCCGCCTTCATTGGCCCTTGTCTCATCTTTTCTGATTCCCTCCTTCTGCGAGGGGTCAGCCTTCTTTTTCTTTTCCTTTTACCTCCTGCCTTGTGCTCAAGGCTCTTAAGGAGGCAGGGTGTATGTAGCCCCATCACTTCCGGTGCACCGTCGATAATGCTACACCCTCAGGGGCTCACGGCTGGTGAGTTCGGGCGTTGGCGACCCCGAGGGATTCCTGAGCTTGGTCCGTTTTCCCCTTTTTGTCCCTTCCCTTTGGGGCGGACCTTCTCCTCTCTCCCCTCTCCTCTCCTCTTTTCCTTATATTTCCTTTTCTCTTTAAGATTCCCGCACTGTTTTTGTTACTCGAATCACCGTGTATCTAAATTCCCTTTTACCATTTTTTTAAAGGCATTTTTGATCTATGTTGCATTTTGTAAGTCTCTTCGATCTAAATTACATCTCGCGATTGTTTTCAACCTCAATTGCATTTTGTAAAGATTGACAATCTAAATTGCTTTTTAGTAAGTCTTTCAATGCAGGCGTCAGGGCATTTTAGTGAGTATTTTGAATTTCAATTGCATTTTGTAAGTATTTTCAACCAAAACCGCATTTCGCACGAATTTTGAATCTAACTTGCATTTTGTTTGGTGGGCATTTTGCACATATTTTGATTCTCACTTGCATTTTGTGGGTATTTTGAATCTAAATTACATTTGTCAAGTATTTTCAATCTAAATTGCTTTTTGTAAGTATTGTCAATCCACATGAGTCGTTTGAATCTACCGTACATTTTGTAAGCATTTTCAATTTTAATTGCATTTTGTAAGTATTTTGAATTTCAATTGCACTTTGTGAATAATTTGGATTGGAACTGGGATATTTCAATCTGAATTGCATTGTGTATTTTCAATTTCAATTGCATTTTGTAAGTATTTTGAACCTCAATTGCATTTTGTACGTACTTTCGATCTCATTTGCATTTTGTAAGTATTTTGAATTTCAGTTGCATTTTGTAAGTATTTCGGCGCTACTTTGCATTTGTACGTATTTTGAATCTAGCCTACGTTTTGTGGGTCTTTTTCAATCTATTCTTTTTGTGCAACTTTTCGTTCTAAATTCCCTTTTGTAGGACCATATTGTGAGTTGTTTCCATGTGAGTTCCTTTTTGTACGTATTTTCAGTCTTCGATAATTTTGTTCTGGTTTCCATTTCATTATCATTTTCGCTATCACCCAGATCATTAGGGGCCGATAACCTCGATGTTAGGCCCCTTAAAACAACAATTATCATCATCATCATCATCATTTCTGCCGAAAGCGCACCCTCCATCCAGATCCTGAGCTTTATCTGGGCAATGTAGCTTTGCCTGTTGTTGCTGCGTACCGGTTCCTTGGGCTCCTTTTCGATCAGAAATTGACGTGGGAGCCACACGTGCGGTGTTTGAAAACTGCCTGTGCTAAGAAACTCAACATGTTGCGGTTTCTTAGCGGCACATCATGGGGGGCGGACCGCGCGGTGCTCCTACGTTTTTATAAGGCACTGATTTTATCTAGGTTAGATTATGGCAGTGTAGCATATGGTTCGGCCCGTAAGTCCGTGCTTGTTAAACTGGACAGTGTCCACCACGGCGATGTGAGGCTGGCGACGGGTGCCTTTCGGACAAGCCCAGTCGTCAGCTTGCTCGCCGAGGCTGGCGTACCTCCTTTACACCTGAGGCGCCAACAAGTACTGCTGACCTATGCTGCAACTATTCGACAGATGCCACTTCATCCAAGCTATCCATGTTTGTTTTCCAATCCGAATCGCCGGCTGTATGATGCGCTCGCCCGAGCCACTCGGCCGGCGGGGATTCGCTTGGATGACTTATACCGTCAGTTCCGATTTCCTTCTGTCTCCTGTATCGTCCGAGTACCTAGCAAGGCCCCTCCGTGGATGGTCTCTCGCCCTGATAACATCCTGGATCTGCACACCGGCCCCAAGTCGGACACGGACTCCTCCGTCCATCGGAGGCTGTTCCAGTCCGTGTTGAGCCGGTGTCCGGGATCAGGGCTTCTATCCACGGACGGTTCGAGGGTAAACGAGAAAGTAGGCTGTGCATTTGTGGTTGAGGATCGTCGGTTTCTCTTTTCACTTCCCGAGGCCTGTGGCGTGTACACTGCGGAGTTCTATGCCATCTTAGAGGCTCTGCGGTACACGTTATCAGACGATCACCAGCACTTTCTTGTGTGTACTGACTCTCTGAGTGCGCTGCAAGCCATCGATGTGTGTTTCCCGAAGCACCCGTTGGTCCAGCGTGTGCACGACCAGCACGTCAGTTCGCGTAACGCTGGAACCGGGGTGACCTTTGTGTGGCTTCCTAGCCACATGGGTATTGCGGGAAACGAGCTTGCTGATCAGGCGGCGAGAGAGGCAGTCGCACTGCCCTCGCTACCGTATAAGGTGCCTGCTAGTGATGTGCGCTCTCGGTTGCGGCATTCGATCCTGTCGCATTGGGAGGAGGCATGGCGTGCCACGCCTCAACCCAACAAACTGAGAGGCATCAAGGAGACAACGAAGTTGTGGAAATCTTCCTTCCGATCTCTCCGGAAGGAAGTTGTGGTACTCTGTCGACTCCGGATCGACCATGGGATTGCTACGCACTCCCACTTGCTGAAGAGAGAAGATCCCCCTGTGTGTCCTTGCGGCGCCCACCTAACCGTGGCACACCTTCTCTTGGAGTGTGTGGATCTGGCCGATCTGCGAGGGACTCTTAAACTGTCTAATACCCTCTCCCTTATTCTCCGTGATGACGGGCCGTCAGCTGACCTCGTCATCCGGTTCATGAGGGAGAGTGGTTACTTTTTTAAGTTTTAATGTGTAGTTACGACTGTTAATTCAGGTTAAATCTGTTTTATGTTTTCTATTGTGTTCATCTATTTTATTGTTCACTATGCCTTATTTGTTTCATCCTTTTTTTACCATCCACCTTTTATTTATTTTTTATTCAAATAAGGCATAATTTTTGGGGCTCACTGTCTGTTTTATAAGCACCATTTTCGTTTCATCCATGGCCGTGAGTTGTTTTTATCTACATCCTTTCATTTCACGCCATTTCATTTCATTAGGGGCCGATAACCTCGATGTTAGGCCCCTTAAAACAACAATTATCATCATCATCATAGTTGTTGGGGCTCACTGTTTATTTTATCTAAACCATTTTCGTTTCATCCATGGCAGTGAGCTGTTTTTGATCTTCATCCTTTCATTTCACGCCATTTCATTTCATCAGGGGCCGATAACCTCGATGTTAGGCCCCTTAAAACAACAATTATCATCATCACATCATTTTTTCGATCTAAATTACATCTCGCGATTGTTTTCAACTTCAATTACATTTTGTAAAGACTGACTATCTAAATTGCTTTTTGGTAAGTCTTTCAATGCAGGTAGCCGGGCCTTTTAGTGAGAATTTTGAATTTCAATTGCATTTTGTAAGTATTTTCAACCTAAACCGCATTTCGCACGAATTTTCAATCTAAATTGCATTTTGTTTGGTGGGCATTTTGCACATATTTTGATTCTTAATTGCATTTGTGGGTATTTTGAATCTAAATTACATTTTGTCAAGTATTTTCAATCTAAATTGCATTTTGTAAGTATTGTCAATCCACATGAGTCGTTTGAATCTACCGTACATTTTGTAAGCATTTTCAACTTCAATTGCATTTTGTAAGTATTTTGAACCTCAATTGCATTTTGTACGTAATTTCGATCTCAATTGCATTTTGTAAGTAATTTGAATGTCAATTGCATTTTGTAGGTATTTCGACGCTACATTGCATTTTGTACGTATTTTGAACCTAGCCTTCATTTTGTGTTTTTTTTTCTTCAATCTATTCCTTTTGTGAAACTTTTCGTTCTAATTTCCCTTTTGTAAGAACATTTTGTGAGTTGTTTCAATCTGAGTTCCTTTTTGTAAGTATTTTCCGTCTCACTTAATTTTCGTTCTGGTTTCCGTTTCATTATCATTTTCGCTCTCACCCAGATCATTAGGGGCCGATAACCTAGATGTTAGGCCCCTTAAAACAACAATTATCATCATCATCATCATCATCACTTTCAACTAGCCTGCTGTTGCTTTCAGGAAGCATGAAACTCCTCCCTCCGGTCGTCCCGCTGTGGGTGTTGCGTATGCCATGGTATCCTGGTAGATCGGAGTTTTCAAGTATAAAAGTTTCTGTTGCTATCAATATATCTGTTTCTTTCATGATCGTTTGAGGAATGTGAGGAATTGCATTTTTCATTCCTTTTGTGTTCCATAACAATATCTTAATCGAGCTGGTTTTACTCGAGAGATGCTTCTTCGTGTCTTTGTGAGATGCGAAATATTCTCAATAGGGCGTATTTGGGCCAGAATTCTGGGTCCGCTGTAATCGTGAGGTATTTGTAAGGGATTACTATTTTGAATGCCTTGTTTTGCACTCTCGTTGAGAGTTCCTCGCACTCTGTTTGTCCTTGGATTCCATGTTTGTGAAGAAATGCCTTCACTGTTTCTGTTGTCGTGCCTGCCTTTAACCTCCCTACATAAAGCTAGGCTCTTTTCTCTGTGGCTTGTAGTTCGTCTTCGTCCCTGAGAAAGACCTCTTCCGCTTTCGTTCCCATTAATACATGATTCTTTGGTTCCTGTTTCTGTGTCCTTCCATTACGTGTTATCTTTGCCCATGTATCATCGTTGGTTGGGTTCTCTTCTGTTCCTTCTCCTTGGTCAGTGTTGAGGTGATTCTCTACTAATACTGTCGTATTGTTGTCTGTAGTTTTACTATTTTGTAAGCTTTTGGTTATTTTCTCGTCTATTAATACGCTTAGTTTGTTGGTTAAAAGTCCATTAAGTGTTCTACTTTCTTCGTTAAGATCTCCGTGTCTTCTCTTCCTGTCATTTTCTCTTCGGGTTACGTATTTACGTTCAAAGACTCTCTGCAGTTATCGCAAATCCAACATAGTTTCCCGTTTCTTCTCTTTAGAATGTCGAATTCTCCTTGAGTTAGTCCAGTACATTATTTGTGGTTTTTTCTTTACAAGCGTCGTCACACTTAAGCGAGATTTCCACGTCCTCCTTGATACCTCTGTTGCAAGTGCTGCATATCGTCGTGCTCTCCTGTGTAGGTGGCATGGTGGTAGTCTGAGGGTAGTTGCAATATTCTTTGCTTCGCCAGTAGTGGTATCTCGCGGCGAAAGTTAGCAACTCACACAACGTAGATCGAATAGATGATAAATGCACTCTCGGAGTTGTATATCTTACACTAACACTCTTTGGCAATTATCCGTTGATTAGTTTTAGTTTTAAGTTTGCCTTTCATTTTCATCTTCACGATCACCCAAACCATCAGGAGCCGATAGCCTAGATGTTAGGCCCCTTAAAACAACAATTATCATCATCATCATCATCATCATCATCATCAATTAAAGAAACTATTATGAATTGCGCCAGACTATTATGCACTTACGTTGATCACTATAACGCCTCTTTAAAGCGGGACCAATCGTGTCAACGCACACGCAATCTTGTTAAGCGCATTCTTCCAGATATGAGAGCATGTAAAGGATACCTGCATAGGGCACCATCCCTTCTCAGAAATTGCCACTGAGATCATTGGATTAAAAGCAGGGCCGTGGAGAGCCGCCACGGGCCCTGGGGCTGGAGTCAGCCCGGGCCCCCCGCCCCCTCCCCTTCCTCTCTCTCTGTCCCTCATTGATAAGTCATATTCTATTATCCTGGGTTATACTGTAATAACAATAGTAATAATAATGCTGATAATAATGATTATTGTTGATATTATTATTGGTATTGTTATAAAATTGCATAAAGTAATTTAATATTACCAGACGCCTATTTTGCATAAAATAACAAAATCCTCATAATAACACTTTAAAAATAACGAGCTCGTCCTTGTGCAAACAGGAGGCTTTTGCCCTTACGGGATGTCTATAGGCTAATTTTATTCATTTATTTATTTATTTATTTATTTATTTATTTATTTTATTATGCTCGATTTGCGTGTCGGGAATGAATTTAATGTTTAAGACGTCAAATAATTCCACTGGAGATTAAAATCTTCCGAGCCTGGCCGGGTATCGAACCCAGGAATCTTCGGCCTAAGCCTAGTATGTTAATAATACCGTATTCCACAATCGCGCATGGTTTAGGATACCGTATTTGTGAGTGCGACGACCATGGAAGTAGCTGTTGATTTGACTTTAACAGGGGGCAGATCCAGAGGTGGCACTGATAGGACTGCAGCTAATATGCTTCCTAAATTCCTAGAGAAATGAGACTAAATTAACAGTGGCAACTATTGACGTTTTGAATTTGAACTACAATTTGAAATGTGTATTAACCAGGAATCAAACTTGGTTCACCAGGGTGAGAAGCAAGCAGCTGGACAGCTGTACTGTCTTATCCCTATGTAACATGCATAATATGAAATGTTTAAGGGTGGTAAGATTATGGTTTAATTAAATACTTCTCCAGTTCTGTATTTTACATGTATTGAAATAGCGAATGATTAAAACTTGGCTACAGTTTTAATTTAATCTACCAATATTTGCATTAAGATTCAGTGTCAACTTTCTATCCGTTCTTTGATAGATGCATAGAAAACAGAAACGTGTAACAAGCCACATGGGAATTGCGGGAAATGAGTTAGCGGATCAAGCTGCAAAAGAGGCGTTATCACTACCACCTCGACCAATGGAGGTACCCGCTAGAGAAATTCGCTCTCAGTTACGCCTACAAGATAGAGCTATTCTATTTTGATTGCGGGGAATCTTTCTTTTTTAGATCCAATGTGACGACTACCACTCATTGTCGATTATTTTATTGTTTGGATAACAAATCACCTACAAGTTCTGGCTTTTTGGGAGAGTCAGTGGCTAGCTGACCCACTGCCCAGTAAACTGAGAACGATCAAGGGAACTACTCGCGTGTGGCGGAGCTCCTTCCGGGCCCGGAGAGAGTCCGTCATTTTGTGTAGGCTAAGGATTGGTCATACAAGATCCACCCACTCGTACCTAATGAGAAGGGAAGACCCCTACTTTGTACCTGTGGAGCCGTTTTCACCGTGGCCCACATTTTCACAGAGTGTGTGGATCTTGCAGACTTACGAAGAAACCTTGGTTTGCAGATGACACTCAAACTTATATTAGCCGATTACGCGGTGGCTGCTGATCGCGTTATCCGCTTTATAAGTGAGAGTGGGTTAGGGCCAGCAATCTAAATTTTCCAGTGAACATTGACTCAACGACTTGTTCGTTTTTGAATGATAATGTTTTGATTTTCCGTAATTTTTTGTTTATTTTTATAATTTTTATTTTTATTTAATTTTTTGTTTTTGTTTTATTAATTTTTGGTCTTTTTAAATTTAGATGTCCACCTCAAAATTTTAAATGCAATTCAAAATTTGTATTCTTTAATCTGTGTTAAGAGGGGGCAGATGACCTCGTAGTTCCGCCCCTTAAAACAACAATAACTAACTAAAATATCATGGAAACAGTAATGGCCAGTACCGTAATTTCCTGGCCGTCAATCTTGATCTCCATGACCGGGGCACTACCTCACTGTCATGCAGCTACTCAATTGTTCTCACGAGGTTGAGTGCACCCCGTTCCAGCCCTCAAGTCAGTCTCTTAAATCACTGACGGAGCCGGAAATAGAACCCGGGGCGAGTGTGAGTCAGGCGCGTCGGCAACAATAATAATAATACCGAAGTTGAAGACGGGAAAGATGTGGACGGAAGAAAGAAAAGAGCAACACCGGCAACGTATGAAGGAACACTGGGCAAGGATCAAAGCCCAGAGAAGCCAGTTGAAATAACGTGGTCCTTAGTTGACCGATACGATTAAAGAAGACTATTATCAATAATAATAATATACTCTCTAATTTCATGCCCATCAATTTTGTATTTACTATTGCTTGTCAGTATGTGTTATCATCTCTGAACATTTGGAATATTTGGCTGAAACTTTTTATTTATCCCGGATGAGGTGTTTAATGACCAAATACATCTTCAGTTTGAATGTTGGTTTGTTTTGGTTTGGAGTCAATACTACTAGAGCGAATGGCATGAACATTCGTATGTAAGTAGAATGCAGCAATAACATAAAACTAGGCTACAAATTGAATTTGTATACAGAGGGATGAGGTGAGTTATAGGAAGCCTCATTTCCCTGCTGCAAGCCAATTGCGCAATCTGTACCCTTCTCTTGACATCGCAATACCAGGTGTGAGAACTTGCTGATCTGAGAATATCACACGGTGACATGTCCTGACATGGAAGTCGCAACATAGTGTACTGCTCGGGTCTAAGCTCTGGGAACTTGCGGGGTGAGGGGAAAGAGCAGGAAAGCATCAGGCGAGAAGAGAAGGGTCTGTCAACAGCCTACCATGATTTCTGTTAATCCTTTCTATTCCAATACTGCTGAAACAGGGCCGTTGCCCAAACCACTGTAGTGTTACGAATGAGTGAGTGAGTCACCGACCAATGTATTTGGTTCTGTACTATGCAAGGACCGAGAAACCTCATCACTCGTCAACACCACTTCTCATTGTCCGCGATGCACATTCCTGTCAGGTTCACGCAGCTTAGACCCAAGCAGTACAGTACCCTCTTAGCAAGTTGTCAATCTCTTCACACCGATAATGGAGTGACGAAATGTTATGCTGGCATGGATCATAATAAAAGGCAAAGGTTGGTCTTGAAACTCTAGCTCATCTGCTGGTTTGAATCCGGCCACGGGCATGGATGTGTTTATCTTCTCATTAATTGTAAGCCCGTTCAATGTCTATGACATAAGATATACATTACATTCATCTTTCCTCATCATGCCAAGACTGGCTGCGCGGAGCAGCGGAAACGTTCCAGCCTGCTGTGCTGACGGTTCAAGGATTGAATCTTGGCGCTGTCAGTTGACATTTGAGGATGCGCAAATGTGAGGGAGCCGTGTGAGTAGATTTACTGGCACGTTGAAGATCCCTTGGCGTCTGTAAAAGCCTCAGTAGTTTAAAGGAACGCAAAACCAATAACATCATTACGTTATAAAAGACTTATAATACAAGTAAAAATAAATTACATTGAAGCTGGCCGTATGGCTAAAAAGCGAAGGCCAAAAGGCAACAAATATTTCTAAAAAACATCCTTCTTAGGAATTTGCGTGCTGGTTGATAGATTGTTTTTCTTATGAGCTGTTTAATGTTCATTTTTGTGACCCCAAGTGTCCTCCCTTAAAACTACCTAATTCTAAGCAGAACAATGGACTGGGTACAAATTGCAAAATTGCATGGGTGTTGTCCAAACAGGGTTCGAGAGTTTAGCCATAATTTCACTAACTACTGTCACCAGTCTATTTGTTTCCCTTAAATCGCAAACCCGACAACGACGGGTACGAAGAGCTAGTCCAAGATAAAAACAAGAGCCAGAGTTAATTTAATATCCAAACATTTCTTTATTTTTTTCTCCTTCCGAATATTAGCCAACTGTTGTTCAGGTCCGTCAGCGTAATTTATTATAGCCTACCTGCATTTCCAAATCAAAGACTTCAAACCTATCATGGTTCACTTCCTTCAATTATTGTCTTCTTTCCCTTGTAGCCCGCATTCGATATTTATAACTGAAAGTAACACGTAAGCTAACGCTTATGGGCAGATGACCTCGTTGTTCCGCCCCCTTAAAACATCAACAACAACGACCATCATCAAACTAACGATGACCTTTAATAGCAATTCACACTCTGAAAATCGTAATGATTTTAAATTTGAGAATATCCTCGTTCTCATGTTAAGGCAAAGGCTTTCGACCAAGTCAATTACTCTTTTGCAAGCCGGAGTTTATAACATCTGCGTGCTGCGTCCACATTAGAATATGTCATATTCGCAGCGTTTATCTATTTTTGTGATGCTACTAATGCTGCCAGTTGGCTTACGAAAGCTCAGCTTGTTTCCACTAATATTGTTTAGCATAGAGTATATGGCGATAAAAATAATAATGATAATACATCTAATTATAATATTAATAATAATCATAATTCTACTACTAATAATAAAGATAACAATAGCGGCAAATGAGATTTCTCAGTTATTAGGTAATGTCGGATACAAGACGTAAGCCATAAAGTGATAATCAGACAGTTAAAATGGCTTGGTGCGACCGGGGATCTTCGGATCGAAACTTTTTCAAATCGTTTCCCTGCCTATAGGCTGCTACAGTCGTAAGAAATACAAGCCTCCTAACAATAATAATAATGTTTTCTTAGTTCTTTATAGATGAACATTTTCCTTAGTCCACATCTATTTTATGTACGTTCGGCAATGGAAATACTCTTACATCACGCATCATATATATCCAGCATTTATACAGAGCGAAAATGAATTCCAGTGTGGACGAAGATTAAATAAACTATTTTCTTACCTATACAATGTAAATGGAGTGAACGCACGGCACACAAAGATCACTAGAAACAAAGCAACGTGACGCTTCAAACACAGTCACAGAGGAGACTAATCTTCAGAATTGCGACAGGTAATGGTGAGGAAATCAGTTTCAAATTTGGTATACAAACGAAAGAAGGCTGTCAAGTAAGTTAAATTTAGAACCGAGGTATGCGCCCCTCACCACAGGTACATATTCTGAGAACTACGGTATTGTATGACTACGTTCGGGTGCTCTGGTTCAGCTGTTTCCAGGGTGCTCTGACTAAAGTATTTGACCTAGCCTATGTTATTGTTCTTGCGCCATTTTGCACAGACGTTGATTGTTTCAGCAAATAATTGTCTGTGATATATTTTAGTCATGAAAGGAATACTTTGCCCGGCTGGGCCCCCCTCCCAGAGCCGGGCCCCGGGGCTGCAGCCTCGCCTGACCCCCCCTCTCGTCGGGCCTGATTAAAAGATATCCTCCATCCTGAAACTACAGACAAAGGCCAGGGATGCAGGTGTGCAACATAGATATCCCGTCAACTGGGGCTACATTGGTCCTTACAAGGCTACTTTGGACCACTTGGAAATACATTTTTTTGATTTTTAGTGAGTACACATACGTCAACATTTGCACGCATTACCTATCCTAAATCATAGGAGGCAGCACTAGCAAGAAAAAAGAGAAAATTGACGATAGACATTTAATGACGATACCAGTCGTAGCCTGTCTGGTTGGGAATAACCAATTGAAGCGGGAGAACCCGTCAGTGCAAACTAGCGCAGATTGGTTTTCCTGTGCAGAACGAGGGATCGGGCCGATAAAGTCGATATACAGCTTCTCCATAGGTCTGGAAGCCGGTTTAGATGACAACAAGCCGATCCTTGTGGAAATAGGGGGCTTACTGATATTACACAATGAGCAGTTTCGAATCATCTTTCTAATATCCCCATCCATTCCTTTCCAGATGAAGAATTCACGGATCTTGGCACGCGTCTTAAATACACCAAGATGACCCCCCCCCCCGATAGGGGACTCATGATAATACCTGAACTTCTCAGGAATGAGAATCGAAGGCAAAACAATTTTGGGGATACGGTCATGGCGAGAAGAACAATACAACATGCCATTTCTCAAGGAGTAGGGTTTAATAACCACACCAGCATTTATCCGATTAATCAAATCTGAAATAGAGGGGCCTTCCTGCTGATAAGATGCTACATCTTTAAATAACATAGGAGAATCACTCAGAATTGCATTCACAGAATTACAGAGGGGAACAACTTGCTCGGTGTCATCAGAACCACTATTTTCTACAGGAGATTCTTCATAGATCCTACTCAAACAGTCAGCGATTGCGTTTCCCGTACCCCGAATGTGACTGACCGTGAACTGGAATGACAGGATTCTAGCTGCCCATCTAGCAATTCTACCAGTCCTACGGGGTTTGCCCAATACCCAGCTCAACGCCTGATTGAGCACACCCCTTTCCTGCTCGAGACCGACAATGTACATTCTAAATTTCTCTAGGGCAAAACAGCTAAACCTTCTAGTTCAGCGTCGGTTAACATTCTAAGAATATATGCGATGGGCTGCCTACCAAGTTCCGAGTCTTGCAGTAGGACACAACCAACGCCACGACCAGACGCATCAGTTTGTACGATGAACCTTTTACCAAAATCAGGGATAGCTAATACAGGGGCATTAGAGAGGGCAAGCTTCAAAACGTCAAAGGCTGCTTGCTGAGCGGGACCCCACTCAAACTTTACAGCCTTCTTACGCAGCTGATTTAGGGGAGCAGCACGGTCTGCAAAGTTGTTGGTGAACTCGCGAAAAAAAAAGTTCACCATGCCTACAAATCGGGCTACACCCTTGGCATCCTTAGGCGGCTTGAAATCCCTGACGGTCTGAGTTCGAGATTGGTCGACGGAGACACCAGACTCCGAAACGATATGCCCCAAGAAAGAAATGTTGGGCTTAGCAAACGAAACCTTGGACAATTTGACCGTAAGGCCCGCGTCACGCAACCGATCAAGTACAATCTTTAGATGATCCATATGCTCCTCAAAGGACTAAGAATATATAACCACATCATCGATATAGTGATGAGGATGCGAAAGGAGATTTAATATTGAGATCAGAATTTGATAGAGCTTTGGAAGACTTAAGCAGGAACAAAGCACCAGGCATAGATAATATACCGATTGAGTTGCTACGCTGCATAGGAGATGAAGGTCTGATGAGGTTATTTCACTTGGTGTGTAGGATTTATGAGACAGGTGAGGTATCCACTGATTTCAAGAAGAATGTAATCACCCTTATACCAAAGAAATTGGGAGCTGACAGATGTGAAGATTACCGTACAATCAGCTTGATTACTCATGCTTCAAAGATCCTGTCTAGAATAATTTACAAGAGGATTGAAAGCCAGATAGAAACGGAGTTGGGTGAAGACCAGTTTGGTTTCAGGAGAAATGTAGGAACGAGGGAAGCTGTACTAAGTCTTAGGCTGATTTTGGAAGGTAGAATAAGGAAAGATAAGAGAACGTTCATGGCATTTGTAGACTTAGAAAAGGCTTTTGATAACGTTGATTGGACTAAATTGTTTGACATTTTAAAATCTATTGGAATAAAGTACAGGGATAGGAGGGTAATCTACAATCTATACAGAAACCAGACAGCAGTCATTCGAGCTGAAGGACATGAGAGAGAAGTAGATATTCAGCTTGTGTTAGGCATGGCTGCAACTTATCACCCATACTTTTCAATCTTTACATTGAACAAGCAATGAAGGAAATCCGAGAAAAATTTAAAGTGGGAGTGAAGATTCAAGGAGAAATAATTTCAACTCAGCGATTTGCTGATGACATCGTCATCTTGGCTGACAAGCCTGAGGATTTGAATGAGTTTTTGAGTGGTATGGACTCCGTCTTACGGAAAGAATTCATGATGAAAATTAATAAATGTAAAACAAAAATACTGGAATGCAGCCGAAATAAATCAGAAAACTCTATGGAGATCAAATTGGCAGGTGAAAAGCTGAAGGAAGTAGGAGACTTCTGTTACTTAGGAAGCAGAATAACCAGTGATGGACGAAGCAAAGAGGATATAAAAAGTAGGTTGGCTCAGGCAAAGAAAGCATTTCTACAAAAAAGGATTCTGTTGACATCGAATATAGATTTAGGTATTAGGAAGTCATTTCTGAAAGCCTTTGTCTGGAGCGTGGCGCTCTATGGAAGTGAAACTTGGACTATTGGTTCAGCAGAAAAGAGGAGAATTGAAGCATTCGAAATGTGATGTTACAGGAGAATGATGAAGATCAGATGGGTAGATAGGGTTACAAACGAAGAGGTATTAAGACGAGTGGGAGAGGAGAGATATTTCTGGCGACTGCTAATGAAGAGAAGAGATAGATTAGTAGGTCACCTACTAAGACACCCAGGAATAGCACGCTTAGTTATGGAAGGAAGGGTCGAGGACAAGAACTGTAGGGGTAGACCAAGGTTAGAATATGTTAAACAGATTGCCTCGGATGTAGGGTGTGGTAGCTATGTAGAGATGAAACGATTAGCTCAGGACAGGGAGGTATGGAGTGCTGCATCAAACCAGTCAAAAGACTGAAGACTCAAACAACAACAACGAGATAGTGATACATAAACTTGAATTTAATTTCAGAAAAAAATGTATCCAGGAGTCTGCCCAACACAGCGGCTTCGGTAGACAGACCAAAAGGGACACGGGCATATTCGTAGAGATTCCAATCCGTGGCGTAGGCGGTTACATGTCTAGATTTAGGAGAAAGGGGAATTTGGAAATCAGCAGAATTGAGGTCGAGTATCGAGAAAACCTTAGCATTTCTGAACCACCCGAAGCACGTGTGTAGGTCAGGCAATGGGATGGACTGAAGGACCACCTTCTGATTCAGAGCCCTGTAATCCACTACAGGTCTGAATCCGCCATTAGGTTTAGGTACTGCACCCGAATTCTCCAATCGGCACCTATATCCGCTGAGATGAAAAGGATTGCAGACACACAAATACCCAGCTCAATATATCTTACCGTGGTCTGCTAAGTAAGAATTGGGAATTCTAGGATCACATAGTGTATATTTAAATAGTACTACCTGAACAGCTACATACTTCCACTATTATTTACCTTTAATAGTGAATTCGAGGAACTCCGATCTCGAGGGGTTTTAAGGTCTAACTATAGTGGGCGCCTGTAGCTAACCAGCAGTGCCATTTACGAAGATTATAGAATGGGTAAGCGATCAGTTAAAATAAAATTGACCGAGTCACTAAAAAGTGCCAGCCGTTTATCACTAAGGAACGATACATGAAATGTCCCTATCGCAAATAATCTGACTTTGTGTCCCATTTTACACTTCAAAAAGTTAACACAAAAGAAATCAAACTGACAATAACTATGTCCTGAAAGAAAAATAAATTTGGAGAATTCGGCACTCTATTCGAGCCCTTATTCCTCCCAAGAATAAATCTTGTGCATAACTGTGCATCACAATAAACATGAAAATGATTTACAAAATATCAAACCTTTGCTTTTGGCAAGCTGAGTTCTGCTCGAATCCTTCAAACACAGCTGTTCCAGCCACCTGTGGTCCGCCCGTGATGTAACCAGCGAAACTAGGTCAATGGCCAGAGTGATGACCTCGCCTCGCTCTCCTGGCTCCTTCTCGGTTCGTCGGCTGCCCTTCAGCTTATCGTGATGAATCTTCATGCTTCGTTGGCTTGTCGAGTTCCATTCTGAGTTTTAGAGTATCGCGTGGTTGGTTCACCGCGATTTCCATATTTGTCAAAGTTTTCTGGACTTCATTGTAGATTAATGTGCTTCAGTTTCCCTACATAAATGCAATTAGCAGCAAGTTATTATCTGGTTAAAGTGTAAACCGATATGACCTCCCCTTTGCCTGACTATAAGTTGCATTTTAACACGGGTATAATTATGGTAATACCTCCGTAGAATACTGCTCTGATGTATTAAGTATTTGCTGCAGTAAAATTTTTCTGTAATACCGTCGTGTAGAATAGCAGTTTTGTACTACAGGCTTCATGGTATATTTCCTTCTGCTTGCAGTGAAGTTTGCCGTATGAATGAACAGGCTCCGCTCGTACGCTGTGTGTATTGGAAAGCTGCAAGTTCGCCTAGCAATGCTGGCTTGCACGGTGAGAGCTCTGCCTCACGCAAATGCACCGCCTTCTGAAGCCTCGCGCTTCGCTTACTATGCGTTGCACTGTTATAATAAATCTGTTTCCGGACTAGGTCCTACTCAGACCTGGTCAATGTACAGCAGGGGTGTCAAACTCAATTTTGAAGAGGGCCATATATTAAATTTAGAATGTGTAGGCGGGCCAGATTCAAATAAAAAAAAATGTACTGAATTATTATAACATTTTATTTACTTAATTATATAGTATATAATATACGGTCGTTAAAAATCATATCAAAGTTATAAAAGAGGGTAATTATTTTGAGCTCGAGGATCCAGATACCTAACTTCTCTTGTTTTTGACAAGCTCATTGATGTCAGGTATCATATTCGTTGTAATTATTTTAAGAATTTATTGGAGATGTTCATTCGTTAGTCTTGTGCGATGTTTGTTCTTATTTATTTTCATGACTGAAAACATCTGTTCACATAAATAGGTGCTACCAAACATGCACAGAATGCGTGCTGCATGCTTTTTTAATTGCGGGTACTTATCCAAAACTTGAAATATTGTGTATAAAATGTAAGAGTGTTAACCTCTTTAAATTTTTCTTTCAAAATACTGTCTGATTGAAGATCTATCTACTCCATTTGCAAATGAACTGGTGCCTGTGAAGCTTCAAAATTGAATGGATTGTTGAAAATTGGGAATTCCATTTAATTCATTTTGTGGAAGTCTTCAAAACGATTGTTGAATTCCGTGATCAGATTTTGCAGAAGTTGAGAATATTGATCCAATTTATTTTGGTTCACCGTGCCAAATGATTTTAAATCAGGGAAATGATCCAAAGTTTGATTTTTTTACCTGATTTTTCCACAGCCACAACTTGGTTTCAAAGGCTTGAATACATGAATACATTTGAGTGACAATCAGATTTTTACCCTGTAACTTTACATTCAGATCAGTCAAGTGTTTATTCACATCTACTAAAAAGGCACAATCAACCCACCACTCATTGTCATAATCAATTGGGTTGCCTTTTTCTAACATGAAAGCTTGAATAGGATCACGTAATGCAAAAAATCTTTCTAAAACTACTCCTCGACTGAGCCAACGAACTTAGGTGAAATAAGGGACATCAGAAAACTTTTCGTCCAAATCTTGTAAAAACAGCCTGAACTGTCGGTGATTTACTCCTCTGCTCCTTATAAAATTTACTATTTTAACTATAGGTTGCATGACATGGTCCATTTTTAGCCTATTTTCAATTTTGAAAAAAAGGCTTATGAGATCACCTTTTGTCCGTGTGTGTGTGCGTGTGTGTGTGTGTGTGTGTGTGTGTGTGTGCGTGTGTGTGTGATTCGTGTGTGTGTCCCCCCCTAATAAAATCGAAACGGCTGGAGCGATTTCAATGAAACTCGGGAAGTTCATAGCACTATTCCCGGCGACCTCGACCGTGCCCTTCAAATTTGGTTATGCCTCTCCAATCCAACATGGCGGCTGTGCGAAATATTTCACTAGCATTCAATATCTCCGAAACTATTACCGATATCGCCCTGAAATTGTGTACGGTGATAAAGGGCACTACTAGAAGTTCACCTATGCGACTTTCAAAAACCTGGTGACTACAAAACTAACATGGCGGCCAAGCGAAGTTGAGTCATTTAAATAGACTTTTCTCGCGATTTAACTATCTAAATGTAATGAAACTTGGTACAGCAAATGTTCATACACATTGTAATGCACTGGAGTCTAATTTAGTTAAATTGTTTACATAACCTCAAAATGGCGGCTGTGCGAAATATTTCACTGACATTCTATATCTCCGAAACTATTATAGATATCACTCTGCAATTTTGTACGGTGATAAAGGGTACTGATACAGGTATACCTATGTATATTTCATAAACCTGTAAAGTACGATACGAACATGGCGACCAAGCGAATTTAAAATATTTTAATAGACTTTTCTCGTGATTTAACTCTCTGAGCACAGTGAAATGTGGTACAGTAATTGATTTTGCAGATTGTAATGCACTGCCATCTAATTTAATTCAATTGCTTACATAACCTCAAGATGGCGGCTGTGCGAAATTTTAAAATTAAGTTTTAATTTCTTGTGTCGTAATCATGCGATCGAAGTGAAAGTTTGAATAATGAACCTAGGCAATAATTGTCCTTGAATGGTACATAACTCTATGGCCTATACACATAACACTCCTAAATGGTGAGCTCCCGAAATATTTAGACGGTTCTCAATATCTATGAATCTTTTACAGCAACCAAACTGATTTTTTTAATGTTCATAGAGACTATGAACATATGTTCACCTATAGGACTTTCAGGAACCTGGTGAGCACAAATCCAACATGGCGGCGACGCGAAGTATAAATATTTAAATGGACGTTTCTCGCGAATTAACTATCCGAGTGCCGTGAAACGTTGCACGTTAAATGCTTATACAAATGTTGATCCACTGGCATCTAATTTATTTCAATGGTTTGCATTATCACAAGATGGCTGCTGTGCGTAATTTTAAAATCTCGTTTTTACTTCTTGTTGTCTAATCATGCGATTGAAGTTTGAATACCACACGTACACAATAATCTTAATGTAATAGTACAAAAATAAAAATCCAACCTGGTGACCATCTGAAATATTTAGATGGTTCTCAATATCTACGAATCTGTTACAGCAATTAAACTGAAATTTTGTATGTTGATTATGGTAGTTAACATATGTAGGATATATGAAAATAGGCTGTATAGTTCTTCACGGAACTACTTGTTAAATGTTTGGATGCCAATGATTCCTGATGAATTATACAGTGAAATCCCACAAAATTCCTTGATGTTTTCTGTTTTAACTTAGTTACAACGCCCGAATGTTTGCCAGCCATGGCAGGAGCGCCATCCGTAGTTGTGCTGCCAAGTATATTCCAGTCGAGTTCATATTCTGCTATCAAATGCTCAATTGCAGAATAAATATCATTTGCTCTTACCCCCAGGGGCTCACATCTTGTGGGCGTGGGTTGGCGACCACGGGGCCCCAGCTGAGTCCGGCATTGCTTCCACTTACTTGTGCCGGGCTCCTCTCTGTCTTCTTTCCTGTCGACCTCACTTGGTCAACTCTTGTTCTCTTCTGACCCCGACGGTATTAGGGTATCCGAGGCCTAGGGAGTCTCTTCCTTTCCCGCCTTAATTGGCCCTTGTCTCATCTTTTCTGATACCCTCCTTCTGCGAGGGGTCAGCCTTCTTTTTCTCTTCCTTTTACCTCCTGCCTTGTGCTCTAGGCCCTTAAGGAGGCAGGGTGTATGTAGTCCCACCACTTCTGGTGCACCCTAGATAATGCTACACCCTCAGGGGCTCACGGCTTGTGAGTTCGGGAGTTGGCGACCCCGAGGGATTCCTGAGCTGGGTCCGTTTTCCCCTTTTGTCCCTTACCTTTGGGGCGGACCCTCTCCTCTTTCACTTTCCTATATGCCTTTCATGGCTCTCCTTCCTTCCAAGTCCCTCAATCCGCCTTCTCCGAGGGTTGAGGGCATTTCTTTTCCTTCTGTCCTTTTATTTGCCTTATTCTCCTTTAGTTTTCAATTTCTTCTTCTAGTATGTAGGTTAGTAGTTAGTTTTAGTTTTATGTTCGCTTTTCATTTTCATCTTCACGATCACCCAAACCATCAGGGGCCGATAACCTAGATGTTAGGCCCCTTAAAACAACAATTATCATCATCATCATCATTTGCTCTTGTACGCACATCAAAAAAAGTTTTGCATCACCTCGGTTCCAAGAGTTCCGGAACCGTTAAATACAAAGGGAATAGAGATCAACACAAACAACATTTCAGCTCGTTTTATTGCTCATGAGACCCACACATTGCATGTTGTACCATCATACAGCTAGACTTTCAGCATTTGTGGTCCAGATTGCAGTACACACCACTACCTCTAATACCCAGTAGCACGTCCTCTTGCATTGATGCATGCCTGTATTCGCCGTGGCATACTATCCACAAGTTCATCAAGACACTGTTGGTCCAAATTGTCCCACTCCTCAACGACAATTCGGCGTAAATCTCTCAGAGTGGTTGGTGGGTCAAGACGTCCATAAACAGCCCTTTTCAACATATCCCAGGCATGTTCGATGGGGTTCATGTCTGGCGAACATGCTGGCCACTGTAGTCGAGCGATGTCGTTATCTTGAAGGAACGCATTCACAAGATGTGCACGATGAGGTCGAGAATTGTCGTCCATGAAGACAAATGCCTCTCCAATATTCTGCCGATATGGTTGCACTATGGGTCGGAGGATGTCATTCAGGTATCGTAAAGCCGTTTCGGAGCCTTCCATGACCACCAGTGGCGTACGTCGGCCCCACATAATGCCACCCCAAAACATCAGGGAACCACCACCTTGCTGCACTCGCTGGACAGTGTGTCTAAGACGTTCAGCCTGACCAGGGTGCCTCCAAACACGTCTCCGACGATTGTCTGGTTGAAGGCATATGCGACACTCATCGGTGAAGAGAACGTGATGCCAATTCCGTGGGGTCCATTCAGCATGTTGTTGGGCCCATCTGTACCGCGCTGCATGGTGTCGGGGTTGCAAAGCTGGACCTCGCCATGGACGTCGGGAGTGAAGTTGCGCATCATGCAGCCTATTGCGCACAGTTTGAGTTGAAACACGACGTCCTGTGGCTGAACGAAACGCATTATTCAACATGGTGGCATTGCTGTCAGGGTTCCTCCGAGCGGCAATCCGTAAGTAGCGGTCATCCACTACAGTAGTAGCCCTTGGGCGGCCTGAGCGAGGCCTGTCATCGACAGTTCCTGTATCTCTGTACCTCCTCCATGTCCGAACAACATCGCTTTGGTTCACTCTGAGACGCCTGGAAACTTCCCTTGTTGAGAGCCCTTCTTGACACAAAGTAACAATGCGGACGCGATCGAACTGCGGTATTGACCTTCTAGGCATGGTAGAACTACAGACAACATGAGCAGCGTACCTTCGTCCTGGTGGAATGACTGGAACTGATCGGCTGTCGTACCCCCTCCGTCTAATAGGCCCTGCTCATGCATGGTTGTTTACATCTTTGAGCAGTTTTAGTGACATCTATGAACAGTCAAAGGGACTGTATCTTGGATACAATATACACAGTCAACGTCTATATGCGGAGATCTGGGAACCGAGGTGATGCAAAACTTTTTTTGATGTGTGTAGTACCTGTCAATGGGACGCACTTTAATAGTTCTTCAGTTATTTCAAAGTTACTGTTAATACCTCGTATAAAAACAGCAAGTTGAGCTTTATCCTCAGTATCAGTGCTCTCGTCAACAGCCAGTGAAAAGTTTGTAAATTCCTTAATTTTCTCCTTCAATTGAAGAACCAAATTTTGAGATAAATCATTTATTCTTGAAGCAACAATGTTTCTTGACAGCGAAATATTTTTAATTATTGACTTTTGAAATGGAAATGAAACATCGGCCACTTTCAACATGCAGTCTTTAATAAACTCACCATCAGTGAAAGGTTTTGATCTCTTCGTGATTTCTAATGCAATAATAAAACTTGATTTCAGGGCATCTTCGCTCTCAGTATTAGCTTTAGTAAACATCGATTGTTGACCTTGAAGTTTAGATTTTAAAGATGACAATGTGTCCATTCTTATTTTTTCAGTGTAACAATCGAATTTTGATTTATGATTCGTATCATAGTGTCTCTTCAAGTTAAACTCCTTACAAACAGCAACTGTTTGATTGCAAATCAAACACAGTGGTTTACCTTTCCATTCTATGAAAAAATATGCAATTTCCCATTTAGACTGAAAAACTCTGCACTCACTATCAACTTTACGTTTTTGTGACATTATGCCAAAATCGTAACAATTATGGAACTCGACACAACAATTATGGATATCGCATGCGCACGACACAAACAAATGCACAATACCTTCACAATCACTGGACTTCACAATCACTATGTCGCAGTACAACTAAATTAACTAAAATATTTCTCCGACCGTATCGCTTCGATTCAAGGTTTCTCAATATACTAAAGGTTGGGCCCGACGCGTTACGAGCTACCATTGGTTGACGAAGTGACGTCACCGTAGGAGCAAGCTAGCTTCACGCTCGCTTCGCGCCGTCATACAAGCAATACTGAAAGACGTAACAGAAATAAAACAATATTTTTAACTAGCTTAGCATTGCTCATGGTAAATCGCACACGGGCAATAAGCATGGGTCAAGACGTAGTAACGGCTTCTATTAAAAAAGCGGTGGTAACATAACATCTGTGCTCGTTAAATCATGCACCACGGCCTCAAGGAATCCTGAATCTACTGTAGTCTGGAGATTGTAGATTCGAATCACGGCGCTGGCAGCAGCTATCCTGTGTGTTGTTTTTCCCCGCGTTTTCCCACACTCCCTCCAGCCAAATGCCGGGCTAGTACCTTACTTCAAGTCCCGGGGAACCTACCTCATCCCTGTTCCTAATACAGTTACACACACTACTGGTCGTCACAGAAATACAGGTTATCAGACAAGTTCAACACACACCCAACTACACTGGGCTGATGACCAAGATGTCCCTAGTCCCTCAAATGAATTAACGCCACAACAAACATAACATTGAAATGATCGATGTATGATTATTTATCATCGTGTTTGAAATTATTTTTCAGTGTTGCCTAAGCAATCGAAATGTAATGTTTTCAGTCTGTCAACACGATTGTACCCAATTGTAGTGGGTGGTTTTCTAATCATGAAAAAATTAATTGAAATTTACATTAATTTACATGAAATATACATTAATTTCATGTAACTTTTTCAGGATTAGGGAACCACCCACTACAATAATTGGGTACAATCGTGTTGATAGACTGAAAACATTACATTTCGATTATGAGTATTGATGAGTGATGCTCAAACACCCACCAGTGATCATAACAGTGCATGGATACAAACTATTCAGCACTCGGACTCGGAACTACACTACGCGTATTTTATTAACACAGAAATTATCAAAACACTTGTGGATAAGCAATTCAAACTGCAACTCTCATTTTAGAATCATCGTTCATTCTACAGCAGATGTACAACAAATTACTCACAAAATAACAGTCATTTAACTCATATGCTTACCTTTATTGTAGAGACTGGGGTTTCGGGTCTTGGGCGGTGTTAACCCTTGACGATGCAAGCCATTTGCGTGCTTTTCGTTGCTCCGCAACCGCGACCTTTGCTTCTTTCGCCCTAGCATTCAAATGCCGCATAGGCTACGAGAAATATTCTAGTTCTGGCGTATATTTTTACAACCTCTGTTGGCACATCAGGAAAATTCTTGCTTATTATTTTACATAGTTTTCCCATAATATTAAGATCCCGTGAAAGAGCACCATTTCTATGAATGTCCGTAAAAGTTAACTCAGACTGTTTTAATTTTATTTAGCCATTCACTTGATGGAACGAGTAGACCACCACGTGTCAAAACTTCGATCCATCCTTCAGGTGCTGTATCGGAAGAGACAGGGTATTTGCCCTGTCGGGCATCCCATTGATCGATCATTATCACGTCCTCGGTAGGCGATATAGCCAGCGATGTAGCGGAATCCTTAAACAGAACAATCATGTCCCATCGTTACCGGGTGTGGATCATTTGTTGTGCTGTTTTCCAGAGTAATGTCTCGGATCTCTCTTTCACCGTCAATCATACGGAGTGCTTCAGACATATCTGGCAGAAACTCTTAAGAGTTTAGATGTTAGTACCTCGCCATCAACCTCTGGTGACACCGTAGCTTTGTTGGACAAGGGAATAGGCCTATCAACCGAATTCGCGCTTAGTAGAATCAAGCGCAATCGGGATTTTACGTCTGTTGGCAATGGATGGTAGTAGAAATGTCCAAGTTCTCTTATCTGAGAGAATATATTTTCCAGACAATCTTGGTTGAGTCGTGCTGCCAAAATGTACTTCACATTCATTGATTGAAGATCACTAAAAAGTCAAAATAATGACCGAATTGTGGTCGCGAATCCTTTCTGGAACGGTAGAAAATGTTTTGTTTTCCCTACTTTCATACTTTCTTAACATGCATATAACCTCCTCAAAAGCTTTTCTTGGGTTTTAAGGTCCTTCCCATAACCACACGCGAGTTTTTTTTAAATCATTTTGGCATTAAGAATACCATAGCAGTCATTTAACAGCTGTATGAATGCGGCAATATGCTCCTTGTCTGGCATAAGGTAGCGGATAGCTGCGGCAGTGCGGTTTGAAAACAACTGCGTTGCCAAATATACTCGCTGGCACTCCCTTCCTTTAACATTTAGATGATGAAGTGAGAAAAAAACAAACCCCTGGCACTACAGCCCATGAAGGGCCTAGGCCTACCAAGTGACCGCAGCGCAGCCTGCAGATATTGGGGTGACGCGTGATCAGCGCATCGGGTCCCCTCGGCCGTTAATCTTGGTTTAGTGATCGGGGCGCTGCCTCACTGCCAGACAGCTACTCAATTGTCCTCACGAGGCTGAGTGCACCCTATTCCAGCCCTCACGTCAGTTTCTAAAATTCCTGACGGAGCCGGGAATCGAACCTGGCAGCCGCGCTACTGCAACACCACGGGGCCAGCTGATGAAGTGAGAGCGTAGGGCAAATCTTAATTTCACCACTATCTAAAGTCAGCAACTTTTCAATGGTTCCCTTCGTTACCTTAATGTTACCCGGAAGAGTCAGTCCATCATCAATGAAATGGTTTCTCATTAATTTATAAAGGTGTGGGACATCTGCAAGTACCGTACCCACATTCTTTTCTCAGGGACTCGTGGGTTGGGGAAACATGTGTTGGTGTGTGTAACATTAAGTTCATTCCACACAGTACAACACTGTACTCAACATCTTCTAGAGAGGCAATTACTTCTTTCAGCAAACCTGCCGTCATTGCACAACAAAATCATAAAATATTGGCTGTTTCCACTTAGCAAATAGTCCTCGAACCATGACTACTTGTACATTACTGTGAGGTCCAATAATGTGATCTTCATCTTGAGCGTAACATATCCTACTGTCAACGTTCATTTCATCAAATGATAAAATACACACACACTCCAAGCTGGTGAACCGCTCTGCTTGCGCTTTCATCAGTTGAAGCACATCGTTCAGAATTCCTGCTCGACAACGGAGGGAAACGATTCACCCATATCTTTAAAGTTGATATTCCGGGCAATGGAAATCCTTTATTTCTTAAATAAATGTAACACTTTCTGGAAACTGCACGTAGTGCTACTGCTTTGCAGACGTCTTCCCTGTTACATTTAGCCTGCTTATTATTTTTTATCAGGGGCTCACATCTTGTGGGCGTGGGTTGGCGACCACGGGGCCCCAGCTGAGTCCGGCATTGCTTCCACTTACTTGTGCCGGGCTCCTCTCTGTCTTCTTTCCTGTCGACCTCACTTGGTCAACTCTTGTTCTCTTCTGACCCCGACGGTATTAGGGTATCCGAGGCCTAGGGAGTCTCTTCCTTTCCCGCCTTAATTGGCCCTTGTCTCATCTTTTCTGATAACCTCCTTCTGCGAGGGGTCAGCCTTCTTTTTCTCTTCCTTTTACCTCCTGCCTTGTGCTCAAGGCCCTTCAGGAGGCAGGGTGTATGTAGCCCCACCACTTCTGGTGCACCCTCGATAATGCTACACCCTCAGGGGCTCACGGCTGGTGAGTTCGGGAGTTGGCGACCCCGAGGGATTCCTGAGCTGGGTCCGTTTTCCCCTTTTGTCCCTTACCTTTGGGGCAGACCCTCTCCTCTTTCACTTTCCTATATGCCTTTCATGGCTCTCCTTCCTTCCAAGTCCCTCAATCCGCCTTCTCCGAGGGTTGAGGGCATTTCTTTTCCTTCTGTCCTTTTATTTGCCTTATTCTCCTTTAGTTTCCCATTTCTTCTTCTAGTATATAGGTTAGTAGTTAGTTTTAGTTTTAAGTTCGCTTTTCATTTTCATCTTCACGATCACCCAAACCATCAGGGGCCGATAACCAAGATGTTAGGCCCCTTAAAACAACAATTATCATCATCATCATCATATTTTTTATCAAACACTTAATCTGGTGGTTTGAAAATAGTTTCCCAATAATATTATGCACTTCAGTTTCCACACGTTTAACTCGCAGGTTGAAACTTCGTGTCAGTTTTTGTCTCTTGGTCTTCAGTTCTTCGTTAAGGTGCTGTACTTCGCCAGAGGTAGTATCCTCAGTGGAGGTAGACTGATAAAACTTACTTTTCTTCGGCGACACATTAGCAAGATCTCCATTGCTCTCTTCCGAACTTCCCTGAAATACGGCCTCTAAGTTCTATTTATTTCTGCATGTCCTCCCGAAGACTGTGCGTCTGACACATGGTCTGTAAATAGTAGTAGGCCTACACTTTCATAACTTGTCCCCGGTATTCTATTACCATTGTCATTGCTCCCAGGCAGGTTCACTGTTGGTACTGCTTTCTTTTAGCGTCTTTTTTTTTAGGTAAATTCAATAATTCAGCCTTCAAGTCCTGAATGTAATTTTCCCCCAGTAAAATGCCGCGAACACATGGTAGAAGTCTTATAACATTAAAAGGATATTTCCTTCTGTACCTCAGTACCCATACCTTTCGTAGCTATGGATCTTTGGGAAATGAATGGTATACTATATCTGTACCTTTAGTCTTTTTACTGTATGACAAACACCCTATCACCCACCGCACACCCTGGCATTTCTAACACTTATCAAACACTTATTAAAACTTGAATACACATGCGCTGATCACCTGCATACAAGCATAAACAAACTGTGTGTCGCGCTGCGTGCTCCTACAGTGACGTCATGCGCAAGACGAGGAATAACGAACGCCTATGGCGCATGCGATTCGGGCTCCCCGTGGCTTTGATTACTCGACTCAACTGACTAACGTCGTACCGACGCACTCCTTTTATATCAATAAGGAAGGTTCTAGTCTAGACTCGAAGCGCGTGGAAGATTCTAGCCTTCGTGGTATTTCCGCTTGTTGCTAAGAGATGGCGTTACTGTCTACCTCTCTCGCTTGTCTAGGCACGCGCTGCCCTTGAAATTACTTATAAATGTTGTAGTGTGCGCATTTTAAAACTTTCGTAGAGGAATCGAATGAAGTCATGATTCTTCTGTCTGTCACACATTGCGATCACGGGCCCTATCTTTGACATCCCTGATGTAGAGAGTGAATACGAGCGATTCCCTGCTATCCTCAGGATCTCTCTTCAAGTCTCCCCCACTCTTTCTCCTTCTGTGACGCGACTGCTAACCTCCCCAGGCTGTTGTCACGTGCTGTTACCTCTCCTCTCTTGTGACGACACACTACCGTCTCCGGATGTGCGATCCGCGCTTGAAGCGATGTCGGCCTGTCCATTCCAATAATTCACCTATTTATTTTTTAAATAATTTCTAAATTTCCATCCTTTCTTCTGGCCTTTTATAAACGTTACTAGCACTTGCTTGACATAATAAAATACTCATTCTGAGTATAAAATCTTTAGATCTTCGATTTTATTTATTCTAAATAATTTTATTCCTTCATTTCTCAAATTTGCGGGTCTTAGTTCTCATCTCGTCTAAGTCATGGTCTTAGCCATAAATAAATTCGGGCGCAGTTCGAGAAAAACAGGGGAAGAGTAAGCAGAGATGGAGGGCCTGATTACCCCATCTTCCAATAACTTGTCAATGATTTTTCTTAACTTGGTCATCTTGGGCGGAGCAAGTCTATAGAGGCTAGACCGCACAGGCACAGAATCTGTCAGCTCGATCTTATATTCCATAAGGTGGGTCACACCCAACTTGTCGGTGAATACATCAGAGTATTCAAAACAGAATCTCTTGATAGCTTCCCTCTGAGGATCAGTTAAATTTTCCAAGTCCAAATTCTCAACAGTAAAGGGTTCACACAGAATTAACAGAAGGGGTGGACAAAATAGGATTAAAGGGCAACTTAAATTGAGGACTGAATTTAAACCACAAGTTCCGAGCACTGAAATCTAGGAGCATGTCCACGTGGGACATGCAATTGGCTCCCAGGACCACAGAACAAGAAAGATTCCTAACAACATTGAATTTAAATTTCCATTAAAATTTTTTAATATGGATTTTGATTTCGATGCTACCCAGAATATTTAAATTTGAACAATTTGCCGAAATAAAAGATTCATTGTTAGTTTCTAACTCAGGTAGGTTGCAAATACGTTTCATATTGAAAAACCAGGTCTCACTTACAAAAGAAGCAACACTACCAGAATCCAGCAATGCGAAAACGGGCTCGTCATTCATTAAAATGTCAATGATAGGAAAGAATCACTTAGCAACAGGAAAAATTCCATTTTTTTTACTCAAAACTGATTCTCACTAGAGTACGATGGCACTAACATCACAGATTTCGAATTAAGTACATTTGCATAATGACTTCCTACTTTATTACCTCCTAACAGGTTTGGTTTGCACGGAACATTATTAGGCGAGTCGCCCGATGACTTTTCTTCCACCAGCGGATCACACATTTCCTTTACAGAGAGACCAGAAACTTCACGTAAGTTAACAATACACTTATTTACAGGACTACATGAAGAAACATCCAACTTGTCCTCTTTAGTAGGTAGTCATTGACGATACCCAGATTGATTGTTGGGACACACTCTCTTGATATGTCCTAATCCACTACATGAGTGACACTTTATGGGCTGTCGGGGACGAACATTTACCTTATGAGGCCTAGCTACAGGGGGTGGAATGTTTGCGACACGTGATGAATCAGCGTGTTTGACATCCATCGCCTCAATAATCATACAATTCAGTTCGGCGAAAGAGGTCGGCCTAGAACACATGGTTAAGTAAGATCTGTTTTCAGGGGTTATTCCATTAATAATGGAATTCACCAACTGTCTCTCTGACAAAACTGAAGCATAAATCCTAGCATACCCTCTAATATCGGCCACATAGTCACCCAGCGATTCACCGAACATCTGTACCCGATACAGAAATTTCTGCTCTAACGAAATCAGGGCACGGATGGGAATAAAATAAAATAAAATTTCCTTATGGAACATAGACAGAGACCAATGCCCATTCATGGCCTCAACCAACTTCTCACGAAGCATATCAGACGTGAGAGGATACAAAATTTGGTAAATTTGGTGTTCTGACAGTCCGATTACTACAGCATGATCTCCAAACTCAGTTTCCTGAGAAAACCAACCACCTGGTTGACATCACCCAGATCAAAACCTCTAACGCCGTTTAGCAATTGAGAAATAAGATGCGGAATCGCTGTGAACTTAATATCGTTAACACGAGAGGATTTCTCATATTCAAGGTTTACAGATTTTACATTGGGAACTCCCACAGGAGTTACATTTAAGGAATTAGTCCTTGTTAGGTTAAAAGGTTCGCCAACATTTTCCATTGGCCCAGGATTATCGTTTGCACGACTAGCATTCGAGACATATTGATTTCACAATACAATAATCGTACAAAATTACACGCTTCGCAAGCAACACAATTTACAACCACATAACATGCAACAAAATGAAATAGCAGAAACTTTACATCATCATCATCATCACTTTTTTCCAGTATGTTTACAGCAAGACGTTTCTGAAATACACCAATTACAACGTTGACTGAAATAAGTACACCAGTACCGCTACGCTGCTCGACGTGCTCAGAATTCAATTTCAATAACAATGCTCACTACCTTACAGGGAACACAAATAAGAGCATTACCAGGAGAAGACTGCCACTGCGTTACCACCTGTCACATGGATGAAACTGGCAAGCACTCATACCATACAAGAAAAAACATAATAGCGACTCACCCTCGCGACAGCACTAAGACTGGAATGCAGATAGTAAAACAACAAAATTCAACAGCTTACAATTTGGCCAATCTTCCAAACTCCAGTACAGGCTTCAGGTACCAACATCACCACATGAAACATAGTAACAACAAGCATTAAAATCCTAGCAAAGGATAATCACAAATTAAACTAAACAATACATTCTGGTCACGCTTCACCAAGAACAGTTTCATAATTGCCCAGGAACGCTCGGCCACAAAATGCACAATTAAGAGTTATTGGTTACCGCAACTGAACGCTATAATCACGCTCTGCTACCACTGACACACGGGGGGGGGGGATTGCTAAACACTATACACCACAATGCAACCCATGACAAATCTCAATTAATCAATCAGCCAAGGCCTACAACAACTACGAAGCTATGCCCTAGAGGAAGGAACCTCTTCCAAAACATACACTGCTACCATACTTACCCACCTGGCAAGAGGTTGACAACAAATTGTGGAAATGCGTGTTGAGCCACCTTACCTGATATCAGAGGCACTTCAGTGGTGTTACGATGACCAGCCAAACACAAGAGGAAAAGTCCTAAAATTGAACAGGGTGGTTGAAGGATAGGCTAGGATAACCCCAATTGTACATAAAGTAGCTGGCGCACCCCCAAGCCCTTACTAATCCTGCTCAATAAAAACATGACCAGGTTGAATGGATAGAAAATTAATTTAATATAAATTTGAAATAATAAACAACAGAGAACAATTTTAATTGGTCTCACCGTCAGCAAAAATAACACGAATATACTCACTGGGCACACACAAACTAGGCCTAGCCAACTTAGCAAGACCACTATTACTTAGGCTAGGTGCCAAAAATAACACGAATATACTCACTGGGCACACACAAACTAGGCCTAGCCAACTTAGCAAGACCACTATTACTTAGGCTAGGTGCCAAAAATAACACGAATATACTCACTGGGCACACACAAACTAGGCCTAGCCAACTTAGCAAGACCACTATTACTTAGGCTAGGTGCCAAAAATAACACGAATATACTCACTGGGCACACACAAACTAGGCCTAGCCAACTTAGCAAGACCACTATTACTTAGGCTAGGTGCCAAAAATAACACGAATATACTCACTGGGCACACACAAACTAGGCCTAGCCAACTTAGCAAGACCACTATTACTTAGGCTAGGTGCCAAAAATAACACGAATATCCTCACTGGGCACACACAAACTAGGCCTAGCCAACTTAGCAAGACCACTATTACTTAGGCTAGGTGCCAAAAATAACACGAATATACTCACTGGGCACACACAAACTAGGCCTAGCCAACTTAGCAAGACCACTATTACTTAGGCTAGGTGCCAAAAATAACACGAATATACTCACTGGGCACACACAAACTAGGCCTTCCCCCAGGGGCTCACATCTTGTGGGCGTGGGTTGGCGACCACGGGGCCCCAGCTGAGTCCGGCATTGCTTCCACTTACTTGTGCCGGGCTCCTCTCTGTCTTCTTTCCTGTCGACCTCACTTGGTCAACTCTTGTTCTCTTCTGACCCCGACGGTATTAGGGTATCCGAGGCCTAGGGAGTCTCTTCCTTTCCCGCCTTAATTGGCCCTTGTCTCATCTTTTCTGATACCCTCCTTCTGCGAGGGGTCAGCCTTCTTTTTCTCTTCCTTTTACCTCCTGCCTTGTGCTCTAGGCCCTTAAGGAGGCAGGGTGTATGTAGCCCCACCACTTCTGGTGCACCCTAGATTATGCTACACCCTCAGGGGCTCACGGCTGGTGAGTCCGGGAGTTGGCGACCCCGAGGGATTCCTGAGCTGGGTCCGTTTTCCTCTTTTGTCCCTTACCTTTGGGGCGGACCCTCTCCTCTTTCACTTTCCTATATGCCTTTCATGGCTCTCCTTCCTTCCAAGTCCCTCAATCCGCCTTCTCCGAGGGTTGAGGGCATTTCTTTTCCTTCTGTCCTTTTGTTTGCCTTATTCTCCTTTATTTTTCCATTTCTTCTTCTAGTATGTAGGTTAATAGTTAGTTTTAGTTTTAAGTTCGCTCTCCATTTTCATCTTCACGATCACCCTAACCCTCAGGGGCCGATAACCTAGATGTTAGGCCCCTTAAAACAACAATTATCATCATCATCATCATCAACAAACTAGGCCTAGCCAACTTAGCAAGACCACTATTACTTAGGCTAGGTGCCAAAAATAAAATAAGAACAACCCCGCAAAGGGTGAAAGAAATTAATAAAATCAAATAAGCTGCATACAGAAGCAAAAATTTAAATATATTAGACAAAAAACGAACACAAGATGCCCTGATGAATAATTGACCAAAGTCTCGAGAAAATATTACTAACTGGCATGTTCAAACGTGATCTGCCTTCTTTCAGTATTACCGACAAACTAAACAAAATTTGCCGAAATGCAAACATAACTTCAGTTAACTTTTACACATAAACTCAAACACCCAAAAGGTTCACATTCTACAATTCAAGCATGGAGACCATCATTCCTCGAAAACAAACAAAGCAGGATCGACAAAAAGAAAAGCAGGTAAAATAACCTCCAATAGGAAATACTACGCAACAATAGCAGTTGGCCTAATAGGAATAGCAGTTTAGACTAATCCCGGTGAGTAGCGAGCAAATAAAGTTAGATAATTTAACGACGGCGGCCACAAAGCAAAAGTTTACAATAAATATATAAATATCGGGATTCGAATCCCCCGCCCCCCTGTGGGTGGGGGGTTTAGAATACACCCACGGTATCCCCTGCCTGTCGTAAGAGGCGACTAAAAGGGGCGACCTTGGCTATACTTGAAGGACTCCGCGTTGTTTTGTGAATTGGACCCCCAGTGGGTGGGAGGAAGCGAATACATCCACGGTACTCCCTGCCAGTCGTAAAAGGCGACTAAAAGGGCTTCTCGGAACGGTCCCCTTTCGAGGGTTTGACAGTCAGCTCTAAAAGACATACACCCGTGCGGTATAACTCTCATTAGGTTATATCGCACTTCTTTCCGTCACTGCTTTCAGGGTCTGGCAACCAAAATTTCTATATGTGCGTGCTGTTAGGGGATGGGCCACTTAAGCTAGCGACTACGCTCGAAAGCCTGTTCCGGTCTTGGCTGCGCCGACAGGTGGGTGTGCCATGTACCCGTTCAGCAGTATCCGCCTGACTACGCAGGTCCCCGCACAGCCGAATGTCTGAGCTGTAAAATCCAGTATATGCCAAGGGGTACATGCCGATACGGCATTGTAAAACATCGGACCCCCGGGCAATGCCTTCCAAGCTAGGCGGGCCTTGCCCTGGCTGGGTAGCGCCTACTGTGACGGCCCGTGATCGGATGTCGGTGGCATTCGGGGAGGATGATCTGGCCATGGGTTCAAAAAGAAAAATCCCCAACCAGGGTGGACCTACACCCAAACAGGGTGGTCCTACACCCAAGTCTTGCCCCCAGGGGCTCACTTCTAGTGGGCGTGGTTTGGCGACCACGGGGCCTCAGCTGAGTCCGGCATTGCTTCCACTTACTTGTGCCGGGCTCCTCTCCGTCTTCTTTCCTGTCGACCTCACTTGGTCAACTCTTGTCCTCTTCCGACCCCGACGGTATTAGGGTATCCGAGGCCTAGGGAGTCTCTTCCTTTCCCGCCTTAATTGGCCCTTGTCTCATCTTTTCTGATACCCTCCTTCTGCGAGGGGTCAGCCTTCTTTTTCTCTTCCTTTTACCTCCTGCCTTGTGCTCTAGGCCCTTAAGGTGGCAGGGTGTATGTAGCCCCACCACTTCTGGTGCACCCTAGATAATGCTACACCCTCAGGGGCTCACGGCTGGTGAGTTCGGGAGTTGGCGACCCCGAGGGATTCCTGAGCTGGGTCCGTTTTCCCCTTTTGTCCCTTACCTTTGGGGCGGACCCTCTCCTCTTTCACTTTCCTATATGGCTTTCATGGCTCTCCTTCCTTCCAAGTCCCTCAATCCGCCTTCTCCGAGGGTTGAGGGCATTTCTTTTCCTTCTGTCCTTTTATTTGCCTTACTCTCCTTTATTTTTTCCATTTCTTCTTCTAGTATGTAGGTTATTAGTTAGTTTTAGTTTTAAGTTCGCTTTTCAATTTCATCTTCACGATCACCCAAACCATCAGGGGCCGATAACCTAGATGTTAGGCCCCTTAAAACAACAATTATCATCATCATCATCAGTTTTAGTTTTAAGTTCGCTTTTCATTTTCATCTACACGATCACCCATACCATCAGGGGCCGATAACCTAGATGTTAGGCCCCTTAAAACAACAATTATCATCATCATCATCATAGTTAGTTTTAGTTTTAAGTTCGCTTTTCATTTTCATCTTCACGATCACCCAAACCATCAGGGGCCGATAACCTAGATGTTAGGCCCCTTAAAACAACAATTATCATCATCATCACACCCAAGTCTTTAACATTTGATTCCCTACGGGGATCAACCCCCTGGGAACAATCTGTGCGTGAAAATCTGGGTGCTAACACCCCCAAGTTTCTGGTAGCTACCAGAACAGATGGGGGTGATTTCAAGCTGGTAAAGAGTATTTTGTTTTCTCGCCACATAGAAGGTGTCTATGGTGAGCTTGAGAAAGTACAAAAGATGAGGAACGGTAGCTTGTTGCTCAAGACTAAGACTGGAGAGCAAGTTGAACAACTTTTGCAATGTGACCACTTTGGCGACATTCCCGTCAAAGTGGAAAAGCACACGTCCCTGGATCTGGTCCGAGGAGTTATTTTCCACCGGGACCTGATTCTGAACACTGACGAGGAGCTCAAGGAGGATATGCGGCACCGTCACGTGACTGATGTCCGGCGCATTACGCGCAAGGTCAATGGTCAAATCGTGGATACTGGTGCTTTCATTATTTCCTTTGAGCTTTCGGTGCTCCCGGAGAAAGTCAAGGTTACAAGTTACCGTTGTGACGTACGGCCTTATATCCCTCCACCAATGAGTCCCCCAGGGGCTCACATCTTGTGGGCGTGGGTTGGCGACCACGGGGCCCCAGCTGAGTCCGGCATTGCTTCCACTTACTTGTGCCGGGCTCCTCTCTGTCTTCTTTCCTGTCGACCTCACTTGGTCAACTCTTGTTCTCTTCTGACCCCGACGGTATTAGGGTATCCGAGGCCTAGGGAGTCTCTTCCTTTCCCGCCTTAATTGGCCCTTGTCTCTTCTTTTCTGATACCCTCCTTCTGCGAGGGGTCAGCCTTCTTTTTCTCTTCCTTTTACCTCCTGCCTTGTGCTCTAGGCCCTTAAGGAGGCAGGGTGTATGTAGCCCCACCACTTCTGGTGCACCCTAGATAATGCTACACCCTCAAGGGCTCACGGCTGGTGAGTTCGGGAGTTGGCGACCCCGAGGGATTCCTGAGCTGGGTCCGTTTTCCCCCTTCGTCCCTTAACTATGGGGCGGACCCTCTCCTCTTTCACTTTCCTATATGCCTTTCATGGCTCTCCTTCCTTCCAAGTCCCTCAATCCGCCTTCTCCGAGGGTTGAAGGCATTTCTTTTCCTTCTGTCTTTTTATTTGCCTTATTCTCCTATATTTTTCCATTTCTTCTTCTAGTATGTAGGTTAGTAGTTAGTTTTAATTTTAAGTTCGCTTCTCATTTTTCATCTTCACGATCACCCAAACCATCAGGGGCCGATAACCTAGATGTTAGGCCCCTTTAAACAACAATTATCATCATCATCACCACCAATGAGGTGTTATAAGTGCCAGAAGTTCGGGCACATGATATCCCGATGCTCGAGCCCCGCAATCTGCAGAACATGCGGTAAGGTACCACACGAAGCGGAAGAGTGCACAACACCTTATCAGTGCACTAATTGCCCTGGATTTCATTCTCCTCGGGACAGGAACTGCCCTGTCTTCCTGAGTGAGAAGAAAATCCAGGAGATCACAACCCTGGATGGTCTCACCTACCAGGAGGCCCGCAAGGAGTACCGTACCACGACTTCGCCTTCTCCAACGATTGATTATAGAGCCATAATACCAAATTTGGTCCCGGCTACCTCATCTTTTGTACCAGCTGTGAAACCTGCAACTGAGTTTCCTGTTCCGAAACCAGCTCCTAAGATTATAACGGAAAGCCCGAAGGTGACTTCAACTCCACCTTCGGCCAGCAAGAAGGCTGTGCGAGCGAAGGCTGCTCCGCCCGCACAGCAGGGGAGGAAGTTGAAGACTTACTCCCCACTCGGGAGGAAGTCGAAGACTTTCTCCCCACTCGGGAGGAAGTCGAAGACTTTCTCCCCACCCAAACGGTCGGCGAAAGCCGCGCCGAAGCCGGCGGAGGCGGCATCGTCGACCAGGGTCAGGAATTCGGCTCCTGACCCGTCTATATATCTTAAAGAGGCGGGGGCGGGTAAGAAGGGACCCCGCACTACGCATTCCCTTTCTCCACAAAAGGGGAAGCCATCCGCGCCCACACCTGCGGATGCTTCTGCGCCTGGGGACGTTTCGGTCCCCAGATCTACGCGCTCCCCACGGAGTTCCCCCCGCCGCCGAACTGCGTCTAGGAAATCTTCCAGCGAATCGAGTCACTCCATGACCTCGCCTGAGGACATGGAGATTATAGTCGACGTAGTGGATGATGATCCTCCAGAGTCTAAGTTGTAGCTTGCTGCTCCAACTTATTCCCTAAGTCCACACAATGGCACTGTTACAGTGGAATTGTAACAGTTATGACAGGCATTTGACAGAGCTCCGTCAGCTTATTGCCCAATACGCAGCGAGTATAGTCTGCCTACAGGAGACGAACCTCAGACCTGATCACGAGACTGTTCTGAGAGGTTTCCGACTATACTCTAAAGAGCGACAAGACGCCGCCCGGGCTTCCGGGGGCGTTTGTACCTTCGTTCGCTCTGACTGCTATAGTGAGGAGTTTCCACTCGACACTCCTCTGGAAGCTATTGCAGTTCGCGTGTCCTTGCCTGCAATGACAACTGTATGTAACGTGTACCTTCCACCGAACCAGCCCCTTGATATTAATAACGTCTTTGATCTTGTTGATCAACTTCCAGTCCCTTTCTTACTCGTGGGTGATTTCAACTCTCATCACCCCCACTGGGGATCACCATCTTCCTGCCCCAGAGGAAGGGACGTGGAGGGCTTAATTCAAGGGATGGATTTATGTCTATTAAATACAGGGGAAGCTACACATTTTAGCTTAGCGCACGGCACGTACTCACAAATTGACTTGAGTGTGTGTAGCCGTGCGCTGGTCCCCCTATTTGGTTGGAATGTACACGACGACCTCTGTGACAGTGACAATTTCCCGATCGTTCTTACACTTCTGAAACAGAAGCCCGTGGAGTTCCCCAGTCGTTGGGTGCTTAAGCGGGCAAATTGGCCCTCGTTTCAAGAACGAGCTGTGTTCGTTGATCTTGGTCGCAGGAGCGTCGATGACGAGGTACAGCACATCACCGATGTGCTTCTCGCTGCCGCCGAAGAGTCCATTCCATCCTTTTCTGGGACTCCTCGTCGCAAACTCGTCCCTTGGTGGACAGAGGATATTGCAGCGGCAATAAGAGACCGTCGTCGAGCTCATAAGCACTACCGTCGGCGTCCAACCATGGCCAATTTGGTGGCGTTTAAGAAATTTCGTGCCAAGGCACGGATTCTTATTCGCCAGAGTAAGAAACAATCCTGGGAACGGTATGTGTCTTCTATTACGGCACATACCTCCTCCTCTCAAGTGTGGACTAAACTAAGACGCATTTCGGGAATTCAGACATCTTCTACTGTACCGGGAATTTCCATTGATAATGAATTGGTTACAGATCCTTATCGCGTTGCAAACCATCTCGCCTCGTATTTTGCGGATATATCCGGTTCCGATAACTATGACCCTGCCTTCGTGGCCCTGAAGCGCGAAGCGGAACGTTTCCATCTTAGTTTTGCTTCCCGCGCTTCGGAGGAGTACAACGTGCCCTTTACGGAGTGGGAACTCCGCGGAGCGCTGGCGCTCTGCAGGGACACGTCTCCTGGCCCGGATAATATTCACAACCGGATGCTTAAACACCTTAACGATGAGAGCATTCGTTATTTGCTCAGGGTGTTTAATCGTATCTGGTTGGAAGGTGTATTTCCAGCGCAATGGCAGGAAGGTATCATTATACCTATCCTGAAACCCGATAAGGATCCCAAATTGACAGGGAGTTACAGACCTATTTGTATCACTAACGGTCTGTGCAAGCTCTTTGAGAGGATGATCAATCGGCGCCCAGTGTGGATCCTGGAGAAACGGGGACTCCCGTCTGAATACCAGTGTGGTTTCAGGGCGTCTCGGTGTACCAACGACCATCTCGTACGCCTGGAGACCGCCATACAGGACGCTTTTCTCCGGAGACAGCACCTAGTCGCTGTTTTCTTTGATCTCGAGAAGGCCTATGACACCACTTGGCGTTACGGCATCCTCTCTACCCTGCATCAATGGAAATTCCGAGGTAACTTGCCGGTTTTTATTGCGAATTTTCAGTCCCTTCGCATGTTCCGTGTCCGAATAGGGGGGACATATTCGCAATATCATATACAGGAAAACGGAGTCCCACAGGGATCGGTGCTTAGCGTAACATTATTTGCGATTGCCATAAACGGTATAGTCGCTGCTGCTGGTCCAGCAGTGGTACCGTCGCTATATGTAGACGACTTCGCTCTACATTATAGTACGCAAAATATGGCGGTCGCTGAACGACAGCTACAACAAGCTATTCGGAGAGTGGAACGCTGGACACTAGAGCATGGCTTTCGATTCTCTACCGCTAAGTCCTCGGTTGTCCATTTCTGCCGAAAGCGCGCTCTCCATACTGATCCTGAGCTTTATCTGGGCGATGCAGCTTTGCCGGTCGTTGCTGCGTACCGGTTCCTTGGGCTCCTTTTCGATCAGAAATTGACGTGGGAGCCACACGTGCGGTGTTTGAAAACTACATGTGCTAAGAAACTCAACATGTTGCGGTTTCTTAGCGGCACATCATGGCGGGAGGACCGCGCGGTGCTCCTACGCTTTTATAAGGCTCTGATTTTATCTCGGTTGGATTATGGCAGTGTAGCATATGGTTCGGCCCGTAAGTCAGTGCTTGTTAATCTGGACAGTGTCCACCACGGCGGTGTGAGGCTGGCGACGGGTGCCTTTCGGACGAGCCCAGTCGTCAGCTTGCTCGCCGAGGCTGGCGTACCTCCTTTACACCTGAGGCGCCAACAAGTACTGCTGACCTATGCTGCAACAATTCGACAGATGCCCCTTCATCCAAGCTATCCATGTTTGTTTTCCAATCCGAATCGCCGGCTGTATGATGCGCTCGCCCGAGCCACTCGGCCGGCGGGGATTCGCTTGGATGTCTTATACCGTCAGTTCCGATTTCCTTCTGTCTCCTGTATCGTCCGAGTACCTAGCAAGGCCCCTCCGTGGATGGTCTCTCGCCCTGATATCATCCTGGATCTGCACACCGGCCCCAAGTCGGACACGGACTCCTCCGTCCATCGGAGGCTGTTCCAGTCCGTGGTGACACGGTATCCGGGATCAGGGCTTGTATTCACGGACGGTTCGAGGGTAAACGAGAAAGTAGGCTGTGCATTTGTGGTTGAGGATCGTCGGTTTCTCTTTTCACTTCCCGAGGCCTGTAGCGTGTACACTGCGGAGCTCTATGCCATCTTAGAGGATCTGCGGTACACGTTATCAGACGATCACCAGCACTTTCTTGTGTGTACTGACTCTCTGAGTGCGCTGCAGGCGATCGATGTGTGTTTCCCGAAGCACCCGTTGGTCCAGCGTGTGCACGACCAGCTCGTCAGTTCGCGTAACGCTGGAACCGGGGTGACCTTTGTGTGGCTTCCTAGCCACTTGGGTATGGCGGGAAACGAGCTTGCTGATCAGGCGGCGAGAGAGGCAGTCGCACTGCCCTCGCTGCCGTATAAGGTGCCTGCTAGTGATGTGCGCTCTCAGTTGCGGCATTCGATCCTGTCGCATTGGGAGGAGGCATGGCGTGCCACACCTCCACCCAACAAACTGAGAGACATCAAGGAGACAACGAAGGTGTGGAAATCTTCCTTCCGATCTCTCCGGAAGGAAGCTGTGGTACTCTGTCGACTCCGGATCGGCCATGGGATTGCTACGCACTCCCACTTGCTAAAGAGAGAAGATCCTCCTGTGTTTACTTGCGGCGCCCACCTAACCGTGGCACACCTTCTCTTGGAGTGTGTGGATCTGGCAGATCTGCGAGGGACTCTTAAACTGCCTAATACCCTCTCCCTTATTCTCCGTGATGACGGGCCGTCAGCTGACCTCGTCATCCGGTTCATGAGGGAGAGTGGTTACTTTTCTAAGTTTTAATGTGTAGTTACGACTTTTAATTCTGGTTAAATCTGTTTTATGTTTTTTTATTGTGTTCTGTATTATATTGTTCACTATGCCTTATTTGTTTTATCCTTTTTTACCATCCGCCTTTTATTCCTTTTTATTCAAATAAGGCATAATTTTTGAGGCTCACTGTCTGTTTTATAAACACCATTTTCGCTTCATCCATGGCAGTGAGTTGTTTTTATCTACATCCTTTCATTTCACGCCATTTCATTTCATTAGGGGCCGATAACCTCGATGTTAGGCCCCTTAAAACAACAATTATCATCATCATTATCATCGAATCCCCCGGACAGACAACATAAGTAAAGTTACAATTCAAACGAAGACACATTAATACAGTGAAAATAGGACTCGGTTCGCAAGCCAAGAGACGTGAAGTTACACCAGAATGTAAAATATAATAGATTAAAAATAATGGAAGGAGCGCATTACCATAAGCACAGCGCCTGCAACAGCTCCGTGTTTCAATCACTTTTCGCTAAATAAAAGAAATAACCACAATGACAATAGTGCAACGTACCTTGAATTCTTCAAATAAGATGATGATGATGATAATTGTTGTTTTAAGGGGCCTAACATCTAGGCTATCGGCCCCTGATGGTTTGGGTGATCGTGAAGATGAAAATGAAATGCAAACTTAAAACTAAAACTAACTACCAACCTGCATACTAGAAGAAGAAATGGAAAACTAAAGGAGAATAAGACAAATAAAGGACAGGAGGAAAAGAAATGCCCTCAACCCTCGAAGAAGGCGGATTGAGGGACTTGGAAGGAAGGAGAGTCATGAAAGGCTGATAGGAAAGGGAAAGAGGAGAGGGACAAAAGGGGAAAACGGACCCAGCTCAGGAATCCCTCGGGGTCGCCAACTCCTGAACTCACCAGCCGTGAACCCCTGAGGGTGTAGCATTATCTAGGGTGCACCAAAAGTGGTGGGGCTACATACACCCTGCCTCCTTGAGGGCCTTGAGCAGAAGGCAGGAGAGAACATGAAAATAAAAAGAAGGCTGACCCCTCGCAGAAGGTGGGAATCGGAAAAGATGAGACAAGGGCCAATTAAGGCGGGAAAGGAAGAGACTGCCTAGGCCTCGGATACCCTAATACCGTCGGGGTCGGAAGAGAACAAGAGTTGACCAAGTGAGGTCGACAGGAAAGAAGACAGAGAGAAGCCCGGCACAAGTAAGTGGAAGCAATGCCGGACTCAGCTGGGGCCCATTGGTCGCCAACCCACTTCCCACTAGATGTGAGCCCCTGGGGGTTTCAAATAAGAAACAAGAAACTTATCACAACACCTTTATTTTAAATTGCGCTCTCAGTGATCATATGTGACGAGGTGAACGTCCATTACAGATGCCATGCGGCTTCGTGTCACCTTCCCATAACTTCACCACTATTTCACTAAAAACGATGTGATATGTATTCCACTTTTATCTCACATTATCCTCTCCTTTTAGGTAAGATCAAATTTCTTCTTCAGTTCATTCTACATCCAGAAAATAAATAATTCCTTCCCCCGAAGGGGAAGAATATCCCTAGGCAACATCTTACCCACTCAAGCTCTCAATTCCAACTTCATCACAAAGATGGCAGCCGGGCCAGTTCACAAACTTTTCACCCGAGCCAAATATTTCAAGTCCAACCAATCATTTTATTAAGCGGGTAATTAACAATGGCAGAAGTAATATAATGCACACGGCACCACCAATAGAAATCGGCGGTAATAATAAATTATTAGTTCTTTGAAGGACACATATTTTCTGCCAGGAATATCCGACGGGATAGTTCAATATTCAACCACTCCGCAAGCGAGAAGCCCTGTCGGGAAAATCGGGAACTGCATCAGTGCTAAGTTCAACACGCTTTTAAACACTTGGGATACAATATTCAAATTAATAACAAGATGTTCAGTAAAGAACATATAGCCTACTTTCTCCTAAATGCATGGGTATTGTTATAACTCTTTGTCCTTTTAAAGGAGTATAATTGAATGTTGGTTGTAGTAGCTTGTTGAAATACAACGTGCTATAGGGATATTAAACATGAATATGAGGCGCCCTTTGCTAGTGCTACCTCTGTAAAAAAATTCATTCAATTCGGCTTCACCGTGATTGAATTGATCTGGGGAATGGATTTGCACACATACATGGTCGCTATTTGCAAACTATTGGGCTGATGACCTTGTAGTCAGTCATAAGATGCTTTCCACAAAAAGGAATGTTGTTGCAAAATCCGGTAGAGATCAAATTATTAGGATGGTCGAAATTTGATTTAAGCTTTTAACATTTGGGTGGCCGTCATTCCGTTTCCGTCAAGATGGCGGCGATATAAAACATGACAGTGAGGTGCCTTTTGCTAGTGCTACCTCTGTACCAAATTTCGTTCCATTCGGTTTCACCGTGTTTGAATTGATAGGGAGAATCGATTTGCACACATACTTGGCCACCATCTGCAAACTATTGGGCTGATGATCTAGCAGTTTGGTCAGAATATGCTTCCCACATAAAGATTTGTTGTTGCAAAATTTGGTAGAGACTAGATTATTAGGTTGGTCGTAATTACATTTTAGCCTTTAACATTTGGGTGGCCGCGATTACGGTTCCGTCAAGATGGCGGTGATATAAAACATGACACTGAGGTCGCCTTTGCTAGTACTACCTCTGTACCAAATTTCGTTCCATTCGGTTTCCCCGTGTTCGAATTAATAGGGGCAATCGATTTTCACACAAAGATGGCCACCATCCGCAAACTATTAAGCTGATGACCTATTAGTTTGGTCAAAGGATGCTGCCCCCATATAGGTATGTTGTTGCAAAATTTGGTAGAGATCGGATGATTAGGTTAGTCGTAATTTGATTTAAGCTATGAACATTTGTGTGGACGCCATTACGTTTCCGTCAAGATGGCGGCGATATAAAACATGACACTGAGGTGTCCTTTGCTAGTGCTACCTCTGTACCAAACTTTGTTCAATTCGGTTTAACCGTGTTTGAATTAATAGGGGTAATCGATTTTGACACAAAGATGGCCGCCATCCGCAAACTATTAGGCTGATGACCTATTAGTTTGGCCAAAGGATGCTGCCCCCATAAAGGTATGCTGTTGCAAAATTTGGTAGAGATCGGATGATTAGGTTAGTCGTAATTTGATTTAAGCTTTGAACATTTGTGTGGCCGCCATTACGTTTCCGTCAAGATGGCGGCGATATAAAACATGACACTGAGGTGTCCTTTGCTAGTGCTACCTTTGTACCAAATTTCATTCCATTCGGTTTCACCGTGTTCGAATTGATAGGGGGGGACAGACATTCAGAGTACCACACACTCACACACACACACACACACACACACACACACACACACACAGACAGACACACTTTTTTTCGCCCTGTAGTGATCTCATAAGTCTACTTTCATTTTTTGCAAAAATCGAAAGTAGGCTAAAAATGTCCATGTCCAGTATAATGAGACATTTCATGGCACAAAAGTGAAGTTATTATTTACTCCTAGCATTTTAACGACTGCGCATTGCGGGTGGCTTGGTTGTCAACTACCGACTTCCGACTGAAGCTGCCGACTGTCAACTACCCATTACCGTCTGCCGACTGCGCATTGTGGGTAGGCCTTTAGGGTACTCTTGCTACCACGACTGAAGAAACAAGATGGAATGAAATTAGTGATTGATGACAATTTGTTTTCGCACATTAATCCTGAAATATTGCAACAGTGTGGAGTAAACAACTTTAGATTCGTGTGTCTCCCTCCAAATTCCACCCACCTCACACAGCCATTGGATGTAGCGAATTTTGCCCAATGAAGAAATCATGGAGATCTATTTGGGACAGTGGAAGGAGTCTCCAAGTGGACAGATACATGAAGTGCTGCCAAAGGATGTGTTCGCACATCTTTTGAGAAAGCTCGTGTCTGAGATGGAGGAGAGTGATAAGGCAAAGAATTTGATTTCTGGATTCCATAAATGTGTAATACAACCCATTGATAGGAATGCTATTTTGAATTCTCTACGAAATGAAGAAGTTTCAGTAGGGAAGGTCAGTGATGCTTTCCTACAACCAGGCCCGACGAGAACCCCCTCTCGTCGGGCCTGGTTTGTCAGGCAGGGCTGGTGCCCCGTGCCCAGGCCCTCCCAGGGGGGCCCGGCGTCTTAGAAGAATGGGCCCAATCGGGCATTGATCTATTATTGCCTTTATGTGACTTGAATTTGCTAATGGCAGTTATTTAGTGAATGCAATGAACTGTCTGTGAACAATGTTACAAGGATTGAGAAATTTATTATGTCAAGTGGACAATATTTTCCTCTACAGAGTGCTTGTGGGAAGAACAACTGTCTCAAAGTGGCCAACTTAGGTGAAGGGGCTTCACTATGTATTGTTCTAAGAATATACCTGAAGACAGAGAGCATTCCATTATTCTAAATTTAGCTTATTCGGCTTATGCACCAATCCTTCAAATAACATTATCATCCCTTTACTTATTTCGCCAAGGCCACGAGAGCCTGGGCTGCCCTGGTGTGTTTGGTCAGCCAGCCCAAGATTTTCAAGTTTGGTGCGTCACGTCGAGCTTAGATATTTAGAGGTGATAGTGTCTGAAATGAATATTTTGTCTACCTAGACGTATCGTATGCCGTGCAGGCAATAAAGAAAAATACATTTTAAAGTAGCGTCCACACAGTAATTCACTTATAGTTGATTAAGGAGCAGAACAGCGAAGTCATCGTTCCCTAGTAATTCACTTTCGCACTATGTGAAAAAATATCATTGCTGGCTAAATTTCTTGCGAAAGGGAGGGAAGATTCTGTTGTCAAACGTAGAAGGAAGAAATGCATGCGAAATTATTCAGCTTCTCGTATACTGAATTGAGAAAACAATGCTAACATTTGAATAATCTGTATGCTTAGGTGCAGTATAATTATTTACCTGGTTCATGTTCCCTAAGGAACGAAGCCTAGGGGCCGAAGCCCGAAGGACGTTCACACCTTTTAAGATCACATTTTAGAATAGCTTGGCTTCCCAACGCCGAAGGAAACGCCACGGAACTCTTGTCCATGCGCATGCGCATCAATCATTTACCACTGCTTCTTGCTTGCAGTGACGATAATCAGAACTAATAAACAGTTGAAGAAAGTACATACTGCCAACATATTAACGTATAGAGTTAGTGAAAGTATATGGCACAAAAGTTCACTTGCACGAAATGGATTGGTAGCACCGGCCGTCGCAAAACACAGGCGCTGATTGGCTTTGAGAGTAGTTTGAATTTAAAATGTTCGAAGAGCGCCAGATTTAAGTAGTTAGGTTCATAAAAATTGCCACATCTCCCAATAATGTCATATATTGCGAAGTCAATTGTTGGCTTCCGGAATAATGTAACCGGTCAACCTGGGCCAGATAGTTCATGGGGAAGGTTTTAATTCAGTTTATTATTTCTTATTTTAAAACTGGAAAACACAAGGGTGACCATTGGGCTCTTAACTGAGTCTGTTTAAATTCAGTTTATATATTTCTTCCTTTGAAACTGGGAAACACAAGGGTGACCATTGGGCTATGAACTGAGTCTATGATGACCAAGGGGCGACGAGAGACGGAAAACATTCGAGCAGATGTAATCGGCTCAGCCTCGCGCCACCAAAGGCCTACCAGGGGGCCTGCAGTTGATCTTGAAGCCTCCATGCAAAACTGGTTTTTGCTCACCGAACGACAGGAATTAAAACTGTCACAGCAACTCCAGCATAACAGCGTGGCAGCCAGCCTCCACTCCTCCGACCAGCAGTTTTGCGGACACCAACCACCAAATGACAGGTGCTCATACGTGGTGACAACAGTCCGAGTTCTTAGGCTATGCCACGATAGTGAGGAAGAACCCCACTCATAATGGGCAAGCTGAAACAGAATCAAAACAGCAGAAAGGGGGCAACAGGCACTCAAGATACGACTCTTGAAGATCTTCTTTCATGTCGACCTTGTCACCATTCACTTCTTCGTGTTCGAATCTCTTAAATATTTCTTAAGGCCTCTCCCACTAACGATTCTTTATTGATCATAGAATCCCACTGCAAGTCATCTCTCCGTATCACTTTACTCTTACTTCACAGATACTATTCTTGAACAAATCAACTGACTTTTCAAACTTATTAATTCAATATCTTTAAGTTTAATAATTACATTTTTATAATATTGACAATTTAAATGAATTAACAATAAAACGGAACATCACAAACGATGGTCCAATTAAACACGAACAAGTTCACCACCAAAATCCTAACCATTGACACACTTCATCAGAAAAAATCACAAAACGTTATAACTCCTCAAGATCGTGGTGACTCGGTTGACGTGAACTGAACAACAAGAGCCTCCTTGAGGCAGTTCCAGATAATTTTAAATTACATAAAATAAGTTACACAAAGCAGGAACACACACATCACAGATGGTTCACAATTACCAAGAACAAGGACGCAGAGAGAAAGAATCCCCTCCAGACAAACACTCAACCCAATCCGAGAAAATGGAACCCCCGACACCCTACTCCATACCGAGTAACCACCCACGACGACTGTTGACACCACTAGAACAACGTTTACCTTGTGAAAACGTCTCGACTTTATCAATGTAACTCTCTATCATACTTGTCATGACCAACGTAGCACCAATCGATAAATCAAACCAAGGATAAAACATAATCCTTTGCATCGTAGGGATCATTCCTACTCCAGTACTTGTGAATACCTTTGACTTCTTCTAACGCCTTTTCAACCTACAAATCCAACCTTGACATAAACTCGTACCTCTCATCTCATAACCTTGAGACTTCACAACACTAACATACTAAGGAGTTCATTAATGATTAATAATGAATCCTTCCAAGAAAATTGAACCAAGAGTGCCCACGAGCAAATGCGGGTCAACTCCTCTTTCGCCGAAACTTCATTGAAACGCAACTTCAACCACTTCATTAGGAGCTCCTAATGATTAAACATACCGGAATTTTAAAGAATGGGAAGAAAGACCTTAGACGGCAAGAACGCCTCAAGAAGGCTTCGCCGAACACAAGAAATGAAACTGTAGGTTACAGTTCGCCGAAAATCCACAGACCAAGTTTATGCCAAATCAATTTCGTGCATCTAACACGACACCAGAACACTCCGTCAAATGACTCACAAGTCCCCCTAAAATTTCTTTACTTGATGATTCACAACCAACCACTCATTGGTACGCTTCACCTTCAATTCACAGACAAGATTTTACATTGACAAGATGACTAACTTCACTCTATAATTCTCGCATTAGTCAACAACAGCTATTCTGCATGATAAGCACAAAACAAGGGTTCCATCTCGGCTTGACAAGTATTATAATGAACTTTCATCTACAGCTGTTTCCTCCGATTCCCTCTCACCTGCACCTTTACAGTAAGACAAGTGCGTCCTGAAGATGCGTTTCCTACCTATGTCCTCCAATAGAACAGTTACTTCTGTCGGAAATGCCAACACCTTATACGGGCCAGTAAATCGCGGCATCAATTTCCCTGACACCTTGTTACCTGGAGTCTTTTTCCAAAAATGCTTGACATAAACCATGTCTTTAACCTTAAATTTTCCCTGGACTCTTCCTTTGTTATACCTTATAGCCAACTTATCGTGAGAAATCTTTATTGCTTCTTGAGCTTCCTTCCAACTCTCTCCGGGGTAGGTTGATCGGGCAGTTATTCATTCAACGACCATAAATTCGATAACGATGAGTTGGGAGCAAACGCACACATCAATGAAAACGGAGTCTTCCCGTGTGACTCATGTTCTCCGGTATTGAAAGCATATACAAGCCAATGCAACGACGAATCCCACTTCGCATGATTCTCCCTGTGATAAGCTATCAGAGCAGCCCTTAGATTTCGATTTACTCGTTCTGCTAAGCTAGGGTTAGGGTAATATGGGGTGGTAGTTACATGTGATATAGAGTAGTCAAAACAGAAGTTCCTCATTTGGCCAGAGGTGAACGTCTTAGCATTATCCGAAATTAGATACTGACACGGCCCAAGCGAACTGAAAATGCTTTGCAGACATTTAATAACAGAACTGGTATTACTCATCCTGATTGGAAAGATCCAACAAAATCTGGAAAATCCATCTACACACGAAAGCAAATCTATTACCAAGTTTGGATCTCGGGAATGGCCCGACGAAGTTCACGAACAACCTTTCCATAGGCCTAGACGCCGGTTCGGACGACAAAAACCCAACCTTACTAGAGACATCAGGTTTACTTCGGTTACATGAACGACATCCTAGCACGAACTTTCTAATGTCCTTGTCCATGTGTTTCCAAGTAAACGACCTCCTTATCTTTTGGCGAGTCTTGAAAATGCCCAAATGACCCCCTACGGGTGACTCGTGAAAGTAACTGAGCATACCGTCTACTAGCTGAACTCCCCCAGGGGCTCACATCTTGTGGGCGTGGGTTGGCGACCACGGGGCCCCAGCTGAGTCCGGCATTGCTTCCACTTACTTGTGCCGGGCTCCTCTCTTTCTTCTTTCCTGTCGACCTTCCTTGGTCAACTCTTGTTCTCTTCCGACCCCGACGGTATTAGGGTATCCGAGGCCTAGGGAGTCTCTTCCTTTCCCGCCTTACTTGGCCCTTGTCTCATCTTTCCTGATACCCTCCTTCTGTGAGGGGTCAGCCTTCTTGTTCTTTTCCTTTTACCTCCTGCCTTGTGCTCAAGGCCCTTAAGGAGGCAGGGTGTATGTAGCCCCACCACTTCTGGTGCACCGTCGATAATGCTACACCCTCAGGGGCTCACGGCTGGTGAGTTCGGGCGTTGGCGACCCCGAGGGATCCTGAGCTGGCTCCGTTTTCCCCTTTTGTCCCTTCCCTTTGGGGCGGACCTTCTCCTCTCTCCCCTCCCCTCTCCTCTTTTCCTTCTATTTCCTTTTCTCTTTCAGATTCCCGCACTGTTTTTGTTACTCGAATCACCGTGTATCTAAATTCCCTTTTATCGATTTTTAAGGCATTTTTGATCTATGTTGCATTTTGTAAGTTTTTTCGATCTAAATTACATCTCGCGATTGTTTTCAACCTCAATTGCATTTTGTAAAGATTGACAATCTAAATTGCTTTTTAGTAAGTCTTTCAATGCAGGCGTCAGGGCATTTTAGTGAGTATTTTGAATTTCAATTGCATTTTGTAAGTATTTTCAACCAAAACCGCATTTCGCACGAATTTTGAATCTAAATTGCATTTTGTTTGGGGGCATTTTGCACATATTTTGATTCTCAATTGCATTTTGTGGGTATTTTGAATCTAAATTACATTTTGTCAAGTATTTTCAATCTAAATTGCTTTTTGTAAGTATTGTCAATCCACATGAGTCGTTGGAATCATCGTACATTTTGTAAGCATTTTCAATTTCAATTGCATTTTGTAAGTATTTTGAATTTCGATTGCACTTTGTGAATAATTTGGATTGGACCTGGGATAAGGCCTATTTCAATCTGAATTGCATTGTGTATTTTCAATTTCAATTGCATTTTGTAAGTATTTTGAACCTCAATTGCATTTTGTACGTATTTTCGAACTCATTTGCATTTTGTAAGTATTTTGAATTTCAGTTGCATTTTGTAAGTATTTCGACGCTACATTGCATTTTGTACGTATTTTGAACCTAGCCTTCATTTTGTGGGTATTTTTCAATCTATTCCTTTTGTGAATCTTTTCGTTCTAAATTCCCTTTTGTAAGAACATTTTGTGAGTCGTTTCAATCCGAGTTCCTTTTTGTAAGTATTTTCCGTCTCACTTAATTTTCGTTCTGGTTTCCGTTTCATTATCATCTTCGCTATCACCCAGATCATTAGGGGCCGATAACCTAGATGTTAGGCCCCTTAAAACAACAATTATCATCATCATACTAGCTGAACAGGTTACACAACCTTAGTTTTTTTTATCATGTCGAGCGACACAACACAGAACACCGGAACGTAGGAAATAAAGATGAACACTTTCACCAGAATTAAGTTTATCAATGATAGTTAATAAGTTTGAATCCTCTTTCTGATGGATGGCAATGTCCTTGAATAACAAGGGAGAATTGTTTAACATATGCTGGGCAGAATTCACCCCGACAGCCACATTACTAGCCGGAACAGGAGCAACTTCTTTGCTGCTCAGAGGAGCTTCCTCATACATTCTGCTCAGAGAGTCTGCTACTACGTTCTCAGAACCCCTTATGTGTCGAACATTGAACTTAAATGGCGAAATACGGGTCGCCCACCTTGCAATCCTGCCCGTCTTTCGAGGTCTAGCCAATACCCAACTGAGGGCTTGATTATCTGTCTCCAGATCAAACTCCAGGTGTTCAACATACATTTTAAACTTTTCCAGAGCAAACATTACAGCGAGCCCCTCTAGCTCGTAAACGGAATAGGAATAGTTTGATTCAGGTCCAGTTAAAGTCCTGGAGGCGAAAGCTATCGGCCTCCGACCTTCATCTCCATCCTGTAATAAGACAACTGCAACAGCTCCTAACGATGCATCAGTTTGAATTACATTTTTTTAATTGAAATCAGGTACACTGGTGCCTTACACAACGCATTCTTAAGGTCCTCAAACGCAGACTGTTGGGATTCGCCCCACTCGAACGCAACCTTCTTCTACCTAAGACGATTTAAAGGCAGAGCTCTCCTAGCAAAATCAGGAATAAACTTCCGAAAGAAATTGATCATCCCAACGAATCGAGCAACTCCCTTAACATTCACCGGGATCTTATAATTGCGAATGCTTTCCGTACGTGCAGGATCAATAGACACCCCTTTATTAGAAGCATTGTGACCCAAAAAAGAAATTTGCTTCTTAGCAAACGATGTTTTGGAAATTTTTGCAGTTAAACCAGCAGTCTTAAGCCTTTCCAAGACTTCCTCTAAATGATGAACATGATCATTGAAATTTTCACTTAAGACAACGACATCGTCCAAGTAGTGGTACAAGAACTTGAACTTGATGCCAGAGAAAACTCTATCCAATAATCTACTCAGGACTGCTCCTCCAGTTGACAGACCGAAGGGCACGCGGTTAAATTCAAATAAATTCCAATCAGTGGAAAATGCAGTCAACGGCTTGCATTCCTCGGCCAACGGTATCTGGTTATATGCTTGCGTTAAATCCAGCAGGGTGAAATAGCGAGCATTTTTGAACCAACTAAAACAGTTATGGAGGTCAGGAAGAGGTATTGATTCCTGAACAACCTTTTTATTCAACCTGCGATAGTCCACGACGGGCCTAAAACCACCCCCTGCCCTTTGCACCAAGAAGATTGGTGAGGAATATGCAGAAGTAGAGGGTCTAATTACACCATCTGCCAACATTTTATCGATTATCTTTTTCAGCTCAACCATTTTCGGAGGGCTCAGTCTATACGGCGGATGACGCACAGGAATGTTGTCAAGAGTGACAATCTTATAAGACATCAGGTTGGTAACCCCTAACCTGTCAGTGAAAACTTCTGGAAAACGTGAGCATACATCTCTGATAGCTTGGCCATCAGACAGATCCCCCAAATCTAAATCATTAACACCGAAAGAAGCTTCAGGTGACTATTCCTCGTCAACTTCCACATAATCAACTCCCATCTCATATTTCACAGAATTTAAAAATTGTAATTTGACATTAGGACAAAAATTAACCAGAAGGTTTCTCTTTCTATATTCAACGACAAACCAGAATATGACATAAAATTCTCTCCCAGAATTACAGGACACGATAATTCAGACACGACCCAAAATGAAAATTTCCATGAGAAATTATAAATGCGAACCTTAAGTTTGACAGAGCCTAAGATCGCTAATTGCGAATTATTAGCCGAGACCAATTTCACGTCAACTTTGGACAAGGGGGAAAATTTGCAAATATCTTTCATTCCCAAATACCACTTTTCGCTCATTAAAGATGCAGCACTACCCGAGTCCAATAATGCATCAACATTAGCATCGTTAATCCAAACTTCGATAACAGGCGAGGCCAATAATTTGTTCGAAGAAATTTCAGAACACAGTTCACTATCCTATTCAAGAACATGAACCGTTCCTGACATCGGCGGTATCAAAACCTGTGCCAGTCCTCCCCCTGTCAAACCTGACCAGCATTACACTCCCGATCTGGGCGATCTCTCTGACCACAACGATGACATTTAACCAAATTAACATCCTCTCGATCACCAACACCTTGTCCATTGAACATGCCTCGACGATCCTGATTATTATTATTATTATGCCCCCGATCATTACCTCCTCTAGGCGGATTGGCTTGATTCCTCACATCACGAGGACGATCCTGACCACCTTGAGGTCGTACATTTCCCCAACGATTATTTCCCTGAGGTCTTCGATTCACCCACGTTTCAGATTTGCCTTGAAATCTGGAATTATTCCAACGATTTGATCCTTCCTGTGGCCTACTGCGACCCGATTGATACAACTGACTAATATGACATCTCTGAGTATCACCTTTTCTCACAGACTCAGCATGCACAACAACAGTATTCAATTCAGATAAGGTACTGTCCCCGTTTACCTGGATAGTAGGCTGTCAGATATCCGCCCCCTCAATCGGATTGCCAATTATCCATCGCACCGGCATAGCTACATCAATGAAAATGGCACTGACAGATACTATCGAGATAAGAGCACAGAAGTTCACAGGAAATCATTGTGGAACACACCAAAATAGACGGGGGTTCATACTTACCGTTACTTACCTCTTAATTATCTCGGGGTTTGAGTTGACAACAGGATCACGAAAGTCTGTTCACACAATAACCTCCACCATGACATTTAAAAATGAACCAAAGCGAAGACGAGAACTTTGAACTGTACAAAAGCTTTATTTCTAATAAAGGGTATGATTTTACTAACACAACAAAATCAACGTGGCTATCAGTAGCCCAAGTCAATCTGACTACGTCCTCAGTAGGACTTGCAAAATTTATCATACAACATGATATAAAACATTTTAGCTCCCAAGAGCTCCAAATAACGTAATATTCATAACACTATTGGATTGGAAAAGGACGTAAGGGTGTGACATATATAGAGCATTTGGTTTCCTTTTAATAAACATGAGAATGGTATTTATAGTCGCAAGGCCGGAGTGTGTACGACCTCACTCTCTGTGAACCAGATGTTGGCCCAGCTGCGAGCTACCTTCCAACCTGTTGCATATTGGTCAAATGCATTCCCTTCTCACGTGCTAAGTTACGCAAGGGTACAGCTTGCTCTCTGAAGCTTTTATCTGTCTACAAGACAGATCACATTATATTTACGCAAATCTTTCAAGTACTTTGCTCACATCCTATTGGATCATTATGTTAATTCCATAAACTTGTTAAGTTCAATCCAAATGTTTAATTAGCTCTTAAATGTTTATAACAAAATCACATAAATTATTTATAACAATTAGAAATTATTTATAATATTTGTCAAAGACAATAAAAATATTATAAGCACGCCTTTAACATCACTCTCGTTCCATATTATTTTCAAAAATATTTACAGCAATTATTTACAATATTAACATTTTAAATTGTTTAAATTATTAATTTAATAAATACATTAACCACATGTTCATTCGGTTGGTAATTTTCATAATCGTGTTTAATATAATCGACCAATGAAGGTTAGTTATACATGTTAATGTCACAATCTGGTTTAATAAAGGTTTTAATAATGATTTGTGACGGCAACCTTCATTCAAAATCTTATCTCAAATTCTTTCAAAACTCGTGTTAATTATAACAGTAAATCACTTGATTTATTTTCAACGAACTATGACAATCTTACTCCAGCGGAAAATCCTTCGCTAACAAGTTAATGCACAAACTGCATTAAAAATATGCCCAAAATCATCATATATTATTCTATATGGTATTCAACTTCCACATAACTTACAAAACTTCCACAAATAATTCTTTAACATTTATTCCTGTGGGAACTTCCTTCATATTCAAGGGCATTATACCTCAGCGACTTTCAACACGCGCTGCACTAGCGATTATACATTCATAGTTCCACTTAAAAATTTTAATAATCATTAATTGTTTCAAAACTGTTATTTTTATAACCTTCGTGGATTTCATTCATGAACCGAAATGAAGTCAAAACTTGCCAATCACAAACAAATTTAATAGTGAATACGCTTATATACGCCTGTCTGGTCTATCACAATTTAAGATTAACATCTTAAAAGAAATTGTAGTATGAAAATACTATCTTCAAATAAAGTGCGACTAAAATGCAAAGTAGTCGAATAGAATCCAATTAGACTGGGGAATGCAAACATCGTTATATAAATCTCTAATTGAGAAAAACTCCTAACAAAAGTTCTTGACTTTAATGCATTCAATCATTCATTATTAAAGTTACTCTTTCACAAAAGTGTCTATGATGCAATGTTCATTCATAACTGACGATAAATGTCTGTGTTGCAATCAATACAAATAACGACTAGTATTTCCAAGATCGTCGACAACGTAAGAGATTTTAACGCTCTAAAATCATTTAAATGTTCTTCCTTCTTGATGATGACAGAAAATTGGTCAAAGTAATTAAACTGGGGTAGAATTACTTTAATAAAATGACACGCTGTCTGAATTTAAATCTGCCATAAAAATCATTAACTTACAGTCAAATCGTGACTACAAAAATATTAATTACTGAAAAATCTAAATATCAGTCTCAACTGATTCAAAATCATTAACAATGCCCATGACATAACAATGTCTTAATAAATCGTCGAAAAATGCAAAACTCATCAAGGTGTACTGAGAATAAGAATCTCAACAAGAAAATAGGGCAAAAATACATGAGGATAAAAATATGGGAAAAATGGTTGCTCAAACATCATTAATAAACTCAAATACAATAAACGTTCACGACTACCTTATCTGCCGATTGACGTTCCAGAGGAAAATTCCCCACAGAAGACTGCTGATGGATCCATTTCACCACGTTAAAGCTGAGCTCCATCCTCGAAATAGGAAATAGCACCCTCAGAGAATCGAACTGCTTCCTTCTCCGTGAATCACTCTGCTCCTCGAAGACGAATAGACATCCTTCCGGCAATAATCTTCTTTGTGAGTCGGGATATCCCTGACCTCTCTTGAAAAATTCCCTGAAGTTCCAGTAGACAATCGTCATGAAGTTTTGTAGAAATTTCCGAAGAAATTATTCATATTCAGAGTATGAAATTGTTTCTATGGCTGTTCGATGGTATTCAGCCTTTAATTACGAAACATGGGTGTAGATGGTATTCACCGCATGTTCGCTTGTGTGGAATAGCAATTAGCGAAGTTCCATGTCGCTATCTTACTCCGTTGAAGTATGTCCCAATTGCAATAATCCTTTTAGCCCTCCATCTGCTCTTCGGTTGTAGTGTTAGAAGAACAAACTGCCGTATTCAATTGCTCCATTATACTGTATCGTTGTGTAACCAAGCAATCTGAAGTCTTTCTATTCCACTCGCAGCGTCAGCCGTTGCGTTGATTCTGCCTATACAAAAGTGCTTCTCTTGTGGCGAGATAATCACTTTTCTCAGTCGTATAAAACTGCTAATATCTTTCGAACTAATCGGTCGAAATTGTTCAGCTTTTCTCTATAACTGCATGTAGCACTGCACAATACAATTAGCTTATCGTAGACCGCTAACTGTTCGAAGCTAAACTTGTAGAAGCTTTCTAAGGTCCGTTTCAACTTCACCTAGTTTGACTTGGATCTCGTTAATATAGTGGCCTCGCCACGCGTTATAAAGACGATTCTTTTCACTGCTGTTCACTTCGACGTCTCACTATAATGAATGTATAAGAAAAGAACTTTCACAATAGACTTCGATGATCTGAGAATGAGATCTCAGAATGATCAGAGAACGAAAGGAGGCTCCTCTCTTCTGCGCAAGCCCTTTTATTAACTTCACGAGGGGCGTTTCCATCCCTTCCAAAGCGTGATACTGCGTCATCGCTAGAACTTCCAACTTCGTTAATACATAACGGATTTTCAAAATTCAAAAACTGAAAATAAATTTCACCAAAATTCCAAATCAATGCTTTTACTGCAAATGGATTTCCACAATTCTGCATTCCAAAAGTAATAAAAATACCATAGTTTCAGCAATCTCAGTCTTCCTTTAAACTATCGTTCATTGGTTCAAGCCTCTCCTCCAATAGCATAGTTTCTTCCTCAGCAGAATTCCTCGTTTCCTGCGACTGCGTCGTAAATCTTGGAACATTCTCGACTAAAAGCTGACGTCACTGAGAATCTCAGCTCAAGTAGCCTGCTGGCATAACATTTACGTCATCCGTGCTTACGTCATGACTACCCACGTCATAACTATGACAGCCATAACTCTCCTTATAATTTCAAATATAGCCACCGTGGTCTTTATATAATTCAATTACGGGGGCAGTACGTGCTCGATACCCCACTCCTATTACTGACCTGAACTCCGGACCTATTCCATCCAAAATATGTGAAACTAACTGCTCTTCAGTGAAGTTAATAGAAAAAACCTTGGCAAACTTCAGAATATCCTGAACATACGAACTCACGAGACTCTCCAAAACATTGAACACGAGAGAAATGTTGATGTTCAACTGGACCCTCAATCGCACTGGCACAAAATTAGATAAAACTAAATTAATAAACTCCATAATTCGAGTATTTCGCCCCATGGCTTCCACTACCATACTTCTCATCATCATCATCATCATCAGGAAACATCAGTTGATAAATTTGAATATCCGTAACATCAAATACTTCAGCATACTCGTAGATGTCAACTAATTCTCTCAAGAACTGAATAACACCATCAGTAGTATCGGTGCAAAGATTTTTTAATTTACCAACACAAGCTGTTAACGGATGAGTTAAATTTCCAAAATTGTTGTTCGAATACACAGAACGTCCATTACCTCTTTCTCTTATTTCATTCCGAACAGGCGACCTATGTTCACGACTCGGCCTACTAATCATTATTTCACTCGATTCACGTTGGGGTGAAAAATCCAACCTATTTCTCAATCTAGCTTCCCTATTTTCAGAAAATGAAGAATGATGCTGTCCAATACCACTCAGAAAATCAGATTGGTCCAGCCTTGTCACGGCGAAATTCCTTCTCCTAGATAAGTCTACCGTTTCATTACTATTCACAACTACACGAGCATGAATTCTATCAGTAGTGGACACCGAGCATACAGGACGAGAATTGACAAATGAATTACTATAAGTTACACCACTACACGAATTACTCATTGTGTACACAGGCAATTCATTGCGCACACTTCTTGGCATTCCAGTAGAAACAAAAAACTCCCCACCTCTCCTTCGCATGGAACGAGATTCATCCAAGTAACATCTCATAACAACAACCGAAAAATTATTATCAATCCCTGAATTAGCGAACGATGAAGTGGGTTCATCAGACACAACCCTTAATTTGAAATCTCACAACACATGTGATTCTTTGACCAAATCCTTTTTAGCCGGAGGCACTCCTCCCACGTCTAATTTAGCAAAACGTGACATCTACCCTTCACCAACTTCTTTCCTTTCATCAACACGAACACCTGACATACCCAACTTAAAATCCTCCCTTCTACCAACAATTCCATCAGCAGAAAATCTTTGCTCAACTTTTAACACAGGTGCAGTTGCCATAGCACCGTCCAACTGAAATAAAGGATTAGTCAAACGAACAGGATGTACTACAGGACTATTTCCATCACCAGTTACAACTACTGAGCTACTTTGAGCACTACGCTCTACCGGCAAATTACTATGAGGATTAGAATTTGGAACACTCACTTGAATTCCTTCGTCCGAATTACATTAAGACCTTGCCTACCATCATTGACTACAGGTAATGAATTATGTTCAGTACGATCAGGAGGCACATCAGAACAAGTACTCAGCTGACTATTCAACTGAACAAGACCTTGAAAATCACTAACATCAAATATAGGATCAGTATCCTAAAATACCTTTTCAGCACTTCTTACTAAACTCAATTGCGCTTCAATTACTTCAATTAACTCATCATCAGATCTATGAACACATGCTGCAAAGTTATCCTCACATCGAGTAAATCAATACCGTAACCTAGTTCTCAATCTGTCATACTGTGATGCTGTTCCATATTCTTCCAAAAACAAAATGTTTACAATACTACTGCACAAATCAACTTTATATTGTATCTGGAACTTACTCAACTGGAAGTCTTGATCACGATCCAAGGTAAGCAATTCGACGGGAACATGCAGAGAATTCCTCAAAACAACACGAGCCGAGGCCAGATCTGGTGGTGGTACAATGTTTCTTATGGCCAACTCATAGTTGACTTCATCCTCATACAAATTAAGAGGATCTGGTACATAGCGCTCCGTCATGGTGAAGATATGAAAAAGACAAAACAAGGATTAGCCAAATACACAATTTCAGCACCCTACCTAATTAATTTTAACTAAATTTAGGTAATCAACAACCAACTTGCTTGTTTCAGTAAATATCACAGTAATCGCAACCACGATCTATAGCTACCACTTACTGCCCCGCTACTACCCCTCAGTACAACTTCGAGGGCGTAACCCCTGGTTGGGATTCAGACTTCGAAGCCTGGAGCAGATAGAAACACCCTTAGACGAGGACTATCGGACAGTATGTCCGTTGAGAGAAGCCTGAACCCTTAAACCCAAATCCGCGGCGATATGCCGTAACCAATGAGAGAATAATTAAAAACGTGAACAATAAATATATTTTGAGAGGAATTTTCATACTTACAAGTTGGTTCTTGAATGTTATAAATACACATTTGAAATCTTGGCTTACAGAATTAATATTATTAATAAACACAACACTCAGGAAATCCCTAAGGAACCCCACTAGTGTTTTAAAAGATATGATCTTTAACGACCTCCACGTACTTGTGCCGGGCTCCTCTCTGTCTTCTTTCCTGTCGACCTCACTTGGTCAACTCTTGTTCTCTTCCGACCCCGACGGTATTAGGGTATCCGAGGCCTAGGGAGTCTCTTCCTTTCCCGCCTTAATTGGCCCTTGTCTCATCTTTCCTGATACCCTCCTTCTGTGAGGGGTCAGCCTTCTTGTTCTTTTCCTTTTACCTCCTGCCTTGTGCTCAAGGCCCTTAAGGAGGCAGGGTGTATGTAGCCCCACCACTTCTGGTGCACCCTAGATAATGCTACACCCTCAGGGGCTCACGGCTGGTGAGTTCGGGCGTTGGCGACCCCGAGGGATCCTGAGCTGGGTCCGTTTTCCCCTTTTGTCCCTTCCCTTTGGGGCGGACCTTCTCCTCTCTCCCCTCTCCTCTCCTCTCCTCTTTTCCTCATATTTCCTTTCTCTTTAAGATTCCCGCACTGTTTTTGTTACTTGGTTCACCGTGTATCTAAATTCCCTTTTATCGATTTTTAAGGCATTTTTGATCTATGTTGCATTTTGTAAGTTTTTTCGATCTAAATTACATCTCGCGATTGTTTTCAACCTCAATTGCATTTTGTAAAGATTGCCAATCTAAATTGCTTTTTAGTAAGTCTTTCAATGCAGGTTGCGGGGCCTTTTAGTGAGTATTTTGAATTTCAATTGCATTTTGTAAGTATTTTCAACCAAAACCGCATTTCGCACGAATTTTGAATCTAAATTGCATTTTGTTTGGGGGCATTTTGCACATATTTTGATTCTCAATTGCATTTTGTGGGTATTTTGAATCTAAATTACATTTTGTCAAGTATTTTCAATCTAAATTGCTTTTTGTAAGTATTGTCAATCCACATGAGTCGTTGGAATCATCGTACATTTTGTAAGCATTTTCAATTTCAATTGCATTTTGTAAGTATTTTGAATTTCGATTGCACTTTGTGAATAATTTGGATTGGAACTGGGATAAGGCCTATTTCAATCTGAATTGCATTGTGTACTTTCAATTTCAATTGCATTTTGTAAGTATTTTGAACCTCAATTGCATTTTGTACGTATTTTCGATCTCATTTGCATTTTGTAAGTATTTTGAATTTCAGTTGCATTTTGTAAGTATTTCGACGCTACATTGCATTTTGTACGTATTTTGAACCTAGCCTTCTTTTTGTGGGTATTTTTCAATCTATTCCTTTTGTGAATCTTTTCGTTCTAAATTCCCTTTTGTACGAACATTTTGTGAGTCGTTTCAATCCGAGTTCCTTTTTGTAAGTATTTTCCGTCTCACTTAATTTTCGTTCTGGTTTCCGTTTCATTATCATCTTCGCTATCACCCAGATCATTAGGGGCCGATAACCTAGATGTTAGGCCCCTTAAAACAACAATTATCATCATCATCAGCTTTACCTGGTTCATGTTCCCTAACGTAGCCTAGCGGCCGAAGGACGTTCACACCTTTTAAGATCACATTTTAGATTAGCCGAAGGAAACGGAACTCTTGTCCATGCACCCCCAGGGGCTCACTTTTAGTGGGCGTGGGTTGGCGACCACGGGGCCCCAGCTGAGTCCGGCATTGCTTCCACTTACTTGTGCCGGGCTCCTCTCTGTCGTCTTTCCTGTCGACCTCACTTGGTCAACTCTTGTTCTCTTCCGACCCCGACGGTATTAGGGTATCCGAGGCCTAGGGAGTCTCTTCCTTTCCCGCCTTAATTGGCCCTTGCCTCATCTTTTCTGATACCCTCCTTCTGCGAGGGGTCAGCCTTCTTTTTCTCTTCCTTTTACCTCCTGCCTTGTGCTCTAGGCCCTTAAGGAGGCAGGGTGTATGTAGCCTCACCACTTCTGGTGCACCCTAGATAATGCTACACCCTCAGGGGCTCACGGCTGGTGAGTTCGGGCGTTGGCGACCCCGAGGGATTCCTGAGCTGGGTCCGTTTTCCCCTTTTTGTCCCTTCCCTTTGGGGCGGACCTTCTCCTCTCTCCCCTCTCCTCTCCTCTTTTCCTTCTATTTCCTTTTCTCTTTAAGATTCCCGCACTGTTTTTGTTACTCGAATCACCGTGTATCTAAATTCCCTTTTACCATTTTTTTAAAGGCATTTTTGATCTATGTTGCATTTTGTAAGTCTCTTTGATCTAAATTACATCTCGCGATTGTTTTCAACCTCAATTGCATTTTGTAAAGATTGACAATCTAAATTGCTTTTTAGTAAGTCTTTCAATGCAGGCGTCAGGGCATTTTAGTGAGTATTTTGAATTTCAATTGCATTTTGTAAGTATTTTCAACCAAACCGCATTTCGCACGAATTTTGAATCTAAATTGCATTTTGTTTGGTGGGCATTTTGCACATATTTTGATTCTCAATTGCATTTTGTGGGTATTTTGAATCTAAATTACATTTGTCAAGTATTTTCAATCTAAATTGCTTTTTGTAAGTATTGTCAATCCACATGAGTCGTTTGAATCTACTGTACATTTTGTAAGCATTTTCAATTTCAATTGCATTTTGTAAGTATTTTGAATTTCAATTGCACTTTGTGAATAATTTGGATTGGAACTGGGATATTTCAATCTGAATTGCATTGTGTATTTTCAATTTCAATTGCATTTTGTAAGTATTTTGAACCTCAATTGCATTTTGTACGTACTTTCGATCTCATTTGCATTTTGTAAGTATTTTGAATTTCAGTTGCATTTTGTAAGTATTTCGGCGCTACTTTGCATTTTGTACGTATTTTGAATCTAGCCTACGTTTTGTGGGTCTTTTTCAATCTATTCTTTTTGTGCAACTTTTCGTTCTAAATTCCCTTTTGTAGGACCATATTGTGAGTTGTTTCCATGTGCGTTCCTTTTTGAACGTATTTTCAGTCTTCGATAATTTTGTTCTGGTTTCCATTTCATTATCATTTTCGCTATCACCCAGATCATTAGGGGCCGATAACCTCGATGTTAGGCCCCTTAAAACAACAATTATCATCATCGGTATCCGAGGCCTAGGGAGTCTTTCACTTTCCCGCCCTCTTTGGCCCTTCTCTCATCTTTCCTGATACCCTCCTTCTGTGAGGGGTCAGCCTTCTTTTTCTTTTCCTTTTACCTCCTGCTTTGTGCTCAAGGCCCTTAAGGAGGCCGGGTGTATGTAGCCCCACCCCTTCTGGAGCACCCTAGATAATGCTACACCCTCAGGGGCTCACGGCTGGTGAGTTCGGGAGTTGGCGACCCCGAGGGATTCCTGAGCTGGGTCCGTTTTCCCTTTTTGTCCCTTACCTTTGGGGCGGACCCTCTCCTCTCTCCCCTCTCCTCTCCTCTCCTCTTTTCATTATATTTCCTTTCTTTTTAAGATTCCCGCACTGTTTTTGTTACTTGGTTCACCGTGTATCTAAATTCCCTTTTAGCGTTTTTTAAGATATTTTTAATCTACGTTGCATTTTGTAAGTTTTTTTTCGATCTAAATTACATCTCGCGATTGTTTTCAATTTCAATTGCATTTTGTAAAGATTTACAATCTAAATTGCTTTTTGGTAGATCTTTCAATGCAGGTAGCCGGGCCTTTTAGTGAGAATTTTGAATTTCAATTGCATTTTGTAAGTATTTTCAACCAAAACCGCATTTCGCACGAATTTTTAATCTAAATTGCATTTTGTTTGGTGGGCATTTTGCACATATCTTGATTCTTAATTGCATTTTGTGGGTATTTTGAATCTAAATTACATTTTGTCAAGTATTTTCAATCTAAATTGCATTTTGTAAGTATTGTCAATCCACATGAGTCGTTTGAATCTACCGTACATTTTGTAAGCATTTTCAACTTCAATTGCATTTTGAAAGTATTTTGAATTTCAATTGCACTTTGTGAATAATTTGGATTGGAACTGGGATATTTCAATCTGAATTGCATCGTGTATTTTCAATTTCAATTGCATTTTGTAAGTATTTTGAACCTCAATTGCATTTTGTACGTAATTTCGATCTCATTTGCATTTTGTAAGTATTTTGAATTTCAATTGCATTTTGTAGGTATTTCGACGCTACATTGCATTCTGTACGTATTTTGAACCTTGCCTTCATTTTGTGGGTATTTTTCAATCTATTCCTTTTGTGAATATTTTCGTTCTAAATTCCCTTTTGTAAGAACATTTTGTGAATTGTTCCAATCTGAGTTCCTTTTTGTAAGTATTTTCCGTCTCACTTAATTTTTGTCCTGGTTTCCGTTTCATTATCATTTTCGCTATCACCCAGATCATTAGTGTCCCCCAGGGGCTCACATCTAGTGGGTTGTGGGTTGGCGACCACGGGGCCCCAGCTGAGTCCGGCATTGCTTCCACTTACTTGTGCCGGGCTCCTCTCTTTCTTCTTTCCTGTCGACCTTCCTTGGTCAACTCTTGTTCTCTTCCGACCCCGACGGTATTAGGGTTTCCGAGGCCTAGGGAGTCTCTTCCTTTCCCGCCTTAATTGGCCCTTGTCTCATCTTTCCTGATACCCTCCTTCTGTGAGGGGTCAGCCTTCTTGTTCTTTTCCTTTTACCTCCTGCCTTGTGCTTAAGGCCCTTAAGGAGGCAGGGTGTATGTAGCCCCACCACTTCTGGTGCACCGTCGATAATGCTACACCCTCAGGGGCTCACGGCTGGTGAGTTCGGGCGTTGGCGACCCCGAGGGATTCCTGAGCTGGGTCCGTTTTCCCCTTTTGTCCCTTCCCTTTGGGGCGGACCTTCTCCTCTCTCCCCTCCCCTCTCCTCTTTTCCTTCTATTTCCTTTTCTCTTTAAGATTCCCGCACTGTTTTTGTTACTCGAATCACCGTGTATCTAAATTCCCTTTTCTCGATTTTTAAGGCATTTTTAATCTATGTTGCATTTTGTAAGTTTTTTCGATCTAAATTACATCTCGCGATTGTTTTCAACCTCAATTGCATTTTGTAAAGATTGACAATCTAAATTGCTTTTTAGTAAGTCTTTCAATGCAGGCGTCAGGGCATTTTAGTGAGTATTTTGAATTTCAATTGCATTTTGTAAGTATTTTCAACCAAAACCGCATTTCGCACGAATTTTGAATCTAAATTGCATTTTGTTTGGGGGCATTTTGCACATATTTTGATTCTCAATTGCATTTTGTGGGTATTTTGAATCTAAATTACATTTTGTCAAGTATTTTCAATCTAAATTGCTTTTTGTAAGTATTGTCAATCCACATGAGTCGTTGGAATCACCGTACATTTTGTAAGCATTTTCAATTTCAATTGCAATTTGTAAGTATTTTGAATTTCGATTGCACTTTGTGAATAATTTGGATTGGAACTGGGATAAGGCCTATTTCAATCTGAATTGCATTGTGTATTTTCAATTTCAATTGCATTTTGTAAGTATTTTGAACCTCAATTGCATTTTGTACGTATTTTCGATCTCATTTGCATTTTGTAAGTATTTTGAATTTCAGTTGCATTTTGTAAGTATTTCGACGCTACATTGCATTTTGTACGTATTTTGAACCTAGCCTTCATTTTGTGGGTATTTTTCAATCTATTCCTTTTGTGAATCTTTTCGTTCTAAATTCCCTTTTGTAAGAACATTTTGTGAGTCGTTTCAATCCGAGTTCCTTTTTGTAAGTATTTTCCGTCTCACTTCATTTTCGTTCTGGTTTCCGTTTCATTATCATCTTCGCTATCACCCAGATCATTAGGGGCCGATAACCTAGATGTTAGGCCCCTTAAAACAACAATTATCATCATCATCAGATCATTAGTGGCCGATAACCTAGATGTTAGGCCCCTTAAAACAACAATTATCATCATCATCATCTTGTCCATGCGCATGCATCAATCATTTACCACTGCTTCTTGCTTGCAGTGACGATAATCAGAACAAATAAACAGTTGAAGAAAGTACATACTGCCAACATATTAACGTATAGAGTTAGTGAAAGTATATGGCACAAAAGTTCACTTGCACGAAATGGATTGGTAGCACCGGCCGTCGCAAAACACAGGCGCTGATTGGCTTTGAGGATAATTTGAATTTAAAATGTTCGAAGAGCGCCAGATTTAAGTAGTTAGGTTCATAAAAATTGCCATATCTCCCAATAATGTAACCGGTCAACCTGGGCCAGATAGTTCATGGGGAAGGCTTTAATTCAGTTTATTATTTCTTCTTTTAAACTGGGCTCTGAACTGAGTCTATTTAAATTCAGTTTATATATTTCTTCCTTTGAAACTGGGAAACACAAGGGTGACCATTGGTCTCTGAACTGAGTCTATGACCAAGGGGAGACGAGGGACTTCGAGCAGAAGTTGTTACTTAAAAGATGTATCATTTCTAGGCCTATATTTGATACTGTAATCTCTAAACATTCCTCTGGGTTATGTCGCAAATGGGTTCGGTGCTTCTGCACGCTCTAAAAGGATGTGTGTCAATAATTGTTGGGGCTCACTGTCTATTTTATATAAACCATTTTCGTTTCATCCATAGCAGTGAGCTGTTTTTATCTTCATCCATTCATTTCACGCCATTTCATTTCATTTCATTTCATCAGGGGCCGATAACTTCGATGTTAGGCCCCTTAAAACAGCAATTATCATCATCATCACAGAAGCCGTAGTATTGCACAGTATAAAGTATACCCCCTCCACCTCTTTTAACATGCAGTTCAGTGAACTGAACTTCCTGTTGATTAATAGTTGGGTCTTGGGGGCCCGGGAGATTCCAGCCCCAGTGCCCGTCGCCGCTCTCCACGGCCCTTCCTACAACACCTAATCCAGAAAAGAAATGATTGTCAGACAACAACTGAGAAGAGGAACCACAGGAAATTAAATGTCCCTCCAGAGAAGAGCATATGCCCGATAGACTTGATAGATTCACCTGCATCTGTCTGATGTCATGATAGTTCTGTTCCCAAGAAAAGGGGAAGACCCTGGGAAATAATGGAGACTTTTGAATCCTCAGACTCAGAAACTGATGCCGATAACTTCAGTGTTAAATATTCATTATCCGAGTTTGGGTTCTCTGAAGATGAACCCAGCGAACAGCAAGAGCCTACAGCTGTGGGACTACTCCAGAATCAGGGTCTATCTGCCAATCTGAATGTGGGTGATTTTGTAACTGTTATATACAATAAACAAGAACACCCTGAAATAATCGTAAGGATGGACTCAGTGGAAGGCCCTACAGTAGATTGTATGGAGAAATGTAAGAAATGCTGGAAGTGGCCTCAGAAGAAAGATGAAATGACATACCCCTGGCCATCTGTTGTAAGAAAAATATCTCCACCGAAACTACTTTCAAAGAGTTAGACAATTTTTTGTAATATAGAGGCTAGAGCATTCCTGTTCTTTTGTTTACGTATTTTATTCCGTTATTATTAATTTGTGGGTCTCATGTCTGTTGCATACTCAACAAACTTTGTCGCTCTTTATGAATTTGTGCAGTTGAGTGTGTTCTTATAAATAAACACAAATACCTAAAATTATTGCTATGTGATCACAATTCCTTTTTATCAAAGGTATATTTAACCCAACGAACAGCCGAGCCATGGGGTTTTCGTCATGTGAAACTTGGAATGATGATTATATAAGGTTGTATATATTTTACCTTTGACAGCAAGGAATCTCAATTTATATTTTATGCGCACGATGTATGGAAGCGTTATATATTATTTTCAACGAGGGATGACGGCGATTAGGAAGAAATGGCTATAACGATAATTCATGAGGTTACCGCTAGAGCAGGGGATGCTCCAGAATGTTCTAACCCCGCCCCCTTTTCTCGAGAGGAGGTTAACACGGTTCTGGAATGGCAGTCATACAGCGTGGTCCGGATCTGTAAGCCACGTGAGTTGAAATTTGCGTCGGGCACTTGATAGTTTTTATGTGCATGGTCATTGCTCGTGGTCGCTTGATGCAAGAAGTCTTTCGTGAAGTGCGTTGGAGCTGTATTTAGTAACGTGTCGCTATCGCGATAATAGTGTATTTCGAAACTATATCGGACACGCTACCACGTGAAAATAGAACGAGAACTGATAGATGGAGGTATGTTAAGTTTATGCCAGTGCTGCGATTGAAATATGAAGGGGCGAGTAATATTACAGAACGCTTCGCCGTTTTTGACTATGAAGTTTAATGCACGTGATCCGGGTCAGTTAACGGACATTAAAACGTTGAAGGAATGTACTGTGGCAATAGCCTGATAACATTGTGTGCATTTGAGCGAAGGCCGGAATGGAAATCTGAATTATTTAAAGATGAACACCAGAGCTGGCATTTAAGAGACGCGGTGTGAATGTCATGAAAGGATACATCTGTTTTAAGCCTGTGTGGAGGGATTGCATGTGCGCAGGCGAGGTGGACAGTATGAACACAGACTGTGGAACACGAGTAGGTAAATTTGAACGAATAAAGAATTGGATATTATAGGGTGTGGATATGAAAGTGTCCTGGTGTTGTGGAATATAATGTGGTCACACGGCAAGGTGAACAGTATGAACGCAGACTCGAATATGTTGGGAATCGACACGGACATGAATACCCAAATTATGTTGAACTAAACTCATAAAGGGGCTATCATGAGATGAACGATCGCGAGGGAATGGGTGCGTGGACATGGAACGAGATGCCAAGAGACGCCGACGCCGATGATTATGGTGAAGAGACGCAGTCGGGGGGAGGGGGGGGGGAAACGGACGTCGCGTGGAGATCGAGAGGTGCTGGGGGCACACGCCTACCTGGGAGACGCTGGAGACCATATCGAGGAAATGCTGGTGGGACGACGCTACCTGAGTGACCAGGAGACACCGACGCCAGATCTAAAGTAAGATATTTCATTCTCATTCCTGTACATCGTGAAGAAGAGAACATCCACTTCGAATAGCCATGCCATAAGATGACTTGAGGTCGTGTAGTTTAACGCCATTCACATAGTTTAACGCCATTAATAATCGTTGATTCTAGGTTAAATCACAGCATAATTTTCTTTTTCTTAAGGTTGTATAGACATTCTTTTACCTCGAGTCGTTTTTGACATTTACAATTAACAGCATCAATGTTAGGAATAAGTTGGATATTAATTCTCTGAAATCTAATAGTAATAATTAGTTTGGAAGTGAGTAACGAGGATATGAGATGCCCATTTTGATTAAAGGTTTGTTGACATTGCAATTTCTGAGGCATCTTAGTTAAAGGTTGATAACTACTGCTATAATCAGTACTGAAATATAGTCGGTAATAATCACGCATAGCCATGAGACAGAACTATCGTCGATATAGTTGTTCATGAAGGTCATGAAACGAATTTAATAGGGATGTATAGAACTAGCACCGATAGAGCGCACTGCTGTTGTACTGGGTAAGCGCAAGGCGCTCTTCAGTTGTCTCCTGTGTTCTCATGCCGCTAATATCCACGAATTTAAGTTGTTTAACTTGTTATTTTCTTGACTATGCCGAGCTATTGCAGTGTTCCTCTTTGCAAAAATCATTGAAGCCCGTTTTCATTTCACCAATTTCCACAAAATAAAGAAATGAGGAAGAAATGGTTACATGCTATTAGAAGGAAAACTTTCGGTTAGAAAAATCTGACCGAAAATTTTAAAGTGTGTTCCCATAATTTTTAACCCGATGACTTCACGAAAACCGTGTTGGTAAGTGTGATGTACAAAGGGAAATAATTCCTATTTTGTACCTATAAACTAATTAGACATTTCGATAACAACCGCTGAATTTATGCGTTTGTATTTGAAGGTGAGAGAGCAAGATTAAAACCGGGCGCTGTTCCATCGCTTTTTCCGTGATCACGAACACTAAAAAAAAGAAGGAAGAGGCCGTATACTAGAAAATTGCCGGATTTCACGATAAGCCTACAATATCGGAAAATGCAGAAAACATCTCCATTGAAGTACGGGAAGAAATCGTCAATATACACGAAGGAGTGAATGTAACATTTGTGACTCCCATCTTCAAAGACATCAATACTCGGACCAATACTTCAAGAATAAATGTCGCAACATTAAGTCACAAACGTACTATGGTTGGTTTCTTGAAATCAGAATTAATCGTCAACTTCCATCTGCCCGACGGAGAATGTGGTAGCGACTGACCTCTACATTCTTGAGACATAGTCAGATGAATGGAAACGATTTGTGGCCCTAAAGCAGGGATTCTCAAACTTTTTAAAAATTGTACCCCTAAGTCGTTTCCAAGGGATACGGAAACGATTCTTATTGAGAAATTGACAAAATGACATAAGAATCAAACGTTGCAATTAATTTTCGAGGTAGGCCTATACCGTTCATTACCGGTATCAACTTTCTTTGATTATGTTTACCTTAAAACACGACAGTTTCATGTAAGTTATCAACCTAAGAAAAGACATGAATCGAAGTCTATAAGCAAGGGGAGCATGTGAATATTTAAATCTCTATTTATGATTTAAGTCTTATGGAGATATATTTATCAATATAGGCCTACAATACTCAAGTAATTGTAATCTTCAGGAGAAAACATGCTGACTCATATCCATTATTTAAATAATAAAGCGTGTTCGAATTTTGTTATTACCGCTGTATTAATTCTTCCTTCCTCTCGCTAGTTTTAGCGCCTCTGATCCGTAGTTCATTTTGCGGCTGTTTAAAGCTTAAACGCTGAAAATCGTCCATAAGATATTAGGGGATATACCTATAGAATTAATTAATATAGTCTTCGAGTAAAATTAGAGAAGATATAATTTACTTAAGCTGACTGGGAAACATAAGACTACACAAGCACTATCTGGCGCGAACTTTCTCCGGCTACATCCCTATTCCAAAAGGTTTATTATGAATTACAGAAATGTGATAGTAAAATAAGATGCTGGATATGGTTGATAATTGTCTAATACGGTTCCTTGGATAGGATTTCATGTTATCGTACGACCTCGTTGTCCAGATAAGGTTGAATTACTGTGTTACACTAAAAAAAAAATGGAAATTGCAACACCATGAAGGCATTGGTCGTTTGTGTTGATTTTCAAGATATGGAACGATGCCGTGTAGGTATGTAAACGATCAAAGTCTCAGACCCATTGGATTGTTGCTACAGGTCTCCCCACGTGATTGGTCCCGGAGGAATCAACTCCAGTATATGGACTCTGGTGTAGCGTAGTTGACTTGCAGTCTGTGCAGTGAAGTGTTCCCCGTCAAACATGCCTCGTCGACAGAGAAGAGCACGCTATCAACAACTGGCGCAGTTTGAGAGGGCTCGGAAAATTGGGCGGTGTGAGGCTGTATTATCGCTAAGGATTGTCGCTGCTCGTGTTGGCCGACAGGCATCTACGGTACAACGTGTATGGCAGCAGTGGTCAAATGAAGGTACCCACACTCGTAGACCTGGCACAGGCCCAGCGCGACAGACAACTGTGAGAGAGGATTGCTTATCAATCGGATGGCCCGTATGGAGCCCCATGCAACAGCAGTGCAAATTCGAGCAGCTGTGGCACCCCACGTTACATAACAAACAGTTGGTAATCAGCTGCGTGCAGCTGGCTTACGGTCCCGTGTCCCTGCAGAAGGTGTTCCATTGACCCCACATTAGTGACGTGTAAGACTTGCCTGGTGTCGAGAACGATCGACGTGGGTCGACGAATGGCATAGGGTCGTCTTAAGTGATGAATCGTGCTTCGTCTTGCCCGCAGTGATCGCCGGAATCGTGTGCGCCGACGAACTGGGGAGAGGGGCCGCCCAGACCTTATTGTCGAGAGGCACACAGGGCCAACACCAAGCATTATGGTCTGGGGAGCTATTGGCTTTAATATGAATTCACAATTAGTGCTTGTTGAGGGCACTATGACTGCTCGACAGTACGTTGATAGGGTACTCAATCCAGTGGTTGTCCCTATGATGGCAAACATTGCTAATGGGATGTTTCAGCAGGACAATGCCCGCATGCATGCATCTCCAGAGAAGCTCTTCACGACATCACAACCTTAGAATGGCCCGCCAGATCCCCGGACCTCAGTCCTATTGAGCATGCGTGGGACATGATGGGTCGACAACTGGCCAACACTCCTCAGCCACCTACAACTCTGGAACAACTGCCCCGTGCAGTGCAGCAAGCATGGACCACAATTCCTCAGGAAGCGGTCCAGGGCCTTATTGACTCCATGCCTCGCCGAATACATCAATGTATTGCAGCTCGTGGTGGGCACATCCTGTATTGATTTTTGTCCAAACTTGCGGTCAGAGGGACCTGAAAGTGTAATCATCGAATCACAACCGAACACTCGTCCTGCATGTTCAATTGCAGCAATGTAGCACCACTCCTTCCGGGTGTTGCAATTTCCTTTTTTCTTCAGTGTAAGTATGGGCTCGTGAGGTACGCTATTATGCGTAATTTTTGTGATGAGCGTTGTATATGAGTATTCCGTCAAGTGCGACGAGGCAGATTAATATGGTATTCCGTCAAGTGTGACGAGGTAGATTAATGTGGTGTCATTTGGCTATGTGTAACGAGGTTATTCACGGGGCAATGTATGACCGTGGAATTGTAATTATGAGGACAGGTTCTTTATTCTTGATTAATGTGTTGACATGCGCAGCTACCCCTTTTAACCACGCACACAGTCGATGGCAAGACTGAGGAACCAAAACTGGTTCCCCGCATGCGCGGAATGAGGACCGGCCATGGATCTTATACTATTCTTTCGCACCTTGAACTAGATGGAGATACGACTACTCATGACCACACTCTTTGAGTAAAGGTTGTAGACACAATTTCAATAACAGAAAAAAAATACATAACAAAATGAAACGTGAGTAGCGCATGAAATGGTGGAATGAGGGGTGATGGGGCTGTAAATAAATGTATACAAATTAGCAAAAGGTAAACATTAAAATATAGAACACACAATAAAGATAAATCAGGGAAGAACAGAGAATCCTAACACTAGTTAGATTGGAGATCGTAGTGAAATTACCATTTGTTACATCAAAGGGGAAAGCTGATTAAAATAAATAAGAAATAATACGTTCGTCTCACCACAGGCTGATTACAAAAAGTAACCAGAAGAGATATTCTAAATAGCATATGAAGTCGTACCAACCAAGAACAAAACCCCTTAAATGAACTAAAATATATCTCACAAACAAGTACTACAGTAAACAGATAACTATCGCTCAAAACATCATCCACATACTACAGTACGCTCCCAAATATACAATCACGAACCCAAATTAAGAAGAGAGAGACATACACAACCCTTAAGAAAACAACAACAACAACCACCCCTCAAAAAAAAAAAAAAAAAAAAAAAAAAAAAAACGGAACCCGACTTCATAAGCTCCCTGAATAAATCTTCTTTTCGGACGAAGTATGAGATTCGGTTATCTTACCGACAGTAAAATGAGCATAGATCACAGTCCCGGGTGCTTGCCATAAATACACATATCACCATCCACAAGAATAATCGATATACCTCATTTAATAAACGTAAAGAGTTCACGCGTTGCTTCTCGACCGAAAACAACAACAACAACAAAACAAACCCAAGAACGATCCTCAACTTTCGGTCAAGCTCCCACTTAAACAAGGCATTAACCCACCCTCAAACGTATGTCTAGTAACGTGATAATAAGATGAGAAGCCTTTAGATACATAAAATATCAAATGTCCGGCCAGTCCTTAAGGAAAGCAAAGTCAGAGGGAAATCCTAAAGTAGCACAAATGACAGGAAAAAAGAAAAACAACACATATATAATACGCAAACGAAGAAATGCCTGCCCAGTTCTTAAGGAAGAAAGAGAAAAGACCCAGAGGGCCATCCTTAAGGTTGCACAAATGACAGGGCATAGCGTAAACCCCAAAATACTAACAACATAACCAATTAGTGTGTGTTCTCACTATCTAGACAACAACAAGGTCATCTAATGTATGAACAACACACCCTCCTACGTCTAGGCCCAATTCATAATAAATCCTAAAAATTACTAACCCTTAAAGACCCTTGTAAAATCCCATTCTATTACAAGGAGTAGAAGTTAGTAAGAAATACCTCCCATAAATACAATCACGTTTCATGACGAACAAGGAGAAAAAACACGGAAGAAATATAACACCAAGAAAACGAAACAAAAACCACAACGACAAATAACTTTAAATAAATTACAACCCAAAGAACAACACGATTAATCTCTACGCTACGTGAATATAAAAGAAGGAGGACAATAAGTGATGACCAAAACACCAAAACAAGACAATCTCCAATCTAACTTGAAAGCCGAAGAATCAGGGACACTTTAACACGGAAAGAAAGGAGGACATGACGTTATTCCTTCATTAGTAATGTAATTCTTCAAGCTTTGGTAACACCAAGATAATATAAAATACCACTTGGTTTTTCGGGAGATGATCTCGACGTTCGCAGAAGATATTACATTAGTAATAAGCCATATACATTTCCTCTTATCCCCAGGGGCTCACATCTTGTGGGCGTGGGTTGGCGACCACGGGGCCCCAGCTGAGTCCGGCATTGCTTCCACTTACTTGTGCCGGGCTCCTCTCCGTCTTCTTTCCTGTCGACCTCACTTGGTCAACTCTTGTTCTCTTCCGACCCCGACGGTATTAGGGTATCCGAGGCCTAGGGAGTCTCTTCCTTTCCCGCCTTAATTGGCCCTTGTCTCATCTTTTCTGATATCCTCCTTCTGTGAGGGGTCAGCCTTCTTTTTCTCTTCCTTTTACCTCCTGCCTTGTGTTCTAGGCCCTTAAGGAGACAGGGTGTATGTAGCCCCACCACTTCTGGTGCACCCTAGATAATGCTACACCCTCAGGGGCTCACGGCTGGTGAGTTCGGGAGTTGGCGACCCAGAGGGATTCCTGAGCTGGGTCCGTTTTCCCCTTTTGTCCCTTACCTTTGGGGCGGACCCTCTCCTCTTTCACTTTCCTATCTGCCTTGCATGGCTCTCCTTCCTTCCAAGTCCCTCAATCCGCCTTCTCCGAGGGTTGAGGGCATTTATTTTCCTTCTGTCCTTTTATTTGCCTTATTCTTCTTTAATTTTCCATTTCTTCTTCTAGTATGTAGGTTAGTAGTTAGTTTTAGTTTTAAGTTCGCTTTTCATTTTCATCTTCAGGATGACCCAAACAATCAGGGGCCGATAACCTAGATGTTAGGCCCCTTAAAACAACAATTATCATCATCATCATCATTTCCTCTTAGCATTAGAATCCAATCCGCAATTTTGTCATGTTTTCATCAATATCTTCTCTCGATTTAGGTACAATTTAGCAGACATTCAGACAGACCTTTTTCGTAGAGCCAGTCATGTCGGCCGACAATCATCTCGACATAACAATCATCTCGACATAACAATAAATCCAATCGAGTTCCATAATTACAGAGCTCAAACTCCACCGCGGGCGCGTTCCAATCACCTTAGATCCGAAGTCGCTTCATATAGTAACCCACAGATGGCAGACTATACAACATCGTGTATCTGTCGATCCGTTTCTAAAATAGTAATGGATCATGTGTTACATTGATTCAAAGGTTTGAGTATTGAAAAGAACAATGACGTGGTTAAGGGTACGCTCTACAGTAAGGTTACTCGGATCCTCACACATAGTGGTTGACTGAATAGCTGCGATTAAATGTTCGTCATGAAAATGAAATACACTGAGGTACCCTATTACGAGGGTTGTGACCTATTTCTAGACGCAGAATATGACATAATTTACTCACATAAATGGACATAATATTAAGGATCAAAGTTGTTGGGACAGCCATGAATATAGATCAGATGGAACTATGAGAATTAGTGGTGTAAATAGTTGAACATAATTTGTGAGTGTAAATAATTTATATTATGGTTATTGAATTTAATTATCATGTTCACGATCACCCAAACCATTAGGGGCCGATAACCCAGATGTTAGGCCCCTTTAAACGACAATTATTATCATCATCATCATCATCATAGTAGGGGGGTAAGGCGGTTTCTAAATAGTGACACGAGCCGCTCGGCTACGCTGAACTCTCATGTATATTTCATGAAACCATAGGCATGCGACATATCGTTGGACTCGGGCTGACGTCCTCTTTCCTATGGACCATGTATTATATTTTTCAAAAAAAAAAAAATGAAAATTTTTCGTTCTCGAAAATAGGTGATAGTTTGAAAACCAAACATGATAGAACGTTGTGCCATGGCTCAAACGAATGGTCTTTATGACCTTTATTTTTTGTTAGAAAACTTTTTTATTTTTTATGTGTTTTTGAAAACACTCAAATTTTGAAAATCCCATATTTTGGAAACTGTGAATTATACAAAGAAAGTTTATTTGACGTAAATGCAAGGTCCCTACGCCCTCTACCCCAAAATAAATGTCAAGTCTCTAGGGCAATAATTTGTAGTAGTGTCAATTGGAGGGAGCTGCTGCACTTAGCAAGTTGTGAGCCCCTGCGACCTTGGAATGGAAGGAGTGATGGTAGGAGGGAGTGCTTGGATTGTTTTTTTTTTCATCTTGTTGCGCTCTTTACGGGAACGTAGGTGTTGAAAAGGTGAAATTCTGGAAACACGGTTTTTAGGGGGTAGAAACGTGATTGTAGACTTTTTGCTCTATCTCGCGATCCAAGGACTCGCAGTGACGCGCTCTTTGCTATGGACCACTCGTTATATTTTTTTTTTTAAATTTGGAAACTCGATTTTGGGGTAAACAAGTGTTTTTTGTGATTTTTGCCGATATGTCACGAACCAATAAGCCTAGAGACTTGTATGAGGTGTTATTTTTTTCGTCGTGTTGCCCTCATGCAGAGGATGTTCGTGTTGAGCAGGAATGAACAACCATTTTGAGGTAAACCCGTGATTTTAAACGTTTTGCTCTATCTCACACCAATAACGCTAGAGACGTGTACGAGGTGTCCTAGGACTCAGGCTAACGCCCCCTTTCAGAAACTATGTTGGACATTTTGACAAAGGGCCTAACGCCATACATGTTGAAAAAACTTTTTTTCTTTACCTGTTTGAAATGTTCATGAAGCGTGGTGGTTGAGAGAGACGATACCGCTGGGTGTATGAGTTTCAACGAACCTGTCGCTGACCACGGTGTCTGTGATCTATAGAACAATCGCTATTTCGACGGGTCGGTGTATGACAGAGCGAGTTCTTTTCGATATTTTACCCCCGAAGATGATCTTAAACGTGTAAACGGTGATGAGAACTTGGTTCTATGTTGGTCGAAGCGAGTACAGAAAACAAACTTGATGGAGAGGGGGACAGACTAGCAGAATGTGAATGTCATTTGAGATCATTGGAATGCGCTGATCCGACTTGACAACAGGTGCAATGGAAAATGACGAAGACGCAGAGGACGCTTGAAGGTGAAATAATCTGACCATCGGCCCCAGCTGAGTCCGGCATTGCTTCCACTTACTAGTGCCGGGCTCCTCTCTGTCTTCTTTCGTGTCGACCTCACTTGGTCAACTCTTGTTCTCTTCTGACCCCGACGGTATTAGGGTATCCGAGGCCTAGGGAGTCTCTTCCTTTCCCGCCTTAATTGGTCCTTGTCTCATCTTTTCTGATACCCTCCTTCTGCGAGGGGTCAGCCTTCTTTTTCTCTTCCTTTTACCTCCTGCCTTGTGCTCTAGGCCCTTAAGGAGGCAGGGTGTATGTAGCCCCACCACTTCTGGTGCACCCTAGATAATGCTACACCCTCAGGGGCTCACGGCTGGTGAGTTCGGGAGTTGGCGACCCCGAGGGATTCCTGAGCTGGGTCCGTTTTCCCTTTTTGTCCCTTCCCTTTGGGGCGGACCCTCTCCTCTTTCACTTTCCTATCTGCCTGTCATGGCTCTCCTTCCTTCCAAGTCCCTCAAACCGTCTTCTTCGAGGGTTGAGGGCATTTCTTTTCCTCCTGTCCTTTATTTGCCTTATTCTCCTTTCGTTTTCCATTTCTTCTTCTAGTATGTAGGTTAGTAGTTAGTTTTAGTTTTAAGTTCGCTTTTCATTTTCATCTTCACGATCACCCAAACCATCAGGGGCCGATAACCTAGATGTTAGGCCCCTTAAAACAACAATTATCATCATCATCATCAGTTGTTTGCCACGTGAATACACGTTAACATCTCAAGACAAGCAGATTTTACAGCATTTGGGTTACCACGTCAACCCCCATGATGAATTCTATCCTACAGGTAGCGAACCGCATCGAGGAGCAACCAGGAGTGGTAAGAATTGATCTCCATTCTTATCAAGCTCAAACACCTGGACTCAATAACAATGATGAAATTCAATTTGTTATCAACAACCAAGATATTTACACCCTACCGCATGAAAGTGTCATTCAGATTGAAGGTCGACTCACTAAAGCCGATGGCTCTACACCCACCACATCCAAGTTGGCCAACCATGCTTTTGCCTTTCTGTTTTCTGAGGTGCGGTATGTCATTAACGATATCGTGGTGGATAGCACTCGAAATGTGGGTATTTCCAGTGTCATGAAACTATACCCCTCTTATAGTGAGGGAGAAGGTAAAACACTTTGCATGGCGGGTTGGTGTCCTGACTCGACCAATGACTGGATGGTACACACCGATGGGACCTTTACTGGATATTTACCTCTTAAACTGATTTTAGGCTTTGCCGAAGATCACCAGCGCATTGTGGTCAACGCAAGGCAAGTGCTTTATCTGGTGAGAGTCTGCCTGTCTGTTAGGTAGTCAGCCCGAAGGCTGGTTGGATCTTCAAAAAATACCGCCGTTACGTTATGTGAGTAGATACCCACAAAAACCCAAGGCAGCGCTATTTTGAGGCGTTCTAGGCAAGAAGAGAAGTGAGGTAGTTTGCCATTGCTTTCCTCACTGAGTCAGAACAGGAGTCCTAACCCTATGAGTTGAACCTTTCACAGCATTCACAGGCACTGACTGTGCCCCGAATGCCATTACTAAGCACCATCCATACCTCAGTAGCTTCCATATAATCACAGCCATGAGTGAGACTGAGACATCGGTGAAAAGCCACCTTTTACTCTAGCCTGTGCCAACTGACAAATGCAAAAGTACTGTATTCATCAAGAGATGGCGAACAGGCCAAATCTGGTGAGAGACAGGAGTGATAATAATGCACTCAAGGGAGCCGACAATGCCCCCATAGATTCAAAAATTCAACTACAACGCTTGCTGTGAAAAGTGCCCCATGTGACCCTTGACGATAGCAAAAAACTGGACATACTCAAGATGGTAAAGAGAGATATGCCTCTACCCATGGAATTTACAAGCTGGGCACTCCATGAGTATCCGCTATTGCCCACCACCAACACACACAGTTCGTCTGTATAAACAGCTCGCTATACAGAGAGACCTCTCTACCTGATCATGCGTTTTCAAACGAATCGCAAGTATCAACAAACCAAAGATGCCACGCAATTTGATCACCTGCAATTGAGAAATGCACGTCTTTTCCTCAACGGAGCTGTGTTTCCCTATGAAGGACTAGATTTGGATTTTTCAAAAAATAAGTTTGGCCCCCTGTACGACTTGTTTTCTAAATTTCGTTGGTCGTATTATCAAATAGAGAACGGCCCCATGCTACTACCCTAAGCGTTTAAGGCAAGGGCGCCACTGATTGTCTTTGACTGTTCTTACCTGGAAGAGTCTGTCAAGCCATCCAATATTGACATTCGACTAGATTTTGAAACGCATGACAATGTACCAGCCAATACGACGGCCTACTGTTTGATTATTCATCACAAACAAGTCAACTATTTTCCACTGTCCAACCAAGTGACGAGTGTATAAATAATAGGTCAACCCACGTCAAGCCGTTCAGTCATGTCTTGCTTTAAAGCCTCAAGAGACGTCGCATCCATGAATTTAAACTCTTAGGAACAACGTTTCAAGACTTTTGCCACATGGCCAGTGCCTTTCATAAAACCTCAAGCCTTGGCGGCCGCTGGCTTCTACTATTTAAAAACAAGAGATGAAGTGAAATGTGCCTTTTGTCCCATCATCATAGACCAATGGCAGGAGGGCGATGAACCCATGCAGGAACAATAGCGCTGGTCACCCACCTACCCCTACCTGTGTAGAATGGAATTGGGAAATATACCGTGTCATTCAAGCTATCCCTCACTTGTGTCTCTGAGTGATGAAAAATCAAATTACGATACGTGTGGACCGTATTTTTTTCATTCATTTATTTGCAATGGGGGGTGTGTCCCCCGGTGGCAAATTGTATATACATAACAAATATATAATTATACATAACAATTCAATAACAATTATACAACAATTAAACTGGAGTATTTAGACAAATAGTCAGTCTTTTCTTAAACACACCTATATGTTTGGGAAAAGGCGTCCATGGTGTCCATGGTGCTTCGGTGATCAGCTCACCATCAAAAACGCCTAGTTTAGAGACATTGGGACATCATCGGTGTTATGGACATTACAAACACAAGAGACTATATTGTTGTATCAGTTGGTATCGTCCATATCCCAAAATGACAAAAGCCTGTAAGACGTGTTATGATAATAAAATTATGTAATTCTTAAATTCTTATTTTTGCATGTCCCCCTGTCCTACCCTAACCTCAATTTGAAACTAGCATGGTAGGTAAGTCCATGTCATGATCACTTCTTAGTCATTGATCGTCAGTCAGTCGTCAGTTGAACTTGGTCCAGGCAAGCGTCAACATGTTGCGCACACTCATTGTGGATTGCCGAGGGTTTAAAATTGGTGACAACAAATTTATATTTAAACAAGTGGCCATGATCGATTGTACCACGTTTTGGATATCGCAAGCTACGAATTTGCTATTTAAACCACCCCATGCTTTTGATTTGTTGTGTGAAAAAGACCGTAAACAAACCCCGTGGATTGAAAATCATAGGCAACTAGACTGGAATCAGAGAACCATTTCCTATAAATATTTGGACGTGGTCATAAAAGCACACTTGTCCTCGGCCAATGTGGTATTTGTGAAAGGTAATGAAAAACTTCAATGGTTGCAACCATTTTTGGCGTCTTACTGTCAATGTATCGACCTCATGGACTTGGGCTGCCCATCCCTGCAAACGCTCACGGATACTTGTTCCTGTGGCAACATAACCCATTCAGCCCTATCGCATGCGTGGCATCTCTTTCATTGGTTAACCACCCATGGCTGCTGGGAGTAGTGAGATTTCTACAAGCGACGTGTAAACATCTACAGCACGTGATACCATGGAGAAAGGCAATGCTACGGACAAAGCCATCGGCAAGTTCTTTGTGTGCAAAAAGAAACTAGACCGTTTTACCAAAGAGGAACTCTTGGCGCTCCCCAAGTCGTTCATTTATTATGTGGCCGCCAACGCGGTCAAATAAATCTGGCAACATGTACCAAAATCATGGACTCAAGACCCTGTGTTGAGTGAATTGCAACCCTGTACGGATTACGATCACCTTAAGCAAGTGGCCATGGCAAAAATACCGTCTATGCGTCAGTGTGCGACTTGACAGCTAGTGAAACTGTATCACGGTCATAAAAGTCCGTATAAAGACTTTGTTGAATCATTCCACGAGTGTCATGGCGAGAAAAAGCAACAACAAACACAAACATCGTCCACAGAGAAGGAGGAAGACCAAACCTTTTTACCATCGATGGAAGAGGATATGCCAGACCTGTAGTGGCAATGGCGTGATTGTCAAAGTGATTCAATACTTACCTTTCGAAATCCATCTTCCAGGTTATCGTTTTTGTGGCCCTGGAACTCATCTCGAAAAACGTTTGCAGCGTGGTGATGTACCTATTAATCTTTTGGATCAAGCATGCATGCCATAGTCATCCTGGTTTAAGACATGTGGCCGATAAATTGTTATTGAAAAAAGCTAAACAACGTTTCACATCCTGTGATGCCTCAGTGGGTGAAAGGATGGCAGCCCTGATTGTCATGAGTGCTATTAAAGGAAAGTTGATGATGCAAGGACATAAACATTGAGGAATGGAGGAGTGAGGAATTGCGATGTGTTTGTGTTCTATATTTCTTTTGTCAATTCACTATGACTATGAAATAAAAACAAAGGTTTACCGGAGCAAGATGTTTTATTTTTTGAAATCATGATGTTGATGGCTGATTTTTCATTTTTACATTTCACACATGATGAATTCACACACTGCCATTTGTCATTTTGCAATTTACAGTTTTTAAAAATGTTCGTTTCAAGTTTAACGTTTTTGATGATATGAATTTTTCCATTTTGCTGATGACACTTTTTAAACAATGTGCGTTTGAAGTTTTTGAATTTTCATATTTCACACATGGCCATTTCCAGTTATTTTAAATGTCCGTTTTAAGTTTTGCTGTTTTTGGTGGTATGGAAACATAGATTTTCCATTTTGCTGTTATGACATTTTTCCATTTGGTGTATGTTGAAAGTTGAGATTTGACAATGATGTTGATGCAAGTGCATGACCATGGCGATGCTGCAGTGAGTTTATGGGATTGCGGAAACGTCAAGGTCTACGACTACTGCAGGTAAGACTGTTTTTACAAAAATAATGTCTATTATCTGCCACATTTCAAAGAAAACAAAACTATTGAAAACAAAATGGGTATATAAGTGAAAATTTCCCCCTCCCCACCCACCCTACTTAACCTTGTTTGCTCTGGTCATACATACACATCCGCTTTTACTCTACTCATACATTATTACTCATTAAATATTTACAAAAAATAACACCTTTGTACAGCTTAAAAAATCAAACTATTTACCAATCAAAATTTTTAAAAAAAGGTTGCATAGAACTTTTAAAGAGCAAAAGGTCCAAGTGGGTTGCCACTATTTTACAAAATTAGCTATTTACAATTGGCAAAAACCAATATTTACAAAATACTAAATCTACAAGTTACATAAAGCCATGTCCCTTAACGATTAAACAGAAAAATCACACCTCCTCCTCCTTGCGATCATAACCCCAGGGCAGGCTGGTGAGCAGGTCATCAGCCCACACACGTTTGTTATCCATGGAGGCGAGGGTGCGTTTTCTCTGTTCCACAAGATACAAATGATGGATGCTGGATTGTATCCTGCACTGTGTATGAGACATAGCTTTGCCAGTGTGTAAAACCGCTAGATAGTCATCTACACGTAGCGATTTTACCACTGCCCTACCTACACCTTTTGCTCTTTTGGCTTCCTTACAGTCTAGTGTGCGGTAAGCATACATTTTTGAGGCCAAACCTACGAATTCCGTCATAATGGAATCACCGCATTCATCTCTTAAAACGCCCATTACCTTCTTGTTTTTATGGGCAGCTGAAACATGTTGTCAGCGCTATACGAAGAGGTGTCGAACCAGTCACTATGCTGCCTCATGACGTCATAGGGGTTGCAGTGGCGAATGTGGTAAATGAATTAGTCCGTATCCATATACAAAAGAGAGACGTCCTCAAAATGGCGTTTGGCACACTCATAGTGGAATCGATACATGACCGATTTGGAAAAGTCTAAAATGACTCGGCCCAAGTAAATGGGTTTATCCATGGTCACGCTGGTCTTACTCAATTCAATAGTAGCCAAATCCTCATCGATAATGTTGATCGATTTAAAATTTGGCTTGGCAATGTACCGCCGGGCACCCCAACGCCCCTCCCAGACATTGACCATTTTAATGTCACGGTATTTGCGGACATTCTCCATGGACTTGCCATAGATGCAGTTGTTAATTAATTTTAAAAAAATTTCAAACTGCTGTGTTGCCATTTGTCGGTGCTCTGTGTTGGGTCGCATGTATGGCTCAAGGCATGCTTTTTGAGCAAAAGAAATACCCCTGCGGATTTTCTTCAACACCAAGCCTTGGGCGAGGCATTGCACCAACATTTGGGTATGTAGCACATACCGATTTAAGTTGTTAAGTGTGCCCATGAGTTTTTCAATTTTCAGTTTACTGTCAGGAGGAACCATTTGCTCAAGGCAGAATGGGAAATCGGCATGTTCATCATACAAGGATGAGGGATATTCAATATCCACTTCTAGCACATCTCCACGGCCTGTTTCTTGGCTAGCCTTGATCACATCAAATTCTGACACTTGTTTGTCTGTCAGCCAAGCAAACTTCCCTTAGGGCAAAGGTTGATTCATGGCGTAACCGTACAAATTATTCACGTCATAGTACATTAAGTACGATTCTGGTTTGTCCGGTGAATAATCAGGCATGTAGACATTGTTCGCTTCGGCATGGCGTTGGTTAAGCGACACAAAGCCGCCACGAATGCCCTTTTCAAAAAAATAGAACCATGTCTACGTCAGTGAGTAAATCCAATTCCACTTGAGTGTATTTTAAAAGCGACATCGAACGAGAGCCCAGGACTCGTATAATAGTGAGCCGAGTCAAGACCATAAATGTGCTGACACAACTCACGAAATTTTTCAAACACATCAGTGAGCAGCAATACATCCAGTTTTAGGTAATGCAAAGCATATTCACTTAGCGACTTCATACCAAACACTCGCCAAATTTGACATGCATGTGCATAGTCTTCATCGGAAACGGTGCTGCGTGTTAGTTTCGAGTAAAATTTCTCTTGTGGTGGAAGTTTTCTTTGCTTTAACACGTCCCAGCTGTTGCAGAAATCATACGGGAATATACCTTTCCTAATGCACAATTGAAATTGCTCAGGATCATTAAAATGCATTCTAGTATTTGTAATTCCTCCTCATTCAAGCCATGCACAAGGCTGTCTAGCGAGGATGCCATAAACTTAAAGGAATCCAAAAATCGAATGCTAAAGTCGCTCAACCTCCATGTCAGGGCTGTAAAACGCTCATGGTTTTGGGGGATAATGGTAAACGAGCCCTTGTTGACATGACCCAATTCACGAATCAAAAACTGAATGTCATAATTTGCCAGATTGTGGAAAAAGACACTAATGAAACGAGGAGCTGGAAAGTTCAAATTGCATTTACTATGCGCAGCTCCACGAAACTCCCCCGTAAAGTGCGAGTGATCACGAACGGTGTCTTCAGCACTGATCAGTGGCTTTTCGCAAATATGGCATGTCGTGGCATGCTCATACTGCTGCTGCTGTTCTTGAGTTAGGCTCATGGGTACTGGGTGGTCCAGTAATCCCTGTACATGGTCGGCCAACTTGACAAGTTCATCCAAGAACCATTTGGCACAATCTGGCCCCTCACGGTATTTGTAAACGGATTGTGTGGGGTCATAAGCACACACCACATTAAATCCTATGGCAAAGGGTTCATGTTTTTGAATGGGTGTGGTTGAGCTGATGGTGGGATCTGGTTCACATCCCGCCATGGGTGTGGTGAGAGCTTCAAAATCTGCATACACCACATAGGGAACAGTGTCACGCTTGTGAATGTCCTTAAACTTTAACACAGCCTTGTCCCCTTGTGGCAATATCGATCTCACCGCTTCCTGAGAAACACAATCTACCCTATGACGTTCTAAGAGCATGGGGCTTGTAAAATATTGCAAGCAACGATCACAAATATGTTTTGGACGCTTGTCCTTGGACATTTGGCTGCTTAGCAATCTACTCAGGCTTTTAATGGGGCAATAGTGATTCACTTCTCCGTAAGACAGATATAAAAGATGAATGTGATGTCGTTTCGGTTCTTTTGTTGCATAAAGAGGACCCACAATCTTATCACCATCCAGGCCATACACCATGAACGAAAAGTCATGGTTGTCTTGTTCAAACCTATGGATCTCGGTTAAGTCCATAGGGAACGACACTCTAGTGAAATTTAACGTTTGTTTCAATTCATCAAACTTGGCTCTGTACATTCCTGGCCAACAACCATTATGTTGTACTGGCTGCAAATATCCAGCCACACACCACAGGAAGCAATCATTGTCATGATTCTTTATGTTCACCACCGCCTTTTTCGATGCTATTACTGGTGGTGTTTTAATATAGCTAGACCCAGGATTCAACGGGTTGAAATGACAAATGTTGATTTGTAGATGATGAATTTTGTCTAACGCTAAACCACTGGGTCCTTGTTGCAGTTTATCAAATTTTGATAGCAAGGCATTGACCACGTGGCTTTCATACCACTGTTCCAAATTATGGGCTATGAATAGCTCTTGCATTTGACTGCAAATATAAAATGTCTTTTTATGTTCCACGTCCTTCTTTTTATATATGAAATCGCATGCCAGTTCTGTATTCACCTTTAAAGCCGTATGCAACCTTTGCGCTGTACGAATTTCAATTTAAAAAAATTTCAAAACAAGATTCTAAAAATTATTTGGGAATCAAACTTTTTCTAACATTGACCACGCGGCCAGAGCACACACGCGATTTGAAACAACTGTTTAGGGGTTCCCAAGTTAACATATCCGCAGCAGTAAAATACATTATTTTCAAAGAACACTCTCACCTGACTTTAGAAATGTATACTTTCCAGCAATGGTCTCAAACACACGCGTTCCTGGATTTTAGCTGTATTTGCTATAGCGGTAAAGCTTTTTTCTCTCCAAATATCTAAAAACAAATAAAATAAACCACCATAAGTATATATATTCCTTATAGTTTATGCACGTCTTAAACAAAACAAAATCAAACAAGTTATATATATATAAAAAAAACAAATCTCACCTTGACGTGTAATGCTTTGCTTTATTCCTTTTTCATGGGCTAGTATGGTAATGGTTTCCGTCTCTAGTTGTCCGTTTTTCTCTTTCTTTAATATCCTTCCCACAGACACACGTTATCTGCAAACAAATAAATAAACATTTATTTTATAACTTTAACAATCAATAAATAATTGCATTCAATATATATAAATCAATAAATATATAAATGAATAAACAAATACCTACCCTACAACAAGGTTAAGTATTTCCACCAACGGCAACACTGTTAAACAAGACCACGTGTTTCACGCAACGCAGTGTGTTCAAAGGTAGTCACCTAAGTTAGAGTGGAAATGATAACGACATGTCTTTATATTTGTTACCTTGCATGTATAATAATTTTTTCCCCACGCTTTGAACATTCTGTTATCAGGCACGTGGACAGCTAACGTCCCAGGTGAACACCTGTGCCAGATCAAATTTCACATGAACTTGCATTTTGTCTCGTACGAAGCAAGACTGTAACTGGTTTAGCGTACCGGTCATCTCACACGTGTTCACATGCATTTCGCTCTTCCCTGCCACCACGATGGTCAGATTATTTCACCTTCAAGAGTCCTCTGCGTCTTTGTCATTTTCCATTGCACCTGTTGTCAAGTCGGATCACCGCATTCCAATAAGCTCAAATGACATTCACATTCTGCTAGTCTGTCCCCCTCTCCATCAAGTTTGTTTTCTGTACTCGCTTCGACCAACATAGAAACAAGTTCTCATCACCGTTTACACGTTTAAGATCATCTTCGGGGGTAAAATATCGGAAAAAAACGCACCCTCGCCCTGTCATACACCGACCCGTCGAAATAGCGATTGTTCTATTGAGCACAGCCACCGTGGTCAGCGACAGGTTCGTTGAAACACATACACCCAGCGGTATCGTCTCTCTCAACCACCACGCTTCATGAACATTTCAAACAGGTAAAGAAAAAAAAGTTTTTTCAACATGTATGGCGTTAGGCCCTTTGTCAAAATGTCAAACATAGTTTCCAAAAGGGGGCGTTAGCCCGAGTCCTAGGACTCCTCGTACACGTCTCTAGCGTTATTGGTTTGAGAGATAGAGCAAAAAGTTTAAAATCACACGGTTTTACCTCAAAATGGTTTTTCATTCCTGCTCAACACGAACATCCTCGGCAAGAGGGCAACACGACGAAAACAATAACACCTCATACAAGTCTCTAGGCTTATTGGTTCGTGACATATCGGCAAAAATCACAAAAAAAAACACTTGTTTACCCCAAAATCGAGTTTCCAATTTTTTTAAAAATGTAACGAGTGGTCCATAGCAAAGAGGGCGTCACTGTGAGTCCTTGGACCCCTCGTACACGCCTGTGGCATTATTGTTTCGCGAGATAGAGCAAAAAGTCTAAAATCACGTGTTTACCCCCAAAAAAACGTGTATCCAGAATTTCACCTTTTCAACACCTACATTCCCGTAAAGAGCGCAACGAGACGAAAAAAACGAATCCAAGCCGCCCTCCTACCATCACTCCTTCCATTCCAAGGTCGCAGGGGCTCACAACGCGTGAAGTACAGCAGCTCTCTCCAATTGACACTACTACAAATTTTTGCCCTAGAGACTTGACATTTATTTTGGGGTAGAGGGCGTAGGGACCTTGCATTTACGTCAAATAAACTTTTTTTGTATAATTCACAGTTTCCAAAATATGGGATTTTCAAAATTCGAGTGTTTAAAAAAACATAAAAAATAAAAAAAGTTTTATAACAAAAAACAAGATGTTCAGTAAAGAACATATAGCCTACTTTCTCCTAAATGTATGAGTATAGTTATAACTCGTTGTTATTATCAAAGAGTATAATAGAACTATTCTTTGTTGAAGACCTTAGAAACGATTTACCTCTACCAAACGCCACGACCTAGATAAAAACTGCTACCATCATTGAAGAAAGAAAGAAAGATAAGAAGTATATCAAGAATGTTATGGATCTGGAGACATAATCGACCGGACTGGCGGCGTGGCTCAGCGGTAACGTTCTCGCTTGCTGGGCCCTAGGTTGCAGGTTCGTATCCTGGCGCAGTCAGCTGGCATTTGAGGGTGCACAAATGCGAGGGAGCCGTGTCAGTACATTTACTGGCACGTTAAAGATCCCCTTCGGGCCAAAATTCCGGCACCCCGGTGTCTCTAAAAGCAGCAATAGTTAAAAGGGATGTAAAACCAATAACATTATTATTATTATTATTACGACCTGCCGTGGGCAACATCCAACTTTGAGTTGAGGCATGTCTTTACACGTCTGGTTGTGCATGGCTTTCACAACCCTAATTGAATTAACAAATCTTTCCATGACCCTACAGAGACGTGTGTATACAAACTATGTGGATATTTTCGATAATATAATCCTAACAGAGCGAGTGCATTCTAGCGGCCAGAAGAAGAAACTTTTCAATAAAATCTGGAAGTTACCTTTTTGGCAGCTAGATGTCTCGAGTAAATCTGCTGGCGAATTATGTTTTAATTAAATATATATTTTACACCATAATTTGCACAATATAACGCTTAATTTTAAAACATCTGAGTCATTACAAAACAATAAACATATAACATTTCAAGCAAAAAAACTAGCTCTGATCGGGTTTGAACCATAGGAATCTGAGCGACAGGCTATCGCTCTACCACTGAGCTAATTGTGTCAGCGAATATCGTTCTATTTAAAATGACTTACATAGAACTTGTTAGCAAATAATGATTTATACTAAACGATTTCATCACTGGAGTATATTATTTATATATAAAGCATTTCATACAAAGTTTATTTATTTTTTATCAGTACGCTATATTGCATTCAATACTCAAATTAGTGAAATATAAGTCAGGCACAAGATATCCGCTGCCATCTTGTCTTATTAATGAATCAGCTGAGCTTTTTAAAATCACGTCTGCACTATAGTATTACAAAATAAACTTTTAATTTCGTACGTGCCTCTTCCTTTAGAACAGTTAAAACGATTCTCGGCTCGATAATCGGAACTGGTGGGTCCCATGATATGGATTATAAAGTTTGCATAATTCGCACGGCCGCCATCCTGAAATGGTATGGCGGACGACCTTGTAGTTTGGTCACAAGACGCATCCTATACGAAGGTATGTTGTTACCAAATTTGGTAGAGATTGGATGATTTGGTTAGTCGTTATTTGATTTTACGTTTTGAACGTTTGAGTGGCCGCCATTCAGTTTTAGTAAAGATGGCGGCGATATAAAACATGACACTGAGGTGTCCTTTGCTAGTGCTACCTTTGTACCAAATTTCGTTCAATTCGCATTCACCGTGTTCGAATTGATAGGGGGGGACAGACATTCAGAGTACACACACTCACACACACACACACACAGACTCACACACACACATACACACACACAGACTCACACACACACATACACACACACAGACAGACACACTTTTTTCGCCCTGTGTTGATCTCATAAGTCTACTTTCATTTTTTGCAAAAATCGAAAGTAGGCTAATAAAGGTCAAAAGGACCATTCGTTTGAGCCATGGCACAACGTTCTATCATGTTTGGTTTTCAAACTATCGCCTATTTTCGAAAACGAAAAATTTCAAAAAGTTTTTGAAAAATATAATAAATGGTCCATAGGAAAGAGGACGTCAGCCCGAGTCCAACGATATGTCGCATGCCCATGGTTTCATGAAATATACATGAGAGTTCAGCGTAGCCGAGTGGCTCGTGTCACTATTTAGAAACTGCCTTTCTGATGGGATTTTGTTTGATGCTCTTTAGATAGTAAATTTCAGTTCGATACAGAAGATTTGTCCATCGGTGTATAAAAGTAGGTTGTAATGATATGAACAGTTTTCTTCTTCTTGAGTTCATGCCATAAGTGAACTTTAGGATAAGTGGCCAGTGATTTTTTATTACATTCGTGTGCCCTGATGAAGTAAGGGTTGAGTTAATTTTGCGGGGCATTTTCCTTGTCGGATTTTTGAGCAGGACACACACGAGTTAGATTAAGTGGTAATTCTTCTTTGTTTATTTTTTCACTTGGACTTAGTCCCAACTTAACCATTGATACTCGTGCGTGTTAGGCAGGTGTCATGTATTTGTTTGTTTTTTCTTCCTTTAGCAAATAAAGGAGCAGTGTGTTTTTATATGGGTTTTCTTCGCTTCTTGCTTGTTAATTTAAATTAGTTTGCCTTTGAAATTTTGTTCAGTTAATATTCCTTCCCCGACCCGTAAACGACCCGAGATACTTTGTCTCTGGCTCGCTTCAGCATTTCTTTTATTCTTTTTTTTAAACAAAAATTCACGCCCTAATTTTCTTACCCACTCCCTTGGTCGTTTCTTCCGATGGGGCCGGGATGTTAGCTGGGTGATCGCCTGTCCCATTGAAGAAACGGGCACAGTACCAATTTGGACAAAATTATTCAATGAATGGCTGAAGTCTGGAACAATTCCGGACTATTGGGCAATATCCTCCATCAGGACTCTGTTCAAAGGGAACGGAGATACGAACGACTCTAATTCTCGCACTGGAAAATAATATATTTAAGATCTATACAAAAATCCTAGCGTCAAAACTGGAAACATTCGCGAATATTCCTGAATGTCAGTTTGGCTTCATACGAGGTAGAAACACAACACAACCTCCTGGAAGAAATAGAAGAAGCTTTGAGACATCCGAACGGAAAATACTACGCTGTCTTTATTGACTATACGAAGGAGTTCGACCTCCTTAGCAGGGAAATACTGATGCCAAAGTTCAAAGACATGATTGGGACAACACATCCTCTTGTCAGAGCAATCGAAAACATTTTAAAAGTCAATTTTGTACAGATTGAGGATACAGTAGACGTATCAGACAGGTTCGAACAAACAAATGGAGTCGTGCAGGGGGATCCAATGAGCCCCTTGTTGTTCAACATCACCACAGCAGACATTACAGACATTCTGCAGCGCACATCGAATACGAAACTTATCCTATACGCGGATGACATGGTGTTGGGATCACCTAATAGAAATGGCCTGCAACGAGCCCTAATAGATCTTGAGAAATGGGTACTGGAAAACCGCCTCACCATTACTTTGGAGAAGATTGTCCAAATGACATATTCGAAAGGAGGAAAAACTGCAGGTAGTGTGACCCCCCTTACTCTTAATGGAGAACATCTGAAAATTGTCAATCAATTTAGGTATCTTGGAAATACCTTGCAAACTACTACTACTACTACTACTACTACTACTACTACTACTACTAATAATAATATCGTATGGCCTCGGGTGCCTGGTGCAAGCTTTGCTATTTGACACCCAGAGGGTAGCTTGCATGTCGAATTTCGTAGTTCCTTGACTATGAAAGTCAAGGAGGTTAGATGTTAGATATCTAATCTCCTTGAACACAATAGCGCTTTCTAGTGGAGAAATGAGGAACTTTGTGCTGGCGGAAACTCCCGAGATTAATTTTGCCATTATGAACTCGGCCTACTGAATTCAAATGGGTTCTTTGACATGCCAACATCGTATGACATGCGTATCGTATTTTTGCCGCCTTTCAAAAATCACTTACCACGGTCAGGGGCGAACCTGCAATCTTGGGGTTAGTAGACCGACACGCTATCCACTCACCCACCGTGGCAAGCTTTGCAAACTACTACAAAGTCACAAGAGCAATCTCAGCCATAAAGATCCTTCCAGCCCTGTCCCTAGTTACAGCAATGAGACTTTTTAACGCCGCCATATCCCCTATAGTAACGTACGGATTAGAACTGATCTGGGAACGTCTAAAACTCAGGGACTTATAAAAAATAGAACGAGTCAAAGCCCGCTTCCTCAAAAATGCACTGAGAGTGGGAAAAGCAGCACAAACAAGAATGGTCGATAGACTAACAAAGGAGACCTACGCAGAAGACCTAAGGACCCAACTGCTTCTACCAGCTACAGAACATTACTTTAAACATCTGGAGGGAAGGAAAGTCAAAAGCGAAGATACGCTACAAGCGCCATGGTGGAGAGGAACTGGAAGAAGGAAAACCAGGAACTGAGACATGTCGTGACGAGACACACCATCCACGGTTTTCATCACAGAGTGTGTGCAACTAAATCATACCAGAACCCAAGCGAAAGCTGTGTATGTGAACTGTGTAACCAGAATTGTGCCAGGTACCACCTAACAAAGTGCTCCAAAAGAACATTATCATTGACTGAGAACAGTAAGACGTAATTTCTTTTCTTTTAGCCTTTCGGCTGCAATAAATTCTTAATATCTGAAAGTAAAATCTTATATATTAAAATAGTTTTCAAAAAAATTCACCCTTTACTAAAACTGAAATATCCGCAACGACGACGTTTGTTGTCTTAAAATGTAATGCCCATCACGCATCATCGATTGATACCCGCCTTACTTGATTATATCATTCAGGTATTAAAATAATTGCGAATATTACTTCCTTCAAGGTCACACGAAAATAGAATCGAATGACTTGACGGACATATGGTCACTAGGTGACAACGACTAACACTGTATCATGATATTCAACGCCGCCCCATTAATAAATCTTACTTGACATTAACAGAGATCTAATCTCCTTGGGCGCTTAACGCATTCACTTAAAAATCTTCTATGCAGTTTGAATCATGCCAAAACAATATTTTTTCATGCCATTTATTGTTTCATTCCGTTCGTTTGGTGTTTCAATACATGCAATATAATTATAACATTCACTGGTATAGGGCGATCAATCCCTAATTACGTCATCATATCATTAACTTCTACCTGCTCCACTCGGGCGCTAACGTCGCATGTATCCGTACATGATATCGTTAACTTCTACCTGTTCCACTCGGGCGCTAATGTCGCATGTATCCATACAATAATCAGAACGGGATTCTGTGCACATAATTTAATTAAAACTTCTCAAAGAATGGATTACTTTGAGACTGAAATGCGCATGCACAATCAGCAGCCATTTTGCTAATTACACTGTCATGTCAACATCTCTTTGAATGACAACAAATACTGTATACGAAAGACAATTAATATCACGAAGATGCCGCTACAGTCGAATGTTGGAACCGCCATTTTGTATTGTGTATCCGATCTTTCTGTTATATAGTCTTTGGTCTCACCAGCTACAAACTGTCTTCATTTCGTTTCATCATTCGTCCTTATAGGTTGTGTGCTCTATCAAAACAATGAATCATATTGTTGCATACCCCAACCCTCCATAAGGGTTTTGTCTACAAATATACCGAATTATTTAGAGGTACATAGAAGGGCTATAGATGTACGAACAGCCGGGTGAAGCAAGTCAATCACGGTCTACATTCGCGAGTACGGTAAACGCTAGCTTGCAATCTTATTCAACAGTAACGAATGTTATCGTACAGCTGCACATACTGCTGACATGCTATGACCCACTTAAGAATCTACAAATACGGGACGCGTCCACGCGCCCGGCCTCTTGCTCTTTTGGACTCTCTCTCTTTGAACAGTGCTACGTGAGCCGGCGCCCGCTGGGCGCCCGAGCCCAACGCCACTTCATCGACAACTGGTATCAACGGTAGGATGAGTAGTGTGTCTGTCGTAATTCCCTTTCCATCCCCCTATTTTATTTCCCCCATTTATCCCACATCAGTAGTAATAAACCATTCTTTCATAATCAAGGGTTTTATCTTTTTATTTCACTCAGTTAGTTATAAAACCCTTCCCCCTTAGCTTCTAGTTAGGTTAAGATCCAGAATTTCCCGCTGCTGCATGCTGTCAAGCAGTACGGTGAAGACGACTAGCAAGCGCTTGGCTTGCTAAGGCTCTCCAGGTAAGTCTGGTGAGTATAGCCCCGCAGCTCTTCGCAAAACACCATGATTGTACATCCTAGTAAATCTCCGGAGATGCTAAGGATGCCAACTGATCAACACCCTATCGAATGTTGGTTGGGCACCATTCCAATCCCCGACAATTGGGTGTAAGGCTCCTGGTAAACTAAAGTGAATACCGGAGATGCCGACACTTGCCCCATTCACATCCCAACAATTGGGGGAGACGCGGGGTATCTTTTATTCACATCTCCAACAATTGGTAGAGCCCGGGTACCACGTTTTTGGAGGAAACTCATAAAACGAGCTTCCGTGGTTAGATCGCCAGTAAAAACCTCTTAAGCCAAGCGAGTAGCGAATTTTTTTAAAGAAGTATAATGTAGGGAATATTTTTTCTCTCTCCACAATGAGTATATTATCCCCTCCCACCCACCCCTATAGATAATTCACGAGAGAAGCCTCTTGCGGCCAAGCATTTTAAACCACCCTACTCTGTTAAGATGATCGCTCAATATTTTAAGATTAACCCCCCAAATAAAAGCTCTTATAATACACCTATGATAAGACTGTGATATCACATAGGATAAGTTAGACTAAGCAACTATGTATTTTATTATAGCAGTGCAATTATATCTTGTATATTGTTGTAGGCCAAAAAAAATTATTTTGGGTAAATATTTGTTGAGCCAAGTGAAAGGTAGTATAGACAGAGTGCCTACATAGAATCAGTAGAGACCTTGCAACTACACTTACACATACATTTCGGCTAGGTGCTACAGTGATTATTTTGTACACACACAAAGTCAAGACACACTACAATTTCTCTTTCGTTACGCAATCAGACCTCAGGAGAAATGCTTACATTTAACTTCAAGCACAATCAGCCGAGACTTATGGCAAACACGTGCTGGACACACCGTCCGCCAAGCGGAGATGTTAAACCCGACACCGTGGTGCTAGCTCAGCGGGAACACGCACACGAGCGGAAGCCAGATATCATAGGTTCAACTCCTGGTACTAATAGCTTACGCGCCAGATTAAAGTTATACAGCCTTGCCATATTTGTTATACATGCATCCCTTAATGAATATCGAAGCGTGCGATAGCAAAGAACCCACTAATAATTTAAAAGATGTGACTATAGCGTACACACATAATATAGAGTTGATGTTCTAACAGTGCATTTAACGTAGGAGATTCAGTCAGCAATTGAGAAACCGTTCCCTCATGAAGCAGAAAATATAGGAAAGTAATGAAGTAGGAATTCATGAAGATGCCGATTTATGAACGGCAAAGTTAATAGCACAAGCGTTTTCAAGGCACTAGGCACAGCACGGCATGTGCAATATACAGGGTGTTACAAAAAGGTACGGCCAAACTTTCAGGAAACATTCCTCACACACAAAGAAATAAAATATGTTATGTGGACATGTGTCCGGAAACGCCTAATTTCCATGTTAGAGCTCATTTAAGTTTCGTTAGTACAGTGGTGGAAATATTTATTGCATCACCTTCTAAAATTGACATTTTTTAAAATAATTATTGAATAACTGACCTAAATTGGCCTGAAATCCCTCTACTTCTATCAGAAATTAATATACGCAGTAATGTATGTCAATTTTATTTTATTCTCTATTTTTGTTTGTATAAAAAGTTTTTTTTTAAATAATTTAACACTTTCTTGAAAAATGGGTGTAGGAGGATATGTCAGCTATTCTGTTTGGCCTTTTGAAATATGAATACTAATGTTGAAACAAACCCTGCGTATTAATGTTGTAACATGACACTGATCAATTTTAGTGTTTGTTTATGCACAATTGCCTTATATAAATGCACTGTTGCCATTTAATACTTTGTTGCTCCACCGCGCGCCTTAATCACCCATTGGCATCGTGAAGGCATTGAAATAATTAACTTTTTACAGTACTTCTCACTCAGTTCATGAAACCACACACGAACAAGGCCCTCCAATAGTTCCCGTTTATTCCGTGGCATCTTTTTGGTGATAACATTGCCCATAACTTTCCAACAGTTCTGAATAGGATTAAGATCTGGGCTGTTTCCAGGGCACTCTAACACTTGAACCCCATTTTGTCGAAGGAAGGATTTTACCTGAATTGTAAAAATATGTGATAATTAACCAAGAATGGCATCAGCTTCGTGCTTGGAATAATTATTATTCATAGGAATCCCCTTCAAAGCTCTATAGCAAGGAGCGGAGTCATCCTGAAAAATGCATCTGGAAACACCTCCAAACTGGTCTCTTATTGTGGGCATAAGCTTCCTTTCAAGGATGCTTATGTAGACATCCGCATTGACAGTGCCATTTATGAAGTTCAGACGAACTACTCTGTGATTAGAAATCCCCCCCCGAGACCATCTGTCCTTGTGGGTGTTTGACAGTATGTGTTATACATGATGGTAAAAATTCTTCACCTTTCCTTCGATGCACAAACACTTTTCCATCTGAGTCATGCAGGTTAAATTTGGACTGGTCTGAAGAGATTACTCTGTTCCACGTCTCTGGTGTCCAAGTCACATGTGCTTTTGCCCATTTTAGCCGCTGTTGTCGCAGTTTCTTGGGCAATAAAGGCTTCTTTTTAGGTCGACGGGCTGAGAGTCCAGCTTTCAGTAGTCTATTTCTTACAGTTCTACTGATTACTGAGATGACGCACATTTCTTCCCAGTCTCGCTTTAGTTCAGTTGATGACTTGTGACGATCTTTGGGCGAAAGCCTTTTCAATATCCTGTCCTGTTTGGCAGTAGACGCCCTTCTTCGACCTCTTCCTTCCTCTCGATCAATATTTCCTTCCTCCCTGTATTTTTTCAGTAACCTTGAAATTAAAACCTGTCTTAGAGACTACCTCTCTGGTGCTGAGACCAACAGACGAATAAGCAACTAGAGCAGCTTTCTTTTCTGGCGTTAATTCAACTGACTTGCCCATCTTCTCACTGCAAAGTCTCAACTCTAAATGACTGTATAAACACTGGCATCATTGTAAAAACAAACGACAACAACAAAGAGTTGTGTATTGTTGGAAGAAATGTGAGAAGAAGTCAAACTATCAAGGCAACAATGTGTCTACAATGTTTGACAACGATTAGACTGGTATAACCTGAAGCAAACCGCTGTAAAAGACAAAATTACGAAGTAATTAATGGTGATGCAATAAATATTTCCACCACTGTATGTACTGTACTTCCTCGATTCACCGCCAGTTGGCCCATTTGAAGGAAGGTAATGTTGACGTAATGTTAGAGCTCATTTTAGTTTCGTTAGTATGTACTGTACTTCCTCGATTCACCGCCAGTTGGCCCATTTGAAGGAAGGTAATGTTGACGTCAGTGCTTGTGTTGACATGCGACTCATTGCTCTACAGTACGAGCATCAAGCACAAAAGTACGTAGCATCAACTGGTTAGTGTTCATCACGAACGTGGTTTTGTAGTCAGTGCAATGTTTACAAATGCGGAGTTGGCAGATGCCCATTTGATGTATGGATCAGCACGAGGCAATAGCCGTGGCGCGGTACGTTTGTATCGAGACAGATTTCCAGAACGAAGATGTCCCGACAGGAAGACGTTCGAAGCAATTGATCGGCGTCTTAGGGAGCACGGAACATTCCAGCCTATGACTCGCGACTGGGGAAGACCTAGAACGACGAGGACACCTGCAATGGACGAGGCAATTCTTCGTGCAGTTGACGATAACCCTCATGTCAGCGTCAGAGAAGTTGCTGCTGTACAAGGTAACGTTGACCACGTCACTGTATGGAGAGTGCTACGGGAGAACCTGTTGTTCCCGTACCATGTACAGCGTGTGCAGGCACTATCAGCAGCTGATTGGCCTCCACGGGTACACTTCTGCGAATGGTTCATCCAACAATGTGTCAATCCTCATTTCAGTGCAAATGTTCTCTTTACGGATGAGGCGTCATTCCAACGTGATCAAATTGTACATTTTCACAATCAACATGTGTGGGCTGACGAGAATCCGCACGCAATTGTGCAATCACGTCATCAACACAGATTTTCTGTGAACGTTTGGGCAGGAATTGTTGGTGATGTCTTGATTGGGCCCCATGTTCTTCCACCTACGCTCAATGGAGCACGTTATCATGATTTCATACGGGATACTCTACCTGTGCTGCTAGAACATGTGCCTTTACAAGTACGACACAACATGTGGTTCATGCACGATGGAGCTCCTGCACATTTCAGTCGAAGTGTTCGTACGCTTCTCAACAACAGATTCGGTGACCGATGGATTGGTAGAGGCGGACCAATTCCATGGCCTCCATGCTCTCCTGACCTCAACCCTCTTGACTTTTATTCATGGGGGCATTTGAAAGCTCTTGTCTACGCTTAATTGGCCCTTGTCTCATCTTTTATGATACCCTCCTTCTGCGAGGGGTCAGCCTTCTTTTTCTCTTCCATTTACCTTCTGCCTTGTGCTCTAGGCCCTTAAGGAGGCAGGGTGTATGTAGCCCCACAACTTCTGGTGCACCCTAGATAATGCTACACCCTCAGGGGCTCACGGCTGGTGAGTTCGGGAGTTGGCGACCCCGAGGGATTCCTGAGCTGGGTCCGTTTTCCCCTTTTGTCCCTTACCTTCGGGGCGGACCCTCTCCTCTTTCACTTTCCTATCTGCCTTTCATGGCTCTCCTTCCTTCCAAGTCCCTCAATCCGCCTTCTTCGAGGGTTGAGGGCATTTCTTTTCCTCCTGTCCTTTATTTGCCTTGTTCTCCTTTATTTTTCCATTTCTTCTTCTAGTATGTAGGTTAGTAGTTAGTTTTAGTTTTTAAGTTCGCTTTTCTTTTTCATCCCCCCCAGGGGCTCACATCTTGTGGGCGTGGGTTGGCGACCACGGGGCCCCAGCTGAGTCCGGCATTGCTTCCACTTACTTGTGCCGGGCTCCTCTCTGTCTTCTTTCCTGTCGACCTCACTTGGTCAACTCTTGTTCCCTTCTGACCCCGACGGTATTAGGGTATCCGAGGCCTAGGGAGTCTCTTCCTTTCCCGCCGTAATTGGCCCTTGTCTTATCTTTTCTGATACCCTCCTTCTGCGAGGGGTCAGCCTTCTTTTTCTCTTCCTTTTACCTCCTGCCTTGTGCTCTAGGCCCTTAAGGAGGCAGGGTGTATGTAGCCCCTCCACTTCTGGTGCACCCTAGATAATGCTACACCCTCAGGGGCTCACGGCTGGTGAGTTCGGGAGTTGGCGACCCCGAGGGATTCCTGAGCTGGGTCCGTTTTCCCCTTTTGTCCCTTCCCTTTTGGTCGGACCCTCTCCTCTTTCACTTTCCTGGCCCCAGCTGAGTCCGGCATTGCTTCCACTTACTTGTGCCGGGCTCCTCTCTGTCTTCTTTCCTGTCGACCTCACTTGGTCAACTCTTGTTCTCTTCCGACCCCGACGGTATTAGGGTATCCGAGGCCTAGGGAGTCTCTTCCTTTCCCGCCTTAATTGGCCCTTGTCTCATCTTTTCTGATTCCCTCCTTCTGCGAGGGGTCAGCCTTCTTTTTCTTTTCCTTTTACCTCCTGCCTTCTGCTTAAGGCCCTCAAGGAGGCCGGGTGTATGTAGCTCCACCACTTTTGGAGCACCCTAGATAATGCTACACCCTCAGGGGCTCACGGCTGGTGAGTTCGGGAGTTGGCGACCCCGAGGGATTCCTGAGCTGGGTCCGTTTTCCCCTTTTGTCCCTTACCTTCGGGGTGGACCCTCTCCTCTTTCACTTTCCTATCTGCCTTTCATGGCTCTCCTTCCTTCCAAGTCCCTCAATCCGCATTCTTGGAGGGTTGAGGGCATTTCTTTTCCTCCTGTCCTTTATTTGCCTTATTCTCCTTTAGTTTTCCATTTCTTCTTCTAGTATGTAGGTTGTAGTTAGTTTTAGTTTTAAGTTTACATTTCATTTTCATCTTCACGATCACCCAAACCATCAGGGGCCGATAGCCTAGATGTTAGGCCCCTTAAAACAACAATTATCATCATCATCATCATCTTTCACTTTCCTATATGCCTTTCATGGCTCTCCTTCCTTCCAAGTCCCTTAATCTGCCTTCTCCGAGGGTTGAGGGCATTTCTTTTCCTTCTGTCCTTTTATTTGCCTTATTCTCCTTTAGTTTTCCATTTCTTCTTCTAGTATGTAGGTTAGTTTTAAGTTCGCTTTTCATTTTTCATCTTCACGATCACCCAAACCATCAGGGGCCGATAACCTAGATGTTAGGCCCCTTAAAACAACAATTATCATCATCATCATCATCATCATCATATCTTTTTCATCTTCACGATCACCCAAACCATCAGGGGCCGATAACCTAGATGTTAGGCCCCTTAAAACAACAATTATCATCATCATCTTGTCTACGCAACCCCGGTACCAAATGTAGAGACTCTTCGTGTTCGTATTGTGGACGGCTGTGACACAATACGCCATTCTCCAGGGCTGCATCAGCGCATCAGGGATTCTATGCGACGGAGGGTGGATGCATGTATCCTCGCTAACGGAGGACATTTTGAACATTTCCTGTAACAAAGTGTTTGAAGTCACGCTGGTACGTTCTGTTGCTGTGTGTTTCCATTCCACGATTAATGTGATTTGAAGAGAAGTAATAAAATGAGCTCTAACATGGAAATTAAGCGTTTCCGGACACATGTCCACATATCATATTTTCTTTCTTTGTGTGTGAGGAATGTTTCCTGAAAGTTTGGCCGTACCTTTTTGTAACACCCTGCATAAGAGTTATTATGAAGAGTATCAGCGTTATAGTTGAATACACGAAGAAAGAGGACACAGGAAGGAAGATGTACGACGAATAAGAATATTATGAGGAATAAATATATTACAATGAAATAAAGTGAGCACGAAGAAGAAAGAGAATATTTTTAAGAAAGTTGAATAACAAGTTTAATTGATAAGTATCAAGTGAATTAGGGGTAGGGACAAGGGTTCCCCTAGCCTTAAGATAAGAAGGAAAGAAAGAGATATATGAGCTATTTTTTAGCATTACTACGTTGATAACAGTTACCATTTACAAATAAGATTATTGCCAACAACAAGCTAAAAGCCTACGGCATACGCAAGCCACATGCTAAATAACAAGGTTACGCCAAGAGGGAGTAAATTAGTTACAGTTTTATTAGTCAGGAAAGTGCTGACAACCGGCGACCGAGAACTACGATTTCAGATTCCGGGAAATAGCCACCCCACGGAACACGTAAGAAATAGTCTTGATCAGTGGTTCCCAACCTTTGCAAGCTGTCGCCCCCCTTTTCAGATACGGGCGGTCATCGCGCCCCCCCTTCCACTCGTCGCTTCTATAACCTCTTCGATAAACTGACGCGGGGGATATAGACCTAATTACATAATAACACTACGTAATGGAATAATTATTTCTGAAAAATAATGTGAAGTACGCGCTTTATATCTATTACATACTAACTTAATTTTAGCACAATACAAAGAACACACTTTAACAATAAATCCTTAAATTAGTCAACAAATGTCAGTGCGAGGGTTGACACAGTTTTCTCTTGCTAAGATTCGGTATGTTCGGTTTGACATTTGGCAGAGCACAGCGGAGATCACTTGCAACATCAATCCGACAGCGCTGCTTTGTTTTTATAACACTCAGGGTTGAAAATTGTGACTCACATAATGACACGCAATGCAACTTGGGCTATTTCAGGATACACTGCAAGACATTTTACCCAAAAGTCACGCAGTCCTTATATTTTGGAATCAATTTTTAGTTCTGAATCACACTTCAAATCTATGGCTTCTTCTTGAAGTTGTGCTGGCAGTGCTTCAATGTCAATGGCAAACGGATCGTGTTAACATCAAGGACCATTCATCCGACGAGATATCAGGAAAGTAGAAGTTGAAATCTTGTGCCAGGAATCCAAATGTGACTTATTACGATCACGTTCATTTTCCAGGAAAATTTCATTAAGGCGGTGAAAGGATGAGTAGTTTTTCAACTGAAGCCAGCGCACAGTGGGCCTGAATCTTGAAAACGTGGCCAAAAAGGGAAAAAATAAGTTTCTAGATGGGAATTTTGGACTATCAGGTTGGCTACAATAATGTTGGGACTACTCAATACCGGTTGTGCGGACGAGCAGAAGTTCATTTCGTCCATTATATTTCAGGTCAATCGCGGCAATTCATTGTTAGCGGTGCGTGCAGCCAGCCCGGCTACAAAATACTACAGGGCGTCCGAGAATGTTCTCCGCAGTGGGTACGTGCAGCTGTGAGTGGTTGAGTCATGAGTTTAGTTGGCTGCACTGTGTCCTTCAAAGCGGGACTCCCCCGTGTGGACTGTCAGTGTGAATTGCGAGCGAGCCTGCATGTCTTCGGTGTGCATTACAGTACGTGAGTGTTCAGATAGATTATTGGAAGAGTGCAACAGTATACAGGCGGTAATGTTTACTACTGAAGAGAGAGTTCTTTTGGTGGAATACGTTTTTCGCGAAGGCGATCGGTTTACAGAAAATGTAAAATTAAGATTTCAGGCGCGGTTTCCTATTTCAAAGTGTCCAAACCGTGATACCGTGTGACTGGCTCAGTTCACGATGTGCCAGGAACAGGCAGGCCTACGCTTTTAACAGACGAAAAACTTGATGAAATCTCCGATATAATGCTGCGTAGTCCAAGTAAATCAACACGAATATTAGCTCAACAAACAGGAATCTCTAAGCCGACAGCACATAAAGCTGTGAGAGACAAGCTTCAGTTGTTCCCTTATAAAGTTACCGTGGTTCATGAATTAAAACAAACAGATTACGGAAAAAGAGTGATGTACTGTGAATGGTTCCAGCATCTGTTATGAATGGCTGTGGTGAGTACAAAGTTTACTGTTTATTTGTTATGATGCAAGCGGCAGCCGTGCTACCAACGTAACTGCTATAGCTAGCTCTCGCAGACGCATGTTGGCGCTGCGGAGAAAATTCCCGGACTCACTGTATTTTCGTTAAAGATAAATATTTATGTTCTGTGTAAGTAAAGCGAATATTTTCAATATGGAAGATGTTCCAGGAGGTAATGTCTCATTAAAAGACATTTATATCATTATTAAAGCGTTAACTATACATGTTTTATATTAATTAACTTAATACCGGAAAATGCACGATAAAATTGTAAAATGTGCTTAAAAGCTAGAGATAACTTACGAATTCCACGACATTCCTCTTTCTTTTGCACTGTTTCCGCAAGTATATATTATTACCTTTGAAAATTAACCTTTAAATCCACCTACTAGTATCAACTCCGGCTTTGAGCCACGTTTTAAGCTATACTTGCAAAATGTCATTATTGAGACATGTTGAAAAATGACAATAAAATTAATTAATAATGAGCTACACGTGTACAATTTAAATTATAATCGATGCCTATGAATATAATAAGTAGAAAAAGGACGGAAACACTGCTCGACGTTTCTTTGAAAACACTCCAATATCAACGTTTATAACTGGAGTTTCCGAAGAACTAATCCACCATTTTTCACATTATTTTGGAGATGATCGAGCGAACGTCAAATTGACGTTGAAAAGTTAGAGCTTACGCCATAGCAACTGCCAGACACTACGTCAAAGAATACCCCTGGTACAACATGCCAACAGCAGCTGATAGATTGTTGATCCACGGACCAGAAATTATTTTTTTGGCCATTTTACCCATTGGTCAACTGTCTGAGGATGCTCAAGAATCAACCAATAAATTGATAAAGCAATATCGCCTGAGGTTTTCTCGAACGTTTTCCAGAGTTAAGACTATGGAAGACGTGCTCAGGAGATCGTTGGCAACCACACACCCCTATATTTCTTCTCTACGCAAATCATCACCAAAGAAACAGAAGAGTTTGTCGCCAGAAGCCGTTCCCCTCTTAGTTCCTGTGGCGGAAGATTATGATTAACCATTAACCATTAACTACAACAACCTCTAAATATTGACTTTTATATAAATAAAGACTTAACAATTTTTTCTCGCCATCTTGGATCCACCATTTTGTTTTTACAATTTTTTGAACTCATAATCTTCATCAACAACCGCCGTAATTCCCCCCAAAAAACTTTTATATAATAAAAATTACTTTTATGAATATTTACTCGCCATCTTGGATCCGCCATTTTGACTTTTTGATATATTCTTAATCAGCAACTTCGATAACCTTTACATACTAACTTTCGTTCAAATTGAACAACTCTTTATATTTTGGCCACATTTTCAAGATTCTGGCCCACTGTGCGGCGTTTCCAAAACTGTATTTTTTTCAGAAAGGCTCTGATGGCATCATTAGCAAGCATAATATTGGATTTTTTGCTTTGGAGCTTTAAGTTCAAACTGTTCAAAGCTTCAAAGAAATTACATAGATATGCCAATGAGACGATAAAATTGGCACTGATTTTGCTCCTTACAACACAGCAAATTCCTTATTTCACCTCCAACCTCGCGGCTCCGCAGAGGTTTGTGCCGACAGTTGGCAATTACCAGTGCTTTTGAACGATTGACTTGGCGCGACAATCACTTGAAGAGATTCGAAAAATGTTTATTATACAAAATTGTAATATTCGAGTTTTAAAAAATGTAGAAATCACTTCACGCTCCCCTTGATAAAGCCCCACGCCCCCCTAGGGGGGCGCGCCCTCCAGGTTGGGAACCACTGGTCTTGATATTACGGCGAAGCCGAACACATGATAGGTCATAGCCAACCCTTTCACGTAGAGACGTTAGCCCTAATACTTTCGGGGAGATAATCCCACCGCGTTATACAAGCTAGCGGCGGTCAATTCAACCTCATACATAGTGGAATTAACGTCCGTTGGGATGCGTTTGTATCGGATTACAATCAGTCTGCCAACAGGCGATATTTTTACCGTATTCTGATAAAATGATAGGAAGATAAAGTAATAGGAGATATTGATACGGTATTCTGATCCAATGACATGAAGTTAAGACTGACAGGCGATAGTAACACATTCAGTGTTCAGATCGAGCAACAATCAATCTACTGACAGACGGTACATTTTTACGGTATTATATATGAAGAGATATAAATATTAAGAGAGAAAGTCCACATACGCTAAGATTAACAACCGAATTTATCAAATAATAATTTTTCAAGGGATTAAAAAAGGCAAGATAAACGCATTAAATAAGGAAAACTATGTAAACATGTTATGAGCGATTCAACAAAGAGAAACCGGGTATTCATATTACAGATAGGGTAATAATTTCATTAGAGATACGTATAGGAAATACCATTATAGCGGATATACGCTAGGGAGAGCTTACGCATTTAGGAATTAATTTTAATGTATATACCCCCCCCCCCCCTAGAGAGATTTCTTCATAAACCCCCCATCCAGGCACATGAATCACCCTATATATATGATATACTTAGCTAAGGGAAAGACATTAATACTAGATTTAGCGATAAGAACTAGACTAGGTTTTTTTTAGCGTATGGCTTTTATTGCCGGGAGTGTCCGAGGACATGTTCGGCTCGCCAGTTTTGTAGCTACTTCGAGACGGACACCCAATGGGAGAGCTACAAGTACCGTTGGGGAGGAAAGTTGGAATGGAAGGATGAGGAGTTGGAAGGTAGCGGCTGTGGCCTATAGTTAGGGACCAACCCCGGCATTTGCCCTGAAGGAAGATGGAAAACCACAGAAGACCATCTTCAAGGTTGCCGGCGGGGGGATTCGAACCTCCTCGCCTCCCGGATGTGAGCGACTGCCAGCAGACGTGCCGTAACGACCTCGGCTAACTCACCCGGTAGACTAGGTACTAAGAACACCCCTCCCCCTCCCTACATAACGTGGCAAGGTTAAAAAGGGTATTTAGTAACACGTCATTCATAAATTTTATTTTTCACAGGAAATGTTAGTATGTTATTAACAAATGTTATTTATTTCAGGAAGTTTTAACATGTTAATCAATATTTCATGAAGGTCTATACAGTTCATAAAGAAAGATAGGAATTATGGCTAAGAAAACCACGTCAGCCACGTAAGAATTATCAAGTTAGCCCGGAGAGGCAATAAATAATATAACGTTTCCATAATTTCACGACGATACGGGCACCAATTTAACAAAAATCAATTAATCTTAACAATTTTAGCATAACACGTAGTGCGAGTTTCATTTACATAATGTCTGCATCTAAATAGGTTAAGAAGCGAATACGTCGATTATGTGAAGCTGAGGAAGTATAATAGTAATGATTGATGCATAATACTGAAACATAAGAAAGATAATCAATTTTGAAGTATAGTGAAGTTCTACGACGATGTATGAGAGAATATATTAAAAGTTCTACGAAGATAAAGGAAACAGAAAGTATAAAGGAGATTCTACGAATACATATGAGAGAAAGCGCATATTAAAAATTTACGACGATGAATATAGGAAACGGTATAATGAAGTACCACGATAATAGATATGTGAAGGATCACATGTCAAACGTTAGTTTATAAGAATACTAGTACATAAATCAAAATGCAGACATTTAGTAACAAACTCCCTCGCAATACGTAGAAGCAATCAAAACAAGATTAATAATTACAAGGGTAAGAATAGTCCCGATATGAACGGAAGTTAAGACTTATTTCTGATTTCAGACAAATAATAAGCAGACCATTCCTGTAATCCCCACATTAGGACATAACTGCAGGGTGCAAGCAAGATGAACGTGGAACAAGAGCGAAGACCCTACACTCGTGGGAACAGCAATTAAAACAAAAACAAAAATATTAGTAGCCTGTAAGCCGTATTTTGGCAGGAGCTTTAAGCTATCTATTCCAAACACTTGAATGTCAATTTGTTTCATATAACTGGGCATAACAGCATTTCTTTGTCAATCAAATGCTAAATAGTTTTTTAAAGGAATTTCAAACTTTTTAGGATACTTAACACGGTAAGGCACCCCCACGGCCGTGCATGGATTAGTGGACCAATACGCAATCCGTAGACGTGTCCAGCAAGGGTAGCACACCCTAGATTCTCTATATTTTCATCCCCACGTTGTAAGGAGATGAATGCTATCAGCGCACCCTCGAGATACACCGGACCTAGTGAAGCAATACACGAATACAGTACACTATTTTTCATTTTCCTTACACTACGCTTCAGAGGTAACAGGCCAATCCGAAAGGGCTAGCTATACTTTAAACTTCATACAGCATCATCCACACATTATAGAAGAATTAAAGTTGTAACAGCACCCTCGAGGCGATATCTCATCTAGCGGAGTTTACGCAGGTCACATACTAGACCGAAAGGGGTGACTACACCCTAAATTTCCTATACAATATCTTTTGCATTATTCATTTTTCCTTTCTCTTCACTAAATAATTAATGTCATTTCATCTTCAAACCAATTATATCACAGAAAATGTTCAACAAAACCAAATCTCCTAATGAGATGATAATGTTAGAAAATGCAGATCAGAAAAAGCAAAGAAATGTAAAATAATGTCAAGTGACTGTACACCATCCAAAATAACCACCCCTTGCCACACCTACCACCCCCTAGTACGGCACACTTACCCACCCTACTGCGGGGAAACATAAGAAGAAGAAGAAGAAGAAGAAGAAGAAGAAGAAGAAGAAGGAAGATAAGAAGATTAGAAAGAAGATTAATAAAAAACACTACAGTAAGAAGAAAAATCTACGATAGCACCCCACGACTATTCCAGTTACTGGGGATAATAACTAAAACCAAGCGGGGTCTTGTTGCATACCCCAACCCTCCACAAGGCCCCCCAGGGGCTCACATCTAGTGGGTTGTGGGTTGGCGACCACGGGGCCCCAGCTGAGTCCGGCATTGCTTCCACTTACTTGTGCCGGGCTCCTCTCTTTCTTCTTTCCTGTCGACCTTCCTTGGTCAACTCTTGTTCTCTTCCGACCCCGACGGTATTAGGTTATCCGAGGCCTAGGGAGTCTTTCACTTTCCCGCCTTCATTGGCCCTTGTCTCATCTTTCCTGATACCCTCCTTCTGTGAGGGGTCAGCCTTCTTGTTCTTTTCCTTTTACCTCCTGCCTTGTGCTCAAGGCCCTTAAGGAGGCAGGGTGTATGTAGCCCCACCACTTCTGGTGCACCGTCGATAATGCTACACCCTCAGGGGCTCACGGCTGGTGAGTTCGGGCGTTGGCGACCCCGAGGGATTCCTGAGCTGGGTCCGTTTTCCCCTTTTTGTCCCTTCCCTTTGGGGCGGACCTTCTCCTCTCTCCCCTCTCCTCTCCTCTTTTCCTTCTATTTCCTTTTCTCTTTAAGATTCCCGCACTGTTTTTGTTACTCGAATCACCGTGTATCTAAATTCCCTTTTAGCGATTTTTTTAAGGCATTTTTTGATCTATGTTGCATTTTGTAAGTTGTTTCGATCTAAATTACATCTCGCGATTGTTTTCAACCTCACTTGCATTTTGTAAAGATTGACAATCTAAATTGCCTTTTAGTAAGTCTTTCAATGCAGGTTGCCGGGCCTTTTAGTGAGAATTTTGAATTTCAATTGCATTTTGTAAGTATTTTCAACCAAAACCGCATTTCGCACGAATTTTGAATCTAAATTGCATTTTGTTTGGTGGGCATTTTGCACATATTTTGATTCTCAATTGCATTTTGTGGGTATTTTGAATCTAAATTACATTTGTCAAGTATTTTCAATCTAAATTGCTTTTTGTAAGTATTGTCAATCCACATGAGTCGTTTGAATCTACCGTACATTTTGTAAGCATTTTCAATTTCAATTGCATTTTGTAAGTATTTTGAATTTCAATTGCACTTTGTGAATAATTTGGATTGGAACTGGGATATTTCAATCTGAATTGCATTGTGTATTTTCAATTTCAATTGCATTTTGTAAATATTTTGATTTTGAACCTCAATTGCATTTTGTACGTAATTTCGATCTCATTTGCATTTTGTAAGTATTTTGAATTTCAGTTGCATTTTGTAAGTATTTCGGCGCTACTTTGCATTTTGTACGTATTTTGAATCTAGCCTACGTTTTGTGGGTCTTTTTCAATCTATTCTTTTTTGCAACTTTTCGTTCTAAATTCCCTTTTGTAGGACCATATTGTGAGTTGTTTCTATGTGAGTTCCTTTTTGTACGTATTTTCCGTCTTCGATAATTTTGTTCTGGTTTCCATTTCATTATCATTTTCGCTATCACCCAGATCATTAGGGGCCGATAACCTCGATGTTAGGCCCCTTAAAACAACAATTATCATCATCATCATCATCATCCTCCACAAGGGTTGTGTCTACAAATATACCGAATTATTTAGAGGTGCATAGAAAGGCTATAGATGTACGAACAGCCGGGTGAAGCAAGTCAATCATGGCCTACATTCGCGAGTACGGTAAACGCTAGCTTGCAATCTTATGCAACAGTACCGAAAGTTAGAGTACAGCTGCACATACTGCTGACATGCTATGACCCACTTAAGGATCTACAAATACGGGACGCGTCCATGCGCCCGGCCTCTTGCTCTTTTGGACTCTCTCTCTCTCTTTGTACAGTTCTACGCGAGCCGGCGCCCGCTGGGCGACCGAGCCCAATGCCATTTCATGGACAACTGGTATCAACGGTAGGGTGAGTAGTGTGTCTGTCTAATTCCTTTTCCATCCCCCTATTTTATTTCCCCCATTTATCCCACATCAGTAGTAATAAACCATTCTTTCACAGTCAAGGGTTTTATCTTTTTATTTCACTCAGTTAGTTATAAAACCCTTCCCCCTTAGCTTCTAGTTAGGTTAAGATCCAGAATTTCCCGCTGCTGCATGCTGTCAAGCAGTACGGTAAAGACGACTAGCAAGCGCTTGGCTTGCTAAGGCTCTCCAGGTAAGTCTGGTGAGTATAGCCCCGCAGCTCTTCGCAAAACACCATGACTGTACATCCTAGTAAATCTCCGAAAATGCTAAGGATGCCAACTGATCAACACCCTATCGAATGGTGGTTGGGCACCATTCAAATCACCGACAATTGGGTGTAAGGCTCCTGGTAAACTAAAGTAAATACCGGAGATGCCGACACTTGCCCCATTCACATCCCCAACAATTGGGGAGACGCGGGGTATCTTTTATTATCCCCAACAATATTATGATGAATGAGAGGCGACACTCAATTGCAAATGTTATAAAGATTAAAGGTGACGGTAATTGTCTGTTCAGGTCATTGGCATATTGTGAGTACAACAATCAGAGTTTATTTACACAGGTTAGAAAGCGAATTGTAAAACATGTTACAGAGAAGTGGAATAATTATTCTTCCTTTGTTGTTGGCAACAGCGATATGTACGAAACTGCTATCAATACGAGCGATGATTATAAAATGCATATGTCTATGAATCAGTGGCGGCGCGAGGATATAACTGACACGTTACCCCCTTCAGGGAGGTTCTCTCTTGATGGATGGTGGTGGACCGTTTGCAATCATTTACCCTGGCTACCAGTTTGAAGCTGCTAATGAATACCATAACTAGGAAATGATACACTGATACGACTGGTAGACATATGATGTATTCAACAACATTTGAACATTGACACACATAAAATGACATGACATAAGAGATGTAGAAACATTAATTAGGGTACTTACTTTTAAACAAGCCCTGCATACAACTCCCAAAAAACTTATCATCCCATTTCAAAATATCCATCATTAAAAATGTATATTGGTCTTCGATACAGTGATCTCTTCAAGGACAGTTAAACATCGAAGTTCCATAAATGACATTCAGCATCATATTTTCACTTCGCAACAATCTCCATATCTCTGGTCCATAGATACCTTTCACACATCAACAACAGTCTTTAGTACTATAAGTCCGACAGTAAAACAATTTATCTCACAATCAATCACCGTCGTAACTTAAGATGAAATCAGACGGTTTTGCTTAATATGTATCAACCAATGTGATCCTTTCATCTCCAGAATGTTTCCCTTCCTTAATTCGGCCCGTAACACCAACAGAATACGTTAGCCCATTCTTCATTGTTCGTCAACTTGGTTCTCCAAAATACATTTGCAGTGAACTTGACGATAATATCTTGTTTTCTCATAGGTTAAAATCATCACAGTCCAATGTTACATAATTAACACACTGCAAACATATGCCAACGACTCTACAAATCTTCTTACAACATTTCGTTACCTTCCTTCGTACCTCTTCCAAAACATCGTAACAGCAGATCGTCATCTCCCCACAACCACATAGTTACAGTCATAACCTTTAACTGTAAACTGCAAATGTATATCAACAACTTAACGAATCTTCTTACAATATCCTTCGTTACCTTTTCTTGGTACTTTTTTTTCATCCACCTCACAGCTGATCGTCAACTTATTACTCCTTTCGTTGTTGTCAATCTTCAACAAAGTACCCCAGAGAACTCCCACGCAGCCCAACAATACAATCATTCCAAGGGATCCAAGTTTTACGGAAACATCGAGTGAACTCTGTTTTCGGAGAGGCGAAAACATGACATAAATTCTCCTAGGCATCTACTCCATAGAGGACACAAGCTAGCATTTTCCTCATACATTACCACTCATCCGTATTCGACATATCTTTTCAACATGAAATAAACTTACTAGCGTTTCCAACGTCGTAATAGCTCCAGATTCATAATGTCATTACTATCAGATCACGTACAATCCCATAGGCTTACCACATATCAAAACTGTCAGTGGCCAAAGATTCAATATTACTACTTCTAAGACATCAACTTTTTCTTCCGACAGAAATGACAGTTCCCAAATAAACCATCTTTCTTGCTATCAATAACACATACTTAGAAGATAGTCAAAGTCTAAGACGGCCAGAAATAAACATTTTCAACATCTCACGAATAGAATGCTTATTAACTGCACTCTGGCGGCTACATTTCAAATCTTACACCCATAACTCCAATACTAGCACAAATTCTGCTACCTAACGGTAGACCATGAAATCAATGTACTGTAGCATTTCACAATATTCTCGCGGATCACTTTTTCATACTTGAAGCGTAGAAGAGAGTCAATAATTGGCTCAGACTCCCCGCCCTCAAACTTGTCGAAGGTTCAACGAATCAAGACAACGTACCATAAAAGAGTACAAACATAAGTCCCTAACAAATACCTCTACTCTACCTCAAGGGTAAATACACTTATCAGAAAACAAAAATATCCCAATATTCACACACATCAAAATTAAATAACTACATCAAACAATTCTCTTCATAGTCTCAGTTGTAGTAGATACAGATCCATACGAAGATTAAGTCCTTCGATCCAACTTTCATGTTCACCTAAATCTTCTCCTCACTCCACAATATCTCAATTCCGAAGCAGACCACGAGGCATACACTGCAAACAAAATATCCTTCCGACAGCAAAATATTTAGAAGTCTTAAATCTAACAAGTTACCAAGAAGTTAAATATAACAAGGAGACCTCCAAATTAATAATTTACCCCAACTATACGTTTCTACATCTTTACAATCAAAATAAAACTTCACCCAAACTTCATACACTACAAGTTACATGTAAGTACAAATAAACAAATCAACCAGAAAAGGTAAAGATAATATCTGTTTTCAGAATTACACATGAACAGACCCTGAATGGTACATGAACACAAAAAATTAATACCCGAAAGAGAAAAAAAACCTCAATAGACAATGGCATATGTCTGACATTGTAAATGTGTCCAACCCAAAAAAGGAAAACAAAACATCAAGACCAACAAGAATACAACTATAAAAATAAGAAATTACGCCGAAATTCCAAGAAATTACTGGTATGAGACCAAAATGAAAATTTCAATCACAAGTACAGACAAACGAACACACAAATAACATACACACGCCAAATAGCACATCTATCGTACATCTTTACTTCAAAACACAATCTCAACTAAACACAACATATACACACCACAATACAGTTCAATCACCCACACACAAAGAAAAATTACTTACATAGAAAAAACTTACAGCATAGCACTATTCAGACGAATATGCGTCACAAGAGCAGAGGAAAAGAAAAATATATCCGGTACTCAATTTAGGAAATAACAGACAATTACCCCCACCATAAACAAATACACCGATACAAGATACTAGAAGAGAAAGAAAATCACACAATATGACAGAATGTGACTCACACGTGCAGACCAATAAGTTACAAACGTTCTCAATCTTTCGTGGGTTGGCGACCACGGGGCCCCAGCTGAGTCCGGCATTGCTTCCACTTACTTGTGCCGGGCTCCTCTATGTCTTCTTTCCTGTCGACCTCACTTGGTCAACTCTTGTTCTCTTCTGACCCCGACGGTATTAGGGTATCCGAGGCCTAGGGAGTCTCTTCCTTTCCCGCCTTAATTGGCCCTTGTCTCATCTTTTCTGATACCCTCCTTCTGCGAGGGGTCAGCCTTCTTTTTCTCTTCCTTTTACCTCCTGCCTTGTGCTCTAGGCCCTTAAGGAGGCAGGGTGTATGTAGCCCCACCACTTCTGGTGCACCCTAGATAATGCTACACCCTCAGGGGCTCACGGCTGGTGAGTTCGGGAGTTGGCGACCCCGAGGGATTCCTGAGCTGGGTCCGTTTTCCCCTTTTGTCCCTTACCTTTGGGGCGGACCCTCTCCTCTTTCACTTTCCTATATGCCTTTCATGGCTCTCCTTCCTTCCAAGTCCCTCAATCCGCCTTCTCCGAGGGTTGAGGGCATTTCTTTTCCTTCTGTCCTTTTATTTGCCTTATTCTCCTTTAGTTTTCCATTTCTTCTTCTAGTATGTAGGTTAGTAGTTAGTTTAGTTTTAAGTTCGCTTTTCATTTTCATCTTCACGATCACCCAAACCATCAGGGGCCGATAACCTAGATGTTAGGCCCCTTAAAACAACAATTATCATCATCACCCAAACCATCAGGGGCCGATAACCTAGATGTTAGGCCCCTTAAAGCAACAATTATCATCATCATCATCATCATGTTCTCAATCTTTCATCTAATTCACACAACCTTACAAACGCCCACAAGATAACAAATCATTAATATTTGTTTTCTTGTGTACGTTATTTCTGCTTATTGCATGTAACGGATGGTTAAGGCTTTTAAAATGCGGTTTCACCGTCTTGTATGTCGTTGCCATGCTTTGACGTGAAGAAGAGGTTAGATGATTGTTGTCTTTGATCGTAAAAAAGTTTGAAAAGATTGGATTGCGACTTGGATGTATTTCAATGTAATTAATTGTATTCTTGAAGTATTAATTTATTATTTGATACAGTATCGGACCGAGAATTTCCTGATTATTGTTGTTATTCTGAACAAATGTTAAATATGTCATCGGTTGTCTTTTCATTTTCAAGGTGCAAGGTGGCTGCAATGACAGCCGATACACGACGCGGGCCCATCCTATAGGCCTAGATAAAAAACTAGACACCGATCGCGAAAGCGTACTTCTGTGGATACGGACTTTCTCATATTAGCCTCCAAATGTAATCACCCATCATGTTCTCATTATATTGTCCTTGATAACGTTGCTCAAAGTCCATCACGTCTTGGTGAAAACGTTCCCCTTGTTCTTCTGAATATGCCCCCAAGTTATCTTTAAATTGGTCCAAGTGAGCACGTAACATGTGTGCTTAGGTATGTGTACATTGCCTGGATTCGTTATTTTATTAGCTTTAATTTGGTGTAAATTATATAACACTACCTTCACTACTTGAGATATTAGCACACTGAGCCACGTCCCCTTTACTGGACACGGGGCAATTTCTTTGCCTTCTGCTCATGCTGATCATCTGTGACTGTTGTTTTCTTTCTAATTACTCATGTACAATAGTAACCCTGTGCTGCTATCTATGAGAATTGTTTTTAATAATTTGAATCAGCAGCTGTGAATGTTTTGAGCACCCTTGCATTTTGTAGGCCTACGATTTATATTGATATACTTTTAGAAAGTTTTTGAGCAATTGTAATTTGTTCATCTTGAATATTGTTGTGCATTACTTTTATAACCATGGGTAATAGAAAAACTAAAAGGAGGCCTGTAAAGAAGTTCCATGGAAACCAGTTTACACGCATGGAGAAAGTTGATAGGTTAGAGCAGGACAATGCAATTGTGAGGCAGGAATGAGGAACTCTATGGTAAATGTCCCAAAGGTGAAGGCAGTTGGTGTTCCTTCCAAAATGCAGTGGCAACTGGCACACTGGATACATATAAGCCTAAAAATGGACTACCTGACAATGTACTTGAAGCTGTCAAGCCAGTGTACTCCAAGTTGACTGAACCTGCCATGCTAAGGCGATGTCTCCATGGCAAAACACAAAACCAAAATGAAAGATTTAATGTCATGATATGGAGAAGATGCCCAAAAGATAGTTATGTTATGTAGGACTGAAAACATTGAATTTTTGTGTTAAGGATGCTATTTGCCATTATAATTGTGGCCCAGATGTAGAATTGGAAATTCTAAAGCGGGTGGGTGATACCATTGGTAAACATACTCGAGCCGGTGTGGAGTTGGCTAAAGCTCTAAAACAGAAAACGTATCACCCACAAAACACCCCAGAGCAGAAAACCAGGAGGAGGTACTGTACCAGTAATTATCATATAGTTGACTTGTCAAAATCCTGGAATGGAGAATGGATCGAAGAATCTTGAAGGTCCCGCCTTAAAAACCTGAACATCCCTTGACAAGCACTTCTATGATAATCACACAGTCGCAGAGGAAGTGTTATGGACTAACTACACTGGACAAGGTTGCTAACTACATTAGGAGCATGAGATCCTTACCTAAATCTCGGGTCGGAATGGGTTAAAGGCGCCACATACCATGAGTACCCCTTTTCTATAACACAACCTTACTATAATTGAAATAAATCACGCAAGACCCACTTGTAAAAAGGAATGAAGCTACTTTTATTGCCAAAAACACCAGACAATAAATAACAATGAAATAAAAACAAACAAATAAAAATAAATAAAAACTCCCACTCATGACTCATCCACAACAAATCTAACATACACACGCTAAAACAGCTGAGCTTAACATGCCCATAATCTCACGTTTACATTGCCTCCCTCAACTGGAGTTTAAATATTGAAATTAAAATGTTTAAAAAAATTTAAATATGTCGAAAGCTTTTCCAATAGTTTCGATTCAAAAGTGAATTTAAATGTTAACAATACTATGTTTTACTCTATACACCAAATCTCCCTTTCTAATTTAAAGAGATCATCTGGACTACATAAAATGTCCATCAGCTGTTTTCAGATAGCTGCCATTGCTATGCACAATCAGCTGTTTCCTTCTCATCCGGGATTCATACATACAAATGACTAATCCCTCAGTCATCACGCATTCTCGTACAAATACAAATTGACAATGTTCCTGAAAGAACACGATTCCTTCCTTAATGTTTTATAAAATAATTGGGAGAACAACACACTTCTCCTTTACATCGAAAAATCCCCCAAAATATCACATACATAAATCATAAAATGCAATCTCTCACTCACCTTGTTTTACTTACATATATTTTTTATATACATACATATATATATTTATTTGCAGATGTGGACGCTGACCATGGTGGCAAGTTACAATAAAAATAAACACTAAGCAAAATAAATCATTCATACAACTAAAAAAACATTTTAGATACAAGGATTAATTGATGTAAGAAAATAATAATAATAGAAACAGATATAAAATACAAAATGAGGATAATTTACACTATTCTTCATCCATGTCATGTCACTGGCTCCTGATCTGGTGCTTTCTCACCAACTCCTTAAATCTTCCAACATTAGAAGGCAAAGGGCTGAAAATGTCCCCTGGCAAACTGTTCCATTCTACTCCCCCCCCCCCCCCCGGGGCTCACATCTAGTGGGTTGTGGGTTGGCGACCACGGGGCCCCAGCTGAGTCCGGCATTGCTTCCACTTACTTGTGCCGGCTCCTCTCTTTCTTCTTTCCTATCGACCTCCCTTGGTCAATTCTTGTTCTCTTCCGACCCCGACGGTATTAGGGTATCCGAGGCCTAGGGAGTCTCTTCCTTTCCCGCCTTAATTGGCCCTTGTCTCATCTTTTCTGATTCCCTCCTTCTGCGAGGGGTCAGCCTTCTTTTTCTTTTCATGTTATCTCCTGCCTTCTGCTTAAGGCCCTCAAGGAGGCCGGGTGTATGTAGCCCCACCACTTTTGGTGCACCCTAGATAATGCTACACCCTCAGGGGCTCACGGCTGGTGAGTTCGGGAGTTGGCGACCCCGAGGGATTCCTGAGCTGGGTCCGTTTTCCCTTTTTGTCCCTTAACTTTGGGGCGGACCCTCTCCTCTTTCACTTTCCTATCTGCCTTCCATGGCTCTCCTTCCTTCCAAGTCCCTCAATCCGCCTTCTTCGAGGGTTGAGGGCATTTCTTTTCCTCCTGTCCTTTATTTTCCTTATTCTCCTTTAGTTTTCCATTTCTTCTTCTAGTATGTAGGTTAGTAGTTAGTTTTAAGTTCGCATTTCATTTTCATCTTCACGATCACCCAAACCATCAGGGGCCGATAACCTAGATGTTAGGCCCCTTAAAACAACAATTATCATCATCATCATCATCATCTACTTCCCCCCTCCCAATGAAAGAATATTTGCCCCAGTTACTATTCCACTGACTTAATTTTAATTTACACGAATGACTGTATCTGCCCATATAAGTACCTCCCTTCCCCAATCCCTCATGAATGTCTTCCCAAGCAATTTCCCCCTTGTAAGCTAAGAAAATACCCCCTAGTCTTGCTCTTGAACGTCTACCAGCCAGACTTTCCCATCCCAAATCCTGAATCATCCTTATCATACTGCTCGTCGATCTGTGGTCCTCCATTACATACCTGGCGGCCTTCCTTTGTACTCCTTCCAATTCCTTTATTAAATACATTTGGTATGGATCTCACACTCCCCCAGCATATTCCAGCAGAGGACGGACTAGGGACATGTATGCCCTTTCCCTAATCTCTCTGCCAGCCCCTTTAAACACTCGCATAACCATATGTAGTGACTTGTATGCTTTCTTTACTATTTCCCCTATATGCTTGCCCCAGTGAAAGTTCCCACCCCCCAGAGTTACACCTAAATACCTACGTTCGTCCCCAAATACAACTTTATTTTCCCCTACTGAATATTCAAAAACAATATAATTCCTTTTATTAACAAATCTCACTGCCAGACATTTCTTTGAATTTATCATCATATCACTTTCATCTGCCCAGCTTTGTATGACAGTCAGGTCCCTCTGAAAAATGCCGCCGTCTTCCAGATGGTTTATCCTTCTGTCTACTACTATATCATCAGCAAATAATCTTATCTGCGATGATATTTTAACTCCTATGTCATTTACATACAAGAGAAATAGCAAAGGTCCCAATTTACTTCTCTGAGGTACCCCCCTTTCCACCCTTAACTGTTCTGACAATGACCCTCCAACCCTTACCCTTTGACTTCTTCCCTGCAAAAAAGATCTCACCCATTGTACTACTCTCCTGTCCAATCCCACAGCCTCCATTTTCCTTAATAGGATATCATCATTGACCCTATCGAAAGCCTTTGAAAGATCAATTGCAATACAGTCAACTTGACCTCTATTATCCAAGGCCTCACTGATATCTTGCTGAAAGCCTGATAGTTGTGATTCACAAGAAAATCCCTCTCTGAAACCATGCTGTTCATTTGCCAACCACTTACTATTCCCTAAGCATTCCCTTATGTAAACATTCATAATTCCTACAAAAATTTTGCATATAATACTTGTTAGGCTGACAGGTCTGTAGCTATAACTATCCCCCCCCCCCTTTCCCCTCTCCCTTTATATACCTGAACTACCAGAGCCTGTTTCCAGTCATCAGGCACTACCCTATTATTTATACAAAAATCAAACAGAAACCTTAAATAAGGTACAATGTTCCATCCCATAATCTTCAACAATTCCCCATTTATCCCATCTAACCCAGCTGCTTTTCTTGACCCCAATCCCCGTATTGCATTATAGATATCCTTATTTACATATCTACATTTCTTCCCGTCCTCAATACCCTGCCCTACTTTCTGATCTACATTTTCCTCTCCAACAATCCCCACCACCTTACCATACACCTTATTAAATGCTTCAACCTTCTCCCCATCTTCCACCAGCAAGGTTCCATCTTCTCCCTCGATATCAGGTATTCGGCCTTGAACTCCTCTCACTCCCCTTAAATAGACATACATATTTCTCCACCGTTCCTTGAAAGGCATCCCCCTGCCAACTAGCCTACCCATAAAATGTTTCTTAGCTACTATCTTAGCCCTATCCAGTTCCCTCCTTAACCCATTTAGTTCTATTCGGTTGCCTATCCCCTTCCTGAGCCTATAGCTTACTAATCTACATTTCTTGTTTAATCTTCTTACCTCCTTATTGTAATAAAGTGGATCAGTAGTCGTCCCTACATTTTTAAATGTCACATGTGATTTTTCGCAATCTAGAATTATGGTTTTCAAACCAGCCCACAGTTTATCTACATTTTGTCCCCTCTCTATTCACTGATTGAAATTTTCAGCTAGGTAACTACCAATCTTTTCTTTATTAGCTTTGTAATACTGCTTAACCAATCTTGTCTCCCTCTCACTTGCCTCTCAATACCCAACTTAACCTCTACTACAACAGCCTTGTGGTCACATATACCTTCAATGATCTCTGATTTGACCCAAATATCCTCAGGCTTTATCAAAAACACGTCCACACCTGCGGATGCTTCTGCGCCTGGGGACGTTTCGGCCCCCAGATCTACGCGCTCCCCACGGAGTTCCCCCCGCCGCCGAACTGCGTCTAGGAAATCTTCCACCGAGTCGAGTCACTCCATGACCTCGCCTGAGGACATGGAGATTATAGTCGACGTAGTGGATGATGATCCTCCAGAGTCTAAGTTGTAGCTTGCTGATCCAACTTATTCCCTAAGTAAACACAATGGCACTGTTACAGTAGAATTGTAACAGTTATGACAGGCATTTGACAGAGCTCCGTCAGCTTATTGCCCAATACGCAGCGAGTATAGTCTGCCTACAGGAAACAAACCTCAGACCTGATCACGAGACTGTTCTGAGAGGTTTCCGACTATACTCTAAAGAGCGACAAGACGCCGCCCGGGCTTCCGGGGGCGTTTGTACCTTCGTTCGCTCTGACTGCTATAGTGAGGAGTTTCCACTCGCCACTCCTCTGGAAGCTATTGCAGTTCGCGTGTCCTTGCCTGCTATGACAACTGTATGTAACGTGTACCTTCCACCGAACCAGCCCCTTGATATTAATGACGTCTTTGATCTTGTTGATCAACTTCCAGTCCCTTTCCTACTCGTGGGTGATTTCAACTCTCATCACCCCCACTGGGGATCACCATCTTCCTGCCCCAGAGGAAGGGACGTGGAGGGCTTAATTCAAGGGATGGATTTATGTCTATTAAATACAGGGGAAGCTACACATTTTAGCTTAGCGCACGGCACGTACTCACACATTGACTTGAGTGTGTGTAGCCGTGCGCTGGTCCCCCTATTTGGTTGGTATGTACACGACGACCTCTGTGACAGTGACCATTTCCCGATCGTTCTTACACTTCTGAACCACAAGCCCGTGGAGTTCCCCAGTCGTTGGGTGCTTAAGCGGGCAAATTGGCCCTCGTTTCAAGAACGAGCTGTGTTCGTTGATCTTGGTTGCAGGAGCGTCGATGACGAGGTACAGCACATCACCGATGTGCTTCTTGCTGCCGCCGAAGAGTCCATTCCATCCTTTTCTGGGACTCCTCGTCGCAAACTCGTCCCTTGGTGGACAGAGGATATTGCTGCGGCAATAAGAGACCGTCGTCGAGCTCATAAGCACTACCGTCGGCGTCCAACCATGGCCAATTTGGTGGCGTTTAAGAAATTTCGTGCCAAGGCACGGATTCTTATTCGCCAGAGTAAGAAACAATCCTGGGAACGGTATGTGTCTTCTATTACGGCACATACCCCCTCCTCTCAAGTGTGGACTAAACTAAGACGCATTTCGGGAATTCAGACATCTTCTACTGTACCGGGAATTTCCATTGATAATGAATTGGTTACAGATCCTTATCGCGTTGCAAACCATCTCGCCTCGTATTTTGCGGATATATCCGGTTCCGATAACTATGACCCTGCCTTCGTGGCCCTGAAGCGCGAAGCGGAACGTTTCCAGCTTAGTTTTGCTTCCCGCGCTTCGGAGGAGTACAACGTGCCCTTTACGGAGTGGGAACTCCGCGGAGCGCTGGCGCTCTGCAGGGACACGTCTCCTGGCCCGGATAATATTCACAACCAGATGCTTAAACACCTTAACGATGAGAGCATTCGTTATTTGCTCAGGGTGTTTAATCGTATCTGGTTGGAAGGTGTGTTTCCAGCGCAATGGCAGGAAGGAATCATTATACCTAACCTGAAACCCGATAAGGATCCCAAATTGACAGGGAGTTACTGACCTATTTGTCTCACTAACGGTCTGTGCAAGCTCTTTGAGAGGATGGTCAATCGGCGCCTAGTGTGGGTCCTGGAGAAACGGGGACTCCTGTCTGAATACCAGTGTGGTTTCAGGGCGTCTCGGTGTACCAACGACCATCTGGTACGCCTGGAGACCGCCATACAGGACGCTTTTCTCCGGAGACAGCACCTAGTCGCTGTTTTCTTTGATCTCGAGAAGGCCTATGACACCACTTGGCGTTACGGCATCCTCTCTACCCTGCATCAATGGAAATTCCGAGGTAACTTGGCGGTTTTTATTGCGAATTTTCTGTCCCTTCGCCTGTTCCGTGTCCGAATAGGGGGGACATATTCGCAATATCATATACAGGAAAACGGAGTCCCACAGGGATCGGTGCTTAGCGTAACATTATTTGCGATTGCCATAAACGGTATAGTCGCTGCTGCTGGTCCAGCAGTGGTACCGTCGCTATAAATGTAGACGACTTCACTCTACATTATAGTGCGCAAAATATGGCGGTCGCTGAACGACAGCTACAACAAGCTATTCGGAGAGTGGAACGCTGGACACTAGAGCATGGCTTTCGATTCTCTACCGCTAAGTCCTCGGTTGTCCATTTCTGCCGAAAGCGCACTCTCCATCCTGATCCTGAGCTTTATCTGGGCGATGTATCTTTGCCGGTCGTTGCTGCGTACCGGTTCCTTGGGCTCCTTTTCGATCAGAAATTGACGTGGGAGCCACACGTGCGGTGTTTGAAAACTACCTGTGCTAAGAAACTCAACACGTTGCGGTTTCTTAACGGCACATCATGGGGGGCGGACCGCGCGGTGCTCCTACGCTTTTATAAGGCTCTGATTTTATCTCGATTGGATTATGGCAGTGTAGCATATGGTTCGGCCCGTAAGTCAGTGCTTGTTAAACTGGACAGTGTCCACCACGGCGGTGTGAGGCTGGCGACGGGTGCCTTTCGGACGAGCCCAGTCGTCAGCTTGCTCGCCGAGGCTGGCGTACCTCCTTTACACCTGAGGCGCCAACAAGTACTGCTGACCTATGCTGCAACAATTCGACAGATGCCCCTTCATCCAAGCTATCCATGTTTGTTTTGCAATCCGAATCGCCGGCTGTATGATGCGCTCGCCCGAGCCACTCGGCCGGCGGGGATTCGCTTGGATGACTTATACCGTCAGTTCCGATTTCCTTCTGTCTCCTCTATCGTCCGAGTACCTAGCAAGGCCCCTCCGTGGATGGTCTCTCGCCCTGATATCATCCTGGATCGGCACACCGGCCCCAAGTCGGACACGGACTCCTCCGTCCACCGGAGGCTGTTCCAGTCCGTGGTGACACGGTATCCGGGATCAGGGCTTGTATTCACGGACGGTTCGAGGTTACACGAGAAAGTAGGCTGTGCATTTGTGGTTGAGGATCGTCGGTTTCTCTTTTCACTTCCCGATGCCTGTAGCGTGTACACTGCGGAGCTCTATGCCATCTTAGAGGCTCTGCGGTACACGTTATCAGACGATCACCAGCACTTTCTTGTGTGTACTGACTCTCTGAGTGCGCTGCAGGCGATCGATGTGTGTTTCCCGAAGCACCCGTTGGTCCAGCGTGTGCACGACCAGCTCGTCAGTTCGCGTAACGCTGGAACCGGGGTGACCTTCGTGTGGCTTCCTAGCCACATGGGTATTGCGGGAAACGAGCTTGCTGATCAGGCGGCGAGAGAGGCAGTCGCACTGCCCTCGCTACCGTATAAGGTGCCTCCTAGTGATGTGCGCTCTCAGTTGCGGCATTCGATCCTGTCGCATTGGGAGGAGGCATGGCGTGCCACGCCTCCACCCAACAAACTGAGAGGCATCAAGGAGACAACGAAGGTGTGGAAATCTTCCTTCCGATCTCTCCGGAAGGAAGCTGTGATACTCTGTCGACTCCGGATCGGCCATGGGATTGCTACGCACTCCCACTTGCTAAAGAGAGAAGATCCTCCTGTGTGTACTTGCGGCGCCCACCTAACCGTGGCACACCTTCTCTTGGAGTGTGTGGATCTGGCCGATCTGCGAGGGACTCTTAAACTGCCTAATACCCTCTCCCTTATTCTCCGTGATGACGGGCCGTCAGCTGACCTCGTCATCCGGTTCATGAGGGAGAGTGGTTACTTTTTTAAGTTTTATTGTGTAGTTACGACTTTTAATTCTGGTTAAATCTGTTTTATGTTTTTTATTGTGTTCTGTATTATTTCACTATGCCTTATTTGTTTTATCCTTTTTTACCATCCGCCTTTTATTCCTTTTTATTCAAATAAGGCATAATTTTTGGAGCTCACTGTCTGTTTTATAAAACACCATTTTCGTTTCATCCATGGCAGTGAGTTGTTTTTATCTACATCCTTTCATTTCACGCCATTTCATTTCATTAGGGGCCGATAACCTCGATGTTAGGCCCCTTAAAACAACAATTATCATCATCATCATCATGTTCTTGAGAATCTGCCCTACCTTCCCAGTCCACTCTTGGCATATTAAAATCACCCCCTACAATTAAATTTCTTCCTGCCCGGTCGGCCTCCATAGCATAATTTACTAACATTGTTCCTAGATTTACATCCCGTTCACCCCTCCCTGTTCTATATACACCCAAAATGTCTACCATATCTTTAGAACCAACCCTAACCCCCAGAATCTCATTTACTTAATCTGTAAACACTAGATGACTCCTAAATATATCCTTAACTAGTATAAATACCCCACCTCCCGTGCTTCCCCTGTCCCTCCTGTATACCATATAACCCATAGGAAATACCTCCCCTTCCACAACATTTTCAACTAGCCATGACTCAGTCCCGATAATAACATCTGGATCATATATTTCTACCATGGTTCCAAATGTTATGCCCTTTCTACCTACACTGCGACAGTTTACCAGAAGACACTTGAAGCTCTGATAATGCCCTTTGTACCCAAGACTAGCAACCATCTTGCTCCGTTTACTGTCCCCTTTACTGGTTTGGGATGAATCATCTCCTAAACATTTGGTGTTTTTTTTTTTTTTTACAAACTTTTAATGACCCTTCCATAGAGTTGTCCCAGTTTGGCGGAACCTCGTCTATTTAAGTGGAGACCATTCCACCCCAAATCATAGTCTTCTATCCACAGTCCAGAGTTAATATATAGAACTTCCTCTTCACCACAAATCCAATCCAGTACACCATTTACTGCATCCACATACCTGCAATCTACGTCCCGCCGATATAAAATCCCTCTCACTGCAATAGAAGCATTTCTATACTTCTCCCTGCATGCTCTTATCGGGTTTTTAATGTCATTTCCTATATTGTCTGGAGTAGGAGAGCTCCTTAGATCATTTGTCCCAACGTGTACTAGAACTGATTTAACTTCTTCACCCCCTCCCATTAACATCACTTTTCTTCTCAATTGTTAAGTCCTTATACCAGGAGAACGCTCTATCAAAGTTCCAACGTTCACCACTAGGTATCATTGATATATGGTGGCGAAAGTTGGAACTACTTAAAATTGATCGGAACTTGTAGCTCACCCTTTAGGGTATCCGCTGGAAGCAGCTACAGACTCAGGCGAGCCGAACATGTCCTAGGACACTCCCGGCACTAAAAGTCATACGACAAATAAATAAATAAATAAATAAATAACCAGGAAAACATTTCACTTCAGTATTTGTTTCCTGAAGCCCTGTTCCCAAGCGCCTAGTTATTGAGTCCCCAATAACCAAGGGCCGGCACACTTCCTCCTCTCTTCTTCCGTTGACCGATATTTCCCTTATTTCATCACATATCTGCTCCACTCGATCGCCCTCGACGGTGTCCAGCTCCAGTCTTTCCTCCACCAACCGTCCGTCAGTCATATCTGTGCGCTTGGATCTCCTTGACTTCCGGTCACTGTTGATCTTGCAATCTGCTGCCATCTGCCCGCCAATCCCGGAAGTTAAAACACCAACCTTCAAGCATAACGAACAGGGGGTGTCAACCAGATAGGGATCATTTGGCACCATCGGTGTAGTAGCACGTGCCAGTCGTATGGAGCGCTGTATATCGTGTATATCGTGTTGCCAACATATGCATGATACAACGTTGTAATTAAATTGCAAACATATCACTATATTTAGTCAATAAATATACACATAATTCCTAATTGACATTTCCTTGCAATTATCTTGCTCACAGACGATAATTACGGCACTTATCATTAAATAAACATTATTCTTGTCGGTTGGCGGCATTGCCTTTCCGCACACTACTTCTGTTCTGTTCAAACATGGCGGTGTATTTACATCCTGTACATTACAGCAATATTTCTTCCCCAGAGTTTTCGATTGATTTCGCCTTAAATAGGGGCCGGTAACGTAGATGTTAGGCCCCCTTACAGCAAAAATTATCAATATCAATCACCTTAAATACATGTGTTTCTTGATGTTCTGTGAAAAAGAAGTGCCGTAATCTTGGCGTTTTCAATTGGATGTAACCTGTAAACCAGTACCGGTATTTCCATTTCTGTTGTAAGTACCGACAATGCATTATGTATTATTAAATTGATTTCTTAAGAGAGTGCTGATATTATCGATAGGATTCTTATGAGAGCCATGCATTATTATTTGTGGACTTCCGTAGTCGTAGAAAGCTAGATTTAATGACTTTAGCCTAATTTAATTATCAATGGAAATTCCGAGGTAACTTGCCGGTTTTTATTGCGAATTTTCTGTCCCTTCACCTGTTCCGTGTCCGAATAGGGGGGACATATTCGCAATATCATATACAGGAAAACGGAGTCCCACAGGGATCGGTGCTTAGCGTAACATTATTTGCGATTGCCATAAACGGTATAGTCGCTGCTGCTGGTCCAGCAGTGGTACTGTCGCTATATGTAGACGACTTCGCTCTACATTATAGTGCGCAAAATATGGCGGTCGCTGAACGACAGCTACAACAAGCTATTCGGAGAGTGGAACGCTGGACACTAGAGCATGGCTTTCGATTCTCAACCGCTAAGACCTCGGTTGTCCATTTCTGCCGAAAGCGCACTCTCCATCCTGATCCTGAGCTTTATCTGGGCGATGTAGCTTTGCCTGTTGTTGCTACGTACCGGTTCCTTGGGCTCCTTTTCGATCAGAAATTGACGTGGGAACCACGCGTGCGGTGTTTGAAAACTGCCTGTGCTAAGAAACTCAACATACCTGACATTAATTGCACGGAACAATGGCGCCAAAACTGGAAGTCTGCTCCTGTGAAACATCAAGGTATTCTAGATCCTACTATAAGACTTCCGGGATTTAATCTGAAGAGAAACCAATGGGTAAAGTTAAATCGCCTAAGAACAAGTAACGCCAGATGTAACGCCATGCTATAAATGGGGACTTCATGATTCTCCTGCCTGTGACTGCGGAGCTCCTCTTCGAACCGTACAGCATATTATTCAGCCATTTGGCTGCAATAAAGTTATTATTATTATATTATTCCAGAATGTCCGCTGAGGAAGAATGCTGGATCACCACAAGATGTTATTTCTGCTGCATCTCCCTTTCTGGACAGGCTTCAACAACTGGACATCTCGTTGTGAATACGAGCGCAACCTATGCTCTTGTGATTTATATATTGTACATATGATTTACGTATTTACATATACATTTATTATATTGTAATTCATCTAGTTGCTAGCCATACGATAATAGTACATTATGCAACGAGCCTATAATGGCTATAATTAAGACACGAGTATTTTTTATAAAACGAGCGTATGCGAGTTTTATAATTTCCATTATAGGCAAGTTGCATACGACTGTTTATGTTCGACGATAATTATAACTTCATTATATGTTTTAACATAAATATTCATAAATATCTGTTCAGTCACTAGAATGTTGTGATCGGGTGCTGCGGTGGGTAGTATATCTCTGTTTTCCAAGCTCTCTGGACAACCGACGCATGCGCTCTGTGTGCTTCAATGCCATATGTTCAGATTGTGCTCCAGTATTCAGTAAAACTGTCACCGAAGTCGTTTCAAAACCACGCGCTGTGTAGAAATTGATTTTGGGGATATTAAGGTACAGTGCCATTTCTTGTCTCATATTCACCAGTTTATTTACGCGAACAAATGGACGGTGCAATTTCGGTAATTTATATGGACATGTTGGATTTTGAGCGCATGCGCGAAGGTATCCTTATCTAATTGGTCACACAACTGTTTCTTGAGCTCTGATTGGTGGGAGAATCTGTTTCATAATGAAAAATAGTGTTATAATGAGCCTCATTATGATACAGTTTTCTGACACATAATAGTTAGGGTCGAACATAAATAATATAAACATTTCCATATTGTCCATAATGTCGAATTTTGAGCTTATGCCGTGTTTTATTTAATCAAACTCGACGCGTTTCGAAAGAAACCATGTCTTTCTTCATCAGGAATAAACGGAAATACGACTAAATTGTTGCTAAGAGAAAGCAGCAAAGAAACTAAAAAAGGTGCCCTAAGATGGACGCCATTTTAGCTCCATGTTAGGGACAACGAAAAGCAGCAGTGTATTCTTTCTGAGGGTTCTGATAATAGGTAGTGTTAACGTATTTCAACCGCCTCCCTGATGATTCTGGGACGTTTCTCACCCAACCCCCCCACCCTCTCTTTATGCGTGAAATGTTTTAATGTACAAACAATTCATGCATTTTTATTTCAGGCACTAGGAGATAAATTGTCACTCCCCGCCTAGTCTAATTGGGTACCGTACACTCGCGTTGACCGACTGAAAAGCGATCCTATAGGTTACTTAGCAACACTTTATTAGCCTATTTTCAATTTTGAAAAAATAGGCTTATGAGATCACCTTTTGTCCGTGTGTGTGTGTGTGTGTGTGTGTGTGTGTGTGTCCCTAATAAATTCTAAACGGCTTGAGCAATTTCAATGAAACTCGGTAAGTTCATAGCACTATTCCGGGCGACCTCGACCGTGCCCTTCAAATTTTGTTACGTCTCACCAATCCAACATGGCGGCTGTGCGAAATATTTCACCAGCATTCAATATCTCCGAAACTATTAGCGACATCACCCTGGAATTTATCACGTTGATAAAAGGAACTACTAGAAGTTCACCTATGTGACTTTTGAAAAACTGGTAACTACAAAACCAACATGGCGACCACGCGAATTCGCGACTTTTAAATTGACGTTTCTCGCGATTTAACCAACCAAACGCAATAAAACTTGGTACAGTATATGTTTATACACATTGTAATGCTCCGACATCTAACTTGGTTCAATATTGTTTCCATAACCACAAGATGGCAGCTGTGCGAAATTTTAAAATCTCCTTGTTACTTCTTGTGTCCTAATCATGCGATTGAAGTTTGAATGCTACACATACACAATAATCTTCATGTAACATTACATAACTCTAGGACCTACACATATAAAATCCAACATGGCGACCAACCGAAATATTTAGTCGGTACTCAATATCTACGAATCTATTACAGCAATCAAACTGAAATTTTGTATGTTGATAGTGGCAGTTAATATAAGTAGGATATATGAAAATAGGCTGCATAGTTCTTCATGGAACTACTTGTTTTTATTTAGCGTACGGCTTTTATTGCCGGGACTGTCCGAGGACACGTTCGACTGTAGCTACTTCAAGCGGACACCCATGGGGTGAGCTACAAGTTCCATTCAATTTCAAGTAGTTCCAACTTTCGCTACCAGATGTCACTAACATCTAGTGGTGAACGTTGGAACTTTGATAGAGCGTTTCAACGAAATCTAACCTAGAAATTTAGTTTCACACAAGTGTAGTTAGTGGAAGGATCTTTTGCATGCCATAAATCTATGACAAGGGACCGCCGGCTTTACTTCCCTCCGAAGGAAGGCATACTGAAGGATTTTAACGCTCTTAAAAAGTCCGACGACTTCGGCCGGGTTTGAACCCGCGATCTTGGGCACAGCAGTTCAGCATGCTACCAACTACGCCACCGAAGCCGCTACTTAGCAACACTGAAATATGGCTTTTAATGTTTGATCTGTTGGTTGCACTGCACATCTCCTCTTGTAAAACACATGATTAAAGATATAACTGTCACACAATGCAAACATACAGTAAATCCAGCAACAATAGCATTCACCTACACAGCGCAGTCGGCACATGATTGCTGGCTGCGTAAGAGCATTGTTGACCTGGGACGCGCGCCGGTAGAACATAAGAGCGAAGCTTCGCGACTGTGTAGATATACTGTGGTTATTTATTTATCGTATGGCTTTTAGTGCCGCGAGTGTACGAGGACATGTTCGGTTCGCCTGAGTCTGTAGCTGCTTCCAGCAGACACCCTTAAGGGTGAGCTACAAGTTCCGTTCAATTTCAAGTAGTTCCAACTTTCGCCACCAGATATCAATGATACTTAGTGGTGAACGTTGGAACTTTGATAGAGCGTTCTGACGAAATCTAACCTAACAAATTTTGCTTTACACTAGTTTAGTTTGTGAAAGGATCTTTTACATGCCATAAATCTATGACATGGATCCGCCGGCTTTACTTCCACTCCGAAGGAAGGCATACTGAAGGATTTTTAACGCTCTTAAAAAATTCGACGACTTCGGCCGGGTTTGATCCCGCTATCTTGGGAATAGCAGTTCAGCATGCTACCGACTACGCCACCGAAGCCGCTACTGTGGTTATACGTTGTCATGAAGACGTGTCTAGCTCTTATACAGACGCATACTATTGTCATGATGATAACTGATTTAAGGGGGCCTAAGAAATCTTTTTGCACTAATTACTCCCCGTGACTGCAATTTATAAGCAGCTCGCAATTATGCACCAGAACACTGGTAGGGGCGACGTGATGCAGCCCGTATTGCCAGGCAAAAATAGACTTAGGTATTATTGAAGCTGTTCGGGAGCGCTTGTTCTTCCGACTTGCTGAACAAAAACCAATCTTTATTGTTACCTGAGAGGTGTAGTCTAATACTACATAGCCTAAACTATTCCTCTTGAATCTGGCTATCATATACAAAAAAGAATTTTGCGACTGGTAGTTCCCGAGATTAGTGCGTTTAAACATGCAAACAAACAAACAAACAAACAAACAAACAAACTAACAAACTCTTCAGCTTTATTATATTAGTATAGATTACTCCTGTTTGCAGTGACAAGTTAATTATATCAGCACCCCCAGGGGCTCACATCTAGTGAGTTGTGGGTTGGCGACCACGGGGCCCCAGCTGAGTCCGGCATTGCTTCCACTTACTTGTGCCGGGCTCCTCTCTGTCTTCTTTCCTGTCGACCTCACTTGGTCAACTCTTGTTCTCTTCCGACCCCGACGGTATTAGGGTATCCGAGGCCTAGGGAGTCTCTTCCTTTCCCGCCTTAATTGGCCCTTATCTCATCTTTTCTGATTCCCTCCTTCTGTGAGGGGTCAGCCTTCTTTTTCTTTTCCTTTTACCTCCTGCCTTGTTCTCAAGGCCCTTAAGGAGGCCGGGTGTATGTAGCCCCACCCCTTCTGGTGCACCCTAGATAATGCTACGCCCTCAGGGGCTCACGGCTGGTGAGTTCGGGAGTTGGCGACCCCGAGGGATTCCTGAGCTGGGTCCGTTTTTCCCCTTTTGTCCCTTACCTTTGGGGCGGACCCTCTCCTCTTTCACTTTCCTATCTGCCTTTCATGGCTCTCCTTCCTTCCAAGTCCCTCAATCCGCCTTCTTCGAGGGTTGAGGGCATTTCTTTTCCTCCTGTCCTTTATTTGCCTTAGTCTCCTTTAGTTTTCCATTTCTTCTTCTAGTATGTAGGTTAGTAGTTAGTTTTAGTTTTAAGTTCGCTTTTCATTTTCATCTTCACGATCACCCAAACCATCAGGGGCCGATAACCTAGATGTTAGGCCCCTTAAAACAACAATTATCATCATCATAATTATATCAGCAAGCAATGGAGCCAGATGATTGGCACATCTCTTAAGGAGTATGCTATTTATTTCATCGTCTGTGTAACTTCCGTCACATTTGTTGGTTTTATGAATAGTGAGTTACAGATCGTCTGGTTCGATGGCAAATTTGGGTTCATTGGAGTAAGATCTTTAACCAAGTTTTCTACAACATTTATGAAATACATGTTAAATGCTTTACATATATCTTGGCTATAGGTGTATTGTACGTTTTCATATTCAATTTCTACAATGTTTCGTGTTTTATGAGGTTTGCAAAGTATTTGATTCACTGCCTTCCACATTCCTTTCATCGTATTCCCTTCTCTAATTACATTTTCAGCTCTCTTTTCATTCTAGTCACATCCAGTGGCGGCTCGTGAATTTTACCGAGGGGGGATTCAACCATTTTTGTGATGCTTTTCCAGTAATTGACAGAGATGATTTCATACATGAATTGGATTTTTTCTTCTCACATATTTTTGTACCTTGATTTCCTTATTTCGTTTGGATTAGACACTGCTGTTTTTAAAGAAATAACAAAGGTATTAAAATATTTGCTCCCAGTCACTGGAAAAATAAGAAAACCGGACCCAGCTCAGGAATCCATCAGGGTCGCCAATTCCCAAGCTCACTAACCATGAGCCCTTGAGGGTGTATCCCCACCACCAGGGTTCACAATTAGGCCTAGTGGAACTTGGGTTGGAGACCATTGCACCCCAGCCGAGGCGGTTATTATTTCCACTTGTGCCGGGCTCTTCTCTGTCATCTACCTGTCGACCTCCATTAGTCAACTCTTGTTCTCTTCCAACCCGGATAGCATTAGAGCATCCAAAGTCTAGAGAGTCATTCATTTTCCTGCCGTAACTGACCTTTATATAATCTATCCTGATACCCTCATTCTTCGAGGGATCAGCCCTATTCTTTTAGTTTCATAACATCTAATGCCTTCTACACAAGGCCCTAAAGGAGGCAGGGTGTGTGAAGCTCCACCACACGTGGTGCACCCTGGATAGGGCTACACCTTCAAGAGCTCAGCTTTTGAGCTCGGGAGTTTGCGATCGTGATGGGTTCCAGAGAGAGATCAATTTTCCCCTTTTTGCATTGACTTTGGGGTGGACCCTCTCCTCTTTCCCCTTTCTACTTGCCTTTAATGGCTCTAGTAGTTTTCAAGTACCTCAATAGTCATTCTTCGAAGATTGATTCTTGTTTTAAGGGGATGAACAGCAAGGTCATCTGCCCTTCTAAGATGAAGGGCATTTCTTTTCCGTCATTTATTTCCCTTATACGTTTCTTTCTTTTATTATTGTCGTTTTCTACTTCTAGTACATACGTTAGTTGTAAGTCAATAATTTGTTAAATCTAGCTGTAGATTTCATTTCATCATAATTTCTCACCATCACCTAAACCACTAAGGGTAGATGACGTAGATAGTTCACCCCTTCAGACAACAATTATCTCGATCATTGAGGGTGTATCGATATCTAAGGTGCACCGTGAATGGTGGGACAACACACACCCTACCTCCTTTAGGGCCTCTTACCGAAGGCATAAAAAAGGACAAAATGAGAAGCTTATTTTCAAAAGTTACCAAATCCAAAAAAATCGAAATTGAGATTATGATGAAAAACGTACGTTGGTAGTGTACCCGATACCTAGTTTAGGCTATCGGCTACGCCAGCAGACATTAAGCCGTAGTTGAGGTTTTGGGAAGAGTTGAGGAAAGATAGCGCACCGATCGAGTCAAGAGGAATGTCAGGATGACGTAGTAGGTCTAGGATCAAGAAGGCACTGACGTCTGTAAGAAGATGGAATTATGGATAGAAATGTGAAGCTTTATTAAGATATGTATGGAATATGGTATTTAAACATCTTAGAAGAGAAGATATAACATGCAATATATGTGGAAATAATTTTAAGGAAGTTAGATAACCCTTAAGTTACTTTATAACGGAATAGCCGAGATGATGAGGGTTCGAGAGAATAATTGTGACGCGAGAGCATAGTGGTGGGGTGAACGCCACGTGTCTGCGCCAAGCAGATAAGGAAGAAGACAGTGCGGACACATTCAGTGGAGCTCTGTCAGCCGAGCAAGCAGGATCGAACTCAGTAGCGCAAGCCAAACGCATGGTGAAGGTCGCGTAGCGAACCGAAACTGTCACGGCAAAGTGTAGGCGACAGTTTCAACATCGCCGAGCAGCGAACGACAAGCAGGTCATTGATCCAGGCGGACTTGCCGAGCAAGCAAGCATAGACGGCCGGGATATGTTAGGACAGTATTGCAAGTAGTTGGAGACTTTATTACAAGCTACATTTCAACGCAGTCTGAACACAGTTTTTCTGAATAACTTTATGACTATGCTTTTCATAACGCATTCCAAGTAACATTGACAATTTCAAGCAAACGGAATGTCGTAAGCATATGCACTGATGAACATTAGCTCGTGCATTGATGAACTTTATTTCTTATGCAGTTTTATGAATTACCAAATATGAACACAACTACAGGGTGTTTCATAAACTTAGACACTCTCATGTAAAATTTTATTTTACGAAAGTGAGACTTAGCAGTTATTGGAGATTGAACTTTCGACACTCAAACTGAACATTTAATGGAACAGTGGCGTAACGTAGAAGAGGAATAGGGGGTCCGCTGTTTCCATGAACTTTTTCGAGAGGATTTGGACAATATCCGCTATGGATAATCAGAAGTTCATCATGTCAGAGTAAACGCAGACAGAGACACGATGGCACCGCAGAGCGATGGATTCGATTCCTGACGAGAGGAGGTCCACCAGCTGATTCACTTGGGATTTCGAAGGCAATCGTCATTTCATGGATGGAATGATATTCACGCCGATCTTTCGAGAAATTCATTATATAGGGAAAATCGACGATCTTGGAAATTTAATAACAGCTGATTATGAAAAGGTACTGTAAGAGTTATAACTACCTGATACGATTATTTTCATGAATACTGGGCACACATGTATATTTTTCTAATAGGAGTGATACGATTATTTAGACATGGTTTGACTTTATATGCTTCGAATTTTGCTAGAATATGGAGTGACCATATGATATGGCAGGCATCATTATACGAAATTCTCACCATTGGTTGGCTTTATTAAGCAGATGTTTGGTCTTTTAGACATTTTTCCAGCAAGGATATTTTTCATGAATAGTTTTTTTGTGTAACGAGTATTTCGAACTCGTGATCTGCAATTGATTATCTAAAATTACTTCGTCAGTTCATTGCATACTAGCGAGTGTGTATTATTCATCAGTAGGAATTTTTTTCCATTGGATTGTTTGGAGATATTAAGATGTTATTCACTTTAGTGAATGAACATCGCTTTTATATGACAACTAGAGACTTGTTGATTCCTATCTGGTACATTCACTCATATAGTCTACGAGATGGGGTCTTTCGTATTTATACGATTGTATGGTGGCTACTCATCTTACCCATCGTTTAGGGCACTATCATCTTAGTCGACGGGGCGAGGTCTTTCGTATTTATACGACTGTACGGTGGTTACTCATCTTACTTGCCATAGAGGGACTCATTTTTATCATCCGAGTGTACATGAGATTGTAAGTGAATCAAACAAGGAACTACTAGTCACATATCAGTCGAAATTTTGTTAAATAAAGTAACGATAAATGTCAGCAGGATTGCATTTAGTAATTCTTGTTTGCCAATCCAATATTTTGTTGCTATACTCTTTTGAGAGTAATTTCAGTTTAACAGCTGTTACAGCTGATGCTTTTGATGATTTATATAATTGTGTTTGATACCTTTGAGAAGGATTTAAAGTAATTGAATCTTGTAAGATGAATCATTAATGGTCAGATTTATTATAAGGCAGATCAGTATTGCAGATTTTGATATGAGAAATTATAGCACATTGGTGTTTTTCTGTGATGTGAATTATGAGAATTGTAAGAGAATTTATGCTATTTGAAAGCAGATCTTGAATTACTAAGGTAAAATTTTTCCAATTGTTTAAGAAGTTGTCTAGATGTGATCAGATTAATTACAGTTATTGGAGATTGTGTGCGTTGATAATTTGAAGCCAGTTATATATTTTTTGTAGATCATGCAACATGGTTAAGTGGAGTTTGTGATAGGCATTTTGTAGAAGTTGCCACGTGATAGTAGCAACGTTGCTAATGTATTTTGAAGCAGACATGAGGTCGTCGTACCCAGTCTAGCGTAATTGTTGAGATTCATGCTGTATGTGCTGAATATTTGTGGAGTTTTTGTGGAATAATTGTTGTATTCAAATGTGATATTTGAAGAATTGAGGAAATATAATGTCGTTGTGGATATTTAGATCCAAAGTGATGTCGTGAAGGCAATAATATTTTTTGGCATGATAAATTAAATACGAGATATAACTTGGAAGTGGTAAAACTGTAAGACAACGTTCTATAAACCATATTAAACAATTTGTTAGGAAATTAAACAAATAAATAAAGTTGATAATACAAGATTTTCTGAGAATAATAATTAATGAAATAATAATCTGAGATTTAAGCATATTAATGATCTGACCTAATGAAATAAAAATCAGAATGACTAGATGAAATAATGAAAATCTAAATAACCAGAAGATTAAAATTTAAATAAGTTGATAAATTAAATTTTGGAATAAATCAATGAATTAAATAGATGGATGAATTAAAGATTGGATAAATTAAACTGATTTAAATAAATTAATAGACGATTGTAATGATGATGAATAACTGAATTAGAAGGTGATAATTAACTAAAGAAGCTGATGATTAATGAATTTATATGGAATTAAATAAATTTAATTGAGAGATGAATTAAAGGAATTGCAACTTGAGTTGAGGATTTAAATGATGTAATGGTGATGAATTAATGATTCTGACAGGAATATGTAGAATTTTGAGATAAGAATTAATGTGAGAAATATTTAATGACGATGATGATGACGACGACCAATGAGCCGTGCATGTTCTGTAATTCACGAACAAGTAATTATGAATGACAATGTAAATAGTGTAAATTAATTATTCAATGTTTAGGAGCATTTGACTAACATGTTCGACATTTAAATTATGCCATGCAAACCATAAATTACGTGATGTTTAGTATATGTGATTATAATATGTGTATGTTTAGACAGATTAATAACTTTTCCAAATCCACATTTATGATGTTAAATTAAAGAGAAATTAGGTCTCAGGTTTCACAAATGTCAGTGACGAAAGACATAGTGCTACAGTGATCCTGAGAACCCAAGAGAACTTTAGAGATTTTTCTGTTCTATGTGGATGAAATAATTTTTGATTAGAAAAGAGATGGTTCGATTTTTGGACAATGACAATTTAACGTTGGCATTCGACCATACTCTCAGGTAGGAGGTATATTTAAAATGTCTGTCTGACTATCAAAGTGAAATAAATTTGTTTTTATCTTAGTTGTGATCTGATGATGGTGTGATGTTCCTTTTTCTTTCCTTGTCTTGAGTAAGGCTTAACCGGAAAGGAAGTGGTTTGCTAGGAATTCAGTTGATGGCGCCCATTTATATTTGCATTATTTCTATTAAACTTAAGCCCGTAACGACCCTAGAGATACTTTGTCTCGTGTTACCCACTGCTTTTTCGATAACTCAGCTGAATTTCCGACACATTCCTTATTTGACTAGAGGTTCATTTAACTCCGCTCTGTCCTGAAACTCCAGGAATGCGATGTTATAGCAGATGGGTCATCGCATCCCCAGGACGAACGGGTACAGTAGGAAGCTCCATCATAAGAAAGACCCCCCCAGGGGCTCACTTCTAGTGGGCGTGGGTTGGCGACCACTGGGCCCCAGCTGAGCCCGGCATTGCTTCCACTTACTTGTGCCGGGCTCCTCTCTGTCTTCTTTCCTGTCGACCTCACTTGGTCAACTCTTGTTCTCTTCTGACCCCGACGGTGTTAGGGTATCCGAGGCCTAGGGAGTCTCTTCCTTTCCCGCCTTAATTGGCCCTTGTCTCATCTTTTCTGATACCCTCCTTCTGCGAGGGGTCAGCCTTCTTTTTCTTTTCCTTTCACCTCCTGCCTTGTGCTCAAGGCCCTTAAGGAGGTAGGGTGTATGTAGCCCCACCACTTTTGGTGCACCCTAGATAATGCTACACCCTCAGGGGCTCACGGCTGGTGAGTTCGGGAGTTGGCGACCCCGAGGGATTCCTGAGCTGGGTCCGTTTTCCCCTTTTGTCCCTTACCTTCGGGGCGGACCCTCTCCTCTTTCACTTTCCTATATGCCTTTCATGGCTCTCCTTCCTTCCAAGTCCCTCAATCCGCCTTCTCCGAGGGTTGAGGGCATTTCTATTCCTTCTGTCCTTTTATTTGCCTTATTCTCCTTTAGTTTTCCATTTCTTCTTCTAGTATGTAGGTTAGTAGTTAGTTTTAAGTTCGCTTTTCATTTTCATCTTCACGATCACCCAAACCATCAGGGGCCGATAACCTAGATGTTAGGCCCCTTAAAACAACAATTATCATCATCATCATCATGATGCCAATAAGTACCAAATCCTGTGGCCTGAATGTGCCAATACGTACCGTATCCATGCAGCCAATGAGAGCCATTTCTTTTAGTACTGGATAATATTTTCCATTGTCCAGTTCACAAGTTATTTACCATATTCATGTTCATTAGACACAAACTACAATCATAGTTCCATAAGTTCAGCACTGCTTAAGTTACTTTGCATAATTTTCATTGTTTTCTTCAATTTTATTTATATTATTTAAATAATCTATGCCTTCACTGTAAATACCTTAAATCTAATTATTGCATAACTAAATACAATCAGTTTTCTCGAAGATTCTGATGACTGCAGTGAAATGTATGTCTTTCCGTTCCAAGTATTTAGAGTTTCAGTGCCAAAAAGTACCAAATCCATAATTTTCTTTGAATAATTCCTAAACTGCAAAAGCCTAAACAGAAATACTTGGTATAACAATGCATTTAATCTATCTGAACATAATAAAAGTGCTCAAATGGATTTTCAGTTGAAATTTTACATTCTGAGCGTTTTTCCTCTCTCCTGTAAAATATCACTTTTTGGATTTGGTACCTTTTGGAAATAAGCTTCTCAAATGGGGTCTGATCCTACAAAAATTAGGGCATCAGGAAAGTAAAAGACAAGAACCAATTAAGGCCTCCGATACCCTAATAACGTTGGGGTAAGAGTTGACGTGAAAGATATAAGAGAGGAGCTCAGCTCAAGGAAACTCAACTGGTGTCCCATAGTCGCCAACCCACATCCCACTAGTTGTAACCAATTTGATAATAATTTATGTGATCTAAAGCTCTCAGGAAGAAAATGAAGACTAAAAGAAACAGATATCAGAAGGTAACCATTTGCTTGCTTTCATGTCACCTTCTCTGGAAATCCCACGTAACCACTTCTCACGCAATGATTTGTCCGATTGTATCTCATGAAAGGAGATTCCCCGGTATTCTAACTTGCCCAGTTCTGATTTACAAAAGGGCACGCAGCAGTACACCTTTATAAAATCATTCAGAATACATTCCAACTCCGCCATTAACATCAATACAAAACTTGTCTGCCGCAGAGACTTGGTGCTGCTTCCTAGCGCGCCAGGAGGGAAGCTATCCAGTGGCTCAATGAGACTCAAGCTGACTGAGTCCACACACTTCGTGACGTAGCGCGTGAGAGGATGGAGGGGGGATAACTGGAGGCAATCGTTCTCATGGCAACGTAAATTACAACGCGGGCGATTTCCCATGCGTCCTCAGGAGCATCTGGTGCGCTCTGCCGACAAGGAGAGGAACTACACACATTTTGCCAAGATGGCAAAACATAAGGTGCGAGGAGAGAGAACTTTAGGGTTGATGAGGAGGGAGGAGGGTGGGAGGGCGGCGTCCATGAGTCCAGTATCACCGGCCGCCTCTGGTCACATCCCTACCACATCTTGTATACTCTTCAATGGTTTCAGTTGAAGGGTTTTTAGATTTTGCATATAAATTATTTTTTCTTTTTACCGCCTCCAGAAACTCATGTGTTACCCATGGTTCATGTGTGCCTTTTACCTGAGTTTTTATACTAGCAGTCCTAAGTCCATCACTAATAAAATCGCAAAGCTTCGTTGACGTCAGTAGATATATTTGTAAATTTATTTTTTTGAAAATAAATTGTTCAGTTTGGCATAACTTATTTTTTTAAATGTTTGTATAGTGCCCATTTTGAGAGAGTGTCCATAGCCATGTATGAGAGGAGTTGTTTTTCTCGGCCATATTACGAATCTTTGAAGATGATGATGATGATAATTGTTGTTTTAAGGGGCCTAACATCTAGGCTATCGGCCCCTGATGGTTTGGGTGATCGTGAAGATGAAAATGAAAAGCGAACTTAAAACTAAAACTAACTACTAACCTACATACTAGAAGAAGAAATGGAAAACTAAAGGAGAGTAAGGCAAATAAAAGGACAGAAGGAAAAGAAATGCCCTCAACCCTCGGAGAAGGCGGATTGAGGGACTTGGAAGGAAGGAGAGCCATGAAAGGCATATAGGAAAGTGAAAGAGGAGAGGGTCCGCCCCAAAGGTAAGAGACAAAAGGGGAAAACGGACCCAGCTCAGGAATCCCTCGGGGTCGCCAACTCCTGAACTCACCAGCCGTGAGCCCCTGAGGGTGTAGCATTATCTAGGGTGCACCAGAAGTGGTGGGGCTACATACACCCTGACTCCTTAAGGGCCTAGAGCACAAGGCAGGAGGTAAAAGGAAGAGAAAAAGAAGGCTGACCCCTCGCAGAAGGAGGGTATCAGAAAATATGAGACAAGGGCCAATTAAGGCGGGAAAGGAAGAGACTCCCTAGGCCTCGGATACCCTAATACCGTCGGGGTCAGAGAAGAACAAGAGTTGACCAAGTGAGGTCGACAGGAAAGAAGACAGAGAGGAGCCCGGCACAAGTAAGTGGAAGCAATGCCGGACTCAGCTGGGGCCCCGTGGTCGCCAACCCACGCCCACAAGATGTGAGCCCCTGGGGGAGATCTTTGAAGAGAGCGCCTGGAGAAGTTGAGGTATACCGCTATAGAGCGCAGTGACTACGTAAGTATGCGCGAATAGCGATGCGCAATGCATGGGTTAGCAAGTGTTGAGATGTCGAACGCTGGCTGGAAGAGCTTGATTCATTCGTTTTCATGCGCAAGCATGACTTCGAAAAGCTGGATCTATTCTGTATTACGAGTACCAGACCTGTAGCTGAAAATAGCCTACGAAGAGACATTGTTTCAGTGTTCTCTGTGATAGATTGTATAGGTGGGGCCAATTCTTGTGTTTTCAGAATTGTGCTGGATAATCCAATCTCACAGAATAGTTAGTCTACGACCTGGGACTGATCCCTAATCCGGATTATGTGAGGAGCATATCCTCATCCAGCATAAAATCTAGCCGACGAACTGGAGCGGACTATGCAAAGAGTTACCAGCGGAATAATCTTCCTTATCCAGATAGGATATGAAGAGATCTTTTCTAGTTTTAGATGATAGCAGATCTAACGTGAAAAAAGGCTAAACAGGAGTGTTAGAGTACTGCGCTAATATCAGAAAGATCATAAGCAAAGTCTTCGTAAACATTAATACGATCGAAAAATACCTAATTCGGATCGGTAAAAATACTGAGAGAAAGTTGTCAAACCACGGAAAGTTTAGTTACGAGTTTTTATATAGCACAAGCTATGGGTTTAAGTGAAGCCGAACGGGAAATCATGGCAATGGACAGCCGGTTTGAACATTTGTTTAATACCATGAACCGAACCATTATCTTGGAGCACTAAATGTAACGGGTGGTGTGATGGAGGCTGATATAATGGAAACGTGTGCCATGAACGAGTTGAAACCGAGGGTGCAGGGTTTGCATTCCGCATATATCGTGTACGAGTGGAACCACACGCCTGCCTAGTGCCTGGGAATTCTACAGCAGCAGAAATCAACTTGACGAACTTCTGTAATGAACGTGAGCCACACCTTTCATTTTAGTAGCTACTGCTACTTCCTCTCGGGAAGTCTTGGAGAGTTTAGGAAATGCCATCATTGTCCTAAACTCAATGACAGGAAACACCTGTTATTCACCTCCCCGCGGTAGAGAGGCGGCAATGTTTGGTGTATAGTTACATACTTAAGCGGTTAACGAATACAGGGACCGAATATCTCCCGGTATAAGGAGATCCACTTCCAACCTATTCTAACCACCTCTTCGGAGGGTGGTAGAGTGGATGGAAGTTTGGGCACTCTCTTGTCATAGGGGTGAAAAATTGCCCCTAAAGGCGGATGAGCTACTAGTTGGTCAACGGCATGAGAATGCAGAAAGCAATGAGAAACTTCTGCATTCAAGATCCATATGGATTTCTCTAGTAACACATCATGGCTGTGTTCAAAACCGAATGTTCCGGAGTTTCAAGTCCTCCAATCGGATCTCCGGACCGGGTGGGCACTTTTGAGTCAGTCTTCGGAAAGTTGTCAGTGAAAGATGGTATAAAGATTAGCACGTGGAATGTGCAAACTATGGCGCAAGCTGGGAAAAACCATAATGCGATTCAAGAAATGGACAGTATGAAGATAGAAATTATGGGCGTAAGTGAAATGCGTTGGCCAGGATCAGGTTCTTGTGACATCAATGAACATGGACATTCAATGGATTATATCAATACGGAGTGGGAATTATGGTATCTAAATTGGTCGCAAAGTGTGCCACCAATTTAATACCTATCGCAGAGAGAGCATTGTAGCTTCAAATAAATACTGAGCCTGAGCATCTTAACATCATCCAGGTGTACGCCCCTACGACAGACCATAGTGATGAAGAAGTTGCAGAGTTTTACTCCCAAATCACAGGTGTTTTGCAACAGTTACCAAAGAAAGATCTAACAATAATTATGGGAGATTCCAATGCAAATGTAGGACATGGATCTGAAGGCAGTATTGTAGGTCAATATGGGCTTGGTGAAAGGAATGAGAGAGGAGATCAACTTTGCGCATTTGCAGGAGAATGGGGATTTGTAGTAACCAACACATTCTTCACATTACCAACACGACGTTTGTATACTTGGAAGTCTCCTGGAGATTCAGGTGAAAGAATTATAAGGAATCAAATTGACTATATTTTGATAAATCTAAGATATAGGAACAGCTGTGTCTCAATGAAAACATATCCAGGTGCGGACATTCATACCGATCATATCCCTCTAGTTGGAGTTTTTAAAATCAAAATGAAAAAGATTCAAAAGAGACGAGTCAAAGTATAATATGAGTAAATTAATCGAACCTTCAGTACGACAGAATGTAGAAGAGCAGCTCAATGATGAACGTGGATCCCTATCTGATGCCTTATGTACCGATGAGAAAATTAAAACATTAACTAATACCGTTGAATCTATGAAGAAAGATCACTTAGTAACAGATATCACTAAAAAGAAACCATGGCTGACTGAAGAGATTCTTAAAATGACGGATAAGAGAAGGAAAGCAAAGGGTAATCCTGATGAATATAAGAACATCAAATGGGAAATCAGGAAAGAAATAAGATTAGCTTAGGAAAGTGACATACAAGAAAAATGTAATGACATAGAGATGTTACATATTTTAAAACATGACAGCTTCAATGTTCATCGAAAAGTTAAAGAAGTGAAGGGAATTATAGAACTCGACAAGGAAATACATTGATCAATATTGTAGGAAAACTAATTTTTGGAAATTAAGAGTTTAAAGATACGTGGCAAAGATATATAGAACACTTGTTTTATGATGATGATAATTGTTGTTTTAAGGGGCCTAACATCTAGGTTATCGGCCCCTAATGGTTTGGGTGATCGTGAATATGATAATGAAATGTAAACTATAACTAAAACTAACTACTAACTTATATACTAGAAGTGGAAATGTAAAACAAAAGGTGAATAAGGCAAATAAAGGACAGGAGGAAACGAAATGCCCTCAACCCTCGAATAATGCGGATTGAGGGACTTGGAATGAAGGAGAGCCATGAAAGGCAGATAGGAAAATGAGAGAGGAGAGGGTCCGCCCCACAGGTAATGGATAAAAGAAGGAAAACCGGACCCAGCTCAGGAATCCCTCGGGGTCGCCAACTCTCGAACTCACCAGCCGAGAGCCCCTGAGGGTGTAGCAATATCTCAAGTGCACCAGAAATGGTGGGGCTACATACACCCTGCCTCCTTAAGGGCCTTGAGCACAAGGCAGGAGGTAAAAGGAAATGAAAGAGAAGGCTGACCCCTCACAGAAGGAGGGTATCAGAAAAGATGAGACAAGGACCAATTAAGGCGAGAAAGGAAGAGACTCCCTAGGCCTCGGATACCCTAATACCGTCGAGGTCGGAAGGGACCAAGAGTTGACCAAGTGAGGTCGGCAGGAAAGAAGACGGAGAGGAGCCCGGCACAAGTAAGCGGAAGCAATGCCGGACTCAGCTGGGGCCCCGTGGTCGCCAACCCACGTCCCACTAGATGTGAGCCCCTGGGGGAACTTGTTTTATGATAGTCGACAGGAACCACCTCGTATAAATGGCTAAACAGGACCACAAATTCTGGTAGATGAAGTACAAACCGCGATAAAAGCCAAGAAGGATGGTAAAGCCACTGGCCCTGACAATGTGAATGTTGAATTTTTAAAGCTTTTGAATGAAGATAATGTAAAATGGTTGACTAAAATATTCAACGACATTTACAATTCAGGGAACATTCCTAAGGAATGGCTTAAATCTGAATTCTTCACACTACCTAAAAAGCCCGGAGCTAAGTTTTGTAGTGAGTACCGAACAATCAGTCTCATGAATCACATCTTGAAGGTATTTCTGAAGATCATTCATCGTAGAATATACAAACAAAATATGTGAAGAACAAGTTTCTTCACAAGTTGTCAGTGAAAGATGGTATAAAGATGGGTTGCAAATGTTGAAGGGTTTGATGTTTTAAGTATTGATGATACTTCAGAAATTGGATATATTTTGGAAGTAGATTTGAGTTATCCTCAAGAGTTACATTCAGATTACCCAGAAAAGTAAACAAAGCTAATGGCTACCCTAGATAATATGCATTATGGAATGTTAAAGCAATGTATTCAACTAGGAATGCAATTAGAACGTATTCACAGAATAATTGAATTCAATCAGAGTCAATGGCTAGAACCATATATTGATGTGAACACTGAGAAACGCAAAGAGGCAAAAATGATTTTTTTAATATACATTTTCGGTCGTTCACTGATGAATGTGAGGAAGTTAAGGGACATATAATGGCAAGGACCCTATGGTGCTAAGTCTTTAATAGCTAGGGCAAATTTTAAACATAGAATTATATTCGATGAACAATGTATAGCCATCGAGATGAGCAGACTAAAGATTTTTCACAATCAGCCAGTATAGGTTGGTGCATCTATATTAGATTTGTCTAAATGTAAAATGAATGACTTTCATTACAATGTTATTTTAGCAAATCATGAATCAAATGTAAGGTTGTTATACACAGACACCGATAGTTTTATGTATCTATTCTATTATGATATTTATGAGTTCATAAAACAGCAAATTTGCTTGATACTGGAAACTATGAAACAAACAATCCTTTTAAATCGTGGGTTCAAATCCGGCAGAAGTCGTCGGATTTTTAAGAGCGTTAAAAATCCCTCAGTATGCCTTCCTTCGGAGGGGAAGTAAAGCCGGCGGTCCCATGTCACAGATTTATGGCATGTTAAAGAACCTTCCACTAATTACCACTGTGTGAAGCTAAATTGTATAGGTTAAGAATGTAAACAATGCTCTTAGGTTCCTACGTTCGTTGCCAAGAGCCGACTGCGGTGGCGTCTGGTAGCTAAGTTCTGAACTAGTAGTCGATGACGGTGGCGTTTGGCGGCATATGTAGGAACTATTTGAAAAATTCAAAAGTCTGCAGTCCTTACTTGAATTAAAAAACAGATAACACAAACTAATACACTCATCACAATTATCCCCCAGGGGCTCACATCTTGTGGGCGTGGGTTGGCGACCACGGGGCCCCAGCTGAGTCCGGCATTGCTTCCACTTACTTGTGCCGGGCTCCTCTCCGTCTTCTTTCCTGTCGACCTCACTTGGTCAACTCTTGTTCTCTTCTGACCCCGACGGTATTAGGGTATCCGAGGCCTAGAGAGTCTCTTCCTTTCCCGCCTTAATTGGCCCTTGTCTCGTCTTTTCTGATACCCTCCTTCAGCGAGGGGTCAGCCTTCTTTTTCTCTTCCTTTTACCTCCTGCCTTGTGCTCTAGGCCCTTAAGGAGGCAGGGTGTATGTAGCCCCACCACTTCTGGTGCACCCTAGATAATGATACACCCTCAGGGGCTCACGGCTGGTGAGTTCGGGAGTTGGCGACCCCGAGGGATTCCTGAGCTGGGTCCGTTTTCCCCTTTTGTCCCTTACCTTTGGGGCGGACCCTCTTCTCTTTCACTTTCCTATATGCCTTTCATGGCTCTCCTTCCTTCCAAGTCCCTCAATCCGCCTTCCTCGAGGGTTGAGGGCATTTCTTTTCCTTCTGTCCTTTTATTTGCCTTTTTCTCTTTTAGTTTTCAATTTCTTCTTCTAGTATGTAGGTTAGTAGTTAGTTTTAGTTTTAAGTTCGCTTTTCTTTTTCATCTTCACGATCACCCGAACCATCAGGGGCCGATAACCTAGATGTTAGGCCCCTTAAAACAACAATTATCATCATCATCATCATCATCACAATTAACACCGTAACACACCCAAAGTACACGGGGCTACATGACCGCGTTGTCGCAGCCCCCAAACTTAAGAACCAACCAATATTGTGCGACAACATGAAGGTGAAATTGGTTTAATGAAAGATGAACATGCTGGAAGGATTGTTGAAGAATTTGTGAGGTTAAGACCCAAAATGTATGCAATAAAATTGTGTAATGAAATTAATAGCTTGTGTAAGGCTAAAGGCATTAAGACGAGTGTGAGTAAAACTATGAATATGGATGATTATCGAAAGTGTCTTTATAACAGAGATCAAGCCAACAAAGTTCTTGTTTGTATAATTTCAAAATCTCATTCTGTATTTTCTGTTCGTCAAAATAAGTTGGCAATTTCATCAAACGATGATAAAAGACATATAACTGAAAACGGAATTGTTACTTCACCTCTGAAAAAATGATTAGAAACGAATTTGAGATTAAAGCACTTCTCTCCCTTACTTTATTTCTTTCACACACACACACACTCTTATTCTGATAATAATAATAATTTCTGTGTGTTACTTTGCTTATGATAAAAATAATAAATAATAACCCAAATTTTGTGTATTATTTACATCTCCTCCCCCCACCACCATTCCCATTTTCCTGAAAGAAAAAAAAACTTTATATTACTTACTTCATTTAGTAATGGTGCGCTGTAAGAGAAGCATTCATTAATTAGTCGTGTACTTAATAAAACTATTGATAATTTACCCGTGGAATTACACATCCCAGGATATGAATATTGTGGACCAGGAACAAAATTAGAAAAGCGACTGACCCGTGACGTAACTGCCAGGTTTTGCAGTGACTTGTGAATGCAGCAGCATGAGGTGTGGCGGAAATAGCGCCATGAAATACAGCGATGATACGAAGAGCGCCGAGCGAAGAGTGCTTAGAGATGCAGCACTTCCATTTAGTAACGTGCTGATCAAGATGTGGGCCGCGTACTGAATGCAGTGTGCAGAATGATGACTTCTAAATGCTGTGAAGAGTAGCTGCGGGCGGCTTCTTAAATAAGCGACCATGGAAAGCTCCAAAGCATACAGACCGCCTGACCAAACAAAGTCTTCCAATTGGTCGGACGAAGGTCATGGTGACGTCACTAGTGACGGGCAGGGAGCAAGCAACTGAACGTGTCAGTAGTGACAATGTGTTTGGAGATGAAGGGCCCTGAAACACTCGAAGTAAGAAGCTTAGAAAATCTGAGCAAATAAGCTTATACAAATTGATTAATTACAATTCATTACAATTAATAATAAGATAATTATCGCTTGTTTAGAGGTTTTCGGGAGAACAAAATTAAACGGAAAGTCAAAGAGGGCTGTCGCATAGAAGTAACCATACACACAAACGTATACTGTTACGAAAGTGACCACGTGGAAAAGGAGGTCAAGGCATTTATTTAAATCCTCCTGTATACAAAAGATAATTAACGAAATACCAAATAAAGCATTAAGTAATTTTGATTTAGCTAAATACGCACAATTAAAAATTCAAAACTTTAGAGGATTCTTTATGCAAGATACGTTACCAAGATATCCTCGAAAAAATGAAAACTCTATTGTTAACCTAGAATCGATGTTCAAATCCGGTTCACATTGGGTGGCTTTTAGTAAACGAGGTAAATACGTGCATTATTTTGATAGCGATGATGATTGTTGTTTTAAGGGGCCTAACATCTAGGTTATCGGCCCCTGATGGTTTGGGTGATCGTGAAGATGAAAAGCGCTCTTAAAACTAAAACTAATTACTAACCTACATACTAAAAGAAGAAATGGAAAACTGAAGGAGAATAAGGCAAATAAAGGACAGGAGGAAAATAAATGCCCTCAACCCTCGAAGAAGGCGGATTGAGGGACTTGGAAGGAAGGAGAGCCATGAAGGGCAGATAGGAAAGTGAAAGAGGAGAGGGTCCGCCCCAAAGGTAAGGGACAAAAGGGGAAAACGGACCCAGCTCAGGAATCCCTCGGGGTCGCCAACTCCCGAACTCACCAGCTGTGAGCCCCTGAGGGTGTAGCATTATCTAGGGTGCACCAGAAGTGGTGGGGCTACATACACCCTGCCTCCTTAAGGGCCTAGAGCACAAGGCAGGAGGTAAAAGGAAGAGAAAAAGAAGGCTGACCCCTCGCAGAAGGAGGGTATCAGAAAAGATGAGACAAGGGCCAATTAAGGCGGGAAAGGAAGAGACTCCCTAGGCCTCGAATACCCTAATACCGTCGGGGTCAGAAGAGAACAAGAGTTGGCCAAGTGAGGTCGACAGGAAAGAAGACGGAGAGGAGCCCGACACAAGTAAGTGGAAGCAATGCCGGACTCAGCTGGGGCCCCGTGGTCGCCAACCCACGCCCACAAGATGTGAGCCCCTGGGGGATATTTTGATAGCATTGGTAATTTAAGACCACCATTAGAAATTTTAACATCTCTTAAAAATTCCTATCTACAATATGATTTTCATTCATATCAATCAATTACTTCATCGATTTGCGGACATTTATGTTTAGTCTTCTTGTATTGTATAAATAAGGGCAACACAGAGTCTTTAAACATTTCAAAGATGGCTTTCGAAAGACGATTAACTATTGAAGGTAATACTAGCATATTTATTAGGTGGAGAAGACAAATTTCCTTCGTATATTCATATTAGTTAAGATAAAGTCTACTTTCATTGTAAACTACATTCAAAATTTGATATAGATTTCAATGTTGCAGATTCTATTGCAGATTTGTTAGGATTTTCTCATAAAAAGTTCACTGCAAACCAAACTCATTATTCTGAATATATCATTAAAATTAACACTGTAGATAGTATTCGTGTATGTTGCAACCTTGTGCTTGGTACGAGTTCTTATTTGAACCATAAACCAACACTCTTTATATAATTTTTTATCTCTTGTTCCTGCTGGCTCTCCAATTGTTGTGCAACCAACAACAATTAGTTTTTTGCCTATGCTCAGCGCGGTTATTCAACATATTGTGCCCAATGAGGACACGGCAGACTGGCATCGAACTCGGGTCGTATCAGAGAAGACCAGGCACATGATTCTGCCTAAGAGTCGAACCATTGATCTCTGAGGGGGAACAGTTATAGGGAACCCGAAGAGCAATGCGTAAAATATTGACATATAATAATATAGCATGATTTCACGGCCAGTATGTGAATATCATAGCAGTTTAAGGTGAAGAATTGTAAGCAAATGCAAGCAAATATACGTTTTCGATGCATACAAGAACGAAAGCAGGCCAGCTTGACGTTTTACTAATTGCAGCGAGCGAGTAGGAGGAGATACAAGGCGCCGAGGGAACTATTTCCGTCTGGACCGTGGAGACAGCTCGAAATTAATGACTCGGGTATTCACCGCTTGACAACGATGGAGGCTGTAGTGGGGATGATTGCCCACGGAAATTAATTGATTACAGCCAAGTGGAGCATTGAAATGGAGTGAAATGTACACCCAGGTGAATATATTCAAGGAGAGATAATTTAGGAGTGATTTCACGCCTAAATTAAAGCCTATATCTCTAAATGAGCCTGCGAACACAAGGCTTACGCACTAGAGGATTGGTTTAGAGACACGCATTAGGGGATTCACCATGGTGGCGTCCTAACGCTATGGAATAAGGCAATTAATTGTAATTAATTGGCCGAAGCGATCGCCGGCACGCGAACGTTTATGAAACCTCCACGCCTAAATAAACAAGGTGTATATGTCATTTCGGCTGAAAATGTATTATTTCAAGAAAAGAGTCGCACCCGTATGTCCCGTGGACTACTTTTTACGAGAAACCTTTAAAAGGGGGAGCAAAGCAGACCAAGTCAGTCTTTTCTCCAGTCTACACGTAACTAATACGCTGCCAGTAAGCGCGCGAAATGTTACAGTATCGACGCTCAGCAGTTGAAGAACAATGGAAGCACATCATACAGCTTCATAAGTATAATCATGAAGTGCGTCAGAGTTAATCTAATACAGATATTTATCCATTATCTGACGCAAATATAAATTCGCTACAGCGAAAGAGTAATTTATAATGTTTTTGGACATTACATATACCAGGAGGTATTGTCAGAGTTGTATATGACATTATCATCAGGATCACTACAATTATTGGGGCCTGGGAGGCATCGCCAATTAATCTTGACAGTGAACTGAACGGTATTGAAGGTGGCGAGGATCGAACGCACGTAAACGCAGTTAGACTTTCACGGAGACCAGCGGTTGGCGTAATTGCATCACATCTCTGAGGTCAGGCGTTAGGAGGAGTCCGATTAAAGATCAACCTGTGAAATAGTGAAAAAGTGTACATAAATTTTGTTATAGTGATTTAAAAAGTGTTTATGTGTGTTGTGATTAATATGTATTGTGTAAAAGTGAGAGAAGCCACTGATAAGAGTATGATTGTCATGTGGGAAATATGTGAAATCAAGTGTCGTGTGAGATATAGCATGATGGCTTAAATCAAGCGTCATGGTAGGTCCGGAGCTGGGATGCTGGTATAATCCAGCGAAAATGAAAAAGTGAGTACCAATTTACAATGTTATTCTAACTAAATAGTTCACCATACAACGATGCATCACTTTGAGACTAAGATGTAACAGTCACTTATGAACGAGTTTTCACCACTCGTCTTGAATAGAATATGGCTTGGAAGGTGATTTGTTTAGGGCTATTCAGGCCTAAAATAGTGATGAATGTAACGGTAACGTTAAATGATAAATAATAATAATAATCTGGGGTCGGCAACAGTAAAGTAATAGGCATTTTTGGCCTAAATAACGTTCAAAGTGTGTCATGTATAATGTAAAGATACTGTATTTTGGTAAACAGTAAGAAAGTAACGTGGAATATAGCGAGATACGAGAGTTTTTCAGTGTCAATGAAGTGTTGAATGAATATTTGATATGGTCAATTCTTAGGATTGTATTTGAGAACCATTAAAGTAATGCGAGCCAGTAGATTTATACCTTGTTTTTAGGAGCTATTTAAAGCTTTGGCTTAAGTGTAATTGCAGAGAGAACGCGGGTGCCTTAATAATTGAGTCATCTACGAGAAGTATTGTTTGAGCCGCATATAGCGTGCAGAAGTAACGTAGAATCCAGTGATTTACGTAAATAAAGTCGCGGGGACCAAACTAGCATAGCTTGCACATTAGGTGAAAAGTTGGCTAATCTACGAGTTAGTATCGCCGTTGTGCATACTTTTATTAGTCGCAGCGAATTGGACAGAGCCTGTCTGTATCCATCGCTTGCAGGAATAGTTGCCACAAGGGATGTCCTTCGAGACTCCGTGAGCACATGTATAAAATGATCTGCCCTGAGAGGTAAGAATCAAGTTCGTCGTTTAGGAAACGCAGATTTCCTTATATTATTGAGACAGCTGCTGGTGAAAATCTTGTATTTTCATTATGATGCGCGTCCAAAGCCACTAGTATTCACCATAGAACGGCAAGGCTATTACAGAATCCATCCCCAGCCATGAATGTTAAGGAGCCGAGTTGAGCCCGTTATACTATAAACATAGGTGTTAAATAATTAGAATGACTCAATTACTTGAGAACAACACTTAGCGTAACTACATTGTACTGAAATTGTAAACAAAGATGACCTTGCTAGCAGATGAGAGGGAGTGGGAGTAGCCCACTGAGACAAGCGGCCATTTTGCGCGGCCAGCTGGAACTAATTTTATTGCCTGCTAGGGAAAGGGGAGGTCGGTCGGCCAGTCCTTTTAAATTAGAGTCATAGTGGGACACTGAAGAATCTCGATATTTCGATATGTAATTAAGATATGATTGTTATGATGATGCCAATTGAATTAAATGATGTGTTTTAACACACATACATTGTCGGATCAATGAAATCGGATAATATTTGGCCCAGTTATTCTCTGAGGAGGAACACTGAACCAAATAAATTGTTAGGCATCTTTTTAAAGTGCATTTTTGCCAGTTCACGCTAATTTATGCAGACGGGTTTGTGATTTCTAAGAACATGACACGTTTGTAACGATAATAATCTCGACAAGACCCAGAAAATCGTCGTATGGTGAAACTATAAACATTTCTATCCATGTGTATTTTGGAAGGGAAACGTACCACTTTTTAAGCGTTTCATATTGATGGGAAGGAGGAAGATGATCCACACGACACAACAATATTTGCTAACTAAGGCATAAAATAATGAATTCATGCTAATCAAAGTAAACGCCGTAAGAAACGGATTAATGTTTTATTATTACAGTATTAATGTCATTTGATGTGATATGTGACTTTTGTGTTGTGATACTCCAGTTATGTAAAATTGTGTCACATAAAGAACACTATGGAGACTCGCAGAGGTCTGAAAGTATCAATGATAGGATGCTAGAAATAGATTTGAGTGCAGTGTAGCACTAATTAAGAAGAGACTCACAAAATAACCCTGATTTTAATTGTGGGAATTAAATGTAAATTATCCTTTGTTTGTATTTGTTGTATAGCCATGATTTTATATCAGTAAATGTTTTATTTTAGGAATATGTTGTTTCTTTCATGTAGAGTAGTTACCTGGTAGACTCAAATCCTGAGCATGTGGTCGTATGGTGGGCAGGAACGTCCCATACCTCGAAAGACCGTGAGTTAGCTGGGATACGAACACATGTTCCACTTGATGACAATTGGGTACAATATATCTGTGCAACTTGAAGATCAACTTCAGCAGCTCATTGATTTGCAAAATGAAGATTTAACCATACAATTAATTATTCGTCCAGCACGATATCTTACTATATAAAGTAATGAAATACTGTTATATTTTCATTCTAGTTTAGTAAGCTTACTAGAAAACATTCACAAATATGGTTATAATTTATAATACTCAAAGTTTCAAAAAGAAGACTACTCCGATTCGAAAAAATAAAAATAAATCAATCACCTAGAATTTCTAAAGAATAAAAACATGCACCTTAAAATCTAAGAAACAATTATCGAGTAACAACAAACATTTCTTACAGTCTTTAGGCTATCGCGTACTTTCATTTCAATATAAATATATATGCAATTGTTAATCTTACGGTATTTAGTTTCTATCTATATTTGAAGCTGTTAACATGTTTAACATAACAGATAAAATAGAGGTTGACAACAGAGTTGTGCGACGAGAAGAGTGAGTTTATCAACCTTATTCAGCTAATAAATTTGAAAATAATGATGAAATTCGAATACCGATTCAAAATGAAGAAAATATAGTTTTATTTTCAGACGCTGTTCTTCACTTAGAAGGACAAATTATTACTTCTAACATAAATCCAGCCGCTTCTACTACAGCATATCCTGACCATAATTTGGGACTAATCTTTTTAGCGAAATTCCCGTTACGTTAAATCGTAAAGAAATTGATCGTACACGTCAGGTAGGTATAAAAAAAACTATGCATCATATTCAAAAAACAAATTTACAGCTTTACAAAATGCTGGTTATTTTCCCTCTTTAACAACAACACCAAGTGAAGCAAATATTGTTGATAATACCACTAAACGTTTTCATGTAATACTTCCTTTAAGCAACCTGTTAGGTTTAGCAGAGGATTATAGAAAGCCGATTTTAAACTGCAAGCATGAGCTAATACTTCTTCGATCTTCAAGTGACGCACGTGCGTTGCTATCAGAAAACGAAAATAATCCTCCTAAGGTCAAGTTATTTTAAGTTTATCTAAAAATTCCTGTTTTATTATTATCAGACGAAGAACAAATTAAAATATTAAAACTACTGCAGAAAAATATTCCCATACAGGTTGGTTTTCGATCGTGGGATGTTCATGTCTTGCCCGCTCTTCCTAGAACAACTAAATATACTTGGAGTGTAATGCCAACTTCTGAAATTGAAAAACCAAGGCAGTTTTTATTAGTTTTTGAAACTAATAGAAACGTACTAAATAAATGAATGCTCTTCCTATTTTGACAATTGTAACATTAAATCTATAAGAGTTTTTTTTAATTCAAATTTTTATCCATATGAAATGCCAACTTCTGAAATTGCTATAAATGACTACAGCGAATTGTATGACATGTTTGTTAAATTTCGTAATGTATATTGTCAGATCAATGATTTTCGTTCAGAGACTCCAGTTTCACGAGATGAATTTAAATCACATAGTCGGATTATTGTAATTAATTGTCTCGAGCAAGTGGAATCAGTAAAGACATCTACAGTTGATGTGCGAATTGAAATCGAGACAAGTGTGAATATACCTGAAGATACAACTCTTTCTTGTGTTATTATTCATGATCGTCAGCTATCTTACAGATCATTAACTAATAAAGTAATTATCTATACCATTATTTGCTAAGTTATAAGCAAGCAAGTAAACAAGTATGCTCACTTAACTTGCAAACATGGATTTGATAACAAACTCTCCTTCTACGAGGAATAACAAGCATCCAATAGTTGCAGACATTCTTAAACTACCCACGGGAGTTTGGAACTTGCTTACTGCATTTTAAATAACAGCAATATACCTTCATTCAGTCCAGTGTTAACATGGGTCGCAGCGTATTGTGAAAAAACTCTTTCTCCTTTTTTTTTTAACTTTATTAAAATTAATATGAATATTTAGTTGTATATAATTTACCACATGAATTTTCTTTGTTTGCACTAAAAACACTTTCCCCATACTCATTAATGGATCTTAATACAAAGGAATATCAGATCTAATGTTAAAGCATAGCCATCGTTTACCTGCAGATTGTCCAAAACATTTACCATCTCTTGCAATAAGAAGCAATAGTTGTGCGAAATTTAATGCTAATGCTGTTCAGCATTGGTTAAATTCTTCTGATGGCATCATGAAAATTGTGTCTTCGATAATAAACAAGTTTCGAAACAACGGACTTCAAAGTTTTAATAAGTTTGATTGGAATTACTTTCCTATAAACGTACTGACTACATATGAACCACAACGAATTCGTCTGGAGTGAGAGCATCTACCAGATCATCTAAAAAGAAAATTTCAACTGTTTCATCTCCGCTGCAAATGTGATTACTGCATTCACCACCAATAAAGGTATTTAATTAAATCTACTAACGCAGTTGTCACCTATACAGCTTTATTTTTTAATTTTTTGGTTGCTCTTTAACACATTGTATTTTTTGTCTACAGGAAATGAACATCTGGACAACTAAAAGAACAAGATCATCTCAACACTCATTTAAACATCCGGACAACTAAAAGAATGACATCATGTCAACACTCATACAAGAGGGGGGAAAATGTATTAATTGTAATTTCAAATGAATAAAGAAGAAAAGGTGTTTGCACCAATTCATATTAAAGGATTTTTTAAGTGTTCAAATACCTTCTCACTCCAAATGTAGATAAAAATATATATAATATTGCCAGGTGAGGGATTTGAACCCTCGCTTTCAATTTCTGAAAATTAGATCTTAAGTCTAACGCCTTGGACCGCTCGGCCAACCTGACACACGCAAAACATGCATATTAGTCAGTGTGTTTTGTTGATTCATATCAGTTATCATTTAGCTTCGTGTAGTGAACATCTTTGTGAAGTAAACCAGCATGAAGTCTTTTGCTTGTGTAAAGTAATGCAAAAAACCGTTAATGCAAATGATATTGAGTCAAAAAGAAATAAATTTTAAATCTGAAAGAGATCGGCTAAAAACATTTAAGAACTGGTCTTCAAACAGTTTTACAAACACTGCTTGGTTAGCAGATGCAGGATTTTACTAATATTGATATAAGGATGTAGTCAGGTATGCTTTTTGCAATCTGGAACTTTGTTATTGGGAAGAAGAAGATGATCCATTTGAAGACCATAAGCAATGGGCTCCTTCTTTTCCTTACTTAAACACTATTTCTCCTAACATAGAATTAAAATCTGAATATGAACGGCTCAAAACTTTTCAAAATTGGCCTGTTGCCTCTCCAAACTAATTATGTTTAGCATCAGCAGGATTTTATTATACGGGTCATGGTGATAAGGTTAAATGTATATTCTGTAAGATTGAAATTGAAAATTGGAAAGAAAACGATATTCCTTTAAATGATCATAAAAAATGGGCACCATACTGTCCAAATTTAAGAGGGTTTTACGTTGACAACATTGATTTTAATCCTGAAAACCCTACTAATATTCCACATAATGTTGGTTATGATACTTGTGGAAACAATATACGTTGATGTGATGTGCTTTTTTGTGCAGTATGCATTATCAGACGTAGACATGCTAAAGTTCGTTAAGCAATCAAACACTCCACCAGTAATTTCATTTACCGGTGGTAAAAACCAGTGTAAAGGTGAAAAAAAAAGCATACCGTAGTGTCTTACTACCGAACACTAGTCGATGTATCATATGCGGTCCATCTAACTGATTATGATGATTGTTGTTTTAAGGGGCCTAACATCTAGGTTGTCGGCCCCTAATGATCTGGGTGATAGCGAAAATGATAATGAAATGGAACCAAAATTAAGTGAGATGGAAAATACGTACAAAAAGAAACTCAGATTGAAACAACTCACAAAATGTTCTTACAAAAGGGAATTTAGAACGAAAAGATTCACAAAAAGAATAGAAAGAAAATACCCACAAAATGTAGGCTAGGTTCAAAATACGTACAAAATGCAATGTAGAGTCGAAATACTTACAAAATGCAAAGGAGATCGAAAATACGTACAAAATGCAATTGAGGTTCAAAATACTTACAAAATGTAATTGAAATTGAAAATACACAATGCAATTCAGATTGAAATATCCCAGTTCCAATCCAAATTATTCACAAAGTGCAATTGAAATTCAAAATACTTACAAAATGCAATTGAAATTGAAAATGCTTACAAATTGGACGGTAAATTCAAACGACTCATGTGGATTGACAATGCTTACAAAATGCAATTTAGATTGAAAATACTTGGCAAAATGTAATTTAGATTCAAAATACCCACAAAATGCAATTGAGAATCAAAATATTTGCAAAATGCCCACCAAACAAAATGCAATTTAGATTTAAAATTCTTGCAAAATGCGGGTTTGGTTGAAAATACTTACAAAATGCAATTGAAACTCAAAAAAAAATACTAAAAAGCAATTTAGATTGTCAATCTTTACAAAATGCAATTGAGGTTGAAAACAATCGCGAGATGTAATTTAGATCGAAAATACTTACAAAATGCAACGTAGATTAAAAATACTTACAAAAAATCGCTTAAGGGAATTTAGATACACGGGGAACCAAGTAACAAAAACAGTGCGGGAATCTTAAAGAGAAAAGGAAATATAATGAAAAGAAAATAGAGGTCTGACCCCTCGAAGAAGGAGGGATCAGGAAAGATGGGACAAGGGCCAAGAGTTGACCAAGGGAGGTCGACAGGAAAGAAGACAGAGAGGAGCCCGACACAAGTAAGTGGAAGCAATGCCGGACTCAGCTGGGGTCCCGTGGTCGCCAACCCACGTCCCACCAGATGTGAGCCCCTGGGGGGAGGTCCATCTAACTGTGGCAAAACAAACGTAATGATAAATTTATTATGTCACAAAAATTGTTTTCGCTTTAAAAACGTTGATATTTATTCTAAATCACTCAAAGTAAATATATTGAATTAAAAAAGTTGTTGGACTCCATAAAAGAAACAAAAAGTGATTTTCATCTGATAATGATGAAGTTATGCCTCCAGAAAAGGCTAGAAAAAGCTCAATATTTGTTTTTGATGATGTAGCCAGCAATATACAACATCATATGAAAGATTATTTCAGTAGAGGTCGTCATCACGATGTTGACGTATTTTATCTTAGTCAAACATAATCTTGTATACCTAAACATCTAATTAGAGATAACGCTCAATTTTAAATTCTTTTTAAACAAAACGGAACAAACTTGCGTCATGTATATAACGATTAACGATCATGTAAATACAGATATGAGCTATGATCAGTTCTTTGATATTTGTTCTTATTGTTGGCAAAACTCCAAGTTTGGCTATCGATAAAGATAGCGATTTATAAAATGGTCGATATCGCGATGGATTTGATGTTTATTTTCAGTTATAAATAATAGTTCAAAAGAGCTAAATGCTCATTCGTGTTATACATTTTGTGTGGTTAACAACTTAACTTAATTTGGTTTAACAAAACCAATAATGTGTCTTTCGGACGACCTACTTCACATGATTTTGCAACTAAATCGTATGTTGATGATAAGCTTGTGCAATATGGAAATCAAGTAAGAACAACAAGCGATGGACATCTAAGTATTAACGGCAAACGGTTGAAAAATGTTGGAACGCCAATACATTTTAAAGATGCTTGCAACAAAGGTTATGTACTGAGGTTATTGAATGAGCAAAATAAAAATGAGTCTAATACAGAAAAAATACAACAAAACATTAATAACCTTAAAGGTTTAATTTGTTCAATTTGTAAAATAGAGAAATAAGAACTCGACTTACAAAACAAACGTCTCACGGGCTTAGCTTTACCATCATCTGGAAATTATGCAGTAAACCTTATTGCAATGCAGCAATATACACCGAATATTAAAAAAAAAATATCTAGAGAAGCGAATAACCGATGTGTTACAACGAGCGGAATTTATTCATGGTTTAGTGCGCGAATTTTCAGAAGATCACATTCCGTTGTTGATGATAATAGTCTCGACTTAGCTAACAAAAGAATATCTAATGTTAAATATCCAATTCAAAACCAAGATGCGATAATGTATTCTTTTCTTAAAACTCATGTAAGAAAAGAACTAGACGAAATTAAAAAGAACTCTTTAGAATATAAACAAAGATGATGAAACTGTAGATATGTTAAACAGAAGAATAACAAACATATCTCAACCAATAAATTCGTTAGATGATATAAACAAATATTATTTAGAAAACTTTGCGCTTCTTGAAAAGATCTAGAAGACTTAATCAGTAAATTTAATAAACAAACCTTTTTTAACGTAGACACTGGTGGGACTTTAAATATGATGAGTAGACGAATTACTCACGTAAAAAATCCTTTAAACGATAAGGATGTTGCAAATAAAACATTTGTTGAACAATATGCCGCTTCACGACGTGAATTTGAAAAATGGAAACATACTGTAAATAATCTACGACAACTGTCTGTTAGGTAGTCCGCCCGAAGGCTGGTTGGATCCTCAAAAAGTAGTGGTTTTGTGGGGGTTCTAATACCACCGCCACCGCTCCACCGCTGGAATACTAAAATGGCAATATCTCGCGAACCAATCAGGCTAGAGACTTGTACGAGGTGTCATTGATCTCGGGCTAACACTCCCTTTCCAATGGACAACATATTTCCACCCCAAAATAAAACCTACCCCTACTAGGGGGTGAAATTGTAATTTTTTAGAAAATCTCTCTTTCCAATTGCAACATGTGAGAGTTTGAATGCCGATATGGATTTAAACGTTGTTCTACATAAAGTGCATGTGTTCGGTGGATAGCCACTATGAATTAACAAGCTTGTTTTTTTGTTTTGTTTTTTATGCATGCCCACTCAAGGCTTTTGTAAGAGGGTGGGGGAGTGGATCCCTGTGGATGGGTTATTGTTGACAGGTCATTGTTGGCAGGTCATTGATGACAGGTCCTTGTGGACGAGTCCTTGTGGACGAGTCCTTGTGGACAGGTCCTTGTGGACAGGTCCTTGTGGACGAGTCCTTGTCCCTTTGGACTGATCCCTTTGGGCCGGTCCCTTTGGCCTGGTCCCTATGGACTGGCTCATGAATTTATTTAAATTATGTCAAAGGGCCAAACTACATTTGTGTGTGTTGGACTGACGTTGTTCACCAACCCCCACTACTATAATGTGATAACGATATGAAAGGAAAGTGACGAAATACATGTGAACATACAAGGGATCTAACTTGGTGGATGGATATGTTCTAACGAGTCATTTGTAGTTGAAAGAGAATAATACATGTTCTTAAGATGTTAAAACTGAGGAGATGGTACGTGCAGTAAACCGACTTGTTACTTCCTGTGTCATATTACAGACATGACAGAGAGCGCGCAGATCTGTTGCTATGACTAACACTGCAGTAATCTGAAACCGCAAGTGTTCATGAAGACAATGGATGATGATCATGCAAAGTTAGCAGTTATTGGATATTACGCAGGTGTTCCTTCCTGTGTCATGTTGCTGACATGGTAGGGAGCGCACACTGCTGTTGCTATGACTGACTCTGCCGTAATTTGAAACCCCATGTGTTGATTAAGACAATGGGTGATGATCATGCAAAGTCACCAGTCATTGGATACCACACAGGTGTTCCTAGTGTACTTTGGACTCTCAGCTGTATTGGGAAAGGAATTGCAATGATCTGCAAAAAACTGCTGACACGAGCGATGAGAGTTTATATAAGAGAGGTGTCATATATCTCCCTACTGTCAGTCTTTATTACTCGCTTTGAGTGAACAGTGCTCTATTACTGCTCAAGAGTTGTAAAAAAAAGCCGTTTTGGTAGAAAATCATTAAATTATTTTGCAAGGTAAGTACTTGTTATTAATGGATTGTAGTCTTTTATTACTAATTGATGTTGAAGTTATTGATTGGAATGTATTTATTGATTGATTAATTGATTGATTGATTTGTTTACAGATAATTGGGTACCTGTAGGATACCAGATTCCTACAATCTGTTCATTCAGTGACAGCAGTTGATCAATTATAAAAAGGTAAGTGCCCCTCTAATAACTTTTAAACAGCTAGAGTATTATTTTCCAATGTTCACCACTACATGTCAGTGAAAATGGTATATTTAGCAGTAAAAAGTTGGAACTACTTGACCATGATGTGTAAAGCTAAATTTGTAGGTTAGATTTTGATTACCACTCTATTAAGTTCGAATGTTCATTGCTAGGTGTCAGTGACAGAGGGAATATTTAAAGTCTTAACCTCAGTTCACTTAACTTTACCTAACTTAACCTTGTCATGTGATATGTTTTACAAGTTTAAACTTGTTTTAAGACTGACTATGACGTCACACTTAGGTCACTTAACTGGCGATCGCTGGTTTCCAATATGTGACATGTTCTACAAGTTTAGACTTGTTTTAAGACTGGCTATGACGTCACACTTAGCTCACTTAACTGGTGATCGCTGGTTTCTATCACGTGACATGTTTTACAAGTTTAGACTTGTTTTAAGATTGGTTATGACGTCACACTTAGCTCACTTAACTGGCGATCACTGGTTTCTATCACTCTATCAAGTTCCAATGTTCACCGCTAGGTGTCAGTGACAGTGGTATATACACACAACAAAAAAAGTTTTGCATCACCTCGGTTCCCAGATCTCCGGCATATAGACGTTGACTGTGTATATTGTATCCAAGATACAGTCCCTTTGACTGTTCATAGATGTCACTAAAACTGCTCAAAGATGTAAACAACCATGCATGAGCAGGGCCTATTAGACGGAGGGGGTACGACAGCCGATCAGTTCCAGTCATTCCTCCCCCAGGGGCTCACATCTTGTGGGCGTGGGTTGGCGACCACGGGGCCCCAGCTGAGTCCGGCATTGCTTCCACTTACTTGTGCCGGGCTCCTCTCTGTCTTCTTTCCTGTCGACCTCACTTGGTCAACTCTTGTTCTCTTCTGACCCCGACGGTATTAGGGTATCCGAGGCCTAGGGAGTCTCTTCCTTTCCCGCCTTAATTGGCCCTTGTCTCTTCTTTTCTGATTCCCTCCTTCTGCGAGGGGTCAGCCTTCTTTTTCTCTTCCTTTTACCTCCTGCCATGTGCTCTAGGCCCTTAAGGAGGCAGGGTGTATGTAGCCCCACCACTTCTGGTGCACCCTCGATAATGCTACACCCTCAGGGGCTCACGGCTGGTGAGTACGGGAGTTGGCGACCCCGAGGGATTCCTGAGCTGGGTCCGTTTTCCCCTTTTGTCCCTTACCTTTGGGGCGGGCCCTCTCCTCTTTCACTTTCCTATATGCCTTTCATGGCTCTCCTTCCTTCCAAGTCCCTCAATCCGCCTTCTCCGAGGGTTGAGGGCATTTCTTTTCCTTCTGTCCTTTTATTTGCCTTATTCTCCTTTAGTTTCCCATTTCTTCTTCTAGTGTGTGGGTTAGTGGTTGGTTTTAGTTTTAAGTTCGCTTTTAATTTTCATCTTCACGATCACCCAAACCATCAGGGGCCGATAACCTAGATGTTAGGCCCCTTAAAACAACAATTATCATCATCATCCAGTCATTCCACCAGGACGAAGGTACGCTGCTCATGTTGTCTGTAGTTCTACCATGCCTAGAAGGTCAATACCGCAGTTCGATCGCGTCCGCATTGTTACTTTGTGTCAAGAAGGGCTCTCAACAAGGGAAGTTTCCAGGCGTCTCAGAGTGAACCAAAGCGATGTTGTTCGGACATGGAGGAGGTACAGAGATACAGGAACTGTCGATGACAGGCCTCGCTCAGGCCGCCCAAGGGCTACTACTGTAGTGGATGACCGCTACTTACGGATTGCCGCTCGGAGGAACCCTGACAGCAATGCCACCATGTTGAATAATGCGTTTCGTTCAGCCACAGGACGTCGTGTTTCAACTCAAACTGTGCGCAATAGGCTGCATGATGCGCAACTTCACTCCCGACGTCCATGGCGAGGTCCAGCTTTGCAACCCCGACACCATGCAGCGCGGTACAGATGGGCCCAACAACATGCTGAATGGACCCCACGGAATTGGCATCACGTTCTCTTCACCGATGAGTGTCGCATATGCCTTCAACCAGACAATCGTCGGAGACGTGTTTGGAGGCACCCTGGTCAGGCTGAACGTCTTAGACACACTCTCCAGCGAGTGCAGCAAGGTGGTGGTTCCCTGATGTTTTGGGGTGGCATTATGTGGGGCCGACGTACGCCACTGGTGGTCATGGAAGGCTCCGAAACGGCTTTACGATACCTGAATGACATCCTCCGACCCATAGTGCAACCATATCGGCAGAATATTGGAGAGGCATTTGTCTTCATGGACGACAATTCTCGACCTCATCGTGCACATCTTGTGAATGCGTTCCTTCAAGATAACGACATCGCTCGACTACAGTGGCCAGCATGTTCGCCAGACATGAACCCTATCGAACATGCCTGGGATATGTTGAAAAGGGCTGTTTATGGACGTCTTGACCCACCAACCACTCTGAGAGATTTACGCCGAATTGTCGTTGAGGAGTGGGACAATTTGGACCAACAGTGTCTTGATGAACTTGTGGATAGTATGCCACGGCGAATACAGGCATGCATCAATGCAAGAGGACGTGCTACTGGGTATTAGAGGTAGTGGTGTGTACTGCAATCTGGACCACAAATGCTGAAAGTCTAGCTGTATGATGGTACAACATGCAATGTGTGGGTCTCATGAGCAATAAAACGAGCTGAAATGTTGTTTGTGTTGATCTCTATTCCCTTTGTATTTAACGGTTCCGGAACTCTTGGAACCGAGGTGATGCAAAACTTTTTTTGATGTGTGTAGTAACCCCCAGTTAGAACTACATGAAGTTAGACTTGCTAGGAGTTCACAGATGATCGATTTAAATACCCTGCTATAACCATTGACTGGAATATAATTAAACTATTTATATTGTACTTTGTTTTATTTTTTATTAACATTTATGATTTCTTTCTTTTATAGATAACTTGGAAAGTAATCATTATGTTCAAGTGTGGTGACTGTAAGAAACAGTTCTCAAGACCTGACAGCCTTCGACGTCATGCAAGTACAAAACATAATCAGAAAATGTTTGTATGCAGTCATTGTGCTTCAACATTTAACAGACAGGATAGTCTTGGACGGCATGTAAATCTAAAGCATGTCAGTTCAGCACCATTTTCGTGTTCAGTTTGCGATCTTGGATTTTCTGCTGTAAAGCGATATCAATCCCACATGGTTGAAGTGCATGGAGAACAACAAGAATTAAAAACTGTAAAACCAACAACTAGCACGGAACCTTTAAATGAATGTAATGCTCAAAAGCGTAAACGTTCTCAAGATTGTGAAAATAGTTGTGCATCAAAAAGAAAGAAGAATGGTGAACCTTCAATAACACATTGTGATGTATGTAATATTGATATACCTTCTTCAATCATTCATGGACATTTACGCAGTATTCAACATAAAAATAACACTTGCCATGAAAGAAATTCTGGAAATGTTCAACAAATTGGTAGTGCATTTAAAAGTCGAATTGCTAGTTATAGACCTCATAGTGAAGAAAAAACTCAAAGTATTGAATCATTTTTAAAAAATGTTCATCCTACTGTGTTTGGCTTGTTAGGTAATGTTTTATTAGAGCATAAAACATTTAAAATTAATTTTGAACTTTTTGGCCTCTATGTAAAAACTGGGAGCGAAGGTGAAATTGCGGATATCAAATCTTTTAATACAAAAAACATAATTGTTAGTGAATCAACTAATATTAGTGATATATATCAAAATATTTCAAGTGCTATCATTGTGAAGAGTGAAGAGTTCCAGGAAAGGGAGTCGGGCTGGGCATTGGTTGAAGTACTTTATTTAGAAACCAACATGAATAAATATAATCCCCTTCGAGCATCATCATACATTGATTTGCCAGGATGGATCAAACGTAAGAAAGCTGTTGTGAACGTTATGAATAATGATGACGCATGTTTTGCGTGGGCTGTAACCTCAGCTCTCTATCCAGCAGTAAGGGCTGTGGCGAGAACATCATCTTATCCTCACTATTCTTCAGTGTTAGATTTAAAAGAAATGGAATTTCCTATGGCGATAAAAGACATTCAACGTTTTGAAGAGCTGAACAATGTAAGTATTAATGTTTATGAAATTGAAAATAAGAGTATAGTAGGCCCTCTATATTATACTCAGGAAAAAAGGATGCTCATGTAAATTTACTTTACATAACCGAAGGTGAAAATGCCCACTATTGTTGGATAAAACATTTAAGTAGACTTGTAGGTAGCCAAGTATCAAAACATAAATCTAAGAAGTGGTTGTGTGATGGTTGTTTGCTACATTTCCAGAAAGAGGATCAACTAACTCAACATCAAAAATGGGGATGTAATCATGTGTGTACGGTATTACCGACTCCTAAAAGTAACATTCTAAAATTTAAGGATTATGAGAAACAGCTTCGAGTACCATTTGTTATATATGCTGATTTTGAAGCTTTGCTAAAACCATTTAATACATGTTCATCGAATCCAGCCCAACCTTTTACCAACACTACTCACATTCATGAACCTTTTAGCTTTGCATATTATATTAAACTAGCTGAAGTACCCGTGCTTCGCTACGCGTCATAAATAAATTAAAATATGAAGGTGACAGTTAAAACAGGGGATAGGCGAGGTGCTGCGCAGAGGGAGATTAAGGATGGAACATTTTGTCCAACTACACCGCTCGGCGTTGACCGTGTTTTATAGCACAAATTTAGGTTTTACTCGCTAACGGTTGGAGATACCTTTCGGATAGAAAATGTAATTTTTAACCTCGTATATACCATCAAAGGTTTGCTATTTCTTTGCGTTCTCTTTGTATTTGAAATGGAAATATGAAAGATTTAAACCAAAGGGTGTAGTGAAGTCACTAAAATGGTCGCCATCTTTAAATAGTACAAAGTATTGAAATCAAAAGTAACCTATATGTTAACCAGGTAAATCAGCTACTTCCATGTAAAATTCATGTAAATCGGACCAGTGGTACTTGCGTGATTGAGTAATACATAGACGCACATCATCTCATTTTTAGTCTCGCTTCGCTCGCGTCATAGTCGTGTCATATTGTTATTCAATGAAATGCAGGTTTAACCCCATTAACACCCCTTTAGAACCTGAATATCCCAAAATCCCTCCTTGGTAGACGTTTTCGACACACAACAAACATATCCCCAAAATATCATTCTTCTAACTTTAATCGTTTGGGTTGGTCGATGAGAGTGAACATCCAAAAATCCTTCATTAGGGGACGTTTTTCTTCCAGAATTTCACCCCTCCCCATAGGCCCCTTAAATTGGATTTATGAAAAAACGGTCGAACACATATTTATTTTATTTATTTATTTATTTATTTATTTATTTATTTATTTATTTATTTATTTTTAAGCTGATTGATTTCCTCCGAGTTTCAAACTCCTCGCTTATGTCGTTTAAGAGATACACGGTCCGTTAGGAATCTTTCAACCCCCACTTTTCATCCCTTTCACCTCATAATATACACTACATCGAAAAACCATTAGACATGTGTCAGCTTATTTTTAATGATTAGTATATATGCCAAGTATCACATCCCCAAATGTAACCACTCGTGAGATATGGTTATTCAATGAAATGCACGTTTACCCCCCTTAACACCTATTTAGAACCTGAATATTCTAAACTCTTTCCTTAGTGGACGTTTTCGACATACAACGAACATATCCCCAAAATGTCATGTTTCTAACTTTAATAATTTTGGCTGGGCTATGATGAGTGAGTGAGTCAGTCAGGACATTTCCTTTAATTTATTTTTGATAATTTCACCCCTTCCCATGAACCCCTTAAATTGGATTTATGAAACAAACGGTCGAACACCTATTTACTTATTTAAAGCTGTTTTCCCCCTGAGTTTGATGAGTGAGTAAGTGAGTCAATCAGTTAGGACACTTTCTTTCCTGTTTTTTCCCCCCAGAATTTCACCTCACACCAAGGGCCCCTTAAATTGGATTTATGAAAAAAAAAACAGTCGAACACCTATTTACTTCTATTTTAAGCTGTTCTTTTCCCGCCGAATTTCAAACTTCTCGCCTATGTCCTTTAAGAGATACACGCTCCGTCAAGAATCCCTCAACCCCCAATTTTCACCCCTTTCACCTCATAATATACACCACATCGATAAACCCTTAGACATATGTCTGATTATTTTTAATGATTAGTTTATATACCGAATATCACATCCCCTAAGAAACAACTCATGATATATCGTTATTCAATGAAATGCACGTTTACCCCCTTAACATCTCTTTAAAACCCGAATAAACAAAAATCATTCCTTAGTTGACGTTTTCGACATACAGCGAACATATTCCCAAAATTTCATTTTTCCAACTTTAATAGTTTTCGCTGGGCGTGATGAGTGAGTGAGTCAGACAGGACATTTTCTTTCAATTATTTTTACCAGAATTTCACCCCTCCCCATGGGCCCCTTAAATTGGATTGATGAAAAAACGCTTGAACACCTATTAACTTATTTTTTAAGCTGTCTTTTTCCCCTGAGTTTGGTGAGTGAGTTAGTCAGTTAGGACACTTTCTCTCCTTTTTCCCCCCAGAATTTCACCCCACTCCATTGGCCCCTTAAATTAATTTATGAAAAAACGGTCGAACACCGATTTACTTATCTTTTTAGCTGATGATTTTTCGCTGCGTTTCAAATTTCTCGCCTATGTCGTTTAAGAGATAGGCCTACACGCTCCGTTAGGAATCCTTCAACCCCCACTTTTCACCCCTTTCACCTCATAATAATACACCACATCGAAAAACCCTTAGACATATGTCTGCGTATTTTTAATGATTAGTTTATATGCCGAGTATCACATCCACAAATGAAACGACTCGTGAGATATTGTTATTCAATGAAATTCAGGTTTAACCCCCTTAAGACCCCTTTAGAGCCTGAATATCCAAAAATCCTCCCTTAGTGTACGGTTTTGACATACAACAAACGTATCCCCAAAATGCCATGTTTCCAACTTCCATATTTTGGGCTGGGCGATGATGAGTGAGTGAATGAGTCAGGACATTTTCTTTAATTTTTTTTCCCTTCCGAATTTCACCCCTCCCGATGAACCCCTTCAATTTGATTGATAAAAAAAACTGTCGAACAGCTATTTACTTACTTTAAAGCAGTTTTTCCCCCTGAGTTTGATGAGTGAGTCAGTCAGTCAATCAGTTAGGACATTTTCTTTCCTGTCCCCGTCCCCCCCCCACAGAATTTCACCCCTCCCCATGGGCCTCTTAAATTGGATTTATGAAAAAAAAACGGTCAAACACATATTTACTTATTTTTATGCTGATTTTTTTCCGCTGAGTTTCAAACTCCTCGCCTATGTCGTTTAAGACATACACGCTCCGCTAGGAATCTTTCAATCCCTACTTTTCAGCCCTTTCACCTCATAATATACTCCACATCGAAAAACCCTCAGACACGTGTCTTACTTTTTAATGATGAGTTTATATGCCGTGTATCACATCCCCCAATGAAACCAATCGGGAGATATTGTTATTCAATGAAATGCAGGTTTAGCCCCATTAAGAACCCTTTAGAACCTGAATATCCGAAAATCCTCCCTTAGTAGACTGTTTTGAAATACAATGAACATATCCCCAAACTGTCATGTTTCTAACTTCAATCATTTTGGCTGGGCGATGATGAGTGAGTGAGTGAGTGAGTGAGTGAGTCAGGACATTTTCTTTTTTCAGAATTTCACCCCTCCCCATGAGCCCCTTATATTTGATTTATGAAAAAAACTGTCAAACAGCTATTTACTTACTTTAAAGCAGTTTTTCCCCCTGAGTTTGATGAGTGAGTCAGTCAGTCAATCAGTTAGGACATTTTCTTTCCTGTCCCCCCCCCTTCCAGAATTTCACCCCACCCCATGGGCCCCTTAAATTGGATTTATGATGAAACGGTCAAACACATATTTACTTATTTTTATGCTGATTTTTTCCCGCTGAGTTTCAAACACCTCGCCTATGTCGTTTAAGAGATACACGCTCCGTTAGGAATCTTTCGATCCCCACTTTTCACCCCTTTCATCTCATAATATACACCACATCGAAAAACCCTCCGACTCGTGTCTTCTTATTTTAATGATGAGTTTATGTGCCGAGTATCACATCCCCCAATGAAACCAATCGGGAGATATTGCTGTTCAATGAAATGCAGGTCTACCCCCTTAACACCCCTTTAGAACCAGAATATCCAAAAATCCTCTCTTAGTGGGCATTTGCGGCCCTTGGGGAAGCTGCATACCAAATTTCATTCCAATCCGTTTGATGGTTTCTGAGATGCATTTTATCCAAATTATGCCAAAGGGACCCGCCCACAGGGACTAGTCAACAAGGACCCGTCAATAGAGACTGGTTCGCGAGATATTAACAAAAGTGCACTTAGACCCTTTGTCAAAATTTCAAAAAATAGATTAAAAAGGGGGCGTTAGCGAGATTCAAAAAGGGGGGCATTTTTTCACCCACTTTTGTACCTACCTTTGCACCCACTATTGCATTCACTTATGCACCCACTATTGCACCCACTTTTGCACCCACTTTAAACTATTATTTCTAGTATTGAGTGAACTTTGCTAGAGATTAGTTCATGCTTGACAATTGATATGGAAGTATCATTTTCATTTCTCTTTATTTGTTACTCTATTTACCCTTTGGATGTTTATCATTCTCTTTTTTAATACACCGTTTCAAACACTTATAAAGAAAAGAAAAAAGCAAGTCCAAGAAAACAATACTGTGACTCATGACAGTGCATTGTTTACTGAGCAAAGTCTAACTCCTGTTGATGTAAAAGTTATGTTTAATCCATCTTTCACGTCTCAAGAGCCATCAACATCGCAGATTATGCAAGAGGTAGTGTTGTTGTTTTAAGGGTGGAACTAAAAGGTTATCTGTCATCGATATGCAGATAGTTTTACCAAAGAAGAATTATTGGTGCTCTCCAAGTTGTTCATTTATTATGTGACAGTCAATGCCGTGAAAGAAATCTGGCAACTTATACCAAAATCATGGACTCAAGATCCTGGATAGTCTTACCAAAGATGAATTATTGGTGCTCTCCAAGTTTTCATTTATTTTGTGACAGTCAATGCCGTGAAAGAAATCTTGCAATATGTACCAAACTCATGGACTCAAGACCCTGTGTTAAGTAAATACCTATTATTTCTTTGGATTAAGCATGTAAAGAACACGACCTTTCTTATCGTCATAGTCATTATGCTTTAATACGTGTGGTGGATAAAGTATCGTTGAAAAGCTAAGCAACGTTTGACATCCTATAATGGCTCAGTGCGGGAGAGGTTGGCAGCCCTCATTGTGATTACTGCTATAAAAGGGAAGTTAATGATGAGTGGACATGAACATTGAAAAGGATTGAGGAAATGGTATTTCTTTGTATTCTATTTTGTAAAGCCATATATGTTGTGAAATAAAAACAAGGTTTACAAGATCACAATGTCTTTTAATTTTAAAATGGTGATAGCCATTTCTTTATTTTCATTTTTCACACATGAATATTTACAATTTCCACTTTTCATTTTTTTACATTCTCCTTGTTTAGTTTACACATTCTGTACTACATTTTTGTTGTTGTGAAATAAAAACAAGGTTTACCAGATCACAATGTCTTTTAATTTTAAAATGGTGATAACTATTTCACTTTTTCACACATGGATATTTACAATTTCCACTTTACATTTTTACATTTCCCTTGTTTAGTTCACACATTCTGTACATTTTTTAAAAATCTTTTTCGTAATATACAAAAGCAAACATTTTACACTAAAATGTATTACTTATCTTATTTTTACTAAACTACAGTAGCCTAGCATTATACATTCTACTTACAGTTTTTTACAAAAAAAATATTACAATATAAAACACACTACAAATATTACAATATAGTGATCATTAGACTTAAGTAAAGTAATAGTCGTCAATGCGACTGTTTCCCCAAGCAAAAGTATCAAATGTGTTGGGTATAATGAATCGTTTGTTGTCTTCATTACTTAAAGCAACTTTGTTCAGCAAATTGGTATGTAGCTGATGATTTTTACTTCTAAATACACTCATTTTCTTATATAATACAGGTGGGTTACTAACTATACAGTTTTTATAATCACTTATATCTAACTCTTTACTAACAACATTCTTTTTCACTCCTTTTAATTTTTTTACTACTACATCATCAATTGTCATATAGCTGTATGATTTAGATTTTGTGCCTACAAAGGTGTCTATAATAACACCAGCACATTCAACCTTAAATTTCCCAAGATCCTTTTTGTTTACTAGAGGTAAATGGTAAATATTATCCTCGGGATAGTCACTTGTATCAAACCTATTTAGCTCAGTTTTGATATCCTCGTAAAAATCATCAGTTTTAAACTCATAAATAAAAGAATCTTTGTCTGTGTAGAGTAATTTAGCATTATCAAGATAGTTTTTCTTTACATAATCATAGTGAAATTCATACATAAGTGTTTTTGACAATTCGAGAATGGTGTAACCTACATATATGGGTTTGTTGTAAGTTACTTTAAGACGATTCATTTGTATTACAACTAAATCCTCATGAATAATTGAACAGCTATGAAAGTTAAGCTTGCTTATTAAGTTGCTCGCACCATACCTTTTACCATCATTCTCCCACTTTGTTATCAGCTTTACATCAACTCGTTTATCAACATTCTCCATAGTCTTTCCAAAAACACTATTATTCATGAGTTTATAAAAGTCTTGTTCAAACGTGTTTGTTGACTGTGTTCTTAAATTATTGTTTAGATCAATATACGGTTTGAGCCATGCTGACTGATGAAATTGCAATACGCGATGAATTTTAGTTAATTTCAATCCATGCTGTAGACACTGTTTCAAGTTTTGATAATGTATTACATATTTACATTTATCATTCACATTAGCAATTAACATTTTTGTTCGTGATGTGATGTATGGAGATTTCATATTCTCAGGACAAAATGGTAAATCATTATGATCATCATGTAACTCTTTAGGGTACTCAAGATTTACCTCTAAAATATATCCTTGATCATCGTTATCATTAAGAGTGTCAAAATGTAAGACATCAATTTCAGGTTGTGTCAGCCAGCGAAAATCTTTCAGTGGTAGATATTGACTCATAGCCCAACCATATTGGTTATTTGCATCGAGGTAGACAATATACTTTGACTCTTCACAAGGGTTGTAGCTAGGCATGTATTTATTATTCGCTTTAGAGTACCGTCCACTACATTGGCTTAATCCACCTCGAATTGATGATTTTATAAAATTGATCATGTCTATATCAGTCATTAATTCTAAATTTACTTTCGTTTTTTTTTTCAACATTGAACTGAAACTTAACCCAGGAGCAGTGAAATACTGACAAGGATCAAGGTCATAAGTTTTCACACAAACATTCGGAAAATTTTCAAAAACATCTGCTAATAACAACACATCTGTCTTCAAATATAGGTCTGAAAATTCTCCTAAAGTTTGAATGTCAAACTGTGCCCATACACGTTGTGCATGTAAATATTCCTGATCACTGATATGACTTGTGTTTAAGGAACTGTAAAATGCATTTTTCGGTGGTAAAGAACACTCCTCAAGACGTTCCACACAGTTAATATATTCATAAGGGAATATACCCTTTTGACGAATCAAATTAAAATCATCTTCTTTAGGAAAGACACGTTGAATTTCATGAAACTGATCTGATTTTAAATTACTAGCCAGCTTATCAAGACTACTCGGCATAAAGCGGAATGAATCTAAAAATCGCAGTTTAATGGTTTTTTTATTGCTAGTTTTGATGTATTTTGTGAACGATATGTATTGTTCCTTATTATTTGCAATCACATCAATTTTCACATCTGAAGCTCCAAATTCTTTAACGATAAAGTGGTTATTGTATTTGCTACCGTTATGTAGAATGACCGGAATGAATTTACTTACTCTATAATTTAAATTACATTCTTGGTGAGCAGCACCACGATATTTTCCTGTTAAATGGTCATGATCGTGAACCCTGTCTGTATATAAACATTCACCACATATAAAACAATTAGTTTCAGTTTCAAAATTCATTTGCTCTGATGAAGTTAGTGGCTCCAATGGAATGATCGTATTTAAAATAGAGGATATACGGATGGCATCTTTTTCAAGTCTTTCCATAAAAACTTTAGGTGCATCAGGTCCTCTATAGAGCTCAAACTTATTTAAAGAGTTATCTTAACTACATTTAATATAATATGCAAAGCTAAAAGGTTCATGAATGTGAGTAGTGTTGGTAAAAGGTTGGGCTGGATTCGATGAACATGTATTAAATGGTTTTAGCAAAGCTTCAAAGTCAGCATATATAACAAATGGTACTCGAAGCTGTTTCTCATAATCCTTAAATTTTAGAATGTTATTTTTAGGAGTCGGTAATACCGTACACACATGATTACATCCCCATTTTTGATGTTGAGTTAGTTGATCCTCTTTCTGGAAATGTAGCAAACAACCATCACACAACCACTTCTTAGATTTATGTTTTGATACTTGGCTACCTACAAGTCTACTTAAATGTTTTATCCAACAATAGTGGGCATTTTCACCTTCGGTTATGTAAAGTAAATTTACATGAGCATCCTTTTTTTCCTGAGTATAATACAGAGGGCCTACTATACTCTTATTTTCAATTTCATAAACATTAATACTTACATTGTTCAGCTCTTCAAAACGTTGAATGTCTTTTATCGCCATAGGAAATTCCATTTCTTTTAAATCTAACACTGAAGAATAGTGAGGGTAAGATGATGTTCTCGCCACAGCCCTTACTGCTGGATAGAGAGCTGAGGTTACAGCCCACGCAAAACATGCGTCATCATTATTCATAACGTTCACAACAGCTTTCTTACGTTTGATCCATCCTGGCAAATCAATGTATGATGATGCTCGAAGGGGATTATATTTATTCATGTTGGTTTCTAAATAAAGTACTTCAACCAATGCCCAGCCCGACTCCCTTTCCTGGAACTCTTCACTCTTCACAATGATAGCACTTGAAATATTTTGATATATATCACTAATATTAGTTGATTCACTAACAATTATGTTTTTTGTATTAAAAGATTTGATATCCGCAATTTCACCTTCGCTCCCAGTTTTTACATAGAGGCCAAAAAGTTCAAAATTAATTTTAAATGTTTTATGCTCTAATAAAACATTACCTACCAAGCCAAACACAGTAGGATGAACATTTTTTTAAAATGATTCAATACTTTGAGTTTTTTCTTCACTATGAAGTCTATAACTAGCAATTCGACTTTTAAATGCACTACCAATTTGTTGAACATTTCCAGAATTTCTTTCATGGCAAGTGTTATTTTTATGTTGAATACTGCGTAAATGTCCATGAATGATTGAAGAAGGTATATCAATATTACATACATCACAATGTGTTATTGAAGGTTCACCATTCTTCTTTCTTTTTGATGCACAACTATTTTCACAATCTTGAGAACGTTTACGCTTTTGAGCATTACATTCATTTAAAGGTTCCGTGCTAATTGTTGGTTTTACAGTTTTTAATTCTTGTTGTTCTCCATGCACTTCAACCATGTGGGATTGATATCGCTTTACAGCAGAAAATCCAAGATCGCAAACTGAACACGAAAATGGTGCTGAACTGACATGCTTTAGATTTACATGCCGTCCAAGACTATCCTGTCTGTTAAATGTTGAAGCACAATGACTGCATACAAACATTTTCTGATTATGTTTTGTACTTGCATGACGTTGAAGGCTGTCAGGTCTTGAGAACTGTTTCTTACAGTCACCACACTTGAACATAATGATTACTTTCCAAGTTATCTATAAAAGAAAGAAATCATAAATGTTAATAAAAAATAAAACAAAGTGCAATATAAATAGTTTAATTATATTCCAGTCAACGGTTATAGCAGGGTATTTAAATCGATCATCTGTGAACTCCTAGCAAGTCTAACTTCATGTAGTTCTAACTGGGGGTTACTATATACCACTGTCACTGACACCTAGCGGTGAACATTGGAACTTGATAGAGTGATAGAAACCAGTGATCGCCAGTTAAGTGAGCTAAGTGTGACGTCATAACCAATCTTAAAACAAGTCTAAACTTGTAGAACATGTCACGTGATAGAAACCAGCGATCACCAGTTAAGTGAGCTAAGTGTGACGTCATAGCCAGTCTTAAAACAAGTCTAAACTTGTAGAACATGTCACATATTGGAAACCAGCGATCGCCAGTTAAGTGACCTAAGTGTGACGTCATAGTCAGTCTTAAAACAAGTTTAAACTTGTAAAACATGTCACATGACAAGGTTAAGTTAGGTAAAGTTAAGTGAACTGAGGTTAAGACTTAAAATATTCCCTCTGTCACTGACACCTAGCAATGAACATTCGAACTTAACAGAGTGGTAATCAAAATCTAACCCACAAATTTAGCTTTACACATCATGGTCAAGTAGTTCCAACTTTTTACTGCTAAATATACCATTTTCACTGACATGTAGTGGTGAACATTGGAAAATATCACTCTAACTGTTTAAAAGTTATTAGAGGGGCACTTACCTTTTTATAATTGATCAACTGCTGTCACTAAATGAACTCCCCCAGGGGCTCACATCTTGTGGGCGTGGGTTGGCGACCACGGGGCCCCAGCTGAGTCCGGCATTGCTTCCACTTACTTGTGCCGGGCTCCTCTCTGTCTTCTTTCCTGTCGACCTCACTTGGTCAACTCTTGTTCTCTTCTGACCCCGACGGTATTAGGGTATCCGAGGCCTAGGGAGTCTCTTCCTTTCCCGCCTTAATTGGCCCTTGTCTCATCTTTTCTGATACCCTCCTTCTGCGAGGGGTCAGCCTTCTTTTTCTCTTCCTTCTACCTCCTGCCTTGTGCTCAAGGCCCTTAAGGAGGCAGGGTGTATGTAGCCCCACCACTTCTGGTGCACCCTCGATAATGCTACACCCTCAGGGGCTCACGGCTGGTGAGTTCGGGAGTTGGCGACCCCGAGGGATTCCTGAGCTGGGTCCGTTTTCCCCTTTTGTCCCTTACCTTTGGGGCAGACCCTCTCCTCTTTCACTTTCCTATATGCCTTTCATGGCTCTCCTTCCTTCCAAGTCCCTCAATCCGCCTTCTCCGAGGGTTGAGGGCATTTCTTTTCCTTCTGTCCTTTCATTTGCCTTATTCTCCTTTAGTTTTCCATTTCTTCTTCTAGTATATAGGTTAGTAGTTAGTTTTAGTTTTAAGTTCGCTTTTCATTTTCATCTTCACGATCACCCAAACCATCAGGGGCCGATAACCTAGATGTTAGGCCCCTTAAAACAACAATTGTCATCATCATCATCATCACTAAATGAACAGATTGTAGGAATCTGGTATCCTACAGGTACCCAATTATCTGTAAACAAATCAATCAATCAATCAATTAATCAATCAATAAATACATTCCAATCAATAACTTCAACATCAATTAGTAATAAAAGACTACAATCCACTAATAATAAGTACTTACCTTGCAAAATAATTTAATGATTTTCTACCAAAACGGCTTATTTTTTTACAACTCTTGAGCAGTAATAGAGCACTGTTCACTCAAAGCGAGTAATAAAGACTGACAGTAGGGAGATATATGATACCTCTCTTATATAAACTCTCATCGCTCGTGTCAGCAGTATTTTGCAGATCATTGCAATTCCTTTCCCAATACAGCTGAGAGTCCAAAGTACACTAGGAACAGCTGTGTGGTATCCAATGACTGGTGACTTTGCATGATCATCACCCATTGTCTTAATCAACACATGGGGTTTCAAATTACTGCAGAGTCAGTCATAGCAACAGCAGTGTGCGCTCCCTACCATGTCAGCAACATGACACAGGAAGGAACACCTACGTTATCGAATAACTGCTAACTTTGCATGATCATCATCCATTGTCTTCATGAACACTTGCGGTTTCAAATTACTGCAGTGTTAGTCATAGCAACAGATCTGCGCGCTCTCTGTCATGTCTGTTATATGAAACAGGAAGTAACAAGTCGGTTTACTGCACGTACCATCTCCTCAGTTTTAACATCTTAAGAACATGTATTATTCTCTTTCAACTACAAATGACTCGTTAGAACACATCCATCTACCAAGTTAGATCCCTTGTATGTTCACATGTATTTCGTCACTTTCCTTTCATATCGTTATCACATTATAGTAGTGGGGGTTGGTGAACAACGTCAGTTCAACACACACAAATGTAGTTTGGCCCTTGGACATAATTTAAATAAATTCATGGGCCAGTCCATAGGGACCAGGCCAAAGGGACCGGTCCAAAGGGATCAGTCCAAAGGGACAAGGACTCGTCCACAGGGACCTGTCAACAAGGACCTGTCCACAAGGACTCGTCCACAAGGACCTGTCATCAATGACCTGCCAACAATGACCTGTCAACAATAACCCTTCCACAGGGATCCACTCCCCCACCCTCTTACAAAAGCCATGAGTGGGCATGCATAAAAAACAAATAAAAACAAGCATGTTAATTCATAGTGGCTATCCACCGAACACATGCACTTTATGTAGAACAACGTTTAAATCCATATCGGCATTAAAACTCTCACATGTTGCAATTGGAAAGAGAGATTTTCTAAAAAATTACAATTTCACCCCCTAGTAGGGGTAGGTTTTATTTTGGGGTGGAAATATGTTGTCCATTGGAAAGGGAGTGTTAGCCCGAGTTCAATGACACCTCGTACAAGTCTCTAGCCTGATTGGTTCGCGAGATATTGCCATTTTAGTATTCCAGCGGTGGAGCGGTGGCGGTGGTATTAGAACCCCCACAAAACCACTACTTCAAAAAGTACCGCCGTTACGTTATGTGAGTAGATACCCACAAAAACCCAAGGCAGCGCTATTTTGAGGCGTTCTAGGCAAGAAGAGGAGTGAGGTAGTTTGCCATTGCTTTCCTCACTGAGTCAGAACAGTAGTCCTAACCCTATGAGTTGAACCTTTCACAGCATTCACAGGCATTGACTGTGCCCCGAATGCCATTACTAAGCACCACCCATACCTCAGTAGCTTCCATATAATCACAGCCATGAGTGAGACTGGGACATCGGTGAAAAGCCACCTTTTACTCTAGCCTGTGCTAACTGACAAATGCAAATGTACTGTATTCATCAAGAGATGGCAAACAGGCCAACCTCATAACAAAAACACATAAATGTTGAGTTTCCTGTTAACGACCAAGATGTGACAAATAAACTGTTTGTAGAGATTTATGCTGCTTCACGAACTGGAGTTAATCAATTGAAAGAAATTTTAAGCAATTTATAAACTCGTGTTGAGGATTTTGTCAACAATCTAAATACTGTTAATGAAGAAGAACTTGAAATTTATGCTGCTGCATCCAAAGATGAATAAAACAAGTTAAAACTGAAGTAGAAAAAAATTGAGCAATTGGTTAACAAGGAACCACTCGAAAGTTTTACTGTATCCAAAGAAGAATATGGCATATTACTAGATGAAGTAAAGAAAAAGAACTTATCAAAATTTATTCTGAAATTCTCTCACACACCATTAATCCATTCACCGGTATACACGCTTCATAATCATAATATACGTTACCAACTTCCCTATTAAAACCAATTAAAACCAATTTTTGTTTCACCAAGATCTCCAATTGTGTATGCAATTATCAATATATGTCAAGAGATTGAACTGGATGGAAGTGACATTGTTGTTGAAGAACAAGATGAAATACAGTTTCGACTTAGAGACACCGAAAAACATAAAACCGATGATCTTCCTCTTCAAATCGATTTTGAATATACCATAAATAAGTAAAACAACTACAATTTTAGTTTAGATTAAAGCTGAAAGTCGAATAAAGGATAAACTTTCTCGCTTAAAAAAGGATGTTAAGACAAATATTTTTCACTTCAAAATTATGTCAGACGTAAAGAATTAGATATGGAGAATAACTTTAAACCGGTAACGGATTCATTAAATCAACTTGTAGCTATTGCTAATACAACGTAAAAAAAATAAAAATAAATAAAAAAAGATGATTCAGAATCAACTGTCACTTCAGACGAAGAAGATGGAGATAGCATCAAAATAATTACACTAATTAGACGCTACTTGGATCCATTCATTAAATAAAATGTAGATAGAACATTTGGTATAACGATAAGAAATGATAAACAATACTTGGGGCGTGAACGAGTTTTCTTTCATAAAAAGTGGATAAAAGCCGCAGGTGAAAAGTTTCCTATAACAGAAGGTCTACTTGAATTAATTCAAAGGAAAGTTCCAGATGACAGTCTGATAGGAGAGATTTAAGTTCATATTTGAAATTATTAAATATTTCAAACGTGCACAAAAGCAATTATGCACTTAATGGAGCTCCAAGAGGAACTCAATATCATAATTATAAAAAAATAATTAAACCCCTTCTTACTGAAGACATAGTGTGCCCATCAGAGGTGGTTATCTGGTCCACCACCGACCGTGCGTGGCTTTCCAGATGACCACATCCATGAACACATATGGCCTAATAGGATCGGAGTCCACTCCTTGTGGGGCTATTCCGGCACAAGACTCCTCGTCATCATAGGGATCAGGCTCCCATCATAGCATTAGTCATAGACCTCCCAAGGAAATGCACCCCCAAAAGAAACAAACTACTAAAATAAAATCCAGGCTTAAGTAAATTTCACAAAATGGTTTATTGGAATCTCAAACCCCTGTCCTACCATCGGGGGGTAATAGTCGGCTAATCCGTTAACTAACAAAAGTAAATACACAATTATTAACTCTCAAAAATTAACCCCTCTCGATTGGTCCTAAATACAGTCAAAAACACTAGCAAAGCTTGGGAAATGGTACAAAGGATTTTAATTGAAGTTATAATGAACATGTTTCCAAGCGAAACCTCATGCTGGCAAGTTGTCAAACATGACAGAAAAATAAACAAAGTAAGCTGTGACCATCCCGTATTTACATTTAATTTTAAGTGATCTAAACTAATCCTGAATTTAAACTAACTTACGGTGAGAAGCATCCGTAGTATAACAAACTAAACAATACATCTAGATTGATTTACAGTCATCTTTTACAACACAAATAATTTACAATCAACTGTACAACAAAAGGTCTACACGTAGTAGAGGAAAGATTGGAATATGGGTATACAAAACAATCAATAAATAAATATCACACACAGGAGTATTCTTATTAGTCCTGCCTATCGCTTGATGGTTACTGTTTGTTTCCATCGGTCATCTATAATATGTAAGCTAGAAACTGAAAATACTGTTCGTTAACAGTGGAATAAATTACATGGTTCACGACCCACGAGTTGAAAAACTCGGGGAAAACCAACTCCCTGTCAGTCGAACGTGTCAGCTGCTAAAAGCTTAAACTAATGAAGAATAAATCTATGCAGCTCAGTACAATGGTCAGCGAGTTATAAACCAGGATCAAAGTTAAACAGGCGTTTAGTGATTAACGAGAATTATAGCATTCGTTTAAGTTAATTGAATGAAAATCCACTGCCTGCTTCCAGTCTCCGACCGGGTCAGGAATGGAATGAATGAAGCCCCCATCTAGCGGCGAGGATAGGAAGTGTGCCGGCTGCCGAAGCCTGTCGCACTCCTCTGGAGCAATGATTAAATGAATGACAGATGAAATGAAATGATAGTGGAGAGTGTTGCTGGAATGAAATTGTGACAGGGAAAACCGGAGTACCCGGAGAAAAACCTGTCTGCCTCCGTTTTGTCCAGCACAGATCTCACATGGACTGACCGGGATTTGAACCACGGACCCAGCGGTGAGAGGCCGGCGTGCTGCCGCCTAAGCCACGGAGGATATCGTTTAAGTTCATTACTTTTTCTTATTTAATTGATGATTATTAGTTGTCGTTGGTTTAAGATTCATTAATTATCCGGATTGACCATGTGTATGGCTTCCTAACTAGTGGATAACCACTTGTGTACACCCAAGTACACGCGAACATGCCTACTCCGACCTGTCAAAAGGCTCAAAAACCATTCTAAAGTAACCCTGTGTGTCCGCCTGGATCACATCAGAGACCTCGGTCTGTCAAGCGCTCAGCATTGAAACAAGGCCGGCAACCTCCAAAAATATGGGCAACTACCCCATCATCGTGTATGAAAACACGGCAAAAAAATACACAACATGTGAACAAAAATTCACATAGCCTCGACATATGGCAATCAGTGTCACAAGACAACTCCAATATCTTAAAACAACAAAAACCTTTCAGAATGTTCTCCGCTCACAACACATGCGAAGATCGAGAATAGAATGGGTGACCTACTGTCACACAGTATCATTGCATTCATAAACATGACTGTCAACTTGACCTAGTTTTAACAAGCTTATAAAAACTGGCTTATTCATTCTGAATCATTTATGAAAGCATTAGCATTGTATCTGTCAAAAGTCTTGTCTCATCTGGGATTATGGGTTGGCAATACTGCGCGTAACCTTGAAGACACTTGTCCTCGCAAGTAAATGACATTTGTTCATTCTCAAACTGTTACGAGCTGCTTTGGCTAACAGTAAAATCTAAAGTGTTCGTTTCATTATCATATTGGATCCACAAAAATGTTCAAAGAATGATCCTGCACTTGCACTTTATAATATAACACTCACTGTAATGTTCGTGATGTAGTAATAGTAGTAAAAATAATGGACAATGATATGCTTGCATGGACAAAGCAAAGCATTCAAGACGAGAACTATTCCACTCGTATTAAGGTGTTAGGAAGATATCACACTCACGGTAGGTTTGTCAAAACTTAAACCTGTGCATTCTAGGCACTTCAAATGTATGAAATAAACATTCACACTATATAAAACAGTAAATGATACGTTGCTAGTGTGAACGGGGATTAGAAGTACTAACAAAAAGATATTACACTCCTTCACACTGACAATTGATTCATCTCGAGTCTAGTGGTAGATTTTCCACTCTCAAACAAAAATGTATTTACCCTAAAATAGATAAAGGGGTAACCTCTCCCATTAGAGGATACGCCTGCTCAGTGGCGTGCTTCACATTTTACAAAATAAAGGAGCTGAAAATAAAGACTTCAGCAACAGCTGATTAATTAACAAAATTACTGCTCCGTTAAATTATTGACACAATTGGTTAGTTCAAAGTGAACTTCAAAATTACATTTTATGCACCATGTGAGAAAACACACATTAATCAGGTTGGCTTGGAAATGTATTGGAAACGTACGCTGCGATGTGCATGAAAAAAATGAAAAATTACCAGAGACGGTAAACTAAAAGAAACCCACTAAAATAAGTCCTACCTAGATGACTGTGAATCGAAGTACGATCGTTAAAACTACTCCACCAAAGGCCATCACCTTACAAAAAATATTAATTAGAACTCACGGCGAAGAACATGGTAGCTCACCTCATTCCAACAGGAATAATTGAGGGTTAAATCCTTCCATTTTGAGCGTGGGCAAAACCTCCAGCGCTCGTACAGAGACATTATGCTGCGTTCTTCGGCTTCCATTTTATTGTGCTGTTATGGTGCTCGGTCTCTCTCTCATCAGGTGTTTAAGCCATTATCACCAACATGGCGAAAGGTGATGATATTCTTCTCTCTTGGATCTCGTACATCGTGTAGGCGTTATCAATTTCCACAAGAAATTTACTGCTTCTATCGTGGTTTCACAGACAAACACAGCTGCTACACTTGGTTATTTATTTATTCGTGTCAGAAGCAAACAAAATACTGGATTACACTAAAATTACATACATATTTACAAAGTAAACCATACAACACACAATGTCTTTTCAAACCACGGTCAACCAAAAATGTGCAACCTGTATAGCATTGGAAGTTGCTAGTAAAAGATCTTCTGCTGTACAAGTGGCAGGGCACAGCGGACAATTCAGTAGATGCTCCATGGTATGGGGCATACCGCAGTCGCAGTTGGTGGAGTCGACGGGGAAGTGCCATTTCTGCAAGTTATCCTTAGATCTTCCAACAGCAGAACGGAGACGATTAAGTGCCCTCCACACGATCCATTTCTGATCATGTCCAGGTGGGAGGCTTTCCGAAGGGTGATCCCATAGAGAGTTATTCCCAAGCCGAGAAGTCCACAATTGTTTTCTAGCTGTAGCTGGTGTAGTTAGCAAGACTGCAGTGGTGTTGAGGAAACTTCTCCTGGACTTCAACCTACGGGTGGCTGGTACATAACCGTACAACGGATGGGAAAACTGATTAACCTGTTTAGCTCTCTCTTCATTGGCTGCTACCTCACGACGTATATCCGGTGGTGCTATCCCTGCAAGCTGGTAAAGTTTTGCAAGAGGTGTAGGCTTCAAACAACCTGTAATAAGCCTACATGTTTCATTAAGCGCCTTGTTAACATTATTTGCATGGGTGGATTTGTACCACACTGGACATGCATATTCTGCAACACTGTAACATGTTGCAAGCGCTGTCGTTCTCAAGGTTGATGGTTGAGAGCCCCAGGTGCTACCAGTGATCTTACGTAGGATGTTATTTCTAGCTTCCACCTTTAGTCTGGTATTCCGGCAATGCTGTTTGTAGGTCAGAGTACGATCGAGGGTAACTCCCAGATATTTTGGATGAGGAGTGTTAACTAAGCGTGTTCCTTGCCAAGAGACGTTAAGTTCACGACGAGCCTGCTTGTGCTTCAGATGAAATGCACACAACTGAGTTTTTGATGGATTTGGACGAAGTTGATTATCATAGTAATAGGCATCCAACTCAGTCAATGCTTGTGTTAAATGAGCTTCAACATCTTCGAAGGATTTCCCCTGACAAGCTAATGCTAGATCGTCGGCATAAAGAAAACTTCTAGTGTTCCTTGGAAGTGGTTGGTCGTTAGTGTAGACGTTAAACAACATTGGTGATAGAACACTACCTTGAGGTAAGCCATTTCTTTGACGTCTCCATCGACTGCGCTGTCCTTGGAATTCCACATAAAATCTCCTGTTTTGAAGGAAACTTTCAATAAGTTTTGTGAAACTGTAATCCTTCGTGATTCCATAAATCTTCTGTAACAAAGCACGATGATTGACAGTGTCATAGGCAGCGGTCAAATCGATAAAAGCTACTCCCGTGATATTCCGTGTTTCAAAGCCATCCTCAATGAATTGAGTGAGGTTAAGGATCTGGGATGTACAACTTTTCCCTGGTCTGAAGCCTGCTTGTTGTGCTACACTTGGTAATTTGCAGACGTTATTCTACAAAAAATGGCCATGTCTGCTTCACAGGCTCTACTGGATACAAACACGTGGCGACTCACGTTCACTATCACTCGTTGTGAAAACTTTTATCAACTTAAATCGTCGACATCTGTCGCTCAAGAAAATCGTGACTTCACACAGCGTGGATTATTATTAGCAATTTTCACTGGTGTGAAATATTACACTTGCACTATTTAAAACACAGACACTCAAATTTATGGATGGCACGAAGATCGGCCATGTGTCTGGTTGGATTATCGTAGTTTTTCACAGTATTTGCATGCTCACTTAGCAATAACTTCACTCGATTTTCACTATGCACACATCGTGCGATAAAATAAACTGGATGAGGTTTCCAATGGATTGACTCCTTCACTTTTATGAATTCTCATCGGCTCTTGACCGGACTGGTGCATCCGCGTGTTACACACGTGCGATGCTAGACTTAGAAGTAGAGAGAATGCTTTCTTCCTGGAAGCGGGTGGACTGGCTTCGAGACTAGTCGAGTCGTTGAGTATATCTCGACATTACTCCTGCATTTCCGCAGTGTCATACCATAAAGTACAAAATTAATAATATTAGGCCATTCCTCATGGGGAAATTACGCAGAAATACTGGATGTGGTACATTCAAATATGCACATTAAAGAATAGCTTCTCTAATCATGGTAAAACAAATATTAACGATCTTCCAATGACGTCAAAAGTACAACTGCATCTTCCTGGATGCATTCAGAGATTCTCTCACTCATGTTACCAACTCTTGCATAAAAGTAATCACCAGCATGAGCGAATACGGGCTCAATAGATAGAATTATAAAAAGAGATGATGAGAATGAAGAAGCAGACACTACGTTGCATACTGGATATGGGCAAAAGAAACACATCAAACCACAAGTCATTTGGAAATTAGAAGGGGGAAACAATATTGAATTTGTACATTGGAATGAACCAAACAAATTGGTATGAAGGCTTAAAAAATTAATTGCATCAAAAGCTGCAGGTCACACAGTACGTGACAGTGAAATCTTTTTAATTGAAGACGAACTACGAAATGCAGCATATATTAAATAAAAATTCAAACATTTGTAAAAAATGTACAGTATGTTATAAATCTTTGTTTAGAAAATAAACTATGAACGAATTAGGCGATAAATTGCAAAAGAACTTCATGCACCGCTTAGGAATAAGTTGAAAAAACGACACGTTATTAGCAAACGAATTGATGACCTCCATTTATTTATTTATCGTATGGCTTTTAGTGCCGGGAGTGTCCGAGGACATGTTCGGCTCGCCTGAGTCTGTAGCTGCTTCCAGCGGACACCCTAAAGGGCGAGCTACAAGTTCCGTTCAATTTCAAGTAGTTCCAACTTTCGCCACCAGATATCAATGATACCTAGTGGTGAACGTTGGAACTTTGATAGAGCGTTCTGACGAAATCTAACCTAACAAATTTTGCTTTACACAAGTTTAGTCTGTGAAAGGATCTTTTACATGCCATAAATCTATGACATGGGACCGCCGGCTTTACTTCCCCTCCGAAGGAAGGCATACTGAAGGATTTTAACGCTCTTAAAAAATCCGACGACTTCGGCCGGGTTTGAACCCGCTATCTTGGGCACAGCAGTTCAGCATGCTACCGACTACGCCACCTGCAGCTTTTGATGCAATTAATTTTTTAAGCCTTCATACCAATTTGTTTGGTTCATTCCAATGTACCTCCATGAAGCAGATCTTTTGGACATGTCGAAACTTGCAAAATGGAATAAATGAAAAATGAAAATCCACAGCCTGCTTCCAGTCTCCGACTGGGTCAGGAATGGAATGAATGAAGCCCCCATCTAGCGGCGAGGATATGGACTGTGCCGGCTGCCGAGGCCTGACGCACTCCTCTGGGGCAATGATTAAATGAATGACAGATGAAATGAAATGATAGTGGAGAGTGTTGCTGGAATGACATTTTGACAGGGAAAACCGGAGTACCCGGAGAAAAACCTGTCTGCCTCCGTTTTGTCCAGCACATATCTCACATGGAGTGACCGGGATTTGAACCACGGACCCAGCGGTGAGAGGCCGGCGTGCTGCCGCCTAAGCCACGGAGGCTTGTCGTCACTCAACTGGGGTAACAGACATTCAGTGAGCATGTCCAGGTAAATCAGCCCTGTCACTGTCTTTTCACGGAAGAAGAAGGGGCCGTAGACCTTCGTCTTTGAAACGGCACAGAACACATTCACTTTTGGTGAGTCACGCACGTGTTCCACATAATGGGGGTTAGTTGTCCCTCAAATTCGAACGTTATGTTCACGATTACGTGCTGCAACAGGATGGTGCACCGCCTCATTTCCATGAGGAAGTTAGAGCATTTTTAAATCAAGAACTTCCAAGACGATGGATCGGACGTGGAACGGAACATGATCTGATGCTCTTACCCTGTCCACCAAGGTCACCAGACTTAACACCGTGTGACTTCTTCCTGTGGGGGTATGTCAAAGATCAGGTATGTGTTCCTCCTCTACCGGCGAATATCCAGCAACTGACAGCACCCGATCCGTTTTTGCTTTTTCTTGCAATTCGATGAGGAATCGCATGCCAACGTCCAAGTGTGGCATTTTATGTTCACCCTGTATACTGCGATCTTTACCAGACTAGTGGTCTGTTACGTTACGAATGATGTAGGGTCATTGATGTTCGTTTGATGTAATAGTGTATTGATTTGCTGCTATGTAGCATTGCTGTTTTCATTTTCTTTAGGTTAAAACTAGCAGGTACCCGTGGCTTCGCACGCGATGATGACAATGGGCATGATGCATTATTGCTGATAATTGGTCTATTCTATTACAGCAATCTCGGCTGGGTGGGTCCATTTCAATTTGGAAAATTCTGATGCCTACAATATATGAGTATGAGCCACAAAATGGGAATTCCATAGAGTTGAAAAAGTATACAGGGTACGATGTTACCTTATGTGAACATATTTAAAATTACGTTTTTGGTTTGGGCATGTTTTGCCGATACATGACGATTTTGTTGTCTGAATACTCGTGAGCACGCCGCCACATACAGTGCCCATGGGAAAAAAAACTGGTTTTGTCTAAATGTACACCTGCTGCTGTTGAGTGCGAGTCATTGCGCTTTGTTAATAGTAATTGTGAATACTGTTTGAAGAGGGAACTGCACTCTTGCACACTGGAATGGCAAACCTATCGGAATATGGGAAATTCAATGTATTTTTCCTTAAGGTATTTTCCACAATTATTGAAGATACAATATGTCCCGATCTCCCCCGAAGGGAAGACAGGACAGCCCCTCCTTAAACTCCCCAGAGTAGATTTGTTTAGGCTACCTGCAACACCGGGTAAAGGAGGGGCTTGATCAGAAAGACCAGGGAGTGGAAGACTGGGTGGTTAACCTAGAGGGTGGTTTAGGACTAGCTGGATTACCGGATAATAATGTTCTCAAAATTAAAAACAAATAACAAGGTCTATATTCTAATGATGATGATGATGATAATTGTTGTTTTAAGGGACCTAACATCTAGGTTATCGGCCCCTGATGGTTTGGGCGATCGTGAAGATGAAAATGAAAAGCGAACTTAAAACTAAAACTAACTAATAACCTACATACTAGAAGACTTGTGCCGGGCTCCTCTCTGTCTTCTTTCCTGTCGACCTAACTTGGTCAACTCTTGTTCTCTTCTGACCCCGACGGTATTAGGGTATCCGAGGCCTAGGGAGTCTCTTCCTTTCCCGCCTTAATTGGCCCTTGTCTCATCTTTTCTGATACCCTCCTTCTGCGAGGGGTCAGCCTTCTTTTTCTCTTCCTTTTACCTCCTGCCTTGTGCTCTAGGCCCTTAAGGAGGCAGGGTGTATGTAGCCCCACCACTTCTGGTGCGCCCTAGATAATGCTACACCCTCAGGGGCTCACGGCTGGTGAGTTCGGGAGTTGGCAACCCCGAGGGATTCCTGAGCTGGGTCCGTTTTCCCCCTTTTGTCCCTTACCTTTGGGGCGGACCCTCTCCTCTTTCACTTTCCTATATGCCTTTCATGGCTCTCCTTCCTTCCAAGTCCCTCAATCCGCCTTCTCCGAGGGTTGAGGGCATTTCTTTTCCTTCTGTCCTTTTATTTGCCTTATTCTCCTTTAGTTTTCCATTTCTTCTTCTAGTATGTAGGTTAGTAGTTAGTTTTAGTTTTAAGTTCGCTTTTCATTTTCATCTTCACGATCACCCAAACCATCAGGGGCCGATAGCCTAGATGTTAGGCCCCTTAAAACAACAATTATCATCATCATCATCAACATACTAGAAGAAGAAATGGAAAACTAAAGGAGAATAAGGCAAATAAAAGGACAGAAGGAAAAGAAATGCCCTCAACCCTCGGAGAAGGCGGATTGAGGGACTTGGAAGGAAGGAGAGCCATGAAAGGCATATAGGAAAGTGAAAGAGGAGAGGGTCCGCCCCAAAGGTAAGGGACAAAAGGGGAAAACGGACCCAGCTCAGGAATCCCTCGGGGTCGCCAACTCCCGAACTCACCAGCCGTGAGCCCCTGAGGGTGTAGCATTATCTAGGGTGCACCAGAAGTGGTGGGGATACATACACCCTGCCTCCTTAAGGGCCTAGAGCACAAGGCAGGAAGTAAAAGGAAGATAAAAAGAAGGCTGACCCCTCGCTGAAGGAGGGTATCAGAAAAGAGGAGACAAGGGCCAATTAAGGCGGGAAAGGAAGAGACTCCCTAGGCCTCGGATACCCTAATACCGTCGGGGCCAGAAGAGAACAAGAGTTGACCAAGTGAGGTCGACAGGAAAGAAGACGGAGAGGAGCCCGGCACAAGTTAGTGGAAGCAATGCTGGACTCAGCTGGGGCCCGTGGTCGCCAACCCACGCCCACTAGAAGTGAGCCCCTGGGGGTGTTGCATTTGAGCAAGAACTTTTAGTTATTAACTTATTAAAGTCTCTCTTAGCTTTGATAGCTAATTCTAACTCGCCAGTAAGGCAAGCATAGCTCGCTACGCCAGCTTCATGCTTGTTGAGATTCTCTCTACAACTTATGGTTGGTTTTCAAAATTTAAGTTTTTTCTCATTGTCTAAACTTTTAGTCGGCTCTTTGCTGGGTAAAAGCTTAGTCATTCCTGAATGCAACTATTGGTTCTCTTACCAAAATTATTCTCAAGGGTATAATTGCTTCATCCCTATCCTTCTTGGAAACATTCTGTCACTTTTTAGAAATTCTACAATTTCAAGAACTAAAACATTACGGTTTATTCAAATTATTTTCATTCTTCAAAATATTTGTTTAAAACAAACTCCTTTAAAAAGGTACATAGGAAACTTATCATTTCTTTCTTTGCCAGACCACCACCCTTCCCCATAGTAGCCGAATCTTGGCTTGGAAGGGAAGGTACCGTCTCCTCCCGCTCGCAAATAGCCCAGGCTCTAGCTGCGTTTCCCGTTAGCTGTGTTCAGGTCCCCACTCACTTTAGTGATCTCACGGGCTTTGCGGTGACACTCTTCTTTAAAATTGTTTGTATTTAGTGTTGGACTCTCGTCCTATTATCCACACTTGTTCCTCTGTCCGAAACCCACTTCCCTTTACTTCTTTATTCATCTTCCCTTGGGGGTAAGGTTAATTCTAAGCAAAAACCTACCCAGAGGGTGACATTTCACAGTATATAGCTTTTCCTGTTGTCCAGTGGCAAGTGTTAAATATACCCGTGCCACAATTGGTATATTTTTAATGCATATACAATGCCACGAAGGTGCTGTGTACCAGGATGTAGGAGTAATTTTCAGGTTCGTGGAGTTGAAACCGCCTACGTGAACTGTTTCTCTTTTCCCAAGGATGTAAACTTGAGAAATAGATGGCTGAGAAACATTCCGAGGAAGGACTGAACACCTTCGGAGAACAGTGTTGTGTGTATTAAACATTTTCTACCGGACTGCATTATTTTACAGAATGAATACTGTGATTCTAATGGACAGAAACAAGTGTGTAAATACGATCATCCTAAGCTAGTTAAAGGTTCTTGTCCTACTATTTTTGAAGGTTTGCCGAAATACTTGACAAAGGAAAGTGAAATTCAGCGGAAACATCCAGAAGAGAGAAGAAGAGAAATCGAAGTGAGGAAGAAACATTCCCAAGAAAGTGCTGTTGCTGCGGCAGAATGGGACGATGTTATAATCAGTTTCGAGAGTTTATGCAATTCTCTGGAGAAACGATTAGCAGATAATAGCACTAAAGTGAAAGGGGACTCAGCTATTAATTTCAATATTTTTGACGATAGAGTGGTTATATATAGAATCAATTTTGAGTCTATGACTTTTGATTTTTATATTAATGTTCATTACATGGTATGGGAGAAGTGAGATATGAAGCAGCGTACAGGCCGGACGTTTGTTTTAGACGAGTGAAAAATCTTAATGGAAGCCTGGAGGCGAGTTACTGCAGTACCTGTGTTGTTATCAGCTTCCCCAAGCGGTCCGATGATTGACATAGCTGTCTCACACTCCTACTGAAGTACAGTCATTGGCAAATATAATGACGTTCTGTTCGTAAATACGTAACGTGTACTTCCACGTCACACAATACTTTGACGTTAACTGTACTGTCTGCAAATCGGTGTCGCCACGTGCTCAAGTCTGGAATTCCATTACATCAAATCGGTAGTGACAAATGTGAAGCGATAGGGTGAGAGAGTGACTGTGAACAGGCTCACCAGCAGGCTTCAAGGTCAAGGGCAATCGTCTAAAACAAACGTCCGGCCTGTACATTCCTTCTCCCACGATGTTCATTACAGGGTATGGGAGAAGTGCGATATGAAGCAGCGTACATTCCTTCTCCCACGATGGCTTCCATCTGACATCCCTTCCACTATATGTTCATTACAGGGTATGGGAGAAGTGCGATATGAAGCAGCGTACATTCCTTCTCCCACGATCCCTTCTGCTGGAAGTTCCTTACAGGGCATGGTGTGTTCCTGTCACCCGCTTGAGGTGTCAGGGTATGACTGACATTACTTAAAATAAAACAGGGTATAGCGCCAGGCAGTTTAAGCACTGTCTAATGGGCCAAACATGTGATGATCACATGTCCATTGGTGTGATATAAACACGATGATCTGGAACTGATGGCGATGGAGCTCCTCTAACTACTCGCCACCAGCAAAGACATGACCGAACTGTTGTTCACTTGGAGAGACTGCAAGTGAGAGTTCATGGACACCAATCCTCTGTAGTGTCCTGTGCTGAAGCCAAGCCGGCCAGGGAGTTAACACTCTTTCCTCACCTCCTCAAAAGAGAAAGAAATACAGAGAAAATCAAAATCAATTCACCTCTCTTTCTTGGTGGAGAACCTGCCAATAACTTTCTCATTAAAATCAAGCAGAGTATTAATCATCTCCTTCATAGAGAGCTCCCCCAGTGGCTCACATCTAGTGGGAGGTGGGTTGGCGACCACGGGGCCCCAGCTGAGTCCGGCATTGCTTCCACTTACTTGTGTCGGACTCCTCTCTGTCTTCTTTCCTGTCGACCTCACTTGGTCAACTCTTGTTCTCTTCCGACCCCGACGGTATTAGGGTATCCGAGGCCTAGGGAGTCTCTTCCTTTCCCGCCTTAATTGGCCCTTATCTCATCTTTTCTGATTCCCTCCTTCTGCGAGGGGTCAGCCTTCTTTTTATTTTTCTGTTATCTCATGCCTTTTGCTCAAGGCCCTCGAGGAGGCCGGGTGTATGTAGCCCCACCACTTTCGGTGCACCCTAGATAATGCTACACCCTCAGGGGCTCACGGCTGGTGAGTTCGGAAGTTGGCGACCCCGAGGGATTCCTGAGCTGGGTCCGTTTTCCCCTTTTGTCCCTTACCTTCGGGGCGGACCCTCTCCTCTTTCACTTTCCTATCTGCCTTTCATGGCTCTCCTTCCTTCCAAGTCCCACAATCCGCATTCTTCGAGGGTGAGGGCAATTATTTTTCTCCTGTCCTTTATTTGCCTTATTCTCCTTTAGTTTTCCATTTCTTCTTCTAGTATGTAGGTTGGTAGTTAGTTTTTTTTTAAGTTTACATTTCATTTTCATCTTCACGATCACCCAAACCATCAGGGGCCGATAGCCTAGATGTTAGGCCCCTTAAAACAACAATTATTATCATCATCATCATCATCATAGAGAGCGTAGCAATGGTAGAGTGACGTTCCATTATAGTTCTCAAAACTGTCTTCTCTTCCAAGTTGAGAAACATCTCTCTGCCTCAGATGAAGTCATTGGATTTGATATCACTAATTTAAGCATTTTAAGGCTCATGTAAGTGATTTTTGATCAAGAATATTAGAAGATGATTGCATAGATCAGTTCTTTTAAGTCATTCTTGAATAAACCATGTAAGGGTCCCTTGCCATGGTTACGGTGAAGACCTCAACGGCAGCTACAGTGGAGAGGATATTCTTTAGTACAGTGTAGATGGCGGAAGGGGCAGCCCAGTGCTCGGGATTAATTGGATACAAGGTATCGTCCTCAGTTGAGGGTAGGTATCAGCTGTAGCGTCTGATCCGGGGCGGGCGGCTACAAACGGCTTCTGTACCCCATGTTAGGGGCGGCCGAATTATATGCTGGCAGTAGCTCTAAAATGCTTAGTGACAGGCTATGTGACAAGCCGACTGTAAAAATTATGCCACATGTTTATGGAAATGTTGCCTTCTGGTTCGGAAATAAAGGCTAGGGCGTCCCCCGTAGGCGACGCGCGTTGGCATGGCCCGGTCAGCGTGAGAAATGTGCAAGGGTTACCATCGCATGGGCGGCGATGGCTTAACAAGCTAGCCCTCACATCCCGTCTTGCAACACTCAACGTCGGCACCATGTCTGGACGGTACAATGAGCTATCTAAAGCCCTTGAAAACCGACGCATTGACATCTGTGCAGTTCAAGAAACACGGTGGTGCGGAAGCAAATCGTATGATATTGGATGCGGATACAAGCTGATGTATAATGGCTCCCGCGGAACAACCAGTGGCGTTGGCATTATAGTGTCATCCAAGTTCGACGGTACTATCTCTACCTGACTTGATGGGAAGGGCTAGACCAAATGCTACCATAACCTAGGTTAATTAGTTTTAAGAGACTACACATGCTAAATCTAGTGTCAAGAAAACACACAAGAAAGATTTCATGACAATATATTAAGAAATGAAAATATTACAGATAAATATGACAACACTAAAAAATTTAAATAAATAATAGATTAAATAGTTAAATACAAATATGTAAATATGAGCGAGGAACCGTGGACATGATGACATTCACAAATGTCTAGTGAAATAACTAGGGTTACCTATGTGAAGGAAAATAACAAGACCTCTTAAAGAAATTCCAATAAATTACCTTATATGTCCATAAAGACCTAGCTGAACGACATAGGTTCAATAAAATATTAATTATCCTTTCGAGTCTTTAATCTTTCAAAAATCAATCAGGGCAGAAGGATTTCACGTCAACCTTAATTCCAATCCAAACATGTCTACCCTTTTTTAATAACAAATTCACTCGATAATTGTTAACCAGAAAAAAAAACGAACAACAACAAAGAGAGCCGTGACCTATCAAACCAGACTTTATATGAAATAAAATACGTATCATAATAAGTGATACTTGACACGGAGTTCATAAGGAACTATACTAAGAGCCAAAGATATGGAGAAAAAATTACAAATTTAGGTTAAGAATAAAAATATCTTGGCTCGGAGAAAAATGTGACGTTCTGGACCATACAGGCAAGGCAGGCCAGATACAAACGTTTAAATAAAATCCCTAGGAGTCTTAAACTCGAAAACACCAATTCGGTTACTGGAAAATAAATTAAATAGTTGAACATACATACCAAGCAGCCTAAAGATACCATTTGAGGTTAGCACTTCACAGAAATAAACTGCAATATATCATACCAAATTAAGAAGTACACCATGGAAACAACACATCTTCGTATCAATATATCAATGAACAACTATAAGAATAATCCAGTATCCGATGATGTATAAATGTTACAAACCTTTCGAGTATTTCTTCCGTTAGCCTACCTTAAGGCGAGTTGCCAAGATACATTTCTACAAATTTAGAACCAAGTATGAATTAACTAAATTCTTATTACACCTAGGTACATAATTGAAGGTGTTTAGACTAGGGAAAATACCTCTAGACGGGCCGAAGCCCGTCTAGGGCCCGTAAATATTAGATCGCGTGAAAATCACATCGTGACCTTCCAAGTTCCAAGCAGAAAAACAATAATCCACAACAGACGTCGCTATTGGTTACAGGATTTTTTTGAAGTGTCGAATGGGTCGATAACCGGCCTGCGAGCACAAGGATACGCGCGCTATCTCTTGTCTCACTAGCCAAACCAGTAAGTACGTCCACCACTACCAAGATGGCGTGACGTATTAGATTGAGTCAACACTGGTACAACATATAGTCAACAGATGTCGGGAGAGTGTTCTTTCTTTTTCAACGGCAAGTCGGAGATAATTATATTACTGAAGAGTAATCCAGAGTTCGAGCTATGTAGAAACGTATCAACCCTCCCTCCCTACGATAGTGGACAATGGTACACTAATGTTCACAAGTGGTTGAGGGATAGGAAGTATAGATCGTCAAATTCTTTGCTGAAATGAATACTATGTAACAGTTCATTCATACAACATAATCAATAGTACACCACACTGGTCGTTCGTAGAGATAAGAGTCCATCAAATTCCCAGAAACCTGAAATTCCCAACATGCTTATAAGTTCAACATCTTACTTTGGGTAAATTCACAATCTGGACTTGTTTTTACATAATTTGAGAATACATATGTAATATCTTCATCAGGTAGAGGGTGTCAAGTTCAATTCCAAACGAAGAAGATTTCCATCACGACGTCCTGGGCCCCGGACATACACGATAGTCTTCATTCTCCAATTTATATGCTCGAATCACCAACATTCTTGAACTGTAACCCAAATTCACTTGCGACAGCAATAGTACTAGAATTCAACTTAATGACTAACAATAAAAATCATACTTGGACACAAATTGGCAACAATTTTCAAAATAACATAAAATGGCGAACGGAACATACTCTTAGGTTTAAACAAGAACATCAGGGATAATAACATTTAAGAGATTCCTCGCTTTTACAAATTTCCAATATAATTTTATGACAAATTCTCTTTCGAAGGATCACCGCCCTTCTTAACATGCGATAAATGAACCCTAAATATCCTCTTTTTCTGAGGATCGCTGACTAATAATGTGACTGGAGTTAGAAAACTTACAACCCTGCATGGACCACGGAACCTAGTGATCAGCTTACCACTCTCCCTTGATCCAGGCTCCTTAAGAGCGAAGTTCTTAACATACACAATGTCGTCAACCTGAATTGACGTTGGTTTACGTCCATCATTATACCTTCTCTGTAACTTTTCGTGGGCTACCTTCATGTTTCTCTTAGCCTTATTCCAAACACTGCGAACATTTTCAGGAATACTCTGATCGGGTAGAAGTTGATTAATAGACCAAAGGTTGTTAATAGGGGAATTGGGTACATAGGAGAACATTAGAATGAAGGGCGTGGTGCGATGCGATTCATGAACAGAAGTGTTGAAGGAATGTGTCAACCAAGGTATGCAATCATCCCACAACTGGTGATCTTTATGGTGATACGCTATTAACGCCGCACGAAGGTTCCTGTTTACCCTTTCAGCATATGAACCTTTAGGATAATATGCCGTAGAAGTAACGTGGCATATAGACAGCTCGAAAAGATAATTACGAAAAACATGGGATTTAAAACATTTTGCGTTATCAGTAATCACAAATTGACTAGGGCCAAATGAAGCGAAAATTTCATTTAAACATTTTATTACTACTTGCGTTGTCGCTGATCTAGTTGGAAAAATCCAGTGATGGTAAGCGTATCCTCGATTTCTCAGAAGCTCATAACCTGGTAATTGCGAACACATGGTTCAAAAAGCGTGACTCATATCTGATCACGTTTTACAGCGGCACTAATGCCACGCAGATCGACTACATCCTTGTGAGGCGTCGTGATCTCAAAGATGTGCTTGATGCAAAGGTCATCCCCTATGAAACAGTTGCGACACAACACCGTCCATTGATCTGCAAGCTACGAATCAAGTTGCCAACAAACAAGCACGTAGATCGCACAGGACCTGCGAGAATCAAATGGTGGAAATTCAAGGACAAGGAAGCCGACATCATAGCCCGAATTACTCTGCCACCAATTACCACCGTTGAAGAAAGCTGGAAGAAACTGAAAGAGACTGCTCACGAAGCTGCACATGCCTTTCTTGGGTCAACAAAACCAGGACGACGGAGGATCAATAGAAATACGTGGCTTTGGAATGACACCGTCAAAGACGCGGTAAGCACAAAGAAACGATTGTATCACGAGTTTCTTGCCGATAAAACACTGAATCGATGGAATGCGTACAGAAGAGGCCGTAGCGATGCAAAAAAAAGGTAATAGCAGCAACCAAATCCTCACGTTTTGCAGATCTATACGCAAAACTAGACACACGTGAAGGAGAGCGGGACTTATATCGACCCGCTAAAGCAAGATATCGCAATTCGGAAGATGTTCATCGGTTCTACGGAGTCAATGACGAGGCTGGTAACCTGCTAGTTGAATGGAACAAGGCAAGAGAACGATGGCACAGCTATTTCAAGAAGATCTCAACAGAAGAGTTCCCCCATACACCAATTCCCACCGGCCATGTTGTTGAAGGGCCCGTAAGAGAAATTGTAGTCGAAGAGGTCAAGACTACTTTGATGAAAATGAAGCCTGGAAAGGCCACCGGCCCAGATGATCTCCCAGCCGAGTTATGGTGTTCTAATCATTGGAAGGCAGCCGAATGGTTAACGGAACTCTTCAACAAGATCATTGACGAGGGACAAACACCAACTGACTGGCAACAAAGTATCACTGTGCCTATTTTTAAGAAGAAGGGAAGTCCCGCTGAGTGCACCAACTACCGGCCAATTCGACTTCTATGCCACGCCATGAAAATCTTTGAGCGTGTTCTGGACCAAAGGATCCGTGAGATTGCACAGATTTCCAGAAACCAGGCGGGATTTGTGAAGAACTGCGACACAACTGATGCGATTCATGCTGAAAGACTATTAGTCGAGAAACACCATGAGAAAGCCAAGCCACTGCATCTAGCATTCCTGGATCTCGAAAAGGCCTTTGATCGAGTGTCTCACAGTCTCATCTGGCTAGCACTCCGAAAACATGATGTGCCAGAGCAGCTTATTAACTGGGTGCAGTTGCTTTATGCACAGCCAAGAAGTTACGTCCGTACAACTTCAGGACAATCCAAGGACTTCCCCATCACAGTCGGTGTCCATCAAGGTTCTGCATTATCACCGCTTCTTTTCATTCTAGTTATGGACACCGTGACAGTTGACCTGCACCGGCCATTACCATGGACCCTACTTTATGCTGATGACGTGATGCTGGCAGCAGAAAACAAGCTTGATCGGCAAAGCCAAACTCAAGAATGGTGTGACCGTTTGGTGCAACATGGTTTGCGCCTTAACTTGAAGAAAACTGAGTACATGACATCAGATAGACATGAAATGGGAACCATCACGGTCAATGGTGAAGATCTGATGCGTGTGAGTAAATTTAAGTACCTCGGTTCCACAATCACTGTTGACGGCCGACTCACCGAAGAGGTCAATACCAGAACTCAAGCAGCCTGGATGAAGTGGCGAACAACAACCGGAGTCACTTGCGACCGCAGGATGAAAGATCATTTAAAATCAAAAATCGATCGTACTGTCATCCGGCCAGTCGCCTTGTATGGTTGTGAGTGCTGGCCGACTACAGTCGAGACAGAACGCCGGCTAAGTGCATTGGAAACAAAGATGCTGAGATGGACAGCGGGCCTCACTAAGTTAGAACACGTTTCCAATGACAGCATCAGAAAACAGTTTGGAGTTGCGCCGATCCAAGACAAGATGCGTGAGAGCCGACTTCGTTGGTTTGGGCATGTTTTACGGGCCGATGATGCCTCTATTGCCAAGACGGGATACACACTTGAAGCCGTCGGCAGAAGACCTAAAGGACGACCTAAACAACGTTGGGCTGATACGCTTCATAAAGACCTGCAAAGCGTGAACATCCATCCAGATGCAGCCCGAGACAGAGCCAAATGGAGACAACGGACCCATGTAGCGAACCCCGCAGGCGCGCGCGACAAACGCTGAAGGAAAAGAAGAAGATATTAATGTAGATAATCATTTACTTGTTTCGGCTTTCTATAACAATTTGCAATTGTCTTCTACAGAACTTTCTTCAGTGTTGGGAAGTGAAACAGCTGTGAAGAGTTGGAGAACACTGTTCAGTTTGTTACAGTATCTTACTGAGAAGAGATTCCAAACCAGCTTGGAAAATTACGTGGCCAATGTCTTAAAATTGCTGGATGTCATTCAAGAAACTTTATTGGATAGTGGAGAAGAGGGAATTTCTCAGCAAGTTATTTTTTTTTATCCGAGCAATTCTCTCTTATATTTAATAACAAAAAAGTATTCTCCCAACATGATACTTTGCTCTTACATATTGTACATGCAATCCGCGAAGTGTTATGATACTATCAGGCAGAACAAATTTCTATCCCTTCCTCATTCTAAACATTTACAAAGATTGACTTCTTCCCTTAATGTAGCTCCGGGTAATTTTAACGAAAACGTTCATTTCTTGAAAAAAAAAAACACGCTGAAAAGTGTGATGATAAGTGGGTAATTTTGCAACTTGATGAAATATATGTTAAAGAAGAAATTTCCTACAGGTCGGGAAACATAACTGGATTTGCTGAAACCCAAGAACAGTTAAGTGAAGCAAAAACTGTGCAAGTGTTCGTGATAACTGGAGCTTTTTCGTCTTTAGAACATGTAATTTCCTTGAATCCGGTGAAACATCTCTCTGGACAGGAACTCGCGGGTATGACAAAACAGTATATTGCTTTGCTAGAAGAGTGTGATTTCAAAGTCCTCTGTGTAATTTCAGACAACAATAGACTGAACCAGAATATGTTTCCAATTCTAAGTAGGGACTCAGAAGGTAGTTCTCTTCTTTCATTGCCAGATATTGATCACCCCGTGTACTATATGTATGATACCGTACATCTGTTTAAAAATATTAGAAATAACTGGCTTAATCAGAAAGACAGCTCCAACATCTTCATATTCCCACAATTTGACGTACAGGATAGCAATGAAGAGAAATCACCTCTGAGAGCACAGTTTAGTGACCTGCGCTCCGTGTACAGAGAACTACATTCTGAAGAAGGCCTTTTAACTAAATTACAGAGCTTTATATCCTACCAACTTGGAAAGGCAGAATGTTATGTTGGTCGTAAACGTTTTCCACGAAAGTACACGCGCAGCACTTGCTGCTAAAGGGTATAGTGAGACTGCAGTTTTCATTGCAATAATTTGGAAATGGTGGGAAATCGTAAATACAAAGACTAAAATAAGTGGCGTTTGTAGAAATAATATGGTGGGGGTGCCTTTTACGTCACTAGATGACGAACGATTCGTGTTCCTAGAGAGATTTGTTTTATGGGCCAATACCTGGCTGCAAATAGGACAACAATATCATGGTGGCAGTCTATAGCTATGACACAGGAAAAACATTGATCCATACAACGAAGACACTAATCTCAATAATAAGATTCGCGTTGCTGCACCTCTCAGTGGAAACTTCTAACCGATAGACTTGAAAAACGCTTCAGTGTATACCGTCAAATGAGCGGTGGAAACTACTCCGTTAGTGTCAGGGAAATAATGGGCTCGGAAAGAAAGATCAGAGCAAAAAGTGTTTTAGGAATCAGATCTGCTCGTTACGGCCAAATTGCTCTCAATGTGGACAATTTAAAAGTGTGTGATGAAGAAATTAAACCCTAGGACGAACTGGATTGTATTCTTCGTGACGACATACCATCGATAATTCAGGAATGTATGGTAAACAGTGATGTTGACGCTTCTGCTCTGCTTTCTGTGTGTGGCTACGCAAGTTTTAAGACAGCCGCCAAAATAGAATGCAAAATCTGCAGAGATCTCATAATTGGTGAAAATAGGGAGGATACTTACTTTAAGGAGATGAACAGGGGTGGTTTGACTGTACCATCAAGTACAGTAATGAGCATAGGAAAATATGCATTTCGTTCGATGCAAGTTATGGTATCGGGCAAATACGAAACGAAGTGTTTAAAGCGATGTAAAAGGCATTATTCAATTTTACGTTCTTTAATCAAACTTGTTGTCAACGAAGACGTGGACCTGAGACAAATATTGGAGCGTACATGTGTGTGCAGTACTCCGATTATGAAAATTACTGATCGTATTATTTGTATACTTGGATAATTACAAGAAAGCAAGATGTGATAAAGTTTCTTTAGATAAGGCCCCGAAAAGAAAAAGAAATTTCTGTGCGCGCCCGCGCGCGTGTGTGTGTTGAGCCATATTCTGAAATTTACTTTATTTCGATTAGTACGTTCCCTCCAGTGTAATCAAGAACATGATGATGATGATAATTGTTGTTTTAAGGGGCCTAACATCTAGGTTATCGGCCCCTAATGATTCACAAAGAGAATAGATTGAAAAAGACCCACAAAACGTAGGCTAGATTCAAAATACGTACAAAATGCAATGTAGCGTCGAAATACTTACAAAATGCAACGGAAATTCAAAATACTTACAAAATGCAAATGAGATCAAAAATACGTACAAAACGCAATTGTGGTTCAAAATACTTACAAAATGCAATTGAAATTGAAAATACACGATGTAATTCAGATTGAAATATCCCAGTTCCAATCCAAATTATTCACAAAGTGCAATTGAAATTCAAAATACTTACAAAATGCAATTGAAATTGAAAATGCTTACAAAATGGACGGTAGATTCAAACGACTCATGTGGATTGACAATACTTACAAAATGCAATTTAGATTGAAAATACTTGACAAAATGTAATTTAGATTCAAAATACCCACAAAATGCAATTGAGAATCAAAATATTTGCAAAATGCCCACCAAACAAAATGCAATTTAGATTTAAAACTCTTGCGAAATGCGGTTTTGGGTGAAAATACTTACAAAATGCAATTGAAATTCAAAATACTCACAAAGGTCCCTCCGCCATATTGAAAGACTTACTAAAAATCAATTTAGATTGTCAATCTTTACAAAATGCAATTGAGGTTGAAAACAATCGCGAGATGTAATTTAGATCGAAAAAACTTACAAAATGCAACGTAGATTAAAAATGCCGTAAAAATCGCTAAAAAGAATTTAGATACACGGTGAACCAAGTAACAAAAACAGTGCGGGAATCTTAAAGAGAAAAGGAAATATAAGGAAAAGAGGAGAGGAGAGGAGAGAGGAGAGGGTCTGCCCCAAATGTAAGGGACAAAAGGGGGAAAATGACCCAGCTCAGGAATCCCTCGGGGTCGCCAACTCCCGAACTAACCAGCCGTGAGCCCCTGAGGGTGTAGCAGTATCTAGGGTGCACCAGAAGTGGTGGGGCTACATACACCCTGCCTCCTTAAGGGCCTAGAGCACAAGGCTGGAGGTAAAAGGAAAAGGAAAAGAAGGCTGACCCCTCACAGAAGGAGGGTATCAGGAAAGATGAGACAAGGGCCAATTAAGGCGGAAAAGGGAAATACTCCCTAGGCCTCGGATAACCTCATACCGTCGGGGTCGGAAGAGAAAAAGAGGTGACCAAGGGAGGTCGACAGGAAAGAAAACGGAGAGGAGCCCGGCACAAGTAAGTGGAAGCAATGCCGTAATCAAGAACACTAAAAAGGAGAGTGATGAGTCGAGTTTTCTTCAAGCAAGCATTTTTAATAACGAAAATGTCAAACATTTTGTATTGTAAGAAAATAAAAACAGCTAGTCTTTAATGATTCGCTCTAATCATCACTATCATCTTCAGCTCCAGTTTCCCGGGTTTCTTCCTGCCAGAATATAGTTAGTAAGTACCGTATGTGAAGAAAATATTTTAGTACACGTGAGCAGATTTCTTGTACTTTGTTATCGGTGACGCTAAGCTGTTTGAGGATATCATTGGTGTGCTTGAAAGCTTCAGGAAGGGATGCAAATTCCTTTCCCCGTACTGTTACCTGTATGCTGTCAAGTGGCATTCATTAGTGGTTGGACAAAACCGATAAGTAATAAAATTTCTGCTTGTTTGTTAAAGTACATAAACAGATATGATATGATCAGTTAAATATATTCAACTAATTATTGTGTTCTGTAGAAGACACAAAAACCGCATACTTGTAGTGCAATCAAACATTAGTTTCCAGAATGCTCCTTTTGTATACCGCTCTGGGCTGACTTCTATCGCAGTCATTTGCTTTAATCGCCCGTAGTGACAGCGGAAAATGTCTCAAACATATAATCGATTACTAAGGAAGGACTGTGGTGAAATTCGGGAGTCCATCCCAATTTCTTCTGTAAACAAAACCGATTTAATTACATGAATGCATCTCTCTGCCGTATGACTAGCGTGCTGTCGGCCGGCCAGCTGAGACCTCTAACGTCACTCGCCGGTGACAGAGTGGGGGTACCGCTCCCGCCTGTTAACTTAAGAACGCCGTGGAGGAACCCCTTAATTTGGTCAAATATTGGGCGCAGCAGGCCCAGCAAGAAGCAATCAAAATAACGAAGAAAATTCAGGGCTCAGGAGAACGGAAACAAATTGAATGAACCTGCCAACCGAGGCAGCAAGCGGGCGGGCAAACGTGGTACGTGAGACCACAAAAGTTACATTACAGTCACGAGCACGTGATTCCAAGCTAGTGGCGAATTTAATTTTAATCACCTGGGAAGGTTTGCGGAGCACCACATGGCTCATAATTGAATATGCATTGCAGCCAAAGCAATGAGCAAGCAGAAGGCTCTAGGCTTAGACAGCCTTATGCCACGAGAGACTGAGTGCAAGGTGGTGGAATGGTATTTTCACTGGCAGTGGAAAAACGTTTCCCAAGCCATTTGGAAAAATCCACTGCATCAACATTCCAAGGGCAAAGACCCCTTGCCCAAAAGCCATTTTTGAGAGAAGCTTCAAGATTGATGTTCATAAACATTTTAAGAAAATGAGCAAAATCCTCCTTTATGACGGCCTTCTTTGGATTGTCGGTTCGCCAAGAAAGGGTAGCTTCTTTCCACTTTCCTATAATAGGCTTATATGTTGCGACCTCAGCTGGCTGCAAAATTCTTGTCGAGTTCGGACACAGTGCAACAAGAACAATCTTCAGCTCCTTGCACAGCTCACTGAGGTGGTAGGTAGTTGAGTTTTATGTCCTTCTACAAATAAAATGATGGTCAACGGAATGTTAATTTCTAAAATATAAGGGTAGAATACATTCCCTATGCACTCAAAGAAGAGCTGTTATCGCTGCGTCCAACAGCCCAGTTTTCTGGAATTTTACGGACGATTGCCAGTGGAATCCTCCGTAGTGGTTATAATATGATCATGGGAAGGCACACCTTCCCCGTGGCGCAAAAGGTGCACATTACTGATAGAGTTGATTTGGCCTGCCCAAGTTCAACTTCGTACACATTCTTACTGCCTGAAGGTGCTAGAACAAGATTCTTCTTGGGACACAACATGAAGTTAGTTTCATCACCATTAAATGCTTTTTCGGGATCTGAAAGAATATGAAACACATTCTCTTCTTGGAGGATATCCTGAACTGAACCATCCCTCAACATCTTCTTTCGCTACGCAAGCACTATCAGCTGGCACTCCTTCAGGCGTCGTACAATACTTATTAGGCTGTCGGCGTAGAAAGCCAAGGTACCATTTATTACCAGGCAAGTTTCCTTTAAAAGGATTTGTTCTGGGATTCTTTTCAAGAAAATCCTGAACACTCATTTGAATGTCTTCTTTCCTTCTGGGGAATCCCTTCCGAGTACATTCATAAATCCGCCAGGAAAATAGATGATATTTACAATTTATTGTCAACTAAGCCTATCTTATACATTATTTTCAAATCAAACATGTAATCACTGTCTGGATACACTTACTGCACTGATGACCAATACGTCCCAGGTCCCATCTGAAAAAGCAGCAGCATCGTAAAAGATTAGATGAAATAATATATTGATAGTGGTAGTTCTGATGTACAGATGCAAATTAAGCTAATTTTTTAGAAAAGTTATTGTAATAAATTAATATAAAATATACATACCGAACAAGGGTGTTTTCTTCCTCTTCACTTTAAACAGGGGGAACTCAATGTATAGTTTTAGAAAAATTTTCACCACAGCGAAATTGTATGGTAGATCTAGGAACTCCGAATTATCTTTCAGCAGTTTGAAAGGCATAGCATCTTCCACTGCTTGAACGGCTCTTCTTATATCGTCCTCGCTATACTTGTTTGCCCACCGAGCACCCTTTTTTTAATTAGAGCTTAATGCCTACTAGTAAAATGTAAGAAATAAGTACAATCTCATGCGACCAATTATTGGCACATCATTTTCCAGTCATTGACACCCATGCCAATAAGTGGTTACATGTGTCTTACGACTTTAAAAGACGAAATACACATAGCAGAATGTATGGTCTACCTTTTTCTACCGGCATTATGATCATAAAACAAAATATGGAATTACCCAGTAATTGGCACTAGGTGTCAATAACTGGCAAAATGCTTATTTTCGAATAGCTGTAATTGGTACATCTATATCGGTGTATCGAGTGAGGTTAGGAGGTCAGAGTTGTCTTAAAAGTATTTTACAATTCACAAAATAAAGTAGCCTACCATATACTCATAAACAATATTTAATATATTAATAAACTAATGTCATATGTATCTAAATGTTCTTAACTTACCGCTAAGGAAACAGTCCGGTGAGAAACAATGTTTGCAGTATCTGGCGCGATTGCTGCTATCCTCTATTGTAACAATGTCGACTGGCGGGAACAATTGAAATACTACATGCGGAGTGTTGAGGCTCAAAATTAGGGTACTTGCAGAACTGCAAACATGACAGACACCTTATTATGCTCAGTTGTAGTAAGCAGTGCCAATTACTGGAGGGGTACCAACAATAGGATGGTTTACCCTATCTCAGATGAGACCTTGACAAATTCATTTATGAAGTTTTTTTCTAAACGAGCCAGCTTTATAAGCTTGTATTGTAATTAGGTCCGAGTAACAGCAATTCATTGGAATGTTATGGTACAGTGTGACAGCCAAGTCACAAGTTATTTAGATTATACTCGCATATGTTGTAAGCGAAGGATGTTATTATTATCATGATGTTTTGTTTAAACCATCTGAGTTGTCATTAGACGCCATTGACAGTTTATGAAGGCTATATTTTTCTCACATTATGCGAATGATTTTGTTGCTGTGTTTTGAGACACAATGTTAGGGGTGGTACCCGTGTTTAGTGAAGGCCGGTAGACCTCTGTCATGTTACAAGTCTAGCCGAGGATTTTCTTGCTGGAGCCTTGTGCCAAGCAGATTACTTATGTATGGTAAACAGAACATTTGATAGCTCGGAGTAGTGAAGTTCCCGTGTACTTTGTTGTGTGCACCAGTGGTTAGTCCACTTATTTAGGAAGCCTTGCAATATGGTCAATCGTCATAATTAATGCACTCTTAAACCTACGATTATAAATAATAATCACAAATTAAATCATGAAATCTCAATTACTTAAAACGACTGTTAAAATACTCGTTAATTGTTAATCGACTGTTAAACTTTGATCTACGATTGCAATCTTGCCCATTGCACTGTGCTTGAGAGGTTTATTCCTTGGCAGAATATTTTAGCACCTGACATTATCGACGGACGGAGATCATTGGTTACCAAGAGTTTTCAACTCGTGGGCCGTGAATCCTAATGAGTTCAACTGTTATCGAACAGTTCCTTCAGTTTCTACGTACACATTCAGATGACTAATGGAAACAAACCATTATGTTGTAGGCAGCAATAATACTATTGTGTGTAATATTTATTTATTGTGATATGTTAACCCAAGTGTTACCCATCTTTCTTCTACTTTGTAGATCTTGTTGTACTGTTGCTGTAAATATTTGTGTTGTAACTGATGACTGCAAATCACAATTAAACCTTTGTTCAGTTTTTGTTTACCACGGACGCTTCTCGCCGTAGGTCAGTTAATATCAGGATTAGCTTGGATTGTGTAAAATTAAATGTAAATACGGGGTGGTCCCTGCTTGATTTAGATTTTTCTGTCTTGAATTGATTTTAATTTAGTTTGTTTCTTTGGGGGTACATTTCCTAAGGGTGTCTTTGACTTTTGCTATTATGGGAACTTGATCCCTATTGCGACGAGGAGTCTCGTGCCGGATAGCCCCACAAGGAGTGTATCCCGATCCTCTTCGGCCATATGTGTTCTGAGGAAGGAGTCATCTGAGAAGCCACGCATGGTCGGTGGTGACCAGATAACCTCCTCCAACGGGCACAAATGAGACCACATAATCATTATAGGGGAAGGGGGGGGGGAGGCTGATTCCTGCACGTGGTGCCCCTGCATAGGTACTTGCACTAAAGTCCAAATACTGAACTGAACGTCAGCAGTCCAGAAGCGAGTAACGCTGGGCATTCACTGTTGTCCCGTGCGGCATGAAGTGTATCAGAAGGGGGCCATCTTGGTCAAAGAAGAATGTCAGCATTACCTTTCCTGCACTCGTGTGAATGGTCTTGCCTTTTATGGGTGGTGGTGACCCTGGATGCTTTGTCGTTTGGATTCTGGTTCGAAATGATGACACCATGATTCATCTCCAGCCACCACTCGTGCCAGGAACCCATTCCCTTCCCTCGCATAGCACTGCAGATGACCAAGACAGTGGGCCATTCGATATGCTTCCGGGTGTGGTTGAAGACTACGGGGCACCCATTGGGCACACACTTTGCGCAAGTGCAGTCGTTCCTTCATGATGGTGTGTGCACACTTCCGACGCTCAATCCGACCACGGCGGCTATGGCATTCACTGTCACTCGGTGGTCCTGGGTAATGAGTGCATCAACCAGCTAGACGTTGTCATCGGTATTGCAGGGGGGTGCCCCAGACCGGGCATCATCGACTAACGACACCCGTCCTTCCCTGAAGCGCTTGTGCCACGCCTTAACCCTTGCAAGGGACATGCAGTGTTCGCCGTACACTAGTGACATTCGGCGATGAATGTCCGTTCCCCCTACTCCTTCGGCTGTCAGAAACCGAACAACACCTCTTTGCCTCCATGTCACTGTTTGCAATGCGACTGGCAGCGGTGGACGATTGATGCATGCTGCTGCTCGCTTTGTATCGTCACGTGACGTGCACGCGTGCCCTCCAGCGACGGGCTGTGATCTTCCACGCTTTGGTCGGGACCACACCTCGTTACACACGCCACGATTAGCCGATGTCGTCACCGGTTTGCGCATTCCAGCCTCCGGCTCGTTACTTTTTGAACGCACCTTATATATCAGTGAATATCGAAGGTATTTCAATACCTAAACAACAGCTGCTATACGAACTATGCCGTGAACAGAAGTGTGATGTCCTATGCATACAAGAAATTCATAGAGATACCCAGCAGAGACGACCGAAAATACCCTGTATGCAGTTAGCGGCTGAAGTAACCTACCCCATGCTGCATATGGAAGTGCTATTTTCATCAAACCAGGAATCCAAGTCATTAGTTCCCATTGGACATACGAGAATAACATTGAGATTATAACCTTGGAGCTTAGTGACTGTGTGATCACCTCAGTGTACACGCCACCTTCAGAGAAATTATATTTTGTTCCTCCTAGAAACGTTGATTCGAGGAAGACTTCTGTATTAATAGGGGATTTTAACAGCCATATTCATGCTTGGGGATACACACATGAGGATGTAAACGGTGAAGACGTTCTATCATGGGCCGAAACTAACTACCTTTCCCTCGTTCATGATAGTAAACTACTTCCATCCTTCAGTAGTGGAAGGTGGCAACGAGGGTACAACCCTGATCTCCTTTTTGTAAGTGAAAACGTAGCACAACAATGCGATAAATCAGTGTGTTCTCCTATCCCTTGCACTCAACACAGACCAATAATGTGTCAACTTCTTCCCTTCATAAGACCCCAAGAAACTGGTTTCAGAAGAAGGTATAACTTCAAGAAGGCTGATTGGCTGAAATTCTCCGAAATGCTGGTCAAAAAAGTCCAAACAATCATGCCTATACCTGATGAGTACGAACATTTTGTTGAGCTTGTTACATTCTGCTCGCGAGCATGTATCCCTAGAGGTTGCAGGACGAATTATCTTCAGGACGTTATTTCAGAAGCAGCTGCATTGCTCGAGGAGTATTGTACCCGGTATGTTGTTGTTTGAGTCTTCAGTCTTTTGACTGGTTTGATGCAGATCTCCATGCCTCCCTGTCCTGAGCTAATCGTTTCATCTCTACATAGCTACCACACCCTACATCCGAGGCAATCTGTTTAACATATTCTAACCTTGGTCTACCGCTACAGTTCTTGTCCTCGACCCTTCCTTCCATAGCTAAGCTTGCTATTCCTGGGTGCCTTAGTATGTGTCCTACTAACCTATCTCTTCTCTTCATTAGCAGTCGCCAGAAACATCTCTCCTCTCCCACTCGTCTTAATACCTCTTCGTTTGTAACCCTATCGACCCATCTGATCTTCATCATTCTCCTGTAACACCACATTTCAAATGCTTCAATTCTCCTCTTTTCTGCTGCACCAATAGTCCAAGTTTCACTTCCATAGAGCGCCACGCTCCAGACAAAGGCTTTCAAAAATGACTTCCTAATACCTAAATTTATATTCGATGTCAACAGATTCCTTTTTTGTAGAAATGCTTTCCTTGCCTGAGCCAACCTACTTTTTATATCCTCTTTGCATCGTCCATCACTGGTTATTTTGCTTCCTAAGTAACAGAAGTCTCCTACTTCCTTCAGCTCTTCACCTACCAATTTGGTGTCCATAGAGGTTTATGATTTATTTCGGCTGCATTCTAGTATTTTTGTTTTACAATTATTAATTTTCATCATGTATTCTGTCCGTAAGACGGAGTCCATACCATTCAAATACGTATTCAAATCCTCAGGCTTGTCGGCCAAGATGACGATGTCATCAGCAAATCTCAGAGTTGAAATTATTTCTCCTTGAATCTTCACTCCCACTTTAAATTTTTCTCTAATTTCCTTCATTGCTTGTTCAATGTAAAGATTGAAAAGTATGGGTGATAAGTTGCAGCCTTGCCTTACACCTTTCTGAATACCAGCTTCTCTCTCATGTCCTTCAGCTCGAATGACTGCTGTCTGGTTTCGGTATAGATTGTAGATCACCCTCCTATCCCTGTACTTTATTCCAATAGATTTCAAAATATCAAACAATTTAGTCCAATCAACGTTATCAAAAGCCTTTTCTAAGTCTACAAATGCCATTAACGTTCTCTTATCCTTCCTTATTCTAGCATCCAAAATCAGCCTAAGACTTAGTACAGTTTCCCTTGTTCCTACATTTCTCCTGAAACCAAACTGGTCTTCACCCAACTCCCTTTCGATCTGGCTTTCAATCCTCTTGTAAATTATTCTAGACAGGATCTTTGAAGCATGAGTAATCAAGCTGATTGTACGGTAATCTTCACATCTATCAGCTCCCACTTTCTTTGGTATAGGGATGATTACATTCTTCTTGAAATCAGGGGGTACCTCACCTGTCTCATAAATCCTACACACCAAGTGAAATAATCTGATCAGACCTTCATCTCCTATGCAGCGTAGCAACTCAATCGGTATATCATCTATGCCTGGTGCTTTGTTCCTGCTTAAGTCTTCCAAAGCTCTATCAAATTCTGATCTCAATATTAAATCTGCCCCCAGGGGCTCACATCTTGTGGGCGTGGGTTGGCGACCACGGGGCCCCAGCTGAGTCCGGCATTGCTTCCACTTACTTGTGCCGGGCTCCTCTCTGTCTTCTTTCCTGTCGACCTCACTTGGTCAACTCTTGTTCTCTTCTGACCCCGACGGTATTAGGGTATCCGAGGCCTAGGGAGTCTCTTCCTTTCCCGCCTTAATTGGCCCTTGTCTCATCTTTTCTGATACCCTCCTTCTGCGAGGGGTCAGCCTTCTTTTTCTCTTCCTTTTACCTCCTGCCTTGTGCTCTAGGCCCTTAAGGAGGCAGGGTGTATGTAGCCCCACCACTTTTGGTGCACCCTAGGTAATGCTACACCCTCAGGGGCTCACGGCTGGTGAGTTCGGGAGTTGGCGACCCCGAGGGATTCCTGAGCTGGGTCCGTTTTTCCCTTTTGTCCCTTACCTTTGGGGCGGACCCTCTCCTCTTTCATTTTCCTATCTGCCTTTCATGGCTCTCCTTCCTTCCAAGTCCCTCAATCCGCCTTCTCCGAGGGTTGAGGGCATTTCGTTTCCTTCTGTCCTTTTATTTGCCTTATTCTCCTTTAGTTTTCCATTTCTTCTTCTAGTATGTAGGTTAGTAGTTAGTTTTAGTTTTAAGTTCGCTTTTCATTTTTCATCTTCACGATCACCCAAACCATCAGGGGCCGATAACCTAGATGTTAGGCCCCTTAAAACAACAATTATCATCATCATCATCAATATTAAATCTCCTTTCGCATCCTCATCAATTTCCTCCTCCCTTTCCATTACATGATTCTCAATCTCCTTTCCCTTATACAAACTCTCCATGTAAGCTTTCCATCTCTCAACCTTTTCTTCCCTATCTGTTAGAGGCTTTCCTTTGTGTCCTTAATATTACAGCACTTAGTCTTCTTTTCCCCAAAAGTATTCTTAATCCTTCGATAAGCTGTGTCTACTTTTCCAAATTTCAGACAATTTTCTATATCTGCACATTTCTCTTTCAACCATTCTTCTTTCGCTTCCTTGCACTTCTTGTTAACCTCATTTCTCAGACGTCTGTATTCTGCTTTCCCCTTTTCATATCTTAGATTCTTGTGTTTCCGCCTTTCATCCATCAATTCTAGTATATCCTGAGTGATCCACGGTTTTCTACCTATTCTTTCTTTCCTACCTATGTTTTCTTCTGCGGATTTTGTTATTTCAATCTTCAAAAGTGTCCATTCGTCTGCAATTGAAGTTTGTTTAGGGTTTTTCATTAGTCCTTCCTTTATACTCTTCTTGAATCTTTCGTTTACATCCTTGACATTCAGTCTGTCTATTGCCCACCTTTTTGGCTTTTGACATTTCTTCAACTTTAATCTGCATTTCATTACAACCAGATTGTGGTCAGAGTTTATGTCAGCACCAGGATATGCTTTACAATCCAAAATCTGGTTTCGAAACCTCTGCTTGACCATAATGAAGTCGATTTGGTAACGCCCTGTATCTCCTGGTCTCATCCATGTGTATATTCTTCTATTATGGTTATTGAATATGGTGTTAGCTATGACCAACTCATGCTCGGTGCAGAATTCCATCAGCCTGCTTTCTCGATCGTTCCTTTCACCTAATCCGAAATCTCCTACTATCTTCCCTTCTCTCCCTTTTCCTACCACATCATTCCAATCTCCCATTACTATAACATTTTCATCACCCTTGATATACCTCAGAATTTCGTCTATTTCTTCGTAAACCTTTTCAACATCCTCATCATCAGATTGACTGGTAGGCATATAGACTTGTACCACTGTGGTGCACGTAGGTTTAGTATTGATTTTTGCTACAATAATCCGTTCACTATATTGCTCATAAGTAGTGGAACTGAATCGGTTCTAGCGCCTCCACCTCCACATTCCTCCACACAAGATGGCGGCGGTGCGATATCTCTCGAAGGCATGGATGGATTTTGACAAATGAGGTGTCATTGAACTCGGGCTGACACCCCCTTTCCAATGGACAACATATTTCCACCCCAAAATAAAACCTACCCATACTAGGAGGTGTTTTTTTTTAGAAAATCTCTCTTTCCAAGTGCAACATGTGAGAGTTTGAATGCCAATATGGAATTAAACGTTGTTCTACACAAGAGACATGCATACGGTGGAAAGCCAATATGAATTAGCATGCTTTTGTTTTGTTTTTAAGCATGCCCAATCATGGCTTTTGTAAGAGGGCGGGCTTTTTTAAATAAATGTTGTTCTACACAAGAGACATGTATACGGTGGATAGCCAATATGAATTAATATGCTTGTTTTTTGTTTGCTTTTATGCATGCCCACTCACAGGGGCGCACCCAGACTTTTGGTTTGGAGGGGGCTTTCCTCAATAACATGATTTCAGCTATGGAAGGAGAATGTGTTTATTATTAGTCGTGTATGTAAATATGAATATTTGAGATCAAATACATAAAAAGATATTCTATAAGATCAAACATACTGTAGAATGTTCTGTTAAAACCAATACAAAAGATGCTATTGGACTGGAGATTATTTAAACAAAATGTGCATTGGTTTTATACAAATTTTAGTTACAGTACCATTGAGCTAAGGTTATACAAGTAATAAAAAGGAACTGCATTATTTTTATCAAGAATTAACTTTTGATCACGATCAGAGTGATAACGACTGGATTGCTCTACTCACTATTATCATAACTATATATCCAGCTACCAGGATCGTCAGATTGATGTGTAACATCAATTATCTGCAATCATTTACTAAGTTTTGAGTTGTTTATACCAAGAAGTAGTATAGGTTTTAGGAAATTAATAATAACATTTTGATTTTGAATATGTAGATTTAATTGGAACTAAAAATTACATTTTAAAAATTACGAGATGTAATTGTATACCATAGTGTTATGGATTGTAACAAATATTTTATGTACTGTACGTGAAAATATATGTTATTTTAATTGTCCTTGGTTACTAACATTATATTAAAAAATCTTAAACATTTGTAGAATTTCAAGTCGAACTTAATCACACAGGCTGAATGCAAGTTTAAACAAATAGTTGAATACAAATCATGTATTAATGAATTAACATTAACGTTGTTTGAATAAAGCGGAAACTCAAATTTCACAGAACAAAATCCAGCCGCCTAGCAGATTTTTTCAAAACGGAAACTACCTCTGTACTGGTGACTTCAATTTCCCGGTGAATATTCAGTGCTGCTAGTCCAGTCAGCCTGTCTGCACCCATGGTATTCCTAAGATATGTTTTCAGGCGACGCACAGTGGTCCGGATTTGAAAAAAAGCGGACAAAAATATTTTCCACTAAATGAAATGAAATACTTTTGCATAAAACTTTAAATTGGATGTTACTATTAGGTAAATTTGTCTTAGTACATAAAATTACTTACTTATTCATCCTCTGATCCGGATGAGTCGACTTCTTCTTCTTCCCCTTCCTGCTCCGTCTCGTCCTCGGGTATTGACAATAAATTACACATCTCCTGAGGAAACTGTCTTCATTTCTTCTTCGGTAGACTTCCCGTGCTTGAGATTACTGGATCAGAGCTTAGCAATAGTCTATGGAACAAGTCAAAATTATTGGAAATTCTTCAGGATTTTCTGGTATGGTCTTCTCTATATTTTCTTTCGTCTTGGTTTCTAGACTCTAAGACCTCTTCTGAAAGTTCTCCAATCGGCAAAATAGCTGCTTCTATAATGAAACATCCATGGATAAGTATTTTATGGAGTGTTAGAGGCATGTAACACCACGGATATAGCCGTACATATAAGCTTGCTGTTTCGCAGCAGTAGGAATTGAACTCTGAACTATTAATTTCATGACCAGAGGAAATTGCTTTTAAAATTATTCCAAAACGAGTTATTAACTACCCCTGTTATTTCGGATGCTACTTGAGGTTGATCAAAAAACCTTCGGGCAGTGTTGCCATCATTGGTTGTTCCATATCCAGGCTTCGGAATATCAACTAGAAGACCTAATCTCGTTCTGAATGAGTCTTGCACAATTTTTTCTTTCTTTCGAATAAGTCTCGATTACCATCTTTCACGCTCACTTTCCACTTTTTAAAACCCAGGCGGTACGAAATATGCAGGAGTCATTCAAAAAATCGAAAATGGGCGTGTGGAACTGAAATTCCAAACTCAAGTTGTAAATTGTCGACGAGCTTTTGTGCCACTTATGTAGATTTTTCATTTCTGAAAATTTCGCACCATTCGTTTGCCCCTTGTTGGTGTAGTCGTGGTAGCTTCTTTTTAGCTTGGCTGATGAATCGTCTCCCTCTGCCCTTAAATTCATAACGGTCGCATAGGCAAGCTCTGATGAAGTGGCACTCTCCCTTAGGTCTTTAATTTTCCTTATTTTGCTTCTCTCCATTAGCTCTTGAAATTCTTTTGGAGGACGACCTCGATGTACTGATTTTGCGGAGCCAGGAATGCTCGGAATTGATATCACAATTTCTGTTTTCAACCAGTCTGAATATTTCTTCAAAAAAAAGCATGTTCTAAGAAGTTACACTTGCTCCACCGGTCAACATACGGGTTCTTATATTATTATACACTGTTTCTCTACACTGTCGTCAACATTTAATTGGAATTTGTTAAGGAGATATGTTACCACAAACTTTCCTTGACGCGCGCGAGACTGATTTTTGTTCTCTCGAATCTTGTTAATAAGATCACTGCGACTAACAACGAAAATTCATGTTTCGCTCTTCACAACACACACAACTACTACTAATCAATTACTTCTCGTGATTGAAGATTATTTTGGTTTCATGGCCTCGAGATATCCCTTGCGTAGCATAAACAAATGTCTCAACAGGCCCTTATCTCGCGCGAGTGTTTATCCTCAGAGCGCGCAGTAATGTTCTCTCCCTTCTCAATCACGCATCTGGCGGGTTCTGGCGATGAAACCTTTATGGATATATTCTCCAGTCTTCATTTTAAAACTTGTATAAGTTTCATGTTATACATATGTATACATTTTTTTGTAGGTCAAGCAAAATTTATTTTTCTTGAAGAAAATAAAGCACTATAAAAATAAGTATAACAGTCCTTATAAGTGATCTGAAATCGAAAATCATGCTATAATTAAATATATCAGATCACAAACTACATACAGATACAGTATTATAGACCCCGAGTTTCGTTTTGAAGTTAGAATGATATTCCAAAATTTACTTAATGGAGCGCGGAATTCAGAAACGAAGAGTTGTATCACTTTTGTAGTATTATATCTGAGAAACACAGAAGCAATTTCCAAAGAAAAAGTGAAATTAATGTACACTGATTAACATACTTCACTTGGGAGTTGGTTTGGCCTTTCTAATGTAAAGTTGAAAAATCTATTTTTGTCCGCTTTTTTACGGATCCGGACCACTGTGCGACGTAGTGTAGAAAATGACCTCTCAGCAGTGCTTGTAGTCACAGGGATGGTACACAAAATTCTCAACAATGTGTGGATATTAGGAAACAAGTCCTTGTCACATAGATTCAACACATCGATTGCGTTTTTAGGGATATTAGCGTTGGTCTTGAAGCTCTTGTGCCACAGTTCAAACTCGGCCATAAACAGACCTTAGTTGTTTCCTCCACTTTCAATTATGTCATTCTTATAAAAATTACACAGCTGTAAGAAATCCAGTTGCATTTTTTCTTGGAAGGTTTCTTTATGCGTATGGTGATGCATTGGCTGATGGCAGTAAGCACTCAAAACTCTTTAATAAGTCTTTATGCTTCATGAATCGAGATTCCAATGAAATAATGAATGAGTCAATCCAAGGGATGAAAACAGATCTTTTGTAGTATAATTCTGGAGTTTCTGCTGGAATGTTGCTTCTGTTCAGTTGTCTTCCAACTGTTCGAGGCATGGAAATTATTGAACCGCAGTTATTAGCAATTTTGATGATGATGATGATAATTGTTGTTTTAAGGGGCCTAACATCTAGGCTATCGGCCCCTGATGGGTTGGGTGATCGGGAAGATGAAAAATGAAATGCAAACTTAAAACTAAAACTAACTACTAACCTACATACTAGAAGAAGAAATGGAAAACTAAAGGAGAATAAGGCAAATAAAAGGACAGAAGGAAACGAAATGCCCTCAACCCTCGGAGAAGGCGGATTGAGGGACTTGGAAGGAAGGAGAGCCATGAAAGGCAGATAGGAAAATGAAAGAGGAGAGGGTCCGCCCCAAAGGTAAGGCTTGTCGGCCAAGATGACGATGTCATCAGCAAATCTCAGAGTTGAAATTATTTCTCCTTGAATCTTCACTCCCACTTTAAATTTTTCTCTAATTTCCTTCATTGCTTGTTCAATGTAAAGATTGAAAAGTATGGGTGATAAGTTGCAGCCTTGCCTTACACCTTTCTGAATACCAGCTTCTCTCTCATGTCCTTCAGCTCGAATGACTGCTGTCTGGTTTCGGTATAGATTGTAGATCACCCTCCTATCCCTGTACTTTATTCCAATAGATTTCAAAATATCAAACAATTTAGTCCAATCAACGTTATCAAAAGCCTTTTCTAAGTCTACAAATGCCATTAACGTTCTCTTATCCTTCCTTATTCTAGCATCCAAAATCAGCCTAAGACTTAGTACAGTTTCCCTTGTTCCTACATTTCTCCTGAAACCAAACTGGTCTTCACCCAACTCCCTTTCGATCTGGCTTTCAATCCTCTTGTAAATTATTCTAGACAGGATCTTTGAAGCATGAGTAATCAAGCTGATTGTACGGTAATCTTCACATCTATCAGCTCCCACTTTCTTTGGTATAGGGATGATTACATTCTTCTTGAAATCAGGGGGTACCTCACCTGTCTCATAAATCCTACACACCAAGTGAAATAATCTGATCAGACCTTCATCTCCTATGCAGCGTAGCAACTCAATCGGTATATCATCTATGCCTGGTGCTTTGTTCCTGCTTAAGTCTTCCAAAGCTCTATCAAATTCTGATCTCAATATTAAATCTGCCCCCAGGGGCTCACATCTTGTGGGCGTGGGTTGGCGACCACGGGGCCCCAGCTGAGTCCGGCATTGCTTCCACTTACTTGTGCCGGGCTCCTCTCTGTCTTCTTTCCTGTCGACCTCACTTGGTCAACTCTTGTTCTCTTCTGACCCCGACGGTATTAGGGTATCCGAGGCCTAGGGAGTCTCTTCCTTTCCCGCCTTAATTGGCCCTTGTCTCATCTTTTCTGATACCCTCCTTCTGCGAGGGGTCAGCCTTCTTTTTCTCTTCCTTTTACCTCCTGCCTTGTGCTCTAGGCCCTTAAGGAGGCAGGGTGTATGAAGCCCCACCACTTTTGGTGCACCCTAGGTAATGCTACACCCTCAGGGGCTCACGGCTGGTGAGTTCGGGAGTTGGCGACCCCGAGGGATTCCTGAGCTGGGTCCGTTTTTCCCTTTTGTCCCTTACCTTTGGGGCGGACCCTCTCCTCTTTCATTTTCCTATCTGCCTTTCATGGCTCTCCTTCCTTCCAAGTCCCTCAATCCGCCTTCTCCGAGGGTTGAGGGCATTTCGTTTCCTTCTGTCCCTTTATTTGCCTTATTCTCCTTTAGTTTTCCATTTCTTCTTCTAGTATGTAGGTTAGTAGTTAGTTTTAGTTTTAAGTTCGCTTTTCATTTTTCATCTTCACGATCACCCAAACCATCAGGGGCCGATAACCTAGATGTTAGGCCCCTTAAAACAACAATTATCATCATCATCATCAATATTAAATCTCCTTTCGCATCCTCATCAATTTCCTCCTCCCTTTCCATTACATGATTCTCAATCTCCTTTCCCTTATACAAACTCTCCATGTAAGCTTTCCATCTCTCAACCTTTTCTTCCCTATCTGTTAGAGGCTTTCCTTTGTGTCCTTAATATTACAGCACTTAGTCTTCTTTTCCCCAAATGTATTCTTAATCCTTCGATAAGCTGTGTCTACTTTTCCAAATTTCAGACAATTTTCTATATCTGCACATTTCTCTTTCAACCACTCTTCTTTCGCTTCCTTGCACTTCTTGTTGACCTCATTTCTCAGACGTCTGTATTCTGCTTTCTCCTTTTCATATCTTAGATTCTTGTGTTTCCGCCTTTCATCCATCAATTCTAGTATATCCTGAGTGATCCACGGTTTTCTACCTATTCTTTCTTTCCTACCTATGTTTTCTTCTGCTGATTTTGTTATTTCAATCTTCAAAAGTGTCCATTCGTCTGCAATTGAAGTTTGTTTAGGGTTTTTCATTAGTCCTTCCTTTATACTCTTCTTGAATCTTTCGTTTACATCCTTGACATTCAGTCTGTCTATTGACGTCAGAAAAGTTGGATGGCGCAGCCACGCGGCAGAATGTTGAAGCTGTAACATTGTGACTGGTGAGATTTATTTAGATGGTGAAGCATTGACGTCGTGATGGAAACAGAAAGAAATTTGTCAAATTCGAGGAGGTACTGCTCTGTATACGGTTGCAAATCGTATAAAACGGCTACGAAATATCTTCACTACTTTCCTGTACTAAAAGTTCAGAGAGAGAAAGATGGGCTTCGGCGCTGTCAATGGAAAACGTGTTACATGTAACATGACAGTGTGCAGTCTGCATTTTTGTGAAGACGACTTCTTTCCACCGGTACTGTTGATTATTGATAGTTATTGTCTCTAATTTGTATTCACATGGATTTAGCTACATCAAAAATACTGATAAACTTATAGCCTATTACTTCTGTGCCGTACAAAGAATGTAATCAGCTCTTCGTAAACTTATTTTAGGGGTTCTTCCGATTGACAATAGCCGAATGGTTAGAAAACGTAAGAAAAATGCTGTTCCTAGCCTTAATTTGCCAGAGAATTTATATTCTTGCCTTTGAACAGCAAGTATGTAGGTCATTGATGTATGATTTGGCTTAAATTGTGTTTGGCTATGATCTCCCTATTGTTGAATTTAGTTAATTAAAATGTATTATCTTAGTTTTAAGTACCTGTTTGGTGACCCATCATCCCAGGCAGGCCGGCAACACCTATACTACTCAGGCAGATAGGTCACTTAGCCGTAATTTTGAAGTTATAGTGATGTTAAGTATACATATGCGGTAATGTAGCAGGAGACCGGATCGGCCTAGGCTATTCTAACTTTAATTAGTTCCCATTTCAGGGTTTTACAGTTTTGAGTGCGAATAGTTGGTTTGAAAGTTGTACAACAGTAAGGAGAGTATGTTTTGTATAGGTTTTAATTGGTGTTATGGTTTATGTCGAGCTGAGGAGTGAATTTGGTTTGGCTTAAAGTGTAGTTTTTGATCTGTTCCGTTTGCTTATGACAAGTTCAAATGGAGACTCCAGCTTTGTTAAATATCTGTATTTTAAATATTTAATTAAATATATTGATAAAGAGGACGTCTCCATTTTAACTTGCCAGTGGCAAGAGATTAATAAATTAACATTCTTGCCTTTGAACAGCAAGTATGTAGTGATGTTAAGTATACATATGCGGTAATGTAGCAATATTGAAGTATGATTTGAGCATCCCAAGTAACGCAAATTCATGCAAATTCAGGGTTGCTTGATTCAATTTATTATCAGGGAGTCGTCCTTTGTGTTGTGTGAGATATATATATTGTGAAATTAATAAAAACATCGATACCGCTAGGCTCCCAAGTACAGGCTTCATATATGTAACAGCAGACAGTAAATTAACTGTTCTGACTCAGTGAGGAAAGCAATGGCAAACTACTTCACTCCTCTTCTTGCCTAGAATGCCTCAATATAGCGCTGCCTTGGGTTTTTGTGGTTATCTACTTACATAACGTAACGGCGGTGCTTTTTGAGGATCCAACCAGCCTTCGGGCTGACTACCTAACAGACAGACATGTGGGTAATATTTTTAACTGGTAGTAATTAGGCACTGCATTTAAATTGATTGTAAAAATATTTCTATCAATGAAAGGAAATGTGTAGTATTTTGCCATCATAAATTTGAAGCCATAACAAACGCACACCCAATTACTTCACGTCACTATATCGCCGCCATATTGCAAACAGCTGACCGTAAGCTCCTCCCCCGTTTCGGACGTCAATTGCCCACCTTTTTGGCTTTTGACATTTCTTCAACTTTAATCTGCATTTCATTACAACCAGATTGTGGTCAGAGTTTATGTCAGCACCAGGATATGCTTTACAATCCAAAATCTGGTTTCGAAACCTCTGCTTGACCATAATGAAGTCGATTTGGTAACGCCCTGTATCTCCTGGTCTCATCCATGTGTATATTCTTCTGTTATGGTTATTGAATATGGTGTTAGCTATGACCAACTCATGCTCGGTGCAGAATTCCATCAGCCTGCTTTCTCGATCGTTCCTTTCACCTAATCCGAAATCTCCTACTATCTTCCCTTCTCTCCCTTTTCCTACCACATCATTCCAATCTCCCATTACTATAACATTTTCATCACCCTTGATATACCTCAGAATTTCGTCTATTTCTTCGTAAACCTTTTCAACATCCTCATCATCAGATTGACTGGTAGGCATATAGACTTGTACCACTGTGGTGCACGTAGGTTTAGTATTGATTTTTGCTACAATAATCCGTTCACTATATTGCTCATAAGTAGTGGAACTGAATCGGTTCTAGCGCCTCCACCTCCACATTCCTCCACACAAGATGGCGGCGGTGCGATATCTCTCGAAGGCATGGATGGATTTTGACAAATGAGGTGTCATTGAACTCGGGCTGACACCCCCTTTCCAATGGACAACATATTTCCACCCCAAAATAAAACCTACCCATACTAGGAGGTGTTTTTTTTAGAAAATCTCTCTTTCCAAGTGCAACATGTGAGAGTTTGAATGCCAATATGGAATTAAACGTTGTTCTACACAAGAGACATGCATACGGTGGAAAGCCAATATGAATTAGCATGCTTTTGTTTTGTTTTTAAGCATCCCAATCATGGCTTTTGTAAGAGGGCGGGCTTTTTTAAATAAATGTTGTTCTACACAAGAGACATGTATACGGTGGATAGCCAATATGAATTAATATGCTTGTTTTTTGTTTGCTTTTATGCATGCCCACTCACAGGGGCGCACCCAGACTTTTGGTTTGGAGGGGGCTTTCCTCAATAACATGATTTCAGCTATGGAAGGAGAATGTGTTTATTATTAGTCGTGTATGTAAATATGAATATTTGAGATCAAATACATAAAAAGATATTCTATAAGATCAAACATACTGTAGAATGTTCTGTTAAAACCAATACAAAAGATGCTATTGGACTGGAGATTATTTAAACAAAATGTGCATTGGTTTTATACAAATTTTAGTTACAGTACCATTGAGCTAAGGTTATACAAGTAATAAAAAGGAACTGCATTATTTTTATCAAGAATTAACTTTTGATCACGATCAGAGTGATAACGACTGGATTGCTCTACTCACTATTATCATAACTATATATCCAGCTACCAGGATCGTCAGATTGATGTGTAACATCAATTATCTGCAATCATTTACTAAGTTTTGAGTTGTTTATACCAAGAAGTAGTATAGGTTTTAGGAAATTAATAATAACATTTTGATTTTGAATATGTAGATTTAATTGGAACTAAAAATTACATTTTAAAAATTACGAGATGTAATTGTATACCATAGTGTTATGGATTGTAACAAATATTTTATGTACTGTACGTGAAAATATATGTTATTTTAATTGTCCTTGGTTACTAACATTATATTAAAAAATCTTAAACATTTGTAGAATTTCAAGTCGAACTTAATCACACAGGCTGAATGCAAGTTTAAACAAATAGTTGAATACAAATCATGTATTAATGAATTAACATTAACGTTGTTTGAATAAAGCGGAAACTCAAATTTCACAGAACAAAATCCAGCCGCCTAGCAGATTTTTTCAAAACGGAAACTACCTCTGTACTGGTGACTTCAATTTCCCGGTGAATATTCAGTGCTGCTAGTCCAGTCAGCCTGTCTGCACCCATGGTATTCCTAAGATATGTTTTCAGGCGACGCACAGTGGTCCGGATTTGAAAAAAAGCGGACAAAAATATTTTCCACTAAATGAAATGAAATACTTTTGCATAAAACTTTAAATTGGATGTTACTATTAGGTAAATTTGTCTTAGTACATAAAATTACTTACTTATTCATCCTCTGATCCGGATGAGTCGACTTCTTCTTCTTCCCCTTCCTGCTCCGTCTCGTCCTCGGGTATTGACAATAAATTACACATCTCCTGAGGAAACTGTCTTCATTTCTTCTTCGGTAGACTTCCCGTGCTTGAGATTACTGGATCAGAGCTTAGCAATAGTCTATGGAACAAGTCAAAATTATTGGAAATTCTTCAGGATTTTCTGGTATGGTCTTCTCTATATTTTCTTTCGTCTTGGTTTCTAGACTCTAAGACCTCTTCTGAAAGTTCTCAAATCGGCAAAATAGCTGCTTCTATAATGAAACATCCATGGATAAGTATTTTATGGAGTGTTAGAGGCATGTAACACCACGGATATAGCCGTACATATAAGCTTGCTGTTTCGCAGCAGTAGGAATTGAACTCTGAACTATTAATTTCATGACCAGAGGAAATTGCTTTTAAAATTATTCCAAAACGAGTTATTAACTACCCCTGTTATTTCGGATGCTACTTGAGGTTGATCAAAAAACCTTCGGGCAGTGTTGCCATCATTGGTTGTTCCATATCCAGGCTTCGGAATATCAACTAGAAGACCTAATCTCGTTCTGAATGAGTCTTGCACAATTTTTTCTTTCTTTCGAATAAGTCTCGATTACCATCTTTCACGCTCACTTTCCACTTTTTAAAACCCAGGCGGTACGAAATATGCAGGAGTCATTCAAAAAATCGAAAATGGGCGTGTGGAACTGAAATTCCAAACTCAAGTTGTAAATTGTCGACGAGCTTTTGTGCCACTTATGTAGATTTTTCATTTCTGAAAATTTCGCACCATTCGTTTGCCCCTTGTTGGTGTAGTCGTGGTAGCTTCTTTTTAGCTTGGCTGATGAATCGTCTCCCTCTGCCCTTAAATTCATAACGGTCGCATAGGCAAGCTCTGATGACGTGGCACTCTCCCTTAGGTCTTTAATTTTCCTTATTTTGCTTCTCTCCATTAGCTCTTGAAATTCTTTTGGAGGACGACCTCGATGTACTGATTTTGCGGAGCCAGGAATGCTCGGAATTGATATCACAATTTCTGTTTTCAACCAGTCTGAATATTTCTTCAAAAAAAGCATGTTCTAAGAAGTTACACTTGCTCCACCGGTCAACATACGGGTTCTTATATTATTATACACTGTTTCTCTACACTGTCGTCAACATTTAATTGGAATTTGTTAAGGAGATATGTTACCACAAACTTTCCTTGACGCGCGCGAGACTGATTTTTGTTCTCTCGAATCTTGTTAATAAGATCACTGCGACTAACAACGAAAATTCATGTTTCGCTCTTCACAACACACACAACTACTACTAATCAATTACTTCTCGTGATTGAAGATTATTTTGGTTTCATGGCCTCGAGATATCCCTTGCGTAGCATAAACAAATGTCTCAACAGGCCCTTATCTCGCGCGAGTGTTTATCCTCAGAGCGCGCAGTAATGTTCTCTCCCTTCTCAATCACGCATCTGGCGGGTTCTGGCGATGAAACCTTTATGGATATATTCTCCAGTCTTCATTTTAAAACTTGTATAAGTTTCATGTTATACATATGTATACATTTTTTTGTAGGTCAAGCAAAATTTATTTTTCTTGAAGAAAATAAAGCACTATAAAAATAAGTATAACAGTCCTTATAAGTGATCTGAAATCGAAAATCATGCTATAATTAAATATATCAGATCACAAACTACATACAGATACAGTATTATAGACCCCGAGTTTCGTTTTGAAGTTAGAATGATATTCCAAAATTTACTTAATGGAGCGCGGAATTCAGAAACGAAGAGTTGTATCACTTTTGTAGTATTATATCTGAGAAACACAGAAGCAATTTCCAAAGAAAAAGTGAAATTAATGTACACTGATTAACATACTTCACTTGGGAGTTGGTTTGGCCTTTCTAATGTAAAGTTGAAAAATCTATTTTTGTCCGCTTTTTTACGGATCCGGACCACTGTGCGACGTAGTGTAGAAAATGACCTCTCAGCAGTGCTTGTAGTCACAGGGATGGTACACAAAATTCTCAACAATGTGTGGATATTAGGAAACAAGTCCTTGTCACATAGATTCAACACATCGATTGCGTTTTTAGGGATATTAGCGTTGGTCTTGAAGCTCTTGTGCCACAGTTCAAACTCGGCCATAAACAGACCTTTGTTGTTTCCTCCACTTTCAATTATGTCATTCTTATAAAAATTACACAGCTGTAAGAAATCCAGTTGCATTTTTTCTTGGAAGGTTTCTTTATGCGTATGGTGATGCATTGGCTGATGGCAGTAAGCACTCAAAACTCTTTAATAAGTCTTTATGCTTCATGAATCGAGATTCCAATGAAATAATGAATGAGTCAATCCAAGGGATGAAAACAGATCTTTTGTAGTATAATTCTGGAGTTTCTGCTGGAATGTTGCTTCTGTTCAGTTGTCTTCCAACTGTTCGAGGCATGGAAATTATTGAACCGCAGTTATTAGCAATTTTGATGACGATGATGATAATTGTTGTTTTAAGGGGCCTAACATCTAGGCTATCGGCCCCTGATGGGTTGGGTGATCGGGAAGATGAAAATGAAATGCAAACTTAAAACTAAAACTAACTACCAACCTACATACTAGAAGAAGAAATGGAAAACTAAAGGAGAATAAGGCAAATAAAGGACAGGAGGAAAAGAAATGCCCTCAACCCTCGCAGAATGCGGATTGAGGGACTTGAAAGGAAAGAGAGCCATGAAAGGCAGATAGGAAAGTAAAAGAGGAGAGGGTCCGCCCCGAAGGTAAGGGACAAAAGGGGAAAACGGACCCAGCTCAGGAATCCCTCGGGGTCGCCAACTCCCGAACTCACCAGCCGTGAGCCCCTGAGGGTGTAGCATTATCTAGGGTGCACCAGAAGTGGTGGGGCTACATACACCCTGCCTCTTTAAGGGCCTAGAGCACAAGGCAGGAGGTAAAAGGAAGAGAAAAAGAAGGCTGACCCCTCGCAGAAGGAGGGTATCAGAAAAGATGAGACAAGGGCCAATTAAGGCGGGAAAGGAAGAGACTCCCTAGGCCTCGGATACCCTAATACCGTCGGGGTCAGAAGAGAACAAGAGTTGACCAAGTGAGGTCGACAGGAAAGAAGACAGAGAGGAGCCCGGCACAAGTAAGTGGAAGCAATGCCGGACTCAGCTGGGGCCCCGTGGTCGCCAACCCACGCCCACAAGATGTGAGCCCCTGGGGGGTATTAGCAATTTTGGTAGCTTCTTCAAACAACGAGTGAAATTCTTGATCTGCATTTTTTCTTAGAGATTTTAAGCTTTCAATCACAGTTTCAGCGTGTGTAATTGCAGACGATAAATCTAAAACAGTTCCCTGAAGCTTCTTGCTTAGGTTTACTGTGTAACCTAGCAGTTTTTCTGATGCCATGAGAGAAATTATAAATTCACTTTGACTTAAGGAGTTTAGTAGTATTAGAGCTCCTGAAGAAGATTCCCTATCATTCCAGTTTTTAATCTCCTCTAACGCTACTTCAAGAGGTTGCAGCAGTTCTTTCATAACAAAAATAGCATCGTGCCTTTGTACCCATCTCGTTGGACAAAGCTGCAGGAGTTTTTTCTTGTTGGTTTCAAGATTTACCTCAGATTCAATGCACTGTTTTAAAACTGCTTGTCTCTTAGGAGTGTTAAAAAAATCCCACAACTTCTCCACTATTCCAAAGCAGTTCCTGATTGATACAACCTCAGACGCGGTCGACAATGCCAGGTTAAGGCTATGAGAAGCGCAATGCATGTATATTGCTGTGGGGTGAGCTTCTTGGATGCACGCTTGAGCCCCTTTAAACTTTGCACTCATGGCAGCCGCCCCATCGTACCCCTGGCCACGTATGTTATTTATGTCTATATTACTGTCTTCAAGACCTTTAATCGATGTTTTTGCCAATACGCTACCCGTAGTAGAGGTTAGAGGCATGAACTTCAAAAATTGCTCACATATTTCATAACCATTTAAAGTATTTGGCGTTACATAACGTAAACACAAAGAAAACTGTTCAACAGTTGAAATATCAGATGTTTCATCTGCGAGAACACTAAAAAACTTAGCTTCTTTTACTTTACTTGCTATTTTTTCAGTTATTATTTGGTTACAAGCATCGATGACTTGATTTTGAAAATTCCAACTTATATAGGTCGCATTTTTGCCACATGACCCAAAGTGATCTTTCAAATTGTTGTTACCTGCTTCAATTCTAGCTCTGAGCAAAGCTCTTAAGTTCCCCTCATTTTCAAATGGTTTGCTGTCGATTTGAAACTGACCATAATCTCTATGGCCCCTAAGGGCGATATTTTGTCTGCCACACAAAATTATAGTTTCTATTATTGGAATTATTCTTTTCACATTATTTTGGGCTTGGACGTCATTTCCTTTATCAAGAGATTTGTCAATCGGTTTCATTCGGCAGTCCATAACTCTTTTAAAGTTAGCTGCGCTTACACATGAGTCTTTATGATACTGCGAGTTTGCATGTGTTTCAAACTTTTCTAGTGCTTTTTTCCAGTTACAAAAACCTTCTTCAACAAGTTGTCCAGTATGTTGAGCGTTACTCTTACCTACTTCTTTTTTTGAAAAAAGCATACAATGGACACAGTACGCAGAGTCTTCAATTCCAGAATACGAAAGCCAGGTATATTTCTTTAGCCACGAAAACGAAAATTTTCGTTGTTGGTTCCCATGCGATCTAAAAGGAAAGTTAAGGTTGCTCTGAGGAACCCATTTGTCATTTAAAACTTTGAACTTTTCATTGTCCGTCAACACTTTGTTTTTAAATAAACCAATGTCCAAATCCATGTTATGTTTACTTACAACGGCCTTAGGCCTGCTCACATTTGCCTCTAAGCCCTCCTCTGACGAACAACTAGGCTGTTTTTCTATGCTTGCAGTCCTTGTTAACAGTTCCTTACTCGTTGAAGGATTGCCACATTCACTAACACTAACGACATCATATTTATTTATTTTTAACGGTTTAAAGTAGTTTTGCATGTTTGACTTTCTTTTGTCTCCCATTACTACTAGTCCAATTGGGCACACTACGAACACCAATAGCCAATAGAAAATACAAACACAATAACAATCAACGAATGAACTTTTACAAACACCACTACTGACTTGACGCTTGACACAGAGCACAGCACAGGGGAGAGAAATTTTCACCGCTGTCCCACGCGCATCTTGCTCCGAGCATAGTTACGACAACGGCCGGAAATATCCGATCGTGTTGTGTTTACAATATATATTATTATCACCCAAGTGTTGCATAAATATAGGCCTAACATAATTCTGTTTTAAACCAGTAGAAAATCACAAATTGTTCCAACGTTCCAACACTAAACATTCTGGAGCCCGTTAAGCAATCAATTTTCTCGAAAAATATCAATGTTTTTAAAGTGTTCCCAGGTTTTTAGGGGAGGGGGGGGGGGGGGGGCTTGAAGACCCCCCCCCCCCCTGGGTGCGCCCCTGCCCACTCATAGCTTTTGTAAGATGAAGATGATGATGATAATTGTTGTTTTAAGGGGTCTAACATCTAGGTTATCGGCCCCTGATGGTTTGGGTGATCGTGAAGATGAAAATGAAATGCAAACTTAAAACTAAGTACTAACTACTAACCTACATACTAGAAGAAGAAATGGACAACTAAAGGAGAATAAGGCAAATAAAGGACAGGAGGAAAAGAAATGCCCTCAACCCTCGAAGAATGCCGATTGAGGGACTTGGAAGGAAGGAGAGCCATGAAAGGCAGATAGGAAAGTGAAAGAGGACAGGGTCCGCCCCAAAGGTAAGGGACAAAGGGGGGAAAACGGACCCAGCTCAGAAGTCCCTCGGGGTTGCCAACTCCCGAACTCAACAGCCGTGAGCCCCTGAGGGTGTAGCATTATATATGGGGCACCAAAAGGGGTGGGGCTACATACACCCGGCCTCCTGGAGGGCCTTGAGCAGAAGGCAGGAGATAACATGAAAATAAAAAGAAGGCTGACCCCTCGCAGAAGGAGGGAATCAGAGAAGATAAGACAAGGGCCAATTAAGGCGGGAAAGGAAGAGACTCCCTAGGCCTCGGGTACCCTAATACCGTCGGGGTCGGAAAAGAACAAGAGTTGACCAAGCTTTTGTAAGAGGGTGGGCTTATTAAAAGATGGCGGCTGTAGTGTAACCTAACCCAACCTAACGGGTCCTTGTTGACAGGTCATTGTTGACGAGTCCTTGTGGGCGAGTCCTTGTTGATGAGTCCCTTTGGACTGATCCCTTTGGACCGGTCCCTTTGGACTGGTTTCTACGGACTAGCCCATGAATTTATTTAAATTATGTCAAAGGGCCTAACTACATTTTGCGTGTAAAGCAGTGTGTTGAACTGACGTTGTTCACTAATCCCCCACTACTATAATGTGATAACGATATGAAAGGAAAGTGACGAAATACATGTGAACATACAAGGGATCTAACTTGGTGGATGGATGTGTTCTAACGAGTCATTTGTAGTTGAAAGAGAATAATACATGTTCTTAAGATGTTAAAACTATGGAGATGGTACGTGCAGTAAACCGACTTGTTACTTCCTGTGTCATATTACAGACACGGCAGAGAGCGCGCAGATCTGTTGCTATGACTAACGCTGCAGTAATTTGAAACCGCAAGTGTTCATGAAGACAATGGGTGATGATCATGCAAAGTTAGCAGTTATTGGATATTACACAGGTGTTCCTTCCGGTGTCATGTTGTGACATGGCAGAGAGCGCACACTGCTGTTGCAAAGACTGACGCTGCAGTAATTTGAAACCCCAGGTGTTGATCAAGACAATGGGTGATGATCATGCAAAGTCAGCAGTAATTGGATACCACACAGGTGTTCCTAGTGTACTTTGGACTCTCAGCTGTATTGGGAAAAGGAATTGCAATGATCTGCAAAAAACTGCTGACACGAGCGATGGGAGTTTATATAAGAGAGGTGTCATATATTTCCCTACTGTCAGTCTTTATTACTCGCTTTGAGTGAACAGTGCTCTATTACTGCTCAAGAGTTGTAAAAAAAAGCCTTTTTGGTAGAAAATCATTAAATTATTTTGCAAGGTAAGTACTTATTATTAATGGATTGTAGTCTTTTATTACTAATTGATGAAGTTATTGATTGTAATGTATTTATTGATTGATTGATTTGTTTAGATAATTGGGTTCCTGTAGGTTACCAGATTCCTACAATCTGTTCATTCTGTGGCAGCAGTTGATAAATTATAAAAAGGTAAGTGCCCCCTCTAATAACTTTTAAACAGTTTGAGTGATATTTTCCAATGTTCACCACTACATGTTAATGAAAATGGTATATTTGGCAGTCAAAAGTTGGAACTACTTGACCATGGTGTGTAAAGCTAATTTTGTAGGTTAGATTTTGATTACCGCTCTATTAAGTCTGAATGTTCAATGCTAGGTGTCAGTGACAGAGGGAATATTTAAAGACTTAACCTCAGTTCACCTTACATAACCTAACTTTACCTAACTTAACCTTGCCACGTGACATGTTTTACAAGTTTAGACTTGCTTTATGACTGTCTCTTAGCTCACTTAACTAGTGACTGCTGGTTTCTATCACGTGACATGTTCTACAAGTTTAGACTTGTTCTAAGACTGGCTATGACGTCACACTTAGCTCACTTAACTGACGACCGCTGGTTTCTACCACTCTATCAAGTTCCAATGTTCACCGCTAGGTACCCCCAGGGGTTCACATCTAGTGGATTGTGGGTTGGCGACCACGGGGCCCCAGCTGAGCCCGGCATTGCTTCCCCTTACATGTGCCGGGCTCCTCTCTTTCTTCTTTCCTGTCGACCTCCCTTGGTCAACTCTTGTTCTCTTCCGACCCCGACGGTATTAGGTTATCCGAGTCCTAGGGAGTCTTTCACTTTCCCGCCTTAATTGGCCCTTGTCTCATCTTTCCTGATACCCTCCTTCTGTGAGGGGTCAGCCTTCTTTTCCTTTTACCTCCTGCCTTGTGCTCAAGGGCCTTAAGGCAGGGTGCATGTAGCCCCACCACGTCTGGTGCACCGTCGGTAATGCTACACCCTCAGGGGCTCACGGCTGGTGAGTTCGGGAGTTGGCGCCCCCGAGGGATTCCTGAGCTGGGTCCGTTTTCCCCTTCCCCTTGGGGCGGACCTTCTCCTCTCTCCCCTCTCCTCTCCTCTTTTCCTTATATTTACTTTTCTCTTTAAGATATCCGCACTGTTTTTGTTACTTGGTTCACCGTGTGTCTAAATTCCCTTCTAGCGATTTTTAAGGCATGTTTAATCTACGTTGCATTTTGTAAGTTTTTTCGATCTAAATTACATCTCGCGATTGTTTTCAACTTCAATTGCATTTTGTAAAGATTGACAATCTAAATTGCTTTTGGTAAGTCTTTCAATGCAGGTAGCCGGGCCTTTTAGTGAGAATTTTGAATTTCAATTGCATTTTGTAAGTATTTTCAACCAACACCGCATTTCGCACGAATTTTGAATCAAAATTGCATTTTGTTTGGTGGGCATTTTGCACATATTTTGATTCTTAATAGCATTTTGTGGGTATTTTGAATCAAAATTACATTTTGTCAAGTATTTTCAATCTAAATTGCATTTTGTGAGTATTATCAATCCACATGAGTCGTTTGAATCAACCGTACATTTTGTAAGCATTTTCAACTTCAATTGCATTTTGTAAGTATTTTGAATTTCAATTGCACTTTGTGAATAATTTGGATTGGAACTGGGATATTTCAATCTGAATTGCATCGTATATTTTCAATTACAATTGCATTTTGTAAGTATTTTGAACCTCAATTGAATTTGTACGTCATTTCGATCTCATTTGCATTTTGTAAGTATTTTGAATTTCAATTGCATTTTGTAGGTATTTCGACGCTACATTGCATTTTGTACGTATTTTGAACCTAGCCTTCATTTTGTGGGTATTTTTCAATCTATTGCTTTTGTGAATCTTTTCGTTCTAGATTCCCTTTTGTAAGAATATTTTGTGAGTTGTTTCAATCTGAGTTGCTTTTTGTAAGTATTTTCCGTCTCACTTAATTTTCGTTCTGGTTTCCGTTTCATTATCATTTTCGCTATCACACAGATCATTATAGGCCGATAACCTAGATGTTAGGAACTGTTTAGGGAACTGTAAAATGCATCTTTTGGTGGTAAAGAACACTCCTCAAGACGTTCCACACAGTTAATATATTCATAAGGGAATATACCCTTTTGACGAATCAAATTAAAATCATCTTCTTTAGGAAAGACACGTTGAATTTCATGAAACTGATCTGATTTTAAATTACTAGCCAGCTTATCAAGTTTACTTGGCATAAAGCGGAATGAATCTAAAAATCGCAGTTTTATAGATTTTTTATTGTCAGTTTTGATGTATTTTGTGAACGATATGTATTGTTCCTTATTATTTGCAATCACATCAATTTTCACATCTGAAGCTCCAAATTCTTTAACGATAAAGTGGTTATCGTATTTGCTACCGTTATGTAGAATGACCGGAATGAATTTACTTACTCTATAATTTAAATTACATTCTTGGAGAGCAGCACCACGATATTTTTCTGTTAAATGGTCATGATCGTGAACCCTGTCTGTATATAAACATTCACCACATATAAAACAATTAGTTTCAGTTTCAAAACCCATTTGCTGTGATGAAGTTAGTGGCTCCATTGGAATGATTGTATTTAAAATAGAGGATATACGGATGGCATCTTTCTCAAGTCTTTCCATAAAAACTTTAGGTGCATCAGGTCCTCTATAGAGCTCAAACTTATTTAAAGAGTCATCATAACTACATTTAATATAATATGCAAAGCTAAAAGGTTCATGAATGTGAGTAGTGTTGGTGAAAGGTTGGGTTGGATTCGATGAACATGTATTAAATGGTTTTAGCAAAGCCTCGAAGTCAGCATATATAACAAATGGTACTTGAAGCTGTTTCTCATAATCCTTAAATTTTAGAATGTTATTTTTAGGAGTAGGTAATACCGTACAAACATGATTACACCCCCATTTTTGGTGTTGAATTAGTTGGTCCTCTTTCTTAAAATATAGCAAACAGCTATCACACAACCACTTCTTAGATTCACCTTTTGATAGTTGACTGCCAACAAGTCTACTTAAATGTTTTATCCAACAATAGTGGGCATTTTCACCTTTAGTTATGTATAACAAATTAACATGAGCATCCTTTTTTTTTCCTGAGTATAATATAGAGGACCTACTATACTCTTATTTTCAATTCCATAAACATTAATACTTACATTGTTCAGCTCTTCAAAACGTTTAATGTCTTTTATCGCCATAGGAAATTCCATTTCTTTTAAATCTAACACTGAGGAATAGTGAGGATAAGATGATGTTCTCTCCACATCCCTTACTGCTGGATGGAGAGTTGAGGTTACAGCCCACGCAAAACATGCATGGTCACTATTCATAACGTTTACACAAGCTTTCTTACGTTTGATCCAAACTGATAAATCAATGTATGATGATGCTCGAAGGGGATGATATTTATTCATGTTGGTTTCTAAATCAAGTACTTCAACCAACGCCCAGCCTGACTCCCTTTCCTGGAACTCTTCACTCTTCACAATGATTGCACTTGAAATATTTCGGTATATATCACTAATATTAGTTGATTCGCTAACAATTATGTTTTTTGTATTAAAAGATTTGATATCCGTAATTTCACCTTCACTCCCAGTTTTTACATAGAGTTCAAAAAGTTCAAAATTAATTTTAAATGTTTTATGCTCTACTAAAACATTTTCTACAAAGCCAAACACACTAGGTTGAACATTTCTTAAAAATGATTCAATACTTTGAGTTTTTTCTTCACTATGAAGTCTATAACTAGCAATTCGACTTTTAAACTCACTACCAATTTGTTGAATATTTCCAGAATTTCTTTCATGGCAAGCGTTTTTTTATGATGAACACTGCGTAAATGTCCATGAATGATTGAAGAAGGTATATCAATATTACATACATCACAATGTGTTATCGAAGGTTCACCATTCTTCTTTCTTTTTGTTGCACAACTATTATCACAATCTTGAGAACGTTTACGCTTTTGAGCATCACATTTGTTTATAGGTTCCGTGCTAGTTGATGGTTTTACAGATTCCAATTCTTGTTGTTCCCCATGCACTTCAACCATGTGGGATTGATATCGCTTTACAGCAGAAAAACCAAGATCACAAACTGAATACGAAAAAGGTGCTGAACTGACATGCTTTAAATTTACATGCCGTCCAAGACTATCCTGTCTGTTAAATGTGGTAGCACAATGACTGCACACAAACATTTTAATGTCATGTTTAGCATTTGCGTGTCGTTGAAGGTTGTCAGGTCTTGAGAACTGTTTCTTACAGTCAACACACTTGAACATTATGATCACTTTCGAAATTACCTATAAAAGAAATAAATCATAAATGGAAAAGGAAGCTTGTAGTTTAACGTGACCGTTAATCGCGAGATCATGAGCCACGGGACCTCCTTTTTACGTGGAATCCGAACCACAGGACATGGCATTTCACTTAAATCATAAATGTTAATAAGTGATAAAAAAAATACAATATAAATAGTTTAATTATATTCCAGTCAATGGTTATAGCAGGGTATTTAAATCGATCAACTGTGAACTCCTAGCAAGTCTAACTTCATGTAGTTCTAACTGGGGGTTACTATATACCACTGTCACTGACATCTAGCGGTGAACATTGGACCTTGATAAAGTGGTAGAAACCAGCGGTCGTCAGATAAGTGAGCTAAGTTTGACGTCATAGCCAGTCTTAAAATAAGTCTAAACTTGTAGAACATGTCACGTGATAGAAACCAGCAGCCACTAGTTAAGTGTGACGTCATAGTCAGTCATAAAGCAAGTCTAAACTTGTAAAACATGTCACGTGACAAGGTTAAGTTAGGTGAACTGAGGTTAAGTCTTTAAATATTCCCTCTGTCACTGACACCTAGCAATGAACATTCAGACTTAATAGAGCGGTAATCAAAATCTAACCTACAAATTTGCTTTACACACCATGGTCAAGTAGTTCCAACTTTTGACTGCCAAATATACCATTTTCATTAACATGTAGTGGTGAACATTGGAAAATATCACTCTAACTGTTTAAAAGTTATTAGAGGGGGCACTTACCTTTTTATAATTTATCAACTGCTGCCACTGAATGAACAGATTGTAGGAATCTGGTAACCTACAGGAACCCAATTATCTGTAAACAAATCAATCAATCAATCAATAAATACATTCCAATCAATAACTTCAACATCAATTAGTAATAAAAGACTACAATCCATTAATAATAAGTACTTACCTTGCAAAATAATTTAATGATTTTCTACCAAAAAGGCTTTTTTTTACAACTCTTGAGCAGTAATAGAGCACTGTTCACTCAAAGCGAGTAATAAAGACTGACAGTAGGGAAATATATGACACCTCTCTTATATAAACTCTCATCGCTCGTGTCAGCAGTTTTTTTTTTCAGATCATTGCAATTCCTTTTCCCAATACAGCTGAGAGTCCAAAGTACACTAGGAACACCTGTGTGGTATCCAATTACTGCTGACTTTGCATGATCATCACCCATTGTCTTCATGAACACTTGCGGTTTCAAATTACTGCAGCGTTAGTCATAGCAACAGATCTGCGCGCTCTCTGCCATGTCTGTAATATGACACAGGAAATAACAAGACGTCTTACTGCACGTACCATCTCCATAGTTTTAACATCTTAAGAACATGTATTATTCTCTTTCAACTACAAATGACTCGTTAGAACACATCCATCCATCAAGTTAGATCCCTTGTATGTTCACATGTATTTCGTCACTTTCCTTTCATATCGTTATCACATTATACTAGTGGGGGATTAGTGAACAACGTCAGTTCAACACACTGCTTTACACGCAAAATGTAGTTAGGCCCTTGGACATAATTTAAATAAATTCATGGGCTAGTCCGTAGGAACCAGTCCAAAGGGATCAGTCCAAAGGGACTCGTCAACAATGACCTGTCAACAAGGACCCGTTAGGTTGGGTTAGGTAACACTACAGCCGCCATCTTTTAATAAGCCCGTCCTCTTACAAAAGCTATGAGTGGGCATGCATAAAAGCAAACAAAAAAACAAGCATGTTAATTCATATTGGCTATCCACCGTATACATGTCTCTTGTGTAGAACAACATTTATTTAGAAAAGCCCGCCCTCTTACAAAAGCCATGAGTGGGCATGCTTAAAAACAAAAAACAAACATGCTAATTCATATTGGCTTTCCCCCGTATACAAGTCTCTTGTGTAGAACAACGTTTAATTCCATATTGGCATTCAAACTCTCACATATTGCACTTGGAAAGTGAGATTTTCTAAAAAAAAATACAATTTCACCCCCTAGTATGGGTAGGTTTTATTTTGGGGTGGAAATATGTTGTCCATTGGAAAGGGGGTGTCAGCCCGAGTTCAATGACACCTCATTTGTCAAAATCCAACCATGCGTTCGAGAGATATCGCACCGCCGCCATCTTGTGTGGAGGAATTTGGAGGTGGAGGAGCTAGAACCGATTCATTTCCACTACTACTCTCATAATATTCCACCCGCTGTCCAAGTTTCCTACTCAATATGAGACCAACCCCTGCTTGGCCATTGTTAGATTTAGTGCTAATGACCCTATAGAGTCCTAACCAAAAGTCCTGTTCTTCCTGCCAGCGCATTTCACTAATCCCAACCAAATCCAACCTTAACCTATCCATTTCCCTTTCCAAGTTTTCTAACCTTCCACTTCCTAGCAGACTTCTAACATTCCACGCTCCGATCCGTAGAATGTCAGATTTCCTCTTTGTCACTTCTGTGATGTTAACCCCCTCTCGAGTAGTCCCCACCCGGAGATCCGAACGGGGGACTAGTATACCTCCGGATTGAAATTTTACAAGGGAGGAGGCCATCATCACATGTAATTATGCATAGAGAGGTGCATATCCTCGGGAATAGCATTACGGCTGTAGTTTCCCGTTGCTTTCAGCCGTGCAGCAGGACGCAGTGTAGCCATTATTTGGCTTATATTATCAATATCTTAACAGTCTATAAGACTGGTAAAGAATTGATTTATTCTGAAAGGCTGCTACTCCCTTTCAGAATAAATAAAAAGCAATTCTACTAACAAAAATACTAACCTTCTACTAACAATTAAATATCAAAATTCTACTAACGAAGAAAAAAACTTAAGTTCCACCAACAACAAATACTACCACTAAAACAGTCTGTCACCAGGCATACTCACATGCACCCTCACACATCACAGTCTACTGAAACAATGAACTATAACTAATAAACAATGCAACTGCTACCAGACCAGGCGAGGCTGGTGATTAAAGGCCCTTAGGCGGAGCCTCTCTTGAAGGATTCCATAAATATACATATTTAATTGAGGAATGTATAATTTATATTGATTGGAAACATTTATAAATTTCACTCAATCCATCCAGTCACGAGTCAATATATTTGGAACTGTTAATAATTAATGTTTTTCAGATGGATAGTAGCGCTGTTAGGCTGCGCCTTAGATGTCCTATTCCTTCCTATGTAACAGGGTTGGGGGGGGGGGCGTGGTAATGAGAGCTCCATTCGTTTCCATTGTATCGCTGAAGGCTCAAGCGACTACTGCCTAAGCCAGGCTTGCCAACCACGACAGGATTTTCTTATTCTGTGGAATGTATTCAAAGTTGTTCAAGGAGTCTCAAACCACTCTCATGAAAGTTTATACTTTCACTCTTTCACTCTCCGAAGGATTAATAATAATTGACAAGTTACCAGAAACAGTTAGATGACTAATAATTGATATTCATTATTGATAACTCAAATGGTATCCCTTAAAGTATAATAACTAAAATATTTCCGCCAGATAGCACCATGAGGTGGCAAGGGGTAGCAGAACCATCTACCGAGACTTACGGGAAGTATTCTGTTTAAAATCTGCCGCCATGCGCCATACGTCCTCCTTGGTTCATGCTGTGTATTTGTTAACAAGTGTTCGCGCGTTAATATCGTTGGTGTAACTTAATTAGTTCATTAATTATGTTGTTTGTCAGTGGCAAGACTTAATTTGCATGTTATGGGCTACAGTTAGGGTTGCCAGATTTCAAGAATGGAAAAACGGAACACACGTCCCAAAACATTGCATTTTTTAAATCAAGGTCGTCAAACGTAATAAATAATACACAAAGCATTACATGATCAAATACACAACATTAAAATTAGATATTGCTGGCATATCAAATAGGCCTATGCCACCAGCAACTTATAAATGGTTTTCATTTGAACGACACTTGGCAAGGATTTTTCATTTGTAGCTAAGTACCTTTCTGATAAAATTCAGTACAATTTTCGTCATAATTGTAATATGTGAACAAATTCTTGTTTTATCGAACTAATGGAGCTTCTGTTTGTATAAACTCTCCATTTGATATTCATGACAGAAAAAACTCTCTCCGTTAAAGCATTGGAGGGGAAAATGCTGAGTATTAACTTCACAAGGACTATGATACTCCTTAATTTTGTTGCCCCTAATAAATCTATAACATGTTATAGCCGTGTATGTGGGTGTCGTATAATGCGTTATACCAGCATTTTGCCACTAATATAAGTGCTGAGCCTTCCCCAGCTCCAACACCAGCCGCGGCTGTACCAGACACACACACCACAGTCAAATAGAAGAACAATGACCTATATCTAATAAACAAACTAACTACATACTTACAACTAAAACTAACTACATACTTACTGTACCCCTTAAACATATATATATTGAACCCTTATTAATCTATCGATGAATAAGTATTCATGATTTTATTATTATTATTACTGATGCCCAGGCAGTACATGTTGAAATTGACAAAGGGGGAGCCAAGGTAGTGTGTTGCAATGATTACAACAGAAGCAAGCTTGGTAGTTATTCCTGAAGACGACCGGTTAAGCCGAGTTCAAGGACAAATTTTGTAACAGCACACCTAAATTAGAGTCATTGAGGGAGTGTCATGAGTAAAGTTTCAACCGACCCAGGATTGAATCAACCAATCAGAAGAGACCACGCCAAAAGCCACGCGGTAAGTTGCGTACCCTGGAAAAACGCGCGAAAACGTGTATCTAAAGAACCGCCGATCCGAATTAATTCCGCAATAGTGCACTGAGACGTTTGGATAAAATGATGAAGATTGATACTAGTCCCAAGTTTGTGTGATGAAACCTCCAGATTATTTTTTCAAATTCTCCCCACTCTACCTCGTTCTGTCAGTTTCCAATAAATTGATCGGTGAGAAGCTGTTTCGAGGACAACTTTATTGAGCTCTGGTGAGCAAGGTTCACGTCACTCTGCGTCACGATTTTCAAACGCTAATGAGCGTACTTTACTAACATTTTACTTTGTGCTCAAGTGAGCAAGGTTCACGTATAGCAGTGGAGATCTCTAGGCGAGATAAGGACTGCAAGTTAGACATGTTTAAGACTTGTTTTCAAGTCAGTGGCTATGAGTTTGAAGTGTGTAATTTTATGTAAATTTGTATATAATATTTTTGAGTGATATTTGTGCGTGTGTGAAGAAAATGCTAAGATAGGGCAAGTCTACGATCAGTAATCGCATTAGGACATAATCGTGAGTGAAAGTAGTAGCTCACAGCGATTATAGCTAGGCAATATTATTAACATTGAACATTTCTGTTCAAGAAACTTCGCCAAGATGTCCGAGGTTTGGTCATGTGATGGATTGATGTGCATCGCTTCTACAACGACGTCGACGATGGAGAGCTAAATTTCCCGTAGGGAAATGCACCGGGACGGAGGTTAATGTTCTGCAAGCTGAGACGGTGATGTACAACAATTGATTTACTCAATATGTAGTTAGATAAGGCGTGGGAACACTGTAAATAGTTCATTCATTCTTTTTCTTGTGTTTAGATTTTTTTTTCTGCTGACACTATCATCTTTAAATGTACGTTGGCGCGTGGCCAAATTTGTTTGTTGTATATTTTTCTTTGGAGTCATATTTAGTGTACACGGCGCGTGTATTTGATTTTATCCTGCCCCCAGGGGCTCACATCTAGTGGGTTGTGGGTTGGCGACCACGGGGCCCCAGCTGAGTCCGGCATTGCTTCCACTTACTTGTGCCGGGCTCCTCTCTTTCTTCTTTCCTGTCGACCTGCCTTGGTCAACTCTTGTTCTCTTCCGACCCCGACGGTATTAGGTTATCCGAGGTCTAGGGAGTCTTTCACTTTCCCGCCTTAATTGGCCCTTGTCTCATCTTTTCTGATTCCCTCCTTCTGCGAGGGGTCAGCCTTCTTTTTGTTTTCATGTTATCACCTGCCTTCCGCTTAAGGCCCTCAAGGAGGCCGGGTGTATGTAGCCCCACCACTTTTGGTGCCCCCTAGATAATGCTACAACCTCAGGGGCTCACGGCTGGTGAGTTCGGGAGTTGGCGACCCCGAGGGATTCCTGAGCTGGGTCTGTTTTCCCTTTTTGTCCCTTACCTTTGGGGCGGATCCTCTCCTCTTTCACTTTCCTATCTGCCTTTCATGGCTCTCCTTCCTTCCAAGTCCCTCAATCCGCCTTCTTCGAGGGTTGAGGGCATTTCTTTTCCTCCTGTCCTTTATTTGCCTTAGTCTCCTTTAGTTTTCCATTTCTTCTTCTAGTATGTAGGTTGGTAGTTAGTTTTAGTTTTAAGTTCGCTTTTCATTTTCATCTTCACGATCACCCAAACCATCAGGGGCCGATAACCTAGATGTTAGGCCCCTTAAAACAACAATTATCATCATCATCATGATTTTATCCATGCGAATGCGAAACTCGTTACATTCGATAAGTGGTGCTTTATTAAAGTTCATTTTGTTATAGGAAAGGGAGGCAATTATTGTAGATGTTTTTATGAACAGGTTATTACTCATACTAGGGTTGCCGAGCGCAACAAAATAAGATGTAACTGTAGAACACTTTAGTTCTATTTTTTTAAGCATTTTTTGAGTCCTTTTCAGGTTAGTTAGTCACGGACTAGAACGGAAGCGCAAGCTGGTGGGAAAATATTTATGTCATTTATTTCAGGTTTCTGTCAAACCCATACGTGTGATTCTGTGTGTGTATTGATTCTTCGTGATGAGGGGTAGGTGGTGCTACCGCCCTCATATTGTTGTTGTGGTATTTTTTTTATGGAAAGGCAGAGCGCTCCGTGGAGGCTACTGTACCTTGTCCAGTGTTGATTTTCTTGGATTTCCTAGGGGAAATGCTGAGATATTTTATTCTGACACACACACGTATATTGTGCTTTGGGAGCACGCTTCTTCGAGACTCGATCCCGTGCCATGAGATGTCGAGGTTATTGACACGTGGGTTGACAGATGTGCAGATTTCCACTTAGCGCCCGTCTAGGTTCGGTGACTCATTGTTAGGCAGTCCTGCTGACCGACTGACCCCTATAAGCTATCATTAGCAAACCTGTTCTTTTGTGATGGTCATTTGGACCGTAATTAATTGGGGAGTTCGCCATGTCTGTTACGAATTATCGCATATCGTATGAATGGAATTTCTTTAATGATGTAAATGTTGGCTTGGAGCCAGGTCATGTTAGTTTGTCTGTTGTGACACCCGTGTGGTGTAGTTATATTTTACTTGTAAAAATGACAGGCGGTCATATGTGTATTTCTTTTGCTGGTCACGTGTTAATTTACTTGTGTGGATTTTGAAAAATCCTAATTTTAGGCATTAATGTTTTTGCTACGGCAGTTCTTGATTCCAATTTCAAGCGGAAATTATTTGTTGTTTATTTAGTGTAGGAAGTGTCAGATTAATTTAAGTAGTGTATAGTTGGTTCCCCGCGTCTGTCTAGCTCTAAACAATGCAGATTCGTCCTCTGAAGGTTTACCGGATGATGACGAATCTCGCATTTATTTGTACTCATCGTTAAGCATGTAGAACAGCCGCACACGTACAACAATGTCATTGAAGTCATTTGGTCCAATATATAATCTGTCCTGAGATTAAGCCTAGTTATGGCAAGTAATTTATTCAGTTGGGAGTCATTTGGGAGTTTTGTTTTGTTTATTTTTACTTGTAAATAGTTGATCTGTTATTAAATTCATTTGTTATAACCCTGGTATTCACTTCTTCCTGCATGTTATTTTGTTATGTGTTACCCTGCATGTTAATGAAGCGCTTTAACAACAACTTACGAAATGAACTGTTACACCCCCCCAAAATTGAGTCTCATAAGCTTCTTTGCAAGGGTTCACATATACAAAAATGGCTGCCCAAGTGGGACTGTTGTTGTTGTTGCTTTGCTGATCTCATACTTATTTCGCTGAGAAATAATGCCAGGTCAGGCGGGCAAGTGTAAATTCAGTAAATTGAGGCGATGTTGTACCGCCATGTGCATTAGTAAAATCACTGAGTTTTTAAAGTTAGAAATATTGAACAAGGTTAGAAGTTGATATTGCATTTCTTGTTAACTTGTTCTGGCGCCCGGCATAAAATTAGAAAATTTGCATATTATTGAACTCAGTCAAAGCAGGAAGGTGTTGCCTTTTTTTTACATTTAATTAACTTCGGTTAATTGGTGTTGTTCGTAAATTTTGTTGGTTAGGAATTTAAAAGCAGATCACAAGGGAGTTATTTCATTGTTTGGCAATAAGAGTCTTGATTCAGTAAAATTTTGATTACTGAAATTTTCATTAAATTAGAATCAGTAGTATTTAAATATCAAGACATGTGTGCGTGTGTATGACTGAAATCCCAGTGCATGACCCTGTTTTTCTCTGAGTATATAGTATTTGTGTGTTGTGCGATGGCTAGCATCGAAGAGATCAAAGTGTTGTTAGAGCAGATGTCTATGCAAATGTCTGCGAAAACGGAAGAACAGTTAAAAATTCACAGTGAACAAAGTAATAAACAATTAAATGGCATTACGGAGCAATTACAAACCCAGAAATTAGACAGTGATAAACAATTACAGGATGCGAACAGTAGCATTACGGTCCAATTGCAGGTCCAGAAATTGGATACCGATAAACAGTTACACGAGTTGCGGGAGAATAATAATAAACAGTTGAATGAATTAAACCATAAACTATCAGAGCAGGCAACGATACAAACAGTACAAACAGTGCAGTTAGAAAAGATCACCCATGACATAAACCAGAGTGCTAGAGAATTAGAGAAACTGGCAGGTGAGGTAGCGGGAAATAACTCAACGCAATTAGGAGAGATTAACCTTCGGGCGGGCGCGCCTTTTGCACTCACACCAGTTGGCGCGCTCCGGCATTTTGGCCGCTCTCATTCACGTTCAGTTCTCAAAGCCAGAAGTGTTTGTTGACATGAAATTCATTGGGATTTCAATTGTTACACTAAAGACACATTAAGTGAGCAAATATTATTTTTCAACGACTTTTATCACATCTGCAAACTGAAAAGGAACAACGCAACACACATCTCAATGAAAATAGTACCGTAAAAGAATAATCCAAATATAGGCCTATCACTTGTGTTCAGATTTTATCACATCAAGGTTACAATATTATCACACTTCCATTTGGAATTAGACGTCTTCATCTTCATCCTCTACTTCATGCTGTGCACATGAGTTGCATGTGATTTCTTGGACTGAGTGTTTTTTACATACATATTTCGCACATTTCTTGCAGGACATCCGAGTCTGATTGTTCTTAGATCTACCACAATAAGAACAAATTTGCCTTTTTGTGGAAGGTGTTACTTCAACCTGATCAGGTTCTTCCTTATACCTTTCTAGAAAACAACGTAGTTCTCGAGGAAGAGTAGTTATTGTGGCCCGGTATTTTAGATTTTCTTCCATGAGGGCAAAACTTAAGTTGGATACATAAGTTCTTCTCCTCAAATGACTGTTCCGAGTATTGGCCTTGAAGATCTTGAAGGAATTAATCCCAGCCACATCAAGAAGACGGTAAAATACCTCCACTGGCCACCTTCGAGTTGTTCTGGAAGTGGAGCACCTTGAACACATGAGGTCCACTGTGTCCACCCCTCCTTTGGTGCCATTATAGTCCATAATTTGGTGTGGTTTGCCTGTCCCTTCATCAGTTTTGTTGTCGTCGTGCACCGTAGACAAGACGAGCACTGCTTTCTTTCTCTTTGTCACCGTAGAGATCAAAGTCATATCAGGTTGAGCACCAAACTTGTAACTTCCGGGTACTGATGTAGAATTGCGCTCCACAAACTCTGGGGGAATCTCCTTTTTGTTACTTTTCAGGGTGCCCAGAAAGGTCAATCCGTCCTTCAGCAAATCCTCGGCTAGAGGAGAGCTGCTAAAGTAATTATCTGTAGTGACATTACGATTTGTTTTCTTGATGGGATCTGTCAGTCTGACAACAATATCATGAGGCTTGTTGGTGGTAGCATAAGGGCCAGTTTCTTGCTTTCCACAATAAATTTCAATATTGTACGTGTAGAATGTTCGAGCATCACATAAGGCATACATGTTGATGCCGTATTTGGCTGGTTTTTTAGCCATGTACTGCACAAATCGACAACGGCCCCGGAAAGCAACCAACATTTCATCGACGGTCAGGAATTCACCAGGAGAAAATGACTGTTGTGAATTGTGAACGAATGTATTCAGAATGTCTCGAATGGGAGCTAGTCTGTCACTGTTCATCTGCTCAGTTCGTGTATTCACATAATCGAATCGTATACATCTCAATAAAAATCGGAATCGCCTTTCGCTGAAATTAGCGCGCAAAATTGTATACCCAGTCCCGTTTGTCGCAAATGGTTCAGCTAGATTCGTACGATTCTCCCTTTTGACCGCCAAAAATAATAATGCCCCAAAAAAGCACGAATTTCTTTTATATCAGTCAACCTAAAATCCCTCTCTCGGATTTCCAGTTTTCTTTTTCTGAATGTATATATTGGTGTTCTTAACAATACTATCAATAATGTCAGGGGACATTATTAGTGAAAAACATTCGATTTCAGTCATACAATGACCTTAGGGCCTGGAAAAGTTTTGATAATGTTTCTTCCCCTTGTTTTTACAAGATTTGCGACAGGTTGATTCGCCCACAATGTTTCTCCATCTTTACCGATAAAAAATCGAAGACTTTCGCTATTTTCAGCGTCTTCTTCACCTTCAATTTCAATTTCCACTTCAGACTCACTGTCGTGGTCGTCCACATATATTTCTTCAGTCTCGAAATCTGGATCAATCTCATCGTCTTCCGTCAGATCTTCTAGCTGGTCCATTCGTTCGTCTTCCTCCAACTCTTGAAGAATTGTAGAAATATCCTCAGGTCTGAGGTAAGGTTCCCTGAAACCCAAAAGTGAAGATTGAGTAAATCGTAGGTATTCATAAAATCCTAGAGAGTAAAACCGAGAGAACGAGGGAGAGGGAGGACATTGAAATAGATGTGTAAAGCATAAATATTTGAAAAATATATCACACTGAAATGTATGATACTTGAGCAATTCATCATATAATATTATAAATCAAGTAAAAAGTAAAGAAATAAATACTTACATTGTGTGTGGTGGACGGTAAACGTTTATCACTGTTAGGCGCGCGGCGGCAATGTGGCCGGTCGTACCTCCTACCGTGACATAGGCAACTTGCGTAATGAATTGCGCAATCCCTCTACAAGTCTGAGGTGGGGTTGGCCTGCCATATGACGTCTTACATAGTAGTTAGAGAATACATAGGGGCGTGGTTGTCCCTCACTGGAGTATAACAAAGTAGTACGTCTTTTTTTGAAAACCCGGCCAATTTGCCGCGTGCGCGCCCGCCCGAAAGTTAAGAAGTTGGAATCTAAATTCGACAATAAACTGGTACAATTAGATGAAATGGTAGCCCAAAAATTAAAACAGATTGAGACAGCATGCGTAAACAACACGGCTGGAATAAAAAGCACGCAGGATGAATTACAGGGGCAATTTGAGAGACTAGAGGCCAATAACGAAAACATACATGAGCAAATTAATTCAGTCGATAATAATGTACTCGAATTAATAAAGGAACTCGACAAGCTTGACATCAAAACGGAGAAGGAAGGATGCACTTGCGCGAAAACCTGGAAGACCAATTAACAAGAACACAAGAGCGAATACGAGAAGAAATAGGAGACCAGCTAAATAAAAATCAGGAAGAGATGGGAGAACAATTAACTAAAACCCAAGAGCAAATACGTGAAGAGGTAGGGGAACAATTAACTAAAACCCAAGAGCAGATACAAGAGATAGGAGAACAATTAACTAAGACACAAGAGCAAATACGAGAAGAGCTTGAGAAGAACCAGGAAAGGAGCGAAGAAAAAATTAGTAGTTTGAAGAACAGGATCCGGAAAGATTGGGAGCAGCAGGTGAACGGAACTAAAGGAGATAGGCTGACGATCTTAAAGCGGCTAGGCGAGTACAATTCTAGGATGCAGGCTTTGGAGGAAAATATGAAGTCCAAACTCCAAGAACACACAGATCTCATAATTAAGAACGAGATAAGGTCCTTAGAAAACGCTACTTTATTCTCTGCAGAAAACACAGTAGGCAAACAGGGAAGTATTGGAAGTCCGGTGGGCTCGAAGCTGGCTGAGGATACAGGCCGAGGTCAGAGTCCAAAGATAACGTGCGACACATTCCAACACTACAGAGGGGAGACATCAACTCCACAACCCGGCTTGGCACCTGCCCAAGTGATACAAGTAATTAGGGGGAACGACTTTAAACCCGACAAATTCAGGGAGAACTCAGGATCCACTCCTAAAGCATTTTTACGTCAGCTGGATGACTACTTTAACGATCAACACGTCAGTCCCGCAAAACAGTTGCGGATGGTTGAGAAATTTTTGGAGGGCCCAAGCTTAATTTGGTTCCAGAGTTTCAAATACACATTTAATGACATGGCCCAGTTTAGAGAGGCATTCTTGAGAAAGTTCTGGAGTCCTTCTTTGCAGCAGGGGTTGAGGATGGATTTACACCAGGAAATATCACAGTACACATCCCACCAGGTTTTCAGAGTTCTTTAGCCAACAGCTGGTTAAATTCCGTGATTTTGACGACGCGCCTACAGAAGAAAACATGGTTTTAACCATCAGTAAACAGTCTCCAATGAATATTCAGCAGTTTTTAGTGGCCGGTAATATCAAGACCGCAGTTCAGGCCGAGGAGATACTCCGCCATTTGGATGAGACGAGTATGGTCAGTCCGCAGACAGGGAGACGGAACATGGAGTGTGTAAACACAGCGGAAGTTGTTCAAGGGCATCAAACTAATCACAATCAAAATAATCAAACCCAGACACAGTCTACCGGAACGCAATTTACGCCCAGACGGCAGGAGTTCGATGGCCGAAACCAATACCATAACAACAATAGGAATTTCCAGAATCGCCGTGATAATTATAATAATAATAATAATAATCAGAACAATCACAATCGGTGGAAGTACCAGCGAGAGTATACCAACTGGAGGGGAAATCCAAGGCAGGGTAGACCTTACCAAAGGAACGGAGAAGGCAGGTGGAACAATACAAGGAATTATCGGCAAGATAATCAAGGGGACTATCGCAATGATTGGAACGAGCGGTACGCTGAATCACAGAAATATTTGGACGAGTTAAATGCCGAAGAAACAGAGAAAGAGAAGTGGGGGCGTGCGATGGCGAATAGGCAAAGCCCAGATAATCACCAAGGAGCGGGGGCGGAAAGCTTATTACGGCAGCAGGAGAGACGCGATGACAACCGGCGGAACTCAATGAATGGGTCCCAGGATAAAAAAAAATCACGATTGAACCAAAATCCGATAGCCTGAGAACGGAGGACACCAGGGAACGGGAGGAGTTGATTGTTGCAAACATAGAAGAGTGGGTAGCATTCCCGGACGATTGCCTGGAGGAAGTGGTGAAGGACCGAGACAATGTAATCAGACAATTACCGATTATTTATGCACGTATTGGAGGTATTAGAGTGAGGTGCCTGATCGACACGGGTAGCCAGGTGAGCTTAGTCACGGAAGCATTGTTGAAAGAAATTGGAAATAAACAAACCGTTCCAATTATGCCTGTACCATTAATGAAAGTCCGAGGGGTCATTCCTGACAAGACCATAGTTTGCAAGCACCAAGCATATTTAGACCTGGAGATATTAAACCACACATTTTCGCAAACTTTCATCGTGATACCAAAGATGAATTATAATGTCATTCTGGGAGCCAACTTCATCTGTGATTTTCATGCTATAATTGACTTACATAATAACACTGTGAGTTTCAAACAAGTCGAGGGGTTGAGTCATGTGGGTCTGAACATGGAAGAGAGTCCACTAGAGAGACGGAGGGACGAGTAAGCCAGACAGCAGTGGTTGAAATTGACAGTCGAGATATTTCGCAGGAACTTTGAGTACATTTGGCGGAAGAAGAAATTAGCGGGTCCAAATTTGAAATTTTACTTCAGGAGCGACTTAAGGAGGCAATAGTAGGAGAACCTGACAGAAGAAAATTAGAAGAAATTTTGTGACATCATAAGGGAGCTTTCGACACGATTCCTGGAAAAGTTTTACATTTCCAGTATGCTATGCAAGTTACCGACTGGACCCCATTTAAGAGTAAATTGTACCCGATCCCAGAGAAACATTTTGCTCAGGTGAAGGCCATTATTAGTAAATTATTAGATTCCGGCATGATAAGAAAAGCAGCAACCCCATACTTAAATGCAATATTGGCTGTGGCCAAGCCAAATGGATCAATTAGATTATGCCTAGACGCTCGGGTTTTAAACAGTAAACTGCTAGTTGAGCATGACCAAGCACCAAGGATCAAGGATGTATTGAAGGGCTTCCATGGGAAGAAGATATATTCTAGCGTCGACCTAACGAATAGTTTCCACCATCTTGAACTTGAGGAAAAATCCCAATTATTGACGGGGTTTTTATTTGATAACCAAAGCTACATCTGGTCTCGCTTGCCCTTTGGTGTAAAAACAGCTGGATGTGCATTGATAAGAGCACTAGACAGGAATCTGACTGAGGAGGTCAAGAGCTTCACTATGAGGTATATTGACGACATACTTATTGCATCAGAAACAATGGAGGAACACTTGGTAAACCTAAACAAACTTTTGGACAACCTGAGAACCATGAATTTCAAAATTAATTTGAAGAAATCGCACTTTTGCCAGAGCGAGATTCTGTATTTGGGTCACATAATTGATGTTGAAGGCGTGGTGCTTTATTAAAGTTCATTTTGTTATAGGAAAGGGAGGTAATTATTGTAGATGTTTTTATGAACAGGTTATTACTCATACTAGGGTTGCCGAGCGCAACAAATTAAGATGCAACTGTAGAACACTTTAGTTCTAATTTTTTAGCATTTTTTTGAGTCCTTTTCAGGTTAGTTAGTCACGGACTAGAACGGAAGCGCAAGCTGGTGGAAAAATATTTATGTCATTTATTTCAGGTTTCTGTCAAACCCATACGTGTGATTCTGTGTGTGTTCATGTGTCAGGTGTGTGTATTGATTCTTCGTGATGAGGGGTAGGTGGTTCTACCGCCCTCATATTGTTGTTGTGGTATTTTTTTTGATGGAAAGGCAGAGCGCTCCGTGGAGGCTACTGTACCTTGTCCAGTGTTGATTTTCTTGGATTTCCTAGGGGAAATGCTGAGATATTTTATTCTGACATACACACGTATATTGTGCTTTGGGAGCACGCTTCTTCGAGACTCGATCCCGTGCCATGGGAGGTCGAGGTTATTGACACGTGGGTTGACAGATGTGCAGATTTCCACTTAGCGCCCGTCTAGGTTCGGTGACTCATTGTTAGGCAGTCCTGCTGACCGACTGACCCCTATAAGCTATCATTAGCAAACCTGTTCTTTTGTGATGGTCATTTGGACCGTATTTAATTGGGGAGTTCGCCATGTCTGTTACGAATTATCGCATATCGTATGAATGGAATTTGTTTTAATGATGTAAATGTTGGCTTGGAGCCTAGTGATTTTCTATGACTCAGGTCATGTTAGTTTGTCTGTTGTGACACCCGTGTGGTGTAGTTATATTTTACTTGTAAAAATGACAGGCGGTCATATGTGTATTTCTTTTGTTGGTCACGTGTTAATTTACTTGTGTAGATTTTGAAAAGTCCTAATTTTAGGCATTAATGTTTTTGCTACGGCAGTTCTTGATTCCAATTACAAGCGGAAATTATTTGTTGTTTATTTAGTGTAGGAAGTGTCAGATTAATTTAAGTAGTGTATAGTTGGTTCCCCGCGTCTGTCTAGCTCTAAACAATGCAGATTCGTCCTCTGAAGGTTTACCGGATGATGACGAATCTCGCATTTATTTGTACTCATCGTTAAGCATGTAGAACAGCCGCACACGTACAACAATGTCATTGAAGTCATTTGGTCCAATTTATAATCTGTCCTGAGATTAAGCCTAGTTATGGCAAGTAATTTATTCAGTTGGGAGTCATTTGGGAGTTTTGTTTTGTTTATTTTTACTTGTAAATAGTTGATCTGTTATTAAATTCATTTGTTATAACCCTGGTATTCACTTCTTCCTGCATGTTATTTTGTTATGTGTTACCCTGCATGTTAATGAAGCGCTTTAACAACAACTTACGAAATGGACTGTTACACTCCCAGAAACTGAGTCTCATAAGCTTCTTTGCAAGGGTTCAATATATATATCACATTCTTGTGGACACGATAACTACCGCAATTTTGCACCATTTTTTTACATAATATGTATCCCTATAAAATCTCGGTCAAGTTCGTTAATGGGCACAATCGGTCAAAGGGGGTGGAAACGGGGGCTTTTATATTTTCGAAAAATTGAAATATCGCTCAAACTCTCTTAATATTTGAAATATTGAATCCATTCAAAGTTCATCGATAGAATAACGGTATGATCAAAACCCATTTGGCGAAGAAACCTCTCAGTTAGCTAGATCCGTCGTCTCCTTAATCTCTGAGGCAAATACGTTTCAGTGGGAAAAATTGATGGCAGACTGTGATATGGGCAGGAGCAGCCAAGAGGCTTGGAGACTTTTTGAACACTTGAATAATGACCCTTCAGAGGCAAATATGCATGCGAATGTTCGAGGTGATCAAATTGCGCATCAGCTCCTAGAAAATGGGAAACCACCTTATCCAACCAAGTCTGATAGGAAGACATTGAGAGACAACCTGACACAGAAACTACTACTTTGCTACGACCTTTTACTCAGGCCGAGTTAGATCTTGTTCTGAGTAAATGTAAAATTGGGAAGGCTGCAGGCCTCGACGATATAAGAGTTCAGCAAATTAAGAACTTTGGGCCGATAACAAAGTGTTGGTTTAAAGAACTGATGAACAACTGTGTCCAGTCTTGTAAGATTCCTAAACTTTGGAGGAAAGCCAAAGTTACAGCCATTCGTAAGCCAGGCAAGGATCAGGATGACCCTAAAAGTTACCGTCCTATATCTCGCCTATGCCATTTGTATATAGTTCTTGGAAGACTCGTCTTAGATAGAATAACGGAGAAACTAGAGGCAGTCTACATTCCACAGCAGGCTGGATTCAGAACAGGGAAGAGTTGCACATCTCAAGAGTTGAAACTAACACAGTGCATTGGAGATGGGTTTGAAAGGAAAGAGATTACAGGAGCTGTATTTATAGATCAAACAGCGGCTTATGACACAGTTAATCACAGACGACATATTGTGAAACTGTATAATGCTATCAAAGATTACCAACTGACTTGCTTAATAAGGAATCTCCTTGAAAACAGAAGATTCTTTGTTGAATTCCAAGGACAAAGAAGCAGATGACGATCGCAGAGGAACAGTTTACCCCATGGAAGTGTGCTTGCTCCAGCATTGTTCAACATTTATACTATTGACTAGGGCTTGGATTATTAGGTAAATAAATATATTTTTATGTAAATACATATTTTAAGCATTTTTTCTATAGATACATAAATTCCTGCTTTTCACTTATTAGCACATAAAAAGACATAATATTTAAATTTTTTCAATCAGTATGCTAGATCTTTCAGATTTGTCCACTTTTGTTCTATGTTACTTCAACGGAGAAGAACCTGTGAGCTATCTAATCAACATGCAGAGCATAAGTCAGCTTGCAACTGTGTTATTCTTAACTTGTCGCCCCGTGCCACTCACTGTGGAAGCCGGGGATTTCCTTGTCCATAGCCATATTGTCCCACGTGCTAGACCTCCCCCTCCCCCAGCTACCAGGAACCAGTGTCACTCACATGCAGTTCATTTCTGGCATTGTTAAGTGCAAGACAGTCCTACGATGCCTAAAGTAAAAACAACCACAAGTTGTCGTCTATTGCAGAATTTAAAGATAATTTTACTTCTGATTGGGGCGTTCTGTTCTGTCAGCCATGTGGGAAAGCAATCAAGGCTGAACAGCGATCTCAAGTTACGCAACACCTCAAGCGCAAGACACATATTGCCGCAGTTTCTTGCCTTCAGAAGAAGTGTTTCGCGATAATCGTTGTTCATTTGCGATGGACAACCTGAAGATGTATCTCGTTGTGTATTGTAATGCTTCAGCAGTCAGTGAGACATAGCATAAATTGCATTCGTGAGTACATCATATTGTTTATATTCACATTAATAAACTAAATTATAATGAATTATATTTACTTTTTGTCACATATTTCAGGTATTTATAATACATATAAAATAAATATTTTCCCGATTTTAGCACCTGAAAATCCTAGCCCTACTAATGACCAACCTCTACCCAAGGGAACGCAGAGCTTCATCTATGCAGATGATTGTGTCACCACTACCCAAGATCATTATTTTGAAAATGTTGAACAGAATCTGATGATGGCATTAAAGGAATTGTCTACGTACTGCAGGGAGAACCAACTGAGACCAAATCCCAGTAAAACACAGACTTGTGCTTTTCACCTTAAAAACAGACAGGCAGTTAGAACCCTCAAGATTACATGGGAAGGAACCACACTACAACACTGTACATCTCCCAAGTATCGTGCTCTTAACTTACAGGAGGCATTGCTTGAATACCAAACAAAAAGTGGCAGCCAGAAACAACATTATAAGGAAGTTAACAGGCACAACATGGGGAGCTGACCCTAGCACTGTAAGAGCCTCTTGCCTTGCACTGTGTTACTCTGCCAGGGAATATGCGCGCCCAGCGTGGTTTAAAACTAGTCACGCTAAAATAGTAGATGTTGCTCTTAACGATACTTGTCATCTCATCACCGAATGCTTAAAGCCCACTCTTCTGGACAAGCTCTACAGTCCTGCTGGTATTGCACCACCTGACATCCGTAGAGAAAAGGAAAAATGAAGATTGTAGTTTAACGTGACCGTTAATCTCGAGATCATGAGCCACGGGCATCCGTAGAGAGGTAGCGACAAAAGGTGAGAAGAAAAAAGCGCACCCTTTATATGGATACCCAATCAATTTTTGTAAGCGACCCAACGCCATCATGGGGGAGGATGAAAGAATTGAGAACTACACCACAAAGGAAGTTTACTCACCATTGCAAACAAGCAGATCGATCCAAAATCAAGAACAGGCAAGGTCAACGGATACAACAAATGAAGAGCAATGGAGGCTGGTATCCCAGAGAAGGAAACGACTGCCAACGCGGCAACAAGCTACTGTGACCGGCACTGGATCAGGAGACGAAGATTTACAAACTGTAGACAAAATGGCTTGGCTCTTCGTGGGAAGAATAAGACAGGAAACCGCAATAGAGGCAATAAAGAAATTCCTTGCCAAGAAGGAAATCGCAGGAAACGTTATTTGCGAGGAAATGGTATCAAGATATAACACGAAATTTTTCAAGGTAGGAATACCTCTATAGTACCTAGAAATAGTAAATGATACAAATTTCTGGCCAGCAGGAATAACCATCAGCCGCTTTCGGTTCTTTCGGAAGGACTCCGGGGTATCGCTCAAATAAGACAGGTACCAGTCAGTGGCGATTTCTCCCATTCATCGCATATACCGGCGGTATACCACCAGTGATAAAAATATAAAATGTTTATCTCGACATTTTCTCGACTTGTATGTAGCAGTGCAGACAGGAAAATCGAGCTTGTCATCATTCCTGTTCCACCGCTTGTTGTCATGGAAGCTGGCACTCGAACCCCGCTTAACTCGCTAATTTTCTTCTGGGGTATACACTTTTAGCTGCGAGTGACTGTACTATACCGCAAGTCTATCCCGGTCGTTGAAAGGGCTCGACACTGGCACGCGGGGCGGGGGAGGGTGAGAGTAGCCCAGCAAAGTTCCATATGGGGTATCGCGCTACAGACTAGCCAGGCCTAAAAAAGTCCATACTACTTTCTCCGTCCGTTAAATAATTATTCTTTTGTTTGGGCCCGAACTCGGTAACTTATGTTTCTAAAGTTGGTTGTCACTAGATTTTAGGGGCTTTCCGTTTATTTTGTTGGTCATTGGGAAAATTATTATTATATATTGCCATGGCAACGTAATCATGGACGGTGATGGATTTTGGATACATGTGATGTGGAGTTCGCAAATCAAAGTAATTATTACGTCTCGACATTTGGTGATTTACAGAAAGGTCATGGTAGTTTCAGTCAATAAAATGGCAGTATATTGTTGGTTGATTGAGTGTGAATTAAGTTCTGTATTTGGTCGTGCTAAGTTTATAATAATAGAGACTTAACGAGATCCTGTATAGGTTAACTGATCTTAAGGCCTTCAATATTTGAGAAGTAATGATAGATGTGGTGTGTGTTGCCCGTAATCCAGTCATCGGCTAGAAGTTTAGAAAATATGCCCGCGTATGAATGAGAAATTATTATATTATATTGAAAATGTGTTAACACATACCAGTAGACTTTTTCTATTGGGATTAATGCTGTACATTATATTTAGGAGAAGGATGAACATCCTCTTTATTCTCTACATGTAGCCTACATTCTCATCATTTCTCAAACCTTTGTTTCACTTGTTGTTCATGATGAATAGTCTGTCACTTTATTGCAGAATTACCGTGTTGGCAAGGTCGTGTACTGCTCTGAATTGTGATGGCGATATCTAACCAGCATAGGCACCTGTGTAGATTTCCCTTGGATTATCGTATGGTAGTAGTTTTATACAAATCTTTTGTATAAACCAGGTACAGTATTTTCCATTTTAGTCACCTTTATCTGTGATGTAGATTTGTGTATGTTCATTCCTGTAGTTAGGCTATTAGTCAGTTAGGTAATTAGTTATTGAGGTTTTAAGGGACAGAACTACGAGGTCATCTGCCCCTATCAGTAGATAGCGTAAGCTTCACCCAGATGTTTTCCATGAGGAAGTTTTGTTTCCAGTTAGACAAATCATGATCATTATGTCTATGTTGACACCTTGGAAGAATTATACATGTAATTGCAAGTTTCCACGGTTAACACAGAGCCAAAATATTAGGCTTGTGACTGTTTGGAGTATGATAAGTTATAAGCAGGGCCCGGATAATGGTGTACTTAACTCCCTCCTCCCAAATGCCTTGCTGTTTGGTGGGTTGTAATATCTGGACTTGTAGCGATGAATTCATAGACTTGCTAATATTACGAAATGCCTTAATTGGAACAACTGTGAATGTGGATGCCATTGCTATTGTAACCTGGGTACCAATTGCCAGATCAGGTATACTGCCACTTGTCGCACATCAACTATGCACAGTGACTGACCATATACATAACTTCTTTTGTGCCTCATTGTGTAGTGGCTGTCACTGCGGAGGCCCGGGTTTGATTCCCAGCTCTGCCAAGAAGTTTAATTCTGGTCTGAGGGTTGGGCAAAAACTGAGAAGAGGCTAGTTCCAATCCCACCTCAGCCATCCTGGAAGTGGCTTTCTGTGGTTTCCCCACTTCTATTCCAGGCGAATGCTTAATTAAGACCACAGCTGCCTCTTTCCTAATCCTCATCTGAGTTAAAACTACACACACTAATACAGCCTTCACAATAACACCAGTTACCAGACAAATTCCACACACACCTAAGTACACGGGGCCACATGACCACAATGTCGCAAAGCCCCGAAATAAATCAACAACACAATATAATTTCTTTGTGTGGCTTCAACACTGCAGCCCCGAGTGGGTGGGGGTTCTGACTACACCCATGGTATCCTCTGCCTATCGTACGAGGAGACTAAAAGGAGCAACCTTGGCTATTCTTTGAGGCTTCCTACTTGTCTTATGAATTGTGCCCCCCTCCCAAGGGTGGGAGGGATGGAATACACCCACAGGCAGAGTTGGACGGTTGGCACACGTGCTGTGAAAAATAGTTAGTTATTGTTGTTTTAAGGGGCAGAACTATGAGGTCATCTACTCCTTTGCTGTGAAAGTATTCTGGAAATACATATTCTTTACATTGCACTTTGTCAGTACATGTGTGTGTACTGTATATAGTTTAATGTAAAGTGTTTACATATTTGGTAGCTGCATTCATGTACGTGCAGTGCTAGGCCATGGGGCCAATCTTTCTGGTGACTGGTTTTGGAATTTTTTTGGTCATGTTTACCGTTTTCAACATCCCCCAATGGCCTGGCCGGTACCTCGCTTCATTCCAACTGCTTGGTCATATTCATTTATTTCATCCTTTTATCAGCTCCTTGTGATGTTGCCATTGGTTACGACATCCGGCTGTACACATTGGCTAGGTGGAACCGCATCGACTTAAATTAATGCAATATTTCAATGGTGGTATTGTATTGGATGGCGGTTCATTGAAATCTTGTTTCAATTTTTATAGCAATACATTGTATCTCATCTCCGATCCCTCTGAAAAAAAAAAAAAAAAAAAAATTAGGTGTAGGTATGCCGGCAGCTAAAGCGCAGCGTTCGGCCTTGGGCCCAAGCTCAAGCTCTCTGCTGACTCGGTGGACATGGGTTTGAACTCCACCGTCGGCCATCCTTGAAATGGTTTTCCATGGTTTCCCATGTTCAACTCAAGGCAAATGCTGGGACGGTACCTTCTGACAGGCCACGGCTGTTTCCTGCCATATCCTTGCCCAGTTTAATTAATTCATCTCTCATTCCGGTGCGCAGGTTGCCCACGGGCGTTAACTAGAAAGACCTGTACTCGGCCTATTAGGAGGCCACACGACCAAAATATGACGGGGTAGGTATACATGCACTTGTTTTGAACTTCTCCAGTCCTTCTTCAACAAAGCAACAATGTCATCTTTGCCTAACTTTAAAACGATAGATTTTAGCATTTAATGTGCACATTTCAAAACACACATGTTGCGAGATAATGGGTGAGGTTAAAGACCAATTGTAAATTTATATTTAAAGGGCATAGAATATTTTCAAGAATATTGACAACTTGTCTGTAGGACACACTCTTTCCCTTCTCTCTTTTAATACACTGTTAAATATACAATATTCCTCTGATGCAGATTTTTTTCTGTGTATTTCACAGTAATATGATGTGGCTCCGTACATTTGGCCTGCAGGGGTCCTTTTATCATGCCCGAAACAGGAGGTTTTAATTGCCATTAAACTGAGGTGGGGGTATTGAATGTAATTGGTAATGTGTTATTATTATTATTATTATTATTTATTTACCATAAATCGTACACGAAGTATGGAAGGCCTAGTGAAAAAGGGCAAGCCCCACATACATATTTCATGCTTCACAGGCACAGCTTACATCTACATTTGTTTTAACAATATTTACAAGTTTTACAAAGATATTTGCAGTATTTACATATTTAGAATATTGACATAGTACATTTTCCTGTTCACTCACTCTCTCACGCACGCACTTTCATAACCTCGATCACGCGATACATACATTCATTCCATTCAGATACTCATTCATTCAGCGAGACAATCAATCACTCATACATACGTTTATTTATACAATGTACTATTTTACGTACGGCTTGAATTTCCTAAGAGGCAAGATCTTGGCATCCCCTGGCAGCGCGTTCCATAACCGCGCTGAGCGGCCGTAGAAACCTGTCAGGTAAGCATTGCTACGTGCGAAGGGCGGAACGAGGGTTACACCTCGTCCTCTCCGAACTGAGCGATATGCCAATGACAGTCGGCAAAAAGGGTCAATATTAATGGAACCTGTAAGGGATTTTTTAAGAAAAATTAGATCAATTTGTTTGGCTGTTGCCTCTATAGATGGAAATTTTGACAAAGGGGAAGGGGAATAACGAGCTATTAGCCTTTCTGCGCGGCGCTGTACACGCTGGAGCTTGTTCATGTTTTCCGCTGTAGTGGGATGCCAAGCAGGTAAGCCGTACGTTAATATCGGACGGACCATGCATGTGTAAGCCATCCTGAAGGCTCTAGGTTTACAACCTCTCATGTTTCTGTACAAGAAACCCAGAACTTTGGTGGCCTTACATCTTGCCTCATCACTTTGCATGTTCCAATTCAGGGTGTCGGAGATTGTTACCCCTAATAGCTTTAAGTTTGTGCTCTGTGGGATGACACTGTTCATAATTTTGTATTCATTCTCAATGGGTTTTTGTGACCTGGTTATTCTTATGTATTTACATTTTTGTACATTTATATTTAAATTATTCACAGAACACCACAGCGATAAGTTGTCCAGATCTGATTTAAGACAGAGGGAATCTTCTTCACATTTAATGCCCCTGTATAGCACGGTGTCATCTGCATATAGTGACATTGATGAGGTGACACAGCCAGGAAGATCGAGCACATATATAGTGAAGAGAAGAGGTCCGATCACAGAGCCCTGAATCACTCCAGAAGTAACTTGAGCAGCCTGCGATCGAGCTCCTCCATACACCACACACTGTGATCGACCCTCTAGGAATGACCTCACCCATGCAAGTAAGCTACCCCGTATGTTAAGCTGCTGTAGCTTTAACAAAAGTCTTTCATGAGACACTTGATCGAAGACCTTAGCCCAATCCAGTGCAATACAGTCCACTTGTTTCACTTCTGGCTGATTCAAGTAGAACTGAAACTCATCAATGACTTTTGTCAATAGAGTAGTGCAAGAACGACCCGGAAGAAAACCGTGCTGATTTGGGTCGAGCAGATTGTTCTCCCGTAGGAATTCCAGCACACTGTTTGCTACTAGCCGCTCCATACATTTACAAATTATAGATGTTAGACACACTGGTCTGTAATTTGCAACATCTTCTCTGTCACCTTGCTTATAGATTGGCACCACGTTAGCACATTTCCACTCACACGGCACAGAACCTTGGTTGATAGACAGGTTGAATAACGCACTCAGAGAGGGCGCTAATGCTTCCGCACACTGCAGCAGGATCCGTCCGGGAACATCATCTGGGCCGGTCGCCGCATGTGGTCTAATCTTCCGTAGGCTGTGAATCACCTCAGTTGTTGTGAAGTACAAGTTGGAGAGTGGGAGGGGTGGAAGTGATGACCTTGGCAGAAGCAGGTTCATGGTCATATCTGGCTTTGAAAAGTTCTGCTTGAAACTGTCACTGAACGCTGTTGCAATATCTTGGGGTGCACTGAGGAATGTACCGTTACAGTGAAATGAGGCTGGCGCAGCGGTGCCGCGTCTTCTGGACAAAAATTTCCACATTTCACTGGTGCTGCTTATTTTGTGAATATAATTGTCGTATGTTTCGCGAATTAATTTCTTTGTTTGGTTCCTGATGTTCTTGTATTTTTCCCACATGATGTCAGTTGAGCAACTTTTCCATTTCTTGTATAAAACGTTCCTTTTCCTAATCATTTTAATGACTTCCTTCGTCACCCATGGAGAATTTTTCTTCCCACTAATGGTTATTTTCGGTATAGCTATATCCACACATTCAAAGAAACAATTTCGCCAGGCGTGCCACACTGAGTTGATGTCGCTGGTGTCCAGAATACATGGGGTGGGAAGGTGTTTGAGGAATAAAGATGATAGCAATTTCCAGTCTGCCTTTTTGTAATTGTATACTGTCCTCACTGTGCTCTTGCTGCGTGGTTTGTTGTAATGCAATGTGGTAAAGATGGCTGCGTGATCACTGAAACCGGGTATGACTTCAGCTTTCTGTACGGAGGAAGGAAGGCTTGTTAGGAATAGGTCTATTGTGGAGCGTGTAGTTTGTGTGATTCGAGTTGCTTCGGTTATTAATTGGTCAAGGAATAAATCGTAGAATGCGGTAAGGAATTCATTAGCAATGGGATCCTTGGGAGTGGGAGGAGAGTTTTGCCAGTCTATTTCTAAATTAAAATCGCCTGTTATGTAAATGGCCTTGTATTTGTGCTGGATGTATTGTACACGACGGAGGGACTCCAAAAGTTCATCATTGATGTGCCGAGTTGAATTTGGAGCACGGTATACAGAGCCTATTAGAAATGTATTGTTCGCACACGTGAATTCCACCCACACAGCCTCAGCATCAGTTTCAAGCTCCCGTTGGCGAACAGGCCTTAACTCTGGTTTCATGGCTATTAGTACCCCTCCCCCTGATGTCCAGGTTCGATCTTTGCGGAACATGGTGTATGTTACCGGAAATATTTCTGGGTCGTTAGTGGATTTTTTCAGCCATGTCTCCCCTGAACACACAATTGACGGATTAAGTGCTGTGAGACAAGAACGCAGGTCCGGTTGTTTGGAGGGACATGTTACACTTCGAGCATTGAAGGAAAAAATGGACAATGCTTTGCTATCCGAGGGTGTTACGTCACTATCTACACTATTTGCACTCTGTGTCGATGTATTAAAAAATGAGTTAGAGAACTGAGGTAAAGAACAGTTCCAACATAGCCACGATTGTTTCCCAGAGGTGATTATTTTGTGTTTTGAAGCACTGATTTTTGCACAAGTTCTGTGCGCTTGAGAGTGGCAAGATGTACATGTCACAAATAACTGATTCACACGAATCAGTTGCACCATTACGTTCAACCACATCTTCCAAATGTCCAGGGCCGGATTTAGATTTTATGCGCTCCTAGGCATCATAATGAAGGGAGAATTTGGACCTCAGAAAGGTCTTTGTGAAGGTAATTTTTATTTTATTCTAATGTATCGGGAAGTAAAATCAATTAAATAAATTACAATGATGAGAGAATCAACTGTTTCTTAATTTGTATATATCAACTATAAATAAATGGCCCAACGAGATATTAAAATAAGTTGAAACCTTTTAAGGCTCATTATACACTAACAGATATGGATATACGTATACACTAGGCCTACATCATACAACTTACAACTATGCTTAGGCTAATTAATTATTCAAATTAAACTGATATTAATATTCAAGACTTAAATTTTCCCCTAATAAATCATTAAAGATTCCTGTTCTAAAGCTGAAGTCGAACAATCTGCTGTTACAACACATTCGTTGGGAAATGATGGCCACAATATAAATTGGAAAAGTGTCAAAATTTGGAAAGTTTAATTTAAGTAATCAAATTATACGGAATCCGTGTATTGTAGTCTATAACATTTTATGGAAATTTTCTGACAAAAAAAATTGCAGATTAATTTTGCGACCCTCAGCATGGTGCGCCCCTAGGCCGGGGCGTTAACTGGAATTGTGTTGCTTTACAGGCTGAAAATTCATGTTCACCAAAAATAATCCTCTTTGAGTTTACAGCTTCTTCAGCCTGAGGATTGATCGGAGCTAGCCAAGAGGTTTTACTGCGTTGGAGTGTACTTGGCTGTGGGTGATCAGTTGTTCTCCACCTTCCTGCAGCGTAGCCGATCATCTGAGTGCAGCCCGGCATGGTCTTCTTCAATCCTGTCTCCAGTCGACTAAGCCATTGACGTTCACACATCAGAAGTTATGACTCACGTGTGAAAGAATGTACAATGTGTACCATGATTGAACATACATTAATAAAACAATTGAAACTGCCTGGAAAATCAGCTTTCTCATTTCCTCGACAATCCTCTACCCTGCCTATAGTTTTTCTGTAGATGCAGTTGAAAATCATTTAACCGTTGAGGGCAAGTAAATTGCAATGAAATGACATTTCTTGGGCATATTCAATTTATTTAGGGAAGGAGGTATATCTGACATCAGTCATAGTGGCGTACTGGGTCGGAATATGGGTACGGTCTTTTTGAGGTTATGGTACCATAATATTGCAAACTTGCATGAAACTTCATAATGTATTTCTTTTTAACGTTAGAACTTCAAAAAGGCCAATCGCTTGCACTTTACACGTAATAAAAGGGCTAAACAACTAAAAAGTAGGATATAAATAAACGACAGTCCATTTTTTTTCTAAAATTCATACCAACGTTATAGAACAGAATGCATGTACAAAATTTAATTTTCGGGTGTCCGTTGCCTCTTAATATCCAATCTACGTAATATATTGTCGTTCAAAAACAAAACGGAGTTGCTTTATAGCAACAATAACGATGTATATCCAGATTAATCAATCTCGATTCGATTTTCTCTCATTTCGTAAGTTGGCTAACATACTCGGCGAAAGCAACCTAGATCTTTCGGTCACTTATATTTCTTGCATAATATACGGCCAGTTATTGCATCTCAGTGGCGATGGAATTCGCCACGTGGCGACCATGTGCTTTTGAGTTGGAGCCCAAACAATGACGCAATCGCACAGAATTTAACGAACCGCGGATTTACCAGAGAGTTTCTTCTCTGTTATTATATGCTCCTTGAGACTAGCGGTGAGCGTAGTGATGATTGGCTGATTACAAACAGTACTTTCACCCTGCTCACAACGGGAGGCACACCAGCGCAGCGCTACTTCAGTTATGTTGTGAGTTCGTCTTGGCAGGAATTACTTCCCACTGAAATATTAACATGTTTAGATTAAGTGAAACACTGGAAGTGGATAGTAGCGTTGTTGAAAGGATTTTATTCCATTGGATTTCCTCAGTAAGTTGAAATTAAAGCGATCTATGGGATGTAGGCTACTAAAATGTCTTTGTGCAAGGAAATGAAGGCATTGATTTCTGCCGAAATCAGGTAGAATTTTACACTTGGAATATTTGTTGCTTTGCAGAAATTGTTGATTCAATTAGGGGCTTTGAAGCATCGTGGTTATGTAGCCCCGTGTACTTGGTTCAGGGGCGGATTTAAGGCAAGATCATGGGAGTAGGCGAACACACCGGGGAGTCTAGAGAGTATGGAATACCCCTAGCTTAGAGGGGGGGGAGGGGGTCCGGGGTAGGATAATAAAATTTTGCTAAAACTAGGCCCAAATTAGTGAGTAATAGGACATTTGGTTTTTTTTTTTTTGATATTTTAGAGTAAAAATAAATGTTACCGATCACGGTCGCCGAGAGCAGTAACGCGCTAGCTCGTGTCTCTCTGGCATCGGGAGAGTGTGGGTTTGAATCCCACTTCAGCCGTCCGGAAAATGGTTGTCGTGGTTTCCTTTTTCACCACCAGGCAAATGCCGTGACGGTTACTTTCAATAGGTCCACGACCGATCGACTTCCCTCCAAAATCCCTTCCCTGGTCCTTCCTTAATTAGACCCAAGTTAGCGGTCGCCTGTCACCATCCCCAGTTGTGTCAGCTGACAAAGTGTGTCCAGTTCCCAGACACCATCCTTGCGACGGTAGAGGAATGATCCTTCGCAGAGTCCGTTTTGTGGCTTGGGAAAAATTTGCCATTTTAAGTGAAATATTTATTGTATTCCAAATTATTTTAGTTTTGGTAGTTCTACTATTTAGGCTACTGTCATAGCCAATGCGTGGTTTAAAACCATTTTTTAGAGAACTGTCAAAAATGTGTAGTATTCTTCCAAATATACATACATTTTCATTTGAGACTGTTTTACCTTTCAACGTCCAGTCCAGTCTGCAAGCCTCTGTTTGCGAACAAGTCGCCTCCGTGATTCCCTATTGGCAGTTAGCAATGCGGCTCCCTCTGCTTCTACATCTCTGACTTCGAAATCGTTCAATACTGAAACTAACCATCGCCTCACAGTTCTACCTCTGCTTCTGTTATCCTCAACAGCCGAACACTCATAATAGTAGGTTATCGTAAAATGTGAATTTTGATATAGGCTAGGGTATTTAAGTGTGAAAGAATTTGGCTAAAGCCACTGTTTCCGTCTGTTTTTAATGTATAACAGCAAGATGAATTGTTCACTCCTTAAATCCACCCCTGGCTTGGTGCGTGTGGAAACTGATGAGATATATTTCGTTATGATGGCTGTACCGTTGCCAGGATTTTGGTAGGAGGTGGCTGTGGCCTTGAGATATGTACGAGTGAAAGTGGGAAACCACGAAATACCATTTCTAGGATGGTTGGGGTTGGAATGGAACCACCTGTTCTCATTTCTGCCTCTTAGGGGTTGAGTGAATCACACCCCTCAGACCAGAATTACATTTCTTGGTAGAGCAGAGAATCGAACACGGACCTCCGCAGTAACAGCCCCAGAATACTAGCCACTACGCCACGAGGTGGACCTTTAGAAATCTAAGTGAATGGAACTTACTTTCCAGTAAAATTCTTCCTGGCAGACCAAGGTTGTGAAACAATATGTCAAGGTAGTTTACACTATAATTATTTTATTGATTGAGACTGAATGTTCGCTTTCCAGAAGATATTTCCACTTAGAGATACTGGCCCTTCTTTAATTGCATTATTACATTGGTTACGAATGAATGCGCTTCTCATGTTTGGACATGTCTAATGATGTGACAATGTATAATTGATGATGATGATGATGATAATTGTTGTTTTAAGGGGCCTAACATCTAGGTTATCGGCCCCTGATGGTTTGGGGGATGTATAATTGAGATCCTTCGGAAATGGATCAATGTTTATTTGTTTTCATATAATTTAAGACCTGGTCAAGAACGGGGGGAGAGAGAAGGTAGCGTAATGATGAAATGTACTCTGTACGTTGCCAAAATGAACTAGGAGGGCGAGGGGATTCGAAGGCCATTTACCTAGAAGCAGTTTCAAGTAGGCAGTGTTCAGGCGTTAAACGAAGATTTTTTTAAATGTATAAGGACATAGTCCTTGCAGAGGGAGGATGACGCACTGGCTTTAACCGGACGGTCGAGGTTCGAATTCCGGTGACAGCACGCTAAATATTTCACATGGAAGATCACGTGGCGTTAGGAAGGGAATCCGACCTTATATCCCCGGCCAAAACAATTGGCTAGTGACCTCAATTTATTGGGATAACCTCTCCAAAATTATAGCGATAAAGTGTGTTTCTTAGAAGTTATGTAAATGTTCTCCAATACATATAATAATAATAATAATAATTCAACTTTGACAAGAGGTTGAGGCATGAAAAAAAAGGGCGGGGGGAGGGGGGGTGTAGGAGTAAATAGTGCGGTATACCAAGAAAGGTGACCACCAGTCGCCACTGGTACCAGTCAGTCAGAGAACAAGAACACGAAGTACAGAGAGAAAGAAAGACGAAAAAGTATCAAGATAATGCTATGGAATATAGAAGGTTTAAAAAATGCAACAAGTATGGCACCAACAGACTGCCTGGAATGATTCGACGTAATAATACTAACGGAAACTTTCTTCATGGCTCAATGGCAGCATGCGAAATACTATAGTACACATCTGCATGCGAAGCAAGGAGGAAAAGGTAGACCGAAAGGAGGAATAACCGTTCTCCTCAAGCCGTGGCTCATCCCAATAATCTTGACCATCAAGGAAGATCACACCACGCTAATTGAGACGAAATATATTACAATTATTTCGGCTTACTTTCAACCGAATACAACTGTTATCGATATAATAGATGAGTTAGGCCAACTAATCCAAGTAGGACAAACCTCTAATAATCGCAGGAGACCTAAATTGCAGGCTTGATATAGAAAACTACAAAACTAAACTAGTCATGGAACAGTTGCATGAAGAAGGCCTCCGTCTATTAAACAATAGCACTGTACCAACATATATTGGCCACAATGGCAAAAGTACAGTAAATATCGCATTGATAAGAGGCCAAATAAAAGGAGAAATACCCTCTCTATGGACAGCACATCACACACCGTAACGAAAACATATACCAATGGAAATAAAGCTTCAAGGAGAATGGAAAGAAATACAAATCGAAGTAAAATAACAACTCTCGAGGAAAATAGACGTCCGGAAAGTAGAAGAACAATCCGAACAGATAGAACAAATAGAATCATTAATAGAAGACTCAAGATTGGAGGAAGCAGTGCAAGCTAGAGAAGAACTTCTAACACAAGCCCTAGGATGAAGAGAAAAGCAAAACAATGGTTCGACCAGGAATACTATCTGTCAAGGAAAGAGGTACTGGACAGCCTACACCAGCTAAGATTCAACATTGCGAATCATACACTCAGCCAAGAGTACAACAAGAAGAGAAGTTGTTACACGCAGCTACTAAGAGAGAAGAAGAGGATGTATTGGGAAGAAGAAGGCAAACGAATAGTAGAAGAAGCTACAGGAGATCCATATATTGCAAGTGCAGACGCACTATATACACATGGAAGAATGGAAATCTCACTTCAGTAGCATTCTTAACAGAGAAGAAATAAAAGATACACCAAAACCCACACAGGAATAATAAATAATAAAATAATAATGTTATTGGTTTTACGTCCCTTTTAACTACCCTGGCTTTTAGAGACGCCGGGGTGCCGGAATTTTGCCCCGAAGGGGATATTTAACGTGCCAGTAAATGTACTGACACGGCTCCCTCGCATTTGAGCACCCTCAAATGCCAGCTGACTGCGCCAGGTTTCGAACCTGCAACCTTGGGTTCAGCAAGCGAGAACGTTACCCCTGAGCCACGCAGCCAGACACCCACACAGAAGAACGGCCTGCAATTGCCAATGGAATGGTGAGATAGTGAGATCCGCATCATCGCAGTACCAGACGGGCTATACAGTGAATATATGAAGGACACTTTCCACCTACTAGTACCTATTTGGACGAAACTGTATAATAAATGCGTAGAGACAGCATCAATAATCAAAATCTACTATATAAAGCTCAAATACCACTCACTGACTGACTCACTCATCCATTCATCACGAAATCTCAGAAACCACCGAACGGATTGGAATGCCATTTGGTATCCAGCTTCCTCAAGGGCCGCGAACGCCCACTAAGAAAGGATTTTTGGATATTCAGGTTCTAAAGGGGTGTTAAGGGGGTAGACCTGCATTTCATTGAATAGCAATATCTCCCGATTGGTTTCATTGGGGGATGTGATACTCGGCATATAAACTCATCATTAAAATAAGAAGACACGTGTCTGAGGGGTTTTCGATGTGGTGTATATTATGAGGTGAAAGGGGTGAAAAGTGGGGGATGAAGGATTCCTAACGGAGCGTGTATCTCTTAAACGACATAGGCGAGGAGTTTGGAACTCAGCCGAAAGAAATCAGCATAAAAAATAACTAAACAGGTGTTTGACAGTTTTTTCATAAATCCAATTTAAGGGCCCCATGGGGAGGGGTGAAATTATGGGGGGAGGGGGGATAACGTAATATGTCTGAGTGTAAAATTATACATGGCCTATGTTGTAGACAATAACACATTACATCTTTTTTGTCTCTTGCTATTTCATCATACGACGAATACTTAGGGAGTTATTAATGATTTTGTACTTTTTGACCGGAATTTTCTAAGCCCCAGGAATGACTTAAAAATTGATTCGAATGAAATTTAAAAAAAATAGTTTTTTTTAATACTTTTATTATATTTTCACGTCTTTTAGGGTCCGAAACCAAAATGATATTTTAATGTCTTTTTTCGTCCCATGCATTTTTGGTTTCAGGTGATAGAATTATTTTCCACTAGGACCCATGCTTATCTAACTATATAACTAATGTTATAACGGGATTCCAAATCTTATTGCGGGCGAAGCCGCGGGTAACAGGGTAAAAGGAAAAGGAGATCCCAAAGACCCCAATAAATACAGAGGCATTTTAAAATATTTACAAAAATATAGAAGAATCAACCTGAGAGGAGACCTTGTGTCTCTGGGCAAATGGGAGTGAAATGCGTCGTTGCTAGTCATCTGCAACATTAATATATTGGATTCAGCAAGAGAATCCAACTAGCCTCTTTCACTCCAACTCCAGCACATAACCTACTAGAGGTGCCCTGTTAAACCGAGCAACCCATTGAAAGGTTGGGTAACCAATCCTAGCGGGAAACTGGGTCGGTGAGCCGATCAGTGCTGGGAGCTCCAAGGCTCACAACCTTGGCAGTATCCTTGTCAGTGTGAAACATCACTTGCCTAAGTCAACAGTCTTTCAACTGTTAAAAGCATGGAGGAAAGTTCAGCAAATGCTACTACCCCAGGTGGTAACCAATCCACCATCACTTCGAGTGACGCATGCAAGCCTTCGGAATCTGGGGAGCTTGCACCGAAATGCTTGGAGGTATCGGAGACTCCACGAAAGATACAGCATAGAGCCAAGAATTTCTTTGCTACCTTTAACACAAATTCTCTCCGGAAGGTTGGAAAATTAAAACAACTCACGGATGCTCTAACTCAACATCAGATCCAAATTGCGGCAGTTCAGGAAACACGATTTACTGATGAGCATGCCTTTTTGAATCTGAAGACTACAGAATCTTCAAGTGTAAGCCAGGTAAACGTGTTATAGAAACTGTTCCCCAACTCGGTACTGGATTTGTAGTCAACAAGAAGATTCTAGACTCCATCACAAATTTCACTTCTGTAAGCAGTCGAGTCTCGAACCTTTCCTTTCGAAGTACAAATAAAATGTCTACTATTGTGAATGTCCATGCACCGATCAACGTAGCGAACAAGAAAGACCCGGAAGGAACTGATCGATTCTGGGAAGAACTTGAAGACATTTTATCGAAGATTCCAGACAAACATAATATCATTTTACTTGGGGATTTCAATGCCCAGGTAGGCAAAGAAAGAAAATTTCGAAACATTGTTGGAAATTACTCCGCTCATCACAGAACGAATCGTAATGGAGAACTGGCTAATAGAGCTATGTAGGGCCTTCAACCTGGTAATGAAATCCACTGCTTTCAAACATCTGCCCAAGAAACAAAAGACCTGGAAATCCCCAAATCCCAGTCTTGGCGAATTCCAGATTGATCACGTCGCAATTGCACGGAAAGCTCAAAGAGAAATTCAGAATGTGAAAGTTCTACGAAATGCAAAACTGGACTCGGATCATTATCTATCTAAAATTAAAATCAAACTCCTCCCGAGAAACACATGGAGGTTCCGAGCCAAAAAGACTGAAAGATATGATGTTGAAAAACTGGCGTCCAGTAATGAGTTTACACGAAAACTACAAACTGTGGATGCCGAGGACTGGGAACAACTGCGAGAGGCGCTGGTTGAGACAGCAAAAGAGATCGTCCTACTAACTAAAACGAGGAAGCATGCTTGGTGGAACAGTGAATGTGACGCAGTAATAAGGAAGAGACAGCATGCCTGGCAGAAATGGAATTCGCAACAAAATCAAGTCAACTGGACAGACTTCTTGAATGAGAGAACGAGTGCAGCAAAAACCATCCGCAATGCTAAACGTGCCTAGACAACAAAACCAGAGCGATCATCCAACAGACTCTCACCAACACCACTTCAAAAGTTAAGTTTAGAGGCGAGATTTCCAATGCCTTCGAGATAAGGACAGGAGTTCGACAGGGAGATGGTCTCTCGCCTCTACTATTCAACTGCGTTCTTGAGAAAGTTATCCGTGAGTGGCGCAAAACAATGAGTGATGAAGGAGTCCAAAATGGAATCAGACTTGGTCACAAGAATAAGAACCTATCAATTGACTGTCTAGCCTTTGCAGATGACCTTGCGATTTTTGCAGATTCGTTGGATACGGCCAGGAAACAGATCAACCAGCTTCAAACACAAGCTGCAAAGGCGGGCCTCCTGATCTCTTTCGAGAAAACAGAATTTATTACTAACATCAAAACTGCTCCAAAACATATTGAAGTGAATCATGGGAAAATCAAGCGGGTTGTGAAATTTAAGTATCTTGGGGAATGGATAGACCCTACAATGTCCGAAAACGAGGCTTTTGCGTCACGCTTGAATAAAATTGAAATGGCTTACCATCTAACTAAGAATGTGTACAACAAAAGATCTATATCCCTGAATGCAAAACTGAAGCATTACTGCACGGTGATCCGGCCAGAAGCTTTGTATGCAGCGGAATATCTCTCCATGAATAGAAAAGGCATAATGGACAAACTGGAGACCAAGGAAAGGAAGATATTCAGGAAAATCCTGGGTCCAGTCAAAGAACACGGCGAGTTCCGAAGACGCCACAACCACGAGTTGTACACTCACGTAGAGAAAATAACGGACGTGATGAGGAAAAGGAGGATTTCTTTTTATGGACATATAACCCGAATGAAATCAACACGGCTATCCAACAGAATTTTTGCTTTTCTCCGTGAGAAAAAGACAAAGGGGGCCTGGTTCATTGAAGTAGAGAAAGATCAACTGGGATTACACATGAAGATATCCAGGTATACAATTTTCATAAGAAAATATGCATTGTCCGTTGAGCCATAATATATTTAAACACAAATAGTGCTAAATGTTCCGGCATAACTCAACAAGATGACAGTGTTTCGCCCCGGTGTGCTATTGGGCTCTTCAGTTGGTTAAAGCACACCTCACCAAGACACTGTCTAGTGCACACTGGGAAGGCCATTGCAAGACGTATTTGATACATGTGTATCCGCGTCACGGCACTAGACAGTGTCTTGGTGAGGTGTGCTTTAACCAACTGAAGAGCCCAATAGCACACCGGGGCGAAACACTGTCATCTTGTTGAGTTATGCCGGAACATTTAGCACTATTTGTGTTTAAATATATTATGGCTCAACGGACAATGCATATTTTCTTATGAAAATTGTATATTCAATGCCAAGGTAAGGTTATAATTGCTTTGGAATGGAGTTTCGACTCCCATAGTGCACTGGCTTGCTCGTGACGCGGATACACATGTATCAAATACGTCTTGCAATGGCCTTCCCAGTGTGCACTAGACAGTGTCTTGGTGAGGTGTGCTTTAACCAACTGAAGAGCCCAATAGCACACCGGGGCGAAACACTGTCATCTTGTTGAGTTATGCCGGAACATTTAGCACTATTTGTGTTTAAATAAGATATCCAGGAGCATGGCCCACTTAGGGATAAACTTCAGAAACATCGGAGTTTTCAACTTAAGCCGAAGCTAAAAACCGGGAAGGCGTGGACAACAGAGAGAAAGGTGCAACATCGATTGCGAATGAAGGAGTACTGGGCTAATATTAAAATGCAGAAAAAAAACAGTTGACATGACGTGGTCCTTAGTTGGCCGTAACGAAGGAAGAAGAAGAAATGAGAGAATAAAAGAAACAATCAATGAACATCTTCCAGAAAATCAATTAGGGTTTAGAAAAGGTGGATCGGCTCTAACTGAAATAGAACTGCTGTTAAATGACATCTGGGAAGCCCATAACAGAATGGAAAGGTTTTACGCCATTTTCATAGATTTCACTAAGGCTTTTGACTTGGTAAACAGGAATTTGGTGATAAAGAAACTAGAAGAGACTCTACGCAAGAACAATATATGGATGAGAAGTATAGGCTCCACACTAAAATGGAACAAAGTAAGAGTCTCGGACAATCTTTCAGTCTCAGAGCCGATACTCCAAACAAACGGAGTACTGCAGGGAGATCCACTAAGCCCTCTACTATTCATTCTAGCAGCAGAAAATCTAATGCGAATAACCCAAAGAGAGAACATTGTAGCATACTCGTACGCCGACGATATAGTGGTTGGATCAACAGACATCATTGAACTTCAGGACACTATGAATGATATAGAGAAATGGTGCACCAAGCATGAGTTCGAGATCAACATATCTAAGACAAAAATGATGGTCTTTAGACCAGGAGGAAAGGCTCCAGCATTGGCAGAAATCAGCAACAAAAAGACGACAATAAACATCGTAAAAGATTTTAAATATCTAGGCATCACGCTGCAAGCAAGCGCTAAATTTTTCACGAAGCATATAACTGAGAAAGCAATGCATGAGATCGGCTACATTAAATCCCTCAACTTAGGGGCGTGATGGTGCAGCGGTTAAGCTGTATGCCTCTCACCAAGGTGGACCGGGTTCGATTCCCGGTCAATGCATGGGAGATTTTCGAAGTGAAATGCCATGTCCCGTGGTTCGGATTCCACGTAGAAAGGAGGTCCCGTGCCTCATAATCTAGCGATTAACGGTCACGTTAAACTACAAGCTTGCTTGCTTTGCTTAGAAACAGCAATGATGCTCTTCAAGAGTTAAATTAATGCCCATGGGATAGAAGCCATGTGGTCGCATCTTACCAAAAAGAACTTATCCGTATTAGAACGGGTAAAAGCATTATACATCAAAAGAGCACTAGGAGAGACAAAGACTACACGTTCCAGACTAGTCTACCTCCTCGCAAGAGAAACATTCCTTATCGAGGACTTAAGGACACTTTTGACTCTTCTCAGCACTCGAGCCTCGGAAAATCTTTTATCAACATTAAAAGCAAAAAGAGAAGAACCCCCAGAGTTTTATGTGACGAGGGGCATGGTAGATTGGACATGGACCACATCCAGCTTTGAGATGAGGCACGTGTTTACCAGAATGGCGGTACACGGATTCCATCATCTCATCTGTGTGAACACATCATACCATGAGCCAGCTGAGACGTGTAAGTGCAACTTATGCGGACAAACATGTGAACGCTACCACATCGAATTGTGCAAAAAAAGAACCCAATCAATTACAGAATATGCAAACCAAGGCACCAGAACGCAAACTTGAAATTACTTGAATAATTTGTATTTTATGGCCATTTGGCTGCAATAAAAGTATTATTATTATTTGAACGGTGAATTAAAAGAGGAACTATATATGGATCAGTCACAGGGTTTTGAGGAACCAGGTCAAGAGAGCAAAGTTCTGAAATTGCAGAAAAGTTTATGGTTTAAAGCAATCGGCACCCGTTTGGAACAAGACGGCTACAGAGACATTATCCAAGTTAGGCTTTCAACAAGGAAATGCAGATCGGTGTCTTTATTTAAGAAAGGAAGAAGATGGAAGCATCACTTACATTCTGTTGTATGTCGATGATATGCTGGTCTGCAAACTTAACTGATAAAGTTGGTAGAGAATTGCAAAATTATTTTGACATCAAAGACTTGGGTGATGTTAGTTACTATTTGGGAATTCAAGTGGAACGACAGAAAAAAGGAACATTTTTTCTAAACCAAAGGTTAAAGATCGCAGCATTGTTGGAGGATCATGGCTTATCAGAGCCCAAACCAGCTGCGACTCCAATGGAAACCAATTTCTTGTCTGGTGAAGTGACTGCAAGTGCAGAGTCACCAAATAACACTCTGTACAGGAAAGCCATAGGGTCTCTACTATACATAGCCACAGTATCCAGACCAGATATCGCAATCGCAGTGAGTCGACTTAGTTGTCTAGTGGAGAAGCCTACTCAACAGGACGAGTGATGCGGTATCTCGCATTTACAATACACTTCGTTTGGTGACAAGATCAAAAGGAAATATACAAGTGGTTATGCATGGTGTTCGCATTTGCAAATTATTAACTTGTTAATTTTGTAGGTTTTGGTTTGTCAAAAGTCAGACCAGTATTTGATTTCATAACCTCATTTTTCGTCACCATGTGTTCGTGACAATTAATTCTTTATTTCACTTTCTTGTTTAATTCAATCATATTCAAAATTATTTTCATACTCACCTGTTGTGTTACAATATATATCTTGCCTTTAAGACATTTTTCCAAGTGTTAATAGGTCACCTTTATCATACCTCGTGGCATTCTGTCTTCCTGCTGATCTCAGTATAGTACGCTCTCATTGGCCGTCTCCATGACGTAGCCTCTCTCCAGCCACTTACCGCGCTTCTTCCTGCCAACGTGTTTGGGACTCTCCAATGGCCGGACATCGATTTTTCGAGAAGCTTGTTCCGTCTGCTATTTAAGCTGCCGGCAGACCCATCTTCGATGTGTTTTCTCCGTTAGCGACATGCTAGCCACCCGTCTTGAACACCGGACGATAAACTTCAAACTTGGAAAAACTTCACATTTCTACGTCAAGAAGTGTTAAACTTAACCTTCGCCATGTCGTCAAAGACATTTTTCAAAGAATCCAACTTGGATCAAACTTCAACGTGTTACTGCGACACGAACATTAAGATGTCAAGTATACATCTTTGTGTGCTACGGAAATCTATTCCTACTAAGTGAATATTATCACTTCATCTTTGTGATAGCTAGGGTCAGCCTTACTATTCCGCAAGTGTTCTACAACTCCGTCACGTACTTTTGTGAAAGAAACCACAACTGGACATAACCTATGTCTTCTTTGTTCTACGCAAATGTGGATTGTCGCCTGTACTACCTTACAAAGTTAAGTACTAAGATGTACACACATCAAAAAAAGTTTTGCATCACCTCGGTTCCAAGAGTTCCGGAACCTTTAAATACAAAGGGAATAGAGATCAACACAAACAACATTTCAGCTCGTTTTATTGCTCATGAGACCCACACATTGCATGTTGTACCATCATACAGCTAGACTTTCAGCATTTGTGGTCCAGATTGCAGTACACACCACTACCTCTAATACCCAGTAGCACGTCCTCTTGCATTGATGCATGCCTGTATTCGTCGTGGCATACTATCCACAAGTTCATCAAGACACTGTTGGTCCAAATTGTCCCACTCCTCAACGACAATTCGGCGTAAATCTCTCAGAGTGGTTGGTGGGTCAAGACGTCCATAAACAGCCCTTTTCAACATATCCCAGGCATGTTCGATAGGGTTCATGTCTGGCGAACATGCTGGCCACTGTAGTCGAGCGATGTCATTATCTTGAAGGAACGCATTCACAAGATGTGCACGATGAGGTCGAGAATTGTCGTCCATGAAGACAAATGCCTCTCCAATATTCTGCCGATATGGGTGCACTATGGGTCGGAGGATGTCATTCAGGTATCGTAAAGCCGTTTCGGAGCCTTCCATGACCACCAGTGGCGTACGTCGGCCCCACATAATGCCACCCCAAAACATCAGGGAACCACCACCTTGCTGCACTCGCTGGACAGTGTGGGTGCGTTTTTTTTTTAAGCGGAACGCGCAGCGATTCAGCAGTGTCGCGCGCAGCGCGTTCTTTTATTCATGCTGCACTCTCTGCTGCTGGCTGCGATTTACCCCTTCGTGCAGCGTAGTTTTACTTTGCTACTTTGCTTTGCTGCGTTGCTTCGATAATCAAAATGGCTCCAATTGAATACGTTCTTATCCTGCAAGATTTTCTGGAATGTGTGATTTTCTTTAAAGTGTTGTTGTACATGTGTGTATGACCGAATATCAAGTTTGATAAAGTAGGATCAAGCCTACGAAGACGTAGTATTGCTTTGAAAGTCGTAATCACACGAGTATTGAATTGATGATTAAATTTATTTGGTTATGTTCTGTGCTATGTAGGCCAACTATGGTGGAAAACCCTTACTATTATACCATACTCCATAATAAGTCGCAGATTTGTGAATGCATCTTACTTACAGTACGTCGTTACGAAAAAATACTGCATGTTATGTCTTCGGTCTACAAACATTTTCCCCCATTTTTGTTGTTGGTGTACATAGGCCCTACCTCAGCATGGTAACAAATATCTGTACTTGGCCGGGTGGTAACAAATTCTATTAACTTATGTTTCTCATGAAAAATAATATGGACACTAGCCTATTTTCTTTCTCTAAGGTGCATTTTAACTAAGTATACAAATAGTTTCATTTGTCTACCATTCCTCCCACTGTGTGTACTCTACTCATATTCACTCCAATTATACATATTTATTTTGGCCCTGACTGTTATGTGCTGAAGTTCTTGTAATTATGGTATTATGCGATATGAACAAGGATGCCATGACCCACTCAGAATACACTGCCACTAAATTCTGTACTTAACTGTAATAAGAATCATACCAACCTCTTCTCAGTTGTCCTTATGAAGCTCATTGTATGATATTCCAGAGCTGGGAATCAAACAATCTCAATACATACTTCTAGACCACAACAATGGCAAGAAATTTATACAGAAGGGACTCTATCTATGTTTGTGAAAATAATTCCTGGATAAACTCTCGAGTACCATGGTAGCGCTTTTATGTTCCTACAGTTGTAAGGCGAAGGGAAGGGGATTTTGATTTTACTGACTACTTTGTACATTTCATTCATGCGTGGAGTGTAAATGTTAGTGAGAATTCTAAAAACAAAGCATACAGAATTTTTTGTCAGGTCACAATCAGAGTGTAGGCCTGCTGTACTTAGTTTGCGGGACTCAAGCTTCTCAGAGCCGACGCACAACCAATATATTAAATGTCTATAAAATACTCAACTGTGCATGCGCCATGCCAACCCGAGCACTTGGTGCTTGCGCGCCCCGGTGCTTTTCCCTTCCCACCCCTCTTTCTCCACAGTCAGACTTGGATGATGAGCAATGGATCACTGACCTCGCTTTCATGAAATACATCACGGGGTATTTAAATACTCGTTGCAAAGCAAAAATAAATTAATCAGTACTATGTGTGACCGTATTGAAAGTTTCAAATTGCAGCTTGTGCTTTTTAAAAGTCAGCTTCAAGAAGGAAATTGGGACAATTCTCCCAATTTACAAATAAACAACACGACTCTCGCCTCGCTAAGCGCTGCTACTACAAGTTCCTCTCTTACAGCAGAGCACCGTGCTTTTCCAGTTGCCGGCCAGTGCTCGCTAAGCACCTGAGTTGGCGAGGCCTGGGTTATGGAATACTCAATTGCCCGTGTGTTTTAAGGGGTGGAACTACGAGGTCATCTGCCCCTCTTAACACAGATTAATGAATACAAATTTGGAATTGAATTTAAAATTTAGAGGTGGACACCTAAATTTGAAAAGACCTAAATTTAATAAAACAAAATATTAAATAAAAATAATAATTATAAAAATAAACAAAAATTATGAAAAAACAAAAAATTATCATTCAAAAACGAACAAGTCGTTGAGTCAATATTCACTGGAAAATTTAGATTGCTGGCCCTAACCCACTCTGGCTTATAAAGCGGATAACGCGATCAACAGCCACCGCGTCATCGGCTAATATAAGTTTGAGTGTCATCTGCAAACCAAGGTTTCTTCGTAAGTCAGTAAGATCCACACACTCGGTTAAAATGTGGGCCACGATGTAGTTCCCTTGATCGTTCTCAGTTTACTGGGCAGTGGGTCAGCTATCCACTGACTCTCCCAAAATACCAGAACTTGTAGGCGTAACTGAGAGCGAATATCTCTAGCGGGTACCTCCATTGTTCGAGGTGGTAGTGATCCCGCCTCTTTTGCAGCTTGATCCGCTAACTCATTTCCCGCAATTCCCATGTGGCTTGGAAGCCACAGAAAGGTGATTCGAGTGTCAGCGTGACACAGCCCGGCTAGTAGGTCGTGGATTCGCTGCACTAGGGGGTGTTGCAGGAATCAAGTAGCAATTGACTGCAACGAACTCAAAGAGTCGGTGCACACGAGAAAGTGGATTCATGCATCCTGTAGTGCAAACTGCAGAGCTTCATAGATGGCAACGAGCTCCGCAGTAAACACACTACAGGCCTCTGGCAAAGAGATCTTGGTATTTGCACCATCAATAACGTAAGCACAACCCACTTTCTCATCCACCTTCGACCGAGTTTTGTCCCTCTGAGCAATGGTAAGTGAAACAGAGGGTGGCTAATTATAGCACTTACTTAGTCATCGGATATACCCACGCAGGCAAGCGCAGGTATAAAGCTTTTTTTTTTTTTTTGTGGTAACAATAATTGAGGGTATTTCCATGACTGGCTTCTCTCACTTCTCATTCTCGTACAACCCAACCGAAAGCAAATAGGGAAATAACAAGAAACGTGAAAGACTCAGTTCTTAGTAAGAACTAAAAATCCAGTTCAACATTGTATTCTAAAATCTATCCGCAAATTTACTCTAAATATTATCCGCTATCCGCACAGTCGTGCAAACTATATTCGCAAGGCGAACGGTTTTGATATCGTGCCAGGAGATGGCAGTTGGGATTGAACTGCAGATGTCTTCCCGCTCACTGCGCATCGCACATTCCAAAAACATTAAGTTGGCCACTACTTGCTTCACTCACACAGCACATTCCTTTTTCACTGGCTGCGAGTCATCTGCTGTGATAACCATTGGCATGCGGGAAGCCGATATATTTAGGTTTAGAATAAGCGGGCCGCGCATACGTACTGCAAGACCCCCACACACCCCGTCACAGTGTGTTGAACTTCCATCTCCTGGTGCGATGACAATAGTAGAGCAGACGCAAGAAGAGCTTGCCGAAACTCAACGATGAGCAGAGACCAATATCAATTGGCGTATTTCAATGCTCATTGCGGGGCTCCTGTGTGTCCCCCGAATGCTGATTACTGGGCTCACTGCTCACTCCATTCTTCAACAATGCGGCTCGCTCCAAGACACGGTCTACAGCTTTAAACCAAGCGTAGAGTGCAGGAGGCATCACACGTGTGTATTATTACTATTTTATGTATATTACGTAGCTGAAAGTGTGTTTGTTGAATACCTGAAGCCTTGAAATTTGTGTATAATATTCAGTGTACCACAATGCCACCGTTTCGCTTTAAATTAGGGAGTGCCAAAACTTTACACAGTCGAACTAGTGAAGTTATTTATAATGTGTATAAATTCATGAAAAAGGAAACACATCTCGCTGGGAACTTATACGCAATTCAAAATAAAGTGGCTGAAGCATCAGGTGTGTCAGAAAGGTCGGTGCGGAATATAATACAAGGCGCCAAAAGAATTGAAAGTGGTGAAGTGGATTCATTTTCAACGCCTGGAAAGAGAAGACCAAAATCTGCCAAGAAGTGTAAGTTAGACGATTTTGATAAATGCGTGGTAAGGCATACGATTCATAATTTTCACTATAGCAAAGGTGAGAGGCCAACGCTGGAAAAGATCCGTAGGAAACTGGTTGATGTTATAAATTTTAAAGGTGGCGTACGAACATTAAGCAAGATAGTTCGAGGCCTAGGCTTCAGATGGAGGAAGACAGAAGACATGCATAGAATACTTATGGAGAAGCCTGACATAACGCATGCTGTACTTACAGAGCATAAGGCGGTACCGACAACAAGGTAGGCCTATTGTTTACACTGATGAGACATATTTGCATAGTTCGCACACTAAGCCAAGTGCATGGAGTGACGGTTCTCTTCATGGACTGAAGTCGCCTATCTCGAAAGGACAAAGATTAATAGCGGTATATGCCGGTTCTGATGCATGTTTCTTTCCAAATGCTTTGTTGGTTTTCAAAATCCAACAAAAGAACTGGGGACTATCACGATGAGATGAACTATAGAAATAACGAAAAATATCTGACAGAAAAATTAATTCCCAATTTGCCAACAAATTCTGTAGTCGTGATTGACAATGCCTCGTACCATAATGTCCAATGTGAGTGCGTACCCACATCATCATCCCGAAAAACAGTTATGCAGGATTGGTTGACCGATAAGGATATTCCATTTTCTACAGAGATGATAAAACCTCAACTGTACGCTTTGATTAAATCCCATAAACCACGTTATGAGACGTATCAAATTGATACACTGCTTGCTACCTATGGACACACGATCTTGCGTCTACCATCGTACCACCCCGACTTGAATCCCATCTAAATGATTTGGGCTCATGTTGAAAATTATGTAGCTGGACAGGTGGTGGTGGGGATGAATGTTTTAAGAAGTGTAACATCGAGGCCCCCTTTCCTGTTGGCGTCGAGTTAGGCTATAGAAGGAAGAATTTCGACTCTTTAAAAAAATTGGGGTGGTGAGTAAAGAGAAAGGCCATGACAGACTCCCTAGGCTTCGAAAGTCTGAAGAAAATGAGAGATGACCAAGGGAGTTGTAGTTATTATTTAAAGGGGTGGAACAATGAGGTCTTCTGCCCCATTGATCCAAGGAGATCGCCAGGAAGATGAAAGAGGAGCCTGGCACAAGTAGATGCACCATACTGCATAATTCAGAAGATTTTAGGCATTGGAAAGTCTGCCCCTTCAAGGTTGACATATGTATAAACTAAGGAGGACTACTTCATCGACGACATCAAAATACAGTTTTACCTACCTAACACCAAAGCCTATGAGAATGCACGCCGAACCTTAAATGAGAAACGAAATGCCATTTGGTCCAACTTTTACTCCACAGATGCCATAATGACGGAAGAGTGGAAACAAACTAATTACGAACTACGACACGTAATAACACGTTACGCCACCCATGGATTTCACCATAGATTCTGCAAAACCAAGAATTTGCACCAACCAAATGAAGACTGTATGTGACCTGTGCAACGATCATTGTGAAAGGTACCACACACAAAACTGCAAAATGAGGACAACCTCAATAATAAGACTGGCATTAGCATAATTGATCATATGTTCAAATATGTATTTGCACATTGTGCGCTTTTCTTTTAATAATAATTCAGAAGAGGCTATACACTGCCCCACAAGTGACTATCCTGGGGAAATCATTAGTGACATGCACAGGCTATTGGTGTAGCATATAATATTGCACAATGATAGGCCTACATTTCCATTTCCATTGGCAGCATCTCAGTTGGTTAGTTAGGAAATATTTATAAGAAGGCAAAAGGAGTCAAGAGCTAGGTCGTCCCATTTTGCAATTTTTAAATCCAAGTTACCTTGCCACATAAAAGTTATGCTGATTATTATAGATATGGTAACCTTAAGTTCTGAAATATTTATCTAACGCTACTTCATTCGTAAAATGATCATTTTGAATGCGACTTTAATGGCTAAGCCAAGGGCATTACTTCGTGGAAGGCAACTCGAATGACATGGGCTAGGCCTAACCTAAAAATTACAAGCAATGTGAAATCCTAGTGTAGGCCTACGGTAATTAACAAAATTGTTTATTGAGCGATATAACTATGCATTCATCATAACTTTGGTCTTCTAGTAGACGCATAATATTCAGTGTACCGCAATGCCACCGTTTCGCTTTAAATTAGGGAGTGCCGAAACTTTACACAGTCGAACTAGGAAATTTATTTATAATAATGGAAACACGTCTCGCTGGGAACATATGCGCAATTCAAAGTAAATTATAAATAATTTAATTACATTAAATTTATTTCGAAATAATGACTGAAACACGTTTTAAACGACCGCCAATTCGCGCCATCTTTACCGTTTTTATTTACAGGTAGTTGTGATGTAGCGATTTACTTCCCCTTGATGCAGCGCTGCAATTTCTCGCTTAAAAAAAACGCGGCCTGTGTCTAAGACGTTCAGCCTGACCAGGGTGCCTCCAAACACGTCTCCGACGATTGTCTGGTTGAAGGCATATGCGACACTCATCGGTGAAGAGAACGTGATGCCAATTCCGTGGGGTCCATTCAGCATGTTGTTGGGCCCATCTGTACCGCGCTGCATGGTGTCGGGGTTGCAAAGCTGGACCTCGCCATGGACGTCGGGAGTGAAGTTGCGCATCATGCAGCCTATTGCGCACAGTTTGAGTTGAAACACGACGTCCTGTGGCTGAACGAAACGCATTATTCAACATGGTGGCATTGCTGTCAGGGTTCCTCCGAGCGGCAATCCGTAAGTAGCGGTCATCCACTACAGTAGTAGCCCTTGGGCGGCCTGAGCGAGGCCTGTCATCGACAGTTCCTGTATCTCTGTACCTCCTCCATGTCCGAACAACATCGCTTTGGTTCACTCTGAGACGCCTGGAAACTTCCCTTGTTGAGAGCCCTTCTTGACACAAAGTAACAATGCGGACGCGATCGAACTGCGGTATTGACCTTCTAGGCATGGTAGAACTACAGACAACATGAGCAGCGTACCTTCGTCCTGGTGGAATGACCCCCTCCGTCTAATAGGCCCTGCTCATGCATGGTTGTTTACATCTTTGAGCAGTTTTAGTGACATCTATGAACAGTCAAAGGGACTGTATCTTTGATACAATATACACAGTCAACGTCTATATGCCGGAGATCTGGGAACCGAGGTGATGCAAAACTTTTTTTGATGTGTGTATTATGTATTTCATACTTTGTCATGTTTATTCTAAAGCGGACCTGCATCTGTCATTGCACTGTTCTTGTGCACTACTTATTTTATGGTTCAAGTTCAGGTTATAGGCTTATTTGCCTACCTGTTTCTGCCATCTCAACTTCTCAGTAAATCGTGCATGCAGATCACGCTTTCGGTGTCTGCCATCGCATTTATTTTGCAAGTTATTCTGTTGCATAATAATTCTCTTTCAAGGGTACGACAGGATTTGCTCCCTGTCAGCCATTTAAAAGCTGTGTCACTAGTTCTCTTTTTTGCAAAAGCAACTTAATTCTTGCTTTCAAGCATGTACCTGTGCTTAAGACTGTAAATTTAATTTAGTTGTGTTTAAGGCGCTAACCTTGTTTCAATGTTCATTGCTAGCGCAATCATAACTTTGTAAAGAAAATTGTTAACTTGTTTGAATGTTATACTGAATATATACACTCACCAGCAATAAAAGCGAAACACTACGAATTTCCGACTAAACACAATGTATGACCGTTCCAAACCTTCATCATCATCTTCATTTCCCGTTTCCAGCTTCCTGGGTCGGGTTGTGAATTAAGGACCTCCAACGTTTCCTGTCTCTCCACCACTCCTCTCCTGTTTTTAGTACTTCTTCAGGTTTTCCTCCTCTCTTCTCTACACACTCCCACACTGTATATGCCCATCTTTTTCGGGGCCTTCCTCGTGGTCTCTTCCCTGTCATCTTTTCACCTTGTATTAACCAAATACTATGGCATCACAACAATATGGCAATGTATCATAAGTGAATTACCTTAATTAGTACAATATTTGAAAAACATTATTGATGAAGACAATCATAACAGTGCACAAACACGAATTAGGAAATGTCGAAACCTGGAATCCATCGTACTGTAACACTGTATGATTACGAATATTGTAGACAAACCGTAATGTCCACAAAAATACGTGGCACGAGAATTCACAGCAATAAACCTTAAGACAGCTGTTTGTGGTTATTCTTGTCCAAAGGAGGGAAACTGTAACATTAGTGTTGTGAATGTCACGATCAACAATGTTTATCAATATTATTGCACTGAAACTTCTCAAATGAGCTAATTAACTCATGTTTAACTCACGACACATTGCCATGTCGCTGCAAAGTTAAAACATTCAATTTATGCCAGGTATGAAACGGACAAACATTGCGTTTAGTCCGAGATTCGTAGTGTTTCGCTTTTTATGCCGGTGAGTGTATATATGTTAAAGCTACTTGCTCTCTCTTTTTTTGTCTTTGCTCTTTTCACGTTAAATCCCATGTACCTTAAAGCTCAACCTTTACTGATTCTGAACTCACTCAGAATTCTTTCTGAAAATGGAGACTTTTAATTGGTCGATCCAATGGTGTTCTAATTACACCACATGGTGTCCACAGAATTTTCAATGTCAATTTTCCTGACTTCTCCTGACCATTTTTCAACAAAATTCCTGACTCGCGAAGTCATCGTAACATCGGAAAATAAGTTTATTGAGCAATATATATATATATATATATATATATATATCTTTTTTATTTGCAGCCTCCAACATCCCCATATCTGCCCAACGCTCGCCTCATTATTCATTTAAAATACAAAATAAATTATAATGCAATAATACACAAATCAAAGTACTTAATAACCTAAACTATAGTGATGGGGTCACCACATCTCTACGCCAACGCCAAAAAAGTGTACAAATATAGGTAAAGAGGTTTTTACTATGATGTACTGTAAAAATGGAAACTTACCATAATGCCCAGTGAGTTATTGCTTTTTATCTTCAGAGATTAGTTGAACTAGTTACATCAAAATATGGCCGTAAAACACAAAATACTGTATGGTTAATATAAAATTCCTGATTTTCTAATACTTTTTGGCATTTTTTCCTGACTAATGCCACTTTTTCCTGACCAAAAACAAAATTCCTGACTTTTCCTGCCTGTGGACACCATGTATTTCTTCCTTGGCGAAGGAGTTGTAGCATGGTCAAGCTGGAAGCAAACGTCAGTTGCCATGTCGTCTACGTAGGCGGAATACATTACAGCATCATCTGCCAGTCGGGAGCTGCTGTGGCTTAGACAATTACTTATAAATAAAATAAATAACCCCTGGCACTACTGCCCATGAAGGGCCTAGGCCTACCAAGCGACCGCTGCCCAGCCATTTGGCCTGCAGATATTGGGTGACACGGGATCAGCGCATCGGGTCCCCTCGGCCGTTAATCTTGGTTTTCGTGATCGGGGTGCTGCCTCACTGTCAGGCAGCTACTCAATTGTCCTCACGAGGCTGAGTGCACCCCGTTCCAGCCCTCACGTCAGTTTCTAAAGTCCCTGACGGAGCCGGGAATCGAACCCGGGGCCTCCGTGTGAGAGGCAGGCGCACTACCCCAACACCACGGGGCCGGCGACAATTACTTACGGACATGAGTTTACCGATTGTCGGTCCTACAACCATGCATGAAGATAACCAAGGTTGTATTAAATTAATTGAGTCAACAAGATGCTGGCAGATGTATTCACGAAGCCTTCGGCTAGAGAACCATTCCAGAACATTGTGGAACAACTGGGTCTACAATGATATGAACCTATGACAGCGAGAAGGGTGTTGGAGAGGACTTGCCACAAGGTTCGGATACTCCAAGCTGGGTGCTGAGAGCGCTGGCATAGCCTAATGACCATGGATTGCAAGGCAGTGTCTAGTCTTGTGTTTACACTCTATGGAAACGAACTCTACCATCTCCCAAGCTGGTAGACATAAGAGCACATGTCTTATTGTTATAATGTAGGCTAGTGTATTAAACTAAAAAAAAAAGCCCTCAAGCGTTACCGATCGTTGTTATTTATCATAAGCTGCTATTTCATCACTTTCATTTATGACTCTCTCTCAGTCACCGTCATATCAATCATTCCTCTTCTTGTGCACTTCAAACCCAAGTTTAGTGGCTGCGATGCTCGTCATAGACGTTTTTATTTTCATCCAGTGTGTTTCAATGTTCGCGTCCTTATCTTCTCCCAAGCCCCTCTTTGCCTCGCTCATTCCCTTCTGGAATTCCTCCCTCACCACCTGATCCTGTATTAATAGCATCACGTTGTATTTTCTCTCTTGTTTCCTTTTCTGTTTGACCACGGATCGTAGCGAACGTGGAAGAATGGATAGTACACCCGATGATTTCATTCACGAAAATAGTATGCCACAGAATCAAATTAAACAATTGCCAGTTATTATTGCTAGAGTGAGAGGACTCTGAGTCAGGTGTTTGATAAGACACAGGTAGCCAGGTGCGCCTAGCATCAGAGGCCATTATCAAAGAAAAGCCATGTATTGAATGTGCGTTGATCTCACAGCATGTATCGGCGGCATGTGAAAGCTTGTTCTGGCGCAAATTTTAAAACGAATGGAATGAGGGGCTTGGGAGAAGATAAGGACGCGAACATTGAAACACACTGGATGAAAATAAAAACGTCTATGACGAGCATCGCAGACACTAAACTTGGGTTTGAAGTGCACAAGAAGAGGAATGTAAATAATGTATGTAAATCCGTAAAATATTTTAGTTCATCCATAAAACACACTGCCTTTCCGTAAATTTTACGGAAAAACCGTAAAAGTTGGCAGGAATGGAATATTTATTGGTCCCCAAATGTGGAGACTTTTTCATGATGATAACTTTGAGACAAAGTTAAATGATAAGAGGGCTCGCAGGCCTTTTCTGAGGCAGTGAATGGATTTCTGGGAAATAAGCAGAAAATTAGCCAATTGGATCAAGAACTTCTGGAGAGTTACCAAAAATTGGGACGCAGAATGTCTCTGAAAATTCACTTGCTCCATTCCCACCTGGAATTTTTCGCTATCAGTGACGAGTAAGGGGAAAGATTCCACCAAGACATTCAGAAAATGGAACAGAGATATCACGGTAGATGGGATCCTCACATGATGGGCAACTACTATAGCTGGTTTTTAGTTAGGGAGACCGACACACACCACAAGAGAAAGATTTAACTGCTAGTCTTAAAATTAAAAGTAGCTCTCACATTTATAATCCATAATTTATTACCTGCATGGAAGTAGTACTACAGGGGTTGTTGACTGTCAATTCTCAGAATTTCTTACTTCGAATTCAGTTTCAAGTTGTTTAGCTGAACGCAAAAAATAATCCTTTTATTTTACCGTGGTTTAAAGTCGATCTGTGGATAGTAGCATCAATTTATCTCTCTTATATTACCTCATATATAAAATTAAGGCATTTTATATCGTAATTTCATAATAAAATTATTATGTTTGTGACATTGTTAGAATTATGTTTAAATTAAACTAAATTTTCAGCCTTTTCTCCTAGAATTTAATGTTGTTGTGTACACTCCATTTTACAATAGGTAACGCACTAGTAGATTCAACAAATGAGTGACTGCGCTCGAATCATTTCAACAAAGTCCCGTAACCGTTCATACACCATTCATCAGATTGCGATGAAACATTGGTAAGTTGTTGTGTACACTCCTGCAAAGGTTTCTGAATTAGTAAACCATTTTACAATAGGCAGCACACGAATAGATTCAACAAATGAGTGATGGCGCACAAATCGTTTCAACAAAGTCCAATTTGCGTTCGTATTGTGATGTCATTTTGGTGAGGAATTGTACAATAGCTTAGAGGCAGTTAACGGAAAAATAAAGAAAAAAATTGTGTATCCAAAAACACTTCAACAAACAAAACTACAACGCCAACACTTTCTTTAATTGGCACTGCAACTCATGCCGGGTATAGCTTGTTATTTAATCAAATTCAACTAATCGATTGTTTTGACTGACAATCGACTTGTTCAACAGTTAGGAAAAAAAAAACACGATTATTTGATAGTATAAAGTTGACCACTTTCGTTGCTAGGAAGCTGCACATATAAGAGCATGCATTTCAAAGCACTGCGTGATGAATTTAGTAACATAAATCTACGGTAGTTGCTTTTAAGAAAATGTTTGCAAATTTCCAGTCTACAGTTTGAATTTCATACACGGAATTGACATCACCCTTCGAATTATGAGTTACCCATATTTTGAATTAATCAGATTAAATAACATGAAGAGACAGACCTGGAGTTTTGGGGAACGGAAATTCTTCAAATTAAGCAGGATTTTGAATGAACTGGTTTAAAATTATCAAGATCTTACTGTATTCACACCCTGGAAACAATCAACGGCCAAAAATGTTATATGGCCATAAAAGTTTCGGTTAATACTGTCAGGCAACTGAGAGTCCATCAAGAGTAAGGATGGTATTACTTATTACCAATGATTAACAATCTTGAACAGGACTAAAATCTAATAAACTGCATACTGATGGTAGATGATTGCACAGATTTCGGTCACAATAGTGTGCAAGCCATCTATTACTAACTGAATACCCGCCCAGAACAAGGTTGTAACCCTCACTTTTTTCAAAGCTGACTTTTACATGGAAAAAGGTTGTTAACGGCACGCGGGACATGGCAGACTTATTGGAATGACTACAGATGGCGTTAGTGGTGGTGATCTGCTGGCCCGAAGTTAGCGATGCGCAGAACAAGGTTGTATCCGGAAAGAAAATGGCGGATGTATCACCGATATCTCTTACCGGTAGTGCTCAAAACCATATGAATAGGACCAAAAAAAGGAAACTTAACAGAAATAACTGGTGTGATGTCAAACTTAAAAGGTTCAGGGATGCTGGAAAGCAATATATATCCACAAGGGGAATTCAGATAGCTGCGAAAACTCAACCAGATGAGGTACGTGGAACAAGGTTGTAACCTAACCGACTTTGTGTTATGTCCTTACGTAATATGTATTGCATATATACAGTGTGGTCCACCAGCCCCTTATTTTTTTTTGAGGAAGGCAACCCAACTAACGCGTATATCACAGTCATTCTAAAAACATTAGTGCCTGCTCCTTTACGTCCATTGTACATCCTCGCGAATATAGTAGAAATCAATAGTGGCAGTGTTCTTTCAATGACCTTAAATATAATGCATGATTGAAACGATCAGAGCTCCGAATAACACCTTCTTACGTTTGGACAAGAAGTGTCTACGAATAGATTCAATACGTACCAGCAATACACTATGGTTCTCGGTAGCTATGGTGGCTTAATCAAGAATCGCTTGAGTAGCGTCAAGGAAGTCGCATTGTAGTAGGTTCGAACCTTGAACTAGTACATTTTTATTTTATTTTTTACTTAATGTCGTTTATTGTGGATGTATTATGGACGCATATCTATCTGTTCCAACCAGTGATTTTGTATTTGGTCCGCAAAAGGACCGTACTTATCCGATGGTACGCAGCCAGATTGGACGACGACATAATGATCTGTAGAACGAAAGCAAGGTATCCTGTATATTCAAGGTAGAAAGTGTTCAAAATTTTGACCACCTTTGTTTAAAGGAAAACTCCGACTCACTCAGACGACCCACATAACAAATAGATTTGTTATGTGGGTAGGCTCACGAATAAATACATCAGACCGAAACTATAATTTCTTTCAACGGCGTCTGTGCGAAAAGCGCTTGCTATACACTTACAGTAATAGTTAGTTAGTGTGGTTTTAAGGGGCGGAACTACGAGATCATCTGACCCAAACATACAGTAAATACAGATAATTATAACATTATTGGTTTAACATCCCTTTTAACTGCTCTTGCTTTTAGATACGCCGGGGAGCCGGAATTTTGCTCCGAAGGGGATCTACAACGTGCCAGTAAATCTACTGACACGGCTCCCTAGCATTTGCACACCCTCAAATACCAGCTGACTGCGTCAGGATACGAATCTGCAACCTCGGGCACAGCAAGCGAGAACGTTACCGCTGAGCTTCGCAGCAAGGCAGTAATTACAGAACGTGCCATATAAATATTGAACTATTAAAATTCTAATCATCACGAATAGAGTCGCCTCCGTTGCGTAGTAGTCAGCGTGATTAGCTGCCATCCCGGACGTCCTGGGTTCGATTCCCGGCTCTGCCACGAAATTTGAAAAGTGGTATGAGGACTGGGACGGGGTCTACTCAGCCTAGGGTGGTCCAAATGAGTAGAGGGGGTTCGATTCCCACCTCAGCCATCCTCAAAGCGGTTTTCCGTGCTTTCCCACTTCGCTTTCGGGCAAATGCCGGGATGTTACCTACCGTACGGCCACGGCCGCCTCCTTCCCTCTTCCTTGCCTATCCCTCCCGATCTTCCCCTCCCTTCCCATCCCTCAAGATGACCCTGTTCGCTTTGCAGGTGAGGCTGTCTGGGCGAGTTGCTGATCCTACCTCCCCAGTTGTATCCCCCATTCGAGATGGTTCAAGCTCCAGGATACTGCCCGTAGAGGCGGTAATGATGGGATCCCTCACTGAGTCCGTGGGAAAACCTAACCTGGAGGGTAAAATCAACTAAAAAATAATAATTATAACGAATAGTATCCATACATGGTTTTGAACAGTATTTAAAGAAAATAACCATTTAAATGAGACAAGAAAATAACTTTCCCTATCGTCTTCGTAGATAATGTGAACAAAACCAAGTTGAAATCTTGCTGTACGAGGTAGGGAGGGTATAATAAAATAGTTAAAAAGAATTTAAAATATCTGCCGTTGGATGGTCTTGAACCCAGGATCTTCGAAAGAGTGATCAGGCGCAATAACATTTGCACACATTTCCAACTCACTCTCGAGGTTTTTGTTGCGCTTCTTATTAACGCGTATGGTAAAATATTCAATTATTACAGTTAGATCTTAAATATTGATTGGAATGCATTCATTCAGTACCTGACATGTTTTCTAACTAACTTAAAGCAAGTTTCGCGACCGCTTTGCTTTAATAAGACGAAAGAACTGCAAATAATGTCCTCAAACGACAGCCCTTCGGTTTTATTTCATACAACTTAGCGTACAAAATGCTAGTGTTTGATACACTTCGGTCATACAAGCAGGTGACCTGACAAAGAGAACAGAATCATACAGGATTTTGTACCAGCGATCACAGCAGCTTCCTTGCCAGCGAGTGTCGTGCCTAAAGATATGCTAAGACTTTTTGTTAAAATTTAATAACAAAACCAGATGTTCGGTAAAGAACGTATAGCCTACTTTGTCCTAAATGCATGGGTATTGTTATAACTCTTTGTCCTTTTCAAGGAGTATAATTGAATGTTGGTTGTAATAGCTTCTTGAAATACAACGAGCTATACGGATATTATACATGAATATGAGGTGCCCTTTGCTAGTGCTACCTCTGTAAAAAAAAAAAATCCATTCAATTCGGTTTCACCGTGTTTGAATTGATATGGGGAATCGATTTGCACACTTACATGGCCGCTATCTGCAAACTATTGGGCTGATAACCTTGTAGTTCAGTCAAAAGATGCTTCCCACAAAAAGGTATGTTGTTGAAAAATTTGGTAGAGATCAAATGATTAGGTTGGTCGTAATTTGATTTAAGCTTTTAACATTTGGGTGGCCATCATTCCGTTTCCGTCAAGATGGCGGCGATATAAAACATGACACTGAGGTGGCCTCTGCTAGTGCTACCTCTGTACCAAACTTCGTTCAATTCGGTTTCACCGTGCTTGAATTGATAGGGGGATTCGATTTGCACACATACATGGCCGCCATATGCAAACTGTTGGGCTGATGATCTTGTAGTTTGGACAAAATATGCTTCCCACATAAAGGTATGTTGTTGCAAAATTTGGTAGAGATCAGATCATTAGGTTGGTCATAATTTATTTAAGCTTTTAGCATTTGGGAGGCCGCCATTATGTTTTCGTAAAGATGGTGGCCATAAAAAACATGACACTGAGGTGTCCTTTGCTAGTGCTACCTCTGTACCGAATATCGTTCAATTCAGTTTCACCGTGTTTGAATTGATAGGGGGAATCGATTTGCACACATACATAGCCGCCATCTGTAAACTATTGGGCTGATTACCTTGTACTTTAGTCAAAAGACGCTCGCCATATAAATATATGTTGTTGCAAAATTTTGTAGAGATCGGATTATTAGGTAATTCGTAATTTGATTTAAGCTTTGAACATTTGGGTGGTCGCCATTACGTTTCCGTCAAGATGGCGGCGATATAAAACATGACACTGAGGTGTCCTTTGCTAGTTCTATGTCTGTACCAAATTTCGTTGAATTCAGTTTCACCGTGTTCGAATTGATAGGAGGGGGGGGGGGGGAGGGGGCAGACATTCAGAGTACACACACTCTCACACACACAGACACACAGTCACACACACAGAGACAGACACAACATTTTTGGCCCTGTGTAGATCTCATAAGTCTACTTTCATTTTTTGCAAAAATCGAAAGTATGCTAATAATACCATGGGAATTTCTAAGGAATACGTATACGTCGATGCAAGCACTGGCGATTAGAATATCCTTCGATTTGTTGTTGTTTTGTTTCATTTGAGGGGCTAGAACATCGCGGTCATTTAGCCCCGTTTACTTGTGTGTGTGGAATTTGTCTGATAACCTGAGTTATTGCGGGCTTGTAATGATGTGTGTATTTGCAATTAAGGATTGGGAAGGAGGTGGCCGTGGCCTTAAGATAGAATCCAACCTGGAATTTGGCCGGAGTAGAAGTGGGAAACCACGGAAAACCATTTCAAGGGTGGCTGAGGTGGGAATCGAGCCCACTCCTTCTCATATTTGCTTCACGAGGCTACGTGTACCCAATTTCAACCCTCAGACAAGTATTACATTTCTTGGCAAAGCTGGGAATCGAACCCAGACCTCCGGAGCAATACTTCGATATGTTATGTTAATATTCATACCAGTTTTTTAATTTTCTGCCATTACAGGTCACGTGGCATAACGTACCAATTCGATCGTATTCTCTTTATAAATCATCAAAATTCAACGTACTCTTCACAAAAATACGTCGTAAGGCAATAAATGTGGCAATGCAGTTACATCCCAACTAAAATGGAACGTGGGATTTCGTTCATAAATGTATGCATACTACTGGATTCGAAGCAGCACTCGACCCGCTCGCGCCCACCACGAACGGTCAGGCTTTAACACTCTCAGCCACCAACACATGGTAGATGCTGCACGCTAAACGTGGTGTAGTTACTGTAACCGTCCCACCTCAAACGTTTAAGTCCATCTCAAAGTCTTCAATCACGGTTTATGGTGTTGATTTAACTTTCTACTATTACAGATCACGTGGCGTAAGCTATTAATTCGATCGTATTACGTGTATGTGTATTATTTCAAGGAGCAGTAAGTCATATGTTAGTAGAATGGGCCATAGTATTTGGCGGGGAAAACTTTAAGGTCGTTTTTTCCTTGCTAGACCCATGACCCAATTACATTGCTGTCACACAGTCAGAGCGCAGAGCAATATCGACCATCGGGAGAAATGCGATGTTAGTTGGGTTTCATAAAACTAAATAATAAGGGGCGGGTGGACCACACTGTATATATATCTGGTACTGTAGTTAGTGATTACAGCACATTTGTACATGAAGTTTGAATGACATAACCATTAATAATAATAATAAATCGAGGTTTTGTTTTTAGCAAGACGATTTACTCGTATAGCGGAATAGAATTCTACTCTATTTCTGAAATATTTTACTAACATAATATCATAGCGTAACAAAATGTGTGTGCAGGGAAAATTATTATTAAATCCATGCTTGTAAATATGCTGGTTACGTATATGATGTCGTATCTAATTTAGTATTCCTATAATTTTATTTCATGGATGTCACTGCAGATGCTCTTATGACTGCAAGATCACATTAGAAACGACACGTGCATTGTTTGTCGACTTCTACTCTTTGAATTATGACCATCAGACAGCATTGTTAGGACAAAGCTGCATTAAACGTCAGAATATTAAAAGAAGAGAAGTTGAAGAAGCAGTTTCGCGTAGGCATTGCAGTTTTTCGTACTTTCTTTCCGTACCTGCAGGTGAAACTTACCGTGTGTGTCCAAAAATGCTCTGTCATGTGTATAAAATTACTCTTCGCAGAATACTGAAATTGCAAGAACGTGGGGATTCGTTATGTGACAAGAGAGGGAAACACAACAATCGGCCGAATGCCACTCCTGACAAAGTAAAGGAAGCTATTCGGGAGCACATTTGATCATTGCCAAACCAGGAAAGTCATTACAGTCACCACAGATCTGCCAAAGGTTGTTTGTCTAATGATTTGAATTTGAATATCATGTATGCATTGTTTAGAGAAAAACATCCTGAATACCACTGCAATGAACACACTTATAGAGATATTTCCCACTCAGACTTCAATCTGCCGTTTGGTCAACCCAGAGCTGATACCTGCGTGTACTGTGATAAGTTGTACGTGGAAATGATATCAGCACAGACTGATGAAAAGAGGAAAGCTATTGAAGTTCAAAGTAAGTTACATAATACTAAAGCTGATATAGCATACAAAGCAATGACTGCAGATGGAGAAAAAGCCAAACAAAATTCTACGTATGTCGTCTTGTTTACGGATCTACAGCAAGTGCTTTTCTGTCCTGTGTTATCCCACTCATCTGTTTTCTATCAAAGACAGTATGCGTGTTATAATCAAGCCATTCATAATGCTGGCACAAATGAAGCAACAATGTGTTTTTGGCATGAAAGTGTGGCCAAACGAGGTTCAGCCGAAATTTCTTCATGTATATTAAAGTATATTACCTAGCCCCAGGAGAAGAAAGGACTCTTGTACTTTGGTCTGACAGATGTGTTGGCCAAAATAATCACTGGCGTATGCTGTCACTTTGTCAGTATATCATTACACTCCGATTGTTTACAACAGTGAATCAGAAGTTCCTACTGTCGGGTCACAGTTTTCTTCCGTGTGACCGGGACTTTGCTCTGATTGAGCGTCAAAAAAAGAATTTTACTGTTTATGTTCCTAAAGACTGGATTGCAGTTATAGCTTCGGCAAGGCAAACAAAACCTTTTCAGGTATATGATATGCAGCCTGAGGACTTCAAAGACTTGACAGATCTAGAAAATTCTCTTAGGAGAGATCCTGACTTTAAAATAACAACTTCACATTGGATTCAGGTCTCAGCAGACGATCCAGGAACAGTTCATGTGAGACTCAGCCACAATCTATTGCAGCCTTGGTACCAGTATTCAATCATGAAGAAATGTAGAGGTGTACGCAATACATATTGTAGGCCCTATAGTGTAGCGCTGGATTCAATCCCTCTTCTTTATTCTCAACAGTTACCAATACGAGCAGAAAAGTGGAGAGATTTACAAGATATGTGCCGGTATATTCCACAGGAATTCAGACAGTTTTATGAAGAACTAAAGGCGGACTAAGTATAACACGAGTCATTATGGAACTATTAATTGTGACATTAATTTATATACACCCCATATTGGCTCTCGTGTGTACTGAGAATTACAAATACTGTCATCTATGTATCATTGTTGGTTACAACCTTGTACGTCTGAATAGTGTTACAACCTTGTTCTGTGTTCTGACAGAATATTTCCCATTTTTTTCTATTTTCATTGCACCTTAATTGTTTAAAGTTCTGCTAAAGTGTATAATATGTTCAAAGCACATGTTTTATGGACATTTTGGGTTTATAATATAAAAAATATGGACAATATCTGTTTTTTCTCTTTCCTGTAAAATTTCACTTTTGTGGGTTACAATCTTGTTCTGGGCGGGTATTCAACTGTTGATAATACTCGAATGGTCTGAAACTCAATAGTGTATTGGCCATTGAGGCCTCTTCAAGGGTAATTAAAAGATTAAACCCATTAATATTTGGGAAGCCATATTTCAGTGTTGCCTTAGTAAAGGAAAATTTTCAGTTGGTCGACACGATTGCACCCAATTGTAAGGGTGTTATTCACTAAACCTGAAAAAGAAAAGAAATGAGATTATACACTTGGATTGCTAGTGTCGATCGTCAAGCGATCATCAGATCCCTTACCCTCTGGCTACATATGTCTACGATTACGAGGGTGTAGATATCTACATATAGAAAACGAATCGCTTAATGTGTTGCTAAGTGCAAAACTCAAGAACGGCTGGACCAATTCGGCTGTTTGTTTTCTTCTTATTATTATTCAAATATTCGTTAAGCCTTTCCATTACTACACAAAAGAGAGGGAGTAGCAGACCTCAAACAACATGACGAATGTCCAAAGGGACATGAGAGTATTGGGTCTATCTTCTAATGATGCTTTACAATGAAACGACTGGCGCCTCAGGGTTAAGAAAGCCGACCCCGCGTAACAATAAAGGCTCGAGGAAGAAGGAGAAGAAGATTCGTTCAAGTCCGAAGAAGGTTTTTTGGAGAGAAAAATTGCCCGGAAATCGAAAGAACCCCCCTTTTTCAGTGCCTTCCAATGCGTTGCTATTGTTACTGGAATGGCGGCAGTAGCACAGTTTGCCAACAGATACCGCCACGGGCAGAGTCTAAGTTGCGATTGCTATTAGTGAATGTTCGAGGACCAACATCATTCCAACATTTATGAACTATTAATGGTGAATTGTGTGGCTCTTGCTGAGAAGCCTGTCTACATTTCCAACTGTTAGAAAATGATGCTCATTGGCATAAAACACTCAATGATATAATTTCTTCACAATCTCATCAAATACGAACATTGTTTTCTATAATTATATCAACATGCTTCCCATCAAAACCGATTGATTTATGCATAAAATACAAAGATGATGTGTGTGACGATATGTTGCATCAAATGCGCATTAAAACAGGAAGTCAACATTTACAAATCAGTGAAGAAATGTACGAGGCATTGATATCAATTGAGAACATGTGCTTGATGATGTCAAACAAAGTATTATCTCAATTAGGCATCGCCGCACCCAATCGCCCGATGCACAACGCTTTTAATCACGAGTTGCAACACGAGAAAATGTACGATCACGATGCTTTAAGAGAATTAGTTCGAAAAAATCTTCCGCTGTTGAACCAACAACAAAAGTATGTATTTGATACTCTTATGAAGTTGCAAATGATGGAACTGGAGTGATTTACTTCTTGGACACTCCTGGGGGATACAGGAAAAACATTTTTAATTTCATTGATTTTAGTAAGCATTCGCTCATACTTAGTAATTGCACCGGCACTTGCTTCATCAGGCATTGCAGCTACATTCTTGGACGACCGTTGAACAGCCCATTCAGCGCTAAAATTGCCATTGAATATGCAAAGCAACGAAACTCTGACCTGCAACATTTCGAAGAACAGGCTGCAGTGAAGACGACAAAAACAAATTACATCAAGACTTAAAAGATATAATTAATGAGGACAATGTCATAATTGTTGGAGACATGAATGCACAAGTTGGAGCAGACACCATCATTGCGCCTCATGGGTTTGGAAACAGAAACCCACAAGGAGAACAACTGCTGGATTTATGTAGAAGAAAAAGTCCAGTTATTGTTGTTTTAAGGGATGGATCTAAGAGGTCATCTGCTCCTCATAACACAGATTAAAGTATACCATACTAATTTAGAATGGAATTAAAAATGTAGAGGTACACACCTTAACATGAAAAGACCAAAAATTAATAAAACTAATAATTAGAACAATAAACAAGATTACGGAAAAACAAAAAATCAGAATTTCAAGAAGAGCTAGTCTTTGAGCCAATATTCACTTGTAAATTTAGACTGCTAGCCCTAACCCACTCTTATTTATAAAGAGGACAAGATCAGCACATCATCAGCTAATGTTTAAGTTTGAATGTCATCTGCAAAACAAGGTTTCTTAACAGATAAGATCCACACACTCTAGTTAGTTAGTTAGTTATTGAGGTTTTAAGGGGGTGGAACTACAAGGTCATTTGCCTCTATCCACACATTGTTACAATGTGGGCCACTGATGAGCCAACTTGGTGTTCCTGGGCGAAACCCCACACAAGACACAGCTAAACCTAGAAAAATTGCTAATTCACTGGCTATGAAAACCATTATACCATCTCTTAAGAAGCCTTTGAAATGAAAATCCACAGCCTGCTTCCAGTCTCCGACCGGGTCAGGAATGGAATGAATGAAGCCCCATCTAGCGGCGAGGATATAGACTGTGCCGGCTGCCGAGGCCTGACGCACTCCTCTGGGGCAATGATTAAATGAATGACAGATGAAATGAAACGATAGTGGAGAGTGTTGCTGGAATGAAATTTTGACAGGGAAAACCGGAGTACCCGGAGAAAAACCTGTCTGCCTCCGTTTTGTCCAGCACAGATCTCACATGGAGTGACCGGGATTTGAACCACGGACCCAGCGGTGAGAGGCCGGCGTGCTGCCGCCTAAGCCACGGAGGCTACTCTTAAGAAGCCTTTATATGGAGGTAAAGGTTGCTCGAGCTTTTAGCTCTCGCAGTAAGGAGGTGCAAGTGCGCTTCATAAAAAGGGAGATAGAGCGCAGTTCACTACTCCAGTGGGGGTCTGGGCGCAGACACCAAGAGCCCACAGATGAGCCAGCTTGGTGATCAAGGCGAAACCGCACACAAGACATGGCATAAACCTAGAAAAATTGCAGAGTTTTAATTCACTGGCCGTGAAAACCACTATACCAATTATAATGTTTATTGAAATATGTTTTCAACCCTTTGTTAGGGCCATCATCAGCATGGGTAGCATTGCTAGAACATAACTCTAAAAATCCAATTTTGAATATGCAAGTCGGATAGAAATGGACGTCCTCACTAAAGTATTTAAAAAAATGGTTATATTTTAACTGTAATAAAGGGGATTAATGGAAAATGTTATCAAATATACTGTACTAGGCAGCTTCGGTAGCATAGTTGGAAGCAGGCTGAGGTTCTATGACCAAGGTTGCGGGCTCAAATCTGGCCAAAGTCCTCAGATTTTCTTAAGAGCATTCAAAATCCCTGAGTATGCCTTCCATTGGAGGGGAAGTAAAGCCGGCATAGATTTATGGCATGAAAAAGAACCTTCCACTAACTATATACTTCTGTGAAGCCAACATTTGTAGGTTAGAATCGATAACACTGTACTAGTTTCAATGTTCGCTGCCAGGTGCTGACTGAGATGGCATCTAGTAGCCAAGTCCACAAGCTAGGTGTCGTGCATGGTAGCATTTGGTAGGAACTACTTGAAATTATAGTCTGCAGTCCTTACTGGAATTAAAACAGATAACACACACTAATACAGTCATCACAATTAACACCAGTTACCAGACAGATTCTACACACACCCAAAGTACACGGGGCTACATGACCGCGTTGTCGCAGCCCCTAAACCAAATTTGTACTATCACAGGCTTGCATATAGACTACGATTACGAAACATACTTCAATACAACAAAGTAATAATATAGGCCGATATTTCAACGTGAAATAAACCATAATTACTACATAATAAACACAAAGCGTATTAAGCACAAAGAAGGCACATTAATCAATTATTTGATAACGACGGAGGACAACATGATCAGGAGCCACCAACATATACAAAATACCGAGTTATATAAAACAGGAAATTTACAAGACAACAAGACCCGATAAATTTGAACTGTGATACGAGCTATGAATACTATAGACAAGACTATATGACAATCAACAACCCTAATTTGAAATAATAGACTTCATAAAAATAATGGAATTGAGACAATAAAACCAAAACTGTTTTACAACCTAAAGGTAGTAGTTGACCAGGGGCATATTCGAAAAATCATTACATTAAAAATAAGTAACACTTTATTACAGTTTCAACAAAGCATTCAAACAATCGTGACTTTCATGCACAATCTTCTTTATCGAAAGAAATGATGATAAGTGGGTAGTCAATGCGGCAATGCTGTAGAAACCGACAGCCTAACGCTGCGCTCCCCATCTCTCCGCACCCACCCTTGATCCGCTCAGGATCAGCGCTCATAGCGAGCCAATTGCCACTACAGCCAGCGGTTTCTTTGAAGTTAAAAGCGTTTGAAGCAATAGCCTACAATAGATATACATTATCGCGTGCATAGATGTGAATATGTATTAGAAGTTGTTGTATTTTCGATGTGTGATTTATTTAAGTGTGTGTATGCTGAATAATTTTTATGAAGCGTTTTGTTTTAACTGTGCCAGTTGTGGTTTTTGTAAGAAGATGATGGAACAAACACTTGCGGGGGGGGGGGGGTTAAATGCCAATGACTGTATAATAGAGAGTTTGTTGTAAGTTCCATTCAGCAGTCGTCCTTACAGTGAGAAAGTTCATATTATGAATAACTAGCATTACCCATCGCGGCTTCGCACGCGAAAATTGTAGTTGTAAAGAGTACACTTAGCAACGTCTCAATCATGAAAGCTATGTTTGATTTATCGTTTAAGTTTGAATAATAATGATAATAATTTGGCAAAGACCTTAAACAATCAGACAAAAAAAGACAATATAGCACAACAATGGCACATAAAAATATCAAAATCTCCACGTCACGTCGCATGTATAAAATTCGACTCAAAATCACAACACGGTTTCCGACCACAAACTTAAATAGTCAGATACAGAATATTAAACACACTGACCAAACATAAAATCTATTTATCTAAATTCCTATGAAAAAAAAAAAAAGGACACACCATAAAATTACACAAGTAAAAAACCTCTCCGCTCACATTTTCGCCCTTTCACCTCATAATATACACCAAATCGAAAAACTCTTTTAAGACACGTGTCTGCTTATTTTTTAAAATCATTAGTATGCCGAGTATCACATTCCCAAATGAAACCACTCGTGAGATATTGTTATTCAATGAAATGCAGGTTTACCCCTTTAGAACATGAATATCCAAAAATCCTTCCTTAGTGGACGTTTTTTCCCCCTCCCCATCATCATCATCATCATCATCATCAATGTCCCACTCCAGTCGCCCGGGTGTGGTTAACAAGCCTCTTCCACTCGTTTCTGTCCTTCCACTTTTCCCGCTCCATTACTTCCTCCACATCCAATCCAGCTTCTCCGATGTCCTTCCGAATCTGATCCATCCATCTTCTTCTTGGTCTTCCAACTGATCGCTTACCCTTAACTTCTCTTTCCAACTTCTGCTGCTCGTTCCTTTCCCATTCTCTTCACATGTCCGAACCATCTCAGTCTTGCTTTCCGTATCTTCTGTACTAACGGTTCCACATTTAGCTCCTCTCTGATTTTAACATTTTGAATTCTATCTCTTCTTGTCTTTTTTACAGATGTTCTTAAAAATTTCATTTCTGCTGCTTGGATCTTACTATCTTGTCTCTTGTTAGTTACCAGCGTTTCCAGTCCGTATGTTACAATTGGTATGAAGTACTGTTTATATAGTGTTAATTTCGTTCTCCTGGGCACTTTGTCATCCCATAAAAGCTCTCTGACTTGATGATAGAATGTTGTGCTTTTACTTAGTCTGTTGTTAATTTCAGGGTTGATTTCATTACCTCCGTTAACAATGCTACCCAGATATGGGAACTGTTCCACATTCTCCAACCATTCTCCATCTATGTTCACTTGGCTTCTCTTTTCCTCTTTTCCACAGTGCAGGACTACAGTTTTCTTTTTACTAATTACCATTCCAAACTCCTTCAGCTTTTCATTCCAAATGTCCAATCTCCTTTGTACTTCCTTTTCTCCCTCTCCCCAAATCACCACATCATCTGCAAATACCAAGGCCTTCACTTCATCACTACTGATACTCTGTTTTACACGTTTTATGATTTCATCCATCAATATAACAAATAATAATGGTGACAGTGCACTTCCTTGCTTGAGGCCTTTTTTTGTATAGAATGTTTCAGAATCACCACTACCCACTTGTACACTGCTCTTACTCTCATAATACAACATTTTTATCTTGTTAATTAGTGATTTTGGTACATTCCTTTTCAGTAGGCATTCCCATACATATTTTCTTTTAACTGTATCATAGGCTTTTTCCACATCCAAAAATATAAAGATGATTTCCTTGTTCATTTCTAGATGCTTTTCCATTATCATTCGCACTGCAAATATCAAGTCCATTGTTGATCTATTCGTCTAAAGCCATACTGTTCTTCCTCTAACTGAGGTTCTATTATATCCCTCAGTCTCTTGCCTATGACTTTCTCCATTATTTTTAGCCCATGTGATAACAAAGTTATACCTCTATAATTTTCACATTTCTTCCTATTTCTTTTCTTGAACAGAGGTACAATGCTTCCTTGTTGCCAATCTTCAGGTATCCGTTCATCCTTCCATATGGCATTGAGGGTTCGGTATAGCCACTGTAGTCCAATGCTTCCTGCTGCCTTAATCATATCAGCATTGAATTCGTCTTTTCCACTTGCTTTACCTTTGCTCATTGCTTTCACTGTCCTTTCAAGTTCCAACCATGTTATTGGGTTCTCTTCTTTTTCTCCATCTATTTCCATTCTCTTATCTCGTTCTTCCTCTGGGAAGTCATCCCCATTATAAAGCTTTTCAAAATACTTAGACATCACCTTCTGAAGACCTTTTTCATCATGTACTATGGAACCATCTTCTCTCTCTAATGCCTTGATTTTTTCTTGGTCTGCTCTTTTCGATTTTATTACTCTATACAGTAGTTTCTGATTTCCTCTACTATCTTGCTCAATTTTGTTGGTGAACTCTCCCCAGCATTCCTCTTTTTCTTTCCTGATACTCCTTTTTACTTGTAGTTTTAATCTTTTGTATTCCACATGTAACCTTTCTATCCTATCCTCATCTTTCTGATACGTTTTTTGCTTTTCCTTATCCATTTCTTTCTTCACCTTGTTCCTTTCTTTTATTTCTTGCTTTATTTTGTCTGTCCACCACCGGGTCTCCTTTTCCTTAACCTTTGCTTTTGTTTTCCCACATACCTCAACTGCTGCTTCAACAAATGTCTGTCTGAAATTGTTCCACTCTTCTTCTCCACTTTGTGTTTCTGTGTTAGGCAGCTTCATTTTTATCCTATCTTGGAATGCTACCCTTTTGTCCTCCTCCTCCAATTCCCAAATCCTGATCTTTGGTTTTTTCTTAAGTACAATTTTAGGGATTTTTACTCGTTTTAAATCCACTATTAATAACCTGTGATCACCTCCCATACTTTTACTGGGGATTATCTTCGCATCCATGACGTATCTTCCCCATTCTCGGTCTGTTATCACAAAATCGATGAGAGTACCATACTGTCCATCCCAACTATACCGGCTGATCTTATGGCTATTCCTCTTCTTGAACCACGTGTTCTTTATTATCAGGTTATTTCTGACACAAAAATCCAACAGTTTCTCTCCATCTTCATTTCGATCGCCATACCCATGTGGACCCAAAACATTCTCATATCCCATTCTATCAGTTCCTACATGAGCATTTAGATCTCCCATTATCATGATCCCATCTCCAACAATATGTGATTCCAGTTCACTGAGGAAATCTTCTTTTTCTTCCAAGCTACATCCTGTCTGTGGAGCATACACCTGTATTATCTTCAGTAGTTCCTTATTTACGTGTATTTGCATTATTATAATTCTTTCATTTACATACTCAACTTCAGCTATTGGTCCAACATTTTGATTCACTATAAAGCCCACTCCATTTCTTTTCTCTTTACGGTTACCCATCCAGTACAAGGTGTACCCCTTACTTAGTTTCTTCATTCCTTTTCCCTTCCGTTTCACTTCACTTAATCCCAGGATATCGAGTTTTCGTGTCTCCATTAGGTCAATCAATTCATTTTCCTTGTCATTCAGTGTTAAAATATTTATTGTTCCAAATCGGGTTTTGTTCTCTGATCTAACACTTGCACAAACATCAGCATTACCATCATACGCTGCAACTGTAGTCAGAGTCATGTCAATTCCGTTTTTCTTCGATCCGAGGCTTGTATTATAATTGAAAGCAACTACAAATTTACTCGTCTGCTGGCTTGCTAAGCCTAACGCATCTGAGGATTTTCTTTTGGGGTTTACTCCCTTAGCCTTTGAAGATCCCTCTTCTCCACAAGGCAGTGGTTTCCTCTTCTAATTTCCCCCAGAGAGGATGGGTTGCCTCATCCACCATCTTCGCCATTCTGAAGGTCTCCTTCTCTGCCTAAGATGCTGTTAAGGTCTTCACCCGTACCCTGGGCATGGGTTTCACGTTATACCCCGTGAGACTGGGTCCCTGTCTGAACTTAGCTCTCCTTCACACCGGCCTACTGATGTGGAGGATACCCACCCCCGCAGCGTGGATGCGCCAAACAAGAATTACTCAAGTGGAGGATAGGGAAGGTGACCCTATCTCCCTTGAGCCGGGTTAATGGTTGCGTATGATGCCACAACCAAACCCCCTCCCCATGGACCCCTTAAATTGGATTTATGAAGAAAAGATTGCAGTCATGAATTTGATCACATTCCATGCTTTGCTCATCAATTACAAACAATGATTCAACACAGTATCATTAGAGACCAATCTCTGAACAAAGCAACTGCAATCTGTAAATGTGAAACACTCCTCCAAAGGTACAAAAGTTTTAAAAAGAATGTCAAGGTCTTGCATAAGTACCGTGCCATCATCTAATACAAAGTGAACCCACAAGGTAGGACTCTTATGATTGCGATACTTATTGAAAAGCGTCAAGCGATTGTTGTAGCTTCATCAAGATTGAAGTACCAGCAGAACTGACACAATCACAGAGGAACTGTCTTGAAAAGTTGGAAGAAACTTGTCCTCCGAAATTAGATAATTTTGTTAAGCAAATTTAGGGGAGATGGCATTTAATAGAGAAATTTCATTTCACTTGGTTTTGCATCACGGCATAAAGGTTAAGTTTTTGTGTAAAGGGGCCTGCCATTTTTTATAAACATGTGTTAGGGGAGGTGGTGTTATGTGCTAATGGGGTTATGCGTAGAGCCCTGCGCGGATAAACAAAACATTATCCACATCCGCCCCGCATCCGCACGTTTGTTATCCGAATCTACTGGCATTACAATATTATTTTCAATGTGTTGCTTTACAGTATACTTTATCTTTTAGACATTTGAGCAGAAAGTGGTTCCCCTAGGCTATGTATGCCATGTGCTATGTTTAAAATGAATGATACACAGCCAGAATTGCAACCCTTTTCAGTTCGGAGTGTTGATTATCCTTAATGACATAATTTGAATGGAATTAGCGTAAATCATCATCTTACATTTGTCATGAAAAAAAATAACGAAAAAAAAATAAATATGTCATTAACATCCGGGCCCTAGTAAGGGATAGTGGGGGAATTGTGTACACTTAAGCAAGAATCGGTCTTGTGATGGTCTCATAATACAGCTGCAGTTATGAATAAGAGAGCCTTAGTAATCCTTTATTCGATGTGCAGAAACAAATTTAATTAAAAAATACATTTGGTGGACTATAATTCAAAATCTCGCAAATATGCACTTGCGCACCACCCACGCTGCAGGGTAATCATGTGCATGGGTTGGGGAATTGTGAGCATGGGATGAATGTTGGAAAGCCATAATAATACAATGTGAATTGGCTGAAACTTGCATTGTGCATTAACATTAGAAAATTCCAATGCTTTTCACAATAGCATAACAATGCAATGATACTAAAATTCTGCAGTTTTGGATATTAGAATAAAATATCTTCGTTTCGTCAGCATTAAAGGAGGCAATCCAATTTAGGCTTGTTTTTTCAGGTTGTCTCAACGTTAATGTAGGATTTCTCTTCAAGAACTCGTACAAGCAATCTTCGCCTGCTAGATCTTTAACTTTATTGAAATTATGGGGAATCTTATTCTCCTCTGCAAACTTGAACGCAAACCGTCTGACAAGCTTGGTGGGCGTTAAGCCATAAAATAATTTTGCCAATGTCAAACCGTATTCGGATAATCGTGACTCCATTTAGTTGGTAAAAACAGGTTTACGGCCTTGACGAGGTAGAACAAGCCTATTTTGCAGCAACTGCTTTCGTACGGTTGACTCGGAAATGTTGAAACGTCTCCCTACTTCCCTCATTTTCCTTCCATCATCCCCAATTGTACGTAGAGCTTTCTACACATTTTCTGTTGGGTAGGAGTTTTTCTCCGTTTTCCCCGTATAATTTCTTGGCATCTGGAGAACAAACACGAAATATTTTGCCATTAATTTCACGTTGTATTTACTTGTATCATTATGTTCTGCGCACCATTACCCCACTCACGTAACTCAATGAATCCCGGCAAACTAATCTAATTATATTGAAAAATAAATACATGCATAAACACTGTAAAAACTGGCATTTAAAACATCTAATTTTAAATATTTGAATCACAACTGTAGGCTTACCTTCTTATTTGCTGGCTACAGAAAATAACATGCAACGTTTCTTCATCCAAGCTTCACAGCTATCACATAGCAACTGGTATCATGCTGACTGTCCCTATCTTGATAGGTACGATGACAGCTTTATAAGGGTAGCAGGGAACCGAGTTGCTAGTTGTACTACCAACTCGAAAAACATAGGTGCGCACAATTACCAAACTTTCCCCATGATATTCAACAAGTTCGGATTGTATTCTAAAAACTATCCGCAAATTTACTCCAAATATTATCCGCAGCTTATCCGCAAATCCATGCGAACTATATCCACATGGCGAAAAATGTTGCGGATATCCGCACAGGGCTTTAGTTATGCGTTCTCGGGGATTTGCTTGTGGTGTTTATTTCATGATAGGAGAGAACACATTTGTATGCCTCCTATTCCAATGTGGTATAACAGTTTTGTGTGAGCCATGAATTGGGATTCAGAGTAGGATGTTCAGTTAATTGTCTTGGGGAGGGCTAAGTCTCATATGGCAAGTGAACCAGTTGGTTGAATTGTTTCTTTGTGTACTGTATGTTGGGTCAACACTACTGGGTTAGGTTAACCAGCATTTTGAGTTGAAGGGTAATTTAAGGAGTACGTATTCTCCACTAGTCTTTTTCAAGGCTAATGCTGTTAATAAAAGAGGGTGATATTATTATTTTGTAATGGATTTAGACCGACGAGTGGGGATATATTTGGTGTGCTCTTCTGCTCATGAGGTGTCTGCTTCAGTCGAGAACGATCATGCGATTCCTTGTGTTATTAAATTATAGATATATGACTTATCAATTTCATGTATTCCGGAAATTGATTTCGGTACGCATGTCACAAAGATGTTAAATGGTTGAAACTTATACATTTAACTGTAAAGATTTGCTATTAAGAATTATTGAATTTGTATTATTAGGGGATACATTTGATTTGATCAATTTGATCTCTAACTCTACTAGTGTGATAATTTGTGGTGAACTGGTCAGCATTTTATTTTAAAGGGTTGTTATGTCTCATCTTGGCAATATGAGTAATGCAGTGGGTTTCTGCATTGAAAAGCTCTATGCAGGAAGAAGTTATGTGCACTCCAATTCGAGTTACAGCCGACGATAAGTCTGGCGAGCGGGGATGTATTTGGTGTTTCTTCTCCTTATGACGTGCCTGTTAATTGCAATGTGTGTTTTAGTGTGCTTGTGAGGTGGCGTACTGTTTATTTGAGGGCAGGATTTGTTAGGTGACAGTTCACACTGTTAGAAGTTTCAAAAATTGAATTAAGCATTTCTACTTGCTACCACAGGTGGGATTGAATGCAGTATCAGGGTGAAGTAAAAATTAGTTACTTTTTCGGTACCTTTTACTTACTTTTAGTGACCTTCGAGTTCAAGATACATCTGCGGTCTGCAAGTATAGAATCTCATCACGCGGTGAAGAAAAACAACAATGAACTGTGTTTAAAGCGGTAAATGAAATTCACTTAAGGTGTTATAAATATTTTAAAATAACTAGATATTTATTATCAAATGAGTTGTTTCAGCTAATATGTCGTCTTGTGCACAAGACATTATAATTAAAAATTTAATTGGTATTCTGCCCAAAGGCAGGTCCGAGCCTCCGAAGAGGCTATTCTTAGCCGGAGTTTAGATGCGGTAGGGTGGCCAGGGCCTTTACGTTGGCCAACAGCGTGCAGTACCTAGAACCAGCATACCATCCAAGTTCCGACCACGCCCAATGCTGCTTAACTGCGGAGTTCTCATGGGATCCGGTGTTTCAACATGGCCAATCATTATAATTACCAAGAGGTTACTCAGCTCTTGAGGGTTAGGCGAGATTTCCTTTGACCCCGCGGCAGATCACGAAGAAATGTATGCAACCTTATGTGATAGTCATCGAATTCTGTCTTCGTAGTCAAGTATGGAGAAATATTGAGATGTTACACGATCGGCGCTGGTCTCAGCCATCTGGTGAAATTCCCGTACTTTTCACGATAGAACACTAGAACACGGAGAAAAATCGCAATTTAGATAATCGGTTTCACTTGTAGTCGTTCAACGAGATTTTCCATGTCCTTGAGGTCGGGCACGAGAAAATATATGCTGTCCGTTTGACAAGAATCCAGTTGTCTTCGTCATGGAATGGGGAGAAATGTCGCGATGTACTGCAATTGCTGCCGCTCTCGGCCGTTTTACGAGGTTTACGTTGTCCTCGCGATATTATGCAATCGGTGCCGTACCCGGCTGTTGAACGATTGTCTGTCTGTCTATCTGTCCCGACAGAATGGCGGAGGAAAGCTCAAGGTTGGGCATCGTTAAAATTCACAAGTAGTTATGGACATATTGAATGGTCGGCACCGTGATTCCCGCTGTCCCTATGCTGTGGTTGGGAGTTCATCAGTTCAGGGCGGATCACGAGGAGAAATTAGTATCGCGATGCTACGTAGGCTGTCATTTTTAAGTGGGTCGATGCACTTCTAGCTCCCCGTACGCTTTTAAGTATGCGGTCATGGGAAAAGTGGAGAGTAGTTTTCGTAAAGTTTCGTGATGGGTGCCCAATGACCTTTGACAAGATTCCCGCAGCCCTCGTGGTCACAAGGTCACGTTAGGCGACGGGTTTTATGATTTAACACAACTGATGTCGATCTCGGTCCGTTTGACGAGACTCCCGCAGGCAAGACGAAGTAGGTATCGAATTATTCTGCGAGGATTGCACGAATAATATGACAAGAGGGCACGTTTTCTTTCGAATGCGAATTATACGTTACCGTTCGACACTCTGTGGTAGGAAGAGGCCGTGGCCTTCAGTTACGTACCATCCCTGGAGTAGAATTGGAAAACCACTTCTAGGATGGGTAAGGTAGGAATCAAACCCGCCTCTTCTCAATTTTGCCATATGAGGCTGAGTGTACCACATTCCAGCCCTCAAACCAGAATTAAATTTCTTGGCAGAGTTGGGAATCAACCTGGGCCTCCGCGGTTACAGCCAAGTATGCTAGCCAATAGGCAGTCATATAATCGAAAGGCACAAAGTTTAGTCTTCTAGCGTAATTGAAACGTAACAATACATGGTGTCCACAGAATTTTCAATGTCAATTTTCCTGACTTTTCCTGACCATTTTTCAACAAAATTCCTGACTCGCGAAGTCATAGTAATATCGGAAAAAAAGTTTATTGAGCAAATATGTATATATCTTTTTTCATTTGCAGAATTTGCCCAACGCTCGCCTCTTTATTCATTTAAAATAAAGCAAATTATAATGCAATAATACAAAAATCAAAGTAATTAACGAGGTGCAGGTGACCTTGTAGTTCCTCCCCTTAAAACAACAATAACTAACATATAACTAAAGTACTTAATAACCTAAACATCCCTACGCCATCGCCAAAAAAGCGTACAAAAAATAGGTAAAAGTGGTTTTTACTACGATATACTGTAAAAATGGAAACGTACCATAATGTCCAGTGAGATATTGCTTTTTATCTTCAGAGATTAGTTGAACTAGTAACATCAAAATATTATTATTGCCTTTATTGGTGGCGCAGTTAGGGCTCTTGGCCCTCTCTTACACTTAACCACATTAATGCAATACAATAAACATATTATGGCGACAAAATTAAACAATAATAATTGACATTGATCATGACTTGCACACTCTCATTCACTCATCCAGTCATACTTGTTGTCGGTCAGCAATGTTCAGCAGGCTGCCCCAGCAGGTGGTCTTGAATTTAGATAGTGAGGTGGTACCCCTGACACTGGCTGGAAGGGTATTCCACAGCCTAGACCCCACCACATGAAAAGAGTTGTTGTATATAGAGCGATGAATAGGAACGGAGAGGGAAGAACCAGAGCGTGTATTATTACCATGGAAAGAAGACAAGTACTTGAATTTATTTGATAAGTATAGTGGTCTATCGTCAGACAATAATCGGAAAATCTGGACAAGAATGTGATATGATCGACGTAGTTCAGGTTTCAGCCAGGAAAGAGCGCAATAATAGGAAGTGATATGTTTATCATAGCTCAGATCGTAGATAAATCGTATGCAAGAGTTCAGAGCTCGTTGAAGTTTCAAAGTTAATGTTTTGGTTGCGTCTACAAGAATAACGTCACAGTAGTCAAGAATAGGAAGTATTAGTGTCTGTATGAGTAGGAATCTTACTTTAAATGGTAAAATATTTTTTTTTCTTTTGAGGGAGTGGAGCGTTGCGAAAATCTTCTTGCATACACTCTGTACATGTTCAGACCAGTTAAGAGTCTGATTTATTATCACACCTAGATTTTTCACTGTAGGACAGTGTGGAATTTCATTGTTGTTCAGTACAATTGGGGGAATAATTTGATCTCGGAGTGACGTCAATAGTTTTTGAGAGCCAATTATGATAACTTGTGTTTTGGATGGATTCAGAAGAAGGGAATTTTCCTGAGAATATTTTCCAAGTCGTTGAAGGTCAGCGTTGATAGTTTCAATTGTCAATGGAATGTCATTTGTCTTGCAGTGGGAGTATATTTGCAAATCATCTGCATATAGGTGATATTTGCAATTTTTCAAATTAGGTGAGATGTCATTGATATATAGTACAAAAAGCAAGGGTCCTAATACACTACCCTGTGGGGCGCCTGACTTTCTGCTTAGCCACTGAGAAGTTTTATCCTGGGTTACAACACGTTGCTGGCGATTATTCAGGTATGATGCAAAAACGTTGATTGTCTGCTGGTCGAAGTAATAAAATTCCATCTTTTTCAATAGTGTCTGAGTATTTATGGTGTCAAAAGCACTGCTGAAGTCGAGAAGGGTGAGGATTGTCACCAGTTTTTGGTCCATTGCGTGTCTAATGTCGTCAGTCACTTTGAGTAATGCTGTTGCGGTGCTAAGTCCCTTCTTGAAACCTGATTGCAGAGGGTCTAAAAGAGAACGGCTATTCAAATATTCAAGTACTTGCTCATGAACCAGACGCTCGAGGGCTTTTGAAAGTGCAGGCAGAATGGATATTGGCCGATAGTCAGATGGAAATAAAGGTTCGGTTTTCTTAGGAATAGGGATGACATTGGCTTGTTTCCATAGGGAGGGAAAGGTGTTAGTTGTAAGACTATGGTTGAATATGTGAGTAATAATTGGTAGAACGGCACCGATGATATTATGTATGAAGGATATGGGAATATCATCAACTCCTCTCGCTTTTGATTTTATGGAATATAGTACCTTTTTTACTTTGTCTGCCGTAACCGGATGGAAAGTAAAGAGCGGGTGGTCAGGTAGTGGGTGAAAAGAATCATGGGGTGTTGAATTAGTTGGTACTCTCTCTTCAGTGAAATATTCATTTAACTCATCAAGCGGTATGTCTGGTACATGTGTCTGTTGCTGCTGTTTGCCCATACCTAGAGAACGCATATTATTCCAGGCATTCCTTGTATTCATCTTCTTTGTCACGTTTTGTATGTAGGAGAATTTGGCGTTTCTTACGAGCTGCTCAATACGATTTCTGAGCACACGATAATTTTCAAAATCAGTTTCGTCACGGGTACGTTTAAAACACCGGAACAGTGCATCACGCTGTGCCATTATACTTTTAATGTTATCATTTAACCATGGGCATGCTGGGCGAGTAACTTTGATCAAATGTTTAGGGGCATGTTTGTCATAAAGACTAATAATAAGAGAATTTAACTTGTTTACTTTTGCATCAATGTTATCTAAGAGTAATATGTCATTCCAGGGAAGGTTGTATGCGTCATGTTTTAAGTCCTCCATATTAATATTTTTCATGTTTCTAGTGATAGTATATTTAGGTGTGTACTTAGGCACACGTAGGGAGTACGATAGGTAAATTAGGTCATGGGTGGAGATAGATGGTACGGGTATTTGCCCGAAAGTTTCAACTCTGTCGAGATTGCTTGTCACAAGATGGTCAATGAGTGTATGTGATTCGTATTTATCAGAGTAAATGTGGTTTGTAGGTTCTAGGGGAAGAATAATCATGTCGCAGGAAGAGAACAGGTTTTGTAATTGTTTGGTCTCATACGTCTGTGTCAGTAAATTGGTATTGTAGTCACCCACGGCTATTACGTGTTCGTAGCTTGGAAGTAAGTCGAGCAAGCGGTTTTCAAATTCACTCATGTTAGTTATTCTTGGCGGCTTATATACAACAGCTACCCGAGTCTCTTGTTGGCCAACAATTACTTCAACAAACATGAATTCCGGTCCTGGTTGTGTGCTAAGTGTTGATACACATATTACCCGTCTTTTTAAGTCGCTTCTACAGTACATGGCAACCCCGCCTGCTCGCCTCCCATCATTTCTGTCATGACGTTCCAGCGAGTACCGATTTAGTTCTACCATGCTAGATGGGATGTCAGGTTTTAACCCACTTTCACTTATGCAGAGGATGTGGATATTATTTTCGTTTATTATTGTCTGTATTTCGTCGTGATGCGCAACCACTGACAGAGCATTAATATGGCAACATTGTAATGAATGCTTGGATGAGGAAAGTGCCTGTTTTAGAAGAAAGCCAGTGGTGTAAGGGGAGGGAGGGGGTTGGTGTGGGCTAGGCTGGCCAAGGTCAGTTAGCTCATTCATACAATAGCTCAGCTGGGTAACGGGAGATATATCTTAAAATAGAAGAAACCTACCTGGACCTCCCGCTGCACACTGCCGACCGCAACCAACGCACACACACATACACACACTTATTACTAAACTTGTCTAATATAAACATTACGCACATGTTCATTTCACTTCACTCTAATGTCCCGCATTTGCTGAACGTTTTCCAGCTCCCTAAATGTGGTGAAGGTCTTCTTAGTTCCAACAGGGAGGTGTATTAAAACGAGGCCGTCCTGGGTCCAGACTCGGGTGGGTCCGAAGTGGTCTCCGCTGCATTTAGGATAGTTTTCCGGGTTTTTGTGAGGGATTCAGTAATAAGAATCTTGGTTCCCTTTAGGAGGCGCTTGGACTTCTAGATGCGATCTCGCTCGTGGTAGCGGAGGAATTTTACAATAATAGGGCGTTTCCCAGTGGCTACCACTTCAGCTGCTGTTCGCTGCGGCCGCCCAATCCTGTGACATCTATCCAGGCTCTCCATAGGGAGGTCCACGATCAACTTCATCTTGCTTGTGTCCCTCACCTTCTCGTACACATCTTCCTCAGGGTCCTCGACGATCCCGTGGATGAGAAGGCAGTTTCTCCGGCTGTATTGCTCTCCTTCGTCCAGCAGCTCCTTGTGGTGGTCAAGTCTCCACTCCAGCTTGCTCAGTTCTTCTTTAAGCACAGCGAGTTCGGAGGTGACAGTGCTTCGGAACTCGCGAAAATCACGAGTAAGCGACTCTAGGGAGTCTTGACCCGGGTTGGCAGCACTGGTCAACAACTGAAGGCGTGCTTCAAAGTCTACCATCGTTGCCTCAACAACATTTACACGTTTGTTCACCTTTTGGATTGACATAATGATATAGAAAATGTTCAGGCACGTACTTCACACACTAAGTTACTTGGTCACTCACTTTCGGGCCGGAAATTGCGGTTAAAAACTGCGGTTTGCGCGAGATAAAGCGGAACACTCCTACAGGCTTCCTATGCCAGCCGCCATCTTCAGTCACCAATTTCTTTGAAACTATCATCAAATATGGCTGTAAAACAAAAAATACTGTATGGTTAATATAAAATTCCTGACTTTCCAATACTTTTCGCCATTATTTCCTGACTCACTCCATTTTTTCATACTTTTTCCTGACTTTTCATGACCAAAAACAAAATTCCTGACTTTTCCTGCCTGTGGACACCATGCAATAATAATAATAATGGCCTACTTGCCAATAAAACATAAACGGTCGTCCAATTCTTCACTTACAATACCTCCCTCCTGATTAATTTCATGGTCAGTATCAGAGTCTTGAGTTCCAACTTTGTCTTCAGTCACCAATTTCTTTGAAACTATCATCAACTAGCGATTCGTTATCTTCCAGCAGAAGGTGACGTACTTCATCTACATCCTTAGGTTTTCGTAAATCGTCTCATATCTCTTTCCTCATATTCACTATAGCAAACCAAATAACCGCTCTGACAACACACCTGCAACTCACTGACAGAATGCTACATCATTGAGTGCACTGGAGCTAGCAGACCAACATGATACAATAGCTGACAAATGTTACACTTGTGGAGTTATTTTAAGGCTCGTCATTTCATAACTCCAGGAAAATGCTTACTAAGGTATGGTGTAAGATGTCCCAAGACGATATGATCATAATGGTTGGCTTGATATTAAAACTAAAACGAACCATGGAGCTGTCAGACCCATGCGCGACTAACGGAGGGTTAATATTATGTGGTGAAAACAGCACTTATACAGGTAAAACATGTTCTTAGTTTTTGTCATACAACATACTATTTGCGGATTTTGTTGTTATTGCAACTCAGAATCCCATTTCATGGAGAGAGCGAGAGAAAACACCCACAACCAACAACCCCTACTGATGGGGGTTGGTGTCTATATGGCTGTTACGGTCAGAATGAAAATTTGATCAGAGAACATGATAGTTGTTTAATTTTTTTGAATGCTTACAAAACTCCACAAGAGTTGGTACCTAATATACTGTCTGTAAATTTAAGACAAATCATAAATCCCTAAGGGTCTAGGGACACAGGTGAATCCTTTAGCAAGGAATAAAAAAAGTCCCCTTACCAGAACTGTCCGAGGTAAAGTCGGAATAATGTTCATAAATTCATGACTGGAGAGGGCTTACGGTGTAAAATTTTGTTCGACAGTGATTAGCGTAAAATCATCTGATCCGATAATTAATTACCCTAACTTTTGGGAGATTATATTATTCCTTATGACACAGGATAGAAAAATAACTTAAAATATTGGGAAATCCTCATTAACCCCTCTTTCGGACAAGCCTATTTTGTGGCATAGTCAGGCAAGGACCAAATGGGGCTTAAAACGATTCCCTGTGGTAAATGAATTTGGTGGTAATACTGGGTGCACATCTATGTTTGATCTATTCCAAGAGCACATGAGACACCTCTTCTCAGTATCATGATGATGAACTGATTGGGTGGTCATTTCTCTCTGTAAATTGTCCCATAATCCGTTTTGGATTCCCTTCAGAAGTTTTAAGGGGGACCTCTGAATCTGTGGGCGATCCAGTGCAAGAGTATGCCAAGTATTTGGGTTTATCTCTACTCAGCCTAAGTTGGTCTCTACATCGTTTTAAAGGAGCACCACATGGTCTCTTGCCAGTGTTGAGTTCACTATACAGGATTTGCCGAGGGAGTCTGCAGTCACTCATACGATGGATATGGCCGCCCATCTAAGCCGATGACCAACAATGGTGGCTTCAATACTGTTTAGCATTGCTGTCTCAAGGACTGCTATATTATAAACCTGCAACGATCAAAAGAACCCGCGCAAAGCTCACTTCCCTGCGCGTTCACTCCGAGTGGATGTGCGACATCACAGAGCGGTGGAGGGGGTCATATGCTGTCTGGCCGCCATACCGAGCACACTGTGTAGATGCTCTGACAAGAGCTTCATTGCCAATTGTGTATACATTTTCAAGCTCTTATTGTTTTGTCAGTTTTATATAAGTTTTCTTTCTTAATTGTAGTCATATAATCCCTTGCCGTGTACTTCATTGGTAAATGTGTTTATGTATATAGTGTTGTGTATCATGTTATTCTAGTAATAGTATAATTTGATTTTCGTTACGGCTTCTACTTAGAAGTCTGGTAGCAAATCTGGACGGCCATTAAGGGGACAAGCTAGAGAAATAGTCTATAACGTAACCGCTCACCTACGGGAACAGAAAACCGTTCATAAACTGAATTATAATGTTGTGGCTTCAACAAGTGAAGCAATGGGTGTTTCGAAGTCACTCGTGAAGCGTACAATAGAGGAAGGGAAGACGTCTATGGCCAAGGTTCGGCTGCAGTTTTCTACACCTGATGGCAAAGAAACAGTCCATAAGAAAAGGATCGAATTAGATGACTTTGAGAAAGGTACGATACGTCAGAAAATAAGTGAATTTTACGTGATGAAAAAACTGTACCTACACTGAAGAAACTGAACAAGGGGTTACAATCAGAAGAAATTCTTGACTAGCAGAGAGTATCTCCTACGGCTGTTGAAAGAGATGGGGTTCCGTTGGACTAGGTGCCGTAGTTCTCGAAAGTTGTTGATAGAAAAACCTGATATAGTGGCATGGGGAGGAAGGTACCTCAGACAAATTTGTCAGTACAGAGAGAATGGTCGGAAAATAGTGTATTTAGACGAGACATTCGTTCATTCTACTCTCTCTGTCCCACCGTGCAGGCAATCTGATACAGAGCAGGGAAAATTACGAGCTATAGGGAAAGGCCCTCGCATTATTGTTGTGCATGCCTGGGGAGAGGAAGGCTTTTTAAACAACGCCTTATTGATATTCAAATCAAAGCAAATAACAGGGGACTACCATGACGATATGAACTTGCCAATTTTTGTACCTGGGTGGAAAGGCAACAGCTGCCGAACCTAAGTCCCAACAGTGTGAACAATGCCCGTTATCACAGCGTACAAGAGAATAAGAAGCCAACACTATCGTCACTCAAAAAGGACATAGTTGATTCTCTAGAAGTGAAGCATACTCGTAGACTTTGCGAGCAAGAATTTTTGGAATATTCAGTCCAAATGAAGAAAAAAAAGTTGCGAGCACGTACGCACGATAGAAGATGAATATTGGTCCAAGGATGCTCTCATGGATGACTCCATTGATAGCTTCATAATTTCTGTGAGTGATGGCAACTCATATGAATCCGAGTCCGAGATTGACAGCAGTAATCAAGAAAAACGATGGTGAGATGGCAGATGAGATACGAGAATGACAGGTATGTTATACTGCCTTTTATGACAATCCTTGATAAGCGAGTGTTTTGCATGCATTATTTCATGTTGTTGATATTATAGCCTCTGTGTGTATATACTTATTGGAACAGTCTAGTTCTTTAAAACCTAGTTCACAACTTGGGAATCTTAAATACTGTAGTTTCATTTAACTCGGTGCTTAATACTTTCGGTCACTTTACATTTACTTTCGTCGTCTTTTTAATTGCATTGCATTTGCAGCATTAATGAAGGAATAACCTCAATCGAACAGTAGGCTACTAGTACATTATGCAACGAGCCTATAATGGCTATAATTAAGATGGGAATACTAGTTGCCATTTCTGGTCCGTATTGACGTATATGAATAGTTTATTCAGTTGAAACTTCCCGTCAGATCAATACAAAAATATTTGCGCTATTATTGCGCTATTTGGTACATGTTTCGAACCTTGTATACCGGTCCTTCATCAGCCCTTCACAACAGCTGTTTAAAGCACACAGGTTCACTGCACACGCTGGGAGAGGACTACAGGTTTAGTCTGGGAGCGCCTAAAGTCTTTAGCATTTGGACCATTCAAATGGGAATACTATTCTATTTCCGTTCCACATATGACAAGAGGCAGAACAGGACAAGTCTCCTATCAAAAGGGAGTACTAAAAGTCTTCGCATTTGGACCATTCAAATAGGATTAATATTCTAGTTCCCCACATGACAGGAAGCAGACAACAGAATAGGACAAGATTCCTACCAGAAAGACATGTGCTTATGAACAAGTGAAGTGGACTCTTAGAATTTTTAACATGTGTTTTTAATATGTTTCGTACAGAATTTTAATGCAATGGTTTTAATATGTATTATTAGTGTGCATGCATTTTTGGATTGTTCAGTGTTGATTTGATGTGTGGCCATTTGTTGTTGTGAAGGGCTGATGAAGGACCGGTATACAAGGTTCGAAACATGTACCAAATAGCGCAATAATAGCGCAAATATTTTTGTATTGATCTGACGGGAAGTTTCAACTGAATAAACTATTCTATAATTAAGACACGAGTATTTTTATAAAACGAGCGTATGCGAGTTTTATAATTTCCATACGAGTGTCTTAATTACCATTATAGGCGAGTTGCATACGACTGTTTATGTTCGACGATAATTATAACTTTATTATATGTTTTAACATAAATATTCATAAATATATGTTGAGAGTCAGCCACAAGAATTTTGTGATCGCAGAGCGAGCGTTGGGTGTTATATCTCTGTCTTTCAAGATCTTAGGACGACCGACGCATGCGCTCTGTGTGCTTGCAATGCCATATGTTGACATCTGCTGCCCCTCAGTAATATTGTCACTGGAGTTGTTTGAAGACAATGAATGCGCTGTGTAGAAATTATATTAAGGTACAGTGCTATTTGTTGTCTCATATGCGCCAGTTTATTTACGCGAACATATGGAAGGTGCGTATTCCATGTCGGTAATTTATTATAGTTCGATGTTGTGTTTATGTCCGACATGTTGGATTTTGAGCTCACGCGTGAAGGTATCGTTCCCTAATTGGTCAATGAACGAGCTCTGATTGGCTGGAGAAACTGTATCATAATGAAAAAGAGTGTTATAATGACCATCATTATGATACAGTTTTCTAACACATAATAGTGAGGGTCGAACATAAAGGTATTTACAGTACGGTAGGCCCATGTGATAATGGCAGCTTGAAAGCCAGCACACACATAGGTCTTGCCCATGATCCTGTATTGTCGGGGAAGATCGGGGCAAGACTCTATAATCATATTTTGAAGTGTGGTCCATTCACATTCTACATCCTTTGTGTTGATTGGATTGCGAGTTAGTTGTTCTAGAACAGAGTTTTGGTATTCTGTGGCAACGCTATCAAGTTGAAGCTTAGAGGTGTTGAATTCTTCCTGGTTTGATTCATGAAATGGGTACGTGGCTTTTTATGAGCTCATTCTCAGCACACAGGCCAAGAAGTAACCGATCATAAGCATTGCAGTTCCCTATTCCATGTTTACCCACTTCTTTTCCCCATAAGAGGCTGTCCCTCCCCACTCTGGCGTTTAAATCTCCTAGTAGTGCAAGCTTGTCTGTAGCAGGCACCTTAGAGGGGACTGTGTTCAGTTGGTGGTAGAAATGGTTCTTAGAATCTTCATCATCCGTAAGAGTGGGGCATATGAAGAGATGAGAGTAATGAACCTGTCTCCTCAAGAGGTATGCGGTGAGTCATGAGTCTTTCATTTACTGCAATGGGAATGAGTCGATCATTCACCAATTTGGTCTTTACTGCAAAACCCACACCAAGGATGTGACATTCATTTTCCTCCTTTCCTTTCCAGAAGATGGTGCAGCCTCAATGATTTTTCCTTCTCCCACGAATCTGGTTTCACTCAGGGCAATGACATCAATGTTCAGTCTGTTCAGCGAATGGCTGATGAGAGCTGTTTTCCTTTCTGTTCTGTTATCGTTGTCCAATAATGTCAGAACATCAGAGCATTATTGTCTTCACAGTAGAATTTCTTTGTGAATTTGTTAATTCACAGTAGAGCACGAAGAAATATTGATATGTTACACAATCGGCACGGCTCTCAGTCGTTTGACAAGATCCCCGTAGTCTTCAGGGTAGAAGACAGAGATTTAGGAATATTATTTTTCACGATTGATCCGCATTGACAGTTGATAAAGAATACATCATATTCCCATTCGGGAATGTTCATAACCTATAAAGAATACTTAAGTACAGTATTGACTAGACGGAAACATGCATTAAATAATTTTTAAATAGAACACTGAGAAACATCGCGATTTAAACAACCAGTGTCTCTCTTAGTTGTTTGAGGAGATTTTCCATTGTCTTTTGACATCAGGCATGGGAAAATATTAGCTTTAATAAGCAAACAACGCCGCTTCACAAGAATCCCTTTGTCCTCATCATCGAATGCAAGGACATGTTGCGATGTAACGCAATCGCCACTATTTACGGGAGTTCAATGATTGTCTGCCTGTCCTAGCAGAATGGCGGAGGCAAGTTCGAGGTTTGGCATGGTTAAAATTCACGAGAAGTTATCGACCTGTATGGTCAGCGCAGCTCCTAATTGGGGTGCCATGATCTCTGCTATCCCTATGCTGTGGTTGGAGTTCGTTATACATCACGAGGAGAAACTAGTATCGTGGTGCTACGTAGTCAATGTCGTTTTTAAGTGGTTTGATGCACTTCTCGCTCCCCATACGCTTTTAAGTATACTGTGATGGAAAAAGTGGCAAGTAGATCTCGGGATATTTCGTGATGAGTACCCAATCACATTAGACAGGTTTCCCACAGGCCTTATGGTCCCAAGTTCACGATCGGGCACAGGTTTTACGATTTCACGCAACCGGCATCGATCTCGGTCCGATTGACGAGGTTCCAACAGGCTAGTCGTGCAATCAGCTAGCTGTCTTCAGAATGTGATTTCGTAGATGAATGTTCGATGTAGGCATCGAATTTCACAAGAGTGCAACATTGAATTATTTTGAGATATTTCTGGACTTATATTTTGATAGTCTCCAAATTTAGGGTTCAGTAACGGAAATGAGAGGTCGTTGTCGAGATTTGGAAGATTTCTCTATCAATACAGAAAAATATTTCACACAAAAATAGAAACTCTTCTTGATGCCGAAAATATACGTTGAACCGATGTATAACACTTGCACCCGAAGCCATACAATATTATCTTTTATATAAGATCATGTATCAAAGATGTTTGACAAATTTCTTTGATAGTGTAATACCAGCCTTACACATGTATGAGTGTGCCATCTGACCCATGGAATTTCTTTTTTTTATATCTTCAACAGTTTAATTGGATAAATGAATAGTAGAAATAAGAATCACTGATTTTCTAGGCCTGGGAACATAGAAAACTAAAGTACAGTTTCTAATAAATGCAAATAGACTATTCTTCTTGGTTCTTATGAGAAATTCGGGCGGAATAAATCTTTTAATTTTTCTTACCGTTCCAACCAAATCTTCAAAAGATTCGAAGCCAGATCCATAGCCGTGAACTAATTATCACAGGTAATGTTTCTATTAGACTTCTGGCGTGGTACGGCAAAAGTCTGTACAATTTGGTGCCCTAAACCGAAAGAAGCCCTTCTGCCATTTACCTAACCAATATAGGGCAGACCATTTCAAGGACAGATGTTTTAGTATAGCAGACGCACCAATTTTTTATGCCGTACTTGTCAGGCTTCGTGTAGTCGGAAAGGACATTTTTGTCTTAAGGGAACAAGCTGCTCATCAACAGAAGCTCTTTGAAACCCACTGAAGTATCCTCCTTTAGAGAGAACCATTATATTAAGGATTAATCATGCACCACACACACACACTCAAAAATAAAATAACTACTGCATACATTTTTCGTGAAGTATGCTTGACAGAAAATTTCACTTTAATTAATATCTGGGGTCTCAAGGTTGCAGGAACCATTTTTGGCATTATTTAATACATAAAAATAAATTCATGGAAATTCAGTCCTCGCATGACTTTAGATCCTACAACATAGTCAAAAGTATTGGCAAGTAGGACCAACAGACCACGATTGCCAGGATAAGGGATAATTACAATTAATAAAAAGTTTACATCATTTGAAATGTTTTATATAGAAAAATATATTTTCAATATTTGCTGTTTTGGGGGTCATAGGTAAAGCCCTGCGCGGATGCGGATATCCGCAAAACATTTCGCCACGCGGATGTCATTTGCATGGCTGTGCGGATGTTTGGAGTAAATTTACGGGTAGTTTTTAGAATACAATGTGAAACTTACGATAATATCACCTATTTGATATGCCAATCTACAGCTTCATGCTTAAAAGAGGAATACTCCTATAATGCTAACGAAATATTCAGGCACGTTTTGCACTTATACACGAGAAGATTATTTTACCCACATGCTTTCAAGTACATTTTTTTAAGTACAGTATGTTTGTAGTCGATGGTCTTGACTTCTCATCAATTCTCACTGCCATTATTACTACAAGTACGAGATACCATGCTGTCAATGAGCTTGTTAGTTCATCGTGGTGACATCAACATTCCTCAAGTTAGCTATACTTCGCAGTCTAAGCTATCCTGCAAGATCTGTAGATTTATTTCCAACTTGGCACTGAAACACGTGGGCTGTGAAATTGCTACGGAGAGAATTATGACATCAACTAAGCGAACATGGATGGATCAAGAGGCAGAAGGATGATGACTGACTTGGAATTTCCGGCCAAATGTCAATCCCTTTCTCCAAGCGTAAAGAAATGTCACTTAATGAATGTTACCGCGACCGGGAGTTTGAACATCCTTTCACCAACATGGATAAAATATCTACTAAAATGAATTAAGGCGAATATTCTTTAGTGTGTGAATCAAAGCTCAAGTTAACGACATGGCAGACGTTTGGTTACATTTTCAATGGAAACGAAAAGGTGAACGATATAGTAGGATGTTTTACCTGTAAAAAAGTGTATTCATACTCGGGACACAAATTAGGCATATCAAACTTACTGCGGCACATGTGCATTCCTGGAAAATAATAAACTAAGAGATACTGCACCAAATCGTATATAGCCTACAAAACACAAAGTTTAGTGCGATATGTATAATTTTATATTATGTGTAAATAAAAAGTAGTTCTAGCATCCGAAATTGTTGAATATCATTACTAGGACCCGGATATTTATGACATATCATACTTTCCGTTATATTTCTTCCATAACAAATGTAAGATGATGGTTTAAGCTAATCTCATTCAAATTAAGTCATTAAGCATAATTACCAGTCCGAACTGAAAAGGGTTGCAATTCTGGCTTAACATTCATTTTAAACACAGCATAGGGGAACGAACGACTTTCTCCTCAAATGTCTAAATGTGTTGGTTTAACATCTTATTCTTTATCTAATAAATTAAAAATAATATTGAAATATCAGCGGATTTGGATAAAAGTCATTCGGATACGGGGCGGATAACACAAAAGTTTGGTGCTTTTCAGTCGGTCAACACCAATGTACCCAAAAAGAGCTGGGTTGTGTCCTAATCATACTAACATATAAAAATGAGATGGTGTGTGTCTGTGTGTTACTCAATAACACAAGAACCACTGGTTCGATTTAAATGAAATTTGGCATGGACGTAGCTGATTTACCAGGCTTACATATAGAGGCCTTTGGGAGTGGCGACCCCATCGTAATAATAGCCTAAAATGGAAATGGCACTTCAAATGATTCGGAGGTTAGGGCGTACCCTGCAGGCGATGCGCAGTTCTTTTGGTACTGGGGGAACTGTGAGAAATGAAAGTGGGAATCATGAATGTCATGATCCTGACAGGCAAGGTGGAGGAGGTGGTCGACTTCATGGAGAGGGAGAATGTTGGATTGATGGGGCTTAGTGAAGTGAAATGGAAAGGTAAAGGAAGGAAGAAATTGAGGAAAGGATATACATTATACTGGAGTGGTGGCCAAGAGGCAAAAAATGGCATTGGACTGATAACCTCGAAACAACTGGAGGAGTGTGTTGAAGTGGTCGAGTGTGTGAGTGACAGAATAATGAAAATTAGAATGAAGATGAAAAATGACGTGATGGACTTCATACAAGTGTATGCACCACAGACTGGAAACAGAGAAGAAGATATTGAAGTATTCCTGGAGGATGTAGAAAGAGTAATTTCAGATGTAGAAGTGGTGATCATGGGAGATATGAATGCACAAGTCGGAAACTAGAGACAAGGAAAGGAAGAAGTCATTGGACCATATGGATTGAACCGTTTTTATCAGGTTCATTATTTTTTTGTCATATTATTATTATTATTATCATTTCCTTCATGTCGTATTATTGTGACATACGTTTCTCTGTCTCACCTACTGCGTTCAAGCTTAGTAATTCTGCGTAAACGTTTCACCAGATGGTGAAACTTTTCACCCCTACTGACACAGTTTTACCATTGGTTGAAGCATAGCTTGTTACTAAGCTTTGCTTCTCCCATTGGCCCCCTTTATGTTCTGGAGAGGGGGTGTTCTACGACTTATTTTTCTCGAGCGCGTTACTGCGTTCCTTAAGAGAAGGTTTCCCCCTTCCAATTTGGGCCGTCAGGTAGACGGACGTGTGTGCACGTGTCGGGCTTTTGCCCGCACCTAGAAAGCAACTAAATGCAAGTACGATTCAGTCATTGAATTTATCTAACTTGAGGTCATTCTAAATTTCTGTTTATCTATTTTTTTGTCTCCTTTGATTCACTTACAATTTCCCTTCCTTATGATGATGTGAATTCGATCCATGAACCCAAGTCCCTTCGCCTTTGTTTACGTTAGTTTAGCGAAGTCTCTGTGTTTATTTGTCATCCCTCCCTTTCATGTAATCGGTTTTATTTCTACGTAAATCTCTCAGGTCTGAAATATCTGCTATTTTTCTACGAGGCTTAATTATGCTCTGTATTGCGTCACCACCTGGTTCGGCGCTCTTTTAAGACGACCTCCGGTGGATTGTCGCATCAGAGCCTTGTTCTTTTTGTGGATGGAATCAGCGAAGTTACGGAGCTGAGTCTCACGTCTTTGGCCAGATCCTCCCTCTTTTTTATTGAAATGTATGTGAGCAATGGTCATCGTGCTAATCACTGTCCATGGGCCGCATTATTTTCTTTGTTTCATCGTATGCCGTTGTGATTCGACATTTCTACCTCTGTGTAAGCCTACATCTTCCTACGAAGCATATTTCTTAGCTGATTGATTTTTTTCTTTTATTTCCTGTCCCGGTAATGTCAAGTAATTTAATGTAATTTTCATTTCGTTCATTTTTATGTGTTACTTCCTCAGACTTCGTTATATTACGTAACTCAGTGTCATCCCCCCACCCCCCGTCTCCCTACATACGCACTCCTTCACCTCCTCCCCCATGATTTCACAACATCATGAGCGTCTTAGTTCTGTTTTTGGCGCTGGACATTCTAGTCCAGATAATGTCGTCTCTGTAAGTAGTCGCTCTTGTAATCTATCCCACGAATTTCTTTAATTTTGCTTCATCTTTATTAAGTTTTATTATTGAATCGCGTTTCCAATTAGTTGCTATTATGATTTGAATTTATTTCTAGATTCCTTTTATTTTACATTTAAGTTGCTCGTGTTTTATTTTCATTTCTAATTTGTAATCAGTACACATGTGTCTATTTTATTAATATATTTTTATTCAGTAAGTACAATATTTGCTTCTGTCTTATGATTTCTCGTATTTGAGTTCCTCGTTTGTCTTTCGATTCGACTTAGTCTTGGCTTCGCACTGTAGCGAAGTTACGACTAACACGGTCTCTGGTACCCTTGCTCTATTACTTAAGTTTAATTTTTCCTTTTGATTTTGCCTTAAACCTTTGTTCTGGCTTACTTTCTGTGGAAGTCATCTTTCTTTCGATTCGGAATCTTGGGCCCAGCACGCATCGAAAGAAGTATTCCTTCCTCGTTCCCTACGTAATCCTGTTTAGTTTTTGTTGTTTTTACTTCCACTGTATTCCTCATATCTCTGCTATTTTGTTTAACGTAAAAGCACAAGGCGGTGCAGGATATGGGAAAAAGAACCGGGAAGGAGAGGAACTTGTAAACTTTTGTGAAAGGAATGGAATGATAGTAGGTAATTCATGGTTTCAGAAGAAAAACAGCAGGAAAATTATGATATATGGTTGGGGCGATAGAAGAACAAAATCAGTAATTGACTACTTTCTGGTGGAAAGGACTAATCGCAGAAAGCTGATAGATGTGACAGCTTTACCAGGAGAAGCATTTGATGGGGACCATAGAGCTGTGGTGGCAAAATTAAGATGGGAAAAATTGGAAAACCTAAAGGAGATCAGAGAAAGTAAAATAAAAGTATGGAAATTGAAAGACAAAACTGTACAGGAAGATTTTCAGGAGAGATTGAAGCAACAAATCCCAGTTACCGAAGTGGAAAACATAGAAGAGGAATGGTCCCACTTTAAAAAGGCATTTGTTGGTGCAGCAGAGAGTGCTTGAGGTAGGACGTCAACAAGAGTGAAAGAGAAGGAGACACCGTGGTGGAATGAGGAAGTGAGGAAAGCAGTGAAAGAAAAGAAGTCTGCATGGAAAGAATGGAACCGAGATCAAACAGAAGAAAGCAAAAGGAAGTATCACGACAGCAAACGGAGGTGTAAGAAAGTGGTAGGAAAGAAAAGTTGGGAAGAATTTACATGAAGAATGGAAACAGATGTAAGTGGCAGTAAAAGGATGCTGTATGGGCTTCTAAGAAGTAAGAGGAAAGAAAGAGTTACCACAAAGCTGGTGAAAAAGGAAGATGGAGAGTTGTTAACACACCCAGAAGAGATAAAGGGACAATGGAAGGAGTATTTCGATAAGCTATTGAATGTGAGCAATTGTACGGGTGAGATGGAAGTGACACAACCTGATGACTCTATAACAGAAGATGATATAACAATGCTGGAGGTGGAATTAGCAGTACAGAAAATGAAGATGGGAAAAGCAACAGGGGTGGATGAAATCAGTGTAGAAATGATCAAGGCTGCTGGACCTGTTGGTATGCAATGGTTGTATCGACTGCTAAAGTGTGTGTGGAAACGGAAATGTGTACCAGAAGACTGGGAGAAAGGGCTAATACTACCAGTGTTTAAGAAGGGGGACAACAAGGTGTGTGATAACTATAGAGGGATCACCCTCTTATCACAGATAGTAAAAATACTGGAAAGGATATTAGAAAGAAGAATGAGAAGAAAGGTGGAAGGAGAGTTGCAAGAGGAACAGTATGGCTTCAGGAGTGGAAGATCCACAGTGGACCCAATCTTTAGCTTGAGGCAGGTGATGGAAAAGAACTGGGAATATGGAGAGGATTTGATCATGACTTTCATAGAGCTAGGAAAGGCATATGATAGTGTCCCCAGAGAGAAGGTATGGGAAACCATGGTTAAGAAGAGACTGGGAAGAGAAATGTTGGAAATGGTGCAAGCAATGTACAACAACTGTGTTAGCAGGGTACTGACCCCAGTTGGAAAGACAGATTGGTTTAGGAACAAGACTGGACTAAGACAGGGGAGTGTGCTGTCACCTCTCTTGTTCATAATGGTGATGGATGAAATTGTAAAGGAAACAAAGGAAGCATATGGACATAAAGAAATGAAGTTACTGTTATTTGCAGATGATATTGTGGTCTGGGGAAGGAACACCGAAGAAGTGCAAAAACAACTAGATGCACTGAGCGAAAATATACAGAAGTATGGCCTGAAAATCAGTATAGAGAAAAGCAAGACCATGGTGATGACAAGAGGGGAAAGACAAGGAAAGGGCACTGTGAAAATTGGAAGTCAGAGTTTGGAAATTGTGGACACGTTCAAATACCTAGGAAGTGAATTGATGCAAACTGGTAGGTTGGACATGGAGATTGGCAGGAGGGTACAGCAGAGCAATGCATTCTATCCAAGTGTAAGAAAACTTGTTTGGGATAAGGAAGTACCAAGGAAAAGCAAGGAGGTAATGTATAAAGTGTACTATGTTCCCATATTGACTTATGCAGCTGAAACTTGGACCCTGACAAGCAGGCAAGAGAGTAGAATCCAAGCCAGTGAAATGAAATTCCTAAGAAGTATGATAGGAAAGACAGAGTGAGGAATTAAAATGTTAGGAGGGAAGTTGGGATGGGAAAACTAAATGAGAGAATTGAGAAGAATAAACTGAGGTGGTTTGGACATGTGAAGAGGATGGAGGAAAATAGAATACCAAGACAGATGCTGGAGGCGAAGTACAAGGGTAAGAGAGCAAGAGGAAGACCTAGAACAAGGTGGATTGATTCAGTGAAGAACAGCGTAAGAAAAAGAATTCTGGACTGGGACAAGATCGTGGAAGAGGAATGGTGGAAGGAAAGAGGAAAGTGGAGAAGTGCCATAAATACCCCGACCCGGCAGGAGCTGGATAAAGGGAAATGATGATTGATTTAGATATTTTGCACTATTTAAAAATGGCGACTATTTTCAAATTTCCATTTCAAATAAAAAGAGAACGCTAAGAAATAGCAAACTTTTGATGGCACTACGAGCTTTAAAATTTAATTTTCTATCCGAAAGGTCCTTATCAATTTTCGTGTATCTCCAACGGCTAGCGAGTAAGACCTAAATATGTCTTACAAAACACGGTCAACGCCGAGCGATGTTAGTCTCTACATGAACTGTTTTATTTATAGAGGTAGTTTGTGGGGTCCGAAACTAGATGTGATTTTGTGTCTAATTTGATACTCTTTGTGCAGGTTATTGTATGTGAGTACTTTGCACTATTTAAAAATGGCGACTATTTTCAAATTTCCATTTGAACACAGTATGCTTTCATCCTTTTTATCGGTTTGTTTTTCGTTAAATGAATATTTCAGTTGGCCAATATTTATCTGCTTTTTGTCGTTTTTTACCATGATCAGAAACCCAAATTCACAGACGAATGTGTCGAAGACTATCGACTGTCACATTAGTTCATTTAGTGTTCATATTAATCTGGAGAACCCATGCACAATGGAAGATGTTTTTAGAGGAAGTACAAGGCCATCGCAGCTGCAATTTTTTGGAAATGTTGACCGGACACAGAAATGAATGATTAATCTTACTGCAGAACTGGGCAAATTTATTTCAATAAAGTAGGTATTTTGACTTTCGCGGCCAATAAAAAAACCTGCACGAAAGACGGCGTAAACCTAGAAATGTTGCCGAGTTTTAATTGCTTGGCCCTGAAATTGAATATACAATCATTTTGGAAGCCTTTATAGGGAGGTGAAAGACTGTTTTAACCTTTAGCACTCGCAGTAAAGTAGCTGAGGTGTTCTAAATAAGAATTGAGGTATCGCACAGTTTGCCACTCCTTTGGTAGTCAGCAAATAGACCACAAGAGCCTGTTGATGAACCATCTCGGAGTTACTAGGCGTAATTTCGCACAAGACACGGCATAAACTTCGAAAAATTTTCTGTGATTAATTTGTTTTTGTTATTATTACTTGGGATGATTGAAGTTTGTTCCGTTACTGTTACACTCTATCATGACATGGTACGTACTGTAATATTGCGGATATGATAATTGCTATCAAGTTTGATGTATTTTTAGCATAATGTTTAAATATAGTATGAAGACGTTAAACGATAGGTGTTCAATATTTAAGACTTTTACTACATAGAAGCTAATATTTATTTCCAATATTTCAACGCACTTTCTCACCTACAAAGCGGAGGCAGCAGGCTTTTCTCCGGGTACTCCGGTTTTACCTGACACAATTTCATTCCAGCAACAAACTCCACTATCATTTCATTGTCATTCATTTAATCATTGCCCCAGGGGAGTGCGACAGACTTCGGCAGCCGGCACAGTTCATATCCTCGCTGTAAGATGGGGATTTCATTCATTCCATTCCCTGACCCGGTCGGTCGACTCAAACCAGGCAAAGGATTTTCACTTTCCTACCTCTGATTAATAATTTGGTGAGTGAAAATGCATGTAGTCTACACATGTAGTTGGTAACAAGGAAATAAATTACATGAGATTAGTAAATGCACTAGGATGACCAGTTTCGATCATCATCAGATCCATTACACTTAGGCTATAACATCTATGTTTGAGAATACAGGTGAAAAATATTGACAATATATACAATTATTTTGCAGTATCTGTAATGCAACTGTCGGTTTATGCTAATTGTAGTATATCTAAATTAGGTAAAATGCTAAAATGGTGATAAAAATCCGGAGTTTGTCTGTTTGGGGTGATTATATGGTTATACAAAATCAACTATGGTTATACTGTAATAATACAGGCTGATACTTATCCGGTTTGTCTTCCTTACTGGAACTTCGAGCAGTTTCGTGTTCACTCAGGCACCAGTTTTGGTCGACTAACCCGAGTGTTAACTGGACGGAACTCATTTTTCCCCTTCTCCCCCCTTTTGTTCCTATGTGGTTTCTGAGGTCAGTGCAATGTTTATTTGTGTGACGTTGCCAAGTCTAGATAAGAATGTATGTTATTGAATACAGGAAGATCTACAACTATTAAAGACCGAGGAACTGTCTTTGCCACGCGTGGACCAAAAAGCCATTCAACTAAGCGGTACATGGTCTATTGAAGACGTCCCGGCACCTTTAATACTGCCGCGGATACCGGCCGAGGTTTATTCCAGAAAAAAGTACATAGTACACCTGATCCAGATAACATTTACCTATAACCACCGCTATTCTCCCCCCCCCCCCCCCCCCCCCCTTTTTAAATCCAGCTTGGCTGTGTCTTGTTTCCGACAGGGTGAGTTTTTTAGTAGAGTGAAAAGGAGTGAACTCTCCATAAAAGTGTGTTCATTTAAATTGTTGGGATTGTTTCGTTTGGCTTCCTTTGCTTCCTTTATGTTGAGAGCTCTGCCTTTCGATTCGTGATGAATTCATTTTAGGTCAGTCTCGATTTTAGTAAACCTGTGCCCCGTGTCACACATATGTTCGCATACGGCTGAATGTGTTCCGTATCTTATCACATTCCTATGTTCATTATAATGTGTGCCTACTCGTCTTCCACTTTGTCCAATGTAATTAGCTTGACAACCAGTGTCTTGGCATGTAACAGAATATATCCCTGACTTTCAATACTGGTCTTGTTTATTTAGATTACTATTTTGCAAGTGCCTCCCGGTCATATTGTTCGTTACAGTATAACCAGTGCTTGATTTGTAGAAAAAGAGGTTCCGGTACTGTGGGCTACCGCGTGGTGGTGGGAGGGGGTGAAGGGGTGGGACTTTATGGAATATTGAAATATAGAGTTCTAAAAACGATATTTTTACGCTTTTCTGAACACCTTTAAAAATTAAAAGTGGACAAAATAGCAATCTAATTATGATTGCAATTTAATTTAAAATTAAATTGAGACTGCTGCAGCAACATTTTTCTTACCATGCCGTTGGCGTATATTACATTTTAATGTAGGCCAACTGGGCTACCATTCAAACAATGCACATTATTTCAATTTTTTTTACGTAATTAAAAAAAAAAAATACATTAGGTTTGAAAATACACACATGTTTACCAACAATCTTTTATTTCTTGTTTTATAAATTTGTCTTTACAGTTTTCTGAAATAATTATCCAGTCTAAGACCAAGTTGACCTAAACGTACACAACTAACGTTCCACAGTTCTAAAAATTATGTTATATATTCGACTTTTCTCCCGATCAGAGGTTTCGGTACGGCGTACCGTCACAAATCTAGCCCTGAGTATAACCATAGTTGATTTTGTATAACCATATAATCACCACAAACTCCAGATTTTTATCACCATTTTAGCATTTCACCTAACATTAGATATACTACAATTAGCATACACCGACAGTTGCATTACCAATACTGCAACTAAATAATTGTACATATTGTAAATATTTTTCACCTGTATACTCAAACATAGATGTTATAGCCTAAGTGTAATGGTTCTGATGATGATTACTTGACGATCGAAACTGGTCATCCTAGTGTATTTATTAAACTCATGTAATTTATTTCAGGATTAGGGCACAACCCAGCTCGTTTCGGCTACATTCGTGTTGACAGACTGAAAAGCACCAAACTTTTGTTTACTTAGGCAACACTGAAAAATGGCTTCAAAGCTCACAATGGGCGGATAACGTTTTGTTTATCCGCGCAGGGCTCTAGTCATAGGGCCACATATAAAAGACCCACTAAACATTCAACAGTCTTGAGATTTTGTTGTAACCAAGGTATCATCAGGAAGACTGCGAGAGGTCTTTGCAATGGAGGGAAAGGAAATAAAAAGACAGATTCTTACCTTACGAAATATCGGGGAAAGTTATGGTATATTCATTTTAAGACGCAGGGATAGTGTGACCTACGAAGTTCACTAGAGATTTGTTGGAGTTTCATTACTTGGCCATGAAAGCTAATAATCCAACTTTCGGTACCTCTGTAGGGAGGAGATATTGCTGAGGAATCATCTTAGTGCCCTCAGCAATGAAGTACTATGATGTATGTCAAATATGGGGCATAGTGCAAGGTTCAACTACTAGAAGATTTGCAGTTCATTTGCTTGGCCTTGAAAACCAATATTCCACAATGGATTATATAAATCCAAAAATCTCGGAGACACAGGGGTGAATTAATTAATTGAATACTTATCATTTGCAGTTATCCAGCCTAAGCTGGGTCGGAGCAAATATGATACTCCTCAAAAATAACAATGATGAAGGTCTAAGCAAGTTCTTTTTAAAAAAAATGTAGTTTTTGAGAAACATGTATACATCATTACTGTAATTCTCGGTTATTTTCCATCTAAGCCATGGTGCCGAGTTGTGACCCGTTTTTTAACTTCTCGAACTCAAATCGACCAAATTGCCGTATATTTTAGATTTCGAGTTCGCGTACCGAACGGCTGAAAAACAAATCAAAGTGCTAATCAAGTATTTCTAGCGTAAGTGTAACTGCATAGCGACAGTAAGCCTATTATGTTGCTTGATGATGAGAAGTCTAAACACGTACTAGAGACAAAAGTCCATCTGGATAGGTCATTATCCAGATCAGACACTATAGAGATAACGACGAAGTATAACTTGTGATCGTTAAAAGTCACAAGAATCTTGTCATACACGTACGGTGCCGAACACATCCATTTGCGTACCGTACTCACGACCTCCTCAAAGTCAGACCGCGCTCCAACGAAAACTCACGACCACAGAATAGAAGCTGTGAGAATTAAGCCAAATCGATTGCGAGTGGCGCTGATACCTACTCGATACCTTCCACTTTGCTAGGCAACGGTCGAGAACAACGTCTGTAACGTTCCTAACGACATTTCTCCGTGTCTGTCTACGAGAACCAAGATTTCGTCAAAAAGACGGCGAGCGGAGCCTATTGCGTAACATCGTGATATTTACCTGCCCGACCGTGAGTCTCGTCAAACGGCCGGCGAGCAGCATGGATTGCGTAACATCTTAATATTTCAGTCTCGATTGCGGAACGCTGGGATATTGATCCGTGCCCGACTGCGAGAACAAGAAGAGTCTTGTCAAACGCACCTCGAACGCCACCGATGCGTAACATTGCAATATTTCTCCATGCATGACCGCAAGAAGAACGGGAATCTCGTCAAACTGACCATGAACGGCGCCGATTGTATAACATCGCAATACTTTAGTATTCTATATTCGACTGCGATAAAGTGAAACGTGTCAAACGTGTAATGTCACAATACAGTAGGCCCACCTCCCAGCATTGTTCCCCAGTACCTAACCTCACCTCTAAGCCATAAGAACAGCAGAAATCTCGTTAAAAGTAGCATAATGGTTCCTACTTCAGCTGAATATCCTTCCCCATCACATTGAGCTTTGCAAATGTACCCATTGACATAAAAACATCAGCTCTGCTGGTCTTCTCGGTGAAAATAACAATGCAGGCTGAGTCCTGTCTGTAATTGTCTAGCAACGAGCGTGGCGCAGATGGGTACTGCCGGTGGTCAGCCAGACAAAGCAGTCGCATTCGATGCTGCCACGTCGTGATGTTGGCAGGGTGGTGTATTCTTTGGAATACACTGTAAGATAGAGGTAGCTTTTGCTGCTCTTTGCATTAATTCATTTCTTCCTTTTTCGCAAACACCAACAGTGATTTCTTACTTTTTCTTTTATTTAAGCACCTTGCTTACTTTCTTTGTAAGCTTGTTGAAAATATAACTTCCATGATCAACCTAGCGGCATCTAGCAGCTAACTGCTGAAGTTCCTGAACATCTCTATGCTCAAGAGGACTTCCTTCTTAACCCAGCCACAAGATGTCGCCGCTATCTTCAGTTAACATCTCCATGCTCAAGAGGACTTCTACATCATCCCCTTCCACCAGGCTTCGCTATTGACGCCTGCTATCAACTCCTTGAAGATTACTTTTAGTTTTATTTCCAAAGTTGGTATTTCATATGTATGTTCCTTTGGTTTTTCCCCCCACCCTCCTTGGTACCTCCGTGCTTCGTCGAGCTGCTCTCACTTCTGGGTCAGTCGTCAAACCATACAGTTGGAGCCTACTTCAGGCTTGTCTCCTGTCTACTTGAGACATTTTTAAATCAGGACGCCATGTCCTAATCCTAACGTCAACCGTCATCCAGATCATCATCGTTCTTCAAAATGAGCCAAGTACTACTACAATGGTTTTCACTGTTTTAAATGTTTTTAACCCGATTTTATAGACAGTGTGAAATTGCTATGTGATGCAAAATCTGACTTCAAAAGATCTCCTTGATTTATTTGTAGCTACTTCAGCTAGCTTTCTAAAATGAAAAGGTACTTCTTGTACTGAGTATCTGGGAATGAGTTCTCACACCGTGGGAGTCTTATTAAACCCACTGTCTATTAAAACTTAGCTTTCACCTCCGCGGGATATTCTGCTCAATTCTACTGTTCTCACAATTCTAGAATTTTCTACAGCAAGTATTTTTTTTGCAAGTAATTCCGTTAAGTGCCTTCCACCAAAATATGGGAATGCTTGTTCCTCACTGAGGAATTTATGTTGAAAATACTTCTGATCAGCATATAATTTGTCTTCCTTCGTTGGAAATTGTCCGCTGCATTCAACTACCATCTATAAAAGTCACAATGCAATAAACTTTCTCAACTTAAATTCAAATAGTGATCTCTACAATTACAATAACTTTTCGTATGACAAACTTTCCTTGTTGCAATAGTGAATTTTTCAACGGACTACAGTGCATAACCGTGCCCATTCAACAACCATCCGTGTCACATTCGAACGAAAGCTATAAATTACGGCCATAAACGTTTTCCTGATTCCCCTATTTCCTCCTTTCATACTCCTCACTAACACATTATAATAATTGTAAAATTTAGGTTCTTTTCAACGAGGTGACACTCTATAGAAGTGCCCTCCCATCTTTGTACTGTTTTTCATAAGTAATTTCTGCATCATTGGTGTCTAGTACACACCTCAAATCATATTGTTTTTCCTCTTTTCATTAGGGAATTCAATTATTTCTACTCACAAGTGAGTTTTCTAACTTTCCTTTTTCCAGGTTTCACGAAAGGGTACTGGCCCCATTTTTCTCGTGATCCCTGCTTCAATACAAGAAGTTATAGAAACTTCTTCTTAATTCTCTCTTTTCTTGTTATAATTTCGAATTTAACATTTGTTCATACTTTTAGAACTACCATTAGGAATTATATATATCGTACCTGATTTATTGTTAAACTTTAAATTTGCTAATCTCAGCACTATTTTGAAATCTTATATAGATTTGGTGCTTTCAAGAGGTTCCAAACCAAATTTTGTTAATTGCCTAGTGCAAACTTTAAATAATTTAAGAGGTCTGAGACCTCATAGGTTCAAAATTTAAATTGTATATTTTACAGTTGTTAAATTTATCATATTTTTACGCATTGTTAAATAAATCAAACTATATCCTTTTGCTTCATCATTTTCTATAAAATAACGATTAGGCAGGATCCTACCTCCCCTAACTCTACCCGAAAGCTCATTCTCGTTTTAAGAAACTCGAGCATCAAAGTAAAAAAGGTTCTACTATTTGTTGCATTTGAACGAAAACTCTCCGCAAAAACTTTCATAGCTAATTCTAACTAGCCAGTAAGGCAAGTATAGCTAGCTCCGCCAGCTTCCTGCTTGTTGAGACTTTCTCTATAACTTTTGGTTGGTTTTCCAAATTTAAGTTTTTCTTATTGTCTAAACTTTTAGTCGGCACTTTGCTGGATAGAAGCTTAGCCTTTCTTGAATGCAACAATTGGTGTTCTTACAAAAATTTAAAACCAAAGATTTTCAAAATCAATCAAATTGTTTTTAAAAGCACGGTAACTGCTTCATCGCTACAGGGTGTCGAGCGATGGCCTTCTTTCAAATTCCCGTATTTTCCGTACGAAAATCCACTTAATTCCCGTATATTTTAGAACCCTCTAAGACTAGAGTTCGCATACCGAATGGCTGAAAAATGAATCTTAATGCGCGAATCAAGATTTTCTGGCGTAAGTGTAACTGCATTTTTGGAGACACTTCTGCAGCTCACGGGGGATGGCGATATTTAGGCCTAGCCCGTAGCGTGAGCAAAGCGCGCGCGAGTGAACTCTCTCGCAGATGGGATGGGATGCTACAAACACAAATAAAATACCGTTTACCTGAGGAGAGCTGATATAAATGACTGTTTTACTGAGGAGTAGTGATGTGCGCGAGTGACGCTTGGACTCGCGAAAATCGAGTCTAGCAGTTCCGAGTCTGAACGAGTAACCCGTGCGAAGGACTCTAGTCTCCACGGTGACGTCACGATCCGTACTTACGATATAGGACAGAATGCGGCCAAATTCCCAACACTCGCTAAACTTGCAAACGACTTTTCTACTAGTGATTTACAAGAGAAATCGTTTGCAAAATGCACACTATGCTTCATATTATAACGACTCTAGTTACCTAGAGGTAATGATAAAGAAGGAAATGTAATTTAAAAAATCAAGTTAAAAAAAACCTCTTCGCCGGGAAACGAACTCCAGCACGCTGCGTGAAAGTTAGCACCGTTTACCACTCAACCAGAGATATCGATAAGACTACTGGCGTTATCAACAGCGATATATACTACTGCTTAGCAAATTATCACGTTGAAGGAAATTTCTATTTACTGTATTGCGTTCTTTCTTTCCGTCATCCGTCCACTGCTTGCCGGTTTCCAATTTTGAATATTCTATTGTATCACTGTGCATTGATGGGAAACGAATACAATACGTGGCCAAGGCGTACCGACATTACTATATATCGTATAGTTTCCATATATGGCTCACGGATAATGCTGACAGCGTTCTCGGCCTCGATTCCGGACTCGAGTATCTCGAGTTTTACGGTTCCAGACTCGATTCTTCGCGAGTCTACTCGCAGCCCATCACTACTGAGGAGGGTTGAGAGAGTAGAGAATAGGAGTGTCACATCTTCATATATATATTATTTCAGTAGTATGCATCCCTCCTGCGGCGCTCACAAGCGACCGATCGTGACAAATGAGCATTCAAATGAAAGAGAATAGACATTAGCAGTGACTTATTGCACGGACTTGCTAGTAATAAATATTTACTGGAAGTGATTGAATTGTATGGTACCGTAACCTTATAGAGCTTCCACGAGTTAAAATGGCATCGAAGCTTATGCATAACGAACTTCCGGTCCGCGAATCTCCATTTGATTTTCATTGGCAGTGAAACGTTCGTGATTATCTTCGTTATTATTTCGGATTGTGGTTTTGTTTTTAGGCGTCCAACTTATGAAATAATAACTAGAGGGTTGGCCTTTCATGAATATTCCAAAGACAAGTGTCTCCAAAAAGAGTAATTAGTAGAACTTCGAATCAGAGACGACCATAACAAACACCTTGCCTACAAAGTGTGCGATTTGCACATTTCAAACGGCATTGGTCTAACATATCATAGACTGCAATAATTAAGTTGGTGCAAATTATATATGTTATATGTGAGAATATTATTATAATTTGCTATCCGGTTGTTATATTGGCATATTATGCATTAACGTGACCCGTTTAAATGCTAAATTGTGACGTAAGCTACGAGTTGTAGGCTATTCGCCGTACCGGTAGGCCTAATATTTACTAACAACGCATAGTTTCTTCTTTAATATTTATTTAATCATTATTATAATAGCCTATCTATTAACACTTATTTAACCAATAATCATTTTATAATTCTATACATATTCCAGGTATTGCATGAAAGCGATTTGATAGCACATGCGGCTCTACCTTAAAATCCAACCATGCCCAGTTTTCATTACATATGGATGATATTACCGCAAGTTAATAAACCAAACAACTGGCAACATATTTTTATTTTAATGCTCATTTACAACTTCACCCTAGTCTACGTTAAGTACCATACGGTAACCACTGAAAGGGTAGGGGGGGGTTATGACCCCAATTTCACAAACGAACGGACCTCATTTTGCATGAATTATGGAACTCGAATCCTAATGGAGGTATGGATTGTCTGCATTTAGAAATATGTTAGTCAATAATTTAAAACAAGATGCCAGAAAACTAAATACAAAAAGCTGCGGGCCTACTACGGTGTTAAGTTGCTCCGTGAAAAAAATACACTTCGCCAAGATTATACGACGTGCATACAGTTAAATACAATCATCCAATTGGAGGAACACTTTCTTTGTCACGATCTTATAAGCAATTAAAACATAAACTGCTGCAATTTACGGGAAAATGTGCAACATTTAGAGACTATGAGTGTTGTATGTGGCACAACGTTAGCTGACATTTCGCATCATTAATACATAAGGAATGAACACATGCAGAGCCTTCTGACTGCACACAGCTGAAGACCATATCATTTTACTTTCTCTTAACAACAATAAGTTGCTTAGTTACATGCAAGGAAAATTGTAGTACACACTTCCCATTGCTTCCATTACCTGACTACTAAACCAGAAGCTGGTAATGCATAACCATACGCCGGTGGCGCGTCCTTTGGCAAATGAAAGATCGAAAGAAAATGCAAGCACTATAGGAGCCCGGAAGAAGGCGATACAATCTTCTCCACTACTGAAAATAGTCAAAATACCCTTTGTAATAATGAATAATAATTTTGGGGGTCATGTAGCAATAAATGTTACCCACCCACTATCCCTTTTTAGATCACGACTTTTATAGTAAAATTGGAGGTGTGTCCGCTATTGCACGCGTAAATTATGGGACAAATACAGTATTGCTAAACCCGCGCATTCGGTACTGACAGCCTTCCTGTCACTTTGCCCCGCTTTTCCTCTCCGCAACCTACGGTCGCCACATAACAAGACCCTACGACCAACCGCCACACGGCAAGAATTCTGAGCATGCTTCTCACCTGCACCCTGTATTTCGAAGGAAACAACGCGAAGGATATGCCGGGAGCTTGGAACAGCTGAGCTGAGTTGCTAAGTTTTTAGAGTTGTTGTAAATCAGCTGATTTGAATAATACACAGTGCTATATACATCAGATATTATTTTTGTACAATTATACGTAATATATTTTAAAAAACGGTCCTGAGTCAACGCCGAGGACATTCAAACAGAGAAATACGATACTTTTAGATGAATAAATGAATTACACACCGAAGCTATGATACCTTTATCATCTGTATTCAATTCAATAAATACGACAAAGAGGGCAAATACTCTACAGCTAATGAATATAAAAACACTCACCATGCAATGATTATCCTTTAACATGAAACAAGAGTCTGAGTGGAGGTCGTTCACAGCTTACTGCAGTAGTTGACAGATAACACCATGCACACTCACTTATTCGCGACTCTCTACGTTTAATATTAGCTTTCGTGACAATACAAAAGTAAAGTTAAGGTAAATACATATTTAGCACTGAGCACTCAAACAAGCCCCTCTGTGGCGATATTATTGCCGTGGTTTTATATTTTCGAGTTGTAGGCTATTGAATGACGGACGGTATTTTGAGCACTATGAAGGGAAACAATAGCCTGTGGTCTATTATCGATTGACGCAAGCGAACTGACACCAATAATAAATTATCCTCAGTCACTTGGCAAGGGTTTCTTTGACACCCTCCATTCCTTCACTGTCCCTATCATCATCACCACCATCATTGTCTTTGTCTGAGCTTGATGAATTGCCAAGGTTAATAATCATTTCATCCACCGCAATATCCAGACCACCTTCAGTATTTCATTCTGTACATGCTGTACGGGATGTGTCCAGTCCTCGGGTCGAACTTCGGCGAAGTAAAAGTAACGAAACAATGACAATGAAAGGAAATCCGACACAGACAGTGGTTAACAAGTGACTGAAACAATGCCTGCCCATACGAGAAGAATTCTGTCACTCGTGTGGTGTATTTTGTAGCCACATGTTGGTAACGGGTGGTTGATAGTAAAATGTCGAGAGCTGTGAGATATTGTTTGTAGTTTTTGAAATGTATGCATGTGTAACGCATTTGCATTGAGTGTTTACACGGACTTAAATAAGTCACTTTGACAAATACAAGATTGTTACTAGGAACTTCAGTTATACAAAGCACAAAATTAAATACTTTTGACAGTACTTTTTTTTCCTTCCTGGAGACCTTCCGTGGTTTTTCTTTCGACTGCCACCTTAGCCGTCGCATCGCACCTGTTTTGTTTCCTTCAAGACGGCGTAGAGTTTCATGCAGTATGTACTCTTGCTCACGGTTATCTTTTCTACTGCACCAGCTGCCATCACAGCGTCCTGAACAGTAGGCTATGCATGCCAATCAGACTTGCTTCTTTGAGATTGACGATCATGCACTCCTTGTTCAGGGAGAAACCTCTGTCTAGAGCTGCATTGTTATGATACAAAATCAGTATCATTTTAACGAAGCTTGTGAGATCGTTTTTGGCAGGAAATGAGGAAGGTGCTGAAGCCACTAATTCAGACCACAGCACGTCGAGCCGTGGCTCTTTTCCGTCGAACTGCTTCAAACACGCAGTAACGGAGAGCAGTCTCAGAAGTGCGGAGTAGCTGCTCTTGATGCGGTCAGCCATTGCGCCAGTAAGCAAATACTCCTGATTACAAAGAATTTCCAGGGCAATGACGATCGTAACTTCTTCCAACTTAGGAGTCTCAGCGACCCCTATAGTGTCTAGGCAGGAAATAGCACGGGTCTCTCGTGAGCAATAGTTGACCACTCTTTGATTTTTTCAGCCATAGGATACGAATGTACAATTTTCGGCAGTTGGTGCGAAATTGCAGCACATCCGCGTCTGGAATTTTCTGATATCTTGATCTGTTAGCTTCATTAAGGGCTGCTCTTGTCGAGAAACACAGGTCTCCTCTGTGAATAACAATGCCGACTGATTCCTGTATGTCATTGTCAGCAACGAGCGCGGCGCACGTAGCCCCACGCGTAGAGGGTACGGCCGGCGGTCGGCCAGGCAAAGTATGCATTCGACGTTGGCTGGGTTCTCATCCCGCTTAGCGCTCTATCGGTGGCGCAAATTACGTGTGGCAGCGCGGTCTGCAGGCGAAATAGAAAATTGAGCGGGAGGACTCTGCCAAGCGTTCAGGGGCTAAGAAGTCGGGCATTATGAGACTTTTCAAGATTTCCCGTATCAAGTGCGAATTTCCCGGGTCACTAAAATTCCCGTATCGCTCGACACCCTGTCGCTACCTTCCTGGAAGCATTCGGTCGCTCCTTGGAAATTCTACAATTCCAAGAACTAAAAACATCACGGCGAATTTAAATTATTTGTGCCTTTCCAAACCGTTGATTAAACCTGATTCCTTTTAAAGGATATACGACAAATCTGACATTCTTTGTCTTGCCAGACTACCACCCTTCCCCATATTACCCAAGTTTAGGCTGGGAAGGGAAAGCACAAACTTCACTTGCTTGAAAATAGCTAAAGCTCCAGCCGCATTTCCCGTTAGCTACGGCCAGGTCCATACCCACTTTATATGCTTCACGGGCTTTGCAGTGACACTCGTCTCTAAATATTGGCTTAAATTTATTTTAGTTTGGAGTTGGACTCTCGTCCTATTATCCACACTTGTTCCTTAGTCCGAAACCCACTTCCCTTTACTTCGCTCTTCATCTTCCCTTGGGGGTAGGATTAATTCCTAGCAAAAACCTACCCACAGGGCTCTCACCTCGCATTGCGCTCTAAGTGGCGGTGGCGCAAAATGCGGCGAGGTCTGCAGGTGAAATAGAAGGCCGAGTGGCAGGACTCGACTGAGCGTTCGCAGGCTGTCTTGCATTATGAGACTCTTCCAAGATTTCCCGGATCAAACGCGAAACTCCCGTATATTTCCCGCATATCCCGTATCGCTCGACACCCTGTTAGCTTATGCACCACAGTAAAATTCAGCTGTGACGAGATTTTCAGAATTGCAAAATTATAGTTTGCCCCTACCCTTTTCCCTGTTTACTGAGTGTTAAAAGATTTCATTTAACAAATTTCAAACCTTCAGCATAAAGATTCAAATTTCACCTATTTTTTTGGCCTGTTTGTAAATTAATTACCGTATATACCCGAATGTAAGACTAGGTTTTTTCCCACTTTTTGTGTTATAAAAATTTGGGGTCGTCTTACATTCAGGGTATTAAAAAAGATTTTTTTTTAATTGTTGTTATTATTTGCAAAGTAGTATGTGGTGTTGGCATCTTGTAACTCGCAACAAATCAATGCGTTAATGAAGATTAAAATATGGTTTGTTATGTTTAATTACCATGCATATACAAATAGCGTACATTTTGAGGTTAGGATTTACGCATACACGTCATTTTAAGCGGATAAATTATTTGTTAGAAAGCATACGGAAATATGTTTTAAAACAATCTTTACAAGAACAACCAGTCAGTTTTACGAGCAGTAATTGAGTGATCAACGAATCTTAATTTCATAACGTCTCCCATTCTTGAACAAAGAAATTCTAGAGTATGTCTTGGAAAAAGCGGGCAGAGGGATTTCTGATAACACGAGACGTTATAAAAATGAAAGCACGACCTTAAGGGCATATATTGTGCAAGTTATGAGTTAGCGAGTATTTTTTTGAAAAAATCTGGAAGAGGCAGTAGATAACTAGGCCTCGTCTTATATCCGGGGTCGTCTTACATTCGGGTATATACGGTATTTCAAATTATAATGGAGATTCATCCAGTTTTATGATATAAATATTTTTCTTGTCACATTATTCTGTTATTCAGATGATATGATTGCCATTATCCGTGTATTACCATACGCGAGTGGGCGATACGAGCAGGATAATGAATTGTGTAGCCAATAGCCTTCACCCAAAATCCAATGTAAGAAGACACTATTGGCCGCGCAGACTCGCCAAGTTTAAAATCTGCCCAAGAACGTTATGGTTTCATATCTTGTCAAGTCTGGTTTGCTGCATTCTTTTGTTTTGTATTGCGGGAAGTGGTGTTTGAGGCATTGTGTTATTTGAGGCTGTTTCTTGTGTTTTTGTTTCAGTTTAAACACATGTAATTTGTTGCAAGAACTGTCAGCGTTCGTGTATCCCGTTATTTGTATATTAACCACGTGCTCGGATGTGTTTACAACTTGCTGTTGGCGAGATGTGATTGTTCAGCATCACCATTCATTCCCTAATTGATGTGTTATCCCTCCCTATGTTCAAATAAAAATTGCGTTTGCATTTCCATGTCTGATTCGCCTTTACCATTCTATTTCATCGATACCACGGTTTTTGCTTAGTAAGGGATAGAAGTGAAAGTCATTAGGGGGTAGGGAATAATGGCGGATAAGAGAGTTAGATATTGAGGTTTTAAGAGGCGGAATTACGAGGTCATCTGCCTAGTGGATAAGTGAGATCACGGCAGTCGCATGATGGGCAATTTGATGATGAACATTGCAACAATTGTATGGAATAGACAAAGTATCACACATGAAAATGCAAACTTTATTTTAATTTTAAGATAGCGAGGGAGAATGCACCAATGAGGAAATGACTGATGATGCTGAACAATCACATCTCATTAACATTGTCAGTACAACTGAGCACATATTATTCACATTAATATACCAATAACGTGTTACACAAATGCCAACGGTCCTTGCAACAAATGAAATGTCTAAATAAACAAAAATAGAAGAAGACTGCCGCAAACACCACTTTGAAGCGCAAGACAAAGAATACAAAACAAAAGAATACGGCAAAAGTGACTAGACAAGACATGAAACCACAACTTTCATTGGCGGATTTTAAATTTGGCGCTTCTACTCGGCCAATAGTTAGACATCTTATATTGGATATCGGGTGAAACCTATTGGCTACACAATTTGATATCCTATCCAATCGCCAACGGTACATGTATGCAAAATGGAGGTCACATCGTCTGAATAACAAAATAATGTTAAAAGAAAAATATTTTTGTAATAAAAGAGGATGAATTTGAGTTATAATTTTATAAAAATAAATTTACATATAGGCAAAAAATGTTAAATTTTATTCGTTAACTCATTATAGTGCTGCCTCGGTTTTGTGGTTTTCTACCGCATAACCTATGGTGGTGCTTTTTTGAGTATCCAACCAGCCTCCAGGCTGACTACTCAACAGACAACAAAACTGAAAGTACGAAATTCGTTAATATGAAATGTTTTAATACACAGTTAAATAGGGAAAAGGGCCAAACTAGAATTTCGCTATTCTGAAAATTTTGTTATACTGGTGTTCGTTACAGCGGGATTCTACTGTATGTGTGAAGTAATGAATTGCAGATCCACATTAATTACATTTTCCACAATAATTTCCATTTTTGCAAGTAATACGGTTCGTTTGCATGCAATATAGGAAAACCTTTCAATTACTAGTAATAATTACAGTACACACATACTCAAATATTGAGCTCTTCTGTGCATAAAAACATGAAGTAATATAGGCCCTGTAATGAACATAAAACCAGGTGAATTCTTACAAATTGACTTCTTTCAGTGTAACACAATTTCACTATAACATAATTTCTGAGGTCCCCAAAATGTTGTTATACTGTACTACTATTCGAAATTAATGATTTTTTTAAATAGTAACTGAAGCCACAACCTTAATTCTAATTCATACGCAAAAATTCAGTGGGAGATAGGGAGGGGGACAAAATCTATAGGGTACAGCTGTCTGGTCAAAATGAAAATCTAGGGAGGCATTTTATTATTTTTTCAGGACACAAGATATGTGATTTTTCATTTATGAAAATACTGGGAGACTGGGGACAGACAGCCCTTAAATTAGTTAAGAGCACTAAATTAATATATAAATTGGTAAATTGACTTTCACAGCCAATAATAATAAAAATAATGCAATTCTTGCAGGTTTTTGCCATGCAGAGCTTTACCCGAGATTGCTCGAATCCATTAGAGGTCCGTTTTGACAAATTTGCAAAAATTCAGGGTTTTACCAAGGTGCACCAAGTCAGGCATTTAAGGGGGCTCCTGGTACACCCTGCCCGGACCTGGGCTTTAGGACCGTATGTCTTCAATGTTTTGAATCACTCCGGAATATTCTGTTCATAGTTCCTCTCCGTATTCACTTTCCTAATCATGGGCAACACTGGGTTGACATGTTACAGTAGATTAATTTTAAACAATGCTACATCATGGGACTCGCCCAGAGTTGTATCATGAAGAAAGAAAGAAAGAAAGAAAGAAAGAAAGAAAGAAAAAACAAACAACAACCATGAAACATCAGCAAGAAGAATCAAATTCCAGAATGACTATTTAAACATAAACTGTAACTATCTGCAGAGGAAAGTTGTATTGAGAGTTTCCCTTCGAACAACTTTAGGATGTGCAAAAGTATTTAAGGGAAAAATCTTTTATAACAGACAGAAAGGCTTATCAATCTTAATATATTTTATTCAGAAATCAGAGTCAATATTTCTACATCTAAGGAGTAAGATAGCTGTGTTCATAAAAATGTCACTGGAAATGCATTTCACCTAACACACATTTTAAGAACTGAAGAACTGACTTAAGCCACTTCCTAACATTTAATTGTATGCAAGGTGAGGGAAATGGACACAATACATAAATCGCAAACTTACTTCAGACGGCAATCATCATGGTAAAAAATTTTTTTTGCACCAATGCTAAGTACCGAACTAGCAAGATCTAGACAAATAGAACATTCATTGACAACAGAGATAAAACTTGGTTAATGATAAGATCTCGGTAGCAATATTAAATTATCTTCTCCCTCCACGTCCCCTGCGGCCACGAGAATCTCGACCAACATTGGCCTGCTTCTTTCCACCACCCCTGGTGCTGCTGCTGCTCCCTGGAGATCCTTTGTATCTTCCACCTCCCATATTTCCGTACTGGGGGTAGAGATCTGGAGGAGGTCCATAGGTAGCAGCACCAACTAGCCCCCGAGTCAAGCCAGCTCGATACGCCATCTCTTCCCTCTCCAACATGGCAGCCGCAGTAGCTGCAGGATTACGCACCAGAAGGTTATCTCCAAATCCCATTGAACCAGTGGACCTACGCATGCCAATTGAACGAGGTGAGAAAGAGGAATCAATTGCATCTTCAACATCACGCCGAAAATCTGAATATCGGCTTAAGGTTAACTCATCTGATGAGAAATCCAACCTCCTTGATGGACGGGATCCATACGGTGACATCAGGGGGGGCAGGTAGTCTCTTTCCATCAGGGGTGAAGGTCCATAGCCATCCATGTAAGCATCTCTAGAATTGCGGGAGCGCATCTGCGGCCTGGACGAACCATAATCTCGTACTGGAGGTCCCATGGGCATACCCATGTATGCATACCCCAGTTGCTGTGGTGATTGCAACAAAGGATAGTTCCTCATATTTCCTCTCATGCCTTTCAAACCACTGCCACGGCCGCCTCTGCCGCCACGGCCTCTGCTACCCTTGCCTCGCGTAAGACCCTTACCTCGCATGCCCCTTTTCATTGAGCTGGGTGGAGGAGGATTCTTAGCCTTAGGAAGCTTTGTAGGATCAACTCTTTCCAACAAAATGACCATCTGAGCATGCATAGTGTGAGGAACCACATCAACAGGAATGGTCTTGACAGGAACAAATGGATTCCCAGTCATACTGTTCTTTCCAGCACGGCAGCACAAGTCAACAAAGTTCCTGATAGGGGCTTTATGGTTTGAGCACACGTAGATTATCTTCTGAACATTTTCAAGCTTCCGCAGCTGGGAGAGCACCTTCTGATCTAGAAACACGAAGAGGAACAAAAAAATTTATCACTGGGCTTAAAAATTACAGAACAATGTTAATAGACAAAATGATATGTTCAACTTACCAAAACCCTTTTCAGTAAGCATATGGATACTGTGGGTAATTACAAACTTAAACCAAATATGTTGACAGTTCAATTCATCATTGGAGACATTATATATATATATATATATATATATATAAAAATTAAAAAACAAAAAAGTACCCCTTAATATTTGAGCGATTGGACACCATTGAATTTGTGGCAGTATGGCACAATAGAAGTATCGTGTGTTCTCTCTGTTGCTCCTGTAAGAGTTTACCGATTATGGAGAAGGATCTAAAGAGCAATGTTTGGAGACCCCCATCAAAGACAATAACAGTTATATATATATATGTAAATACATGGGTTGGTTTCTTAGTTTTGGCACCAATGCTTCAGTGCCAAGTTGCAACAATGTTGGGCGCTGCCACTTTTACGGACGGTTGCTGCCCTGCATCCCCTCCCTCCGAGCACATGACCTCGCCCGTCCTCACCACTGCTCGTGCGCAATCGCACCTGTTAGATGAGTAGTGTGAGACCAGCGCTCGTGAAAGACAGTCACAATGTTTTCCAAGCAGGAGCAGAGAACGTGGATAAAAATTCAGTGCGCTAGGGGTCGCAGTACCAAAAAGTGTCACCGAGCATTGCAGGAAGCGTGCGGTGCAGCTGCGTTACCGTTCAGAATGGTAGCAAGATCGGTTGCAGCCTTTCGAGATGGGCGCGAACGTGTGGCGCACATGGTCACCCACCAATAAGTGATGACAATGTACAGATGGTGTCCGCGTTAGTAGAGGTGGATAGGAACGTAACGATTCGTCAATTAGAGCAAGATACCGGACTGGCGCATTCAACTGTCCGGCGCATCCTGAAGGACTTACTGAAATGAGGAAGATTGCGTCCCAATGGGTTCCGCATGACTCAACCGACATGCACAAATGGCTGCGATATGACGCTTGTCTTATGCACTTGCAGCATTACGAGCGCGAAGGAGAGGCCTTCTTACGGCGTATCATAACCATTGACGAGACGTGGGCCAGATCTTATGAGCCACAGTTAAAACGCCAATCGAATGAGTGGCAGCACCACGGAAACAAACAGTTCGACCAACCCCCACCATTGTGAAGGTAAGTTGATTCTTGCCTATGATTAGGATGGTGTGATCATTCACCATGCTGTTCCCCGAGGGCAAACCTTTAATGCGGCGTACTCTTGTTTGTTTCTGCAAGACCATCTCCGAGGAGCTCTGAGAAGGAAACGGCGCCACCACATGGTTACACCTCCCATCGTTCTGCATGACAATGCTAGGGCACACACAGCAGGCATTGTGTCGGCATTGTTGGATCGCTGGGGTTGGGAGGTCATCACCCCCCATATTCTCCCGACATCTGTCCCTGCGACTATGATCTCATCCCGAAGATGACAAAGCGCGGGGAGCGCTTCCGTACCATTGAAGACGTTGAGCAGGCTGCCGAGCGCTCTCTTCGTACCATCAATAGATTGGGCAGTGCCAATGGGATCCAACGACTTCCGCATCGCTGGAAACACATTGCACACAACGGTGGGGAGTACATTGAGGGCCTGTGAAACTTGGAACCATCCAAGTGAGTTATTAATCCAGTCATAACTAAGGTGCCAAAACTAAAAAACCAACCCATGTATATTGTACAAGTTTCAAGGAAGGACACATCAGGGAAAAAATGTACAGGGCAAAGGAAGAAAAAGCACAGTGAACTAATGAAGAGGAAAAGGAAGTGAAGCTGTGTGGCTCTCCTGAAGGGGAATAATCGGAAATAATAATAAATAATATGTATATATATAAAACCTAAGCTAAAAGAATCTCCGATTGAAATCAAAATACACTAATGAATGTAAAGAAAATAAATTACATATTTATGCAAGGAAGAGAATTATAATTATTAGAATTATGAGCAAGCAGTCAAAATGAATGCTGGCCCTGTGGTGTGTGTGTAGCGCGCCTTCCTCTCACCCGGAAGTCTCGGGTTCGATTCCCGGATCCATCAGGGATTTTAGAAACAGACGTGAGGGCTGGAACAGTGAGCACTCAACCCCATGAGGACAAATGAGTAGCTGTCTGACAATGAGGCAGGATCCTGGTCAGGAAAATCAAGATTAACAGCCGAGGGGAATTGATGCGCTGACCATGCAACACCCCAATATCTGCAGGCCAAAGGGCTGGGCCACTTGGTAGGCTCGGCCTTTCATGGGCTGTAGTGCTACGGGTTCTTTTTTGGAGTCAAAATGACAATTATCTATATATTTAAAACAGTAAGCTGATTTTTGTTACGGCGAGATTGACAGAACGGCTGAACCGATTGACTTCGTAATGCACTCTGACGAAAGCCCTTGGCCTGTATTTTTGCCGAGTGTCTTTAAAATAAACATATATGTTACCATATATTTTTAAATTTATAAACAAAACTGCAAAATTATTGGCTCAAGCGCATGCGCAGAATCACCTTGGTTAATGACAAATGGGGATGTCCACCGCGTTTTAATGTAATAGTTATTTATAAGAATTATAAGAAAGGAGGGGAATATTGATTATGAAGTTTCCACGATATAAACAGGAATAGAATATTATAAACGACGGGAAATGTAGAAGAACCTATACTGACTGTTGAGTATGTATGTTGTTTAAGTAACTTAATATTGCGCTCTTTCACAAGTGATTCGGTAGCTCAGATGGCAGCGTTGAAGGCTCCTAATTTATGCATCACGCAATGGGTGCAGTTCGAATCCCTCCTCCGTCACATATTTTTATTTCCCAATTATTCTTTCTGGCTATTGGTGATACATTGCCTTAACATATTTTACTTTAATTATTCTCGTAAAGAAAGGAATTCTCCACGATTTACGTTCCCATATACTTTTAAATTATTAAATAAAAGATGGCCACAGTCGCTTTCGCCATGAGAGACAATTGACGAACATAATTCATTTGATGGACTCAGGCATCGTGGTCACTCAGCCCCGTCTACTTTGGTGTGTTTGTGTCAAATTTTCTCTGATAACCTGTGTTATTTTGATGGCTGTACTGATGTGTGCATTTGTAATTTAAGTGGGGAATGGGAAATTGACGACCGAGGCTTTAAGTTAGGAACTAAACCGGTATTTACCTGCAGTGGACGTGGCAAACCACGGAAAACCACATCCCAGTGTTGAGACAGGAATCTAACCTTGCTCTCCTTAGTTTTGCCTCAAGAGTGCGCCCCGTTCCAGCCCTCACACCAGAATTAAATTTCTTGGCAAACCAGGGATTGAACCCGGAATCCGGGGCGATAGCTCAGAATGTAGCCTTAAGATTGGGCTTCCCTGTGTTAATACGATTTTTGACAAGCACTGAACATATAGTCTAAATCTTAAACTCCCTCCATTACGGTGGCTGTCGAAGTGAGTCTATGCTCATTCCAGTAGTTGGCGAAGTATTTACTGTCATAATGTCCATTCTTTCAAAGTTATTTACTGTCATGGAAATGCAAAGGATTGTACCTACAACAGGTGATGGAAATTGCTTATTTAGAGCAGTTTATTCCAAAATGCAGAACGTCATCCCTGAGCTGAGTTTGCAAGCAAATTGCAAAAATTGTTGCTGGCATGAATAATTATAAGGATTTTATTATTGGCGATCAGTATCATCGCATTCTCATCAGCAACAAACTTGAGAATGAAAGTACCTGAACTTCATTGTATAAGTGAATATTATTGTTTATTGATTATTTGTTTAGAGTACATAACAATGAGTCTAACCATGCTGTTCATTTTGGCATTTAATATTTGGTGGCTGCGTTGATGCAGGCCACTATAGTGTTATTGAATATGACGTTAATTTGGAGAGAAATGCTACAATAAATATACCCATTTGACGAAAAAGAGCATTAGCCACAAAAAAGTGGGAAATCGGAGAAAAATACGAAGCCACTTTCAACATCGAATATAAATATGCCATTTCAGAAACTATTCCAGATATTATGCCGTACAGTGTAGGGTCCTTGACGAACAAATGAAAATATTGTTCAGCACTGTATTTCTGTAGCGAGAAATCTACGCTTGGTAACTTTGACCTTTGGTGTTGTAATGGCAAAATTGATCTTACTAAATATAAAATATTTAACAGACTGCAATAAATTTTCACTGGAAATGAAATCTCAAGGAATTTAAGAGAGAATAATCGGCAGTACAACAAATGCTATGTCCTTCGTTTCATATGGTGCCAAATGCATATGGTCCATCATCATCATCATCTTGCACAGTTTCCAGCCACTGGCCGGGTCTGTTTGGAACAAAAGCCTCTCCAACATCATCTGTCTTCCCACCATCTCTCAGCCTCCACCCTTGACCAGTCTTCTCCTCTCTTCTTCACGCTTTCTTCCACCCCCTTCAGCCACCTGTCTCTCGGTCTTCCTCTCTGTCTCTTTCCTTCCCACTTCGTCTCGTGTACTCTCCTGGGTATCAGGGAAGCTGACATGAAGATGATGCTGGCGCCACGTGGTGAGAAGATTGTGAAGCTCGCTTGTAAACAAACACTTCGAAAATGGCAGGCTCCGGCTGGACAAAGGAAGCTGTTAGTGTTTTACTGGACGAGTACCAGAAATATCAGTGTTTGTATGAGGTTACAACGCCCATATACCACAATAGAAATGCAAGAAGGGAGGTAGAAATCTCAATCGCCGAATATGTTTCACAAATTCGACCGAACACATGCCAGGCTGATGTGAAGGCGAAGGTAAACGGGCTTCGAACTCACTTGCAGTCTCATTTCAGGAGAAATGGCTTGCCTCATTGTTAGTGTCCTGTCGAATAATTTTGGGACCAACGAGATCTAGGAGTTTTTAAAACTGCTTTCCTCCATTCTTAGAAAATTCCTATAGGAATTCTGATCTCCTAACCTCAACTCATTTTCGACCAAGGACAGCATTCCTAGCATTTCTTTTCTTCCTTTTTACCCCTGTACGACATAATTGTAGCTAAAGCAGCAATTTTTGCTTTGTTTGTTGGAGCTATACTCTCAAACCAATCTGTGTTGAACAGCTGATTCTTGGTTCAGAAGTTTATCGGTAGATGGCGATCCTGATACATCCACGGATTTTATAAAATAATTTTACCGTGAACAACACAGCTTGCTTTCGTCAATTTTTTATAAAATTAGTTGTAAAATAAATTTTAAGAAACATTTTACCGTGAGCAACGGGCTTAACACTATGGCGGAAAACAATAGCTTCTGCTCTATTATCGACTGACGTAAGCGAACCGACACCAATAAATAAATTATCCTCCGTCACTTGGCAAGGGTTTCTTTGACACCCTCCATCCCTTCACTGTCCCTATCACCACCACCATCATTGTCTTCGTCAGAGCTTGACGAATTGCCAAGGTTAACAAACATTTCATCCACCGCGATATCCAGAACGCCTACAGTATTTCTTTCTGTACATGCTGTGCAGCATGGGTACAGTCCTCGGGTTGAACTTCGGCAAAGTAAAAGTAACAAAACAATGACAGTGAAAGGAAATCCGACACAGACAGAGGTTAACAAGCGACTGAAACAATGCCTGCCCACACAACAAGAATTCTATCACTTGTGTAGTGTATTTTGTAGCCACATGTTGGTGACAGTTGTTTGATAGTAAAATGTCGAGAGCTGTGAGATATTGTTTGTAGTTTTTGAAGATTATGCATGTGTGACGGATTTGCAGTGAGTGTTTAGAAGGACTTTAAACAATTTGGTATGTGCATCTCCCCTGCGTAAAAAAGAGCCGTATGTTTTCCCCCAAAGACCATGGAAAGGCTAAAAACTTAAAACTCCACACGCCGCGAATACCTTTTAATTTAGATTTATTTTATCAAAGTAGGCAATAGAAAATAGAATAATGCAAAACTAAATTAAATAAGTCACTTTGACAAACACAAGATTGTTACTAGGAACTTCAGTTATACACAATACAAAAGTAAGTTCTTTTGAAAGTACTAATTTCTGAATAGGAACTGTAGGCTAGTAATATACAAAATAAAATAAGTCACTTTGGCAATACAGTAAAACTTCGTTTAACCGTCAGTTTCTGTTAACCGCCATTGCTATAATAGCATAATAATACTGCAACAACCAAGTGCTTTAAGGTGCAGTGACACGTTCACTTTGTTTACTTACTCTATCTTAGTTGGAAGTGAGTGTACCTGCCCACCATTTTCGAGCTACATGAACTATTTCACCTGTAGGTTTATATTACTGTACTGTACATTATTTTGCCACATTTGTAGCTACTGTGCGGATGTTTTTATCATGTAATTAATATTTTCATTTGCTATTACAATCGTTTTTAATTTCTTTTCACTCCGAAATATATTACATTACTGTGTGAGTGATATCAGTCTATAATATAATTGATTGAGGTCATGTTTTGGAGGAATAATACAATGTTTCCGTTATCCGCCTATTCGCTCAACCGTCACGACAACTGTCCCGACGATGACGGTTAATAGAGTTTTTACTGTACTAGATTTTGGTTACGAACTTTAGTCACACAAAATAAGAGAAGGATTTATTAATTTAAAGCTTCTGTAGGGAACTGAAGCACTCTTGAATTTTCTCTACTCCAGAACGGACGTCGTTCAAAATCATCTTTTTTTCTTGCCAATTCCTGGAGATCTTTCGTGGCTTTTCTTTAGACTGCCACCTTAGCCGTCGCTTCCTTTCCCTCCTGGCTTCAAACCTGTTTTGCTTCCTTTAACACGGCGTAGGAGTTTCATGCAGTATGGACTCTTGCTCATTGTTATCTTTTCTACTCCACCAGCTGCCATCACAGCGTCCTGAACAGTACGCATGCCAATCAGACTTGCTTCATTGTGATTGTTCGCATTTGCGAATTATTAATTTGTTAATTTTGCATGTTTTGTGCACGTGTCAAAGTCAGACACAAATTTATCTTTCATAACCTCATCTTGTCATCACGTGTACATGACATTTTTTTTTTAACGCTTCCATGTTAAATGAAATATGTCGTAAAATGTTTTACTTACTAGTTCATAAGCCTAGTTCACTTCTCAGAAATTTTTCTAAGTGTTCTAGTAAGTACTTCGGTTGTTCTGCATGAATTGAGACCTCGTGGTCTTCAAATCTCCATTAGCTACGCGCTCATTGGCCAGCCACCACGCATCAGCTATGCTTCAGCCAATCAACGCACGTCTTCTCCATTCGTGGCCCGGCTTCTCCAATCTCGTGCCAGGGACGTGACCTGCTGGGCTGACCTCTTCGTGATTTCTTCGACAGCCAACGAGCTGTCCGCAAGTCTTGCAAAACAGGACTTAAAACTTCAACTTTGTCTACATATCATCTTTAATTTCCGCATCAAGAAGTCTTATCAAAATGTCTTTCGACATTTTACTTAGTGATCAAACCACGATCACCAGTCACGTGTTTCTACGACATATTAGTGCAACAAACTTTTACAGATGTGGACTCGACATCTTTTAGTGTATACCTAGTGTTTATGAAGCGCTAAAGGAGAATCCATTCTTTGAGGACTAGCACTATTTGTCACCACGTTACGAGCAGTGACGGTGTTAGGGGCAAAATGATAAATTATCGGCCAGATTAAAGTATGATGGTCTATAATCAACTCGTGAGGGGAAAGAATGCGCATGTAAATGACATTAATCAATCATTATGCTGTTCTTGCTGCTGGAGGCAAGAGTTGGCAGACGAGAAAGTTTTACCGCACCGTCGAGAGTGAGATACAGAAGTGCCTACTTTCCTCCACCCTATATACAGCCTCGTAGTAATGACAGTGCTGCCAACTTGTTTTCTGAGGAAAACCCAGATAAAGAATTATAGGAATAGCGTTAGCGTTAACCTTTAAAAACCTATTGAGAGTTCGATCCCGGCTCTGTCCAATGGCGACACCGGATTATCCTGAACTTGCAAATTATTTTATGCAGCTTTATACAGAGCATTTTCTAGATTTTGTGGTAAGAGTTAAGGCTTGTAACATGTAAACAGTGGTTTATGCGGAGGTGATTGATAGCTACATGAAGCCTATTTTGTGGGCATAAAAATTAGAATTATTATAAATTGTAATAAAGTTCCTGAAAGACACCTAGAGGACAATATTTGGCCACATTGCCTTCTCGACCGCCTCATGGCGTGGTCAGTACCATTCTCTTTCGTTGTCCCTGAGATCCGGGTTCGCTTCCCGGCTCAGCCAAGAAATATAATTCTGGTTTGAGGGTTGTAATGGGGTACGTTCAGCCTATTCCTATTCCTATACAATCTATTACATCTTTTAGTGTTAAGGAAAACTATTCCTATACAATCTATCTACAAAGTGAATACATTATCACTTAAGTCTTCGTCTTCGCATGGCTTATTATAATGCTCTACTTTTTTGTGAAAGCTATTCAAAGTGACAGAACTAACGTCATCATTACTGCTCTCGCAAGTGCTCTACAAGACAGTTATTTTCTTCAAGCATAAAGTTAATTAATCTGTTGCTTATACATAACCTGTGTTTTGAAAAGTGTAATCTACTGTTCTACTTTATAATGTTACTTCTTTCTGGTATGGACATGTGAAAAGAATGAGAGAAGAGACAATACCATGGAAAATATTGGAAATGGAGTGGAAGAAAAAAAGACCTAGAGGAAGACCAAGGGTTAGGTGGATAAAGGAGGTGAAGAAAGGTGTCGAGAGAAAAGGAGTTGTTAATTGGACAACAGTGACAGACGAGAAGTGGTGGATGGACAGAAAACGATGGAGAGGCTTGTGCTCCAAACAGACCCAACCTGCGGTTGGAAACTGCTCTAATTAATGATTAAATGTCTCAACACCACTTACTTAAACCAGTTCTAGGAGGATCCAAGATAGGCACAATATTTTTGCCAGTCATTTTTCCATCCAATGTTGGTAGAATGTCTTCCACACGTCCAGCAAGGAACTCGCAGTTTGTAATTTCATTCTTCTTAGCATTAAATACAGCATCTTCAACATTTTGAGACAAATACTCAATTCCAAACACTTGCCCACATTTCTGAAAAGTTAGAAATTACAAGTTATAACGCGAGGAGTTTCAGTAGGTTAATTTTACAAAAACATGCAGTACATATACACATTTTTCAACAACAAATGCACCCAGTTTTAACGCACATAAGAAGAAAAGAAAAAAAAAGAAAGAGAGAGAGAGAGAAAAAAGAGAGAAGTGACCAATAGGGATGGAGCCATCTGCATTTGATATTTTCCCGACACAAGACATACGATGAAAGGTCACTGAAAGCATATCCAATGAATGTAATATTACCGGTATATCAACCTTTTGAAACTGTATCCTACTGTGATGGCCGGTGGAATGCATATGAGGCCACAAACTCGCTAGTTATGCAGTGTGCAAGCCGCTCGTTACCAATATGACATTATTTTTGGGTGTGTGAAGAGAGTAATGATATTTCTGAAAATGGCAGGTGGTTTTATGGTATAGAAAACCCTGAAACCATTTTTCAGTGTTGCCTTATACATACAATGAAAGGACGCTGAAAGCATATCCAAGAAACATAATTATTATCGAAGTGTTAACTCAAAATTATACAAATTTCACTTTAAAAAAATTAAATGAAAAAAATCTCAAGTACTGACAGAACAATTTTAAATAAAATGTGTATAATTTACTTTAAGATAATACAGATCTAGAATTTCAACATGGTTCAATGTATATACGCTGCCCAACAAAGGTTTGGAATATACTGAATATACCGTATTTACTCGGCTACAGGACCCCTTCGCCTATAGTCATCATCATCTTGCACAGTTTCCAGCCACTGGCCGGGTCTGTTTGGAACACAAGCCTCTCCAACGTCTTCTGTCTTCCCACCATCTCTCAGCCTCCACCCTTGTCCAGTCTTCTCCTCTCTTCTTCACGCTTTCTTCCACCCCCTTCAGACACCTGTCTTCCTCTCGGTCTCTTTCCTTCCCACTTCGTCTCGTGTACTCTCCTGGGTATCCTCTTCTCCTCCATTCGTTGTACATGTCCTTACCATCTAAGTCTAGATTTCTCTATACCATCCTGTAATGGTTCCTCCTATTAATTCTCTGGTCCTCCCATTTCTTATTCTGTCCAACTCTGTCCAATACTGATTCTCAAGAACCTCATCTCACTGGCCTGTATTTTGCTCTTCTCCCTTCCTTCATAATCCAGGTCTCCGAGGCATACGTCAGGATATATGATCTTTTTGCTGTTCTGAGGGACATCCTTGCTCCATAACATGCTTATAGGCATAATCTGGCGTGATCATGTCAGCAAAAAGTAATCTCATCTTGGCCTGCGGCCTATGACTCTGAGGCGAGCGGCCGGCGCACATTCCGCGAGCTTATAGGCCTCATCTGGCGTGATCTTGTCAGCAGAAAGTAATCTCATCTTTATGACTGCGGGCTATGAACTGTGACACGAACGACCAGCGCACATTCCGCGAGCTTATAGGCCTAATTAGGCGTGATTCTGTCAGGAGAAAGTAATATCGTCTTTATGCCTGCGGGCTATGAACCACGACGAGAATGGCCGGCTTCTTCAGCACATTCCACGAGCGTTGACCTGTCGTGACCTTGTTAGAAGAAAGAAGCCTGTCTCTGAGGGCTATGACTCACGCTACGCGAATGACTGGCCCGTGCAGCAAATAATGATACAGTAGGCCTATAGTCTTTGAACTTAATTTTAAAATATTAATAATTTTTGAATCAGTGTCATGTGCCATTTTATGAACAATGGCGGATGTTTTTGTCCTCCCACAGGCATATTTCTTCGCAATTTCCGAATCCGGGAACATTTTACTAAACAATTGTCCCATGTGATCGGAGCATGATAAAGAGAGGTTATGTTCTACGATGAACGCCGTGAACAAACATTCTGCTCGAATGGCAGCATTGTCTTAATTCCCGTGAACAAAAAACGTACCTAATTTTTTTGTTCTTCTGTAAACAACTAGCACTGTCCTTGTGTTTTAGAGTGTGGCTGTGAGTTACAATGTCAGTCTTTTCACCATGAGAAATATTTATATCGCAACGACACACAGAACAAAGAGCAAAATGGTTTCCTCTACTAGATTGTACAATGAATGGAAATTCAGTTTTATAGCTTTCTTTCAACACTTGGAGAGATAACGTTTCCGAGGTTTTGTCGCCATAACATGACGAGAGAAACTTAAAATACACGACACGAAACAATCATCGACACAACTCGTTGAAATAATTATCTACCGGTACCGACGCACTAAATGTGACGCTAGCTGAGTATAAACACGTGGCGTCAAACGGATCAAGTCACAATCGCCGCGCGTAGCATACAGGTTTCAATCCCATACTTCACAGTCACCTGGCCAGCCTCGACTAATCAGTGCAGGCTAGATACCTGTCTGTCCGTAAAATACCACCAATCAGCTGACTCACCATTCCGAGATCGCAGGCAGCTATGGAGCTCACTGCCAAGCGAGAAACTTACACAAAAAACCATGGTTATGCAAATCACAAAAGCAATTACGACTTACGAGAGAATCTACTTGAGAATGGAAATTATTTGTATTTCCTTTTTCTTTTACAATATATCACTGGGGTCCGAAATTCGGAAGAAATAATAGTAATTAAGAAGATCGGAAGACTAGGTGAATATTAGGAAAGTTTCCGAATAAATCGGAAGGGTTGGCAGGTATGCACAACCAACTGAAACTACGAAATGATTTCTCCAAAAACATTGTTTTATTGGTGATAATCAGAGGACATGCGGCACTAACAGCAGCCATTTTCAAATAGATTTCTACCGTAACCGATTGTTTTCAGGACAATAATAGATGTTCGTACGTATCCATTATTACTCGTAAATATCGATTTAGCCGATATTTCATTGCAAGGAACTCACAAATTTCAAAGTATGGCACGAAAATGGAATAAGACATAATTATTCAATATTTTTAGTTAAATTGAGCACTTTTCGCATTTATGAGAATACCGTATTTACTCAGCTGTAGGACCCCCTTTTATTCTATTTTTTTGTTCGAAATTGAGGGGGGGGGGCGCGGTACTATAGACACGAACTTCTCAAAAATCCATTATTTTGGGGAAGGGAGAGAGTAAATATAAGCTATTTTATTTTGTTGCTACATAGTACGATATATATTCAATCAAAACAAACAAAGTTTACATCTTTAATCAGCCCATTATGAGACTGCCATAACCTCATTTATCCACCACTATTCCCGGATACCCCCAATGAATTTCACTACTATCCCTAGCTAAGCAAAATTCTTAGTAGCAAAGAAATAGAATAGAATGGACTAAGTATCAGACATGGAAAGGCAAACTTCATTTTGATTTGAACATAGGGAGGGAGAATGCATCAATTAGTTTATAAGTGATGATCCTGAACGATCACATATTATTAACATTTGTCAACACAACCGAGTACGTATTATTCACATATTTCACATTAATATACCATGAGCGTGTCACACAAATGCCAACGGTTCTTGCAGCAAATAAAATGAGTTTAAAATAAAACTGAGAAGAAAGCTGCCTTCAAACACCACTTCGTAAGTCAATACAGAGAATAACAAAAGAATGCAGGCAAGATATGAATCCATAACTTTCATTGGCTGATTTCAAAACTTGGCGCTTCTACTCGGCAAATAACGTGGCATCTTTTATTGGATATCTATTGGGTACACAATTCGATATCCTGCCAAATTGGGTACATGTACGCAAAATGGTGGTCGTATCTTCTGAATAACAAAAATAATAATGTAACACGAAAAATATTTTTGACATAACAGAGCATGAATTTCAGTTATAATAATAAAAAAAAAATCTTAAATTTCCAAGAATGTTGTATTTTGACTCAATAATTGAAAAGAGAGGTACGATAAGCGATTTACAAGAATTTAGTATTTTGGCTCACGAAAAATAAGGGTGGGGCTGTACTAAAAGCGAGGGGGTCCTATAGCCGAGTAACTACAGTAGTTCGCAAAACAAGAAAGTGTTATGGCAACGTGGACCCTAGGAATGGTATACTATCTTCACAATGTGTGCAATGGCATTGAGAGTTTAGCAGTGATTATTTTGAATCGTAAGAGCAGCATGTACAGTTAGAAGTTCGCAAATCACTTGTGATAACGAAAATGCCCAAAAATGCTGGGCACTTCCTTGAACTCTCTAGGTAGTGTCAAACCATTCGGGAGTACCTGTCTCCAATATGAACACAGCTTTTACAGGTAGCTTACAACATTTGGATCTAGCTGATAAGGTAACCAGGTACTCCCAACCTGAGACTCCTCAATATACTGTAATTTCTCTTGTGACACTTATAATAATCCTTTACAAGGTCTCTTAAAATTTTCCCCAATTAAATTCTACCAGCATCCTCAAGGTAAATATTGTCAGTTGTACATCTGCTAGCCCTAAATCCATGCTGCTCTTCTAAAATTAAGTACAGTTCACACTCTGGCACCGCTGATATTTTCCATAATCTTTAGACCATTTCGTCCTGTTCCCTTTCTTGAAAATAGGAACCATCATCCCTTTTGTCCAATGTTTTGACTCTGGATTATATTTCCATATGGCGGTGAGGACTCAACTGTTTAGGGGTTCATTGAACTCAGTCTAGAATTAAATGCACTGAACTTAACGCCAGCACATACACACATGGAGTTGCATGAAGCCAGTCATAATCACCGGGCATAGCATACAAGGTTTCAGTCTCGTTCAGCATAGCCACATGGCCAGCCTGGATGAATCAGGGTTGGTGTGACACCATTTTGTGCGTTAACACAACGAATTGGCATCTGGTACGCTGATCAGTTGTTCCAAGCAAGATCCCAGCTGTAGATCCGATTTCCAAGACAGAAATTAAATCCAGATTTGCAAATCACAGAACCAATAGTTGCAATATTCTCCTTGAGAATGCTAATTATTTGTAGTGCCTTTCTTTCCCCAATATATCACTGCCGCGGGGGGGGGGGGATTCGGAAGAAATAATAGAAATTAAGAAAATCGGAAGACTACGTGAATTTCCGAACAAATCGAAAGGGTTGGCTGGTATGTGTAAATAAGTTTTACAAAAAATCTTTCCGCAAGAAAAGGACTTTATATACTACCCATTCCAAGAAAAGCTTTGCAATTAGGGCAAAGAAACTAATAAACATGGCCTTCTTAAAAGTTGTTGCTTTGAGTCTTCAGTTTTTTGACTGGCTTGATGCAGCTGTCCACGCTCCCTGTCCTGAGCTAATCATTTCATCTCTACATAGCTACCACACCCTACATCCGAGGCAATCAGTTTAACATATTCTAACCTTGGTCTACCCCTACAGATCTTGTCCTCGACCCTTCCTTCCACAACTAAACTTGCTATTCCTGGTTGTCTTAGTATGTCGCCTACTAACCTATCTCTTCTCTTCATTAGCAGTCACCAGAAACATCTCTCCTCTCCCACTAGTCTTAATTCCTCTTCGTTTGTAACCCTATTTACCCATCTGATCATCATTCTCCTGTAACACCACATTTCAAATGCTTCAATTCTCCTCTTTTCTGCTGCACCAATAGTCCAAGTTTCACTTCCATAGAGCGCCACACTCCAGACAAAGGCTTTCAAAAATGACTTCCTAATACTTAAATCTAATATTCGAGGTCAACAGATTCCTTTTTTGTAGAAATGCTTTCCTTGCCTGAGCCAACCTACTTTTTATATCCTCTTTGCTTCATCCATCACTGGTTGCTTCCTAAGTAACAGAAGTCTCCTACTTCCTTCAGCTTTTCACCTGCCAATTTGATGTCCATAGAGGTTTCTGATTTATTTCGGCTGCATTCCAGTATTTTTATTTCACTCTATTAATTTTCATCGAGTCCATACCATTCAAAAACTCATTCAAATCCTCAGGCCTGGCGGCCAAGATGACTATGTCATCGGCAAATTTCAGAGTTGAAATTATTTTTCCTTGAATCTTCACTCACACTTTAAATTTTTCTCCAATTTCCTTCATTGCTTGTTCAATGTAAAGATTGAAAAGTATGGGTGATAAGTTGCAGCCTTGCCTTACACTTTTCTGAATACCAGCTTCTCTCTCATGTCCTTCAGCTCGAATGACTGCTGTCTGGTTTCTGTATGGATTGTAGATCACTCTCCTATCCCAGTACTTTATTCAGATCGTTTTCAAAATGCCAAACAATTTAGTCCAATCAACGTTATCAAAAGCCTTTTCTATGTCTACAAATGCCATGAACGTTCTCTTGTCTTTCCTTATTCTACCTTCCAAAATCAGCCTGAGACTTAGTACAGCTTCCCTTGTTCCTACATTTCTCCTGAATCCAAACTGGTCTTCACCCAACTTTGTTTCTATCTGGCTTTCCATCATCTTGTAAATTATTCGAGACAGGATCTTTGAAGCTGATTGTACGGTAATCTTCACATCTGTCAGCTCCCACTTTCTTTGGTATAAGGATGATAACATTCTTCTTGAAATCAGGGGGTACCTCACCTGTCTCATAAATCCTACACACCAAGTGAAATAACCTGATCAGACCATCTCCTGTGCAGCGTAGCAACTCAATCGGTATATTATCTATGCCTGGTGCTTTGTTCCTGCTTAAGTCCTCCAATGCTCTGTCAAATTCTGATCTCAATATTAAATCTCCTTTTGCATCCTCAGCAATTTCCTCCTTCCTTTCCATTACATGATTCTCAATCTCCTTTCCCTTATACAAACTCTCCATGTAAGCTTTCTCTCAACCTTTTCTTCCCTATCTGTTAGAGGCTTTCCATTTGTGTCCCTAATATTACAGCACTTAGTCTTCCTTTCCCCAAAAGTATTCTTAATCCTTCGATAAGCTGTGTCTACTTTTCCTAATTTCAGACAATTTTCTATACCTGCACATTTCTCTTCCAACCATTCTTCTTTCGTTTCCTTGCAATTCTTGTTAACCTAATTTCTCAGACGTCTGTATTCTGCTTTCCCCTTTTCATCTCTTACATTCTTGTGTTTCCGCCTTTCATCCATCAATTCTAGTATATCCTGAGTGATCCACGGTTTTCTACCTATTCTTTCTTTCCTACCTATGTTTTCTTCTGCGGATTTTGTTATTTCAATCTTCAAAAGTGTCCATTCGTCTGCAATTGAAGTTTGTTTAGGGTTTTTCATTAGTCCTTCCTTTATACTCTTCTTGAATCTTTCGTTTACATCCTTGACATTCAGTCTGTCTATTGCCCACCTTTTTGGCTTTTGACATTTCTTCAACTTTAATCTGCATTTCATTACAACCAGATTGTGGTCAGAGTTTGTCAGCACAAGGATATGTTTTACAATCCAAAATCTTAAAAAGTAAACACTACAAAAACACAGAAGAAATAATGCTTGAATATTTAGACATGACTGTCGTATTTAATGAGCAAAATGTGATTTAAAACAAATAAATGACAAATAGCTATAAAATTCAATATTAACAACGGAGGGTATAACAATTTTTTTTAAAGTTCGTAAGCCGCCAAATTGGTATTAATGTCCTTACCTTTGCAATGCACAGTGCAATGCCACCTGTACCACAGCACAGATCTAACACTGTTGTATCCTCATTTGGTTCCACTAATTCAATAATTGCTGAGTATAGAACTTCTGCTCCCTTAGTGTTCACTTGGAAATAGGACGACGGAGATAAGTGGAATGTCAGGTCCAGCATAACTTCTTCCAGATGTGTCTTGCCATGCAGATGTTCCATCTCTGGCAGTGGTTGACCAGCTTGTCTGCCAGACATTGTACAATATTATTATCCAGCATGGAGAAGAAGACTAATATTCATCAAACAACATGAAGAACAAGATGAATGGTAATAGCAACAGCATGAAAACACTGTAAAGTAGCCACAGATTGTCAGAGTAACAAACCTAATTTTCGCCTTTTGTTTACATATACATAAACTAAATAAATGAATGTGCCAAATAAGAAGTCAGGTGCCTCTTACTTTGTCATACAAGGTTGGTGAGTTAAATTGGATTCTTAACATCTTTAAAATAGTCTTCCTTTGTCGGGGTAGTTCCTAAGTGCAATCTTACCAACGTCAACCTAATAGAGAATGACTTATTTTAAGGGACCTAACATCAAGGTTATCGGCCCTAATGAAATGATATTAAATGACATGCTGAGATAAAAACAGATCCCCGCCTGGAATGAAAACGAAAATGGTGTGTAAAACAGACAGCGAGTCTTAACAAGAATGCCTAATTAGGGTAAAAGAAATAGGGGGTGAAAAACAATAAAACAAACAAAAAAAAACCCAGGCTAATCATAACCTAAAGGACGAACTATATCAAAACTTAAAACAGAGATTCACTCTTCCTAATAAACCGGATGATGTCTACTGACAATCCGCCATTATGCAAAATAAGGTAGAGGGTCCAGGGCAGTTAAATGTTCTTCGCCGATTGGGTAGGTACTGAGCCCGTATCCGCTCATGTATTCAATATTTCATTGAGAGCATACTCACTCCACAGGCTCAGTTTGATAGAACGCACTCCGAAGCACGCTATTCTGACTTCGGAGAGGACAGCTTATTTTCTTCCTGGAGATATTTTACATACAATTTTGATACCACATATCTCAGGAACATGCCACATATAATTCTGTATAATTTAAATATTATTTTGGGTTAAGGTATTTACAGCGCAGACACGCGGGGATGGATGTAATTAGTCGCTCAACAGCTTAACAACTTCCTTGGAATTAGGAAGCAGTTCCTGGCTGCATCACACCGTCTTGACAGTCCGCTGTGACTGCACGTGTTGTGTCCATAGTCCATCAGATTGACGAAGGCCACGTTTTGGCGTAAGTGGGAAGAAATTATCTACAGCCATCGTGCTGAGTGCATCACATTATTACAACGAACAGTATTTATTTTGGCCGTGTCAGGCCGGTGAAACGATATTCTGCAAAGCAAAAGTTATTTCGAGTGAAGTTAATATTTTTTCACTGTACCATGAGGACCGTCAACACGTCTGAAGTCAAGACGAAATATTCAGGCTACTGTAAATTATAACAGCCTAGTGAATGCCACTAACGAAACGATCATGGCAATGTTACGTATTACATGTGTTCATTTGGGATTACTAAGATCTTCAGTGATATTTGACAGTGTAGATTCTGTGAGAGATACCACGAGTATCGTAAATCCTGTGGCAGGAAACCAGAGCCATTTTTATAATCACCTGCAATAGTGTAAAGCCAGTGAGAGCATTTTGTTCTACATAAAACAATTGTAGAATCTGTGAAATTTATTGCCACCATGCAGTGTGAAACGTACCACGTGATAAATGTATTCTACCGTCTACGTGTGAACGTCCAGATGGAGTAACTCCTTTATGATGAGGGGAGATCCGAGGAAATAACCCAGCCATTACGGGAATGTTTGACAGTACCCTGAGGAACAAATCGCTGGCTTAGTGCCAGAATAGCGTATCTTAATAGGATTACCATTGTAGATACGCTATTTTGGTCCTAAGCCAGCGAAACCGAGTACGGGATGAAGGAAGAAGAGGACAGATTAGGACCCTTGGTCTTACCTATAAATATGCCAGGAGAAATGGAGGCATATTACCCCTTCCAACGTGAAGTTTGGAAGGTGAGCAACATGGAATAGTAACCGTGAGTCCTGTATCTTCATCATTGTACAAGGTTTGTCCAGGCAGATGTAATTCGAAGTACTTTTAGCCGAAACTTTGATAGTAGACCACATTAGGCAGGATTAGAATAGGTCTTTCTTTCTTTGGCACTGGGACAATCTTTCGTTAGACACCCATACAGTGTTCTATACGGGGGTGCACATTTCACATATATATTTTCAGTGTATTATAGACCAGTCTGAAATTATATCTTGTAAAGGACATCTTAAACCAGAAGAGGTAGACTTCTGAAACTTTGGGAACACACTATGCTATAGGCCCCTTCGTTGATTTTCAAATATGTTATTAGCTTATCGTTTTTCAGTCGACAGATACTGAAACATTTTTTGTACTCTTTAGTTGACATTTTTGCGAGTACTATTTACCACGATAAGTTCCCGGGAGGAACGAACTCATGCCTAATAAGATTGGTGGGGACATGAGGTTAAATCTACAAGCGTATCATTTCAAAACAGCATCGCAGAGGATAGATGTTGTTAAATTTGTTTAAGATGTGCCGAGCAATGCACAAAAACACACGTGTTCAATGAATGGATGAGTGACATATCTGTCACGTCAGTGCAGTTAAGCTGCAGAAGTGTATAGTCTTTTATTTAATCTTCTTTGACATTTCTGCAACGCTACATTATTTGAAAGGGTAAAACACTAGACACTATTAGGAAAGTGATCTTCGATTTCAACGCAATCTGCAGAACACACCAGGACTTTATCATGTGCTTCTGTCAGATGAAATGTACAGTTTTTGTGATACAAATGAATGAAGCCAAGCCGTACTCAATGTTGTGTGCAGCGTATTTGACACACGAGATGCTAGCTGTAAGAACTTGTTCTTACCCAGAATTCAGTGGGAGACTACTTTTATTGACTTTTTATACTGCTAATTTACGTCACAATCATATGGGATGTGAAGGTCAATGTCATTAATTACATAACCAGGCTTTGGGGAAACAGTTATTCGAGATGTGAACATCTGATATTTGTTTACCACTGTAAAAGTGAGGGAATATTCCCTAACACGAATTCCATTGATATTTGAGATGATGAAGGTGAATCATCTAGCGAGCTTTAATAAAGGTTTAATACACATGTTAATTGACCCAGTTTTTGTATAATGTAAGGCTAGCTAATGTTATTGTTGTGTCTGTGAACACATTGTAGTGTCTGTGAACACATTGTAGTAAGGAAGGATTAATGTCCCCTTACGTTGTTGGTTTATTCCGGCGTCAATTTGAGCTGCGACCTAGACGACCGATGATATTTGCGTGCAAATGGTGGAAGATGCGCTAACCAGTGTTATTGTTGCTTGAGCAGTTTCTTAGCTCAGAGCATTGTCTTGTTGACTTTTAGAAGTCACATTCTTCGAGTGAATCTCAGGTGAGATCACATGCAGCCGACGACTGGTGTCCTAAACTAAACCATCTAATACATTACATAAACCTCGATTAATCACATGCATAATTACCCTAAACCGACGGATTAATTAATTAAATAATTACAGCCCAGTAAATGTGTGACTATTTGCTTGTTGTTGACTTTGACACCGTGATTCTGCATCATTTCCAGTGGGAGATGACAATTTAAATGAGCTGACACTTTTTTTTTCGACGACAAGAATCTCCGGGACCAGTAGTTCGTAACTTATGGCCCACGTGAATTCAAAGCTTGTAAGTCGCAGTGATGATTGCGCATTGGCAACCTAATTTACACGCATGAGATGACGACTGAGTACAAACAGTATCTCAGTTCGCGAAGGCAGGCTTGTGTCATGTGTTCATTGATTTCCTAGTGTATTCACCCAATTGTACCCTGTTAGTCAAAAGAGTGTTTTATGCAATGGTTTTTTTATAGTCTGTGGTCAACTATCATTAGCTTTTGTAATAAGTCTTTGGTTAAGACGCGTCTCGTTGTAATATTTTTAGTCACGTCTTGATTTAGACATATTAAATGTAAGAGTAAATGTGAACGTGGTACCATCCTAACCTAGGGATTGGTTTTGCTTGATGTTAAATGTAACTTGTACCGAGTCATTTGCTTGTAACTTTGCTTCGCGTTAGTTTTCTCTCGTACCACGCGCCTAGCTTAGTTGTTGCTTTTGTTTTATGTAATTAGGACTTCACGAGGGTTACTGAACTTCACTTTAGGGATTGACTCATTATTGTAATTAGATCAGCGGATTAGCCGATTTTAACCCTCAGAAGTAGTTTAGGGGCCTTTTTATGAATAAATCATGCACGAAATTTTACTTAAGACTGCAGATGTATTTCTTTGGGCGTCTGACAAGTCTTCCGTGCAAAATGACCCAGATCCCCTGGATCAAGCTTCTCGTGCTATGCAAGCCCTTAAAGAAATGGTTCGAAGGACGGGGTCGTTCGAAGTACCATTTCTTTCGGCAGATGGTACCCGGATAACCTCCTCTAACGGGCTCAGTACACACTCCAAGAGAATGTGTGCCGCGGTCAAGTGGGCGCAGTACGTATACACGAGAGGGGGGGGGGTTATCCTTTCAACAAGTCTATCCCATGGTCAGTCTAGAGTCAACAGACTACCATAGCTTTCTTCAGGCTAGAGCAGGAGGATGATTTCCATAGCTTCATTGTCTCCTTGATGGCTCTCAATTTATTGGATGAGGCGAGGTGCACCATTCCTCCTCCAAATGGCGACATAGAATGTCGCAACTGACAGCTTACAACACTGGCAGGCACCTTGTACGATAGTAAGGGCAGTGTAACTTCCTCTTTCACTGCCTATCAGCAAACTCCTTTATTTAGAATTGATTTTTGAAGTAGAAATTGGAAATGAAATATTTCATCAAGAAAGCCACAAAAAGTTGATTCTGGTACGAGCGATACACAAACTGACAAGCAGGTCATGAACGCGCTGCACCCGTGAGAGTATTGTGAAAAACACTTTGATCGTATGCAGGGCACTAGCGAGAATTATTACACACAAGAAAGTGCTGATGATTGTCAGGTAACTTGTACTGTATACTCTGTGAGCTGCCAGAATAGGATTGACAGTTCTCGTCTCGCCATGTGGTCTGAGAACGAGATTGCCAAACTGTGCAAGCCAGAGATACGGCTGGCCAGGCACTGAAGCACGTGGGCTGTGATATTGCAACGCAGAGTATTATGACATCAACTATGCGAACATGGATTGGTCAAGACGCTGAGGGGTGATGACTGACGTGGAATTTCCGGGGAAATGTCAATCCTATTCAGGCAGCTCACAGAGTCTAGAACCTTTAAGATGGCAAGGTAGTAAGTTTGTAGTTTTACGTCACTGTTAATCTCGTGATCATAGGCCACGCGACCACTTTTAACGTGGAATCCGAACCTCAGGACATGGCATTTCACTTTGAAAATCTCGCATGCATTTACGAGGAATCAAGATGACAAGGAACTCCGCTGAGAACACACTACAGGCCTTGGGGAGTGGAAAGAGGAACCGACGATCATGAAACAAATGCACAGCCTACTTTCTCATTTACCCTTGTACTGGCTGTGAACAGAAGCTCCAATCCGAGAGATTCTGAGGGACGGAGAATCTATGTTTGACTTTGGGCCGGTGTGTAGATCCAGGATATCAGAGCAGGTTACTATCCACGGAGGTGCCTTACTAGCTACTCTGACAATACTGGAGGAATGTGGAACTGCCGATAACAGTCATCCGAGCATAACTCAGCCTGACGAGTGGTTTGGAATAGCGCACCAAACAGGCGGTGATTCAGATTATTAACCCTTAAGAGCGCCCGACGATATATGGTTGATCCGTATTTACGTCTTAAGTGAGCATTGATATACTGTATTGTAGTTTGAACAGACCTCTCTTTTATACATGGTGGCCACTCAATTCTGTCAAGGGTAGAAAGAGAGGCAGCCTCGTGTTGACATTGGTGGCAGGCAGGCAGAAGCCGTGAATATAATATCGCTTATTCACACAAAGGGATGAGTTTCCGGGAAAATGTCGTTGACCGAGTCAGGCCACAACCCCTCGCGGTCAAGCACGCGCACAGCCTCCCAGCGCTGCAACTTTCACTCGTCCTCCCTGGCTAGCACACTAATGTATCCTCCCGCTCAATTACGACTTAAAATTTCATTCGGAGATGTGTCCGGATATGGGAGGGTTCGGATATCACAGGTCCGGATGTGACAGGTTGTACTGTATTACATTTTTAACTGTTCCACTTTTTTGCCGGTCTGTGTAGAGCTTGCCTTTCAACGCGTGTATTGAACTAGTCAATTTGTCAGTGAATTCAGTGAATTTTCTGCAAGTGGCTTATAATGTGCCAGGTGACGAAAGGTCAGGAGAGTATTCTACCAACCATCTCGAGTTGTGCCGCTAGCATTTTTTTGGGCAGTTGGTCCTAGTTCGATTTTTGGCTCTGCCAAGAAATTTTAATTTTGGTCTGAGGGATGGAACAAGGCACACTAAGCCTCGTGAGGCAAAACTGAGAAGAGGAGGGTTCGCTTCCCATCTTAGCCATCTTGGAAGTGGTTTCCGCACTTCTACTCCAGGCAAATACCGGGATGGTTCCTATTTAATCCCAATCCTCATCTGAACTTCTTGCATTTCAATAGGGATTTGCCAATAGGTTTTCAATAGCTTTTCTCAATTCTGCTTCCATATATGTAGGCCTATACATGCAAGAAATTAGTATGGTACTTATCAAAAATAAAGAAATAATAAGCTGATATGTACCCTATTCTATTTCTCTCCTACTCCTAAATCCTTCTCTGAACACTCATCTTAAAACAGAATGGTCTGCATTTTTGGACTAATTATAAAAATTATGAATATGGGAAAGATCTGGTGATGACCTTCTTGGATATTGAGAAAGCATATGATAGTATTAATAGAAACAAGGTATGGGAAGCAATGAGAGCAAAAGCAGTGAACAAGGAGACAGTGGCAAGAGTGAAAGCAATGTACGAGGGAAGCAAAAGCTGTGTAAAGGTGGGAAGAGAGAGAACGGAATGGTTTCAACTGGAGAGTGGTCTGAAACAGGGAAGTGCCCTCTCACCCCTGTTATTTATAGTGGTGATGGATGAAATCATACGAAGAGTGGTAAATAGCATTGGGGAAAGGAAAATGAAGGCAATGTTGTTTGCTGATGACCTTCTGGTATGGGGAGAGGATGAGGAAGAAGTACAAGAGCAATTAGATGAGTGGGAGAAGGTAGTGTTATCATATGGGATGAAGTTCTCAGCACAAAAGAGTGAAGTGGTCATCACAACGAGGAAGAAGAACAGACTGGATATGGGCATAACACTTGGAGGACAGCAGTTGCAGAAAGTAGAATGCTTCAAGTACTTGGGAAGCATAATTGAAGAAAAGGGAGGCAATAGGATGGAAATAAATGAGCGGGGAAGGTGCGCAGATGGATTTTTCAAGAGTGTTAGGGGGATGATATGGAATAAAGATGCACCACAAAAATGTAAAGGAATCATCTACAAGACCTACTTTGTGCCAATTTTGACATATGGTTCAGAAACATGGGTGATGAAGGAAAGGGACAAGAATAAAATACGAGCAGTGGAGATGAAGTTCCAGAGGAGTAGGGTAGGAATGACAAGAATGGACAGAGTAAGGAATGAGAGAGTCAGGGAGATGGTAAGAGAGGAACCATTGCAAAATAGAATAGAGCGATCTAGGCTACAATGGTATGGACATGTGAGGAGGATGCAAGAGGAGAGGATACCGAAGAAGATGTTTGGAATGGAAATGACGGGAAGGAGGCCAAGGGGAAGACCAAGGGACAGATGGACAAAAGGAGTTAAGAAGAGTGTGGAGGAAAGAGGAGTGTGGAGGAAAGAGGAGTGTGCTGGGACACAGTAAATGACGAGAGATGGTGGATGGACAGGAAACGATGGAGAGGCTTATGTTCCAAGCAGACCCGACCAGCGGTTGGAAACTGCTCAAGATGATGATGATGATGATGATAAAAATGTAGCCTATAAGAAGAAATGAACATGTTTCTGTTCTTATGCATTTCATATGATGCTTTAAAAATCAATCTAGAAGAGCTAATTTAAGTTAACTTCACTACCATAATACTGCTTAAGAGTTCGACTGTTGAGGACTGATGACCAAGATGTCCCTAACTTGAGCAAGGACTGCTTCACAACTTTATGTAAAATGTAAAGGGCCTTTACGTAGCTTGGATCATTTGCGTACGTGTTACAAGGATGTGTGTGCTGACTTTTTGGAGTTAAATGATTTAGGTTGGCAACACCAAAAGTGGCAGCCATGTTGGTTTTCTAGTAACTTATTTAAGGTGTCCCGGACTATAACTGATTGATTGCACATTCAATTTAAAAATATATATATACTTACTTTTCTGTGAATTTCTGGAAATAGAGTGATGTGACATTCAATGCACTTCCTTCACCAGTCACAAAATAATTCTTCAGATCCTCTTTCAGTTTATCTAGTTCCTCATCAGTAAGAGACTGAGGATGTGCCACAACGACAAGCATCATTTCACCAGTAGTGGTTACGCGCACCACTAGGTGCCGCCAATATCCTTGGCGAGATTCCATCCAGTAAGGTTCCTTGTCAGACTTACGAATATATTCTTGGAACAGCTGAGCAAAATCACACAAAAGTTGAATTAAAAATATGATAGCAAACTGATTAGGATAGTATATTTCACACTTAACTCTGAATTAAAAACTAGATCTCACAAGACTGGAAAAAAAATCAGAGAAAAAGTGAATTTGTAGACGACTGTTCCAGAGTTGGAAAATGGTTTAATATAATTTAACAATGTTTTGATACTTCTGTTGATTTAAAATACAAACAGGTGTATTTTAAAAACTTCTTGGTCAGAAATTCATATAGTGTTAGCAACCTGATCTACAAGACTGCTATTACTCTTAAATGCAATGAATTATTAAAATGCAACACACGCTATAAATATTATACAGTGGAATCCTGTTAGTACGCTCCTCGCTAATAACTTTTCCCGCATATTGCGTCGAATTATAAAAGACCCGGTCCAAAAGCACTAAATTGTTTGTAAAAAAATTGCTTTAATACGTTTAAACAAGTTTTAGCGCACCCTCTTACTACGTACAAATTTTGACAGTCTTTTGTCTTTACGTATTTGTCAGTCCAGTTGGACTTCTCGAGCTCAGCTTAGTTTAGCAGCGGGGTGTAACTTGTGTGGATCTGTCGCTTCCGAGAGCGGCCTTGGAATGACTAGCTTCGTATAATGGCCTTATGAGGCGCATGGCAGTGAGTGTGCTTCTTGTCGGCCAACGTTAAGGGATTGAGTAAGTGCGAGCACGGTCGAGAGCTCAGCTCAGTTTAGCAGCAAATGTGCTTCCACCATAACCCTATATCCAGTCATGCCCGAGTTCAACAGACAGCTTTCATTATTTAGTCTTCTGTTGTTAGCTTATCGTGACTAACAATACCAGAGCTCGACGTGTTCTAACCTAACAATTACTTGTGTAGCATGCGGAGCACCAACAGAACAGCTGACGATCACACTCCGTATTGTTGTTTTACTGCGTCGTCACATTTGAAAACACATTACATGTTTGTTTATGGTTTCTAGCGCGACTTTCTGTTGACACCAGTAGCAAATATCAAATTCATAACGAATTCTCGACCGGCAGCTTTATTACCATCGTCGTCTGCATATTTCATCACTTTGAGTTTAAATCCAGCTGTATAATTTCCACGTTTTTACACAACTAAAAGATCGATTTCCACAAGAAAACGATCACACTTAACTGAGAAACAAAAATGGAACGTGAAGACAATACGGGTAGGCCTACTTGTCCTCAATGCAACAGCGTTTTTGTTAGTACGTTTTCCCACTTCTAATGCCCAATTATTTCCAATGATGTTGAATACTCCCAATTATGTCAGTCCCTTCAAAAACGTACTAACGAAGTTCCACTGTACTAATTTCAATGTAATTTGGATTGATTGGGAGAGTATTTAATTAATTATGCCGCTTTATGTTACTAAGGAGGACCAAGGACAACAGACTCTCCATTCTAATCAGCAGCAGTGAAAACCTATACTGCACTGTTATGAAATGATTTTAGTGGATGGAAAGAAATTCTGCCTTTTGTCATTTGGGAGACTTTGTCAACAGGAATGGTGTGCCTACTGTATATGCTGTTGTGAGAACAAAAGGAAAAGGTTGGATGGATAACATGGCTGGTTGCTGATGGTGCGAGGTGCATATGAAAAAGACATTAAGGCACTTTATTGTGCTTACGGGGTATGGTAGTTCGTGACAGTTTCCGTGATCTAACAAGGAGGTTCAAATACGATGTGTAGCTGAATACTGATCTAAATCAAGGTAAGCTTTGCCAACTCATCTATCGAGCTTGAAACTTGTATGTATACTTTTGAATCAGATAGTAGCAACATCCCACCCTGGCCCAGTTAAAGATGCTTTCCACCTAAATGATCTCAACGTTACCTACCACATTAACTAAAAAGAAAATTACACTGGAAACTCTTGCATGAACACTTGCAATGGCATAAAAAAAGTTTAAAAAAATAGCAATTCCATAGTGCCATCCCTAACAGTCAAATCTTAAACACAGCTGTTTGCGAGCTGGACACAAAAGGACAACATTGGCCATGTTGTTTGCTGCACGGATCCCTGCGTTATGAATTTGCCCCGACATTTGACTTAATGACAAATTTCTTGCCCGTGTCGACAAACTTAATTCTTTTTTCACATGTTGCAAAAAGAAATTTTCCAACCTAGGCTGAAACTAAGGGTGCAACGGATTGGTTTACAACCCATTCATTATGAATTATTTTTAATTCACCATCAAAACTTAAGTGATCACAGAATAAGAATGGTTGGTTGACAGTAGATCAACGAGGAAAACTACATTTGAACTAAAGCAGAACTGTAGTTATACCACTCCAATGCATCATTGGTTGGTTTGTAGAAGTGTGTGTAACTCTCCCTACCACTATTATAGCCCGACCCAGCGGTTTCTGCCGCGACATGACCGGACAGGCGTGGCTTCAGAACAGTGGAGGCTGACGGCTCGCGTCACTGAAACGAAATATCACGCACACCGAGGGGTCAAGTTTGACCGGATACGGTTTCTACATAAAAGTAGGATGAAAGGCAGCATTTCACTAAGTATATGGAAACTTGAATCACAATTCTACGCCCAGTAGTTTACTTTTTATGTTATTTTAAAAATAAAGAGCAAACTGCTTCGATACTAGCCGCTGCTGACTTGGGGAGCCAATGTAATGTTGCCAAGTCGTTGCACAATGACGAGCGGGTGAGCGAAGCTCTCGTCTACATTGCGTAGCATTATGTTATCACGACCAAGTCCAAGCAGAGAATGAACGATGTTGCTATATAAGGACTCGGGGAGTCAGGACGTGTCACGTGTGCCAGAGGAGGTGTGAACGAATTGAAGAGCGTAACTGCGTCGCGGCAGACATTCCTGGGTCGGGCTTGACTTAATCTCTGTTTTGAGATTCACATAATTTTATGTCAATAGACTAGAAAGACAAAATTCTGGTTTGAGGGTTGGAACGTGAGGCAGATATGAGACAACCTTAATTCTCACTCGATCATTTCCCTAGTACCCAGCTGTGTCTAATGCCAACTACTATTTCCATGACAAACCAGTGTTTCGTAACTCCAGATCTGTAAAATTCTACATCACATTGTAAACAGTTGATTACTAATGTCAATGTTAAATTCTAGGTGAAGAGCACACATTTATAACCTGATTCTGCAATTGCAAGTTCACACAAGCTGCTGAATACTTTTTCCAGTCTTGCGAATGCGATATCTATCAAGATCTTTATTCTAACTTTATTGTATACTAAGGGTTAATACTGAATTATTCTCTGTACAGCTGTCCTTTGCAATGAAAACTCAATACGAGATAACTAAGTATCAGTAGCAGAACCAAAGATACCGGCTTATTGCATGCATTTAAGATTATACCACAAATGGAGCATTACTACATGCTTCATCCGAAAATGTGGATTTTGAGACAGCAATGGGTAACATACAAAATACTGGGATCATCTTTAGTTCCCAGATATTAAAAAGAGGTTCTTTTGCATGGTTTAATAGAAAACAAGTACAGACACAGAATAAGTCGAGATTGACCATGACCATTTGGATCAAATATCCGGTCATGGTTCTCGGTAACTATTGCCTACCTTCGCAGCTTCTCTCATTTGATCGGGCAAATGTTTTAGTGAATCTGCTGGCCCGACTCCCATAGAACCGTCCTTGTAGTTCTCCAGGCGGCATCCCACTGTGCGTTCTTGCGTGTCGGGATTTAACCCTAGACCGTGACAGTGTAAGCAAGCACGTAGTGTTTTATCACTCACTCACCAATATGTCCAGGAGCCTAATTACAATGGCAAGGCTGGATTGAAAACCAGCCATAATCCTGGACATTCAACTTCTACAACAAGGTAATATTTATAAAGCACGCCCACTGGGCTCAGAAGAGAGAAGCAACATTATTTCAAGAATTGTTTTTTTGACAACACAACTTCCTTTCATTAAAGGAACATCCAATAAAACAGGATTTTAATCCTCTGTGCAAGAATGAAAAAACAACAATCATTTACATTCATCTTTAAATAATTTCTACAATAATGAGTGGATCAGTCATCATTAGACAAGGCCACAACATTTTGAAATATCAAACTGTACTGGCCTTCTACTCATAAAAGTCATATCCTCAATAGAAAATGTTATTTTGCAGTGCATACACTTAAACATTAAGTTAAAAACTCACTATAAAAGCAAAGTAAGGTACAAGTTAATTATATAGCTATTTAGGATAAAGCGGTGGCTTTCTCCAAATAAAAGAACTGTAAGCTTTGCACTTATATGTTAAACATCATTTCTTAAATTGAAATGAAGTTTCCCAGCTTTCAAATATAATTCAGAAATACACAAAACAGTGAAACCTCCATCTATCGTTCCCGGAAGTGCCGTTTTCTTCTCTTACTGTCCAAAATGTGTAGTTCCAAGACAATTTCTATTCATCTGGGTTAGCAGACCCTACGTCTCTCCTTCCTAAGTGTGTAGTTTATCTGCACGCTGTCCAGAAATCTTGGTCCCAACAAGCATTATCCCATTTTGTCTCCAAGATCCAAAAACAGAACATTCAAATAAATATCTGTTAATTTTATTTTCAATAGTTGTCAGGTATTTTGCTATGGGTTAGTGAGATTGGCATACCTGCCTAAATCTCACACAATTGTTTGTTCTTTCCATTGCATTCCCATCAAACAGTGTGGTCAGCTAAATTTTGTGATCATATACATAATGGCTTCCAGAAAGAAGTAATTGAAACATACAGAGTCTGTCCTCAAAGTAGTCGGACTGGATTCTTCCCGCACAGATGGACAGACTGCCCGCGGCTTCTCGCCTGGAGTTGGTGGAGGAGGGTGTAAGGAAGGCTGGGAGCCAGCCATACAGTTGGTTCGCGGCTGTAGTGGAGTGTAAATCTCTCTTCTCCAGAACCTCTGCAAGTGCACTCGTCACGGATCGTCTGTTGAAACATTGCCCTTTGCCATCAACTGTTGTGTTAGGCTCGGCAAAACCGGGAAAGAGACTCACGATATGATAAAGACGGCTTACGGTGATAACGTCATGGGGTTATGACTGACACAAGCTGTTTCGGGAGGGGTGAGAGGAAGTTGAAGACTACGCACTTCAGGACGACCTTCGAGCACCAAAATGGATGAAAATTTGGCAAGAGTGAAGAATTTTAAGGGACAATGACTGCAGAGTGAGGTTTTTACATGGAGGTCCTTAAACGGCTGAGAAAACACATCGTCCATGTCAGCCCAGTGATCGCCAACTCCTGGCAGCTCCATCACGACAATGTGCCGCGCTACACAGCCTTCCACGTGCTGGCGTACCTGGCCAAGGCAACCCTGCCTCAGCCACCCTACAGTCCCGACATTGCCCCAGCATACTTCTTCCCCTTCCCCCCACCTCAAAAACACCTTTGAAGAATATTGAGCCTATGTATCATTTCTGTCATTTTTTTTTTTAATTGTCTCAGTCTCACTACTTTCAAGACAGACCCTGTATATCTTAGCAATGACCTTCTTGATCCTCTGTGTAGCCAAAATATTACATTGTCATACTACAGCAAAGAAATATTTGTACAGTGAACAGAAGTTATTTTAGAATGACACAAAAGTCCATGTTTTATAAATGTCAAGAGGTCACAAATGGGTACACATAGATATACCTAATAGTTCTCACTCCTACAGCTAGGGATAGGAAAAATGCATGATCGCGACTTATTAAATGAAGTAATACACAGGTGGAACCCTAAAAATGGCGACAAGAATGGTTTTTGAACTCGCGAAATTTAGCGTGAAAACACGAAATTTAGCTCCTTTCATTTTGTTCTTTCTTTACAGTGCACTTCCGATAATTCGCGGCAATTAATGCACGAATTTCCGCGAATTATTGAAAACCGTTAATTATCCACAGTAATGTTTTTAAGCCTAGCAAAAAGAAAACTATTGGTTAAAATATTGAAATATGTTATGAACACGCAAAAAATAAAATTACAATACTTTATAACATAGTATTGTAAGTATAGTTAAGCCAGAAGCAACATAATTATGCAAGTAAGACTTTATTTAAACTAAACACCCGATCAACAACTGACAAACTACAGAAGGTTGATAGACGGATTCTTCGGACAATAATCAATATAAAACACCAGAATGAGGGCCAGTAGAGACTTTTGCCCAATTCAATACTTTACAAGGAAAGTGAATCTATCATTGACACCATGCGAAAACGAAGAATTGCGCATTTCTGGACACATATCCCGCTTGCCAAATACTAGACTCCTGAAACAACTTTTTGACTTTGTTTGGAATAATAAAACAAAAATTACATGGTTTAAAGAAATACAAATGGATTTAGACGAATTGAAAATAACTCAGCATCAAATTGAACATAGAGAAGAGAAACGGCTTCTGAACAAATACACTCTACTCACATTAAAAATTTCACAGCGTAAGCAATGTTATATCAGCAAGAGAACGTGCTGCAAGATCTTCCAGAATGAAGAAGTATTGGGAAATAAAAAATTATCAGAACTGAACTTAGTATTTGAAGACTTTGTATATAAGTAGGAATTTTTCGGTGATTTCAGAGTGAAGAAAGCGGTATTTTAAAGTGGCAAATTCGGTGGTTTCAAGTGCACTTTACGGTACTTTCAAAATGATACATTTTAGGTGGGATTTTTTAAATATCCCGGATAACATGCATAACATAACACATTTCAGTCATCCTTATACCTGTCACCTTTTCAAACTGAAAAATTAGGATATTTTGCAGACGATGGATGTCAAATCATATTTCTTCGCCATAGTCTATTGCCAACAAAATCACTCAGATCAAAAAATCACAACAGCCTACCGGCATATTAATGCCAACATCTAAGTTGTAGGTACACAAATAATTTCACGTGTTAAACAGATACAATATTCCTCAGCCTACAACTACCTCTCACCCTCAGGCTATTATGACAACTTCTAGGAACAAACGATGAATTAACCATCGACAATTATTTTCAAACAAAGAGATAAGATATAAGTAGTCATGGAAAATTATCTATAAATTATCGATACTAAGCGAAACTGTGGTATTGAAACACACTACAACATACGTAAAATGAACCTGTTTGATGGACGACTGAAGTTATCCCACAATTTTAGTCAGAAATTAGGCGCGAGATTTTTGAAAAATCGGGACATTTAATACCTTAAGCGGGAGGGCGGGAGAAATGGTGTAAAATCGGGAGTCTCCCGCCTAAATCTGGAGAGTTGGCAGGTATGCATCCTTCAAAGTATACTTCAGTGAAAAGATCCAAATTCTCTTGTGACAAACAGAGACGCATATCACTTAACGTTCTAGTGTAAGCTGAAAAATAAAATTTCACAGCGTTTGAACAGGGTATCCAAATGGGTTTCAACACAGATTCTGAGAACTTTGGATACACAAATGTCATTCCTTGCAAAACCCCAACAATGTCTGTCTTGGTTCTGTCATGCATCTGCTTCTTGATTAAAGTTTGCAGTTCGTTGTATCCTCTTATCACCTCACTTTCTTTCAGTGTTCCACAGAATGGCAACTTCTTAATTTTCTTTGCAAGGTCCTCATTGCTGTTCATTGGCACTATTTCTGCTGCATCAAACACTCACATTTGTAAATCTTGTTCCCAGTGTCAACGGATCTCAATCTGATTAATTTTGTAAGAGCATGGGACCCAGAGTTTCCTAAAACCGAATGTATTTTCCCTCTTTTTAACACATTTCCACAACCCTCCATGTTGGTACCTAATTCCCAGAAACAGCAAATTTAAGGGCTTGCTGAATTCTCCGTAGATGTCCATCTAGAAGGTGAACAGTCTGATAAGACTGGCCTTCCACAAAGATTGCAACAGCAAAACAGGACTTCAAAATATCGATTTGATATTTGGTTACTGGTGGAACTTAAGTTACACTATATATCCGAACCGATTCTGCCAAATATTCAATTGTAATGAGAAATTGGCGAACAAAGAAAATCGTGTCACTCTCATGATATATAAGAAGCATGTTCTTTAAGTAACTACCATTTTAAATAAGGCCGGTGCAGCCACCGTTCGGTGCATGTGCGCTCACAGTATGCACATCTGTTGGCTAACCACAAGTGCCATTAGTTTCAGGTGCTATGAAAGCAGAAATATTGGAAATACACGATTCTAATAAATGTCCATACTCGCAAATAAAGGTACAGTGCACTCCCGATAATTCGTGTGTCTCCAAGAGCATTTTTTAAAACAGATATTCTCATAGCAACTAATCATCATGCTAAGTGAAGCAATCACTCAGGCATTTAAAAGTATTTTGATGCGACACAATGCGTAAAGACGAAATCATTGAGATTTGAGAAGACTGAACTGCGTTTCTCTGCGAACGGTAGGCCTACTCTCTCAATCTCCGAAACATACGAGCATGTCGCTGCGAGTGGTATAGCACAGATTTCCTATCTTCGAAGCACAAACAATACAAGAGGAATGCACTTTCACTCGGAACCTACCCTCCCTTTCCCAACGGCCACTCTCCAAGGTCGCTGATCTGTGAGTTGTGAAGGGATGCGCAGACAGCGTATTGTAAAGAGCTATTATTGCCTAATGGCACAACACAGAGAGCATGTTTGTTGGATGCTATTCATGCAGTCAACAATGGGAGAAAAATAACGCTACTATGCTCGTACAAAAGCAAGCGAAAGCGCAGACTTCTGTAATGATGATATTTCGAACGGGCAAGTTAGATGTCGATAAAGACTATTAGGGTCAGGGATTTTAAAACTGACGTGACGGTTGGAACGGGGTGCACTCAGCCTCTTGAGGACAATTGAGTAGCTGTCTGACAGTGAGACAGTGCCCCGGTCACGAAAACCAAGATTAACGGCCGAGGGGACCCGACGCGCTGACAACGCGTCACCCCAAAATCTGCAGGCCAATTGGCTGGGCAGCGGTCGCTTGGTAGGCCAAGGCCCTTCAAGGGCCGTAGTGCCACGGGGAAAAAGACTATTAGGATTTAAGACATGAAAGCAAAGAATAGCACGGAATATTATTGTTGGTGAGGAACACAGACCAAGTTGATATCGAGTGCGAGAGTGATGCCACGAAAATCCGGAAAGTTTCCCAGTCAAGCTAGAGTCTAGTCACACTTATCTCTTACATAGAAAAACGAAATGAATTTTCGTTCTCATATAATGTTTTCTTCGGAAATGTGCAATCGAAGATTAGAATAAACAATCTAAGAAACAAAACGTGATGACTACACTGACCGGCAAAAAAAGTGGAACACTAATTTTTTATGTAATTTCTTAATTTATTCCACTAAAATGTATCGGTTTTCCAATATTTGCATTATTCATGTAAATTTTAGATGGTTGGCAACAGAAAATACCGAAACATGATTAACAACACGCTTTAACTCACAAATTTCGTTACATTTTGCAAATCTTACAATTTTCTATTTTATAGTAATACTCTTTTGGGCTAGTGTTTATCAAACGTATTGCCAAACAAAACAGTATTAATGTTTGCACTGCACTGCACGAGAACACTGGTCACTAAAAACGAGTGTTTCCACCCGTAGCGTCTATGACAGCATGTAAACGCTCAGGCATACTGTTCACAACTCGTCGAATGGCATCTGCCGGGATGCGATCCCATTCCTCCAGCAGCGATGTTCTCAGTTGTGCCAAGGTGGTGTGGTCACGCTGTCTGATGTTCCTGACAAGCATATCCCATACATGTTCGATGGGGTTCAAGTCAGGACTACGAGCTGGCCAGTCTAGGGTTTGAATCTCCACTTCCTGCAGATATTGTACAACACAGCGAGCAGTATGAGGGCGGTCATTATCCTGCATCAGCATGAAATTCTGACCAATGAAAGGCGCAAAGGGCATCACATGGTTCATCAGGATCTCTTCGATGGACCTTTGGGAATTGAGCGTCCCGTGATCGATACACACCAACTCAATGCGGGCCATAACGTCGATGCCACCCCACACCATAACTGAGCCACCTCCAAATGGAGTCCTGGAGGAGAAAGCAACAGTGCTGTACCTCTCCCCGTGCCTTCGCCACACTCTTCTCTCTTCCATCAGGAGATCTAAGGTTAAAGCGACTCTCGTCAGTGAAAAGAACAGAGGCCCACTGCTCGTGGGTCCAACCCAGATGCTGCCTTGCGAAGCGGAGACGCGCCTCTCTGTGATGTTCGAGTGTGGGTCCACGTGCAGGTCTCCTGGACGAAAGATGAGCTTCTTCAAACCTTCTTCTTACTGTTCGCTCACTCACTCTCACATTTCTGACATTTTCCAGTTGATTTCGTGCCTGGACTGCTGTGGTATGGCGATCACGCATATCTTGGAGGGTGAGAAATCTGTCATCCCTGGCACTTGTGCTTCTTCTACGGCCTGACCCTCGTCTCCTGTCGTATGTTTGGAGCTCTCTGTATCGTTGCACTGCTCGATGTATGCTACCGAGAGATGATCCAATGACCTCAGCAACATAACGGAAGCTGCGGCCATCCTCCACCAATGCAACTGCCTGTGCAGCTTCTTCACGGCTAAGAGGCATGTTTTAGTGTGAACTGCAAATGGATAACTTGCTAAAATGTGTGACAATGGTTCACACGTGTTCAACAAATGCCAGTTGTTATCCCTAGAACAACAATAGGCGAGCGGCAACACTCATAAACCTTAAACGCTTACAATCCGATTCCCGCCATAAAACCATTAAGATACGCTCATCGAAGATTGGGGGGTAATTGGTGGTAATAAACTACCCTAAGAAATGTCATATTATCAATTTCTATTCACGGATGTTTCAGATGTTTGTACTAATGCATGAAAAGCTTTTAAAATGTGATTAAATATTTTTCATGGCTAATTTTATGCTATTTATATTACTTTTTTTCATGGCTAGTTTTATGCTATTTATATTACTTTTTTTCACTGTTCCACTTTTTTGCCGGTCAGTGTATTTTCTTTTTGTTAAATATTAACGTAGGCATAATCCACATAGGCCTACCTCTAGCCTAGCATGTCTACAAGACACTACAATCAAGTGTTATAATTATTATTTTGAGTGTTCAAGCCTATTTCAAAATTTTAACCAATAATTTTGTTTTACTAGGATTAACAAAAATAACTGCGGATAATTAGTGGAAGTACGTGCATTAAATACCGCGAATTAACGAGAGTGCACTGTATGTGTTAACTTGTAATATTATTTCATCATACATGTGTTGGTCCTTCCTGTATTAGAAATTATCCTTAAATGGCCAATAACTGTATGATTTAACCTATAAGGAGAAGACAATATGAGTGAAGGAATGGTAAGAAAATGGGTTAAGCATTAGAAGAAGACTGGACTCTTGTCCACGACTAGGAGCGTCGTGGGTGACCTATCATGACTGAAGGACTCTGTGCAGAAAATTAATACAAAGGTTCGAGAAAGCAGATTGCCATACGATTTCGTCATTATGAAATTGCGGCAGGATGCTCAAATTGGGTACTGAAGATGCTGATGGGAGGTGCACAAAATCAAATGCGTAGGCAGTGATTTGACCTTCCTTGAACGGCATATTAACGAAGGTGACAAGTTCCTAATCAGATTAGGGTGGCTTGTGCTACGCCGGAATCAAAACAGCAATCCATGGAAGGGAGACACGCAGCTTTTGCACCGGGATGACACAATAACTGCCATGATTTACTGTTAGACCTTACATAAACTCCATCGTGCAATCCTAAACAGCAAGGTATGCTTAAAACAAAAAAGGGAGAGACTCTTATTTTGTGACTATGCCCGTCCGCACATGGCTAACTGAACCTGACACCTGATCGCTTCATTAGGCTGGGAACAATTTGATCATCCTCCATATAACCCTGACAAAGTGCCTAGTAACTACCACTTGTCCCTGCACTCCAAAAAGCATAGGTCAGCACCACTATGATAACCTAAAAACAACTGTGTTTGGAACATCAAGAGGCAGATTACTACCTGGATTGGATTCAGAAGCTGGTTTCAAGATACAAGTGCCTTAATCTCCATAACTTGATTTAAAAAATGCCCGTTTGATATAAAAATCTAAGTGGCACAGTCTCTGAATAAGAGTAATTGACCTGCCAAAAATATTTTAATTGATCGTGGGCCAATACATTTCCCCCGAAATGTGACTATTAATAATCAGAACGCTAAGTTTTTTTTTTTTAAACATCATTCATCTATCATTTTCCCAACTCACCAGCTTCTTGTGGGTGTACGCGGGAGAGAGGTCCTGCCAAATACGATGAATCGAGGTTCCACTGTATTACCAAATAATGAAATAACATCATTGTTGTCTTTCCTTGAATTAATCTAGGGCTTACCAATTCTAAATTCGCATTTATTACGATATGCATCAACGACTGGAGAAGGTCGTATATCCTCAAGTTGGAAAGCGAGACCATCATGCTTCTCTCTCTGCTGTTCTGCCCAACCAGCCAGATCAGGATTACGACGGGCCACCAAGTCCCCAAGTCGCTTCACCATAGTTTTTAGTTCATCTGTCTTCTTTTTCAACTGAAAGAAAATACATGACACCAAATGGTTTCACATAACAACATTCACCAAATAAGTAGCCAACATTTATGAAATAGGAAATAGTATGAATTAGTACAGCCTTGGGAAAATGATCATATCTACCAATGAAAACGAATAAATTAATTGTCGACATTGAATTAATGCATTAGAAATACTTCCCACATAACTCTAGACTAACACTCATACCTGTTCTTCATATGGAATGTTGTGGTAAGGAATATTCATGAATAACACTCTTTCTTCAACAGTTTGATCAAGTTTAGCTTTCTTAGCATCGCTATCTTCTCCAGTACTGTCCTCTGGTTTGCGTTTCTGTGCATCTGTTGTTACAACCTAAGACAGATCAACATGGAAAATATAAAGACAGAAAATGACTTACAATCGTGTAAATTTTAGGGTCAAGTTAATCAACGAGTGCTTCAGCACGGTGACAAACTAGGAGTATGCCTTGTGGTTTTTAACATTAAATATTTTTTTAACAGTGTTCAGGAGTTAAGTCTTGGATCCTTACAAGGACTTATTTAGATCTACTGTATATTGTCTCAAATGGGTTGCAATAACATACCTGCCAACCTTACAAAACTAAATATCGGGAGATTTTAATATGAAAATCGGGAAAATTCCGCAGCTGTAAATAAATAGTGCATATAAGCTCAATTAATTAGCAAACTATGCTTCAATATGAACTATGTAAATAAGCATTAGGAATTTATTATCTTTCATTTTCACTTTTAACGCTATATATATATGTATTTTTTGCTCCATGTTACATTTCCTTGGTGCTGCTTTGTTCCGATGTGTTTCGAAATATCACTTTTTCCACTCCCACAAGTCCAACCCCTCCTCCACGTGGTGGGAGACGGGCAACGGCATAAAGTAGGGGATTGCCTGTAGGGGTGAAGTACAGTGGGGACTTTGTGTGCCCCGGGACCGCTACGGTAGCTGTGAAGGCTCTATGGGAACCCTGAAAAGTGACGGCTGACGGGGCTCTGCTGAAGCTACGATAGGCCTAGCAAGCCAGTAGTGGATACCATATTTGCTTTCAAAACAAGGAACCGGCCTCGGAAAGGACGGATGCAAACGACGACGACCCGGATATGCTAATGGACTAAGAGTTGGGACATTAAACATACAGACACTGACAGGAAAAGTGGAGGAGATTGTAGATGTGATGGAGAGAAGAAAACTGGATGTACTGGGCTTGGCAGAAACAAGATGGAAAGGAGAAGGTCGCAGAGAACGGAGGAAAGGGTACCGGTTGTACTGGAGTGGGAACAGTGAAGGAAGGAGCAGCGGAGTAGGAGTAGTTGTGAGAGATGGAATGAAGGAAGAGGTAAAGGGAATAAGTGACAGGATCATGAAGATCAGAGTAACTGTAAAGGGAAGAAGCCTGGAGATAGCCCAGGTATATGCCCCTCAAGTTGGATGTACAGCTCAAGCGAAGGAAGACTTTGAGGAGGAGCTACAACAGCAGTTGAATGGGCAGAGCATCATTGTCATGGGAGATTTGAATGCACATGCAGGAAGTGAAAGGCAAGGATATGAAAATGTATTGGGAGCAGAAGGATGGGGTAGCAGGAATGAAGAAGGGAGAAAGTTGCTGGATTTTTGCAAGAGAAACGGTTTAGTGGTAAGCAACTCCTGGTTCCGGAAGAAAGAAAGCCACAAGGTAACGTGGTACAGCAGTGATTTAACAAAGAAATCTTTGGTAGATTACATGCTGTACGACTGGGAAATGAAGAGAAGTGTCAGAGATATAAAGGTAATACCATCAGAGGCCTTAGATAGCGACCACAGAATACTTGTAATGAACCTGGGAGTGTTTAAGGATAGCAAGAGGACAGAGTACAAGGAAAGGAGAATCAAAGTATGGAGACTCAAGGAAAAGGAAGTCGAGGAAGAATTCCAGAAGATAATGAGGGAAAGGATGCCAACAGACAATCCTAAAACAGGGGAAGAGGAATGGAAGCAATTCAAAAACACAATGGTGGAAGCTGCAGTATGTGGAAGAACAAGCAACAGAAAGCGGTGTAAAGAGACACCATGGTGGAATGAGAAACTAAAAGAAGCTGTGGGAAGGAACAAGGCTTTCAGAGTGTGGTTCCAGGAAAGAACTGATCTGACAAGGGAAGATTATAAGATGAAGAAAGAAGCAAACAAGATTGTCGCAGAGGAGAGGAAGAAGTGGATGGTAAAGTGGACAGAGATGATGGAGGAAGACAGCAGAGGAAATAAGAAAGTACTTTATGGGATGGTCAAAAGTAAGAGAAGAGGTCTGCGAGAGGATGTGGTAATGATGGACAAAAACGGAAATGAGGTACACAACAAAGAGGCACTCAAGACAGTGTGGAAAGAGTACTTTGAGGATTTGCTGAATCCAAATGGTCATAGGGAGGAAGACAATGTATTGGAAGATGGAGAAGACAACACAGGAATGGAAAAGGACCTGACTTGGAGAGAACTGGAAATGGCTATAGACAAGATGAAAGGAGGAAGGGCACCAGGTGTGGATGAAGTGAGTGTTGAAATGGTGAAGGCAGCAGGGGAGGTTGGGAAACAGTGGCTGTACCGTGTGATGAGGGTGATATGGAAGGAGAAAAAGACCACAGAAGATTGGAAAAAAGGATTAATTGTCCCAATATTTAAGAAAGGAAGCAGAAAGGAGTGCAGAAATTCCAGGGGAGTCACACTCATACCTCACTGTGCCAAGAGATATGAAAAGATATTAGAAAGTAGAATACGAGCCAAAGTGGAGAGAAAATTGAGAGAGGAGCAGTATGGATTCAGACCTGGGATATCAACAGTTGATCTCATTTTCAGTGAGACAGCTCCAGGAACACCACTACGAATTTGGAGAGGATCTGCTGATGGCCTTCCTGGACATCGAAAAGGCCTATGATAGTGTGTGTAGGGAGAAGGTTTGGAAAGCAATGGAAAACATGGGAGTGGAAAAAGTGACTGTAGGCAGAGTGAAGGAGATATATTGTGGAAGTGTGAGTTGTGTGAAAGTTGGAGGGGAAAGAACAGACTGGTTCAGACAAATGAGTGGCCTGAAACAGGGGAGTGCGCTGTCACCCCTTCTCTTTATTGTGGTTATGGACGAGGTAATGACACGGGTAGCAGGAAAAATAGAAGATAAGATGAAAGCAATGGTGTTTGCAGATGATCTCATGGTCTGGGGAAACAAGGAGGAGGAAATTCAGGAGCAACTGAAGGCTTGGGAAGAAACAGTGGGAGAGTACGGATGGAAGTTCAACATCAGTAAATGTGAGATCCTGTTAACGACCAGGAAAAAGGACAGACCAATGAGTGGGATAACACTTGGAGGTGGACAGCTGAAGAAGGTGGAAAGTCTCAAGTACTTGGGAAGTATAGTGGAGGAAAATGGGAGAAATGACAAAGAGATTACGGAACGTGGCAGACAGGCAGAAGCATTTCTGAGAAGCATTAGGAGCTTAGTGTGGAATAAAGATGTCCCACAAAAAAGCAAGGAAGTGTTATACAGAAGCTATTATATCCCGATACTGACCTATGCTTCAGAAACGTGGACAATGAAGAAAAGAGACATAAGGAGAATACAGGCAGGTGAAATGAAGTTCCTGCGAAGTAGGATCGGAGTAACAAGAAGAGACAGGGTGAGGAATGAAAAGGTCAGGGAAATGGTGAAAGAGGAGCCCTTGCAAGGTAGGATTGAGACATCAAGACTGAGGTGGTATGGACACTTAAAGAGAATGGATGAGAAGAAGATTCCCAAGAGGATACATGAGATGCAGAAGAAACGACCAAGGGGAAGACCAAGAGATAGATGGCTGAAAGGAGTGGAGGAATGTGTCAAGAAGAGAGGCGAGGACTGGACCAGAGTGACAGCGGAGAGGTGGTGGGAAGAAAGAACTAAGTGGCGAGGCTTATGTTCCAAACAGACCCAGCCTGGGGTTGGAAACTGTACATGATGATGATGACTTTTTCCACTGTATGTGGAACACTATTCAAAAATAACTTTTTTTGTCATGGTGAACGAGTCAAACACCCAGCAAAAATACTAGAATGTGACGAATATGTTGCAGTAAGGTCAATAAACCACCGCTCACACTGAAACAAAACCCATTTACGAATTCAGGTACCCAAATAACATTCATTACCTGCCCACTATAAACACTTCCAAAAAATAATGGAAAATGTGTGAAGTCCACCAATAATTTACAAAAATTGGGAGAATACCTTGAGTAAACGAGGCGGGTAAAACTACGGAATATCGTGAGTCTCCCGCCTAAATCAAGAAAGTTGGCAGGTATGCAATAAGGATTAATGTAAACTGTAAGGTGCTTTCAAAAAGTAATGAGCCGGAGGCTGTAATGCGCAAACCGGTGACGACATAGGCTAATCGTGGCCTGTGTAACGAGGTGTGGTCACGTGACGTGCACGCGTGCCCTCTAGCGAGGGACTGTGACCTTCCACGCTCCGATCGGAACCACATCTCGTTACACACGCCACGATTAGCCGATGTCGTCACCGGTTTGCGCATTACAGCCTCAGGCTCATCACTTCTTGAACGCACCTTATATATTATCCGAGCTAATGCAGACTTGAGATTGCAAGAATAACAAAAACACAGGTAATATTAACTAACACAACCATATCCGAAAAAACACTTATTTATGAAGCATGCAACGTATGAAATACAAAACACATTACATACATACATTTTCATGACATTTTTGGAAGAATCATTCAGTTTAGGTTCCGTATTGACAAGTTCAAGATTATCCAGAATGAATAAAAATATTCATCTGGACCATTTGGAGCACACAGTAAGATATGGAGTTCTAAAAAAAAAGGGGGGGGGGGGAGGGGGGCGATGTCTTTTAATCATCAATAATGTGTTTCAAGAAATCAGATCATGAAACTATTAAACAGCACTGACGATAAAATAAAATTCACGGTCAAATCGGAAATAAACCACCAAATAAATTACCTAGATTTAACAGTCACCAAGAAAGACAATAGACTACATTACAAAATTTACATAAAACCAACCCAAATAAGCACAATAATATGCAAAGATTCAAACCACCCGAGTAGTCATAAACGCCACCTTCATAAGCTTAATAAATAGAGCACTTAAATTTCCAATCTCAGAAAATGATTACAAAAACGAAATTAAGACAATACACCAAATAGCCAGGATTAACAGTTTTAGTCAGAACTATGTCAACAAATCTCTGCTTAGTACAAAATCAAGTCCCCGATTCTTGGATGTTACGGGTAAACTCGAGAACCACTGGATGGGTCTTGATGCGGTTTTCACCATTCTGTAAAGGATATCTCGAGGATGATTTCTGTAGAAAATAATTTATTTTTGATCAAAGGAAGCCGAGCAGTAAGGATTTCAGTGGAAAAGTCGGAAAAAAAAACTGGCGTCCGAGCGCTTTTTAAGCTTACGCTGGGCAAACTGTTAAAAATATCTAAATACTATGAGTGTAAGAATTGTTCAGCATGAAAAGTTCTACAAAAAAGTCCGGAGAGCATATGTCCATCTTCAATACATCGCCCACTATAAGTGTTTTTACGTTTTAATTTCTTCCAACCTTGTCCATTCAACTACTGAGGCGACAGTTTACGAGCTAGCGGGCGAACCTATTGCCCCAAATACTGCCACTAGCAAACCGTTAATGAAGAATAAGAATTTTCAATCTTTCCGCCTATTCAATACTGTAATTTATGTCATAATTCAGGGGTACATGTTTCGAGTCCCGCTTTTGGACCCTTCCTCAGCCCACAATCTTATATTTAGAAAACATCTAAAAACATCTAAAGTATTGAATAAGCGGAAAGATTGAAAATTCTTATTCTTCATAAATACTGTCAATACGGAACCTGAAATGAATAATATTTCTAGCAAACCGTTAAGTTGTGCGGAGTTAAGATTTCTGTCAAGGGTGGTTGTGTTTGGTGTTTCCCTAGAAGTGCAACTCGGGTTTCCTTCATTTCGCCAGTGAACCACAGTCAATTTAAGATTGGACGGAAGGGGGATTATATTATATTAAATTATACTGATTTGCGTATAATCTCTACTTAGTATAAAACAAAGTCCCCGATTCTTGGATGTCGGTGGGTAATCTCGAGTACCTCTGAATGGATTTTGATGCGGATTTCACCATTCTGTAAAGGATATCTTGAGGAAGGTTTCTGTAGAAAATAATTTATTTCTGACCAAAGGAAGTCAAGCACTAACAATTTCAGTGAAAAGGTTGAGAAAAGAATGGTGTCCGTGCGGTTTTTAAGCTTACCCTGGGCAAACCGTTAAAAATATCTTTATACTATGAGTGTAAGAATTGTCCAGCATGAAAAGTTCGACAAAAAAAGCCCGGGAGAGCATATCTCTATCTTCAAAACATTGCCTACTGTAAGTGTTTTTACGTTTTCATTTCTTCCATTCAGTTACTGAGGGAACAGTTTACGAGCTAGCTAGGGGCGAGTCTATCACCCCAGTTACAGCTTAGCTAGTGGACGAACTTATTGCCCCCGACCTGGATACAGCCAGCAGCAAAGTGTCAAGTCGCGTTGAGTTAAAAACTTTAGAGAAGAGTGGTTGTGTTTGGAGTTACCCTGGAAGTGCAACTCGGCTTTTCTTCATTTCGCCTCTGTGAACTTTTCGTTCCGCAAAATTCACAGTCAAGTTAAGTTTGGACGGAAGGGGGATTTGTGTTTCATGGACCTCGCCATTCTTAAATTACGTCTGACAAGAATTTGTTGCACATGCATCTCCATGATAATATAATTAATAGTCCAGTCATTGATTTTAACCCATCATGCCGAGACGTAAAACGGATATTGGTCGTAGTTCACTGATATTGGAAAAAAAAAGCACTTATCACGTAATGCATACCTGCCAACCTTCGGAAGTCAAAAATAGGAAGCTTTTTTTTTAATTATAGATTTCATCACGCGCAGTATACAGTGGCGTGGGCAAAAGAGGGTACACAAAAGACCTGCATGTCTTTATTGGCAAAGTATGAATTCAGCATAAAATTCTCATAAATGTAAACAATCATCAATCATCGAGTAGTATGTATGGCAAATATTTAAACGTAAGAGAACACAATTGTGTGCTTAAAGAAAATGCGTACAAACATTCTGATGGAATACACTTCGCATTCGCTGCCACATATTAAAGTTATGTCAAACTAAAGTTAATTAGGCTACCATGGACAACTTACCTAATTATGATTAGGTGATGTATATACATGTGGATGGTAATCTCGAGACTGCTTACTGATTTAATGCAGGCCTTGTAGCCGACTTTGCTCTCTTCAAAAATGTCCTGTCATACTGCTGCTCGTAGCAATTTCCACTTAGGCTTGATTTAACCACTAACAGTATGTTGAGGTTTTCATCATTCAGAGATGATCGGAATTGTGTCCTTGTCTCCTTCACCTGACTAAACAATCTCTCACATTCAACGTTGCTGTGTGGGATTGTTAATATTGACAGCATTACTCTAGCTAGTCTGTCATATTTCAGACACCCATCTCCACCTCGTATATCCCCTATAGCAGACCAAGAACAATCTGCTCTTTTTCCTTCCACAATAGATGGCAAATCCTCCATTTGGAGAGCACAAAACTGGCATTGTAATGCATCCATTGCTTGGTCAAGATCGACTACAATAAATCAGACCGCAATGCCACTATCGATACCGTAGAACATGGCGGAAATCGTAGGGGATTGTTTACATTTGTTGAACCAACATTTTAGTTTGTCTGCTGCCAGAATTTCGTTCAAATGTCGCATATCTGAAGTGATTTCGTGCTGTTATTTATTGTAATAGTGTACCTTAAGTAGTGTAGTACACTGTGAATTATAAATTCCGGTGATACCTAATGTGAGAATTATTGTCTGTGAACCCCGCTGTAAATTTAATACTACTGCAGATACTTCAATCTTTAAATTTCCTAAAGAAAGAGAAATGGATAAGAAATATTGTCCGGGATAATTTTCGAAGTTAAAACAGTTGTATGTTGTGATTAGGAAAATTCCCTAACCCCCTGATGCCATTCCAGTAGGTGGTGTTGGCCATTCCGCCAATTTTCACAAATCAACCGTCCTACCACACAACTCCTGTTTGTTAAAGTAGATGATGGTAGTTTTAATGACATACCATGAGTGTCAGTGTGTTCCTAAGTGCCAACTTCTTTAAGTGTAATGTATTCTATAAGAATCGTGAATCAAGAATCTTTGTGTGCTTGTGGGCAAATTGAATTGGATACTGCAGTCTAATGGAAGCAGTGATTTTAAATTGCGACAAGTATGTAAGTAGAATTACTGTTAGTATCACAAGCAAGTGGACCTGGGGCGTTAACACCAGATTAGGTTCGTTTTTGTATATAACACATTAATAAGATAGAATTTATGTCCGTTACTAGGTTAGGTAGGCCTACTGCCTGGCCGAAAATTACTGTTAGTACCACAGGCAAGGGGTCTCGGGCGTTAGGTTAGGTTTGTTTTTGTATGTAAAACATAACCTAATAAGATAGGATTTATGTCAGGTACTAGGTTAGGTTTTTATATATAAAGCCTTCCAGAACCAACTGATTTGCCTTCCGTTGGAATTCTATACACATCGAATTTGAAGAATGACAAGTTGATAATACAGTAAATTTTCATTTTAAAGAGTTTGTAACAGTCAATTGTGTGCTATTGGCAAATGCTATTTGAAATAAAGAACAAAATGATAGTACCTGTGTGCCATCTGTTGGAGCTAGTTCAGGTTGCCCCTATCCTATACAGATAGAAGCGAGTGCGCTCTAATAGCTCTCTCCGCTCAAAACAAACAACACACGACAGTGTTTACGGTATACGTAGGGTTGGCAATATCTTATTTGTCAAATAAGCCACGCCTACAATGGCCGACACAACTGAAATTTCACTCTATAGGCCTAAGTCGTGTTATAAATGGGGATGGTGGGTGGGTTATAGACAGCGGAGGAGACAACATCTATTAGCAGATCACTGTTGTTAAAAAAAAAAAGGCAATCATCGGAACGCGTTAGGCTGCAACCATTGTCAAAAACCATTGGATTGGACAAATCGTAGGTTAGAATGGTCTGGTGCAGTTGCCGCTTTGACCGCTCGCAGCTATTGGGGCAGGTTGACACAAAACCATTGATCTGGACGTGTTAGGCTGTAACCATTGGATTGGACAAAACAGAGGTTAGAATGGTCGGGTGTTGGTGCGGCATAGTACCAAAACGGTGAGGCTGGCAGTACTGTTCTGATGATGGTTGATGTGAATAATGGCATCCACAGCTGGAAATTCGTCTATAGCCTATAATAATAAGGGATTATTGCAGCCATTGGCTATGCATATAATGAATAAAATCTAAAATCATACAGTAAACTAATTGTTATTCCCTAGGAATATCAAAGATTCATGTCTTAATGTGCAGAATATAGCGTGGGATCACATTGTTCTCCACAGCGCTCACACAAACATTCGTCACACGGATGATGGAACTTTTTGGTGCGACACAGTTTATAACGGAAACCCTGTATGGCAACGCGCGTGAGAATATGTCTCGGCCATTGAACTGGAATGCCGACTGTAAGGGAGGAAAGTGCGGTTTGTTGGTGCGACTAGTTACTCCTGGTAGTGCATGTCAAGGAGGAGAATTTGACGTATACGAAAGAAAGGATGATGTACGTACGAGGAGATACAAGTAAAAGAGGTACTTTTGAACATTTAGGCGAACGGTAAACTAAACGGGACTTAACGCCGAAATACATATTTCAAAACATCATCTCCCACAAGTCCAACCCCTCCTCCACGTGGTGGGAGACGGGCAACGGCATGAAGTAGGGGATTGCCTGTAGGGGTGAAGTACAGTGGGGACTTTGTGTGCCCCAGGGCCGCTACGGTAGCTGTGAAGGCTCTATGGGAACCCTGAAAAGTGACGGCTGACGGGGCTCTGGTGAAGCTACGATAGGCCTAGCAAGCCAGTAGTGGATATCATATTTGCTTTCAAACCAGGAACAGGCCTCGGAAAGGACGGATGCAAACGACGACGACCCGGATATGCTAATGGACTAAGAGTTGGGACATTAAACATACAGACACTGACAGGAAAAGTGGAGGAGATTGTAGATGTGATGGAGAGAAGAAAACTGGTTGTACTGGGCTTGGCAGAAACAAGATGGAAAGGAGAAGGTCGCAGAGAACTGAGGAAAGGGTACCGGTTGTACTGGAGTGGGAACAGTGAAGGAAGGAGCAGTGGAGTAGGAGTAGTTGTGAGAGATGGAATGAAGGAAGAGGTAAAGGGAATAAGTGACAGGATCATGAATATCAGAGTTACTGTAAAGGGAAGAAGCCTGGAGATAGCCCAGGTACAGGGTGGGGCGCGGGAACTTCCGTATTTAAACATGTTGCAGTGACTGTTGTAGGGAGGGCAGGGGAGTGGGGGTGGATTCAGTGGAAGGGGCCGAGTGGGTTATTTGTGTTCCCGCCCGTCTTAGTCGTAAACATGCTTTGGTCAAGGCAGCAACGTGCTTTTGCCTTGGAGGCGTATTTCTCGAACGCTCGGTCAGTGATTGCAGTGCAACGTGCCTTTCGCCGCCACTTCCATATTCCTCCACGAGGCCGTGTTCCTGATCGGAAAAGTGTTTTAATGTGGGTGGCTGCCTTCAGAGGAACGGGGAATGTCGCCAAAGAAAGGAAAGGACCTCAGAAGACCGTTCGATCACCTGAAAATGTGGAAAGAGTTCGTGCGTCCATTGAGCGGTCACCCAATCGTTCTGCGCGTAAACATGCAGTTGCCCTTGGGATGTCGTCCCGTTCTCTTCGTCGCATTCTTCACTTTGAGCTCCATTTTCACCCGTACAAACTTTGTGTGGTCCAACAACTTTCGGAGCAGGATTATGTAAACCGACAAGCATCCTGTGAGCAGCTGCTTGATACTGTGCCGAATGACGCAGTTGTGTTCTTCTCTGACGAGGCACATTTTCACCTCAGTGGCTGTGTGAATAAACAGAACATGCGGTATTGGAGTTCAACAAATCCCAAAGAGCTTCATGAGAGGCCCCTTCATTCGGAACGTGTCACGGTATGGTGTGCTGTAGCAAGTGTAGGGATCATTGGGCCATACTTTTTTGAAGAAAACAGTCGTACTGTTTCCGTCAATTCCGACCGTTAATTGACAATGATCCAACAATTTTTCTTACCTGCGCTACAAGAAATGGATGTGGATAACGTGTGGTTTCAACAGGAAGGGGCCACAGCCCACACCTCCAGGATTTCCATGGGTGTTTTGAGAGCAGCCTTCCCCGAACGACTGATCTCCCTGCGAGGGGACGTAAACTGGCCAGCCCGCTCGCCTGATTTAGCCCCTCCTGATTACTTCCTGTGGGGTTATCTCAAGTCCCTGGTTTATAAAGATCGTCCCCACACCCTGGACGACCTACGGAACAACATCCGAGCCGAGATTGTGAATATCCCGGTCGATATGCTCGAAAAGGTGACGCAAAACTTTCGCAGTCGACTGAATCAGTGTATTGACAATGGAGGGCGACATTTAACAGACATTGTGTTTAAAACTGTGTAAATGTAAAGTTCCAATGTTGTGTGGTAGGCGGAAAATAACAATAAAGTTCAATGAAACGTGTACTGTGTTTTATTGCATGTTTGAATCAGGAAGTTTCCACGCCCCACCCTGTATATGCCCCTCAAGTTGGATGTACAGCTCAAGAGAAGGAAGACGTTGAGGAGGAGCTACAACAGCAGTTGAATGGGCAGAGCATCATTGTCATGGGAGATTTGAATGCACATGTAGGAAGTGAAAGGCAAGGATATGAAAATGTATTGGGAGCAGAAGGATGGGGTAGCAGGAATGAAGAAGGGAGAAAGTTGCTGGATTTTTGCAAGAGAAACGGTTTAGTGGTAGGCAACTCCTGGTTCCGGAAGAAAGAAAGCCACAAGGTAACGTGGTACAGCAGTGATTTAACAAAGAAATCTTTGGTAGATTACATGCTGTACGACTGGGAAATGAAGAGAAGTGTCAGAGATATAAAGGTAATACCATCAGAGGCCTTAGATAGCGACCACAGAATACTTGTAATGAACCTGGGAGTTGTTAAGGATAGCAAGAGGACAGAGTACCAGGAAAGGAGAATCAAAGCATGGAAACTCAAGGAAAATGAAGTCAAGGAAGAATTCCAGAAGATAATAAGGGAAAAGATGCCAACCGACAATCCTAAAACAGGGGAAGAGGAATGGAAGCAATTCAAAAACACAATGGTGGAAGCTGCAGTGGCAGTATGTGGAAGAACAAGCAACAGAAAGCGGTGTAAAGAGACACCATGGTGGAATGAGAGAGTAAAAGAAGCTGTGGGAAGGTAGAACAAGGCTTTCAGAGTGTGGTTCCAGGAAAGAACTGATCTGGCAAGGGAAGATTATAAGATAAAGAAGAAAGAAGCAAACAAGATTGTCGCAGAGGAGAGGAAGAAGTGGATGGTAAAGTGGACAGAGAATGATGGAGGAAGACAGCAGAGGAAATAAGAAAGTACTTTATGGGATGGTCAAAAGTAAGAGAAGAGGTCTGCGAGAGGATGTGGTAATGATGGACAAAAACGGAACTGAGGTACACAACAAAGAGGCACTCAAGACAGTGTGGAAAGAGTACTTTGAGGATTTGCTGAATCCAAATGGTCATAGTGAGGAAGACAATGTATTGGAAGATGGAGAAGACAACACAGGAATGGAAAAGGACCTGACTTGGAGAGAACTGGAAATGGCTATAGACAAGTTGAAAGGAGGAAGGGCACCAGGTGTGGATGAAGTGAGTGTTGAAATGGTGAAGGCAGCAGGGGAGGTTGGGAAACAGTGGCTGTACCGTGTGATGAGGGTGATATGGAAGGAGAAAAAGACCACAGAAGATTGGAAAAAAGGATTAATTGTCCCAATATTTAAGAAAGGAAGCAGAAAGGAGTGTAGAAATTACAGGGGAGTCACACTCATACCTCACTGTGCCAAGATATATGAAAAGATATTAGAAAGTAGAATACGAGCCAAAGTGGAGAGAAAATTGAGAGAGGAACAGTATGGATTCAGACCTGGGAGATCAACAGTGGATCTCATAGTTTCAGTGAGACAGCTCCAGGAACACGACTACGAATTTGGAGAGGATCTGTTGATGGCCTTCCTGGACATCGAAAAGGCCTATGATAGTGTGTGTAGGGAGAAGGTTTGGAAAGCAATGGAAAACATGGGAGTGGAAAAAGAGACTGTAGGCAGAGTGAAGGAGATGTATTGTGGAAGTGTGAGTTGTGTGAAAGTTGGAGGGGAAAGAACAGACTGGTTCAGACAAATGAGTGGCCTGAAACAGGGTAGTGCGCTGTCACCCCTTCTCTTTATTGTGGTTATGGACGAGGTAATGACACGGATAGCAGGAAAGATAGGAGAAGATAAGATGAAGGCAATGGTGTTTGCAGATGATCTCATGGTCTGGGGAAACAAGGAGGAGGAAATCCAGGAGCAACTGAAGGCTTGGGAAGAAACAGTGGGAGAGTACGGATGGAAGTTCAACATCAGTAAATGTGAGATCCTGTTAACGACCAGGAAAAAGGACAGACCAATGAGTGGGATAACACTTGGAGGTGGACAGCTGAAGAAGGTGGAAAGTCTCAAGTACTTGGGAAGTATAGTGGAGGAAAATGGGAGAAATGACAAAGAGATTATGGAACGTGGCAGACAGGCAGAAGCATTTCTGAGAAGCATTAGGAGCTTAGTGTGGAATAAAGATGTCCCACAAAAAAGCAAGGAAGTGTTATACAGAAGCTACTATATCCCGATACTGACCTATGCTTCAGAAACGTGGACAATGAAGAAAAGAGACATAAGCAGAATACAGGCAGGTGAAATGAAGTTCCTGCGAAGTAGGATCGGAGTAACAAGAAGAGACAGGGTGAGGAATGAAAAGTGAGCAGATTGGTTTCGACTCACAATACTTCGCCGCCGCCGCCCCCATGTGCCCCGTCCCCGGTCGCCGCCCCCATGTGACCCCCCCCCCCCATTCTTCTGCCGACGCTCCTGGCATTAATTGTGAATCATTTCTGGATACAAGAAGAAGACATAAATAACTTAAATAACCATTATCTTTTAATGGAAAATATATTAACTAATTACTCCGGCCTACATTGATTGAATATAGCCATTGTTGACTGTCGAGTGAATAATATGTATGCTGGGACTGTACTGGATTTGGCGGTATTTGTTCAAATAATCTAAAGTCTGATAGCCAATCATTGACGGACACATCGATGAAAATTCTATTGCCAAATTAAATTTGGTTAAAAAGGGACGTTTTGATCATTTAAGAGGTGAAGGAAAATTAATTATAAAAGTTGGCATTAAAACTAGTGCCAGGCGTTCTTCATTTGTCATCGGTTTTAAAATGAACTTCTGCACATGCGCAAAATGGCGTCCCATTGTCGAAATGAAGCCAAGCTAAGTGAGAAGAAGAGAACACAATGTGAGCTTGTGGTGAAAGGACGCGGTTTGTGGTAGCCTCGGACCACTACCTAAATCTTGGTCCGAGAACAAGGTAAAACTGTTAGATAATATTAATTAGGAACTCTAGAACCGTCAGACAAAATATTTATGACATTTCATGAAAATGGGAACTAAGTTTGTGGATTTTTAAGAGGCCAAGTGTCGTCTGGCCGGATGCATTGAAATAACTTTCGATTCCAAAAGGACGCTATTCTTCCTTTATCAAGGCGTTTTCTTAGATTGTCTAATTTGTTCAATTTATATTTTTATGGGTCTATTATAATGTGGCCTAAGATTATTTTATATTCATAACACGCCTCCGTTTATTTAAGCAGCGAAAAAGAGTTTGTTTTACTTCATCTTTCGAGATGTGTTTGGTTTCATTTTTAGTCGTTACATGCTGCTAATGTGAAATTAATTGATTTCAAGAATGTAATTGTCAGGATTTTGGCGCGGGGAACTTGATAGTTTTAATAATGACAAACGGCCCCTTGCTTTTCGTTTGTCTGAAATGGCATCTTTCTCTCTATTATGGACACATAAGCACAGCATTCATGCTGGTTGCAAAACATTTTCGGAAGGCTATTTGAAAGAATGTAATGAGTAACCTATTGAAATGAATCGAAAAGAGACTGTAGTAGTTTCGGATAAGAATTAGAAAAGGTTTAATATGTGGTGATTTCTAAATCACGTAAATGTAACTTGTTTTAATTATACAGCGTTGCCATATAATTTGGGGTATAGCTTGGCCTCCATTTTAGATATATAGTAGGAGTGCAGATTGGTGTTCCCTCCCATAGCCATTCGGCCTTGTATTCTTTTCCCTTGAGAATATATATTTATTTTACCTATTGCTGTTCGAGTCCATATTTCATTGTGCGCATAGAATAGTACTAGGTTAATTGTCTTCAGGCCACTTTGGCCTCAGGGTACCAAACCCTCCCTCCACTCAAATTTATCGGTACAGATTTTTGGTAGCATCGCAGTGGTTCGATTTTCTGGAGCCGTTGCCTGGTGTTGTTTTGTTGCCATAGTAACGAGGTAGTTTAACTTACGTGGATTCGAGCAGCACGGGAGAAGTGAGTAACTGAGGGTTAACTAAGGTTAGGTAGGATGCCTACTGTGGTACTATGGCTAATATTATGATTTTCTTTTCATGGCTGTGAATGGACAAAGCGTTGCTGGCATTCCTCAGTGCGTGAACGCACTGACGACGAGTCAAGTCCAGGTTTAATACTGGCACTCAAGAACATGGTCTCTCTGTAAGCATGGTAAAATTGGCTGATGGATTCTCTCTGTTATCACACTCTGTGATGTTCCGTACTACAAGCTACTTCCAAGGTAGGATCAAACCAGTACAGTAGTTATTTAATTCATGGTAGAAAGTTATCTATGCACAGCTGTTAAGTAAAGTGCTAATGGCTAATCGTTCTGTGTTCCTGTCAAGTTGTGTGAAAAGTGATATCATTCGCGTGTTGAGTTCTTGCTGAAAATCATTATGGCATGGTTGCCAAATTTTGAATTGCTATTTGTTCTGGCTGTGTTGCCAATGTGATTTAGTCATCTAAGCATTAATGAAATTTAGTGAACTGAATAGTCAATTATTTTGCTGTATTCTGTGAGAAACATCTGTGCGCAGATAATTGTTGGCATAGAGTTGAATGTGTAATGTCTTGTGACATTTTAGTGAAGATTTCTGTGAACATGCAGGTGGACGAGTAATGTACTGTGAGTACATACAACAGCAGTGTCGAGCTGAAGCTTTTCAGGTGGTGAAACAGCGAGTTTTAAAATTGCTAGGCCGAGGTCAGGTGTTAAGTCAGCTGTGGAGTCGTGAAGCCCCGTTGTGTTGGGTGTGTAGTAGTTGCGATTGTAGCTGTTCGTGCGACGTGCGGTCGAAAATTAGGAAGCAGAAAGCAGTTATAAGAAGAGCTGATCTAGGTGATCGTATTTTGGTCGTGTGAAGTTTTGATCTTCAGTCGGTAGATAGAAATTTTGAAATTTATTTCAGGTTTGGTTGGAGTTAGGAATCGAACGAGTGACGTGCCAGGACTGCACGTATGGTTGGTGTTGGTGTGCGTGTGGTTGAGCGAGTGAGGTTAGGGCATTTCAGGATGCCAATTGAGAAGTGAGGAGTTGATGCGGAGATCGTCGAGTGATACCAACCTAGCGGGAGTAGCCAGTCTCTGTCTATTTATGATTCTGGTATTTTCAGTGATGGTTGGTGATGTCGACATTGCTATGCTCCTCTGACTCTTGATGTCGTGCGGGCTGGTGATGATCGCACATCGTAGTTTAGTATTTTGAGGGTACATTTTGTTGTTTTATTTCAGGTGTGTTTAGTGCCTGGTTGGTACTTGGTGCTCGAGTGAGTACTTGTTAGGGAGTGTTTTGTTGTTTGTGATTTGTGGATTTGTGATCCATGTACTGCGTTGTTGGTACTAGTTGAGATTTAATTAGGGTTAGTGTTTTTATTTTTTTTCTTGTGCGTTGGTACTCGGTTGAGTATTTGAGATTTCTTCGGTTAGTGTCTAGGTTTTGTTTTGTTGGTACCGTGTTGGTATTGGTTGGATTGAGTTGTGTAATTTGTCAGTACTCGGAGTAGTATTTGTGCTTCGAGAGGTTGTTGGGTCGGTGATACCAGGATGTTTAATTCCCTGATGATGTGTGATGGATTGTCGAGTGGTGCCTAATGTCCTTAAGTGAAAGTGCAGGTGGCCTTTTCTTTGTGAAGAGGCGTATGCAGGTGGTCTTTGTGAAGAGGCGTATGCAGGTGGTCTTTGTGAAGAGGCGTATGCAGGTGGTCTTTGTGAAGAGGCGTATGCAGGAGGTTTTGTGAAGAGGCGTATGCAGGCGATGTTTCCTTTCATTGGCGCACGTGGCAGGTGTTCCAGACTAGTTCCGGAGATGGCTGGCAACTGTTTCTGTTATGGAATTAGGAGGATTGGAAATTGTTCTTGTCTGATATTTCAGACGGCATAGGTACCTACGGACGGTTGGTTTTAATGAGTGAGCTGATGGTGAGTTTGAGATTGAATTAGTCGAGTGGTGCCTTGACTTATTAATTAGAAGAGGTATATGCAGGGAGCCTTTTCATGAAGGGAAGGTATATGCAGGTGGATATTTCTTGTCGCTGAAACACGTGGCAGGTGTGGAGGCCAGTTTGGGAGCAAACTGTAAGCTGCATTGTGTATGCGATACAGGTGAAGGTTTTCTTTCTGAATTGATTAGGTGAGGAATTTAATTTGTCTGGTTCTACAGACGTAGTCAGTTGGTACCTACGGACGGTAAGGCAATGGTTGCTCTTAAGTGACCCAAGGTAAGAGTTGGTTACTCTTAAGTGACCCAAGGTAAGTTGGTAGTAGTCTTGCTACCTGTGATGAATTGGTAGTGCTACCTATCGTTGAGATGGTCGCACTGGGTTGGTAGCTGGTTGTTAGAAGTCGACTGGTGAATTTGGTGAGGTTATGTCTTGACAAGAGTGAATGTTGTGAGGTTAGGTGTGAGCTTGATCCTTTGAGTTGTCTAGTGTTGTCATTGTGACAGTGAGGTTAGAAGATTGCTGAGGGCAACGTGCGAGTGAACTTGGGTGATCTGGTAGTAAGCTGACTATGTGTTTGGTTCAATAGTGAGGTTGTGTCAGGAGTAACTGCTGCTTCATGGTGATTGGTCGCAGATGTGAGATGGATTCCTGCGTTATCTGAAGTTGAGCACGTGTGTGTAGTCCTGTTGAAGTTTGGTTCACGTGAAATTGTGATTGCTGTTTTGTTGCTGAGATTGTTCGAGCGGTTCTGCGCCTGCTGTTCTACCTTAATAAAGTTTGAAGCCATGCTTGAGAGCTGTGTGTGTATATTTGTACTTGATGTAATTGTACATCAGAAGTAACTTACATGACTGTGCTGTTTGAGAGTACTCGGGAGGTACTGTGGTACCTTGGTACCTTATATAAATTGAGAGCCGATTGCCATGATTGTTGAGGGATGGCATGTTGTTAAGTGACGCTGCGTCCACTTAATAATTTCCTTAGAATGTGAAAACAGGATTTATTTTGGCTGGGAACAAGCTAGAAATTTTAACAGAACATCGAATTGTGATGTTCATATTAGTAATTACTCGTCACATTGTAAACTAACATTTAAATTGAAACATCGTCTGTCGGTTTAAGCTCTAACAGTCTTACCTGGTCTAACACTGCGATTATTCCAAAAAGCCAAGGAATGTCACTTGCTATAACAACGACATGGTACTGAATCTACATGGAATATCATCGGTGAGATGGCGATCATGTGATCCTTATTGCCATCTGGTATCTGTTCCGGTTGGTCACGTGAGTGATGTGATCACTCACCACTCGTGGCAGTGGCCAGTGCACAGGTTACTGTCACTATGCACGACATAACATCTAGTGGAGGTGTTAGCCATTCTGCTGGTCAGAGTGGAAGCATTTACTACAACTTCGTGAGATGTCCGGCTGTAACGGTCCTGAGAGGCTGTATTGGAGAGCTGGTTCCATCCTGCTTGCAGCTACCATCGGGGATCATCATCTGACCCCCTACAGGTGGAATCGCAGGGGGAGACTGAGCCGATTGGTTTCGACTCACAATACTTCGCCGCCGCCGCCGCCCCCATGTGCCCCGCCCCCGGTCGCCGCCCCCATGTGACCCCCCCCCCATTCTTCTGCCGACGCTCCTGGCATTAATTGTGAATCATTTCTGGATACAAGAAGAAGACATAAATAACTTAAATAACCATTATCTTTTAATGGAAAATATATTAACTAATTACTCCGGCCTACATTGATTGAATATAGCCATTGTTGACTGTCTAGTGAATAATATGTATGCTGGGACTTTACTGGATTTGGCGGTATTTGTTCAAATAATCTAAAGTCTGATAGCCAATCATTGACGGACACATCGATGAAAATTCTATTGCCAAATTAAATTTGGTTAAAAAGGGACGTTTTGATCATTTAAGAGGTGAAGGAAAATTAATTATAAAAGTTGGCATTAAAACTAGTGCCAGGCGTTCTTCATTTGTCATCGGTTTTAAAATGAACTTCTGCACATGCGCAAAATGGCGTCCCATTGTCGAAATGAAGCCAAGCTAAGTGAGAAGAAGAGAACACAATGTGAGCTTGTGGTGAAAGGACGCGGTTTGTGGTAGCCTCGGACCACTACCTAAATCTTGGTCCGAGAACAAGGTAAAACTGTTAGATAATATTAATTAGGAACTCTAGAACCGTCAGACAAAATATTTATGACATTTCATGAAAATGGGAACTAAGTTTGTGGATTTTTAAGAGGCCAAGTGTCGTCTGGCCGGATGCATTGAAATAACTTTCGATTCCAAAAGGACGCTATTCTTCCTTTATCAAGGCGTTTTCTTAGATTGTCTAATTTGTTCAATTTATATTTTTATGGGTCTATTATAATGTGGCCTAAGATTATTTTATATTCATAACACGCCTCCGTTTATTTAAGCAGCGAAAAAGAGTTTGTTTTACTTCATCTTTCGAGATGTGTTTGGTTTCATTTTTAGTCGTTACATGCTGCTAATGTGAAATTAATTGATTTCAAGAATGTAATTGTCAGGATTTTGGCGTGGGGAACTTGATAGTTTTAATAATGACAAACGGCCCCTTGCTTTTCGTTTGTCTGAAATGGCATCTTTCTCTCTATTATGGACACATAAGCACAGCATTCATGCTGGTTGCAAAACATTTTCGGAAGGCTATTTGAAAGAATGTAATGAGTAACCTATTGAAATGAATCGAAAAGAGACTGTAGTAGTTTCGGATAAGAATTAGAAAAGGTTTAATATGTGGTGATTTCTAAATCACGTAAATGTAACTTGTTTTAATTATACAGCGTTGCCATATAATTTGGGGTATAGCTTGGCCTCCATTTTAGATATATAGTAGGAGTGCAGATTGGTGTTCCCTCCCATAGCCATTCGGCCTTGTATTCTTTTCCCTTGAGAATATATATTTATTTTACCTATTGCTGTTCGAGTCCATATTTCATTGTGCGCATAGAATAGTACTAGGTTAATTGTCTTCAGGCCACTTTGGCCTCAGGGTACCAAACCCTCCCTCCACTCAAATTTATCGGTACAAAAAGGTCAGGGAAATGGTGAAAGAGGAGCCCTTGCAAGGTAGGATTGAGACATCAAGACTGAGGTGGTATGGACACTTAAAGAGAATGGATGAGAAGAAGATTCCCAAGAGGATACATGAGATGCAGATGCAGAAGAAACGACCAAGGGGAAGACCAAGAGATCGATGGCTGAAGGGAGTGGAGGAATGTGTCAAGAAGAGAGGCGAGGACTGGACCAGAGTGACAGCGGAGAGATGGTGGGAAGAAAGAAATAAGTGGCGAGGCTTATGTTCCAAACAGACCCAGCCTGGGGCTGGAAACTGTACAAGATGATGCTGATGATGTAGTAATTTGATACTTAAAATGGCTAGGAATATACACCAACATAAAATATTATATTGCAGCCTGATTGTTCATCATTTTATCCTTAGATCAAAGGCAGCATACACAATAACTATAGGCCTACTGGCAAAAAATACAAGCCGCACATACATGAAAATAAAAATAAGGTTAGGCTGGGAATGACTAAGAATAAAGAAAAAAAAAAGTTAATTGGTATTCAACATTTTTATTAACTCAAAGGCAGCATTCATATGTGTGTGAATATGCATAAGCCTACAACTAAACAATTAAATAGATTCTTAGTGAACAAAAATACATAGCCTACTTTATTTATACAAAACACCCACATGTTCAGTATTCTTCAAAGTAATGGGGCGTGGTGGCGCAGTGGTCAAGCTATTCGCCTCTCACCAAGGTGGACCAGGTTTGATTCACGGTCATTGCAAGTGAGATTTTTGAAGTGAAATGCCATGTCCTGTGGTTCGGATTCCACCTAAAATGGAGGTCCCTTGGCTCATGATCACAAGATTAACGGTCACGTAAAACTACAAGCTTCTTTTTCTTCAAAGCAGGTCGAAACTTAGACCTCACATAAGTCATACAGCAAACGAACAGGTCCTGCAGGGAAGATCCCTTAAGCCGAATTATTTTTATCGTCTCCAAGACTGACATCATAAAAGTATACTGGAAAATGTGAAATTTTATGCCTATGCTGATGAAGAAAGTAACAGTAAATAATAGGCTACTTGTTGTTCAATAACTCTCGGTCTTTTCTTGGGTGGCTGTGGGAAATTGCAAATTGCAGGTACCGCATCGCATCATCTTTAAGCAGTGGTTTGCTTCTATTTGAATGAAACAAGTAGCATGTTTATAAAAGTGTTCACAGCTATAACCCATTTCTTTAATAGGCCTACATCTGGGTGTTTCCATGGAAATCTGTAATATAAGTGTAGGTTATAATTCTGTGACTAATGACTTATAACCTACAATAGGGCCTACGTGTATTTGTCATGTGCTATTTAGGCCTATGTCAAAATTTGATGTAAGACGTATCCATAAACGCAGAATTGGCTACTTCATTACAAATCTCAATTCTAAAATAAAGTAGACCGTAAACCTACCGTATTATTGGACAATACCATACATATAACGTTGCACAGAGGTACGTACGATCAAATATATGAAAATAATCACGACATATCAGCTGACTTGCAACCTAGAGTTAAATGGTGAGACAGTTTTTGGTGCGACTAGTTACGCCTGGTAGTGCACCAGGAAGCAGTTTTCAGAGAGGGTTACCATGGGAGGAGTTGTTCCAGTAGTACCTAAAGTTCAATAGTCTCAGCTCGTACCCCCCACTCTTCCAAACTTCAAAAATCATAGCGTCCGTGGCGCAAAAATTCTACCAAATGTCCTTTGACCCTAGTGTGTCCATGAGTTTTACATATCCTGGAGTAGAAGGTAGCAACATATTAAGTCTGAGTTCTTCTACATTATAAACCTCGCAAGTCACCTCTTACACTGGTCTTGAAGGTGTATTGACGTCAGAAAAGTTGGATGGCGCAGCCACGCGGCAGAATGTTGAAGCTGTAACATTGTGACTGGTGAGAAATATTTAGATGGTGAAGCATTGACGTCGTGATGGAAACAGAAAGAAATTTGTCAAATTCGAGGAGATACTGCTCTGTATACGGTTGCAAATCGTATAAAACGGCTAAGACATATCTTCACTACTTTCCTGTACAAAAAGTTCAGAGAGAAAGATGGGCTTCGGCGCTGTCAATTGGAAAACGTGTTACATGTTACATGACAGTGTGCAGTCTGCATTTTTGTGAAGACTTCTTTCCACCGGTACTGTTGATTATTGATGGTTATTGTCTCTAATTTGTATTCACATGGATTTAGCTACATCAAAAATACTGATAAACTTATAGCCTATTACTTCTGTGCCGTACAAAGAATGTAATCCGCTCTTCGTAAACTTATTTTAGGGGTTCTTCCGATTGACAATAGCCGAAAGGTTAGAAAACTTAAGAAAAATGCTGTTCCTAGCCTTAATTTGCCAGAGAATTTATATTCTTGCCTTTAGTTAGTTATTTATTGTTGTTTTAAGGGGCGGAACTACGAGGTCATCTGCCCCTAATTGCCTTTGAACAGCAAGTATGTAGGTCATTGAAGTATGATTTGGCTTAAATTGTGTTTTTGGCTATGAAATCCCTACTGTTGAATTTAGTTAATTAAAATGTAAAATATTTTTTAATTACCGGTTTGGTGACCCATTATTCCCGGCAGGCCGGTAACACCTATACTACTCAGGCAGATAGGTCACTTAGCCGCAATTTTGAAGTTATAGTGATGTTAAGTATACATATGCGGTAATGTAGCAGGAGACCGGATCGGCCTAGGCTATTCTAACTTTAATTAGTTCCCATTTCAGGGTTTTACAGTTTTGAGTGTGAATAGTTGGTTTGAAAGTTGTACAACAGTAAGGAGAGTATGTTTTGTATAGGTTTTAATTGGTATTATAGTTTATGTCGAGCTGTGGAATGAATTTGGTTTGGCTTATAGTGTAGTTTTTGATCTGTTCCGTTTGCTTATGACAAGTTTAAATGGAGACTCCAGCTTTGTTAAATATCTGTATTTTAAATATTTAATTAAATATATTGATAAAGAGGATGTCTCCATTTTAACTTGCCTGTGGCAAGAGATTAATAAATTAACATTCTTGACTTTGAACAGCAAGTATGTAGGTCAATATTTGCAATATTGAAGTATGATTTGAGCATCCCAAGTAACGCTTCTTTGAACCCAAAACATTCATGCAAATTCAGGGTTGCTTGATTCAATTTATTATCAGGGAGTCGTCCTTTGTGTTATGTGAGATATATATATTGTGAAATTAATAAAAACATCGATACCGCTAGGCTCCCAAGTACAGGCTTCATATATGTAACAGCAGACAGTAAATTAACTATCTACATGTGGGTAATATTTTTAACTGGTAGTAATTAGGCACTGCATTTAAATTGATTATAAAAATATTTCTATCAATGAAAGGAAATATGTAGTATTTTGCCATCATAAATTAGAAGCCATAACAAACGCACACCCAATTACTTACGTCACTATATCGCCGCCATATTGCAAACAGCTGACCGTAAGCTCCTCCCCCGTTTCGGACGTCAATACTTTGATACACCCAAGGCCTTCTTTATGTAAGTTGTCTTCAGTTGCTCCATATTGTTCCAAATACTTCATATTTAAATGTGTCCAAATGCTCTCCAGTCCATAAGTCACAATACGGGTAACTTTTAACCGCAAAAGTTTTAAGGCTGTTTTTATAGATAGCTTAGTCAAATGTTTTATGTCGATGACTTTGGTAGCGACGCTGGGTCTATCCTTGATGTGCAGTGTTAAAACATTGCCAGTTGACTGTAATGTAGGACCTAAGTAGGACTACTTGTAAGGTGATACACTCTCAAGCGGTTTTCCTGCAATGTGAAAAATTTCTGGCTTTCCCCCTTTCCTAAAGGTCATAGATTTAGTCTTGTATCTGTTTAACCTAAGGTCATTGTGTAACACCCATCATTCTAAAGCGTCGAGAGCAGATTGTAATTCGACCTGTGAACTTGAAGCGAGCACCATGTCATCTGCATATATAAATGAGATTACCCTCTCTGATAATATATCTGTGATATTATCTGCCATAGCAGTGATAAATAACCGAGGGCTTTATGGGTCTCCTTGTAGCATGCCTGTAGTCTGCTCAATTGGGCTTGATGTTGTAATGCCATCGTTAATGACTATATTGTTAGAGCCTAAAATACTTTTGACAAGACATTTAGTGTAGCTGTTACCTCTCAATGGTCTGTCTAGTTTTTCCAATATTTTCTTCCTGCTAATCGAGTCAAAAGCTTTAGAGAAGTCAATGAATATGGATTGTAATATTATCGCTCGTTCTACTTTCATTCAGTGCTACCATTCTGTTTTAGACCACCTCGTTGTATAGTGCCTAGCATTCTTGTCTGTCGTCCCGGAGGTCCGGGTTTGATTCTCCAGCTCTGCCAAGAAATTTAATTCTCAAGTGAGGGCTGGGACGGGGTGCACTCAGCCTCTTGAAGCAACTTAGTAGAGGAGGGCTCAATTCCCACCTCAGTCATCCTGGAAGTGGTTTTCCATGTTTTTCCCACTTCTAATCCAGGCGAATGCCAGGATGGTTCTTAACTTAAGGCCATGGCCGCTTCCTTCCCATTACAATCCCCAATTTACAAACACACTAGTTCAGCCATAACAATAACACAGGTTATCACACAAATTCCACACACAAATACATGGGGCTACAAGACCACGATGTCGTAGCCCCTAATATAAGCAACAACCATTTATATTTGCATTTTATATTTGCTTAGGCCCTTCATGGGCTGTATAGTGTCAGGGGTTGACTGTTGTTGGTTGACTATTCTTGTAGTTCCATTTAGAAGTATTTGCATTTTTTTAACATTATGTCTTACCTCTGCTTTATTTATGTCTGTATTTTTAGCTACTGTCTGTTCGCGTTGCTTGTGCAAGTTATAAGTTTAAAAAATAAATTTAAAAAAAACCCTGACACTATCCAACCTATAATGGGCTAAGGCCCACCAAGCGACCGCTGCCCAGCCATTTGGCCTGCAGATATTGGGGCGACGCGTGATCAGCACGTCGGGCCCCCTCGGCCGTTAATCTTGGTATTCGTGCTCGGGGCGCTGTCTCACTGTCAGGCAGCTACTCAATAGTCCTCACGAGGCTGAGTGCACCCCGCTCCAACCCTCATATCTGTTTTAAAATCCCTGACGGAGCTGGGGATCGAACCCGGGGCCTCCGGGTGAGAGGCAGGCGCGCTACCCCAACACCACGGCCGGCAAGTTCGAGAGTTCTTTTTTGAAAAAAAATTGTAAGAGGCAGTGGATAACTAGGCCTTGTCTTATATTCGGGGTCGTCTTAAATTCGGGTATATCATCATCATCTTGCAGTTTCCAGCCACTGGCCGGGTCTGTTTGGAACACAAGCCTCTCCAACGTCTTCTGTGTTCCCACCATCTCTCAGCCTCCACCCTTGTCCAGTCTTCTCCTCTCTTCTTCACACTTTCTTCCACCCCCTTCAGCCACCTGTCTCTCGGTCTCTTTCCTTTCCTTCTCGTGTATCCTCTTCTCCCTTCGTTTTACATGTCCATACCATCTAAGTCTAGACGTCTCTATACCATCCTGTAATGGTTCCTCCTTCATTAATTCTCTGGTCCTCTCATTTCTTATTCTGTCCATCTTTGTAGCTACAATATTGCTTCTCAAGAACCTCATCTCACTGGCCTGTATTTTGCTCTTCTCCCTTCCTTTCATAACTCAGGTCTCCGAGGTATACGTCAGGATAGGGGCATAGTACGTCCGATATATGATCTTTTTGCTGTTCTGAGGGACATCCTTGCTCCATAACATGCTACTCACACTCCTCCGGAATGCTTCTACCTGTCTCCCCCGCACATTTATTTCTCTATCGTTTCTTCCATTATCTTGTATCAGGCTTCCCAGATACTTGAAACTGTCCACGTTCTTCAGCTGTTCCCCACCAATTATTATTCCCGTTGTGGATCTTTCCGTCTTCCTTGTTGTGATCACCATCTCATGCTTATTTATGCTAAATTTCATCCCATATCCTTGTATTATTCCTTCCCACACGTCCAACTGTTCCTGTACCACCTCCTCCTTGTTTCCTCAAAGCATCAAATCATCTGCAAACACCATTGCTTTCATCTTTCCTTCCCCAATTACTTGTGCCACTCGGGTCTTTATGTCATCCATCACCACAATGAAAAGTAACGGTGACAGTGCACTTCCTTGTTTCAGGCCGTTTCTCTGTTCCAACCAGGCCGATCTCTCTCCTCCCACTTTCACACAGCACACGCTTCCCTTGTACATCTTCTTTATCCTCCTTATAGTCCATTTTTCTACTCCTCTATCCTCCAGGGACTTCCATACTTTGTTTCTGCATACATTGTCATATGCTTTCTCAATGTCCAGGAAGGCCATCAGTAGATCTGTTCCATACTCATAATGCTGTTCTTGTAACTGCCTTACAGCAAAAATCAAATCCACTGTGGACCTTCTTGCTCTGAAGCCATGTAGTTCTTCCCTCATCGCTCCTTGTATCCTTGTCCTAATTCTCCTTTCCAAAACTTTCTCAAACATCTTTGCACAATGACTCATCAGTGTTATTCCCCGATAGTTTCTGCATTATGTTCTACTACCTTTCTTGAAGATCGGGACAATTATTCCCTTTTTCCAGTCCTCTGGGGTCTTCCTTTCCTTCCATGCTGTCTTCATCACTCGGTACAACCATTGTATCCCCACCTCTCCTGCTGCTCTCACCATCTCCACACTCAACTCATCCACACCCAGTGCCTTCCCTCCTTTCACCTTCCTCACTGCATCTTCCACTTCTTTCCATGTCAAGTCCTTTTCTGTTTGCAGTCCATCTTCCTCTTCCCCGATTTCTTTCTCCTCGCTGTGGTTTCCATTTGGATTCAGAAGTTCTTCAAAATATTCTGTCCACATTTACTTCAGTTCTTCCCTATTTTCTATCTCTTGTCCCCTTTTGTTCACCATTCTAATATGATCCGTAGGATCCTTCAGCCTCTTATTTTTTACCATCCCATAGAGGACCTTTTTTGTACCTTCACTATCTTCTGTCTTCCCACCATTATTCAGTGTTAATCTATTAAGTAACACAACTAAAACGTAGATTTTCATGTATGATATACAAATACCAAGGCAACCCAGATAATGGCCGCCGCTCGTTCCAAGAGCAATATAGAAAATACCATGACGTCGCTCCGATACAACCTATAGACGGGCGTAGCAACCCGTCTATAGATGGGCATAGCATCAATAGGGTTAAATAGCACAACAAGATCATCCCCTCTCCTACCCTTTGGAAGACGTCACCGTGCTGCTCCAAATGGAAATCTATGAACAGGCTCGATATCTCACAACTAGACAAATTCAATACTCACGACACAGCTCAGCAGTTTTCCTCTCCATGTGTACTTGTCCAGAGACTTCACTGCTCGCTGCTGCTCTTCAACAGTGGAGAATGTCAGATGAAGCCAGGGATTTCCCCTCCTTGGAATTTTAACATAATTCAATGCAAGGCCAAGATCCTCTTTTACCAGTTTCTTGAAAGCCTGTGGGCCAAAACAATTAATTAATAAATGTAACTATAAAATTAATTAAAATAGAAGTAAAATTATAATAGTGAAAAGAAAAAAGAAAAATAAATAAATTAAAAAAATAAACCCCTATTTTTAACACTAACTTGAAAATAAAAAGTACAGTAAAAGGAATAGTTATTTTCAACACCAATGACAAATACAAAATTGGTCCATTATGAATGGTGCACTTAAAATATGTACCTTTAAACCTATAAGGCCTTAGCATGGCCTCGCCAGTTTCTGGTAAAAGGCCACAACCCGCAGTTAGAAAAATTTCATGAGGCAAAATAAGGCACATATTTAGTGGCAATATTTCATGTTTGTTTTTACATCTGTAAAATTATACAAATGTGGGTAACCATCCCTTGCCAAACACAGTCTTTATGGTGACTGTACGTCTGATAACATTTAGATTTCCTTCACCATGATGTCAATGTAATAGGATACTCTTTCAACAGTACTAACTCACACAACAAAAGGAACCCTGTTCAGATTAGCGAAAATTCGGATTAAGTGGGTTTTTGACAAATACAACAACATATTGACTTTAAGGCTCGAAAACCAATTACACTGTACTGTAATGTTTTTATAAGCACTGTTGGCGTCTACTTAGCGCGAGCAGCATGGTGAAAGTCTGAATGGAAGGGCCAGTGACCTTCAAGATAGCCAACAGATTCACCGTTTACTCCCATAGCATTTATTTCATGTTTTTCTGAGCAAATAAATTTCAACTGATCTTTATTTTTTCCTGCTTTAAAATTTAAAACAAATTTGGTAGATATTTTATCCAAGCCCTGTTCCGATAAGGCTGATTTTCAGGACTCTACTGTAATTATGTCCTTATTGTTATTATTTCTACTTGTAAAAAAAAAACAGAATCAAGTACACACGGCTATTGTTGCAAGAAGCGGCTTCAGTGGCGTAGTTGGTAGCACGCTGAACTGCTATGCCCAAGATAGTGGGTTCAAACCCGGCCGATGTCGTCTGATTTTTTAAGAGCACTCAAAATCCTTCGGTATGCCTTCCTTCAGAGGGGAAGTAAAGCCGGCGGTCCCTTGTCATGGATTTATGGCACGAAAAGAATTCTTCCACAGACTAAACTTGTGTGAAGCTAAATTGTTAGGTTAGATTTCGTTGGAACGCTCTATCAAAGTTCCAACGTTCATCATTAGGTATTATTGATATCTGGTGGCGAAAGTGGAAACTACTTGAAATTGAACAGAACTTGTAGCTCACCCTAAGGGTGTCCACTGGAAGCAGCTACTGACTCAGGCGAGCCGAACATGTCCTCGGACATTCCCGGCACTAAAAGCCATACGATAAATAAATTGTTGCAAGAAGCCACTACTTTCAGTTGTTATATGGTCACACTTGGCAATATTTCTAGGCCTATGCCGTGTCTTGTGAGGGGTTTCACCAAGGAACACCAAGCTGGCTCATCAACGGGCTCTTGGTGTCCGTGCCCGGACCCCCACAGGAGTAGCAAACTGCGGGCATAAACCTAAAATAATTGCCGAGTTTTAATTCACTGGCCGTGAAAGCCAATACTATACCATGTTAAAACAACAGATGCTTCTAATCTCCATACATAAAAATTAATGTTACGGGGGCGTGAATCGTTTAAACAAGATCCTTTATGTGTTCATATACCATTCATTCGATTGCAATGAAACTTTGGTGAGGAGGTGTGTACACTCCAGGGAAGGTTTCTCGTAAATCCATTTTACAATACGTAGCGCACGAGAAGTTTTAAAAATTATTGACGACGCACAAATAGTGTTCATACACCATTCATCCGATTGCAATGGAACTTTGGTGAGTTGTTGTTAAGGGCCTTATTTTTGGCGAAATAAATTGTCATAATGATCGATGTTTCTTAAATATTCCTTATAGTATGGGGTAAATCTAAGAAATTAGGTGATAAGGGGTTTTAAAGAGCACTCTTTTAATGTATCCTTGATATTAAATCTTAGCACAACCAAATATCGACAAGTATCGCCGATTGTTATGTGCCGCTTAGAATTATGCTCATTTGATCCTTTCTTCTCCTTTCCATGCGTTTGTGGATCCCTGAAGTGTTTATCGCACGTGTCTTTTCATTCCCATTGAATACAAACATTGCAGTATTTACACAGAATCTTTCTTGCAGCGTCAAATAAATAGAACCCCTCACTGTTGTACTCCTCGGCTCTTGAGAAAACTGCTGCGACTTTAGTTTTCGGCATTTTTATACTTAAATGCTGGATGTTTGCCGATAAAGTTTTATCAGACGCAAACTCGCACTGCAGTATCTACTACCACAATGCCATTTGATATTTCGAGAGTACTCCAAGTACCTGGAAGGTCATATAAAGGTAGCGCTCGGCGCGGATAAACAAAGCTCTATCCGGATCTGCAGACTGTTATTTGCATTCGCACATTCGTTCTCTGAATATACTGGCTTTACAATAATATGTTTAATTGCATAAAGTATTAAAGCTATATATTTGAGGAGAAAGTCGTTCGCCTGGGCTATGTTTAAAATGAATGTTACACAACCAGAACTGCAACCCTTTTCAGCTCGGAATGTTAATCGTGCGCAATGACATAATTTGAATGAGATTTGTCATGAAAAAATAACATCCGGGTTCTACACTCTGTGAGCTGTCAGAACGTAGGATTGACAGTTTCCGCCTCGCGATGTGGTCAGGGAACAAGGTTGCCGAACAGTTACAATAACATGCGATCACACTGTACAAGCCAGTGACAAAGCTAACCAAGCACTGACGCACGTGGGATGTGATATTGCAACGCAGAGTGTTACGACATCAACTATGTGAACATAGATTGGTCAAAAGGCAGAGGGGTGATGAGACTGACGTGGAATTTCCGGCCAAATATCAATACCATTCTGGCAGCTCAGAGTATAGAATTAGGGCTCGGACTGTGATTCGAATAAATTGGCAATACTCGCTAATACGTGAAAAATGTTCGAATATTTGAATATTATTCGAATACCATTGTTATTCTGGTATTCGAATAATAACATCTGTGCACATTCGAATATATTGTATTCGAATAATTTGGAAAGCATGCCCATTGTTTTTCATTATTTGGATTAACTGTTTCGTACGAATATTCTATTCGAATCGTTCGAAATACGGTATTTGTCTCATTCCTCCATCTATGAATTCAACCTTCACGAGTGCGTTTTAGCCGCGGCCGGTTAATACGCTATTCCGGTTATTATGAGACTTTTTCTAGTCTTAACTGGGTTTTCGCTGTAAGTTATTGCGGAACAGGTTATGCATTTGCAAATTATTTAGTATGTCAGTGCTTTTATATGAGGTGCCTAGAATCAAAACCCTCCAAATCCATTCCTTCAATTTTTTGGTAAAGTGGCAAAAACTGCCACAAACGAACCAATACCCAAAAGGAAATACTTCTTTCAATAAAAAGTCAATTAATTATTTTTAAAAACAGTGACGAAGTATGAAACTGATCCACGAGATAGTTATAAATTTATTTAGAAAAATATAAAGCAATAATTCGGATTTGGCGGGGTTTGTTACTAAGATTTGGATTTGGCAGGTTTTGACACCAAAGAGCCCTAATAAATTTGAAGTTGCGAAGTGATTGTAGAAACTGCGTAAGCTTTACTAAGAAATTAATATTTTGAATGAAAGTTAGCTAAATTTAGGTTATAAAATAAAAAATCGTATCATTTTTGTGTTTATTTGCACAAAGATTATTGGCTAGTAAGAATAAACAGAAAAAGAATAAGCTAAACTAACAGTAGGCTACGCAAAGCTATATATTTGAGGAGAAAGTCGTTCGCCTGGGCTATGTTTAAAATGAATGTTACACAACCAGAACTGCAAACCCTTTTCATCTCCACCGCCGGCAATCAATTCGTAAAATGATCGTGTGGCCTCCGGAGAGGCCGAGTGCAGTTCTTTCCAATTGACGCCCGTAGGCGACCTGCGCGTCGTAATGAGGATGAAGTGAAGATGAAGACGTCACATACACCCAGTCCCCGAGCCACGGGAATTAACCCCAGGAGATTAAAATCCCTGATGGCTCGGCCGGGAATCAAACCCGGGGCACTTCGGGCCAAAGCCTAGCGCGCTAACCATTTAGTCACGGTGCCGGACAATCAATTCGTGAAAGAGTATTGAATAATAATTATAAGGGAAAAAGTCAAATTAAATTCATGTTCAATTCATATGGTTCAGGTTCTTAGCGACAAAACAATCGTCATTCAACTATTAAATCACATTCTTTATTGGAAGTTCTAGCTACAAAATGTCTTTCTACCTCAACCTCAATAGTAGTTTCACAATAGTCATCATTCCCTTCATGTTTGCCACGACTTTCCAGATTGTAATAAAACTGCAGCACTTCATTTTCCCTCCATCTTTCTCCAAAATGCTTCGAAAGCAGTCTAAACATCTTTCACTTCTTGTTCCTAAAGGACAACCCCTCTGTTAATGTATTCTGGCTGTACGTGAGTCATATCAAAATCAGGTCTCGTGACACGTTTATGTTCGCAAATGTCAGTTCTGTGGAAAACTTCACCCCGGACCAAAATGTTATTGTTCTTTGTCAAAACAAATTATTATTATCGGAAAGTATAACAACATAAACCATTCTGATCACGTCAGGCAGGCGTATGTTCTCTGACTAACGCTGTTAGGTAAAATGTAAACACGTCGCAAAGCATCATGGAAGTAAGATGGCCGAACTGAGTGTTCCTATTGACTGATGTGGATGTGGCGGGTTTTGTAACCAAAAATGGCGAAACTGCCTTTGGACTTGGCGGATATTGCAACTAAGCCTCAACTTTGACTTCGTTTTACAGTGGGATGTAGCGGGTTTTGTGACAAAATAATAGTTTTAATGAATTCAGCGCATCCAAAGCTATAAGAAACAATGCTTATCTCAATTTTCATAAAATATGGATTTGGCGGGTTTTGATTCTAGGCACCTCATATGAGTGAATTTCGTAATTAAAAGTTTTGATCAACGAAGATAAGAAATTAAAGTGAGGTTTGAAAGGCAGTACTGTTACCGTTTAGAGGAAACACTCACTATGATTTGGAGATGTGTAGACAAGGACAACTTTAGTACTCAGCAAATTAAGTTAGTTCGGCCAAATAAGACAAAAGTAGCGCGTAAAGAATTATTTGACCCATGGTATTTAATAAATGAAAAACCACGGAACCTTCAATAACTTGTCAATTCTTTAATTCAGGGAAGAAAACACATTACAAGCTAATCCGTATTTGGGTAAACGACGATATATTGCCTAAGTTTTTTACAAAACCAAATATGAAAAATAAGACACTCTTCGTGTCTTCTCTTAACGACGTGCAAATGCACATTTTCATCAACCAGGGTGTCTACTGTAAGGATGAAGTAAAAATTAGTTACTTTTTAGCTACCTTTTAGTTAATTTTAGTTACCTTTGAATTCAAGATACGTCTGCGGTCTGCAAGCAAAGGGGCTCATCACGCGGTGAAGAAAAACAGCAATGAACTGTGTTTAAAGCGGTAAATACAATTCACTTAGGGAGTTATAAAAATGTAAAAAATAATAAATAAATACTAGATATTTATTATCAAATGAGTTGTTTCAGCTAATATGTCGTCTTGTGCACAAGGCGTTTTTATAATTGCCAAGAGGTTGCTCTGCTCTTGACCGTTTGGCGAGATTTCCTTTATCCCCGCGGTAGATCACGAAGAAATTTATGGGACGTTACGTGATTGTAACGGAATTCTGTCTTCGCAGTCAAGTACGGAGGAATTTCGAGATGTTCCACGATCGGCGCCGTTTGTCGAGATTCCCGTAGTTTTCGCGATAGAACACGGATAAATATCACGATTTAGATAATCGGTGTCACTTTTAGTCGTTCGACGAGATTTCCATTGTCCTTGAGGTCGGGCACGAGAAAATATAGCATTATTACGCAATCGGCGCCACTTGCTGTCGTTTGACAAGAATCCAGTTTTCCTCGTCATTGAATGCGGAGAAATATCGCGATGTATCGTAATCGCTGCCGCTCTCGGCCGTTTTACGAGATATTATGCACACCACGCCGCACCCGGCCGTTGAACGATTGTCTATTCGTCCTGACAGAATGGTGGATGCAAGCTCAGGGTTGGGCATGGTTAAAATTCACGAGTAGTTATGGACAAAATGTATGGCCGGTGCCGTGATTCCCGCTGTCCCTATGCTGTGGTTGGGAGCTCATCAGTTCAGAGTGGATCACGAGGAAAAATTAGTAGACTATCGCGACGCTACGTAGGCTGTCATTTCTAAATGGGTTGATGCACTTCTCGCTCCCCGTACGCTTTTAAGTATACGGTCATGGGAAAAGTGGCGAGTAGGTTTCGAAAAGTTTCGTAATTGGTGCCCAATCATCTTCGACGGGATTCCCACAGTCCTCGTGGTCACAAGTTCACGATAGGGGACGGGTTTTATGATTTTACGCTACTGACGTCGATCTCGGTCCATTTGACGACATTAGCGCAGGCTAGTCGTGCGGACAGCCGGCCGTCTTGAGTATGTATGTTCGATGAAATAATAAGAATTATTCTGAGAGGATTGCACGAGTAATACGACTAGAGGACGCGTTTTCTTTCGAATGCGAATCACGAATTATACAAGTTTTCGAAATAACCGGTTAGATTATAATATATCCAATGGAACCAAAGTTCGAAGGAAAAATTGACATATAACGGAATTTCGAATTAACCATACTGGACGTCGCAAATTTACGAGACAGATTTTTAAAATAAGTTATAGCCTACGTATTTCGAAGATTTTTCAAAATCCTTTTTCGAAACGATAACATTATGCAAGATTGCGACATTAAACGATTTCGCGTTATTTCTGGACTTCAATTTGACATAGTCTCCAAATAAATGCGAGGTTTCTGATTAATTTCAGAAGTTTTCGCGAATTAACGTCTCGCGAAAAGTCAGGTTTCCTAATAACACAGATAAATATTTCACACAAAATTAAAAAGTCATCTTGATGCCGAAAATATACGCTGAACGATGTATAACACTCAGGGTATCCTCAGTATGCATTTCCTCGAGGTCGGGCACGGGGAAATATAGGTTATGCAATGGGCGCCGCTTGCGTGAAACTCGCTCCATCGCAATCTCTGAGCCTAGAGGCGCGAGTTTAAATGATTTAATCCGCCTTCGGAAAATTTTCGTTACCCGTATGTAAAATTCGTTACTTTTTCGTTACTTTCGTTACCCATTTGTAAAATTCGTTACTTTTTCGTTACCGGTCGACACCCTGTCAACATAAGCACAGCATTATCGACAAGAGTACTTGAAGGAAAATCAAAAATAAGAAAAGGTTGCCGAAATTTCAGTCTCAACAGGCTTTTAACTCAAAAATTATTTCGCGCAAAAAATTTCTTATTTTGGCACAAAAAATTAATTTTGTGAACATTGTCAGGATCAAGGCATGTTCTTTTGGCATTAACCATATTGCCGCTCATGGAGAAATTTATTTCGGATTGAGCGGAGGTGCCAGGAATGCATAAGTACTTCCTCGCCAACTGACTCACTGGGGTATACCTTTTCATTAGCCTTCCACCATTTCAGGGGTTCACCTACAGTTTCGCGGACGTTCCGTAAGTTTTCCCGCGTGGGGACATATTTGGACACTTGAAAATGAAGTCAAGGTCCCTTTCAAAGCTGGACGAGAGTGAGGATCCCGACAACCTGGCTGATAAATTCTTTCATTTGGGTATACGGGAGATAAAAAACTCGTATTAGCTAATGAATTACACTACCCATGTGGTTTTATCTACTATTATAATAATATAATACACAGATAATTTTGATGACCAGGGTGTCCTAGGCCACTGTAGTGAATTAACATAATTTTAAAGAACGATTCCTGTGAAAAGAAATTCAGATTACAATATTAGAAAAAAGATACTCCCATCTGTTAGCATTAGAACTGGACTACTACAATTCAGTCATTTATTCACAGATATATTTTAGGTATTGAGTTGGCCTAGGTCGCTGTAGCATACTAAAATTGAAGGTCATTAGAAATAACTATTCTCTTAAAAGGAGATTTGCATATTAAAGGATTGACAGAACGTAATGTAATGTACTGGGATTTCATTATGAGTATATGTAATGAAAGCATTCTTTCAGTGTAGCCTAAACAAACTGTTAGTTGTAACTCTTCAGTCGGTCAACAGGAATTTGCCCAATGAATGGGTGGGGTACAATGTATATAATATATGAATCTCCTGGAAAAAAATACATGTGGCTTATTAGTTATACTCAATTATATGTAGGTCTACATTGTACCCCACCCAATCATTGGGCAAATTCGAGTTGACTGACTGAAGAGGCAAAGAGTTACAACTGATACTTACGAGTATATGTTAGCCATATAAAAATGTGTGTGGCTACTGCAACTCACAGAAATGAGTTACATGCCGGTAGAACGTTTTTAGTTCGGTTTATGTATTTATTTATTAATATTCAAGCTAAATTTGTAGTAGGCCCTAGTGTGTTATCGACATGTGATTTTAGCAATTAATATCTTGTAGCTCCTGCACATGTCTATATTTGTGCAATTTTTCTTTGCAGATGCTGGGAGTAGGCCTAGTTGTTCTGTGGAAGGGATGATGCGTTCGGGAAATCTGTGTGTGGCATGATTACGCATCGAATATGCAGTGTTAATTTTGCCAAATGGTTCATCAGAAGGCAAATACAAATTCCCTGACTTCTGATGCAGTTCCTACTATGTATTGTTGCCGAAGGTAAGTTAAAATGTGTCCTGTCATGTAATAATGTGCTATGTATTGATATATAACATTAACGTGCAACTAAAAAAAAAAAAACTTTGTGTTGCAGGGACCTCTGATGTTTCAGGCATGAGAATTGAGGACACCCAAGGTGATGGAAGGTTTATACCGTTGGGGTCAGCAGGGAACAAAAGTTGACCAAAGGAGAATTGCATCCTCTAGAGTCTAAACTTCTGTGGACATTGTCCTATATAAAATACTTATTTTGACCAATTGAAAATGAGTTGCACCTTTCTCGGTCCGTGAGTGTATTTATATGTGGGGTGTGAGTGACGATGGTGATTGTTGTTTTAAGGGGCATAACATCGAGGTCATCTGCTCCGATGAGGAGTGTGTCTTCCTGTGCATCATATTTTTGTTTTAATTGGGTCAGCCTTGCCCTTCTGATTAAATAATTCTGTTCTTGACTTGACACCTATCTGCCATGTGTGTTAATTTGTGAGGAAATTAATTTGCAGTATTTTAATGCAGTATTGTTCGAATGGGTGTGAACCATACTGGTTAATGTGACAATGTTGCTTAATATTGAGCTTGGTACATACAGGGTTTGTCCTGAAAGTAGTGGGACTGAGTCAATTAAAAAAAAAATAGACAGAAATGATACATATGCTCAATATTCTTCAAAGTAGGACCCTTCTGCATCCACACACCGCTGTCAGCAAACTTCTCAACCCTCGTATGCTTTCTGGAAGGCAGCAACCGGAATGCTGTCGAGCTCCCTCGTCACGGTTGATGCAACGCTTCCACGGAGCCGTGACGATGCCCTTTTAGGGTGGTTTTGAGGTGGGGAAGAGGATAAAGTCTGCTGGGGAAATGTTGGGACTGTAGGGTTGAGAGGCAGGGTTGCGATGTTATGTTGGGCCAGGTACGTCAGCACGTGGAAGGCAGTGTGGCGTGGTGCATTGTCATGATGGAGCCACCAGGAGTTAGCAATTGCTGGGAAGACACGGACGACGCGTTTTCTCAGCCGTTTAAGAACCTCCATGAAAAAACCTTACTCTGCGGTCATTGTCCAAAATATTCTTTACACTTGCCACATTTTCATCCCATATGGTGCTCGAAGGTCGTCCTGAATGTGCGCCGTCTTCAACTTCCTCTCTCCCCTCCCGAAACAGTTTGTATCAGTAAAAAAAAAACCTCAATCTACCTATGGCGTTATCACCGTAAGCAGTCTTGATCATATCGTGAGCCTTTTTCCCGGTTTTGCCGAGCATAACACAAAATTTTATGGCGTAGTGCGCCGTTTCAACAGACTAACCATGATGCAGCGTGACGATTGCACTTGCAGAGGTTATGGACACGAGCGATTTACACTCCAGTGCAACTGGGAACCAACTGTGTGGCTGACTCCCAGCCTCCCTTACACCCCCCTCCACCAACCCCAGGTGTAGAAGCCGCGGGCAGTCGATCCATCTGCGGGGGAAAAATTCAGTCGGACTACTTTCAGGACAGACTCTGTACTTTTATTGGTAGGCCTACCAGTGAAGGTCACAAGAACCTATGAAAACCATTTCTTAATGAAATTAGCCCTTAACCCTAGAACTGCGGACCGTCTTCCAGGAAGACGGTGTGTTGTTTAATCAAGTGCGACCGTCTCTCTGAAAGACGGTCTTGGAATTCAAATATAGTACTAATATTAGCCTTCAGATGGCACTAATTTCAAGTTATGCTGGTTTCCGATGCTTTTATCTTTCGTAGTGTAAGTCTTTGGCAAACAAATGATAGTATGCAAGCTATTATTTGGGTGCAGAAGTGGAAGTACTTCCATGTTGATATTGAAGTTGCATTGAGCAAAATGGCCGCCAACTATGTAAACGATTCAGAAATTTAGCACTTGATTTTTGACGATTCGTGTGATAGTATGGACGATGACAAGTGATTATTGTGTGGATTCGTATGAAAATGAAGTATTGGCAGTGATACCGGCGAACAGGATGTCACGCAAGTTATGGAAATCCCCATCAATGCAAGCAATGTTTATCATGTTCCGACAGACCCTGTACACATGCCTAATGTTAGTCGTGAAGGGGTAAGTGTGAACTAGACTGATATTCAACCCGAAGAAAGTGACTTTCCAGGTAAAAATGTACCGTTTATCGTTCATCATCCTGGGCATGATAACTCGCCTCCCCGTAACCACGCGCCGATTATGTACTTCAAAATCGAGAAATGTCATATTTTGTAAAAATAATTTTCTTTTTAGTAAATAACAGGAATTATTTGAAACTGATTCTTGAATTAGTAACAAAAACCTATGAACTTTTAATTTATGATGGCTCTGACGAACATTTAACTTGGCAATATGGTTTTCTAGAGCAGAAAAGTCAATAATTTTTTATTTTTTTATTTTTTATAAAATACTTTTAATGATAAATTCAAAGTGACGAGTCTGAATGATTCACCTATACCAATATAATATAGAACGGTCTTTCAGCTTTATATTGGTGTATGATAAGTCATATTCATGAACACAGCATGCTTACAGATACCAAATTCCTTTAGTGTGTACTATATAGGAATTTACTGCAGCATTTGACAGATAAACCTGCAGCAGTTCTAGGGTTAAGGTAAATGCACCAATGGTCGTCGTGTTAAGGGAGATTTAGACAAGAAATCATATACACCGTACACATTTTGGTAAATTTAATCAACAAAAGCACTGTACCTAACCTCAAACTCTACTCAAACACTAGGAAAGACCAAATATCAAAAATATTCGTTTTAGAAAAAATTACGTATTTTAAAAAAAGTGTGTTTTTGCGCCAGTGTTCGGCATGATGTAATTGGATTTTTCCTATATTTGTCACCCGTTTGCACCAATTGCCATCATATTGTTTATTATCCTTGTCTGCTGTTTATAATACATTTCTGTCAATTGTTGCGTAATACACCGATTTATCGAGTTGGAGGCTAACTTTTACGAATAAAACAGTACCAGTAATTATGTATTTTAATAAAAATGGAATATGAAAAAAAAAGACTGCAACGGGAAGCGGGATTGGTGGGTAGAAGACATACGAGCAGGAAAATATCGTAATTCTGCTCTAAACAAGTGAGACCACGGCATAACAGCCCGGAAAACGATTATTCGCCGAGGCCTAACAACGATTGTTGCCATAGAAACCCTCTGAATTCGCCACTCATGTACATTTTTCTTCCAGGCAGTCTTTAGTGGCTTAACCCTTAGATACACGCTTTTGTGCAAAATTTTGTTTGATGTGGTAACCATTTACGAGTTCTGTGAGAACACCCGCTATATCCTTTGTTCGACATGTGCTGCAGGGGAGGGGGGAGGTTCGGAGCCTGTCTGGTTCCCAGTCGATCTGAGACAGGTTGTCAAAGTGTGAGGTGCGCGAATGCGGCATTCCGTACCGCTAGCTTGTAACAACTGGCTGGGATCGGAGTTGAGAAATAATGGAAGTATTTAACTTATTTTACCTTTTGGTGTAGTAGCATTCATGTTTACACTCGGAGAACGTGCGTGTGACTGTATGACGCCGCGTGCTTACGGTAAAACAAAGTTATAGCCGGAAGAAGGCTAGCACCATCTAGCCGATACTCGCAACACCCGATATCGCGCGCGGCGGGCAATTTAGATATTTCAAATTTGGATGACTCAAATAAGACCCGCATCCCAATTTTTCACGTCCGAATTTGTTTAAAAATGTGCGGGTGGTATTCGAGTATATACGGTATATATATATATAAGTTTCTTGTGGACACGATAACTGCCGTAATTTTGCACCAATCACTTTAATGTTTTACATAATATGTAACCCCTTAAAAAATCGGTCAAGTTCAATAACGGGCAAAATCGATTAAAGGGGGGGGGGGGGGTTTCTTCGAAAAAGTGAAATGTCGCTATAACTCTCTTAATACGTGAAATATCGAATCAATTCAAAGTTCATAATATTTGTCGGATAAGTGCCAAAAATTTATGTCAAATAGGTTTTTTGATGGCACCAACCATTGACCAAATGGGTGGAAAAAAGTGTTTTTTTCGGGAAACATTAATCATATCTCTCTTAATAGGCACAATATCAAACCCGTACATAATGGAAAATATTCCCCTAATAATTACCTAAAACTTTGTCTGAAAGAATTTTTGATCTGACCTACCATTACGCCAAGGGAAGAGAAAAATGATTTCGGAATTAAAGAACATGCCAAGTGCCATCAGAGGTTACCGTGACAACGCTTCTAAATTGATGAGGGATGAGCTATCAGAGGTTGCCAAGACAACGCCATTGCACGAGATCACATTCATTTTTCCATCTGACTGTGGGGAGCGGCTAACTGGTAGCATGCTGAACTTATATGCCCAAGGTCGCCGGTTCAAAGCTGGCCAAAGTCGTCGGATTTTCTAAGAGCGCTAAAAAACCCTCAGCATGCTTTCCTTTGGAGGAGAAGTTCCAACGTTCGTTGCAAGTTGCTGGTTGCGGTGGCATCTAGTAGCCAAGTTCACAGCTAGGTGTCGTTCACGTTAGGATATGGTACAAAATTAGGAACTACTACTTAAAATTGACCGTCTGCAGACCTTACCTGAATTACAGACTAAAACAGTCATCACAATTAACACCGTTTATCAGATTCTACACACCCGGGGTTACATGACCACGTTGTCGCAGCCCCTAAACTGAGGAACCAACAAAAATATCTGCGGGAGATAAAATTTTGCGAGAAGAAGTAACAGACTGTCTGATAGTTACATATCAGTTCCAAACCTTGCATAAGGACAGTGTGATCAGAAGTATAAAAATGAACCCCGAATGACAAGAAGGTTACCATCCCCATAAGACAACAAAATGATAAAAATATGCATACAAAAACGAAAAAAGTTGATTTTTAACCTCCAAATGTAAAATACTTTCTTGCAATCAATGAGGTCTGATCCTCCTACGAAAACCTGCATATTTTGCCTATTATAGCCAATCCCCTAGTTTGCCCGGTGAAATCTACCTCCGCCTTCCGGCGTGCCGAGAGGATTTTTTTTATCATCAAACACCAACAGCGATCTTCTAGTTTCTCTTTGGAGGTCATGTCTCTTATGTCATTGTGAGTCTGTTCTAGATATGTATCTTCCATGACTCACCTAGCGTCATCTAGCAGCGAATCTCAGAAGTTCCTCAATTCTTCCCTGTACAAGAGGACTTCCTTATCAATTTGGCCATCAGATCTCGTCGCCATCGCCAGATATCATCTCTGAGATCAAGAGAACTTCGTCTACCTTTTCACCCACCATGCTGTGCCTGCTATCAACTCTTTGAAGACCATTCATCAAGAAGAACTTTTAGTTTTATAAAGTTGTCTATTCTGTTATGTTCTCCTTTTGTCTCCTACCCCCACTTTTTTTCCTTCCTTGGTCCCTCCGCGCTTCGCTGAGCATGTCTCACTTGCACGTCGGCAGTTGACTTAGTCAAGGCTCAACTACAGCCAGTCTCCTCAAACCAAGAGGCACTCTCTACATTCTACGCCATGTTGGCACATTAAGTTCATACGTCACCTTCGCCATGCAACAAAGGTAAGTACATACTTCAGGTTTTAACCTCATCTTCATCGGTTTTACTATCTTCATGCTTTTAACGATTATTTTATAGGCAGTGTGAGATATTTATTTGTGGCAATAATCATCCTTCGTGGGATTTTCCATGTTGGGCTTCTGTCCAATTAAGCCAATCTTTGTGAAAAGCAGCATTTCTTATGCTTATTAAATGAGAGAGCTTCTCACAACGGAGGATATTATAGAATACCCACTGTCTATAAATATTAAGCTTGTTACACCGCTGGAGTAACTTTGGCCCTATTCTTCCATTAGGATCGTTCTGGAACCTTCCAGAATCTGCACTTTATCTACAAGTCACGCCATCATGTATCTTTCACTCACTTGTGGGAATGCCATTTCAAACTAAGGAATCTACCTTATAAATTAATGCTCAATAGCTAAATTTTCTTCCACCGTTGAGATTTTTTCTGGCGCATTTAATTGCAATCCACAACTTTCTCAAGTAATAGACTTTTGCCTATCTAGTGCAACCAGTCATTTTCCACGATTGCAATAACTTTCTTTGCCATAAACTTTTGCGCTACTACAGTGAACTTTCCATCCATTTCAACGAACTATAGTGATAAACAGTGTTCTTTCAGTATTTCTTCCGCGTCGCGCTCGTCCGATTATTATAAACACGGCCATGAACATTTACCTTTCATCCCAATTGCTCTTTCCTAAACCTTTTACTAACAAACCATAATAATAAATTTATTACTTTAAGTTCTTTTTCAATGAGGTGTCAATCTAAAGATGTGCCCTCCCATTTTTTCTTATGTGTAATTAATTAACTTCTGCATAACTATGTGTCTTGTACACGGTTCAAATTATCTTGTTTCTCCCTTCTAATTTAGGGGATACAATTTTTTCAACTTATAAGTGAGTTATTTCTAGGTTTCACGAAAGGGATTCTTGCCCCATTTGTCTCGTGATTCCTATCTAAACATAGGAGGTCTAAAACCTTCCTTTTGACTTTCTCTTCAGGTTTCACAGTAAGTGACCTGCCCTATTTGTGTAACTACTAAAAGAAATGCTGCTTCAATACAAGAAGTTACAGGAACTTCTCTTTCATTCTACCTGCTTTCTTTTTTTGTTATTTTCGAAGTTGTAACTTTCTTTAAGATAAGTACTTGGAAATTTTTGAAAGTACACACCTTGTACTCGATTTAATGTCTAAACTTTAATCACTTCATTTGTCTTTTTTAAATATTACAAAGATTTTAGTACATATAAAGGTTTGAAACCTAAAAGAATTGTTAATTGCCTGGAGCAAACGTCAAATGTTTTCTGAGGTCTGTGACCCCAAAATTGTTAACCAAATTGAAAATATATATTTGTTAAAGTTATCAACTTCTTTTGAATTGTTAAATAAATTAAGCGTTTCTTTGCGCTTTTTCATTTTTCTAATACAACGGTTAGGCAAGATCCTGTCTTCCTTGGCTCTTCCTACTCAATGCCATTAAATCTATTGATAGGGCTTTCACCACTCGTTGCATTTGAGCAAGAACTCTTAGTGGTAATCTCGTTAAAGTTTCTCTTAGCTTTAATAGCTAATTCTAACTGGCCAGTAAGGCAAGTACAGCTCGCTACGCCAGCTACCTGCTTGTGGAGATCCTCTCCGAAAACTTATGGTTGGTTTTCCAAAAGATAAGTGTTTCTCTTTGTCTAAACTTTTAGTCGGCTCCTTGCTGAGTAAAAGCTTAGCCATTTCCAAATGCAACTATTGGTTCACTTACCAAAATTACTCCCCAAGGTATAATTTTTTTTATCACTATCCTTCTTGGAAGCACTTGGTCGCTTTTTCAGGAACTCTATAACTTCCAAAACTGGAAATACCAAACCTGATTCAAATTATTGGCATTCTCCGAATTACTTTTGCAAAAACGAATTTCTTTGAACAGACATACAATAAATCTGTTACTCTCTGCCTTGCCAGACCATCACCCTTCCCCATAGTAGGCAAATGCATGCTTGAGAGGGAATATACTAAAGCCACTCTCTTGCAAACCGCCCAAGTCCTAGCTGCGTTTCCCGTCAGCTTCGACCAGGTCCTTACCCACTTTAGGTATCAGAGAGCGGATTTGTGGAGGCAACCGCCTCTTAGTGCATTTACAGTTAAATCTATAACTTTTGTAGGACTCTCCTCCTATTTCTCCAGTCCGAAACCCACCTCCTTTTCTGTATCATCTTCCCTTGGTGGTTAGGTTATTCCTCAGCCAATAATCTACCCACCTTTGTTGTTTCTTTCTATGCTTATTATCGATGTCAGCACATAGTCTGCAAGCTTGCCTTCTTTTTATAGGTCTCGGACGTGGCTGTCAACAACAGGAGATTGAGAGGTTGCTCTAAGTACTTGATGAGAAAGAAGTGTGTCTGGATGAAGAGGATCTATTCGATTTTTAAGTCCTAGTGCAGAGTTATTTTGTGTATTTAGGCACTGTATATTATTTAACACTGTAAATTAGCAGAAAGTATCCCTTTCCAAGCCAACAGTTTTACTTTTACTCTAGTGTATTTCTTGAGCTTGTTGAGCTTCAGGTACAATGTCTTGTAATATGAGCCTGATAAAGGGCAATCTCAATCCAATAATCCTCAATATCTCTTTTGTGTGTGAAAATTATTATTTATTCTTCTTTGTCCAATAAATGTTTATAAAATTTTTAAAGTACATTAAGTATGAATAGTAAATATGTCCTTATCCCATCCCTCCCAACAATATATTTTATTAATAAGAATTCCGTACATACTGATAAGATTTTTTCAATGTATTCTTATAGGTTCTGTATAATTCTCCATACAAATCAATTTTAGCCGTTTAGCATGTCACTAAATTACGAAAAAGAATGAAAAATATATTGCGGCTTTCTATGCCGCTAGCGTGTACAAATGTTAGTGAAAGAGATGCGTGTAGCTAAGGGTTAAAAACCCCTACATCCGTGGGTTGAAGTACGTGTGTGACATTAGGTAGTAAAGCGACCAAAACAATTCCATGATCCTCACAAAATTTATTAGTATGTATGGTCAAGTGTGAGAAGTGCCCGTCTATGAATAATGTCAGGGAGAGGAATCACCTTCTCAACCAACCCAGGATGAAATATGTTACTGAGAAATTCGTAAAACACTTCCCCCCGTCATTCACCCGTTTGGCAATTTGCCATTGCCCCAGTGTGCTGGCATTGAGGCAATAATGATGTCTTGCGGCAGACGTTCGTACTTGAACACTACAAGGGAAGGAGAAATATCGCCGTGGGCATTGCCTGCTAGAAGTACCGTCAAGCATTCTTTCTCATCCGAATTCACTTGCTGATATATTGTCTTGTAACCCCTGTTCGCCAGCACTTCGTTACCTTTCGGATTGAGAAAGAAAACCGTCTCGTCAGCGTTGAACAGTCGCCGAGGGTCTGACAAAATAGACTGGAAGTCATTTTCCACTGAATAGCTGTAGACTTCTGAAATCCAGGTTTTTAATTTGATGTTCTGTAATTGCAGCACGGCTTACTATCAAATTTTGAGGGGTTCGTAAAAGATAGACCTGGATTTCTTTTTATGAAAGATTCACGCCATTTCCTTCCTGGCGGCCATCTTTGAAAGGAAAGTCCCTCTTCAATTCTTGTGTAAGCCACTGGACGCTTTTGCAAATCGTCCTTTGTTACCGGGACCCCGCTTTTCGTAGTGAGATTACCCATTGAACTAGCATAGCCTCAGCTTCCTTTGTTAAAATGGAACTTAGCCCCATTTTCCTCTCTAGGAGATTTTCCTTTAATTTTGTCCGAGAGGGTGTTTCTCGGAACACCATTCCTCTCCGCGGCCTTTTTAATACTCATGCTGTCCTCCACAACGGCCTTAATAGCAATTTCCATTTTCTCAATAACATAATTCAGAACTGTGCGTTTCAACATATTGCCTGGGGCAGAAGACCTCATAGTTCCGCCCCTTAAAACAACAATAACTACTAGTATCTAACATATTGCCTGAAAGCAAAAATTTAGTCTTAGAATAATATATTATTTATCATCTCAATAAAAATTTAAAAAAATCCTCTGTAGCACGCCTAGCCAAAAAAACCTAGGCCTACTGAGGTGCGGCCGTCAAGAAGAGAGACCTACGTAATAATAACAATACCCTGTAAATGTTTATTGGTTGCGAAACGTTAACACAAACATTAACATTATCGTGCACTAGTGTTCGTCACGAATGTGCTCTAAAGTTCGTCAGCTATGACTACTGGACACGATGATCAAATGATAATTTAATTAATACAGGGTACTTTAGAGCTACATTATAAGTATATTGCCGCTGTTAGTTAGGTCTTGCAAGGAGAAATGACAATGTGCCAGTTTTCGTCACAAATGACGAGCATTGGTAAAGTGCATTTTTTTAAATCCAGTGTTCACCGGCATTTCTAACAAAACTAGGCACGTGAGCACGAAATAACAAATCACATATGTTACAGAAACAATTACCAACTATATCACGCACTTGTAACATTTTAAAATGTCGGAACATAACACGCATGCACATAATTAACTCGTGCGCGTGCTTAGCACATGCGAGAAGCAAATGGCGTGTCAAGACAGCTCAGCTCACAGGAGATGTTTGACGCAGGGCCTATCACATCGCACGCATGATTTCGCAAAGTTGCTCCTTATCGGCAAGGAAGGTATGACGCATTTCGTAAGACTTCATGCGTTGAGAACGACCCGTTGACATGCTTATTTTTTGTACTTATATACGAGAGTGACGAAGACCGGATCAGTGACGAAAACCGGTGCAGTTACCTTAATAGCTTTTATAACGATTCAAAATTGATCTGGAAATGATGTTGTTCACTTCTCCGCTGTCTATAACCCACCCGCCTTCCTAAATTATATCACGACTTATATAGTAAAATTTCAGCTATTATCCGCATGAATTATGCACAAGTACAGCATTGCCAAACCCACGCATACGGTCCTAATTGTATAGGCTTCTTTGCTTTTTCTTTTGTGCGCTATAAAATTTGTTTTTGTAAAGGTCACATTTCTCTGGACCAATAATTATGACAATGGTTGCAGCCTAACACGTCCAATCCAATGCTTACAGCCTAAAGTTTCGTCAACAGTGCCCCGCTAGCTTCCCACGGCAAAGGCTTCACCTAAACCAGACTATTCTGACCTTTGTTTTGTCCACACCAATAATTATAATGGTTACAGCCTAACACGTCAAATCCCGTGATTGTTTGACAATGGCTACAGCCCAGGTCAGTTTTTATGATTTTGCTTGCCTACCATGATACCAGTTTCTGCCTTGAGAAAGGATATCTTATCAACATTTATCACATTTTAAGGTGTCCAGAGGAAGACTCAGCCTTGTCAGCTATTGGCAGATCGATGGAAACTTGTTTAAGAACACAAAACTAAACAGTGTAGCTCCGGCCTCCCAAACTGGCTGTGGCTTCATGGACAGAGACTATAGTTGGACCAGATTTTCGTGCTTCTGTAACAGAACTGCTATCGACTAGGTTTTCAGCTGATATGATAATGTGCCACATGTTGCAGCTACACTTCGATCCTTCAACCTTGTGCACAGAAGGCAAGAATATTACCGCTGTGTAAAACAGCCAGTTACTGCGTATCTGACAACGCTCTTCATTTCTATTCCTTCCCGTATGACTGGTCACGTCTTCCAGCCGTACAAGGATATACAGCCCAACAAAATTGTTAAGATTGAATTTCCTGTGTAGAGGCAGAAAGGAAAATGAACTTTAAATATATTACACAGTAGGAGTGCATAACTGCCTGCAAACATGCATTCTTACAGTTACTAGGCCATATTGAAGGTTCATTGTGTCTCACAATTTGTTAGAGGTATGTATTGTCAATACACACACTGTACAAGTCATGTTATAACAAGGGGGTGGGGGTTATAGACAGCATAGTAGAAAACATCATTAATTGTGAATGTGGGTGGAAAGCGACACTTGCAGCAGACATGAATGCGGCTTTTACATACCTTGTGTCCTCGTTTCATCTTCTGGGCGATATTACGTATTGAAATTATGAACCCTGGTCACTATTGCACCTCATATATGTCCTCAAATTCGTAATTATGTGTTTTATTTCTGGCTATTCTAAAAACTGGGCACCATATTTCGACAGCCCTTTCATCTCGTTCAACTGTCAACAAGGTGCACTCTATCAGGACGCAGCGAGGAGCACACATTGTTGCCAACATGTGAGATGCAGATTCACTGTTAATTTAAAAAAAAATCATTGGGACGTGTTAGTCTGTAACCATTGTCAAAACTCAATTGATCTGGGCACGTTAGGCTGTGCTGAGCGCAGCTGGCGGGGCACTGTTGACTCAAAGCCATTGATCTGGGCGTGTTAGGCTGTAACCATTGTCAAAAACCATTGGATTGGATAAACCGAAGGTTAGAAGGTCAGAGGTAGGCAAGGCCTCTGACTGCACGCAGCTAGCGGGGCAAGGTTGACAGAAAACCATTGATCTGGGCGCGTTAGGCTGTAACCATTGTGAAAACCACAGTTGTGCGAAAAAATTTAATTCAGCGGAGATATTGCTTAGTAAATACACAGCAGATAAAATAAAAAAACTCATTTCAGCCGAAAGAAAGAATAAAAAACATTTATCACAGAAAATAAAAATATTGCACACATTTATCACGGAACAGGAAAATAAGTTTCATTTTGAAAGAAAAAAAAAACACTCCATTTCATTGGGAAAAAATCATTACAGAGCGAAATTTTGCACAAACTAGCGTAATTAGAGCGGTGGAAAAAAATAGCTAAATAGTACCACTTTTATACTTTCATGGCGGAAGTTCCTTTTAGTGGGTGTGTGGATATACTTCCGAAGTTATTTTAAAGAACTGATGTACTCTGGCTTCTTGGGGATAATTTGTCTTGAAGAGATGTTCCTCTATGTAGCCCGTAAAATGGGCCGCCTTCTTTCCGAAGATTGGAATACTGTATCGCACATTTCTCCACTCACGTTCAATGTTTTGAGTGTGCACTGAAAGTTGTGGAACGTTGGCAGCCTGCATGCTGCGGATATTTCAGGTGAAGACTTCGCCGCTTCTCTGGGTAGAAACAAATTCCAACTTGTGGTTCACTCGCAGATGTACAAAACCATCATTTTCAAGTGCATTGTACGCAGCTCAGCAGTCCGAAATAAAATTATCGAACCCGGTAATATCCACTGCCAAATTATTTGGAAGAGTGTCTCGGTGTTCCTTTGGGCGACAGGGACGATAAAAAACTTATTTTTGTTTTCACGTTCCACGGCACCAAAAACCCACTGTCCTATTGCGCGTCCCATATTATATTTTCTTTTCCCAAATTTTGCCTCGTCAATTTAGACTATTATTCCGGGGCCTCCAATTGGTGACCTGTTTTGGAATAACCAATGCTCACAGACTTCTCGGCAGAAGGAAGACCAGTCTACTATACTATTGGCAGATATTTGCAGTTCGGTACGCATTGTTTGCTGTCGTGGATTTGGGAGGATGCACCACAGAACACAGAACTTTACTATGTTGCGTACAGGCAACTGAGCGCTGGGAAAAAACGTATCTTCGGTGCCTCTTTTCTTGACATTGCTAAACCTTTTGGGACGTCCGGGAAGTCTCTTGTTGCATGTTACAGCAAAGTTATGTTTTATCCAGCGAACTTAGACTTCACGCTGGCATTTCGGGCACGTTAGTGTTTTCGCTATTAAATTGTGTAATTGCACTCACTCCAGGTTCCGTATTGACCATGTTAACATGAAGTATAACAAATTTCTCGCCAAATCAATACTTTGTAAAAAAAAAAGTATTGATTTGCCGAGAAATTTATGTTATACTTCATATTAAATTGTGTTGTTGCATTAGCTGCAGCAACCTCTTTGGATCATCGTAGAACTGCCGATTTAAATTGCAGATTGTTAGGAGGAGATTTCCACAATCCATGATCAATAAACAATTCAATTGGGTGCACTATCTGTGAATCCATTGGGTGGTGCGCACGATTGATGCGCACTAGCGACCGAATTGGACGCTTCTTTGTTTTTCATAGTGCGGTAAGCGCAAGGTTGGCAGTAATGTCATGGTACTGTTTTGATAAAGATCGATGAGAACAATGGCGCTGACAGCTGTAATGTTCGCTATATAAGTCGTGTACCTATTTGGGATGGCTGGGTGGGTCACAAGACATCGGAGGAGGGAATATCTACTAAAACATCGCTCCCTGATTTATTTCCCAGCGTTTCATAACGTATTTTGGCTAATTCATGTATTGTAGAGAAATTTAGCGCGCGTTCTACCTTCATTCACCGCTACCCTAGATTCATCACTTCCGAAGCGTAACCAAATATACTTGGTTTAAAATATATTTACCATCAATAAATTAGTAACGGAAGTTTGAAACATTATCAAGTCTCGTCTTGACCCACAGCATGCCATTTCAGAAACACAGGGAGGAATAGGAAGATGAGATGTGTGGAGGGATATTTCCAATCTGATGATTAGTATAGTATGCACTTGCGTAAAAGACTACAATCAAGCCCTTTTCTCTCGACTGCTTTGAGCGAGAGGCCTACAAGTGAGAGAAGCACTATATTCATATTGCATTGTCTTGTAAAATTTGTAAATTATATGTAGGCCTACTTGCCCCCCCAAAAAAAAAAAACCATATATCTTAATTTTATTTGTTTATTTCCTTCAAACCTTCCTCATTCATCTTATTTTATAAATAAGTTGTTTTAAGATTTGTATATTGGGACTTTGAAAACACTCTCGGGAAAAATAGAATTAAAAAAGAAACACCCGCGGGAGAAAAAATAATTATAACAATGTGATTTACATTTCCACGTGACGTAGGCAATTCTAAAACTAAAATATGGAAACTTTTGTCAAAATACTTGGAAAAGTAACTACCTAACCTGAATATTTAGTAAATATTAGTAATTTAAATGCCGCGCCATTTTGCGGTGCGTTGCACTCTCACCAGAGCGCAGGAAGGTGTAACAGCTGAGGATCGATATGAGAAAGTGATAACCATTGGTCTTATGGGAGCTTCACATTGTAGTGTTGTTCTTCCATGGTGTAATGTTATACAGTGTAGGTATTACTACTAGTGGAGTGACACAGTGTGGTGCAATAGAACATAGTGTAATGTTATACAGTGTTGGTATTACTACTAGTGGAGTGGGGCAGTGTGGTGCAATAGCACATAGTGCAATGTTATACATGATGATGATGATAATTGTTGTTTTAAGGGGCCTAACATCGAGGTTATCGGCCCCTAATGAAATGAAATGGCGTGAAATGAAAGGATGTAGATAAAAACAACTCACTGCCATGGATGAAGCGAAAATGGTGTTTATAAAACAGACAGTGAGCCCCAAAAATTATGCCTTATTTGAATAAAAAGAATAAAAGGTGGATGGTAAAAAAGGATAAAACAAATAAGGCATAGTGAACAATACAATACATAACACAATAAAAAACATAAAACAGATTTAACCAGAATTAAAAGTCGTAACAACACATTAAAACTTAAAAAAGTAACCACTCTCCCTCATGAACCGGATGACTAGGTCAGCTGACAGCCCGTCATCACGGAGAATAAGGGAGAGGGTATTAGGCAGTTTAAGAGTCCCTCGCAGATCAGCCAGATCCACACACTCCAAGAGAAGGTGTGCCACGGTTAGGTGGGCGCCGCAAGTACACACAGGAGGATCTTCTCTCTTTAGCAAGTGGGAGTGCGTAGCAATCCCATGGCCGATCCGGAGTCGACAGAGTACCACAGCTTCCTTCCGGAGAGATCGGAAGGAAGATTTCCACACCTTCGTTGTCTCCTTGATGCCTCTCAGTTTGTTGGGTGGAGGCGTGGCGACAGGATCGAATGCCGCAACTGAGAGCGCACATCACTAGCAGGCACCTTATACGGTAGCGAGGGCAGTGCGACTGCCTCTCTCGCCGCCTGATCAGCAAGCTCGTTTCCCGCAATACCTATGTGGCTAGGAAGCCACACAAAGGTCACCCCGGTTCCAGTGTTACGCGAACTGACGAGCTGGTCGTGCACACGCTGGACCAACGGGTGCTTCGGGAAACACACATCGATCGCCAGCAGCGCACTCAGAGAGTCAGTACACACAAGAAAGTGCTGGTGATCGTCTGATAACGTGTACCGCAGAGCCTCTAAGATGGCATAGAGCTCCGCAGTGTACACGCTACAGGCCTCGGGAAGTGAAAAGAGAAACCGACGATCCTCAACCACAAATGCACAGCCTACTTTCTCGTTTACCCTCGAACCGTCCGTGAATACAAGCCCTGATCCCGGATACCGTGTCACCACTGACTGGAACAGCCTCCGATGGACGGAGGAGTCCGTGTCCGACTTGGGGCCGGTGAGCAGATCCAGGATGATATCAGGGCGAGAGACCATCCACGGAGGGGCCTTGCTAGGTACTCGGACGATACAGGAGACAGAAGGAAATCGGAACTGACGGTATAAGTCATCCAAGCGAATCCCCGCCGGCCGAGTGGCTCGGGCGAGCACATCATACAGCCGGCGATTCGGATTGTAAAACAAACATGGATAGCTTGGATGAAGTGGCATCTGTCGAATAGTTGCAGCATAGGTCAGCAGTACTTGTTGGCGCCTCCGGTGTAAAGGAGGTACGCCAGCCTCGGCGAGCAAGCTGACGACTGAGCTAGTCCGAAAGGCACCCGTCGCCAGCCTCACACCGCCGTGGTGGACACTGTCCAGTTTAACAAGCACCGACTTACGGGCCGAACCATATGCTACACTGCCATAATCTAACCTAGATAAAATCAGTGACTTATAAAAACGCAGGAGCACCGCGCGGTCCGCCCCCCATGATGTGCCGCTAAGAAACCGCAACATGTTGAGTTTCTTAGCGCAGGCAGTTCCCACGTCAATTTCTGATCGAAAAGGAGCCCAAGGAACCGGTACGCAGCAACAACAGGTAAAGCTACATTGCCCAGATAAAGCTCAGGATCTGGATGGAGGGTGCACTTTCGGCAGAAATGGACAACCGAGGACTTAGCGGTTGAGAATCTAAAGCCATGCTCCAGTGTCCAGCGTTCCACTCTCCGAATAGCTTGTAGTAGCTGTCGTTCAGCGACCGCCATATTTTTCGCACTATAATGTAGAGCGAAGTCGTCTACATATAGCGACGGTACCACTGCTGGACCAGCAGCAGCGACTATACCATTTATGGCAATCGCAAATAATGTTATGCCAAGCACCGATCCCTGTGGGACTCAGTTTTCCTGTATATGATATTGCGAATATGTCCTCCCTATTCGGACACGGAACAGGGGAAGGGACAGAAAATTCACAATAAAAACCGGCAAGTTACCTCGGAATTTCCATTGATGCAGGGTAGAGAGGATGCCGTAACTCCAAGTGGTGTCATAGGCCTTCTCGAGGTCAAAGAAAACAGCGACTAGGTGCTGTCTCCGGAGAAAAGCGTCCTGTATGGCAGTCTCCAGGCGTACCAGATGGTCGTTGGTACACCGAGACGCCCTGAAACCACACTGGTATTCAGACAGGAGTCCCCGTTTCTCCAGGACCCACACTAGGCGCCGATTGACCATCCTCTCAAAGGGCTTGCACAAACCGTTAGTGAGACAAATAGGTCTGTAACTCCCTGTCAATTTGGGATCCTTATCGGGCTTCAGGATAGGTATAATGATACCTTCCTGCCATTGCGCTGGAAACACACCTTCCAACCAGATACGATTAAACATCCTGAGCAAATAGCGAATGCTCTTATCGTTAAGGTGTTTAAGCATCTGGTTGTGAATATTATCCGGGCCAGGAGACGTGTCCCTGCAGAGAGCCAGTGCTCCGCGGAGTTCCCACTCCGTAAAGGGCACGTTGTACTCCTCCGAAGCGCGGGAAGCAAAACTAAGATGGAAACGTTCCGCTTCGCGCTTCAGGGCCACGAAGGCAGGGTCATAGTTATCGGAACCGGATATATCCGCAAAATACGAGGCGAGATGGTTTGCAACGCGATAAGGATCTGTAACCAGTTCATTAGCAATGGAAATTCCCGGTACAGTAGAAGATGTCTGAATTCCCGAAATGCATCGTAGTTTAGTCCACACTTGAGAGGAGGGAGTATGTGCCGTAATAGAAGATTGTTTCTTACTCTGGCGAATAAGAATCCGTGCCTTGGCACGAAATTTCTTAAACGCCACCAAATTGGCCATGGTTGGACGCCGACGGTAGTGCTTGTGAGCTCGACGACGGTCTCTTATTGCCGCTGCAATATCCTCTGTCCATCAAGGGACGAGTTTGTGACGAGGAGTCCCAGAAAAGGATGGGATGGACTCTTCGTCATCAACGCTCTGGCAACCAAGATCAACGAACACAGCTTGTTCTTGAAACGAGGGCCTATTTGCCCGATTAAGAACCCAACGACTGGGGAACTCCACGGGCGTCTGGGTCAGAAGGGGAAGAACGATCGGGAAATGGTCACTGTCACAGAGGTCGTCGTGTACATACCAACCAAATAGGGGGACCAGCTCACGGCTACACACACTCAAGTCAATGTGTGAGTACGTGCCGTGCGCTAAGCTAAAATGTGTAGCTTCCCCTGTATTTAATAGAGATAAATCCAACCCTTGAATTAGGCCCTCCACGTCCCTTCCTCTGGGGCAGGAAGATGGTGATCCCCATTGGGGGTGATGAGAGTTGAAATCACCCACGATTAGGAAAGGGACTGGAAGTTGATCAACAAGATCTAAGACGTCATTAATATCAAGGGGCTGGTTCGGTGGAAGGTACACGTTACAAACAGTTGTCATAGCAGGCAAGGACACGCGAACTGCAGTAACTTCCAGAGGAGTGGCGAGTGGAAACTCCTCACTATAGCAGTCAGAGGGAACGAAGGTACAAACGCCCCCGGAAGCCCGGGCGGCGTCTTGTCGCTCTTTGGAGTATAGTCGGAAACCTCTCAGAACAGTCTCGTGATCAGGTCTGAGGTTTGTTTCCTGTAGGCAGACTATACTCGCTGAGTATTGGGCAATAAGCTGATGGAGTTCTGTCAAATGCCTGTCATAACTGTTACAATTCCACTGTAACAGTGCCATTGTGTGAACTTAGGGAATAACGTGGAGCAGCAAGCTACTCCAACTTTGACTCTGGAGAATCTACAGTCACTACGTCGACTATAATCTCCATGCCCTCAGGCGAGGTCATGGAGTTTATCGACTCGGTGGAAGATTTCATAGACGCAGTTCGGCGGCGGGGGGATCTCCGTGGGGAGCGCGCAGATCTGGGGACCGAAACGTCCCCAGGCGCAGAAGCATCCGCAGGTGTTGGGGCGGTTTGGCTTCCCCTTTTTGGGAGAAAGGGAATGCGTAGTGCGGGGTCCCTTCTTACCCTTACCCGCCTCTTTAAGATATATAGATGGGTCAGGAGCCGAATTCCTGACCCTGGTCGACGATGCCGCCTCCGCCGGCTTCGGCGCGGCTTTCGCCGACCGTTTGGGTGGGGAGAAAGTCTTCGACTACCTCCCGAGTGGGGAGTAAGTCTTCAACTTCCTCCCCTGCGTGCGGGCGGAGCTGCCTTCGCTCGCACAGCCTTCGAGCTGGCCGAAGGTGGAGTTGAAGTCACCTTCGGGCTTTCCGTTATTATCATAGGTGCTGGCTTCGGAACAGGTAACTCAGTTGAAGGTTTCACAGCTGGTACAAAAGATGAGGTCGCCGGGACCAAATATGGTATTATGGCTCTATAATCAATCGTTGGAGAAGGCGAAATCGTGGTATGGTACTTCTTGCGGGCTTCCTGGTAGGTGAGACCATCCAGGGTTTTGATCTCCTGGATTTTCATCTCACTCAGGAAGACAGGGCAGTTCCTGTCCCGAGGAGAATGAAATCCAGGGCAATTAGTGCACTGATAAGGTGTTGTGCACTCTTCCGCTTCGTGTGGTACCTTACCGCATGTTCCGCAGATTGCGGGGCTCGAGCAACGGGATAACATGTGCCCGAACTTCTGGCACTTATAACACCTCATTGGTGGAGGGATATAAGGCCGTACGTCACAACGGTAGCTTGTAACCTTGACTTTCTCTGGGAGCACCGAAAGCTCAAAGGAAATAATGAAAGCACCAGTATCCACGATTTGACCATTGACCTTGCGCGTAATGCGCCGGACATCAGTCACGTGACGGTGCTGCATATCCTCCTCGAGCTCCTCGTCAGTGTTCAGAATCAGGTCCCGGTGGAAAATAACTCCTCGGACCAGATTCAGGGACGTGTGCTTTTCCACTTTGACGGGAATGTCGCCAAAGTGGTCACATTGCAAAAGTCGTTCAACTTGCTCACCAGTCCTAGTCTTGAGCAACAAACTACCGTTCCTCATCTTTCGTACTTTCTCAAGCTCACCATAGACACCTTCTATGTGGCGAGAAAACAAAATACTCTTTACCAGCTTGAAATCACCCCCATCTGTTCTGGTAGCTACCAGAAACTTGGGGGTGTTAGCACCCAGATTTTCACGCACAGATTGTTCCCAGGGGGTTGATCCCCGTAGGGAATCAAATGTTAAAGACTTGGGTGTAGGACCACCCTGGTTGGGGATTTTTCTTTTGGAACCCATGGCCAGATCATCCTCCCCGAATGCCACCGACATCCGATCACGGGCTATCACAGTAGGCGCTACCCAGCCAGGGCAAGGCCCGCCTAGCTTGGAAGGCATTGCCCGGGGGTCCGATGTTTTACAATGCCGTATCGGCATGTACCCCTTGGCATATACTGGATTTTACAGCTCAGACATTCGGCTGTGCGGGGACCTGCGTAGTCAGGCGGATATTACTGCACGGGTACATGGCACACCCACCTGTCGGCGCGGCCAAGACCAGAACAGGCTTTCGAGCGTAGTCGCAAGCGTAAGTGGCCCATCCCCTAACAGCACGCACATATAGAAATTTTGGTTGCCAGACCCTGAAAGCAGTAACGGAAAGAAGTGCGATATAACCTAATGAGAGTTATACCGCACGGGTGTATGTCTTTTAGAGCTGTCAAACCCTCGAAAGGGGACCGTTCCAAGAAGCCCTTTTAGTCGCCTTTTACGACTGGCAGGGATTACCGTGGATGTATTCGCTTCCTCCCACCCACTGGGGGTACAATTCACAAAACAACGCGGAGTCCTTAAAGTATAGCCAAGGTCGCCCCTTTTAGTCGCCTCTTACGACAGGCAGGGGATACCGTGGGTGTATTCTAAACCCCCCACCCACAGGGGGGACAATGTTATACAGTGTTGGTATTACTACTAGTGGAGTGGGCCAGAGTGGTGCAATAGCACATAGTGTAATGTTATACAGTGTTGGTATTACTACTAGTGGAGTGACACAGTGTGGTGCAATAGCACATAGTGTAATATTATACAGTACTACTCTACTACAGTACATGGAGCAGTGGTGATATCTTATATAGTATAGGCACTACAGTGTTACAGAATATATATAGTATGATCAAGTAGGGAGTGATAGAGGAGTAACACCTCTTTAAAAAACCCTGGTCCGGCTGGCCCGCCTGGTAGTACCTTGTTAGGGTCCCTTGCCAGGGTTACGGTGAAGTCCTCAACGGTACCTGCAGTGAAAGAGGTGAACTCTGGCTCAGTGTGGTTGGTGGAAGGAGCAGCCTATTGCTCAGGTTTAATAGGGCAAACTATTGTCCATAGTTATGATGGGCAGGTTTTGGCCCAACGGCAAAATGAGCAGAGGAGGAGCCAATCACTCTCATGGCTCCCAACGGTCATAGAGGCGGAAGAGGCCACGCCAGACGGACTGGCTGTAAAGGCGCACCTCAGTAGTACTTGAGTATGCAGCAGTTCGTTGCAGTCTCTGTGTTCGGTCCTGCATGTCTCATTCTTTGTGAGCGGCAGGATAAGGCTCAGAGATCATAGTGTATGGGTCTCATCCCGGCAAGCCGAGATCCACCCTAAACAAATTCATGCCAGTGGCACTTCTTCCGAACGTCACTTTTCAAAGTCTAACGGCGATGGGATATGGACGGTGGGGGCAGGTTATGGGTGTAACTGGAAGCCCCTAGTTCGGACCTGCACGTTGGCAGCAGATGTGTGATGGTCGTCTTCCGGAGACTCTGTGACTACTCAGGAATTCGGTCCTGCATCTGTGTTCGGGCAGGCCTATTTAGGATCACCGCTGCCCACCCCAAATGGGGACGTCCCTAGAAAAGGTGGGCTAAACATCGGGAGTCACAATCTTGGTCCGGCTGGGCAACCGCAATCAGCAGGTCACCCCTCATGCGGTCGAAACTCAAAAACAGTAAAGAATCACAAATTGATTATTGGATCATGGAACATCAGAACCTTGCTTGATTTGGACAATAATGTTAGACCTGAGAGAAGGTCAGCTCTCGTAACCCACGAGGACCTGAGAGAATGTCAGCTCTCATAAACCACGAGTTATTAAGACTCAACGTTGACATTGCTGCTCTCAGTGAAACTAGGCTGTTTTCTGAAGGCAAGATTACTGAATCTGGTTCGCTGTGAAGACCAAACTGGTAAATTATCACCAACTTACGCCCATTGCAATCAGCGAAAGGCTCATGATTCTCCGCATACCACTCTCAGGAGGTTCCTTTATGACATTCATCTCTGCCTATGCCCCTACCTTAGATTCTAATGATGAAGTAAAGGCTCAGTTCTATAATCAGCTAAGTGAAATCATCTCCAAGGTACCAGCTGCAGATAAACTCTTGCTCCTCTGTGACTTCAATGCCAGAGTTGGGAAAGATCACAGGCTATGGAATAATGTGATGGGCAAACAGGGACTTGGAAAATGTAATCCCAATGGACTGTTGCTTCTTGGTCTTTGTGCAGAACACGAACTTTTCATTACCAACACGCAGTTCCGACTACCTGACCGCTTCAAAACCACGTGGATGCATCCTCGTTCCATTACCCGGCAATGTGATAAGGACACTCTTATTACCAGAACAGCAAGGAATATAGACGATTGTTGGACAGATCATAAACTTCTTATATGTAAGCTCAGGATATCCATCAGACCTAAACCACCTAGGAACATCAAAAATTTGCCAAGAAAGAAGTTTAATACATCCAAACTTCAGGATGAATCCATGTACAAACATTTTGGAAACAGGATCGTCACCCAGTTATCAGAAAACCCAGTAACAAATGATATTCAGCAAGAATGGGCCACATTACAGAAGATTATCACACAGTCAGCTGAGGAAACCATTGGTTTTATAGTGCGGAAAAGACAAGACTGGTTTGATGACAACAATGAGGAAATTCTGTCTCTCATCAATGCCAAAAGGAATGCCTATCTTGCCCATCTTCAAGACCCAACTTCCAACAAAGAGAGATAAACTACTGGAACTCAAGGGTAAATGCCAGACGCAGATTAAAAATACTTGGTGGCAACAGAAGTCTCAGGAACTGCAGAGACTATCAGATGCTCGAGACTTGAGGAACTTCTATGCAGTACTCAAGGAAATATATGGACCATCTCGCTCATCATCAGGTACACTGAAAAGCCCAGATAATTCTACTACCTTTACTGATAGTCAAGAAATCTTGGAACGCTGGAAGGAGCACTTCTCCAATGACCCTGTCTCAGAAGCAATTAAAATTAGAATGTTGAGTGGTGAAGACGCAGCTTTGGCTACTTCTAGTTGACCCAAGCACTTGGCCCATTGACATTAAAGACAATACTTTGGGGAAAAAGATATTGAGTCATTTGCCGTTCGCTTTCAATTGAACAAACGAGAGACACACAAGGCATTTCGTGAATATGTTCTTGACAATTGTGAGCAACATGTTTAACCCTTTGGGGTCCAATTGATTTCCCACCTGCATCCTGCACAGGTCCAATTTAACATTAGGCAAGTATGGAAAGGAATACTCACAATAGGAAAAAGCTTAATTTTTACATTAAAAATATAAACAGCAAATTGATTTATTATTAGTCAAGTAAACCACATTATCAGAGATATTTTTTCAAAGTATGGTACTTCCGGAAACATTTGTTTGTGTGTAGTCCTGGGTTCCCTAGACAGGTCTCGCAATAATATGATGTCTCCTTTCTCCTTCCTGTCGGAACACACGGCACAGTCCTTGGTTTTCTCATCCTCGCGAACATCTATGATGTGTAGCTTCCCATTCAGTCGAAATTCGTCACAGCTGCTCCGTTGGCCGTGTTTACGGGCACTTTTGATCTTAATGATATAGGTGATAACTGTTACCAAAGCTACCTCCAACACCCAGAAATACAATTTCCTCCACCACTTCAGGCTTTTCACTACAAAACAGTAAGATGAGCAGTAGTGATCAGCACGATCGACCCCTCCCATTTTGGCTGTGTAATCTACAATGGCAAAGGCTTCAAAATTCTTTCTTCTCCTTATCCGATCCAGTTATGTCTGACTACCTCTACCATTGCTGGGTTGTGCCATGTACTAAGAACTGACAGTGCACTTGTATTTCCACAAAAATACCATGAACTTTTCATCATTCAACAAAGCACGGATTTCATGCTTCTTCATATTCAGACTCCTATCTTTCAGCCGAGGTGGTAGGCCCTTCCGATTCAATAGCACAGTCCCAGTCTGGTGAATTTTCCTTTTCAAAGGCCAGTTCTATACAAGTATAAAATCAGTCAGTAAACAAATGATAACCTACAGCTTGAGTAACTTTAAGTACTTCTGTCACCAGCTGTAAAACTATTCTAACACATATCCTAATCCCCCACTTTGTTGGTTTTTGTGGATTGTACATTTTGAAAAGGACACGCCCCTTGAAGCTTACAGTTGATTCGTCAGCTGAGAGATACTGACTTGGCCTATAAAATTAAAAGAATGACTTTCCTACACATTCGAACACATTTCTAACTGTACTCGTTCTTGTAACCATTGTGGATGCACTTGATTATGGAGGGGGAGAAACATGAAAGCCCCAAATATCTGGAGAAATCATTTCCGAGAAAAAATGTCTTTACAGAAGGTCGATGAATACAGCCACAAGTCTGACAAATGTTCTTTTCGAGTTTTCCTTTTTTTTTTACGTGCCATATTCAGAAGAATGCGTGAAATGCCATTTCAGCTACGGTAAGATCGACCCAGTCCCACCATATGAAATGTTGCTGCAGCGGCGTACATTTGGTAATGCATTCTCTTACATACCTATTAGTCTCCTTACATATTTCAGAGAACAGTGAAACCGGGAACAGCAACAAAAAGAAATCCAAAGGAGTCACCGGCTTCTTTCCTGTAGTAGAAGGCATGTATTCCATAGCAAAGAATACATGGAAAATACACGGTCACCTCCTCCATAAACTTTCCATTCGTCACCCCCTACATCACCACTTTCACCACTAACTTCCGCCTCAATTTCCTCCTCACTCAAAATATCATTCTCACTTTCGGGAATACTAATGTCACTATCAGAATCCGTCAACAAATCATCATCAATATCGCCATTGTCACATAACTGATCGTAAATATCATCCGGCTCCATGCGGAGGCTGGTGGATGCCATGTTGATAACGAAAGTAAACACAGCTGTGACAGGGAGGAACTATCACTGAAGAAAATACAATTCTGCTTAAAGAAATTAAACAGCAGATGGCAGTAGGTACCAGAGAAAGGCCTAGGCTGTATACTGTGTCAAGCTCGGCACCATTTTTGCTCCAGCATACAAAATATAGTACCTTAAAGTTGTGTCGGACAAGGTCCGACATAGGACCGGAATTGAAAATTAACGATGTCGGACTGATTCCGACATTGGACCCCAAAGGGTTATGTACAGTACCTTTAATAATTATTTCAGGAAACTTTAAAGACAAAATTATAAAACAAGAAATAAAAGATTGTTGGTGAATATATGTGTATTTTCAAACCAAATGTATTTTTTTAACTATGTAAAAAAATTGAATTAAATAGTGTACATTGTTTAAATGGTAGCCCAGTTGGCCTACATTAAAATTTAAGGAACTCGTGTAGTATACGTTGCCCGGCGCCATTAAAATCCGAAAATTTTTCTATAGAAATGGCCAATGTTACTAATATACAGCAGTTGAATATTTCATCGCTAGAGAGTGTTACTGTATTTTTTCAGAGTGCCAACATCATTGTTTCCAGACCAATATTTTCATCCAGCCCAATGGTTTTCGTCTAGGCCAATAAAAGTTTGTGTCACGCACAGTGGGGATGTCACGCATCAATAATCTTTAACCAGGCCAATGATTTTGCCTAGTAGTACAATCAGTAAGTTGGCAGCATTACGTAATCAAACATGGCGACGTGCTTTTTGATAAGTTTATTACTTGAAAGTTAATGTTGACAATTTCCTTTTTTGGAAGTGTTTACGCGGTGTTTGTTAATGGGAAATGGCTTTAATAACGTGGCAGAGTAAATACAAACCATTTTCCGAGCGCTACTAAGTAAAATAACGCACTTTCGAAACGGGCAACGTATACTACAGGAGAGCCAAATTTAATATAGGCCAACGGCTAAGGTAAGAAACATGTTGCTACAGCAGTCTCAATTTAATTTAAAATTAGATTGCTATTTTGTCCACTGATTAATTTTTAAGGGTGTTCAGAAAAGTGTTCAAATATCCTTGTTAGAACCCTTATTTCAATATACCATAAAGCACACCCCCTCCCACTACCACCCAGTAGCCCACAGCAAAAAAAAAAAAATCATATTTCAGTATCGCAGGGCAGATCAGGGCAAATTTCAGGGGTATTTGAATGAGCTATTTGTAGGATGGGCATCGGAAGGAAACACATTAATATCCTGTGGACTAACTTTTTGAAAATTTTGAATAGCGCTATTGATAAATTTGTCACATTTAAATTACTGAAACAAAACCCAGATCCTGAGTAATACACACGAGAAATCAGGAATCTGAAACGGAAAAGTATATGTTGAAATTTAAGTCCTTATCAAGAGAGCTCGTCTTAAAAAAGAAGGCTGCTAATGACAATTAAATGCAAGGTTTACTTGGTTCAGGAGGCGATGAGTGGGGGAAAAAAATTACAGTTATGTAATGGGGCACTGTTCACACTAAACCATTGGTCTGGACGGTTAGACTATAACCATTGTCAAAACATTGGATAGGACGCAACGAAGGTCAGAAGTCTGTGGTTAGGTGTGCGGCAGCTAGTGGGGTACTGTTCACACTAAACCATTGGTCTGGGCGGTTAGGCTGTAACCATTGTCAAAACCATTGGATAGGACGCAACGAAGGTTAGAAGTCTGTGGGTAGGTGTGCAGCAGCTAGTGGGGCACTGTTCACACTAAACCATTGGTCTGGACGGTTAGACTGTAACCATTGTCAAAACCATTGGATAGGACGCAACGAAGGTTAGAAGTTTGTGGGTAGGTGCAGCCTTTGGCTGTGGCCACAGAGGGGCACCAAAAATCAATTCCTCTAGGCAGGTGACAAAAACCGTGTGTGTGCGTATGAAATATTAAAAATGGACGGAAATGGCAAATTTGTAATGGGTATCGCAATATTTCCTTTCTTGGCGTAGCGCGATTGCTTGAACATGAGTAGAAATGGCAAATTTGTGATGGGTATCGCGATCTTTATTTTACTCTGCGTAGCGCAATTGCTTGAAAATGTGCAGAAATGGCAAATTTGTGATGGGTATCGCGATCTTTATTTTACTCTGCATTGCGTGATTGCTTGAAAATGAGGAGAAATGGCAAATTTGTGATGGGTATCGCGATCTTTATTTTTCTCTGCGTAGCGTTATTGCTTGAAAATGAGGAGAAATGGCAAATTTGTGATGGGTATCGCAATCTTTATTTTTCTCGGCATAGCGCGGTTGCTTGAAAATGTGCAGAAATGGCGAATTTTGTGATGGGTATCGCGATCTTTATTTTTCTCTGTGTAGCGCGATTGCTTGAAAATGTGCAGAAATGGCAAATTTGTGATGGGTATCGAGATCTTTATTTTTCTCTGCGTAGCGCGATTGCTAGAAAATGGGCAGAAATGGCAAATTTGTGATGGGTATCGCGATCTTTATTTTTTCTGCGTAGCGCGATTGCTTGAAAATGAGGAGAAATGGCAAATTTGTGATGGGTATCACGATCTTTATTTTTCTCTGCGTAGCGCGGTTGCTTGAAAATTTGCAAAAATGGCGAATTTTTGATGGGTGTCACGATCTTTATTTTTCTCTGCGTAGCGCGATTGCTTGAAAATGTGCAGAAATGGCAAATTTGTGATGGGTATCGCGATCTTTATTTTTCTCTGCGTGGGATTAGTATAGACCGCGAGTCCCGGCGGCACCAAATTCCCCTAAAACAAAATGGCGGCATCCGGGACGTCATGAAATACTCCTCTAGCAAGCTTATAGGAAAAGCCTGGGGAATAGGGGGTTTTGGGTGGGGAACAACAAAAAACTTGAAAAACGGGATGGGTATCGCGATCTTTACTTGAGCCCCCCCGCTCAAGTAAAGATCGCGATACCCATCAAAAATTTGCCATTTCACCTCATTTTCAAACAATCGCGATACACAGAAAAAGATCCACATTTCACCGCATTTTTAAAAAAGCCCGTATTGCGATCTTTACTTGAGCCGGTACCGAATGCGTGGGGTTGGCATTATGGACTCCTTCACAAACATTCACAAAGATGGACGGCAGAGTAGCAATTTCAGCTATATAAGTCTTGCTCCTATTAGGGCGGGATGGTGGGTCTACGGCAGCGGATGTGTGAACATCTATTACTATATCATCTCCAGATACCATTACTACAGTTATTTTGGCCAATTTCATTACATACAATTTTTTAAACTTCTCCTGTTCTGCAGCGCCACCCTCATTTCTTTGTGCAAGTGTGATTCTTTCTATGTTAGCAAGGCTTCGGTACCCGTAGTTGTGAAAGATCTGAGGTTTAGGTATAAGAAAGTGAACGTCGTTCGAATCACCTGATCACCCAGCTCATCGGTGAACTGTCGAGTTGAAAGGTATAACTGCCAGAATATAAGTAGTCTGTAGATGGTTCCCCATTCCTTTACTGTAACTCATCTAGTCACCTGATCCCACGATTATGTATGTATGCGCTGGTAATTAATTAAGGATCGCAAGATTAACAGTCATAAGCTACCATCCTCTTTATTTATAAAATTTACTAGCAATAGAAGTTTTCTGAAGTAAATTCAGTTGTGACAATGTGATGATCTAGCCAAGTAAATAATCATAAAACCATATAAACATGATGCACCTCATATTACATGCCATTACATCAGAGTTCACTACCCACAAAGCAACGAAACTACAAACGAGAACTAGGAAAACTCTTTGACTTACCCCCAATGGATAAAATCTCGGCAGGTTATTTACTTTCACTTTAAACAAGCCAGTTGCCTTCGCGGCGGCTTTGTCTTCTCCGTTTACTTTGGGTTCCTCCGATTTTTCATCCTCTTTTGTACTATCATCCATTTTTGAATCAACAGAATCATTTTTGGAATCGTCGACTTCAGTTTTGACTTCAGTTTTCACATCGATGGCTCCTTTTTCACTGGCATCACCATCAACTTCCATTGCTTCAGGTTTTATCACGTTTAGAGCAACCGTAGCCATCTTGTATTATATCAATACACGTTTAACGAAGTTCTTTTCCTATTAATAAAAAAATTATATTACATGAAATTAACCAAAAATAAACTATATTATACAAAATAAACTACTGGTGACAGAAAAATAATTCAGAATATTTCACAAAACAGCCAACAGAAGTCATCCAAGTCCCCAGCACAACGCCGGCAAGCCGAGTATCGACCACCGATCCGAAAATATGAATTGCTTACATTCTAAAGTAAAACAAGCTAAGTTAGTACGAGATTCTATGCATAAACCTATTTTAAAATGATTCCTTGTCTAGGTATGCGGAAAAATAAACATTAGACTTACCAATTCAATCAAAATATGATATCCCGCAAATACCAAACTTTTCCTAGGCGGGCGATACTTCTTCAAAGAATACGCACTTCCTCATCTTCGACGTCTGCGTCTTTTGCAAGGAGAATAGAGCATCTCTTTTCAGTTTTAAAACTTTGCATGTCAAAGCGTCCAATCGTATTGACAACTAGTGATGAAAATAAGAATCTCACCAAGTAGGATAAATCTGCCACGTGGTGACTGTATTAATCCTTGTATGGGTGAACAGAGCGTGATAAATTATTTATGTTTTTATACACAATTCATGAGTTTTACTCGTTGTTAGAATACCAAATGAGCAAAAGCAAAGTATATTGTTCAGTTTAAGGCTACGGATATAGACCTTTATACATGACTCCACACTGGACAACAGAAGATGCAATAGAACACCTAATGAAAGCAAGCATTGACGAGAGTGAAACTTGATGAATCAGTTCTTTTAACAGGAGATCTCAACTATAGAATAGACAAAATCAATAACAAAACTGAAATGATTCTAGAAACACTAAGTGAAGAAGGCTTCAAACTTGTAAACATCCCAGAACTTAAAAAATACTTCGTACACAACGGCACCAGTTCCATCGGCTTAGTATTCTATAGACCTCGTGCGAATGAACGTTGCTGCCACTGGCGGTAGCCTCTCAAATATTCTGTAGGACTTGTGTGTGAGTGGAGCAACGAGATTAGACATGTTGCCGAAAGATTTCAAATTCAAGATGGTAAAAGTTCTACAAAGAGTAGAGCAAATCGTTCTGTGGTTGAATGTAACTACACATACAGAAATATCCACCTGGAACGTCATTCTTCGTATTCTGAAACAAAAAACAGCCTCCTTAATACGCTGCCGAAGTGACGCGCCTAGCAACCACATGGGCCACATTAGACCCAAACAACTGGTTGCTAGGTTTTTTATACACAGGAAGCTGCATTAAAGCTGCGCAGCGTCTTGAATTTTGTGGATAAAAAGGTGTAATATACGTGAAATAAGGCAAACGCCTCTCGTAAAGATCATCTACGGTGTTGGAGCTACTAAATACAAGTGAAATTTTATGGATAAAGTACGAGAATTTTGCGAGATAGTATGAATAAAGTTGACCTCACTCCTGAGGTAAGAATTGCATGGCGCGTACTACAAATTATAAATATTTATTTATTTATATTTAGTGGATACAGTATATCTAATATAGTGAGATATTTAGGGCATATATGTCACATAATGGTTTTTTTGGTTCATGTGGGGAGTGTAGTTGTAATTAAATATGGTTTCTACTATAAGTATTATAAACGACAACCTACATAACCTTACAGCTGATTCACTAACAGCAATAAATTTTATCCTACAACTTCTCTGAGTGGTGATTTTTCACTTAATTTATTTAAGCAGTGAATTGTGTTTCCAAATAACAATTAGGCCTATCCCATACTGAAAATGTCTGCCTAAATATTTTATTTTTTGCACTTTCATAAAACAATTATCATGTAGGCCTACCAGTAGCCTAGGCCTACATCCTGCAATAAAGTTACAGTACCGTATAGTGACATTATTCAAGCCAATGATTACTGCTTATTGCTGAGTGATGGAGTGGCAAGTCTCGTTGTGATTGTCAGGGAAGCTCGGTGAAAAAGTCAGTGGTGTCAAGAAATGAGGTGATGAGGATAGTGGCGAACCAGGCTATAATGGCATTATGTCAAGATTGTTAGAAAATGTTTTAATCGTTTCAGCATGAATTATTAGTGAAAAAGTCAGTGATGCTATAAAGTTATCAATAAAAGTGGAAATATAATAACCTAGGTGTGTACTTAGTCAGATTCTTGTGCATTACTTATCTGGACAATTTTTCAAACATTGGACAGTAAAATTAGGCTACTTCAATGAAGTTATGGAATGCTACATTATTGTACCTTTAAGTTATTATGAGTTATAATAAAACTATAATTCGATTCAAAATATCGAGGCTTAAGTACTGGTATATTATTGGGAAGTAGGCTCCTGCCTTGCGATTCAATTTACATGCTCCTGCAGAAGTGTGCATGTGGTTTTTCTCCCCTCACAATAGGCCTTTTTGTTATTGAGCAACTGATGAGTTTAATTGTAGTTGTAACAGGTCATTTTATCACAGGTTGTGGTGAATTATGTAATATGGTACCAAGTGGCAGGTAGATGGTGTTGGTGATTATTGAGGCCATTAGCCCCTAACAGGAATGTAGGCTGATTTTATTTACGGTAGTTCTGTTGATCAAGTAATGACTTTGAATCATGAAGGGGTGGGTAGCATACATATTTTCTAGATAATGTTTTTGTTAGTATAGGCCTACCTTATTAAATTCATTTCATAACTCAAACCTAAGGTATACTTTGATTTGTTTTCAAACAAATGAGGCGTTGTGGTAAACACACAAATTGTATTGAAATGCAGTCTTTGTTTCTTCTAAAGCCGTTGATGAGATTTGGCCGAAACACTCAAGCAAAATATTTTAAACTGTTCCCTTATGCATTGATAGACCTTAAGTTCATTTTATTCGTCACTTACTGGTAGGGCCTACGGTTCTATATTTTCCGTAGTATTGATCATTCATACGGGACGTGATTCACAATATCCAGAAATGTTATATTTTCGTGTTTTCACTTAATTTAAGTTAAATATCGTAGGCCACATTTCTACAACCTATGCTCTAAGACGTAATGTGCATCTCTTACGCAATATTTTACAATTTTATTGGACAACTATGTTAAATTAATGTATAAAATATACTTTTCTATGCTTTCTTGCCTCTGAACATCCATGCATGTACAGTTTTATACGATACAAATAGGAAATAATGACGGCTCAAAGACGAAGCAAGCTGCAAGGGAGCCATGTTGTATTGCTCCAGTTGCTTAGCAATGGAGCGGAAGTGACGTTGACTTCGGCAGCGTGTTGTGGTATTTCCAGTCAGCATTTATATAAATAGAAAACCGACGAGAGGTCCTGACAAACCCAGGCACTGTCTTATATGAAGCCAAACTAATCAGATCAGTGTGAACGAGGAGAGGGTAGCATATTAACTGCGCGAAGAGAGGTTGAAATGAAAGATGACAGAAAGTAGCCCAGCTGAACCATTTTCCTGGTTCATCACAGTCCAAATTTCCATTCCATCAGTTCTATTACACGATCTGACTATGGTATTTAAATATCTATTCCCTTATTATTATTAATTCTTGTATTTAATTCTTTTATTATGTCATTTTTCAGTCCTCCGCTGTACTTTTCTCTTTCTTTACTTCTCTTATCGATGTCATCTGGTGGCATGAATTGGGCATCTCTTCCTACTATTCTTTTCTCGTTCACCATGGACGACTGAGGGCCAGTTCTACCACATCCGGGTAGAGTTGCTGGCAGCAACCCGGGCGATAAACTATCTGCCGGTGTAAACCTCTGTGCATTTTGGGCAGCGTTCTACCACTTCCGTGCAAGTTCCGGGCAGCTGCGCGGAACCTTATTGGCAACTAAAACTAACACCTGGGGCGCTGCGGTCGTCTGGATAAGTAGGATAAAAATACTCAATAACACGCGTTTGATATGGAACACTTTTTATTTTTCGGTTATAATCAGTAAATGTGGTCCCTAAAATAATAATGACAGTGTTATTTTCAATTGTATATATGTATAACTGTGCGATATACGTGATCTAATTTGTGTGTTCCACTGGATTTTATGTGTCAATTGCATATTATCATGCAACGGTTGTCTGCTGATATTTGTTTTTGTGCAGTTCGAGTCATGGCGCTGTTACGTTTAAAAGCTATATTTGAGTTTGCTCACTGTACCATAGACTCTAGAGATTATTTGCTGCTTGGTAGGGCGAAGGGATGAGTTTAACTTGTATTAAAACTCGGGGGAGACAGGAATTGCTTGATTTGGATGGTAAGTATTTACCCTGCGAAGTCAAATAAGGCCTATATGACTCGTAGTGGAATAGCTCGGATATCGCAGAGCGAGATGATGACGGTTGGTAGGGTTATTGGAAATGAACTAGCGAGCGGGAAAGGATACCTGGCTGATAAAACTTGGCTGTCCTCGGCTGGTGTAGGCCTAGGCTTGGCTGTCTTGGTACGGCTTGGCTCGGCGAGACTGTGCTTGGCTGTCTAGGTGCGGCTTGGCTCGGCGTAAGTGAACAACCCGTGAACAACCCGTCCTGTCGTCAGTGAGTGTAGTGGTGAGTGGTCAAACCCGCTCTTGTTGCCCTATTTATTTGGTATCGTCACCTTTCGGCTATTGCTATTTGCATCTTTTGGAAGGTGATGAAAACGAATATCCGCAGCCCTCTTATACATCGACTTACAGCCGTAAACTGAGCAATATACTTTGCTTTTACTCATTTTGCACTCTGATCAACTTTGCACCACTTTTGTGATTTTACGTTAAACAAAATAACAGAGGCATGAGGAATACAGTGGAAGAAAGAACAACAAAAACTAAACAGGATCACGTAGGGAACGAGGAAGGAACACTTCGTTCGATGCGTGCTGGGCCCAAGATTGCGAATCGAAAGAAAGATGACTTCCACAGATAGTAAGACAAAACAAATGTATAAGATAAAATCAAAAGGAAAAATTGAACTTAAGTAATAGAGCAAAGGTCCCAGAGGTCGTGTTAGTCGTAACTTCGCTACAGTGCGAAGCCAAGACTAAGTCGAATCGAAAGATAAACGAGGAACTCAAATACGAGAAATCATAAGACAGAAGCAAATATTGTACTTACTGAATAAAAATATATTAATAATAAAATAAACACATGTGTACTGATTACAAATTAGAAATGAAAGTAAAACACGAGCAACTTAAATGTAAAATAAAAGGTATCTAGAAATAAATTCAAATCATAATAGCAACTAATTGGAAACGCGATTCAATAATAAAACTTAAAAAAGATGAAGCAAAATTAAAGAAATTAAAGAAATTCGTGGGATAGATTACAAGAACGACTACTTACAGAGATGACATGATCTGGACTCCTAGCATAAAAACAGAACTACGGCGTTTTTGATGTTGTGAAATCATGGGGTAGGGTAAAAGAGTGGGGAGTGGAGGTGTGCGTATGTAGGGAAACGGGGGGTGGGGGATGACACTGAGTTACGTAATATAACGAAGTCAGAGGAAGTAACACAAAATTAACACATAAAAATAAACGAAATGAAAATTACATTAAATTACTTGACATTACCGGGACAGGAAATAAAAGAAAAAAATCAATCAGCTAAGAAATATGCTTCGTAGGAAGATGTAGGCTTACGCAGAGGTAGAAATGCCGAATCACAACGACATACGATGAAACAAAGAAAGTAATGTGGCGCATGGACAGTGATTAGCACAATGGCCATCGCTCACACACATTTCAATAAAACAGAGGGAGGATCAAGCTGAAGACGTGAGACTCAGCTCCGTAACTTCGCTGATTCCATCCACAAAAAAACAAGGCTCTGATGCGACAATCCAACGGAGGTCGTCTCAAAAGAACGCCGAACCAGGTGGTGACGCAATACAGAGCATAATTAAACCTCTTTGAAAAATAGCAGATATTTCAGACCTGAGAGATTTACGTAAAAATAAAACCGATTACATGAAAGGGAGGGAAGACAAATAAACACAGAGACTTCGCTAAACTAACGTAAACAAAGGCGAAGGGACTTGGGTTCATGGATCGAATTCACATCATCATAAGAAAGGAAAATTATAAGTGAATCAAAGGAGACACAAAATGAAAAAATATGGAGAAACAGAAATTTAAAATGACCTCAAGTTAGATAAATTCAATGACTGAATCGTACTTACTTTTAGTTGCTTTCATAGTGCGGGCAAAAGCCCGACACGTGCACACACGTTCGTCTCACATGACGGCCGAAATTTGAAGGAAGAAACCTTCTCTTAAAGAACGCAGTAACGCGCCCGAGAAAAATAAGTCGTAGATACGACAAACATCCCCGCTCCGTATACATGGGTGGGGGGTCCAATAGCGAAGGTAAAGCCTGACAACGAGTAGTGCTTCAACCACTGATCTCTATACATGGATCGCTGATGGCAGCTCTCCGCTGCACGAGAAAGTACGCCAGGTTGAGCGCGCGGTCCGCCATGTTGGTCTACCCATTCTCCAGCCCTCCTTATGGGCAAGCAATGATAATCTAGTCAATTTTAAATCGTAATTAATGGTGCTTTGGAGCACATAAAAATATAGGGATATGTTCACTCATAGCATAAGAGCATTGGGATCACTGACACGTCATTCCGAGGTCAGTAAATCTCTGGAATATCAATAAAAATGAATGTATAATAACGGCTGACAAATATCAACTTAGGTGCTGAGTACACACAATTAGCACTCAGCAATTCTCAGCGATCAGTAACAGAGTAACGAGTGAAAAACAATTTCTGGAAACATTCTTGTAAATTGTATATACGGTATACATGCATATATGCCACAACATTATGCATTCTTCAAATGATGTACCTATAGGCCTAAACGTAGCTCACTATACAGGCCTAGATTCGACATATCGTAATCGGTAAATGGTAATGAATTCATGTTTCCATGAAATAACCAACACTTCCTCCAAGTAATCCCAGCATTCTACATCAAATACTACAGCTTTTAATCACGCTAGCAGCACAATAAACTTTATAATAACGGGAAGTAGATCAAAGCCAAAAATGCACTTGAAGCCAAACCAATTTCACTCCTCAGCTCCACATAAAACGTAACACAACTAAAACCCTACTCAAAATATACTCTCCCCACCGTTTTACAACTATTAAGTGAACTATTCGCACCCAGAACCGAAAAACCCTGCAATGGGTTCAAATTTAAACACGCAATAGCCTAGCCCGATCACGTCTGCTTCAGCACCGCATATGTATACTTAACTTCACAATAACTTCAAAATTACGGCTAAGCGACCTATCTGCCTGAGAAGTAAAGGTATTACCGGCTTGCCTGGGATGATGGGTCACCAAACCGGTACTTAAAACTAAGATTTTACGCTTTAAATAACCAAATTCAGCCAATTTTACAACTACAAGAAACACAAAATATTTACTGCCAGTATAAATACATGTATAACATCAAACTACCTGTAGCCAATCACAAAGCCGGATTCGCAATATTGCACCATGCGCTCTCTGCCATCTTGCTATACCTGTCATCGTCTATTCGGCTTAGGGCCGGTTCAACCATCTCCGGGCAAAGGACCAGGTAACTTGCCCGCGGAATAAACTGAGATTTTCGTTCGACCATCAGCAGGTAGTGCTGCCAGCGGGATAGATGTTGTTTATCGGGTGGTGTAAACTGTCGGCCGCTCCGAGAGGCCGATAGAGCTTTGCCCGCCGGGTAACGCTCCAAAATGGCCGACGAACGTTTGCCTTACGCGTAATTTAGATGATTTGCGGTCTTCTGTTTAATACAGCCACAAAAGCAATGAACGTCCCATGTTAGAAATAGTATCTTGCATCTTCAAATAACTTATTAATATTTGAAGCATTCATCTTGTTATCATTTGGTTATATACTTGTAAACACTGCAGTGAACGCATGTCAGCGTGGTCTAGTGGTCAGCGCTGGTCTCTGTTGACCTTAAAGTGGCAGGTTCGATTCCTGCCGCTCCCTTATTATTAATTGATAAAGCATGAACCAAATAACACCACTTTGAATAGGTATAGTGCGTACTTTGTTTACCAGCATATTTATGTTTTAATTCAACATTTAAGAAAATGAAAGTTCGCCTTATTATGGAAGGTTTTGTGGGCATTTTAGATCTTCTCCCTGTAGACGAAGATGAATATTTGATTGCCAGTATCATTGTATCTCTGCCGTGACCCAGGTCAACAAAGAGGTTGTGAAATATCTGGCTACACGATCTCACGTATTTATATCTTGGCTTCCACGTCCTACATCCTTTTTTTACTCCGTAAAATATAATAATCCTATTAATATAACAGTACATTAATGTACCAATGACTATAAATAGATGTGAAACGGAAGGGTTCCGTTCCGTATGCTATAAAACAATGGGTTGGAAGTGTTAACTTGCTTAATTATAACATTGTATATAGGTATATATCTCAGTCCTACTGAAACATTCGCTATGAATGATTTTAACTGATAATATTTGAATAATAATGCACTGGTAATAAATAAGAACGGAGGCTTGATAAAAACGCTTTCCTATTACGGAAATCGAACTTCAAATCTCATGCTCCGAAGCAATCGACTCGAACCGCGTAGCCACTCTTATCATTACGTCCGTATCATATTAAGCTCTATGAACAAGATGAACTCATTTTTATGTTACAGTAGTTCGTTAATATTATAATACTGTGATGTGACGAATTCACCACATTAGGTTACGGCAAATACCTTTGTTATGGGAGCAGGCCTAATAGGACACATCTCAACTCGGATTACAGAGAGAAATGGTCTTACTGTTGATGAGATTTCATTTGGCGGTCTTAATGCAATCGAAAATAGGGGACACGCCATTGGCTCTTCGACCCCGCTGCACAAAAGCAGGCCTGCCATCTTGAGTATTTCATTGTCTACTTCAGGGTAGCTGCCCGTCGCTCATACGGACGTGGTAGAACGCAATCAAAGTTGCCAGGGATTTTATGCCGGCAGATAGTTTATCTCCCGTGCAGCTACCAGCAGGTATACCCGGAGATGGTAGAACCAGCCCTTACTGCTGCCTTACCTACCAGCCATCCATGTATAGAGATCAGTGGCTTCAACCAATGGTAAAATTGTGTTAGTAGGGGTGAAAAGTTTCACCATCTGGTGAAACGTCTACGCAGAATTACTAAGTTTGAACGCAGTAAGAGTGACAGAGAAACGTATGTCACAATAATGCGACATGAAGGAAATGATAATGATAATAATAAGAATAACATGACAAAAAATAATGAACCTGATAAAAACGGTTCAACTTATTACTTATGTATAAACACCAAGAATTTACCACGATCTGCTTACCCATACATGAAACCATATACAAACAGTCACCACGTGACAAATGTACCCTACTTGGTAAGTTTCTCATTTTTACCGCTAGATGTCATATCAGATAGCTGGAGTTGCCAATAGCAAAATACAGATGCTGGCCAGCCTGATTTTTGTTAAATTTGAGTAATCGATGAGTGAGCCACCTATCGTTAGATGCGTTAAGTTTTTTTCGTTTCGCTTTTGTTACTTGTTGATAGCACGTGTTCTTTGGTTTCAACAAGATATAGTACCAAAGCCTCTCGCGACACTTCTGGGCAGTATAAATCTAGTATGTCATTCAGTTCTCGGGGGAATGCAACTGAATAACCATATCTAACCTCAATAATCGAAAACTAGACAAGCATGCGGTGCTTTTCAAGGAGGAATAGCCTGTGAAATATGTTTCTAGCAATAGGCTGCTTTGCAATCTGAATACATGATTAGGCCTATATGAGCTACAGACATGTTGTGACAAGGCTTGCAGTGCATAGGCCTAGGTTCAATCATAAAATGTAGGTCAAATCAAATTTTCACATTCCAGGCGACAAGTTTGTTTGTAAACTCTGTAAAATGAATGAAACAGAATGGGCACTTTTGTGCATAATTAGAATGGTGTTATGCAGAATACATCCAAGCCACAGAAGTTAAAATGGCTGAAAAGTGGATCTGAAAGTTCTTAGACATTATGACATTTGAAGCAAAAATAATGTAAACTTGAAGCAAAATAAAGTATGTAGAATGCATTTGTGGTTAATTCACAGTAATTTTTCATATTCCATGGGTGCTTAATTACAAAGTTTTAAATATAACATATATACATGCGTGATCTTTGTTACAAGAGCCAGTTCTTTTCATGTCCATAACTTTGTTAAGAATCTAACTTTGTTCAATGTCAAAGTAGTCAATTGCATCAGGGGGAATTAGATGCAAGATGTATTCAATATCTGTTAGCTTTGCTGCGGTTATTGGTTTTCCATTTGGCCACAATGGAACCAACTCCCACAGACCTTCACCTTTGGGCCTTCCCCGTGTTGTCTTCTTTAGATTTACAACCAGTTCATCTTCACTTCCAAATCCAGTCTTCATATACAGGCGAAAAGGCTCCTCTCGATTAAGTTTTATTTGTCTCACTTTCAACCAGTTTATTTTCATATTATCTTCAGCTGTCTTTCTGTTGGCAATGTTCTGTTCAATTTTCTTCGTCCCTATGAAGTCTTCATTATCCATACTGGTTACCACAAAAGGGTTCTTCTTTCTACAAGTTCTCATTACTTGTATATAATCATCAGAAGCGTACAACCTTTGCTGATGCTTTAAAGCCTTCTCTATATCTGAAAATTGCCTGTCATTTGGAAGGTAGCTATGTCCTGGAATTAAATATTTTAAAGTTACTGTTTTCAATTTTGGATGATTGTGGAGAATTTCTTTCATGATAAGTACAATTTTGATATTTCTATTTTGTCCACCACAGGAGTCTGACCATAATATCAGATTTTCAACTTCTGGCGCCAATGATGTAGTAATATGCCTTCGCAGACAGGATCCGACCTATTGGGCTCCTCTTCCAGCTTGACCCTCCACCCAAATATAACAGTAGCCTTTGTTTGTCTTGCCACTATGTATGCCGAGATTATAAAGCCACAGCTGTCTCTTGTAAAACATTACATTGGTGGGTATACGAGGCATGGGCAGTGTTTTCTCCATATCAAAGGTTAAGCATTCTGTGTCAGTACACTCACTCGCTTTCAGTAGATCACTCTTCATTTTGGCCTGAGCATCAGTAGCCAAACTGATGTGTTTTTCTTGGTCCGATTTAAGCCTGTCACGATCTGGTCCATTAGTCTGCATTTGAACATGAAGCTTATCACATGTATTGCAAGTGTCTTTTTTGAGAGGCTTGAATTTAAGATTGAATTTATCATAAAAATTCTCTTATATGTTGCAAGAGATACAAGATCATCTGTCTCACTTTTGTAAACAGCATACATACTTTCTAACGTCATCCCTGGTGGCAAATATTCTGCAGATACAACGCACCTACTGTAATGTGATGTGTATCTTGGTATGGCATTAATGTGGGCCACGACCTTTCCCTCTTTATCAGCTGATATCTTATTCCAGCCTCCTTGCTTCAACCCTCTTTGGTCATTCAGAGGTAATCGCCCATGTGCTTTCTTGAGAGCAGTATTTATTCTACATGGAGAAACACACAGCGTTTTGCAAAACATATCCCTGCATACTCGAACTGATGACAATAAATATATTCGTGAAAACTGTCTCTTGGTTGTATCTTGTCCATATTGCCTTTTCTTTGGATGTTCTGTCACTAGGCTTGCAATGAATGCATTCTGTGCTGTATATTCTCCTAAATTCCAAAATCTTTCAAACTCCTCCTTTCTGTTATCTACACTAACCTTGAAATTGCACTGAAGAGGGCAGTGACAATCGTGATCTGCAAACACCTTTGACTCGACGTATCGATGCTTATAGTTGTGGTATGATTCATTCCTGTTTCGCTTTCTTCTCTTGTCCTCTCGTCTTTCATTCTCAATTTTCCTTTTCCTACCTCTAGGATTACGTCATGTCGTCAGATTACATCTCTTTTCCTGTAAACAAGAAATATAATCAGTGAACAGTTCTATTTAAATTTAAACATTACGTTACCCACTGAAATATTTTTGAACAAAAATAATAACTGACTTACCTCCGTGTCCTCTTCTTTATCCGAATTTGATGAATTTGATGATTCCGGTCTATAATCAGGGTAATCCATTCTATTAATCTGCAAAATATAATATTATGTACAACAGGTACTTTTATAAAGCATACGGATAATCTCCATTTCCTTTAACAGCAATACGTTACGCTTACCTCTCTGGAATGATTGTTTGGGTTCTGCCATAAATCTGACAGATCAGGAATATTTTCTGGAATTACTTCCCCATTTTCACCGACTAGTCCGAAAAAACAATGATGTCACTTTCATTTTGATCTTCAGTACATTTAGAACCGTTAGATACACTATCATCTGTTTGTGACTTTTCCTGCAACATTAAAAGGATTGTTAGTTAAAAAAGCAATAATGAAACTTTATGTGTATAAATATGAAGCTAACTCCACCGAGCTTCTGCAGACGTAGTTTACTAATGAATCATGTAAGAAAATGTTTTAAATCACAATAAAGTAGGTAAAAATAATAATAGAGGGCTTAAACCTCACTAACTGCTGATCGATTAATACTTTTTGTCACAAGCCCTATATTATTAATTAGATAATTATATTTAATGACTTGGTTAAATAAATGTAAATAATTTGCATTTCTTAATTGAGTAGAACATTATTAATTGTAAAACCATTATCATAAATCACATGAATATAATGCATACTTTGTTTAATTCTTGACATAACCTATGTAACTACTGTAGTTCATCTGGTGCTTACCTTGTTCAGTGCATTTTCTTCCGTTCCTTTGTCTGTAACGATTGATGTTTCACGAATTCCCTTTAAGGCAAGGTCAACCAGAAATTGACCTCTACTGCATTTATTATTCATGAGTAGGAAACTAGTTAACAGTGCACTAACAATAGACTTCCCGCGAATATCACTGTTCGGTCGTTCGAACTCTCCGCTTAAATTCTCGCAGTGCAGCAGACAGTTTCAGCAAGTCAAAGAACTTCCATTTACTCTCAAGTTGAATTAAGCAGAAAGCGACCAACCAACACCACCTAGAGAGAAAGCCTTGCGATACGATTTATGACGTCATAGCCTTCCGGCCGTCAGCGAGCGCGCTACCCAGCGCTGCTGCTATGAACAACCTGTGAGGAAACGCGACTGAGTGTTTATGTATCAAATTACGTTCTACAGACGCGAATGAATAAATAAATAACGTAACCATAAATGAAACATATGGTCAGAAGTTGATGCGATCGATACATTACTTTAGCTAATAAATCGACGTTTTCGATCATAATCGATAAGTATGCATTTCGAACCTTGCGAGTGTGAACTTGACCGAAAACACTGATGTCTCAATAAATGCGATATATAGAAGAATTCAATAAAAACTTGACAAATATTCACCCCATTTTAACGTGAGATGTCGACTACACAACGAGAAGAAAAGACACAACAACAAATAACCAATTAATCTGTAACAGTTAAAACAGAAATTAATATCTACAGTATAGTCAATCATATCTGTCCAAAGGTCTAGGTTTGATTCCCATCTCTGCCGAGAAATATAATTCTAGTTAGTTATTGTTGATTATTGTTGTTTTAAGGGGCGCAATTACGAGGTCATCTGCCCCTAAAAATACAATTCTGATTTGATTGTGAAACGAAATTCACTCAGCCTCATGAGTTAAAACTGAACTGAGAAGAAGTGGGTTCGATTTCTCCTTTCTCCTCCAGGTAAATGCTGGGATTGTTCCTAGCAGAAGACCATGGTCACCTCCTTTACAAGGGCAGATGACCTCGTAGTTCCTCCCCTTAAAACTACAATACCATACCTAACCTTCCCAATTCTAGCATCACAATACACAGATACAAATTCTACCCATATCCAAGTACACATGGCTGATGACAGTGATGTCATAACCCACTTACAAAACAACAACATCAACAACTAGCCACAGAAAGTTTTCATGCATGATATGAAATCAGGTAGTAATGGCATGCCTATGACAGAAAAGGTTACCTACTGAAATGGAACAGAGCAGCAGTCATGAGACATGAGAACATTTACAAACGAGGAAACTTTTGTTGTTGATGATTCATATTGGGGCATGATGATGTGGTAATAATTTAGAAACAAACACTTGATATAGAGTAATCCTTCAGTAACAGTTTTCATATGGCAATATTTACAATATCAGGCATGGCATAAGCTTACCCGACAATACATAAAACATGCTAATATCACCATTCAATAGAAGTCTATTGTCCGGGTTTTAGTGACCACCATGGACAAATACTGAGTTTTGAAGTATCCGAAGTAATCAATAATAATGATAATGGAGTAAAATCAAAGTGCAGGTCATTCACTGAATCAAATGTTACATATTTCAATGACTTATTAAATAAGGAAACATGGTCAGAAATTTATGAACTAGAAAATGTAAATGATAAATTTAATGCATTTAACAGTACCCTAAAACACTATTTTGAAATAGCATTCCCCTTTAAACGAAGAACTGTTCAAAATAACAAAACTAGCAATTGGATAACAACAGGGATTATAAATTCATGTCAAAGAAAGAAATTTCTACACAAATTATATAAACAATACCACACAACACCTGAATTCAATTTATACTACAAAAAATACACTAGCATATTAAATAAGGTAATAAGACTAGCAAAGAAAATGCATAATGATAATTTTATTTCCCAATCATCTAATAAAAACAGGGCTATGTGGTCTGTAATAAAGAAAGAAACTGGAAAATCTGCTAAAATACAAAGGAACATTACACTGACCAGAAATAATAAAGTGATTAATAATCCAGAGGAAATATCAAACACTTTTAATGACTATTTTCTGGAAATTCCGCAAAAATTATTAAATAAATCACAGGTAAATACACTAAATTCTAATAATAAAATAAATATATGCAGTGATTCTTTATTTATAAATCATGTCACAAGTGAAGAGGTAAGAATAGTTATAAAAGAGCTAAAAAATAAATTCTGTGCTGGCATTGATGGCATCCCTGATGCAATTTTAAAGAAATGTGCAGAAAATATAATAAATCCACTTACGCACTTAATAAACAGTTCAATTCTCTCAGGAACTTACCCGGATATTTTGAAGTTATCAAAAGTAATTCCAGTGCACAAAAATGGTTCAAAAGATGAATTAGATAACTATCGTCCTATTACCTTACCAACTGGTATTGCAAAAATTGTGGAAAAAATTATGTATAAGAGACTGATAAGTTTCATAGAAAAAAATAAAATATTATCAAACTCACAACATGGATTTAGAACGGAAAAATCTACACAGACAGCAATTTACGAATGTAGTAATAGTATACTGAAATTAATTGACAATAAGGAACATGTAACTGGCCTATTCTTGGATTTATCGAAAGCATTTGATGTAGTTGACCATAAAATCCTCCTTACCAAACTAAATCAATATGGTGTTAGAGGTCTAGCTAATAAATGGATAGAGTCTTACTTAACAAGGCGTAAACAAATAGTAAGCTTGAGACACAAGGATGATGGAACCAAATTACTTAATGAAACATTGTCCAATGAGGGAATTATTGAATTTGGAGTACCCCAGGGATCGGTTTTGGGCCCACTACTCTTTCTTCTATATATCAATGATATAACACAGAACGTTCATTCACATAAGGAAATTTTGTTTGCGGACGATACAACACTCGTAATAAAAGGTGAAACTAAACAGGTCATACAGCAGTCTGCTGACTCCGTTACAGGAGAGTTAACCAAATGGTCACAAGATAATCGCCTCATAATAAACTATAAAAAGACAGTATGTCTAAATTTCCACACTATACAGAATAGGAATCCTGCGATGCCCAATATAACATTAAATGGTCATCAAATAGAAAATAAATCAGAAACAAAGTTTTTAGGACTATGGATACAACAAGACTTGAAATGGAATAAACATATACAATATCTGAATACTAAACTGAACTCGATGTGCTTTGCGTTACGTATTTTGAAAACCTGCACTAGCATGCACACATTAAGAAATACTTATTTTGCTTATTTCCATTCATACTTAAGATATGGGATCATATTTTGGGGTATGTCGCCAGATGTACTAAGCACGTTTAGGATACAAAAGAGAGCGATTAGAATTATGGCAAATGTACACTCTAGAGAATCATGTAGACCTCTGTTTAAAGATTTAAACATTCTCCCACTGCCCTGCATATATATCTTTGAAAGTATTATGTTTTTTAAAAAGAATTTAATGAATAAAGATGTTTTTCTTAAAACAAACAATGATGTTCATAGGCATAACACAAGACAAAATCAAAACATTCATATTTCACACACACACACAAGCATATATCAAAAAGGAACTTTTCACACTGGAGTTAAATTATACAATAAACTACCCCAGTATATAAAACTGGCCCCAAAAATAAAAACCTTTGATAGAATGTTGAAAGCTTATCTGCAGTGCCATTGTTTTTACTCAGTAGTTGAATATTTTAGCGTATAGGAGTGATGGAATCTATAACTATATTTTACTTTTTTAATTTAATTTTAATACCTAGCTGTATGTTGTTGTATTTATAGAATTAAGTTTTCATATTATGATAATAGAGTGAGGTGTAAATAGTTGTGCAATAAGATTGTATCTATTAAGATTTGCTATTATAATAAGTTATAAATAGTTTTAATCTTAGTAATATATACCTGTTAGTTCTTTTATTTTATGCATGTAAATTCTGACGTGTCCTATATCAAAAATGTATTGAATGCATGTATTTGATCAAATGGAATTAATAAAAATCTAATTACCAGTGATCTTAGCACTTTGTTCTCAACCGAATACAGTGAGTCATCTGCAAAAACATGTTGTTCTCATATTTTCTATGTTACACAAACTGTGCTGTTTTGTAAAAAATAATAATAACTAAAAGATGACCATACCTATCCTTCACTAGTTAAATAAATATCCATATCCAAGTACACATGGCTGATGACAGTGATGTCCTAACCCACTCACAAAAAAACAACAACAACTAGCCACAGAAAGTTTTCATCCGTGATAAGAAAACAGGCTAGTAATGGAAAGCCTATGACAGAAAAGGTTACCTACAGAAATGGAACAGAGCAGCAGTCATGACACATGAGAACATTTACCAAAGAAGAAACTTGTTGTTGATTCATAAAAGGGCATGATAATGTTATAATTTAGAAACAAACACTTGATATATAGTAATCATACAGTAACAGTTTTCATATGGCAATATTTACAATATCAGGCATGGCATAAGCTTACCCGATAACACATAAAACATGCTAATTACCAGTGATCTTAGCACTTTGTTCTAAACAGAATACAGTGAGTCATCTGCAAAAACATGTTGTTCTCATATTTTCTATGTTACACAAACTGTGCTGTTTTGTAAAAAAAAAACTAAGAGATGACCATATCTATCCTTCACTAGTTAAATAAATATAGACTTTTCAAAAGATCCTTTCCACTTTTCAATACAAAATGTTGTATTCCCTATTATATTGGTAGCACTGAATGAAAGTAGAACGAGCGATAACATTCTCTATAGTACATGAATTAGCCAAAATACCTCATCAAACGATGAGAAATAAATCAGGGAATGATGTTTTAATAGATGTTTCCTCCTCCACTGTCTGTGACTCACCCAGCCATCCCAAATAGGATCACGACTTATGTAGGCAGAATTCCAGCTGTGGCCACCATTGTCCACATCAATCATCATCAAACCGGTATTGTCAACCTCGCCCTTACGGTACTATAAAATAAGAACTTTATTGCAGCCAATGGCCAAATTAATAAATTAACATTAAAATACAAAAAAGATTGCCCTAGTCTTCACTACAAAACATTGTAAGTGTAACCCGTCTTTGTTTGCACAACATCACGTGATACCTATCACACTGTTCTCCACATAGCAAACAGATGCACTGCTGGTCCGGCTGATGAAATCTCTTCTTGGTGCATACTTTAAAATGAAAGCCATGCACCGAAAATCTCGTGACTATATGACGCAAATCGTACAATGCATTTGTCCATTTAGTTGAAAGCATCGCGTCAGTGCCGTAAAAGTCGTCCCATATGTCTTCTTTCTTCCTTTTCAATTCTGTCAGTAGAGTCTCATATCCAGGTGTAACGGGCAGCAGTAGGTTCAGTCTCAGGTCTTCAACGAAATATGGCTATCTAGCTAGCAGGTAAACCAAACTGGATGGCGTGTACTTTGAAAGGCACAAAGCTCTCTTGAGATAGATGGATTTTACTCTTTCCAGATCTGCCAGGTGTTTTCTCTTGAGATGTATCCATATATTTTCCAATCCATACGATGCAATTGGTGCTATTTTTACATGAAACAATTGGATTGCAGTCTTTAGGGACAATTTATGAATTTGTTTTATGTCACTCATCGCTTTCACTGCAGCGGTCAGCTTGTCTCTCATATGGATTGTAAAAACGTTTCCCAGAGTCTGCAAAGTTATCCCCAGATACTTAAAATGAGTCACCGATGGAAGAAGTCTGTCTTTATAGCTTATCTTTCCCCGCTTCCCTCCTTTCCTGAATGTCATCATAACTGTCTTGTCCTCGTTTAAGCGTAATTCATTGACTTCAGCCCAATCCACCAACTTGTTGAAAGCTCTTTGGAGATATTCCATACTTGATGATGATAGAACCATGTCGTCTGCGTATATATATAACCTGACTTTGTCCGTCAATGTTGCTTCTACTATGTCCGCAGTGGCGATGTTGAACAACAGGGGACTTAGAGGGTCCCCTTGTAGTACACCATTAGTTTGTTGTATCGGCTTAGACTTGGAGATGTTGTCATTAATCTCCACACAATTCCAGCTAAGAATATTCCGTATTATAGTGGTCAGGTAGTGCTCCTCGCCTATGAATTTCTCCAATTTTTTCAATAGGATAGTTCTGTTTAATGTGTCAAAAGCCTTGCTGTAATCAATGAACACTGCGTAAAGTTTTCCACTTGGTGGTGCTAATGCCTCCTCTATTTCCATCTGAAGACACTGAATAGCTTGTAAGGTGGATCTACCTCTCCGGAAACCGAATTGCATATCTGGCATTTTTATATCCACGTGCTCTGTCAGACGTTCACATATCAGCTTCGTCAAAGTTTTGAAGAGTGTACACTCAAGAGCTATACCTCTGTATGCATTCGGGTCACTGGTATCCCCCTTTCCCTTATAAAGCATCTTAATTGTAGATCTCCTCCAGCTGTCCGGTATATTCCCACGGCGGATGCATTTATTTAAAATAGACAATATTCCCTCTTTAAGGACTGGTGCTACGCTTTTAAGGTGTTCATTATAGATAAAATCTGGACCACATGCCTTGTTATTCTTCGTACTGTTTATCACTCTCAACACCTCTTCTTCTGTAAACAATTGTAAATGATCTGTTACATGGGAGTTTCCTGATGGACGTGTTTCCCTGTCTTGGAGAATAAGCGACAAATGTTCTTCCCAGATCTCCATTGGGATACTCCTTGGGAATCTGGGCTGTCTTGGGTTTAAAGCCCTGTAGGGATTCTGTTCTGCTTCTTCAACAAGTTTTCTTTCTTCATTCTCTTGGAATGAAATCCGTGTTGCTTTCAAGATGACCTTATATTGTCTCCTTTTTTCGCTATAAGCTTGAAGATTCTCTGGTGAGGAATATTGTAAGGCCTGATGCAAGGCTGTTAAAGCCACCTTACGGGCAATATAACATTCTTCATTAAACCACAATTTAGATTTCTTCGCCACAACATGTACAGGATATGCTGCATGCAGAATAAGCTGTTCAATTTCATTCGTTGCAGCGTCAAGATCACCCATTGATATTAATTTCAAAATGGCCTGGTTGTCCGTGAGGTTTATCAGTTTCGTATCTATTTTTCTCGAGATCTTCACAGGCACATTTTCACTTTGGAAATTCTCTGGTTTCAAACTGAACACCGTTACAACAGGAAGGTGTTTCCTAGTTGAATCCCTTATTATTATTTGGCTTACAGGAACGATATGTCTCCTGTTTGTAAGGACTAAATCAATAGCACTAGATCCATTGTAGCATATATAGGTCATCTGCTGCGCGTCATTCACAAGAGTCAATCCTTCCCCTTCCAAGTAGTCTAGCACTGAAGACGTCTTGTGACATGTCTTATCGATGCGACAGTTAAGGTCTCCGGCCAATATTAAAGCATCATTTACTGTTGTCTTGTTCATTGCATAGGCTATCTCTTCAATTATATCAACAGCTGACTTGTCAGGTTGAAAATAAACTCCCATGATTACACATAGTCTTGATTTTATCATTAGTACATTGTCTGTTTTATGTAAAATTCTGAATGGTGCTAGTTTGGCTTTAAGCAGACATGTAATTCCCCCTTTTGGTCTACCCAGAGGTCCCTGATTCGCTAGTATATTAAACGTATACGCATAGTTTGCCGTCCATTCTACTGTCAGCATTGTTTCTGTAAGTATCACAACATCATGCTCCGCAAAAACGTAGTCCGGTACAATCTTTGTGACGCTCCTTAGACCTTCCACATTCCATAGAAATGTTCGTAAAATCTCTGATCTACTTTTCGTGTGTGGAAAATGCTCTATTTCCTTCCAAATCGGCTCCTCTGTTGTACAGTCCCTATCTTCGAATACGAAAGGGCCTTACGAGTACATCCTTTGGCCAAAACTCTGGTTTCTCTGTTTCTTGAAGATACTGATATGGTACTCCTAATTTGAACGCCTTATTCGTTCCAATTGTTTTCAGTTCCTCACAAGTGGTATTACCACGTATACCCTTTTCTGAAAGGAAGCCTTTCAATTTCTCTGTCGTCGCTTGTTGAGAACATCCTCCTACATAGAGCCAGGCGAATCTTTCTCCTGCTTGTAGTGCTAAAACTGAAGATGTGTCTGTTCCAATTATGATCTGCTGACTTCTTCTTTTCCTCCTATTGCTCTCTACCAAAATAAAACCATCCTCTTTCTCAATTCTCCTCTCCTCTGTGTACTGAAATTCATTGCTTTTATGAACGCCCTGTGGCTTGCTTATTGAACCCACCTGGTTGATCAATTGTTCGACTGGAGACCGAGGAATTTCCAAGCTTCCATCATTGACCTCATTTGGTTTCTGCTTAGCTTCTCCATGGGATATGTTGCTGCAAACAGCTGGTGCTTTCGGGAATGATATTACCGTATTGTTTCCTTGATTGGTATGATCTGATATGGTGCTGCATACAGCTGGTGCTTTCGGGGATGATATTACCGTATTGTTTCCTTGATTGGTATGATCTGTAGCTGGCAGAGACCCAGGCTTACTGTTTCCCTTCACACGATGATATTCGTTTCCTAAGATTGATGAGATGGAAGGTCGACGTTCGTTGTGCAATTTACTAAGTGCGCTTGTTATTTGATCTATTTTTATATTGATTTCTGCTCTCATATCTTCAAGTTCATTCTTCATAGTTTTCCCTGCTTTGTATAAAATGAAATCCTCTTGACATCCAGAGCAAAGCCATAACAGCTTAGATTTTCTTTTATTGGATGGTTTAAGGGAATTAAATTGTCCCTGTTGCAATTCAGCACATTGAAGATGATGCCATTTCTGGCATATACCATCACAAGCAACAGCATTCTCATTTTCTTCCACCCTCCGTTCACATATTGGGTACATATCCTCATTCCGTTTAGCATATGACTCTTGGGAAATACTACAAGGATCTGCGGATGTAACTCGTTTCCTACAGGCATTATACTTGCCATCTCTATTTTCCACCCTGAGATCACTCAATGAAACCGAGCGCTGTGCATCCATCTCTCCGTATACTCTCAGTCTTCCAGCAGCCTAAAACACTCCTTGCAAACTCACTCGTTCCGCAATGTACCGGTACTGGTGATCTGACCTTACGATCTACGTGGCTGTGATGTTTCACCACCAGATCCCAAAATGGCGCTCAGTATGTGTCTATCTCACAGTAAAGACAATAAGACAATTATATTCCTATTATCAAAGTACGTCACTTTGCTACACACGTGATGAATGCTTTTCACTTAGCTACTCAATTTTTTAACAGTTATATTCATTGAACTTACGAATTTCCTGAATTCTTGGTCATATTAACACGGAACACGATCCAACTGGACTTCGCCTTTCTTTTGTTGTTCACCCATGCCGCACCAACACCCTTCGATTTGTCCAATCCAATAGTTTTTGACGCGTCCAGATCAATGGTTTTGTGTCAACCGTGCCCCGCTGGCTGCGCTCGGCCAAAGCCACTCCTACACCGACCATTCTAACCTTCGTTTTGTGGTATCCAATGGTTTTTGACAATGGTTACATCCTTACGTGTCCAGATCAATGGTTTTGTGTCAACCGTGCCCCACTAGCTGCGCGCAGCCAAAGTCGCACCTGCACACGACCATTCTAACCTTCGTTTTGTCCAATCCAATGTTTTTTGGCAATGGTTACAGCCTAACGCGCCCAGATCAATGAGTTATGACAATGGTTACAGCTTAATGCATCCCGATTATTTCTTTGATCAACAGTGATTTTGTATCTCACATGTTGGGAACAATGTGTGCGCCCCGGTGCGTGCAGCTAGAGTGAGCCGTGATGACAGTTGAACGAGATGCAAGCGCTGTAGAAACATGGCAGCCGTTTTTAAAATAGCAATAAATAAAAACACATATTTACGAACTTTAGCACATATATGAGGTTCAGTAGTGACAATTCAAATTGAAACCAACGGTAGCGATGAATGAAGATAGAACGCGCGATAAAATTCTCTACAATACACGAATTAGCCAAAATATCCTTTGAAACGATGAGAAATAAATCAAGGAGCGATGTTTTAATAGATATTTCCTCCTCCGCTGTCTGTGACCCACCCAGCCATCCCAAATAGGATCACGACTTATATAGCCAAAATTACAGCTGTCAGCGCTATTGTTCAAATCAATCGTCATCAATACAGTACGATGACAGTTCAGCCGCTAGTGCGCATCTTTAGTGCGCATCACTTAGTTCATTACATCGTACGCCGAATTGAATCGTTTATTCACCATGGATTGTGGAAATTGCCTCATAACGGTCTGTAATTTCAATCGGCGATTCTATGATCAACTGTAGTAAATATTTGGTTTTTTTCCGCACAACTGTGGTTTTGAAAATGTTTATAGCCTAACGCACCCAGCGTTTTGTGTCAACCGTGTCCCACTAGCTGCGCGCGGCCAAGACCGCACCTACACCCGACCATTCTAACCTTCGTTTTGTCTAATCCAATGGTTTTTGACAATAGTTACAGCCTAACGCATCCAGATCAATGGTTTTTGACAATGGTTACGGCATAACACGCCCCGATGAATGTTTTTTTATCAACAGTGTGTGCTGCTAGAGTATGCCTTGTTGACAGTTCAACGAGATGCAAGCTCTGTCAGAACATAGCAACCGTTTATAAAAAGAGCAATAAATATAAACACATATTTATGTACTTTAGCACATAACTTATATGAGGTGCAGTATTGACCAGGTTTCCTAATTTCAATGTTGATGCAAGGGTATAAGCCGCATTCTACTTTCATTTAGAATTAATATTATATTATTTACAGGGTGGATACATTTTTAGGCATTTGCACCTTCTACAGTCCTTATGCGATCAGTTCCTAAAAATACTCTCTAGCACGTATGTTACATTAGATTAAAACTTTTAAAATAGGCCTACATTAACGTTCATCCAATGAAACTAGATGTAAAGAAACTTGCAAGACTTCATTCAGTCCATTGTTAAAAATCTGAACAAATAAAAATTTGTTCCAGTGAAACATTCTTCAGATTGTGTTCCATTTTATCTGTGAAATTGAAACAAAAGCCCTCTTAGAAATTGTATGTTAAAATTGCATTAAATATCCCATTTAAAGCGTACACTTACCCTCTCCATTCTAACCTTCGCTTTACAACCAACATTCTCCAAAACACTCTGCTGGTTGTAGAGCTATTTACCACTTTCTGGACTGGACGTTTAATGTGACTGTACACAGAGGTTATTAGTTGCATTTTAAACTGACATCTCCACTATAGGACAACTTCTTGCAATCAGTTCAACGTTTGGTATGCTAACACTACATGCCTCAATAATTTCAAGAAATGGTCACCTATTGTAAATGCCAATTCATTGTTCATCCTATACTTCAGTGGCGGCCGGTAATAAGGTTGCAGTGATACACAACGACCAGATTAATTCAATAAAAGCAATTAATACCGTAATAATATTTTCAGTAATAAAAGCTGTACGTTTCCTTTTATATGCATAGGAATTCATAATTCTGTTCTTTAATAAATCAGGAAATCTTACAGTAAGTTACTGTGAACTGTCTGAGAAAGCAAAGCGCGCCAACCGGTTAGGAGTGCTCGTTACCAGGCCCGAGCACCGACCAGATCTCAATAGTGAAGGGTATGGCAGAGATGCTAGACCGAGTAAGTCCTATCCCAACAGTTAACTCGGCTGATCGTTGCTTGCTGTTTGCAACAAGGGAGCCGAGGAGCGGACGGAGACATCTGAGATGCTCCGTCAACTGCCGATACCATGTCTTGCAGGTTTTCATGTAGCCTAACTATTTAATCCGGTGATCCAGTGGCAATGTGATGTTCTCTGAACTGCGGCATTCGTGATGAATGAGGTACATCCGTTTTACCGCACAATTGAATACAGTTTTCTTTGATATCAAGCAGTCTTTTATCCCCCCACCCCCTTAATGAAAAAGGACAACACCCATAACAATTATCCACCAGCCGCCACTGCTATACTTACAGATTAGTAATTAGCCATGTACAGAAGTGGATCAAGTAACACAATATTAATTGAACCAGAGGGTCATTATCATGGTGCGCCCTGGAATTCGCGGCAAACTATGGCGTCATTTGGCTGGTCAGGTGCGGAGCGAGTGGACATCGCAATACCCTGCTCCGCTGACTCATATCGTTAGATCACACGTGTTTTGTCATTTATATGGATGTGTATCTGCAAAGCTTAGAAGTTAGTGTTGCACGTTTAGTGAGTATTGTGATTACTGTGATTGTTGGTCATGCCTAGACACCAATTGACACAGCGCGAACGTGTGTATATCCATAATTCGTATATGAAAAGCAGAAAGTCTTGTTCTTAAACAAGATTAAAATGTCGAATCAAGTTTCCAGGAAGACCTGTGCATAATGCCAGTACAATTAGGAGGCTCGCCAAACGATTCAAGAAAACAGGCAGGGTAAATAATAAACATTTTAACAGACAACGTTGTGTTCTTACAGAACGGGGACACCAAGAGCCAGCTGATGAGCCAGCTTGGTGTCCTAGGCGAAACTCCACACAAGACACGGCACAAACCTAGCAGAATTGCTGAGATTGTTGTCCATTCTTTCATCAGAAGATGTCAGGTGTGTGTTACAAGAGAGGGAGGACATTTTCGGCATCGACAATGAGCACTGTACATATTATTGAACATGGTTGGTAAAAGTGTTCAAGTGTGCACCAACCACCGACTGAACATTGTATGCGTGCCCGCGATCAGCGCCAGTCAACGCCGGCTTAGCTTGCCGTGTTTACCGGGGCGCACAATGATAACGACACTGTACATACAATGAGAGAATATTGTAAAATTCCTAATTTCTACTGAACGGCCATGAACAGTTATTGGACAAGCTTCCTCCTCTTATGCTGAGCCAAAGTTTTGGGTGAAAACCTGTCGTTAACATTGTGTACAAAGTGATTAATTAAGATATTACTGGCAGTGCCCAGTACAGTCTTTTCAATTAATGCCCTGGCATGCTTTGGGCAGCTGTGCCCCATAAACAGCACAGTGGGCAGACATCTTTGTGTTACATTCACCAAAACACTCTGCTGGTTGCAGTGATGCAAAAATTCTGTCTTGTAGCTATTGAGTAGCTTACTCATAACAACAAAAGTAAATGCAGCACAGTTGACTACATCTGCATGGGGATAGCATAGTCCTCCTCGGTTATTGGCATTTATTAGGCTGGCGTGATCACTCTGGCCTGCCTCATCGCAAAGAAGGACTTTGCAATAATTGCAATCATATCGCTTTAAAAAACCATACGATCAATAACCACTGATATAGTGTAAGAGAGGCCAATACTCATCTTGTAGGACTTCTATATCACTATCATCAGCAACACAAGCATCAAAAGCACTGATGTCACATGTCTTGTCTTCTTCAAAATACTCGTTCACTGCAGCATTGAGGTCCAGGATGCTCTGAAGGCGCAATTTATTCTCCACCTCAAACACTTGCCTCAGGGAAATATTGTACTGGCTCCCTGCCAGTTGGCGATATTTTCCAAATCGAGCTTCTAGGTTATCTGTCTGTATTTTGCCTGGTAGGAAGAAGCTATGGCCTTTCTCAGAGAGACAAAATTGTGCCATTTCAATCATGCACTTGGTAGAAAGGGTGATTGCCGCATGTGTTTCCTTGCTCAGCTTTCCAGGCGAGGCAATTGTTTTCCACCTATCTAGCCATGACACGATTTCCTGGAGGCACTCGATATGAGAAGAGTTGGTCGTTATTGGTTCCTGAAGAGGATTCCTAAGGCGTTTTCCTTTCCATAGGGTCTTAACGTTCATGATGTCCCACCATCTGCAAATCAACTCAATAAACTGTGCAGTACTGTCCCAGGAGGGCAAGTTCTTCTTCGGCCCAATCTCCCTTATTGCCACAGCTAGAGGTTTATTAAAAATTTGCAGAGCTAGTGGAACATTCTGTCGTTCCAAATTGGTAGGGTACAGGGATTTCAGAGTCAAGGTAAATCCATATTTCAGGAGATTGTTCTTCTCTAACACATGCAACTCCTTCAGTGAACCAAATGATGCAATCTGTAGTCTGTCATGCTCTGTCAAATCTGGAAAATGCAACTCTTGGTGCTTTGCATTCAGCCAGTTATTTCTAATACATTTGAGAATGTGCACAGTGTCAATTGCAAAGAAAAGCTTTCTGTGTGCATCTTTGGGGTGACTATAAATGTAATTTAATTCGGGTGGATCGCTCAGGAGAGATACAGCTTTCTTATTAATAGCGCTGTTGTCTGAAATCAGTGCTAGAACTTCAAATCCGACTTCTTACAGTCCAAGAATGACTTTCTTCATCATATTGAATAATGCCTCACCTCGAATGTTCACAACGGGCATGATGTGAGCAACATCCTTGTATGAAGAAAGCAAGCTGTGGACCATAAACACATAAGCACTTGTTGCACACTCATCGCTATTTACAGCACTACCTACAACCCTACCCTTCTTGTAGTCTAACTGGGGTTTAATGTGAACCTCATCCATCGAAAGGAGGACTAGTTGATCTTCTTCTGATAAGAGTGAAATTTCTTTCTCATATACAAAAGAAAATTATCACTTTGCTCCTGTATAGGATTCGTCAAAAGCTTGGAACACATTAATTTCAAGGTACGGGGTGCAGGAAGAGTGACATTTCCTGAACCTCTTATAAATCTATAACAGTGAGGAGAAATAGAATGAACCAGCGATGAGAATACAAGCAATTCCCAGGAATAGTTTTTCACTTCACGCTTTGTTAGCAAGTGAACTTGCTCTTTTAAGAAGTCTAATGTATCCTTCTTCTCAGGGAACTTACTCTCCAAGTTCTTAAACAAACTGCCCATAACAGATACAGTATCCTCAACACTTTGATGTTCATATGCATCAGGATCAGCATACACTGAATGGGCATTCCTTATAAGTTCTTCAATTTCTAGCACTGTACCTAACTGTCTTGGTAAAGACATGCTATTACAACGTTTCACTTCTGTATTCGATACATACAAGGAGGCACTCAAACCTTCTGTTATCTTAATGCAGCAACGCAAGTGTGGACTAGGATTTTCCTTCATTAAAATAAAATATATACAAGATTCCTCTCTAATACAATTCCACTCAGGATGAAGACTCACACTGTTTAACTTCACCTTCAGTTCCTGAAAGTTTCTAAATGAAACTGCTTCCAGATTCTCCGCCAATGTCTGCATACTTTCAGCGAGAGCCTTCGATAAACTTTCATTATCAATCCTACGCCTCCTATCATCTGGATCTTCTCGGCAGACAGTTGCAGTGCAGTTAAATACTCTGGGCAGTCGGGGAACTGAGACGGGACTGCTCCTAGGAATTTAATTCGAACATTAACTTACGATACAATCATTTTATCACCTTGCATTACATTAATTACTCTATTTATTCTAAATTTATTCAATCTCCAACCTGATTCACACACACCTCTTCCCCCACCCCAATAAGAAATGTAGCCTAATGAATTAGATTACTGCAATAGGAAAAAAAATAGATTAATCAGGGCCTGCTACAGGTTATCGGTCTCTAACCTCATGCAGTTAGCTTGCAATTTAAACCCCAATAGAAATGTGAATACTATCCATATTAACACCCACTTATACCTCCCACTTGAAATTGATAGCCCCATAAAACAAATAAACCTAACCTACAACATTAGGCTGTAGCACATTATTTAGGTTCGAAAATTCTGACTTCTACATCTAAATGAATTTTCGTGAACAGAAGAGCTAGCCTATGCTAAAATTTAGGGGTAGGACTATTTGCTTACTAACCTTTAATCAGTCTCGGTTTATACAACGGAGCAGTAACTAGCTTTCCATTCTTTTCATCATACATACTAGTGGTCCATTGAATTTCATGTGGCTTGAAATGGATGCCACAGACCTACAAGAAAAGAGACTCGGTTACAAAGTTCCTTCCTCCCATTACACTAAACTTGTGAGAATTGGAGCATAAGTATTGATGTAACACGTACCATGGACTATATCGTAGGAATAAAATCCTTGCGGTGAATGGCTCGTATCCATTTCGACTTTACACCTTCATCATTAGGAAAAGAGAAAACGTTTACTTTCGGTCCATTGGCGTAATTGCCTTTAAAATTTGGAACGCTGCACTTATTAGGCATAACTTTACACTGCACTGATAACCATTAAGTATAACTGGGTAGGAAATCTGAGCAAATCAGTAACTGGGACTGTAAACACGACACACAACACGCGGAAAACACACCATAACCTGCAAACTAGAATGTTATGCCTCAATGTCCACGGCCGGGCTTCCGTGACGTCACTCGCTTGTCAACTTCATATCGCAAGGCTTTCTCTCTAGGTGGTGTTGGACCAACCCACTTGGATGCTTTCTGCATAATTCGAATTAATGTTACTCTTAGACCAAGGAGCTTGGTCGCTTTCTGCAGACCAGGAATTTAAGGACAGCAGTTTGTGGTTTGGATTTTCTGCCTGCAGAGCGTAGCACAGTGCAGATGGAGCTTGGATGCTTTCTGAAGATCGTAGGAATAGATCATAGCTATCCAGACATAAGTCTTTACTCAATTTTTAGATTTTTGTGGGTTGGTCGCTTTCTGAATAACACCATTCAAGATAGTTCTCTTTGCTGTATTCTACGAGAGATTTCACTCTTTTTGCACAACTATAGACGGTATCTTGGATAGGTCTTGTTGCAAAGTTCACATTTACTTATTTCGTTTGGCGGATGGAATGATTTTGTCACACATATTTTATGATGAAAACCATTGACCGTATAACGCGTCACCACAAGCCTAAGATCGTAGTTCTGTTTGTCATGGCTTTAGTGATGTAGAAAACTATAAAATGCAATGCCCCAAATAACAGGTATTATGCTGTATAAGCAAAACACCAAGTCAGTGACAATGTCTAGTAGGCCTACAGAACCTGAGTAATGTCCTGTACACTCTGTATTTCTCATGCACAGTTGTGCGAATTTATTAAATTAAATGAGCGTTACATACAGTATTCCTAAACATGTAATTGAGATAATTTTTTGAAATCTATGATGGTACCGTACGGTAATCACTAGGCGGTCGTATTTCATGTCCAATCAACCGCAGCAAAATATAAAACTGTTGGCTTTTGTAGCCTGAACCGGACGAAGAACCCCTCATTCGACCAAATTTCATAATGCTCCAGCCGATCTCTGTTCCGCTTTGGACGTGTGACTGTATCTTCTTCTTCGTCGACAAAAAAGTTATACATTTCCAGGACGTCAATTATCTCTGCCATAACCTTAAAATAAAATATGCTCAGTAACTGATACATCCCTTATAATTAATAAATGATTGTAATTATATCATTATGTGACAACAAAATTTCCAAATGATTCTAATTTTATTATTAGTAATTTATGAAGAGGTTATGTACAGCATAGATGATGCAAAGAAACACTTACGCACGGATCAAATCTGGCTGGTAATGCTTTATCGGCCTCTCAAAGCTCCCTAAAATGTACACTCCGGGTAGACGAAGTTTATACCGCCGATAGCGCTACACGTTGATAGTCGAACGGAAATTCTTACTTATTCCGACGGGCAAGTTATCGGCCCCTTTGCCCGGATGTGGTAGAACCGGCCCTAACCTAACTTTTTGATCTCTCCGATTTTATCGGAAGTTTTCGCTTCCAACACATTTGATAAGTATACATATTGAGATGAGGTGAAATACGTGTATTTTTCTATTAATTAACGTAATTGGATTTATTTTCGTTCGTTTATTTGTGTCGCTTTTCACCTTACGAAAACACAGCAATATCTCGGTAAGTAGTCTCCATGTTCCTTTTCTCGATATGCATGAATTAGTGAACTGTTACGTGCGTCTTGTACGAGCATGTTTCGCTATTCTGTATATCTTCTTTTTTTTCTCCTTTTCCCATGTGTTTATGTTTTAGTCCCTTTCCCCTTTTCTTATTTATTCTTGAGTTCAGTATTTAGTTGGGTGTTGTATATCTTGGACATGGCGTTGGGCATACATGCATGTTTTGGGATCCCGTGTGTGTGTGTGCAGTGTGTAGTGTGTGCTTCAGCATCCTTGCATTTCATGCATTTTCGGGATGCTCATATGACTGCCATGATGTTCGTCTAGTCTCGTCTGTGCCTAGTGAAAGATCTTTTGGTCATTGCATATTACTACGGTATTGCTATGCACCTGGATCTTAGGACAAACCTGTACTGTCGCATCATATACTTCTTTCTATTCTGACCCAAGCAATGTCTTGATTGTACACCACTATCTACTGCACTCAAGACTTTTCATTTGTGTCCTTGAGTGAGATTGCGGTTGGTTACGCAAATCTTTTTCTCATGACCCTTTTCTCCCCTTTTCCTGCCTGTTCCCCTACTACTGAGATATATACCTTTAGCTATGTTTCCGTAAGGCTATTTTGTTTTGTTTCTGTTTAACGGTGTGTTTATGCACGATTTTCTCTGATATGTAGTTCGTTCTCGCCTCAATATGTATTCTTATTTCTTTCTTTCTTTACCTAACTCGGGAGCACCTTTTGGGACTGTAACGCCTACTTCGTTACAGTCCAGATTTTCACATGACTCACGTCAGCTCCTCTTTATCTTTTCTTTCCCAACGTCATTTTTTAAAATCACTACTCCCTTGCGGCAGTGGACGTATCTTGATGTGCTCCACTTAGTTTACGTCCATCCTAGCTTGTTATCGTTCCTCTCGCGTCGGATCTTTTGCCTATTTGAAATACATGTCGCCTCGACAATTTCCTTCTTATCCCTTGTTGTCTTTTGTGTCTTATAGTCTTGCTTTATTTCCGTTATCGGCTCGTGTTGGGCGAGATACTGTCCTATGTGGGGACTTGGTTGAACTTACTCTCTTAACGAGGGTACGTTCGTCCACGACCCTGGGGTGCCCAGCTCATCTTATTGAGTCCTGGCACGGTAGTCTCGCAAAACGATGGGCCCAGCACGAAACTTTTCTCTCTCTCTTCCACTGCCAGTTTTACATCCCTCTCAAGAAGATTGCTGCTATGCCTGGTGTCTCCTACACTCAGGTAAGTGTGAACCTAGTTCATCACTACGTTTAGGTTGGTGCAAAATGGTATTAGATCGGTGGTTCTGTGCCAAGTCTACCCTGCAAGTCTTAATTATTCCATTCCTTTCAGATACTGACCTTGTAGAGATACCGCATATATGTGATCTTTTGATCACCTTGTAAGAATGTGTATACTTTGGTTGTTCTTTTGATTTAGTGAGAGTCTCCATGTTGGATTTTTTTCTTCCCATCTCTTGACTTGACTATTCTAACTGGAAGATATATTATTTCTGTTGACAACTAGGCCATTATATATCATCGCCAATAAAAACAATTGTTGGATACCCCATTCCATTACTGCTGAAACACATAGTTTTAAGAATAAGGGAGTAACATTTCTCTACATCTTTATGACTGCCTTTCAAGGTAATGAAACTTTCCATTTATTTGTGTGTTGGCAGAGGCACTTACGTGTAATTGTACTTGTATTTGTGTATAAGTGTCTTTATTTCTTACTTCATGGATTGTAACGCAAACACAAGTATGAAACTGGAAACATGTATTACACCCAAGAAGGTTAGTTTGTTCCCTGTCAACACGTCTATGTCTTGTAATCCGCGTGAAATTGCTACGATGACGTAAAATAATGATTTATCGATGTTTGACCCTTTTAGTTGCAAGTACAATTCTCTATCTGCACGTAATTATTATAGTAATCACGATAACGTAGCCAGTATTGTCAGTAAGTGGTACGTGAAGTTTTCTGGTGAAAATGCTACCTCGAATTTTCTAATTTGTCAGGATTTAAGAATTATGCCAATGTCACCAGTTAACGCCGGGCAGTATTATCCACTGTTTACCCATACTCCTAACCGGTAATGCCCTTAACTGGCACCGTCTGGTAGAATTCCCGTTCTGCTCTTGGTCTGCATTTACTCGTTCAATTAGAGAGAGTGATTTTGACTTCTCGTTGAAAAGAGAGATTTATGCTCGTACTCAGGGTCCGAATGAAAGTGTGGATGATTATGTCACGGCTATTCGAATTTTAATGTCTCGCCTTCCCATTCCTTTAACTGGTCAAGAAACTATCGATATTATATAACGTAACCTACATCCAGAATATAAGTTGCTATATATAAGTTCTATGTACGTAGATCTTCTGTATTCGTTATTGATGATATCCTTAACTTGGGAAGGGAATTCGAAGGTAATAATCGCCTGTTTAAGGAGTATATTCCACCGCCTCCTCCCTCTGATTATTATAGTAATATAGCACTGAAGGATACGATTCTTTCAATCCAAGTGTTGTTTCGCCTACTGTCAATAAAGCTAGACATTGTCGCCTACCACAGCCGTTAATTACTCATTCCACTGTTAGTGGGCCTGTGAAGTTCAATCGCGCCATCTATCCGCTAGTCAACAGAACTCGACCCTCATCTGTTAATCCCCGTGGCTCATGATCTCGAGATTAACGGTCACGTTAAACTACAAGCTTGCTTGCTTCATCTGTTAATCATGTCCAATCCAATGTTGCAACAGATACCACACCTATTAATATACGTCCTCGTGATTCTGTTCGTACTGGTGAGCATGACCGTCCACACACATGTTGGAATTGTGGTAAAGAGCATCACTTCCGTATGTGCACAGACCGTCTGAAGGTTTTCTGTTACGGTTGTGGATTACGCGATGTAATTGGAACTGTGTGTTCACGATGCAACCCCGCCAGGAAAACTAATTAGGCTCGGTTCTAAGGATCCCAGTTCCGTAGCTTATGAGGATTTTCACGATTCTTGTTCTTTGTCTAACGAGAAGATTCCTCAACCAGGGGTCCATGTCTCTTTAAAACATTTTAAGGTGCCTGCATTATTAGATAGTGGTTCGAGCAAAAGCTTCATCCTTAAATCTGTCACTGACAACATTCAGGCTATATGTAAACGTCCCCGAGAGGCTGAAAAAAGATTTATCTTAGCTACTTCTTCACTAACACATATATCTGGTACTGTAATGTGTCACCTCAAGATACGTGATTTCTTGTGGATTTAAAGTTGTAGATAACCTTGCCACGCCTGCTCTCTTAGGTAATGATTTCCTATCTAAGACTGGCTTGAGGTTAGACTTTTCGGATGAAACGTATAGCTTCCTTTTTTACTCCAAGAAACGTTTCTCATTTGAAAAACCTGATTTGAGTGCATTTACTGTGTTACCTGTTTATTCTGTCAACCTGCCAAATCCTTTATTCACAGAAGAACGTGACACATTGAATGCTCTGGTAAAAGAATTTTCTGATGTGCTCACTGACCAGTTAGGTACTGTGCCCAACATATGACCCCCAATATAAGCTCGGATTGGCAACCCTGCGTAAATCACAGCCCAGAGCACTGCATGTTATCGCCGTGTGCGAGACGGCAAGGTTGGGCGACGTCACGAGTGCCTGAATACTATCTCCAGCAGAACGCGCTGTCTCTGACCACGTGCTAAGTCCTTGCATCCGGCAACTTGTTGCATCGAGGCAGAGAGACAGATGCTTTTGTGTGCGCGTACTGGACAGTACTCCGTCGTGCGAAACGTGAGTGTTTTAGCATTCGATTGTGATCGTGGAGGGCCGTGTGTGCTATGTCACCGTAGGTCTAAGTGTCGGCGTGTATCGGGTGTTATTTTATCGGAGTCCCGAGAGACCATATAATTACGAGGCACCGATGTGATACCGGGCGCGATTACTATATCAGACGGCCGAGTCGAAGTGTTTAAGTTAATACCGGTAGTGCAAACACTTGATAACCAAAGAACTAGCCCATCGCAACTAGCTGTAGACGTGAGCTACAATATAGAATATTGTGTGCAGTAAACATTCGAGAATAGACGAGGCCCTTATCATCGAAGAAGGACTTGTAGATGCAATTGATATTTCAATAATACACACGCAGTTTATGAACAGCTGTGAATGCTGTTCAATTACTGCTTACATAAAGCCGGTGTCTACATTGTTCGTGGAGCAGGAACTTATGATTTCCAGAATGGAACGAGGACATTTTATAACCTGTGCTGTTGAAGTGTCGATGAAGAAATTTGAAATGGAACTATTCGGTGAAAATATGTGGCACTAAGCTCATACGTGAGGGGACTGGACGGAGTGACATTTACATCAAGATGAGGCCATGATGTTGCCATGACATAACCACACCGTGGGAGTCGGAGGACGCAGCCACCATGAAACTGGAAGGTCTCAGTTTAGATTCCTGGAGGAGGCGAGGAAGAAGATGGAGGAAGATGGAATCCTGCCGGTTCTCGAATGGGAAGAAGATGTCCTGGATGAAGATGGAGCAGTGGGCATTCTAGGCTTGTACCATATTTTCTTATTTCTGCCAGTTGGTGAGCTGAAACATTACTTCAATTTGTAGTTGTGAGTGGTTTGAATACTCAGTAGTACTAGATGCCATGGAGTTGAATTAATTATTAATTATTTGCTGATTAGTTATTTTATTATTATTTTATTATTATTAATGGTCTATTAGGAAATTATATGAGGAAGTGATTCACATTGTAGAGATGTCACTCGTGGCAAGGAACAATCCACCATGCTTGGCTCCATGAACCAGTTAATATTTTCTTTTGGGAATTTTGGTAAATCCATCACTACTTCGAATAATAAGATTATTTTTTCTACGATGATAAGATTGGAAATACGACGTGGAAACTCAACTGAATTTATGATGGAATAAATGGAGGTGGTAGACCAGCTGTCGAGAGATTGGGTGGAATTCATGTTTTGAATTTTTTTTATTTTCACTGCAGCGTTGGTGAATCAAATCAAGTGAACTCAGAAGGATTATAACTTTAAATATTCCCATTTTTTCCGTCCACATTCATTGATATTGAGACGCTGATTATTAAAAGCGTGCTCGTCATTATGCCTAGACACTCATCCATTTGACATTGCTACAGGTCCTGCCTGCATTAGATAATTTATGCACACTAGTTATGTGATGAAAAGAAAAGTCATGATAATTAAAAGATAATAATGAGTTTATCTACACAAAAAGGAAGATTAGTTGGTGTAGTTGTTTATAATTAAAATAGGGGGAGAATTGAATGGAATGTAATAAAATAAATTTAGGGTGATAGTTCACATATTCTGTGAACGTCTTATGGCAATATTCTGAGAATTAATCATGATGAAACCCTTTGTAAAATATGTAATAATAATTAGTAGTGTAATATCATTCTAAATAAGCATGACTATGCAAAGTACATTCGGATGGTGGTGAATTAAGTATTCACGGATGTAAGTAGGCAATAATCGAATCACTATGTAATTGATGGAGTGAAATGCACTGCAAGCATACCATCGATTTTGGAAAGATGGGAATTTTTTAGTTGTGATATAATGATCAGCCATGACTTTGACTTTTGCAAAAATGTAGGATAATGGGTGCACGTTTGCTTGAAATAATTTGAGTAATGAGACTCTGAAATAACGTTGTACGATAAATAGAAATATTGATTGCAACTTTACTTGAGTGGTCAAGTAGGACCTATATTGCTACAGCAATTATTGTAATTAATAATTGGTGGATATAAGATTTTTTCCTCTCATTAGTTAGAACGGAGATCAATACTATTATTTTTAGGCAAGCTATTTATTTAACTTTCTTTCATTATAAGCTCAAGTGAGTGAATATATTACTAATCTAGGACACTACCTGATGGACAATTAGCGTGGTTAGTTGATACTGCTAGTCAAATGTGACGAAACCTAATCTTTTTTATTTTTTATTTAATTTTCTTCCAGTATCTCCTAATTTTGTTTATATCAAAGGATAGGACCAAGGAGATTCGTTGACCCTTTAAAACTTAATTATGTTTATTTGGACTCTAAATATTTTTCTTTTCCATCGGTACACATCAAGCTTTCATTTAGATCGAATCTCCGAGGCAAGATAGGCTTTTGGGGGGGGGGGTTTCTATATTTGTATTGGTCGATAAGCTGCCAATAAATGGATGCCTATCTTATCTTATTATTTGTGCTTATCTTCTGATTTCTGTTGTGCTATTGCTTTGATTTAGGTTTGGGAGTGGGTTGACTGAACCTGTTTACACCTATAGCCTGTTAACCACCCCTGAGACTACTTGGGTTCTCGTCTCCACCGGCATATTTTTTTTATATTCAACCCAGACCTCAATCATTTTTGTTCTTTATTATATACGAGGCACGTCCAGAAAGTAAGTTCCGTTTGGTAATAAAATTAAATTGTGTACTGATACAGAAAAATTATTTATTGCACAACATTCTACACCTCTTAAACTACTTTTTCACATAACTGCCGAACGTTTGCAGGCATTTGTCATAGCGTGGCACAAGTTTTTGTATACCTTCTTCTTAGAAGTTTGCCGCCTGTGTCTTCAACCAGTTGGAAACACCATTTTCCGAGGAGTCAAGATTTGTTTCGGCTTAACCTTTGCTGGGGATGAAGTGTGCCTCCATTCCATTGATTGCCGCTTACTTTCAGGGGTGTCGTAAAAAAACCAAGTTTCATCTCCTGTGACTATCTGTGTCAGAAATTCTTCGCCGCTTTCATTGTAACGGGTCAAAAACTGAAGTGCACTACCCATCCGTTTTGTTTTGTGTTGCTCCGTAAGAATCTTTGGTACCCAACGTCGGCAAAGTTTACGAAAGTTCAGTTTTTCGGTAACAATTTCATGAATTTGTGATCGTGAGATTTGGGGAAATTCCATAGCGTGAGCACTAATTGTAAATCTGCGGTTTTCCCGGATCTTGTCATCAATCGCGTGAACCAGTTCTTCTGTAACCGCTGCAGCGGAACGTACAACTGGTTGAAGATACAGGCGGCACACGCCTATGAAGAAGGTATACAAAAACTCGTGCCACGCTACGACAAATGCCTGCAACATTTCGGCAGTTATGTGGAAAAGTTGTTTAAGGGTAGTAGAATTTTGTGTAATAAATAATTATTCTGTATCTGTACACAATTTAATGTTATTACCAAACGGAACTTACTTTCTGGACGTACTTCGTATATGTCTTGTGTTATCGGCATGAATTGCGATGTTTTCGCCGTGTCATCCGATTCACTGCCGGTTAACGGGGGCAGTACCGAGAAGGAATATGGATGTCATATTGATCTAGTTGACACTACCCCTGTCAGGGCGCCTCCATTTCCATGTTCGCCGCCTAAATTGCTAGCCATGAAGAATTATTTCAATGATTTAGTATCCCGTGGGGTTGTCAAACCATCTGAGTCTGCCTATGGTTCTCCTGCATTTTTAATTTCTAAGAAAGATGGAGAATATCGTCTAGTGGTGGATTACAGGAAATTGAACAAGAAAGTCGTGTTCGATAACTTTCCTTTACCTACTTTGGAGAGTGCTTTCCAACATTTCCATGGAGCCACACGTTATTCTATTGTTGACCTCAACAGTGCGCACTTTCAAATCCCTTTAGATGAGGAAAGCCGTAAAGTAACGGCCTTTTCTACCCCCTTCGGTTTGTTCAAGTTTCAAAGGCTACCGGTGGGTATAGCCATTGGTGCCAAAGTTCTTAGTCTTGTGTTAGAAAAGTTATTTAGCGATTTGAAATGTTGCTGCTTATTTAATTATCTTGATGATTTGGTGGTATACAGCGTTTCAGTTGAAGAACACATTGAACATCTTCGTGAAGTCTTCACCCGTTTGAGAAAAGCTGGTCTCACCATCAATCCTGATAAAAGCTCTTTAAGGTGTACTCAAATTAAATTTTTAGGACACATATTGTCCGCTGAGGGAATCTCTGTAAATCCTGAACGTGTGAAATGTATTCAAGAACTTTCTGCTCCTACTAGTTTGAAGACTTTAGGGCGAGTGTTAAGCATGTTCGCATTTCATTCTCGCTTTATAAAAAAAACGAACATTGCCGCTCCATTAAATATGCTGAAAAGGAAGAACGTTAAGTTTGTTTGGGGACCTACACAAGAAGAAGCTTTTATCAAGTTGAAAGAGTGTTTGTCTACCGCTCCTGTTTTACACGCACCTGATTTTGATGCTGAATCTTTTTGCACTGCGACGCGAGCGATTTAGCTATTTCTAGTGATTTAAGTCAAAATGTTGATGGTAAGTTCGCCCCCATTGCTTATGCTAACAGAATGTTAAATGAACACTACAGACGTTATCCTATCTTTGAAAAAGAGAGTCTTGCTGTTGTGTTCCGTTGTGAACGTTTTCGTAGTTTCTTAGAGCATCGTCATTTCACAGTATACACAGATAATGAAGCTCTGAAGTGGAGCTTGTCTCATGTCAAGAAGCTAGGTAGAGTCAATGCATGGATCTTGAGATTATCTTCTTTCAATTTTGATATCGTACATGTGAAAGATAGCGAAAATATCGTCGCTGACTGTCTTTCTCGTATGTTCGAAGAATCTTCCCCCTCGCCTATTGTACTTCCTGCCATCTCTGACGAACCGCCGGAACCTGTTTGCCTCCTTCAACATAGTCCCTAAGCTTTCATTGATATCCGTAATTTGCAGCCAGAAAATCCTTATAGTGTAGAACTACGTGATCATACCGTAAAAAGAACCTAATTGCAGAACATTTTCCGTTCATAATGTTGTAATTGCTTTCACTCATCCAGGGTCTTCTAAATTTAGAATTCTCACTCCTGATTCTGTACGAAACATGCTCCTGAAGTATTATCACTCGTCTGTTTTTGGTGCACACGTTGGTATGCAACGCACTTTCCGTAAAATAGCTGGTGAATTTTACTGGCCTTCCATTAAGATTGATTCTTTTAACTTCGATAGAAAATGTTTGTTATACCAACGCTCCAAGCCTGCTCAAAACACTCGCGTTGGTCAGCATAATGCCGATATTTTTCCTCGTCCGGAAGAACGCCTTTTTATTGACTATTTCGGGCCTATGGTTAGATCCAAAGCCGGTAATCAAGCTATTCTTACTGTATTTGATGGATTCTCTAAGTTCATATAGCTTTTTCCTGTGAGAAATATTCTGAAACTACCATTATTTTCCTATCCAAATACCTATTTGGGGTGTTTGGACCTCCTAAGTACCTCGTGTCTGATAACGCTACTGTGTTTCGATCTAAAGCTTTCGAGAACATGCTCTTCAACTGGGGTATCCAACAGGTTTTCTTATCTCCATACCGTCTCCAAGGGAACCAAGTCGAGAGGTTCCACAAAAATCTGAAGGCCTGTCTTTCGGCGTTCCATAACGCTGATCATACCTTGTGGGACACGAATCTTCAATACTTCAATTTGGGCTTCAATACCTCCTTTCATTCTTCAATTCAAACCACTCCAGCGGAACTGTTCATTGGAAGAACGCTCGTAGACCCGCTCTTACCCAAGTGGAACATTGAATATTTATTCTAGCCATCACGCAATTCATCTGTTTCTGATAAGTGGGAGACTGCTGTTAAGCACTCAAAGAAGAGCGTTCACGCGTGGCAATCAGATTCAATAAAGGAAGAAAGAAGGTGGAGTTTCAAGTCAATGATAAAGTTTTGGTACGCCTCCATCCCGTGAGTGATGCGACTGCTCAGATTTCTGGAATATTATGTCTATTATGGTCTACCCCTCACACCATTCTACGATTCCACACTGTAGAACTACTCTGTGACGACTCGCAGAACGTATTATTTAGCCTTTTTGAGGGCTGAAACCGTGAGTCTAGGGGGTGTAGAGTGTTGAGGTGTAAGGGTTGATTATAGGGGGTGGCGTTTACAAATGTGTTACGGGGATCGGTTGCTAAAGTAAGAGGTAATACGAAATGAGCTTCTGGATGCTCGGGATGTCTGGACAATAAGGGGTTGGTGTTGCTCTTAATTAATTAAAGAGGAGCGGGCCGCCTGCCTGATTGCGAGTATGCTCTTACAGCGAGAGACGTGTGCTTACGGTCGCGGAGCGAAACAAGACTGCTGACTAAAGCAGCTTAGCCTCAAGTCGGAAAACAACGTAGTTGCTGAGCGCTTGTAAACATGCAAGTAAATAACACTGCTGGGGACGCAATTAGGTTAGGGTCTGAGTGTGAAGGTAAGCGTGCAATCAAATAAACTAAGAGACCAACGATGCTAGTATCTGCGTTGTTTAATTACTACTTGTGTTGTGAAGTCCTACGACTTCACAGAGCAGCTTTAGTGCTAGTTTCTAATGTATGACAATAACAATGTGTAATTAGGGTTGAGTGTAGGTGTTGTGTGTAAGGATGTAACTCGTGAGCACACTTACCGGAGAATGGCGTCCGTCGAGATAGTGACCGTCAAAACTTCGGCAGGACACAGATCAAAACGATTGGGATATGTGGTCTTTTATAGCTCCGGCTGCTGCAGATTTGCATTTCTGTGAATAGCTGACCCAGTTAGTTGTGACTGTCAGTATTGATGATGATGATGATGATGATGATAATTGTTGTTTTAAGGGGCCTAACATCTAGGTTATCGGACCCTGATGGTTTGGGTGATCGTGAGATGAAAATGAAATGTAAACTTAAAACTAAAACTAACTACTAACCTACATACTAGAAGAAGAAATGGAAAACTAAAGGAGAATAAGGCAAATAAAGGACAGGAGGAAAGAAAATGCCCTCAACCCTCGAAGAATGCGGATTGAGGGACTTGGAAGGAAGGACAACCATGAAAGGCAGATAGGAAATTGAAAGAGGAGAGGGTCCGTCCCCACAGGTAAGGGACAAAAGGGGGAAACCGGACCCAGCTCTGGAATCCCTCAGGGTTGCCAACTCCCGAACTCACCAGCCGTGAGCCCTTGAGGGTGTAGTATTATCTAGGGTGCAAAAAAGTGGTGGGGCTACATACACCCAGCCTCCTTGAGGGCATTGGGCAGTAGGCAGGAGATGACATGAAAAGAAAAAGAAGGCTGACCCCTCGCAGAAGGAGGGAATCAGAAAAGATGAGACAAGGGCCAATGAAGGCGGGAAAGGAAGAGACTCCCTAGGCCTCGGATACTCTTATACCGTTGGGGTCGGATGAGAACAAGAGTTGACCAAGTGAGGTCGACAGGAAAGAAGACAGAGAGGAAGCCCGCACAAGTAAGTGGAAGCAATGCCGGACTCAGCTGGGGCCCCGTGGTCGCCAACCCACGTCCCAATAGATGTGAGCCCCTGGGGTTGTGTCAGTATTAGGCCATGGTGTTGTAATAATAATGAATTGTGGCTGTCGAATCCTCCAGGGTTTGATGGTGTATTCTGTAGTGTTGGGAATAGGGCCTGAAGGGGTGTAGTGATAATGGACAGATAATGTAGGTTTCTTGGAGATGCAGCCCTATAAAATCCTTATGGGATCTTAGGGATGCAACAACTCCCATTTTGGGTTTAGTCGACGGCCTCGTCGATTGTACTCAGACGTAGGGGGTAGTTTTCTCCTTCTTTCTTGCCATCTTCTTTTCTTCTCTTCTCTCTTCTGTCCTCTGGTCCATGTTGGCGGTGACGGGGGAGTGTATGTGGAGTTGTGTAGCCTCGTGGTAGGCTAGTCGTAGGTGTGGGGTTGTATATGGGGTGTATGTGGTCGTAGCTTGGGAAGTGTCATTCGATGTAGTGTTTGGCGTCGTGTGCTCTGAGTTGGCAAGGGTAAATGTGTGGAACAGTATTCTACATGTATGTGGATCGTCTTGCATGAAGTTAATTACAAAAAATGACAATCATAGATCTTAAGTCAACATCATAAATCAAAAATAGAAATCGTAAATCATTAACCAGAAATCATACATCAAACAATCACAAATCGTAAATCACAATCATGAGTTAAAAATCGTAAATTATAAACCATAAATAAGAAACCATAAATCGTAAATCATTATATCATAGGTCATAGTCATTAAACATCATGAATCATAAGTGATATCCATTATGTCATAAATCATGGCGTTGCGCAGAGAGAAATAAAAACATCTTGGCATTAAAATACTATTGCCGTTTGATGAGAAAAATCTGCTCAATGCGTGTACAATGTAAAATGTAAAGTATAATAGTATGAAGGGTAAAGGAAAAAAACCTGGGGTGTAAATTAAGGGTATTATATAATGTTTTTATTGTGAGGGTGAAATAGGGCATTTTTACAAGAGTGTTCGTTAAGAAGAATGAAATGGAGAAGCATGTGTAAATGTATAAAGTGTACAATGTGATACATTCGTAAGTATAATGATAAAACAAGTTATACAAATTAATCAAATAAACAATGGCTATCGCAATAATAATGGTAACAATAATGTAATCATCATGACAATAATTCGCATAATAAAGATGGTGATGGCAATACTCACAATAATAACTTCTAGTAATAATAATAATAATAATAATAATAATAATAATAATAATAATAATAATAGTGGTGATATCGCCCTGGGTACCTTTGGTAAAAAATGAAATACAATTGTGTCGTGAAGACCTTTCCTGGCCAAATAATTATCCTTATGCCGGCTAACATTCATCGCTTAATGCATTATTCATCTTATCCTATACGGCCGTCCTTATAGTAGTTTACTGTACGTAGTCTATCCCCTGTGGGCGAATATAACTACCTTGGCAATGCAGATCAGCCCTTACATTGTTGGGTACGACCCTTATCGCCGTGTGGTACGCCTCATGGTAGGCGTTGTCTTTGACCCGTCCGCGGTGATAAGTACCCCACAGGTACTTATGACCTAGGTATGGATTTATTATCATAACCTGTTGAAGATTATTGTGTATTGTGCAAATGAAGGATGAGTGTAATTTGTGTTTTGGGAAGAGGGAGGCGTGTCCGTGTTTGGGCGTTGGGAAGTATATTTACAATAGTTGTATGTACATATTTTCGCCACCTGTGAAAGAATAGAGAGTGTTCATGTATTAATGTAACTGCCTGTCGTCTACTGATCTGAAAACAGAACGCATGATTATTATTATTACTATTATTATATGTATATATATGCCCTCTCCAGTCGTCATTGCTGCATGTAACTCATATGCTCTCTCTGGCACCTTTTACGCTATTTTTTTATCTATTACCAACTGCAGTCTTATATTACCTACTTATAGCTATGCCTCTTGTGTGCCTGTGTAAAAGTGTGAAATGTTATGGTGTAGTGTAGTGTAACACATGTGTTTTGTAGTGTGTAACAGGGGAAAAAGTGGTGCCTTGATGCATGGAGATTACCTGTTACCATGGTCTTTTTCTTGTCTGCTGCGTTGGAGCTCATATCTGGAATAAAATATACAATTCTTAGTATGAACACTCTGCCCATATATGCGCTCGTTGTATTCGTCGCGCAGCGCTTGTTCGTGGGTCGGTCAGCCCTGGTGGCTGCCGTGATGGAGACGTCTCTTCGGGCGCCTTGTCTACTATACCATGTACGTGTAAATTTGTAATTTAAAGTGTAATGGCACTCCTATGGCCATATGATTTGTTGGACATGTCCTCCCTACATGTGGCATACCCTCCGTATTCGCTTGACTTAATCTCCCTATTATCTGATATAATATCTTCGTTATCTACTCGACATGTCTTCCCCTGGGGTTGTGCAATTATGATCATGTAGGCCATTTCGCTTGTTTATCGTCTATTTATCGCCTTTAATTCGCTTTTAAATCGCTTTCTTCGGACTTACAATGCCTGTTCGCCATTTATTATTTATTATCATCATTATTATGGGCCTATTAATCCTCACGAGCCGCTGCTCGACATTTAATTCTCACAGCACGCTGCAGCCGACATTTAATTCTCACGGCACGTTGCAGCCGACATTTAAATAGGCTATTTCATATTCATATCATTATACATTATATTCATATCATTATTTATATCATCGCGGAAAATTAATCGCAGAAAAATTCATTTATTATATTTCAATCTTCTTTCTTCTTTTCTTCACATATTCGCATATAGTTCTTATCTCCCGCGCAATGTGTGCTCTTTACTTAACCTTAGTGACTAACCAGCTTAAGAACTAATGGGTCAATGTCAGGCGTCCTGAACCTTCCACGATGCCAGCTGGTCAATAATGACGTCATAACTCTGCGAGGTGGGTGTTCTGGCCTTGGCAGAGTTAACGTCGCGTCGGAAACTGTGTTGGCTAGGCACCTATCCGAAACTAGGTTTAGCTCTGACTTGTCTGGTTTCGTATCAGTAATGTCTTATCCTATTCTCACAATGTGAGGTTCTGTTTGAACAATCCCTGATTCTGTGTAACAATGTATGATTCCGTTCTTAATAATGCGTGATTCCTTTCTTAACAATGTCTGATTCTAGTCTAACAATCTCTCATTCTGTTCTGACAATCTCTGACTCTTGTTCTAACCGTGGTCTTTCCTGCGTCGTCCTTAATCCATCTCCCTAGGACATATTAGCCAGGTAAAGTGCACTCACGAGGGTAGTTGGTTTTGTGTAGGGTTTAGTGTAGGTTTTTAGGGATGAAAGCACGGCGTGCATCATTGAGCTTGGCTATCAGACTCTAGCTTATCCAGTGGCGTCTCATTGTTCACGTTTTAGTTGGTAAAAATGTGAGGAGTGGGAAGCTTCACATGTTAAGAGGTTTTGTGGACATGTTATCAATTTGTTAATACCAGGTCATGGTCTGGGATGGCCAGTGATGTATTAGGTGTTGAGGTCTTATCCGGGATGCGGGATGTAATTAGTAATTTGTGTTAGTGGGTTATCTAAGTAAGTTAGAGTGGTTTGGGATTAGGGTCACAGCTCGGTTGTTAGTTGCCGAAGTGATCTTGAAAGGTTAATTATTAAATATATGTCATACGGGTGAGGATACGTGCATAGCGGGTTCATAATTGGTTAGTGGGTGAATGATCATGCTCTCCTGATAGCATTTTATTTCCAATGTGCCCTTCTGCGGCACTAGCCTTCAAAGATAAAGCATGGTGCGCGCTTGTGCCGGCGTTGGTCCGCCACTCGCTTTCTATTTAATGGGGTAAAGTGTATGGGAATTGTCTTGTATTGTCCTTGTTTAAAGATGGCGGATGTCGCCTTGTATCTTATCATGCAGTGCTGATTGTGATAGTTTCATAGGCTTTCTTAATTAATTGTATGCACTGGTATCTTGACCATAGTGGTCATATTAACGACAATATCGATAATTTGTATGCTAGATCAAGCTTTTGTTAATTATTGATACCTGACCCTATGCCTATCTGAAATTCCCTTTATAATTTGCATTCTTGCTATTTAGTAACCTGACCGTATATTATATTATTATTATCCATCCAAGTATTACTAAGCATGCTATTTTATTTCTCGTCGGGAGTATCTGTTTATCTATATATTTCTCCCCATTCGCATTGTGCGTTTTATCGACTGGCACTTTATCTCATTCATATAATGCCGCTCGGCTATTAAAGCTTGTCTGCCTAACTTCAACGTTTAAGTTGTTAACTGTATACTGCTGCGATTTGTCTTTCGCTCTACGGTAATCTCTAACTAATTCAAATTTTAAGTAATTAAATATACTCTATCAAGACTTTATGTGCTAATCTATTTAGCATTGATTCAGCCTCAGGTTTGTATTAAATATCATTATTTGTAGCGATCTTCGATCACTAATATGGTCAATGTATTGATTATAGGGGTGGTGTATTCCTTGGAATACACGTTCAGTCAGAGTTAGCTGTTGCTGCTCTTAGTTTAGTCTATTTTATTTATTTCCTTCTTCGCAGACACCAACAGTGATCTTTTTCATTTTCTCCTTGTGCACAGGTTTATTTGGTCTTTGGGTCTGTTCTAGATTTGTAACTTCCATGGAGAACCTAGCGACATCTAGCAGCTAACTGCCAAAGTGCCTCAATATCTCTAAGCTCAAGAGGACTTCATCACCAATCCACGAGGCGTCGTCGCTGTCGCCAGCTAACATCTTCATGAAGAAAATTTATATTTATGAAGAATCATTTATTTTGTCATGTTGTATATTATGATATTATACTCTCTTGTCTCTTACCCCCTCTTCCTTGCTTCCCCTTCCCTTTCCCCTTGGCTACCTACCTCTGTCGTGTGCGGAATCGCTCGCTCTCTCTTCCCCTAGTTCGGTCGTCGAGTGTACAGTGCAAGCCCTCTCAGGGCCAGTCTCCTGTCCTTATGAGTCATTTTTAAACCAGACGCCATGTCTGTATTTTAAGTCAACGGTCACAAAGAACCATCGCCTGCTCTACACGAAAAAGCTAAGTACAAAACTTCAATGTTTTTAAACGCATTTTAATGGTGTTCAGAAGGGCTAAATGCTTTTAATACAATTTTATAGACAGTGTGGGGAATTGCTAACTATTGTGCAATAACCGTCTTCGTGGGATTTTCCTTGTCATGCCTTAGCTATCTAAGCTGGCTATTTGACATGCAATCCAGTACTTCTTGTACGAAATAAATGGGAATACCTTCCCACTACGAGGGATTTAATTCAAATTAACCGCTGTCTATAAACTTAGCTTTTTCCACCGTGGGAACTATCTTGCCCTATTTAACTGTCATCATGGTTCTGGAACTTTCCATATGAACCAATCTTTCTACCAGTCAAGCAATCTAGTAGTTTCCACTCCAAATAAGGGAATACTTTTCCTCACCGAGGAATTCATGTTACATTAACTGCTGGTCAACACCTAATTTGCTTTCCACCGTGGGAACTTAACCTCATCATTCGACTGCAAACCATAAACTTTCCAACGCAAAAAACTGGTTCAAGCTCAAATTAAGCGAAGTGTTCTACATGACTGCAATAACTTTCTTTTGTTCTACGAACTCACATACATTGTAACAGTGAACATTTACAACTTATCAGCAAACTACCAGTGCTTCGAATCCGCGTATGCTAATCTCAACCGCGCCGTGTACGTGAGAGCAATAAATCTGGCCAGGACTTTAGCCTAAAGTTCCTATTTTCCTTTTCCCGAATACCTTTTACTAACCCAATTTAGTTGAAGATCTACATTTAGCTAAATTACAAAGAGGCCTCGCTTGAAATCAGGCGCCCTCCAAAATTTGTTCAATTTCTCATATAGTAATTCAGCTTAAATTGTGGCTAGTCCACATTTTAATATTTATTGTCTTTCCCTTCTAAAATTATGCAATTGTAATTTTTCTAATTATAAAGGAGTTAGCTAATTGTGTAATCCAGGCTTCGTTAATGCGACCTGTGCATTTTTTGTATATTACCTCTAGTAATTTCTGTTTAAAATTAACGGTGATTTCCGCTTGTAATTTGTTCTTCTTTTTCGGTTACAATCAGGAATACAATATATTTGTCCATAGCCCTTTTGATTGCCACAAAGGCATTCTAAAGGTGCTTAGATCGTACCTAATTAAACTTTCAAAGTTAAAATTGCTTTACAATTATCGTTACAAACTTCAAATTTCTTATTCGTAAGCACACTTTTTAAAATCTTTGTAAGATTTTAGTGCTTTATCAGGTTCGAAACTTGTACTCCATTTAATATTGTTTATAAATTGTAAACCTCTTATTATTAGATCTGAGCCCTTGGTATTTTATAACCAATTGTTATTCTTAACTAAAATTAAATCCCAACCTAAGTATTGTTAATCAGTTCAAAAATGTATAGTTTGTTAAATAAATCAATTGTTTTCCTTTTTGCTTTATCATTCTCGCTAGAATCACGATTAGGCAGGACCTTCTCTTCCCTGATTCTTCATCTAAGCTTAAGCTCTCTTTACGAAAAAGGATAGTCTCTAAAACAATAAAGTCTTTACTACTTGTTGCATTTAAACTAAAATTCAAAATTCAAGTAACAACATTTTCAAAGTTTCGCTTGGTTGTCATAGCCAATTCAAGCCAACCATTGAGGCAAGTATAGCTAGCCCCGCAAGCTTCCTACTTGTAGAGATCGTCTCTCTGACTTATGGTTTGTTTTCAAAATTTAAGTTTTGTTTGAGTTAGGTTTGAGGTCTTCCTCTGTTCTAAACTTTTAATCGGCATCCTGCTGGGTAAAAGCTTAGTTTTCCTTAAGTTCAACAATTGGTATTCGTATAAGATTTTCACAAAAACAATAACAACATAGCTAAAATCATAAAAAATGCTTTGTCTCTTCACTCTCTGGGAGCATTCAGTCGGTTTGCCAGAGATCCAACAGTGCCCAGAAATAAAATTATTACTCCAAATTTAAATCTTTCCAGCATTCTTAAATGCATAATAAAATCTAACTCTTCTGAAGGGAAATTTATTACATCCTTTCCTTTAGCTTACTTTGTCTTGCCAGAGTATACCACCCGTCCCCATGGTACTGGAATACCGGCTCGGGAGGGATAGAGTGCTTGCAGGCAACCTCTATTCAGGCTGCACTCTCTGCTTGCCTTGTACAAGTCCCCACTAAAGTTAGGTTCCTCCTAGGTTTAGCACAGCGAAATTTCCTTTTATATACACATTTACTTAAACCTTAGTGTTGGATTCCCCCCGCCGGTACTGCCACCTTGAAGAAGGCAATTTGTTATTGCCGGGTGTTTTAGGGGCTTGCGAGCTCAAATGATCTTCAGAGCTATGCCAGCGGAAGCTTAAGCTCCTGGTAGGGTCACCCAAGCTGGACAGGTCTAAAGTGATGAGCCAGACTAAGAGCGGTACCCTGGTCCTCCAGGTTGGGGGTTGGGCGTGGGGCTAACAACCCCACACTGTAAAACCTCAAAAGTTACGAAACTCTCAACGAAGTCTCGGAATTTGGACGGAATTAACGATGATGAACCTGGAAAATGTTTAAGGACAAGGAAAAAGTATATGACTTTGACAATGGCAATATGGAACGTATGAACGATGTTGCAGATAGGAAAAACGGCAGAAGTAGCTGAGGAAGTTTTGAAGTATGGAATGGATATAGTAGCGCTACAGGAAGTGAGATGGAGGGGAAACGGTAGGATTGACAATAAGGACTATACAATGTTATACAGTGGTCCTGAAGTAAGAACTGGTCAGTGTGGAACAGGCTTTATCATTAGTTCAAAGATGAAAAGAAGTTTTCTTGGATTTGAGTCTCTAGGAGATAGAATGTGTAAAATGAGACTAAAGGGACGATTCAGAAATCTGACACTTATATCAGCCTATGCACCTACAAAGACGATAGTGAAGAGAAGAAAAATGCATTCTATGACCAGTTGTAAAAGGAATGTAGTATGATACCAAAATATGATGCAATAATTCTTCTTGGGGACTTCAATGCCAAAATAGGTAGAGAGGACTTCTTGCAGTATGTAGCAGGGAAACATTCTTTACATACTAATACTAGTGAAAATGGGAAGCTTCTATGCCGATTTGCAGAAAGTAATAGAATGGTAATCAAAAGTACTTGTTTTAAACATAAGGACATACACAAAAGAACCTGGAAAATGCCAGGCACTGGAGTGGTAAACCAAATTGACCATGTCTTGATTTCAAGAAGACATGCATCTTCAATGATTGACGTCAGATCTGTGATTCAGATCATTTTTTGGTGAAAGCTCTGTTCAGAGAACGAATTGCGAATGTATAATGTGACAGAGGAATTAAGAGGATACAGTGGGACGTGGAAAAGTTTCAGCAAACACAAATTGTTAAACAATATGAGGACACACTGAACAAGAAGTTGGAAGAGAGATTAAAGAATATGAATGAGGATGACACTGTAGAGAGGAGATGGGCTGGAATAAAGAAAGCATTGGAAGAGACTGTGAAAGAAACTATTGGGGAGAAGAAGAGGATCAGGAATGAAGAATGGTTTGATGATGAATGTAGGAAATATATAGAGCAGAAGAATGCAGGCAGATTGATTATGATTCAAGAGAGACAAGATGGAATTGTGAAAGATATAAAGAAAGTAGAAGAACAGCAAATAGAGTTCTGAAAAGGAAGAAGAGAATGTATCTAAGAAAACAAATGGAAAGAATTGAAGAATTGAACAGCCAGAATGAAAGTAAGAAATTGAACAAGCAACGAAACGAATGGCAAAGGAATTTCAACATGATGATGATGATGATAATTGTTGTTTTAAGGGGCCTAACATCGAGGTTATCGGTCCCTGACGAAATGAAATGGCGTGAAATGAAAGGATGAAGATAAAAAAACAGCTCACTGCTATGGATGAAACGAAAATGGTTTAGATAAAAAAGACAGTGAGCCCCAAAAATTATGTCTTATGTAGCAGGAAGAATACTTACAAAGAGGAACTCAGATTGAAACTACTCACCAAATGGAGAGCGGTAATACCTGCATACATAAGGGAATTTCGAACGAAAATACTCACAAAAGGAATAGATTGAAAAATACGCACAAAATGTAGGTTAAGTCCAAAATACGTACAAAATGCAACGTACAGTCGAAATACTTACAAAATGCAAATGAAATCAAAATACTTACGAAATGCTAATGGGATTGAAAATACGCACAAAATGTAATGTAGATTCAAAATACCCACAAAATGCAATTGAGAATTAACTACTTGAACAAAGCGGGGTAGGTTGAAAACACAAAATGCAATTGAAATTGCTTACAAAAGGTATGGTAGATCCAAACTTCTCATTTGGATGGACAATACTTACAAAATGCAATTTAGATTGAAAATAATTACAAAATGTAATTTAGATTCAAAATACCCACAAAATTGCAATTGAGACTTAACTACTTGAACAAAGCGGGGTAGGTTGAAAATACAAAATGCAATTGAAATTCAAAATACTCACAAGAAGGCCCCCCTATATTGAAGGACTTACTAAAAAGCAATTTTGATTGGCAATCCTTACAAAATGCAAGTGAGGTTGAAAAACACTCACAAAATGCAATTTAGATCGAAAAAACTTACAAAATGCAACGTAGATCAGAATACCTACAAAAAGGTGCGGGAAACTTAAAGAGAAAAGGAATTATGAGGAAAGGCGGAGAGGAGAGGAGAGGAGAGGGTCCGCCCCAAAGGTAAGGGACAAAATGGGAAAAACGGACCCAGCTCAGGAATCCCTCGGGGTCGCCAACTCCCGAACTCACCAGCCGTGAGCCCCTGAGGGTGTAGCATTATCTACGGTGCATCAGAAGTGGTGGGGCTACAGACACCCTGCCTCCTTAAGGGCCTTAAGCACAAGGCAGGAGGTAAAAGGAAAAGAAAAAGAAGGCTGACCCCTCACACAAGGAGGGTATCAGGAAAGATGAGACAAGGGCCAATTAAGGCGGGAAAGTGAAAGACTCCCTAGGCCTCGGATAACCTAATACCGTCGGGGTCGGAAGAGAACAAGAGTTGACCAAGGGAGGTCGACAGGAAAGAAGACGGCGAGGAGCCCGGCACAAGTAAGTGGAAGCAATGCCGGGCAACCCACGTCCCACTAGATGTGAGCCCCTGGGGCGGGGGGGGAGGTAATAAAGAATGGAGGACAAGGGATATCTAGGAAACTACATGAACTGATTGGGGAGATATGGGAAAGAGAGATAATGCCTCAGGATTGGAAGGTTGGCCTTATCTGTCCCATCTTCAAGAAAGTTTTGAAAGGAAAGTGTTAAGAAGGATATATGGCCCGGTAAAGGAGGATGAAGGGTGGCGAATCAGGACAAACAAAGAAATTGAAGAGATAATCAAAGGTGAAGATATTGTGAAATTTATTAAGTCCCGACGTCCGGATTGGCTTGGTCATGTAGAGAGGATGAATGAAGAAAGAACACCAAGGAAGATATTACATGGAACTATGGAAGGGAAGAGGAGTCGTGAGAAAAGAAAAAGAAGGCTGACCCCTCACAGAAGGAGGGTATCAGGAAAGATGAGACAAAGGCCAATTAAGGCGGGAAAGTGAAAGACTCCCTAGGCCTCGGATAACCTAATACCTTTGGGGTCGGAAGAGAACAAGAGTTGACCAAGTGAGGTCGACAGGAAAGAAGAAAGAGAGGAGCCCTGTACAAGTAAGTGGAAGCAATGCCGGACTCAGCTGGGGCCCCGTGGTCGCCAACCCACAACCCACTAGATGTGAGCCCCTGGGGGGAACACCGTTCGAAGAGCGGGTACTTCTGCTACTATAATATAAGAGATTCGTCACTTTTGGTTCTAAAATTTCCGAGCGAGAGCACCGCCTGAGGCTATGTAATGTTCCAGCAAGTTTGGCAACATAAAAAGCCATATGATTGTAGCTTTTATTACACGTAATTGACCAGTATGATCTGCGATGAGTTACTGATTATTGCTAAAAATAACACAAACATAACTGCGCCTTTCGCTAGCCGCAGAAATATACGTCCAGACAGAAAAATAATACGTTTTGATATTTATCAATGTTGGCAATACATTTGTCACGAAGGACATAATTATGCCGTTCTAGACCTTAATTCACATTTAGGCTAATTAAACATTGCTCTCCTATTCTACAGAATTGTTGGGATGTTAGATGAATGTAAAAAAAAGACCTGTCCAAATGCACATAATATATTGCCATAACCTCACTTTTCGTCTATCATACCAGCTGCCCTCCCACCCCGTCACCATAAACCACAAATTCCATTGGGTAAGAAAACAAACAAGAGATGAAATGCACACATGTTTTCATTTTTTATTATTATTTTTAAACACAATGAACAAAACCTTTATTCGAGAGTAGTCCATGCTGCCCACTAGTTTTACACATGGTCAACACCAGGTCGAGGATAATTCACACAAAAAATAAAGGAAATATTCCAATAACAGTGTACAGCACATTAATGCATTCCTGTTTTATAGCATCACTTTTTCAAACATACTGGTAAGTTAGTTCACATTGCATTTATTTTGTTATTTTGTCGCGCAAATTTCAGCGTTGGCTGTAACTCGTTTCCGAGTATAGACCTAATGTTCTTCCTAATGGCCCTTTCCATCAAATCTACGTACACAAAATATAGAACACACAATTTTGAAATATAATTTCAGTGTCATTCTTAAGACAAATAGAAGACTTATTGGCGTACATGTGGATTGCATATTGTATTAAGGCACCTGTTCTAGATTGCAACACGATACTCGGTACACCTTTCCATTTCATTATAATTCTCACATCCTTGTGCTTGGCATTTCTTCCTCCCTTTGCTGTGGCATGATTGATTCTCCATTCAATTCAAATTAAATAATCAAAATACCGGCGAACAAAATAACCAACACGAGGAAAATGAATCAAAACAGACCAAATGCGGAACCATAGTACGGTACTCAAATTAATTCTTCATTTGTTGGCAGAATATCTGGTAGAGCTTTACCGCGACCCACGCGCTCCCTATGATCTGTCATCCCCCTGGTTCAAACTAAACGTTTTGAGGTTCTCGAACGACTTGGTCCATGTCAGCTGCTTTAGAAATAAAGTTTCAATTTCGTACAAAGGAACTGTTATATCTACGAATACGGCGCCGTAACTATAAGAACATAAAACGGGTCCGGTAAGTTCATGCACAACATTTCACAACCCTTATCATTAGGCCTATATTGGAGGTATATTTAATACGAATTACGATAATATATACGTATTACCAACCGTAAGTCGTTGACACTTCTAAACATTCTGGCACAAGACAACGAGCCTCCATTCGTTTCTCGCCCACAAGGCCACATGCGCACTCTGTGAGACACTTCAGGAACCTCAAAGCCACGCCACAAGTAGAGTCGTCCATTATTTGAGCATTTGGCCAACTGGATGAGGTAGGCAAGACCAAGACGACATGGAGAAGGCAGTGAATTCGAAACGGAGACGTTGATGTGTGCTGTTTTTTTGTCAAATTGGTCCCTCTTCAAGACGTATTTGAATAAAAAATACTAGTCTGGATGTGAGTATTGTGACCCAATGTAAACTTTGAGCACTGGTCTCTGTATAGTGTCATTTATTAGGAGTGAAATCCATTATTTTCTGTTTTGCGTGTGGAAGACATGCAACAAACGGTTGAACATCGTAATTTAGCGAGGCTCCAAAGCCTTTCACACTCAAAGTAATGGCTTCTTACCAAGGAAGTCAGACCGTACCTAACCTTACCGACAGTTCTACCCACAATGTACCCAAGATATCCCAGAAAAGTTATGCTTCTGCAATACAGTTAACACCGAATAAAGAACAGGCTATTATTATTGACGCACACGATGGAATTCCAATAAAAGATTACGTCCTTGCTGTGGGAAAATTAACAGATCCAGCTAACATACGATATATATCCCGCATTTCGAACTTAAGAATATGCATATTCCTATCAAACAAAAACACTGTTCAGGAACTGTCACTTAATCACCCTGTAATCCGAATCAATAATATTGATCTCACCCTCAGACCGTTAATCGTTGCAAATAAGAGAGTGATATTATCCAACGTATGTCCTATATTACCCAACATAGTTATTGAAGAACACTTACAGCAACTGGGCATTAAACCAATGTCGCCTATATCCAGCCTAAAGGCAGGAATTAATATTCCGGGATTCACACATATTCTCAGCTCCCGCCGGCAACTATATATTAAACCTGATGATTTCAATAAGATGCCAAATGCATTACAGATATGCTTTGAAGGAACTAATTATTGGATATACACTTCATCAGATGTTCCCACCTGTTTTACTTGTAAAGAAGAAGGTCACCTGACTCGAGTTTGTCCCCTACTACCCAAGACTCTAGAAGAAAACAATCCGACACCTAATCATCTTCCAATTTCCTCCAAGGAGGACATCTCCATTCCAATAAGTGCAACAACGGACTCTCATCAAACTATGGTCCCTCAGCAAACTATGGTCCCTCAACAAACTATGGTCCCTCAGCAAACTACTGACCCACAACAACTTCTTGAAGATTCTAATGACACACCTTCTCCCTCTAAAAATCCCCATCAACAGAATGTGTCCTGGAACTCGAACGATTCAATCCCAAACTATGAAGCAAATAAAGAATCACTCCTAATTAAACCCCACGGGATAAAACGACCCATACCTTCAAGCGACTCCTCAAATTACACTTCCAAGGCTGATAATTCCTTCTTAGACAATTCTTCTATCTCGGGAGATGATAAAACGGATGATGAATTTCCTGCTCTAGGACAACAACAAAAAACAAGGTATTAAACAGCCTACGAAGAAACTAATGATATCGAATCCTCTCGACCTTGAAGAACAACTTCTTCCTGTCAAGAAAGTAATAGAAGCTAATCCCTCAAACTTTAGTCTTAACTTCATTCAACTCAAAAGTTTGTTTGAGAATACTAAAGGAACATCTGCAACAAATATCTTACATATTGCATTATCCTACACTTCCCATGTTGAAGACCTCATCGAGACCCTCCGTAAACTATACCCATATTATCAAGATAAAAACATTAAAAACCAGAGCACCAGGCTTGTAAAGAAACTACTCACTGTCATTAATGAAGAAAGTAATACCCCAGATCAGACACTCCCAGTAACCGATATAGATCATAACTACGGTAGTCAACACATCTCTTATAAACCATCATGGATTCGTGGATACTGCAGAGGAATATTAATGGATATTACCCTCAATACGAATATCTACAACAACTCATAAATGAACACCAACCTGAAATAATTTGTTTACAAGAAACTAATTTTCGTGATAACTATGTGGCTAATATGAGACATTTCACAGCATACCACAAAAATCGCAATAATCCTATTCATGCAAGTGGAGGGGTTGCTACTTACATTCACGAAAATATTCCCCAAAGAGAAATACCACTGGAAACAAATTTGGAAGCAGTAGCAGTGAGAGGCTTTCTAACATTTTCCCTATGTATCAGTAATGTTTATTTGCCCAGTAGCCAGAACATGGACCTAAATGAATTAGTGGATCTGACAAATCAACTTCCTAAACCATTCCTCCTCTTAGGGGATTTTAACTCCCATAACACCCTTTGGAATTGTCTTTCTACTAACAAAAGAGGAAGAATAATTGAATCACTACTAGATTCTGAAAATTTGATCCTAATAGACTCGAATGGCCCTACACATTATGATATTCAGCATGGAACTTTTAGCACCATAGATCTGTGTCTGAGCACTCCAGATGAAGCAACAATATATACGTCGCTAGCGAGTAAAACCCTATTTGGAAGTGATCATTTTCCAGTCATAATAAGCGGAAACAACAAGCCCCACCCACAAGTCTATTCAAATAAATGGAATACCAAACTTGCCAATTGGCAGGAATACAAAGAAAATATCAAGGCAGAGTTATACAGATTACCTCCACCTACCCTCTTCAAAAATTACAACATTAACTATATCGTAAGAGAATTTACTGACACCATAATTAAAGCCGCAGACAATACTGTTCCAAGGACTAACGGTGTGACTTACAGAAAATCAGTTCCCTGGTGGAATGACTCCTGTAAGGATGCAATTGGGGAAAAAAACAAAGCTTTCTACAAATATAAACGCCACCCCACTCTACAGAACAAGTTAATGTTCCAAGAAAATCGCGCCACAGCTCGAAAAGTCATAAAAGAGAGTAAACGAGCTTCATGGTTAACATATGTATCATCCCTTTCTCACCAGACCCCACAAAACACAATTTGGGAATACCTGCGTAAAATAAGAGGGCTTAAAAAACCCTCACGTATCATAGCTCTCAATAAAACACCTGGATCAGTTTCAAATACACATCATGACATTGCAAATACATTAGAAGAAAACTTTTGCAAAAATTTCAAGTGATTCCAATTATGAACAAGAATTTCTATCCTCTCGTGATGATTGTCTTGATCTACAATCGGACATCTATTTAAATACTGACCAATGCTACAACGATAAACTCAATATTACTGAAGTACTACTTAAAATCAAAAGCTGCCGAAGTGCAAGCCCAGGTCCAGATGATATTATACATGACTTCTTGAAAGAACTTCCTCCTGAAGGCATAGTATACCTCACTGAAATATTTAATTTCATTTGGTCTCAGAAAGTCTTTCCAGCTGCTTGCAGAAAAGCTATAGTAATTCCAATACCCAAGCCCGGATGTGATCACATGTTACCAGACAACTATCGACCAATAGCTCTAACTTGCACTATGTGCAAGATAATGGAAAAAGTAATAAATAAAAGACTAAAATGGGTTCTAGAACAGCAGAAGTTCTTCACCGCAGAACAGTGTGGCTTCCGACAGTTCCACTCAACAGCTGACACCTTAGTAGTTTTAGAGTCGGAAATCCTAGATGCCTTTCACAACGGTCAGCACCTCCTTACAGTCTGCCTAGATATTCATAAAGCGTATGATATGGTGTGGAAAACTCACGTTATCAAAACTCTACTGCAACATAATATTAAGGGAAATATGATCAGTTTTATCTATAACTTCCTTCAAGACCGACGCATTCAAGTTCGAGCCAATGGTGTCCTATCTCAAGAAGTCAATTTAGAAAATGGTGTCCCACAGGGCTCAGTTCTGAGTGTAACACTATTCTTAGTAGCTATAAATGGCATCACTTCATGTATTAAACCTCCGGTAAAGGCCTGTCTCTTTGCTGATGACATGACTATTTTCTGCAGAGGTCGCAACCTGTCAACCACCCAAGAAATCATGCAAAGCTCTCTTGAAGATGTTGGCAAATGGGGAAATCACACAGGCTTCACATTTTCTTCAACCAAGACCAAATGCATTTTATTTTCCAAACAAAAGAAAGGAAATAACTGTCCAGAACTGTATCTCAAGGGGAATAAAATTGAAGTTGTAACTGAAATAAGAATACTAGGAATGACATTTGACAGAAAATTAACATGGAACTCCCATCTAAAAGGAGTGAAAGAGGATTGCCTACATCGTGTTAATGTGCTCAAAGCATTGGCGGCTAATAACTGGGGAGCAGATCTTCATGTATTAATGTGCACCTACAAATCCATAATTCGCACCAAGTTGGATTATGGTTCTATCATATATAACTCAGCCACAGCATCCTCACTGAAAATCCTTGACCCGATCCAAAACACATCTCTCAGGATTGTCTTGGGAGCATTCAAAACTAGCCCGATTTCCAGTTTATTAATGGAAGCTAATGAACCCACGATCAGGACTCGCAGAAAACAACTGACTATCAAGTACGCAGTAAAGATAGCAGCTTCTCCGCACTCCTGAGCACATGCTTATATTTTCCACGCAATTCGCCTCAACGCTATCCCCTGCAACAAAAGAGACATATACCCTTCCACATTAGGCTCTTACAATACTTACATGAAATTAATTCTACAGTTGCTCCGATTGCACCAAGAACTAAAAGAGACACCACATTCCCTCGATGGAAAGAAGAACCACCACCTATAATATTAGATTTAAGCGAATTCAATAAAGAAACAACCGACAGTACCGTATTTAAAAGAATGCTATCTGAGAAGTGCGCAAGTTTGCCCCGACACACTCCTATATATACTGATGGCTCAAAGACTGAATACGGTAGTGGCTGTGCTGTTGTCTATCCTGATCACACTATAAGGTATGCTCTACCAGCTACATGCTCCATATTCACATGTGAACTGTATGCCATCTTAAAAGCTATGGAATACATAAAGAGTTCCCCCGAAAAGGATTTTTCTTTAATCCTCTGTGACTCTTTATCAACAGTAAAACTTATTCAAAATACATCATCCCCAAACACATTAGTTCAAGACATACTGCAGACCTACAATACTGTGAAAAATAATGGACAGCAAGTTACCATAATATGGATTCCCTCCCATAAAGGAATAAAGGGCAATGAACAAGCTGACATAGCAGCTAAAGAAGCAACTCGTCTACCTCTACACGATCCAAACGTTCTAACTCCCTACTAAATACATCATCCCCAAACACATTAGTTCAAGACATACTGCAGACCTACAATACTGTGAAAAATAATGGACAGCAAGTTACCATAATATGGATTCCCTCCCATAAAGGAATAAAGGGCAATGAACAAGCTGACATAGCAGCTAAAGAAGCAACTCGTCTACCTCTACACGATCCAAACGTTCTAACTCCCTACTCAGATGTTGCCTCTTTTCTTACTACAAAGATCCGTAAAGAATGGTTAACCGAATGGACACGCACACAACCCACAAGGCTTCATGATGTCAGACGAGGATCTACAGATAAATTTGATGTTTCATTCCTTCAGCGTCGAGAACAAGTGCTCATTACTAGAATACGTATAGGCCACAGCAAACTGTCTCATGTACATCTCTTCTCTAAGAAACCTCCACCAGTATGTGACACCTGTCAAAAAAGAAAAACTGTTGACCACATTATACTCGAATGTCACCTATACGATCAACAAAGACTTTTGTGCAAAATCAATCAAAACAATAGTGTAAGTGACATCTTGAATGAGAATACTCAGTGTAAAAACATTATCAAATTTTTTAGGCAAACGAATCTACTCAGCAAAATCTAATCTTTATCTGATCAAGATATATTGTTATTTTATAGTTTTTTTTTTTCATAAATGTATCTCTATGTAATTAATATAAATAGTGTAGTATGTACAATTCTGAATGTCGCGATATGACTTACTGAGTTAAAGCGACAATAAATAAATTTATTTAAAAAAAAAGACCAAGACCGAGTACAATATCTCAGACCGTAACATCAAAACAAAGATGGCGGCAATCGTAGGGGAACAGTTGTTGACGCCGGCGGGCATGTCGCCATCGAAATAGCGGTAAATTCGAAGACGAACTTTCGCATGATTGATTACATTCCACCAGAAATGACAGGATTTTATGTAATAAGGCACAAATTCAATATGAAACCCTGACGTACTTCGCTACAAGCAACGCGAACAGACAGTAGCTAAAAATACAGACATAAATAAAGCAGAGAGAACACAAAATATTTAAAAAATGCAAATACTTCTAAGTTAAATGGAGCTACAAGAATGCAAATAGAAATTGTAGTTGCTTATATTAGGGACTACGAGATCATGGTCTTGTAGCCCTATGTATTTGTGTGTAGAATTTGTCTGATAACCTGTGTCACTGTAATGTCTGTAATAGTGTGTGTATTTGTAATTGAGATAAAATTTGGGTAGGAAGTGGCCGTGGCCTTAAATTAGGTACCGGTACTATCCCGGCATTTGCCTGGCGTAGAAGTGGGAAACACTTCCAGAATAGCTGAGGAAGGAATCGAACCCGCCTCTTCTTAGGTTTGCCTAATGAGGCTGAGTGTACCTCGTTCCAGCCCTCAGAACCAGGAATCGAACTCGGGCCTCCGCAGTGACAGCCAAGAATGCTAGCCACTACGGAACGAGGCGGACTCGACAGCTCGTACCAAATACCCTCCTATATAGGCCATTGCAGCTCTCGTTATAGAAATTTGGTTATTTAGCCCCCATCTGCTACCCTGTGTTATTGCGGCGTGTGCATTTGTAATTCCGGTGATGATTTGGAAGGTGACCTTAAGTTAGGAACCATCCCGGCATTTGCCTGGAGTAAAAGTGGGAAACTACGGAACACCTGTTCAGGAAGGATGAGATGGGAATCTAACCCACCCCTTCTCAGTTTTACCTCATGAAGCTGAGTGTACCCCGTTCCAGCCCACGGAACAGAAGAAAATTTATTGGCAAAGCCTGGATTCTAACATGGATCTCTGGGGGCGACAAAGAGAAGGTCAGGTATCATCATCAGAACTGGAGCAATAATACAAGATCACCTAATTTCCAATTTCAATCGCATGGTCAGCAGTAGTAGGGAACTTTAGACTTTGAATATTGCGTAATCGCGATGACGTCATAGCCCTTTGGGTGACGTCATGGGCCCTTAGAGCGAGCACGTGGTCCAGGAGCGAGCATGTGCACTGCACGTGTTAGCGTGGGAAGGGGTTGACCTTTTGGCTTGTTTGTGCGATGATGATAAAAAGTTAATGGGTGTTAACGTCATGGGGGTTGTTTATTAGGATGCTAATTGTCATCTGACACCCATGCGAGTGTGAGCATGTATGCCAGTGCCAGCGATCCGCACATGTGGTGTGCAGCTGTTATGTTTTTTCTTTGCCCGCGCCGGGTGGGCTGAGCGGAGAGGCAGTTTCTATCCACACATGTGGTGTGCAGCTGTTATTGTTTTTTGCTTAGGATGCTAACCGTCATTTGACACCCGTGCGAGTGTGAGCATGTGCACCAGTGCGAGCGATCACATGATATGTCTGCAGTGTTCGCGTGAGACGTGGTTGACCTTTAACAAGTAGTGTTAACTTGGGGGGTTCTGTCCACTAACTTTTTGAACCCTCGTCCTATCGGCCCCCGAACCTGATATCTCGCACTCGTAGTAATTACCCCCTCTTTTCCTATAGCCTCATTATTTAAATAAAATACCAAAACAAAAGGTCATTCGCGGGTAGTGGGGTAGTGTATGTTCTCTTGCAAGTCGCGTGTGTGCTTGAATACGTATGGCTATGTTGGGAAAATGTTTGGTGGTGGGCGAGGACTAGGGTTGAGTGAGGGCTCGTTTAAATGATATTTTTCCCGCTCTATTTGATGGTGAGGTAATTGTTTAAAATGGGTGGAATTTGGAAACGCAATTTGAGGTAAACGTGCGTTTTTGACATTTTGGCGAATTTAATGAGCTTGTAAGGCTAGAACGATGTGTTATTTAGGAATGGTGTGACATCCTCTTTGCTATGAATGTGTGTCGGTATATATATATATATATATATATATATATATATATATATATATATATATTTTAAATTGTTGTTTTTTGAAATTGGTGCTATTTTGGAAACGGTGAAGATGAGAGAAAAGTTTGTTTGACGTCTATGAAAGGTCCCTATGCCCTCTAGGCTGACAGCAAGTTTGAAGTGTGTAGGACAAAACAAAATGATAGCCTACTTTCTGGCGAACATTGGCGATGATTCGCGATCGCATGGTCGGGTTTGAGCATATAGGGTGTCGTAGGACTTGTGGTGAACCACCCCTTGCTATGGACGGGAGTATATCCCCCCCAAAATAAATCTACCCTTACCCGGAGGTTAAGTAGTGGTTATTTTTGTATGCATGCGCACTTGAGGGCTTTTGTAAGAGAGCGGAATTTTTAAATGATTCTTTATAGATGAGGTTTTTTAAAATATTCATTAAAAAAACAAAAAACTGATAGGTCATTCGCTTTTTAGTATCTCGCTAACCAATAATGCGATTTAAACATATGGGGTGTCGTAGGACTTGTAGTGAATTCTCCTTTTGTATGAATGAGGTATGACAACCCCCAAAATAAAAACTACCCTTACCTGGGGTGAAAGAGCAATTTTTGTATGTATGCACACCAGTGGCTTTTGTCAAAAGGGCCTAACTACACATTTGTTAATATTTTCTGAACCCCTGATGGGATTTTGCCATAGGCAGTATCCTAGCACTTGGGGTGACGCTTCGTTTTTGAAAGTATGATTCATTTTTTGTCAAAAGGGCCTAACTACACTTTTGTTAATATCTCGTGAACCAATCATGCTAGGGACTTGTATGAGGGGTCCTAGCACTTGGGGCGACGTCCCCCTTTGTGGGGTGAAACTACCCCCCAAAATTGAAAACTCAATATCTTGGAAACTAAGAACCCTAAAATTCGGCGTGATAGCTTTAAAAATAGGTGATGACATAGGCTTTTACCTGGATTGGTCATTTCACCCCTAAAACAGTAAATAGTCATGTTATGAAAAAAAAACGTGTTAAACACCTAAAAATGATAAATGAAACTAAGATCTTTTGTTTTTTATGAAAAATAGCAGGGGGGTGAAAACTACCCCCAAATTGAAAAATCGATAGCTTGGAAACTGAGAACCGTAAAATTATGTGTAATAGCTTAAAAAATTGGTTGTGACATAGGCTTTTACCTGGATAGATGATGTCACCCCTAAAACAGTAAATAGTGATTTTACAGTGGGGAAAAAGGTCTTAAACGGGTAAAATTGATAATTGAACCTAAGATCTTTTGTTTTTCATGAAAAATAGTAGGGGGTGAAAACTACCCTCAAATTGAAAAAATCGATATCTTGCAAACTAAGAACCCTAAAATTAGGTTTGATAGTTGAAAAATAGGTGATGACATACGCTTTTACCTCGATAGATTATTTCACTCATAAAACAGGGAATAGTAATGTTACAGGAGAGAAAGGTATTAAACACTTAAAAGCATAAGAGTTTTTTGAAACCATGCTTTAATGAATGTGTGTTTGGAGGATGACAGCTTGCAAATTAATATTATTATTATTATTATTTGTATTATTATTATTAGGTAATTATGGATTAATGTGTTTATAGCTAATGAATAAGGCTACAGAGTTGTATCAGGTGTTGTACAAATCAGGATGGCCAAACCGTTGCCATTCCCCATGAATATACCCAAAAGAGCCAAAACGTTAAGGTTATCGACCTGAGATTTTATAAAACTAATTATCGGAGAGGGTGAAGTAAGATGTTGTTTTGGACTGACAGTGGCTAACCCTTTCCCATGATTTATGAATTGACCCAAAATGTTTTACCTGACAAGACTGAGTGTACCTGTTGCAGCCTTTAGAAAATCGAACCCGGGCCTGTGTGGTGACAGTCGAGTTATATTAATGATGCTTTTTGAACAAACACACTCTTGCATACTATCGCTGGGTTGAATCTGCACAGAGACACTGGCTTTGTTTGTGTAATGAGTCTTGGTGATAAGAACACGGTGCTCTTGCCAGCAAGTTTCATATTACTCGTCTGCTTGATAGCGGACGTGATTCGCACCGTGTTAACGTACATGACTTGATAGTTGTTAGGTAAGGGTTGACAAGGCTCAATGAACCTTATTGCAACCTTAAGATGAATATGAATTTCTTGGTATAGTCGGGGTTGCAAGCCAAGGCCTTAGGGTAGACAACCAACTATGTTAAACACTACACTGTGAGATGGTCAAATGATAATGTAACAGAACATATAGAAAAGTTTTATGTAGTTTAACGAATTGACTAAGAGCCATACCATGAGAGGTATAGGTAATTGAAATTGAATCCTTAGCTGTTGACCCTACTACATGTAAGCTATAGCAATGCCCGCCTATAAGCTATCATGTTAGAAAAAGAAATGTATGGGTTGTTTTAAACGGAGAATGATTGTGTTTACTGTGAAACACAAATCTGAATTTAAAAATAGTTTATGTCCTACATGATGTTTGAACTCTCTTTTTATTTATACTTTAGACAAACGCTAACATAGTTGTAATTCAGAAACCATGGCTGCCTCCTTTCCAATCCTACACCGTACACTGAAGTTAAAGTTAATAATGATCACGTTACAGGCAGCCAGTTTCAAAGCCATGAGAAATAAGTGAACAAAGTATAAAATACTTGACCCAGTCGGGAAATCAACATGGTGTTGTTTCAAACAAAAGACAAGCGTTCTATAAACTTGACCACCAAGCTGTCCTATCGACCCCTAATTGTTTGGCTGATGGTGAAAATAAAATTAAATGTAAACTATAACTAAAACTAACTACACACTTATAACTAGAAAAATGAAATGTAAGAAAAAAGGATAACAGGACAAATAAAGGACAGAAGGAATAAATAATGCCCCTCAACCCTCAAGAATGTGGATTGATGAACTTGAAAGGAAGGAGAGCCATAAAAGGTAGATATGAAAGTAAAAGAGGAGAGGGTCCCGCTCCAGAGGTAATCGATAAAAAGGAGGAAAACTGGGCCCAGCTCAGGAATCCCTTGTGGTCGCAAACTTCCAAACTCATCAGCCGTAAGCCCCTGAGGGTGTAGGCATATCCAGGGTGCACCACAAGTGGTGGGGCTACATACACCCTACCTTTAGTGTGGCTTGTGCAATAGGCAGGAAATAACATAAAAATAAAAAGAAGGCTGCCTCCTCACACAAGGAGGGTATCAGAAAAAATAAACAAGGGTCAATTAAGTCGGAAAATAAAGAGACTCCCTAAGCCTTGGATAGCCTAATAATGTCGGAGTCGGTAGAGAACAAGAGTTGACCATGTGTGGTCGACAGGAAAGAAGACAGACAGGAGCCTAGCACAAGTCAGTGGGAACAATGACGGATTCAGCTGGGGCTCCATGGTCGTCAACCTACATTCCACTAGATGAAAGCCCTTGTTTGGGGGTGGTGGAAAATAAACACCTCTTTTGTTTTAAATCACTGGCTTTAAGGACGGTAACAAATGGCATGCCATTATAATGCGATACTGGTCCTAGGGATATGCAAAATTGTATTAGATACTCAGCTAATAATAGTGTACATGACCCCTTATTATTTTCCCTAATTACAGTACATGGGAATGATGACCATGATTTCCAAGCCCCTAAGTAAGACAAAAACATATTATTTCCATTCCCAAACAGTTGGGGTGAGGTGAGGTGAGTTTTCTAAACGTCAAACACATGTGGTTTTCCACTTTTACTCCAGGTAAATGCCATGTTTGCCCACAGACAAGTGCAAAGAAAATCGAAACATGTTATGTTTGGATCAATTCCTTACCTACATGACAACATGTACTTGAAATAACAAGTAATGAGCATTCTATGTTAACAATAGTGAGATGCTTGCGAACTGCCAATGCTTAGAGCTCATTCGCGGCTTCTAAGGGAGGCAAGGAGTACACTTACTTGAAAAACTAACAAGAGGAGTGTTCGATTTTCCCACAACACCCAATCTGAAAGTAAATATAAATGACTATGCACTTAAGTCCATAACCACCTCCTTACCATTCCTACCCTTCATAGTCAAAGGCACACATTAATACAGCCATCACAGTGACAGAGGTTATTTGTAAAATATCTAAATATCTGAGATTTATCTTGAAATTGACCGGAATTTTGTAAAATCCACAAAATTTACCGCAAATTTAGCAAATTCCACCAAATTTCAGCAAAATCCAACAAATCACAACCAGATTTATTGAAATGCCATTGCATTATTAAAGAATGGTTTGAACTAGCTCAAATTTATATAAAATTACCCGAATATTGATGAAAATTCACCAAATTCTACCAAATTTAGCCAAGAGGTCTACAAACCATGAAATTTAACCATTTTTTTCAAATTCACAACATATACTCGAAAATTCCATAATATTCCCTTTGCGTGTATATTTTTTTAGTTGTTGTTTCGTTTCCCACACTCCCTGCAGACAAATACCTGAACATAACTTTCTCCTAGACTAGGAGCTCCACATTCGACATGATAGCTGAGTTTCATCTCCCATAAACTCGTCTCTGAGGTGGGTGCCAGAAAAGGCATCCAGCTGTAAAAACCACACCCTCACATAGACTTTCATAACTTCTTACGTTGAGGTTCATAACACTACGTTGATTGATTTATCGGTTTCCTTTTCACAATTCCTGTCTATACATTCCTCTTGAAGGTTGCAAGATGCTTGCAAGGTTCCTAAAATGCAATTCAATTTAATAAATACCTTAAGATGGTTTGATTTGCTTAATGATATGGTGTTAATACTATTTTTAGGTTTTGACTGGCTTTGCAATAAGAATAGACTAACCAAACATGAGTTACCTATCAGGGAAACATTTTGGCCACTATGTTGGCTATTGACCAGTGAGTTTAGCTGTTTATCATTTTTTAAAATCATAAACAACAGAGGCTTAAACGTAAAGATAAACCGTGTGACCATGTTTGTTAAACAAGACATTATACCAGAGACAATTAGGATACTTATGTAGAGTTTACCAAAAATAATGTTGTGTAACAGTAAATGCTAGTCAACAGTTATACACTTCTAAAAAAAATCATCATACAATACCTGAGAGCTCTTCTAAAATTATTGATGTGTAACATGTTTCCACTAACTTGCTATGTATTTTTTGGCTTGGGGGTGATTTTCAAGAAATGCAAATGGAACTGAAATGCAATACAAACAATGAGCTTTTCTATATTTTCTTTGCACTTTCAACTATCTTGAATTGTGTATATACTTTACTTTCAACTATCTTGAATTGTGTATATACTTTTGCCGGCATATTTGTTGACATATTTGTTAGCATATTTGCTCCCACTTTTTATATTTGCTTTGCTCCCACATTTCATCCCATATATGCTCCCACTTTTTGCTTCCCAATTTTTGCTCACAGTTTTTGCTCCCACATTTGCTCCCACTTTCACTGACACTTTTTACCCCCACTTTTGCTCCCTCTTTTTGCATCTATATATGCTCCCACATTAATCTATTGTTGTTATTTCCAAGTTGTCTTTACTAGAAATTAGTTTATGCTTGACAGTTGATATGGAAGTATCAGTGACTAGGTATGGTAAGCCTTATGCATACTATAAAGGATATTCATATATTGTGAAACGAAGCAATACAAATGGAACTGTTATTTGGCGCTGTTCAAAGCAACGATCGAAACAGTGTCGAGGAATGCTTAAGACAAGAGAATTGGACATACTTTCTTCAAACAGTCATGATTGTAAACTTAATAATCATGCTAGTGTAAATGTAAGGAAAACGCAAACCGAAGCAAAAAGCCAAGTCCAAGAAAAAAATAGTGCTGCTCAAGATAATATTAACCTCGGGTTTAATACACTACAACGCACTCATGCTGTTAGCGAGTTGTTTAATGAGAAACCTTTAAGACCTCCAGTAAAACCCATGTTCAGACACACACACACATCTCAAAAGCCCTCAACTCTATCAGAGACAACATACCCCATCAAGAAGTTGGTTGGGGAAGATGAAAAGGATGATGATGGTGATAATAATAACATAATGTTAAAGAACTCTAGTACATCTAAAAAGAAGCTTTCAACACTATCAAAGGGAACTCAAACCATTGAACAGACTGTGGACACAGGTGGAAATTATGATGGTAAAGATGACGAGGATGATGATGATCATTATGAAGATGATTATAATGATGAGGATGATAATGATGTTGATGGTGAAAATGATGGACTGCTTCCCGAGTATTTGAAACCATTCATAAAAAATAGCAAATGGAACGATCCTAATATATTAGTCGAACGTCTACAGCTCTTGCATGCCTGTAAACAGGCTGGTCATATTGGTTATGAGGAAGAGCTGTTAAAAATAGAAGATGAACTTCGTAAAGCTGGTATTATTGTGTAATTGGTCAACGTAGCAACACCCCCACCCCTAAAATAATGTTCAGCAAGTGTTATATTCAAAAACTGTAGCAGGCAAACATGAACAAAAAAAGAGCTGTATTCTGTATGTGTGTGTGTGTGTGTGTATACCTATTGTAAAAATATATATATTTGAATTAAATTAATTAACACAATTTGTATATATTTCTTGTTTTTTTTTTTTTTGCATGTTGACTGTAAATTTGCTCAACCACTTTTTGGTTTTCCAATGCACATTTTTGATTTGTTATGATTTTTCCGTAGCATTACAGTTATCAGTCTTGTAAACTGGGTGATTAATATAGGTATAAAGGCATCTTTAAAAAATCACAAGCCTTACAGTTGTGACATATCACGTATATTATGTTACATGTTATCCTACATTCCACATAGGGCTCTCCGTTATTAACAGTGAACTCTGTTGTCATTAAAATAACTACTTGTAAAATAATTCCAGTGGCATATTCTGTTAGCAAATATCATATATTAAATATTTTCACGTCATAGAATGACAACTTGAAAATCATTTATTGTAGGAATACCTTTAATGGGACCACCAAACCTTCAAGTATGCAATACATATTGCAGATAGTGCTGTATTTTGGTCGGTAGTGCCTCAAGTGCTTACATTAAATAACAATACTGTAAACATATAAACATTTAATAAATCATAATTGTTTGCAGTAAATATATATACCTAATAAATATTTTCACACCATAGGATGACCATTTCAAGATCATTTATTGTAGGAATTGTAGGGATCTCCAGACCTTGAAGTAAACCATATTTGATATACATTCCACATAGCTACATAACCGACAGTACGTCGTGGTATCAATCTCAGCCACCAGGCGCGCTCATTGTTTGTATTGCATTTCAGTTCTATTTGCATTTCTTGAAAATCACCCCCAAGCCAAAAAATACATAGCAAGTTAGTGGAAACATGTTACACATCAATAATTTTAGAAGAGCTCTCAGGTATTGTATGATGATTTTTTTTAGAAGTGTATAACTGTTGACTAGCATTTACTGTTACACAACATTATTTTGGTAAACTCTACATAAGTATCCTAATTGTCTCTGGTATAATGTCTTGTTTAACAAACATGGTCACACGGTTTATCTATACGTTTAAGCCTCTGTTGTTTATGATTTTAAAAAATGATAAACAGCTAAACTCACTGGTCAATAGCCAACATGGTGGCCATAATGTTTCCCTGATAGGTAACTCATGTTTGGTTAGTCTATTCTTATTGCAAAGCCAGTCAAAACCTAAAAATAGTATTAACACCATATCATTAAACAAATCAAACCATCTTAAGGTATTTATTAAATTGAATTGCATTTTAGGAACCTTGCAAGCATCTTGCAACCTTCAAGAGGAATGTATAGACAGGAATTGTGAAAAGGAAACCGATAAATCAATCAACGTAGTGTTATGAACCTCAACGTAAGAAGTTATGAAAGTCTATGTGAGGGTGTGGTTTTTACAGCTGGATGCCTTTTCTGGCACCCACCTCAGAGACGAGTTTATGGGAGATGAAACTCAGCTATCATGTCGAATGTGGAGCTCCTAGTCTAGGAGAAAGTTATGTTCAGGTATTTGTCTGCAGGGAGTGTGGGAAACGAAACAACAACTAAAAAAATATACACGCAAAGGGAATATTATGGAATTTTCGAGTATATGTTGTGAATTTGAAAAAATGGTTAAATTTCATGGTTTGTAGACCTCTTGGCTAAATTTGGTAGAATTTGGTGAATTTTCATCAATATTCGGGTAATTTTATATAAATTTGAGCTAGTTCAAACCATTCTTTAATAATTCAATGGCATTTCAATAAATCTGGTTGTGATTTGTTGGATTTTGCTGAAATTTGGTGGAATTTGCTAAATTTGCGGTAAATTTTGTGGATTTTACAAAATTCTGGTCAATTTCAAGATAAATCTCAGATATTTAGATATTTTACAAATAACCTCTGTCACTGTGATGGCTGTATTAATGTGTGCCTTTGACTATGAAGGGTAGGAATGGTAAGGAGGTGGTTATGGACTTAAGTGCATAGTCATTTATATTTACTTTCAGATTGGGTGTTGTGGGAAAATCGAACACTCCTCTTGTTAGTTTTTCAAGTAAGTGTACTCCTTGCCTCCCTTAGAAGCCGCGAATGAGCTCTAAGCATTGGCAGTTCGCAAGCATCTCACTATTGTTAACATAGAATGCTCATTACTTGTTATTTCAAGTACATGTTGTCATGTAGGTAAGGAATTGATCCAAACATAACATGTTTCGATTTTCTTTGCACTTGTCTGTGGGCAAACATGGCATTTACCTGGAGTAAAAGTGGAAAACCACATGTGTTTGACGTTTAGAAAACTCACCTCACCTCACCCGAACTGTTTGGGAATGGAAATAATATGTTTTTGTCTTACTTAGGGGCTTGGAAATCATGGTCATCATTCCCATGTACTGTAATTAGGGAAAATAATAAGGGGTCGTGTACACTATTATTAGCTGAGTATCTAATACAATTTTGCATATCCCTAGGACCAGTATCGCATTATAATGGCATGCCATTTGTTACCGTCCTTAAAGCCAGTGATTTAAAACAAAAGAGGTGTTTATTTTCCACCACCCCCAAACAAGGGCTTTCATCTAGTGGAATGTAGGTTGACGACCATGGAGCCCCAGCTGAATCCGTCATTGTTCCCACTGACTTGTGCTAGGCTCCTGTCTGTCTTCTTTCCTGTCGACCACACATGGTCAACTCTTGTTCTCTACCGACTCCGACATTATTAGGCTATCCAAGGCTTAGGGAGTCTCTTTATTTTCCGACTTAATTGACCCTTGTTTATTTTTTCTGATACCCTCCTTGCGTGAGGAGGCAGCCTTCTTTTTATTTTTATGTTATTTCCTGCCTATTGCACAAGCCACACTAAAGGTAGGGTGTATGTAGCCCCACCACTTGTGGTGCACCCTGGATATGCCTACACCCTCAGGGGCTTACGGCTGATGAGTTTGGAAGTTTGCGACCACAAGGGATTCCTGAGCTGGGCCCAGTTTTCCTCCTTTTTATCGATTACCTCTGGAGCGGGACCCTCTCCTCTTTTACTTTCATATCTACCTTTTATGGCTCTCCTTCCTTTCAAGTTCATCAATCCACATTCTTGAGGGTTGAGGGGCATTATTTATTCCTTCTGTCCTTTATTTGTCCTGTTATCCTTTTTTCTTACATTTCATTTTTCTAGTTATAAGTGTGTAGTTAGTTTTAGTTATAGTTTACATTTAATTTTATTTTCACCATCAGCCAAACAATTAGGGGTCGATAGGACAGCTTGGTGGTCAAGTTTATAGAACGCTTGTCTTTTGTTTGAAACAACACCATGTTGATTTCCCGACTGGGTCAAGTATTTTATACTTTGTTCACTTATTTCTCATGGCTTTGAAACTGGCTGCCTGTAACGTGATCATTATTAACTTTAACTTCAGTGTACGGTGTAGGATTGGAAAGGAGGCAGCCATGGTTTCTGAATTACAACTATGTTAGCGTTTGTCTAAAGTATAAATAAAAAGAGAGTTCAAACATCATGTAGGACATAAACTATTTTTAAATTCAGATTTGTGTTTCACAGTAAACACAATCATTCTCCGTTTAAAACAACCCATACATTTCTTTTTCTAACATGATAGCTTATAGGCGGGCATTGCTATAGCTTACATGTAGTAGGGTCAACAGCTAAGGATTCAATTTCAATTACCTATACCTCTCATGGTATGGCTCTTAGTCAATTCGTTAAACTACATAAAACTTTTCTATATGTTCTGTTACATTATCATTTGACCATCTCACAGTGTAGTGTTTAACATAGTTGGTTGTCTACCCTAAGGCCTTGGCTTGCAACCCCGACTATACCAAGAAATTCATATTCATCTTAAGGTTGCAATAAGGTTCATTGAGCCTTGTCAACCCTTACCTAACAACTATCAAGTCATGTACGTTAACACGGTGCGAATCACGTCCGCTATCAAGCAGACGAGTAATATGAAACTTGCTGGCAAGAGCACCGTGTTCTTATCACCAAGACTCATTACACAAACAAAGCCAGTGTCTCTGTGCAGATTCAACCCAGCGATAGTATGCAAGACTGTGTTTGTTCAAAAAGCATCATTAATATAACTCGACTGTCACCACACAGGCCCGGGTTCGATTTTCTAAAGGCTGCAACAGGTACACTCAGTCTTGTCAGGTAAAACATTTTGGGTCAATTCATAAATCATGGGAAAGGGTTAGCCACTGTCAGTCCAAAACAACATCTTACTTCACCCTCTCCGATAATTAGTTTTATAAAATCTCAGGTCGATAACCTTAACGTTTTGGCTCTTTTGGGTATATTCATGGGGAATGGCAACGGTTTGGCCATCCTGATTTGTACAACACCTGATACAACTCTGTAGCCTTATTCATTAGCTATAAACACATTAATCCATAATTACCTAATAATAATAATACAAATAATAATAATAATAATATTAATTTGCAAGCTGTCATCCTCCAAACACACATTCATTAGGGCATGGTTTCAAAAAACTCTTATGCTTTTAAGTGTTTAATACCTTTCTCTCCTGTAACATTACTATTCCCTGTTTTATGAGTGAAATAATCTATCGAGGTAAAAGCGTATGTCATCACCTATTTTTCAACTATCAAACCTAATTTTAGGGTTCTTAGTTTGCAAGATATCGATTTTTTTCAATTTGAGGGTAGTTTTCACCCCCCTACTATTTTTCATGAAAAACAAAAGATCTTAGGTTCAATTATCAATTTTACCCGTTTAAGACCTTTTTCCCCACTGTAAAATCACTATTTACTGTTTTAGGGGTGACATCATCTATCCAGGTAAAAGCCTATGTCACAACCAATTTTTTAAGCTATTACACATAATTTTACGGTTCTCAGTTTCCAAGCTATCGATTTTTCAATTTGGGGGTAGTTTTCACCCCCCTGCTATTTTTCATCAAAAACAAAAGATCTTAGTTTCATTTATCATTTTTAGGTGTTTAACACGTTTTTTTTTCATAACATGACTATTTACTGTTTTAGGGGTGAAATGACCAATCCAGGTAAAAGCCTATGTCATCACCTATTTTTAAAGCTATCACGCCGAATTTTAGGGTTCTTAGTTTCCAAGATATTGAGTTTTCAATTTTGGGGGGTAGTTTCACCCCACAAAGGGGGACGTCGCCCCAAGTGCTAGGACCCCTCATACAAGTCCCTAGCATGATTGGTTCACGAGATATTAACAAAAGTGTAGTTAGGCCCTTTTGACAAAAAATGAATCATACTTTCAAAAACGAGGCGTCACCCCAAGTGCTAGGATACTGCCTATGGCAAAATCCCATCAGGGGTTCAGAAAATATTAACAAATGTGTAGTTAGGCCCTTTTGACAAAAGCCACTGGTGTGCATACATACAAAAATTGCTCTTTCACCCCAGGTAAGGGTAGTTTTTATTTTGGGGGTTGTCATACCTCATTCATACAAAAGGAGAATTCACTACAAGTCCTACGACACCCCATATGTTTAAATCGCATTATTGGTTAGCGAGATACTAAAAAGCGAATGACCTATTAGTTTTTTGTTTTTTTAATAAATATTTTAAAAAACCTCATCTATAAAGAATCATTTAAAAATTCCGCTCTCTTACAAAAGCCCTCAAGTGCGCATGCATACAAAAATAACCACTACTTAACCTCCGGGTAATGGTAGATTTATTTTGGGGGGGATATACTCCCGTCCATAGCAAGGGGTGGTTCACCACAAGTCCTACGACACCCTATATGCTCAAACCCGACCATGCGATCGCGAATCATCGCCAATGTTCGCCAGAAAGTAGGCTATCATTTTGTTTTGTCCTACACACTTCAAACTTGCTGTCAGCCTAGAGGGCATAGGGACCTTTCATAGACGTCAAACAAACTTTTCTCTCATCTTCACCGTTTCCAAAATAGCACCAATTTCAAAAAACAACAATTTAAAATATATATATATATATATATATATATATATATATATATATATATATATACCGACACACATTCATAGCAAAGAGGATGTCACACCATTCCTAAATAACACATCGTTCTAGCCTTACAAGCTCATTAAATTCGCCAAAATGTCAAAAACGCACGTTTACCTCAAATTGCGTTTCCAAATTCCACCCATTTTAAACAATTACCTCACCATCAAATAGAGCGGGAAAAATATCATTTAAACGAGCCCTCACTCAACCCTAGTCCTCGCCCACCACCAAACATTTTCCCAACATAGCCATACGTATTCAAGCACACACGCGACTTGCAAGAGAACATACACTACCCCACTACCCGCGAATGACCTTTTGTTTTGGTATTTTATTTAAATAATGAGGCTATAGGAAAAGAGGGGGGCATTACTACGAGTGCGAGATATCAGGTTCGGGGGCCGATAGGACGAGGGTTCAAAAAGTTAGTGGACAGAACCCCCCAAGTTAACACTACTTGTTAAAGGTCAACCACGTCTCACGCGAACACTGCAGACATATCACGTGATCGCTCGCACTGGTGCACATGCTCACACTCGCACGGGTGTCAAATGACGGTTAGCATCCTAAGCAAAAAACAATAACAGCTGCACACCACATGTGTGGATAGAAACTGCCTCTCCGCTCAGCCCACCCGGCGCGGGCAAAGAAAAAACATAACAGCTGCACACCACATGTGCGGATCGCTGGCACTGGCATACATGCTCACACTCGCATGGGTGTCAGATGACAATTAGCATCCTAATAAACAACCCCCATGACGTTAACACCCATTAACTTTTTATCATCATCGCACAAACAAGCCAAAAGGTCAACCCCTTCCCACGCTAACACGTGCAGTGCACATGCTCGCTCCTGGACCACGTGCTCGCTCTAAGGGCCCATGACGTCACCCAAAGGGCTATGACGTCATCGCGATTACGCAATATTCAAAGTCTAAAGTTCCCAATACTGTCAGCGTAGGCTACATACCTTGTCTTATTGCTTTAATCCATAATTTTCTAGTTGGCTCTGGACTGGGAAATTCATGAAAACTAGTTCCAGGAACATTATTTCTAGAGCCTTGTTTACAAAACGGCATGCAACAGTACACCATCGTAATACAATGGACTTAGGGGGGTATGCAGCATCTCTTGCGGCAAACATAGCATCTGCAGGGCGTACAGCTCTCAGAGGCTATTGGGCAGGCTTTTTATTATTGGAGGCTAAGGGCTAATTCAAACAAGTTGCTAGCGTTTCGCCCCAGTGTACCATTGGGCTCTTGAGTTGGTACGGTACATATCACCAAGACGCGTTGCAAGTGCACACTGAGAAGGCCATTGCAATACGCTCAATACGTATGTAGGCTATCTACGTCATGAGTAATGCCAGTGCACTACGGGAGTCAAGTGGAACGCGGATTATACACTTGCAGCAGACATGAATGTGGCTTTTACATACCTTGTGTCCTCGTTTCATGTTCTGGGCGATATCACGTATTGAAATTACGAACCCTGGTCACTACTGAACCTCATATATGTGCTAAAATTCGTAAATACAGGGTCTTTATATTTGCTTGTCAAGGACATTCTCGCTCACGCGCTCCGCCAGTGGCTGCTCAGTTGCCGGCTGCGCGCGTATGTACGGCAGAATACGGTGCTTAAAATCAGTATCATATATTTTTACTCACTATGTTTACAGTAGATGCTGAAAACATTCCCCATCCACTGCCAAACATAATGGGCATCTCCTTATGAAGTTTACGGTTAATCCGGTTAATTTAGCTTCATTAAGGGAATAATGAACTTAACGTCTATTTTTATTGTTTACTGAACCTGTACGTTTGAATCTCAAATTAGCCACTTGTTCTATTGTCCGATTTATAGAAATAGGTCTCCCTGGAAATTTCACTCGAAACTTTTGACTTTTTCTAGCGCACGATTTCCTGCACTTTATGTACGTGTTGTGCAGATATACACGTTCAAGTAACGAATATTTCACACAAGGCATTAGATCACTATACACAATCACAATAAAACAACTGGCTAAGAGATTCAAACGTACAGGTTCAGTAAACGATAAAAAAAATAGACGTAGAGGTCGTTATTTCCTTAGTGAAGCGAAATTAACCGGAATAACCGGAAACTTCTTTAGTAGATGCACATTATGTTTGGCAGCGGATGGGAAACATTTTCAGCATTTACTGTAAGCATGGTGAGTAGAAATGCAAGATACTGATTTTAAGCATGGTATTCTTCCGTACATACGCACACGCGGCAGCCGGCAACTGAGGCGTCACTGGCGGAGCGCGTGAGCGAGAATGTCCTTGCCAAGCAAATATAAGCACCCTGTATGTGTTTTATTTCTTGCTATTCTAAAAACCGGACACGATTTTCGATAGCGCTTTCATCTCGTTTAACTGTCGACCAGATGAACTCTACAGGCACGCAGCGAGGCACACACATTGATGCCAACATGTGAGATACAAAATCACTGTTGATAAAAAGAAGTGAGACACAAAATCACTGTTAATCAAAAAATAAATTCATTGGGACGTGTTAGGCTGTAACCATTGCCAAAACGTATTGATCTGGGCGCGTTAGGCTGTAACCTTTGTCAAAAACCATTGGATTGGACAAAACGAAGGTTAGAAGGTCGGGGACAGGTGAGGCCTTTGACCGCGCCCAGCTGGCGGGGCACGGTTGACTCAAAACCATTGATCTGGGCGCGTTAGGCTGTAACCATTATGAAAAACCATTGGATTGAACCAAACGAAGGTTAGAAGGTCGGGGGCAAGTGCGGCCTTTCAGAGGCAATTTCCACAATCTATGATAAATAAACAATTCAATTGGGCGCACTATCTATGCATTGAGTGGTGCGCATGAATGATGCGCACTAGCGACTGAATTTGGCGCTTCTTTGTTTTTCATAGTACCGTAAGCGCGAGGTTGGCAGTAATGTCATGGTACTGTTTTAATAACGATCGATGAGAATAATGGCGCTCTCAGCTGTAATTTTCGCTATATAAGTCGTGTACCTATTTGGGATGGCCGGGTGGGTCACAGACATCGAAGGAGGGAATATCTAATAAAACATCGCTCCTTGATTTATTTCCCAGCGTTTGATAAGGTATTTTGGCTAGTTCATGTATTGTAGAGAATATTATCGCACGTTCTAACTTCATTCACTGCTACCCATTGAATGATGTTTTAATAGATGCTCCCTCCTACGCTGTCTGTGACCCACCCAGCCATCCCAAATAGCATCACGACTTATATACATACATACATACATACATACATACATACATACATATTTATTGACGGCTTCCACCATTTTCTTTTATACAACATAAAAGACATTAAGAGTAATACAAAGTACGGTAGCCTACTATTACAATCAACTATATTCATACAGATTGTCTAATGAATAGGAAAACAGATATTTTCTCAGGGGTCTTTCATCGGTATTGAACAAGTCTATGTTGACCCCATTAGAGATTCGCATCATTCTGTCAATGGGACTATTTAGACCATAATTAGTTGGGTGCCAGTTTGTTTCAAAGACATGATGCTTGCGCATCGAACGGGGTGGCACATATATATTGATTTAATTTAGTAATTCTGGGCAGTTTATGTGAGAGTTTAAAATTTTGTACATATTAAGAATATAAAAATTTTCACGACGGGATTTAAGAGTTGGCAGCTTCAAATGCATCATTACTTCAGTGTAGTTATGATTCGTTATTGGGTGTAGGAAACGATACGCATAAATTCGTAGGAATTTGTGTTGTACTTTCTCTAAACTCTCAATTTGTGTTTTATTGAAAGGGCTCCAAATCGGTGTACAATATTCAATTAAAGGTCTGACAAGGGTCAAGTACAGTAGGAAATATATATTTGAGTCACAAAATTCCTTGGAATAACGAGTTATGCAACCTAATCTCTGCAAAGCCTTTTTTTAATATTTACCATATGCTCATTAAAATTAAGCGTGTCTGAGAATTTTACTCCCAGGTCACATATACTTCTAACAGCATGAAGTGGAGTAGACGATAGAAAGTGATAAGAGAATTCAATATTCTGTTTCTTCTTTGAGAATCTAACTAGTTTACATTTAGTTTCATTGAGCAGTAACCCATTTAAAGAACAATACTCCTCTAGACGCCAAAGTTCTTCCTGAAGAAGTATACAGTCCTGTAGAGATTGAACTTTCATAAAGAACTTTGTATCATCGGCTAACAGGAGGATTTTGGCATGTTTGAAAACTGTATTGATATCATTAATAAAGATTAGAAATAACAATGGAGAAAGATGGTCGCTGTATAGATTAGATCTAATTTTGTTTAAATATTCAGTATAACATAGTTTAGACAAGTGTTTACATTTGGCTCTAAGCTCCGAGAAAGCATAATAATCATGAGTGCTGCCCGACTTTTTGTATAAGGCATGGGTCGCTTTCTTCTGTAAGACACTGGCTCTTAGTTCACTGTTAAACCACTGTGGGAAACATGGGTCCTTATAATAAGCAAGAGGAATAAATCTATCAATGCCTTCATATAGAATAGAGTAAAAAATGCTTACAGCAGAATTTATATCTTGTTCCTTCAATGCAGAGCTCCAGTCTATTGTAGCTAAGTAATTATTGAGACCGATATAATTACCTTTATCAAAATTGTGATAACTATAATTACTTGAAAGAGGTTGATGATCAACCGCCATCTTAAAATCAATATCTAGAGGAGGGTGGTACTTATCCTCAGGAATTAGAACATCTATGCTAGGGTTTACAGTTAAGGAAAAATTGGAGAATATTAAATCTAGATTACGATTAAGAATATTTGGAATGTTATTAAACTGATATAAGTTTAGATAGCAAAAGGAGTCAATAATTTGTTCTGATTTGTCAGTATTAATTCCACATGGGAGGAACCCCATACAGTCTTCATTTGATTGAAACCATGTTATATTCGGGAGATTGTAATCGCCCATTAACAGAAAATGGCAATTTTCATTTTGAGAGTCCAATATGTCTTCAACTGTAATGGTATGCTCTATGTACTTTTGCAATTCTAAGCTTGGTGATAGATATACAGAGCCTAGAATGAATGTTTGGTCATGAATTTGGACTTCAACAAAGACTTGTTCAACAGATTTAATTTTTAGGGATATTAGTTTAGATTTGTGAGTTTTCCTGATTGCAATTAAGACACCACCTCCTGATTCTAATTCACTAGCATCTATGGAACGATCACAACGATAAACATCATATTGATCTAGAGCTAACTCACCGTTACCTATGATTTCACAAAGGTTAGATTCAGTAAGGATTATGAAATCGTAATTCGCCATATTAATTGATTGAGAAAGAACAGTTAATTTTGACCTTAGTCCATTTACATTCTGATAATAACCACTGATATTAATATCTTTAGATGAAGAACTATTCCTTTGTGTTGTCTTGTTTATTTGGTGAGTGGGCAAAACCATAAAAAATCTTCATTTCGGGTGGCTGTCTTTTTCTTTCTGCAGGACATGCGAACCGAGCTACAACCTGCTTGTGCATTTGTTGATATGTCAATGTCCTTGATTGTATCAGAGATCATTACTTGACTTCCTGATTCACGTTGGTAGGTGAGATCACTTTCCAGGTTAATACATTTTTCTGCCTTCTCATTACTATATAGGCGAATTTCCAGCTGTGGATGCCATTATTCACATCAACCATCAACAAAACAGTAGCCTACTGCCAACCTCAACATTACGGTGCTATACCGCACCAACATCCAACCATTCTAACCTTCGATTTGTCCAATCCAATGGTTTTTGACAATGGTCACAGCCTAACGTGTCCAGAACAATGGTGTCCCGATGATTGTCTTTTTTTAACAACAGTGATTTTGTATCCCACTTTTTTCTTATCAACAGTGATTTTGTATCCCAATTTATAACACGACTTAGGCCTAGCTTATATAGGCTAGCGAAGTTTCAGTTGTGTGGGCCATTATAGGCGTGGTTTATTTCACAAATAAGATATTGCCAACCCCACGTATACAAGAAAAACACAGTCGTGTGTTGTTTGTTTTGGGCGGAGAGAGCGGTGTTTGTATAGCGACATCCTGAACTAGCTCCAACTTTATTTCAAATAGCATTTCCACATAAGACACAATTGACTGTTACAAACTCCTTAAAATGAACATTTACTGTATTATCAACTTGTCATTCTTCAAATTTGATGTGTATAGAATTCCTACGGGAGGCAAATCAATTGGGTCATTAAGGCTTTACATACAAAAACAAACATAACCTGGGGCTTACACCCCAGACCCCCTTGCATGTGGTACTAGCAGTAATTTTCAGCCAGGCAGTAGCGGACATAAATTCTATCTTATTAATATTTTACATACAAAAACAAACCTGCTTCCATCAGACTGCAGTATCCACTTAAATTTTTCCACAGGCACACAAAGATTCTTATAGAATACATTTACACTTAAAGAACTTGACACTTGAAAACACACTGACACTGGTGATATGTCATTAAAACTACCATCATCTTCTTTAACAAACAGGACACAATCATCTTTCATTATCACAGTGAAAGCCTCTTATTAAGCTTACTTCGAAAGATATCGAATGTAGAAATTGTATCCTGTTCACACCACTCAGCGAAATGTCATCTCTTCGTTACACATTTTGCAATCGCTCTTCCGGATTTTTCCTGTGTTTGGTAAGTGCAGTTGTGTGGTAGGTAGGACGATTGACTTGGGAAATTGTCGGAATGGCATCAGGGGTTAGTTTGGGAATTTTCCTGGGGACACGAATGTGTTCACCATTTTCAACTGGGAATAGATCTTCTCTAACCACAAACTGTGTCCCAATACTCAAGTTGTCTGCTATTGACTAGCTGCTAGCTACTACGTGCTATGTGCTATGCACAACGGAGATTTGGGACATGTCTGCTTGATCACAGCCTACTTCATAGACTTGTGTTCTGAAACGTACTGGACTTACATGCTGGTACCAAACCAACACTCAAGATGGCGGTGATCTGCTACTCCTTGTAAGCTCTTTGCGCTTTCATCAGCTGTTTTAAATATACAATACATGAACGATGCGATCATGGTTGCGCCAAGATGATCACTTTTTAGCCGAGCCCTAATTTTGGTTTGTGTTTGGCTTAAGTCAAAGACAACCTACAATTTACATAACCAACAATTCCGATAAGCTACAATTTCTATAACTTCCTTGACGTAGTCGACAATCTAGCATGCACTTTCGTTCACTACCTACTACAGACTTGATTGCTATGTGCTAAGAAGTATTGGATCACGACTTCTGACGTCACATCCGGTAAAGTAGTCGACTATCTAGTTCACTGAAATTGTACTATTGGGACACAGCCTTAGGATCGAAACGTTTAATACATACAACTCTTTTAACTTCGAAAATTATCCGGGTGAATATTTCATATTCTTGAAATATCACAATGAACAGGCAATACTTCTCACATTACGTATTACCGGAATTTATAATTATCCACAGTGCACTACACTACGTAAGGTACACTATTACAACAAATAACAGCACGAAATAACTTGAGATATGCGATATTTGAACGAAATTCTGGCAGCAGACCCACTTATAAACGTTGGTTCACAAAATGTAAACAACCCATATCCCCTCTCCAATTCCACTACGATTTCCGCCATTTTCTACTCTATCGATAGTGGCATTGCGGTCTGATTTATTGTAGTCGGTCTTGGCAAGACATTAAGAAATACATACAAGCTTTCATTTGTTTGGTTCCAATTGATATTTCACTGGTGCATACAAAAATAACAAGTAGTTCCGTGAAGAACTATACAGCCTATTTTCATATATCCTGAACTCGGATGGTTGAATCGCGGGAAACATCCATTTAAATATTTATACTTCGCGTCGCCGCCATGTTGGATTTGTGCTCACCAGGTTACTGAAAGTCCTATAGCTGAACTTATGTTCATAGCCTATATGAACATAAAAAATATCAGTTTGATTGCTGTAAAGATTCGTAGATATTGAGAATCGTCAACATATTTCGGATGCTCGCCATTTTGGATAGTTATATGTATAGGCAGTAGAGTTAAGTACCATTAAAGAAAATTTATAGCGTAGCTTCACTATTCAAACATTCACTTCGATCGCATGATTGCGAGACAAGAAATAATAACTTAATTTTAAAATTTCGCACAGCTGCCATCTTGAGGTTATGTAAAAAATTGAACTAAATTCGATGCCAGTGCATTACAATATGTATAATCATTTACTGTACCACATTTCACTGCGCTCAGTGGGTTAAATCACGAGAAAAGTCTATTAAAATGTTTCAACTTCGCTTGTCCGCCATGTTCGTTTTGTACTTTACAGGTTTTTAAATATTACATAGATAACCTTGTAGCAGAGCCCTTTATCATCGTACAAAATTTCAGAGTGATATCTTTAATACTTTCGGAGATATAGAATGCCAGTGAAATATTTCGCACAGCCGCCATTTTGAAGTTATGTAAACAATTGAACTAAATTAGACGCCAGTGCATTATAGTGTGTATAAATATTTTATGTACCAAGTTTCATTACATTTGGATGGTTAAATCGCGAGAAAAGTCTATTTAAAAGTCTCAAATTCGCTTGGCAGCCATGTTGGTTTTATAGTTACCAGGTTTTTGAAGGTTTCTTAGGTGAACGTCTAGTAGTGCCCTTTATCACCGTACAACATTTCAGGGTGATATCTGTAATAGTTTCGGAGACACTGAATGCTGGTGAAATAATTCGCACAGCCGCCATGTTGGATTGGTGAGACACAATAAAATTTGAAGGAAACGGTCGAGGTCGGCCAGAATGGGGCTATGATCTTACCGAGTTTCATTGAAATCGCTCCAGCCGTTCAAAAGTTATTAGGGGGACACACACACCTCACACACACACACACACACACACACACGCGCACACACACACGGACAAAAGGTGATCTCATAAGCCTATTTTTTTCAAAATTGAAAATAGGCTAAAAATAGTGTAAAACTGTGCCCCCTCTTCCCCTAGTAGGAAGTTGTACTGCCACAATTCTTATTTCACTAAGGTGTGTCGAGTGATTCTCTGAACCCTGATAATGTTACATGATACACTTGGTAGATCAGTGCAAAAAACATCTAATATAGTTGCATCAGTTACTTTTTAACTGCTGAATTGCCTTTAATGAGCCGACAGTTTAACCCTCTTGCTCTCAGGCCATTTGGGTTGTATGCCTTAAGTCAGTCAGCTGTGTTCTGATGAAATTACGCTATGTTTTATAAAAAATTATAACACCTACCTTCAACTGGGGCTACATTGGCCCAACTGGAAATAAAAGTTTTTGATTTTCAAAGTACACATACATCAACATTTGCACGCAGTACCTATCCTAAATCATCGGTGGCAACACTAGCAAGCTTCTGAGATATTTGAAATCCTTCCAAAATCATCCTCCAGAGTACAGTGCTAATGTTTTTGAACAACAAGGAAGAAGCGCAATTTTTGTTACCTTCCCACTGTGTGTTGTACATTGGCTCATATAAGCGGGAAAAATCTGGTAAGTTGACAATGAAATACCACAATCATTTAGTTGTATGCTCTGAAGGTAAGATTAAGTAATTCTTCACACTTTATTGTTAATCTGGGACTGATTGAATTGTGAGCTGGTCTGCACCAAAATTGGGGCTACTTTGTCCTGGGTAAATGAGCAGTAGGTTCAACTTAGCATAGTAGGTCTAATTGTTAAGTGTTCTGCATTTATTGTTATTTTGCAGATGGAAACATGATTCGTGTATATAAAAGGAAGATTGGGGCGAGAAGTTATGCCAATTATACAGAAGATGATCTGGAAAAGTGTTTAGAAGAAATTAGGTGAGGGCAAAAAAGTCAGAGAGATGCTTCAAATCTCAATGGAATTCCTAGAAGCACCTTAAAGAACAAACTGAAAGGAAAATTTGTGAAAAAGCATGGTCATCCAACAGTATTTCGCCCTGAAGAAGAGGAAATGTTTGTATACCAAACGCCAGGTCAAGTCCTGGGGAAAATATCCCTCCGTGCATCTCCTCTCTCTGTCCGATCTTGTGTTTCCGGCATGAAATACAATACAATACAATACAAAACTCTTTTATTTCCAGAACCTGCATCATACAGAATTGGATACGTCACACAACAGACTCACAGTTAAATTTACATATTTACAACTTTTTTTTTACATAATTAAACAGTTACATGTTTCTTTAAAATTCACTTAAAGAATACAACACTTTCTGGGCTAGGTATATCTTGAGAGACTTTCTGAACCCAGTTCCAGTCAAATATTTTAAGTGGTTTGGAAGCTTATTGTGGTATATAGCTCCCTTTTTGAAAGGATCCTTTTCTGCATATTGTTTATTTAACCTCTTTTGAAAATAGTCCTTCTGCCCTCTGGTTTCATGATTGTGGACAATGTTGATTGTGACAACTTTATGTTGATTTTCCCTTACAAGTAAGATAACTTTGAAAATATACATTGAAAATATTGTTAAAATATTATGCGTCTTAAATGCAACTCTGCATGATTCTCTCGATTTCAACCCAAACAAGTATCGTATTACTCGTTTCTGCAGTTTAAATATTCTCTCCATATTCCTATTTGCTGCCCCACCCCATATCTCAATACCGTATGATATCTGTGAATGTATTAATCCATAGTAGACTGTTAATTGATATTCGCTGCTTAAGTATATTGAAATTCTCTTTAAAACGAAGGAGGTTTTGTTATTTTTTTTACAGATTTCATTTATATGCTCTTCCCATGATCATTTAAGATCTATTGTAACACCCAAAAATTTTGCTGAGGCTACCTGTTGAATATCATCAGATCCACAGTTAAGATTTCGATCTACTTCTAAATTATTTCCCTTATGCCTGTTAAATATTACAAAGTTGGTTCTTGAAGCGTTTACACTTAACATTATCTCATTAAAATATTGAGTGACAAGATCAATACTATTTTGAGTTTCTTGAAGAGTAATTGTTTTATTACAGTTCCAGTTCAAAATTGAGGTATTGTCTGCATACGAAACACTCAAACTATTTTTTGACTGTGGTACATCATTTACATAGAGAATAAAAAGGAGGGGACCAAGGATTGAACCTTGAGGTACACCTTTTTTAACTAAACCAGGAGTGGATTGGAACTTGGATATATTTTCACCATTCTTAAAAGGAATTTCTGTAAATTGCCATCTATTATTCAAATATGATTTCAACAGTTCCAATGCTATTCCCCTTATACCATAAGCCTCTACCTTATCCAATTATAATTGATGATCTACTGTATCAAATGCTTTTGTCAAATCTACGAAAACCTCAACAGCACATTTATTATCATCAAGAGAAGCAAGCAGAGTTTCATAAAATTCTCCAATGGCATGTATAGTTGATAAGCCCTTCCTGAAACCAAACTGATTATTATTTATTAAATCATTCTTATCAATGTTGTTGTTGTTGTTGTTTTAGTCTTCAGTCTTTTGACTGGTTTGCTGCAGCTCTCCATGCCTTCCTGTCCTGAGCCAATCGTTTCATCTCTACATAGCTACCACACCCTACATCCGAGGCTATCTGTTTAACATATTCTAACCTTGGTCTACCCCTACAGTTCTTATCCTCAACCCTTCCTTCCATAACTAAGCTTGCTATTCCTGGGTGTCTTAGTATGTGTCCTACCAACCTATCTCTTCTCTTCATTAGCAGTCGCCAGAAACATCTCTCCTCTCCCACTCGCCTTAAGTTTTGTAACCCTATCTACCAATCTGATCATCATTCTCCTGTCACACCACATTTCAAATGCTTCAATTCTCCTCTTATCAATAAACTCAATTATTCTATTGTAAATCACATATTCTAAAATTTTACAAAAATGTAGAGATACGGGTGATCGGTCTGTAGTTACCTAGTTGATGTCTGTCACCCTTTTTAAAAATTGGTTTAACAACGGATAGCTTTAGTATATCTGGGAAGATACCCTTTAAGAGACACATATTTATCAGTTCTGTAAGAATGTCTAGGATTGAACCATAGCACTGTTTCAACAACCAGGGTGAAATTTCATCCCAACCATGACTATGTTTACATTGTAATTTCTGACTATCGTACTTATTTCATCTTTGGTAGTTGGTTTCAGGAAGATTGACTTATTACATGTGATTTGCTTTATACTGCTATTACCACATTTATTTCCTACAACATTATGATCATTATATTTTGCTCTATTACTGTTTACAGTCACACTGTTCCTAGCGGGTGGCTGAATGAAATAATCATTGAATGCTGTTACTACTTGTAAAGGTGCATTAACAACACTGCTATTGATATTTATCGAAATATTTTCCCATGTGTTGCTTTTATCAAGACCTGAAATATCTTTAGCTATTTGCCATACTTCTTTGGCAAAGTTGTTAGAATTTGTTATTCTATTTTCATATTCTTGTGCTTTATTTTTTTTATTTCTTCATAATATTTTACTTTAAATTTGTTATAGTTATCTTTATAAAGCTTCAATCCTGTTTGCTTGTACCTATCGAAAGCATCAATCATGTTTTGTTTTTTCCTATGGCACAGATCAGACAGTTTTGTTGTTTTAGTGCTCTGGTGATTCCTATTTATTCTTCTAACTAATGGGCAGGATAAATTAAGACACACTTTAAAAATAGAACAGAATTTTTTCCAGGCAGCATTTACATCCCTAATATTCCTCACTTCCCCCAATCAACATTACCAAGTTCTTCTGTGAGTTTCATTACTTTATTATTAGATACATTTCGAGTGTACTTCCATGTAGACTGATTTAATTGAGATTCATGAGGAAATGCAATTTTTAATTCCTGGCCACGATGGTCAGATACAAAATTTTCACACAACAGTGCAATTACTTCATTCGTCTGGCATGTTAGTAATAATGTAGTCGATTAATGTTTCAGAATGTTTAGTTACCCTAGTTGGCTCCTTGACAAGATTATTAAGGCCAAATGACAATACAATGTCTTTGAATGTCTCGAAGGACCTGTCATGTGAAAACCAGTCTATATTGAAATCACCGACTACTATTATGTTTCTATATTTTTGGCTACTTTATTCAGAAGTAAATCAGACTGTCTTAGGAATATTTCCATATTTCCACTTGGGGTTCTATATAGTCCTGCTATAAATATTTCAAAATCATCATTCAGCTGAATTAAAATACCTGCAATATCAAAGTCATGATCCCTTCCATAGCTATTAACCCACCCGAATTCCTGGTATCTAACATTTATTTTACAGTACAGACTCACACCCCCACCTTTCATTTCTTCTCGACAGTAACTACTGGCTAGTATATAATTATCTAGATGCATGGTTTTTATTTCCTCCCTCTCACACCAATGTTCAGTGAACACAGCAACACTGTAGTTTTTTGAATTTATGAGGTTATTTAAATGATCTACTTTATTACTTAGATGTTGAACATTCTGATGGTAGATATGCATATAATAATCAATATTGAACCCTTTTAATTTACTATTAGTGGTTTCTGAATACACCTGCTGAATCTGTTTTTCAGATCCAGCTTCTTCTAACAGTTTCCCTGGTTCTGATACCCAAGTGCCCACTGTAATGTAATGGTGTCTACCTTTTCCTTTAACTTCATGTTAATAATTTTACTTATTTCACAACTTAAGACTTCCTTACCTAGCTTATTCAAATGTTGACCGTGTCTAGTGTGCATAGCTCTATCCAACCTACTAACATCTAGCATATGAACATTGCGAAAATGTTTACATACCTTCGCAATCCCTACATTCGTGTCTTTTACAGCTTCATTTACACAGGATTTCTCCATTAGACCATACCTGTGGGGAAGGTTCACAACTACGACGTTAGTGTGGGTGAGCGAAGATAGAGTTCCTTTCAGAGACCTGATCACATTTTTACCTTCATTTCTTGAAACTTCATTAGAGCCGCCAACGATCACTACAAAATCACTCGAAGATAACGAAGCTGTTCCACTTTTTGACCCACTCACAACTGCAGTAAATGATGCCGCGGGTTTCACTATTGGAGTGACTGCCATGTTACCACAACTCGCCAAGATATTAGCTGCTGCTCCACGTCCGTGACTGTCCGAATAAATCAACACTTTACCTACTTTCTTCTGATGTTTAGTAGACTTAGGCACACTTGTTTTTCACTGATGTGTTATTGTCCCTTACTTCTTGGAGTCCCCCAAATAAGTTCTTAAGCGGCACACACACACTATTGTCCACGATCTTAGGCCTAAAATTTGGCCCAGTACCACGTTTCACAACATGAGTCCACTTTTCACTTCTTTCGCCCTGGTCTATACTTGTGAGAAAAATACTAGAATATCTCGAGCTGACTTTTATCAATTATGTGTATGTTGGTATTGAAGTGTGCGTTATGTTTTTGAACACACCCAGTTGAAGCATGGAACATGGTTGAAGCTTAAGTTAATGCAATGTTTGTATGTGAATAAATTGTGGTTCAATGTCTCCTTAGAAAGAGTCTTCTCGTTAAGTAATTGTTTCGTGTATTCCCACATTTGGCGACCAATGACAAGACGAAATTTATATATAGAATAGCAATGGATAAGTTAATTAAAGTTCGAGCGGTACGCCGGCGTGCTTACACGCGAATTTTTAAGAAGATCGTCGACGGCCTAGAAAGTGTAGTACTTGATCCAGTTGCTATTGAAGCAGAATTTAATTTACTTCGGGAAAAGCGGGAAGACCTACGAGTGTTGGACAACCAGATATTCGATTTAATGCTGGAAGCGGACGAAGATGAGGATAACCTAGAAAAAGAGGTTAGTGTCACCGATGATTATTCAAGTAAATTCAACAATCTACAGATTAACGTTGCTACATTGTTGAGAGAGAAACAACAGCAGAATGTTATCAGTGAAAGTCCTTCAAGTGTTGGTTCATTCGCTCAGCGAAAGTATAAGCTTCCATTGCTCGAACTTACGAAATTCAGTGGTAATCCAAAACAATGGCTACAATTTTGGGCTCAGTTTGGTAAAATTGATGAAGATAACATTTAGATCCCTCGGATAAGTATCAGTATCTTCTTCAAGCCACTACTGAAGGTTCTCGTGCCAGAGAAGTAGTCAGTAGTTATCCTGCTACTTCTGAAAACTACCCCAAGGCCGTGGAAGCATTAAAGTCTCGTTTTGGTAGAGAGGATGAACTAGTTGAAGTATATGTTAGAGAATTACTTAGGCTCGTACTGCAAGCTAGCAATCCTTTTGGTATGACTTTATGCTCATTGTATGATCGGCTTGAAAGTTATTTAAGAGCTCTGGAATCTTAAAAGGTTACCATTGATAAGTGAAGCTATGCTTTTTCCGCTTATGGAATCTTGTTTGCCTGAAGAACTTTTAAGAGCATGGCAAAGATCTCTAGCTTCACATGCACGAGAGGCCAATGCACCCAGTGGAGACATGGGAAAGGCTCGACTAACACAAATCATGGAATTTTTAAGGTCTGAGGTTGAAAGTGAACAAAGAATTTCTATGGCAATGTCAGGTTTCGGTCTTAGAGATGCAGATAAATCTAGAAGGAAGGACACAAAGCATGAAGCAAAAGGTGGAGGGAATCAACCCACATCTGTCTCAAATGAAATCCCTACTGCCACAGGGTTGTTCACAGCCTCTAAAGATACCGCTAGTAAGAAATGTATATTTTGCTCTTATAGTCACAATCCTCAGGACTGTATTAAAGCTCAGGACTTGTATTTACTAGAAAGAAAACAAGTAGTAGAGAAAAGTAGGGCCTGTTTCTGCTGTCTGCAAGTTGGTCACCCTGCTAAGAAATGTAGGAATCGTCCCAAGTGTATCGTCTGTGGAAAGGGGCATTTTGCATTAATGTGCGGAGAGATACAGACAGAGCGACATAGGAAAAGGGCTGAAGTTCATCAACCAGTTAGACAAAATAAGTTACCGGGTAACGCTTGCAAAGACGAGGCCCTTGCAGCAGTAGGAAATCATTGCAATGTCCTGATGCAAACGCTGGTAGTCTATGTGAAGGGCAACAATGATCGAATACGTAAGGCGAGACTTTTGATTGACTCGGCGTCCCACCGTTCATATATATTGGCTAGTACTGCTGCTGAAATGGGGTATGTTCCACGCTCACAGGAATTAATTCAGCATGCACTTTTTGGAGGAACAACAACTGGAGTGGTGCAACATGATGTATTCACACTTCACCTTTCTAAATTGGACAAGTCATACCATTGTCATTTTGATGTACTTGGTCAACAAAAGATTTGTGGACAGATTTCTTCTGTTATTGATGGCCCTTGGATACAGGAACTTGTTTTGCACGACATTGAATTAAATGATGTTGGCTCTTCAGCAGATATTGAAATGTTGCTTGGAGCTGATTATGCTGCTAAACTTTGGACTGGAAAAAGAGTGCAACTGAGTTCGGGACTAGTAGCGATGGAGACAATATTTGGTTGGACACTGTCAGGGAAATTTCCAGGTATCTTGCCCAGTAATGAGAGTCTAGCCATTGTTGTGTCAAGCATGCTGACCAAGGAAGCAACCATTACAGATTTGTGGACTTTGGATACACTTGGCATACTGGACCCTGCTGAGAAGAAAAGTAAACTACAATTGCAAGAGACTGTTCATCAACATGTCTTGGATACAGTAAGGCTCAATGAAGATGAGAGACTTGAGTGCTGCCTGCCATGGGTAGAAAATCATCCTCCACTTCCTGACAACTATAATATGGCTATGAAAAGAGTTCATTCTACAATCAAAAGATCACAGTCTGAAGGTTATTATCATGATTATCAGTCTGTTTTGGATGAGTGGTTACAAGAAGGTGTAATAGAGGAGGTAACGGCTGAAACAATGAGTTCTCCTTGCCATTATTTACCACATCGTCATGTCGTTAAGCAGAACAGTACCACACCTATTCGCCCAGTGTTCGATGCATCGGCATGTGAAAATAAGAATCCCAGTCTCAACAATTGTATTGAAAAGGGACCAAATCTTATTGAACTACTTCCTTCCGTATTGGCTCACTTCCGGTTGAAAGAAATTGGAGTGATGGCTGACATCCGCCGTGCATTCTTACAGATCAGTCTCTCTAAAGGGGACCGACCATTCTTGTGGATTGACCGACAGGGTACCTTAAAGATTTATCAGCATTGTCGAGTGGTTTTTGGAGTGTCATGTAGTCCATACCTATTAGGAGCAGTGATCAAGTACAACATAGAGACTGTCCTTAGTCAGTGCAAGGAGGGAAAATCATCATATTCTCAAGATTTGGTAGAATTGCTATCCCGCAGTTTTTATGTTGACAACTGTTTGACCAGTGTACATGATGTAAAACAGTTGCAGCAGTTCATTAATGAAGCAACTTCTATCATGGGAGAGAGAAAGTTCGAGCTTCGAGGGTGGGAGTACACCAACCCCCTTGTAACCCCCGGAAAACCTGTCAATGTTTTAGGATTGCTTTGGGATAAATCTGAAGATACTTTGAGAATTAACACAGAAAACCTAAATACCCTTTGTCTGGAGAAAATAACTAAGAAGGTCATTCATTCTCTCGGCAGCTCATCGGATATTTGATCCCATTGGAATAGCTTGCAGTGTCACTTTACTTCCTAAACTACTTTTACAGCAAACCTGGGACTCAGGCATAAGTTGGGATCAGGAAGTACATGATGATATTAAATCTCAGTTCTTGGCCTGGGTGAAGGAATTGCTCTGCTTACGAGAAATCAAAATTCCTAGGTGGCTACCTGGGACAGACTGTCAAGAAAACTGGACGACTCATATTTGTTGTGATGCAAGCCAACTTGCTTATGCTGCTGTGGCCTACTTACGTGTGGAACAACCGAATCATGTTCGTGTCTAGCTTATTCTCGCTAAAGCAAGAGTCTCTCCAATCAGTAAGTCCAACAAGAAAATGACGATCCCGAGGCTGGAATTGTTGGCTGCAACAATTGGCTCTAGGATGTACTCTAATATTGTTCATGATTACAACATCCCTGGTGTTAAGACGATTTTCTGGAGTGACGCAACAACTGTTTTAGCCTGGATTCAAAGAGAAGACCAGTGGGATGTGTTCGTATCCAACAGAGTGAAAGAAATCAGGAAACTGATCGAAGGACAGGTATGGCGATATGTTCCCGGCGTAGGAATCCTGCAGATCTCCCATCCCTTGGCACTACTGCTAAGAAATTGTTGGAATCAAGATGGTGGGAGGGGCCTGACTGGCTACGAGAATCACCAGACTCATGGTCCTGCGTAGATGTTAAGTTTGATGAAGAAGAGATAACTAGTGGAAAAAAGAAACTTGTTGTTTCTTCCATGCTCGCAGCTTCGGTTGAACTTGATTGGTTTTATGCCCGTGCTTCTACTTTCAAGAAAAGTGTACGTTTAGATGGTTGGACATGTCGTTTTGTGAAGAACTGTAGAATAGAAGAACAAGACAGATTCCATGGTAACTTGACTACCGAAGAAATAATCACTGCAGAGGTTAAAGTGGTGAATTTAGTTCAGAGACAAGTATTCTCGGGAGTGAATGACCCAAAATTATCTAGTTTGATGCCATTTGCTGACAGTAATGGAATTCTACGCCTAAGGACGAAAATCTCACACAGGAAGGATCTAAATGAATTTTGTCACCCAGCTATTCTCCCTAGTTGTGAGCATCCTGTTGTATTTCACCTGATTATGGACTTGCACAAAGAATCATGTCATGCAGGCACACAGATGATGATGACTATTCTTAGAGAGAGATTTTGGATTCTTGGTGGAAGACGAACAATTCGATCTGTCCTGGATAAATGCCTTCATTGCAAGAAGCAAACAGCAAAATATATAGAAGTAAATCCGCCACCTCTTCCTGAAGATCGAGTACGAAATGCTAAGATATTTGAAGTTACTGGCGTAGATTTTGCTGGTCCGCTGTATCTGAAAAAGGAGAGTGGCAGCAGGGAGAAGGCGTGGGTGTGTTTGTACACCTGTGGGGTCTATCGAGCAGTGCATTTGGAGATTGTATCTTCACTCTCTACTGACAGCATTATTCAGAGTTTTCGCAGATTCGCCAGCAGAAGAGGTCGACCATCTTCAGTATATAGCGACAATGGTACCAATTTTTCAGGTGCTGATAGTGCCTGTAAGAAGCTGGACTGGGATGCCATTAGTCAGTACAGTAATGTCAGGAGAATTAAATGGAAGTTTAACCCTCCAACGGCATCATGGTGGGGTGGTTGGTGGGAGCGGCTTATTGGAATATTGAAGAAACTACTACGCCGTGTTCTTGGCCGAACATCAGTGAACGATGAGGAGATGCAAACGATTTTGTGTGACTGTGAGGCTGTTATCAATGCTAGACCCCTTACATACGTATCCAATAATCCCACAGATTTGACGCCACTTACTCCCAGTATGTTTCTGCAGGAAGTTGAAGAGATAGGAGTTCCAGATTTCGACTTGATTGAATCCACTGATCTAAATAAGAGACTTCGTTACAGACGAAAGCTAACAGAAGACCTCCGAAATAGATTTCGTTCGGAATATTTGGGGCAATTGGAATTGTTAACCAACAAACATCCCTGTAGACAAAGTTCTGTTGGTGAAATAGTTTTGGTGGGAAATGACAACTCAAAACGTCTAGACTGGCCTTTGGCTAGAGTTGTAGAACTACTAAAAGGAACAAATGGAGAAACTAGGCTGGTCCGAGTAAAGACCTCAAGTGGTTTTATACTGAGACCTGTGCAGAGAATCTATCCATTGGAACTGGAACTTAGTGAGCAGGGCGAATCTTCAATCATCGGCAAGAGACTTCGAGAGGAAGTCACGGAACAGCCTCAGGATGAAATCAACATTGAAGGGAAGACTTCTACGAGCCAGGTGGAGACGAGATTCGGAAGGACTGTTCGCAAGCCTGTGAAACTAAGCCTGTGATTGTGTTTTGTAAGTTAATGTTGGATTGGCTGCCATTAACTTAGGTGGGAGAATGTGAGAAAAAGACTAGAATATCTCGAACTGACTTTTATCAATTATGTGTATGTTGGTATTGAAGTGTGCGTTATGTTTTTGAACACACCCAGTTGAAGAATGGAACATGGTTGAAGCTTAAGTTAATGCAATGTTTGTATGTGAATAAATTGTGGTTCAATGTCTCCTTAGAAAGAGTCTTCTCGTTAAGTAATTGTTTAGTGTATTCCCACAATACTTAAACGTTCATTCTCTTCAACAAGTCTTCTCACATCCTCCTTCAGTAACCTGATTATTTCATCCTTAGACGCTAATTCATTTTTAAGCTCCTGATAATCACAGTCGTGTTCACAAGTTGTGATGCTTTCACACGCGGCTTCCTCAACTAGCTTTGCTTTGGCCCTAGTCACCACTACATTCGCGTTTTTTACCTTTATCGCGCAAGATGAACACAAATTGGAGTCCATTCCTATATTTTTGCACCTCGAACACAACAATTTACCAGTAATTTTAAGCTTATTTACTACAGCACTATTTGCACAGCTTTCACCAGGCGCCATGTTGGAACCTCGAGATTGTTATCCCTCCGACTACTATATACAGTAGGCAGGGGCGTATATAAGGGGGGTGCAGAGGGGGCTCCAGCCTCCCCTCCCCCGAAAAAAAAGCCAATAAAAATTAAGAAAGTGTTGCTTTGGTAAGAGCATAAAATAATTGTAAATTTGGTTGTACCCTAATCTTAACTTATCGGCTAAGTTATAAACAATATTAAAATTGAAATTATACTAACTCGTGGTGTAGTGGGTAGCATTCTTCGCTGCCGCCCCGGAGATCCGAATTTGATTCCCGGCTCTGCCAAGAAATTTTAATTCTAGTCTGAAGGCTGGAACGGGGTGCACTCAGCCTTCTGAGGTAAAACTGTGAATTCCACAGTACATTTTTTGAGAAATACATGTAAAAAAACTGTTAACCTTTCTGCTTACTAAATTGACAAATATTTAGATATTTGTCACTCATACTCCATAGATCATAATAGAAAATTCATTGAGTATAACATTTTATTTGTGTGTTGTGTTGTATTTTACAACTTTTTTGTATTGCCAGTAATTGTAGGCTATATAAACTTTGAATCTTATCTAAAATCAATACACAAAGTTATATGCTCTATGGTATTGGTTGATATTTCAGGGTGTTTTGCGGTGACGATCCCCGGAGAATACTTACAATTTTCCAGGATAGTCAGCCCCCCCTCACCCCCGAATTTTTTTTTCTATAAACGCCCCTGACAGTAGGTACATATAAAATCATTCGTTTGCTCCTTTTACTCAACTTCTCTCCACTTTTATTACCTTCGAAGTATTTTATTGGTGATTCAAGCTCTACATCTCCAGTTTGAACACGCTGTCTACTTGAGGAAACCATGTTGAACTTTGTGCAATCGTAACAGTGTTGCAAACCTTTGAACCTGATTCGCCATAAAATCGAATTACTCAGGTGCTTTTTTTCCGCTCAAACATGGTTTGTACAAAACAAAAGGTAATATAATATCAAATTCGTACTGAATTACTCTGCCTATAGTTCCAAATACCGCTGAGAACTATATTAAAACACACAATTCATCACATGAAAAGCAACGTTGGTAAAACTCCCAATAACGTTATAGTACATTATGAAACGAGCTTATAATGGCAATAATTAAGACACGAGTATGTTTATAAAACGAGCATAAGCAAGTTTTATAATTTTCATACGAGTTGCATACGCCTGTTTATGTTCGACGATAATTATAACTTTATTACCGGTACCGTATATGTTTTAACATAAATAATCATAAATATCTGTTGAGATTCTGTCGCTAGAATTTTGTGATCAGAGTGCAAGTGCTGGGTAGGATATCTCTGTTTTCCAAGAGCCCTGACCGACCAACGCATGCGCTGTGTGCTAGGCATTGTTTACAGCCTGCCGATATGCACCTGCATTCAGTCAAACTGACACTGAAGTCGTTTGAAAGCAATGCGCTGTGTTGAAATTGGAGATGTTAAGGTATATACAGTGCTATTTCTAGTCTCATATTCGTCAGTTTATTTACGCGAACATATGGACGTTGCACTTTCGGTAATTTATACCCGTTTCTTGAGCTCTGATTGGTGGGAGAAACTGTTTCATAATGAAAAGTAGTGTTATAATGAGCCTCATTATGATACAGTTTTCTGACACAATGTTTACTTTTTGACATCGTCGAACATAAAAATGAAAAATGTATTCATAGATTTTTACGAAGGAAATTCTGAAAAGTAGCCAGCTTATGGAAACATAGTAACACGCGCTGGAAAATCTTGTGCGCCAAAAACAAGCAGAAAAATTGGGAACTATTTCCTGGCACGTTAGCCTCTTCACAGACCAAACATCAAAGCGATCGCTTAGGTCTTGAGGTGACTAGAGGTATACCGGTAAGTCACATGATTAAAATGGTCGAATTTGGCTTACCACTTGTTCAAGCAGATCTTAGATTAGTAATTAAAGACTATTTGGACAAGAAAGGTGTTGTTATCAAGTGCTCCAAAGAACAGATCTTAGATTAGTAATTAAAGACTATTTGGAAAAGATAGATGTTATCAAGTGCTCCAAAAGTAATCTGCCTGGCTACGACTTTATTAAATTATTTCTTAGAAGGCGAAATAAACTAACCACACAATTTTGTAGCAATATCAAACGTGTGAGAGCAGCAGTTGGCAAGACTGTAATTAACGAATATTTTGATTAGCTGGAGGTTTCAAATACAGATGGGCCCCAGAAAACATATGGAACTATGATGAGACCAACCTAAGTGACAATCCAGGCACAGTGAATGTAATGTGATTTGCAAGAAAGGAGTGAAATATGTTGAAAAAATTATGTACAGCTCAAAAACATCAACCTCTGTTATGTTTTGTGGCAATGCTGTGGGAGAGTTGTTACCTCCATATGTTGTTTATTGAGCTGATCATCTGTGGACGTAGACCGAAGGTGGCCCTATTAGTAGGATGTCATTATAATCGCTCAAAGCACGGATGGTTTGATTCTGTTACGTTTGAAGATTGGTTTAGGGTACCTTTGGTAGGTTAATACTGAGTGTCAACACTACCTAAGGGAAGATGATGAGAGAGAAAAGGAGGTGGGTTTAGGAGTGGAAACAATTTTTAGGCTGAGAGGAAGAGAATCCAACACAAACCATTAATAAACACCGATATAAACCGGAATTTCGCAGTGCAAAACTTATGAAGTACCTAAATTGAGCGGGCGCTTGCACAAGGCAAGCGGAGAGCGCGGCATGAATTGAGGTTACTGGCAAGCTTTCGCCAAGTGCTCTTTCCCTCCCGAACAAGTATTCGGGTACTATGGGGAAGGATGATACTCTAGCAAGCAAGGATATATGAGAGGAAGTGGATTTATGGGGTTTCCTTTCAAAAGGGTTAGATTTTACTAAGCATTCTGAAATGCTGGAAGGATTTGAATTTGCCATAATATTTTAATTACGGTATTGGACACTGTTGGATCCCCGACAGAACAGCCGAATGCCCTCAGAGTGGGAAGAGATAAAGCAACTCTAGTGCCTTTAGCAATATTTTTTACTGTTAATAGTAGAGCTCGTATTTTTAGGTGCTAAAAATCGGGAAAATATTTATTTTTTATGTATTAAAAATACCTGAAATATGTGACAAAAAAGTAAAAACAAGATGTTCTGTAAAGAACATATAGCCTACTTTCTCCTAAATGCATGGGTATTGTTATAACTCTTTGTCCTTTTCAAGGAGTAGACAATTGAATGTTGGTTGTAGTAGCTTGTTGAAATACATCGTGTTATACGGATATTAAACATGAATATTAGGTGTCCTTTGATAGTGCTACCTCTGTACAAAATTCATTCAATTCGGTTTCACCGTGTTTGAATTGATACGGTGAATCGATTTGCACACATACATGGCCGCTATCTGCAAACTATTAGGTTGATGACATTGTAGTTCAGTCAAACGATGCTTCCCACAAAAAGGTATGTTGTTGCAAAACTTGGTAGTGATCAGATGATTAGGTTGGTCGTAATTTGATTTAAACTTTGAACATTTGGGTGGCCGCCATTACGTTTCCGTCAAGATGACGACGATATAAAACATGACACTGAGTTGCCTTTTGCGAATGCTATCTCTGTACCAAATTTTGTTCAATTCGGTTTCACCGTGTTTGAATTGATAGGGGGAATCAATTTGCACACATACATGGCCACTATGTGCAAACTATTGAGCTGCTCATCTTATAATTTGGTCAAACGATGCCTACCACATAAAGGTATGTTGTTGCAAAAATTAGTAGAGATCAGATGATTAGGTTGGTCGTAATTTGATTTAAGCTTTTAACATTTGGGTGGCCGCCATTACGTTTCCGTCAATATGGCGGTGATATAAAACTTGACACTGAGGAGCCCTTTGCTAATGCTACCTCTGTATCAAATTTCGTTAAATTCGGTTTCACCATGTTTGAATAGATAGGGGAATCGATTTTCAGACATACATGGCCGCCATCTGCAAACTATCACTGCATGACCTCCTCCTACTTTCTATGGAATGGGAATTTTTATGAGCAGACTGATGGTGTGGCCATGGGTAGTCCTCTCTCTCCTGTTGTGGCTAATTTCTTCATGGAGAACTTTGAAGAGAAAGCTTTGTCGTCGGCTCCTTTCAAACCGAAGATCTGGTGGCGTTATGTGGATGACACGTTCGTTGTTTGGACGGAAGGTGAGGAAAATCTTAGCCATTTCCTGGATCACCTTAATCTCCAGCACCCTTCTATTTGTTTCACCATGGAAAAGGAATCTGACGGCAAAATACCGTTTTTAGATGTTCTCGTCACCAAGAAAGAGGATGGATCTTTAGGACACAGCGTTTTTCGTAAGCCAACACACACCAATAGATATCTCCACGCAAGTTCTCACCACCACCCTGCCCAGAAACATGGTATCCTTACAACTCTAACTACCCAGGCAAGGAGGATTTGTGAAGTGTCTTCCTTACAAGAAGAAATTAATACCTTGCGAACCACCTTTGAGAGCAACGGTTATAGCAAGGCTTTGATCTCTAAGGTTCTGAAACCAACAAATAATAATAGGACGTCAGTTGAGAAAAGAGATGTAAGAGGAACTGCTTACCTACCTTACATACATAACACGACGGATCGTATTGCTAAAATCCTACGTCGGTACAACATACGGACTGTATTTGGAACTTCTGTTAAGATTAGGCAACTCCTGCGACCAACTAAGGACAGTTTGCCTAAATTGCAACAACCGGGTATCTACAGAGTTCCCTGTACTTGTGGCAAGGTTTACATCGGGCAGACTTCGAGAACAATATGCACTCGCATTAAGGAACATAATAGATGTATCAGGCTCATTCAACCTGATAAATCAGCTGTTGCCGATCATGCATTAACACCTGGCCATGATGTCATGTTCCAAGGAGTGGATGTTCTTGCCCGTATAAAGCAATATCGTCCCAGGGTCATCAGGGAGGCGGTTGAAATACGTAAACACTCAGATAATTTCAACCGCGACACCGGCTACAATCTCAGTGAATCCTGGCTACCTATTATCAGAACCCTGAGAAAGTAATTCACTGCTGCTTTCCGTTGTCCCTAACATGGGGCTATAATGGCGTCCATCTTTGGGCACCTTCTATATGTTCTTTGTTGCTTTCTCTTAGCAATCATTGTCGTATTCCAGATTATTCCTGACGAAGAAAGGCATGGTTTCTTTCGAAACGCGTCGAGTTTTAATATAATAAACACGGCATAAGCCCAACATTCAACATTATGAATAGTAATACGGGCCGTGAAAGTCTAAATGACAATATTAGAAACCTCTATGGGGAGGATATTTTCCGACTGATGTCTAGATTTAGTAGGTTACGACGCAAGAAGGTGTGTCTTATCTCTTCACTCACTTTTCTCCTAAGATGCCGAGATCATGATATTCTACCGAATTTTGTTATGTTGAAGCATACCTTCAGAACACCTAAGGCAACGAGAATCTATCGTCGTGCAAGCAAGGCGTTATTGATAGAGAGGTTACAGCATACACGTAAGCAGTTGGATTTTATTTCGAGGGAGTTACTACAGCTACATCTACGCCTCTCGAACTTCGTAAGTGAGGAGTTATGGAAGATCTTTGATCGTATTTCTTCAGTGCAAGCTAACAGCGTTCTAGATCAGGTGAGGGCAAGACATATTTCCAAATATGATAGGTTATGTCAGATGCAGAAATCTCAAGCCATTAGACTTGATGCTAACAAGGTTGTCGTAAATTTGTCCAGCATGCCCCTAAGTGATACCCAACAGGCAGTTCTCGCTAAAGGTCTCAATTTTGCTGTAGCGCCTAGAAGAATTCCTATTGAAGAACTTATTACATCTGTAGAATCCTCGGTACATCACCTCACACCTGAAGAGGCCGAGGAAGCCAGACAAGAATGTTCCAGAGTTCTCAAGAACGCTAAGCCACCTAACACCAACTTAAAAACAAGGCGAAAGCCGGGCACTTAAAGATCTAAGGGACAATTCTGATATTATCGTTCTCCCCGCTGACAAGGGTAACGCGACAGTGGTGTTGGATAAGGTTGATTATGATTCCAAGATCTCGTCTTTGTTATCAGATCCTGTATATAGGATTAATAGTCGTGATCCTACTACTCGCTACTCAAATGTCACCGTCAAATTGATCAAGCAATCATCTATTCCAGCGGATGCAGCGAAGACTCTCCTTCCAGGGGATGCTATTCCTCCGAGACTCTATGGTCTTCCTAAAATACATAAAGAAGATGTTCCTCTTAGACCTATTGTTAGTACGATTGGTTCTCCTACATATGCCCTTTCCAAATACTTAGGTAGACTACTTCAGCCGCTTCTGGGTAACACGCCTTCGTACATTAAGGATTCCACACACTTCGTGGAAAAGTTGAAAGCTATAACACTTCAGCCGGGTGATATCCTAGTGAGTCTCGACGTGGTGTCTCTGTTTACGAGAGTTCCTATTGATGGTGTTATGTCTCATTGATGGCTTTTTTGCTGAAGACATCACAAGGCTTTTTTTTTATCACTGCATGACCTCCTCCTACTTTCTATGGAATGGGAATTTTTATGAGCAGACTGAGGGTGTGGCCAGGGGTAGTTCTCTCTCTCCTGTTGTGGCTAATTTCTTCATGGAGAACTTTGAAGAGAAAGCTTTGTCGTCGGCTCCTTTCAAACCGAAGATCTGGTGGCGTTATGTGGATGACACGTTCGTTGTTTGGACGGAAGGTGAGGAAAATCTTAGCCATTTCCTGGATCACCTTAATCTCCAGCACCCTTCTATTTGTTTCACCATGGAAAAGGAATCTGACGGCAAAATACCGTTTTTAGATGTTCTCGTCACCAAGAAAGAGGATGGATCTTTAGGACACAGCGTTTTTCGTAAGCCAACACACACCAATAGATATCTCCACGCAAGTTCTCACCACCACCCTGCCCAGAAACATGGTATCCTTACAACTCTAACTACCCGGGCTAGGAGGATTTGTGAAGTGTCTTCTTTACAAGAAGAAATTAATACCTTGCGAACCACCTTTGAGAGCAACGGTTATAGCAAGGCTTTGATCTCTAAGGTTCTGAAACCAACAAATAATAATAGGACGTCAGTTGAGAAAAGAGATGTAAGAGGAACTGCTTACCTACCTTACGTACATAACACGACGGATCGTATTGCTAAAATCCTACGTCGGTACAACATACGGACTGTATTTGGAACTTCTGTTAAGATTAGGCAACTCCTGCGACCAACTAAGGACAGTTTGCCTAAATTGCAACAACCGGGTATCTACAGAGTTCCCTGTACTTGTGGCAAGGTTTACATCGGGCAGACTTCGAGAACAATATGCACTCGCATTAAGGAACATAATAGATGTATCTGGCTCATTCAACCTGATAAATCAGCTGTTGCCGATCATGCATTAACACCTGGCCATGATGTCATGTTCCAAGGAGTGGATGTTCTTGCCCGTATAAAGCAATATCGTCCCAGGATCATCAGGGAGGCGGTTGAAATACGTAAACACCCAGATAATTTCAACCGCGACACCGGCTACAATCTCAGTGAATCCTGGCTACCTATTATCAGAACCCTGAGAAAGTAATTCACTGCTGCTTTCCGTTGTCCCTAACATGGGGCTATAATGGCGTCCATCTTTGGGCACCTTCTATATGTTCTTTGTTGCTTTCTCTTAGCAATCATTGTCGTATTCCAGATTATTCCTGACGAAGAAAGGCATGGTTTCTTTCGAAACGCGTCGAGTTTTAATATAATAAACACGGCATAAGCCCAAAATTCAACATTATGAATAGTAACTACATACTTACTGTACTGTAATTGAATTGACAATATTTACAAAATTTAAATGATGATGATGATGATGATAATTGTTGTTTTAAGGGGCCTAACATCTAGGTTATCGGCCCCTGATGGTTTGGGTGATCGTGAAGATGAAAATGAAAAGCGAACTTAAAACTAAAACTAACTACTAACCTACATACTAGAAGAAGAAATGGAAAATTAAAGCAGAATAAGGCAAATAAAGGACAGAAGGAAAAGAAATGCCCTCAACCCTCGGAAAAGGCGGATTGAGGGACTTGGAAGGAAGGAGAGCCATGAAAGGCATATAGGAAAGTGAAAGAGGAGAGGGTCCGCCCCAAAGGTAAGGGACAAAAGAGGAAAACGGACCCAGCTCAGGAATCCCTCGGGGTCGCCAACTCCCGAACTCACCAGCCGTGAGCCCCTGAGGGTGTAGCATTATCTAGGGTGCACCAGAAGTGGTGGGGCTACATACACCCTGCCTCCTTAAGGGCCTAGAGCACAAGGCAGGAGGTAAAAGGAAGAGAAAAAGAAGGCTGACCCCTCGCAGAAGGAGGGTATCAGAAAAGATGAGACAAGGGCCAATTAAGGCGGGAAAGGAAGAGACTCCCTAGGCCTCGGATACCCTAATACCGTCGGGGTCAGAAGAGAACAAGAGTTGACCAAGTGAGGTCGACAGGAAAGAAGACAGAGAGGAGCCCGGCACAAGTAAGTGGAAGCAATGCCGGACTCGGCTGGGGCCCCGTGGTCGCCAACCCACGCCCACAAGATGTGAGCCCCTGGGGGAAAAATTTAAATGATAATCTGGTAGCAAAAGTATCTACCCCGTCCCGGATTCGAACCCGAGATCTCTAGGTAGGTCGGTAGATACCCACAAAACCTCAAAGCAGACATTATAAATTAAAGATATTACGTAAGTTTATTTTATACATAACCTATAAACACATCACCCTGAAAAGGTACTAACGGTTTGATTGCTGTAAAAGAACCGTCTAAATATTTCGGATGCTCGCCATTTTGGATTGTTATATGTATAGGCCATATACTTGTTAATGAAGTAAAAAATACGTAAAATAATCATGAAATATTCATGAAGTATGCTCAAGAATGGCGGCTTTGGTGGCGTAGTCGGTAGCATGCTGAGCTTCCATGCCCAATATAGCGGGTTCAAACCCGGCCGAAGCCGTCGGATGGAATATTCTGAGTCTCGTAGAAAGATAAAATTGATTAATAAGACCTCAGATAAATAATTAGCAGACTTCACCAAAGTCAAAAGTGCGATTCTCCGCTACTTCAAAGAGCATTGTATAAGCTCTCAGCTTCTCGTAGCTTTCTGGGTGTGTTCAAAGGTACCACATCCCATCATAAATGTGCTGTCGTGAAAAATATCACATGAACCTTAGCTCAGCGTGTTCATCTGCCTCTCCGTCGTTTCAAATAAAATGTTGGGACGATATTTTTACTTGACTCAAAGTTCATTCATAAGTGATATTTTTTATATTAGCTGCGTTGAAGGTTCCAATGCGCTCTCCTGTCCGAATGTCTTCAATCACATAACTTCCATTGTTCAGAGGTTGTCGGATACGACTCGGGGCCATAATATAAAGACAGAAATTTCCCATATATGCGGTCTATAGGACTTGAAATTCCGGGTCTCCTTATAAGGAAAAGGTCTTCCGCAACTAGTGGTTCTCTGAATCTCTGGCGTCTAGTTCTCCTCAAACGTTTGGCAGCTTGTCTGTCCAAGGTGTCCCTTGCAGCTAAAAGTCTGCTGGCGTGTGATGGTTGTAAACAAGGTGGATTTACAATCACACGATTCCATATTCTCATCGGCATCTGGTTCAAATGCAAAACCATGGGTATTTGACCAGTGCTCTCATGGACTGTTGAATTAATACATTTCGCCATGATAAGTAGGACTTCGGTCCATCGCCAGTGTTCTTTCTGACAATACAATCGACAGAATTTTGCGATAGTAGACATTACGCATTCTGCTGTGTTGCTCTCTGGATGGCGAATAGACGATAAAACATGACCTATCTCCAACTCGTTCATGGCATTAGCAAATTCTGCGGAGGTGTACTGTGATCCATGATCAGTCAACAGGAATTGTGGCTTTCCTGCCTCCGGTATCACTTGTCGTCTAATTCTCTGGATAATCTGGTGTGCGGCGGCTTTCTGAATCGGATGAAGCATCGTATATTTCGTGAACACATCAATAGTTACAACAATGAAGCGATTCCCACGGCGGGCCTTTGGTATTGGGCCATAAAGGTCCTGTGCGTATAACTCTCTAGGTTGAGTTGGGAGTATTGGTCTAGGTGGTTCCTTCAACAAGTGTGACGTGTACTTGTTCCGCTGGCATGCATCGCAAGCACGTAAACACTGTCTAACGGTGGTTCCTAGCCTTTTCCAAGTAAAAAACTCCTTGATGGTTGCAATGGTCTTGTCAGTCCCACCATGTCCAATGGATAGATGAACCATAAGAATGACAGATTCTTGATATCTCCTAGGAATAACTGCACGACGTTGAGTGTGGTCCTCGTCCACAAACTTATACAAGACACGATGATAGATCAAATAGTCATCTGCAACAGCAGCAATCCTCGCATAGTGAGCATCCTGTGGATCCATTCGTCGTTCCAGGAAACGGATAATATGCCTGAGTTCCTCCTCACGTCGTTGTCCTTCTGGTAGATGACGAAGTCGGCGAAGGTGTTCCTCGCATTCTCCTTCGATGTCAATGGCATTCACAGTGGCTTCAGGATTCCGGCTGAGTATGTCGGCCAACACATTGTCTCTGCCTGGTCGGTAAACAATTTCCAAGTCAAACTGTTGGAGAAACAGCGTCCAACGTGTGATCCTGTCGCTTGCCAGTCTTGTTCGTACGATGAAGGTCAGCGCATGGTGATCGGTCCTCACAATAATCCTCTGTCCTAACAAACGTTTCTGCCAGTACTCAAGTGCGTAGACAATCGCAAGTGCTTCAATCTCAGTGGTGAAATAATGAGATTCATGCGCTCTCAAACGTCGACTTAAGAAAGCGATGTAATGACGTTTCTTCTCATCATCCTCCTGCAGTAGGATGGCACCTATTCCAATCGCAGATGCATCAGTCTCTAGAATAAAATTCCGGGAGTAGTCTGGATATTCTAACTGAATCGAATCAACCAGCATCTGTTTAGCTTTTCTGAAAGCTGTCTGGCACTCGTCATTCCAAGCCCATCTGCAATTCTTCTTCAGTAAACCTTGCAGTGGTGCGACAGTCCCAGAATACCTCACAATGAGCAGCAAAGAATTGGAGAATTCCTAGGAATTGTCTCACGTGTTTCACACGGGTTGGCGTTGGAAATGCAGCAACGGTTCTGATATTTGCCGGATTCGGCCTGTATCCATCTCCATTAATTATGTGTCCCACAAATTTTACTTCTCTCTGGAAGAATCGACACTTGTCGAACTTCACTTTAAAATTGGCCTGTCGAAGATTCTCAAAAACAAGGCGTAAGGTTGTTAAATGTTCTTCCTCCGTTTCCGAAGCTATGATGATGTCATCCACGTAACATATCACCTTCTGTTTCACTTCAGGAGTCAGCTTCGCATCAAGTGCTCTAATTAATGCAGCTCCGGCATTTTTCACTCCAAAGGGTAGTTTTCGAAAGACATAGGTGGTCTGATCGAACAGAAACCCTGCATACTTCTGAGTATGCTCAGATAATCTTATATGGTAGTAGGATTGTACCAAGTCCAATGACGAAAATATCTTCTTTCCCTTAAACTTCCTGAGGATGTCCCTAATCTTGGGCGGTCTGTCATGCTCAGGAGCTAAGCGTTCATTTAAGGCCCTTGCATCGAGACAAAGTCTCAAGCTTCCATCCACCTTAACCACAGGTGTTATAGGATTCAAGAAAGGAGTCGGTGACTTCTTGATTGTACCTGTTGCTTCCATCTCATGGATCTTCTTAGCAGCTTCCTCGCGGTGTTTCTCTGCGATGGGATAAATCTTCTTATGGAATGGAGAATCATCCAGTAGTACAAGATCATACTCGTAGTCCAATATCTCACCAGGCGTGGTGTCGAATATATCCTCGTATTCGCTTAATATTGCATCTAGCTTCTCTCGTATGGGTGCTGATAATTGTTCTGCCTCTTCGTCGGCATCTTGTGTCTCCTCAATTTCCTTGCCATTTAAATTCTCAACAACGTTGACTTCGGATTCAAATTCCGGTTCTTCCTCTACTAAGTTCATTTGAATGGGTTCGTTCGGCTTAAACTCCACCGTATTACGTCCCATATCAATGATTCCATCATACTTCCGAATGAAGTCTGCACCCAATATGGCATCAAGATGCAAGCCTTTCATCACAAGAAATTCGTGCAAGTACACGTGGCTCGAAATTTTCAAAGTGCATAGAATCTGGATTTTGCACGTTACAACACGGTCAGGTATGACTCCTCTGACTCTTACTGCAGAAACTGGCAGCTCTGTCACCTCAGAGTTTGCTTTCAGTCTGGCATGGCAATCGGCGGAAATGAGACTTATCATCGCCCCAGTATCGATGAGAATGACTACGTCACATCCATTCAGGGTAGCTACAATCTTCGGTAGACGCGTCAATTCGTAGTTGTGGTTCGTCGTTCGTCTAATAGATCTTCCTGAATTGGCTCCCAGAGTAAGATGGTGGCAGTTACTCTGTGCTCAATCGGGTAAGAATCTACTGGTTTTTCGGCGTTTTTTTTTCTTTCTTGGCGGGAAGTACCGGGCTGGTTTCGCTCCGTTTCTTCCGCCGAATCATTACGTGTTCCCTCGAAGTCGGGTTCTGATCTCCCCCTTCTTGTATCTCTTGGAGTTCTCGGAGTTGCTGAAGGTATTCACGACTCTCCCGTGCTCTTCCTCTCCAGTCTGGATCGGTTTGGTATCTGGGGTCTCGATCTCTATTGTAACCTCTGCTATAGCGGTAATCCCTACGGATGCTTCCGTGCTGTGGGTTCCGGCTATTATTCCCTCGGCGGTCGTTATCGTGACGACGGTCGTCGTTCGTCCCTCGATCAAAGCGCCGGTTCCAGTGACTACGACGGTCATCTGTCTGGTCTCTAGCATATGGAGTGTTGTTCCATTCTCTCCGACCATGATTATAGTCATTGCGTTGTTCACGGCTCTCTTGAGTCTGTGTCTGCTGTGGCGTCTGCCACACTTTGTCCACAGTTGTCAAGTTAACACGTCGCTCTTCACGCCTGTCAGCCTTCTGCTGACGGTGTGTCGGAAACTGTTCGGTGTTAGCGTCCAATCGTCGCAAGATTTGATCGCACTGCTGAAAAGTGGATGCTCCAGCAGCGATCAATACACGTTGCACGTCTGCAGGGTATTGCCAGACGATGGTGTTTACCAGGTCTTGCTCTGACAGTGGGGGTTGTAAACAACGGAGTTTCGCAAGCTGGGTTGCGAAGTAGTTCGCATAGCGCGTCGGAGTGAGAGCTGTATCGGCGAGTGTACATCTCAGCTCTGATACTCTGCTGGATGTCGCTTGACCAGTAAGTCCTCAACAAGGCTTCTCTAAAATCTTGGTAGCCTACAAATGAGTAACGGAAGGCTCTAAACCAAGTGCTGGCTTGCCCCTCAAGCAAACGCTCAATAACTCGAAGCTCTCTCTCCGGAGTTACCATTGTGTCTCTCAAGTAGCTTTCCACGTTCGCCAAAAACTCTACTGGAGTGATGCCACTTCCAGTGCCTGAGAATCGAGCTGGTTGCTCCTCTCTCGAACGGATGATTGTTACGTTCCCCTGCGTGTGCGCGGGTCTGAACGAATTCGGCATATAGTTATGCGTTGGCGTACTCGTCTCTTGACTCTGTCGATTGGGTGCGGGTTGGAAAGGATGTGCGTCAAAGTTTAACGCTTGACTCTGCGCTGAACCGGTAAATTGAGATGGTTGCGGTTCCATGGGTGCGCTCGGTTGAAAATGTGTAGGCATAATCCCTGCGGATTGCGATCCTGGTGTCGCCTGAGAGTCTCCCATCTGTGAGGGTAAATGTGTCTCTTGTGGATGCGTCTCCAGTCGGTCGAGACGTCTCTCGATAACTTCGAGCCCTGGGATAGTCTTAGCTGCGACCTTATTTCCCAGATCGTTGAGCTTCAATTCTATTATTTCAACTTTGCCTTTGAGGTTGGTGTCGACTTCGCGAATAGCCGTCCTCAAATTGTATCTGAGGTCTAACCTCTCGGTTATCGTGACTTCCTCGAATCGTTTCTGTAGGCAGTCGATTTCTTCCTCGACTTTTGACATGTTGTCCTGGATCCTACCAACGTCATCTTTGACCTCGGCTACCTTTGCCTCCATAGTGGTCTTATGTTCATTGAGGTCACCCCTCAACATCATGACATCGATCTTATTCTCCTCGCGATTAACATCAATCGTTTCACGTAGCCCTGTTACTGTCTCAGTTAATTCCGTAATATTCTTTCTGTTTGTGTTCAACTCGTCCTTGACCTCGACAATCGTCTTGACGTTGTTGTTGACTGCGTTCGCTGCACCTCTCATCAGTATGAGACCTATATTCATGGTGGCCATGTCCTTCTTGACGGTGTCCATGAATCCCTCGACGTGAGTTAATCGAGTCCCAAATTCTTCTCGAGTATGCTCAAAGTCGGCCCTCATATCAATCTGGACTCTGTTAATCGTTGTCTGGATCTGAGCGGTGTGCTCCTCTAATCGGGTCTGCACGTCCTCCCTAGCTCTATTCATCTGATCGGTTAAACTATCTATACGCTGGTTAGCCTCCTGATGGTGTCGTATAACATCAACTCTAACAGCTGCTAAACCTGCCGTAAGATCATTCCTAGCCTCTACTCTATAAGCGTCCATGTCGGCCCTGACCTGCGATAGATCAGTCCTAACATTATTGATTGACTGTGTGTTGATCTCAAGATCCTGTCTAATTTGGTCCACATGACCACTTACATTGTTAATTGACTGGGTGTTAACTTCTAAATCCTGTCTAACTTGGTCCACATGACCACTTACAGTGTTGACAGCTTGGGTATTTTCACCTAAGTCACCTCTTACATCACCTAAATCAGTCCTTACAGTACCTAAGTCAGCAGTAATCTGCTGGAGATTGGCATTGGCACCTGCCATCATCTCTCCAAACACACGACGAATTGTTTCCTCATCCATGACAAGAAAATTATTTGAGAAAGAGAGGGATCAATCTCTAATGGAACTTACAGCTATGATTAGTTACTTGGTGGTATAAAGCTTGTTTCATTTAAATAAACATCACGAGTACAGCTGGAGTATGCAAACTAAGTGCTTCTACATTTACGAAGACAACGGCGAGCAAAGCAAAGTATTACATTTACTCAGGATGAGGCATCATCAAAGAAAATCCTATCCATCATTTATCTAACACAAAAGCCTCACCCCATGGACTTGTATCAAACATGAATGCCATGCGGTTAATTGATCTGCAGTACGACTTTCTAAGTTCGTCCCAGTCCGGTCAATTTACCATTAATCAACATTAAGATCCTCTTAAATAACATGGAACTGACGGTCACTACGTTAACGTCGGCACATGAGTTGGGCGCCATTAAAATAAGATAGTGTGTATGAGCCCGTCAGAGGAGCTGCCAGGATAGCCAACAACCGCAATGACTTCCCTAACATCTCATCCGTCGGACCTAACTGCCGTGAGGATCAGGTGAACTTCCAAATAGGCCAAAGCGGCATGAGAAACTGTAGTCCACGGGGATCGTGGTACATGGTGACGAAGGTCATAGACTGCCTAAGGAAAGGTTCACCTTAAAAACTAGACTGAGAAAAGAAACATCCAGACTTATGTAAAACACCGTGAAAATTTATTGTAAACTTTACAGACCCCTAGCCTAGTTCGGAGGGTCTCTATCGGCTAATCCGCAAGCTAATAAATAATCAAAAATAAAGAGCAGTTACAGTAAACCCTCGCGAAAGATCTGTCTCACAATAATAAAGCAACAACAGCAACACTAGGAAAATGGTACGACGCAAAGCCCTAGGTCAAGTTACAAGATAAAGCTAATATCAGAATTTACATTTAACAGGGTAGCAAAACAAATCTAAGTTAGGATGATACCATCTCCACATTTACATTTAACGTTAATTCATCTAGCTAAGTCCTATCGATTAATAACAAAATTTACGGCGGTGACGTCCGTAATATCAAACAATTACATTCAAAGCTATGTGACAAGCCATATAAAAAACATCTAAGACATTCTTATAACTAGGTGCTAGACAGCACACAAAAGGGTAACATAGAGGATTCATACACTTTTACATAATCAAATCAGTAAATAAAAGACCACAGTTTTATTCAAATGCCTGCCTACACCTTGGTTTACTCTTTGTAAGCCATAGTCATCTAATGTGTGTAATTACGGTGACGACTGCGTAGTGAAGACTACGTCTAACATCGTATGGCCTGCGCTCCACCAGCTACGAACTCAAGGTTCGAGCAAGCTTGTCACAACAAAAAGTGTCAGATGGTCTAAAGTCATTTCCTCCAGGAAATACCTTCATTAGCACGGCTATGTCAGCAGGTTCCAAATGCAAATGAACAAGGTTAAGCAGAAAGGATTCGTTAGTTAGCTTTTGTTTATCAAAATTATGCGTTTTATTATTAAGATGTCGGTTTAGGTTATCGTTGGTTTATGGCGAATAATACTGACAAGCCTGGGCACGGAGCGTCTCCCCTGAGATCATCTCTGCCTAAAAGCCTCGACTCAAAAGTCGGAATACAATCAACGAGCAATAACAACTCGGGCACACAATAACACAAGTTACCAGCGGCGCACAGCTCGCGTTCAATAACTCTGGGACGGGCCTGGACACAATCAGTTACCCTCCCTAAATATCTGGTCAACGGGAACATCCCGGACATGGTACACAAAAATACATTCATACATGAATAACCTCCCTAGCGGGGCTAGCCTACAACGTACTATAGAAACCTGACATAACTGTACTCATCAAAACAACGGTACACGCAACAGCGTTTAACTAACAAATGACAATCTACAGAACATATGATCAGATACAAGAATGGACACTGGGTTCCATAAGCTATAACTGCAATGAAAGGGAAAGTGAATGCTAAAAGCATTCTGTCCTATGTTAATATTAGTCCGTCTCACTTAGAAGTATGCGCTCTCACACGAGCGCTGGGTCACAAACCTGTTCGTGTCGCCGCAGGCTACAAGATTCCTGCGCTGAATGACACAACACACTAACTAGGCCGGCAATTTAAGCAAGAAAAATAACTGTAAAACTGGCCTCACAATAATACCTTTACCATAGGTTATAAACCTCGAAGAATACGTGCATAAAAAGCACGCTATAAATCTGAATACAATCATGTAACCCTGTCTTTCACAACAAAGACGTTTAAAAGGTAGCAATGTCACTCATTGCTGGAGCTCTCTGCTTTCAAAGATAAAATACTCTTCAGTAGTTACTTGTATCAAATATCAAATAAACACGTGTCAACACACTTGACACTAACAAAATAATAATTGTGGCGCAAATACCACTCTCTGCTGGATCTGCTTAATGATACGTTGGGAACTGGGTTCGATGCTAGACAACGAAACATCCCTATTACTTATAAGGTCCACACTTGACCTGGATGGCTTCTGAGCTCATCTCAAATGAAATATAATGCAGTTACAAAACTGGTAATTACAGTCGATTACCCAAATGATACGACTACTCTAACGAAGTCAGGGGCGTAACATAGACTGGCTGCAAAAAGTGCAGTTAAAGAAACATGACTATGGCATCAGATTGCCATAACTAGAGTCTGCAAAGACTTGAAAAATACCCCAGATAGGGTTAAACAAAGTAGCCTCAAAATGACTACAGTCACGTTTAGCAATAGATAGAAATTGGCGTCCTACGACGTCCATCAAGCTGCACCAGGTTTGACCAAAATATCAGACCCAAGGGTGACTCACAATCACTGCAATTAAATGACATCTAATTAGACTAATTACATTCCCTACCTATGAAATGGCTGTCACTGAGTTCGGTTGGTTCACAAACTACACTAATCTAACTATACCACCAGAAACTAGAACAAGGAAGGGTTGTACAAACTCACGATATGAAGGAGCCCACACTTAGCTCTCTGTCTAACGACAAGGGTTGAACAAAAGCACCTCTGGCTTTCAGGATTGGCATCGTCCTCATCAGAACTTCCATCTGGGCTCTCCCAAAGACCAGGGTTCGGTCTGTCCCTGTAGTTGACCTCGTGAATGGACTGGACATGCCTATGAAAGGCATCCTCGGTTCCTTCCTTCTCGTTCGATGTTCTAGAAGTTCCACAATCATGCTGGTCCCATCCGAGACATCTCCCTCATACCATAATGGTATTAGCCCATGGTCTCGGCCTCGAACATGGTGTTGAAAAAGTTGACCACGTGGGCGGTAGAATAAGACTTGTAGTAGTTCATTATTATCACTTGAAAATTACAGTATTTGTCGTAGATATCACAGGATTTACTCATATAACTGGTAACACAGCCTCTACACTTAGCAGATGTAAATGATAAATGGCTATGCACTGTTCTACGGTTCCACACGTGTACAGACGCTACTTTTTCTATCACGTGGCATCCGTGAAATGGGCGTCGTTTTATTATGGATAAATTCACCGTAGCAATTACTATTTAATGTACTTGTATTATCACACTTGTTCAAAGTAATAATTTCACATTTACCTGTATATTTTCGCACCAGGCTCTCGGCCCTCCACAAACACGTGGGTGTAAAATTGTGGTGCTACAGTAATGTCGTACGTTTCACAATACTTGTCAAATAATTCACTATACAATTCGTGTTGATCACTGCACATCAACAACAGTGATTCGTAGTACTATTGTGCTCGATGGCACTCGATAATGATTCCTCGCTGAAAAAGCGGACTGTTTGCCACGTCTAATGCGACGGATATAATAACACGCCTACACAGGGCGGATTCTCCAGACGTAGTGCAAGGAACTGCGTTCCTCGTGGAAGCAAGTCGTCAAACTAAGTCGTTGAGCGACTACTTACATTCCTATTTGCGTATCTGCAATGATATTACCATACCTTAAAGCGAAAAAACATGATGATAATGATAATTGTTGTTTTAAGGGGCCTAAAATCGAGGTTATCGGCCCCTAATGATCTGGGTGATAGCGAAAATGATAATGAAATGGAAACCAGAACAAAATTATCTGAGACGGAAAATACGTACAAAAAGGAACTCACAATATGGTCTTACAAAAGGGAATTTAGAACGAAAAGAGTCACAAAAAGAATACATGGAAAAATACCCACAAAACGTAGGCTAGATTCAAAATACGTACAAAATGCAATGTAGCGTCGAAATACTTACAAAATGCAACTGAAATTCAAAATACTTACAAAATTCAAATGAGATCGAAAATAAGTACAAAATGCAATTGAGGTTCAAAATACTTACAAAATGCAATTGAAATTGAAAATACACAATGCAATTCAGATTGAAATAGGCCCTATCCCAGTTCCAATCCAAATTATTCACAAAGTGCAATCGAAATTCAAAATACTTACAAAATGCAATTTAAATTGAAAATGTTTACAAAATGTACGGTGATTCTAACGACTCATGTGGATTGACAATACTTACAAAATGCAATTTAGATTGAAAATACTTGACAAAATGTAATTTAGATTCAAAATACCCACAAAATGCAATTGAGAATCAAAATATGTGCAAAATGCCCACCAAACGAAATGCTATTTAGATTCAAAATTCGTGCGAAATGCGGCGTTGGTTGAAAATTCTTACAAAATGCAATTGAAATTCAAATTACTCACTTAAAAGGCCCGGGCACATGCATTAAAAGACTTACTAAAAAGCAATTTAGATTGTCAATCTTTACAAAATGCAATTGAGGTTGAAAACAATCACGAGATATAATTTAGATCGAAAAAACATACAAAAAGCAACGTAGATTAAAAATGCCTTAAAAAAATCGCCAGAAGGGAATTTAGATACACGGTGAACCAAGTAACAAAAAAGAGTGCGGGAATCTAAAAGAGTAAAGTAAATATAATGAAAAGAGGAGAGGAGAGGGGAGAGAGGGGAGAGAGGAGTAGGTCCGCCCCAAAGGTAAGGGACAAAAGGGGAAAACGGACCCGGCTCAGGAATACCTCGGGGTCGCCAACTCCCGAACTCACCAGCCGTGAGCCCCTGAGGGTGTAGCATTATCTACGGTGCACCAGAATTGGTGGGGCTACATACACCCTGCCTCCTTAAGGGCCTTGAGCACAAGGCAGGAGGTAAAAGGGGAAGAAAAAGAAGGCTGACCCCTCACAAAAGGAGGGTATCAGGAAATATGAGACAAGGGCCAATTAAGGCGGGAAAGTGAAAGACTCCCTAGGCCTCGGATAACCTAATACCGTCGGGGTCGGAAGAGAACAAGAGTTGACCAAGGGAGGTCGACAGGAAAGAAGAAAGAGAGGAGCCCGGCACAAGTAAGTGGAAGCAATGCCGGACTCAGCTGGGGCCCCGTGGTCGCCAACCCACAACCCACTAGATGTGAGCCCCTGGGGGCACCGCGAAAAAGCATTCTCCAAAATGTTTCAATAATTCTGAATGACGAAATGGAATATTCTGAGTCTCGTAGAAAGATAAAATTGATTAATAAGACCTCAGATAAATAATTAGCAGACTTCACCAAAGTCAAAAGTGCGATTCTCCGCTACTTCAAAGAGAATTGTATAAGCTCTCAGCTTCTCGTAGCTTTCTGGGTGTGTTCAAAGGTACCACATCCCATCATAAATGTGCTGTCGTGAAAAATATCACATGAACCTTAGCTCAGCGGGTTCAATATATATACTGGGACAATGTAACCCCACCTTGGTACAACATCGGCCCAGTTTTTGAAAAGGTAAAATCATGTACCCGAAGTGCTGCAACAGCCCCTGATGTGGTGTAGGTGCTGAGGAAGGACCTATTAATTAGGAAACATTGTTTGTGAAATTACTGGAGCAGATTCATTTGAAATCATTTGAAATAATTAAAACTAAAAAAAACTGCAGAAAATTGGGTTAAAGTGGGCAGTTGACGGTACACATACACAGGTATCACAAAAAAAAACAGATATAGCTTAAAAGCCAAGCATAAGGAAGAAAAATATTTTAAGGTCGTATCTTACCTATGAGGTTGAACAAAAAATATTTAAATTGTTTAAAATATTTTTATGCAGAAGAATGTGATTTTAGAACTCATTACAATTAAGTTTGACCTACTTTGATGATGATTATAATTGCTGTTTTAAGGGGCCTAACATCTAGGTTATCGGTCCCTAATAGTTCGGGTGATAGTGAAACATGAGAATGTAAGGTAAACTATAACTAACTACACACTTACAGACTAGAAGAAGAAATGGAAAACAAAAGGACAATAAGGCAAATAAGGGACAGGAGAAAAATAAATGCCCTCAACCCTCGATGAATGAGGATTGATGGACTTGGGAGCAAGGAGAGCCAAGAAAGGCAGATAGGGAAGTGAAAGAGGAGAGGGTCAGCTCCAGAGGCAATGGAAAAAGGGAGAAAAACCTGACCCAGCTCAGGAATCCCTCAGGGTCGCCAACGCCCGAACTCACCAGCCATGAGCCCTTGAGGGTGTAGGACTATCGAGGCAACACACACCCTGCCTCCTTAAAGGGCCTTGAGCAGAAGGCAGGAGATATGAAGAGAACAGAAGAGGTATGACCCCTCGAAGAATGAGGGATCAGAAAAGACGAGACAAGGGCCAATTAAGGCGGGAAAGTGAAAGACTCCCTAGGCCTCCGGTACCCTAATACCGTCGGGGTCGGAAAAGAGTTGACCAAGGGAGGTCGATAGGAAAGATGACAGAGAGGATCCCGGCACAAGTGGAAGTAAGGCCGAACTCAGCAGGGGTCCCGTGGTCGCCAATCCAACCCACTAGTCGTGAGCCCCTGAGAGGTGTCTTACTTTGCCTAAATGATATTAAAAAGACAACATAGTTGTTCACACATGTTCTTGATCTGATACCTTCCTGTGCCCTAGTTTCAGATTTATTAAAAATAACTTTTTGAATAATATGCAAGGAAGTTGGCGACCATTTTCTAATGAAAGTACAATATATTGTTAAAAAATGCAAATTGTTTTTGCATTGACTGGTATCACAATGACACTGTGGACATTGTATGGATACAAGCCCTCCTGAAGAAAAATCTATAATATACAGGGTGTACCAAAAATTATAGAATTGTGTGGATCGTCTTCTCTTTCAGAAACATTATTTTGTATTGCTATTATTACTCAGATCTGTCCTACTTTGCTCTAAATTTATAGCTTCATTCTTGATTATTCACATATTTGACAGATTTAAATAACTTTTTCCGCAATAGTTTCAGATTTATATGGAAAAATGTTACATTTCACTAATAAATAATATTCACTCACCAAACTCAGCACATGTGCTTAGGCAAGCACTCTGGATATAACCCTTTCTCACATCTAGTGCATATTGTTTTCGACCTCCTCTTTTTACCTTCAAAGGTGCACACACAGCACCTGGACTCTTTCCTTTCGGGTAGTTTTCTGAGTCCAGGAGATCTTCTGGGACAAACATTTTTGGCCTGCTTTTCAGTGAACCATTCAGCTGATAATGTTTCTTCTTCTGTGCGAATGGGTCTCCTAGGACAACGCGGAACCAACACGTACTGGCCTTCATGTTTGACCAATAACTCTTCATGCGCAACGATTGAGCGAGTCAACGTTGCTGCGACGAGACGTGTCTGGTAGGTCTTCTCACTTCTCCCTCAAAACCTCGTTTATGAGTAATTTTGCTAATTTCCTCTCGATCTTTGAGATTGGGAAAACCTAATTCAGCCAAGACTTTTCCGCCTGTTTAAACTAATTGTACCGTGTTGCCTTTTTCTGCAAAAACGTATAGATTGTATGTGTTAACCGTGTTTGGCCCATTCTCTCCAAATGTCCCATGCATTTTGTGACAATTTTGAATCTAAATTACATTTTGTAAGTATTTTCTATCTAAATTGCTTTTTGTAAATATTGTCAATTCAAATAAGAGTACAGTAAGTATGTAGTTAGTTTTAGTTGTAAGTAGGTAGTTAGTTTGTCTATTAGATATATGTCATTGTTCTATTACACTGTGGTGTGTGAGTGTGTCTGGTAGCAGTTGCATTGTTTATTAGTTATAGTTCATTGTTTCAGTAGACTGTGATGTGTGAGGGTGCATGTGAGTGTGCCTGGTGAAAGACTGTTTTAGTGGTAGTCTTTGTTGTTGGTGGAACTTTAGAATTTTTTTGTTAGTAGAATTTTGGTATTTAATTGTTAGTACGGTAGAAGGTTAGTATTTTTGTTAGTAGAATTGCTCTTTACTTATTCTGAAAGGGAGTAGCAGCCTTTCAGAATAAATCAATTCTTTACTAGTCTTATAGAAGGTTAAGATATTGATAATATAAGTCAAATAATGGCTACACTGCGTTCTGCTGCACGGCTGAAAGCAACGGGAAACTACAGCCGTAATGCTATTCCCGAGGATATGCACCTCTCTATGCATAATTACATGTGATGATGGCCTCCTCCCTTGTAAAATTTCAATCCGGAGGTAAACTAGTCCCCCGTTCGGATCTCCGGGTGGGGACTACTCGAGAGGGGGTTAACATCACAGAAGTGACAAAGAGGAAATCTGATATTCTACGGATCGGAGCGTGGAATGTTAGAAGTCTGCTAGGAAGTGGAAGGTTAGAAAACTTAGAAAGGGAAATGGATAGGTTGAGGTTGGATTTGGTTGGGACTAGTGAAATGCGCTGGCAGGAAGAACAGGAATTTTGGTCAGGAGACTATAGGGTCATTAGCACTAAATCAAACAATGGCCAAGCAGGGGTTGGCCTCATATTGAGTAGGAAACTTGGACAGCGGGTGGAATATTATGAGCAATATAGTGAACGGATTATTGTAGCAAAAATCAATACTAAACCTACTTGCACCACAGTGGTACAAGTCTATATGCCTACCAGTCATGCTGATGATGAGGATGTTGAAAAGGTCTACGAAGAAGTAGACGAAATTCTGAGGAATATCAAGGGTGATGAAAATGTTATAGTAATGGGAGATTGGAATGCTGTGGTAGGAAAAGGAAGAGAAGGGAAGATAGTAGGAGATTTCTGATTAGGTGAAAGGAATGATTGAGGAAGCAGGCTGGTAGAATTCTGCACCGAGCATGAATTGGTCATAGCTAACACCTTATTCAATAACCACAATAGAAGAATATACACATGGATGAGACCAGGAGATACAGGGCGTTACCAAATCGACTTCATTATGGTCAAGCAGAGGTTTCGAAACCAGATTTTGGATTGTAAAACATATCCGGACAGGGAGGCATGGAGAGCTGCATCAAACCAGTCAAAAGACTGAAGACTCAAACAACAAAACATATCCTGGTGCTGACATAAACTCTGACCACAATCTGGTTGTAATGAAATGCAGATTAAAGTTGAAGAAAAGTCAAAAGCCAAAAAGGTGGGCAATAGACAGACTGAAAGTAAAGGATGTAAACGAAAGATTCAAGAAGGGTATCAAGGAAGGACTAATGAAAACCCCTAAACAAACTTCAATTGCAGACGAATGGGCACTTTTAAAGAATGAAATAACAAAATCCGCAGAAGAAAACATTCGCAGGAAAGAAAGAATAGGTAGAAAACCTTGGATCACTCAGGATATACTAGAATTGATGGATGAAAGGCGGAAACACAAGAATCTAAGAGATGAAAAGGGGGAAGCAGAATACAGACGTCTGAGAAATGAGGTTAAAGGAAGTGCAAGGAAGCGAAAGAAGAATGGTTGAAAGAGAAATGTGCAGGTACAGAAAATTGTCTGAAATTAGGGAAAGTACTCACAGCTTATCGAAGGATTAAGAATACTTTTGGGGAAAAGAAGACTAAGTGCTGTAATATTAAGGACAGAAATGGAAAGCCTCTTACAGAGAGGGAAGAAAAGGTTGAGAGATGGAAAGCTTACATAGAGTGTTTGTATAAGGGAGAGGAGATTGAGAATCGTGTAATGGAAAGGGAGGAGGAAATTGATGAGGATGCAAAAGGAGATTTAATATTGAGATCAGAATTTGACAGAGCATTAAAGGACTTACGCAGGAACAAAGCACCAGGCATAGATGATATACCGATTGAGTTACTACGCTGCATAGGAGATGAAGGTCTGATCAGGTTATTTCACTTGGTGTGTAGGATTTATGAGACAGGTGAGGTACCCCCTGATTTCAAGAAGAATGTTATCATCCCTATACCAAAGAAAGTGGGAGCTGATAGATGTGAAGATTACCGTACAATCAGCTTGATTACTCATGCTTCAAAGATCCTGTCTAGAATAATTTACAAGAGGATTGAAAACCAGATAGATACGGAGTTGGATGAAGACCAGTTTGGTTTCAGGAGAAATGTAGGAACAAGGGAAGCTGTACTAAGTCTTAGGCTGATTTTGGAAGGTAGAATAAGGAATGATAAGAGAACGTTCATGGCTTTTGTAGACTTAGAAAAGGCTTTTGATAACGTTGATTGGACTAAAATGTTTGACATTTTGAAATCGATTGGAATAATGTACAGGGATAGGAGGGTGATATACAATCTGTACAGAAACCAGACAGCAGTCATTCGAGTTGAAGGACATGAGAGAGAAGCTGGTATTCAGAAAGGTGTAAGGCAAGGCTGCAACTTATCACCTATACTTTTCAATCTTTACATTGAACAAGCAATGCAGGAAATTAGAGAAAAATTTAAAGTGGGAGTGAAGATTCAAGGAGAAATAATTTCAACTCTGAGATTTGCTGATGACATCGTCATCTTCGCCGACAAGCCTGAGGATTTGAATGAGTTTTTGAATGGTATGGACTCCGTCTTACGGAAAGAATTCATGATGAAAATAAATAAATGTAAAACAAAAATACTGGAATGCAGCCGAAATAAATCAGAAACCTCTATGGAGATCAAATTGGCAGGTGAAAAGATGAAGGAAGTAGGAGACTTCTGTTACTTAGGAAGCAGAATAACCAGTGATGGTCGAAGCAAAGAGGATATAAAAAGTAGGTTGGCTCAGGCAAAGAAAGCATTTCTACAAAAAAGGAATCTGCTGACATCGAATATAGATTTAGGTATTAGGAAGTCATTTTTGAAAGCCTTTGTCTGGAGCGTGGCGTTCTATGGAAGTGAAAGTTGGACTATTGGTGCAGCAGAAAAGAGGAGAATTGAAGCATTTGAAATGTGGTGTTACAGGAGAATGATGAAGATCAGTTGGGTAGATAGGGTTACAAACAAAGAGGTATTAAGACGAGTGGGAGAGGAGAGATGTTTCTGGCGACTGCTAATCAAGAGAAGAGATAGGTTGGTAGGACACATACTAAGACACCCAGGAATAGCAAGCTTAGTTATGGAAGGAAGCGTCGAGGACAAAAACTGTAGGGGTAGACCAAGGTTAGAATATGTTAAACAGATTGCCTCGGATGTAGGGTGTCGGAGCTATGTAGAGATGAAACGATTAGCTCAGGACAGGGAGGCATGGAAAGCTGCATAAAACCAGTCAAAAGACTGAAGACTCAAACAACAACAGTCTTGTACAAGCAAAGAATCATAGAAGATGAAAAGTTAGGGTTGTCTTATGTAAAGTCGGAGGTTGTCTTTTGGCAAAATTCTGTTGGCCACAATTGTTTGTTTATATTGGAAATGTTAAATATGAGAAGTTAGGCGTGACATTTAATGACCTTGTCATTAGTTATAGCAGATACCTAGGACATGTACAGTCGCAGTGATATATGGTTACAGATAATTGGCGAAGAATTTATCAGCTGGAGAATGAGCGGTGACTATTACTAGAAATTCGGGGCCCGGATTAAGTGATGGAAGCTACTCCCTCTGGAATCTCAAGCTCGACTACTATTCAAGAAAGGAAATTTGACATGTATTAACGTTACTTGATGTATACAAAGATACTGTAATTATATAATACTACAAGTAAGAGTGTTCATGTTTATGCATGTGGGATTTGGTGCATGTGACATTTGGTATTTGGATGGTGAACGAACTTTGTGTAAAGTGTCACTGATCTGTGAAAATGCCTACTATCTTCTGTACCCTCTCTATGAACATTTTAGTGTTCAATAGTTGTACTATTGCCCACAATAGGGGGGTAGAGAGTTGACCCGTTTCTATTCTTCGAAAAGTACATCAGGTCAACAAATTACTACATCCTGGACTTGTGTTACAAATCTAGCGGGTGCTATTGGTACCTAAGGTTATGTGAGCCGACGCGAGATAGCGTGGCATGTATCTTCTGTGACTTTGTATCTTTTCGTCATATATCGACCTATGTTCAATTGCTTCGACCCGTTGCTTAGGTAACAGTTGTTGACAGCAATAATGAGTTGAGATTATCATCAGCAGAGAAAGGATGTGATTTGACAAAACTATAAAGGAGGAGTTTAGGACGGCTAACGCCGTGCCTAGAGCTTCTAAGTCTTAACGTGGACTCTACATCATACTCACACATATTAATTATCTACCACCGTTGGACCCCTGTTTCATTCTGAAAGCCTTAAATATCGTAGGATACGTATGACATTTTATGCATGTGGCGAAGTTGTCCTTAAGAAGAATTAAACATCATTAATTAATATTTACCAAAAGATAACTGTTTTTGGGAGCTGTTAAGGTATGTTCATATGTTTTAATGGGGATATGAAAGGTGGTTGTGTTCGTGAACCTTTGTATTGTAAAGATGTTGGAATGATTGCTGTGTTACGTTGGCAGGATATGTGATTGTATGGATGATATGTGTTTAGTCTAACATGTTTTAACCTTATGGGTTGGTAGTTCGCTATTCATGATTCTGACTTCGGCATATGAGTGGATTTAGTCAAGGGTTGGTATGACTTTAATTATGTTTTGGTCTCTCATCTTAACCTAAGCTTCAGGTTTGTAATTTATTTACTGGTGACATAGACCTTATTTACGATGGAAGTTTGGTTGGTATATGTGTACGATGTAGTTGGTATGTTTCTCTGTGTAGTTGGTATGTTGTGGCCTCGCATGTGACCTTCGTGGTCTGCAATTTATTGCCGTGACTTTGGCCACACATATTATTGGTGTCTGATCGCGTGTATGTTTGTAGGTTATGTATGATTTAGTATACCTTTGGTTCATGAAAACAATTACCTTCATATCTCTGGTTTTCTCTTGTAAAATATGTTCTCCTGCCCAAGGTATTTAATTTAATAAGCTGATCCAGACACTATGCTCTGCGATATAGTGATCATGTTGTTGTCCATGGGATTTTATCTACTTAATGTTTTTTTATTTCAATTTCCCTCTCCCTGGACTTTAGTATATCCACTATGGATGCTGTGACGTGTCTACTGACACTTAAATTATTATTTATTTACCCTCGTTTCGACTCTGCCAACAGTCTGCGATTTATTTTTATTCCTTTTTCTTGATTCCATCTTCTCTGATTCTCAACTTAGTTTTGATATTCCTTTATTATGAAATGATTTTATATCTTGTTGCATGCATATATATATATATATATATATATATATATATATGATTATATTGTTTTCCCTGAAAATTACTACTCAGTGTTCTTTCTTGACAGTAGAGATTAGTGTATTTAGTCTCTCATTTAATCTGGGTTATGGTAAGCAGAAGTTCAGCACGCATTCCTCGCCAAGTATCTTGTCTTCTTTGAGTTTCCCTTGTGTTGACGAGGTGTCAATAAACAAATATCCATGTAAAAATAATACTCCAATGAGAGAGAAATTAGTGTGTTTTTATCATGTTATAAGTGTGTAAATGTTAACACAGAGCCAGGAGCTCGTAATTGCGATTTAAGAAAAGTGCTGTATGGAAGTAAAACTTATGTTGATTTTTGTCAGGTTCGTTTGGAACCTTAATTATGGATTCAGTTTTATAATTCCTTGTCCATTTAAGGGCAAGTGTGAACAATTTCATTGTAAATTTATGTGTTGTAGCGCCTAATTTTGATTTATATTAAATAATTTTTATATTTTGAATTTGATATTCATTTGAGTGTTATCCTTATGCTTTGATCCAAGATACGTGAATCATACAGTGGGAAAATGCACCATGCCCCGAAAACCGAGATATAGCGGACTATGATTTACGTATTTTTTTGTTCAAAAGGGCACAGTACCGTAATGTAGTATTTTGGTCATTAAACTGAAAATTGGCCCACGGACGGATGTAGAAATCCTTAGCCAACGACTAAATAGCCTCTTTATTGTGGATGCTTGCAATAAAAAAAAATACTGTGTTATTCGCATGTGTATACAGCCGAACTTCTATAAGACAAATTTTCAATATCTCTAAGTAATTTTATTATCCTGGTGAAGTTCTACACACTTTATATTTTTCTATAATTCGAAGTTCTATTGCTCGAATAATATTTTTTTTCCTCAGAGGTGTCAGTATCTCGAAGTTGGGATGAAAATGCAGTTGAATTATGTTCTGAAGATGTGACATGGGGAAAGTCTAGAAGTTGTTAAGAGTTTCAAGTAACTGGGAAGTGTGGTCGTGGAGGATGGAAGGATAAAGGAGAAAATTGGAAGGAGAATACAAAATGCAAACAATTTTCATTAGAGTGTAAGGGGTATTCTTTGGAACCGAGGCGTCCCAAAGAATTGTAAAAGGGTACTATATTCAACTTATTACGAGCCTATACTAACATATGCAGCTGGAACATTGACTACTACAAAAATTCCTCTCGGCACGCCGGAAGGCGGAGGTAGATTTCACCGGGCAAACTAGGGGATAGGCTATAATAGGCAAAATATGCAGGTTTTCGTAGGAGGATCAGACCTCATTTATTGCAAGAAAGTATTTTACAATTGGAGGTTAATTAACTTTTGTTCGTTTTTGTATGCATATTTTCATCATTTTATTGTCTTATGGGGATGGTAACCTTATTGTCATTTGGGGTTCATTTTTAGCCTATTTTCGATTTTTGCAAAAAATGAAAGTAGACATATGAGATCTACACAGGGCCAAAAATTGTGTCTGTGTGTGTACCGGTACTCTGAATGTCTGTCCCCCCTGTTAATGAGTTGGGGTTGATTTTGGTGGTGTAATGAATGTTTGTCCTCTTTTATGAATATGACCTTTATTTATTGGTTATTGCCTTGTATGTTATCAATGCTAATGGTTGCTTTCTTACAATTGACTGTCGACAGCGCAGCGCTATGTCCTATCTAAAACCACGGCCCACTGGATGCTGCTCTCCAAGGAGCTTACACAAGTAGTCCATACATAGAAGGCACTCATAGGAGCACATTAGCAGCTAACATTTCTGGCTCTCCTTGAAAGATGCGCTTTCAGCACGAAAACCATGTACTGTACGTACGGTATGTTAAACACCATACGTAAACAACATTTGAAAACTACATCTAATGAGAATATATAACCTAACATAAACTAAAGCAAGTGAACACTACTATGTATGCTTTAAAAATTCGTAATCTGCCTCTCCGTCGACTTTCTCGAAGTTGGAGAGTACCCGCATAGCCCACACCAGTCACGGTGAAGGGCCTGGTGACTTTCGAAATCCTCTCATTGGGTAAATCTCCCATGCGGACTTCTGGAACTGTTGGATTGAATCGAAAACACTGGACGCATTTTCGAACGATCTTTTGTGCTTCTCTTCGACCACTTATCGGCCAATATTTTTGTCGAGTTGAATGTAATACACACATCAAAAAAAGTTTTGCATCACCTCGGTTCCCAGATCTCCGGCATATAGACGTTGACTGTGTATATTGTATCAAAGATACAGTCCCTTTGACTGTTCATAGATGTCACTAAAACTGCTCAAAGATGTAAACAACCATGCATGAGCAGGGCCTATTAGACGGAGGGGGTACGACAGCCGATCAGTTCCAGTCATTCCACCAGGACGAAGGTACGCTGCTCATGTTGTCTGTAGTTCTACCATGCCTAGAAGGTCAATACCGCAGTTCGATCGCGTCCGCATTGTTACTTTGTGTCAAGAAGGGCTCTCAACAAGGGAAGTTTCCAGGCGTCTCAGAGTGAACCAAAGCGATGTTGTTCGGACATGGAGGAGGTACAGAGATACAGGAACTGTCGATGACAGGCCTCGCTCAGGCCGCCCAAGGGCTACTACTGTAGTGGATGACCGCTACTTACGGATTGCCGCTCGGAGGAACCCTGACAGCAATGCCACCATGTTGAATAATGCGTTTCGTTCAGCCACAGGACGTCGTGTTTCAACTCAAACTGTGCGCAATAGGCTGCATGATGCGCAACTTCACTCCCGACGTCCATGGCGAGGTCCAGCTTTGCAACCCCGACACCATGCAGCGCGGTACAGATGGGCCCAACAACATGCTGAATGGACCCCACAGAATTGGCATCACGTTCTCTTCACCGATGAGTGTCGCATATGCCTTCAACCAGACAATCGTCGGAGACGTGTTTGGAGGCACCCTGGTCAGGCTGAACGTCTTAGACACACTGTCCAGCGAGTGCAGCAAGGTGGTGGTTCCCTGATGTTTTGGGGTGGCATTATGTGGGGCCGACGTACGCCACTGGTGGTCATGGAAGGCTCCGAAACGGCTTTACGATACCTGAATGACATCCTCCGACCCATAGTGCAACCATATCGGCAGAATATTGGAGAGGCATTTGTCTTCATGGACGACAATTCTCGACCTCATCGTGCACATCTTGTGAATGCGTTCCTTCAAGATAACGACATCGCTCGACTACAGTGGCCAGCATGTTCGCCAGACATGAACCCTATCGAACATGCCTGGGATATGTTGAAAAGGGCTGTTTATGGACGTCTTGACCCACCAACCACTCTGAGAGATTTACGCCGAATTGTCGTTGAGGAGTGGGACAATTTGGACCAACAGTGTCTTGATGAACTTGTGGATAGTATGCCACGACGAATACAGGCATGCATCAATGCAAGAGGACGTGCTACTGGGTATTAGAGGTAGTGGTGTGTACTGCAATCTGGACCACAAATGCTGAAAGTCTAGCTGTATGATGGTACAACATGCAATGTGTGGGTCTCATGAGCAATAAAACGAGCTGAAATGTTGTTTGTGTTGATCTCTATTCCCTTTGTATTTAAAGGTTCCGGAACTCTTGGAACCGAGGTGATGCAAAACTTTTTTTGATGTGTGTAGTTGCTCCGGTGGACAATGATGAAGTCTCACATGCTCGTATCTCATAATAGCTGTGGTTATGTAATGATTTGCCGGGAGGAGAATGGGATGCGTTTGCTCTTCAGAGAGAGCAGAATGTCTCAATCTTCCACCAACTCGTATTAACCCATCTTCATCAATGAATGGATCAAGGCATCTCAAAGGACTTCCACGAGGTGGTGTTTCCTCTTTGGATAAACATTTGTGTGATGATGAAAAAGCTTCAATTTGCAACCACCTTAGGGGAAGGGGGGGGGGGGGGAGATGAAAAGGTGAACATTTCATATAAATAAAATTATATAATAATTTCATTATGTTTCTAGGAACTACATTTTATTAAAGTAATATCTTTATACTATACATACATTCATTATATAAAGAAAAAACGTTGCTGAAAATGAATACATAATCATATTTGCCAAAGCCTGTAATTTTCCATTTTGCCTGCTCATAGGGGGCAAGATGGAACGATAATGGGGGCAAGATGGAAATGCTTCAACTAATTGATATGATGAATGCAAAATGGACCATGCTGTGCTATATTAGATGGCAAAATGCTCAGCAAAGTTTCTAAATAATTTCCTTTGATGATACATGTGAAATCCAAGCAAAGCAAAGTTCCATGTGGCAATGCACTATCGGCAGTGATCACAAATGTAAAATGATTGCTTTATATTATAATCAGTGCACTGCTGATGGGCCCACAGCTGGCAAAAATTACACTGTATCCAGCTTTCTTTCATTTTACTGTTACAGTAGTCTTCACTGCATATGACACACACCACATCTTCCTCAGGGGCAGGGTTATCAGTAGGTGGCTGTGGTAACTTCACTTGCTTCCTGTTCAATGTGTTTCTTGCTTCTGTAGACTTAGGCCTACCAGTTTTGTTAGAGCTTAAATTTTCAAAGTTCAGGGTCCTTTTCATGCTTTTTTGCTTTAGTTGAAGTTGATTTTTAAAGGGTGAACTTGTCAGTATCTCTGATTTTTGACAACGCTGACGTTGCTTCTCACTGATTTCCCTGACCTTGGGAAGTGGCCACACATCATTATGCGAAACAGAACATTGAGAGCTGGAAGAGGTTTGGCTGCATGAACTCGGTGTAGGTAGGCCTACATGCTCTTTATGTGAACTGCTGGTAGGTCTACTGGTGTTGGAAGAACAGTTTTCAGTGGATATACAATCTGAATCAAGAGGATCATCACATGCAGCAATATTAGCACCAACAAGAGAACATGATTCTGACTGGTTAAAATTAGTGGTCATCGGTGGACAGGTAGAGGTAGGCCTATTATTCAGTATACTTGAGGAAGCTACAGAATTCTCATTAGATGAACTTAAGATATTTTCCGGTTCGTCACATGGCAATGATGAATGCACATACGAGGGAGCAAAATCTTCTTCTGAAAAGATGTGTCTATTGAAGGGCCAGATTCCTGATTTCCTAAAGCCTGATGATGCACTGGAAAGAGTTGCGCTCTTTAAGAAAGCACTTTTTACTAATCCAGGAATATCATACGCTGTGATCCTGCGCCCTGGATGCTGCTTCTGATATGTATCCACAGAAACTTCAAACCCATCTTTGAAAGATTTGAAAAAGCTGACGTCCAATGGCTGCAGCTTATGCGTTGTGTGCAAAGGTACAGAATGCATGACAACTCCATTCTCTCGAGCATAGTCAACTGCAGACAAGTTAACGTGAGCTGCATGATTATCAAGTATTAATAGCACAGGGTGGGCATAAGAAGATCTGACTGAATCTACAAAAAATTTCAACCACTTAAGAAAAATATCTGAATTAATCCAGCCAGAGTCTGAACACCAAGCAACACTTCCATGAGGACCAGCATCCAGCATTCGTTCTCCTACCCTTTTCCTGTGGCCAAATACAAAGCACGGCGGAAGAAAATTTCCAGCAGCATTGCAGCAAGCAATAACTGTGGTCAGTTGGCCCCTCTCAGCTGAACTGATAACACCTACTTGTATTTTCCCTGTAACAGAAATAACTTTAGGTGGTCTTGATGTTGAAGATTTTACACCTGTTTCATCCATGTTGTACACATTGAGTGGTCTTTCTGAAAAGCCATTTTTTTCATAGATTTCCCACAAGTTGTAAAAGAATTTGCAAACCATTTCTTTATTAAAACCTGCACATCTAGCTATACTTGTTGGTTCAGGTGTTCTGAACGACAGTTCAGAGTGCCTTGCCATAAAACCCTCCATCCATGTTCTGCCTGCTTTCCCATGCCTGAAAGGATGAGCTACGTGGTTTCGTTCAGCCAAGAGATATGCCAGTTCTTTAAGGGATTCCTTCTTCAAACCAAAAAATTTACTATCCAGTTCTTTGGCATAGCTTACAATATCCAGCTCCAGCTCATGAGAAAACACTGGTTTGTACCTGCCCAACACTTTCTTAGCAGTCCCCTTCTTTATAATGTCTATGTAATGTTCCCAATGGAATGCTGTATCGTCTTGATGCCTCTGCTAGGCTTGAATGTTTTGCTTCTTCCAAAGCTTGCTCCATGTCCCTCTCTGTCCAACTTGCACGATTGGTTTTGCGCTTGTAGTGACGAACCATCTAAAAAATGAAAAACTATTATATCATTTGTAAACTCTACGGCATGACATTTTACTCAAAATAATGTCCTTGAAATATCACTTACGTCTAACACAGAAAGTCTCTAAATATTAAAATTACCGAACCCTGGGGGCAAAATGGAAAGCGTTCCATTTTACCCGCATTCACATATTTCCATTTTGCCCCCCTAACCTGTAACTTCAATCCACCCGGGAAAAATAATAACTGAAAATAACTCCAATGTAACTGTTTAAAACTGTCCTTTCATTCCACAAGCTTAAGGATCACGCAATGTAATAACAAACACTAATGTTTAAAAACATGATTCACGAATCAAGAATGAATGGAATATTACTTACCTCGAAATCAAATCCATGCACGCCTCCTAGCTTCACTACTCTTAACCGCCATAAGGTTGGCCAACATATCTTGATGTTCTGTTTATCTTTAGACTCTTCCTGTTCCCTTTGCAGTCTCAGAGATCATATATATCAAGGCAACTATAGATTTAAGATATAACACATTTCCATTTTGCCCGCTATTTCCATCTTGCCCCCCTTTCCCCTAATACAGTATTTTCTGCTCGTTTCATTTCTTCAGGAGTGATGTGGTTTGAATTTTGGTCTTGGGATACTTTTCCCCATTTCTTGCTCTGTACTTTGCTTATGGTATTATTTGCAAATCTATGACAATAAGCAATGACTCGACGTAACTTCGAAAATGAAAATGTGTGCAATATTTTGGAAGTGCTTGCGATGGTCAACATAACCTTTGAACTCTTCATCTCTGGCAGACAGATGTCAGGTTGCAATGAAAAAGGAGGTAGTGAATTTTCCTTGACTAAACAATGATGTCCAAACCACCAGAGGTGATGGTTAATAATATCTATGGTTGGAATCCCTCGCGATATGTGGTCAGCGGGGTTTTCCTGAGAGGGTACGTGACCCCACTTTGCATTCTCAGTTTCATCTTGTATTTTTGTGACTCTGTTAGCCACAAATGTTTTCAGCAATCGCGGTTCTGTGTTTATCCATCGTAAAACAATGGTGCTGTCACTCCAAAGAAAAACATTTATCTTGTCTGCTGCAGCAGCCTTCGTTTCTTGCACTAAATTTGTGAGTAAAAGTGCTGCTTCTAATTCTAGTCTTGGCATGGATATGGTTTTTAGAGGAGCCACTTCAGATTTTGCGCTGATTAGATGAGATGTGAACATTCCATCTTGATTTCTGTTTACTTCGTATATACAGGCTCCATATGCTTTCCAAATGGACAGCTTATCTGTGGTAACAGGTTGGTCCCAGTCGAACCCGTCCGTCCATAGTTGTTGCATTATGATTTTTCCTCTTATTAAAACAGGACTTACCAGCCCAAGAAGATGAAAGACTTGCGAGATTTTTGATAAAATCTCACGCTTTGTATACACTACTTCTGACTAGGGGTTAACCTGATACTGCAATGTATCTTCTGTCGAATTCCAGATAATTCCTAACGTCTTACTGGCTACTTCTTTGTCTAGGACCATCAAGTCTCGGGCATTCGTGATGATGATGATTGTTGTTTTAAGGGGCCTAACATCTAGGTTATCGGCCCCTGATGGTTTGGGTGATCGTGAAGATGAAAAGGAAATGCAAACTTAAAACTAAAACGAACTACTAACCTACATACTAGAAGAAGAAAGGGAAAACTAAAGGAGAATAAGGCAAATAAAGGACAGGAGGAAAAGAAATGCCCTCAACCCTCGAAGAATATGGATTGAGGGACTTGGAAGAAAGGAGAGCCATGACAGGCAGACAGGAAAGTGAAAGAGGAGAGGATCCGCCCAACAGGTAAGGGACAAAAGGGGAAACGGACCCAGCTCAGGAATCCCTCGGGGTCGCCAACTCCCAAACTCACCAGCCGTGAGCCCCTGAGGGTGTAGCATTATTGTGGGTGCACCAAAAGTGGCGGGGCTACATACACCCGGCCTCCTTGAGGACCTTGAGCAGAAGGCAGGAGATAACATGAAAAGAAAAAGAAGGCTGACCCCTCGCAGAAGGAGGGAATCAGAAAAGATGAGACAAGGGTCAATTAAGGCGGGAAAGGAAGAGACTCCCTAGGCCTCAGGCATTCGATTTGATATTCAAGTGTTTTATGATTTCCTTATGGTTGGACCTCCACTTGCGCAACAACATTTGCCCCTTTTGCAATAGTTCCATAAGCTGACGATGAATTTGTATTACTGCATCTATAGTATCGCCACCGGTGATACAATCATCCATGTAAAAGTCTTGTTTCGCAATTTTGGCTGCTACTGGATATTGAGGGTCATAGATATTCGCAAGTTTGCGAAGACATCCCATCGCGTGGTAAGGTGCTGACGCTGTTCCGTAAGTGACGGTGTTTAGCTGATATGTTTTTATTGGTAACAGTGTATCCCTTCTCCATAAAATTTGTTGCAATGGTCGATCTTCATGGTGTATCATTATCTGCCTAAACATTTTCTCAATGTCAGCCGTTATTACATACTGGTGCATGCGAAATCTGAGAATGATGCGAAATAAATCTGCTACTAAATTGGGACCTTGAAACAATTTCTCATTTAGTGATGTTCCTCGTGTAGTTTTGGCGGAAGCATCAAACACCACTCTCTATTTCGTGCTTGAGCTGTCTGGACGTAAAACCGCATGATGTGGTATAAAATAACATTTGTCTGATTCGTCCTCAGCTGTATCTTCAATGTGTGACTATGTCCACGTGCTTCGTACTCGTCCATAAAGTCACAATATGCCTGCTTCAAATTTTGTTGTTTGTTGAATTTTCTTTCCAAACCGGCTAGTCTTCTCTTCGCTTGTTCTTTGGACTCGCCGAGAGTAACTCCTGATCGTATGGGCAATCTAACCACAAATCTTCCAGATGAGCCCGCGTGGTTGTTTCAGCGAACAGTTCTTCGCAAAATTGCTCTTCTTTTGTATAGTGCTGCGTTTCTGGGATTTTTTTTCTTGTAGCCAAAACCTTTCGAGCTGTTGTGATAATGTATCATTAGTCATTGTGAGACACGTAGACATTCCTTCAGCTTTATTTTCTTGTATTTCTCCACCGAGAATTCAGCCCAATTTTGTGTCCTGCAAAGCAGGTTGACCAGCTATGTTGTTTTTTGGTCTTCCAACGGCGATTTTCCAGTAAATGCTTGCTCCAAGCAGCAGATACATCTCCTGGCTCGTTGAATGAAGGGTCTGCAAGTTGAATATTTTTTGGCATGACTATCTCATTGATGTTGACCTTATATTGAGGTAGCCGTCCTGTGATGGAAGGAACAACGTAGCATTCCAAATCTATGCTGTATTGACTATCCATGGATTAAGTTGTATACGATTGATTCCCTTTGATTCAACCTGGGCACCACTAACACCGCTGAATTGTTGATTCTGGCGAAACCACTGTAAATTAAGCCTTTTGCTAAAAGTCGTTGTTACCTAATTTAACTGTGCACCAAGGTCTAATAATGCTCGGCAGGCGATTCTCTTTCCTTTATTGTCCACTACATTCACAAGCGCAGTTGACAGAAGAACTTGTGATGTTCGAACTCTTGTTAAATTGACGCTTGACCCTTGGCCTAATGTAGATTCTTGCAACTGAATTAAGCGATTTGCTTCTGAAGTTGTGGCCTTTTCTTGGCTTTCTGAACTGGCACTGTCTTTGTGCAGTAATGTGTTATGCAGTGAGTTGCATTTTGCTCCACGGCAATCTCTTGCTAGATGTCCAAATTTTAGGCAATTTAGACAATGTTTAATTAATTAATTAATTAATTAATTAATAACTGTCTTCTCTCATCAGGCGTTTGCTTCAGCAACGTTTCACACTGAAAAATTAAGGAAAATTGGATCTTCAAGTTGGATTTGCATGTTGGTACCACGGCGGAATTAATAAAGGAAACAAAAGAAGTGAGAACGTTGGACTGTTGCCAAGAATGTAAGAGTTGGACGTCTCCCGAGGGAGGGCGTAATCGTGAAACTACTAGTGCCGATAAGAAGTATGATTCTGTGAACTTAAATTAATTGTGATTTGCGTCGACTATTATATTTCATCGCCACCTTACATCTCATTACCTTAACTGTGATCGAATGTAAATTTGAACAGAAGCGTATTCGGAAAACATTTTCGGTGATTGTTTTTAAGGGAGGGTTTTTCTCATGTGATTTTTCCCTATGAGGTCCTATGACCTTGAACCATTCTTATCAGGCTCATTATTTTTTGTCATATTATTATTGTTATTATTATTATCATCAATTCCTTCATGTCGCATTATTGTGACATACGTTTCTCTGTCACTCCTACTGCGTTCAAACTTAGTAATTCTGCGTAGACGTTTCACCAGATTGTGAAACTTTTCACCCCTACTGACACAGTTTTACCATTGGTTGAAGCATAACTTGTTGCTAAGCTTTGCTTCTCCCATTGGCCCCCTTTCATGTTCTGGAGAGGGGGTGTTCTACGTCTTATTTTTCTCGGGCGCGTTACTGCGTTCCTTAAGAGAAGGTTTCCCCCTTCCAATTTGGGCCGTCAGGTAGACGGACGTGTGTGCACGTGTCGGGCTTTTGCCCGCACCTAGAAAGCAACTAAATGCAAGTACGATTCAGTCATTGAATTTATCTAACTTGAGGTCATTCTAAATTTCTGTTTATCTATTTTTTTGTCTCCTTTGATTCACTTACAATTTCCCTTCCATATGATGATGTGAATTCGATCCATGAACCCAAGTCCCTTCGCCTTTGTTTACGTTAGTTTAGCGAAGTCTCTGTGTTTATTTGTCATCCCTCCCTTTCATGTAATCGGTTTTATTTTTACGTAAATCTCTCAGGTCTGAAATATCTGCTATTTTTCTACGAGGCTTAATTATGCTCTGTATTACGTCACCACCTGGTTCGGCGTTCTTTTATGACGACCTCCGGTGGATTGTCGCATCAGAGCCTTGTTTTTGTGGATGGAATCGGCGAAGTTACGGAGCTGAGTCTCACGTCTTCAGCCAGATCCTCCCTCTGTTTTATTGAAATGTATGTGAGCGATGGTCATCGTGCTAATCACTGTCCATGCACCACATTACTTTCTTTGTTTCATCGTATGTCGTTGTGGTTCGGCATTTCTACCTCTGTGTAAGCCTACATCTTCCTACGAAGCATATTTCTTAGCTGATTGTTTTTTTTTTCTTTTATTTCCTGTCCCGGTAATGTCAAGTAATTTAATGTAATTTTCATTTCGTTTATTTTTGTGTTAATTTTGTGTTACTTCCTCTGACTTCGTTATATTACGTAACTCAGTGTCATCCCCCACCCCCCGCTTCCCTACATACGCACTCCTCCACTCCCCACCACTTTCACCCTCTACCCCATGATTTCACAACATCATGAGCGTCTGAGTTCTGTTTTTGGCGCTGGACATTCTAGTCCAGATCATGTCGTCTCTGTAAGTAGTCGTTCTTGTAGTCTATCCCACGAATTTCTTTAATTTTGCTTCATCATTTTTAAGTTTTATTATTGAATCGCGTTTCCAATTAGTTGCTATTATGATTTGAATTTATTTCTAGATTCCTTTTATTTTACATTTAAGTTGCTCGTGTTTTATTTTCATTTCTAATTTGTAATCAGTACACATGTGTTTATTTTATTATTAATATATTTTTATTCAGTAAGTACAATATTTGCTTTTGTCTCATGATTTCTCGTATTTGAGTTCCTCGTTTGTCTTTCGATTCGACTTAGTCTTGGCTTCGCACTGTAGCGAAGTTACGACTAACACGGTCTCTGGGACCCTTGCTCTATTACTTAAGTTTAATTTTACCTTTTGATTTTACCTTAAACCTTTGTTCTGGCTTACTTTCTGTGGAAGTCATCTTTCTTTCGATTTGGAATCTTGGGCCCAGCACGCATCGAAAGAAGTATTCCTTCCTCGTTCCCTACGTAATCCTGTTTAGTTTTTGTTGTTTTTACTTCCACTGTATTCCTCATATCTCTGCTATTTTGTTTAACGTAAAAGCACAAGGCGGTGCAACCTTTAATGCTTTTCCTTGCAGTTTTGGGTTATTTTGGTTGTCATAACGAGTTTCTTGGCTTGAAGTGATAGATTGTTAATGTAAAGAGTTTAATGTCGGTTATCTTGGCGATTGGTGTCGCGATGTCATTGAGCTGATTTTCCTTTTGCTTTTCTGGAGAGCGAATATGTTGGTTTATTTAAAGAAGGATTTCATTAACGAGAATGTTTCCCTAATACGTACACTTTGAGATACGGTATCGTTCGGAGGAATTCAGGGGTTTTATGTGAAAAATATCATAATTTTTTTGCGCTGACTTGAGGAGTTCTTTGACGAATCATACTAGATATTATTTCAATGTTTTGGCCTGTGAATACTAGCAAGTTGGGTTCACAGATATTATGCTCGTTTTAACCTGAAGTATGTTCTAACCTGCTTGCGTCTTCGAAGTGTATTGAAGGTGAAATTTGATCTGTTAATTGCGAGACCTGATAGTAGGTTACCCTTCCATGCTCCGTGAGGAGAGCTACCAAGCACCGGCCGGTTGCTAAACATATTTATTACTTTCTGCTCAAACTGATTCCTATTGCAAAATAAATAAAAGCCAGTACCCATGAATTTTGGGGTAAGTACTGAACCAAATGTTCTATAATGTGAGGATGAACTGCAAACCAGTGAGTACTATCACATCTAAATTTTGGGCATGTATTAGTTTAATGCATGAAGAAGGAATGTATTTGTTGTTATGTAAAGGTGTTCTTGCATGCATGTTGTTAGTGTAATTTGTGTGGTCTAAGGTATTTCTTCTTCGGAGAAATTAAATTATTATTAATAGTACTGCATTATATGCATTTATTTACCAGGCTAATTAAGGTTATTTTCCGGCTTTTGGGCGCGAGGCCCGCTTTCAAAAAACAGGTTTTGACCCGGTTTCCCTCTCCTCTTTCTAATGGGTAGTAGTATTATATTAGGAAATGGGGTGAGAGTGCAAACAAGGTAACTTTCTTTTATAGGGGGGTTACATTAGTGGCAGCCTTAGAGCGTGGTTAGGTTATTGTTTTACTTATGGAATTGTTCCTTAATTTTCTTGTGAGTTTCCTTACGTTGTTTGCCTTGGGTCATTTTTTCAACGTGATTTTGTTCCTGTCAAATGTTGTTTTATTATTCATGGGATTGCATTTTTCATGATTTTATTTTGAGAGTAATTTTGGTTATGTATGTTTCTTTTGCAATTGTAACTGAGCTTTGGTTGCACTCGTTGAAGTATTGTAGGTGAAGCCTGGTAAATATAATATATACAACTGAGTATAAAGGCCGGTTGGTGTATTCTTTGGAATACACGGTAAGATAGAGTAAGCTTTTGCTTCTCTTTGCTTTAGTTCATCCTTTCCTTTTTCTCAAACACCAACAGTGATCTCCTGATTTCTCTTTGTTGGTATATGTCTCTCATATTACCTGTAAGTCTGTTCTAGATATATATCTTCCATGACCCACCTAGCGTCATCTAGCAGCGAATCTCTGAAGTTCCTCAATTCTTCCCTGTACAAGAGGACTTCCTTATCAATCTAGCCACCAGATCTCGTCGCCATCGCCAGCTATCATCTCCGTGATCAAGAGAACTTCGTCTACTTTTTCACCCTCCAGGCTGCGCTAGTAACTCCTACTATCAACTCTTTGAAGATCATTTCATCAAAAAGATTTTTATAACTGTTAAGTTGGCTACTCTTATATGTATTCCTTTTGTCTCCTACCCCCACTCTTTTCCCCTTCCCTGGTCCCTCCGCGCTTCGTTGAGCGGATCTCACTTGTACGTCGGAAGTCAACCCAGTCAGTTAGAGCTTAACTAAAGCTCGCCTCCTCAACTCTAGAGGCAAACTTTTAAATTTCGACGCCATGTTCGAATTTTAGAACCAACCATCAACAGCAACATCGCCTTCTTCATGAAGCAAAGGTAAGTACCGACTTCATGTTTTAACCTCATTCTCATCGCTTTTATTTGGATTTTATAGACAGTGAAAGTTGCTATGTGAAAACAACTGCTTTCTAGAGATCTTCTTGAACAAACTTAAACTATCAAGTCTAACTTTCAATATGAAAGATTTTCTGAGATGCTATCTCACATCGAGGGATATTTCCAAAATACCCACTGTCTATATAATCTAGCTTTCACCGAGGGATTCTCTACCCAATTTAAACAAGTCATCATTGCTCTGGAACCTTCCAGAACCTGCACTCTATCTACCAGTTATACTGTCATGTACTTTTCACTCACATATGGGAATACTTTTTGAAACTAAGGAATCTTCCTTATGAACTGCTAATCAGTATCTAATTTTTCTTCCTCCGTTGGAATTTTTCTGGTGCATTCAACTATAACCTACATGTTTCTCAAGCAATAGACTGTCGCTAATCTAGTGTAACTAGTTATTTTCCACCATTGCAATAACTTTCCTTGCTATCAATGTTTTGCGCTACTACAGTGAACTCTTCAACTATATCAACAGACTATAGTAAAATCAGTGCCTGTTCAACTTTTCATCCGCGTCGCCCTCGTCCGAGTACAATAAATACGGCCATGAACACTTTTCCTCAATCCCATTTGATCTTTCCCAAACCCTTTACTAACAAACCAAAATAATAAAATTGTTACTTTAGGTCTTTTTTCAATGAGGTGTCACTGTCAATAAGTGCCCTCCCTTACTTGTTCCATGTACAACGAATTAATGTCTGTAAAACTTCGTGTGTAGTACACGCCTTAAATTATATTGTTTCTCCCTTCTAATGAGGGAACCCAGTTCTTTCAACTCATAAGTGAGTTATCTCTAGGTTTCACGAAAGGGAAACTTGCCCCATTTATCTCGTGATCCCTTCTTAAACATAGGAGTTCTAGAAACTTCCTTTCGATTGTTCTCTTCAGGTTTCACAATAAGTGACCTGCCCTATTTGTATAATCTCCTTTGTATAATCATCAAGCGTATTTCTGTATCAATACAAGAAGTTACAGAAACATCTATTTCATTTCTTCCTGTTTTGTTTGTTGTTACTTTCGAAGTTGTTATTATTTCTAAGATACTTATCTAGAAATCCTTCAAGTACACACCTTGTACATGATTTATTGTTTAACTTTAATTACGTCAGTTATCTTTAAAATTTTCATTTATTCATCTTAGCCATTTCAAAATCTTACGAAGATTTTAAAGCACATAAAAGGTTTAAAACCAAAAGAGTTATCAATTGCCTGGCGCAAGCTTTAGATGTTTTCGGAGGTCTGCGACCCCAATTGTTATAAAAAATCAAAATTATATATTTGTTACAAAAATTACTTCCTTTTACATTGTTAAATAAATTAAAGATTTGTTTTCGCTTTATCATTTCTCTAACATAACGGTTAGGCAAGATCCTGTCTTCCTTGATTCTTCCTATTTAATGAAAATAAATCTATTGATGATGATGATGATAATTGTTGTTTTAAGGGGCCTAACATCTAGGTTATCGGCCCCTGATGGTTTGGGTGATCGTGAAGATGAAAATGAAAAGCGAACTTAAAACTAAAACTAACTAATAACCTACATACTAGAAGAAGAAATGCAAAACTAAAGGAGGATAAGGCAAATAAAAGGACAGAGGGAAAAGAAATGCCCTCAACCCTCGGAGGGACTTGGAAGGAAGGAGAGCCATGAAAGGCATATAGGAAAGTGAAAGAGGAGAGGGTCCGCCCCAAAGGTAAGGGACAAAAGGGGAAAACGGACCCAGCTCAGGAATCCCTCGGGGTCGCCAACTCCCGAACTCACCAGCCGTGAGCCCCTGAGGGTGTAGCATTATCTAGGGTGCACCAGAAGTGGTGGGGCTACATACACCTTGCCTCCTTAAGGGCCTAGAGCACAAGGCAGGAGGTAAAATGAAGAGAAAAAGAAGGCTGACCCCTCGCAGAAGGAGGGTATCAGAAAAGATGAGACAAGGGCCAATTAAGGCAGGAAAGGAAGAGACTCCCTAGGCCTCGGATACCCTAATACCGTCGGGGTCAGAAGAGAACAAGAGTTGACCATGTGAGGTCGACAGGAAAGAAGACAGAGAGGAGCCCGGCACAAGTAAGTGGAAGCAATGCCGGACTCAGCTGGGGTCCCGTGGTCGCCAACCCACGTCCCACTAGATGTGAGCCCCTGAGGGGAAAATAAATCTATTGATAGGGTTTTCACCACTTGTTGCATTTGAGCGAGAACTCTTAGTTGGTAACTTAGTAAAGTCTCTCTTAGCTTTAATAGCTAATTCTAACTGGCCAGTAAGGCAAGCATAGCTCGCTACGCCAGCTTCCTGCTTGTGGAGATTCTCTCTAACACTTATGGTTGGTTTTTCAAAATATAAGTGTTTCTCACTGTCTAAACGTTTAGTCGGCGCCTTGCTGGGTAAAAGCTTAGCCATTTCTAAATGCAACTATTGGTACACTTACCAAAATTATTCCTAAAGCTATAATTGCTTTATCCCTATCCTTCTTGGAAGCATTGGTCGCTCTTTAGAAATTCTACAATTTCAAAAACTAAAATGTCGATAATTTGTCACGTGATACATTGCCTAAAATGTATATACTTCTGGTTCTATTCGTGAATTTACTGAGACCGAAGGTTTGAATGTTTCTAGTTCATATTATCGTGATGTCGATGGTTCTACGCGAAGAGTTTCGAGGCTATCGCTGAATCCTTATGGTGAACAATTTAACGAGGGTGGTGGGACTGGGAGGACTGTGTTTTCCCGAGTTCTCAATCCATGAAACTGTTCGGGTCGGAAGGCGAAATGCCCATTCGTTGAGATCTGATTCGCGTATTTCTGGTCAAGTGATTGATGATATAAGGGAAGAAGATATTTCTGGAGAAGACGAGGTTGATTCTCAATTGAGTCAAGTTTTCGGTGTCCTGAGGAACAGATATTCCAAAAGATGTTTCCGATCACGTCGGGGGTTATTAAAATTCAACTGGTCGATACTATACATTATGGTGTTTCCAAGACATTTCTGAAGGAGATTTTGGCGATGTTCGTTCCGGGTCGGTTGTTGGGTTCCGTTATCCAACAATATTTTTATCGTCCTCAGATTTTAGGGGAACCCTTAAAAGCTTACGTTCAAGACATTACTAAATATGGAAAGGTGTTTGGATTGGCACTACCAGAGGAGGAGATTGTATTGCACCGCCCTCTTAAAATAAACATATTCTTGGCGTGCCTCCTAGCTGCATCACTGGAACCAACTAGAAAAGAAAGGAGTACGCAGTGGAAATGGATGTTAATTTCTGACCTGTGCTGGGCCCGTACTTGCAGGCCAGATGTGCCGAGCGACTCCAGACTCCGTGAAGGTGGTCCCACGACGAGTGGTAGAAATACCCTCCTGGTGCTAGAAAGCTAGAATAAGTTCGGGCTAGGTTTGAAGAGAGAGAGAGAGAGAGAGAGAGAGAGCGAGCAGCCCGATCGCCAAACACTACTAAATTAGACACATGGGTAAAGAAATGGAAATTTAATGAATTGAAACCGAACACACAAAGAAACCCGGCCAGAATAACACACACAAAAAGAATACCCTTCACCTAGGGGTCAAATAAAGTCACTTTCAAACGGGGAAGATACATATAAATAACAATAAATAACTTACGATAGTAAATAACGTTAACAAATTAAATTCATACCTGTGCTCACTTCGGTGAAAACGATGTAAAACGGGAGGAAGTAAAAGATCAAGAGGCAATCGAGCCGGTCGTGGTCAACAACAATCACTTCTCAGCCTAGAGATGGATGGTTGTCATGACGACCACAAATAACAAGCATAGCAAAGATAAAACAAGAGGCTGTGTGCGTGTCGCAAGGGCTGTGGCGAGCAATGGGGATGCGATCGAGCTGGCAGTCCCCAGAGAAAAGAAAAGCAAAAACCAAAGATACTACAAGAAGAAACAAATGACGTCAGGTGTCCGTGAAATATATCATGATACATACACGCAATCAAACACACAAAATGCCAGCCGTCGATGCAGTAATAAAACTCAAAGCAACTCGTGCTTGTAGGTAGTCTAGCAAAACATGCTAAACCTATATGGTCCCCAACTTACGTTCCGAGTTCGAGCTGAATACGGTAAGGCCTACTTAAAGTTACCGCCGTGATCCAGTTGCCCGAAGCATGGAATGAAGGGAAAACATAAGGGCTAAAATATATGGTGTCATGCCTCGTGTTGGGAGAATGGTCGAAACGCCAACGTCCACAAACCACGGGAGACCCATTCGAAGATATGCCCAATCAAAACAGCATCAATGCACCTGGCAGCAAGAAAAACATACACTCACAAAATCACTCGCAGATATATTTCACGGCACAAATAAAAGGTTAAACGAAGACTCAAACAAAATAAACAGGAGACCGCCATTACGATTGGTTCCACAGCAAATCCAAGCACACGACGAAGATCAAAAGAAAGGTTAAATTTAGGAAATGAGCATAGTGGACACAAGTTTAGATGTATTACTTACATGAGTAAATGGAAGGCTTCGGCATAATAACAATGTTAAATAAAAAGGAAAAACATTACATTTTAAATAATAAGGCGGAGAGCCTCAAGGCACGTCCGGACAGAAAGTATCTCACATGGCGTCTGAGTCTACCGGGACGGCCGCCAAAGAAAATAAAGAAATGAGAGATGTTAAACATGGCTCAGTATCCATACTTGTGGATGGTGTTACGCCGGATTTACGGTCATATTTAGGTATGAGTTCCCGACCTAAAACTTTTAAAGATTTGAGTGTTGCTGCTATTAAGACCGAATCTGTTCGATTGGATGATCCACAACGGGCCAGTTCTCATTTCCCCCCCTCCGACATTGTCCATAACTCCTGTTGTGATAAATCAGAATTACAGAGCAAATCCGAGCGGAAACCGAAAGGCGATTCGGTGTTATAATTGTAGACGTTCGGGTCACGTTTCGCGATTTTGTAAGAATCCTCAACGTAAGGATTGACAGTTAAGGCCTAGGGTGCAACATGGTCCACCCAAGATTAAACGCCGATTTTGGGGGCAGATTTTCTGTCGTTCACTGGATCGCTGTTGGATATCCGGAGGGATGAATTGTAATTTAGTTTTCGACCTGAAATGAAGGCAAAATTTGTTCTGGTTGACAGAAGGGTCGAGAGGTCTGATAAATTGAATGAGGACATGTATAGTAATTTGATTGACTTGGAACCCCATATTGCTGAAAATTTGAGTATTTCCAAACAAATTGAGGAGTTAGATTTGGGTCATTTGGAAGTTGAACAAGCGGACGTAATTCGAGGATTGAGTAACGAATTTCCGAGGATGTTGGAGCTTAAAAAAATCATTGATAAAATGTTGGCGCAAGGGGTGATTAGTCCATCCATCTCCTCATATTCGTAGCCAATGTTTTTGGTACCAAAATCTGACGGCAGTTTCCGTCCTGTCGATTTTCGACGTCTAAACCAAAAGGTGGTGTTAGAATCAATACCGTTGCCCGACTTGCATAGCTGTTTCTCTTGGTTTTGTAAAGCTCGTTATTTTACGCTGCTTGATTTGAATCAAGCGTATAATCAAATACCTCTGTCTGAGCGATCTAAACCATTAACTGCTTTCTCCACTGATTGGAATCCATACCAGTTTAATAGAGTTCCATTTGGTTTGTCAACAGGAGGGGCTGTATTGAGTCGTCTTTTGGACCGCGTTTTTTCTGGTATAAAGTTCGATTTCTTATATCACTATTTGGATGACGTTGTGGTCTATAGTGAATCTTTTGAAGACCATGTTAAGCATTTGCGGGTGGTTTTGCAACGACTACGGAATGCTGTATTAACCGTAAAATTGGGAAAGGTATCGTTCGCTAAGTCGGAAATATCGTTCCTAGGTCACATTGTCTCGCAAGCCGAAGTTTCTGTAGACCAAACAAGAACCCAAGGTATACGGGATTTTAAACCGCCTGTGAATGTGAGGGGTATCGCCCGTTTCATTGGAATGACAAATTTTGTTAGGAAATACATCCCGAATTTTGCCCAAAGGGCACTTCCGTTGAACATCTTGCGTCGTAAGGGTGTTATGTTTCATTGGGGTGAATCTCAACAAGCAGCTTTCGAAGATCTTAAACGTGCACTATGTAATGCCCCTGCTTTAGCTGTACCTCTAGGCCTTTTGTACTACAAACGGATGCTTCCCTGGGCGCTGTTGCCGCTGTATTGTTACAAGACTGCGATTTGGGAAGTCGTCCTATTGCCTATGCGTCTAGAACCTGGAATGAAGTGGAATCTAAGTATTCCGTTTACGAATTAGAGGGTCTGGCGGTAATGTTTGGTCTGGAACGTTTCAAGACGTATCTGGAGCATGTGTCATTTGAGATTGAAACCGACAATCAAGCATTGAGTTGGGGATTGCCGAGGCTACGCAGTACTGGTACAATTGCACGGTGGGCGACGAGAATTTCCTCCTTTAAATTTACTGTAAGACATATTAGGGGCAGCGATAATGTCATCGCTGATTCCCTCAGTCACATGTATGCCGAAACTGCTGAGTTGAGTTCTGGTGAAATTCAGGAGGGTAACATCGAGGGGGTGTATTAATGCAGCGTTGCATATCATTAGCAACAGTCCTATGCTATTTAGGGACATCGATAAATATAAACAAGAGGATGAAGAATTGAACAAGATCATGGTGGAGGCTTCAGATGGCAAATTGATTAAACCTTGCGAACTCAAGTCTGGCGTATTATGTTGCAAGGCTCGTCACAACAAGAAACCTAAAATCGTCCTGCCATCTAGTTTAGTGCCAGAAATGCTGAAATATTATCATGATTCTCCAGTGGGGGGACATCTTGGAATTTTCAAAACGCGAAAGAAGATCCGCGATTATTTCGTGTGGAAGGGTAAGGATGTTGATGTTAGGCAATTCGTTAAGTCTTGTCATCGGTGTAACATTAGCAAGCCGGTTGTGAGCACCAAGGTGGGGAAGTTGTCTTCTGAGTCAGCAACCCGACTTATGGAACGCATGTTCATTGATTTCGTGGATCCATTTCCTAGGTCTGTGTCCGGAAACCGATTTGCGCTCGTTTGTGTGGACGGGTTTTCTCGTTTTTGTTGGATACTTCCGACACGTCTTTCAATTACGAATACCGTGATCTGATGTTTGAATTCTATTTTAGTGCTTTTGGACCGTGTCATTTTCTCGTCTCAGATAACTCGAAATCCTTTACTTCTTTCAAATTTCGAAAATTTTGTTTGGACTATGCGATTTCGCATGTTACTACCACGCCCTATTATCCAAATTCGTCTTTGGCGGAACGGGTAAATAGGAACCTAGGTGCTGCTCTAATTGCTTACCACCATCAGGAACACTCGAAATGGGACGCGTCGTTGACTTGGTTAAATTTTTCTTTTAATTCGGCGCTGCACGAATCCCATGGAAAAACTCCATTTTCGTTGATGTTTTCGTACGTACCGAATTCTCCATTGACCAATTTATGGTCCATCCATATCTGTTGCCTGACCAACCTTCGGAACAGGAGGTTCATTAAATTTGGAAGGAAGCTCGTAACGCCATGAAGGTGTCGCACGATCGTATTGCTAAGCGATACAATGCAGGACGCGTAGAGTGCAAGTTGAATGTTGGTGATCAAGTGTAAGTAAAGAATTTCTCTCCCAAGGTTTCGGGTCGTCTAGAGTTTGGTAAACTAGGATTACGTTTTCGGGGGCCATTTGAGATACTCTCATTCATCACGCCTGTGACGGTCATGTTGAGGGACGGCGCGGCCAAACGAATCTTCCGGGCTCATCTAAGTCAGTGCAAATTAGTTGGGAATTTTCCGGACGATAATTGGAATTTAAGTGATTATGGTAGTTATATTGTATGTTTTTGTATGGTGAAATGTTTTGGTGGTTGATATTGTTAGGGTGTAGGTGTGCACGATGATAGGACGGAGCGTATCAAACGTAATTGAATGTTCGCGAATATGAACTGTTATTCGTGACTTATGACGATTTCCTAGGAACTGAGAACTCTTAATTGAGGATCGAGCTAATTATTTTACTCGGATTGAGCATGTGAGACTCTATAATTCATATGTGGATAGTCTTTCGCAGCTTCGTGCCCCTTACTCATACTACGGGGATGTGCAGTTTTGGCCAAGCTGTATTTTCGTCGTGGTACTGACGGGTGGATGGAGCTTCATTGGACGATTTGATATTTCTGCTGTTCGGAATTATTGGAGATGCTCTGGTGGAGTATGCCGGCCTGAGGAGGAAGCGTGAAGATGACCATGGTTGCGGTTCGGAGTAATTCCAGCCTAACCACAGATGAGCGAAATGAAAACTAAAACAATCGGGCTATCGCACACCCGGTAGTCTACCTTTGGGGGGCATGTGACAGTTGCTAGCGCTTGTCACATATTGGTTACTAATACCCTGCCCCACATGTCACATATTGTTTACAAATTGCCTACCCAGATAGTTTCTAAAACCCTGTTGGACCATGTCAGAATAGACATGTCTTCTAAAACACATTTCCATCTATCAACTTCTCATGTGATTTTTCCTACGAGGTCCTATGACCTTTAATGCTTTTCCTTGCAGTTTTCTGAATGAAAGTAGAAAGTGGCTTGTACACCTGCATCGGACATGATTGTGACTGTATGCTGTGATGGCTGCGCTAGAATTATTAGCACACAGGTTATACATTATACGGTAATAGAAAACTAAAAATTTCATAGATCTTGTAGGCCTATACTACACAGCTTGGACACGTGAATAATGAAATAAAAGGCAAAACCATTGGCCTGGATAAAGATTGACTACCACCACTATGCATGACAAAAACCGGGGGTGTTATATATTAGCTAACGCGGCCCGCGTTACCTCAATTTTTCATATTAAAGCATTGTTGTTTCTTATGGCTAGCCCAGATTCCAATCCATCAGCTTTCTTGCATTGCAATAGAGTTGTGTGAGGTTTCCTGAAGTTCTAGCAGTCACATCAAGTTTGTTGCAATGTGGCAGGTGCCCCTTATCCATTTTACTTCCAGGTTCGTGACAAAGTGTGCATTTTTCAGATCTCAGGATGTCCCAAATAGGATCACGACTTATATAGATGGGATTCCAGCTGAGTCTGCCATTTTCGCTGTTAATTATTGCACAAATACAGTATTGCCAATCCCACACTTACGGGACTACTTTCTATAAGCACTGTACCGTGAAACAATAGCGCCAAGTTTGAACCAGTTCGCAATGGATTGTGCAAGCTGTTTTCGTCTAGACCAATAATTGTTAATTCATTAGGCCATACAAACACCCCTGGATTTTGTCACGCACAGTGGGGGTAGACACGCATCAATAATTTTCATCCAAACCCATGGTTTGTGCCTAGACCAATAACTTTTAGGCAGCGAGGCGCTGGTTTTCCCGATTAGGTCGAAACATGAAATGCTTGCGATCAGCGTTCATTACAGTGGTAAATACTGTTCTACATACAAAACAAACCTAACCTGGGGCTTACGCCCAGACCTCCTTGCTTGTAGTGCAATCGGGAATTTCCGTCCAGACAGTCGTCTAACCAAGTAGCGACCAAGGGTTTGGTCCAGTCAGTCGTCTAACCAAGAAGAGCTCGTTTATTTCTTTTTCTCACATAATTACAACATTACATGTGTCGTCTAATGTAGGCCTATTTAGTATCGGATATGTTGGTAACTAATGACGTCAATGTGATCGCTCACTGCGGCAGTTTCACATACCAAATATGCTGTCGAACATGGCTGCGGTTGTTAAATATACAATAAATAAAAACACATGTTTAAGTGATTTAGCACATATATCCGGTGCAGAAGTGATCAAGGTTAGTAGTTACAATTGATAATGCCCCCCCCCCCCCCCTCCCGCCAAAAGATGAAATAAATATATTATCAAAGTGAAAGCGAAAAGAAAAAAGAGTGATACATGGTACAGAATTAATCTGAAATTTCACTACAGTATAAATGTAGTTTTATAAAAGGGCATAGCGGGTGGGTTACAGACAGCGAAGGAGAAAACATCTATTAGGACATCACTTCCATAATTATTATTCATCATTACACAAGGGATTTAGGCTAATTTAAGTATTCTTCTTGGTTCATCACTCCTGAAGTGTTACCTCTATTACGTATGTCGTTTTGCCTTGAACATTTTTGGTTGAAGGCGGGCTATTATTTTATAATATGCACTGAAAATTTGATGTAATCAGCGTAACCGCAGCCTTCGTAAAGAGGTTTACGCAGGCCAGCGCGTATCCCATTTTTGAACAGCTGACTGCGGTTGACTAGCGTTGGGGGTCTGCACCACTAGCGCTGGCCAACAGCGGGGCGCGCGCTTGAACTCGGACAGTGATAACACTATGTATTCTATTCGTCATGATAATGCTATTATTATGATCATGTAGAAATGAGTGGAAGTGTAGAGGACGTACCCATTCGCGACAACGCTGCCTCAGTTCAATTCCCTCTATATTCCGCTCTCGCAATTTAAATATCTCAGCTCTCCACAGAAAATTGTTTTGTGTTGGTATCTTATAATTATAATTTTCGAGATATTACTCCGTCGAGAAAGCTTGCCTTTCAACGCCTGTACTTAACTCGTCAATTTCTCAGTGAATTCATTGAATTTTCTACAAGTGGCTTTTAATGTACTGGTTGATGAGAGGTCAATAGACTATTCTAGCAACCATCTCGCGTTGTGCGGCTAGCATTTTTTGGCAGTTGGTCCAGGTTCAATTTCCAGCTCTGCCATGAAATTTTAATTTTGGTCTGAGGGATGGAACAAGGCACATTCAGCCTCATGAGGCAAAACTGAGAAAAGGAGGGTTCGATTCCTATCTCAGCCATCTTGGAAGTGGTTTCCACGCTTCTACTCCTGGCTAATGCCGGGATGGTTCCTAAATTAAGTCCATGGCCACCTCGTTCCCAATCCTCATCTGAATAATAAATGCACACACTAATCCAGCCATCACAATATCACAGGTTATCAGACAAATTCCACATGCCCAGGTACACAGATCTACATGACATTGATGTCATAAAGCCCCAAAATCAACCAACTGCTGCTTTCTACCATTCCAAGATGAAATCTCCGAGTTGCCATTAGTCTTATGCCCCTAAAATCCACGACTAGTTCGAATAGTTTTAGGCCTAAGCATTGGATCAACCATCTTCTTGCATCTCAATTGGGATTTGCCAACAGGCTTTCAACAGCTCGTCTCAATTCTGCCTTCATATACACACATCAAAAAAAGTTTTGCATCACCTCGGTTCCAAGAGTTCCGGAACCGTTAAATACAAAGGGAATAGAGATCAACACAAACAACATTTCAGCTCGTTTTATTGCTCATGAGACCCACACATTGCATGTTGTACCATCATACAGCTAGACTTTCAGCATTTGTGGTCCAGATTGCAGTACACACCACTACCTCTAATACCCAGTAGCACGTCCTCTTGCATTGATGCATGCCTGTATTCGCCGTGGCATACTATCCACAAGTTCATCAAGACACTGTTGGTCCAAATTGTCCCACTCCTCAACGACAATTCGGCGTAAATCTCTCAGAGTGGTTGGTGGGTCAAGACGTCCATAAACAGCCCTTTTCAACATATCCCAGGCATGTTCGATAGGGTTCATGTCTGGCGAACATGCTGGCCACTGTAGTCGAGCGATGTCGTTATCTTGAAGGAACGCATTCACAAGATGTGCACGATGAGGTCGAGAATTGTCGTCCATGAAGACAAATGCCTCTCCAATATTCTGCCGATATGGTTGCACTATGGGTCGGAGGATGTCATTCAGGTATCGTAAAGCCGTTTCGGAGCCTTCCATGACCACCAGTGGCGTACGTCGGCCCCACATAATGCCACCCCAAAACATCAGGGAACCACCACCTTGCTGCACTCGCTGGACAGTGTGTCTAAGACGTTCAGCCTGACCAGGGTGCCTCCAAACACGTCTCCGACGATTGTCTGGTTGAAGGCATATGCGACACTCATCGGTGAAGAGAACTTGATGCCAATTCCGTGGGGTCCATTCAGCATGTTGTTGGGCCCATCTGTACCGCGCTGCATGGTGTCGGGGTTGCAAAGCTGGACCTCGCCATGGACGTCGGGAGTGAAGTTGCGCATCATGCAGCCTATTGCGCACAGTTTGAGTTGAAACACGACGTCCTGTGGCTGAACGAAACGCATTATTCAACATGGTGGCATTGCTGTCAGGGTTCCTCCGAGCGGCAATCCGTAAGTAGCGGTCATCCACTACAGTAGTAGCCCTTGGGCGGCCTGAGCGAGGCCTGTCATCGACAGTTCCTGTATCTCTGTACCTCCTCCATGTCCGAACAACATCGCTTTGGTTCACTCTGAGACGCCTGGAAACTTCCCTTGATGAGAGCCCTTCTTGACACAAAGTAACAATGCGGACGCGATCGAACTGCGGTATTGACCTTCTAGGCATGGTAGAACTACAGACAACATGAGCAGCGTACCTTCATCCTGGTGGAATGACTGGAACTGATCGGCTGTCGTACCCCCTCCGTCTAATAGGCCCTGCTCATGCATGGTTGTTTACATCTTTGAGCAGTTTTAGTGACATCTATAAACAGTCAAAGGGACTGTATCTTGGATACAATATACACAGTCAACGTCTATATGCCGGAGATCTGGGAACCGAGGTGATGCAAAACTTTTTTTGATGTGTGTATGTAGACCTATACATGCAAGAAATGAGTACGGTACTTATCAAAAATAAAGAAATAATAAGCTAATATGTACCCTATTATATTTCTCTCCTACTCCTAAATCCTTCTCTGAACACTCATCTTAAAACAGAATGGTCTGCATTTTTGGACTAATTATAAAAATATAGCCTATAAGAAGAAATGAACATGCTTATCTTTAGCTCCCTGGCGAAAATAATTGAGTAAGTATTAATGTTTCTGTTCTTATGCATTTTATATGATGCTTTAAAAATTAATCTAGAAGAGATAATTTACGTTCACTTCACTACCATAATACTGTGCCCAACTCTAGGAATGGGTATTCCAAGATTCAGACACCTAGATATCAAGGGAAAGGCTACAGCCGCTTTTGAAAGTTGTGATATTTGAATATCGCGCTCCATTGCTTCTAGAAGCAATTGGAAATTTTATGCAGCTAAGAGCATGTCAAGTGACGTAGCAAGTAGTAGCAGAGGTCGAGACTATTTATTGATTAAATAGTTAGCCATGGAGTAGAGACTTGAGACTTGGATCAGATTACTGGCACGGCCAAATGAAAGAGAATGCACTTAGTATCAAGTAAATCGGACCAGGGATACCCGAGATATGAGGATTTCCAGATTTCAGCTGATTCAGCGTGACCCTGACCGTTTTGAATAAAATCCGGCCGGATCAAGCAACTTCAGCTCACTTCGAAACAAGCACTTGCCTAGCAAGGTGCCGCTACGCTGAGCCAAGGCACATGGTTGCCGGATCTACGCAGAAGTTATTTTCAAAATTGTGATAGTCACAAAAGTGCTGCGCTACAAGTGGAACTTAGTAAGTTTTCGGCAGAGAGAATCACTAAGGTGATTGATATTTTTCAACGGACACTGGTGAAATATTTTCTTTCCACATGGACATATGCTAGACTTTGTCTAGAATAATACTTTGTCACAGACCAGTAATAATCTAATACTTGGATATTTTAGTCCAATTCAGTCAGTTTCATATTTGTAACTTGATAACCACTCCGATCTTTCAGTATATTGAAGGCCAGTCTATCACGGTGTTGTTCATTAGCCGACAAAGGGAAACTATATGTTGCTTCGCGCATGATAGATGGTGTGAAGCCATGCCCAGGGAACGATCTTCAGAACAGCCGTTGATTGGTTTAGACTGTCAGTGTTTTCTTGTACTGAAACGATTACCGTGAGTTATGTTACAACTGACATATTTGAGAATAGATCACTTAGATCTGACCCCATTTAAGCGAACGGCTATGGTTTTGACAAAAGCCGATATTAAAATGGATCAACAGTTACTTCAAACGTCAAGAGATATTACCACTATGCCTTGTTAGACAGATTGTGGGTATATAATGGCGGCCGATACAAGGATTAGACGTGCGTGTCCGACAGGGCATGTCTCTGGATAAATCTGGCACAGACCAGGTTCACTATGCTTCAAGACCATCAAGAAATGTAAGCCACTTTTGACTTTATATTATGCCTAGCTAATTGGAACAAACTATTTTTTCTGCAGATGACCAACACATTTATTTTTCTTCGTATTTAAATCTTGCAATGATTTACGCAAGATATATTAGAGTTATTCTGAGTATTTTCAGCACTCAGAACAGTTTAGGATCGATGACCGAGTATAACGAGGATTTATTTGAATATTTCATATTTTTGGGAAGTCACGGAAAACAACCGATGTAACTGTAAAAGTTAATAATTATTTTTGTTGAGGAATGGATATTTTATCCATATTCGAAGGTTCGAACATGTGGATTCTCACATAATGAAATAATAATTAAATATATTTAAAATAATATAACAAATAATAATAATAATAATCCACTAATAATAATAATGATTTTCATAACTTTTCTAAATAATTTTTGGATCTTATATTTTCTAATAATCATATGTATTGAGAGAGAGCTTATGAAGTAGTTTAATCATTTCTAGTTTGGAACAGATGATTTTCCGAAGGAGAGTGGTTAGCGCAAGCCCGCATTCAACCAACATTACAGTTCTGGTTGAACAGTTAAATATTTGCAATGAGTAAAGTATATTTTTCAGATAACACGGAGAGGCATGAAACGGGAAGCAATTGATAATTGTATCAAATAGGATGTTTTTGTATTTATATAAAATCATGACGTAGATACACATTCGAAAGTGAAATAAAGAGTATCATAAGTATGGTAACTTCACGGGTTGAACTGAATGGTAAAATAAAATAAACTTGTCAGTTTATAAATCTTCCAGTGTTGATAACAAGCAGAGGCTTGATTTATTGTATAAATTTTGGGAAGTAGTTGAAATGCCATTCCCAGGTGCGCATGTTAAGTCGCAGGAATGAGGAGGTTTTTTCGAGCATCAATCAAATAGCAGGTTCGATGGCTCAGGTTTATAGAAGGAGTATTGAAACTACACATTGCGTCCAATGAATGACCCGAAGGTTATTTCTTAAAAACCATCAGTTCTTATTTCAACCTTGTTTACGGATTCCATAAAGACTTTGATTTTGCTAGAACCCGGATTTGTCATGATAGTATTTTATTCTTCTTCAGAGGAAGACCTTTGCCGTTGTTGTTGTAATATTGTATTCTTATAAAAATAATAGAATGGGCCACTGCCAATTAAAAATAATTCTATAACCACGAATAATTTGAAGGATGTTTTTAATCCTAGTGCCATGAACTAAATGAATTTATTATGAAGCTACAATTCTTATTTCCGCATTCCGTCGAAGAATTGCAAGTTGTGAAAGTTACTAAAATGGCCATGAATATAAATATTTTTCATAATAATGATTCCAAGTGGAAAGTCAAATAGTTGAATGGTCCAACAATTTATTGATCAAGTTGATGATTCAGAAATCATATATTTTGTTAGGAACTGGAAGTTCATAATCGAGTCACTTCTCGAAACGTTTAATGTCAGAAGAACAATTAATTTTTGTTGTGCTCCGCACAGTTCTTCGATGCTATGCTCAAGGTCAAATACTTTTCAGATGCTATTAATATGTGTAAATAATTTGTGTTGATTCAGAAATAATAATATTTTTTGACAATATTTTTTGAAAACTGGAAAAATAAGCTAAAGTTAAAAATTCTATGAACATTTATTCTACGAGTGTTAATATTATGTAAAAATTCAAACAGTGAACTACAGTATTTCCAGTAAAGACAATTAAATTTGAACTGGATTTAATCATAAATAATCGATATAATTTTGGAACACAGTCTACAGGACTAATAATCAGACTTGTGTTTCCAAAGATAATTGTCCAATGTGTTGGGAAAATTTCTGTACATTGTGTAAATAGGATGTGGGTCGCCACACGTGAATGATGCTACTTTGAGCATTTTTGCTGTCAATTTTAAATTCAAAATAAAATGAGATAATTTTACATGATGTGTTATGCCCAGTTGAATCTCCTTCTATCCTTATTGTTGCATTGAGCCAAAAATCAGTAAAGCATTTTTTCATTTGATGTCGTTTTTGCGATTAGCTTTAACCCATCTGGCGCCCCGGGATATTTTAACTCTCGTGCTGACTGATTATTGGTAAAATGCATATGTGGTCGTGCGGACTCCGGTCTAAACGGGCACAATACTGCTTAAGAGTTACTGTCGAGGACTGATGACCAAGATGTCCCTAACCTGAGCAAGGACTGCTTCACAACTTCATGTAAAACGTATTTTCGTAAAAGGGCCTTTACTTAGTTTGGATCATTTGCGATACGTGTTACATGGATGTGTGTGCTGACTTTTTGGTGTTAAATGATGTAAGTTGGCAACACCAAATGTGGTGGCCATGTTGGTTTTCTAGTAACTTATTTAAGGTGTCCTTATGGGCGATTCGAATCAAAACAAAGACCGCCATGTGCGTTTTGTTTACTGTTTGGGCCCGCATGCCGACAGCTGTTGCAGTATACTCCATTTTTAGTGACTTAATCTGTATTATGTTGGATCCAATACTAAATTGAATAACAAGTAACTAGTGTTATTAGAAATGGCGACAGCTACGTTCGCTCTAAACGTGGGACAACATAATTGATATGCAGGGTAGGTTTTAATTGCTAAGATGTAAACCTTTGTCATAGTTTCTGTCGGTATAATTATACTGACTAATCAGAATTTATGGATTTACTATTATTTGTTTGTTTTTCGCGTACCGTAAAAATCCGAATATAGGTACGATAGTCTTGTACATATTGGACAATATGTAATTTATTCCTGCCAAATGTACCAAACAATTGTTTTCATCTTGCTGAAGACTTCTGTCAAGTCTTTGTGCAGGATCAGCTTTAGTTTAGTTAACGGTAGGCTACTTAAGTAGTTTGATATGCGGTAGGGCCACTGATCTCTATAGAGATCAATGGGTAGGGCCTATCCATGTTCATAATGTTCCTATCTATGCTAATACTTGCATGCATGCAGCTGTCTTAATCAAATACTACAAGTACAGTATTAAAGATACAAAGTGACTTGTGATGGAAGCACCCAGGTTTGGACCCTGGGGCCTGTTCCACGAATGAACTTTGCAACTTTTCACTTTGCACTTTTCAATTCTTGCAAAGTGCAAAGTCTTTCTGTTCCACCATGATCTATGTATTACTTTTCAATTTCTTTGCAAAGCAGTGGCGGCTGGTGATTTTTCACTTGGTGGTGCCAGCATATTCAAAATTTGCAATAAAATCATTCAAAGTTGCAGGTACGGATAGTGCATATTTTATGCAATAAGTTATATGTTTAACATTATTTAACTGTGCTATTGTAGAAGACGTTTTTAATTGAAGTGTCAGCTGAAGTGAATTGAGAAATTGCATAACTACTACAAATATTTTAGTCTCGGGATATTTCGCCAAAACAAAAGTTCCTCCTTTCTCTACTAGAAAGCGCTAAAGTGTCAAGGAGCTTAGATATCTAACCTCCTTGACTTTCATGGCCCTCCAAGGAACAACAAATTTCGACAAGCAAGCTGCCCTTTGGGTGTCAAACAACAACGCTTGCACCTGGCACCGAGGCCATACGATATTATATCATACACATATTTTGATCCATATGCATTTTAAATAAAAAACACTTTTAAGAATTATAATTGAACAAACCTCTCAGAAAAATAATTTGAAGAAAACAACATATGCTAGGCCTACTCATCAAAAATATTTGTTCCAAAACCTCGATCGACACCTTCATTTGAATTAATAAGAGCGGTCCTATCGCTAAATGGAGATTGTAACAACTCACTTATTTTATTCATTGTTACACTTCCGAAAGGTGACACAGAGCTCATTGAGATTCCTACGGCTTCGTACGTTGCGCTCGAGCTATGCGATCTTCATACATGAAACAAATCAAATTTTATTAAGGAACCTAGCTTGCATGTATCGATTCAAAAAGCACACTTATTAGATTAAAACTGTGTTTATATGGTCAATGCCGCATGATGCTATGCAAGTTTATGTAACATGTCTATATAGGAAAAAATAAGCATGGCTATTGCTAACACACACGTGACCACAGCCTCTTTGTCGCAATTTCAGTTGCTGTCTCAAAATAAATAGGTGAGATGAAATGAACACGATGACCTACCTCTAAGACAACCTTACTTATCGTACATACGGATTGATTGGAAAGGATATCCCCTGCATCTAATATAAATGAACACAAAAGCTATTTAACGACGGACACTATTCATACACATTTGCAGTCAAACTAGAGAATTTGTGTTTACGCTTGGGACGTGAAACAGTGCCGCCAAATTAAATTAACGAAACACAGTAAAACTCGTTGAAAAATTCCGAATTTTTACATTACAAACAGAGAACAAATAATCCCCGTCATCAATATGAGCCTAAAAAAGTTGCTAAATGTCAAACACTAAAGAACTAAAACTATTTTGTGGTTTGAATTTATTTAATAGTCAAGACACAGTGATATATCGTCAAGCTGGTACCACTGGAGGTGTGCTGCCATATGCTGTACTCGAGTGGTTGAAAGATAAAGCAGTTCAGCAGTTCTAACGTGTATGCAATGTGTGCTTGTACCTGTGACGTGCTGCTATCTCGTGGATAGAATTGAAGCTCCGCGTCACGAGGCCGTTGGCTCTACCTCAGGGTAATATGCGTCTCAACACAACACAAACAAACTCAAGCCAAACAAGTCCTTATTGCAGTACAGTGTCTGATGCGGTCTGATGTTCGTAGGTAGTGCCGGTTGGCTCTGGCTCAGTAATTCAATAAAGCGCCACCAGAACGCATGTCAGTTTGCGCGCTCGTTCAAATAAATGCAGAATATGTATACAATTTCCTCAAAATGTAAATGTAATATAAACTGTTCTTGAGAGGGAAAAGTCACATATTCTCTCTTCATTACACTGGTGGTGCCATGGCACACGGGCACCACCTCAGGAGCCGCCCCTGTTGCAAAGTGAAAAGTCTTTGCATAGGAATGATCCGATCATGTTTATTCCATGAACAAACTGTATATTTATTCTATGATTTAATGCTTTATTTTTCATGGTGAACTTGAGGACTTTAGTAACAGTTCTGCAAATAGCTGATTTTGCTGTCCCATACATTGCTGTGTGGTCATTAGTGGGACATGTTTCACCATGAAAAATAAAGCATTAAATCATGGAATAAATATACAGTTTGTTCATGGAATAAACATGATCGGATCATTCCTATGCAAAGACTTTTCACTTTGCAAAGAAATTGAAAAGTAATACATAGATCATGGTGGAACAGAAATACTTTGCACTTTGCAAGAATTGAAAAGTGCAAAGTTCATTCGTGGAACAGGCCCCTGATGTCCTATGCACCAGGGAATAAGGCAAGGATTGATACAATCCTAGGCATGGGCGATGAAGTCGACAAAGAATGTTTGTTGGCTCTAGAAATGTATGTTAATATTGTTTGTTTGTGTACTTGCTAGAAGATATTAATACAGATACCCTCCCAGCAAAATAATAGTAGGCTTTATTGGCTACTTTGTTATCTTCCCTCTGGTCCTCTATTATGCTTAGCCTAGAGCCTGCAAGGTGTAGGCCTACTACATTGTTGGACGTAAAAGCCTAGGAGTACAGTAGGGCTTCATTCAGTAGTGTAAGTTAGCCCGTAGCTCCTTTTGAGTGCTGCTTCATTGTAGGTTTCAGTCTTACTGTGTTAGTAATCATCATTTTATGCATGCAGCATGTCAAATTGTACCTCCCTATTTGATGGTGGAGCCTGCTAACAAGCATTTTATAGCTGAGAGAACAAGGGTTGTTCTGGCATCGTAGGGACATTTTTGTTACACTGAGGGTAAGCTTGATCACTCGAAATATATAAGAAAGTTAGCATTGTATTCCTGTGCATGACAATGGAGTTCAGTACCTAGTATTTGTTCTAGGTGCTGAATAGCACCCAAATCTGTAATGGGTTCTTTACAGTCTAGCTGGAAACTGTTCTCAATGAGTGAATGACAGTTTGTAGTTCCAGGAAGAAAGGCTACCATGTTTTCAGCTCCCCTATACCTTGTAGACACACAACTCCCTAGTCTTACCCATTAGGCCTAGATACATGCCTGGACACAATTCTTGTTTGACCACCTCGTGTAGTGGCTAGCATTCTCGGTTCTTTCCCCAGAGGTCTGGGTTCGTTTCCTGGCCCTGCCCATAAAAGTAATTCTGATCTGAGGTCTGAAACGGGGTATGCTAAGCCTCATGTGGCAATCCTGAGGCGAGGTGGATTCGATTCCCAACTAGGCCTTCTTGGAAGTGGTTTACCACGTCTACTGCAGGCAAATGCCAAGATGGTTCTTTATTTATGGCCACGGCTGCCTCCCTCCCAATCCTCACCTAAAGTAGAAAGACACACTAATACAGTCACCATATCAAGAACTATTGTGAGAGCATCATCAGAAGAAAGCAGAGATTTGGAGCGATTTTTACTCTACTGACGCTATGATAAACAGAGAGTGGTCAGTTGCCAATTACGATTTGAATTTTCTTGTTACCCGATATGCGGTACATGGTTTTCACCACAGAGTTTGCCGCACATTCAAGTTTCACACCCCTGATATAAACTGTGTTTGTTCTCTCTGAGAGAAAACATGTGAGCGTTATCACCTTGCTACTTGCATGAAGAGGAATAAGTCCTTGAAGGAAATTTGTTATGACTAGTTATGTAGTTATATTTCTTATTTTGTTTGCTTTGGCCATTGGCTGTAATAAATATATTATTAATACAGTCACCATATTACAACATGTTATCGTAAAAAAATACACACACCTAAGTACATTTCTACGAAATTCTAGCCAATATAAGCGTCCAGAAAATTAGCATTGACTGTCTTCTCTCTTATTATATGCTCCTTGTTGCTGCCTGGCCCACCAAATACGGCGAGTTCGTAGATTTGAACCGCGCGCCCGGAAGTAACCTCATTTTCTCGGAGGGAAAATTTTCTTCGCCAATCCGATTGCGGCATCGTCTTTTACATAATACGCAGAGCGTCCCCGATTTTTTTGTCGGTATAATTAAGATACACCCTGTATATAAACTATTGAACTGACGGTGGTTTTGGGGTCTGAAAAACGTGAAGATATGTAGAAATTTTCCGGAAGTCGAAACATGGTACCCATTGCAATAGTTAGCTTTCTAATGAAATCTACCTAAAATAGGCTACATAATTAAAATGCTACCATCAACGACACCTAGCTGTGAACTTGGCTACTAGATTCCACCGGAACCAGCAACTCGCAACGAACGTTGGAACTTCCCCTCCGAAGGAAAGCATACTCAGGGATTTCTGGAGCTCTTAGAAAATCCGACGACTCCAGCCGGGTTTGAACCCGCGACCTTGGGCATAGAAGTGCAGCATGCTACCAGTTCCGATACCGAAGTCGTTTCCCACAGACAGATGGAAAACTGAATGTGATCTCGTGCAGTGGCGTTGTCATAGCAACTGCTGATGGCTCATCCCTTATCAATTTAGTGAAGTTGTCATGGCACTTTCTTATAATTTAAATCATTTTGCTCACCCTGTGGCGTAATGGTGGGTCATATCAAAAATTCTTTCAGACAAAAGTCTTAGGTAACTATTGGAGGAATATTGTCCATTTTGTACGGTTTTGATATTGTGTCTATTAACAGAGATAGAATTGTTTCTCGAAAAAAAAAAAACACTTTTTCCCACCCCTTTGGTCAATGGTTGGTGCTATCAAAAACCTTCTCAAACATAAATTTTAGGACCTTATCCGACACATAGTATGAACTTTGAATGGATTAAGGGCCGGTTTCACCAGTTCCGCTAAGGGTGGTTTAAGCTATCCTCAAGGATGTGGCCCGTTGCACCAGACCATAAGCAATGGCTTAAATTAAGCGGCCGTGCTCGGTGGTTTAAGACCTAAGGGTGGTTTAAGCCGTTCAATCATACGCGTTTGATTCAGTCCAGCCCAAATTAAAATAAGCCAACAATGTAAAATATGCTGTGTTTGTATGGGGGACAATGGTTAGTGGCGAAACAGTGACAAGAACTTGGTTAGTTTATTAAAAAATAAAAAAAAACGCCGCTTATTGTTTTTGTTGCCGACTTTTCGGCGGAAGAGATCAGGCAACTGTCACAAACCTGAGTAATACGGACGGTAATAGCGACTGGGGTCATTGCGGAAGAAGCTTAAAGTCACACCAGCAATCGGCAGACCATCTAGTCATTCGCCAAATGACCTTAGCGCAAGAATTGAAAAACACTCCACCATAAATCAGGCGCATGCTGATATGATCAACGCGGAAAAGAAGCACTGGAAAAATGTACTCACAAGAATCCTCGCAGAGGTACAATATTTGGCTGAGACAAATTCTGCCTTTCGAGGGAGTTCGTGCAAACTGTACGAGAGAGCTTTCTTCGGCTTTTCCCAATTAATTGGGGTCGCCGGAGCCAACCAGGCTCATTTTGGTTTTGGCCGGGGATTTAAGGCCGGATGTCCTTCCTGACACCACGTGATTTTTCAGTAGAAAATTTCACCCCGCTGTCATCGAGATTCGAACCACGGCCGTTCGGGTGAAAGACTAGCAGCTAGGCCACTCCACCATCACGCTCCCCGCAAACTGTACGAGAGAGAAAATTAGGATTTTCTAAAGTTGATGGAAATTCTCGCTATTTTTGACGGGCCGATGCGGCGGGTGCGTGATGATGAAACCCACGTGCATTATCTCTGCCCAGAAATACAGAACGATATAATTTCGATGTTAGGTAAGTTAAAGTTAAACTAAATTTAAACATTAGGTTTGTTCTTTAAATGGAATTAGTGAAAATGTTTCTTAAGGCGCTGCTACGAAGGAAAAGCTACTGAATGCTGTTCGTGTCACCAAATGTCACGCGGATATCCTCGACTGTACGCCTGATGTGACCCACAAGGAGCAAATGACCTTGGTCCTCCACTATGTTGATATGATGGCAGAAACTCCAAGGATCGTCGAATCGTTCGCCGAGTTTTTGGAGGTACACGACACTACGGGAAAGGGGTTAGCTGAGGTTTTGGAGGTTAATGATTTTGATATCATGGCCTGTAGGGGACGTCTCCACGTGGTGGGAGACGGGCAACGGCATGAAGTAGAGGATTGCCTGTAGGGGTGAAGTACAGTGGGGACTTTGAGTGCCCCGGGACCGCTACGGTAGCTGTGAAGGCTCTATGGGAACCCTGAAAAGTGACGGCTGACGGGGCTCTGGTGAAGCTACGATAGGCCTAGCAAGCCAGTAGTGGATATAATATTTGCTTTCAAACCAGGAACAGGCCTCGGAAAGGACGGATGCAAACGACGACGACCCGGATATCCTAATGGACTACGAGTTGGGATACTAAACATACAGACACTGACAGGAAAAGTGGAGGAGGTTGTAGATGTGATGGAGAGAAGAAAACTGGATGTACTGGGCTTGGCAGAAACAAGATGGAAAGGAGAAGGTCGCAGAGAACTGAGGAAAGGGTACCGGTTGTACTGGAGTGGGAACAGTGAAGGAAGGAGCAGCGGAGTAGTTGTGAGAGATGGAATGAAGGAAGAGGTAAAGGGAATAAGTGACAGGATCATGAAGATCAGAGTAACTGTAAAGGGAAGAAGCCTGGAGATAACCCAGGTATATGCCCCTCAAGTTGGATGTACAGCTCAAGAGAAGGAAGACGTTGAGGAGGAGCTACAACAGCAGTTGAATGGGCAGAGCATCATTGTCATGGGAGATTTGAATGCACATGTAGGAAGTGAAAGGCAAGGATATGAAAATGTATTGGGAGCAGAAGGATGGGGTAGCAGGAATGAAGAAGGGAGAAAGTTGCTGGATTTTTGCAAGAGAAACGGTTTAGTGGTAGGCAACTCCTGGTTCCGGAAGAAAGAAAGCCACAAGGTAACGTGGTACAGCAGTGATTTAACAAAGAAATCTTTGGTAGATTACATGCTGTACGACTGGGAAATTAAGAGAAGTGTCAGAGATATAAAGGTAATACCATCAGAGGCCTTAGATAGCGACCACAGAATACTTGTAATGAACCTGGGAGTTGTTATGGATAGCAAGAGGACAGAGTACCAGGAAAGGAGAATCAAAGTATGGAAACTCAAGGAAAAGGAAGTCGAGGAAGAATTCCAGAAGATAATAAGGGAAAGGATGCCAACAGACAATCCTAAAACAGGGGAAGAGGAATGGAAGCAATTCAAAAACACAATGGTGGAAGCTGCAGTGGCAGTATGTGGAAGAACAAGCAACAGAAAGCGGTGTAAAGAGACACCATGGTGGAATGAGAGAGTAAAAGAAGCTGTGGGAAGGAAGAACAAGGCTTTCAGAGTGTGGTTCCAGGAACGAACTGATCTGACAAGGGAAGATTATAAGATAAAGAAGAAAGAAGCAAACAAGATTGTCGCAGAGGAGAGGAAGAAGTGGATGGTAAAGTGGACAGAGATGATGGAGGAAGACAGCAGAGGAAATAAGAAAGTACTTTATGGGATGGCCAAAAGTAAGAAGAGGTCTGCGAGAAGATGAGGAAATGATGGACAAAAACGGAAATGAGGTACACAACAAAGAGGCACTCAAGACAGTGTGGAAAGAGTACTTTGAGGATTTGCTGAATCCAAATGGTCATAGGGAGAAAGACAATGTATTGGAAGATGGAGAAGATAACACAGGAATGGAAAATGACCTGACTTGGAGAGAACTGGAAATGGCTATAGACAAGATGAAAGGAGGAAGGGCACCAGGTGTGGATGAAGTGAGTGTTGAAATGGTGAAGGCAGCAGGGGAGGGTGGGAAACAGTGGCTGTACCGTGTGATGAGGCTGATATGGAAGGAGAAAAAGACCCCAGAAGATTGGAAGAAAGGATTAATTAACCCAATATTTAAGAAAGGAAGCAGAAATTACAGGGGTCACGCTCATACCTCACTGTGCCAAGATATATGAAAAGATATTAGAAAGTAGAATACGAGCCAAAGTGGAGAGAAAATTGAGAGAGGAGCAGTATGGATTCAGACCTGGGAGATCAACAGTGGATCTCATATTTTCAGTGAGACAGCTCCAGGAACACCACTACGAATTTGGAGAGGATCTGCTGATGGCCTTCCTGGACATCGGAAAGGCCTATGATAGTGTGTGTAGGGAGGTTTGGAAAGCAATGGAAAACATGGGAGTGGAAAAAGAGACTGTAGGCAGAGTGAAGGAGATGTATTGTGGAGGTGTGAGTTGTGTGAAAGTTGGAGGAGAAAGAACAGACTGGTTCAGACAAATGAGTGGCCTGAAACAGGGTAGTGCGCTGTCACCCCTTCTCTTTATTGTGGTTATGGACGAGGTAATGACACGGGTAGCAGGAAGGATAGGAGAAGATAAGATGAAAGCAATGGTGTTTGCAGATGATCTCATGGTCTGGGGAAACAAGGAGGAGGAAATTCAGGAGCAACTGAAGGCTTGGGAAGAAACAGTGGGAGAGTACGGATGGAAGTTCAACATCAGTAAATATGAGATCCTGTTAACGACCAGGAAAAAGGACAGACCAATGAGTGGGATAACACTTGGAGGTGGACAGCTGAAGAAGATGGAAAGTCTCAAGTACTTGGGAAGTATAGTGGAGGAAAATGGGAGAAATGACAAAGAGATTACGGAACGTGGCAGACAGGCAGAAGCATTTCTGAGAAGCATTAGGAGCTTAGTGTGGAATAAAGATGTCCCACAAAAAAGCAAGGAAGTGTTATATAGAAGCTACTATATCCCGATACTGACCTATGCTTCAGAAACGTGGACCATGAAGAAAAGAGACATAAGCAGAATACAGGCAGTTTTTTTTTTAGCGTATGGCTTTTAGTGCCGGGAGTGTCCGAGGACATGTTCGGCTCGCCAGTTTTGTAGCTGCTTCGAGACGGACACCCAATGGGTGAGCTACAAGTACCGTTGGGGAGGAAAGTTGGAAGGGAGGGTCGAGGAGTTGGAAGGTAGCGGCTGTGGCCTATAGTTAGGGACCAACCCCGGCATTTGCCTGGAAGGAAGATGGGAAACCACAGAAGACCATCTTCAAGGTTGCCGGCGGGGGGATTCGAACCTCCTCGCCTCCCGGATGTGAGCGACTGCCAACAGTCATGCCGCAACGACCTCGGCTAACTCACCCGGTTACAGGCAGGTGAAATGAAGTTCCTGCGAAGTAGGATCGGAGTAACAAGAAGAGACAGGGTGAGGAATGAAAAGGTCAGGGAAATGGTGAAAGAGGAGCCCTTGCAAGGTAGGATTGAGACATCAAGACTGAGGTGGTATGGACACTTAAAGAGAAGGGATGAGAAGAAGATCCCCAAGAGGATACATTAGATGCAGATGAAACGACCAAGGGGAAGTCCAAGAGATAGATGGCTGAAAGGAGTGGAGGAATGTGTCAAGAAGAGAGGCGAGGACTGGACCAGAGTGACAGCGGAGAGGTGGTGGGAAGAAAGAACTAAGTGGCGAGGCTTATGTTCCAAACAGACCAAGCCTGGGGCTGGAAACTGTACAAGATGATGATGATGACTGTAGGGGACAAGGGTATGACAACGGTGCTAATATGAAGGCCAAGTACAAGGGAGTGCATACGCGAGTAAAACATATTAATAAACGAGCAATTTTCATGGCATGTGTTGCACATAATCTTAACCCCTCAGGCCGGCTATTTAATCCGGAGGTGTTCACTTCTCCGGCGGTATTTAAATTGAAGCTCAGCAGAGGTTTGGACACCAACAAGGTAATAAAATTAATTATGTTAAATCTACGAAATATAACGTAATGAATTTTTTAGGATTACTTACCGAAATCATGTCCAATGTCTCTCAGTAATATATGTGACGACTGCTTTTCAGGGTTGTCCATAATCACACGCAATATTTACAAAAGTATAATAATTTGATAAGTTCCACTTTTGGTATTTGTTTCCAGTATGTTTACAGTGAAAGCAAGATATTTACATGATAATGCTCAATATACATATTTTTTGGGTATAATTTCCAGGAAAAGCTGGATTTTGAAAAGCTTTTTAGGCCCCGTGTAGAATTGTCAACAAAATGTAAATATCGCAATATTATTTCAAACCTCTCCCTTGACATTGTTTGAGGGAATATAAGGGTGAAATAGCTCTTTAGGGTAGGTTTCTGCATTCTCCCCATCAACAATACAAGCCCCAAGAACACATAAATGTTGTCCCCTGTCACTGACTCTCACTTCCTGGCGCGCGACCTTGGTTTCAAGGCCGCGCCACTATACATTCTGCCGCATACATATTTGTTTCTCAAACAATTAGCTCAATCACATTGTCGAAAACAGCAAAAAACAGACGTGAAATGTCTACTTGTACCCGGCATACCCGTGAAGGGGATCTTTTGTGTGCTTGTGACTAAGTCTACCTCTCGCCACAAACACTGAACAGCGGTCGTTGTTATTACAGTTGAAGATATTTCTTCTTCGTCTGGGCTGTCTCCCACTTCTCCAATAACATCATGCTGTGCATAGTCCGTATCACTACCGAAAATATCGCTCCCTATACAGGGGCGATTCGAGTGGGGGGGGGGGGGGGGGGTTCTCACCCCCCTCAGGTATTTTCTCAGTCGGCAAATACGACATCAGTCGGCAATTCCTGAAGAATCCGTAACATTTCCCAAAACAGCATTTAAAAAGCAAAACGGGGCATGGCCATATACGATTTGGTCCGATTTAAAAATAAATAAAAATAATATACTGACAGTCGGCATTTTACCGACAGTCGGCACAAACGGACACTGCAATAATTCCATACAGCCAGGCAATAGCCCAGTGCGGCAAGGGAAAGAGTCGGCAAAATAACCATTTTAAAATTTTCACCTCCAGTCCTCGGTGCACCGACTGCCACTTGCCATTTCGTTTCTTTGTATGGAAACCGAAGAAAGAATGACAGATGAGCAATATGGGACCAAAGACACGGGATGAACTCATCGGCACGTTCCTGGGTGGGTGTAACGTCCCGCGTTCATTATGCAGAACGACTGAGCTACACAGCGAAGCGAGCCCAGCACCTGTGCCATGTGGCTAGACAAAAGGTGTTTGTGCGCGCATTGATAACTTCAGGTCAAGCCTACTCATTGAGATGTCGGAGGAATGTTATGACCTGCTACCGCTTGTCTCGGCGCGTCCTCAGATATCCGCACTATTGTGACAAAATTGACAGATTTATGGTTCCAAGGTTCCTCAAGGGGTGGGGTGCTCAATAAGGTCAGTGCAGTAGTCACCGAGAATGAGAGAAAGCAGTCGTTCCTGAACCAGCAACTTTTACGGTGATAACTAGGTGCAAATACAGTGGCAGTGGGACGTGAGTTTTCGCCATGTAACATTTTCACGGAGCACCGCGTACCCATCAAACGTAAGGAATAATAATGCAATAGATACATGCGTATTTTCAGCCATGTTTATGTTTAATGGTGTTAACGAGAAAAAAATGAAGAATGATCGCACGCTGGAGTACGTCAGTGGCACAAACTGAAAAGTGGCGGAAAGAAGAAAAAGGGCAAATTACAAGAACACTTCACTTTAGAAGCTCATAAAGCAGCGAAGGCGGATTTGTGCCACTTTGTTAATGGAAAAGGCCACGAAGAAGTCCGTTCTCCTTGATAAACTTTTACGGACGATCAGAATTGAGGAAGAACAAGAAAAGGAGCTCCACAAAAAAGTTATCCATATACTTATTAACACAGCAAGAACCCTTTGTCGGCAAGGTTTGACTTTCCGAGGTCACGAGGATGGAATCACTCAAGATAATGGAAACGTCACGCAAATTGTGAAGTTACTTTCTCAGCATAGTCCGGTCATGAATAGGTGGTTGGAAGAAGTGAATACGCGGAAGCATAATGTTACGTATATGAGCAAGGACTCTCAAAATGAATTCATCCATCGACTTGAAGAGAACTCTTGAAATAATTGCAGAAGAGATCAAGAACGCTGGTATGTTCTCCGTTATAGCAGATACTACTCCCGATATGTCACATAAAGACCGCCTCTCGTTCAATATCCGACACGTCGTCGAAAAAGATGAAGAGCTCGTTCCTGTGGAGTGTCTTTTAAAAATAGACGCTGTTTAAAAAAAAAAAAAAAAAGACTGGAGAGGAGTTGGCTGAAAATATATTTTTTAATTCAGAAGAACTTACTTCCACTCGATAAACTAGCGTTTCAATCGTACGACTTTGCTAGTAACATATCTGGTATATACAACGGCACTCACAAAAGCTATCAGAGAAGTGCAAAATAGATATTCCGTACGTTCCATGCCAAGTTCACAGGTTAAACATTTTCGTAGAGACAGCTTGTAATGTTAGCGCGCTTATCCGCGAGTTTTTTGACACTCTTGAAGCATTGTACTTTTTTTCCGGTAGCACGAAACGACATTTAAGCTTGCAGAAAGAGCTGGATAAAATTGAAAATTCACTTCAACTTAACAATTTATCAAAAACGAGGTGGACTGCACGCCGGTGAGAGCCGTTTCTTCGTCTTATGAAGAGATAGTCACATCATTGGAAACAATGAAAACCTCATTCGATTCTGAATTTGACAGTAAAACCCGAACTTTTGCGTCAGGCTTGCACAAAAAGCTTCTAGACTTTGATTTTATCTGCGGCATATACTTTACCAAAAACATAATGTTTAAAGTTAAGTACGTAACCGAGCTTTTAGAAGCGGCGGAGCTGAATGTTGTAGACGCGATGCAGCTGATTCAGAGCGCTTTGAAGTCTTTTGAAGATATCAACGACGATGGCAAGATGAACGCTTTGATAATGAGTGCATCGTCATTTGCGAAAAGTATGCAAGTAAATGCGGAGGAAGACTTCTTTAAGCACCGCAGGACCCGGCGACTTGCAAAAGAAGTATGACGTGCACGCTGAAACGACAGCAGAAATTTCTTTCCGTACATTCTACAGAAATGAGTTCCGAATACTTGTGAATGTATTTACTACAAGCGTGCAAGACAATCTCGCAAAACTAATTTCTTTGCTAGAGCCATTCAACATAATTTTCAAGATACCCGCTGACAGAAAAAACTGCACCATCGAGCGCGTCCGATCTATAAAGCAATCACACCCGAAAATAACCCTTCAAGATGAAGAACTTGTGCTGGCTGAGCTTGAAATCCTGCTTGAAGCCAGTAAACAGTACTAGTCTCCTAAATAGATCGCAAAAGTTGCTGTTAAATTAAAGAGGATTATTCCGTGTGGTTATCAAGTAGTTCGACTGATTTTAACATCCCCAGTGTCTTCTGATTCTTCCGAACGGTCCTTCAGCAAGTTGAAGCTCATTTTCAATCATTTGCGGACATCGATGGGTGACGACCGCTTAGACTCCCTCATGATGTTGTTTTCAACGAAAGATAAGGTCGACGACATTGAAATTACGGAGATAGTGGAGAAGTGGCCCTTCTTAAAACATCGTAGAGTAGGGATTTAGAAGGAATAACTAGTTTTTTTAAATTCTTGTAATATTTGAACACTTATCAAATTTTCCTGCGATTCAAAATTCTGGAACTAATAAAATACATTTTAAATGAAAGCCGTTAATTAAGTATATTTTCCTTGTGTATTGTTTGCCGCCACTGCCGCCCCCCGACAGCAGTGGCTACGCTGGCTAAAGCCCAGCGTTAGGTCATGGAGCCAAGCTCTCTGCTGACTTGGTAGACGCGTGGGTTCGAGCCCCACCGTCGGCCGTCCTTGAAATGGTTTTCCGTGGGTTTCCCCATTTTCAACACCAGGCAAATGCTGGGATGGTACCTTCTGATAGGCCACGGCCGCTTCCTTCCACATCCTTGCCAGTTGTATTCATCCCGACGCGCAGGTCGCCCACGGGCGTCGAATAGGAAGACCAGCACTCTGCCTCCGAGGAGGCCACACACGACAAAAAAAATACTGCCCCCTCTCCCTCCCGTTGCTCAGTTATCAAGCGAATAGTCTGCAATCTTAAACAGCCAGTCGGCATTTTTTAAATGCTCACCCCCCCCCCCCCCTATATGTACAGGGTCGAACCGCCCCTGTCCCTATACATCACTTCCACTACTGTCATCTATCAAACCAATAATATCTGCACCCGTTAGAGAATGAGACAGCCCGGCAATTATTCGTTGCGACTGAGTAGTCTCTAGTCTGCGAAGCAAATTATTATCTACTAAGTAATTGCTATCGGTGCTTCCCCTTCATAAGTGACAAAAATTGTCAAGTTAGATGTAGTTCACAAAAAATCTCGAGATGGCAGGAAAGGATGTGGTACCTTCCAAAGCAACTAACCTGAAACTCAATAGAGCGCGTTTCATGTTCCTTCGCTGATCGATATGAGTCGTCAAAAGCAACGGATATCGATCAACTTCGTATTAGTTCTAATTATGAAACAGAGATGGCATGAAAGTACATTACTTCTAGGTTCATAACGTGAAAGAAGATCCCGAGAAGCAGCTGGGTTTCATGCGTAATAGGCATTCTAACTTCCGCGTGCACCGGACGTTTGTGGTACGTCGAACCGGCTGAACGAGTAGAGTCCAGCGGACGTACAGTGTACGGCCAACCGGCTTGAGGGGATGGTTAGATGCAACATTTTTTGATATAGTTCAGCGTCTGTACACTTTGTTTGTAGCTTCCACGGAAAGGTGGGACATTTTGTGCGAACTATGTCCTGGCCTCCTCACACTAAAATCTTTATCTAGCATGAAATGGGAATATAGAATTGACAGTGTCAAGCCCATCACGTACCAGTTAGGCAATGTAAACGAAGCTCTAGAAATAGTGGCAGAAATTACCAAATATCCTGTTACCCGGTCAGTGGCCCAATCTTTGTTGCTTCATACAAGTTCGTATGAATTTGTTTTAAGCCTCGTTATCTGGTACGATATTTTATTTTTTGTGAACTCAACAAGTAAAACTCTCCAATCTAAGAAGACTTCGTTAGATATGACTTTAACCGAACTAAAAGGGCCTCAATTCATTTTTTCAAAATTATCGCAACACTGGCTTTAACAGTGCAATTTCCACCGCTAGAGAAATAATGGAAAATTTGGGCTATGCAAAGATATTTTCTATTCGCCGTCAAGGCAATTGCCATGTCCTGTGGTTCGGATTCCACGTAAAAAAGAGGTCCCGGGGCTCATGATCTCGAGATTAATGGCCACATAAAACTACAATCATCCTTCCTTCAAAAGGTTCTTTGATGAAATAAATCAGCAAAATGATCAACAAATGGAAAAAATAAATTTCGGGGAAATTAATTTTTTATATCTGTCTACTGAGCTGCGTAGAAAATATGTTTAACGAAGTTTTCTTTTCTTTCGGAATACTTTGGATTTCTTTTCGATCCTTCCAATTTGGAGGATAAGCAATTGAAAGACCATTGTCAAGCACTCTCCAATTTTCTAAAAGACGGGGAGCTTGAAGATTTGGATTCAGAAGATCTTTTTCTGGAGCTACAATTATTTAGGTACGCTGTTCCGTTATCTGTAAAAAGTGTTTTAGGTGCACTACAGTACTTAGCCCCGATAAAGGAGTCCTATCCTAATTTAACGACGGCCTATCGAATTATGCTTACAAATCCTATAACGGTTGCGTTGGGGGAAAGGAGTTTTACCATTTTGAAACTAATCAAAAACTATTCGCGATCAAAGATGGCGCAGGAGCGTCTGAACGGGTTGGCTACTCTGTCAATCGAATGTCAAACGGCCAAAAAATTAGAAATGAACGATTTAATCAGCACTTTTGCCCTAGCAAAGCGCCTTTTACATAAATAAAAAGCTCTAAATTCTAAATGAAAAAGTTTTTTTTAAGCCTGCCTTGTTAACCATGTTATTTCTCGAACAAAATCGGCTTCGGTGGCGTAGTTGGTAGCATGCTGAACCGCTGTGCCCAAGATAGCGGGTTCAAACCTGGCCGAAATCGTCGGATTCTTTAAGAGCGTTAATAATTCCTCAGTATGCCTTCCTTCGGAGGGGAAGTAAAGCCGGCGGTCCCATGCCATGTAAAAGATCCTTCCACAGACTAAACTTGTGTGAAGCTAAATTGTTAGGTTAGATTTAGTCGGAACGATCTATCAAAGTTCCAATGTTCACCACTAGGTATCATTGATATCTGGTAGCGAAAGTTGGAACTACTTGAAATTGGACGGAACTTTAGGCTCACCCTGGAAGCTACAAACTCAGGCAAGTCGAACATGTCCTCGGACTCTCCCGGCATAAAAGCCATACGGCTCATATTTATCGGTGAACGTGGACTTGTAGCACTTTTAATAGTTTAGTTTGAGAAACTGTATTGCCGTAGAAATGTTGAAATATGTAAATGTGATTGCGTATTATTATTATGTGCGTTTGGGTAAGAAAGTACATCAACCACATGCTCCATAATATAGTCCATTATTTAGGAAAAAACAAATAAAAAAAAATCACCTGTGCTAGCTCATATCAGGTCTCCATTGATATTGCTTTTATCTGATCAGGTGCTTCCTGTATCCAATTTTATGCTTATCCTATTTGTTTAGAAACTAGAAATGTAATACAATTGTAATTTCTTTTAACACATCACTCTCCGTACAACACAGCCACTTAAAGTCTAAAATCCCCCCCTCTCGCGAACTCATGGCTACTAGGCCCAGCGCGACGGCCCCGATGCTTGCAATACAATATGCTGTGTCATTCGTATACATACTGTGTGTATATATATATATATCATTAGAAAATACGCACTATATGTGCTTAATGCTATAATGTATACGTATTTATAAAACAATTTACCAAGTAAGAAAACATTACCTTCGCAAAATGCGACCATCTCAATGTGAGGTGTAGTCAATAACATGTTCAGGAAGTACCGTAATGATAAGGAAAATACACTGCATTATATTTCAACAACGGTTTTCCCAGCGTCTACTACAGCTGATGCTCATGTTTCGCAAACACAGTAGGCAATTCTTTCTACAACTAGTAATGTATGTTATGGTCGCCAACCCAAAAGTAGAACAGCTGTAGTCGTGGAAAATTATTGCGACGGCTAGAAACAAATGATAACCGTGACCAACATGACAAACAAAATCAATGCTGCCGAAATTATTTCATATTATATGTATGAAGCGAATACAATAATACATTCTTTCCTTATTGCATATGATCGTTATGCAAGTAATTCTGCACGGCTGGGATTATGTTGGCACAACGGTAAGACTTAAGTGTTCTTTGCTGCAGGGAGCATTACTCACGCAACGAAGATCTTTGACTCCCACCGTAAACTCATTCACCTAAGCGAAGTACGAGATGGGCTGGTGCAACACCCAGCCTTAAGCCGTCGTATTTAAGATCGCTTAACCGTAAACCACCCTTAGCAAAGGGGGGTTTAAGCGGCCTCGTGGTGAAACCGGCCCTCAATATTTCACTTTTTCGAAAAAAAAAAAAAAAAAGAAAAAAAAAAGCCTCCCATTTTCACCCCCTTTGACCGATTTTGCCCATTAACGAACTCGACCGAGATTTTAGGGGATACATATTATGTAAAAAATTCGAAGTGATTGGTCCAAAATTACGGCTGTTATCGTGTCCACAAGAAACTGATGTCTATACATACATAAATTATATATAAACTTTTGAACTGACGGTTTTGGAGTCTAGGGGATGTGAAACGCTAAGATATGTCGAAATTTTCCTGAAGTCGAAACATGGTACCCATTGCAATAGTTAGCTTTCTAATGAAATCTACCTAAAAGAGAGAGTAAAATACAAGCAGCGGAGATGAAATTTTTAAGAGGCATAGAGGGCAAGATCAGGAGAGAAGGTTAGAAATGAAGAGATAAGAAAAAGGACCTTCTTCTCAGTTCCCAGATTTCCAAGTGGATTCCAGCTACCACGCAAGACCTGGACTGCCCTGAACAGAATCAGAACAGGACATGGTCGGTGCAGAGACGCTCTTCACAAGTGGAAAAAACTACCTACTATTAATAATGTTATTGGTTTTACGTCCCTTTTAACTACACTGGCTTTTAGAGACGCCGGGGTGCCGGAATTTTGCCCCGAAGGGGATCTTTAACGTGCCAGTAAATCTACTGACACGGCTCCCTCGCATTTGCGCACCCTCAAATGCCAGCTGACTGCGCCAGGTTTCGAACCTGCAACCTTGGGCTCAGCAAGCGAGAACGTTACCCCTGAGCCACGCAGCCAGACTACCTACTATTGTGACTGTGGAGCTCCACACCAGACTCTTCATCACATTGTCAGAGAATGCAAGATTCGAGCCTATCATGGTGATGTTCATGTTGGTAACTCCAGATGCTGTACGCTGGGTTGAAAATCTGGATATTCAGTTGTGAAGCACAAATTAAGTTACTTTGTTTCTCATCTGTAAATATGTATACATATACTTGACTCATAATGTCTGTATAAGCCATACGCTAAATAAATAAAGGGGTGTAAGGGGTAGGATGTTGACAGAACTCCTACTCAAATGTCAACCTCACCTGCACGTGGTGCACCCTGCTTAAGACTGACGAGGCTCTGACGACCGAGTGACCTCCGGTATAAGAGGTCCTCCTCTACCAAGTGCCAACGGTTTCCTTGGAAGGCGGATGAGCGGGTAGAGGTTTAGGGCACTCTGTTGTCCTAGGGATGAGAAATTATCCCTGAAGGCGGAGGAACCATGATTGGTCAACGGCATCAGAATGTGGAAGGCAACGGGAAACCACCACATTAAATATTCCAAGAAAACCCCATGGCTTTGCTCAATTTAAAATGTTCCGGAGTTTCAAGTTCCCCAATCGGATCTCCGGGGGGAACTAGGTTGAGAGGGGCTTTAAGAAGAGTGAAATGCTGCAAGGAACAGTACTGTTTAGGAACATGGAATGTGAGATCCATGTATCAAGGGAAACTAGATGTAGTCAAAAGAGAAATGGAGAGAATCGGCATCGACATATTGGGAATAAGTGAAATGAGGTGGTCTGGAATGGGAGAGTTTATTTCGGATGACTACACAGTATACTTTTCTGGACAAGACAACAACAAAAGTAATGGAGTAGCCTTCATAGTTAGTAACAGAGTAGGTAAAACTGTGATGGGTTGCAACTATAAAAATGATATCCATCAGATTTCAAGGTCAACCTTTCAATGTTACAGTCATTGAAGTTTATGCACCAACCATTGATGCTGAAGAGGACGTAGTTGACCAATTTTATGGAGATTTACAAGAACTACTACGGTCGACACCAAACAAGGATATCATGTTCATAGTTGGAGATTGGAATGCTAAAGTGGGATATCAAATAGTAAATGGTGTTAACAGGACAATTTGGTCTTGGTACAACAAATGAAGCACGACAAAGACTCATAGAATTCTGCCTAGATAATTCACTGATTATTACCAACACACTATTCCAGTTACCCAAAAGACGTTGTGACGTATTTTACGCCACTGAGCTGACATAAAAATATACCTAACCTAAGATATTCTTTCCTGCCAAATTTACCTGTCCCTGTTTCTCCTGTTGAGGCGAACGCCTCATAAATTCCTTCACTTACCCCAAATCTGAAGAAAGTTATGGCCTGTGCTGACAGTCGCAATTTCGACCTGTGAAGACCTTGTGAAAATGAATCTTCATGTCTGCAACATCACTCTCGCAGTCCAAACCCGCGAGGTACTCTCTCGACCTGATGTGCACTGGTTCTGGAATTAATGTGTTCCCTAACCTCAAAATAAACATTGGATTTGCGTATTTAAAACATGTCAACATTACCTGTATCGATTGTTCCAACCAGGATCCTCGCGAAGATGTATCGACTGCCGTAGATGACAAGGGACGTGCGTATGGCGATCGTGCAGGGATGCCAACTCTCACGGAAGCGTCTTATGAACTACGTTCAAGAAGTCAGGGGATTCGTGTGTGGCTACAAAATTTCTTTGTCCAAAATCTTGGTATCTGATATATGTACTGAGTTTAGGCGTGGGTAACTCTCTCTTACCTGTTGACCATCAAGAAGGACAGTCGCTTCGGGGGTATCGGATCCCTCGGGGTTGGAAAAAACAGGTACCGCCACCCTAAAAAGGGTTGGCTTTAGTCATAGTTTAGTTAAATATGTGGTGTGCGAGGTAAGTTCCAGGAAGTGTGATATTTATTTTGGCTTGTCTGCCCATTTTAATTTGGGGCTTTGTTTTTTTCATTACAGTGTTATTGCGACGTGGATTTGCGTACCTCGTGGGTACTGCGCACTGGTTGATGTTCGGCCGATCAATGGGTTGATGTATCCTACTGTTATTCTAAATTGTTTACCAATTTTACCTTCTTCGGAAGTAGTTTTTCAGTGGGAAGTCTTCTTGTTTTTCGTGCGAGTTTTCCTGTGTTGCGTTACCACGTGCGTCTTTAGTTTGGGTTCCATTTGTTCATTTATTTCCCTGTGATCATGCTCCTTGGAATTTTCCTGCCTGCAGCCATGTTCAGTTTTCTATTATGTTAGTTTTAAGGGGCCCTGTTCCTGGTATTGCATCACCTTATGTCCACGTGCAAGTTGTAGGTTATGTGACGCTCTGCTTTGGTTTTCCTCCCTTACGCCCTTGTGCGTTTCACTTTTGAATTTCTAATCGCTGTATTTCTGCTTAACCTATGGGGTTGGTTCAAATCCCAAAATTTGGGAGTAGCGCCTTTATGGTGCAACCAGTTTTGGCGTCCCGTTATGTGTCTGCCATTGGCAGTCGAGTTCGCGTCTGGTCCCGTGATGGTAGTGTGAGACTGTCCGCTCCGTTTTTCGGGAGTTAGTCATTTGTAATGTAGTTCTCATTTGATTTAGTTTTCTTTTCCTCTTACGTAATTCCGGACGCGTTGGTATGTATGTTGGTAACTTGTTTCCTTTCCGGATGTAACTTGTAAATTTTCTGCGGTGGGTATTGCACAACCATTCGCCGTGGCTCGTAAAATTATTTGACTAGGGATAATTCGTAATTGTAAGATATTACCTTCTGTGTACCTGTTCATTACTCATGTTTGTTGGTCCAAAAAACCATGTCACGTGGTGTGTCGTGCCACGTGACGTCAAAGACACTTACCATCCTCTCAAGTAACAATTTCACATGTAATACTAGTCTGTAACCTAACATTGTTCCTATTTTTATATATTTTTGATTTTTATACAATACAGACCCCTTATATATCTTTATTTAAATTTCATTTTGCCTTTAATGTCCAATCCCCACCCTCAAGGCAGCTGCGGTGGAATGAAACCTCACCAGGTAAGTCTTCCACCTTTCAAGTTGGTGAAGAAAGCGACGTATTTTCCTCTCTTGTCCATCTGAGGGGTGTCACACCAATACGTCGTCAACACCGGCCGCCGAGGCAAAACCATCAAGTCCCGCAAAGGATGTCTCGAGGCCGCCGTTGGTAAGTTTCTTTCAGGTTGGCAGGCCCTCTAGGGAGTCTGTCGAGCTGAGCGAGTATAGTGTAACGTAGAGAGGTAGGGAGTGGGGGTTACATTGGTAGCAGAGGCATCGTGGTTCACGGTTTTCCACCCTGCTGCTGTCTAGGGGGGGGGGGGGGAGTGTTTCCTGTAAAATCCCCTGCTAATATTTTAAACCAGTTCAATTTTGGTGGTAAAGATGTCCCGCCTATAACCTGTATTAATTAACCTGTAAATCTGTTTCATGCAAAAATGTCTGCTGCGAGAAGTGTGCAGTTTGCGGCTCATCTGACACGGGATGAAGCGAATTACGAGCTCACCATACGTGGCCTGCAGTCCTCAGGCGACCTGAGCCAAGACCGGAAAATGCTGGAAGGAGCTTCAGAAATTCAAGTGTGCCCTCCGGAACTCACAGATGAAGAGATTGAACGGGGTAAGTCCCTGATTGAACTTAAAGTGTCCCATTTAACGAATACGTGTAACTACTTACAAATTCATTGCTCCAGTAAGGGCGAATTAGCCCAGTGTGCGTCCTTCTGTCCAGTATCTGTGGATCCGAGTGTCAAATTTGTTTTTGAATACTAGTAAATGCAACGTCGCATCTATTATCTTCGCCTGAATTTCTTTTGCACGGTTTCTTGAACTATAATAATTCTTTCCGGTGATCAATTTAGGGAGATTGGAAGTGTAGGGGACTGGTGACCATGATGTCCACAATGTTGTGTTTTAGAGTCAGTGTTTTTTGGTTTCTTTTAATGTAGTGGTGGTGATTGTGTTGTGCATACGATAGGCCTAGGATTATAGGTTATGTAATCCGGTCAGCTGCTTTCGGGCTGGCGTTTATCTTCTGTGGTTCTCGTGTGTGATTAATCTGTTTCCGATTAATTGTCAAGTGTCATCAGGTCTCGTACAGTTGTCCCGTGTGTGTGTGTAATTTCATTTAAGGTGCATATCACTGCTCCTTGGCAAAATTCCTATTCTGTTTAATGTCGACGTGTGCGTAAGTAAGTTTAATTAATAGAGGCCGCCCCCTTAGTTAATGTGTTGTTCGATTCGAAGCCTGTTAAGGTGTCACTGGTTTATTTGTTCTTCGTGGCTCGATATAATCTGTCTGGTTTCTCGTTATTCAAAATTTGGTCTGCGTGTGAGTGTACTGTGCGGTAGATTGTTATGTATTAAGTTTGTGGGTGGGGTCATGCAGCCTAGTTGTTGCGCTGATTACGTTCAGGTTAGGTCGAATACTTTGAAGGTGCATTTTAGTTCACCGTTAGCAGAGGCCAAGTATGCAGGCTGGGATTTCGCTGGGGCACCTACCAGCCAGAGCTCGATTTGGTTGTAATGTGAGGATGCTGGCTCTAGGCCGGTTTTGCGATCCTCGGAGGTGCTGTTATTCCCTTATGGTTCATCAAGAAGGCGGACTTAATGTTCGTTTCTCCTTTCTTCGTCTGGGCCGGGTAAGCAAGTGTGATGGAAGGGACTGGGTCGAGCAAAGGTTGGGGTGTATATAGGTCCTTCCGATGTCAACTTCGCCTGGTATGGGACAGCGAAGCTGTGACTCGGGAGGGCGACAATTTGGTAAGCAATTTTTTTTAAAGGGAACACTCTGCTCACCTTAGTTGTGGAGAGTCGGGATGCATTTGTTGCTATCCGTCATGGTAAGATCCCTATATTTTTTGCTTGTGTTATGGTATATCTTGTGTTATGGTGTCTTGGTGACTGCTTATTTTGCATACTTGTGCGTAGATGGGGAAATGTATTACTTGGGGTGGGAAGGTTTATTGTGGATGTGTGACTGTCGTGCGTGTTTCTGGTTTGTCCTTCTCATTTCGGTCTATCGATCTGGAAAATTTTAAACTGTAAAATTGACGGACGGTGATATTCATATCATGGTCTGGTACTGTAGACATTGTAGCGTTGGTGAATCTGCGGATAAGGTGAAGCAGATCTGGAAGGAGGTGCGCAAGTCCATTCAGGTTTCTCACGAGGGACTCGCTCAAGGGTGCAATCAGGGACGGAAGCCCGTCAACCTCAATGTGGGAGACATGATATATGTTCAGGACCATTCACCTAAGCTTCTAGGAAACAAAGTGTCAGGAAAATTGCGGCCGCGATTTCGCGGTCCATTTAAGATTTTATCCTTTGTCAGTCCTGTTTCAGTGCTGGTGAGCGACCCTGAAAGGAAGAGAATCTTCAGGACTCACCTCTCACAGTGCAAGCCCGCACACGAGACGCCCGAGCGAGTCTCGGGGTAGTCGACAATAAACTGGTGGTATCCTTGCTTTATTTTATGCCCCTTTTCTTTCATAATTGGTATGTGATCTTTGGTAATGTTTCCCCCCCAAAATCTACTGAGAACTTGCGTCTCTGGAGGCGTTGCTTACCCAAGATGTTGTGGGAAGCGTGTTGCACCTCATTGTATGAACTACAGATCGTTTATCGGTCTTTATGATGTGTGACAGGCTTTCCCCAAGATTGGTAAGACTTAGTTAATAGTATAACTCTGTGTTAGATATTTGAAGCTAAGGTGACCTCGATGTGGAGGTGGTATGTAGTTATGCCTGCTTTGTCGAGGCAATATATGTTAGGCCTAGGATTTAGGATGCCGTTGGATTGGGTAACTTCCCGTTTCGAGACATAAGGTGATTTATTTAGTAACGGGGGGGGGGGGGGGCCGCCTTTAAAGGCAATAAAATTGTATGTTTCGTTTTTCCTAAATCAAATTTGTGATGCACCACGCCTGATAACTTATGACAACTTAAATAACCATGAAATGAACTTAACTGCGCTTCTGTCAACTAGTTGTCGCACCATGAACTATCTGTCTCTCTGGTATGGCCTGCTACTCGTGTGCTTAGCATTTCAGTGCTTGGCCCGTTGGAAGTGGAGCTCCCCGGGGATGTGTCGGACTGTGCTGTTTCTCCGCGGGATCTAGTGCAGCTCGGGGCGTGCAGGATACCCTGGTGGACATGTGGATGGTGGCGTGACTGGGAAACTGCTGGCGGGGACCTGGGCTCGTCATCGCCCGTTCTCCATCTGTAACTGGGTCATCAGGACATTTCTACCTAGACCCTTCCAGCTAACATGAGCAGCGGAACTATCACCAAGACAGTGCCATCCACTCAGCTTGTCGTTGTGTGAAATCAGACCTTGAACATTCTGCCTGCCATTCAATGAAGTTATGCCCAAAATTCCTTCAAACATGTTGGGACATATGTAAATCTGCTGCCGTACATAAGAGGTGATCCTCTCCAGATCTGTTACTTCAACATTACGCAAACGCTGTCTACCCCGCAGTTTGCTTTAGGGGGGCGAGGATGTGACGTATTTTACGCCACTGAGCTGACATAAAAATATACCTAACCTAAGAAATTTACCTGTCCCTGTTTCTCCTCTTGAGGCGAACGCCTCATAAATTCCTTCACTTACCCCAAATCTGAAGAAAGTTATGGCCTGTGCTGACAGTCGCAATTTCGACCTGTGAAGACCTTGTGAAAATGAATCTTCATGTCTGCAACATCACTCTCGCAGTCCAAACCCGCGAGGTACTCTCTCGACCTGATGTGCACTGGTTCTGGAATTAATGTGTTCCCTAACCTCAAAATAAACATTGGATTTGCGTATTTAAAACATGTCAACATTACCTGTATCGATTGTTCCAACCAGGATCCTCGCGAAGATGTATCGACTGCCGTAGATGACAAGGGACGTGCGTATGGCGATCGTGCAGGGATGCCAACTCTCACGGAAGTGTCTTATGAACTACGTTCAAGAAGTCAGGGGATTCGTGTGTGGCTACAAAATTTCTTTGTCCAAAATCTTGGTATCTGATATATGTACTGAGTTTAGGCGTGGGTAACTCTCTCTTACCTGTTGACCATCAAGAAGGACAGTCGCTTCGGGGGTATCGGATCCCTCGGGGTTGGAAAAAACAGGTACCGCCACCCTAAAAAGGGTTGGCTTTAGTCATAGTTTAGTTAAATATGTGGTGTGCGAGGCAAGTTCCAGGAAGTGTGATATTTATTTTGGCTTGTCTGCCCATTTTAATTTGGGGCTTTGTTTTTTTCATTACCGTGTTATTGCGACGTGGATTTGCGTACCTCGTGGGTACTGCGCACTGGTTGATGTTCGGCCGATCAATGGGTTGATGTATCCTACTGTTATTCTAAATTGTTTACCAATTTTACCTTCTTCGGAAGTAGTTTTTCAGTGGGAAGTCTTCTTGTTTTTCGTGCGAGTTTTCCTGTGTTGCGTTACCACGTGCGTCTTTAGTTTGGGTTCCATTTGTTCATTTATTTCCCTGTGATCATGCTCCTTGGAATTTTCCTGCCTGCAGCCATGTTCAGTTTTCTATTATGTTAGTTTTAAGGGGCCCTGTTCCTGGTATTGCATCACCTTATGTCCACGTGCAAGTTGTAGGTTATGTGACGCTCTGCTTTGGTTTTCCTCCCTTACGCCCTTGTGCGTTTCACTTTTGAATTTCTAATCGCTGTATTTCTGCTTAACCTATGGGGTTGGTTCAAATCCCAAAATTTGGGAGTAGCGCCTTTATGGTGCAACCAGTTTTGGCGTCCCGTTATGTGTCTGCCATTGGCAGTCGAGTTCGCGTCTGGTCCCGTGATGGTAGTGTGAGACTGTCCGCTCCGTTTTTCGGGAGTTAGTCATTTGTAATGTAGTTCTCATTTGATTTAGTTTTCTTTTCCTCTTACGTAATTCCGGACGCGTTGGTATGTATGTTGGTAACTTGTTTCCTTTCCGGATGTAACTTGTAAATTTTCTGCGGTGGGTATTGCACAACCATTCGCCGTGGCTCGTAAAATTATTTGACTAGGGATAATTCGTAATTGTAAGATATTACCTTCTGTGTACCTGTTCATTACTCATGTTTGTTGGTCCAAAAAACCATGTCACGTGGTGTGTCGTGCCACGTGACGTCAAAGACACTTACCATCCTCTCAAGTAACAATTTCACATGTAATACTAGTCTGTAACCTAACATTGTTCCTATTTTTATATATTTTTGATTTTTATACAATACAGACCCCTTATATATCTTTATTTAAATTTCATTTTGCCTTTAATGTCCAATCCCCACCCTCAAGGCAGCTGCGGTGGAATGAAACCTCACCAGGTAAGTCTTCCACCTTTCAAGTTGGTGAAGAAAGCGACGTATTTTCCTCTCTTGTCCATCTGAGGGGTGTCACACCAATACGTCGTCAACACCGGCCGCCGAGGCAAAACCATCAAGTCCCGCAAAGGATGTCTCGAGGCCGCAGTTGGCAAGTTTCTTTCAGGTTGGCAGGCCCTCTAGGGAGTCTGTCGAGCTGAGCGAGTATAGTGTAACGTAGAGAGGTAGGGAGTGGGGGTTACAGACGTCTACACACTTGGACTTCACCAGATGGCCAATACCGGAATCAAATTGATTACATAATTTGTAATAGTAGGTGGAAAAGTGCTATTCAATCTACTACAACAAGACCAGGCGCTGACTGCGGATCAGATCATGAATTATTAATTGCAAAATTCCGGTTAAAGTTGAGGAAAACGGCTAGAACTGCCTCCTCATACAGATTTGACCTGGGAAGAATTCCTTGTGATTATAGAGTAGAAGTCAGGAACAGATTTAATACATTACATATTGGAGACAAAACCCCTGAAGAGTTGTGAACAGAAGTATCTGCTGCTGTTAAGCAGGAAGCAGAAAAATACATTCCCAAGGAAAAGAATATGAAGAAGGCCAAATGGTTATCGGATGAGGCACTGCAAATTGCAGAAGAACGAAGGAATGCAAAAATTAAAGGGGATAGATCAGCAATGTTTGAGTTTAATGCAGAGTTTAGAAGATTAGCTAGAAGAGATAAGAATATTTTTATAACTAATCAATGTAAGGAAGTTGAGGAAAATAACAGAATGGGCAAGGCGAGGGAACTTAACAAGAAAATTAAGGATATCAAAGGAAAATTTCAGGCAAAATTTGGGATGGTAAAAGATAAAAATGGCAAAGATCTAACAGGAGCAGAGGACATTAAGGAAAGATGGATGGAATATGTAGAAGATCTGTATAAGAAAGAACCATGTATTATCATGTGCCCTTCGAACCAGAACCAGATATTTTGGAAACTGAAGTCAAATGGGCTCTAGAGAATATTGCTAAAAACAAAGCAAGTGGACATGATGGAATTCCAATAGAAATGTTCAAGTTGGAGATAGTGCAGTGAAAATTTTACATTCCATATGTCAGCAAATATGGAAAACCCAACAATGGCCAAAAGACTGGAAAAGTTCAGTATTCATCCCAATTCCTAAGAAGGGAAATTCTAAAGAATGCACGAATCACCGAACAATAGCACTTATCTCACATGCTAGCAAAGTCATGCTTAAAATCCTACAAAATAGACTACGCCAGTATGTAGACCGAGAGCTACCTGAAGAAAAAGCTGGATTTCGTAAAGGAAGAGGGACCAGATATCAAATCGCCAACGTACGATGGATAATGGAGAAGGCGAGTTCCAGAAAGATGTATACTTTTGTTTTATTGATTATGCTAAAGCTTTTGACTGTGTTGATCATAATGAGTTATGGAAAGTACTAAAATACATGGGAGTACCAGAACATATCATTAACCTCATCCGGAACTTATACTCTGATCAAGAAGCTACAGTGAGAACCATATATGGAACAACTAAATGGGTTAAGATTCAAAAAGGAGTACAGCAAGGCTGTATATTGTCACCTTACCTTTTCAATCTGTATGCAGAACACATTATGAGGAATGTGGGGTTAGATGAAGAAGGAACAGGAATCAAAATAGCTGGGTTAAATATAAACAACCTGAGATATGCAGATGATACAATCCTGATGGCTGAAACTGAAGAAGATTTAAAAAACCTCTTACTGAAAGTGAAAGAGGCAAGTTCAAAGGCTGGACTAATGTTGAATGTCAAGAAAACAAAAATTATGACAACTACAACTGTCAATTCATGGCAAGTAGGAGGAGAAAAAAATGGAGATAGTCTCTGTTTTTAACTATCTTGGCTCACAGATTTCTGCCGATGGTGACTGCAGTCATGAGATCAAAAGACGATTGCTACTTGGTAGAGAGGCATTTCCAAATCTGGACAATGTCTTAAGGAGTAGAGACCTAACCTTAACAACAAAGATCCGTATAGTAAGGGCTATGGTTTTTCCAGTTGTGATGTACGGATGTGAGACCTGGACCATAAGAAAAGCTGAACGCCGTAGAATAGATTCCTTTGAATTATGGTGTTGGAGAAGAGTTCTTAAGAGTTCCATGGACTGCGAAGAGAACCAATAAGTCGTTTTACAGCAAATTAAACCAGTGTGTTCCTTGGAGGGCTTAATCCTGAAATAAAAACTGGGCTACTTTGGACACATCATGAGAAGACATGATTCATTAGAGAAAACCTTAATGCTGGGGAAGATAGAAGGCACAAGAAGAAGAGGGAGGCAAAGAATGAGATGGATGGATGGCATCACAGAAGCACTAAATTCCAGCTTGGAAAATCTTCGGGAGGCAGTGCAAGACGGAAGAAATTGGCGTAGTTTAGTACTTGGGGTCTCGGAGAGTCGGAATCGGCTAAACGAATAGAGAGAGAGAAATAAATAAATTTCGTAAGGAACTATCCCTAGGCTCCTATCCTATCTATTTAGGGTCCCCGTCCACCTCCTGGCTCTGTCCAGAATCCTCCATCCTGTCTCGGTCCTGTGGGATAGTTTCCTTGGGGCAAACGTCGTAGGATCGGGGTAGAAGAGTACCACCTAGCAGAACTGATCGGAGAGAGAATTATGCTGGCGTTTTCCTCTTATTCCAGCAAGCGTGGCGACAATGTCATCTGGTTGTCTATTTTGTAGTGCTTGCCATGGTCGGTATCTGGTTTGGGGGGGGTCCCCACACTATCGACACATTGTTCTGTTGAAAACTAGTGCAAGGGCCCTCACAAAATGTATAGGTTGTGTGTTACTTACACTTTTCATAAAACATAACCCCACAAAGGATGTTGCGTTTTCTGTCTACGTCCATATAGGAGATATAGGCTGTCTGGTGATTAACAGAGGAATTTCCATTTTTGTAAACTCATTGACACACATTTTTGGCCACATTATTTTGTTCTATTGAGAACCAATTCAGAAACCTTTGTGGCAGTGCACACAATGACTCACCAGATTCATCGTAATTGGATGAATGAAATAGGAATGCATACGGGACGATCATACAATGAAACCATTGGCAAACTGGCACTAAACGGTATGAAATAAACAGATTTATTGATATGATTCGCACAGCAACACTCTCTTGTTTAAACGACTTGTGTACCACCTATTAAGAAATGGATTTCCTAACTCGGTAACCTTCGTGAGCGCACACACAGCAATGCACCAAAGTAACATTGCTATCAGAGGACTGGTATTGGAACGCATCGAGACAATCAAAAACACAGAAACTGCCGCTAAACTGTGTGACATACACTCATTTGTTAAAAACAATTCGTTTAACATTATCTGCCTGTCTCAAGGAAACCCCTCGCTCTCTCTCTCCCCCCATACGCTGGAATCACCTTCACAAGTGCTCAACAACATTTGACAGAAACATCCCCCAATAACCCCTACATAATCAGAGTCGTTTGAGAATACATGGTTCGCACACTCCACAAGCTTAGCTTGCCTCGAAAACAAGTCGGCAACATCATCTTCAGTACGATGGGCGGACACATTGATCAAGTCACCAATTCGATAAAACAAATGTTGAATAGTAGCACGTGAGCTATCGAACAGCGCAGGTTCGCCACCGCAAACATTAGCAAAGTTATCTAAAGTTGGATTTGCACAATAAGAACTCATTATCACCAAGTTGGGGAGGGACGAAACTAATCTCCATGTTAGCATTCAAAACAATCCTGTCACTTTCTAAGCTTCCCGAGGGATCGAGCCCCCTTATGGATAATGTCAGGTGTGCAAAAGACAGGACTTGTCTTGCCATGGTAGGGAACGTGGACAACAATGCCCACAATATGCAAGAAGAGGATATTAAATATTGGAGCAAGATTCCAAAAGCTATAACTGGCACCAGCATGGGAAAACACAATAACCACACTCTAGCAGCCAACTGCCTCAACCGCTCACCCACCCACTGACCCCCTACCCTTCCCCTCCAGGGTGGAAAGGACAGGAGCAGAGAGAGGGAGAAGGAGAGAGAACGACAGAAAGGCCGGGGAGGGAAGAATAGGCAAAATTTTATTCCTAAGGATATTGCTACCAGGTACTTGCACCAATAAACAACACAGGGCATGAGGAAAAAAGGCTTGAATCATAGAGGAACAGGTCAGGGAATAAGCACACATACATGAGAACAACGTTGACACCCCTCAGTGTCAGAGAAGGGTCCGGTTTCTTATCCCTTAAAACAATGATAAACATAGGGAAAGATGAGTAAAATGGAAGGCGTGGCTTCACAACATTCCAGGTCAGGCCAACACTGGTCTGCATAAAATAGCACTCAAAGCGGCATAGGTTAACATCCAACTTGTCCAAAGTAAATCACACAAGAAAGGTAAAATGCTTACTGGCACAGCCAGGCATTTAAAACACAACAGCATAAGAAACTGCCCTGGCTTCACCACATCAGCCTTAAGTTGGCCACGCTTCCAAATAATTAAACAGTACTCACGTAACGTCCAGACCAATATACTCAAGACAGCCTTTTAGCTGCCTTGGTTATTCCAATAATTTCACCAAGTTTCTGCTTAATAACACCGCCATAATTAGGGACAACATATTCCCTCATTAACAGCATTTGGCAATTTGCTTCAATTCGTACATCACTCAGATTTTATAGTACGTAGCTTCTTGCCGACCACACCACCAAAAAAACACTGAACAATTGACTACGCCCACACAATTGTTGAAGTTTTATCAAAACAATAAACCACTGCCTTCCCGATCCAAAAGAATAGTAACACATAATGTCAAATAAGATAGCCTATGAATATAGCTTAGGAACATTGGTTGTGTATCGGTGGAACAGGGAGGGCCAAATAACAATAATCAAACAATAACAGGGCACCAAGAGCCCGCAACACGGAAGGAATTCAGTCATAAGACAAAACACACACCTCCGATAGCACAAGAAATCAATTTATTATCTTTTATTCCTTTAATATCCAACACACACAATATTTTATCAAAAGTAAACGTTAATTACTATAAAATGGTTTAAGAGACCATCACTTACTTTCAGTCATCTGATGAATTAGCAATAAAACTAGAACAAGGGAAACAGTACAGAGCTCTGGAGCTTAGATAACAAGCCAGAAAAGGTAAAACCAAATCACACAATGAAAATAAATATAACATGAGCAAAGTCCCATCCGACACATAACCGCCCTGAAATAAGAAAATTCTATAACACCACCCAGAATATAGGTTGTCCAACAGGACTGAAAAGCTCATGAATTCCGCATTATCCTCATAATTGAGACGGATCCGAGTTCGCCTGGCAGAAGCCAGGCTCGCCTCCCTTTCAAAAACTTCGCTTGGCTTCCTTTTCTTGGTAAAATCGTCCGGTATCATACAGTCACATCATCCAGGGTAAAAGTCAAATGATTTTGGGTTCCTGCTACCACTCCGCCGGATAGTAAGTTTATTCCCATTTAGGCGGGGACCCAGCCAGCGTAAGCCCACTAATACATGGCAGACTCAATAGGCATCTTCAACGGACGTGCATTTCTTTCTGGTATATTGTGGCGTTGCTTTAAATAAGGGACGGATCACATAAGGAGAAACCCAATGAAAGAATAGGCGCAAATCAGTGAGACGACTTGGTCTACGAAAAGAAGTGCTAGTTTATAGAATCTTGTTGGGCTCCACTGACCTCGCAGGTATACAGGCGTAATTAGAACCAAATATGATGACAACTCAGGACAGGAATTAAGGAATACCAAGTATTCAGATGTTAGTTGGGTATCTTCGGAGACTTGCCGAAAACACGACAATATAAGGGGGAATCAGAAGCAGGAAAGAACATTTGGGCGAAATACCTTTCAGGTTATGGTCGGGAATTAGTGACAACCGTCACAGATTCTATTCCTTTACCCATACTACCATCCTAAACGAATACACACTTAAGTACTTAACAAGTTTCACCTGCTTAAATTTAGTTCCTCTTACCTGGCATTCTATTTTCTTGTGTTTCTTCCCTAGCCACAGAACCTTAGTTTTTGACATGCTGTTTTTCATAACATGTTCCCTTAATTTCTGTTCAAGTTGTAATATGGCTTGTAAGCTTTCGACAGTGTGCCATTACAACCAGGTCATCAGCATAGGCCAAACTGTTAACCCAATTCCACCTAATTGAATCTCATCCAGCCAGTTTATGCCCTTGAGCAAATGGTCCATACATGAAGTTAACAGTAGTGGTGAAAGATTACAGCCTTGCCACACTCCTGTAACGACCTTAAACCAAGAACTCTCGCTACCATCAACTCTCACTGCTGCCTGATTGCCAGTTATTTTTGCTTCAAGGAGTGGAACAGTGAGGTCATCTGTCCCTCTAAACAAAGAAAAAATTGTATAAATTTAGAAGAATTAACATTTTTTGAGGTGGATGCCTAAATATGTTTAAAAAAAAAACTAAAATTAATAAAACTAATAATTATGGGATCGCCAGATTTGTTGAATAGAAATGTAATCAGGAATATTGTTCACACAAGGGGATTTGAGGAAGATCAGAAGAAACCAACATGACGTGCATGGTCGGAGGAACAGAAACAACAACAACCCATGCATATGAAGAGCTACTGGACTAGGAGGAAGGCTCGACATACGCTGATTCCACATGGTCCTAAGTGTCCCGTCCGCGAAAAGAAGTAGAAATAAAAAACAAACTATTCCGGGAAAAATACTTCAGAATTCAAAAGAGGGAATTCTTTTAGTAAATGTACGATCACAATTTAGATCGGTTCCTTAGTTTAGGGACTGCGACAACGCGGTCGTGTAGTCCCGTGTACTTTGGGTGTGTGTACAGGCCGGACGTTTGTTTTAGACGAGTGAAAAAACTTAATGGAAGCCTGGAGGTGAGTTACTACAGTACCTGTGATGTTGTCACCTGCCCCATGTGGTCAGATGATTAGCATAGCTATCTCGCACTACTGTAGAAGTACAGTCATTGGCAAATGTAATGGCGTTCTGTTCGTAACTATGTAACGTGTACTTCCGCGTCACACAATACTTAGATGTGAACTGTACTGTCTGCACACTGATGTCATCACGTGCTCAAGTCTGGAATTCCATTCAATCAGACAGGTGGTGACAAATGTGAAGCGATAGGGCTAGAGAGTGACTGTGTACAGGTTCACCCGCAGGCTTCAAAGTCAAGGGCAATCGTCTAAAACAAACGTCCGGCTTGTAGCATATGTCTGATAACCGGTGTTAATTGTGACGACTGTATTAGTGTGTATTATCTGTTTTCCCAGTAAGGACTGCAGACGATAATTTCAAGTAGTTCCTGCTTTCGCTACCAAATGCCACTGTCCACGACACCTAGCTGTGAACTTGGCTACTACTAGATACCATCACAACCAGCGCCTGGTGACGAACGTTGGAACTTAAGAGCATTAATCAAACCTAACCTACAAATTTTGCTTCACACAAGTTTAGTTAGTGGAAGGTTCTATTTCATGCCATAAATCTCTGACATGGGCCCGCCAGTTTTACTTCCCCTCCGAAAGAAGGCATACAATTTAGAATGCTGGCCCTAACCCACTCTCGGTTATTAAATGGACAACGAGATCAGCAGCCACCACGTCATCAGCTAATATAAGATAAAGCGTCGTCTGCAAACCAAGGTTTCTTCGTAGGTAGCAACATCCACACACTTGGTCAGAATGTGGGTCATGGTGAATGCGGCTCCACGCGTACAAAGTGGTGGGTCTTCCCTTCTCATCAGGTACAAGTAGGTGCATGGCCTATCCCTAGTGTACACAAAATGACGTGACTCACTCTGTGACCAGAAAGAGCTTCTCTACACGCGAGTAGTTCCCTTGATCGCTCTAAGTTTTCTGGGCATTGGGTAAGCTAGCCACTGACTCCCCACAGAATGCGTAGCAGCGGATTCCAATTGGTCGAAGGGGTAGTGATATCTCTTCTTTTCCAGCTTGATCCACTAACTTGCTTCCCGCTAATCTCATGTGGCCTGGAAGCCACAGGGAGGTGATTCAAGTGTCAGTACTGCACAACTTGGCTAGTAGGTCATGCATTCGCTGCACTAAGGGGTGTTGTGAGAAACATGAAACACAGGACTGCAAACAATTCATAGAGTCTGTACACACGAGTGCAAACTGCAGGGCTTCAGATGGCAACTAGCTCTGCATTAAACATACTACAGGTCTGAGACAACGATATCTTGGTATTTGCACTCCAATAACGTATGCACAACCCACTTTCACATCCACCTTCGAACCATCCTTGTAGAGAATGCCAGCGTCCGGAATTGGTGAACTATGCTGACGAACTACCTCAGCTAAACAGAGGTACCCGAGTTCATCTTAGGACCCTGGTGAAGATCTAACTGAATTTCCGGAAATGGGACTTGCCACAGAGGCATCTCGCTAGGTGTCCGGATCATACAGGGACCTACAGCCACTCCAATTTCTTTACACGATCTACGAAGTCTAATACCAACTAGACGGCTGGCGCAAGCCTGGTAGGCATACCTCTATTGATACTGGAAACTGAAGAGAGCTCTATAGCTCTGATGTGGCGGCATTGGACGCACAATGGTCGCTTTTAATATATGTAGGAGTCTCAGGGCTCACATCTAGTGGGACGTGGGTTAGCGACCACGGGACCCCAGCTGAGTCCGGCATTGCTTCCACTTACTTAAGCCGGGCTCCTCTCCGTCTTCTTCCCTGTCAACCTCCCTTGGTCAACTCTTGTTCTTTTCCGACCCCGACGGTATTAAGGTGTCCGAGGCCTAGCGAGTCTTTCACATTCCCGCCTTAGTTGACCCTTGTCTCATCTTTCCTAATCCCTCTTTCTTCGAGGGGTCAGACCTCTTGTTTTCTTTTCATTATATTATCAGCAAATGCTTCTTGAACACAGAATGAACCAGGCACTTATAAAACTCAAAAACTGGACTGAAAACAATAATATGGAAATCAATACTTCCAAAACAGTATACCAGTTTTTCTCCCTGAGACACCACAATCCAACTTTTAGTCTCAAATTTAGTAATCAAGACCTTCCAAAAAGTGAAAGTACAAAGTAATAATAATAATAATAATGTTATTGGTTTTACGTCCCTTTTAACTACACTGGCTTTAGAGACGCCGGGGTGCCGGAATTTTGCCCCGAAGGGGATCTTTAACGTGCCAGTAAATCTACTGACACGGCTCCCTCGCATTTGCGCACCCTCAAATGCCAGCTGACTGCGCCAGGTTTCGAACCTGCAACCTTGGGCTCAGCAAGCGAGAACGTTACCCCTGAGCCACGCAGCCAGGAAAGTACAAAGTACAGTACAACCTGTCATATCCGGACAAATCTCCGAATTAATTTTTAAGTCGTAGTTCAGAGCGAGGATACATTAGTGTGCTAGCCAGGGAGGACGAGTGAAAGTTGCAGCGCTGAAAGACTGTGTGCGTGCTTGACTGCGAGGGGTTGTAGCCTGACTCGGTCAACGACATCTTCCCGGAAACTCATCCCTTTGTGTGAATAAGCGATATTCCATTCACGGCTTCTGCCTGCCTGACACCTACGTCAACACGAGGCTGCCTCTCTTTCTACCCTTCAGTCTGTGCGCGAGTCTTGAAGCGACAGTTTGTTTTGCGGGTGTGTTTCTGTTGTAACAGTTATTGTTTACCGTTGTTATCGTTATTGTTATCTTTTAACCGTGTTTTTTTTTTGTTGCTAAAATGTCCGAAAAAAGGAAAAAAACTGTTGTTACAATGGAAGAAAGGTTCCGTGCTCTAAAAAGGTTAGATGCTGGTGAAACAGCCAAGAAGATTGCCGCGGATATGGGAGTAGGAACAAGCACTGTGAGTGACTGGAAAAAGGCTCGGAGTAATATTGAAAAGTGGTGCTCGTCACAAGCGTCAACAAGTGGTGTTAAAAAACTTGAAATGATGAAAAAGGCAGCTAACAACCAAGTTAATGAGGCATTGTTTCTTTGGTTTATCCAAAGAAGAGAGCAAGGGTTACCTATCACAGGTCCTTTACTAAAAGAAAAGGCACTACACATTAATAAGGAAATTGGAAGGGACGAACAGTTTAAAGCAAGTGAGGGGTGGTTGGAAAGCTGGAAAAATCATCATGGTGTGCGGAAACTACAGATCAGTGGTGAAAAGCTATCGGCTAACCAAGAAGACATTGAAAAATTTAAAATATTTTTACACAGTCTAATTGATCTACATGGGATTACTGGAGAGCAGCTCTATAATTGCGACAAGACTGGGCTCAACCATAAAATGCTTCCCACCTACACTTTGGCTTCCAAGAAAGAAGACAGTGCACCGGGGTATAAGAAGAAAAAGGAGAGGGTCACCATTTTAGCCTGCAGCAACGCTACAGGAGATCACAAGCTTCCATTAGGATTCATTGGAAAATCCAAAAAGCCAAGGGCTTTCAAGAACTTTAAAGACTTGTCTGGCCTACCAGTTTGGTACAGAAACCAGCGCAGCGCATGGATAAACTGCGAAATATTTAGTGAATAGTTTCACAAGCAGTTTGTGCCACAAGTGGAAAAACATATGTTGAAAAATAACTTGCCAAGAAAAGCAGTGCTCCTACTTGACAATGCACCCTCACATCCAAGTGAAGACGAACTTAAAGATGGAGATATAAAGAGTGTGTTCTTACCACCAAACGTGACATCACTTTGTCAACCTGTGGATCAAGGCGTGCTTGAGTCACTAAAGCGAACCTATCACCGTAGGTTACTTTCTGTGTTGATTGCTGGAATGGACGAAAAAGAAAGTGTTACAGAGACGTTAAAGAAGGTGGACATGTTAGACGTGATAATGTGGGTATCCCAGGCATGGGATGAAATAAAACCTTTGACGCTGGTAAGGTCATGGAGGAAGCTCTTAGATCACAAAGCAACTGATAAATGGACGGGGGAGAAAACAGAAGACGTCAATGAAACTTATGCCTGCAATGAAGAAAATCGTCAGATTGCTGAGCTTGTGCAATGCCTGCCGGGTTGTGAAAAAATCAACAACGAGGAAGCCATAAATTCGTTAGTAAATGAAGACGAAGTCAACGAAATTACAGACAGTGACATTATAGAAATGGTGTGCAATGATGAGGAAAAAATCTTTGAACCCGAAGAAGAGGACAACGCCCCTATAATGAGTCACTCGGAGGCATTCAAGACCATAGAATCTTTAATCACTAATGTAGAAAATCAAAATGAAATGAGTGTGACTGAAGTGATGCTTTTAAGAAGATTGAGGGACATGGCATCCAAAAAGCGTGTACAGTGCGTGAGGCAACAGAAAATCACAAACTTTTTCAAAAACTAATGTAGAAACAGTAGGCCTAAGTGAAGTGCGTGAAGCAACAGAAAATGACAAACATTTTCAAAAAATTGTGTAGAAGCAGAATGTACAGTGTATTAATGAAAGTACATGTACTGTAAAGCATATTATTATAATTTAATTATTTTAATTTAGTTTAAAGCAATTCTATTTCTTAGCGTATGTACAGTATACAGTTAACAAAATGATACTAAACCGTTAAACACATTAAAATTAATCAACAACAAACTCGTGAATTATTTCTGGTCACCTAGCTATTTGTAAAAAATAGCCTTGCGATATCCGGAATTTTCCATATCCGGATCGGCCGGTCGCCACATTAGTCCAGATATGACAGGTTATACTGTACCTAGGTATCATCATGGACAAGAAGCTGAACTGGACCAAACACATAAAACATGTGGAGGATAAGGTAAGCAAACGGATTAAATTACTGAAGAGACTAGCAGGAGCTACTTGGGGGAGCACTCAAGACACACTCAACAAAATCTACAATACTGTACAGCCCGGGGGGGGCAGTACCCCCTGAGAGCCACCCCTCCATCTTCTACCAAAACCACCCCAACTGGAAACATTATAATTCCAGAACATATCTCTACACAGCAAGCGGCGACCACCTAAGCCTAGGAGGTTGGCCAACGGCTTGCAAAACTCACACAAACATTTACACTAACAATTATCTGGGGCAGCTACACTGATGCAATGCTGACCAAGCAGCGCCGAGACGTATAAGAATGGAACCTGGACAGGGGGGATTATCTGTTCTGTTCTTCGCCAGCGGCCCTGCCCGACGTCCGTTCCAGCTCTTCACCAGGTGAGAACTAGTTTGTGCTCAGACTCCTTTATTTCTGTAAACACTTACCCCAAACGTTTGTACACTTCACAAATTGTATTTCATATTTGTTTAAACTCCCCAAGAGGGACATCAGATTACATCTACTGGCCAATAAATACATGGTCAGTAAACTACACGCTTGTTACTAATTACACTCCACTTCACATCCTCATACCCAACCTGACCTTAGTCATAATTTCCCGTGACCGTAGAAGCCAATAACTGCATCGTCAGATTCCATTGTACTCGAGCACACGACTCGACTGCAGGGCACTGAATCACTGACGCTGCACATTCATTTAATTGCTCATCCTACTCAGCTGGCAAGCTAGCCTAGCAGCCGGCACTAAGACAATCATCCCCTGACAGATAATTGCATCCTGCAGGGACGCCCCCAATAGATTAAGTACTTACACCAACACACTACACTGGTAGTCTCTCCCAATCACGGGAAGCTACTCTCATCTGGAAGCACCTTCAAAATTAGCACAATTACACTACCGTGTTTTTCCCAATCCCCAACCAAGGGATAGAACAATACTTACATCAAACCTATCATAAAATATGGCAGTGAAGTACTCTCTACAGCACCCCAGTCAAACATTGATCGCCTCGAGAGGTGTCAGAATAATGCCCTACGAATCATAACAGGTGCAATAAAAACCACACCTATAACCGCCTTGCAATTATATACCCACAACTTGTAACTGGTTCTTTACGTTGGGATGACAAGTGTAACGGTTTCACTGGAGAGAGTGCGGAAAAACCACAACAAGTCCCACGTTTGAGGTGATAAATGTAATGTTTACTCGGACTAAGATACGTTGTATTAATGGGCGCCAATACCTCAACGCTATGTTGAAATCTCAATTTATATTTAACAACACCTAGCTCTGGCAGAACACCTTTAAGAATCTTCACACTCAGATCGTGGTATGATTTGATCATTAACCCAACTAACAATTGTATCAGGAGAAGGAATCTGGTCTATATCTATTGCTACCTACTGAAAGCAAAGATTGCATAGTATAAGAAATGAATTTATTATATAAAAAACAAGTAGTGGCAATATTAAAAATAATAATAATAAATTTAAATTGGAGCGTTACGATTTGAATATTACCACTAGAGAATTACGTGAAAACGGAGTCGGATGAATTACTGATTTTACTATTTATTCCCAAGCTAATAAGTGACTGAAATTTTGAATATGAAACAATGAAGCGAGAGATTATGTAGTTCTGAGTCATTCGCGCTTACCATTGGAAATTGCCGTGGCATTTCCCTCGTACTTGATGCTGAAGAGAGCTTCCCACAGCCGTCTGGACGTCGCCATCTTCTTCGTCAGTTGTGGAGATTGTTGTAGAAATGTTAAGTTATGGTCCGATCACACCGGAACCAACCACACGAGCAACCACAACGGTCAAGTTTTACAATGATAATTAAAGATACGAGAAAATAGCATTTTGAAATTGATTTTGTAGCACTTTCATTTTGAAAAATAGCATTTTGGAGCGGTTTGAAATGTAAAAATTAGCATTTTGTAGCATTTAAAAGTTCGTCACCAGGTACAATAAACAGGTTCGAAATAATATGCACGGAAACTAATTCAAACATGTGCAGGATTGGAAATATGGGTGTTTCTGATAAACGGTATAAGCATTTAATATGTCTCCTGTTGTGTGTGTGGCTTTTATTTTTACTAAGGGATTGTTAGAAGTATTAAAATCCTAATATCAGGATTACAGAAATGTAGAAACTTGACATCATACAATTTTCAGAAATGTGAGATCTCAGAAAATAAAGGCATCAGCCTGGCTAATTGGCAAGATTGAGTTCCAAGTGCTGTCGGTAAATTGTATGACGCGAGACGAGGGTACCTAAGCTATGCTCAAAAGATCCAAAGGTCATGTTCTCATTATGCAATCAACAATATCAGGTGTTGTGCAGCAACTCAAATATTGAGGGCCGGCGGAGAGTTGTATTAGTTCACTGGTACCAAGGTGCCAAATTTTAGAATAAAGCGAGCTGTGGTCAGGCGACAATGCTTGTCTTATGAAGTTTACTGTGTGGCAGGAGGAATGACGACAATACCGGGCTATCCTGGACTCGAACAAATTGTTTCAAATTCTGAGGATGTCTATGAAATCCTTTAGTGTGGTTTTCGTACTCCAAGTTCCATTCATTTCTTTTAATAACTTATGAGGTTGGGGGTTGGATCCAAGAAGTGCCATTTGACCATTAAACCAGCGGCAAATAGAAATTCTATGCCCCTCATTGAAAAGGAAATAATGTGAATCATACATAACTTCGTGTAACTATCATACAATGGATAATTAACTAAATAATAAAATGTTTGTTTACTCCCTCATTATTTCCTGACCACACTGCGACTCTTGACTTACAATCTGTAAAACAGTATCCGAATTCACGGAGAAATCGCCGGACGACATGTAACATAACCTATAACTCACACATGGTAGAGAATACTTTCATCATATTATACAACTTTTCCCAAAGCAAAGAGAACGCCTAACAAACATTGTCTATTCATATCACGATACGTACTTGAGGGTTTTCATTTTCATTTCAAATACAAGAAATGAGGGCCGGCGCGATATAAACCTATTCAGTGGAATCTCGTTAGCACGTTCTCGGTTACGACGTTTTCCCGTTTAGCGCGATGATTTTCTCAAGTCCCAGTCCCAATTCTACAAAATACATGTTGATATATCCCCTTAATACGTTCTCTATTCCCGCTTATGACGATCAAATTTCCGTTGTACTATTTGTAAGCGAACCTGATTTTATTCTTATTTCATTATAAAATTCGGCTTCTGGAAAACACGACGCGATATTGCCTCATATTCCCTGATAGTTATTGACAGTTTAGATGATTTCAATGTGTTTGACGGCGTAGAAGCGGCTATAGCTATGACGCAACACAGGTGACGTGTCTCTCTCCCGCTGCCCTTTCTCAAGTCCCTATCCTACTAAATTCATGTAGATATATCCCCTTAATACGTTCTCTATTCCCACTTACAACGATCAAATTTCCGTTGTCTATTTGTTAGTGAACCGTATTTTATTCTTATTTCATTATAAAATTCGGCTTCTGGAAAACACGACGCGATATTGCCTCATATTATCTGCTAGTTATTGACAGTGTAGATGATTTCATTGTGTTTGACGGCGTAGAAGCGCCTATAGCTATGACCCAGCACAGGTGACGTGTCTCTCTCCCGCTGCCCTCCACCCCTTTCCCTTTGTTTATTTCTCACGTAGGCACATTACTGTCTTCGTATTCCGCACTATTGTCTTCTAGTTCTTAGTGTTCACGTCCAGTTATGACATATTTTATTGCGTGTTTCATAATGGATAAGAAGCAAGTACGGCAGATAACTAATGATGAGAAGATGAAATACATTCGAGACGTGGAATAAAATCCTCACATGAAGCGTGTGGATATAGCGCGAAAGTGGAACATTCCTCCGTCTACACTGAACAAGATTCTCGGCAAAAGGAAGGAAATTAAACGTGCATTTGAAGAAGGAATGAGCGGCAAAAGGAAACGTGTGCGAGAGGGACAGTTTCCTGAACTAGAAAGCGCTTTATTGAAGTGGTTCAAGCAAGCCCGTGCTTCAAACATATGCGTGCGCGGTCGCCGGTAACTGAGCCGTCACTGGCGGAGCGTGAGAGCAAGAATGTCCTTGCTGTTCAAATATAAAGAAAGACCCTGTATTACCGGTATATGTGTTTGGAAGCGGATGGGGAACATTTTCAGCATCTACTGTAAATCATGGCCAGTAAATCTGCATGGTAGGCTACTGATTTTTAAGCACCGTATTCTGCCGTAGGCCTACATAAGCGTGCGCAGTCGCCGGCAACAGAGTCGTCACTGGCGGAGCGCGAGAATGTCCTTGCTAAGCAGAAATAAAGACCCTGTATTATACTGTAGTGTAGAGGTACAGTAATACATTTTTATGTTATTTATTCCGTGTAAGTTACTGATAACCTATGTTTATGTCGTGACTGTAGTAGTGCATACAATCACTAAGGTCGGCGATTTGACGTCCATATATACGCCGCGTTCTTTCTTATACGTTGTAAATGCAGTATGACGTTTTTCGGTAGTAAGTTTTCCTGCATATGACGTCCAAATTTTTCAGTCCCTTGAAAAACGTACTAACGAGATTCCACTGGAGAATACTTTCATCATATTATACAACTTTTCCCAAAGCAAAGAGAACGCCTAACAAACATTGTCTATTCATATCACGATACGTACTTGAGAGTTTTCATTTTCATTTCAAATACAAGAAATGAGGGCCGGCCCGATATAAACCTATATAAGCATAACCTTATTGCTCTAATTTTAAAACGATTCGGCACAAACGATTGGAATATTCCTTTTATTAGCACAACCAAATGAAACTACGAAATAATTTCTCCTAAATCATCGTTTTACTAGCGATAAATAGTGGATATTATGCGGCAATATTAACAGCACCATTTTCAATTTGATTTTACCGTAATCGATTGTTTTCACGACAATTGATGTTCGTATATATCGATGAAATGAATGAAAATCCACAGCCTGCTTCCAGTCTCCGACCGGGTCAGGAATGGAATGAATGAAGCCCCCATCTAGCGGCGAGGATATGGACCGTGCCGGCTGCCGAGGCCTGACGCACTCCTCTGGGGCAATCGTATATATCAATGATTACTCGTAAATATCGATTATATAGCCAATATTTTCATTGCTGGGAACTCGCAAATTACAAAGTTGCGGCGCGAAAATGTAATAAAACATAATAATCAACATTAACTGGTAAATTCGGCACTTTTCGCATTTATCGCATATATGGGAATAATTCGCAAGAACCCTTAGTTATCGCACTTTGTCGCACATTCAGTTTCGCAAATTTTGGGTATACATAGTCATATTAGTTACCAGGTAGTTGAAAAAAGGAGAAGAAAGTAAAATTCGCATTTATCGCAATTGCGATTTTCCCGTATCTCTAATGATAATAGATCTCCCTTCTCGGTGCCCAAACAATATATGCACTCGCCGAACCCCCTCTCCGGAGCCGTCTTCTACTCGCCCGCTCTCCTATGATTGGCTGAGACACTACGCGATACTCCCGGTATAAGGGTCAATACACTCGGTGCGACGATGTCGATTACCGGTCCAGGCCATTTCGCCTTTTCTTGATGCAGCCAGCTGGAAGTGCCCCACGGCTTACGTCACGCTACTCGACAAGAATATACCTGTAGCTGAATTCCCAGTGACCATCTCTCTCTCAATAAACTAACTGACAAAAATCCGTAAAATTCTGTAATCATATAATTTTCCGTGATAATGTTGTTCGTAATAATTCGCTTGATAGTGTTTTCTATAACATTGGAAACCTATCTGTATACTTATAAAAAACGCTCCAAAAAATACCTTAATAATAATAATAATAATAAGTTACATGAAACTTGTCTTGGCAGAACAATTTCCCGCGTAAATAAACATTGAATGGCTTCCACTGACTTATGTCAGAGGCGTAAAATACCCTCGAAAAACACGTTACATATTCGCCTCGGATCATCGGATGATTTACCGTGACGACGGTACATCATGCGATTATCCCAGACACGTTAATAAAATCCCCATCCAAAATACATATTACACCAATTAAATCACCCTAAATTACATATATATACACTCATAATTTTCTTTACGCACTTTGCGTCAAAGTCTCGTTATATTGGATTGCCCCTGTGCAATCAGTCCAATGTTTTCCATTTTGAATAATGTTCCACGGATATTTCCGCCTCTCAAATATCTCTATGTTGGGAAAGATATACATAAATAATGAGTGAGCACTGTGTATATATGATGTCACATCACACGCATCAAAGGTGTTCTGATATATATTTATCACCACAGAACGTTCCTAATATCACTGGAGGTCGCTTCCTTCTGGTGAAACTTAATCTCACTGAGCACACTATTGTGGCTGCGCATCGTGACCATAATACTTAATCTCTCTGTGTATTAGATAAAATTAATATTGATTTCTGAAAAAAGAAAGTGCGCATTACATATAACACCAAATATTTCTGTTCCGTAATTGCCCTGTCTTCTTAAGTTCCCTTAAACCATATTCTACTTTATACTAGTTCGCATCCCAGACCAGTTCTCCTCACTCAAATAATACCTTTGTAAATTACCTTAAATTACACACCTACAGCTCTTACATGGCGAGGCCGTAAACAGAAATCACGTGTGCTGTTATGTATGAGTTTCATGAAGGACTGTCTCGCCTTCTGGTGGCCATCTTTTGTCTCGTGGACGCCTTAAGCAAAAATACCCTGTACAAGCGCTCACCCATCTCTAGGAGACAAATGGGAATTCAGCAGCGCTACCAAATTCTGGCCTTGGTGAATCGAGACATTTTAGTGCTCAAGAGCATCCGACAATCCCGTCATATTTCCCTGTACCTTAAAAACTCTCAATTACTTATATACTACCCACTTTGTGACTTCTGATATGCCTGCCTGGAAGACCAGATCTCCCCTGCACCAAATACCACACTTACTCATTTGATAGGCTGGCTCGCCAGCTAAACACACTTACTTTATGACACGTAGACTATGTATATTATACGTCCCGTATAATCTGTTTCCCTTGCTATCCTCCAGCACATATGCTGTTTTGCCAATACGTATGGAAACCATAAATGGGCCCTCGTAGAGATAAAAGAACTTGGACATGACTTTCTCTAGCTTATTTGACTGTTTCGGCACTCTAAGTAAGACTCTGTCTCCCGGCTCGAATAGGTCAAATTTAGTTTCTTTTTGTTGGTGAATTCTCTTGTGCTGATTTAGATAAATTCTGTTTCGCCAACTGGACAATGTAATCCATCCCCGGTTGTTTTCCCTCATTTAAACCCAACACCTTCGCTAGTTCACTTTGTGGTCTCTTTCCGAAGTGAACTTCGTATGGTGTCAATTTCGTGCTCTCATGCTGGACAGAATTCAGCCAAGTCTCGACTTTGGGAAGATGTCCAACCCAGGCCGCATGCTTGTCATGCACTAGAGTCCGAAAAAGACGAGCCACTTCCCTTAAAGGACGCTCTGCAGAATTACCCTGAGGGTACCTTACAGAGGAATGGACGTGTGAAATACCAGCTTCCTGGTTCTCCATTTCATTGCAGTAAACTGTGGTCCACTATCAGATAGTATCCTGAGAGGAAGGCCAAACTCTGGTACATACTTATTAATGATCAGACGGCTACACGCTAGTCCCGTGGCTTTCCTTAGCAGATATAGCTTGACATACTTACTAAAAGCGTCAATAACTATAGAAATGTACTCGTAGCCGTACTGTCCTTTAACGATCGGGCCAAATAAATCCACACACAGTAGTTCGCCGGGACTACTGGTGAGAACTGCAGATCTCTCCCCCACTAAATATTTAACAGGATACTTGCTCCTTTGACAGGTGTCACACTTAGCTAAAATCCTCCTAACATCCCTTCCCATTTTACTCCAAATAAAGTCACGACCAATTTCATAGAAGACCTTGGCAGCACCTAAGTGTCCTAATTCCCTATGAATGAACCAAATTAGCTCCTCCCGCAAAGTGGCAGGAACACATATTGCCCACCGATTATTCCTACATTTCCGTGCAAGAAGCCCATCCTGCATCTTGTACGTGAACCGTCCTACTTTGACATACTCTTCTTCACTTATTTCCAACCTAGCCAGTGGCTCCCTTAACTTAACGTCATCACGTTGCTCCACTAGCATATTTCTCAGTGTCTGTAACGATGCCCTGTTGCTACTGTCCACACATGCACATATTAAAATACCGTCCTCTGCTTTAACCACAGGATAATCCCTACATAAATTTGTGTCCCTTGATAGCATGTCTGCAAGAATGTTATCTTTACCTTTAATATATTTTACTGTGAATGCGTATTCCTGCAGAGCAAGAATCCACCTACTAACTCTGTTAGAACTGAGTTTACAAGTCCTCATATACAGTAATGCATGGTGATCTGTATGGATCTCAAATTTCCCCCTACTAAATACATTCTAAATTTCCCCAAACTGAAAACAATACCTAAAAGCTCTAACTCAGTAATCGTGTATCTTTACTCTGCTGCTGTCAGTCCTCGCGAGGCTAAAGATACAATGCACAGATTACCCTCATCATCTTTCTGACACAATACTCCAGCAATGCCTATGTGCGAAGCATCTGTCATAACCACATATTCCTCATCTTTCAAAGGATATTTCAGCACTACAGCTTTCTCAAAACCTTCCTTCAGCGCTCTAAAAGCCTGATCATGCTTGGACTCCCATCCCCACCGAGTCCCACTTTTAAGCAATTCCCTGAATGGTTCTACCAACCCTGAGTATTTAAGAACGAACCTCCTGAAAAAGTTGCAAATTCCCATGTATGTTTTTAACTGTTTAACATTCTGTGGCACCTCTGCGTTAAGTATCTTATTAACCCTACTTTCTTCTGGTGTTACACCTCTACTAGACACTCTATGATCTAAAAATGTCACTTCTGACTGACAGAATGACGACTTAGACAGCTTCAAAGTGAACCCTGCCTGATCTAACTTCTGAAAAACAATATCTAAATGACTTAGATGCTCCTCAAAACTGCGTGAACTAATTACCATATCATCAATGTAAATGGTTACAAACTCTCCTGTGTCATCCCCCAATGCGATGTTTAAAGCCCTAATTAAAGCTGCTGAACTACTCTTTAACCCATAAGGTGTTCTACAAAATTGATAAAGGTTATATTTATGACTAAAAGCTGTAAATGGTCTATCTTCGTACATAAGTGGCACTTGCCAAAAACTGGAACTCAAATCTACACAAGTGAAATACTTCTTCCCCTCAAATGTTTGCATTAATTCCTCTATCGACATGGATTTCAGCTGATCTGAACTAATTCTACTGTTAACCAAACGAGCGTCTAAACAAATACGAACTGTGCCGTCGGCCTTGGGCACGGATATTAAAGAATTAACATATGGACTGTTCGAGTGCTCAATAATCCCATCATCAAGCATCTGGTTAATTTGTGCTTCAACTGCACTCTGATAAGCGAAAGGTACAGGATATCTATGTCCTGTGAATACTGACCTATCAATAACGTTCAATGAATGTGTATAGCAATTGGCCATACCAATGCGATCCTCAAAAACTCTCCTATTACACAATAACACATCATAGAGCCGAACACTGTTCTTCCTCTATATTTCCCTGAAATGCAGCATCACGTAACAAGTCCTCTAGACTACCGTTCATAATCACACTGCCCACAAAACATGGAGAATCCCGCTCTATGGCTGGCGATATCTCATTTAAAGTACAAATCACACCTACAACACTACTTCTCTGAATATGGTCATTGAACGCTACCTCTACTTCAAAATCACCCCATTTAAATTTCAAACTCATTACATCATAACATAAGTTACCAGACACTCTACTTAGCCACTCTGAACCCAAGATAACACTGAATACTAAATTTGGAATTACAAGACAAATCTGCTTTTCTATATGATTATTAATTTTAATGTCTACTAAAACTTGCTTAGAAACTACTTTAGACCTCTTCCCAACAGCTGTGATAACAAAAGTGCTTATAATTGGCATCTCCTCAAAATTTACTCCAGTTCCTTTCATTTTATCATAAAATGCACTACTTATGCAACTCTTCATACAACCACTATCAATTAAAACATCTGTGTACGCCTCGGACACGTTAAATTTAACTATGTGGCTCTTACCATCCACATCCTGAATAATACCTTCATCATTTAGTTCATTGGTGTTTGAAGCCATATTTTCAGTGTTGCCTTAGTAAACAAGAGTTGAGTGCTTTTCAGTCGGTCAACACGAATGTACCCAAAAGAGATGGGTTATGCCCTAATCCTGAAATAAATTACATGAGATTAATAAAACACTAGGATGACCAGTTTCGATCGTCAAGCGATCATCATCAGATCCATTACACTTAGGCTACAAAATCTATGTTTGAAATACAGGTGAAAATATTTGCAATATGTACAATTATTTAGTTGCAGTATTGGTACTGCAACTGTCAGTGTATGCTAAATGCAGTATATATGTTAGGTGAAATGCTAAATGGTGATAGCTATCCGTAGATTGTACTTTAGAGAGATTATATGGTTGTAAACTATGGTTAAACTATAAAATTTTAGGCTAACTACTTATCTGATTGTCTTCCGTATAACAGTTACTCGCAGTTTTCGTGCTCACTGGAACTCACTATGCGGTAGACTGCGGTGGTTATCTTAACGACTGGTTTTTCCCTGCTTTCTCCCCCCTGCTCCTACGTGCTGTGGGGAGTGATAGCGATGTGTTTATGTGAGGTGTTGCCAACCTAGATAAGATGTATGTTATTGAATGAGGTGGGTCTACAATTATTAAAGACCGTGGATTAGCCCTCGCCACGCGTGGAGCATAACCCATTCGAACTAAGCGTTGACGGTCTTATGAGGACGTCTCGGCACCTTTAATACTGCCGCGGCAGTTATGGGTTATGCTCCACGCGTGGCGAGGGCTAATCCACGGTCTTTAATAATTGTAGACCCACCTCATTCAATAACATACATCTTATCTAGGTTGGCAACACCTCACATAAACACATCGCTATCACTCCCCACAGCACGTAGGAGCAGGGGGGAGAAAGCAGGGAAAAACCAGTCGTTAAGATAACCACCGCAGTCTACCGCATAGTGAGTTCCAGTGAGCACGAAAACTGCGAGTAGCTGTTATACGGAAGACGATCAGATAAGTAGTTAGCCTAAAATTTTATAGTTTAACCATAGTTTACAACCATATAATCTCTCTAAAGTACAATCTACGGATAGCTATCACCATTTAGCATTTCACCTAACATATATACTGCATTTAGCATACACTGACAGTTGCAGTACCAATACTGCAACTAAATAATTGTACATATTGTAAATATTTTCACCTGTATTTCAAACATAGATTTTGTAGCCTAAGTGTAATGGATCTGATGATGATCGCTTGATGATCGAAACTGGTCATCCTAGTGTTTTATTAATCTCATGTAATTTATTTCAGGATTAGGGCATAACCCATCTCTTTTGGGTACATTCGTGTTGACCGACTGAAAAGCACTAAACTCTCATTTAGTTCACGTAATAATTCATTTCTTACATTTAGGTCATAGGGTTCCTGTATAAGTGTATGGACAGGGCATGTTACAGACAGATTCTGACCTTACATCGCAGCCTGGTTCGTGTTTAAAGTACCGCTACCGCTTGGTGTAGTACTACTCACTACTGCACTGGTCTGGTTGTTCGGGCCTGTGTTAACGGTATTTCTCTGTCCGTTATTACCATTGAGCTGATTCCCTCCTTGACCCCTGTTCTGATTATAATTATTATTGTTATTATACCTCCCTTGGTTACCCCTAAAATCATTATTTCGGCCTTGATTTCCCCCTGAAATCATTATTTCTACCTTGGTAGTTCGTACCATACCCATTTCCTCTGTACTGGTTTTGCTGATTATTATTATCATTATTCTGGTTCCCCCTATTTTGGACGTTGGCCCCTTCGCCACTGTTCCCTTGAACTTCCTGATTCCTATTCTCATTAGGCCTGTTATTATGGTTACCCTGGTTCCTACCGAAATTCTCCTTGTAACCACTTCTTCCCAGAGCATCGAATGTACTTAATAAATTTTCCACTTGTGCAATAGATTTAACATTTTGGATACAGGCAGCTTCTTTGATTCTATATGGAAAATGTCTTAGTAATAGCATGACTACATCACTTTCCTCCCTCAAACCATCCAGATATTTACACGTCAATACCTGTCCTAAAAAGTACTCGGTCATAGTGTAATTTCCTCTCGGGTTATATTTCCCACACACAATTCCCTCACGATGCTGAGACGGAATTACCTCATTCCAAAATTTCTCACAAAATTTAACTTTAAAATCTGAAATATTCTCAAAATTGTCTCTGTAGACAGCAAACCAGTTTCTTGTCTCCCCTACAAACGCTTGCTCTAAAATCTCAACTACCTGGCACCACTCAATACTACCATCTTCCAACCTCTCCCTGAATTTATTTTCTATTGCATTCATGAACTCCATTGGACAACCCTGCCGATTACTGAATTTGCCTAGTTCTATTTCCCTGTGTGTGCTATTCACATAAACTGGCCTACTCTGACTATTTTCCTGCCTAATTCTAGCTTTCAACTTCTGTTCTAATTCAGCAATTTTCTCCTCAGCTTTTCTTTCAATATTAGTTACAGTTAACCTAATGCTCCCTTCCGATGCTTAAACTTTACCACTTAACTTAGCTGGTTTCTCATTAATCTCATTAATGCTTTCCTGCTTGCCACGGTGGGTGAGTCGTTATAGTGTCGGACTACCAACCCCAAGATTGCAGATTCGCCCCTGGCCATGGTAAGTGATTTTTGAAGGCGACAAAAATCACGACACTCATGTCAAACGTTGTTGGCATGTTAAAGAACCCATTTGAATTCAGTAGGCCGTGTTCAATGGCAACATTAATCTCGGGATTTTCCGCCAACACAAAGTTCGTCCATTCTCTACTTGAAAGCGCTGTAGTGTCAAGGAGTTTAGATATCTAACCTCCTTGACTTTCATAGCGTTCAAAGGAACGACGAAATTCGACATGCAAGCTACCCTCTGGCTGTCAATTAACAAAGCTTGCACCAGGCACCCGAGGCCATACGATATTATTATTAATGCTTTCCTTATTCCTCTCCCTTAAATCATTAACTTCAGTGATTATTTCTGCATGAACTTTATCAATTCTTCCCCCCAGCTGTTCTTTAACCTCTTTAGTTGCTACCGGAATTTTGTCAATTTCTCCCCCCCAATTGCTTTTTGACCTGCTGTGTTTCAAGTTGCAATAGTTCTTTTAAATTTTCAGCCTGTGTACTGATTCTAATTTCTAACTCCTCCTGTACTTTTCCTAATTCTCTGTCTACATCTGCAATAATCTCTTTAGCCTTCTCTTCCATCACCCCTCTGATCTCACCTCTGCCTGTCTGTTAGGTAGTCAGCCCGAAGGCTGGTTGGATCCTAAAACCCCTAATCAGCTCAAATTTATCACTAATTTCCCTACTGTTTTGTTCAAGTTTAGCATTATTTTGGAGTTTAGCATTTCAAGTTTCAGTACTCTCTCTATCCCTACTGTTTTGTTCAAGTTTAGCATTTAAACTATCGCTCAATTCCCTATTACTCTCTTTATTTTCCCTACTATTTTGTTCAAGTCTAGCGTTTAAAGCATCTGTGCTAATTTTATTTTGTTGCATAAACTGAAGAAGCAAACACTCTAACCCTGCTTGACTGTTTTGATTACCCCCCTCAGTATCGGGATTTACCTCCGACATCCCTGTACTGCTTTCATTTTCAAGACTAGCCATACTGCTCTTATCTTCACTATCCAACTGGTGACCACTACGAAACTTCATCTCTTCCTCAACACTACCCATGCTGATACACACCGATAAATGAAAACCCCCCAAAATACAGACACAGAAATATATACCCTTCTCCTTCCAGAACTGTTATTAGGTTTTCGGCCTCACGTTGGTAGCGACAAATGTAATGGTTTCATTAGCCCATCGTTGAGCGCACAAATGTATCTGTCTCTCCACGTTGAGCCTACAATTGTAACTCGTTCTTTACGTTGGGATGACAAGTGTAACGGTTTCACTGGGGAGAGTGTGGAAAAACCACAACAAGTCCCACGTTTGAGGTGATAAATGTAATGTTTACTCGGACTAAGATACGTTGTATTAATGGGCGCCAAGACCTCAACGCTATGTAGAAATCTAAATTTATATTGAACAACACCTAGCTCTGGCAGAACACCTTTAAGAATCTTCATACTCAGATCGTGGTATGATTTGCTCATTAACCCAACTAACAATTGTATCAGGAAAAGGAATCTGGTCTATATCTATTGCTACCTACTGAAAGCAAAGATTGCATAGTATAAGAAATGAATTTATTATATAAAAAACAAGTAGTGGCAATTTTAAAAATAATAATAATAAATTTAAATTGGAGCGTTACGATTTGAATATTACCACTTGAGAATTACGTGAAAAAGGAGTTGGATGAATCACTGATTTTACTATTTATTCCCAAGCTAAGAAGTGACTGAAATTTTGAATATGAAACAATGAAGCGAGAGATTATGTAGTTCTGAGTCATTCGCGCTTACCATTGGAAATTGCCGTGGCATTTCCCTCGTACTTGATGCTGAAGAGAGCTTCCCACAGCCGTCTGGACGTCGCCATCTTCTTCGTCAGTTGTGGAGATTGTTGTAGAAATGTTAAGTTATGGTCCGATCACACCGGAACCAACCACAACGGTCAAGTTTTACAACGATAATCGATCTCCCTTCTAGGCGCGCAAACAATATATGCACTCGCCGAACCCCCTCTCCGGAGCCGTCTTCTACTCGCCCGCTCTCCTATGATTGGCTGAGACCACGCGATACTCCCGGTATAAGGGTCAATACACTCGGCGCGATGATGTCGATTACCGGTCCAGGCCATTTCGCATTTTCTTGATGCAGCCAGCTGGAAGTGCCCCACGGCTTACGTCACGCTACTCGACAAGAATATACCTGTAGCTGAATTCCCAGTGACTCATCACTCTCTCAATAAACTCTAACTGACAAAAATCCGTAAAATTCCGTAATCATACAATTTTCCGCGATAATGTTGTTCGTAATAATTCGCTTGATAGTGTTTTCTATAACATTGAAAACCTATCTGTATACTTATAAAAAACGCTCCAAAAAATACCTTAATAATAATAATAAGTTACATGAAACTTGTCTTGGCAGAACAATTTGCCGCGTAAATAAACATTGAATGGCTTCCTACTGACTTATGTCAGTGGCGTAAAATACCCTCGAAAAACACGTTACAAACTTATCAATAGAAGAAGAGATGAAACATTAAACAGCCAATGCATATCTCAGTATACAAAGACTACCTCAAATGACATGGATCAAAAAACCCGTTTCTAGCCCCAATCTTAAAACACAAAAAGATCCCTTAAGTCTCGCCAAAGAATACATCAATAAGAGCAATCTGCAAATAAAACTTGAACCACTCTGTATGCCAGTCAACCCCATTGAATATATACAAGTGACTACAGATCTTACTTTGTTAGAAGAGGTCTGCAAGAAAGGCTCTTCACCACAAGATCTAAAACAACTGGCCCTCTGTACAATAGAAGAAAGATATCCATCTAATCAATGGCTAAAAATATTTACAGATGGCTCACAAGACAAAGAAAATAGAACTGGATCAGGAATACATTCATCTCTCTTCTCACTCTACTTCCCAGTAGGTCAAAACAAAACAAACTTTGATGCTGAGATAAGAGCAATTTCACATGCACTCCATCAGTTATTAGGCAGAAACATTGATTATCAAAAATGCGTTATCATTACAGATTCAAAAGCAGCCATCCAAGCCATCTCGTCAAATTATAAGCCCCAAAATAAAGAACTGAAAGAAATTTTTTGTATGATAAAAACCCTTCAAAGACTACACAAACATATCTCATTTCAGTGGATCCCTTCTCATGTTGGAATAGTAGGAAATGAAGAGGCAGACAGATTAGCAAAAAAAGGTACCACACTACAACAACCTGTCAGTCAGACTGATTTTATGTCAGCAAAAAGGATCTTGAAGAATACTATCAAAAACAGGTATGAAGAAATGGCAAAGAAAACAGCAGAAACCAAATTATGGAAAGACATTGATGCTAAATGGGATCAATATAAATTAACAGCAAGAAGAGAAGCTGTAGCCTTCTTCAGACTTAACACTGGCCACGACTGCCTTGCAGCTCATCTGAAACGAATCAACATCCTGAGATCTGAAGAATGCACACTTTGTCACGAACCTGGAAGTAAAATGGATAAGGGGCACCTGCTACATTGCAACAAACTTTACGTGACTGCTAGAACTTCTGGAAACTCACACAACTCTATTGGAACGCAAGAAAGCTGATGGATTGGAATCCGGGCTAGCCATAAGAAACAACAACAACAACATATTTCCGAGGGTCAGACGGCCAGTACCAAACCTGGCAAACTAAGGGCCGGTTTCACCACGAGGCTGCTTAAACCCTCCTTTGCTAAGGGTGGTTTACGGTTAAGCGATCTTAAATACGACGGCTTAAGGCTGGGTGTTGCACCAGCCCGTCTCGTACTTCGCTTAGGTGAACCGAGTTTACGGTGGGAGTCAAAGATCTTTGTTGCGTGAGTAATGCTCCCTGCAGCAAAGAACACGTAGTCTTACCGTTATGCCAACATAATCCCAGCCGTGCAGAATTACTTGCATAACGATCATATGCAATATAAGGAAAGAATGACAACTTAAGTATCTAGGGAGCTATTTGAACACTATTATTGTATTCGCATCATACATATAATATGAAATAATTTCAGCAGTATTGATCCTCCGTGATCGATTTTGTTTGTCATGTTGGTCACGGTTATTTGTTTCTAGCCGTCGCAATAATTTTCTACGACTACAGCTATTCTACCTTTGGGTTGGCGACCATAAAATACATTACTAGTTGTAGAAAGAATTGCCTACTGTGTTTGCGAGACGTGATCATCAGCTGTAGTAGACGCTGGGAAAACCGGTGTTGAAAAATAATGCAGTGTATTTTTCCTTAACATTACAGTACTTCCTGAACATGTTATTGACTACACCCGACATTGAGATGGTCGCATCTTGCGAAGGTTATGTTTTCTTACTTGGTTTTCATTATATCTCTTGTTTTATAAATACGCATTCATTATAGCATTAAGCACATATAGTGCGTATTTTCTAATATATATACAGCATGTATACGAATGACACAGCATGTTTTATTGCAAGCACCCACAATAGGGTAGTTCGTCATTGGCTAAGGATTTCTACATCCGTCCCTGGGCTAATATTTAGTTACATTGCGGTACTGCCAATATAAAGAAGAGTATTTCATTTTACGTTGTCAAAAGCTATGATGTCTGTAGTACAAGCTACCGCGATTTTAGGAACGTGAAGGAAATCCCTTTGGCAGCGTGTTGAAGGAAGGTTATACGTATATATTTAATTTGCATCGCAAAATGCACACTATGTATGCTTTATATTATAACGACTGAGTAATTATAAAACAATAAAAGTCAAGCAAAAATATTCCTCCCCGCTGGTAATCGAACCCTGGCACTCCGGGCAGGAGTCAGTAATGTTATGCACTCAACCAAAGATGACGATATACGTTACGGCTTTATCAACAGGTCTAGATACTACTGCTTAGCAAATGAGATCACACGGAAGAAAATATCTCTTCAGTGTATTGTGCCGTCATTATAAACCATTTAATAATATTTTTTAAAATTATTTCGTTCACTACATTATATAACAACACCTCCAACCTACTGAGATATCGATCAGACACAATGGGGCCAGCCGCCATTTTGGCGTATGAATGAACGGCTTAAACCATCCTTATGTCTTAAAACCACCGAGCACGGACGCTTAATCTAAGCCTAGTTTAAGCCATTGCTTATGGTCTGGTGCAACGGGCCACATCCTTGAGGATAGTTTAAACCACCCTTAGTTCGTTAAGAGGAACTAGTGAAACCGGCCCTAAGAGAACCAACGGCTTTGGGCGGAGTTCTTTCTTAGGAGGTGTGACGAAACCTTTGTATAGGAAATGCTGCATTTCATTAGCTGCTGCCTTGTAGTTGTGGCAGGGAACTGCCAAAGGCTAAGGGAGTAAACCTCAAAGAAAATCCTCCTATGCGTTAGGCTTATAAGGCATCCAACGTTAAGAATGAAGCACTGGTTAGAGAGGGATATTCTTCTCTCTTTCTGTTGCACGTGAGATATGTATGACATTGTCATTTTCTAGCAATCACCTGTTGCCATATCAGTCGAAAATTTTTCTTTGTCGAAAAAACAGCATATTTGAGTAGAACTATGTTTTGCCTATCTTTTTTGTCCTATATTAGAACTACGTAAACTTGATAGAAATGCTAGAAAAATTAGATATCCATATTTAAAAAAAAGAACTATAAACTGTGTCCCCTTTTTAGTAAAATCGATCTTATATCATGTTGCATTGACTTCATGATGCCTATTTTTCACACACGTGTAGCTAAATGTGCCGTCTTGATGATGGATTATTGAAATATTTTATACAGGCATTACAATTTTCATGTAGGTAAAACTTCTGAATATTCTCTCATAACCGCATAGCAGCATTGAAAAAGTTTGTATGCTGCCAACTTTTCTATTTTTGAAGATAACCATGTCATGTCAGTTTGAGAGTTGTAGAGGAATGTTGGAAGATGAGTGTAGGTTTAATTGTTTACACAGGCCGGGCTGTTCATTGACCGCGGATTATATGAATGAAGTTGCGAAGGACAGCGGGGTGCAGCTTGCTACTCACAGCTTTATTACTGTGCCCTTCGAGCTTATATTTCAGTTGTTCAGCAGTCTCTATCTTGAGTGTGTGTGCAGCAGTTGTTAGATTTAACGTGTTGTATTTTACGTATTTCATGTACAACAATTGATAGTTTTGTGGAAAGAAAGCGTGGTCAAGTGCTCAGAAGGAGGGAAAAACAGGTCGTAAATAATGTGTTGCAGTTATTTTAAGAATCTTAAACCTAACAAAAGTATAAATAATTTAGTCAATGAAACTGCTCTGGCCACAGGAATATCAAAGACTACCATTTTTAAAATACGTAGTGAGAGTGGACAGGGTCCAGTACTGTCGCCACGCAAAAAGTGGATAAGTAATACATTTCGCAAGAATAGCAGGTATGTTAAATATAATGGCTTTATAATGACGTTATAGTTAATTTAATTTAGTTGTATGTGTTATGTTAGCATACTATTAGTATTATTATACAGTACTTACTTCAAGTCTTCGTCACTGCACAATCGCTGAATGTGCGGAAAGTGTACGCGTAGCGCATTGTACGGCCTCCTCTCAAGGAGTGGCAACCCTGTCGTAACGCGCCATAAGACCAATGCTTCATTCTAAACGTTGGATACCTTATAGCAAGTCAGCAAAAGAGTTTTGTGAAGATTGATTTCAACAAGAAAAAGAGCCTCGGAAAGAAAATAGACCGGACTCACGCGTCCTCTCAGACAATTGTAAAGTATGATGACCGTAAAGCTGATGATATACAATATTCTGAGAGGAAACCCAAAACTAATAAGAGACACAAACACCGAATTGGAACTATGAACATTATATCAATAACGGGAAAGACAGAAGAGCTCATAGACATGATGGATAGAAGAAAAATATCGATATTAGGATTAAGTGAGACCAAATGGAAGGGGATAGGAAGTAAGACTCTTCGGGGAGGATACAAGTTGTACTACCATCTTCCCAGTACTTCCTTGATATCTACAATTTAGTTTTCCAGAATTATCCAGAACTTTGCTCATTTCTCTTTTTCCATCATTTCTAAGGTTCTTTATAACACTCCAGAAAGGTTTTCCTGCTGCTTAACCTAATATTTCTAATCTATCTCCAAATTCCACCCATGATTTCCTCTTGGACTACTACAATTTGTTTGGTTCTGTCCCTTTTCACTACATATACTGTACCCTCTCCGTCTGCTGGATTCCTTTTTTGGAGCCATTTATTTTAGCCCTCTTTTTACTTTTACAAGCAGACTTCCCTATGTCATTTCACCAGGATGTGCGCCTTTTGCTGTCTTTTCACGCTGTTGTCCCAAGAAATGCCTTTTTTGTTACTTCTAGTATTGCATGAATGTATCCTGACCACAGTTCATATGTCCTGCAATTCTTTGCCATTTCTCAGCAATTATTTCCATACATTTCTGCCCAAGTTCCCTACCCTGGAGATTTTCAACTCTAATCAGTCTGCAAACAGCCCTGATTTTCTGCACTTTAGGTTTAACCATGCTCAATTTGCAACAGCTCAGTTTGTGGTCTGTTTTAACAAAAACATTTTTTACTGCATTTAAAACATTGTATCTTTGAAACTTCATAGGTATATGTTGAATGTATTGCAACGTGTCGCCACGAGCCGGTCAGGCAGCTCTCGGGTGGAGGCAGATCCCTCAACTGGCGAGACAGTTCCCCGGCACTCACCCCTCTCACTCCCCGCACTGGCCACCACAATAACCAAGCCCCAGTGATTCATCGCAAGCCATTGACAGTCAGGCTACTAGGTAGTTCTATATCTGGAAACCGCTGGAGCAAGGAAAGCTTCCAGGCAGTTCAGGAGGCAGAACTTACGAGAAGACCCGTTACAGATATAAACGGCCCGCGAGGCACGGACGTCGATAGTTAACAGTCAAGAGTTCAGTTTAGTCAGTCATGGACTGAGTGCGGGGCAGTTCAGCGACACAGAACCGGACGTCCAACAGAGGAGAAGCCTATCTGTCAGTGCAGTAACATCGAGTCAGGATTGTGAATGCTTGGGGTGACGCGGTGATTTGTGGAAGACACACGAGGATCTGGGTTCGACGTGTGAAGAGTAGGGGCACACAAGAAGGAACTGGGGGACTCTGATAGTAAGTGCAGCGGCAGATGCGAGGCTGTAGAGAATTTATGTAGACTGTACGTGTAAGAGTAAGCTGTGACGACTCGCAGAGTGAAGATAAATATTAAAGACTACGGTGTGAAAATAAATACTGAGTTCTGAAGAGACATTTTCTCTTGGAGTACAGTGAAATAAATTCTGTGACTAATAATTGTTTGGCGTGTGATCAAAGTGTGTGTGCGTGTGTAGGCCTAATTTATTATAACATACATTAGATGAAGTTATTATAGCAAATAAAGAACTAACTATAGGCTTGACCTGTTATTTTACGGACCCTAAAAACGTAACAGTATGATTAGAAAATTTAAAAGTATGGTTGATATTAATACATATAAATGTAGAATTACTCTTTAAAGAAATGGTAGCTTATGATATTGTCAATTTTCTTACAGGCACATCTGCGGTTGTGCGAGTCCATTTTCCTGATAATGGTCCTGCTAAATGACTAACGACTGCTGCAAAGCTTGTATAAACTCTGAATGAGTGCTGCCTTTTTAGCTGTCCTATTCTCAATGCAGAAATATATATTTCAGTCGTTTTTAAATTCATATTCAAACAATATAGTCCAGTCAAATTAGACCAAAAATGATGGTTTTGCTGCATTAAATCATGTAGTTCCAAATTTTTTGGGAATGTGTAGAGGAAGGTTCCCTGAACAACGCCTAATAAAGTCCCGTCGATTTCAGGTGCTGCGGGGGGCAGGAGGGGGCTCGAAGGCCCCCCTTTTTCGTTTCTGGCACATAACTTTCAAACGGTGCATCTTACAGAAATTTTTATACTTTCCTAACTGAAAGGTAATTAAATGCCCTACAAAATGGTATATTCATTTTCACACCTGTGTGTTACCTTCTTCAAGATATGAGCTGGTTAACACGGAAAATTTGCAGAAAAATATGTAGCGCCTCACGTTTCTCGTCAAACTTGCTCTTCCAATCAGTTTGCCTTCCATTTTACAGGAAAGTCGTGAGGAAGGAAGTTGTAGAGCATGAAGTTGCCTTCAAGAATATATATACTTATGCTAATTTATCTTTATATCTTTAAACGTTAAGAGCGTTTCGACGTATCGGGGTCGGTTTCGTGATTTCGCTAGTAAACTGCTCATTATCTTACTCCAGTTTTCAACGGCTTTAACACTCTGTATCACGTTATTTATTTTCATTATGCAAACAAATCGTATTTAACCCATATAACTAATATAATATACTGTCTGTTGTTGTCAGCCCGAAGGCTGGTTGGATCCTCAAGACAGAAGAAAGCTTGCACAGTGGTTGATTGATCACCCGCCTTTTGCTGTAGGCCTACGTGATTCTTTGATGTCCCTTTCAACCGGTTTAATAGGAACCAGCAACATCAACTGTTACCAAGCATTGGAAATCGGAACCGGTACAATGGGGAATTTTGTTGGAATGAACTTTTCAGAAATTAGGCTGTGTAAGAAGAACGCAGTAGTCCCTTTGGCTGCTATGAGCAACACTATCAAACTGGACAACGAAGTATTGGTGGTCGAGGCTTTAATGTATTTCCAGAGAACCATTATAAACAAGAGAACTGAAGGGGATGTAGAGGAGCTGTTGAAGTGTGAGTTAGCCCCATATCCCATGACTCTTTTTGATGAAGGGATGATGAGGAAAACCAAAAAGTCCGCTCTCTACGATGCCTTTCCTTCATGCAGTCAAATAATCACCCTGAAGAACTGTTTCACGGTAATCGATGGCGGCTTTCTTCTTCATAGAGTAAAGTGGAACACCAACACTAAGTTCGCCTCCATCTGAGATCAATGTGTCCTACGGTATCAACCATTACGGCCACAACTCTGCTGTTGTGTTTGATGGTTACGAAGACACGAGTTCCACGAAAAGAGGCGAACAACGTCGGAGGGCATCAAGTAAAACATCAGTAGATATAGACTTCGATGAGAATATGGTGGCTTCTGTTCAGCTGGTAAACTTCCTTTCCAACGAAAGAAACAAAATTAAGCTGATTAGTGTGTTAGCGCAGGCCTTGGATGCAAAAGGTACACAGTTCACTATAGCCAAAGCAGACGCTGACTGCAGCATTGTCAGGTATGGATTACAAAATACCCCTCATTCGACTGTAGTGGTAATTCGCGAGGACGTAGACCTGCTCGTCTTACGTGTCACTCACACCACGAATGTCCTTTTCATGAAGCCTGGACGAGGCAACACAGAAGACAGACTGTACTCCTCCCAACAACTACAGACCTTGCCATTCTGCCAGTACATTCTATTTATCCTTGGCTTCACTGGATGTGATACCACTTCTGCCATATTTGGGAAAAGTAAAGCAGCCATAATCAAATGTTTCTAACGGTATCCTAATGAAACCAAAAGCATCGCTGAAGTTTCGTCCAACAAGTAAATTTATTTTTATTATAAGAGGGTAACAGTGGCGTTAACTATAAGAGAGGCATTTATAACTTATTTTTTAAAGAATATATACAACAAAAAATAACGAACTCTTCAGAACATACATATACCGGTATACTCCAATGGGCTGGACTGCAAACTATTAGATTTTGATCATGTTTTCATTCCCATAAAAACGAAATTGTATTCCGAAATATTGGGTTCCCCCAAAATAATCATTTATACGCCACTGCGTTCATATATATTTATACATTCTAGGTATATATCATTGTTTATATGGGAAATACATACCATTTATGCTTACATAATCAATAAATAACGAGTTACAGAGAGTTAAAGCCGTTGAAAACATAAGTAAAATAATGAGCAGTTTATTAGCGAAATCTCGAAACCGACCTCGTCAAAACGCTATAACGTTTAAAGATATAAAGATAAATTAGCATAAGTATAGATAACCTTTGGGTGTGGCGAACCCATCGTACAAATAGCCTAAATATGATAGTGTGTGAGTCAAGACCTCGGATGGAGGTCCTTGATTCACGCCCCGACCCAGATCACTGGAACCGGGAAATGAAGAAGAAGATAGATAGTCTTTAAGGCATCTTCGTGCTCTACAACTTCCTTCCTCACGACTATACTATCTATATATACTATCTTGTAGGGCATTTAATTACCTTTCAGTTAGGAAAGTATAAAAATTTCTGTAAGATGCACCGTTTGAATGTTATGCGCCAAAAACGAAAAAGGGGGGCCTTCGAGCCCCCCCTCCTGCCCCCCCCGCAGCACCTGAAATCGACGGGACTTTATTAGGCATTGTTCAGGGGACCTCCCTCTACACATTCCAGAAAAATTTGGAACTACATGATTTAATGCAGCAAAAAATCCTAATTTGACTGGACTAATAATTGTCCTTTATTATATTAGTGCAAAAATAAATTTTTAACTCATAGCATTGGGCGACATTGCTAGACTTTATAGTAAATTGCTGTTATAAGTAAAGGTGGTACACAATTGGCACGAGAATAGAAAGTTGCCAGGACTCTGGTTCCAATTGGAACGAGAACAAAGTTTGATGTTTATGAATTTTGATGCGTGTTGTGGCCTGAAATACGTATTTATTGCTCCTGCGTTTCTTAGCTGTCTTTCCCATCAAATGTTTTTGTAATGTGTTTCTAACTGCCTTGTCTTGGACCTGTTATGAAGTCAATACAGGTAACTAGCTATGTGTGTTTACTACAGAGTTCCTTTAACTAGACTTTATATGATTGGAAAAGATCCGGTTATAGCTATTTTCGATACGGTATTTCACGGACATTTCTGCATCACGAGTGCACCAATTGCTATTACTGTACTTTGTATGCTACAGTACAAGAAGCTGTATCCTTTCCTACATGCAGATAGGTTGGGGCTACGCTAGCTGTTGTAACAAAAATAACTCGCAAACTCCCACCCCAAGGCTGCATTCCTAATCAGTCGGTCACACTCAGCCATCCCTCTCACTCTTCTGTAAGCTGTGGTCGTTCTGGCAAAATACAGTAGCCTGCTGGTACAGTCCGGGAAAGTGAAGATATAATTCGAATTAGTGTACTACCACAAGTGGTAATGTTAATACCAGTAATAGAAGTATTTCTGCTGGTTTTAAACTTAATATTCTTACGTTTGTCAATAAGAATGGTGTGCCCCACTGGCTGTGAATTTGCTGTTCAACCAAATATGATCAGATATTGGAGCAAGGAACAAGGAAAACTAATGGTCATGAAAAGAATGTTAGATCTTTCCGTGGGGCGCAAATGGGTAAATATTCTGAAGTGGACAATGTTGTGGGTACAGGAAACCAAGAACGACAACAGTGTCTCATGAAATACTGAAAATTAAGATGTGCAAAATTGCACAGAATAATGGAATCAGTGGAAACAAGTTTAAAGCAGTGGTTGGGCTATGCGATCAATGGAAAGAAACAACCTGGCTTTAGATGTGTACGTCAGTGTCGGCGACTGCTAGAGGAATAACATAACTCGCTGCTGCCTACACGAGCATGACTGGCTACTGAATTCCCCCCTCGGCAGCCAGAATGTTGCCATGTCGCTTGATGTTTGCGAGTGCTTCCAAGTCCACAAGAAAGTGGAGCATGAACAACGTTGATTGGTTATTACTAAGGCCCGGAAGTTCATGCAAAATCATATTTTTGCATATTTATACATATTTTGGCACAATGCATCATATATTTCTCCTTTGCGTATATTCTAATTTCCTGTTGTGAGCGGCCAGCATTGTCACTTATATGGTGGCCACTCAAATCGGTCAACGATTTTCCAGGAATTTTCCAGGAGTAATTCTCATTTTTCCATATTTAAAAATAAGCGCGAGTGCGCTTTATCAATTTGCCTACAAGACCAAACTAAAGCAGTTGTGTTTGGTTTACTTATACAGATGTTGACAAAAATGAGTGGTGATTGAGTTGATACGCAAGCCTACACACAAATGATTTAATTGTTTTAAAAAAGCCTTTGTGACTCAAATATCCGCTTTAAAAAAAAGCGAAAAGAATGCCGCCTACAATTTTATTGGGGGAAGTTGTCTATACTCAATATGTTTTACAAAAATACTATTGCGTGTTCTCACACACAGAAACAGGCAGCCTGAGGAAATTTCGTTCATTAACGATAGAGTGCTCACCCAAAACCGCAGCGGGTGTATGATTTAAGATGGAAGATTTTTATAAATAATTAACAGTGGCTATTTTCCAGGAGTTTTCAAATTTTTCGTAATTTTTCAGACCTAATAAAAATCCAGCAGTTTTCCAGGATTTCCAGGAGTAGTGGCCACCGTGCACTTAGCACATTCCGCGAGCTCGTAACCTGGCGTGATCTTGTCAGAAGAAAGTAATCTCGTCTTTATACCTGGAGGTTATGAACCCTAACATGAGCAGCCAGCTTCGTCAGCACATTCCGCGAGCTTATAACGTGTAGTGACCTTGTCAGAAGACTGTCACTCTGACTGCAGACTATGACTCACGCTGCGCGAACGGCTGGCCTATGGAACGCTAAACAACGATCACGCTCAATGCAACTCCAGGGGAGTTTATTTATTTATTTATTTATTTATTTTATTTTATGTCTTTGGTAGTGGCGAAGTTAGGGCTCATGGCCCTCTCTTACACTTAACCACGAAATATGGTACCAGTACATAGCTTATGACAATTTCGAAAATACAAAACATTATGATGATAATAAATTAATTATGCTAATTCTAATATTAGTAAAAAAGGCACATGAATAATGATAGTAATAATTATAACAATACAAATAATAATAATCACAATGTCACAGACCTTACTATAATATCCTAGATATAATCCTAGCTCAGTCATACGTCCTATCATCCATCACCATTCACACGGGGCAATCAGCAGTATTCAACAGGTAATCTCGGCATGCGGCCTTAAATTTATTTATTGTTGTGGAATTTCTGATATCGGGAGGAGTTGAATTCCATAGTCGAGACCCAGCTACAACAAAAGAGCGGTTAAACATGGATGAGTGGTTGATGGGGATGGCGAGGGAAGAACCAGATCGAGTGCTTCGATTATGATATGAGGACAAGTAACTAAATTTTGATGACATGTACATGGGGGTGTTTTCATGCAGAAATCGATAGATGGATGTCAACAAGTGAAATTTACGGCGTTCATCAGGTTTAAGCCATGAAAGAGCACGGTAGCTTGGGGTTATGTGGGCATCGTATCTTAGATTGAAAGCGAACCGAAGACAAGAGTTCAATGCTTGTTGGAGTTTCATTGTTTGTCCATGAGTCGCGTCAACGAGGACGATGTCACAGTAGTCTAGAATTGGTAGTATTAGTGTCTGGATGAGTTTAATCTTAATGTCTAGTGGTAAAATATTCTTATGGCGCACGAGTGGGTGAAGGGATGCGTATATCTTTTTACGTGTATTTCTTATATGTGGTGACCAGTCAAGAGTTTCAGTTAAGGTTAACCCAAGGTTCCTTACTTCTTTACTAAAGGGGATGGTGATTGAATTCAGTGTTACTGGAGGCACAACGTAGTTGTTTTTTAATGAGTTTAGTAACTTATGAGACCCGATGATGATAGTTTGGGTTTTCTTAGGATTGAGCAGGAGAGAGTTGTCATCGGCGTATACACTAAGTTGATGGATATCAGTGTTTATATCCCTTATTGCATTTGATATATTGTTGATACTAGTGTGGCAATATATTTGGAGATCATCTGCATAAAGATGATATTTATTATAGTTAATTGTGGAGGAGATATCGTTGATATAGAGCACGAAAAGTAGGGGCCCAAGGACCGAACCTTGGGGGGTTCCTGCCTTTTTCTGACGCCACTGTGAGGTGGTGTCCTGTACAATCACACGCTGATTTCGACCCGTTAGGTAAGCAGAGAAAAAATTTATGGCTTCGGAGCCAAGAAGGGATTTTAGCTTCTTCAATAGGGTCGGTATATCTATGGTGTCAAATGCTCTGCTGAAATCGAGGAGTGTGAGTATTGTTACTTGTCTTTGGTCCATTGCTTGTCTGATGTCATCAGTCACCTTAAGTAAGGCAGTAGCTGTGCTGTGGCCCTTCTTGAAACCAGACTGGAGTGGATCAAGTAGAGAGTGAGTGTTCAAATATTCCAGTATTTGAGTTTGTACTAACCGTTCCAGTACTTTGGAGAGAGCAGGGAGAATAGATACAGGGCGGTAGTCGGACGGTAACAGTGGGCAAGGTATCTTAGGAAGAGGGATCACGTTGGCGTATTTCCAGATAGAAGGCAGTGTGCCATTGTTTAAACAGTAATTAAAAATGTGTGTGAGAATGGGGAGAACAGCACCAATAATGTAATGTATAAATTTTATAGGTATATCATCAATCCCGCTCGCCTGGGATCTAATGGAATACAACACTCTCTTAACTTCATTAGTGCTTAAGTTACGAAATGAAAAGCTGGGTCGATCTGTTTGTGGAAATGATGGGCCATGACTGGCAGCGTTATTTGGGCTGGATTGCATATCTGCATCCGTGAAATATGCATTTAGCTCGTCTAGTGGAATGTCAGGTATAGGGAGTTGCTCCTGGTTTTTTCCTATGCCCAAAGCACCGAGTTGTTTCCACGCTCTAGCCGTGTTTAGTCGGCAGGTTGTATCACGAACATACTTAAATTTAAGATTACGTAAAGTTTGCTTAATTTGGTTTCGAAGTACTCGGTACTTTTCAAAATCATTTGGTAGACCAGAACGTTTGTATTGTCTGAAAAGATTATCTCTACGGGACATCATTTTCTTGACTTCCGGAGTTAACCACGGCTTAGGTTTACGAGAAATCCTTATCTTTCTCCTGGGCGCATGTTTGTTGTATAGTGCATGTATTAATAGATTAAACTTGTTTACTTTTTCGTCAATGTCGTCCAGTCTCAATATGTCGTTCCATGGAAGACTGTAGGCATCATATTTCAGTTGTACCGGGTCTATGTCCTTTATATTTCTGCATGTAACATATTTAGTCCTATACTTTGGAACACGGAGCGAATACGCTAAGTATATTAAGTCATGGGTGGATATAGCCGGCACTGGTATTTGACCATGAGTCACTACTTTCTGTGGGTTATTTGTTATGATGAGATCAATTAGTGTATGTGAAGTGTAGCTTACTGTGCTTACGAAGTTAGTTGGCTCGAGAGGAAGTATCGTCATGTCACAGGAGGAAAATAGATCTTCAAGTTTCTTTGCTTTGTATGTTTTGGTTAGTAAGTTAGTGTTAAAATCTCCTAAAATAATGACATGTTCGTAAGATGGCAGCAAATTAAGCAGACTAGTTTCAAACTCGGAAATGTATGATACAGTAGGTGGGCGATAGACAATACCTATCAATACTTTCAGCTCATTCAGTGTTACCTCAACAAACATGAACTCCGTCCTCAGTATCTCAACGGACGATGATGAACAAATAACCCTGCTTTTCAGATCATCTCTGCAATAAAGGGCAACACCGCCTCCCATCCTATCGGCTCGATCATGGCGAAGGAGATTATATCCTTCAAGCTGAACCACACAATTCGGAAGTGATTCAGACAACCAACTCTCAGATATTCCTATTACATGAACATTGTTTTCACAGAATATTGCTGTAATCTCATCTATGTGTGCTGGTAAGCTTTGGCTATTCAGGTGGCAGCAATGTAAGGTTCTAGGACAGTTTGAAAATGCTTGCTTTAACTTAGTGCCAGCGTGCGCTGGTGAAGGTGGAGGGAGGGGAGAATTTCTATTGTACGAGCCTCGGTCATTGCCCGAGGGTGAATTGGCTCCTACAAGGACAGCAGAACTATTTCTAAATGGCATGCTCACAAGGTCAAGAACTTACCGTAACGGTACCTCGACTTCCTGATGAAACTAACAGCTGACTGCCTAAATACTAAACACACACACAAACCTAATGTAACTTCTAGTACACATGTCTATGAACTTATTCCATTTCCTTCACCTAGCCTATTAATGTGCAACTTTAGTTCCACAGGTGTGTTAATATTTAGTTTTCTGCCATTGTTGAGGTGGACAACAATTCGGCCGTCTTGTGTGGATACATTACGTAATCCCCAAAAGTCCCGTGCTTTTCTTAAGGTGTCCTTCCTAGTTGCAGTAAGGGATTCTGTTATTAACAGTGATGTGCCTTTGAGCAGTCGCTTGGCGCGCCAAACACGATCTCGTTGGTGGTATCGTACGAACTTTATTATTATAGGCCTACTCCCTGAGGCCACGATTCCTGCAGCAGTACTTGGCTGGCGACCCAGTCTGTGACATCGGTCTATACTGTCCATTTGCAGAGTCACATTTAGTTTCCCTGAGAGTGTTTCGATAGCTTTCGCGTAGACGTCCTCGTTGGGAGTTTCACGTACTCCGTGGAGGAGAAGGCAGTTTCTCCGACTGTACTGCTCTGCCTCATCTTGCCGGATGTCCTGCTTCTCGAGATGCTCCTGGACGAGGATTACCTCTTTCTTCATCTCGTCCAGTTCCGCAGTAATTACTTCTCGGAAGTCCTTAAAGTCTGACGCGAGAACATTCAGGGTGTCGCTGGGGTTGGTAGCACTGATCGTGGAGGCCTCCATAGCTTGCTCCAAGCGAGCTTGGAATTCAGCCATCCGCTTTTCAAACTTACTCACACGCTCGTTTACTGCCTTTAGGGTCATACTTTTATATTAATCACTCAACAAAAGCTTGTTCAAATAAATAAGCACGCTGAGGACACTGATAAATGATACTTAACTGGCTGTTTTGGCTGGTGACTTGTGGAGCACTTTTACACTCGGTATGTAGTAGGCGCCATCTTAGTAGTACTTATTAGTGCCATAAAGTAAGCAATTTTTAAACAGCTCTACTGAAAAGTTATGAAATCTTATGTTGTAACACTACGTGCTAATTTAAGACCATAATTTCTTTTGGAGGCATTCATTCAATTACATGATATCAGTTACATATTATGGAATACGACAGTACAGTACCTTTATCTTAATCATATGCACGTGCACACACATACTAAAATAATAGGGTAAAAACTGGTGATAATAATGCCAGAAATATGGTAGGGAAAGGGTTTAAAATACTGATGTCTGTCATATGTGTAAAGCTGATCTGTAATTCTGATGTGCATATATATACATATATACAGTAAAAGCCTGATACACCACGGTCCGATATACCGAAGACGAACTGTCTCTCCCAAAATAAAATACTGCCTCATTTATGAATGATTTTTGCACTCTCAGTGGTATTTTATAAACTTAAAACAAACAAAAAACAAAAAAAACCTCAGCAATTCTTCTAGGTTTGTGCCATGTCTTGTGTGGGGTTTCGCCTAGGACACCAAGCTGGCTCATCGGCGGGCTCTTGGTGTCCCCACCCGGACCCCCACAGGAGTGACGAACTGCGCGCCACCTCCCTTTATATTAGGTGCAACTGCACCACTTGACTGCGAGAACTAAAAGCTCAAGCAGCCTTAACCTCCCTATGAAGGCTTCCCAAAAGATGGTATATTGGCTTCTAGGTTTGTGCCATGTCTTGTGTGGGGTTTCGCCTAGGACACCAAGCTGGCTCATCGGCGGGCTCTTGGTGTCCCCACCCGGACCCCGGATACCAAAAAAAAAAAAAACACCTCTACAGTCTGCATGTAGTGTTTCTGCAGTATAATTTTCCACTACAAACTTCAAGCTCTATATACAATCACCAAGGAGATGGAAACAATTACTCAACCTTTGGTTTGTCTTAACATACATACTGTATCAAGATTGTTGCTAGACAGAATCCACATCTGATGGTTAACATTGTGGCGCAGTCAACAAAGTGACTATGCAACAGTGCTTGGCAATAATCAAAATGAGCACAACCATCATGTGGATCATAAATTATTCATTCATTGTCTAGATTTCCGTGTGCTTGTGACAATGTCACAGAAACGGAAAGCGTATTCTGTGAGCGATGAACTAAAAATTATCGATCGTGTGAAGAATGGCAAAACAAAAGCAAGCTGATCACGCAAGGTTATTGTTGGGTCGACACTTGACTTACGTTTGTATAATTGCTGTAACCTATTTGGGAAGTTTCTGAAATGTTTTACAGTATGTACTTCTAATCTTTAAATTTAAATACAGTACAGTAATATAGTAAAATATGTATAATACTGCATTGCATTATGTGTTCTTCCTAACTTTCCATGCGTAGTTCGTCATTACACGGCTCACTCTCTATATAATGCGCGGGATCGACGCACACATGAAGTTGCCAAGCGTCAAGCTAGGAAACTTCGAGCAGCCCAACCACGTCCCCCTCCAGCAATACTATGTGACTTGTGTTGACGCTTGTTCCATGCCAGGATTAGACTCTTTAGTCACCGTAAACACACCCACAAACCGGACTGAAGGAAGACGATTTAAACTCGGATTCAAGTTAAAGCCGATGACGATGATGATCGAGGGGGTAAAGCATGTCCCCCAACAACCGCATTATATCAGGCTTATAACCTATGCAAGTTTGGCCCCAAGCATTATTGTAGTTGGGCAGGCCTGATGTGGACCAAATTTAGACTAAATCCAGTGCACTCTAGTTTTTTCGCGGTAATGAATGCACGAACTTCCGCGAATTATCTGCAGTTATTTTTGGTAAGCCTAGGAAAAAGAAAACTTTTGGTTGAAATATTGAAATAGGCTTGAATACGCGAAATAATAATTTTAACTCCTGATTGTAGTGTCTTATAAGACATGCTAGGCTAGAGGCAGGCCTATGTGGATTATGCCTACAATTTTTTAAAGTCATCCCATTTTGTTTCTTAGATCGTTTATTCTAATTTTCGAGTGCACATTTCCGAAGAAAACATTATAAGAGAACGAAAATTCATTTCGTTTTTCTATATAAGAGATAAGTGTAACTAGAGACTGTGGGAAACTTTCGGGATTTCCGTTGCATCACTCCCGCACTCGATATCAACTGGATCTCAGTTTTCCTCACCAACAGTCAAATTCCGTGCTATTTCATCTTTGTTTTCATGTCTTAAATCGTAATCGTCTTTATCGTCGTCTAACTTGCCCATTCGAAATATCGTCGTTACAGATGTCGGCAAGCGCTTGCTTTTGTAGCGGTATTTTTCTCTCGTGACTGGTTGACTGCATGAAGAGCATCCAACAAACACGCTCTCGGTCTCGCGAAAGTTTAAGTCATTACGCAATAATCGCTGTTTACAATACGCTGTCCGCACATCCACCCTTCATAACTCACAGGTCAGCGACCTTTAAGTGTGGCTGTTGGGAAAGGGAGGGTAGGTTCCCAGTGAAAGCGCATTCCTCTTGTATTGTTTGGGCTTCGAAGATAAAAGGAAATCTATGCTATACCACTCGCGGCAACCTGCTCGTATGTTTCGAACATTGTGCAAGTAGGCCTACTGTTCCATCACAGAGAAACGCAGTTGTCTTCTCGAATGTCAATGATTTCGTCTTTACGCATTGCGTCGCACGAAAATTCATTTAAATGACGGGAGAGATTGCTTTACTTAGCATGATGATTAGTTGCCGTGAGAATTTCTATTTAAAAATATATTTGGAGACCCGCGAATTAACCGCAAAGCGAATTATCGGGAGTGCACTGTAATAATAATGTTATTGGTTTTACGTCCGTTTTAACTACTCTCTACATAAGAGATAAGTGTGACTAGAGACACTAGCTTGACTGTGGGGAACTTTTGGGATTTCCGTTGCATCACTCCCGCACTCTATGTCAACTGGATCTCCGTTTTCCTCACCAACAGTCGTTCCGTGCTATTTCTTCTTTGCTTTTCTGTAGTAAGTCATAATCGTCTTTATCAACGTCTAACTTGCCCGTTCGAAATATCGTCATTACAAAAGCCGGCAAGCTCTTGCTTTTGTACGAGCGGAGTAGCGGTTTCTCCCGACTTGTTGACTGCATGAAGAGCATCGAACAAACACGCTCTCGGTGTCGCACAAGTTTGCGCCATTTGACAATAATCGCTGTCCGCGCATCCACCCTTCACAACTCACAGATCAGTGACCTTGGAATGTGGCTGTTGGGAAAGGGAGGGTAGGTTCCGAGAGAAAGTGCATTCCTCTTGTATTGTTTGGGCTTCGAAAACAAATGAAATCTGTGCTATACCACTCGCGGCAACATGCTCGTATGTTTCGAAGATTGCGCAAGTAGGCCTACTGTTACATCGCAGAGCAACGCAGTTCAGTCGTCTCGAATCTCAATGATTATGTCTTTACGCATTGCGTCACATCAAAATTCTTTTAAACGCAGAGAGATTGCTTTATTTAGCGTGATGATTAGTTGCTGTGAGAATTCCCATAATAAAAAATACTAATGGAGACCCGCGAATTATCGGGAGTGCACTCTACCCAACATTTGGCTACACACATCGCTCTTGGATTAAATACGAGTAGCTATTGCTATGGCAATCAGTCAACTAACAGCTATAGCCACAGTTGAAATTTTGTGAATTCACAAAAGTTTACACCGGGTCAAACAAATAAGCAACACTTTAAAGGGTCATTTTGAGACTATTTCCTGTCATTTTTATTTTTACACGTTAGAGTTTGTTAGCATCCACAAATTGTATCGTTCAGTGGAGGATACCAGTTTCAGGCCAACATGCAACTTTTCCCTCTGGGTTTCGGATCATATAGAGGACTGCACTCTTTAGGTAGTTTGAATGCAAGTAACCAACATGAAATGTATTTATTTGTCTCCTCAAAACAGAGGGTTTAGTAACTGCACTGCGAACCTATCGCTGATGAATGTTTTACTTTTGGCATGTATTTCCTATGTATCATGTGACAAATATTCTTCTTGAATGTAATGCTAAATGAAGATTTGAGATGTTAACGGACGACTGGATGAAGACAAATTGTGAATTAAGACATTCAATGACATGTTAAGCAGTACAAGATTACATCATGAAATGAAAATCCACAGCCTGCTTCCAGTCTCCGACCGGGTCAGGAATGGAATGAATGAAACCCACATCTAGCAGCGAGGATATGAAGTGTGCCGGCTGCCGAAGCCTGTCGCACTCCTCTGGGGCAATGATTTAATGAATGACAGATGAAATGAAATGATAGTGGAGAGTGTTGCTGGAATGAAATTGTGACAGGGAAAACCGGAGTACCCGGAGAAAAACCTGTCTGCCTCCGTTTTGTCCAGCACAGATCTCACATGGAGTGACCGGGATTTGAACCACGGACCCAGCGGCGAGAGGCCGGCATGCTGCCGCCTAAGCCATGGAGGCTAACAAGATTACATCATAAAGTTTGTAAAATTAAACGATTTCATAATCCAAGTGAAGACTGCAAGTGCGAGCTCTGTGGGGAACAATGAGACAGATACCATGTAGGAAGGTGTAAGGAGAGATTACCATCTGTAAAGAGGTTTTGTTTAAATTCACAGATTTGTAAACCCTATCATGGCTAATCGGCTACAATAAATTTAATAAATGATTATTTAAATATTTTTCAACCAAGAATGAAGTAACCATTACTAGACTAACATCGGTTCAGTATTATATTTCACTATTCCTACAACATACCTGCCAACCTTCGGAAGTCAAAATTAGGAAGATTTTTTAAGATTATAGATTTCACCATGCGCAGTATACAGTGCCGTGGGCAAAAGAGGGTACACAAAAGACCTGCATGCCTTTATTCGCAAAGTATGAATTCAGCATAAAATTCACAAAAATGTAAACAATCATCAATCATCGAGTAGTACGTATGGCAAATAAAAAAGGAAGATTGTAGTTTCACGTGACCGTGAATCTTGTGATTATGAGCCACGGGTCCTCCTTTTTACGTGGAATCCGAACCACAGGACATGGCATTTCACTTAGTATGGCAAATATTTAAATGTAAGAGAATACAATTGTGTGTTTAAAGAAAATGCATACAATCATTCTGATGGATTACACTTCGCATTCGCTACCACATATTCAAGTTTTGTCAAACTAAAGTTAATTAGGCTACCATGGACAACTTACCTAATTATGATTAGGTGATGTATATACATGTAGATGGTAATCTTGAGACTGCTTACTGATTTAATGCAGATCTTGTAGCCGACTTTGCTCTCTTCAAAAATGCCCTGTCATACTGCTGCTCGTAGCAATTTCCACTTAGGCTTGATTTAACCACTGTTGAGGTTTTCGTCATTCAGAGATGATCGGAATTGTGCCCTTGTCTTCTTCACCTGACTAAACAATCTCGCACATTCAACGTTGCTGTGTGGGATTGTTAATATTGACAGCATTACTCTAGCTAGTCGGTCATATTTCGGACACCCATCTCCACCTCGTATATCCCCTATTGACGTCCGAAACGGGGGAGGAGCTTACGGTCAGCTGATTCCAATATGGCGGCGAGATAGTGACGAGAAGTAAGCAAGACAGTGATTGGGTGTGCGTTTGTTATGGCTTCTAATTTATGATAAAATACTAAATATTTTCTTTCATTGATAGAAATATTTTTATAATCAATTTAAATGCAGTGCTTAATTACTACCCGTTAAAAATATTACCCACATGTAGATAGTTAATTTACTGTCTGCTGTTACATATATGAAGCCTGTACTTGGGAGCCTAGCGGTATCGATGTTTTTATTAATCTCACAATATATATATATATATCACATAACACAAAGGACGACTCCCTGATAATAAATTGAATCCAGCAACCCTGAATTTGCATGAATGTTTTGGGTTCAAAGAAGCGTTACTTGGGATGCTCAAATCATACTTCAATATTGCTAATATTGACCTACATACTTGCTGTTCAAAGGCAAGAATATAAATTTATTAATGTCTTGCCACAGGCAAGTTAAAATGTAGGCATCCTCTTTAGCAACATATTTAATTAAATATTTAAAATACAGATATTTAACAAAGCTGGAGTCCCCATTTGAACTTGTCATAAGCAAACGGAACAGATCAAAAACTACACTTTAAGCCAAATCAAATTCACTCCTCAGCTCGACATAAACCATAATACCAAATAAAACCTATAGAAAACATACTATCCTTACTGTTGTACAACTTTCAAACCAACTATTCGCACTCAAAACTGAAAAACCCTGAAACGGGAACTAATTAAAGTTAGAATAGCCTAGGCCGATCAGGTCTCCTGCTACATTACCGCATATGTATACTTAACATCACTCTAATTTCCAAATTACGGCTAAGTGACCTATCTGCCTGAGTAGTATAGGTGTTACCGGCCTGCCTGGGATGATGGGTCACCAAACCGGTACTTAAAACTAAGATTTTACACATTAATCAACTAAATTCAACAGTAAGGAGATCATAGCCAAAAACACAATTTAAGCCAAATCACACTTCAATATTGCAAATATTGGCCTACATACTTGCTGTTCAAGGGCAAGAATATAAATTCTCTGGCAAATTAAGGCTAGGAACAGCATTTTTCTTAAGTTTTCTAACCATTCGGTTATTGTCAATCGGAAGAACCCTTAAAATAAGTTTACGAAGAGCGGATTACATTCTATGTAGGCCTACGGCACAGAAGTATTAGGCTACAAGTTTATCAGTATTTTTGATGTAGCTAAATCCTTGTGAATATAAATTAGAGAAAATAACTATCAATAATCAACAGTACCGGTGCTTATGCTGTGGAAAGAAGTCGTCTTCACAAAAATGTAGACTTCACACTGTCATATAACGTGTAACACGTTTTCCAATTGACAGCGCCGAAGCCCATCTTTCTCTCTGAACTTCTTGTACAGGAAAGTAGTGAAGAGATTTTGTAACCGCTTTATACGATTTGCAACCGTATACAGAGCAGTACCTCCTCGAATTTGACAAATTCCTTTCTGTTTCCATCACGACGTCAATGCTTCACCATGCTCACCAGTCACTATGTTACAGCTTCAACATTCTACCGCGTGGCTGCGCCATCCAACTTTTCTGACGTCAATAGCAGACCAAGAACAATCTGCTCTTTTTCCTTCCACAATAGAAGATGGCAAATCCTCCATTTGGAGAGCACTAAACTGGCATTGTAATGCATCCATTGCTTGGTGCTCATCTTCACAGTCTTTTATTTTATTTTTGGCAACATAATTGGAAACTTAGAGATATAATACTTCACGGCACTAAAGGAAGCAGTCACTTGAGCATTAACAGAAAACTCACTGTCCAAATTAAATTGATGAATAATATAATCAGAGGCTGCAGTGAAGTAGTTCCTGACGTGCAAATAAAAGACCTTCTCCTCAGAAGCCAGATTTTCTACACAACTAGATGTTGTTGAACCAATTACCAAATCATCAGCTTTCTGATTCTCTCTTGTGTGATAGACCACTTCTAAAATTGTGCAATATTTCTTGATGGCCACTGGCTTAACAAACCTACAGAGAATTTCCGTCAGCAAATCAATCAGTATGGATCTTAGGACATGGATGTGAGGTGCTTGCGATTGAAGAACTTTGTTATATTTTTCAAATGTAGGGATGGTAAATGCCAGAAACAAGCAAAATGCCTCATTTAACTTAGATGACAGAAAAATAAATAGTCTCTCCTGTCTTGAAATACCAACAGTTTGACTTGGTTCCGTCACTTATTTTCCTTACAGACGGAGAAGAAGAACTGCTCTCCAACTTCCTTTTGCCAATGATAACACGTGCTTGATCTTGTACTCTTTTGTTCACACTAACACCAATTCCACATCTACAGGCTTATCTTCATGTGGCTTTACTTTGGGAATTTGGAAATACATGAGAGATGTTTTTGTGCCAGTGGATTGGTTCACCTCATCCTTAAAAAAAACTCAGCAGTGGCTTCCACTGTGAAATCAGTCTTTCTAAGCACTTACCCAAGGACAACCACCGCGTGCACACATGCTTCAGTATTTTCCTAACATCAGTTTGGTAAAGAGCTTGATATAACTTCAGATGATCTTTCCTCTTGCAGCTTTTGTTTAAATCATAATAAATATCAATCATTATCATCAATTTTCACAGGAAGAGAATCAGCACCTTTCTCAGCAGCCAGATGAATTAAATGGCATGGGCATCCTACAACAATAATGTTTTTACACTGCTCTTTTAATTTCACAGCAACACCATTTTTCCTCCCTATCATAACAGGGGCATTGTCTGCACTAAAAGCTATACAGATTGCCATTGGAATGGCATGTCTTTCCAGAAGACGCAGAAGCAAATTACCAATGTTAGCACCAGTCGAGTCACCTTCCAAATTTTCCATGGATAGCAAATGATTTTCAATCATCTTCGATTCTTTGTTGAAAAATGACACGACGACAGGATAGAGCTTACTATCTCTATCATTGCTACCATCAGTGGAGATCGCGAAAGGCCCACATTTTAAAATATTAATAATTTTTGAATCGGCGTCACGTGCCATTTCATGAACAATGGCGGATGTTTTTGTCCTGCCACAGGCATATTTCTTCGCGATTTCCGAATCCGGGAACATTTTTCTAAACAATTGTCCCGCGTGATCGGAACATGATATCGAGAGGTTATGTTCTACGACGAACGCCGTGAACAAACATTCTGCTCGAATGGCAGCATAGTCTTCATTCCCGTGAACAAAAAACCGTACCTAATTTTTTGTTCTTCTGTAAACAACTAGCACTGTCCTTGTGTTTTGAAGTGTTGCTGTGAGTTACAATGTCAGTTTTTCCACCATGAGATATATTTATATCGCAACGACACACGAAACAAAGAGCAAAATGGTTTCCTCTACTAGATTGTAAAATGAATGGAAATTCAGTTTTATAGCTTTCTTTGAACACTTGAAGATAACGTTTATGAGGTTTTGTCGCCATAATGTGACGAGAAAAACTTAAAACACACGTCACGGAACAATCATCGACACAACTCGTTGAAATAATTATCTACGGACGCACACATCAATACCTCAATTAAATGCACTAAACGTGACGCTAGCAGAGTATAAACACGTGGCGTCAAACAGAGGAAGTCACAATCGCCGCGCGTAGCATACAAGGTTTCACCCATTCTGCACAGTCACGTGGCCAGCCTCGACTAATCAGCGTAGGCTTGACGTCTATTTGTCCGTGAAATACCACCAATCAGTATGCGGTAGGCCGATCAGCTGACTCACCATTCCAAGATCGCAGCTATAGAGCTCACTGCCAAGCGAGGAACTTACAAAAACTTACACAAAAAAACAAGCTTACGCAAATCACAAAAGCAATTACGACTTACGAGAGAATCTCCTTGAGAATAGAAATTATTTGTAGTTCCTTTTTCTTTTACAATATATCACTGGGGACCGAAATTCGGAAGAAATAATAGTAATTAAGAAGATCGGAAGACGAGGTGAAAAATCGGAAAGTTTCCGAACAAATCGGAAGGGTTGGCAGGTATGCTGCACTAACAAAAATTCTTGTTTTGTTATTAAAATATCTGAGTCACAACTTTAATGTTTCGCATAATATTGTTCAGGATTTTATTTCACTCAAATACAAAACAATAACAGGAACATCCCAACATTTAAGTACATCAGGTACTCATATACGATAATATTATGCAAAAGAGAAGCAATTTCAATCCGAAACATCATAGATGTCTTAAGAATCAAATCCGGTCATTCATAAAAGCTGAAAGAATAACTGCCTTAGAAGCAATATGGTAATGGGGACTTTCCTTGAAGTAAGTTTAGGAATTGCTAAAGTATTATCAAGAAAATCTTTCATATTAGTAAAGCTTAGATCTTAGCATACTGTATTTTATTCATAAATCAGAGTCATATTATCGACATCTAAGAAGTAGGTTAACTATGTCATTCTTTAAAATGTAACTTGAAAATGCAGTTACCTGACACATTTTAAGAAATGAACAGGTGACTAAATAGTCACCTTCCAAAATTTACTTGTACTTATACAAGGCGAGGAAAATGGGCACGCACATGAATTGCAAACTTACTTAAAACAAGACGGCATCATGGTATTAAAAAGTCTAAAATAAAATATAACTTAAAAAAAAAAATAATGCTGCTAGTTTTTAACTAGCAAGATCTAGACAAGTAGAACATTCATAGACAATGGAGATAAAAATGTACTTATATCTATCTTAGCAATACGAAATTATCTTCTCCCACCACGACCCCTGCGGCCACGGGGATCTCTACCCATATTGCCCAGCTTCTTTCCACCACCTCTATTGCTGCTCCCTGAAGATCCTTTGTATCTTCCACCGCCATCTCCACCTCCCATGTTTCCGTACTGAGGGTAGATATCTGGTGGAGGTCCGAAGGTAGCAGCACCAACTAGTCCTCGGGTCAAGCCAGCTCGGTACGCCATCTCTTCCCTTTCCAGCATGGCAGCCGCAGTAGCCGCAGGATTACCCACCAGAAGGTTATCTCCAAATCCCAATGAACCAGTGGACCTACACATGTTAAGTGAACGAGGTGAGAAAGAGGAATCAATTGCATCTTCAACATCACGCCGAAAATCTGAATATCGGCTTAAAGTTAACTCATCTGATGAGAATTCCAACCTCCTTGATGGCCGGGATCCATACGGTGACATCAGGGGGGGCAGGTAGTCTCTTTCCATCAGCGGTGAAGGTCCATAGCCATCCATGTAAGCATCTCTAGAATTGCGGGAGCGCATCTGCGGCCTGGATGAACCATAGTCTCGTCCCATGGACATACCCATGTATCCCATACGTTGTTGCTGCGACTGCATCAAAGATTGGTTCCTCATGTTTCCTCCCATGCCCATTCCTCTTCCACGAACATTTCCTCGCATGCCTCTCATACCACTGCCAGACGATCCCATACTTCCTCTGCCACGGCCGCCTCTGCCGCCACGACCTCTACCCTTGCCTCGCTGATGGCCTTTGCCACGCATGCCCTTTTTCATTGAGCTGGGTGGAGGAGGATTCTTAGCCTTAGGAAGCTTTGTAGGATCAACTCTTTCCAACAAAATGACCATCTGAGCATGCATAGTGTGAGGAACCACATCAACAGGAATGGTCTTGACAGGAACAAATGGATTCCCAGTCATACTGTTCTTTCCAGCTGGGCAGCACAAGTCAAGGAAGTTCCTGATTGGAGCTTTATGGTTTGAGCACACATAGATTATCTTCTGAACACTTTCAAGCTTGCGCAGCTGGGACAGCACCTTCTGATCTAAAAAACACAAATAAGAACAAGACCTTAATATCAAATGTATGCTTAATAAATAACATAACTACACAATTTAAATGGTTAAATAGACTAAATTCCAAAAGTGTTCACATTATAGATGTAAGAATTCCACACTTAAACATGTGAGCTATGTACACTAAGTATATCCTATTCAGTATAGACCCGATTATTCGAGCTGATGGAGGGAAGTACATGCATGTGAAAAAAGGAAAAACCTTCATAATCCAATTTGAAGAAAAATGCGTTGATGATGGTGATTGTTTTAAGGCGTAGAAATGCGAGGTGATCTCCAAAATCCCTAAATGCTTTTACATACCGTATTTATCCGAATGTAGGACGACCACGAATATAAGTTGAGGCATAGTTATCAACTGCCTCTTACAGATTTTCTCAATAAAATACTCGTGAACTCAAGTGTATTTATTCATCTCATGTAAATTGTTTTCAGGATTAGGGAATAACCGATCTCATTTGGGTACAATCGCGTTGACCGGCTGAAAAGCATCAAACTTTCGTTCAAATGGTATGTCCGTAGCATTCGTTAGGATGCATGGTATCAAAATGTCTTATCCTTTGTACTTTCCCTTCAGAATAGTTGCTTCGATCACGTTGTTCATTAATTTTTACAACGCTAGCTGTGTGCCGTTACAAAGACGCGGTTGGATGATATTTCGCAATATTATGGCAACCGATCCGACCTTTAATTGAAGATTGTGAGGCACCAATCCTGTCAAATCCAAAGAATTAAAAAATTCGGGTGGATAGTTGACACCATTTTTGTTGGTAGCGGAATAAACTGATTTGTATGTGCTCAAATTTCTGGCAATTTCATTTTGAATTTTGTAATTTAATTCATTTACATCCATGTTTATGGCAGCCAAAATAGCTCGTCCACTCAACCGAATATGATCTCTAATTTTGAGCAACGTTTGGGAACACCTTGTGAATAAGTTGTTTTTTTGAATCAGTAAACTGACAAAAACAGTTTTGATCATCAAGCGATCATCAGGTCCATTACACTTAGGCTACTTCAATATAACTAAAGAAGTGTAATCATCATTAGTGACTCATTGCTGAGCATCGTGACCACATTTCTTCACTTCATCAGTAACTGCATCCTTGACAAGACATTTCTATTAGCCTTGTGTAGTTCGAGAACAAACTAGTTCGGAAGAGCGAGCCCCACAGACGAACTACCGAACTAGTTCCCAGATCCCTCGCTTGTTAGTTCGTTCTTTTTCCGCTGACCAACTTGTAACAGCGCGAGAGCGTGGGTCCACCGTTGCTCATCAGCTCACCACTCATTGCACAATCACATGCGCTTTGTTTCGTTCAGTCAGTTCAGTTGATTGTGGGTATCTTTTGTTAGTGGCAAGATTGTCAAGTTTTGGCGCGGCGATTGTTCAATGTTGGTTTATAATAATAACACACTACTAGTGCTAACACGCTAATAGGTAATAACTACCTTATATTTGTAATGTAATACGGTGGCGGTTCATAAATTGAAGTTACTGATAGTTAACTGATTTAGATGTGGGGATAATTACAGTTTTATTTTACCTAGTCATTTTGGATTACTTGAAAATATGTCTAATTATTTAGAAAATCGGCGAACTGGTTTAACATTACCATTTTAATGAACTGCTTGATATTTATTTTTGTCGATACTTGGTGATACAACTACTTTTTACCTGTTTTAAAGAAATGATCATTATGACGATGATTCACAAAGAAAAGCGAACTTCTATGGACAAAAACTCTGAACTAAAAAACCTATTCCTCCCATTTATGCCATAGAGATAATGTACCCAACGGTTTCAGAGCAGCCAAATAATGAATATCGCGAAGCAAGTAAGAAATGAAACGAAAATTGCACGGGGGGCGGGTACGTCTTATCACCTAGTGACAAGTAGAAAATGGAATCGGGTGGTGACGCGCCGATATACGCGAAAAATGATGATAATTGTTGTTTTAAGGGGCCTAACATCTAGGTTATCGGCCCCACGCGAGAAAATAAATAAATAAAGAGAATAATAAGTGTATGTTTCTACGAACACATCGTCCATACCGTTTTTCTTTTAGGTACGGTACTGGTATTTCACTAATGATAAACAAATGACTTTTGGCTTTATAAACAATAGAAAGAGAAGTCATCTCGGAAGGAAAGACATGGACCCTAATTAAAAGGATGGCCAACAATAGAGATGGAAAAAGTTTGTAGCTACCCTATGTTCCTACAAGGAATAAAAGGAAATAAGGAATTTCACTAATGTTCCAAAACTCATATTTTTGTATTTTTTAATCTTCGAATATCAAAATGTAAAACACATTACTACACACGCAACATGTCAATATCTAATACACGAACTACACGTGCAGCGAGCATAGTAACTGTTACAGTAGCCTACAGTATTGCTTGAAACGAGAGCAATGTGGATGAGCAATCACTGGTGACAGACTGCTATAACAAACGAAGAGCGCGTGCAGTGGCAGTAGCAAGGCGAGCGAACGATCTGTCTTCGAGATGGGAGCTAACTAACTAAAAGAGGGAACTAGTTCGCCAATGAGCTGTGAACTAAACTGATCGCTCCCAACCGCGAACTATTATGCGCAAGACTAATTTCTATCCTAAGCGATCTTCAGCCCTTCGTAAGATATCGTGAATAGGTACGCCGATGATCTTCTTTGCTTGGTCGAACCATCTACTTCCTGTTCTACCTCTTGGTCAGGTGCATTCGATTTTGCCTGTAGGATGGTCTTTTCTAAATTGGCTCCTTCTCACCTCGAAGTGTGTCCCAGGAATTACTTTCACTAACATGGGAAGATAAAGTTTTTGTGATGCTCAGTTCTTCTATAATGGAGGCATTAGTTCTTCTTTCTGTCCATGGTATACGTAGCATCCTCCGCCAACACCACATCTCAAAGGCATCTATTCAGCTCTTGTCATTAGCCTTCACAGTCCAGGTGTACATATTGTAAATATTTTTACCCATACTTTCAGACATAACAATTTTGTAGCCAAGTGTAATGGATCTGATGATTGCGTGACGATCAAAAGTGGTCATTCATGAGTATTTATTAATCTCCTGTAAATTTTTTTCAGGATTAGGGAATAACATATCTCATTTGGGTACAATCGTGTTGACCGACTGAAAAGCATCAAACTTTTGTTTACTAAGGCAACACTGAAAATGGCTTCAAACACCATAATACCATGCAGTTTCCAGTGAGGATTGCTTTCGCTATGACCATAAATAATTCCCAGGGGCAGTCATTGAGTGTTTGCGGCACCTTGAAAACCCACGTTTCTCACATGGCCAATTGTATGTTGCCTGTTCCCGTGTTGGAAAACCATCTACTTTGTTTACATGCCAGGTAATTAAACAAAAGATATTGTTTACCATAAAGCATTACAATGAAAATGTCATTTAACAGAAGAATTTTCTTTGGAACTGATCAGTATTATTACATGTGCAAGAAGTATTTCAGTATGGGGCAGTAAATTATTAGCCACGCCCAAGAATTGTGATCATGTGAGGAACACTCTCACGCCAGTGAAAAAGGCAGTATTATTTGACGAAATGTTATCTTCATAGTGTTGATTGGAATCAGTATTTTCTATGATAATTATTTGCCCCGAAGAAAGAAGATTACGTTTTGGCACATTATCTTCACGGCATCAACTTATCAAATTACTCGATTTGCAATGGGGTGATAATTATGACTAGGCGAGGGATTTGAAGACCTGCCAAACAGTTTCCATCTACGCAACAGTCAGTCAGGGTTATTTCTGGGTAGTGATATGCTGATATCTTTTCGAGAATTTCCTTAGTCACTATTGTTATAGCCCGAGCCCTTACAGGGCATAACCACCCCTATCTCACACCGAAACCACAGAAGGAAGCAACAGAAACAACACTAGCCTGGCAAGCCACCACATACATGTGAAGCAAACATCATAAGGCACCACATCCTAGCTGTCAACACAATCTAGGCTAGCATAACATGTATAACACTGACTAAGGTTGCAACACAAGGGGAATTCCAATAAATAGCCCCAGCTCCCAGGAGGGGGGATTCTCTTGTGGAACGTCACTCGGCTGCTCTACACCGGATCTGTCTCGTCTGTACGCCGCTCCACGCCTGTCGGTAAGTGTGCTCAAAGGTTACTCCTTCCCACACCAAGCCCTAGCTAATCTGTTACTTCATTTCTGTCTCGCAGGAAGTTCCCCAGTGGCCTGTCTGTTCCGTTCTTGTGGAATAAACCACCGATCTACACACAGTTTAATCCTTTATTTTTTGAAGCCCCCCACTGAACTCCTGGCCAGTTCTTCGTGTGATCATCCTTTTACTTACGGCTTGCCGTCCCGCGCCCTATCGACGTGCAGTTTAATCTTTTATTTTTTGAAGCCCCCCACTGAACTCCTGGCCAGTTCTTCGTGTGATCATCCTTTTACGTACGGCTTGCCGTCCCGCGCCCTATCGACGTGCGGTTTAATCTTTTATTTTTTGAAGCCCCCCACTGAACTCCTGGCCAGTTCTTCGTGTGATCATCCTTTTACGTACGGCTTGCCGTCCCGCGCCCTATCGACGTGCTGCTACACCGCCGGCCCACCGAGCGCTGACCAAGCACACATTCATTCACTTGCAAGGGCAAGGTCACCGCCCGGCCACTCCAGTACCCCCGACTCTCAGTTACACTGCGTACTGCCTCAAACCTCTCCATTCACATCTCGTGCCAAAAGACACCCCACTCTAGATACACCCCCGGGGGCAGTACACTATGAAGTTATTAATATTGCAGCTACTGAAAACACACAGCTTCTTAGTAACTTCTGGTAGCCGTAGAAAATTAACTCATTTCGTGTTGATGATGCAGTGATTCGGATTATTCTGATTTTTGCATGCAGTACTGACTGAATTGGAGTTCAATACATTGTCATTTATTTTGACAGAACGACATCTGTCAGGTCATCTAGATATACAATATAATTAAATCACTTGTTTGCTTTGATCATTTAGCGCCATACACAGTAAAATTGGATTGGCTTTTGGATAATGAGGAAAGGCAAAGACATTTCTTCACTTAATGTTGCAGTATCTAATGCTCTGCTGGAAGAACAAAGATTTAGAGAGTCCAATAATTTGAACAAGTCTGTAGGTAAAATAGTGAAATTTTAATTAGTTAAAATGAAATGTTTTTAACACACAATAAATAGGGAAAAGGTAAGGGGTAAAAATATAATTTTGCTATTCTGAAAATGTAATTACTGGTGTTTGTTACAGCAGAATTTTACTGTATTATATTTTTCATCAATATTATTTTACAGCATATTATATTTTTTGCAATATAATAATATTAGGAATCTAACAGTTAAAATACATCACATTAACTCAAACAAAAACAATTTCTACTATCAACATTAGGTGATCCAAAAATAAATTCTTAATCTGTTTTAATAATTACTTTATATTCTGTTATGTCGCATGATTAATAAACGTCAATTTTGAGACAGTGGTGATTCTGGTACAAATCTATTTTTGCAGATAGTAAACTTATTATGGGAATTTAAAAAGTTTCTTTTATCACTATGGATAAATTGCTATAGATTCATATTTCACACAACGAAAATTGCTCTGGATATCCCATAATTAAAAACAAGATGTTCAGTAAAGAACATATAGCCTACTTTCTCCTAAATGCATGGGTTTAGATATAACTCTTTGTGCTCTTCAAGGAGTATAATTGAATGTTGGTTGTAGTAGGTTGTCAAAATACAACGTGCTATACGGGTATTATACGTTGATAGATTGCATCTTCACCTGAATTAGGCTATATGTACACCCGAATACAGCCATCACAATAACATGGGTTACGAGACAAAATTCACCAATCACACAAGTACACGGGGCTAAATGACCATGATGTCCATACATCTCAAATGAAACAACAACAGCTTCCTACCCAAATCCTTCCTCGTATAAAAGTAAACGCACTAGTAGGCCTACAGACCTCGCATCGACACAGGTTATCACACAACTTCTACACACACACCCAAGTACACGGGGCTACAAGACCAGGATGCCGCAAAACCCCTAAAGATTCAACAACAAAAATAACAACAATAGACTCTACAGGGGATCAAGGACAAAGAATTTTAATCCCTGTAGTCAAGTGTTGAAATTTGTGGTGTTATGAGTACAGCATATATATAATATTTTAGATTGCAAATACACACTATATGCTTAACATTTTAATGTGTAAGTAGTTAAGAATCATCATCATCATCATCATGTACAGTTTCCAGCCCTGGGCAGGGTCTGTTTGGAACATAAGCCTCGCCACTTAGTCCTTTCTTCCCACCACCTCTCAATAAAAAAGAGAAAGAAAGAAAAAGTACAAAAAATGAACCCACAGGGATTTGAACCACGGAACAAAGGCCATGCTGTTTGCAGATGATATAGTGATATGGGGCGAGGATGAAAAGTACAAAAACAACTAGATGTTTGGAATCAAGAAATAGAGAAATTTGGGATGAAAGTAAGCACAGAGAAGAGCAAGACAATGGTAATGTCAAGAGGAAGGAAGGAAGGAAGGAAGGAAGGAAGGAAGGAAGGAAGGAAGGAAGGAAGGAAGAGGAAAGATAGAATTGAATGGGAAAATTCTAGAAGTGGTTAAAAGTTTCAAGTACTTGGGAAGTGTGATCACAGAAGATGGAAGGATAACTGAGGAAATTGGAAAGAGAATACAACAAGCGAACAGTTTTTACCAGAGCATAAGGGGTATTCTGTGGAACCGAGATGTCCCAAAGAAATGTAAAAATGTATTATATTCAACCTACTACAGACCCATACTAACATATGCAGCTGGAGCGTGGACCACTACAAAAAGAGAGGAGAGTAGAATACAAGCCGCGGAGATGAAATTCCTAAGAGGTATAGAGGGCAAGACCAGAAGAGATAGAGTTAGAAATGAAGAGATTAGAAAAAGGACAGGAATCTTGAAGCTGCAGGACAGGATAGAAACAACAAAGTTAAAGTGGTATGGACATATGATGAGAATGGGAGAGGAGAGAGTACCAAAGAAAACTTTCTGTGAAAAGATGACAGGGAAGAGACCACGAGGAAGGCCCCGAAAGAGATGGGCAGATACAGTGTGGGAGTGTGTAGAGAAGAGAGGAGGAAAACCTGAAGAAGTACTAAAAACAGGAGAGGAGTGGTGGAGAGACAGGAAACGGAGGTCCTTAATTCACAACCCGACCCAGGAAGCTGGAAACGGGAAATGAAGATGATGATGAACCCCGGACTATGAGCCTAGGTCGCTAACACTGCGCCACGGATGTGATACAGTAATACTATGTAAATAACTCCTTTAGTACATTTGTATCATATTTTGTGTTGAAATCAACGATTTCATGAGCGTATTCTCGTGCTTCTATTAACCATTTGATACTAAATATGAATTATTTTGTTCAGAATATTCCTCAAAGGATATATAACCTTACGCAGTTACGGATGTATACGGATTTACGAGCACAAATAGCGGCCCTTTTGTCTACGGGATGGCACTACCAACGATATGGCATGGTGTCAATCGGACCAGTTTTAAGTCACTTCTACGGTTACATATTCTGTTATAATAGGCTAATATCCTACCGGTCACCTCCTTGAGGACAGTTTAAACCTCCATATGTACGATAAGCTGAATTGATGATGCCAGGCCTTGTTGAATCTTAAGTTACGGTTGGGTTATAATACTTGCACGATTCATACATCCACCATCTTGAAACTATTTGACTGATGACCTTGTAGTTTGGACAAAAGACGTTTCCCACATTAAGGTACATTGTTGCAAAATTTGATAGAGTTCGGATGATTAAGTTAGTCGTAATTTGATTTGAGCTCAGAACATTTGGGCGGGCGCCATTTTGTTTCTGTTACGATGGTGGGGATATACAACATGACACTGAGTTGTCCCTTGCTAGTGCTACCTCTGTACCAAAGGTGATTCAATTTGGGTTTCGTTGTGTTTGAATTGATAGGGGGAACCGATTTGCACACATAAATGACCGCCGTCTGCAAACTATTGGGCTGATGACCTTGAAGTTTGGTCAAAAGACATTTGAACATTTCGCATGGTGTCCACAGAATTTTCAATGTCTCATTTTCGACTTTTCCTGACCATTTTTCAACAAAATTCCTGACTCGCGAAGTCATCGTAATATCAGAAAAAAGGTTCATTTGCAGAATTTGCCCAACGCTCGCCTCTTTATTCATTTAAAATAAAGTAAATTATAATGCAATAATAAATAAATCAAAGTACTTAATGAGGGGCAGATGACCTCGTAGTTCCACCCCTTAAAACAACAATAACTAACATATAACTAAAGTGCTTAATAACCTTAACTATAGTGATGGGGTCTCCCATAAGTCCAACCCCTCGTCCACGTTGTGGGAGACGGGCAACGGCACAAAGTAGGGGATTGCCTGTAGGGGCGAAGTACAGTGGGGACTTCGTGTGCCCCGGGACCGTTACGGTAGCTGTGAAGGTCCTACAGGAACCCTGAAAAGTGACGGCTAACGGGGCTCTGGTGAAGCTACGATAGGCCCAGCAAGCCAGTAGTGGATAAAACCAAATGCTTTCAAAAATGGAACGAGCCTCGGACTGGATGGATTTAATAGACGACGACACGGCTGTACACACGGACTAAGATTTGGAACTTTAAACCTAAGAACGCTGACGGGGAAGGTGGAGGAGATAGTGGATATGATGGAAAGAAGGAAGTTGGATTTATTGGGATTGGCAGAAACAAAGTGGAAAGGGGAAGGAAGGAGAGTACTGAGAAAAGGCTATAGGCTGTACTGGAGTGGGAACGAAGAGGGAAAGAGGAATGGAGTGGGAGTAGTAGTACGAGATGGTTTAAAAGAAGAAGTGAGGAGAATAAGTGATAGGATGATGAAAGTGAAAGTAGCACTGAGGGGAGAGACCGTAGAAATAGTGCAAGTGTATGCTCCACAAGTAGGCTGCGCTTCTGAAGAGAAGGAGGAGTTTGAAGAGGAATTGCAGAAGCAGCTGGTAGGAAGAAATATGATTGTTATGGGGGACCTCAATGCCCATGTAGGAAGAGAAAGACAAGGTTATGAGAGTGTTCTAGGACCAGAGGGTTGGGGTGGAAGAAATGAGGAAGGAAAGAGACTGTTGGACTTCTGCCAGAGGAACAGCCTGCAGGTTGGGAACTCCTGGTTTAAGAAAAGAGAGAGCCACACAATCACATGGTACAGTGATGACTTGACAAGGAAGTCGGTGGTCGACTATATACTGTATGAGAAAGAACTAAATAAGAACATCACGGACATCAAGGTTATACCATCGGAGAACCTGGATAGCGACCATCGATTACTGGTAATGAACCTGAGAGGGAGTAAGGAGAAGAAAGGGACTGAGAACCAGGAAAGACGTATAAGGATATGGAAACTGAAAGAAGGGGATAGAAGGGTCGAGTACCTCAAAATGGTAAAGGAAGGAATTCCAACAGATGAAGAAAGAGGGGTGGAAGAGGAATGGGCTAGATTTAAGAAGACACTAGTGGGTGCAGCAGAAGCAGTATGTGGGAGGACAAGTAGTAAGAAGAGGTGGAAGGAAACACCATGGTGGAATGAGAAGACAAAAGATATAGTAAGGGAAAAGAATAGAGCCTTTAGGAGGTGGTATCAAAATAGGACGGTAGAGACAAGGGAAGAGTACCAGGAAAGAAAGAAGGAGGAGAAGAGAGTGGTGGCTGAGGAGAGAAGGAAGTGGATGGAAGAGTGGACAAAGATGATGGAGGAGGATAGTGAAGGTACAAAAAAGGTCCTGTATGGGATGGTAAAAAATAAGAGGCGGAAGGATCCTACGGATTATGTTAGAATGGTGAACAAAAGGGGACAAGAGATAGAAAATAGGGAAGAACTGAAGAAAATGTGGAAAGAATATTTTGAAGAACTTCTGAACCCAAATGGAAAAGATGGTGAGGAGGAAGAAATCGGGGAAGAGGAAGATGAACTGCAAACAGAAAAGGACTTAACATGGAAAGAAGTGGAAGATGCAGTGAACAAGATGAAAGGAGGGAAGGCACCGGGTGTGGATGAGTTGAGTGTGGAGATGGTGAGAGCAGCAGGAGAGGTGGGGATACAGTGGCTGTACCGAGTGATGAGGACAGCATGGAAGGAAAGGAAGACCCCAGAGGACTGGAAAAAAGGAATCATTGTCCCGATCTTCAAGAAAGGTAGTAGAACAGATTGCAGAAACTATCGGGGAATAACACTGATGAGTCATTGTGCAAAGATCTTCGAGAAAGTTTTGGAAAAGAGAATTAGGACAAGGATAGAGGGAGGGATGAGGGAAGAACAACATGGCTTCAGAGCAGGAAGGTCCACAGTGGATTTGATTTTTGCTGTAAGGCAGTTACAAGAACAGCACTATGAGTATGGAACAGATCTACTGATGGCCTTCCTGGACATTGAGAAAGCATATGACAGTGTATGCAGAAACAAAGTATGGAAGTCCCTGGAGGATAGAGGAGTAGAGAAATGGACTATAAAGAGGATAAAGGAGATGTACAAGGGAAGCGTGAGCTGTGTGAAAGTGGGAGGAGAGAGATCTGACTGGTTGGAACAAAGAAACGGCCTGAAACAAGGAAGTGCACTGTCACCGTTACTTTTCATTGTGGTGATGGATGACATAATGACCCTAGTGGCACAAGTAATTGGGGACGGAAAGATGAAAGCAATGGTGTTTGCAGATGATTTGATGATTTGGGGAAACAAGGAGGAGGAGGTACAGGAACAGTTGGACGTGTGGGAAGGAATAATACAAGGATATGGGATGAAATTTAGCATAAATAAGAGTGAGATGGTGATCACAACAAGGAAGAAGGAAAGAACCACAACGGGAATAACAATTGGTGGGGAACAGCTGAAGAAAGTGGAGAGTTTTAAGTATCTGGGAAGCCTGATACAAGATAATGGAAGAAACGATAGAGAAATAAATGAGCGGGGGAGGCAGGCAGAAGCATTTCGGAGGAGTGTGAGAAGCATGTTATGGAGCAAGGATGTCCCTCAGAACAGCAAAAAGATCATATATCGGACGTACTATGTCCCTATCCTGACGTATGCCTCGGAGACCTGGGTTATGAAAGGAAGGGAGAAGAGCAAAATACAGGCCAGTGAGATGAGGTTCTTGAGAAGCAGTATTGGAGCTACAAAGATGGACAGAATAAGAAATGATAGGACCAGAGAATTAATGAAGGAGGAACCATTACAGGATGGTATAGAGAAATCTAGACTTAGATGGTATGGACATGTAAAACGAATGGAGGAGAAGAGGATACCCAGGAGAGTACATGAGACGAAGTGGGAAGGAAAGAGACCGAGGGGAAGACCGAGAGACAGGTGGCTGAAGGGGGTGGAAGAAAGCGTGAAAAAGAGAGGAGAAGACTGGACAAGGGTGGAGGCTGAGAGATGGTGGGAAGACAGAAGACGTTGGAGAGGCGTGTGTTCCAAACAGACCCGGCCAGTGGCTGGAAACTGTGCAAGATGATGATGATGATAGTGATGGGTAGCCACATCCCTGCGCCATCGCAAAAAGCGTACAAAAAGTAGGTAAAAGAGGTTTTTACAATGATGTACTGTAAAATGGAAACGTACCATAATGTCCAGTGAGATATTGCTTTTTATCTTCAGAGGTTAGTTGAACTAGTAACATCAAAATATGGCTGTAAAACACAAAATGCTGTATGGTTAATATAAAATTCCTCACTTTCTAATACTTTTCGCCATTATTTCCTGACTCACGCCATTTTTTCACACTTTTTCCTGACTTTTCCTGACCAAAAACAAAATTCCCGACTTTTCCTGCCAGTGGACACCATGATTTGGGTGGCCACCATTACGTTTCCGTCAAGATGGAGGCGATATAAAACATGACACTGAGATGCCCTTTGCCAGTGCTACCTCTGTATCAAATTTTGTTCAATTCGGTTTCACTGTGTTCGAATTGATAGGGGGGGGACAGACATTCAGAGTACACACACTCGCACACACACAGACACACAATTTTTGGCAATGTGTTGATCTCATAAGTCTACTTTCGCTAAAAAAGGCATTTGTAAGGTGCAGAGTATTGGAGAAAATGTGGGGTTTAAATACATAGGTAAAATACACTCACTCAAGCCGGTTCTAGGAGGATCCAAAATAGGTACTATGCTTTTGCCAGTCATTTTTCCATCCAATGTTGGCAGAATGTCCTCTACGCGTCCAGCAAGAAATTCACAGTTTGTGATTTCATTCTTCTTGGCATTAAACACAGCATCTTCAACATTTTGCGCCAAATACTCAATTCCAAACACTTGTCCGCATTTCTGAAAAGAAAGTTACGTAATAAGTTGTGACCCTTCAGAGAAGGTTTAATAAAGAGAAGATTTTCTTTATCAAGAGAAAAAGATTCAATTAGAAAATCACTGAGGTGGGATATCATTTGAATATTGCGGCTTCGGTGGCACAGTAACTAGGATGCTGAAATACATAGCAGTGACAAGTATTTAATTGCAGATGAATAGAAATGAAAATTAAGGCCTAAGGCTCTTACATCATGGTATACAGAAGGCAAGATACTAATGTCTATTGTTACACAAAATAAGGACACATGTTTTCATCATATCTTAGAAATGGACACATGACTTAAAATTCATGAGGTAAAGCAACACAAAAGCCATGGTAATCGGAAGGTAAGGATTTCTTCAGTTCTTGCAAGTGGTCATCTTCCTTTGCTTATTTTTAGATGATTGTTATACATTATACCGTACGTTACTTGGTCGGAAGTGGCAAGAAAGTGTCTGAAAACCGTCTCTTGTAGCCAATTGCTAGAGTAGGGCTATACTGCAAAGCACTGAGGTCTATAACCTTAGGATCACCTACAAGTTTACCTGAATGTATAGTTTTATAAATAATGGCACGATGAAAGTCTCATGTAAGTTATTTCACAAGGTAAGGACGTGGGTTTTTTCTGGCTTTAACACAACTCCCATGTAATCAGCTAGCACTTTAAAGAATTTGTTCTGAAGTTGCCATTCAATCATGGAATCACTCTCCAATCGAGTATGTCCATTTTCAAGGCACTTTTGCTCTACAGTACGATGCCATATTTCATGGATAGATGGAGAAGGGAATCAGACAGGGTGACATTCCTATTTTAGTACTGTACTTACAACTGTCACTGTACATTACTTTCTTGAAGCCATTATTTAGAGGTACATGGGTTGTTTTTTTAGTTTTGGCATCAATGCTTTAGTGCCAAGTTGCAACAATGTTGGGCGCTGCCACTTTTACCGACGGTTGCTGCCCTGCATCCCCTCCCTCAAGAGCACATGACCTCACCCGTCCTCACCACCGCTCGTGCGCAGTCGCGCCTGTTAGATGAGTAGTGTGAGACCAGCGCTCGCGAAAGACAGTCGCAATGTTTTCCAAGCAGGAGCAGAGAACGTGGATAAAAATTCAGTGTGCTAGGGGTCGCAGTGCTAAACAGTGTCACCGAGGATTGCAGGAAGCGTGCGGTGCAGCTGCGTTACCGTTCAGAACGGTAGCACAAGATGGGTTGCAGCCTTTCGAGATGGGCGCGAACGTGTGGAGCACATGCCTTGATCTGGTCACCCACCAGTAAGTGATGACAATGTACAGATGGTGTCCGCGTTAGTAAAGGTGGATCGGAACGTAATGATTCGTCAATTAGAGCAAGATACCGGACTGGCGCATTCAACTGTCCTCCACATCCTGAAAATGAGGAAGATTGCGTCCAAATGGTTTCCGCATGACTTAACCGACATGCACAAATGGCTGCGATATGACGCTTGTCGTATGCACTTGCAGCATTATGAGCGCAAAGGAGAGGCCTTCTTACGGCGTATCATAACCATTGACGAGATGTGGGCCAGATCTTATGAGCCACAGTTAAAACGCCAATAGAACGAGTGGCAGCACCACGGAAACAAACAGTTCGACCAACCCCCACCAATGTGAAGGTAATGTTAATTCTTGCCTATGATTGGGATGGTGTGATCATTCACCATACTGTTCCCCAAGGGCAAACCGTTAATGCGGCGTACTCTTGTTCGTTTCTGCAAGACCATCTACGAGGAGCTCTGAGAAGGAAACTGCGCCACCACATGGTTACACCGCCCATCGTTCTGCATGACAATGCTAGGGCACACACAGCAGGCATTGTTGGATCGCTGGGGCTGGGAGGTCCTCTATCACCCCCCATATTCTCCCGACATCAGTCCCTGCGACTATGATCTCATCCCGAAGATGAAGATGACCATGCGCGGGGAGCGCTCCTGTACCATTGAAGACGTTAAGCAGGCTGCCGAGCGCTCTCTTCGTACCATCAATAGATTGGGCAATGCCAACGGGATCCAACGACTTCCGCATCGCTGGGAACACGTTCTACGCAACGGAGGGGACTACATCGAGGGCATGTTAAACTTGGAACCATCTAAGTGAGTTATTAATCCAGTTATAACTAAGGTGCCAAAACTAAAAAACCAACCCATGTATTAGAGAAACAATGGAGTCCCAAATAATCCGTAAAATATGTTAGCAATCAGTGCTCACTCGGTTTCATTCCAAATAAAACAGTACCCAACATGGGTTTAGAGGTCAAAAAACTGTAAAATTTCATACCATGTTCCCTACATTTTTGCTCACAATCAGTACTAACATGTTGCCTTGTTAGCTTTCGACAGAGTTTGTTATTACAACCAGGACATCAGCATAGGCCAGACTGGGTACCTGGTTTCCAAACTAATTGAATCCCACCCAGCCAGTTTATGCCCTTCAGCAAAGGGCCCATATATATATATAAATAATAAAGAATAATATTGGTGAGTGGTTACGGCCTTGCCACACTCCTGTAACCACCTTGAACCAAGAACTCATATCATCAACTCTCACTGCAGCCTGATTATCAACATAAATACTTTTGATAGCCAGTAGTAGCCTTTCCTTCATACCATAATCCCTCAGGATGCTCAGCATCTTCTCCCTGGGTACTCGATAGTATACCTTTTCTAGATCTGCAAAACAGAAACAACTGTCTATTCCTCTAGCAGCATTTCTCAATAACTTGACTCATACTAAACATTTGATCCTGACATCCTCGATGTGGTCTAAAGCCACACTGGTTTTCATCCATCTTACATTAGTATCGAACTAAAAATTTCCATCAATTTCTGTTTCTTAGATTTATTATTTTAGTTTTGAATGCTACATTTCCGAAGAAAATATATTAGAACAAAAATTCATCTTGATTTTCCATTTATTTAAGATATGTGCGTGACTAAAGAGATACTAGTCTTACTGTGGAAAATTTCCATGGAATCACTTCTTCTATATGCCCTGCTCGGTCGCCTGGATGTTGACGATCAATATGGATAGTGTTCGTCTATCTTCAGCAACACAGTATAGCTGTTCAATAGTTCTTGTGCGAGTCCGGTCTTGAAGATTCCGAAGAAAAGACGTCCTTTTCCCGCCCGCTCTTCGATGCCCGTCTATTTTGCCCTTTAAAAGGAGGTGTAATATTGAGATTGAATCACTCCCACACTCTATATCAAACGGATCTCAGTTTTTCTCACCAACGTTCAAATTCTTTACAATATTCTCCTCACTTCTATGTATGAAACCATAATCAATGTCTATCTACTCAATCACGGTACGTCACTTTCTTCTGCATCAAGGCATTTAACCAGGCTTTGCAGTAATGTCCTTGTAGTGAGAACACCTTGCCCGTTCGAAATATAGTCTACGCAGAAGATGGCAAATATATGCTTTTGCGCGAGTGTAGTAGTGGTAATTTTCTCCCACGACTTATTGACGGCATGAAGAACATACAACACACACGCATTGTGTTGCGCAGGATCATTATCTTTCCCCCATATCAATTTATGGCCGGTATCCACAAGTGTACTGATGCAATCGCTGATCACATATGCCAAAGTGACTCAGTTTCATCAGAAAGGTTGTTATGAATTATTTGTAAGAGAGTTTTCCATACTCTTTATAATTTACAGAGTTTCTTTGAGCTATAGGCCACTAGTATTTCAGTTATGAAAGTATCAACACTTCCGTTATTAGTTTGCTAGATGAAACAATGTCCATTTTGCATTTTAGCCTATTTTTCTTGACACACCATCAACGTTGACCAACTCCAGTTTCCCAGGTGTGGCATATGAGCCCACTCCATCTCTGTCGATCCATGAACCATTCTTCGTTCACAATCCTCTCTTAATCCTGGCCTCTCTCCTGTACATCCTTCTTCACCACATCTGTCTATTGTTTTCTAGGTCTGTCAACTGGTCTCCTCCCACCTAGGTCTCTTTCATACTCTTTCTCTTGACACATAGCCCAAAAATTAATACCAAGCTTATTAATGGTAGTGAAAGTTTACCAAATTTGCCAAATTAACATTTATATACATACCTTTGCAATGCAGAGTCCAATGCCGCCTGTACCACAGCAAAGATCTAATACTGTTGTATCGTCATTTGGTTCTACTAATTCAATAATTGCGGAGTATAGCACTTCCGCTCCCTTTGTGTTCACTTGGAAATAGGAAGACGGAGATAAGTGGAATGTCAGGTCCAACATCACTTCTTCCAAATGAGTCTTCCCATACAGATGTTCCATTTCCGGCAGTGGCTGACCAAGTAACCTGCACAGAAAAATATGTTACTTCAAACAGAAAATATATAGCAGAGAAAAAACAGGATAATGAAACTAATCAAACCAAGTAAGGTGCACATCAGAGATTGGGGATCACTTATTTATAAAGAAGAAATGCAGTTTCCATTGAAAACGAATTTCAATGTCTAAATATGGCAGAACATGAATGAATCGTTGACAGGGAAGAGTGAGGAGGTTGTAGACATGATGGAAAGGAGAAAGATTCACATTCTTGGGATGAGGGAGACCAAATGGAAGGGAAAACTCGAAATTGCTGAGAAGTGAGTATAAATTATACTGGCATGGACACAATGAAGAGGCAAAAAATAGAGTGGGCTTTGTGTTTCGCCCTTACAGATATCAGCTTTATAAGTAAAAGGATAATAAACGCCTCATCGATGTATGGAATTCGGAACAAATACCAGAGGAATGGAGAATGGCTGTAATCCACCCAATTCATAAAAAGGGTGATAGATCACACCCGAACAACTACCGTGGGATTTCTTTGCTTGATGTAACATACAAGATTCTATCTAGAATTATCTTGACAAGAATTCAACAACTCGATCAAGAACTAGGAGAATATCAAGGAGGGTTCCGACCAGGTCGCAGCTGTCCGGATCAGATCATCAGTCTGAAATGGATAATGAAATATCATAGAATGAGACAAAAGGATTTGGTCATTACTTTTGTGGATTTTAAGAAAGCTTATGACAGTATCCATCGAGGGTCATTACTTAATATCCTTAGGGAATTTGGGTTACATCAAAAGCTTATCAACCTCATCGGCATTACTTTGAAAGATACTAAATCAAAGGTTAAATTTCGAGGCACCTTGTCTGAACCATTTGATATCCAGACTGGACTTCGACAGGGAGATGGTCTATCACCGTTATTATTTAATTGTGTTCTTGAAAAGATCATGCGTGAGTGGAACAAAACTTGTCCTCCAAATGTAAAGATTGGTACTAATATTAAACTGAATTGCTTGGCCTTTGCGGATGACCTTGCACTGCTTGCAACCAGTATAGATGAGGCTAAACACCAAATTGAAGAACTTGGGTCTATTGCAGCAAAAGTAGGACTACAAATTTCATTTGAAAAGACTGAAATAATGGCATCCTTTGATGTGGAAACACAAGCTATTACATTGATCAACAATAAAGAAATTAAAGTTGTACATAAATTTAAATATTTAGGGGAGATTATAACATGGAATTTGAATGAGAAAGTGTCAATCGAAAATAGAACAACAAAGTTAAGACAAGCCCAATATATTACTTGGTCTAGTTACAAAAAAAAATCACTCTCCATAAATGCCAAATTACGACATTACGAATCAGTTATTAAACCGGAAGCAATATATGCTTGTGAAACACTTTTCAAGTTAAACACTCGATCAGTTACTGACACATTACAGAAGATTGATAGAAGAATTCTCAGGACTATAATTAATAAAAAACATCAGGTGGATGGTCAATGGCGTCTATTACCAAATGAAGTGGTTTATAAAGAAACAGAGTCTATAGTCGATACTATGCGAAAAAGGCGAATTGCCTTTTTTTTTGTCATATCTCACGCCTGCCGGATACCAGACAATTAAAAGTATTATTTAATTATTTTTTCAAAAGTAAAACAAAGAACTCTTGGTTTATGGAAATTCAAAATGATCTGGATGAACTCGGCTTGACAATGTCCCAAATTGCTAACAAAGATGAGAAGAATATCTTGAAAAACAAGAACAACCGACTTCCCTTAAAAACCTTTACCCGCAAAACTTACACTATAAGCGATGCAGAGAGAGCGGCAAGGTCAACTAGAATGAAAATGTTTTGGGAAAAGAAGAAAAATAAGAAGCTGAATCTCTAATATTGTTTTTGAGATATGTATATACTTGTTTTGGTTAAGTGCTCCAATGCGGGCGTAACATATGTAAATAAATAAATAAATAAATAAATAAGAAAAAGGATAATTAAAGCCAGAATGGAGTTTATACTCCAAGTATACACGCCTCAGCAATGGTGCAGTGAGGATGATAAGTGCAATACCTGGAAGAACTGGAAGACCAAGTAAGAGAAGATAATATAATGATAATTGGGGATGTGAATGCTCAGATTGGCATTTGGATAAGGAAAAAGAAATGTTGAGGGTGAAGAAATTTTAAATTTGTGCATAAGGAATAATCTGTTAGTAAAGAATACATTCTCCAAAAAACGAGATAGCCATAAGATGACGAGATATGGCTGGCATGGCAAAACTACATCAGTTATGACTATGTATTAATAGACAAATTAAGTGGAGAAAAAGTCAGGGACACCAACGTTATAACAAGCGAGTGCTTGGATAGTGACAACAGGCTACTAGTGGCGGATCTAAATTATAAGATTAAACGTGTGACTGCTGTACAAAAAATGCCAAAAATTAAGGAATGGAAGTTGAAAGACTAAGAAAATCATGCCCGAGTGCACCAACCTCGGTATTCATCAGTGTTTACGAAACCGTGGTAAAACTTTTACCGTGGTATTGCCGTAAAAGCAGTGCACCATTACTATCGCTCGGTTTCGTTACCGCTTGCTTTTCTCGCTATTATTCCCCTCGGAAGAAATTCGTTAATTTCGATAGTCACTTGTCTTCAGTTTATCCAGAGGGCAGTGATCGTTTCGACAGTCACTTGTCTCCCATACTGTTTACATTTTGTCTCAACGCGAGTAATCAGCTGTGCAAAACAATGGAAAATAAAATGATGAAACGTCCTAGATCTCCCAATTTCAGCCCTCATGAAAATTTCGGGAACTCGAGTAGTATACGTTGCCCGCTGCCATTGAAATCCGAAAAATTTTCTATAGAAATGGCCAATGTTACTAATATATATATATGTATATATATATTATCGCTAGAGGGTGTTACTGAATTTTTTCAGAGTGCCAACATTATTGTTTTTTCGCCTAGACGCGCTCTCAGCCGATATTCGTGAAATATGGTGCTATCGTGAGTCGAACCTGGCCATCTTGCTACTATATCTCTTATCATGAGGTTCGAATCGCTCACAGTTTGCATGTTTAGAGAGAAATGGCCTTTCCTGTTTTTAAATACCTCCCCATTTTCACCTCGGGAAGACTGTATTCTCACATGAGTGCAGTCCAGCGCACCCAATACACCTGGGAACCCAGCTATTCTGTGGAAGTCTTCCATAACCTCTCTTTGTTCCCATTGGGTAAGTGGTAGTTTAATAAACTGTGGCGGTAACGAGGCAACTACATTAGAAACCTTGTGTATTATGCGGCATGCTGTTGTTCTGTCAACATCACACACGTCACCAATCACTCCCTGAAATGTCCCAGTTGCATAGAACCGCAGTGCTATACGAAGACGATTTCTAGGCGATTTCGGATAGTTTCTCCCAGTAGAGAATTTCAATTGTTCACCAATTATGTCCAAAATATAACTTACTACTGTCTCCTTCCGTAATCGAAATATTCTCTGGAATGAAGCATCGCTCAGTTCTTCGAATAAATCTCGCCTCTCTTCTATAAACCTCCCTTCATTCCTTTCAAATCGATTAAGACACTGGAGATATAACCTGTAGTTGTTAAGCTCCATTTTGGAATCTTTACCACAGAATACAAATGAAGAAAACTTTACCACGGTTTTCTCAGATAACCGCTCCCTCACGGGCGGTAAACATATTACAGCGGTAAAACTCGAAACCGAGCTTGGTGCAACAGAAATACGACTTTACCCCGGTAAACTAGGAAGTTTACCGCGTTATTCTCTTTACCAAGGTTGGTGCACACGGGCATCAGAAAAGTTTACAAAATTTAGTAACACAAAAATTGCCAAGAACTGAACCTGGTAGTGTGGATGAAGAATGGAATCTATTTAGAACATCAATAGAATAGAGGCTTGTGTTCCAAACAGACCCGGCCAGTGGCTGGAAACTGCAAGATGATGATGAGGAGGAAGTAAAGGAGCAGTTGGACGTGAGGGAAGGAATAATACAAGGATACGGGATGAAATGTAGCATAAATAAGAGTGAGATGGTGATCACGACAAGGAAGAAGGAAAGAACCACAACGGGAATAACAATTGGTGGGGAACAGCTGAAGGAAGTGGAGAGTTTCAAGTATTTGGGAAGCCTGATACAAGATAATGGAAGAAACGATAGAGAAATAAATGAGCGGGCGAGACAGGCACAAGCATTCCGGAGGAGTGTGAGAAGCATGATATGGAGCAAGGATGTCCCTCAGAACAGCAAAAAGATCATATATCGGGCGTACTATGTCCCTATCCTGACGTATGCCTCGGAGACCTGGGTTGTGAAAGGAAGGGAGAAGAGCAAAATACAGGCTAGTGAGATGAGGTTCTTGAGAAGCAGTATTGGAGCTACAAAGATGGACAGAATAAGAAATGAGAGGACCAGAGAATTAATGAAGGAGGAACCATTACAGGATGGTATAGAGAAATCTAGACTTAGATGGTATGGACATGTAAAACGAATGGAGGAGAAGAGGATGCCCAGGAGGATACACGAGACAAAGTCGGAAGAAAAGAGAACAAGAGACAGGTGGCTGAAGGGGGTGGAAGAAAGCGTGAAGAAGAGAGGAGAAGACTGGACAAGGGTGGAGGCTGAGAGATGGTGGGAAGACAGAAGACGTTGGAGAGACTTGTGTTCCAAACAGACCCGGCCAGTGCACAGTGGGTCAAAATCGAAATCTAGGAGGACAAAATTATTTATTTTCATAATTAAAAAATCAAAATTTATTACTTCTACAGCATTCTCATATGATTGCCGCTCACTATTCCGGGATATAAACGCATCTTAGTGTAAATCTGACACCACTGTTCGAGCTGGAATCTAAACTTATATCCTGCACTGAGCTTGCGTTATCTCGCAGTCTGAATTGGAGGGTGAATGTAAGTGGCTGTAGTTTGGTTGTCTATGTGGTTAGAGTGATTCTTTAAGATGGAACATGCAGCTGAAGGTATGATCTTTACATTTGTAACGTGTTTCAGTTATTAATGGGCGTAATTGTTACGTAATTTTAGCCCTATTTGTATTATATAATATTTAACTATTATTTTTAAAATTATATTTTCACTTAGATTTTTAGTATGTTGCGTCACTCTGCGTCACGTTCCGCTTAATGTTAAAATGTAGATAAAGTCTTGTAGTTTACGCCTGTTATAAGTTTTTTTGCATCTTCTTGCAACTTACTTAGTTATTTTACGTTTTAGGAGATGCCGCGCAACCAGGTCTCACACATTTACAACTGTTTGAAGCACTGGGTTCGAAGATAGTGTCAAAAGTGGAACTTCGTGAGTTTGTTAAAAGTAAATTAGGGGTAGAAAATTGTTCTGAAGAAATAACTGAATGACTACAAGGAGATTTAAAGGATTTTGTTGATAATTTTACCAGGCGGTGGAAGCAGGTTCATAGAAATAAATCAAAATTAATTTCAAAATATTCTTATTGGTTAAAAGAGGAGATAACATTTTCGAAAATTGTGTATGATTCTAAATTAACAGAAAATTTAAATCATCCTACTCCATCCACATCGAAAGTCGGAAGGCCTAGGAAGCTTTTTCACGAAAGTAGTGAAAAATCAAAGAGACGAAAAATTCAACCGCTACTCTCTGCACATTCAGAACAAGAACTTATTCATGCCAAAAAGTATCACTGCACATGTCTGGAAAACGAGATGCTGCAAAAATTGTTAAAGAAACTCTTGAGTCCCCACATAGAGCTACTAAAATTAAAAAATCCTATATATCACCAGCTGTAAAACCTGTACCACTTACCGGTGAAGAGGCTCTATCATTCCTTGTAGATAACAATTACAGCAAAAGCCAATATATGAATATGCGACTTGAATGCAAAAATAGGAACTGTAATATTTTCCCACCTTACCACATCATTAGAGAAACAAAACAGAAAAGCTATCCACCAAGTGAATCAATAACAATAACGGAAACATCAGCCACAATAACAATGCAATCACTGGTCGACCATACAATTGAGCGCCTTGCAGTAGTTCAAGAAGATGTTTTGAAGCAGTCTATCTCTAGCAATGATACAGTTCATATTATATTAAAATGCGGGTGTGATGGTTCAAGCGGACATAGTCGGTATAAGCAGAAATTTACAGATGATGATGGCAGTGACTCTGATATTTTTGTAATTTCATTTGTTCCATTACAAATGTATTCTTTAAATGTCGAAAGCAACAATCAAAAGAAAATTCTATGGCAGAACCCACGACCTTCTTCGACACGATTTTGCAGACCTCTTAAATTATTGTTTGAAAAGGAGACTGTCGAATCGACCAGGCGAGAGGTTCAATTAGTTGAAACTGAAATAATGTCCCTCCAACCAAGTAAAATAGAACTTGGTAATCAATACATATATATTAACCAAACTCTATTGCTGACCATGGTGGATGGAAAAGTCTGCAATTCTATTACAGGTTCATCAGCACAGAGGTGTTATGTGTGTGGTGCTGGTCCCAGAGATATGAATAACACACTCCCAAAAACAGTTTGTCCTGAGGACAGCTATAAATTTGGATTATCTACCCTCCATTGTTGGATCCGATTTTTTGAATGCCTGCTACATATATCTTACAAAATAGAAATTAAGAAATGGCAAGCAAGAGGGGATGAAGATAAGGGAAAAATAGAAAACAGAAAGAAAGTAATACAAAATACATTTCGATCAGAAATGGGTCTGCATGTTGACAAACCAAGATCTGGAGGCGTCGGAAATTCGAATGATGGCAACACTGCTCGCCGTTTTTTTGAGGATCCAGTCTTGTCATCCAAAATTACGGGTGTAAATGAAGAGCTAATCAGACGTTTTTCTACAATTTTGTGTGCTCTTTCTTGTCAGTTCCCTATAAACACACCCGCTTTCAAAACCTACACCCAGGATACAGCAAAATTGTATCTAAATCTATATCCATGGTATTATATGCCAGTCACTGTGCATAAAGTATTAATGCATGGTGCAGATATAATTGATTTTCGTATTATAACTATCGGTCAATTGTCAGAAGAAGCCCAAGAATCACGTAACAAAGATTTGATAAAATACAGATTTGGACATTCTAGGAAATTCTCACGAAAACATACAAATGAGGACATATTACATATGCTGCTGATATCTTCGGACCCCGTAATATCTCATAAAACCAAAATTCAACATAAAAAGAGAAGATCATTATCCAGTGAAGTATTACTACTCCTGAAAGAACCAGATGTACCGGCTCATCATGAACAGCATGAGGCAGTGAGTGACGATGATGCCTCAGATGACACGTGTGATGAGTCATCAAGGTCAGGGTCATCGAGTGATTAGTTATAGTGACTGAAGTGCTGTCTGCAATTATCCACAACTGCAGTCTTCCAAATTAAAGGTAAACTGAGTACAATCTATTGTAGTTTAGGCTCTATCCAACTCCTAGTCATAGACAATTTCTTGCACGTGTACACGTAGATGTAGCTTAAAAAAGGTCTTAACTGATGTTTATTATGAAGTAAACGAATTATCTACGTTGCTTTCACTCTAAATTCATGATTAACACGTAAAAATAATTTTGTCCCCCTAGATTTTGATTTTGACCCACTGTGCAGTGGCTGGAAACTGTGCAAGATGATGATGATGAATAGAAAGTATTGCGGTGCAAATATGCGAAAGTACAACAGGGAAAGTGAAGGTAATTTTCTTAGATGATACAGATTTTTATGAACGGTGAGGTTCTACATTAATTACACTATGAAAAATTGAAAATTAGATTTATAGCCTACTCGTGAAAATCATTGCAAATGTACGCATAACAAATCGTATTCTGTGTTTCATTAATTGTGAATTATTATTTCAGGATCATCCACTAGTGGAAAGAGTGAAGATGTTGAATGAGTCATCGGATGACCTGTTTCAGAGGGTGGAAAACTGATAAATAATTGTTCATGCTGGAACCAAGGAGTGATTTGTGCCTTAGTAAGTTATTTCATTTAGATGATGATGATAATTGTTGTTTTAAGGGGCATAACATCTAGGTTATCGTTCGCTAATGGTTTGGGTGATAGTGAAAGATTATTTCATTTACTGTCGACCAAAATATTATGTGCACTCGAGCTTGAAGGTTGTTTGTCAAGTAACCAATAGACCTACCTAAAATACAATAACTTCACCATTTTCATCGTTCTATTTTACGTTAGTTCATGTAGGTTTGGAAATTTTAATTTATATTTTAATATTTTTTATCGCAGTTGAAACACAAAAAGTGCCCGTTTTTAAGAGTGTTTCAACCATGCGTCACATTTAAGAATTATTATCTCACAAACCCATCATCAGATCGAATCCAAATTTTAACACAATATACATTGGAATGTTGTATAATTGGTTTATTAATTTCAAAATTTTGTGTGTTCAAGAACGAAAGTTGTTATCATTTGTGTAAGGTAACTTTTTCTCGGCTCGGGGTCGTTGGAAAATGTAGTTCTTGGTTGCGTTGTAATCCTTTTACATCAAAAGGTTATTCTGTATGACTGTGAAATACGTAAATTATTTCACTTATTTAATATCAGTTTGTATTTGTATGGAGAATTAAGACATGGTTCACCAGCTAGCCGCTCCGGGAAATGCTGTACAGCATTGCTGATATGGAGCCCATCACTTCCGAGGGAGGCGCGCCATGACGCGTGATGGAGCCCATCTTGGCAACGTTGTACAGCTTTCACCTGAGCGGCTAACTGGTGAACCATGTCTTAATTTCCCGCACAAATAAAAACCTATATAAAATAAGTGAATTAATTTACGTATTTCACAATCATACAGCATACCTTTTTGTTGTATAAGGATTACAACGCAACCAAGAACTACATTTTCCAACCACCCCGAGCCGAGAAAAAGTTACCTTACAAAAATGATAACTTTGTTTCTTGGACACACAAAATTTTGAAATTAACAAACCAGTTATACAACATTCCAATGTATATTGTGTTAAAATTTGGATTCGATCTGATGACGGGTTTGTGAGATAATACTTCTTAAATGTGACACATGGTTGAAACACGCTTAAAAACGGGCACTTTTTGTGTTCCAACTGCGATAAAAAATATTAAAATATAAATTAAAAATTCCAAACCTACATGAACTAACGTAAAACAGAACGACGAAAATGATGATGTTATTGGATTTTATGTAGGTCTATTGGTTACTTCACAAACAACCTTCAAACTCTAGTACACATAATATTTAGGTCGACAGTAGTCTGGTCATCCATTTCTGAGTTTAATATCAAAAGAAATTTGTTAATTCAAAGTAATTCATGTAAAAAAGATGACGTGATCAAAATCCACATCCTGTTAACAAACTTTGAATTTTGTTATGGGAAAGGTGCTGAGAAGTGTTACAACAGATAGGGGGGTATGGTTGTGGTTGTCCGTGCATGATCCGTCTTAGGCCGAGTGGTCTGCAAACTTCTACAGGTTGGGAACAACTGCTCTAAACAAACCCCCTTCCCAAAAAGAGAGACATCCATTATAACAAAAATTAGTGACCCATCACTGTTGCTCTAGAATTAGTTACCGTATTTCCTCGCATATCTCAGCTTTATTCGACTCCATAATGGAATTAATTGAAATTAATATAGCACAGAGATCCAACCCAGCCGAAAATCTTAATGAGATATATTGGGACGCTAACTTTCTTTACGACACGTTAGCAGACCATATAATAAGAACCAAACTCAAAAAACCGCCCTAGTTAAAACATTTATCCCAAGAACCTTTTTTCCTGCACAGATTACGGGCACGCAGTAGCAGCTACTTCCTTCCTCCCTCCTGGCCCACCTTCTTCCAGACCCTCCCTCCTTCCCCTCCCCTCTTTCCCCTTATACTACAGTTGTTCCCCGCCGCGCGCTCCGCACTCACTTTACGAGCCAGCGCTGTCACATATGTTCCCATCTAGTCAGTGACCTCCGCACAATCTACACCGTACTGCAAGGTAAGATCAGCACGTTGTTCGGACGGTTCTCGAGCTAAGTTTCGTTAATTAATATCCTCGATTTGTCCGTAACGTTCTATATTTATTCTCTTTCATGGCTTTACAGGCAGGAATCTTAGGATGATTTGGGATTGGTCATCAGGCCCGGTTCCTTCTTCTCCCTAGCTTGAACGTAAGCCAAATTAGTCAATACACATTACGGGTTCCGTTTTTGAGATTCTAGATTATCGTTCTGTTGTCTAATTTGTTTCCTTTTTCATTTTTGGACAGACTTGGGGCGCAAGGAGAGCACAAATTATTTCACAGGCTGTCCCAACTATGACGAAAACCTCCGTTAAATTAACCTCTGCCAATAAAGATCAGTTGATACAATCAAGCCCGCATTGAGAAGAACAGAGCGACAATCTACAGGAACTCACATGACGCAATAGTCAAAATAGATTTTTATAGTGCTGTTCATATTTTAAGATTTTTACGTGGCAAAACTGTCCCATCCAGAAGATGTAACACAGGAAGTAGGCTTAATCAATGATACAATGTACAATTTGCTCACATTAGAACAATAAGCAATGTTTGAAATAAGCTTCCTCAAACTTGACGCAGCTTTACAGAGTTTTTTTTTTAAACATGTTTGTCAGTAGTATGTTTGTATGTTTTTTATTTGATGATGAGATGTACAAGGTTTGATTGTCTAATACTAAAGTCAGGGCTGATGAAGGGCTAAGTAGAGTAGCTCGAAACATGTCCCCTATTTAACTGTTTAAAAAAATAAAAGGTATTGATTGACGGAGTTTTTCCTCGAATTGTGGCATAACTTTCCTCGCATAATCATCGCACATTTTTACACATTGGTGTCCAAAATGAGAAAATGCAAGAATTGTACGATAATTATGCGAAGAATATTTAAGTCAAAGAAGAAAACCACAATTTTTAAATATATACTGTATCATTATTTGCTACACACTTGTGCGCTTTCTTGTTATTATTTGCTTATGTAACCACAGGTATTTCACTTTCATCAAGATTATCATACAATTCTTGAATTTTCTCATTTTGGACACCAATGCGTAACATCACGCATGAGTCTGTTGCGATGTTTTCATGGAAGTGGCTGATGCTCGACTCTGCTAGACTGGCACGAGGTGTCGCTTGCGTAAGATTCCGCCAATAGCAGTCGGGCCTGTTGTAACGTCGGCGAACTGGGACTAGCAGCGCTTCGTACGGCAGCTTATTGAATCTCGTCATTCCGAGGCCGACTCACGGAAGCGACAGGTTCACACAAGTTTCACTTCTGTGGAGTCATATCCTGCAGCCAGAGAGACAGGCTTCTTTCTTCTGACAAGGTCACGACAAGTTATAAGCTTGCGGAATGTGCTGACAAAGCTGGCCACTCGCAATGCTCGCAGGCATTACGACGAGATTACTATCTTTTGACAAGATCATGCCAGATTATAAGCTCGCGGAATGTGCTAAGTTACAATACTGGCCACATGCGTCAGGATACATAGCCCGCAGGCTTAAAGATGAGATGACTTGCTACTGACAATGTCGCGGCAGCATGTGCAACTGACTGGCGCACAAATACGAATATGCTATGCGATGAAATTTTATAAACCTATTTCAGTGTTTGAAAAAAGGGGTGCAACGATTATGCTAGGAAATACGGTACTGCTATTGAAGAAGGATGACTTGGCTTTTATCTTTTTGATACTGTCGTCAATTGCCTCGAGACTAGAATTTGTTTCTTCTCCATTCCCTGGTGGTTTGCTGGGCACATATCTAAATTAACTGAAGTCATTTTACTTATTGTGTTTTTATGTAAAGAAAGATTTTTATCATCCTACTTTTACATTGTAACTCGTTTCTCTACGTTGGGTGACAAGTGAAACGCTTTTACTAGCCCTCACTGTTGCGTGACAAATGTAATGGTTTATTACTAAGCTCTGCCTTGCACTTTGAAATATTTACTCTGACTAAGATATGTTGTTTTAATGGGCGCCAAGACCTCAACGCTAGGTTGAAATCTAAATTTATATTTAACAACACCTAGCTCTGGTAGAACACCTTCAAGAATCTTTTCACTCAGATCGTGGTATGATTTGATCATTAACCCAACAAACAATTGTATCAGGAGAAGGAATTGGTCTATATCTAATGCTACCTACTGAAAGCAAAGATTGCATGGTTAAAAGAAATGAATTTATTATATAAAACAAGTATTGCAAAATTAACAATTATAATAATAAGTTTTGAATTTAAATTGGAGCGTTGCGATTTGAATATTACCGCTAGAAAATTACGTGAAAACGGATTCGGATAAATTACTGATTTTACTCTTATTCCCAAGCTATGAGGTTACTGAAATACTGAATATAAAACAAAGAGACGAGAGATTACGTAGTTCTGAGTCATTCCCGCTTACCACTGGAAATTGCCGTAGCATTTCCCTCGTACTGGATGTTGTCGAGAGCTTCCCACAGCCTCCTGGTCGTCATCTTCTTCGTTAGTTGATGAGATACTTGTAGATATGATAACTTATGGTCCGAATATCGGAACCAACCACACGTACAACCACACTGGTTAAGTTTTACCAAGATAGTCGCCTTGCCTCCACGGCGCGCAAACCATATATGCACACGTCGCCTCCCCTCTCTGGACCCGTCTCCAAGTCGCCCGCTCTCCACTGATTGGCTGAGCCAACACGCGTTACTTCCCCTCCTCCGGGTCAATGCACTCGGCGCGACGATGATGTCGATTACCGTACCAGACCATTTCGCCTTTTCTTGAAGCAGCAACCCAGCTTGCATCACGCTTCTCAACAAGAATAAGCCTGTAGCCGAATTCCCAGTGACTCACCTCTCTCTCAATACCCTAAGTCCGTAAAATTCCGTAATCATATAATTTTCCGCAATAATGTTGTTCGTAATAATTCGCTTGATAGTGTTTTCTATAACATAGAAAAACAATCTGATTACTTATAATTTTATAAAAAATGCTCCCAAGAAATACCTTAATAGCAATAATAAGTTAATAATAATAATAAGTTACATGAAAACTTCTCTTGGCTGAACAATTTGCCGCGTAAATAAATATAGAATGGCTTCCTACTGACTTATGCCAGTGGCGTAAAATCCCCTCGAAAAACACGTTACAACATTGTAATGTGAAGTCCTTGCAACAAGCAAATTTAGACATCGAAACATTCTTTACTTAAAGAAATTGTCTCTTGAATAATCTCAACCCAAAGAATGGTATGTCGCACGTTGCTCATTCACTTCTCACAATCTTCTATTAATGTAGGATGTTAATTAGATTTTAAGAATTAAAAAGAAGTCCTCTTAAAGTAAAATTCCGCAGTAACGAACACCAGTATAACAACATTTTCAGAATAACGAATTTCTTTTCTGGACCCTTCCCTTTTCCCTATTTGTTGTGTGTTAAAATATTTCATTTCAACGAATTTCGTAGTTTCAGTTTCATCATCATCATCTTGTACAGTTTCCAGCCCCAGGCTGGGTCTGTTTGGAACATAAGCCTTGCCACTTACAAGGGAACGGATCGCGGTGTAAAATTCTGATCTGTTTGAAATTTAGTACATAATAATCCTACAGAGTTGTACAATGATGTAGTGAAAACCGCAAGGGCCGATTTCAATTTTGAACGCCAATATTGAACGCCGAAAATCTGCCGGACGACGGCATGAGCGAGGAGGTGAGAAGAGGTAAAGCTGACCTTCAAGCCTTGCAGCACGCGCCGGCTCCCGGCCACTAGGCAGCAACCTGCCGTGCTGCGATGCATTCCACACTTTAAACGTTCCCCTCACACTTCTACCCTCTCAAGGCGGACCGGGTTCGATTCCCGGTCAATGCATGTGAGATTTTCGATGTGAAATGCCATGTCCTGTGGTTCGGCTTGCACGTAAAATGGAGGTCCCGTGGCTCCTTCCTCTCGATAAGAGTATAAAATGCAACATATTGTGATGTTTTGCACTTGGCCATACTATAAATAAATAAAACAGCTTTTTTTTTTTTCAGTTTTACTCTTTGTAATCCTTGCAATAGTGAATGCTTACAAAAAAAGTGGTCAATGAAAAAAGATTGCTTGCACCACGCGCACCTTGCAACACTTTCTTTTATACACATATCGCAAGCATGTTGGACAGCATCATCCTTGCAACAAAATTGAACGGGGTTCACAAAGCAAGCAAGCAGTGTTTCAACATAACCAGATTTGTACCAACTGTATTTCCACATGTTACGAAACCGCGGAGAAGATAGTTGGTAGTGGGTCAATGATTGGGTTTTTAAAATATTATTGCGCAAATGAATGTTAATGTCGAAATTGTATAATATAATTAGGTCATAAAAATAACGAACAAATAGTTTCCATATCCGGAAACCAAGCACATCTAACAGCTGAATCATTCCAGTAGTTCTCTGGAGAATAGATTTAACAATGATAGCTTTGTTGGCGGGTTTTGACGCTAATATATTTGCTTCACTTTACTTTGAGCTGTCCACGAATCCAAGAGTAAAAAACTGTCGTCTGGTACAGTTTGAAAATGAACATCTTGTAACCACTTTTGAAGTAGCTTTTTAGTTAACTTTCCGGACGGGGACGAAAATACAAATAAATCATCTGCTGTAAACAAAGTTCTTTTAACAATAGGGCCAAATTCACCGTCCTTTTCTTTTAACACAACTAACAGTTTAGATAACAGTTCTCCATCGGCAGATATTACAGACTGAATTGTATAGCTGTGTGTTAATGAGTTCAACGATTGCACTTCTGCGAAAATTCTTTCGTCTCCCTTTACATGTACCGTATGTCCTGCATGGAACCATCGTGTGCTGCTTGGATTGAAGGTCAGCTTTACCTCTCCCCACCTTCTTGCTCATGCCACCGCCCGGCAGGTTTTTGGCATTCAAAACTGAAAGTGGCCCGTGCAGTTTTCACTACGTCATTGTGCAAATTGTACAACATTGTACTACGAAGTAGCCGCTTGCTTTACGAACCCCGTTCAATTTTGTTTCAAGGATGATGTTATCCAAAATGCTTGCGATATATGTATAAAAGAAAGTGTTGCAAGGTACGCGTGGTGCAAGCAATCTCTTTGTATTGACCAATTTTTTGTAAGCATTCACTATTGCAAGGATTACAAAGAGTAAAACCGAAAAAAAGTTGTTTTATTTATTTATAGTATGGCCAAGTGCAAAACATCACAATATGTTGCATTTTATACTCTTATCGAGAGGAAGGAGCCACGGGACCTCCATTTTACGTGCAAGCCGAACCACAGGACATGGCATTTCACATCGAAAATCTCACATGCATTGACCGGGAATCGAACCCGGTCCGCCTTGAGAGGGTAGAAGTGTGAGGGGAACGTTTAAAGTGTGGAATGCATCGCAGCACGGCAGGTTGCTGCCTAGTGGCCGGGAGCCGGCGCGTGCTGCAAGGCTTGAAGGTCAGCTTTACCTCTTCTCACCTCCTCGCTCATGCCGTCGTCCGGCAGATTTTCGGCGTTCAAAATTGAAATCGGCCCTTGCGGTTTTCACTACGTCATTGTACAACTCTGTAGGATTATTATGTACTAAATTTCAAACAGATCAGAATTTTACACCGCGATCCGTTCCCTTGTTAGTCCTTTCTTCCAACCACCTCTCCGCTGTCACTCTAGTCCAGTCCTCGCCTCTCTTCTTGACACATTCCTCCACTCCTTTCAGCCATCTACTCTTGGTCTTCCCCTTGGTCGTTTCTTCTGCATCTGCAATTCATGTATCCTCTTGGGAATCTTCTTCTTTTCCATTCTCTGAAAGTGTCCATACCACCTCAGTCTTGATGTCTCAATCCTTCCCTGCAAGGGGTCCTCTTTCACCATTTCCCTGACGTTTTCATTCCTCACCCTGTCTCTTCTTGTTACTCCGATCCTACTTCGTAGGAACTACATTTCATTTGCCTGTATTCTGCTTATGTCTCTTTTCTTCATTATCCAAGTTTCTGATGCATAGGTCAGTATCGGGATATAGTAGCTTCTGTATAACACTTCCTTGCTTTTTTGAGGGACATCTTTATTCCACACTAAGCTCCTAATGCTTCTCAGAAATGCCTCTGCCTGTCTGCCATGTTCCGTAATCTCTTAGTCATTTCTCTCATTTTCCTCCACTATACTTTCCAAGTACTTGGACTTTCCACCTTCTTCAGCTGTCCACCTCCAAGTGTTATCCCACTCATTGGTCTGTCCCTTTTCCTGGTCGTTAACAGAATCGTAGTAGTTTCAGTTTAACGGATTAAATTTAAGCTTTTTTAAAAACTAATTTGACCATATTTTTCTCAAATTAAAACTAAAATTCATCCTGTTTTATGACTAACACATTTCTTGTTACATTATTTCGTTATTCAGATGATATGATCGCCAAGGGGCCTGGGATGTGTGAAAATGTTAAAAATTGCAACTTTATTTTTTAATTGCAAAATATTCCTGGGAGTTTCCTGAATAAAATGATATATATATATATATATCAAGTATATTACTGCATCATTTATGCTGTATAAAAATATTTAAAGAGAGCGTGCGTCATTCAGTTCAGTTGTGCCACGCCCCTCCTTACAGTCTTTGCTTTTCTTTGAAAGTGTGGTATTGAAACTCAAGGGGTAATTTTTGTTTACGCACGTAGTTATGTTGGCAACGTGTCCTGTGTCCGCATTTTGCTTTTCTTTTGTCTCAGTTTTGTTCAGCGGGAATGCATGTTTATAAACAGCAATGGTTATTAGGTTTTAGTTTTGTAACTTACTTTGCTAGTGGTGTTTTCTTTCCAAGTGTACTTTAGAAGTTAATTTAGCAATGCCAAGGAACAGTAGACTGTTTAAAAAGCGTAAATTCTGCGGTAATAAGCATTTAAACAGTAGTAGCAATGACGATATCAGTGCACCTCTTCTAACCTACAAATACAGCATGTTGGAGAGCATGAAAGCAGGGAAAGTGTTTCCAGTAAGTAACTGTCTTACTTGAAGGATGAGTGTTCAACTGATGGAAACAGTGAAAGTGTAAATAGTGGCAATATTATAAATATCAAGTAATAGAGTAATAGAAGCTATCAGACCAGTATACAGGGGTTTGACAGATGACAAACTTTTGGAAAGATGTTTCCATGGAGCCACTCAGAACTTGAATGAAAGTTTTAATTACTGCATTTGGAAAATACCACCAAAAAACTGTGTTTGTAGAGTATGACATGGTGGTAATAGGTGTCTGTGATGCTGTGGTGACTTTTAATAAAGGACCAGTTGGTAGGCTTAAACTTCTGGAAAGGATGGGCATAAAATCTGGTTTCAACACCACAACTACTTTGCGAAAAGTTGACAAGGAACGTGTGTCAAAAGCCCAAAAAGCTGCCAGTCTGGCATCTAAAGAAGATAAGATTGGAAGAAAGGAAGAAAATTAAGACTCAGGAGGCACTAGAAGCAGATGATTATGATTATTCTCCAGGAATGCATTGATGTAAGTTGTAAAATAAAAGAGTTTTCTTCAAATGGATTTTTCTCATCAAATGTTCCTTTTTCTCAGTACCTGTTAAAGACAACACACTGAAATTTCACTCACGTACTGAATACATGCTACTTTATGTACTGAAGTAGAATTGAGAATGTAAGTTAAGTAGTTCGGAAAATATATTTTTTTTCTTATTAAATTTGAGGCCTATTTTTGGTCATAAAATACCATGGACAAATATACAAACTTAAAAAAATATCCGTTACAATTAGAGCAATGATTCTACTTCCATAGCTAAATAATACTGTCACAATTAAGTTTAAAAAAAATCAAATTCAAAAAGCGTATAGGCCTACTTTCTGAGAAAAAAGAACACGAATTTGAGACTTATTTCTATGAAATTTTTAAATCCGACTAATATTTGTAATTTAATAGCTAAGAAGAAAATTGAACTAGATCATTGATACATTGTGTGCTTATCTGTCAGTTTATGACAAATAACAGGTTAAATTTTTAATCTAATACATTCATACATTCCAGCGAAATTTAATATTCCAGAGAAATTTAATATTGAACAAAAGTATACATTTATGAGGGTTGCACACTTCCCAGGCCCCTTAACAGGATCGTAGAATTTTCAGTTTAACAGATTAAAATTAAGCTTTTTTTTTACTAATTTGACCATATTTTTCTCAAATTAAAACTAAAATTCATCCTGTTTTATGACTAACACATTTCTTGTTACATTATTTCGTTATTCAGGATGATATGATCGCCATTTTCCATGTATGCACCGTACGTAATCAAGAAGGCAATTGCTTTTGTGTAACCGATAAGCTTCATCCGTCATCCAATGTAAGACGTCACTCTATTCGCTGAGTAGGAGCGCAAAGTTTGCAATCCACCAGTGAACGCTACGCTTTGTGTAACCAATAGGCTTTGCCCGTCACACAATGTAAGACGTCGCTCTATAGGCCGAGTTGGGGCGCCGAAGTTTGCAATCAACCCATGAACGCCAGAGTTTCGTAACTTTGTGTAACCAACAGGTTTCACCCATCAACCAATGTAAGACAACACACTATTGGCCGAGTAGGAGCGCAATGTTTGTAGGCTAATCCATCAATTAACGCGACTGTTTCATAGCTTTACCTTGTTTCGTTGCATTATGCATTGCACATTTCTTCTTCGTATTTAATACGCAAAGCAACGTGTTTATGTTAAGGTTATGCCATTAAACTTACAAAGTTCCTGTGCATTTCGTTAAATTAATTAAGTTCATATCATCGCAAATGGATAAGCAGAAGCTACAGCAGTTTTCGTTGAGTAAAAACCGTAAAATACTTGCGGAAGTAGAGAAAGGCGGAAAGGAAGGAGAAGCGAAGAAGTATGACGTAAGTCAACGTCAACATTATCTACTTTTTTTTAAATAGAAAAGATAGAGGAAAACATTGATGCTGATGCTCTAGGTCCACAGCGAAATGAAATAAGGACAGCCGACTCTACAAGGAGATGGACCAAGCCGTCTATACGCGGTTTGTTGAAATGCGGAGTAAAAACATTCCAATAAATGGCCCACCGTTATGTGAGCATGTGGTATCTTTCGCACGTTCACTAGGGTCACCTCAGTTTATAGGCAGTGCTGGTTGGTTTCATAGGTTCCGGGAGAGATATGGCATATTTATTACCCCTGGCACTACAGCCTATGAAGGGTCAAGGCCTACCAAGAGACCGCTGCTCAGCCATTTGGCCTGCAGATATTGGGGTAACACGTGGTCAGCGCATCGGGTCCCCTCGGCCCTTAATCTTGACTTTCATGACCGGGGCACTGCCTCACTGTCAAGACAGCTACTCAATTGTCCTCACGAGGCTGAGTGCACCCCGTTCCAACCCTCACGTCAGTTTATAAAATCCCTGACGGAGCCGGGAATCGAACCCGGGGCCTTCGGTTGAGAGGCAAGCACACTACCCCAACACCACAGGGCCGGCGAGATATGGCATATCCCACAAAATTATAAATGGTGTACCTAACGATGCCACAAAGGAAGTTGCGTCTTCATGGCGGCTAGAGACTAATGGATGCCTTGAAGAAATATTCGCCGGCGCACATTTATAATGCAGACGAAACTGCGGTATTTTAGAATTAATGCCGAACAAGCCCTCGATTTCAAAGATAATAAGGGTTGGGGCAAACGTTCAAAACAATATCACAGCTCCTTTGTGTAACTACTCAGGGTTGATACGCTTTCAGGATTTCAAATTTCCCCAACTTTTCCCGGTTTTCCAGACCAAAATTTAAGAAATTCCCTGACTGCAGAGTCGTTTATTTCCCAGACTTTTCCCGATTTTTCAGAGCAAAGTATAGAAATTTCATTAACCACAGGGACGACATTTACCTCGCTTTTCCTTAGGTTTTCCAAACCTAGCAAGAGTGCATTTACCTTTAGGAAACATTCTTCTGTATGATCGATTAAGATTAAGTTAGAAAAACTGATTAGACACTAATAATTGTGCAAGGCTATTCTTAGACGCGAGGAGAAATGTTGTAGTAGATGAAAATAATAGTGATAAAAAAATATCCGAGCAATGGTTCATTATACAAACCGGACTTATATGTAGCTCTCTGTATAAGTTAATGAGTTTCTTTAAAAGAATAAAAACAAATAACAAAAAATAGTTCCTTACTGTAATAAATAACGTTTATTACGATAAGAACAGGAACACATTTTTACAATAAATGTTAATTTGCTAACATCAATTTAAAAAAAATTACTGTGAAGAAAGCAATCAATCACCTATTCCTACTTTCTAGTCAATCACAATAAAAGTATCTAGAAACTGTCAACTGATACATTTTATTCTAACATTACATATTTAATATCAAATGAGTTGTTTCAGTTAATATGCCGTCTTGTGTACGAGAAGTTATGATTACCAAGAGGTTGCTCTGATCTTGGCCATTTAGGTAATTTCCTTTGTCCCCGCGGAAGATCACGAAATATGCGACGTTACGGGATCGTCACTGAATCATGTCTTCGAAGTCAATTACCGAGAAATATTGAGACGTAACACGATCGGCGCTGGTCTCAGCCCTTTGACGCAATTTGTAGTTTTCACGATCGAACACAGAGAAAAATCGAGATTTACATAATCGGTGTCACTTTTAGCCGTTCGACGAGATTTCTATTGTCCTTGAGCTCGGGCACGGAAACATAGTATTATTAAGCAATCGGCGCCGCTTGCTGTCCGTTTGACAAGAATCCAGTTGTACTCGTCATCGAATGTGGAGAAATATCGCGATGTACCGCAAACGCTGCCGCTCTAGGCCGAGATTCATGTTGTCCTCGCGGTCGGGCACTGAGAACGCGATATTATGCAATCGGCACCGCATCCGGCCGTTCAATGATTGTCTGCCTGTCTATCTGTCCTGGTGGAATGGCGGAGGCAAGCTCGAGGTTGGGCATGGTTAAAATTCACGAGCAGTTATGGACATGTATGGTCAGCGCCGTGATTTCCGCTGTCCCTATGCTGTGGTTGGAACTTCACCGTGGATCACGGGAAGAAATGAGTATCGCAATGCTACGTAGTTTATTTTTTTCCAAGTGGGTTGATGCACTTCTCGCTCCCCTTACACTTTTAGGTACGGTATCAGGGTGTCTACTGTAAGGATGAAGTAAAAATTAGTTGCTTTTTAGCTACCTTTTAGTTACCTGTTAGTTAATTTTAGTTACCTTTGATTTCAAGATACGTCTTCGGTCTGCAAGCAAAGGGGCTCATCACGAAGAAAAACAACAATGAACTGTGTTTTAAGTGCTAAATACATTTCACTTAGGGAGTAATATAAATTTTAAAAATAATAAATAAATACTAGATCAGGGTGTCTACTGTAAGGATGAAGTAAAAATTAGTTACTTTTTAGGTACCTTTTAGTTACCTTTTAGTTAATTTTAGTTACCTTTGAATTCAAGTTACGTCTGCGGTCTACAAGCATAGGCGCGCATCACGCGGTGAAGAAAAACAACAATGAACTGTTTTTAAAGAAGTTTTTTATTTATCGTATGGCTTTTAGTGCCGGGAGTGTCCGAGGATATGTTCAGCTCGTCTGAATCTGTAGCTGCTTCCAACGGACACCCTTAGGGTGAGCTACAAGTTCCGTTCAATTTCAAGTTGCTACCAGATATCAATGATACCTAGTGGTGAACGTTGGAACTTTGATAGAGCGTTCCGACGAAATATAACCTAACAATTTAGCTTCACACAAGTTTAGTCTGTGGAAGAATCCTTTACATGCCATAAATCCATGACATGGGACCGCCGGCTTTACTTCCCCTCCGAAGGAAGGCATACTGAAGGATTTTTAACGCTTCGGCCGGGTTTGAACCCGCTATCTTGGGCACAGCAGTTCAGCATGCTACCAACTACACCAGCGAAGCCGCTTTAAATGAAATTCAGATGATGTTATAAAAATTTAAAAAATAATAAATATATACTAGATATTTAATATCCAATGAGTTGTTTCAGCTAATATGTCGTCTTGTCCACAATATGTTGTTATTATTACGGTACCAAGAGGTTGCTCAGCTCTTGACCATTTGGCGAGATTTCCTTCGTCCCCGCTGTAGGTCGCGAAGAAATGCATGCGATGTTACACGATCGTCACCGAATTCTGTCTTCGCAGTCAAATGCGGAGAAATATCGAGATGTTACACGATCGGCGCTGGTCTCAGTTGTTTGGTGAGCTTTCCGTAGTTTTCACGAGAGAACACGGAGAAATATCGCGATTTAGATAATCAGCGTCACTTTTAGTCATTCGACGAGATTTCCATTGTGCTCGTGTTCTGGCACAAGAAAATATAGCATTATTACGCAATCGGCGCCACTTGCTGTCCGTTTGACAAGAATACAGTTGTCCTCGTCATTGAATGCGGAGAAATATCGCAATGTAACGCAATCGCTGCCGCACTCGGCCGTTTTACGTTGTCCTCGAGATATTATGCAATCGTCGCCGCACCCGGCCGTTCAACGATTGTCTGCCTGCATATCTGTCCTGATAGAATGGCGGAGGCAAGCTCAAGGTTGGGCATGGTTAAAATTCACGCGTAGTTATGAACATGTTGTTCGGTCGGCGCCGTGATTCCCTTTGTCCCTATGCTGTAGTTGGGAGTTCATGAGTTCAGGGTGGATCGCGAGGAGGACTTAGCATGTCGATGCTACGTAGGCTGCCATTTTTATGCGGGTTGATGCACTTCTCATTCCCCGCACGCTTTTAAGTATACGGTCATGGGAAAAGTGGCAAGTAGGTTTCGTGATGGGTGCCCCGTGATGGGTGCCCAATCACCTTTGACAGGATTCCCGAAATCCTCGTGGTCACAAGTTCACGATAGGGGACGGGTTTTATGATTTTACGCAACTGACGTCGATATCGGTCCGTTTTAACGAGATTCCCGCAGGCAAGTCGTGTGGTCAGCCGGCCGTCTTGAGGATGCGATTTTGGAGGATGAACGTTCGAAGTAGGTACGGTATCGAATATTATGAATTGTTCTGAGAGGATTGCTCGAATAATACGACAAGAGGGCAAGTTTTATTTAGATTGAGAACCACGAATTATCAACAAGTTAGCGAAATAATCGGTTAGATTATATATCCGATGGAACGAAAGTTCGAAGGAAAAATAGACTTATAACGGAATTTCGAATTAACCATACTGAATGTCGCAAATTTACTTGACATATTTTTTAAATAAGTTATATGTATTTCGAAGATTTTTCGCATTTTTTCGAAACGGTAACATTTCGCAAGATTGCGACATAAAATTGTTTCGCGTTATTTCTGGACTTCAATTTGACATAGTTTCCAAATAACAGAAATGAGAGATTTCTTCTTAGTTTCGGAAGTATTCGCGAATAAACATCTAGCGAAAAGTCAGGTTTCCTAATACAGTAACACAGAAAAATATTTCACACGAAACTTCTTGAGGCCGAAAATATACGTTGAACCGATGTATACCGCTCGCGGTATCCTCGGTATGTATTTCCTTGAGGTCGGGCACTGAGAGATTTCTTCTTAGTTTCGGAAGTATTCGCGAATAAACATCTAGCGAAAAGTCAGGTTTCCTAATACAGTAACACAGAAAAATATTTCACACGAAACTTCTTGAGGCCGAAAATATACGTTGAACCGATGTGTGATGTGTGATGGTCGTCTTCCGGAGACTCTGTGACTACTCAGGAATTCGGTCCTGCATCTGTGTTTGGGCAGGCCTATTTAGGATCACCGCTGCCCACCCCACATGGGGAAGGCCCTAGAAAAGGTGGGCTAAACATCGGAAGTCACAATCTTGGTCCGGCTGGGCAACCGCACTCAGCAGGTCACCCCTCATGCGGTCGAAACTCAAAAACAGTAAAGAATCACAATTTGATTATTGGATCATGGAACATCAGAACCTTGCTTGATTTTGACAATAACATTAGACCTGAGAGAAGGTCAGCTCTCGTAACACATGAGTTATCAAGACTCAACGTTGACATTGCTGCTCTCAGTGAAACTAGGCTGTCTGCTGAAGGCAAGATTACTGAATCTGGAACAGGATATACCATCTTCTGGAAAGGAAAGGATGAGGGTGAATGTCGTATTCATGGTGTGGGCTTCGCTGTGAAGACCAAACTGGTAAATTATCACCAACTTACGCCCATTGCAATCAGCGAAAGGCTCATGACTCTCCGCATACCACTCTCAGGAGGTTCCTTTATGACACTCATCTCTGCCTATGCTCCTACCTTAGATTATGATGATGAAGTAAAGGCTCAGTTCTATAATCAGCTAAGTGAAATCATCTCCAAGGTACCATCTGCAGATAAACTCTTGCTCCTCGGTGACTTCAATGCCAGAGTTGGGAAAGATCACAGGCTATGGAATAATGTGATGGGCAAACAGGGACTTGGAAAATGTAATCCCAATGGACTGTTGCTTCTTGGTCTTTGTGCAGAACACGAACTTTTCATTACCAACACGCAGTTCCGGCTACCTGACCGCTTCAAAACCACGTGGATGCATCCTCGTTCCAAACATTGGCACATTCTTGATTATATCATTACCCGGCAATGTGATAAGAAGGACACTCTTATTACCAGAACAGCAAGGAATATAGACGATTGTTGGACAGATCATAAACTTCTTATATGTAAGCTCAGTATATCCATCAGACCTAAACCACCTAGGAACATAAAAAATTTGCCAAGAAAGAAGTTTAATACATCCAAACTTCAGGATGAATCCATATACAAACATTTTGGAAACAGGATCGTCACCCAGTTATCAGAAAACCCAGTAACAAATGATATTCAGCAAGAATGGGCCACATTACAGAAGATTATCACACAGTCAGCTGAGGAAACCATTGGTTATATAGTGCGGAAAAGACAAGACTGGTTTGATGACAACAATGAGGAAATTCTGTCTCTCATCAATGCCAAAAGGAATGCCTATCTTGCCCATCTTCAAGACCCAACTTCCAACACAAAGAGAGATAAACTACTGGAACTCAAGGGTAAATGCCAGACGCAGATAAGGCAGATTAAAAATACTTGGTGGCAACAGAAGGCTCAGGAACTGCAGAGACTATCGGATGCTCGAGACTTGAGGAACTTCTATGCCGTACTCAAGGAAATATATGGACCATCTCGCTCATCATCAGGTACACTGAAAAGCGCTGATAATTCTACTACCTTTACTGATAGTCAAGAAATCTTGGAACGCTGGAAGGAGCACTTCTCCAATCTCCTAAATCGTCCATCAGAAGCTGCTGAAGACTTCCTCTGTGATGTGCCGCAACAACCTGAACAACTGTGGTTGGCAGTACCTCCTACTTATCATGAATTCAGTGCAGCTCTCACCCAATTGAAACCCAGAAAAGCACCTGGCCCAGATAACATCCCTCTGGAACTAATTCGAGCCGGAGGTCATTCCCTCAAATCAAGAATTTTCATCCTTATCCTCAGAATTTGGGAATCAAGAAAGGTACCTGGAGACCTAAAGAATGCCACTATCGTCACTATCTTTAAAAAGGGTGATCGCAGTGTTTGTGGCAACTACCGTGGTATATCACTGCTATCAATTGTGGGGAAGATTCTTGCAAGAATTCTACTTAACCGCCTCAAGGTTATCTCTGAGAGGATCCTCCCAGAGTCACAATGCGGATTTAGAACTTCCAGAAGCACAATTGACTTGATTTTCTGTGTGAGACAGCTACAAGAAAAATGTAGAGAACAACAGAATCCACTCTTCTTAGTCTTTTATGACTTGGAAAAGGCATTTGATTCGGTTCCAAGACCAGCCATGTGGGCAGTGCTGAAGCGGTTTGGTTGCCCTCAGCGTTTTGTAGATCTAATCAAAGCTCTCCATGATGGCATGACAGGTCAGGTTTGCCATCAGAATAAGATGTCCGATGAATTTCCCATTACCCATGGACTGAAACAAGGATGTGTACTGGCTCCAACGCTTTTTGCGCTGTACTTGGCTGCAATGCTTTATGATTCACCCACAAACATCCCAGGTGTGGAGATCAAGTATCGTTTTGATGGAGGGCTTTTCAACCTAACTCGTCTCCGCTCCTTGAGGAAAACTCAGGTTACTAAGGTTACTAACATGTTGTATGCAGATGATGCTGCGTCACCAACTCTCACACCAGAAGAGCTGCAAGAGTCAGTTAACTGTTACAAAAGTGCATGTGATCGCTTTGGTCTTACCATAAATGTCAATAAGACTAAAGTCTTGGCACAACCTTCACCAGGCACACCTCTTCCTCAGTTCAATATCTCCATTTCAAATTTGCCATTAGAACAGGTTGACCACTTCTCGTACCTGGGCAGTACCATTTCTGTGAGCTGTACCTGTGAGCAGGATGTGGATAAGAGAATTGGCGCAGCCCATGCAGCATATGGACGATTAGCGCACCGGGTCTTCATGAATAAAGATCTATCCATGAGTACAAAGCTTATGGTGTACAAAGCAGTAGTCATTTCTACATGGTTGTATGGCTGTGAAACGTGGACCCTTTACCGACGTGATCTTAGGAAGCTTGAGCGTTTTCACCTACAAAAACTTCGATCAATCCTGAGGATTAAATGGGAAGACCGCATTACCAATATTGCTGTTCTGGAAAAGGCTCAAATCAACAGCATAGAATCATCCATAATAGGTCACCAATTTAGATGGATTGGTCATGTCCATCGGATGGATGATGTGAGATTACCTCGTCAAATGCTATATGGTGAGCTATGCTATGGCACCAGACCTCATGGTGGTCCTAAGAGGCGCTACAAGGACCAATTTAAGCAGACCCTGAAATTGACAGGTCTTGATCCACAAACCTGGGACATGCTGGCTGAAAACCGCTCAACTTGGCGCCGTACCATCTCGGATTCTGTAAAGACGTTTGAAAGGGATCGACGCATACATGAAGAGGCCAAGCGTCAAGCTAGGAAACTTCGAGCAGCCCAACCACGTCCTACTCCAGCAATACTATGCGACTTGTGTGGTCGCTTGTTCCATGCCAGGATTGGACTCTTTAGTCACCGTAAACACATCCACAAACTGGACTGAAGGAAGAAGATTTATACTCGGATTCGAGTTAAAGCCGATGATGATGATGATTTCCTTGAGGTCGGGCACTGAGAGATATAGCTTAGTACTATGCAATAGGCACGGCGCCGCTTGCGTGAAACTCGCAATCTCTGAGCCTAGCGGTGCGAGTTTAAATGTCAACCCGCCTTCAGAAAATGTTCATTACCCGTTTGTAAAATTCGTTACTTTTTCGTTACTTTCGTTACCCATTTGTAAAATTCGTTACTTTTTCGTTACTTTCGTTACCGGTAGACACCCTGTAGATACTGTATTTATTATCAAATGAGTTGTTTCAGCTAATATGACGTCTTGTGCACAAGACGTTTTTATAATTGCCCAGAGGTTGCACTGCTCTTGACCGTTTGGCGAGATTTCCTTTGTCCCCGCGGTAGATCACGAATAAATTTATAGGACGTCACGTGATTGTAACCGAATTCTGTCTTCACAGTCAAGTACGGAGAAATTTCGAGATGTTACACGATCGGCGCTGGTCTCACCCATTTGTCGAGATTCCCGTATTTTTCGCGATAGAACACGGATAAATATCGCGATTTAGATGATCGGTGTCACTTTTAGTCATTCGACGAGATTTCCATTGTCCTTGAGGTCTGACACGAGAAAATATAGCATTATTACGCAATCGGCGCCACTTGCTGTCCGTTTGACAAGAATCCAGTTGTCCTAGTCATTGAATGCGGAGAAATATCACGATGTATTGCAATCGCTGCCGCTCTCGGCCGCTTTACGAGATTCACGTTGTCCTCGCGTGCATACCGCGCCGCACCCGGCCGTCCAACGATTGTCTATCCTTCCTGACAGAATGGTGGAGGCAAGCTCAAGGTTGGGCATGGTTAATATTCACGATTAGTTATGGACATGTATGGCCGGCGCCGTGATTCCCGCTGTCCCTATGCTGAGGTTGGGAGTTCATAAGTTCAGGGTGGAACACGAGGAGGAATTAGTATCGCGACGCTACGTAGGCTGTCATTTCTAAGTGGGTCGATGCACTTCTCGATCCCCGTACGCTTTTAAGTATACGGTCATGGGAATCGTAGCGAGTAGGTTTTCGGAATGTTTAGTGATTGGTGTCCAATCACCTTTGACGGGATTCCCTCAGTTCTCGTGGTCACAAGTTCCCGACAGGGGACGGGTTTTATGATTTTACGCAACTGACGTCGATCTCTGTCCATTTAACGAGACTCCCGCAGGCAAGTCGTGCGGTCAGCCGGCCGTCTTGAGTATGAATGTTCGAAGTAGGTATCAAATATTAAGAATTACTCTGAGAGGATTGCACGAATAATACGACAAGAGGACAAGTTTTCTTTCGAATGCGAATCACGAATTATACAAGTTTTCGAAATAACCGGTTAGATTATAATATATCCGATGGAACCGAAGTTCGAAGGAAAAGTCGACATATAACGGAATTTCGAATTAACCATACTGGATGTCGCAAATTTACGAGACAGATTTTTCAAACAAGTTATAGCCAACGTATTTCGAAGCTTTATCATAATTCTTTTTCAAAACGGGAACATTTCGCAAGATTGCGACATTAAATTATTTCGCGTTATTTCTGGACCTCAATTTGACATAGTCTCCAAATAAATGCGAGAAATGCGTAGTTTCTGATAAGTTTCAGAAGTTTTTGCGAATAAAAGTCTCGTGAAAAGTCAGGTTTCCTAATAACACAGATACATATTTCACACAAAACTAAAGTCATCTTGATGCCAAAAATATGCGCTGAACGATGTATACCACTCAGGGTATCCTCAGTATGCATTTCCTCGAGGTCGGGCACGGGTAAATATAGTTTATGCAATCGGCGCCGCTTGCATGAAACTCGCTCCATCGCAATCTCTGAACCTAGAGGCGCGAGTTTGAATGATTCAATCTGCCTTCAGAAAATTTTCGTTACCCGTTTGCAAAATTCCGTTACTTTTTCGTTACCGGTAGACACCCTGGGTATACGGTAATGGGAAAAGTGGCGAGTAGGGTTCGGTATGTTTCGCGATGGGTGCCCAACCACCTTTGACAGGATTCCCACAGTCCTCGTGGACACACGTTCGCGACCGGGCACGGTATTTATGACTTAAGCAACTGGCGTCAATCTCGGTCCTTTTGAAGAGATTCCCGCAGGCAAGTCGTGCGGTTAGCCGGCCGTCTTGAGGATGTGATTTTGGAGGATGAACGTTCGAAGTAGGTATCGGATATTATGAATTATTCAGAGAGGATTGCACGAATAATACGACAAGAGGCACATTTTCTTTCGAATTCAAATTATACAAGTTTTATAGATAACCGGTTAGATTAATATCCAATGGAACCAAAGTTCGAAGGAAAAATAGGCATAAACAGAGTTTTGAACTAACCAAACTGGATGTCGCAAATTTACGAGAGGGATAGATTTTTAAAATAAACGTCTCGCACAAAGTCAGGTTTCCAAACAATACAGAAAAACATTTCACACAAAATTAAACTCTCTTCTTGATGCCGAAAATATATGTTGAACCTATGTATATAGTACCACTGAAGATATCCTCAGTATGCATTTCCTTGAGGTCATGCACGGGGAAGCCTACGCAATCGGCGCCGCTTGCGTGACACTCGCTTCATCACAATCTGTGAGCCTAGTGGCGCGGGTTTAAATGATTTAAACTGACCTCAGCGAAATTGTTACCTCCAACTATCCAGACATAAAAATTAGCTACTTTTTGTTACTTTCATTACCGGTAGACACCCTGGTATACCAATCAAAAAAGATATTTTTTTTCTTCTTTCTCCCTCTTTTTTTTTACAAAATTCCCTGACTTATCCCGGTTTCCCCGTTTTTTTCCTGACCGCAACAAAAATCCCTGACTTTTCCCGGTAGCGTATCAACTCTGAAACTCCACAGGGACAGACAAACTGAAGTCTCTCATAATTGGGAAGTTAGGGAAGCGAAGGTGCTTCAAGGGGATCTGCCCTGTGAATACAGGTACAACTCTAAGGCATGGATGACATCCGTCTTATTCAAAGAGTGGTTGTTGGACTTAGACTGTCAGATGAAGGCCGAAAAGAGGAGAATTCTTCTGTTATTGGACAATTGCTCTGCTCATAATTGTGTGCCTCGCCATTTGGAGCATGTAAAAGTTTTATTTTTGCCTCCAAATACACCTTCAATTCTACAGCCGCTGGATCGCGGTATAATTCATGCAGTAAAGCAGCATTACAGAGCTCATGTGGTCCGTCTAATGCTGTGCAATATTGCCACGAATGGAGACATTAGCAGAACATTACGGAAGCAATGCAGATGTTTAATGCTGCATGGAAATCTCTTAATGCAGACGTCATCACTAACTGCTCTAGAAATCTTGAGTGGTTTTTACAGAAGACGTCGCAGAAAGTGAAGTGTTGGATGCTGTGGAAACCGAGGAGAATTGGAAGCGTTTGTGTGCAACGTTGGATGTGCCATCTACGGTAAATCATACCAACTACGTCAATGTAGATAGTGATGTAATAGTCCACAAAGAAATCACCAATGGGGGAAATTGTGAAGGACATTATGAATGATAGAGATCCATGTGATGAGGAGGAAGAGGAAGACAATCCCCAAAATGATTGTGATTGACAAAGCTAGACTCTTCTGCAGGCAACTAACATGGCACGTAGCCTTCAAGATTTTCTTGTGTCACCAAGAGATGTGACAATCGGTTTTAAATTCATGTGCAGTGGTTGGTGACTATTTGGAACAAGCTTCTGTATCTGTTCAGAAGAAAATCAGACTTTTTCAAAAAATGAGGTTCTGGAACTATTAGTAATTACTTTGTGTAAAGGCTAGGTATCATCATCATGAACCGACTCCAGTTTCCCAGGTGTGGTGTAGGCTAGGTATATATACTGTAGATTTAATATTTTTCTTATCAAGTAATAAATTTTAAGCTGTTTTTTTTTTCTTTCTTTTTGTACATAATGGCATTTTGAAGTTACAGTATATAGATTCTGCAACGGATATAACGAGGCAGATGACCTCGTAGTTCCGCCCCTTAAAACAACAATAGCCAACGGATATACCGCTATGCGAGTTCTTAAGAATTGACTTATTTCAGTATAACAAATTGATTTCAGAGGTCCCCAACATTTTGTTATACTGGTATTTTACTGTACGTCGTTCTAACATACTATTAATTTTCCGTACAAGTGTTACAGGTGGAAGTAGCTACAGCATACTGTCGAAAGAAAAGTCCTTGGTATGCGTGGCTAGTCCCACTACGGATTCAGACACTTGACAGTGTTGAAGTCCAGTTGCAGGTGGAGCCCTTGTGAGTCCCAGTGAAGGACGGATCCCCAATATATTGATTCTGAATTTGGATATGAAACTTCGAAATGATGCACTACCCACCAGGGTTGGGGAGAAAAGAGTTAGATTTTTAAATAAGTAATTGTAACTACATTACTTCTTTTAAAATAGACCAATCGGTTGTCAATAGCAAGTGCGAATTGAACACGCACAATTTCATTATTAACCAGCCATATCTCTATCCTTAACACAAACAATAACCATAAATGAACCGTGAATTATACTCTGATTTACAAAAGATGCTCGGTGAAAACTGTCATCCGCTTGATGATTGACGTGAGGAGTGGAGACGAGAGGGGTAACGGTCTCCATGGCAACAGTGAGCAAAGTTGCAATGTATGCCGACACAGCAGTAAGCACATGGTTTGACTCAGTGTGTATTCACTCGTCACAGTCATTAGAGCGCCAGGCAGGGGGGCTAACTTACCCAGTATTTGAGTCTTCCTGCAAGCCTCTTGGCAAGTTATGAGTCATGATCTGCCTCAGTGGCAACGCAGCATTTCCCCACGTGCTAGCTTTGACAGCTGTCAGCGAGCTTTATTGGTAATTCATAGTATAATAATGGATTTGGAAGGTTCCAGCACAACCGCTTAAGTGCCATAAACATTCCAAATGCTCTTTGAGCCGCTACAATTCTACAATGTCTCGGTGTAGACTATACACATGGGAGGCATGAGAACAGAAAACACCCCATAATATTCTGTGATGCACATCCATCTTATCTAAAAGGTTTACAAGCAGGGTTGGCAAAAATAACAGTTTTTTTTAAATAAAACATTAAAACATTTTTGTTTTGTTTTAAACAGTTTTTTTTTTAAATTCTGAACATGTTTTAAACAAAAATGTTCAAGACTATCTCAAAAAACTGAAGATTGCATCAGTCTCATTAGATAAGATGCAGCATGATATGATGACTGTACCATTGGGGAAGCAGTAGAGGTTTGGCTTGACCTGCTCATTTTTTCAAAAATGAAAACATTCCCAATGACTTAAAGACATTCATGAAACAATTTAACACCGCTGTAACTGATACCCATCTCCTTGCCATTCTCGTGGATCCATGCTATCAAGGACAAAGACTGAGTGAAGAACAATATCATTCTGCTATGGAGTATGTTGAAGCTTACCATCCAGATGCAATGCCTGACCTAATTAAGTACAAAGCAAAATGTTCACCCTTCAAGGAATACCTGTTTGGTCCTGCAATACTAAAAGAAATTAAACCCCTGACATGGTGGGTGGCACTGCAGAATAATATTCATCACACAACTTCAGGCCTAGCACATCAGCTGCATAGTGCAGTTGCTTCATCAGCTGGGATAGAACATCTTTTCTCCACCTTTGGGTTTGTGCATAGCAAAGTCAGGAATAGGTTAGGGACTGAGAAGGCTGCCAAACTAGTTTGTGTTTTTCGTGAAATCAACAAGAAACCTGTTGAATAAAGACAAAGTGGCAGTGACATTTGGATTTATAATATTTTAAATACATCCCTATATTTTCTGATGGATGTTCGCTTGCAAATTTTTTTAACAAGGACATCAAAACCATTACAAAATCACTCTATAAACTTTATATTATGACGTAAAACCTTCAGTAGAAGGCAGAGAAGACCACTGTACTCTACTGTATTGCAAAATGATTAATTAAAAATATGAAAAAAAAAAAAAAACTTCTAAAGAACATATTTTAGATGGTTGTTTGAAGCATTGAGTTTAAAACTAATTTTAAACAATGTGCATTGTTTTAAACAGTTTTAAACACCCTGTTTAAAACATGCCAACCCTGCTTACAAGAGATCCCGAACCTCAATTAGGGTGAACCATTTTCAGTATCAAATGTACCTATTCCTGACATGTTTCTGTAAGCGATTTTTAGCAACAAATTTTTTTACTAGCGAAACTGAGAACACAAAGCAAAATATTATTACTTACTTCTGACCCGTTTAAAGGTTTCGGGAGGGGGAGGAATTGGAGATGAATCTATTGTCACTTTATGATGAATGCCTAATGTCTTGTTAAAATTATCCGTGATAAAGAAAGCTTTTGTGTGATAGATAATAATAAAAGGGGGGGATACTTAATTGAATGCCACTTTTCAATTATCAAGCGATCAAAATCAGATCCTACTCACTTAGGCTTAGATAAGGTATGATTATGTACAATTATATACAGTATAACTAGGGATAGGAAAAATTCGCAATTGCGAATTCCACGAATTTTTAAAAGAAGTAATACACAGGTAATAATACATTAAAATAAACCTAAAAATGGCGGAAAAAAATTGTTTTTGAGCTCGCGAATTTCGCATGAAACGCGAATTTTGCATAAAAACGCAAATTTGAGCTTTTTTCTTTATTTTCCCTTTATAGTGCACTTCCGATAATTCGCGGCAATTAATGCACGAACTTACGCGAATTTTTGAAAGTCGCGAATTATCTGCAGTAATGTTTTTAAGCCTAGCGAAAAGATACAAAACTTGTAAGATCTTACAAGAGTTTTCGATGACAATTTGACAATTGTACTAAACCTACTGACATATGTGACATATTTGTCAGGTTTCTACCTGAAACTTTCATGAACATTATGAAACAGATTACCGACAATATACAAAATTCTTGCAACATATTTGTCGATTTCTCATGCTTTGTAACTTGTCGAATTATCGGTTATTTGATGTCACCTGACTTAGGCCAATGTCGACTTGTCGAGCTTAATGTTGAAACAGGGCCTAGTTTGAAGCGCAATGCGAAGAAAACCACAAAGAAAACAAGCCGCCATTTGTATCAAAGAATATGTTGCCGAGTGTCAGTCAGCAAGGAGAATAAGCGAGTCAGTTATTACCAACCGACATCTGCATAAATTAAATAGTAAAGAGTAGTTCGCTCTTCACTTATTGGTAAAGTACCGGTCACTGCTCCCAGCACTTTGCACGCTCCCTGGGCGCCTACCTGCTGAAGCTGAATGATCAAGGCCACCGGAGTTCCATAGTAGGTGGCATGTCCAGTGCTTTGAAGTTTAACTGAAACTTGTTCTCCAACAAAACTCTCTCTTCGGTGACAGCGACCAATATCGATATCTGTTAAGACGATCGCCGCACAATTTGTTTCCGTTGGGGTAGCGATAAGCCGTTTGGCACGGCCTGGCAACATTTAAGGTCGTCTCATGGAGATTTTGTTTGCTTTGTTTTATGAAGTAATTATTATTATTATTATTTAAAATCACTGTCTTCTCTTTATGTTTGATGGTCTCATCATCATCTTGCACAGTTTCCAGCCACTTGCCGGGTCTGTTTGGAACACAAGCCTCTCCAACGTCTTATGACTTCCCACCATCTATTATATCCATCATGTCCGAGGCTCGTTCCATTCTTGAAAGCATTTGGTTTCATCCACTACTGGCTTGCTGGGCCTATCGTTTGATGGTCTACTAGGTGTAAATTGTGGGAAATTTAAAATTTCAGTAACGTAAAAGCGAGGACCAGATTGCATTGAAAACATTGGAAAATTGAAGGGACCGAGGAAAAGCGTTGTAAATGGTGGGAAAATGGTAATTGCGGGAATGTAAAAGCGGGGTTATACTGTATACAATCTTTAGATTACAAAAGTTTGTCAAAACTTGTGTAACATGTCAACCATAATTTCAGATATCATTGCTCAGTTGGTCTGAGGCACTTCTATAGTTGTACTGTTATTAATAACCTAGTTCAAGTATGTTAACATTTGATCTGTGATGATCTTCAGGTATGATGTCTATACTATTTTGCCATTTATGATTCTAATTCGATGATGATAATTGTTTTAAGGGGCCTAACATCTAGGATATCAGCCCCTGATGGTTTGGGTAATCATGAAGACGAAAATGAAATGCAAACTTAAAACTAAAACTAACTACTAACCTACATACTAGAAGAAGAAATGGAAAACTAAAGGAGAATAAGGCAAATAAAGGACAGGAGGAAAAGAAATGCCCGCAACCCTCGAAGAATGGGGTTTGAGGGACTTGGAAGGAAGGAGAGCTATGAAAGGCAGATGGGAAAGTGAGAGAGGAGAGGGTCCGGCCTAAAGGTAAGGGACAAAAGGGGAAAACGGACCCAGCTCAGGAATCCCTCGGGGTCGTCAACTCCCGAACTCACCAGCCGTGAGCCCCTGAGGGTGTAGCATAATCAGGGTGCACCACAAGTGGTGGGGCTACATATACCCAGCCTCCTTGAGGGTCTTGAGCAGAAGGCAGGAGAACACATGAAAAGAAAAAGAAGGCTGACCCCTCGCAGAAGGAGGGTATCAGAAAAGATCAGACAAGGGCCAATTAAGGCGGGAAAGAAAGAGACTCCCTAGGCCTCGGATACCCTAATACGGTTGGGGTCGGAAGAGAACAAGAGTTGACCAAGTGAGGTTGACAGGAAAGAAGACAGAGAGGAGCCCGGCACAAGTAAGTGGAAGCAATGCCGGACTCAGCTGGGGCCCCGTGGTCGCCAACCCACGGCCCACTAGTTCTATGTTGTTACCTTTTTGGTGACAGTCACTTTACCTAATCCTCCCTCGGATTGAACACCATCGAACACTTGTCTTAGGCCTATGAGAGAACGTTCGAGCTGATTTTCGATTATCATCTCTTTATTAGTAGAAAAGCTGCGTTCTATGAACGCTTGACCTTTACTTAGAATGAGAACACCATGAATAAACTGTGTCAGAAGCTACGAGCTTTCCTGGCTTTTCAGAACATCTCTCCAAAAAGGGTCTAACCTACGTGTTTTTCGTGAATAATCGGCTGCTACGCGCCGTTCACTGTCCTGAGATATCAAATCCTTGAATTTGGACTCAATTAATTCACAGTTTGAGGGAGACAATCGATTGCTATCTTTGTACGCAGTAAGGCAATTTTCACGTCGAGAAATACACCCAATTCTACTCTGAGAAATTAAGGCAGGATCACAGAACGTAATGTAATTACACAAAGAATATTTAAGAGGCGATTTTTGGAGTATTTTAGTGCAAATAGCAGTTAACATTTTAACACATCCTTGAAACGCAAAATATCTCCTTTCTTAGCCTTTGTCTGCCGTAACTCTGAGCGAACGGAATGACAAAATTTGAAGTCTTTTACGGGGATCAGGTTTGGCTTCTCATTGAGATCAATTGAGCATAGGTTAGTAGCTTTGATAAAACATCTTTTACAAAGCTATCCAGTAATTGTTAAACAATTTACTGAAATCAGAGTAAAAAAGGGAGCAAAAGGCAAATAGACAGGTCCACACTCCAGCATGCATTATTTTTTTTTTTATTTAAAAAGTTCCCCTACTTTCCTGACAGGATTTTCCCCCCTAACTTCTTTGACCTGTAACAGTCCTGGTATCCTTCCTTAGAGGCAGCATTTTGAATAGAATAGTTCCAAGTTCTGGGTCAAGTGACCTTGCTATCCCGCAGATTACAACAATAACTAACAAGTTACAAATTTTGATTCTAAATGGATTTTACTTTAAATACACTGAATATAAATTAAAATAGAACACGTACTTACTTTTCAGCGAATTTCTGGAAATAGAGCGAAGTGACATTACATGCACTCCCTTCACCAGTCACAAAATAATTCTTCAGGTCCTCTTTCAGTTTAACAAGCTCCTCATCAGTAAGACTCTGAGGATGAGCCACTATGACAAGCATCATTTCACCAGTAGTGGTTACGCGCACCACTAGGTGCCGCCAATATCCTTGGCGAGATTCCATCCAGTAAGGCTCCTTGTCAGACTTACGAATATATTCTTGGAACAGCTGAGCAAAGCCACACAAAACACGAATTAGAAATAAGACCATTAACAGTTCACAATAGTATATTTCACACTTAACACTGAATTAAAAACTAATTCTCACAAGACTGGAAAAAATTGAGAATATAGAACTACACAAACAGTCAATTTGTTGATTGCTGCTCATGTAACGTCACACTGTATGCAGACACAATCAATTTATTATTGTGGAAAAGTTTAATATGAAGACACATTGTTCAAGAAACAAAATAAAAATAATTATAAAAAGCATTAATTTAACAAATCCTTAATTCTCCAGACACACAAATATCCTTAACTTAATGAAACACTAATAATTATATCCAGGTGGTAATTATATATTCTGAAGGAATACACAAATTTTAGTTCCAATCCTCAAAACAATTAATCTTACACACAAAATTATGCCAGAGCAGTGTTGACAATTCTTCACATAGATCCTCAGCTGTCAGGTCAGTCATGCTAGGCTAAATTGCCTCATTCAATAGAAAATTCACATTTACGATGAAACGGAAGAACTTGTTTTATTTATGGAGGAATACCTAATTATATTGCTTCCTAAATAATAACACCTTGGCCTCAGCTTCCTGAAGTAGATCTTACAATAGCATCATCGTTACTTCTGACTTGACGGTTCAATGGCTGGAAAGACCTTGCTGCCAGCTCAGGAATATCATCCCACTTACCTATCTCAAACCTTGACCTGTATACCTTCACACACTACTACACTCACCACAAGTTATCAAATTCAATACATGCCCACGATGTCCTAAGCCCCTAAATTAAGGAAGAACAAGAACTATTCAATAACTGTCATTTAGACTTTCACGGCCCGTGTTATTATTCATAATGTTGAATTTTTTGGCTTATGCCGTGTTTTATTATACTAATATTCGACGCGTTTCGAAAGAAACCATGTCTTTCATCGTCAGGAATAATCTGGAATACGACAATGTTGCTAAGAGAAAGCAACGAAGAACATATAGAAGGTGCCCAAAGATGGACGCCATTATAGCCCCATGTTAGGGACAACGGAAAGCAGCAGTGAATTACTTTCTCAGGGTTCTGATAATAGGTAGCCAGGATTCACTGAGATTGTAGCCGGTGTCGCGGTTGAAATTATCTGGGTGTTTACGTATTTCAACCGCCTCCCTGATGATTCTGGGACGATATTGCTTTATACGGGCAAGAACATCCACTCCTTGGAACATGACATCATGGCCAGGTGTTAAAGCATGATCGGCAACAGCTGATTTATCAGGTTGAATGAGCCTGATACATCTATTATGTTCCTTAATGCGAGTGCATATTGTTCTCGAAGTCTGCCCGATGTAAACCTTGCCACAAGTACAGGGAACTCTGTAGATACCCGGTTGTTGCAATTTAGGCAAACTGTCCTTAGTTGGTCGCAGGAGTTGCCTAATCTTAACAGAAGTTCCAAATACAGTCCGTATGTTGTACCGACGTAGGATTTTAGCAATACGATCCGTTGTGTTATGTATGTACGGAAGGTAAGCAGTTCCTCTTACATCTCTTTTCTCAACTGACGTCCTATTATTATTTGTTGGTTTCAGAACCGTAGAAATCAAAGCCTTGCTATAACCGTTGCTCTCAAAGGTGGTTCGCAGGGTGTTAATTTCTTCTTGTAAAGAAGACACTTCACAAATCCTCCTAGCCCTGGTAGTTAGAGTTGTAAGGATACCATGTTTCTGGGCAGGGTGATGGTGAGAACTTGCGTGGAGATATCTATTGGTGTGTGTTGGCTTACGAAAAACGCCGTGTCCTAAAGATCCATCCTCTTTCTTGGTGACGAGAACATCTAAAAAAGGTATTTTGCCGTCAGATTCCTTTTCCATGGTGAAACAAATAGAAGGGTGCTGGAGATTAAGGTGATCCAGGAAATGGCTGATTTTCCTCACCTTCCGTCCAAACAACGAACGTGTCATCCACATAACGCCACCAGATCTTCGGTTTGATAGAAGCCGACGACAAAGCTTTCTCTTCAAAGTTCTCCATGAAGAAATTAGCCACAACAGGAGAGAGAGGACTACCCATGGCCACACCATCAGTCTGCTCATAAAAATTCCCATTCCATAGAAAGTAGGAGGAGGTCATGCAGTGATAAAAGAGTCTTGTGATGTCTTCAGGAAAAAAGCCATTAATGAGAGACATAACACCATTAATAGGTACTCTCGTAAACAGAGACACCACGTCGAGACTCACTAGAATATCGCCCGGCTGAAGTGTTATAGCTTTTAACTTTTCCACGAAGTGTGTGGAATCCTTTATGTACGAAGGCGTGTTACCCAGAAGCGGCTGAAGTAGTCTACCTAAGTATTTGGAAAGGGCATATGTAGGAGAACCAATCGTACTAACAATAGGTCTAAGAGGAACATCTTCCTTATGTATTTTAGGAAGACCATAGAGTCTCGGAGGAATAGCATCCCCTGGAAGGAGGTTATATCAGTTGCAGAAATCTCAAGCCATTAGACTTGATGCTAACAAGGTTGTCGTAAATTTGTCACGGTGGGTGAGTGGATAGCGTGTCGGTCTACTAACCCCAAGATTGCAGGTTCGCCTCTGACCGTGGTAAGTGATTTTTGAAAGGCGGCAAAAATACGATACGCATGTCATACGATGTTGGCATGTCAAAGAACCCATTTGAATTCAGTAGGTCGAGTTCATAATGGCAAAATTAATCTCGGGAGTTTCCGCCAGCACAAGGTTCCTCATTTCTCTACTAGAAAGCGCTATTGTGTTCAAGGAGATTAGATATCTAACATCTAACCTCCTTGACTTTCATAGTCAAGGAACTAGGAAATTCGACATGCAAGCTACCCTCTGGGTGTCAAATAGCAAAGCTTGCACCAGGCACCCGAGGCCATACGATATTATTATTATTATTATTAATTTGTCCAGCAAGCCCCTAAGTGATACCCAACAGGCAGTTCTCGCTAAAGGTCTCAATTTTGCTGTAGCGCCTAGAAGAATTCCTATTGAAGAACTTATTACATCCGTAGAATCCTCGGTACATCACCTCACACCTGAAGAGGCCGAGGAAGCCAGGCAAGAATGTTCCCGAGTTCTCAAGACCGCTAAGCCACCTAACACCAACTTAAAACAAGGCGAAAGCCGGGCACTTAAAGATCTAAGGGACGATTCTGATATTATCGTTCTCCCCGCTGACAAGGGTAACGCGACAGTGGTATTGGATAAGGTTGATTATGATTCCAAGATCTCGTCTTTGTTATCAGATCCTGTATATAGGATTAATAGTCGTGATCCTACTACTCGCTACTCAAATGTCACCGTCAAATTGATCAAGCAATCATCTATTCCAGCGGATGCAGCGAAGACTCGCCTTCCAGGGGATGCTATTCCTCCGAGACTCTATGGTCTTCCTAAAATACATAAGGAAGATGTTCCTCTTAGACCTATTGTTAGTACGATTGGTTCTCCTACATATGCCCTTTCCAAATACTTAGGTAGACTACTTCAGCCGCTTCTGGGTAACACGCCTTCGTACATTAAGGATTCCACACACTTCGTGGAAAAGTTAAAAGCTATAACACTTCAGCCGGGTGATATTCTAGTGAGTCTCGACGTGGTGTCTCTGTTTACGAGAGTACCTATTGATGGTGTTATGTCTCTCATTAATGGCTTTTTTCCTGAAGACTTCACAAGACTTTTTTATCACTGCATGACCTCCTCCTACTTTCTATGGAATGGGAATTTTTATGAGCAGACTGATTGTGTGGCCATGGGTAGTCCTCTCTCTCCTGTTGTGGCTAATTTCTTCATGGAGAACTTGGAAGAGAAAGCTTTGTCGTCGGCTCCTTTCAAACCGAAGATCTGGTGGCGTTATGTGGATGACACGTTCGTTGTTTGGACGGAAGGTGAGGAAAATCAGCCATTTCCTGGATCACCTTAATCTCCAGCACCCTTCTATTTGTTTCACCATGGAAAAGGAATCTGACGGCAAAATACCTTTTTTAGAGGTTCTCGTCACCAAGAAAGAGGATGGATCTTTAGGACACAGTGTTTTTCGTAAGCCAACACACACCAATAGATATCTCCACGCAAGTTCTCACCATCACCCTGCCCAGAAACATGGTATCCTTACAACTCTAACTACCAGGGCTAGGAGGATTTGTGAAGTGTCTTCTTTACAAGAAGAAATTAACACCCTGCGAACCACCTTTGAGAGCAACGGTTATAGCAAGGCTTTGATTTCTACGGTTCTGAAACCAACAAATAATAATAGGACGTCAGTTGAGAAAAGAGATGTAAGAGGAACTGCTTACCTTCCGTACATACATAACACAACGGATCGTATTGCTAAAATCCTACGTCGGTACAACATACGGACTGTATTTGGAACTTCTGTTAAGATTAGGCAACTCCTGCGACCAACTAAGGACAGTTTGCCTAAATTGCAACAACCGGGTATCTACAGAGTTCCCTGTACTTGTGGCAAGGTTTACATCGGGCAGACTTCGAGAACAATATGCACTCGCATTAAGGAACATAATAGATGTATCAGGCTCATTCAACCTGATAAATCAGCTGTTGCCGATCATGCTTTAACACCTGGCCATGATGTCATGTTCCAAGGAGTGAATGTTCTTGCCCGTATAAAGCAATATCGTCCCAGAATCATCAGGGAGGCGGTTGAAATACGTAAACACCCAGATAATTTCAACCGCGACACCGGCTACAATCTCAGTGAATCCTGGCTACCTATTATCAGAACCCTGAGAAAGTAATTCACTGCTGCTTTCCGTTGTCCCTAACATGGGGCTATAATGGCGTCCATCTTTGGGCACCTTCTATATGTTCTTCGTTGCTTTCTCTTAGCAACATTGTCGTATTCCAGATTATTCCTGACGATGAAAGACGGTTTCTTTCGAAACGCGTCGAATATTAGTATAATAAAACACGGCATAAGCCCAAAATTCAACATTATGAATATTCAATAACTGTTAAATTGCAATAAATTCAGAGAAGGAGGGGAGAAGAGGAGATGATGCACATAAAAAGAGAATTCCTGGCATTGCAGAGGGTAATGAGATATAGAACATTTCCATGAATCTCCTGCATGGACCCATTATTCTAGTACTCAGAACAATAGGTGAAATAAATCGCTCTCTAACAATTTTGTAACACTGATAACAAAGCTTGTAGTTTTACATGACCGTTAACCTCGTGATCATGAGCCACGGAACCTCCTTTTTACGTGGAATCCGAACCACAGGACATGGCATTTCACTTTGAAAATCTCACATGCATTGATCGGGAATCGAACCAGGTCCACTCTGGTGAGAGGCCAACAGTTTGACAAAACAATTCCATCAATTGACAGTTGGGAGCCTCATGATAATCACTGCCTGTACAGGAGTTCGCCATTATACCCAATCCATGGAGTCTGCAAAGTAGGTTTTCATTTCATTTAATATTTATTCATCAGCGCCTTACACTATACAGTATTTACAGTACCTTCTCTGAAAAGAGCAAAGCCCCACTTCGCATTCGGGATGCGTCAACCAGTAGCCGTACAGCGACTGGACCATGTTGGGAATGATGCTGTGCGGAAAAAATTCAAGGTTGCCCCCAGAGAAAATGCACGAATCAAGTCTGCGTTGGTATGGACATATGCTCCGTAGCAGCAAAACCTCAATTGCAAAGACTGCCCTTCAACTGAACATGGAGGGTCGTATACCTCGAGGGCGACCTCAAACACGCTGGTTGGATAGGGTGAGAGACAACATGCGGTTCACTAAACTCCACCCTCGGGACGCTATGGACTCTATTGAAGTGGAGGAATCATTGCAGGAAGGCAGTCCCCACATAAATGGGAAAATGCAAAGAAGAAGATGGTATTTACCTGAAGTTAAGCAAATGTACGATTCACATTAACCTTTTCTATTAAATGGTTACGCCGTTTATCAGAAACACCCATATATCCAAACCTGCGCATGTTTGAATCAGTTTCCGAACATATTGATTTTGAACCTGTTAAATTTTTATCGTACCTGGTGACGAACTTTTAAATGCTATAAAATGCTAATTTTTAAATTTCAAAATGCAACAAAATGCTGCTTTTCAAAATGAAAGTTCTACAAAATCAAATTCAAAATGCTATTTTCTCGTATCTTTACCAATGGTTAACTGGGGCAAAATGCTGGCAATACAAAATTTAGCTAACTGGATCAATATTTCAAAATATTTGCAATTTGATGTGTTATTGGGATTGCACTCATTTGGAGTAAAAAAGTATCCTGGATCCTTCTGGAAACATTTATTCCAAAATATGTGCATGCAAAGCATGTACGATTATTGTTCAAAGGATTATATGTGCTAAAGTGTTGCATGATTAGATCGAGAGCTGTGAATTTCGAAGATTATTTAAGTATTGAGATATTGGTACTGTGGAATTGGAGCACATTACCACAAATGTTCATGAATATCATGAATATTGAAGGTGTTAACGTACCATAATAAACAAGTATAAATAATTAAATTAAGTAGTATAGATCCCTCCTGCATCGCTCACAAGCGACCCATCGTGACAAATGAGCATTCAAATTAAAGAGAATAGACATTAGCAGTGACAAATTGCACTCTTAATTTCATAAAAATCTATAATTTCTTTAAAAAAATGTATGAAGTGTGTGATTTGCAGATATTGTTGCTGTAGGAAAATAGGCTCCATAATTGCTGTCCACTTCACATTTAGGCCGCTGTGACGCCCATTTCATGTCATTTTAACATTCTGAGGACTTTCCCTGATCATTTTGCATGGATTTCAGAAACAGTAAATCAAAGGAATGAGTACTGAAATCATATAATTTCATAAATATCGAATAACCGGTGAGTGTTATGATTTTTCAATTTTCAGCGATTGCTTTATTAAGTTAGGGAACGTAGAACTTGGAATTCTAACTGAAATGTAAATACGTTAGTGGTCTATAATCATTTGGTTGGAATAAAAACATAACCTTTCTCCTTTAGTCTCCCATTTAGTGATGTGGGCCGGGCAAATGCCCAGTGGGCAGGACATCTATAAATGGACATTTTCCCGGGCATTTGCCCAAAGCAGTTTTAAGCGCCCAATTTTTTTTTTACTTGTGATTGTTACTAAAGCATCTAAAACATAATAAAAACCTTTAATCAAAGGTACATTTCATGGATAAACTAGTAATACCTGAATATTGCTAATAATAATTTAATTATCCTGTGTCAATGTTGTCAATAACATCTAAATGGGAATTATGTATATCCGGTTTGAATAAAACATTGTATTACTGAGTTAGGCCTGCAGGCCTACTCATTTATATTTAGGAAAATTAGGTAGGAGTTTGATTATGGTGTGAATAGTGGCTTTGGGAGGAGGGTGGATGGGCTAGGCCCTGGGCAGCCATTGTGCTATGATCTTGGAATGGGGGTAGGGTGGTTGAGGCCTTGAGATTGGCGAGGCATTCTACCACCAGCAGCCCAGCCCAGTTAGTTGTGAAGTAGAGCTGTCTGTTGAATGGTTGAGTCTGAGATAACCTCACTTTTTTCTTAGGCTATTTATATTTTTGAGTGTTAGATTAAATCATTACAAAATGCTTAGGAAAAAAGGACCTATTTGGAACTTTTTTTAGCCCCTCAAGCCGGTTCGCCGTACACTGTACGTCCGCTGGGCTCTACTCGTTCAGCCGGTTCGACGTACCACAAACGTCCGGTGCAGGCGGAAGATAGAATGCCTATCACGCATGAAACACTGCTGCTTCGCGGGATCTTCTTTCACGTTATGAACCGTGAAGTTATGTACTTCATGCCATCACTGTTTCATAATTAGAACTAATACGAAGTTGATCGATATCCGTTGCTTTTGACGACTCATATCGATCAGGGAAGGTACATGAAACGTGCTCTATTGAGTTTCAGGTTAGTTGCTCAAGAAGGTACCACATCCTCGAGATTATTTTGTGAACTATATCTAACTTGACAATTTATGTCACTTATGAAGGGGAAGCACCGATGGCAATTACTTAGTAGATAATTTTTGCTCCGGAAGCTAGAGGCTGCTCAGTCGCAGATGAATAATTGCCAGGCTGTCTCATTCTCTTACGAGTGCAGATATTATTGGTTTGATAGATGGAAGTGATGTGTAGGGAAGCGATATTTTCGGTAGTGATACGGACTATGCACAGCATGATGTCATTGGAGAAACGGCGGACAGCCCAGATGAAGAAGATATAGCTACAGCTGTAATAACAACGACTGCTGTTCATTGTTTGTGGCTAGAGGTAGACCTCGTCACGAGTACTCAAAAGATCTCATTCACGGGTATGCCGGGTACAAGAAAGCATTTCACGTCTGTTTTTTGCCGTTTTCGACAAAGTGATTGAACTAATTGTTTGAGAAACAGATATATACGCGGCAGAATGAAGAGTGGCGCGCCCTTGAAACCAAGGTCGGGCGCCAGGAAGTGAGAGTCAGTGACAGGGGACAACATTTATATGTTCAGAGCTTGTATTGTTGATGGGGATAATGCAGAAACCTATTCCAATGAGCTATTTCACTCCTATATTACCTCAAACAATGCCAAAGGACAGGTTAGAATTAATATTGCGATATTTACATTGTGTTGACAATTCTATACGAGATAAGTATACGGGGCCTAAAAAGCTTTTCAAAATTCAGCTTTTCCTGGAAATTATACCCGACAATTATGTATATATGTAGATTGAACATTATCATGTGAATATCTTGCTTTCATTGTAAATAAACCTGAAACAAATACCAAAAGTGGAACTTATCAAATTATTATAATTTTGTAAATATTGCACGTGATTATGGACAACCCTGAAAAGCAGTCGTCACATATATTACTGAGAAACATTGGACATGATTTCGGTAAGTAATCCTAAAAATGTCATTACGTTATATTTTGTAGATTTAACATTATTAATTTTTTACCTTGTTGGTGTCCAAACCTCTATTGAGCTTCAATTTAAATACCGCCGGAGAAGTAAACACCTCCGGATTAAATAGCCGGCCTGAGGGGTTAATTTGAAAGGGAAAGGAGTATCTTGTAAATATTGTAATACGGACTAATAACAGTCACATTGTAACAAAATGGAAAAGCACATAAAGAAGTGCCCTCAGGATCTTAAAAAAGAAGTGCTTCAGTTAGGTACAATAATTACTGTGGTTGAAAAACCTTTTCGAAAGAAAACCCTCTTATGAACCTTTACCAATTGAAGTGGATGATTCCAACAACAAGTCTGCAGTACCACCAAGCACAAGCTCAGCCTCAGAACCAAAATCAAGTTCTTTCAGTGAATTCCTACAACAACTTCCGCAGCCTATTTTGGCCTCAACTCCTGGTTTTATGGATAAATATATAGAATATATATATGTAGATACATATATGGCTAAAACAATATTTATATAAGCGTTGCATTATGAATATGTTTTTAAAAGAGGTCAATGCCCAAAATGGCTGGGCATTTATGGGTTTTGGGCATTTGCCCAGACTTATAAATGCCTAGACATTTTACATCACTACTCCCATTATAAACTTATTGGGGAAAATGTGGTTTATGAACATGCGAGATTTCTTGCACGGGTTCACCAGTAAAATATGAAATTAGCAATATAAATAAGACCCTATAGTAGGGTTGCCATAAATAAAGAACACTGGGTGGCGCTCAAGTCTCTCCACACTCTAGAAATGTATGTATATAGGATGGAACTACATACGGTATAGTTGGTAAAAGCCAGGAAATGACACGTAGCGATAACAAACGAATCATAACCGTAGTAACAAACATGCTAACTCTTATTTGTTGTTTTTGTATAGACTAAGTTAATGAAAGAGAGAATTTTTGCTTTGAAGACAGCTTACAAAAGCGGTGTAAGTGCTGTACTGAGGGAATAGAGAGAACATTGAGTCAAATCAACCAACACGTAAGACTGTTTACAATGTAATTCATAAATTTGAAACTGAAGGTTCTGTTTTGGATGCACCTCGCAGCAGGTGACCTAGGACAGCACGAACTACTGATAATGAACTGAATGTCCGTTTGGCTTTTACTATTATGGTGATTCAAAGAATATATATATATAGGATATTACATCAGCAGAACTTGAAAGTCTACATTCCATGCCTAATACAGTAAGCGCCAAAATATACAGTACTCATTTTCGTGCAGCGCACATTCACATGCCTCAGCATCTACGTGTTGTTGCATCACCATGATGTATTGTGTAACGAATGTTGTGCTCTGTAGTTGGAAGTGACAATGGGTCTTACGCCGGAGGTAAAAGTGGTCATAGTGGAGTATTATTTTCACTCGTACGGAAATGGTTATCAAGGCGGGGACGTGTCCTCAATCAGGTGTTGCAGTCACCAAAGTGAAGTCTTCGTCAGACAGTCCTGAAATTAAATACATGTATCAGCAATACGTCACTGGGCCGATTGTACATAGGTGGATTTACGAACCAAATACAGGTTGGACAACAATTGACTGAGCAAGATAGGCAACTCAGGATTGAATATTATGCACGATGTTTGGCCATTGTGTACGAGGATCCAGATTTCTTGCTCAGCGTGTAGTTCTCCGACGAAAGTCGCATACACTTGGCCGGTTTTATCAATCACCAAACAACTCTCTTTTTTGGTTTTGAGAGGCCAGACGTTATCATCCAGAAACCGCTACATAGTGTGCGTGTGACGATTTGGTGTGCAGTGTCAGGAAACTGTGTGCTAGGTTTGTATTTCATTGAGGACTATGATGGAGCACCTCTTACTGTTAACCAGGAACGTTATAGAAACATGTTGGTCAGGCCATTTATTCTGGATCTAAGAAGGGTTTGTCATGCCAGGAACATTCAGATGAATAGACAGTGGTTGCAACAAGACTTGCAACACCGCTCAACGAATCATTTCCCGTGGGGCAGAGTTCCCCTACCCATCACATTCCTCGATCTGACACCACCTAATGCTTAGGTGTGGGGAAAGTTAAAGAAGAAAGTTTTCAGCTGTCCAGATCCAGCCAAATCTGTGCCTGCATTATGTCAGAAGATCGTCTCATTTTTTTTTTTTTCAGGACTCGGGAGCAACCTATGTTGCAGAATATGTTTGAAAATCTGCCGTGATCAGTATGAACACTGTCTACAGTGCAATGGAGCATATTTTTAACATTTACATTATAATTCCGATAACTAAATAACAGTAACATAATTTTCCAGTACTGTATATTTTGCTTCCTACCGCATGATGAAGAGAGCTGCTGAAGAACGTGGGTTGTGGCGACAAGGCTTAGCCTTTAGATAAATGATGACCGTAAATGGGTTGCTGGAAGATGATCCAGACAGGCGACTACAAGCGGTCAAAGGTCAAAATGCATAATCCTTAAACTGACCCATTATAACAGTGATCATAACTAATACATGTAATTTTTTCCTGTCGAGTTATTTTTTGTACATTATTACATACTGTCTGATGAGGAGGAATGGAAAAGGTTAAAAACAACGATGATGGAAGCAGCAGAAAGAGTGTGTGGAAGAACTAGTGATAAGAAAAGGTGGAAGGAAACACCCAGGTGAAACGAGCGGGTGAAGGAGAAGGTCACAATGAAGAACAAAGCTTTCCGAATATGGTTCCAAGAAAGAACAGAGGAAGTAAGAAAGGAATATAATGAAAAGAAGAGAGCAGCAACGAGAGTGGTAGCAGAGGAGAAGAGGAAATGGATGGAAGAGTGGACAAAAATGATGGAAAGAGGCTGTGAGGGGAGTAGGAAAGTTCTGTATACAATGGTCAAGGCAAAGAAGAGAGGCACAGCAGAAAATGCCACGATTATAAATAACGAAGAAGGAAGATTGTAGTTTTACGAGACTGTTAATCGCGAGATCATAAGCTATGGGACCACCTTTTTACGTGGAATCCGAACCACAGGACATAGCATTTCAATCTGAAAAACTCACAAGCATTGACCGGGAATCGAACCCGATCTGCCGTGGTGAGAAGCCAACAGCTTGACCACTGCGCACCACGCCCCCAGGATCATAAATAAAGAAGGAAAAGAAATTGAGGACATAAAAGAGCTGAAGGAGAGGTGGAAGAAATATTTTGAGGAGTTATTCAAATGGGAATATGGAGAAGAATAATGAGGAATTATGTAACGTCGACGAAGATGAAAAGGATCTGACATGGAGGGAAGTGGAAGAAGCAATAAGGGCCATGAAAGGAGGAAAAGCACCAGGAGTGGATGAACTAAGTGTCGAGATGGTGAGAGCAGCTGGCGTCGTAGGAGTGGAGTGGCTTTTACAGGTCATGAGAGTTACAGTATATGGAAGGAAAGGAGAACAACTGGAAGAAAGGGATAATTGTGCCAATTTTTAAGAAAGGCAACAGGAAAATAGTCCAGAACTACAGGGGAATCACGTTGATGTGCCATGCTGCGAAGATATTTGAGAAGATCCTGGAAAGGAGAGTGCGGATAGTAGAAGAAGGGTTGAGGGAGGAACCGTATGGATTTAGGCCAGGAAGATCAACAGTGGACCTGATTTACAGCGAAAGACAGCTCCAAGAAAAACACTATGAATATGGAAAGGATTTGGTAATGGTGTTTCTGGACATAGAGAAGGCATACGATAGCTTGGTTAGAGGAAAGGTGTGGGAAACCCTACAGAAAAAGAGAGTTAAAAATCAAACTGTAGCTAGATTAAAGGAGATGGTTGGTTCCATAGTTTAGGGGCTGCGACAACACGGTCATGTAGCCCCGTGTACTTTGGGTGTGTGTAGAATCTGTCTGATAACCGGTGTTAATTGTGATGACTGTATTAGTATGTGTATCTTTTCTTTTTATTCAAGTAAGGACTGCAACTGTGAATTTTTCAAATAGTTCCTACTTTGGCCGCCAAACGCCACCGTTAACGACTACTAGACCTAGTTCAGAACTTAAAGACGCCACCGCAGTCGGCTCTTGGCAACGAACGTAGCAACCTAAGAGCGTTGTTTACATTCTTAACCTATACAATTTAGTTTCACACAGGTGTAATTAGTGGAAAGTTCTTTAACATGCCATAAATCTGACATGGGACCGCCAGCTTTACTTCCCCTCCGAAGGAAGGCATACTGAGGGATTTATAACGCTCTTAAAAAATCCGTCGGCTTCGGCCGGGTTTGAACCCGCTATCTTGGGCATAGAAGCTCAGCATGCTACCAACTACGCCACTAAAGGAGATGTACCAAGGAAGTGTGAGCTGTGTGAAAGTTGGGATGAGAGGTCAGACTGGTTAAAGCAGAAGAGTGGTTTGAAACTAGGGAGTGCACTATCTCCACTGCTTTTCATCTCAGTGATGGATGAGGTAATGGTAGAAGTGGTAGCACAAATAGGAGAAGAACATATGAGAGCAATGATGTTTGCAGACAATCTAATGACACGGGGCAATGGAAAGGCAGAGGTACAAGAAAGGTTGATGTATTGGTTGAGACAGTAAAACTGTATGGTTTGAAATTTAATGCAAAGAAGTGTGAAATGATGGTGACAAGGAGAAATAGGAGAAGAATAACGACAGATATAATGCTAGGAAGAGAATTACTAAAGAAGGTGGATATTTTCAAGTATTTAGAGAGTGTAACAGAAGTGGTAGAAAAGAAACGGAGATCAGCGAGAGAGGAAGGCAAGCCCATGGATTCCTGCAGAGCGTGAGAGGTCTGGAGCAGGGACGTATCCCAGAAGAGCAAACGGGTATTGTATGGAATGTATTATGTCCCAATACTCACCTACCCATCAGAAACGTGGGTTATGAAGAAGAGACAAGTGAGTAGGATCCAGGCTTGCGAAATGAAATTTCAAAGAAGCGGATTATGAATAAGAAGAATGGATAGAGTAAGAAATGAGAGAGATGTGGAAGAGAATCCCTTACAAGATATCATAGAGAAGTCGAGAATGAAATAATGTTATTGGTTTTACGTCCCTTTTAACTACTCTGGCTTTTAGAGACGCCGGGGTGCCGGAATTTCGCCCCGAAGGGGATCTTTAACGTGCGAGTAAATCTACTGACACGGTTCCCTCGCATTTGCGCACCCTCAAATGCCAGCTGACTGCACCAGGATACGAACCTGCAACCTTGGGCTCAGCAAGCGAGAACGTTACACCTGAGCCACGCAGCCAGCCAGTCGAGAATGAGTTGGTACGGACATGTTAGGAGAATGCAGGATGGCAGGGTCCCAAGGGGGTTGCAAGAGATGGAAATGGAGGGCGAGAGACCAAGATGAAGGCCAAGAGATAGGTGGATTGAGGGTGTGAAGGAAGGAGTGCAGAAAAGAGGAGAGGAGTGGGACAGAGTGAGGAGTGAAAGGTTGTGGGAGGATAGAAAACTATGTAGAGGCTTATGATCCAAGCAGACCCAGCCAGGGACTGGAAACTGTAGACGACGACGATGATTACATACATTGTACCCCACCCAGTCTTCGGGCAAATTGATGTTGACCGATGCAAGAGCTAAAATTAACTGTTTGTTTAGGCAACACTGAAAAAATAACTTCAAAACTTTACTTTAACTCGACTTAAGCAATGACCTCTCATTTAAACTTCTATTCTTATCTCGTGTCTACTAATCAATTAATCGATTCTTCGGTTAGCTGGTTATTTGAATGAACAGTTAATCGATGAATTATAGAACTTGTTACCAGTTCTAGTAGAAAGTGGTGTAGGACTCTGGTGGTGAGGGGGGGATGAAGCAGCAAACCATGCTCACATGGGAGGGAACGACGAAAATTAGTGCCACCACACACACATCTGCATACAATCTGGGTAAATGAAGCTAATTTTACTCTGCTGGTACATGATTTCAATATAACCCAGTCTGGCATTAGGGATGAACTCTACCACAATTTACATTCTACCGAATATGAAATATTTGTTACTCTATTAACGATGGATTAGTTTTCCCACTTCCTGGCTCCCATTCCAGCTACAGCACTGAGGAAAAGACCCACAAGGGAATGTGCACTGTGTTCCTGGACTGAAAAGACAACTCATTAGAGAAAGGAAACCAGATATGAATGTGTCTAGTGTAATGCATCCCTTTGTGTTCACCCCTGCATGGGAATTTATCACACGGTAGTGAGATTTTGATGACAATGTGGAGAGAGAATAAGCGTGTTTAGGCGCTCCCTCTGGTTTTAACCTGTGTTAGGTTTGGTTACAGTTTGCGGTTCCACTCGCCAAAACGAAATAGGTTAAGAAAAGTTACAATACGGCGACGAAAGATGTATTGGAATTGATATGGTGAATAAATAATGGTATTGGAATTGATATGGTGAATAAATAATGATGATGTCGACCAGATGTGTTTCCTACAATATATAGAGGGCGAAACTAGTTTTAAAAATATCGCAATGGCTTTAAATACATCCAGAGAACGGGAACTTAAGACATTCACTCTAGGCCTATAGCCTAGCAAATACTGGATATCGTTGTACAGTGACACTAATTTTTATATTCATTTCAGGCTGACTCACGAAACTTTCCCTAGTCACAGTAGTGTCATCAAAAGGGGGATAAATGGTAGTTAAGAAAAAACTTGAATTTGGTATGGTACTTTGCAAACTATGGCTCAATGGTGTCCATAACCGAGCGCTTCAACTGACGTTCTATGATGAACAGATGATGTAGCGGCAAGCGGAGATACGGATTATATTCCCGGCTGTCAAGAAATTTGAATTGTGGTGTGGGGGCTGGAACGGGTTACATTCAGCCTTGTGAGGTTCAACTGAGGAGAAGAGGGTTCGAGCCCGACCTTGACCGTCCTGGAAGTGGGGTTTTCCGTGGATTCCCATTTCTACTCGAGGCAAATGCTGGGATAGCCACTGCCACCTCCTTCCTAATCCTACCCCCCAATTTACAATTAAAACACACACTATTACAGCCATCACAATAACATATGTTATGAGCCAAATTTCACACACCCAAAAATACGAGGCGGTATATGACTGCGATGTTGCAGTTTCTAAAAATAAGCAACAGCAACAACTGATGAGATTCGTAGCGTGCTACGTATGATATAAAAAGAGCCACCATAATCCTTAAAAGAGCGTAGTCCCAAAATCAACTGACCAAGTAACGCCACAACAGCTGGATTTCGAAATCGTCAAATATAAAATTGCAAAAACCACTATGAATTTGATATTGTGATTTCATTTGTTGCGTGCTGAGTAATTCAAGTTCAAATATGATTTTATATCTCGTACTTTCAATAGTAGTTTCAGATTATGTATGAATTGGTGCTTCTAAAGTGATTAAAATTTCAGTAATCGCAGTAGTAGCTTATTACCGATTTCAAGAGCCTGGTTATAACCAAACTATACCAGAGTAAAAACCGAAGCTCGCCAAAACGGTCTGGTTAGCTTTTGTATTAACTAAAGTATACCAAACGGAACGCTAACACCAACAATCCGTATGATGCAGCTGTTAAAGCAACTTAACCAAAGGTCCTGTGTAGCCCATCAATACATCATCTGCAAGCATAAGCCAGAGGGAGATGACTGTAAGCTTCTTACTGACCTACTGCTTAGCAACGCTAAATTAAGCCTTCATAGCAAGGCCATTCAGAACTGAATATAGTACAAATGGGAATAATAAGTTCCAAATGTTTTAATGCGTTATCCAAGTTTTTTAACATTAAGTTTTTTAGTTGTATGCTCTATAATGAATTGTCTATTGTGCATGTGTTTTAATTATGCAAAATGTCTTAGATAAGTTATAATGTTGATTAATTGTATAAGGCTGAAGAAGAACAAATATTGTTCGAAACATGTCCCTAGTATGAGAAAGAAACATTCAATTTATAGTGTGAAAGGTATTGATTGGGCGGAAACTTTTTTATTCATTATTTCGATTTGTAAGCGTCAATACGGACTTCAAAAATGGAAAACACTCCAGTTAATCTTCATGATAAGGCGAGCCAGGCCAAAAGGTTGAGATATAAATACAAAGAGCTCAAAATTAAATTATCAACAATTATCAAAAGACATTGAATTTATTAAGAAATGTAGAAACCTTAAACTCGTTCCGAAACACATTCAATTCATGCAAAAGAAAAAGATCAAAACTGCGTATGAGAAGAGGACCCAAGAAATAATTAACAGAAAGTTACTCCAAAGAGAACTTAAATTCATTTACATAAAGAAAAATCACATTAACAATAAATTATACATAACCCACCTGGAAGCTGCCAATAATTCAGAAGTAGAAGAATGTAACAAGTTCCTCACCTACACTCACAACATTATTGAGAACGTAATTTGCAAAAAAAAGAGAATCTTTGAATAATAAGCTCACCCACCTCACGAATTTAGATAACAGCACAACCGAACAGGTTCCGACACCACAAATCCATAAATTTCAAGAACCCACTATAAACCTTTCCCTAACTAATTTCACAAAATCAGAACTACAAATTCTTGAGAAAGGTCCCCAATTCAACTGGGAAACTGGGCACAATAGAAAGAACAGCACATTACTCATCGCAGAAGCGGAGGTCGCGATTAAGAAGTTAACCTTTGACGAACAAAACGGAGCACATCACGAAGTAAATAAAGGAATAAATAAAGTCTTAGAACGTAATAAAACCAATAACAGCACAAAAAGTAGATTAGAAATTTCACAGCTCAACAAAAAGATAAAAGAAAACAATTTAATTACAAAAGCAGACAAAGGCAACACCACAGTCATTATTAACAGATGATGATGATGTTAAGAAAACTGAAGAATTTTTCAACAACAAAAACGTTTCTAAATTAAACAAAGATCCAACTGCAACCACCCAAAGAAAGCTTAAACAAATAATCAAAGATACATCTTTCATAATGAACGAAAAACAAAGTAGCAGTTTGATTAACATGAACCCCAGCATTCCCACCCTCAGATCACTCCCCAAAATCCACAAGGACAATATTCCAATTAGACCAATTATCAACTACAGGAACAGTCCAATCTACAGAACGGCTCAATTTATACAAAAATTCCTTCGTACCAACTATGCTTTCAAAGCTAACAAATCTTTCAAGAACTCCCTCCAATTCTGCGAGAGAACCAAGAAACTAAATATCAAGCCCATGCATTCCATTCACACCATAGACATTAAGGACATGTATACTAACATACCGGTCCAAACAACAATTGAAATAATCAGAAAGAACCTTCAAGACAACGAGAAACTATCGGAAGTAGAAATAGATGAATTCATTGAGATCCTTAGTCTCACGCTTAACAACAACTATTTCAAGTTTAACGACAAAATATATCAACAAAACCAAGGTTTGGCGATGGGCTCCCCAGCCTCAGGCATCCTTGCCAACATTTACATCGACCACCTTGAAGCCAATTAATAAAATAGAGAGCATTCTTTTTTGGGGGAGGTATGTAGATATCTTTGTAATTCTGGATACAAACACCATTGATTTCGAACAATTACTCAACTCAATAGCATTGATGCCAACATTAAATTTACAGGTGAATCCACAGTCAACAACTTAATCAATTATTGATGCGAGCTGGAGAGTTGACGAGCTGGGTCTGAGGTGGGGCGGGAGAGTAGCTATCTCTCTCTTGCCTGTCCCTCGGCTATGGCCCTTCCTAAAAGAATTCGTCACCCAGCTGTTAATACAATAGCAGACAGTCTCACCCTGATATAAGTGACCAGTCGAACAGTTAGGTAGCGTTAATTGTCTGTGTGGTTTAGAAAGTTGGGCTTACCATAACACTATTGTATTTTAATACATTGTTCTACAGTATTATACATTTTTAGTGGTATTTCCGTTTAATTGAACTCAATAAAGCCCCGAGATTACCTTCGGATTGATGAGCTGTTCAAGTCACATGGGCATGACTATTCGTTTGCCACCTTACATGTGTGAGTTTAATGCCATTGAATTGCCCCCCCCTCCACTCGGCTCACATCTAGTGGGATGTGGGTAAGCGACCACGGGACCCTAGCTGGGTCCGGCATTGCTTCCACTTACTTATGCCGGGCTTCCTTCGTAGAAGTAATTCGTGCATGTAGAAATTTGACTGCTAGTCCAGTTAGTTTCCACCTTAGGGAATATTCTTTTGAATGACATTTTATAGCGAGCTTTGAAGTAATTTTTCAGTGTTGCCTTATTGACAATTGATATTGTAACTGAGTCGTTCAACATAATATAATTCCCATTTTTGTTGTTTGAGTCTTCTGTCTTTTCATCTCTACCCATAGCTACCACACCTAATGTCCAATGCAATTTAATCCTAATGGATTATTAGAGCCTGTTTGATGTAGGAATAGTAAATGAATTATAACAGCAGCCGATGCAATAAAAAAAGATACCGTATTTGCTCGCGTATATCTCGCACCCCATTTTTTAAATTTGAAATTTCAGGGAATAAAAGTACTCGCATATATCTCGCATTCATTACTGACGCCGTCATATAAATGACCGTAATAACCTTGAGGTAGAAACACATTCGATTTAGAGCGCCAGGAACTTACCCGAAGCGATACTAACAGGAAGAGCGAGCAACGAGTTGATCCGAACTTCGATACGAGCCGATTAGGGATTGAGGCGCCGCGTGCAAGCATACGGCGCAGCGTGAGTGTTAGCACGCTGTATATCGTTCGCCGCGCCTTCGGCCGCGGTTGGCTAAATTCGCCGCCTTGAGACACGTTAGAATTAGCGATTAGCGCGCGACAACAGGTGCGTAAGTAGGCCTACTGTTACATCGCAGAGAACGCAGTTCAGTCTTCTCGAATCTCAATGACTTCGTCCTTACGCATTGCGTCGCATCAGAACTCGGCCGCGTACAAGCATACGGTGCAGCGTGAGTGTTAGCAAGCTGTACATCGTTCGTCGCGTCTTCGGCCACGGTTGGCTAAATTCGCCGCCTTGAGACACGTTCGAATAGTGATTAGCGCGCCACAACAGTTGCGCAAGTAGGCCTACTGTTACATCGCCGAGAAACGCAGTTCAGTCTTCTCGAATCTCAATGATTTCGTCTTTACGCACTGCGTCGCATCAGAGCTCGGCCGAGTGCAAACATACGGCGCAGCGTGAGTGTTAGTACGCTGTACATCGTTCGTCGCGTCTTCGGCCGCGGTTGGCTCAATTCGCCGCCTTGAGACATGTTCGAATTAGCGATTAGCGCGCCACAACAGTTGCGCAAGTAGGCCTACTGTTACATCGCAGAGAAACGCAGTTAAGTCTTCTCGAATCTCAATGAATTCGTCTTTACGCATTGCGTCGCAGAGCTCGCCCGCGTGCAAGCATACGGCGCAGCGTGAGTGTTAGTACGCTGTATATCGTTCGCCGCGGTTGGCTAAATTCGAGCTCGCTCGAGCATGTAGCGAGGAATCGATATGGAAGATGATCGATCGTATCAATCGCTAAGCATCAGCGCTCAAAATTCCTTTTCTGCCTTGAATCATCCTTAACGAGCGTATGACGTCTTTTTCCTACGTTCTTAAATATTAATGTCGCATAACCATAACATATAGAAATAAATGGTGTCGACGGACATTGTTGTGAAGAGCTTCTTGAAGATGGGCATCGCAAATGTATTGGACGGAAGTCAGGATGAAGCAGTATGGGATGATGACCAGAATGATGCTCGGAGATTGGCAGCAGTGACGGTAGTGACAATGAATAGGGCGAGTACCGTATGCCAGTTGCCTTGCTTCAATAATGCAAATTTTGTGTTTTTTCGGGAATACGGTAATTCCCCACGTATATCTCACACCGAAAAGTTTCACACATATTTTCGGTCAAAAAAGTGCGAGATATACGCAAGCAAATGCGGTATACAGTGGAATCTCGTTAGCACGTTCTCGGTTACGACGTTTTCCCGTTTAACGCGATGATTTTCTCAAGTCCCACTCCCATTGCTGCTAAATACATGTTGATATATCCCCTTAATAAGTTTTCTATTCCCGCTTACGACGATCAAATTTTCGTCACGTAGCGTGAGTTATACCGCCCGTACGCACAGAACGCAAGACAGAGACTTGTTTCTTTAAACAAGGTCACGTTGTGTATTTTGCAGCGCATTGTATTTTCGTCAGCCCTGAAAGCATTCTCTGTCCACCCCTAGTGGAATGGGAGCCCGGCCGCTTTGAGATAACATTCCTGGTCAACAAGCGGGCGAGGGTTGCGACATAACGGGTCACAGAACGCTGTAACGAGTATAGCGGCAGTATTAAAGCACGCGCCGACAATGTTGCACATCTGTTCTGTCCGGCCTCAGTGTCTACGGCAGTTTGTTCCTGCGTTAGTGCGTTTACATGGCGAACTCAAATCGATTTGAATAAGATCCTGTTTTCGGTACGATGCCCATTTACATGAGCAGTTTCAGTTCGCGATTTCAATACGCTGTTTAGTTTATGGTGGCCAACCTGCAGTTTTGTTGGCTAACTCGTATTAAACAGTAAAACATAAAGGACCTGCAATTATCGTCCGACTTTTTCTTTTACGGGTGGTTTGTAAACACGTAAAAAGGATGAGTGGAAGATTTTAATGTTGTTTGTTTTTAGCAAGTTTATGTTCAGTTTAATAATGATAAAATGTTATTGTTTTTACGTCCCTTTTAACTACTGAAGCTTAAAGCTTTTAGAGACGCCGGGCTGCCAGAATGTTGCCCCGAATGCGATCTGTAACGTGTCACAATTTACGTACGGATACACCAGACATTAAAGGTAAAACAGACAAAAATACATTAATGCTAAAAACACGTGCAACAAACTACGCTTATCAACCACGACAGGAACACAAACAGTAACGAAGAATATGGGCAGAAAGTAAAATTAGTGATTAGAGAGTTCGGCGACAGACGAGAGTAGGCCTAAATTAGTTTAAAAATGTAACTCAAGAGCGTGCAGAATCGCTTTCAATACGATATGCGTTTACAATCACGTTCCTGAACATCAGTTTGGATACGGTCCGTTTCCACAATTTTAACGTATCGACCTTGAAACTCAATACGATCTGATTCACGCATTACACTACCGAAGAAGTTGTGAAACCTCGTGATAATTTTGTTGCGTCGTATTGAAATAATGGATAGGCCTAAGAAAGTCATTAAATCGTTAACTAGTGATGAGTAAATAAAAATTCTTGAAGAAGTAGGCAGAAATCCTTACCTGAAGTGCAAGGATTTTTTTCTGTACACGCGCGAGCATTTCTAACCTTAAAAAAAACTTCGGTTGTATCCAATCGTTCACGCCAAAGAATACGGCACTTCTTTTCCACAGAATATCAAGAAAAACATGTATTTAAGCTTAAATCAATGATAGAAAGTTAAATACTTCAACTCGTACTACAGTACCGGTACTTCAATTTAGAGTACGGTACGGTAGTGCTGTGTAAACTAGTTCTGTAATACAATAATTCTGTAGGTTGTTTAAAATTGTTTATTCGATAGTATGTACTTCCGATTAACACTTTTTTTTAACTTTTCTCTCACTGAAACAAGTTAATGAGGTTTAATGTTCATTTCTCATTAGTACGTTTTCCCGCTTTTTACGTCCAAATTTTTCGGTCCCTTGAAAAACGTACTAACGAGGTTCCACTGTATTTTATTATAGCTTTGAAGGCTATTAGTTTATTTAACTTAACCTTTTATTACATTAAAAATTAACATATTCTAAACATGGCATACCCCTCCAGTTCTTGTCCTCGACCCTTTCTTCCGTAAATAACTTTGGTATTCTTGGGGAAAAATAACCTGAAAAATACTTAGGCCTACATGGGATTGTTACATACAGTAGGTAATTTTTTCAGGTTATTTTTTTGCATGTCTTAGTAATTGGATTAATTGTGTTGACCGACTGAAAAGATGCAATATCAACGTGTACTTTTGTGTCAGTTCACAAGAAAAATGCCTGTAGATGACACAGTGGCGTAACTATGATTGCTTCTGGAGGGGGATGAGCGGAATCAAATCGGAACTAATTGCTTTTTTAATTTTGTGTTTGTTGTTTTTGGTTTAGTGTTTGTTTTCTGCTTTTGATTTTTGGTTTTGAGTTTGTTTTCTGCTTTTTTGAATTTTGCTTTGTGTATTTTGTTTCAGTCTTCTGTTTTCTTTTCTTTGAATTTTCCTTTGCGTTTTCGGTTTAGTGTTTGTTTTCTGCTATTGCTTTTGTATTTTTCTTTGTGTTTTGGTCATGTGTTTGCTTTTGCTTTGTGTGGGGGCAAAATAAGACAATCAATGAAAGCAAACTTACACGTTTGATCTCGAAAGCATTTGCACCTCTCAATGTGCCTAACACTAAATATTTTACACAAGTAAAGATAAACGTTCTCAAATTATAAACTTACATAATCCAATCGTTTGTCTCAAATAAAAATCTCATCAAATAAAGTTTTTTTTAATTATTTGGTTCTGGAGGGGGGGTAATGATCCCCCTAATGACCCCCGAAGTTACGCCACTTATATGACACATAGGGACACAAGGACTGATGAAATGATTTGCTTTGATAAAAACTTTCTGATTACCATACATGAAATAAATAAAATCAAGTCTTTCAGTAAAATAATTTATCGATCGAGTAATGAAAATATTCCGTCCCTCTTTTGCCCTTTTCAGGCAGTACAGCACTGGACTTCTGAGTTGAAGTACATGGGTTCGATCCCGGCTAAATAGGATGGTACTTGAAGATGCTGAGATGCGTCAGCTTCGTATCGACTGATTTACTGGAACGTAGAACGAACCACTCTGGACAGAATTTGTGACGTATCCCATTATTATTATTATAATACGCACATTATTTCAATCTTGTTTTTTGTTATTATAATAATACTTCAACTATACTTTGTTTAGTCGTTAGAGCTTGTAACTGGTAGAAAGTGTCTACACTGGTATAAGCCAACTACATATTTTATTTTATTTTACTAGAACTGTAGGAGCTAGTATATTAAACGTTTGCAACTAAAACAAATGAATCAATGATCCGATCGGGTACGGGGACTTGACCCTGAAACCTTCAGCATGTGCTCCTTGAATAACTTATTATTATTATTATTACAACAGTTCATTTCAACTGCATTGTTATTGTTTTTTATGCAAAGAGCTGCCGTTATTAATAATATTATATAAATACAGTATTATTTTCAAATGCAGTAGTTAAAGAAAACGAAAATGAGCTTTAGGCAGGTCGATTCTGTACATCTCTCAGCTGATGATCTCCATCTGGACAAGTTACGAATACATAGGGACCGGAAAAAATCGCATTTGCGATAAATGCGATTTTTGTAATATGTGTTAAAACCATTTTTTAAATAGTTTTAAGGTGTTCTGAAGCACTGTGGTACCTAAATTCAAAATGCGAGAAAATGCGAATTTTGACCAAAATGCGAAATTAGCACAAATATGCGATTTTGGTGCGAATTCTGCGAAAATTTGTTATTTTAGTGGCGAAAACCACATATTTCGGCGAAATCATGAGAAATACTGCAAATATGACGCATATCTTTTTCAACCGCTCTAATCGATATACCGTATTTGCTCGCGTATATCTCGCCCCCGCGTATATCTCGCACCCCATGTTTTTAATTGAAATTTCAGGGGGAAAAAGTACTCGCATATATCTCGCATTCATTACTGACACCGTCATATAAGTGACCGTAATAACCTTCAGGTAGAAACACGTTCGATTTAGCGCGCCACAACAGTCGTCATTGTCCAAGAACTTACCCGAAGCGATACTAACAGGAAGAGCGAGCAACAACGAGTTGATCCGAACTTCGATACGAGCCGATTAAGGATCGAGGCGCCGCGTGCAAGCATACGGCGCTGCGTGAGTGTTAGCACGCTGTACATCGTTCGCCGCGTCTTCGGCCACGGTTGGCTAAATTCGCCACCTTGACACACGTTCGAATTAGCGATTAGCGCGCCACAACAGTTGCGCAAATAGGCCTACTGTTACATCGCAGGGAAACGCAGTTCAGTCTTCTCGAATCTCAATGATTTCGTCTTTACGCATTGCGTCGCATCAGAGCTCGGCCGCGTGCAAGCATACGGCGCAGCGTGAGTGTTAGTACGCTGTGCATCGTTCGCCGCGTCTTCGGCCACGGTTGGCTAAATTCGCCGCCTTGAGATACGTTCGAATTAGCGATTAGCGCGCCACAACAGTTGCGCAAGTAGGCCTACTGTTACATCGCAGGGAAACGCAGTTCAGTCTTCTCGAATCTCAATGATTTGGTCTTTACGCATTGCGTCGCATCAGAACTCGGCCGCGTGCAAGCATACGGCGCAGCGTGAGTGTTAGCACGCTGTACATTGTTCGCCGCGTCTTCGGCCACAGTTGGCTAAATGCAATTCAAACCCAGATGAAAGAAAGTGAAAAATGTGATATCATGCTTGCATTAACTGCAGTTCAGACGGAGTTCAGCATATTTGTAAATACTGTTTTGTGGACCCCAACGAACAATGTTGATAGCGAGCGTGTGTTGTCCCATTACAACACAGTGGTTACAGACAGACGGTACAATTTGAAAGAAAGCAATGCTGAACTACTGACAATGCTTTTGTTTGAGGACTATAACTGCACTTCATAACCATGAAGTTGTTAAAATAATATTACAATGTGATGATTTTTAACTTTGTAAATAGATGCTAATTTTGAAGAAAATAGATGCTAATTTTGAAACAAATAGATGCTAATTTTTCCGGTCCCTACGAATACATTTTCCTTTTACACTCTCTATCTCATATGTCAGCGTGTGATGAGCAACGTTTTCAGAAACGCATGTTTAAAAGGAAGCTTCGGTCAGTTGCGAGGGGGGTTGGGGTGAGAGGATCGTTTCAGACAAATTCCTACCGTAACTCTTCTCTCTGGCTCTCATAATACCTAGATCTCAACATAACCACTAAGAACGAAAAAATACAATACAGCATCTATAGAAAACCAACACAAACAAGCACTGTAATCAAAATGATCACCCTCAAGGTCACAAAAGGGCAGCATTCGTTAGCTACATCAACAGAGCAATCAGCATTCCCATGTCAGAACAAGATTACCAACAAGAAATAGCCACAATCTTTCAAATCGCTGAAGCTAATGGATACACTCGACCAGACATCATAAAAATCATCAACAAAATCAAAAACAAACCTCAATCTCAACTCACCCCTTTAAGGAAAGAAAAACAAATTTTCAACCAACACACCTACGATGTAACAAGTATTTTCAAGAAATTCAACACTGAAATCTCCTTTAGAACCAATAATAATAATAGCCACAAACTAATATTCAACTCCAAGAAAATCAACGAGTCAAATAGATATCATTCGTCGGGCATTTATAAACTTAAATGTCAACAATGTAGAGCAGATTACCTAGGAGAGACCGGACACAGCTTCACAACAAGATATTACGAACATGTTTAACGCCATAAAACATAGAAAATTTTCGGCCATGGGACAGCACATGCAGGACACCAAACATAAATTTACAGATATCCAGAATGATATGGAGATCATCCACTATGCCAAGAAGGGAGCAATAATGAACATACTTGAACTAATAGAAATTGATAATGCGCAACGCACTAACCCAACACACAATCTCAATGAAATCAACTTCGAAGTAAACATTCTGTATGAGAACATCAACAAATTTTTTTCCAACTCTAAACGGCATAAACAAAAGTTTCCGAATAACGCCCAAACCAATCACCCTCCCGCATCAGCGCTAACCCTCCACCCCCCCATGAAGTTACTAATTCAAAACATATGACGTCACGCGTCGCACCCACACACCTGTTTCCACTCAGCCAAGACCAGTTCCCCCCTCTTTACCCTCCCTCCCCACCACACACTACCTCAAATACTACCTTCAGCCCAGCGCATAGCAGGTCACTCAGTGTAACACAGCTCCACGCTACACGTCTCACAGGCAAGCCGCTTAATGCAACATCATTCGGCAATAGTTCCCTCTCCCACACACACATACTAATATTAGATCTTTGGCTCATTACAGCAACCAGGCAGGAGGGTTTCAACTCAATTGACCCCGAAGGTTACATTCAAGACGTCACCCAGTAAGTTTCCCTTTTAGCCCCTTCAACTCAATCTATTCTTCTTCTCAAACACACTTTTCAGTTTACTTTAAAATTCCGTATCTTTACAGTTTACTCTACAATAAACACCCCATGGCAGGATCGCCTTACCAAGCTAACACCAACAATCCGTATGATGCAGCTGTTAAAGCAACTTAACCAAAGGCCCTGTGTAGCCCATCAATACATCACCTGCAAGCATAAGCCAGAGGGAGATGACTGTGAGCTTCTTACTGACCTACTGCTTAGCAACGCTAAATTAAGCCTTCATAGCAAGGCCATGGGAATAATAAGTTCCAAATGTTTTAATGTGTTATCCAAGTTTTTTAACATTACGTTTTTTAGTTGCATGCTCTATAATGAATTGTCTATTGTGCATGTGTTTTAATTATGCAAAATGTCTTAGATAAGTTATAATGTTGATTAATTGTATAAGGCTGAAGAAGAACAAATATTGTTCGAAACATGTCCCTAGTATGAGAAAGAAACATTCAATTTATAGTGTGAAAGGTATTGATTGGGCGGAAACTTTTTTATTAATTATTTCGACTTGAAAAGGTTGACGAAAATTCGATTATGGAATGTGAGAACTCAGCGGGAAAGCGGAAGACTACGGCAAGCAGTGGCATGTATGAAGAATTACGGTCTGAACATCCTGGGTCTGAGTGAAGTAAGATGGAGAGATTTTGGGGAGCTGGTCACCCATGATGGAGTTACATTTATATACTCTGGAAGGCCCGAAGGTGATGGAGCAACTTGTGAAGGTGTAGGTATAATGATGGATAAGGAGGCCAAAAGGAGCCTTATAGAGTGGTATCCTGTGTCGGGAAGGATAATTGTGGCACGTTTAAGTCCAATATTAGGAACATTGTGATGATTGTTTGCTATGCACCCACGGAGGCAGCGCAGGAAGAAGATAAGCAGGCGTTTTATGGACATCTAAATAGTACAATTACGAAACAGAAGAGGAAGGATATCATTCTAGTTGGAGGAGACTTGAATGCAAAAGTGGGCCAGGAAAATGAAGGACTTGAGCATATTATGGGAAGGCATGGTTTAGGAGATCGAAATGAAAATGGACAAGTCTTTGAGGACTTCTGAGCTAACCACGATTTGATTATTGGTGGTACTGTATTACCGCATAAAGATTGCCATAAAGTGACCTGGGTATCACCAGATCATAAGACTGAAAACCAGATAGATCATGTAGAGATTGAAAGGAGATGGAGACGTTCTTTGTTGGATGTGAGAAATAAGAGAGGTGCAGACATAGGCAGTGATCACCACCTTGTTGTGGCTACCTTCAGAATGAGGATTCAGGCACAGAAAAGGCGGATGGACCAGAAAAGGAACCGGTATGATGTGGGAAAGCTAAAGGATGACATAAAGGTGAAGGGCCTTTTTTTTTTTTTATTGAGTCGTTTCGGCCATCAATGGACCACGATGTTCTTCACTCATATGATCACTGTAAAGCTTGTTTTCTTGTCTGCCAGTAGATCTTCATTCTTGACGAATGTTCAGCTCTCCTTTCTTCCGTCCACTTGCAGTGAGGGCGAGGCATCACAGATGTTAAAGGGTGTAGATTACTAGTTGATTTAACCGCCTTTCTGAACAGGTTCCTATCCCAAACCAGAGCTTGATTGATTCGAGCTTCTGTTAGGTCCTTTTTAACTTGCATCGACCATTTACAATAGGAATTTTTTTTAGAGATTGATGAGTGGATTCGATATGAAAGTCGATGATGCTCCATCCGCTCCAAATGTCCAAAGAAAGACATTCTCCTTTTTCTCATCACACTCACCAAATCTTCTATATGTTCAAATAATTCATTGTTATGTCTTCTTCTGTAAGTACCATTATCATTAACAGGTCCTAATATTTTCCTTAGAATTTTCCGATCCTTAAGTTCTAATTTTCTCAATGGGCCTTTGTTTGTCACCTGTAAGCATTCTGCAGCATACAGTGCTGACGGCCTAATTACTGTATTATAATGACAAAGTTTGACATTCCGGGACAAGCTTTTACTTTTGTAAATGTTTTTGCAGGTTTGAAAGGCACCTTCCAATTTGTTACATCTGCTCTCAATGGCAGCTATTTCTGAATTATTAGGGGTAATCCATTCGCCTAGGTATTTAAATTTTCGGACTTTTTTGATTTTTTGCAGACCAATCGTGATGAATTTTGAGGCATCTTTGATATTTGTGATAAAATTAGTTTTATGGAAGGCCACTTTAAGTCCAGTTTTAGCTGCTATGATTTGTAGTTTATTAAGTTGGTCAGTGGCCTCTTCCATTGAATTAGCGAACAAAGCAATGTCATCTGCAAAAGCGAGACAGTTCATATTCAGGTCTTCTTTTTTATAACCAATTCGAATACCATAATTATTTGGTAAGATTGTTAACCATTCTCTTATAATTTTTTCCAAGACACAGTTGAACAGCATCGGTGATCCCAGATCACCTTGTCTACAGCCAGTCTTAATTGCAAAGGTTTCGGACAATTCACCACGAAATTTGACCTTAGAAATGGTGTTTTCTAAGCTTGCTTTGAACAAATTAATTGATTTATTGTCTAGGCCAAACTCACGTAAGGTGTTAATTATTGTGTCTCTATGAATGCAATCATAAGCCTTTTGAAAGTCCACAAAAATCACAACATAAGGTTTTGATCGTACCGTACAGTAGGAAATTATGGGCTTAATGTTATGAATTTGTTCAGGACAGGATCTTGATTTCCTGAACCCAGCTTGATATTCCCCTAAGTGACGGTCTAATATCGGTTCTGCTCTGTTCAGAAGAGCCCTTGCAAATATTTTGTACGTTACCGATACCAGTGAAATACCTCTATAATTATTTGTGTCGGATTTATCCCCTTTCTTATGTATAGGATGAATGATGGCAGAAGTCCAATCCTCCGGCAACTTTTCACTATGCCATATTTCTTCAATGGTTTTCTGGAGACAAATGATGGAGTCATTATCTGCATATTTCCATAATTCAGCCACAATACTATCCTCCCCAGAGGCTTTATTATTTTTTAGCGCCTTGATGATTTGTGTTATTTCTTCGACGGAGGGTGGTGAACTGTCGTGGTATGCAACGCTAGGATAGAAAGCAAGTTGTTCAGTAGGTATGTCCGTGTTCAAAAGGGTTTCAAAATATTCTCCAAAAGCTTTAGCGCAGTCTTTATTATTGAGATTAAGTTTACCATCAGATCCTCGGATGTGAAGAGTAGGGGCGACGTATTTGGACAGTTGGTGTTTAAAAGTTTGATAGAAATCCCTTGTTTTGTGCCTTTGAAAATCATCTTCAATTTGAATAATTTGAGATTTGTGGAAATTTCTTTTTGCCAATTTTAAAATTTTACAAGTTTCTTTTCTGATGCAGAGAAAGTTTTCAAGGTTCACATCGTCTTTCTTGTTATTCCACTTGATCCAAGCTTTTCTTCTTTCCTCTATTGCGTGATCACATTGACCGTTCCACCATGGATGCTTGCGCGTTCTATCAAGAGGAATGGATTCCGAAGCCGCAGTAACAATGGCGTTCCTTAAAGTAAACCATGTTCCATCTTTTGGTTTGTTGTGGAGTGTTTCCGCAAAAGTGTTGTTATTTGACTTCAGACCACCGATGTTGTACTTTTGCGTTTTCATTCCCTTTTCAACATTCACTCTATTGTTCCTAAACGGAATACCTTTCATTTTAATAAGGGACAGATAATGATCTGAGTCTATATTCGCATTACGCAGGACCTTCACATTTTGGATTTCACGATCTGATTTTTTTGATATTGCCACATGATCCAGTTGAAATTCACCCATAAGTGGATTTGGATGTCTCCATGTCTTTGCTTTCCGAGGAAGATGTTTAAACGCAGAATCAGCCGTTCGCCATTTTTGTTTGTTCGTTTATGTGCAGGATAGTTTCCAACTATATTCCTAAACTTTTTCTCTCTTCCTACTTGGGCGTTAAAATCACCGAGAAGGATGGTGGTGTGATGCGCTGGAATATTGTCAATCACGTCTTCTAATTGTTCCCATATTATATTAGTTTGCTCTCGGTCTTTCGTGTTTGACACGTTCGTCGGTGCATGAAAATTGACCACGGTGTAGGCTTTATTAAGTGATCTAAATGACAATGTGCATAGTCTTCCATTGAATGATGTAAAATCCAGCACTGAATCAACAGCTTTCTTGTGGACTATAAAACCTGTACCAAGATGAGGGATGTTCGGTGTAACTCTTGTGCCAGGTATTCCTTTATAAATTCTGAATCCTTGAGACTCAAAAGCTTCTTCATCACAAAATCGTGTTTCTTGCAATGCAGCGATGACAATGTTATGTTTCTCAAGAACATCCAATGTTTGCTTTAGTTTTCCTATCTGAAGGAGTGAGTTTATGTTAATTGTTGCTAAGTACATAATATATTTCTTCTTACATGACATTGCAGGCTCCCCAGACTCCGCAGGCCTACTAACTCCACAATACGTGGAGGTGGATTTATTACCACTTGGGTAATTACCACCTGGGGTAGATAATCCAATACTTTGTGTTTCCATCATGAGTGAAGAAAAGAATTGAGAAAGGCTATCCCGAAGGATAGCGGGGTTATAACTGATGAGGTAGTAAGCCTCCCAGTATTAAAATCAGCCGCCCAATCTGGAACAGACGCTGTTTGTAGCCGCTCAATCTGAGACAGACTGAGGGCCTTTAGGATAGAGTTAAAGAATCGATTCCAAGCACTTGCTCAAGCGGAGGATGAAACTGGGGAGGAAAATTGGATGAAGATTAGATCTGTCTTTACCAAAGCAACTGAAAACATCCTGGGTTTCAAAGATAGGCGGAAAAAAGAGTGGATGACTGGACAGACATGGGATATCATCAGAGAAAGGAAACAGATAAAGGAGGAAATGAACACATGTAGGACACGAGCAAAAAAGGCAGAATTACAAGCAAAATATGCTGCAAAGGACAAGGAAGTTAAAAGAAGTGCAAGAAGAGATCAAAGAAAGTGGATAGATGACCTATCTAAACAGGCAGAAGAGGCAGCCAAGAAGGGAAATCTTAAAGAACTATATACAATCACCCGAGTACTGGTAAGAAAGCAGATGCAGAGAAACCGGCCAGTCAGGAACAAAGATGGTACCCTTTTAACAAACCCTGAGGATCAACTGAAGCGATGGCAGGAACATTTTTGTGCAGTTTTAAACCGCTCCCTGGAAGATCAACTACTTATAAAAGAGGGAGAAGGAGGAGATGAAGAAGAGATCCAGCATGATCCACGGATTAAAACCTGCATACCCACAGTCGAGGAAATCAAACTAGCATTGAGAGAGTTGCATATTGGTAAGGCAGCAGGAGTTGACAATATTCCAGCAGAAGTCATGCAGGTTGATATGGACACCACAGCAAATATGTTGCAGCCGCTATTTGAGAAGGTTTGGACAAATAGAGAAATGCCGGCGGACTGGAGAAGTGGGTTGCTGGTGAAGTTGCCAAAGAAGGGAGATACGTCAAACTGTAATAACTGGGGAGGCATTACACTTCTCTCAATCCCTAGCAAAGTCTTTACGAGGGTTTTGCTAAACAGAATCAAAGAATATGTTGACCGAAGGCTCCGACGAGAACAGGCAGGTTTTCGTCAAAATCGTTCGTGTGTCGACCAAATAAACACCTTGAGGATAATTCTGGAGCAGTGTGCTGAATGGTCTTCTCGCCTCTATGCAGTGTTTGTTGACTTTGAGAAAGCCTTCGAGTAAAAAACAAAACAGCATGGTAAACCGTTAAACATGGCTATGAAAGAATGAGATAATACTTATATGGAAGTCACATTTTATTTAACATTCACCATCTCGAAACACATTTCAGTGAATACCTTTTTCAGTTTTCTCCAAATACTGCAGTGAAATCATTGGAAGTAGATCATAGTTAAAGTCTCAGCATTTGCAGCTGTCACTTGTCACCTCCAATCATATGATTGAACATTCCACCATCGCCTAATAGCTTGAGCTTTACCTCAAGGTCATCTAGCTTCCCAGCCGGTAAGTGAATTGTTGGGTACCTAGATCCCTCCAAGAAACTAATAAAGTCCATAAGAGAGGCACCAACAACAGAAACATACAATGCTTGTAATTTTATAATTTGTATTGTTGAAGTCGATGCTTGTTGGAAAAATTTGACCCCAGAATTTGAATCTTCCAATGTTTTGAAAAATACTACCAGATCTTCCACATGCGTGGCCATATACATTGCAGCCTTAAAGCATGAATTCCATCTTGTACATACAGGCATTGGAAAAGCTAGAATTTCATTCTCTTTTTCTGCGTTTTCATATTTCTTCCTTAGAAATGCAACGTAATTGCTTTTTCTTCTTCGCGTATTTAAAAGGCATTCTTTGCCTTTACTATAGACATGTTCAATTCGTCCAGCTCGTTTTCAAATATGCAGCCGATAAGATAGACTTTATGAGCCCAGCACTGGACATGACATAATTCTTCAATCAATTCTTGAAGAGTAGTTACACATTTTGTCATGTACCGTGCTGAGTCCATAACTGCTGCCACTATACGCTTCCGTTCAATTTCATACGAATTCAAGGTGTCTAATATCGCATTGGAGCAATTTACGCTATTGGCAGAATCAAGAACAACAGAGGCAGCCAGATGGGTGTTCATTTCAGTTGATGGTACTGATGGACGAAAAAGAATGTTGAAAACACACCTACCATTCATGTCAGTTGTTTCGTCACATAGTAGAAACACGTCTTCGTTTTTTATATCTTCCCTAATTTCTTCCCTCCTCCTTTCGCCAATCATGGGGATGTATTTCTGACTAATCTGATTTGCTGATGGTAAATCTCCACTTCCGTGAACGTACTTATTCAGCCAAGTACGGATAGCAGGATTGTCTAGTTTCTCTACTGGTATATTAGCTTTCACAAACGCAGTAGAAGTGTCCAAAATAAACCCTTCTTTCATATCCTTCACACGACTAGCATTTGATAATGTTTCTTTCAAGGTGGCCACTCTAGGAACACTAACTTCAAGACGCAAATTTTCTCGGCGTTTTGAATGCTTCTCCGATTTGCAATGTTTGTCTAATGCATCTTTCCTGTGATAATCTAACCGACAATCACAATATTTGCACATAAGAATGCCACAAGAAATTTTAAATCCTTCATTCTTATATTCTTTAAGTCTGTGGCAGAAACTACTACCTTCGGCATTTTTAACCTCAACTGAGCGATGCCCAGTAACAAACACTGTTATCACACGGTTGACTGTAATCAGTATAAAGTCGTAACCACATGCAAAATTTATTTCTGAATTTGTGTCATAATATTTAAATTATGTCGCCTCTCATCTTCCTGTACTGCTAAGTTCGGAACTACTACGACGAACGCGTGGTCGCCAACTGATTCACGCAAATAACACACTAGCTTCGATAACGCACAATTTCCTCAAAAGCTGCAGATAATGGTTAAGTCCAATCTTACGTGTGTTGCCCAGTCAGCTCTAGTGAAAGTCAGGACTTAAGGATCACGGATCCAGTCAGGAAGACTGTGAAGCCATCGGGTCATTGTTTGATCCTCGGCATGCACCTAAGAACGTATCTCCCACAGAACTGCTCCAATTTAAAAAGAATGCCCCATTTCTTAAGAAGATGGAGTCCGAACAGTTTTTAGAGGCTCACAGCATTTACCTGACTGCAATCAAGAACCAACTGCATCATGAAGATAATGTGAATGTTCCAGAGATCCTTATGGGATTAAGGCCTGCTCACCGAGACTATGCAACAGCTGCATTAAAGTGTGTGTGTGTGGTATCCTTGTTCAAATGTGGATTCTGAAAGTTACTGTAATTTCGATACAAATTATAGCAGGTAACTGTAACTTTGATACTAATGACAGGTAACTGTAACTTCGTTACTAATTATCACAAGGAACTGTAATTTCGATACAAATTATGGCAGGTAACTGTAATTTCGATACTAATTATGACAGGTGACAGTAACTTCATTACTAATTATGACAAGTAACTGTAAATGCGCACTTTTTATTAAATTATATAGAATTCTCTAGTATGAATTACACTCGCTACCGATGCAATAGGAGGCAAATGTAGTTTACAATATGAACAACTATCACATAACCTTTTGGAGGTAGTCGGCCAAACTATTCACGCCGCGAGATAACAGCTGTTTACCACAGCGCTAAAATCCAACGAGTAACGAGAATATCGACAGTATATCGTAATATGATGTATATCGTATTACCCCTCGAACTATACAATCGATCATTCTCGAATTGAACACCAACCAAATTCGATTATCGGCTTGTGGACAAGAATGTTCGGATTGGCGTGGGAAAAAAAAATATGAAAAATGTTTATTTCGCAAATTGCGGTATTTGTGGTGTTATTCACAAAATTCGCGTTATTTCACGATTTAATTTCACTCCTGGGCAGCACGGAACATGTAAATACGTGAAAATAAAACATCCTAACCTCTAAATATGACTTTTCGTTTTATCGCCAATTAACAAAAACTAACACCGCTAGGTATAAGATATATTTTCTTGACTAAATCAGTCTTAACATGACAACTATTGGTGCATTAACCCTATACTATATTTAAGGAATAAACTCATGTTTTGATTATATGTCAATACCATTCAAAATTGACTATCCCATATATGTCAGGATATCCAATACTGTATGTTGAGAGGCAAATATCTTGGATATCTCTGAAAAGCTGGTGCATGAATCACGTATATTGAATGTGGCAAAAACATTTGCACATGTCCAATGATCAGTGATACAGCAATCTCTGTTAAATTACTCACGATTAATTACTATGAAGCTTCAAATTGAACGCAAAACTGCTTAATTTTCAATTTATCAGTTAGAAAGAGTAACAAATGAAATAGCCCTGATTCAGTGAAAAACTCAGCGAAGATGGCAATACTGCTCTGGTATGGACACTAGCTGATACTGTAACAGTTTGTGAAGTTTAAACAAAAATGAAGAAAAGAATAATAAAATATAACTGTGTTGGTGAAATAGTTTGGGAATCATAAATTCAAATAATTTGTAATTTCTTGCTGGAAGGCATAAGCTTCTGGCCTGTAATCTCAGGTAACTTTGATATTGTTCTCCATGTTCGAGCTGCTGAATATTTTTTCCAGTCTAGTGAATATGATATACATCAAGGTAATCTTTATTCTATGTTAAGGGTTAAAAAATGAGCCATTATTCTCTGTATAGACTCTTCTACAGCTGTCCTTGGCAATAAAAACAGAACAGGAGATAGAACTATGAATCAGTAGCAGAACCAAAGATACCGGTCTTATTGCATGCACTTAAGATAATACCACAAATGGAGCATAACTACATGCTTCATCCGAAAATGTGGATTTTAAAACATCAATGTGCAACATAGAAAATACTGGGGTCATCTTTAGTTCCCAGGTATTAAAAAGAGGTTCTCTTGCATGGTTTAACAGAAAACAAGTACAGACACAGAATAAGTCGAGACTGACCGTGACCATTTGAATCAAACGTCCGGCCATGGTTCTCGGTAATTATTGCCTACCTTCACAGCTTCTCTCATTTGATCGGGCAAATGTTTTAGTGAATCTGCTGGCCCGACTCCCATAGAACCGTCCTTGTAGTTCTCCAGGCGGCATCCCACTGTGCGCTCTTGCGTGTCGGGATTTAACCCTAGACCGTGACAGTGTAAGCAAGCACGTAGTGTTTTATCACTCACTCACCAATATGCCCAGGAGCCTAATAGCAATGGCCTGGCTGGACAGTAAACCAGCCTTAGTCCTGGACATGCAACTTCTACAACAAGGTAATATTCACAAAGCACGCCCACTGGGCTCAGAAGAGAGAAGCAACATCATTTCAAGAATTGTTTTTTGACAATACAATCTCCTTTCATTAAAGGAACATCCAAATACAACAGGATTTCTATCTCTGTGCAAGATGAAAAATAACTATCATTTATACACATCTTGAAATAATTTCTACAAATATGTGCAACCTTGTCATTAGACAAGGCCACAACATTTTGAAATATCAAACTGTAGTGGCTTCTACACGTAAAAGCCATTTCCTCAATAGAAATGCTCTTCTTATGCAATCCATATGCACAATTAAGAAGAAAGTTAAAACCAATTTTAGGTTATTAATGTCCAAGTTGCAAATTTAGTTAATCAAGAACTCTATAATCAGACATTTAGAATAAAGCAATGACATTCTCCAATAAAAGACTGCCAGCTTTGCATTTCTTAAATTGAAATGAAGTCTCCCAGCTTTCAAAATATAATTCAGAAATATAAATTTTTACCAAATGATGAAATACTCCGTTGTTAGCTTTCCTTGGGATAATGCGAGGCTTACCAATTCTAAATTCGCATTTATTACGATAGGCGTCAATAACGGGTGAAGGTCGTATGTCTTCTAGTTGAAAAACTAGACCATCATGCTTCTCTTTCTGTTCCTCCGCCCAACCAGCTAGGTCTGGGTTGCGACGGACTACTAAGTCCCCAAGTCGCATTACCATAGTTTTCAGTTCATCCGTCTTCTTTTTCAACTGAAAGAAAATAAATTACATCAGATGATTTTACATAAATCTTTAAAATATAATATGTATTGTGTAATGCGCATTGTCAATAGTATGAAATGATGATTAATAATATATTTTTTAAATGTACATGTTTCGATATAACGATATCTTTATCAGCTTTGATAGTTTAACATAATACTGTAATATAATGTGAAATGGATATCCTTCCAAATTTGATTTTAAATAAAATTAAGTTCACATAAAGATTAAATTTTACACACAAGAAGGAAATCATCCGGGCTGTGAAAGCCTCAATCTACACATTAGAAGGAAGTTTTTACTAAAAATGAAGTTGCGAATAATTCTGGTGAAATGTAAAAACAAAGATATATATGAAAATTTAGAATTCTACCTTATGAAACTGCCCAAGTCACACTCCTTTCAGTTGACTTATTACCGTAGTAGTTGTTCCGATAATCACGATAGACAACAGAAGACACCGCTTACAAATGAACAATGAGGTGAAAAACAAATCTGAATGCCTATTGAGCCTTCCAACCTCGATATCTGTCCAAGTCAAGCCCAACTAGTCGGTTCAATCCTCCTGCATGAAGTACAGCAGTTGTTCCAGGGGGTATCACAATGCATGGATCAGTTTTGAACCCAACATCCATGTCGGCCAAATTATTCCGAATGTGACAGGCCAAATTCATAGAATGCTTGAAAAATATTGATAAAACAGTATATGGTCCATACAATTTGGTTATAACTCTGTGCAAAGTGATAGTCAAAGGTCTATCAAAGATACTGTGCGGATGCAACGTTTCAAGGAGAAATCCGCATGTACTGTAGTTGATTTGGTAACAGCTCCATTTTTGAAGTCGTGTTGCACACTAAGTACTTGGAAACTGACATATTTTCTAACATTTTCAAGTGTTAAATATAAAGTATGTTGTTAAAACTTGTTTTTTCATGTGGGTCTTTATGAAAAGGTGTGATACTAAGTATGTATTGAGGTATGGGATGTGAATTATGGATTTTAAAAATGTAATTGACAAGACGGATTACACAATACATATTATATTTTTCCATTATTCAATACGAATAAAACCGTTGCCAATTTAACATGGTTACAGTATATGCATTTTATAAATCCTCAACCAAACGAATGAACTAAGTTTAACATACAGATCGGTTATTATTATAATTGTGGAATATTCAGCAAAAATTGCCTTCATTGACTACAAAAAAGAAATCCAAATTGACTAAATATTATGAAAATACTGTTAAAAAACATAATTTTCATACCTGCTCTTCATATGGAATGTTGTGGTAAGGAATATTCATGCTTAACACTCTTTCATCAACAGTTTGATCAAGTTTTGCTTTCTTTGCGTCACTATCTTCTCCAGCACCGTCTTCTGGCTTACGCTTCTGTGCATCTGTGGTTACAGCCTACAAAGATAATAAGGTGCAATTACAATATGCTTCAAATCAAAAACTTTAAGTTTTAAGTGGGATCTAACAATTCAATGACAAATATCATCGCTGTCTATAATTCTCGAGCCGTGCTGTTGGCAACACAAGAGCCAGGGCCGTAAGTTGTAATAACACGTAAGATCACATGCTAAGTTTTGTTCATAAATACTGTTTATCTTGATATGACAGCATCTAAAAGCAGTTCGTATTAACTACTTCAACACCTGTGAAATTCCTCGTGGTAAATAAGACCTACTGAAAGTTGTAGGAGTGAGTATTTCCCGTATTAAGTTGTATGTGTAATCAATGCCTGGTAACGAACAAATTCTACACTAATATGTCAGATACCTAGGAAGTGTTGTGTGCCTGGCTGTGAGTCAAATTATGGCAGCACTATTAAAATAACTGGTTATATCACAGGTTTTGATCACTACAGTATGAAGGACTTGCAGTGACTAGTAATTTAGTTTTGGTATATATCTTCATGTGACCTCTATATTCTAGTACATTATTAAGTAGTCAGTAAGCAAGTGCCTTTAGGTAGATTTCATTAGAAAGCTACCTATTTTAGGTCAATTTTCATTTCATGAAAAAAAAAAAAAAAAAAGGCTTAAGAGATCACCTTTCGACCGTGTGTGTGTGTGTGTGTGTGCGTATGTATGTGGATGTGTATCACCCCCTAATAACTTTCAAACCGCTGGAGTCATTTCAATGAAACTCGGTAAGGTCATAGTACAATTTTGGCCAACCCCGACCATGCCCTTCAAATTTTATTACGCAAAATATTTCACCTGCATTCTATATCTCCGAAATTATTGCTGATATAACCCTGAAATTTTGTACGGTGATAAAGGGCACTACTACAAGTTTATCTATGTAACTTTCAGAAACCTGTAAAGTGCAAAACAAACATGGCGGCCAAGCGAAGTTGAAACATTTTAATAGACATTTCTCGGGATTTAACCATCTGAGCGTAGTGAAATATGGTACAGTAAATGTTTATCCATATTGTAATGCACTGGCATCTAATTTAGCTCAATTGTTTACATAACCTTAAGATAGCATCTGTGCGAAATTTTAAAATTAAGTTTTTACTTCTTGTGTCGTAATCATGCGATGGAAGTGAAAGTTTGCACAATGTACCTATGGAATAATTTTCCTTTAATGGTACATAACTCTATGGCCTATACATATAACAATCCAACATGGCGACCATCCTAAATATTTAGACGGTTCTCAATATCTACGAATCTTTTACAGCAATTAAACTGAAATTTTTAATATTCATAGAGGCTATGAACATAAGTTCACCTAAATTTAAATATCTCGTTTTTACTTCTTGTGTCCTTACATGCGATTGAAGTTTGAAAACTACATCATCATCATCATCATCATCTTGTACAGTTTCCAGCCCCAGGCTGGGTCTGTTTGGAACATAAGCCTCACAACTTAGTCCTTTCTTCCCACCACCTCTCCGCTGTCACTCTGGTCCAGTCCTCGCCTCTCTTCTTGACACATTCCTCCACTCCTTTCAGCCATCTAACTCTTGGTCGTTTCTTCTGCATCTGATGTATGCTCTTGGGAATCTTCTTCTCTTCCATTCTCTTTAAGTGTCCATACCACCTCAGTCTTGATGTCTCAATCCTATCTTGCAAGGGCTCCTCTTTCACTATTTCCCTGACCTTTTCATTCCTCGCCCTGTCTCTTCTTGTTACTCCGATCCTACTTCGCAGGAACTTCATTTCACTTGCCTGTATTCTGCTTATGTCTCTTTTCTTCATTATCCAAATTCTGAAGCATAGGTCAGTATCGGGATATAGTAGCTTCTGTATAACACTTCCCTGCTTTTCTGTGGGACATCTTTATTCCACACTAAGCTCCTAACGCTTCTCAGAAATGCTTCTGCCTGTCTGCCACGTTCCTTAATCTCTTTGTCATTTCTCCCATTTTCCTCCACTATACTTCCCAAGTACTTGGGACTTTCCGCCTTCTTCAGCTGTCCACCTCCAAGTATTATTCCACTCATTGGTCTGTCCTTTTTCCTGGTCGTTAACAGGATTTCACAATTACTGATGTTGAACTTCCTTCCGTACTCTCCCGTCTGAAGCAGTCTGTTCTTTCCCCTCCAACTTTCGCACAACTCACACTTCCACAATACATCTCCTTCACTCTGCCTACAGTCCCTTTTTCCACTTCCATGTTTTCCATTGCTTCCCAAACCTTCTCCCTACACACACTATCATAGGCCTTTTCAATGTCCAGGAAGGCCATCAACAGATCCTCTCCAAATTCGTAGTGGTGTTCCTGGAACTGTCTCACTGAAAATATGAGATCCACTGTTGATCTCCCATGTCTGAATCCATACTGCTCCTCTCTCAATTCTCTCTCCACTAGACAATCTTCATGTAATAGTATATAACTGTAAGACCTACATATATAAAAATCCAACATGGCGACCAACCAAAATGTTAGACGGTTCTCATTATCTACAAATCTATTACAGCAATCAAACTGAAATTTTGTATGTTGATATAGGCAATTAACATACGTAGGATATATGAAAATAGGCTTTAGTTCTTCATGGAACTACTTGTTAAATTAAGTGACCAGTGAAGCATTATTGTTAAGCCTGTCAACATTAAATGTGAAGGCCTATTGTGACTATGATGAGTGCATCTGTGGACAAAAAGTGAAGAATTTATTATCAAAGGCAGTCTCTAAGTTCGTAAGAATAGTCTTAAATATTTTTTCTGAGCGTGTCAATGACGGCAATCAGCATAGCAGCAAGAAAACTTCAGACATCAGGAATTGTCAGTGCATAGCATGGTAATAAGTGTCCTTTATTTGTGATATAAGAATAGATTCAGCGGACATTATATTATAGTTATTGTTGTTTTAAGGGGCGAAACTATGGGGTTATATTATGTTTTGTATTTTCGGAAACATTTCGCATCAAAATCTATGTGTTTATGCTGGGTTAGCAATTATCATGTGCTTACGCTAGGCCTCCAAGATGACAGATGGGCGGCGTTGCCAAACGTAATGACACGGCTTGAGAATTGTAGACGGAGATGCAAATATACAGGGTGGGGCGTGGAAACTTCCTGATTCAAACATGCAATAAAACACATTACATGTTTCATTCAACTTTATTGTTATTTTCCGCCTACCACACAACATTGGAACTTTACATTTACACAGTTTTAAACACAATATCTGTTAAATGTCGCCATCCATTGTCAATACACTGATTCAGTTGACGGCGAAAAGTTTGCGTCAGCTTTTCTGGCATATCGACCAAGATATTCGCAATCTCGGCTCGGATGTTGTTCCGTAGGTCGTCCAGGGTGTGGGGACGATCTTTATAAACCAGGGACTTGAGATAACCCCACAGGAAGTAATCAGGAGGGGCTAAATCAGGCGAGCGGGCTGGCCAGTTTACGTCCCCTCGCAGGGAGATCAGTCGTTCGGGGAAGGCTGCTCTCAAAACATCCATGGACATCCTAGAGGTGTGGGCTGTGGCCCCATCCTGTTGAAACCACACGTTATCCAGATCCATATCTTGGATCGCAGGTAAGAAAAATTGTTGGATCATTGTCACATAACAGTCGGAATTGACGGAAACAGTACGACCGTTTTCTTAAAAAAAGTATGGCCCAATGATCCCTACACTTGCTACAGCACACCATACCGTGACACATTCCGAATGAAGGGGCCTCTCATGAAGCTCTTTGGGATTTGTTGAACTCCAATACCGCATGTCCTGTTTATTCACACAGTCGCTGAGGTGAAAATGTGCCTCGTCAGAGAAGGACACAACTGCGTCATTCGGCACAGTATCAAGCAGCTGCTTACAGGATGTTAGTCGGTTTACATAATCCTGCTCCGAAAGTTGTTGGACCACACAAAGTTTGTACGGGTGAAAATGGAGCTCAAAGTGAAGAATGCGACGAAGAGAACGGCACGACATCCCAAGGGCAACTGCATGTTTACGTGCAGAACGCTTGGGTGACTGCTCAATGGACGCACAAACTCTTTCCACATTTTCAGGTGATCGAACGGTCTTCTGAGGTCCTTTCCTTTCTTTGGCGAAATTCCCCGTTCCTCTGAAGGCATCCACCCACATTAAAACACTTTTCCGATCAGGAACACGGCCTCGTGGAGGAATATCGAAGTGGCGGCGAAAGGCACGTTGCACTGCAATCACTGACCGAGCGTTAGAGAAATACGCCTCCTTGGCTAAAGCATGCTGCTGCCTCGATCAAAGCATGTTTACGACTAAGACGGGCGGGAACACAAATATCCCACTCGGCCCCTTCCACTGAATCCACCCCCACTCCCCTGCCTTCCCTACAACAGTCACTGCAACATGTTTAAATAAGGAAGTTCCCACGCCCCACCCTGTATATCTCTCTGTAGTAAACAGTCAGTCAGTGAACCTAACGAATTTTCTTGAATTTGGGTTTGTAGTTCTGAATGCATCATAGTACTAACAAAGCATTTGCACTTTTCATGTTTACAGCAAATTCGAACTGCACTGTATATTGAGAATGCTGCTAAAATAAATCTCAGAAATCTGAAATAACACATCATACAAGGAAATCCTGATTTAATGTTATCAGAAAAAAGTTTGACTACAAATAAAGTTTTTATTGATCCCACATATTAAGCCTCTAATGGCAATAATTAACCCTTGTGCTTTCAAGCTCTCAGCTGATGGATGTGTCAAAACTGACAGCCATATTTACCATACTATACACACACTTTTTTAAAATTACATGGAAGGCACAACAATGAAGATATCAACATGAAAGTTGGTAAAATTATAGAATATATATCACTTATTATTACTGTAAGTAAGTCATGTCTCTAAACCAGACGGGTTTAATGTTAAAAAATAATAAATATGAAATAAAAATTACTAGTATTAGATCTTGAAAGTTTGGAAGTAATTCTAGAAAATGGTACTTACAGGCCAAGTCTGTTATTCATGTCAGTAGGAAGCAATGGAAAACATGGGAATGGAAAAAGGGACTGTAGGCAGAGTGAAGGAGATGTATTGTGGAAGTGTGAGTTGTGTGAAAGTTGGAGGGGAAAGAACAGACTGCTTCAGACAAATGAGTGGCCTGAAACAGGGTAGTGCACTGTCACCCCTTCTCTTTATTGTGGTTATAGACGAGGTAATGACCCAGGAAGCAGGAAAGATAGGAGAAGATAAGATGAAAGCAATGGTGTTTGCAGATGATCTCATGGTCTGGGGAAACAAGGAGGAGGAAATTCAGGAGCAACAGAAGGCTTGGGAAGAAACAGTGGGAGAGTACGGATGGAAGTTCAACATCAGTAATTGTGAAATCCTGTTAACGACCAGGAAAAAGGACAGACCAATGAGTGGATAATACTTGGAGGTGGACAGCTGAAGAAGGTGGAAAGTCCCAAGTACTTGGGAAGTATAGTGGAGAAAAATGGGAGAAATTACAAAGAGATTAAGGAACGTGGCAGACAGGCAGAAGCATTTCTGAGAAGCATTAGGAGCTTAGTGTGGAATAAACATGTCCCACAGAAAAGCAGGGAAGTTTTATACAGAAGCTACTATCATCATCGGCTTTAACTCGAATCCGAGTATAAATCGTCATCCTTCAGTCCAGTTTGTGGATGTGTTTACGGTGACTAAAGAGTCCAATCCTGGCATGGAACAAGTGACCACACAAGTCACATAGTATTGCTGGAGGAGGACATGGTTGGGCTGCTCGAAGTTTCCAAGCTTGACGCTTGGCCTCTTCATGTGTGCGTCGATCATTTTCAAACGTCTTTACAGTATTCGAGATGGTACGCCGCCAAGTTGAGCGGTCTTCAGCCAGCATGTCCCAGGCTTGTGAATCAAGACCTGTCAATTTCAGGGTCTGCTTAAATTGGTCCTTGTAGCGTCTCTTAGGACCACCATGAGGTCTGGTGCCATAGCATAACTCACCATATAGCATTTGACGAGGTAATCTCACATCATCCATCCGATGGACATGACCAATCCATCTAAATTGGTGACCTATTATGGATGATTCTATGCTGTTGATTTGAGCCTTTTCCAGAACAGCAATATTGGTAATGCGGTCTTCCCATTTAATCCTCAGGATTGATCGAAGTTTTTGTAGGTGGAAACGCTCAAACTTCCTAAGATCACGTCGGTAAAGGGTCCACGTTTCACAACCATACAACAATGTAGAAATGACTACTGCTTTGTACACCATAAGCTTTGTACTCATAGATCTTTATTCATGAAGACCCGGTGCGCTAATCGTCCATACGCTGCGTGGGCTGCGCCAATTCTCTTGTCCACATCCTGCTCACAGGTACAGCTCACAGAAATGGTACTGCCCAGGTACGAGAAGTGGTCAACCTGTTCTAATGGCAAATTTGAGATGGAGATATTGAACTGAGGAATAGGTGTACCTGGTGAAGGTTGTGCCAAGACTTTTGACATTTATGGTAAGACTAAAGCGATCACATGCACTTTTGTAACAATTAACTGACTCTTGCAGCTCTTCTGGTGTGAGAGTTGGTGACGCAGCATCATCTGCATACAACATGTTAGTAACCTTAGTAACCTGAGTATTCCTCAAGGAGCGGAGACGAGTTAGGTTGAAAAGCCCTCCATCAAAACGATACTTGACCTCCACACCTGGGATGTTTGTGGGTGAATCATAAAGCATTGCAGCCAAGCACAGCGCAAAAAGCGTTGGAGCCAGTACACATCCTTGTTTCAGTCCATGGGTAATGGGAAATTCATCGGACATCTTATTCTGATGGCAAACCTGACCTGTCATGCCATCATGGAGAGCCTTGATTAGATCTACAAAACGCTGAGGGCAAACAAACCGCTTCAGCACTGCCCACATGGCTGGTCTTGGAACCGAATCAAATGCCTTTTCCAAGTCATAAAAGACTAAGAAGAGTGGATTCTGTTGTTCTCTACATTTTTCTTGTAGCTGTCTCACACAGAAAATCAAGTCAATTGTGCTTCTGGAAGTTCTAAATCCGCATTGTGACTCTGGGAGGATCTTCTCAGAGATAACCTTGAGGCGGTTAAGAAGAATTCTTGCAAGAATCTTCCCCACAATTGATAGCAGTGATATACCACGGTAGTTGCCACAAACACTGCGGATCACCCTTTTTAATGACAATTTAATGGGTTAAGGGGTCTCCGCCCTTTTTAAAGATAGTGACGATAGTGGCATTTTTTAGGTCTCCAGGTACCTTTCTTGATTCCCATATTCTGAGGATGAAATGAAAATCCACAGCCTGCTTCCAGTCTCCGACCGGGTCAGGAATGGAATGAATGAAGCCCCCATCTAGCGGCGAGGATATGAACTGTGCCGGCTGCCGAGGCCTGACGCACTCCTCTGGGGCAATGATTAAATGAATGACAGATGAAATGAAATGATAGTGGAGAGTGTTGCTGGAATGAAATTTTGACAGGGAAAACCGGAGTACCCGGAGAAAAACCTGTCTGCCTCCGTTTTGTCCAGCACAGATCTCACATGGAGTGACCGGGATTTGAACCACGGAACCAGCGGTGAGAGGCCAGCGTGCTACTGCCTAAGCCACGGAGGCTTCATTCTGAGGATAAGGATGAAAATTCTTGTTTTGAGGGAATGACCTCCGGCTTGAATTAGTTCCAGGGGGATGTTATCTGGGCCAGGTGCTTTTCTGGGTTTCAATTGGGTGAGAGCTGCACTGAATTCATGATAAGTAGGAGGTACTGCCAACCACAGTTGTTCAGGTTGTTGCGGCACATCACAGAGGAAGTCGTCAGCAGCTTCTGACGGACGATTTAGGAGATTGGAGAAGTGCTCCTTCCAGCGTTACAAGATTTCTTGACTATCAGTAAAGGTAGTAGAATTATCAGCACTTTTCAGTGTACCTGATGATGAGCGAGATGGTCCATATATTTCCTTGAGTACGGCATAGAAGTTCCTCAGTACGGCATAGAAGTTCCTCAAGTCTCGAGCATCCGATAGTCACTGCAGTTCCTGAGCCTTCTGTTGCCACCAAGTATTTTTAATCTGCCTTATCTGCATCTGGCATTTACCCTTGAGTTCCAGTAGTTTATCTCTCTTTGTGTTGGAAGTTGGGTCTTGAAGATGGGCAAGATAGGCATTCCTTTTGGCATTGATGTGAGACAGAATTTCCTCATTGTTGTCATCAAACCAGTCTTGTCTTTTCCGCACTATAAAACGAATGGTTTCCTCAGCTGACTGTGTGATAATCTTCTGTAATGTGGCCCATTCTTGCTGAATATCATTTGTTACTGGGTTTTCTGATAACTGGGTGACGATCCTGTTTCCAAAATGTTTGTACATGGATTCATCCTGAAGTTTGGATGTATTAAACTTCTTTCTTGACCAATTTTTGATGTTCCTAGGTGGTTTAGGTCTGATGGATATCCTGAGCTTACATATAAGAAGTTTATGATCTGTCCAACAATCGTCTATATTCCTTGCTGTTCTGGTAATAAGAGTGTCCTTCTTATCACATTGCTGGGTAATGATATAATCAAGAATGTGCCAATGTTTGGAACGAGGATGCATCCACGTGGTTTTGAAGCGGTCAGGTAGCCGGAACTGCGTGTTGGTAATGAAAAGTTCGTGTTCTGCACAAAGACCAAGAAGCAACAGTCCATTGGGATTACATTTTCCAAGTCCCTGTTTGCCCATCACATTATTCCATAGCCTGTGATCTTTCCTAACTCTGGCATTGAAGTCACCGAGGAGCAAGAGTTTATCTACAGATGGTACCTTGGAGATGATTTCACTTAGCTGATTATAGAACTGAGCCTTTACTTCATCATCAGAATCTAAGGTAGGAGCATAGGCATAGGTGAACTTATGTTCATAGCCTCTATGAACATTAAAAATTTCAGTTTAATTGCTGTAAAAGATTCGTAGATATTGAGAACAGTCTAAATATTTAGGATGGTCGCCATGTTGGATTGTTATATGTATAGGCCATAGAGTTATGTACCATTTACCAAGTTGTGGCACTGATGGGCATAGCGATTTGTTTCTGAGACAATAAGATTTGAAAGAACGGAGGTAAAGAACAAATTGAAATATGAAATAGGACCGGAATCTGGTGGTGGCATATGCTTAGGTCCTGTCAGTTCCTGATACTGATGAGGAAGTGGGATGGGCTGTTCCGGGGGCCAAGATATCGCGATAATCTTCGTCCTCCAAATCGCTATCCACACTAACATCACTGTCTGGAGGTGCTGGATCATCCATATCCTCTACACTTTCCGATTCGGACAGAGAAACATTACCACTTGAATAATTATCAAGATATTCAGTGATATCATCATCAGCTAAATGAAGTCTTTCCGCCATGTCACACACTAGGCCTAATCTAAATGTACTATATCTAACACTTCACTATCACTATGCACCTAATTACCTAAGAAAACTATTTAAATAATGAACTAACACGTTAACTAAATATATTGCCTACGTTATAACTTAATTTTACTACATAATCACGTACGAAAACACAAAGAGAAGTGAATGAAGTTTGCCGGCGACTACGATGTAAACAAAACACGGAACTCCAGTGAGCACATGTTTCATACTCTAAGAATACCGATAAATACGGATAGCCGGAAGTTCCTGCGGAGTATAACATAAGATACTACTACACTCTTCTTATTCCGTGCAAAAATGCTGCTATCTGGCACGTAAATAATGAACTAATAATTAAAAAGAAGGGTAACAACGGATCGTTACCATGTCAGTTATCGCAGGACCCGTGGGTACTGATAGATCGTTACCTTGAAAGCCAAAGGGTTAAGACACGAGTATGTTTATAATACAAGTGTAGCGAGTTTTATAATTTCCATACGAGTGTCTTAATTACCATTAAAGGCGAGTTGCATACGACTGTTTATGTTCGACGATAATTATAACTATTTTATGTTCGAGCATAAATATTCATAAATATCTGTCAAGATTTCACCAGTTTTATGTACTGAACAGAGCGCATGGGACGCAGAGAATACCCTGTATTGACCATGGCCTCCTAGAATACCTCACTATGACACTCGCCACACAGTGAAATTTAAAATCGGGGGCCATGGAAGTCAGCGCAGGTGGATGCTATCCTTACCTAATTGGTCAAACTGTTTCTTGAGCGCTGATTGGTGGGAGACACTGTATCATAATGAAAACTTGTACTATAATGAGCCACATTATAGTACAGTTTTCTGACATAAAATATTTACATTTCGCCAGGGTCGAACATAAAGACAATGTAAAGAGGCTTCAATTTAACGCTAGTGTCTGCCATTCTAATTCCTAATATCCATCTGATCTTCATACACGGGAGTAAAAACACGTTCGCACATCGGAAAGTTAGCTGACTAGCCGAATAAGGCCATGGAACTACCAGCGGGGGGGGGGACCTTGTTATCGTTAAACAGGTAGATTTAGCATTTCTACCGCTCATGATGCTCTTGGTCCCGTAAAATAATATTTGAAGAAATATATCGATTTGAACTACGTCACGACTTTCAACTATCTTCGAGATTAATCGAAAGAAAAATCGATGTATATACTGTATCATGCTTGGTGGGATCGATATTAGTAGGTTATGAGTCGACACGGTAATGGCTGTTTCTTGATTTGCTGACGGGTGACAATAAGTTTTCAGTTCATCTCTCTGGCCCAGTTGTGGCGAGAGAGGGCCACCATTATGAAGAGTTCCTTCTCAGGATGTATAAAATGGAATTTAAACAGTAAGCAAACCAAATAAATCAATGAGTTCAACCTCCAATGGAGCCTACAACTGAAGGCTTTTATATCACAATACTATAACCTACAGCAGCAGCGACTTAACATCTTCAGAAGGAAGATATTTAGAAAAATGTTCACTAAAGTCAACAAGTTGTCGCCCCAACTGCGTGTTATGATTCAATATGTTCAATTCGTAGTTGTTGGCCATTTCTGGATTATATTTTTTTGTGATTGTGTGAAGATCATGTGATCTTATTAAGTTTGATTTTAAGGTAAGCCTTATACTTTAACGTATTATGATCCAGGATAAACAGGTGGAGCGACAACAATTATATTATTGTGTAAGTAATTCTTTTGGGTGGGGATGTATAACCTTTCATTTTGCAATTCTACTATTGACTGGTATCTTTTGAAATTCATTTTAATTTTAGGATGGTGAGAAATTTTTCCTTCTAACATTAATTGTTTAAATGGGTCTTCCTTTATCACCCCCAATTACTATAGCATCTTATATGCTGAGTTTGAAATCTATATTTACTTTCTTCTGGTAACGACATAATTACTTTTCTCACTTAATTTCTTCTCACTTTTTAATTGATCTGTCAATGTTGGATTGCTATTGTTTTAACAGCTTAGGCTTTCACGGCCGGCGTTCATAACTGATACGTTGCCTACAGACAAAGATTGGAAAGACTGGACCCATATTTTAGCAAAGCTACCCAGAAGATCTGTTTGAGAACATCCCTTAGATTTACATTTGGAAATAATACAGAGGCTCATTTCAACTTACTTTCTCTGTTCATCAAAACATTACAAGTCCAAAGACATTTAAACAAACAAATACATACAACATATAAAACATTTACAATAAGGTGTGCGTTCCGGACCTAGGAAAGGTACTCACTTCTGAGGGGTATCCTAATTTCATTTGCCTTGTCATAACTAAACATTCACACAAGATCTTTCTAACCGGCAGCTTCTTAAGGTCGACGACAAGATTTGTCTATCAGTGGATATACGGACTCGCATAGGATCAAACATATCTTCCAATATAATAGTTCATCATACATCTTCTTTCTTCAATACATCTATTCATCATGTTCTTCGTATCGCCTAAGTAAATATGAACCTTGTCAATGTTGGATTGCTATGGTTTTAACAGCTTAGGCTTTCACGGCCGGCGTTCATAACTGATACGTTGCCTACAGACAAAGATTGGAAAGACTGGACCCATATTTTAGCAAAGCTACCCAGAAGATCTGTTTGAGAACATCCCTAAGATTTACATTTGGAAATAATACAGAGGCTCATTTCAACTTACTTTCTCTGTTCACCAAAACATTACAAGTCCAAAGACATTTAAACAAACATAAATACATACAACATATAAAACATTTACAATAAGGTGTGCGTTCCGGACCTAGGAAAGGTACTCACTTCTGAGGGGTATCCTAATTTCATTTGCCTTGTCATAACTTAAACATTCACACAAGATCTTTCTAACCGGCAGCTTCTTAAGGTCGACGACAAGATTTGTCTATCAGTGGATATACGGACTCGCATAGGATCAAACATCTCTTTGCGCCGATAAAGGTCTAGGTAATAATAATAATAATGCGCGTCAGAGTAGCAGTGGAAGAATAAAATCAACAAGGTCGCAAATGGATGGGGGAAAAGACGTCTTGCTCGACCCGGTGCTGGGCCCAAGGTTTTCGGAGCGAGCAAAAGATGATTTCCAAAAAACCAAATGCCAACAAATAATTGCTTAATGCAATAATCAAAAGTGCAAAAACGAGATTCCCATAAAATTAATTAAAGGAAACCCAGAGGCGTGTTAATCGTGTCTTTGTTACATCACAAAGACAAGATTGACGAAATCGAGATAAGGGTAAGGATAAGAAAGGGGAACTTAAATATAAGAAATGAAAAGGCAAGGGAGCTATATTACTTAAAATATAAAAATGTATTAATGATAAAAGAAAGAGCGTGTACACGAAATAAAAAAAATATTTAAAACAAAGAAAAAAGGTAGGCTAAGATAAAATCAATAATACAAAAGAAACCCAATACCAAGAATAAAGAATTCAAAAACTTAAAAAACTAAAAAGCACGACAGAACCTGAGTACTGCTCAACAACATGAATCTAACAAAAAGATACGAACATGAAAGAAAATAAAACGAAACTTACAAAAGGTAGAGAGAAACGACAAACTTGCAAGAAGTCAAAATTCGAACTGCAACAAGACGCGAAGCTTTTCATGATGTTATGTAAACATACCGGAGGGATGGGGGAGGAGTGAGGGGAGTAAAACAAAGGGAAGAGAGATTTCACGGAGGTAGGAAGAAGGGGAAGAAAAGGGGGAATATCATTAAGTTATGTAATACGGCGAAAATCGAAAGAGAAATACAAAACAAAAGGAAAATGAGATATACGGAGATACATTACATTACAATTGACTTGGGACGAAAGAGACCGGTAAAAATCGAAAGCACGCTATAAAAAAATAGGCTTATACTCCAACATAATGCCGTACCAACGCGACATATAAAAAAAGAATAATATGACATCGGAGCTGGAGAAAATCCCAGTTAACCACCGTCACATATATTCTATAAACAAAAGGGACATGTATTAGTGGGACGTTGGACATAAGTCCCGTTACCTCACACATACTGTCCGCAAACAAAGGTCCAATTGCTACCAATCAAATGAAACATTTGTGGTACAAAAGAGACACCGACGCAAAAGACGAGCACCAAGGCCCGACAGGAAAATATACATAAGCCAAGACGCAGAAACGCAATACTTTCGAATCTTACAGGTATTAACCAAAATAATAAAACTGTGAGGAGGGTACATAACAAAAGCAACAAAAAGAACTCCGCCGTATGACATTACACAAGGTCTCGGAGATCTGGTTCAAGGATTATAATACTAACAGTAACATCTTGAAAAGGAAAGAGAATTAAGCAAAATAAGGAACATTGAACAAAAACAATTACATTGCGTTAGATAGAAATACATTGAGCCGTACTCACATTCCGCTGCGCCATGAGGGTGGGCCTCTGCCCGAATACACACGTTCGCCTTACATCTCGGCGCGTCTAAGACTGAAATAAGCTTCTGTCCCCCAGAGAGGGGAGAAGCCTCTCAGAAATATCAAATGCGTAGTTTGGGAGTGGCACCAAACTCGCGTCAAATATTGGCTGAGCCAATAGCAGAACAAATTGCACAACAAAATGCAAGGTAGCAACAACACTAGCCAATACGAGAGAACTAGGTAGTATGTAGCTAGGGGTTGCACAACGTTAGACAGAGAGATACACACAGACAATCTGCGCACTTTAAACACTCGAGGCGTAATATAGAGATGTCACAACACATGACAATAATAATAATAATAATAATAGTAATCATGATGATAATAATAATTACAATAAATTCTGAAAAATGGTTCATCTTCCAATATAATATTTCATCATACATCTTCTTTCTTCAATACATCTATTCATCATGTTCTTCGTATCGCCTAAGTAAATATGAACCAATTCATATCAGCAATCTCCAATAACATGATAGTGATCCCAATTCCGTAAATTTTACTAATGGCTCCGCGTCGATCTTCTCGTATCTTACCACTTATTGTCGGCCTACATACTTAATAATCTTATAGCTGCCATGACAGTTGACAAAAGACATACGAAACTCTTACAGCGCTGCTGATACCACACAAGTTAAAGAACTGAAAAAATAATAAATTATACGCGATCATATGGATCATAGTAGTTAAAGAGGGCAAACGTTACAAAATTAAAAGAGATTTTAAAACATTAACTACGTCACACTAAATGAATGTCAGCTGCTACAGTGAGAAATCACGAGCCTGACCAATAAATTAAAAACACTTCTTCTCTCAGCTAGGCCATCGCACTTCCAAACAAAGAAATAAATATTAAGACATTACCTCTGGTCAATTTCCATGTGCACATCTACTTACTGCAATACATACACATACCAATATACCGGCGACATCATTCGATCTAGTTCCAATAGTTAACGCAGTTAACATGTTAAAATATTAACAAGTAGGACCAAATCTACATAAAACATCTCCATGCGTAGCTCGAACTGACTCATTTTATCAATGCCTTCATATCAATACTTCGCTCTTCAAAAGCAAGGCCTAATTTCCACCCAGATGTAGTGTATCAATAAAGCTTCCAATTTTCCAACTTGTAGTAATGTCACCAGCTGATCAGATATTCTCGATGGTCAGAATAGCATATCGGGACCTTGAATAAGGAGGACAAGCCCCCTTTCTTCCAGAACCAACTTTCCGTACGTGCAGTTACATTTTCTCAGGTCAAGAACATATATCCATCTTGTTAATAATTCCATCTCAATAATTGTCATCATGCCATTTTAAAAACAGAACAAATACAAGTTATGTTCATAACTTACTACCAAGTAGCCTCATACTGCGCTCTATCAGCAAATCATGCAACTTGCCAAATCCAGAAGTGGATCCATCTAGTGACCGCTGGAGCAACTATATACCTTACATTACTTCTTGTACAGTCTTACCATTTACCTTTTCTCAGGGGTAAGTCGTAGAGTGAGCCAAGAAAAGGCTCAATAACTATTGTTATGGGATTGCTTTTTTTGTCACTTTGAGACAATTAGTTCAGTCAACAGGCACTCAAAAAGGGGGTTTACCTACAAAGTTTTGTGGGAGTTTTGAAAATTGGTACATTTATAGATTTTGACGTGCTCTTTCCGAATTTTTACTTTGCTAACAATTTTTTTTTCCGGGAAACCGCTGCCATATTGAAAAAATGGTGCTCCAAAACAGTTTTTCGACGATAATTTCTTTGTGACTTGCTTTACGGTGAAAATAGTTATGTATTAAATGAAACTAGTCGCCTCCGTAGCGTAGCGGTCAGCATGGTTAGCTGCCGGCCCGGAGGTCCTGGGTTCGATTCCCGGCTCTGCCACGAAATTTGAAAAGTGGTATGAGGACTGGAACGGGGGTCTACTCAGCCTCGGGTGTTCCAAATGAGTAGAGGGGGTTCGATTCCCACCTCAGCCATCCTCGAAGTGGTTTTCCGTGGTTTCCCAATTCGTCTTTGGGCAAATGCCGGGATGGTACTGCACCCGTATCCACGGGGTCTTACCTGTTGAAATCCGATGGAACTGATGGATCGTAGAATCTGGAAGCACCCGGCTGAAATGCCCCTAAAACTCTACCAACTTATCAACCAGGGATAAGGATACCTCTCTTATAAAGAATGCGATAGGAAGATGCCATTGGTCGATAAAAATGAAAACGAAAAATAACTCAAAGTGAGCTAACCAGACTCTAAAAATGACTAAATTAATCTAGAGCGTGGCGCTAGGCATTCTAAAAACTGACCCACTGGTCCTCGTAGCGCATCCTATTTCTAGTATAAATGACCAAGACATCCGAAGTATTTAAAATTGACCAACAGTTTATTAATCTGAAGACTGTTGCATGGTGGACTATCTCTCCACTAAACAAAATAATTCACCTCTACTGAAGCGTAGAAATCTCATAATAACATTAGCATCGAAATATATTCAAAAATGCTCTCAAAATACAGCATCCTAATCGCATGTAAAAAATAAAATAAAAACAATTTCAAAAATATTTAAACATTATTATATACACTCGTTACATATTTAAATGATCCTCAAAGTTTATGATATTATTTACATTTATACATTATTGTACACGTTCAAATTCTTCATCAGTAATAAATTCGATTCCATCAATTAGCATTCTATAGTATTAGTTAAAGTCAAATTAGGGCATGTTCGATGAATGGTTAAGTTTATCGAACGCATTATCATAGCAAAAAAAAATGTTAACAGCATCTTAAATCGCATAGTTATTCACGGTATTATTATTATCTCTAAAGCTTTTAGTGGTTATTATTACAGGATTTTATCAATATTATTACTCGTCTTTCCAATTAACCTTTCTCCAAAAACAAATGTTATTAATTTGAACAATCCATTCTAGAACAATTATCATAATGCTGTTTCACTTAAATGTTGGATGTATTAACCTCCTCATTCTAGCCTTCTAGTATTAATATTCGTGACTATACTGCACGTTCAAAATATACACATAATTGTATTCAGACATAGCTCAATAGCTAATTTATACTGGACAGAAAAAATGACATAGATCATCCATTGATGTCTAATATCTCATTATAACAATCAAATTCGCAAATACACGTTGCTTCATTCATAGATAAGCTCTCCATAGCTTGTAAACATTTTTCCAAACATCATTAAGTTCAAATAAGCTTTAACATAAAAGTCATGAAATATCGTGCATCAAATTAACATAAGTTCAAGTATCATGGACAATCTTTATCAGAACTAAGGCAAATATAATATAATCAGCTGTTTAAATAACAGTGCTTGAGAATTTTTGACATTATCATTTCGCTTTGTAATGAAAATATTTTATACAATCATTTTACAATAGTAATTTATTTCTCATTATAATCTCATGTTCATAACTATATCTTTCAAGAAATTGTGGATAGATCACTGTAAAAAGAACGATTCAGCTCCACTAGACAAAAACTCGACTGGAGATCCTCAGCCAAAGAAACACAAAAGATTCTACACCATAGAAATGAGCCTGTCTTAAGAAGGTACACGAAAACTATTAGAATCCAACGCTTAACCAGGATGGAGTTCAACAAACGAATCATGAACAAAAAGAAACTGAACGATCTAATAGTGTCTAAGACCACTCCTAAAAGAAAAATCTCAAGAGCTGTAGATTACCAAAATAAATCCAAAAATCGCAAGTATCTGCTCTATAAATCATTATGTTTCCATATTTATACTGCACTTGATGAAAAAACGTCTATTAGAGAAACTCGCATGAAATGCATAAGTGTTCAAATTCAAATTCGAAATTTGTAGAAATGTCTATTCAAATAATCTTCAAGTATACGTAGTGTATTGGTCATCTGCTTGCTAACTACTATTCTTATATAAAGTTATCGTAGTCTTCTCTCTACTCTTCATATTAATCTTCTCAACAAGTTATATATTTCCATTAAATGCTCAGATTTAGAAAGAAAAAGAAGTGAATTAATGCATAAAAAATAGCAATTAAAATAGTACATTATGCAATGAGCCTTAATGGCTATAAATAAGACATTAGTATTTTTATAGAACGAGCGTAAGCGAGTTTTATAATTTCCATACGAGAGTGTCTTAATTATCATGATAGGCGAGTTGCATATGACCGTTTATGTTCGACGATAATTATAACTTTATTATATGTTTTAACATAAATATTCATAAATAGGCTACCTGTTGAGAGTCATCCACTTGAATTTTTTGATTGGAGAGTGAGCGCTGGGTTTGACATCTCATCTCTGTCTTTCAAGTTCTTTGAACGACCGACGCATGCGCTCTGTGTGCTTGCAAGGCCATATGTTTACATCTGCCGTCCCTCAGTAATATTGTCACCGGAGTCGTTTCAAGGCTGTGTAGAAATTAGTGATGGTGATATATTAAGGTGCAGAGCTATTTCTTGTCTCATATTCACCAGTTTATTTACGCGAACATATGAACGGTGCGTATTCCATGTCGGTAATTTATTATAGTTCGATGTTGTGTTTATGTCCGACATGTTGGATTTTGAGCACATGCGCGAAGGTATCGTTACCTAATTGGTCAATGAACGAGCTCTGATTGGCTGAAGAAACTGTATCATAATGAAAAACTGTGTTATAATGACCATCATTATGATACAGTTTTCTGACACATAATAGTGAGGGTCGAACATAAATATTAATGTTAATTACAAAAATAAAATACACTACAAAACAGAAGCGATAGAGAATCGGGTCTAGCCCTGGAGTGTATTTTCTAACTACTAAGAAAAATTGGTGAAACGGAACACTCTAGAGTATATCTAATTCATACTGTCTACTATGAAAATGGGAGGTCAGCTACCTTGTACGTTGCCATCTGGTTGAAATATGAGTATGCGAGAAACACACTGTCCTCGTTCTGGAACTGAACCCTCGTTCATCAGGTCGCGTAGTCCTCGATACGACTGGATTTTGTAAAGAACCGTACCCGAGTTCGAACGTTTGAAAAGTAAAAACAGCTGTTCGCGAAACAAGTTCATCACTCTCACACGTTCCCAAGATATAGCTGGAGCTTATTCGTAGTATGCCATTGTATTTCATGCAGTTACAGTATGAATGTATAATAAACATCTCCAAGACGTCTTCCACCTCTTCTTAAAGAGTTTTCTGCTGTTATAATAATCCATGTTTGGTGCTGGTGATCATCCTAAGTAGTCAATTCCACTATTGCATCGCATTCCTGCTTTCAATTTTAGCCCATACGTGAGATAGTCATCTCTTGGTGAAGTCTCCGTTCAATCAACTTCTGTTCTGAAGTCATAATGATAATATGCTTGTATACTGTAAACTGTGCTGTTGTAGAATAAAGTCTTGTACTGGCATATAAAATATCACACAAGTCCTGGTGAAAACAAAGTTTACTGTTCCTGATGATGAAGTTTAACAGAGTCTTCAGCTATAATAAGCTAAGACATAAAAATTTGCGGCACGAACTGTCTAACTATGAAAATACACGTCCGCGTTGCTTGCGCACTATATGAGTGTCGTACTCCCAGCGAAGTATATTGCAAACTCGTGTCTCTGCCTGGACAGATCTTTGCTTACTGCTCTACGAAACCCATAGTGCTGTTCGTTCAGGAACGATATTGACTATCGATATCGACACTGGATCATGTTCGATAATATTCTGATATTTTGTTATCTGCATTTATATATGTGTGAAATACACTCAAGTTTCCTCTTCTTTTAACATAATGCATTTGTCCATTACTATTCTGTTTCATGACTACTATATCAAAGTATATCATGTTGCATCAGATTGACGTTACTGCTGTCTCCATTTTGTCGAGTTCCCTTGTACTAAAATAAAGCACGTGCTCCAGGCTGTATGGCGTGCTGCCTATCTGCTCCTAACCTCGCCACGGAGTATCCCTGCGCTGTGTGCCGTGTAAGAACCGCCTCAGGAATGCACCTAAGTACACACCTGTCCAACATAGATCCAACTCAATACAAAATACGGTCTCAGTACCTTCTTCAAGGCCACAGCCGCCTCCTTCCACCTTCCTTGCCTATCCATCCTGACCATCCATTACCGTCCCTCATGAGGCCCCTGTTCACTTTGCAGGTGAGGCCGCATGGGCGAGGTGCCAATCACACCTCACCAGTTGTATCCACTCCGATTAGATGTTCCCAGCTCTAGGACACTGCCCGTAGAGGCGGTAGTGGTGAGTTCCCTCGCTGAGTCCGTGGGTTCCACCAACCTGGAGGGTAAACGACTAAGAAAAAAAGAATTAAATGAAACTAGAGAATATTTCCTATAACTTATGTCAACCATTTTTTTGTGAAATGAATAGTTACGGCGTATGAGCGCCGCAAAGTTTATTCCAACATGCGTATTTTGTATACCAACGATAAATATTTACTACGCATTGAAAAACCAGCCTACCATGGCCTGCCTATGCCTAACAGTCTGTCGCAGGTATCACTGCCAGGTGGATCGCATCCCTCCTGGCTACTTTAAGCTGCGATCAAGCATGCAGTGCAGGTATAAAGGAACACTCCCCCTTGACCTTGGGATCGCTTCTACGAAACATCTGCCGGCAGAGCTCAAATATTATGCCTGAACATCAGTATGAGTGCGTCGTTCAACAGTGTCAGTCACGCATTTTCAGAGCCATGGCTTCCGAGGAAGGGAACTGTTTCATTTGTGAAAATCCACTGCAAGGAAGTGAGGTGATTGCAGTGAAGGAAAATGGACTGGATACATTTCGTCAGTCAAGTGTCAAAAGACAGGATAACAAGAGGAAACTCTTGGCGGGACTGAAATCGGTAGTGGTTCACAACGCGTGTCGAAAAAGCTACAACAATGAGAGATCAATCTCAGCATTTGTGCGTAGAAGAGGTGAAGTCGCATCTGTGCATCCACGACTGCGATCCACTACTAGCTCAACATTCTCATTCAAAAATCATTGTTTCTCGTGCGCTGTTGAGATAACAGCAGAGTTTCTAGCGAAACAGCGTGCATAAATTAGGAATGAAAGACAGCATTTCAAAAATTGCTAGAGCCCGTAATGATGATTGGGGTCGAGCGATTGCTGAGCGTTATGAATGCAGGCGTCCGGATAGATGACAACATTATCCAGATTGATTCATCAATTTTTCAAAGAATGTGCATCGCAAAAGAATCTGATAAGGAACTTGAAACGTTCCTTACGTACGAACTTGCTCTGTTTCCGTTATCGCTTTTCAATGCCGAAGGAATGCGCAAATGCTTTAAATCTTCTCTATATAAGGCATTTGATACATATTGTTACGGCTGTGAGTTTGCTTCGTCGCTCGCCGCATGAGTCACAACTGCCCCCGGGCTGGGCTGTGCTCTGCCTTAGTGTAATACGTGCGCCTTACGCAACAGGACTACTAGGACAAAGGGATGGTCCAGAATATTCGTGACCCAGCCACTGATGGAAACCTCGGGAAGCCGTGAACCCTGGATGGGTCTAGAAGCATTTATTGAGTTACCGGCCTGCTATATAAGAGCAACCTGGCAAGCGGGGTCGAGAGTGTTTTTCGAGCGAGTGCGAGAGTTTACCTTGAGCGACAGTTGTTGGCGACGTGACTTGCGAAACCTTAGTGAAGCTGATTCTCTTGACAGCGAGGGAGTGAGAAGCCTACAGAGGAACTGTGTCTTGAACGAGTGTATTTTCCAGTGCGACAGAGGTGATTGTGGTGAATTGTGAAACAGAGTGTAGTACGGTGACAGGCTGAGTGCAGATATTTCCAGCCAGCGCATAGGGCCACCTCATTACGAGGGATTAACTTCTGCGGCTTATTGATAAGTGAAAGGGAAGTGTTCTCTCCGTGAGGAAACTGGAGTAAGGTTCTAATTGCTTGTATTTGCTGTTGAGTGGTGTATCTTTCTGGCTGCAATAAAGCTAATACGTTTCTTTAAAGGAACAATCTGTGTTGTGCTTCAACCCACCGTAATCCAGTTAACAAAAGTGCCACTAGGGGGTGGCACGTAACAATATTCTAGACATGTCAACTTTGAAGACGCATGTATGTCATCAACGGAGGATTCTTATTGTACCGAGTCTTTTGGAATCGGGGTGAATCGTTTTCATCCATTTGTAATAACTACATCGCATTCGTTAAATCAAAATATACCTCTGATGCCATCTTCGTATTCGATGGATATCTGGAAGACGTAGCAGACCGTAGTACCAAATATGCGGAGTGATCCCGACGATCACGGAAACATCCATCAGTAGATATACTTTGTGAAGAGACAATGATCCCATCTGTGTCGCAAGACAAATTTCTGGGCAACGATGCGAAAAAGAACCGCCTCATTGGAATGTTGAAAACAAAATTTGAAGTTGCGAACTACATGGTCAAACAAGCCACGGAAGATGCAGATTCACTAATAATCAATACGGCAATCAGCGTTTCATCTACATTCGATTCCGTTATAGTTGTCGGCTTTATCTGCGGCTACGCGTTCAAACATATATGTTCTGAAACCAGGGAAAGGAACGATTATCCAACTGATATACTCAACCGAAAGTATCATCAATTAAACAGCCGCAGATAACATCTTATTCTTGCACGCCTTCAGTGGATCTGGCTGTGATACACATCTGCACTTTTCAATCAAGGCAAAATGAAATGTGCCAATGTACTCCGGAAGAACCGAGATGTAAAGGAGCTAGTCCGGGTTTTAAAAACCTAAATGCTGACCCAGAAAGCATTACTGAGGCTGGAGAACGCTTCCTCCTTGCGTTGTACGGTCGTGGCGTAAAAAGTATGCTTCACGAAGTCAGCATTCAAAAATCAATTTAATTTTTCATCGCTGCCACCGACAGAAGCAGCAGCACGACAACATTCCTTCCGAACCTACCACCCGGTTCAGCAGTGGTATTGAGTTGGGAAAAAAGCAGAGCAGTGGGGATGGAAGAAGAGCAAGAATGAGCTAATTCCTGTCACCACACTCGAGCCTTCTGCTCCAGCAAACTTGCTGAAACTAATTTCTTGCAAATTCAAGAAAGGATGTCGAGGAGACTGCGGATGCAGAAAGGCTGGACTAAAGTGCTCCGTTATTAGTGCGAATTGCAATGGCACCTGCGATAATTCGGTTATTGATCTGCGAGACAGCGATGAAGAGGAAGAGACGGAGACAGTTCTTCAGCGAACCTTCGACGAAATCGAGGAAGAAGGTGATGAAGTCGAAGAAGAGAACTTGAACTTCCTATCCTTGAGGTTTTGCACAGTCCTCAAGACCAAGAACTCGCAAAACCTGGTCCATCAGGGATAGCGAAGAGAAGGAGAATGCGCTAAATTGATCACATGTGGATTAGGCCTACTGGGGATACCACTAAAAAAAACGCGCCAGGAACTCGACCTTATGGTGGTGTGGAAATTAGTTTTTTGGCCAATACGCGGCTCATATGCCGAAACTATTTAATTCACAGAAAAATGGTTCAGATATAAATTATAGGAAGTATTCTCTAGTTTCATTTATTACCGAACTATTTTCCCCGTAAAGTGAGTCACAAGGAAAATATCGTCGAAAAACTGTTTTAGAGCGCCATTTTTTCAATATGGCGGCGGTTTCCCAGAAAGAAATTTGTTAGCAAAGTAAAAATTCAGAAAGAGCGCGTCAAAATCTATAAATATACCAATTATCAGAACTCCCGTAAAACTTCGTAGACAAAACTACCAAACGATTGGACTAAATCAGCTGTTTTGATATTAGTTGATAATATTACATGGAAGAGTAATGCTGTGAAGCTTTGGTTCTCCCCTAAAAGTTGGTTTAAAGGTTCTTTATATTGAATAGAATCAATTGACATATTATATTAACTTGAATTTTTTTGATGTTATTAACGATATTGGTGGGCGGCCGACTTCTATGCGGAGGGCATGCAAAGGCTCGTACGCTATGATAAGTGCCTCAATAATGGTGGGAATAATGTTGAGAAGTAGATTAATGTACAGGCTTTTATATAAAAACTAGCAGAAGTACCCGTTCTTCGAACGGTGTTCGTTGTTAACACCAGACATTATCAATTGAGCTCCTGTTGCAATGGTTAGCGGTTTTTCATTCCTTCAAGTTTATCAGAACGAAGTTAGTTTTCTGGGAATATCACACACACGGTTAATTTAAGGCCCTTAAAATGTAGTTTTCGGAGACCCTTTATAGATTCCCGAATTTTGTGTCTCACATTGAGAAGCGCAACATATGCTTTGGTCGTCCTTCTAGGAAAATTTTTATATTTCGCCTATTTTAGCATGTACTGAGAAGTTTTTCTCTATATCCACCCTTCTACTGTATGAAAAGTGCGGTGAAGAGTTTTATCAATGATTGGTGTATTGACTCTCATGGTTACCATACCTAATTTAACGATGCTCCAAGCATCCGAACACGAGTTATAGGCGTAGGCTACATAAAGATACAAAGAAAGACAGACAGACAATTCTATTGTCTACAACATATTACCGAGATATCCAAATATGGGTATATCTACCACACAGTATCAAACAAAATCATCCTTACGATGAACCCGTTTGTCGACAACAAAAAAGTTAAAATGTGCTCTCAGACTAAATTCACCTAACGTGTACTTCCTGACGTGAAATAGAATTGAAAGCCTTGTAGACGAAACGCAATACACGTCACATAAAAACTGACCCTCTACTTTGTGCTAGGTGCCCATACACAGGAAGACCCCTTTCATAAATTATAAAGGCTTGTGGTGCATGAAAATTCAGGTTCCTTAGCCTCAAATTGCCCAAATCCCTAAAAGCCGCAAAAAAAATGCTGGTTCAATTCAAGAATTTTTGAAAATAATGTTGCTGTTAGGAGATATAATAGTCCTTCTGTACTATAAGTCGAACGTGAAAATTGCATGAAAAAATTCTAGGTGGCCCCTTGACCCCCTTAATTGCATTGATAATTTGTACAGTCTACGTTAGTTCTGTGATAACCTTATAGCCATTTGCCAACTTTCACAGAAATGTAATAAATGGAGTGACATTGCTTCTTACAGAAATAGAAGGAAAGTTGTAAGCCACCCCTTGATATAATGTTATCATGCTTACCGATTTGCATTCCTTCATTAGTTTGTTAAATTAAATTAAATTAGTTTTCTGGGAATATTTTAGAAACTGTTGGATTTAGAGCCTTATAATGTAGTTTTCGAGGACCCTTTAGGGCCCCCAAGTTTTGTTTCTGGCACCGAGGGGATTTGTCTCGTCGTTGTACGCCATAATATAATACTAATAATAATATTATATAGGGAGAAATCATAACACCTATTTTTTTAAATTATTAATGCAGCCAATGGCCATGTACTTTTCTTTTCAGGACGGGTCAGGGAAAGGATATTATCAGAGAAAAGCATTCAATCACGCATGAGCAAAATGGAAATGGCCTACCATTTAACTAAGGACAACTATAAGAAAAGGTCAATATCCTTCAACGCAAAACTAAAACATTACTGCAGTGTCATCCGTCCGGAGGTCTTGCATGCTTCTGAATGCCTCACGATGAACAAAAAAGGCTTGGTCGAGAAACTGGAGGCCAAAGAAAGAAACATTTTGAGAAAGATATTGGGTTCCATCAAAGACAATGGGGAATACAGAAAACGGCATAACCATGAACTATATACTCATGTGGAGAAGATAAGTAATGTCATCCGGAAGAGAAGGTTACCATTTTTTGGGCATGTGAAACGAATGAGCCCAGCGAGACTGACCAACCGCAACATAACTTACTTTCAGGAGAGGAAAACAAAATGGGCCTGGTTCATAGAACTGGATAAAGATCTGAAAGAAGTGGGGATTACACCAATAGACATTCAGGAGCGCACCCCACTCAAAAGGAAACTTCAAGCTTGCAAAGGTTTCCAAGAAAAAACGAAGCTGAAAACGGGAAAGATTTGGACCCAGGAACGGAAGGAAGTCCACCGAGAACGAATGCGGGCATACTGGGCAAACATCTAAGCCACTAGGAGACAGTGGGAATGACGCGGTCCATAGATGGCCTATACGAAATGAATGGATGAATAATATAGGGATAAGAATATAATAGACCTGCCGTACTGTGCCCAATTCTAGGAATGGGTATTCCAAGATTCAGACACCTAGGTATCAAGGGAAAGGCTACAGCCGCTTTTGAAAGTTGAGATATTTGAATATCGCGCTCCTTTCCTTCTAGATTGAAATGGAAACTTTATGCAGCCAAGAAGATGTTAAGTGACGTGGCAAATAGTAGCAGAGGTCGAGACTATTTGGTGATTAAATACTTAGCCATGGAGTAGAGACTTGATACTTGGATCAGATTACTGGCACGGTCAAATGAAAGAGGATGCACTTAGTCTCAAGTGAATCAGACCAGAGACACCGGAGATATGAGGATTTACAGATTTCAGCGTGATCCAGCGTGGAGCCGACCGTTTTGTATAAAAGCCGCTCGGCCCAAGCATCATCAGCTCACTTCAAACCAAGCTCTTGTAGGACAAGGTGCTGCTGCTACGTCGAGCCAAGGCACATGGTTGCCGAATCTACGCAGAAGATATCTTTGAATTGTGATAGTCACAAAAGTGCTACGATACGTGGGGAAAGTAGTAAGTTTCCGGTAGAGGGAATCACTAAGGTGATTGTTATTTTTTACGGACATTGGTGAAACACTTTGTTCCTATATGGACATATGCTAGACTTTGTCTAGATATTATTCTGTCACAGTCCAGTAACAATAATTCAATACTTGGATATTTTAATCCAACTTGTCAGTTTCACAAATTGTAACTAAATAACCACTCAGATCTTTCAGTATATTGAAGGCCAGTCTATCACGGTGTTGTTCATTAGCCGACAAAGGGAAACTATATGTTGCTTCGCGCATGATAGATGGTGTGAAGCCATGCCCAGGGAACGATCTTCAGAACAGCCGTTGATTGTTTTAGACTATCAGTGATTTCCTGCACTGAAAAGATGACCGTGAGTTATGTTACAACTGACGCTTTTGAGAAGAGATCATTTGGATCTGACCCCATTTAAGCGAACTGCTATGGATTTAATTGAAGTCAATATTAAAATGGATCAGCAGTTACTTCAAACTTCAAGAAATATTTCAACTATATCGTGCTAGACAGATTGTGGGTTAATGGCGGCCGATACAAGGATTAGACGTGCGTGTCCAATAGGGCATGTATCTGGATAAATCTGGTACAGACCAGGTTCACTACGCTTCAAGACCAACGAGAAATGTAAGCCACATTTGACTTTTATATTATGCCTAGCTAATTGGAACAAACTCATTTTCTGCAGATGACCAACACATTTATTTTTCATCGTATTTAAATCTTGCATTGATTTACGCAAGACACATTAGGGTTATTCTGAGTATTTTCAGCACTCAGAACAGTTTAGGATCGATGACCGAGCATACCGAGCATTTATTTGAATGTTCATTTTGTTTGAGAATCACGGTAATCAGCCGATATAACTGTAGAAGTTAATATTTATTTTTGTTGAGGAATGGATATTTTGTCCATATTGGAAGAGTCGAACATGTGGATTTTTCACATAAGGAAATAATAATTAAACATATTTAAGGAAATAATAACAATAATAATAATAATAATTTTCATAATTTTTCTAAATAATTATTGGATCTTACATTTTCTAATAATCACATTCGTTGAGAGAGAGCTTAATCATCATCATCTTCATTTCCCGTTTCCAGCTTCCTGGGTCGGGTTGTGAATTAAGGACCTCCAACGTTTCCTGTCTCTCCACCACTCCTCTCCTGTTTTTAGTACTTCTTCAGGTTTTCCTCCTCTCTTCTCTACACACTCCCACACTGTATCTGCCCATCTCTTTCGGGGCCTTCCTCGTGGTCTCTTCCCTGTCATCTTTTCACAGAAAGTTTTCTTTGGTACTCTCTCCTCTCCCATTCTCATCATATGTCCATACCACTTTAACTTTGTTGTTTCTATCCTATCCTGCAGCTTCAAGATTCCTGTCCTTTTTCTAATCTCTTCGTTTCTAACTCTATCTCTTCTGGTCTTGCCCTCTATACCTCTAAGGAATTTCATCTCCGCGGCTTGTATTCTACTCTCCTCTCTTTTTGTAGTAGTCCACGCTCCAGCTGCATATGTTAGTATGGGTCTGTAGTAGGTTGAATATAATACATTTTTACATTTCTTTGGGACATCTCGGTTCCACAGAATACCCCTTATGCTCTGGTAAAAACTGTTCGCTTGTTGTATTCTCTTTCCAATTTCCTCAGTTATCCTTCCATCTTCTGTGATCACACTTCCCAAGTACTTGAAACTTTTAACCACTTCTAGAATTTTCCCATTCAATTCTATCTTTCCTCTTCCTTCCTTCCTCTTGACATTACCATTGTCTTGCTCTTCTCTGTGCTTACTTTCATCCCATATTTCTCTATTTCTTGATTCCATACATCTAGTTGTTTTTGTACTTCCTTTTCATCCTCGCCCCATATCACTATATCATCTGCAAACAGCATGGCCTTTGTTGCCTCTTGTCCCAATCTCTGTTTAACATTCTTGTGAATTTCATCCATGACTATGATGAATAGTAAGGGGGACAATACACTTCCCTGTCGGAGACCTGTTTCCACTTTAAACCATTCTGTTTTTCCTATACTGGTCTTCACGCTACTCACACAATATTTGTACATAGCTTTTAACATTTGGACATCAGCTCCGTTAACTCTCCTTTTCCTTAATACATTCCAAACCACCTGTCGAGGCACACTGTCGTACGCTTTCTCAATATCAATAAATGTCATCACCATGTCTTTTCCAAATTCCCATCTTTTCTCCATCATTTGCCTTAATGCAAAGATTAGGTCAAATGTTGATCTGTCTTTCCTAAAACCATACTGTTCTTCTTCCATCTCTCCTATCTTCCTCCTCAGTCTGCCTTCCAGAACTCTCTCAAAGATCTTAGCTACATGAGCGATAAGAGTGATCCCTCTGTAGTTATTGCATTCCTTTTTGTCACCTTTCTTAAAAATCGGGATAATTAATCCCTTTCCCCATTCTTCTGGAATCTCTTTCTTCTTCCAAATTATTCTAAACAATCTATACAACCACTGTACACCTATTGGTCCCGCTGCTTTTATCATTTCCGTGGACACCTCATCCTCTCCTGCTGCTTTACCGCTCTTCATCTTCTGTATGGCTTCCTCTATTTCTAGCATAGTGATCTCCTTTTCTTGTTCTTCTTCTTCCATTGTTTCTTCTTGTTCTTTTTCATCTTCCAGTTCAATGTATTTAACATTTAGTAGCTTTGAAAAGTATTCTTCCCATCTTTTTAATATATCATCTCTTTGATACAATATCAGTCCTGCTTCAGTTTTTACAAATTTTGTGTTTTCCCTACCTTTTACACTGTTTTTCACCAATCCATATAGAACCTTTTTACTTCCTTGGATATCCTCCTTCAAAGTTTCCGTGAAACCTTCCCAACTTTTCCTTTTTTCTTCTTGTACAATTTTTTGGCATGCCTTCTTTGCTTCTCTATATTTTTGCCATTTCTCTGCATTGTTACTGCCTATCCACTTCCTCCATGCCATTTGTTTTTCTTTAACAGCTTCCTTTACCCTGTTGTTCCACCAAGGAGTCTCCCTTTCCTTTTTCTTCCCTGATAGTCTTCCACAAGTGTTTACTGCACACTTCGCAAAACAATTTCTAAAACATGACCATTCCTGTTCGACACTTTTTGTTTCGTCTTTGGGAATTTCCTTTTTCAAGCCTTCTTGGAACTTTTCCATTGCCTCTCTCTCTTTTAGCTTCCACACCTTTATTTTTCTTTGCCTTTTCTCTGCAAGCTTTGTGATTTTCCCAAGCCTTAATTTGACTATCACCACTTTATGGTCTCCTTCAAAATCTCCTCTTGGCATAGCTGTCACATCTACCAGTTGTCTACGTTTATCCTTTTCCACTAGGATAAGATCGATCATTGTTTTTGTCTTTCTGTCTCCCCATCCATACCTAGTTATTTTTTGGGAGTTCTTTTTCCTAAACCATGTATTTCGAACAATTAATCCATTCCTTCTACAGAAATCTATTAACATTTCTCCTTCTTCATCCTGATTTCCATAGCTAAATGGGCCAATTATCTCTTCTTTTCCCTGCCTATCTGTTCCCACATGTGCATTCATATCCCCCATTATTATAACCTCTTTGTCTTCTATACACTTTTCCAGTTCTTCTAAGAAATCCTCTAAACATTCATCTACCTTCCCTGTCTGGGGTGCGTAAATCTGTATAAAATCCTTTGTTCCACTCTTCAAGTCCTAGTCTAATTTTCATCATTCTGTCATTAATTTGGTCTACTTTCTCAACATACTGCACTAAGTCTTCTCTCACTATTATTGCAACACCATTCATTGCCTTATTTCCTCCACTCCAATATATTCTATATCCCTTCCCCTTCTTGACTTCTTTCTCACCTTTTCCCTTCCATTTCGCTTCACTGACTCCCATCATTGCTATTTCCTTCTTTTCCATATAGTCCACCAATTCTTCTGTTTTGCCATTTAGGCTCATCACGTTTATGAAGGCGATGTTTGTGGTGTCTGGTAGCCTACTTCTCACAGTTCCCCCAGACCCCTGGGAACTGCGCGTCGGCTGCAGGGGACGCCCTAGCACTTTCCGAGGCCTCAATTCACACTCACTCATTTTATAGGCTATTAGTACGATGAGTTCGCCACACTCAAAGGCATTTTATGACCTACTGCCAGAGAGCTTAAGGATTAGTTTAATCATTCCTAGTTTGGAACAGGTGATTTTCCGAAAGCTAGTGGATAGCGCCAGCCCGTATTCCACCAACATTATAGTTCTGGTTGAACAGTCAATATTTGCATTGAGCAAAGTATATTTTTCAGATAACACGGAAAGGCATGAAACAGGAAGCCAATGATATTTGTATCAATTAGGATTTTTTTTTGGTGTTTATATAAAATCATGACGTAGGCACACATTCGAAAGTGAAATAGAGAATATCACAAGTGTGGTAACTTCACGGTTTGAACTGAATGGTAAAATAAAATAAACCTGTAAGTTTATAGATCTTCCAGTTTTGATAACAAGCAGAGGCTTGATTTATTGTATAAATTTAGGGAAGAAAATTTATGTGTGTGGAGTAGTTGAAATGCCATTCCCAGGTGCGCATGTTTAAGTCGCAGGAATGAGGAGGTTTTTTTTGAGCATCAATCAAATAGCAGGTTCGATGGCTCAGGTTTATAGGAGGAGTATTGGAACCACACATTTCGTCGAATGAATGACCAAACCATCAGTAATTATTTCAAACTTGTTTACGTATTCCATTAATACTTTGGATTTGCTAGAACCCGGTTTTGTCATGATAAAATTTTATTCTTCTTCAGAGGAAGACCTTTGCCGTTGTTGTTGGGATATTGTGTTCTTACACAAATAATTGAATGGGCCACTGCCAATTTAAAAAATAATTCTGTATCCACGAATTACTTAAAGGATGTTTTCAATCCTATTGTCATGAACTAAATGAATTTATTATAAAGCTACAATTCTTATTTCCGCATTCTGTTCAAGAATTGCAAGTTGTGAAAGTTACTAAAATAGCAACAAATATAAATATTTTTCTTAATAATAATTCCAAGTGGAAAATCGGATAGTTGAATGGTTCAACAATTTTTTTTTTGATCAAGCTGATGATTCAGAAATCGTATTTCTTTGGAATTTGAAGTTCATAATCGGGTCACTTCTCGAAATGTTTAATTTTGGAAGAATAATAAATTTTGTTGTGCTTCGCACAGTTCTTCCATGCTATGCTCAAGGGTCAAATACTTTTCAGATGTTGTTATTAATATGTGTACATAATTAGTATTGGGTCTCATGGGAGACATGAATGCACATGTGGGAACAGATAGACAGGGAAAAGAAGAGATTATTGGCCCGTTTAGCTATGGAAATCAAGATGAAGAAGGAGACCTGTTAGTAGATTTCTGTAGGAGGAATGGATTAACTGTTGGAAATACGTGGTTTAGGAAAAAGAACTCGCAAAAAATAACTAGGTATGGATGGGGAGACAGGAAGACAAAGACAATGATTGACCTTATTTTGGTGGAAAAGGATAAACAAAGACAGTTAGTAGATGTGACAGCTATGCCCAGAGGAGATTTTGAAGGAGACCACAAAGTGGTGATAGCCAACGTAAGGCTTGGTAAAATCACAAAACTAGTAGATAAAAGGGAAAGAAAAATAAAGGTATGGAAACTAAAAGAGAAGGAGGTAATGGAAAAGTTTCAAGAGGAACTAAAACAGGAAATTCCCAAAGATGAAGCAAAAAGCATAGAAATGGAATGGACATGTTTTAAGAATGGATTTGTGAAGTGTGCAGTAAACACTTGTGGAAGATTATCAGGGAGGAAAAAGGAAAGGGAGACTCCTTGGTGGAACAACAGGGTAAAGGAAGCAGTTAAAGAAAAACAAATGGCATGGAGAAAGTGGATATGCAGCAAAGATGCAGAGAAATGGCAAAAATATAGAGAAGCCAAGAAGGCATGTCAAAAGATTGTACAAGAAGAAAAAAGGAAAAGCTGGGAAAGTTTCACTGAAACTCTAGAGGAGGATATCAAAGGAAGTAAAAAGGTTCTATATGGGCTAGTAAAAAACAGTGTGAAAGGTAGGGAAAACACAAAATTTGTAAAAACTGAAGCGGGACGGATATTGTATGAAAGAGATGGTATATTGAAAAGATGGGAAGAATACTTTTCAAAGCTACTGAATGTTAAACACATTGAACTGGATGAAGAAAGGGAACAAGAAGGAACAATGGAGGAAGAAGAAGAACAAGAAAAGGAGATATCTATGCTAGAAATAGAGGAAGCCATAAAGAAGATGAAGAGTGGCAAAACACCTGGAGTGGATGAGGTGACCACAGAAATGATAAAAGCAGCAGGACCAGTAGGGTTGCAGTGGCTGTATAGATTATTTAGAATAATTTGGAAGAAGAAAGAGATCCCAGAAGAATGGGGAAAGGGTTTAATTATCCCACTTTTTAAGAAAGGTGACAAAAAGGAATGTAACAATTACAGAGGGATCACCCTTATTGCCCATGTAGCCAAGATCTTTGAGAGAGTATTGGAAGGTAGGCTGAGGAGGCAGACAGATGGAGAGATGGCAGAAGAACAGTATGGTTTTAGGAGAGACAGATCAACTTTTGATCTAATCTTTACACTAAGGCATATGATGGAGAAAAGATGGGAGTTTGGAAAAGACATGGTGATGACTTTTATTGATATTGAGAAAGCTTACGACAGTGTGCCTAGACAGGTGGTGTGGGATGTATTAAGAAAAAGGCAAGTTAACAGTGCAGAAGTGCAAATGGTGAAAGCTATGTACAAATATTGTGTCAGTAGCGTAAAGACCACTATAGGAGAAACAGAATGGTTCAAGGTGGAAACGGGTCTCCGTCAAGGAAGTGTATTGTCCCCCTTACTATTCATCATAGTCATGGATGAAATCCACAAGAATGTTAAACAGAGATTGGGACAAGAGGCAATAAAGGCCATGCTGTTTGCAGATGATACAGTGATATGGGGTGAGGATGAAAAGGAAGTACAAAAACAAGTAGATGTATGGAACCAAGAGATTGAGAAGTTTGGGATGAAAGTTAGCACAGAGAAGAGCAAGACAATGGTAATGTCAAGGGGAAGTAAGGAGGGAAGAGAAAAGATAGAAGTGAACGGAAAAATTCTAGAAGTGGTGAATAGTTGCAAGTACTTGGGAAGTGTGATCACAGAAGATGGAAAGATTACTGAGGAAATTGGAAAGAGAATACAACAAGCGAACAGCTTCTACCAGAGTGTTAGGGGTATTCTGTGGAACCAAGATGTCCCAAAGAAATGTAAGCAGGTATTATATTCAACCTATTATGGACCCGTACTAACATATGCAGCTGGAGCATGGACCACTACAAAAAGAGAGGAGAGTAGAATACAAGCAGCGGAGATGAAATTCCTAAGAGGTATAGAAGGGAAGACCAGAAGAGATAGAATCAGAAACGAGGAGATAAGAAGGAGGACAGGAATCTTGAAGCTGCAGGACAGGATAGAAACAACCAAGTTAAAGTGGTATGGACATATGATGAGAATGGGAGAGGAGAGAGTGCCAAAGAAAGCTTCTCTGGAAAAGGTTTCGGGGAAGAGACCGCGCGGAAGGCCCCGAAAGAGATGGGCAGATACAGTGTGGGAGTGCGTGGAGAAGAAGGGAGGAAAACCTGAAGATGTACTTAAAGGGGGAGAGGAGTGGTGGAGAGACAGGCAACGTTGGAGGTCCTTGATTCACAACCCGACCCAGGAAGCTGGAAACGGGAAATGAAGAAGAAGAAGAATTAGTGTTGGGTCAAAGATAATATTTTTGACAATATTTTTGAAACTGGAAAAATAAGTGGAAGTTAAAAAAAATTCTATAAACAATTATAAACAGTGAGAATTTCTACGAGTGTTAATATCATGTTAGAAATTCCAGTGAACTACAATATTTCCAGTAAAGACAATTAAATTTGAACTGCATTTCATCGTAAATAATTGATATAATTTTGAAACACAGTCTACAGGACTGATAATCAGACTTGTGTCTCCAAAGACAATTGTTCAATGAGTTGGAAAATTTCTGTACATTGTGTAAATAGTAGTGTGTGCCGTCGCACTGGAATGATGTTACCTTGAGCATCATTTTGCAGTCAATTTTAAAATTTAGAATAAAATGAGATAAATTTACATGTTGTGTTATGCCCAGTTGAATCTCCTTCTATCCTTATTGTTGCATTGAGCCAAAAATCAGTAAAGCATTTTCTTTTTTAATTTGATGTCGTTTTTTTTGCGATTAGCTTTAACCCATCTGGCGCCCCGGGATATTTTGACTCTCGTGCTGACTGATTCTTGGTAAAATGCATATGTGGTCGTGCGGACTCCGGTCTAAACGGGCACATAAAATAAGATAGAGAGAGAAAATGGCGCCCAACGTGGGGCCCGAGTTAGACACGGTCAATCGCATGCCGATTTAAATTGTGATAATTTTTTTAATAGATATTTTGGGAGTTGAGAGATGTCTGGTTTGGATGAATAAATTAGTAGAAAACCCAATTAGTGGGGAAAATTAAAAATTAACTGGGTTAATAATTAGAATGGGTTTGATTATTTTGATAATGGCTTAACCATTAGGGCGTCAAGTAAATTCAGTAGTAAACGTTCGACGACTGGACATACGCATTAGTAGAATCCAGGTGGAGGATATTTGAGGACTTGCATATTTTTCTTGTGATATTGTGGTAAATTTAATTCGTAAAAGTAGAGAAGTTTTTTTTCCATCTCGTCGACATTAGGACAAATCTCATTTTATTAGAGTGTTCCAATTAGCTATTCATATTTCTTGTTCTAATTATAATCTTGTGTCTGCCAACATGTATACCCCTAAGTTTTGAATAATAATTGAAAATTATGGAAGAGATGATGAGGATGATGAGGAGTTTGGAAGAGAGTTCCAAAGAAGCTGGACTGCGCGTAGCAGCCATCATGAAAGAAAATACAGAGGCTTTGGAAAAGAAACTTAAAGAAAATTCCGATATGTTAGAAAGCAGGTTAAAAGATAACTTAAAAGATAGTTTAAATAGTAAATTTAATTCTATGGAAAATAAATTTAAAGAGAATTCCAAAATCTTGAAAATGTCACTTGAGGGTAAAATGACTAAATTATGCGAAAAAACACATGAGCTCGAAACTTTATTAGCTACTAACGCAAGTTTAATGGACGATAAATTTCGCGATGCCGATCTAAGATCCCAAAGCTTAGCTGATAGGATAGAAAGTGGTCTTAGGAAAGTTGGTGAAGACATGGTCAACCTAGAAGTCAGAGTGAAGAAAGAGAGCAATGAGATGGCAACTCTAGTTGTTCAACGTTTGACAGACCAATTCAAAGAACTCGTAGTGGGAGAAGTAAGAGAAGGTGTGATTAATGAATTACAAACTGAAATTTAAACCACAGTTATCAATGAGATTAAAAACACACTCAAGCTGGAGAACCAAGATGGAGTCAAGGAGATTAGAGAATCTTTGTCATCCCAAATTCAAGTAATTTCCAAAGATATTCAAGCGACTCAGAAGGACATATCAGATATGACAGGGTCATTGAAGAGTCACGAGGCTGTTATGAACCAGATATCCACTGATGTCAAGGAGAAATATAAGGAAACAGAAGAAATAAAGAAGGAAACCGAAGGAATTAGAAAAAAGGCTGAAGAAAACCATAAGGCAATTGAGGCTATGAAAACCCAAGTTAAGGACGAGAAACAGGCTGACCATCTGTTGAAAATGCCAAGTATAAGAGGAGAAGAAGTGATACAAGTAAACCTAGGAGCAGCTAGAGGAAATGATAGTCAAAGACAGGATGAGGCCAGGACAGTATTTCAATCCAACCCCGTAACTGTATTCAAGAATGTAGAGAATAAGCCTTCTAAATTTTCAGGGCGAGATTCTGTGACACCCGTAGAATTCTTGAGAGAAGCAGGTGATTACCTTAAAGATTCCAAAATCCCTAAGGAAAGACAAATCCGAGTGATAGGGAAATTTTTGGAAGGGCCCGCACTTCTCTGGTTTAGAGCATTCAGGTCCACTCTCACCAATTTTGAGGAGTTTTCCCGTGGGTTATTGAAAAAGTTTTGGTCCCCGGAAACCCAACAGCAAGTCAGAGCAGAATTATATTCGAAGAGATTTTCGACGTCACAACCTACTCGATACTCTTCGTACTTTTCTGGACAGCTTTCTAAACTTCAACATTTAGATCCGCCGATGCCAGATAATGAATTAATTACTGCATTAATACGTCAGTTTCCAGCAGAAGTCCAAAGAACTTTGATCGCTGCTGACATTTATAATATGGAGCAATTTGACGAGGTATTGCAGAAACTTGATCACATGAACGCTCAATTCTTCCATCAGAAGGGAGGAAAGAATGGCAACGCTGTGTACACTGTTATGGCCGACAGTTATTCCCAAACACCTCGAGAGATTCGAGAGGGGCGAGAAGAGAAAACGCCGAGGGAAGAGCCTGATAAAAGAGGATGGAATCAGAACACTAATAGATACAGTTACAAGCCTTATGCGAGACTAAAGGGTGGATATCGATATGACAATCGATGGAGAGAGCCAAGGAATAATCAAGGAAGATACCAGGAAAGAAGGTACTATGATAGAAACAATAACTACAAAAACAGAGGGAATGAGAACACTCGTCAGTCCAATGAAGAGTTCAATAAGGAGACGAGGAAGATCTTGGAAGAAAGACACCAAGAAAACTCACAGTTCTTGGAACAGAAGTCCAATGAACCAGGTCCATCGGGAACACAGCAATCCCGGGGGAATGAAAAAAAAAAAGAAAAAAAACAAACTTCGAATTCACAGTAGGAGATAGAATTTTAAACATTTTCACTTCCAGGATTATTAAATGGCAAACAGAGGATGATGACTTAATTCAACATAATGACGAACGAAAAGAAATGGGTACAAGAATTAAACTGCCAATCATATCATGCGAAGTATTCGGCATGCCTGTCGATACTTTAATTGATACTGGGGCTATGCTTTGTCTTGTGAGCGAGAAGCTTTATATTCTGTGGAAGCTGAAAGAGAATTTAGAAGAGATTCCAGTATCAGGAATTAAAATCCAAGGAATAATACCCAACAAAATATTGCTGTGTAAAACACAATTATACTTATGTGTTACTATTGGAGGACATGATTTCCGACATGTGTTTGTAGTAATGAAGGACATGGCTTTTGACATGATCTTGGGAGCGGATTTCATCCAGAAATATCAAGCCGTGATAGACATGAAGACAGAGACTGTCAGATTCCAGTATACCGAAGAGATAAACTTCGAGGGAAAGGAAGAGGAAGACATCGAGGGAGACGCTCAATGGTCTCTGATTTTTCGGGAAGCTGAAGGAAAAGAAGTCTACACTGAGAAGGGGTCCCCAGAGCTAGGGAAAATTTTGGAAGAGTACCATGATATTTTTGATATTAAACCTGGTGAAATTAAAGATTTTGAATATAGAATTCGTGTAACTGATGATGCACCTTTCCATGCCAAATGTATCCGGTAGCGGAAAAGCATCGAGAAAAGGTAAAAGTGCTGATCAAAGAGATGGAAAGTAACAAGTAGTATCTAAGCCGGATGGAAGTCTGAGACTGTGTTTAGACGTGCGAAATTTGAATTCAAGATTACTGCCAGAGTATGACAGACCACCAATCATTAGGGAACTGTTAAGGAAATTCCATGGCAAGATCGGGTTCTCTAACATTGATCTCACTTCGTCCTACCACCACATTAGGCTTAGTGAAGATTCCAAAAAGTTTACAGGGTTTATGTTTGACCAACAGACATATGTATTCTGCCGTCTACCATTTGGAATCAAAACATCTGGATCTGTTTTGATCGGAGCACTGGAACAAAATTTGAGTCCTGAAGTAAAAGAGATAGAGATTCGTTACATAGACGATAGCCTAATCGCATCTGAGACTAAGGAGGAACATTTGATACATCTTCAGATGTTATTCGCAGATTTAAGAAAAGCGAACTTTAAAGTAAACCTTCGAAAATGTCAGTTCTTTCAGAAGGAAATAAAATTGTTGGGCCATATTTTAGATGGTGAAGGATACCATCCCAATGAGACAAAGATACAAGCGATTGCGAATTTCCCTAGACCTACTAGGGTGAAGAATGTCCGCAGTTTTCTCGGAACATGCCAATTCTTTGCAGGGCATTGTCCAAGCTTCACCAAGACAGTTGCTCCCTTGCAGGAATTATTAAAAAAGGGAAACAAATGGAAATGGAATGAAGATTGCGAACAATCATTTCAAGATGCCAAGAGGTTATTGGTAAACAGTGTGAAATTAGGGTATCCTGACTTCACTAAGAATTTCATCATAGAATCCGATGCATCCACCGTAGGGATTGGAGCTATTCTTCTTCAAGAAGATGACGATCACAGGAGATATTACCTGGCTTTCATAAGCAGGAAACTTCGTCCATCAGAAAGGAACTATTACACCACAGAGTTAGAAGCCCTTGCTGTAATCTTCGCGTTGGAGTCTTGGAAGAAAATGTTAATTGGACATTCAGTAATTGTGAGGACTGATCACCATGCATTGGAGTTTATCTTAAGAACAAACTTTGCCAGTGATAGAATAACTAGATGGTCACTTTTTATTCAACAATTCAATCTAGTTATCGAACACACTCCTGGAAAGTTGAACATTGGGGCCGATTTATTGAGTAGAGCAGTGGAGTCTACATCCAAGGTTTTCAAGTTAACCTGACGCATGAGGATGAGGATACCTTAAGAAGGTTAAGATTGTTACATTTATCCCAGAGGAGAGACCGACGCTTTAGAAACATTTTTCGTTTTCTACAGGGAGATATGGATCCCAATGACGATGATTTTGTGGAAACTGAAAGAATTTCAAGAGATTATTTGATGTTAGATGGTCTAGTCTACAGGTTTGCAGATCCCGACCATACGAAGCTGAGGGTAGTGGTACCTCCACGAATGCAAACACCCATTATTTGGATGGCGCATCGAATTGCAGGTCATGCTGGAGTAGATAAGACAGTCAACTTGATACAAGAGAAATTTTCATGTGAGCGAATGCGACAAAATGTCAGGAACACTATTCGGGAGTGCGACTTATGCCAAAGGAGTAAATATAATTCTAAATTATTGAGAGAATTACCAAGGCCTATTATTCCTTCTAAGCCTTGTGAAATCTTTGCGACTGATCTTTATGGTCCTCTCCCAAAGTCTAAAAGAGGTAACCGATATATTCTGGTGACCATAGATGTTTTCAGCAAATACACTATGTTACACCCAATTCAGAAGGCAAACGCAAAATATTGTGCGAAGAGAATTAGAGACAGCGTAATTCCGGAAGCAGGCAAACCGGAATTCCTTTTATCAGATCACGGACCCCAATTTACATCATTAGAATTCAGGGCCGTCATGAAAAATCTTGGGATTAGACAATTGCTTTGTTCTATCAGACATCCTGAAAGCAATCCAGCAGAACGCATGATGGCTGAAATATCTAAATTTTGCCACCTCTATTGTCCAAATGAGCATTGGAAATGGATGTTCTCTCTTTAGCATCCGAATCCATCAACTCGACGATCCATGAGAGTACTGGACAGATTCCCATGTTGCTTCATCATGGAATTAAACCAACAAGATTATGGGATCGAATCATCTCTATTCCACCCGAGATTGAACCTAGTCGTCAGAGGAGGGAGACTCTAGCTTTAGACAAGTTGAGGAGCCAAGCTGAGAAAAGAGAGCGCAGAGTGAGAGGAAAGCGTTTTCGCAGACCCTTGCGCGTAGGAACTCTTGTTTCAGTAAAAAAAAACTACACCCTCCGACGTGCAAAATCAAGTGTACTCGAAGTTTGCAAGCCTTTACGATGGACCCTATCGTGTTGTGGAAGTGAACAACAATGGAGGCTATAAAATCGCAAATACACGAATTGGTAACATCGTGGGAATTTATAATGCAGCGAATTTTAAGATTTATTATTCAAGAACCAGATGATTTAATGAGTAGATAGGAAAAATAAAAATTTTTCAATTTTTATTTTTTTGCTAGGTGTGGGGTGGAGGTGCCCAATTCTAGGAATGGGTATTCCAAGATTCAGACATCTAGGTATCAAGGGAAAGGCTACAGCCGCTTTTGAAAGTTGAGATATTTGAATATCGCGCTCCTTTCCTTCTAGATTGAAATGGAAACTTTATGCAGCCAAGAAGATGTTAAGTGACGTGGCAAATAGTAGCAGAGGTCGAGACTATTTGGTGATTAAATACTTAGCCATGGAGTAGAGACTTGATACTTGGATCAGATTACTGATGCGGCCAAATGAAAGAGGATGCACTTAGTCTCAAGTGAATCAGACCAGAGACACCGGAGATATGAGGATTTACAGATTTCAGCGTGATCCAGCGTGGAGCCGACCGTTTTGTATAAAAGCCGCTCGGCCCAAGCATAAGCAGCTCACTTCAAACCAAGCTCTTGTAGGACAAGGTGCTGCTGCTACGTCGAGCCAAGGCACATGGTTGCCGAATCTACGCAGAAGATATCTTTGAATTGTGATAGTCACAAAAGTGCTACGATACGTGGGGAACGTAGTAAGTTTCCGGTAAAGGGAATCACTAAGGTGATTGTTATTTTTTACGGACATTGGTGAAACACTTTGTTTCTATATGGACATATGCTAGACTTTGTCTAGATATTATTCTGTCACAGTCCAGTAACAATAATTCAATACTTGGATATTTTAATCCAACTTGTCAGTTTCACAAATTGTAACTAAATAACCACTCAGATCTTTCAGTATATTGAAGGCCAGTCTATCACGGTGTTGTTCATTAGCCGACAAAGGGAAACTATATGTTGCTTCGCGCATGATAGATGGTGTGAAGCCACGCCCAGGGAACGATCTTCAGAACAGCCGTTGATTGTTTTAGACTATCAGTGTTTTCCTGTACTGAAAAGATTACCGTGAGTTATGTTACAACTGACGCTTTTGAGAAGAGATCATTTGGATCTGACCCCATTAAAGCGAACTGCTATGGATTTAATTGAAGTCAATATTAAAATGGATCAGCAGTTACTTCAAACTTCAAGAAATATTTCCACTATATCGTGCTAGACAGATTGTGGGTATATAATGGCGGCAGATACAAGGATTAGACGTGCGTGTCCAATAGGGCATGTATCTGGATAAATCTGGTACAGACCAGGTTCACTACGCTTCAAGACCAACGAGAAATGTAAGCCACATTTGACTTTTATATTATGCCTAGCTAATTGGAACAAACTCATTTTCTGCAGATGACCAACACATTTATTTTTCTTCGTATTTAAATCTTGCATTGATTTACGCAAGACACATTAGGGTTATTCTGAGTATTTTCAGCACTCAGAACAGTTTAGGATCGATGACCGTGCATACCGAGCTTTTATTTGAATGTTCATTTTGTTTGAGAATCACGGTAATCAGCCGATATAACTGTAGAAGTTAATATTTATTTTTGTTGAGGAATGGATATTTTGTCCATATTTGAAGAGTCGAACATGTGGTTTTTTCACACAAGGAAATAATAATTAAACATATTTAAGGAAATAATAACAATAATAATAATAATAATTTTCATAATTTTTCTAAATAATTATTGGATCTTACATTTTCTAATAATCACATTCGTTGAGAGAGAGCTCAAGGATTAGTTTAATCATTCCTAGTTTGGAACAGGTGATTTTCCGAAAGCTAGTGGATAGCGCAAGCCCGTATTCCACCAACATTATAGTTCTGGTTGAACAGTTAATATTTGCATTGAGCAAAGTATATTTTTCAGATAACACGGAAAGGCATGAAACAGGAAGCCAATGATATTTGTATCAATTAGGATTTTTTTTGGTGTTTATATAAAATCATGACGTAGGCACACATTCGAAAGTGAAATAGAGAATATCACAAGTGTGGTAACTTCATGGTTTGAACTGAATGGTAAAATAAAATAAACTTTTAAGTTTATAGATCTTCCAGTTTTGATAACAAGCAGAGGCTTGATTTATTGTATAAATTTTGGGAAGAAAATTTATGTGTGTGGAGTAGTTGAAATGCCATTCCCAGGTGCGCATGTTTAAGTCGCAGGAATGAGGAGGTTTTTTATGAGCATCAATCAAATAGCAGGTTCAATGGCTCAGGTTTATAGGAGGAGTATTGGAACCACACATTTCGTCGAATGAATGACCAAACCATCAGTAATTATTTCAAACTTGTTTACGTATTCCATTAATACTTTGGATTTGATAGAACCCGGTTTTGTCATGATAAAATTTTCTTCTTCAGAGGAAGACCTTTGCCGTTGTTGTTGGGATATTGTGTTCTTACACAAATAATTGAATGGGCCACTGCCAATTAAAAAAATAATTCTGTATCCACGAATTACTTAAAGGATGTTTTCAATCCTATTGTCATGAACTAAATGAATTTATTATAAAGCTACAATTCTTATTTCCGCATTCTGTTCAAGAATTGCAAGTTGTGAAAGTTACTAAAATAGCAACAAATATAAATATTTTTCTTAATAATAATTCCAAGTGGAAAATCGGATAGTTGAATGGTTCAACAATTTTTTTTTGATCAAGCTGATGATTCAGAAATCATATTTCTTTGGAATTTGAAGTTCATAATCGAGTCACTTCTCAAAATGTCTAATTTTGGAAGAATAATAAATTTTGTTGTGCTTCGCACAGTTCTTCGATGCTATGCTCAAGGGTCAAATACTTTTCAGATGTTGTTATTAATATGTGTACATAATTAGTGTTGGGTCAAAGATAATATTTTTGAAACTGGAAAAATAAGTGGAAGTTAAAAAAAATTCTATAAACAATTATAAACAGTGAGAATTTCTACGAGTGTTAATATCATGTTAGAAATTCAACCAGTGAACTACAATATTTCCAGTAAAGACAATTAAATTTGAACTGCATTTCATCGTAAATAATTGATATAATTTTGAAACACAGTCTACAGGACTGATAATCAGACTTGTGTCTCCAAAGACAATTGTTCAATGAGTTGGAAAATTTCTGTACATTGTGTAAATAGAAGTGTGTGCCGTCGCACTGGAATGATGTTACCTGGAGCATCATTTTGCAGTCAATTTTAAAATTTAGAATAAAATGAGATAAATTTACATGTTGTGTTATGCCCAGTTGAATCTCCTTCTATCCTTATTGTTGCATTGAGCCAAAAATCAGTAAAGCATTTTCTTTTTAAATTTGATGTCGTTTTTTTTGCGATTAGCTTTAACCCATCTGGCGCCCCGGGATATTTTGACTCTCGTGCAGACTGATTCTTGGTAAAATGCATATGTGGTCGTGCGGACTCCGGTCTAAACGGGCACAGTACCACCCCTGCAGGTGTAAATCGCGTGAAAAAATTCTAGAGTACCCCTTGATCCCCTTAAGCGCATTAAACGTATTGATGAATTTTACGGCTTAATTTGGTTCCGTGATAACCTTCTAGCCTTTTGCAAACTTTCACACTAATGTAATTAATGAAATTGCATTGCGTCTTACAGCAATAGATGGACCTCTGAGAATCTGTTGTCATGGTTACTGGCTTGCATTTGTTCATTAGTTTATTAAATGAAATTAGTTTTCTGGGAATATCTCAAAACGGTTGGTTTTAGGGCCTTAAAATGTGGTTTTCGGGTACCAGAGTTTTGTCTCTCACATTGAGGGGCTGAAAATGAGCTTTGTCTCGTCCTTCTACGCCTATTTCAGCATGAATTTTAAGGGGGGGGGTAGGCCCCCCTTTCATGAGGGGTACGGAGAATAGTTATATCAATGATAAGTGTCGTGCCTCTGATGGATATCTGTACCAAATTTTACGTTGATACACCCAGCCGTTCTCGAGTTATAAGGGAACAAAATTGTCCACAGACGAACAAACAAACCGACAGACAGACGAAAAATCGCGCGCATCCAACATAAACAGTCTGAAAAGCGTAACCAACTCAATTTTCCGTAGAAATTCAGAGAAAAACAGACAAACTTTCATTTTTATATATAGAGAGATATACTGCACCGGTCGGTGTTGACCGTGTTTTATTGCACAAATTTAGGTTTCACTCGCTAACCGTTGGAGATATACGAAAAGTGATAGGACCTTCCGTATAGAAAATTAAATGTTAAAGCTCATGTATGCCATCAAAAGATTGCTATTTCTTGGCGTTCTCTTTTTATTTGAAATGGAATTATGAAATTTTGAAACCAAATGGTGTAGTGACGTCACAAATGTCGGTTTCACTCGCTAACCGTTGGAGATACACGAAAAGTGATGAGGACCTTTTGGATAGGAAATTAAATTTCAAAGCTCGTGTGTGCCATCAAAAGTTTGCTATTTCCTACCGTTCACTTTTTATTTGACATGGAAATATGAAATTTTGAAACCAAAGGGCGTAGTGACGTCACTAAAATGGTCGCCATTTTTTAATAGTGCACAATTTCGAAATCAAAAGTATCCTATAAGTAAACCTGGTAAATCAGCTACATCCATGCAAAATTTGATTTAAATTGGACCAGTGGTTCTTGCGTTATTGAGTAACACACAGACAGACACACACCATCTCATTTTTATATATTAGTATGATAAAATTGTTAAACCTGTTTTTTTTATATTTATTTCAAAGGGGTACTTAAAAAACGTGCCTCGTACATGTTAATATAAAATGTACATGCTTTGATTGAGTTTGATTTTCTTCCACCTCACCTAATTTCTCTGAAGACCACTTCCTATGGATCGCACATCAGCCTGAGGGACATTTTTACAGATTTCACTGATGATACAAATTTTTTCTACTAAAAAACAAGTATCCGTTATGAGAGTGCTTTTTTTTAATACAATACTTACATCACAGCTCAAAAGTTTTCCTCTCCACATATATTGGTCTAGAGCCTTCACTGCTCGTTGCTGCTCTTCAGCTGTGGCGAATGTCAGGTGAAGCTGGGAATTCCCTCTCTTAGGAACTTTTACATAATTAAGTGCAAGGCCAAGTTGCTCCTTCACTAATTTCTTGAAAGCCTGCAAAACAAATAAGAAAATAGAATAGCACACACAGAAAGAACTGCCTAACCCACATCATTTCGATATAGTAGTCTGTTAAGCTGGTGATAGAAGATAATTCTGAGCGACCGTGAAACAAGAAGAAAAAAATCCACAGCCTGCTTCCAGTCGACCGACCGGGTCAGGGAATGGAATGAATGAAGCCCCCATCTAGCGGCGAGGATATGAACTGTGCCGGCTGCCGAAGCCTGTCGCACTTCCCTGGGGCAATGATTAAATGAATGACAGATTAAATGAAATGATAGTGGAGAGTGTTGCTGGAATGAAATGTTGACGGGGAAAACTGGAGTACCCGGAGAAAACCTGTCTGCCTCCGCTTAGTCCAGCACAAATCTCACATGGAGTGACCAGGATTTGAACCACGGACCAAGCGGTGAGAGGCCAGCGTGCTGCCGCCTAAGCCACGGAGGCTTTGTGAAACTCGAAGATATGTCGAAATTTTCCGGAAGTAAAACTTTGTACCCATTGCAATAGTTAGCTTTCTAATGAAAATCTACCTAAAAACATCAAGCCAGTCACTGGCAGCTTCACTCATTCACACCTTTTTTTTTCTTTATTTGCACTCTGTACTCTGCAAATGGGAAAAATGGAGAGGGGCCTTCAGTAATAGACTAGACCGTATGGAGATGCCAAAGTTGGGAAAATTAAGTGACACATTGACTGATGTCTAGAATTGAATTATATAGGTAAACAGTATTTGGAAAATATGCACTATAACAACAGTCTACAGATATTTACCTCCACTTTTCAGGCACCTGTCACAATGCTGAACACTATACTCTCTGTGAACAAGGGTGCTGGTTGCAGGTGAAACCACTTTGTCACAGTATCACGAACTGCTTAATCAGGTGATGAAACTCTTGTACTAAAGGGACTTCAATAGTCCAAGCACATTATATTGAAGCAGAGGTTACAGGAAAATCTGTTCCGTGTTGGGACAGGTGTCTAACAATGGAGAGGAATGTCTAGATTTCCTCGAATTCTGATCTGTATGCTGTTGTGATATGTATATTGTCCAATATAATGTTGTGTTCATTTCTAGAAATCATTCTTAGGTTTGGTCTGAACAAGTCTTACAAGAAAGAAAGTGAAGTCCCATCATCATTGAAATAATGTCTATTCATGGTAGACCGTAATGATTTCTAACATCGCCTAAACAGTGCAAACTATAATACATATATATGCCTTTGAATATACACATGTTTTTACGTTCAGTTCAGGTATTTGTTACGGCTTTCAATATATACTGTCTCTTTTCCCCTTTGCGACACTACTCCATAGAACACATTTTTTCCTTAGAAGGAACTATTCATTAGTTTTTGCATGCAAGTTTATTTGTAATTTTTAACAATTATTTTAGGATATGGTCATTATATGTGTGTGTCCTGTTTTCTGATAGAACTTTGATTATTAAAGTTATATGCACTATAATATTATGATTTGTTAATAACCTACTCCTTATTCCACAAAATTACACACACTCAGTCCACATTAGTTTGAGTAGGCAAGACTGTACTGGATTCAATTCCTATTTCTTCAGACTGGTTATAATATTTCACGGTGTTAAGTAGTGCGGTAGGATTTTGGTATGTCACTAGGATCTTTGGGAGAAAAAAGATGAAGGTTCTGCATTAACAACATTCTTTAGAATCTCCATATAAAGTAGTTTATTTCAATTGACTGTTGGAATGTTACAAGAACAAAATCATTCCACTGCACCAATGAGTTTGATTACACTTAATGGAATACAGTTCACGGGCAGTTCTCCTTTCTATTTACATAATTGGTTCCTAACCAGCTAAGTTCATAAGTGCTCTGAAAGTAAGTTAAATAATCTCATTTTATGCAGTGCTTACTGCTATAATAAATTAAGGTTCAGATTGGCTAATTTTAATCCTTAACATAAAGACAAAGTAATCAAGAAAGTGTTCATTCTTTACTTGAGGGTCTGTACACTTAGGAATTTTCACAGAATTTGCTATTTCCTGCAGCATACTGTAGAGTGTAGCCATGAAATAATATACTAAAGAATGATCTTTTACACATGTCTGCCAGTTATTATCAGTGAGTATGGTTCATGTTCTTGTTTTAATGATCATAGTTTCAACATGGAGGTCACCTGCCCCTTGCAAAAAATACAAATTTTATCTTCTGTCAGGCTTTCAGGTGCGTGTGAAGCTAAATTGTATAGGTTAGGAATGTAAACAACGCTCTTAGGTTTCTACTTTCGTTGCCAAGAGCTGACTGCAGTGGCGTCTAGTAGCTAAGTTCTGAACTAGACCTAGTAGTCGTTGATGGTGGCGGGAAAAGCAGGAACTATTTGAAAAATTCAAAGTTCTTACTTGAATTAAAAAACAGATACACTAATACAGACATCACAATTAACCCCGGTTATCAGACAGATGAAGAACAACATGGCTTCAGAGAAGGAAGGTCCACAGTGGATTTGATTTTTGCTGTAAGGCAGTTACAAGTACAGCACTATGAGTATGGAACAGATCTACTGATGGCCTTCCTGGACATTGAGAAAGCATATGACAGTGTATGCAGAAACAAAGTATGGAAGTCCCTGGAGGATAGAGGAGTAGAGAAATGGACTATAAAGAGGATAAAGGAGATGTACAAGGGAAGCGGGAGCTGTGTGAAAGTGGGAGGAGAGAGATCAGACTGGTTGGAACAGAGAAACGGCCTGAAACAAGGAAGTGCACCGTCACCGTTACTTTTCATTGTGGTGATGGATGACATAATGACCCGAGTGGCACAAGTAATTGGGGAAGGAAGATGAAAGCAATGGTGTTTGCAGATGATTTGATGATTTGGGGAAACAAGGAGGAGGAGGTACAGGAACAGTTGGACGTGTGGGAAGGAATAATACAAAGATATGGGATGAAATTTAGCATAAATAAGAGTGAGATGGTGATCACAACAAGGAAGAAGGAAAGAACCACAACGGGAATAACAATTGGTGGGGAACAGCTGAAGAAAGTGGAGAGTTTCAAGTATCTGGGAAGCCTGATACAAGATAATGGAAGGAACGATAGAGAAATAAATGAGCGGGGGAGACAGGCAGAAGCATTCCGAAGGAGTGTGAGAAGCATGTTATGGAGCAAGGATGTCCCCCAGAACAGCAAAAAGATCAAATATCGGACGTACTATGTCCCTATCCTGACGTATGCCTCGGAGACCTGGGTTATGAAAGGAAAGGAGAAGAGCAAAATACAGGCCAGAGAGATGAGGTTCTTGAGAAGCGGTATTGGAGCTACAAAGATGGATAGAATAAGAAATGAGAGGACCAGAGAATTAATGAAGGAGGAACCATTACAGGATGGTATGGAGAAATCTAGACTTAGATGGTATGGACATGTAAAACGAATGGAGGAGAAGAGGATACCCAGGAGGATACACGAGACGAAGTGGGAAGGAAAGAGACCGAGAGGGAGACCAAGAGACAGGTGGCTGAAGGGGGTGGAAGAAAGCGTGAAGAAGAGAGGAGAAGACTGGACAAAGGTGGTGGCTGAGAGATGGTGGGAAGACAGAAGACGTTGGAGAGGCTCGTGTTCCAAACTGCGCAAGATGATGATGATCAGATTATTTGCACAGGCGGATGAACACGGTAAAGCGTCCATTACCAACCGCACACCCATGCCATGAGCACGTGGTAGTTCAGTTTGATAATGCAACTTTTCAGTCTAGCCGACAGAATATGTTGCCAATATATTCACAATTACTGGGACAAGCGAAAAAATGACCTGAAAAAACTTACATGTGATTAAAACATGTATATATTTGTTATGAACTACTGGTTATAAATTGAGTCTATCCTGGAAAGTTGGTAACCCTAGCTGCCAAAAAAGTGCCAAGTTACAATAAACTAGTTGTGGTGACTCTTGTAATACAGCAGTAAGTACAGTCATATGTACTAAAGCATACATCGCACATACAAACTTGGATGAAATCGATTTGTAGTTATGGATGTTCATGCAGCTGAACATTGAACCTATCAGCACACGTAGAATTATGTTGGAAACACTGCCATGCACGGTTCGTTAAAAATTAATCTAAAACACTATGAGCTACAAATGTGCCAGTTTTGGAAGAAATTCATATTTTAGTATGGATGTTACATGCAGTTAAGGCTGTGCGATCGCCACCGCCGTCAATCGCATGGCAAGAGATGGCAGCACTACTGTATTACCGATAGCAGCCGCTGCGTTTGTGTTAGTGACGTGTCACCCTTCAATTATCACCTCCTTCCGCCCCTACTCCCACCACTTCTCCTCGTCACTCAATGTCTTCTCTCTCTCTCTCACTGATAGCGTTGTTTTGCATCTGAAAAACAAACCGGACTTGCTTTCAGAGCCGTATTGCCAATTTGTGGACTACTATTGGATTTTTATTATGGATACTCGAGTTTAGGCCTTAATTACAACCAAACCAACAGACCTATTGAAAAACGAGTTATACCAATATTTTCCTTGTTTAATTCTGCGTTAGACTATATAAGCCAATTATTTTCAAGTTTATTAATTATGTATTTATTTGTGGTTGTATGAAAAATTGTCCGTGTTTTTGACGTCTTTTCTAGGAACCGCTCACTTAAAACTATATACATGGAAAACTACTTGGCTGAGGGTAATAATAATAATAATAATAATAATAATAATATCGTATAGCCTCGGGTGCCTGGTGCAAGCTTTGTTAATTGACACCCAGAGGGTAGCTTGCATGTCGAATTTCGTCGTTCCTTTGAACGCTATGAAAGTCAAGGAGGTTAGATATCTAATCTCCTTGACACTACAGCGCTTTCAAGTAGAGAATGGAGGAACTTTGTGTTGGCGGAAAATCCCGAGATTAATTTTGCCATTGAACACGGCCTACTGAATTCAAATGGGTTCTTTAACATGCCAACATCGTATCGTGATTTTTGTCGCCTTCAAAAATCACTTACCATGGCCAGGGGCGAACCTGCAATCTTGGGGTTGGTAGTCCGACACTATAACCACTCACCCACCGTGGCAAGCTTGCTGAGGGTAATGCAATTTTTATATGTGATAGGCACAAGTATTGGTAGTGCAAATCGCAAGTTTCAATTTTTTTCAACTACCCGATAAAAAGTTCTTATACTTTTTCTGACGTAACGTTTTCTCAGCCCAGGATAAACGTACAGCAGGAAACTTGGTCTCATTTTGAAGCTCTCATTCGTGATTATCGGAAACTATGACCACTGTAAACGTACAGTGTGATGACGAATTTATGAAGAGTAATATTAATGGGAGGTTTTGTGCGTTGTGTGTAGGTATTCTCCCTCCGTCCAGCCCAATAAAAAAGAATATATTATGATATAGGCCTATTATGATTATATTTTGATATAGTATGATATGATTCACGGAGTGAGGTTGTGGTTAGGGTTGTGCAGCTGTGAGCTTTCATTCCGGAAATAGTGGGTTCGAACCCCACTGTCGGTAGCCCGGGTGATGGTTGTCCCTGGTTTCTCATTTTCACACCAGGCAAATGGGCGCTGTACCTTAATAAAGGCCAAGAGTTTAGTGCTTTTCAGTCGGTCAACACGAATGTACCCAAAAGAGATGGGTTATGCCCTAATCCTGAAATAAATTACACGAGATTAATGGGTACATTCGTGTTGACCGACTGAAAAGCACTAAACTCTTGTTTACTAAGGCAACACTGAAAATATGGCTTCAAACACCACAATGTTAATAAAGGCCAAAGCCGCTTCCTTCCCACTGCTAGTCTTTCCTATCCCATCGTCGCCATAAGACCTACAGTATCTGTGTCGGTGCGACGTAAGGCAAATTGTAATATGTACATTATTTTGATATATATTGAAGATTACAACTCGCATAATAGGCCAGGCGACAGGTAGTTCAATAAGGAAATAATTAGTGGAAAGCTGGAAATTGCTTTAATCACTTTATTTGGACCCAGATATTACTCTCCCAAGTTTCTTCCTCGAGCGAAGTCGGTGTTGGCCCTTCTGGCCCTAAGAAGGTACCATTTTTCAATTTCTTTGCAAATATCTCCCAAATCTTCAACTTTATCAACAAAATACCTATTATAAAAAATAATCTAGAGTAAATTTCCTACAACAATTTTCCCTACCTTTTGTCTCTAATGTGAACCGTTACGATGCTACGACCATTCAAAGTGGAGCCCTTTTTGATTCATGCGGAAAAGCTATGGAAATGATATGCCATATCAACGTTTCTACATGTTTTAATATTTGTCAGCATTCCAGATGCACAAGCTGTTAACTTGTTACAAGTATAACAGATTTTCAATGTAAACAGCTGTGGCAAAATACCTACCATTAGTATCATTTTGCAATATTGAGTTTTCGACTACAGAACAGCATGTGGATGCACGGTGTGCGCGGATCTCGCGGGATGATGCGGACTTGAAAAAATTTGTTGGATGGTTATCAACTCAAGAGCCCTTTCCTCGTGGACAACACGTTGTTTCGTTAAGCACAGGAGTTGTCGGGGATGGACAAATCACTTGTCATATGGCCTATGAAATTGGAATAGCAGCACAAAAAGGCATAACCGGCAACAATTTTCACGATGTGAAGTTCCTTAGAAAAAATGGCGTGATGCCTCTCCGCGCGGTAAATTCGAAAATAACAAGTAGTTCCGTGAAGAACTATACAGCCTATTTTCATATATCCTGCTCATGTTAATTGCCTCTATCAACATACAAAATTTCAGTTTAATTGCTGTAACAGATTCGTAGATATTGAGAACCGTCTAAATATTTCAGATGGTCGCCAGGTTGGATTTTTATTTTTGTACTATTACATTAAGATTATTGTGGTCGTGTGGTATTCAAACTTCAATCGCATGATTAGAACACAAGAAGTAAAAACGAGATTTTAAAATTACGCACAGCAGCCATCTTGTGATTATGCAAACAATTGAAATAAATTAGATGACAGTGGATCTACATTTGAATAAGCATTTAACGTGAAACGTTTCACGGCACTCGGATAGTTAATTCGCGAGAAACGTCCATTTAAATATTTATACTTCGCGTCGCCGTCATGTTGGATTTGTGCTCACCAGGTTACTCAAAGTCCTATAGGTAAACATATGTTCATAGTCTCTATGAACATAAAAAAAATCTGTTTGTTTGCTGTAAAAGATTCATAGATATTGAGAACCGTCTAAATATTTCGGAAGCTCGCCGTTTAGGATTGTTATATGTATAGGCCATAGAGTTAACCATTCAAGGACAATTATTGCCTAGGTTCATTATTCAAACTTTCACTTCAATCGCATGATAACGACACAAGAAATAAAAACATAATTTTAAAATTTCGCACAGCCGCCATCTTGAGGTTATGTAAACAATTGAATTAAATTAGATGGCAGTGCATTACAATCTGCAAAATCATTTACTGTACCACATTTCACTGCGCTCAGAGAGTTAAATCACGAGAAAAGTCTATTAAAATATTTCAAATTCGCTTGTTCGCCATGTTCGTTTTGTACTTTACAGGTTTATGAAATATACATAGGTAAACTTGTATCAGTACCCTTTATCACCGTACAAGATTGCAGGGTGATATCTGTAATAGTTTCGGAGATATAGAATGTCAGTGAAATATTTCGCACAGCCGCCATTTTGAGGTTATGTAAACAATTGAACTAAATTAGACTCCAGTGCTTTACAATGTGTATAAACAATTGCTGTACCCAGTTTCATTACGTTTGGGTAGTTAAATCGCGAGAAAAGTCTATTTAAAAGTCTCAACTTCGCTTGGCCGCCATGTTGGTTTTGTAGTCACCAGGTTTTTGAAAGTCTCATAGGCGAACTTCTAGTAGTGCCCTTTATCACCGTACACAATTTCAGGGCGATATCGGTAATAGTTTCGGAGATATCGAATGCTAGTGAAATATTTCGCACAGCCGCCATGTTGGATTGGTGAGACGTAACAAAATTTGAAGCGCACGGTCGAGGTCGCCGGGAATAGCGCCATGAACTTACCGAGTTTCATTGAAATCGCTCCAGCCGTTTAGATTTTATTAGGGACACACACACACACACCTCACACACACACACGCACGCACACACACACGGACAAAAGGTGATTTCATAAGCCTATTTTTTCAAAATTGAAAATAGGCTAAAAATCCGCAACACGGATATTCCTGTTGATCCTCTTGTGCTTTTCCAATGCATTTGCCTTGCAAAGAAATCCGATGCAGAATTGAAACAATATTTCCTGTTTGAACTAGCTCCGTATCCGGTTGCGATCTTTGATAAAGCGGGAATGCGTAGACGCAAAAGTCTGTGTTCTATAAATTATTCGATCCTGTTACCGATGAGCCCATATTTGAGGAGCTACATCATGTTCTCGACGGAGGATATCTTCTGCACCGTGTAATTTGGCACCAAACCGATACTTTTGTCGACATTAGTTTCAAATATGCGAGTTACGTTAAAAGATACTTTAAAAACAGTGTCATTATTTTCTATGGGTATCCTGACGACCCGAAGCCTCCGTAGCTTAGGCGGCAGCACGCCGGCCTCTCACCACTGGGTCCGTGGTTCAAATCCCGGTCACTCCATGTGAGATCTGTGCTGGACAAAACGGAGGCAGGCAGGTTTTTCTCCGGGTACTCCGGTTTTCCCTGTCAAAAATTTAATTCCAGCAACACTCTCCACTATCATTTCATTTCATCTGTCATTCATTTAATCATTGCCCCAGAGGAGAGCGTCAGGCCTCGGCAGCCTGCACAGTTCATATCCTCGCCGCTAGATGGGGGCTTCATTCATTCCATTCCTGACCCGGTCGGAGACTGGAAGCAGGCTGTGGATTTTTCATCCTGACGACCCAGCAGCTCGCAGTACCAAGTCCGTTGAACGTCTTCGACGATCGCACAAGCATGAAGCTGCTAATGTTTTTTTTTTATGAGTCCATGATGGCACCTATGCCACAAGCAAACTTTTTGTCTAATGTCACAAACAAACGAAGATTGATCGACTTGTTGCGCGTCAAATTCGAAAGCGAAGGAATCGAAACCAGACAAGCTCCAGAAGATACCGATGTGCTCATCGTTACCACCCCACTCGAGTTATCTCGGCCCGACAATTCAGTCATTATAGTGGCTGAAGATATAGATATCCTGGTCATCTTGGCGGCTTGTGTGCCACCCTCCACGAAAATGTATTTTATGAAACCCGGCCAAGGTTCAACCAAACAACAACTATTTTGCACAACAAGTTTCAATCTCCCAACATGTGTGCAAGAAAACTTCCTCTTTTTGCATGCGTTTAGTGGGTGCGATATAACGTCTTCGTTTCACAGGCAGTGCAAAATGAAATTCGTAACACTGCTGAAGAGTAATGAGGAACTGCAGACAGCTGTTAGGGTTTTCCGAGACGTGAACGCAAACCCCGATGAAATTGACAAAGCGGGCCAGTTGGTTTTGGCTGGGCTTTATGACAACAAAACCACGGGAAATACCCTGAATGAGCTGCGGTTCCAACTGTTTGAAAAATCTCTAAGCAAACATCGATTTAATCTCGCAAGCTTACCTCCCACCGAATCAGCGGCACGTGAGCACTCTTTAAGAACATATCATCAAATCCAAACATGGTATGGAAATGATACAAATCCACTGGATTGGGGCTGGAAAAATTCTCAATGTGGTTTGGCTCCCATACCTACGAGGGATCCGGTGCCACAAACGCTTCTAAACACAGTGTCCAGCAAATGTTCGGAAGGATGTAACGCAGCTTGTGGTTGCAGGAAAACGGGCCTCCGATGCTCCAGAATCTGCATGAATTGTATGGGACGGTCATGTACAAATGCTGCCGAGGAAGATGATATGGATGATTGTGACGGAGACATCGATGTTAATCTTGAGCGCCCTGTGACGTCGGCGAAATGTACCGATACAGACGATGTAAGCGATGACGGAGAAATTGAGGCCACAGCTGTTTACATTGAAAATCTGTTATACTTGTAACAAGTTAACAGCTTGTGCACCTGGAATGCTGACAAATATTTTATAATATGTAGAAACTTTGATATGGCATATCATCTCCATAGCTTTTCCGCAAGAATCTAAAAGGGCTCCAATTTGAATGGTCGTAGCATCGTAACAGTTCACATTAGAGACAAAAGGTAGAGAGCATTTTTGTAGAAAATGTACTCTAGATTATTTTTATACTAGGCATTTTGTTGATAAAGTTGATGGTTTGGGAGATATTAGAAAAAAAAAAAAAAAAAAGGAAAAATGGTACCTTCTTTGGGCCAGAAGGGCCAACGCCGACTTCGCTTGAGGGGAAAAACTTGGGAGAGTAATATCTGGGTCAAAATAAAGCAATTAAAGCAATTTCCAGCTTTCCACTAATTATTTCCTTATTGAGGCTTTTGTTTTTCGACCTGTCGCCTGGCCTATAAAGTTCTATTGATCTTAAACATGATTTATTCTGCGAATATAACTTACAGAATTTTATAAAGTAACTCATAAATAATTTTTAACATTCTGTAAACGAAACACACACATATTTTATTATGAGCAAATATTCTCATGAAAACAAATTTTATTATTTCAGATTTTGAAAAATCATTTACATATCATATTGTTCTATATTGAAACATCTTTTTTTAGTAATAATCTGATACAGGTACGAAGTACACCATTTTATACTGACTGTATAACAATATAAAGTATTGACAGTAAGAAAACAAACAATAAAATTTAACACAAAAAAAGGACTTAATAATAACAAATTCATTGGAAATTAAGTAACAAATAAAATAAATAACAGAGGTTATAAAGATATGTATGTGAGTCGTCCAATTCCAGAACTACCTAAGTCAATTTCATGAAATTTGTGAGAAAGGGCAAAAAACTGTCTTGAGTTATCCGTGCGCGTTTAAATAGAAACAGTTTGTATAATAGTTACAAAATACGATTAGTTTTCATTTTATGTATGTTTTAAAAATACAGTAAAAGCAGTTTTTACGTAATAATAGAAAATATATTGCACTTAAGCAGTTTTGATACAGGATCTAGGACTTAAGTGGTTTTGGATTAGTTTCATTAAGTCAGTAATTATGGTTTCTATGTGAAAGTGAAATTATTGCTATATTTTAAAGTTCTCTAAGAAACTACCCAGTATACAATAAAAGTAACCTTTCAACCTTAAATTTCCATTCACAATATGCTCACAGCTTTTCAAACTAGGCGAAATAGAGTCCATTGGACTGCACAGCAACGTCATTCCATGGGGTCTTCTTCTTCTTCTTCTTCTACTTCAGATACATTTTGTCGAGCTATGTCTTCGCCACATAGTAGCAAGTCTCGGTAGAAGCCTAGATCCTCTCTGTTGTGCCACTCAGGGCCGAAATGCTTTGACAAAAGCTGTTTCACATCAGTCACTTACATATATATAAATATATAAAAGTGTACCCGTTCCTACGCCACTTAAACATGTTTTCTTGGCGTTGATTACAGTAGCAGTGTTTAGCTATGGACAAGTTCATTGTTAAACGTAAACGCCTGGAGAGTGAAAGTGAGCAGTCGGCTCCTACTCCCGAACCGTCGAATTCAACATAAAGAAGACAAACGAAAGAAAAGAACATACCAGGACAGTTACGTTGTGTATGGATTTACGTTGAATAAGAACGAGGAAAACCCTATCCCTGTGTGTTTAGTTTGTGGCGAAACACGAGGCCATGGTACCTAGCAAACAGAAGTGGCATCTCACAATTAAGCATCCTAGTGGGTCAGGGAAGAGTGTGATGTATTTTTCACGTGTACTAGAAGGGGAGAAAAAAACCAGCTGTGCGAATGGTAAAGAGAATGACCATAAGTGATACTGCTCTTGAAGCCTCGTTTAAAGTAGCAGAACTGATAGGAAAAAAAATCACACACACACCTCATACTCTTGGAGAGGAAATCATAGGTCCTGCATGGAAAATTATAGTTTCAACAATACTTGGTGAAGGAGCAGCTAATCAAATTTCGAAATTTCCTCTTTCCAACAACACAATCAGTCGCAGGATATCTGAAATGTTTGCAATATCAACGAACAAGTCGTGGGGAAAATAAAAACTGATAGAGCATTTGCTTTGCAAGTAGATGAGAGTATCGATAGTGGTGACAAACTGCAACTCCTTGGTTTTACCAGATATATTGATGATAAAGATATTAATGAGCCGTTTCTGTTCTGTAGACCGCTGGAGACTACAACCTCAGGCCATGATATTTTTGTTTCTATTAATTCCTTTCTCAATGTCCAAGATCTTTCATGGAAAGACTGGTTGGTTGGTTCTTAAGTTTAGGGGCTGCGACAACGCGGTCATGTAGCCCCGTGTACTTTGGTGTGTGTAGAATCTGTCTGATAACCGGTGTTAAATGTGATGACTGTATTAGTGCGTGTTATCTGTTTTTAATTCAAGTAAGGACTGCAGTCTTTTGAATTTTTCAAATAGTTCCGACTTTTGCTGCCAAACGCCACCGTCAATGACTACTAGTTCAGAACGTAGCTACCAGACGCCACCGCAGTCGGCTCTTGACGACGAACGTAGGAACCTAAGAACGTTAGTCAAATGTTTAACCTATATATAATTTAGCTTCACACAGGTGTAATTAGTGGAAGGTTCTTTAACATGCCATAAATCTATGACATGGGACCGCCGGATTTACTTCCCCTCCGAAGGAAGGCATACTGAGGGATTTTTAACTCTCTTAAAAAATCCGACGACTTCGGCCGGCATGGAAAGACTGTTGTGGTATATGTACAGATGGTGCACAATCTATGTCTGGGAAATTTGAAGGTTTTTACTGCAAGAGCTCAAGATTTTGCTGCAGTGTTTAACGAAGTTGTGAAAATGGTGAACTACATCAAGTCTCGACCTTTAATGTGCAGGATTTTTAAACAGTTATGTCTCGCAACGGATGCACCTCATACCTCTTTGTTACTTCATACAGAGTAAGGTAGTTGTCGCAGGGTCGTGTATTGAAGCAGTTTCTTGAACTTAGAGAACAGGTGAAAACTCTTTTTAAGGATGAAAATCAAGATACATTTTATGAGCTGTTACTAACTGATTCTTGGTGCTTGGAACTGTCGTATCTGGCAGATATTTTTCATAAACTGAATTAACTGAATGTTTCAATGCAGGGTAGACAGGAAACAATAATTTCCTCAACCAATAAAATGAAAGATTTTAAAAGAAAACTTAGTTCTTGGACGTCTGCAGTTCAGAAAGGAGATCTTTCAAACTTTCTTCATCTGGCAGTAGATAACGATCTGGGTAAGCTGAAAGACCGCATTTGTGATCACTTATCAAGATTGCAAGGAGCAATAGATACATACTTTCCATCTATTTCCACTATGAATGTCAACTGGGTTGTCTCACCATTTGATTTCATAGATAGTGCGAGGAAATAGATTTAACTGGTTGCGAACGAGATGAATTTATTGATCTTTGTGCCGATTCCACGCTCAAAGGTAAGTCCACCAAGAGTGAGGCGTCGGTGGCTACTTTTGGGCTTCAGCGGAGAGAGTAGTATCCTAACCTAATGAAGAAAGCAATTAACACACTTTCGCCCCTTCCAAAATCCTATCTATGCGAGCAAGCCTTCTCTGCTCTGGTGACAATAAAATCCAAAGCAAGAAATAGACTGAATAACCTTGAGGATGATTTGCGTGTTTCATTGTCAACTGCAAGGCCCGATATCACGTATCTGTGCTCTAAACATGAATCACAAGTTTCACATTAACGATTTATCGAACAAAATTTTGATGTATTTTTACTCACTGACTGTAGTAAAGTTGACTGTATTATGTTATGGTGTACGTTACTTATTATAAAATATTTCAATAAATTTACATATGAAACATATTTTTTTTTATTCAAGGAAGGATGCCCCTAGTGTTTAATGTTATTCCCAAGGGTGCCGTGAACTTCAAAAGGTTGGTAAACTCTGCTCTAGTCTGTGGTCGTGTGGACTGGCATGATGAGTCAGGGCGGGAGGGAGGCGGAAGCTGCGATAGCAAAGGTGTTGAAGGAGAGCGTAAGGCAGGTGCCCGAGCGCGCTCTTGCCCAAGACCTTGTCTTACCGCTGTGTGTGTGCACGCGTGTGTGTATGTGTGTGTGACTGATTCAACCTGCGTTTTGTAGAGTCTGAAAGGTACAATCACCACGGGTATATCGCTGAACCAATTTTCTTTATCGAACTTTTCTACTGCTCAGAATAAGATCCACATCAAATTAATAAAACTTTGAAGTTAATATAACAATTTTTTCTCACTAAAAATGGTATTCAAATCTGAAGAGGTTAATACAAAATTTGAATTTCGTAATAAGAATTGTTCCTATTGCAGGTACTACTACAGGGGTTGTTGTACATAAATTTCGGTGTCTTCCGATTATTAGTTTCGTCGTGGAGATTGTACCTTTAACGCTCAAAATAGCCACTTTGAAGCCATGTCCTCAGCAAACGAGCCGTCGTTATTTTCTTCAAAACGCATATAATATCTCACAAAGACCTACATTAGAGATTAAGAGTAAAAATAAAAATAAAATTTCAATTTTTGACCGCACAGCCTTAAACATTGAACCTATGAGTCATGTTGGCAGCAGTGTGATATATGGGCTCGTGAAAATTTATCTTGAGATATCATGGTCTATACGTGTGCCAGAGTTCAAATTTCATTGTAATATTTCAGTAGTTTATAGCACTGACGTTATTTTCAAAATATGGCCTTGAGATGTTCTGGTAGAGATCTTCACTTATACCAAATTTGGTTTAGATAGCTGCAGTCGTTCAGGAGTTAATAGGGTGGGACACACTCAGAGAGTAGGACAGGCACACACACATTTGATATCGTTAGTCTACTTTTTCAAGTCCCGAGGACCTACCCCATCCTTAACCCTAATAATTACAGTTGCACTCTCTCCTTCAGCCATCATAGAAACACTGGTTATCAGACAATTAAAAACACACAAATACATGGAGGTGATGACAAGATATCCCAAGTCCCTAAAAAGAAGTAACATCTCCACGACTAAGGATTTCACCTGTTGGTGGCTGAATTCAAGTCGACAATGGCAGAAATAGAAGAATCTATCGTAACAGTGCAGGAAACATGAAGCCAGGGGGCAAAATAACTTCTGAAATTTGCAATAAATACCTTTTCTGATTCAAAATTGATCTGGGAATGATGTAGTTCGCTCCTCGGCTGTTTAGAACCCACCCACCATCCCAAATTATTACATGACTTATATAGTAAAAATTCCAGCTGTGTCAGCCATTTTCAGCGTTGGAACGGAAGTGCATACGGTACTATACCAGACCCAAAACAACTGTGAACATGGGCACACCCAGTAGCGTGCGTCCAGCTGAGCGCTGTTGCCTCAGTGAGACTAGCGGAGATGACACAGCTCTACACTCGCAGTATGCGTACGATCTTCTCCGTGAACACATGGCGCGCCGAATGTAAGAGCTTGTACGAGCTGGGGGGCCTAATCCTACGAATATCCATGCTCACAACGGATTGCATACAATGTGATATGAGGCATATATAAGATGCCACACAAATGTTATTCGTGCACTCCTGATGTAGCGACCAGCATTCTTGGCTGTGGTCCAGGAGGTCCAGGTTCGATTCCCAGCTCTGCCAAGCAATTAAATTCTAGTCCGAGGGCTGAAACGGGGTACACTCAGCCTCATGAAGCAAAACTGGGAAGATGTGAGTTGGATTCCTACCTAAACCATCCTGGAAGTGGTTTTTCTGTGGATTCGCACTTCTACTCCAGGCAAATGGTACCTAACGTGCCACGGCCGCTTCCTACCCAAATCCTACCTGACTTACAAATACACACACTAGTACAGACATCACAGTGACACAGGTTATCAGACAAATTCCACACACACCCAAATACACGGGGCTACATGACCACGATGTTGCAAAGCCCCTAAAACAATCATCAACAACAACCCGTGAGGTCCGGATCCGATTCACGGCTCAATCAAGACATTTAGTTCTGGTCTCGGGGTTAGAACTGGGTACACTGTGCCTCGTCATGTAAAACTGTGAAGAGGTGAGTTTTATTCGACTCAATCTACTATATAAAGCTCAAATACCACTGACTGACTGATTCATTCATCACGAAATCTCAGAAACCACCGAACGGATTGGAATGAAATTTGGTATGCAGCTTCCTCAAGGGCCGCAAACGCCCACTAAGAAAGGATTTTTGGATATGCAGGTTCTAAAGGGGTGTTAAGGGGGTAGACCTGCATTTCATTGAATAGCAATATCTCTCGATTGGTTTCATTGGGGGATGTGATACTCTGCATATAAACTCATCATTAAAAAAAGAAGACACGTGTCTGAGGGTTTTTCGATGTGGTGTATATTATGAGGTGAAAGGGGTGAAAAGTGGGGGTTGAAGGATTCCTAACGGAGCGTGTATCCCTTAAACGACATAGGCGAGGAGTTTGGAACTCAGCCGAAAAAAATCAGCATAAAAAATAACTAAACAGGTGTTTGACGTTTTTCATAAATCCAATTTAAGGGGCCCATGGGGAGGGGTGAAATTATGGGGGAGGGGGGAAACGTAATATGTCCGAGTGTAAAATTATACATGGCCTATGTTGTAGACAATAACACATTACATCTTTTTTGTCTCTTGCTATTTCATCATACGACGAATACTTAGGGAGTTATTAATGATTTGGTATTTTTTGGCCGGAATTTTCCAAGTCCCAGGAATGACATAAAAATTGATTCGAATGAAATTTCAAAAAAGGTTTTTTTTAATACTTTTATTATATTTTTCACGTCTTTTAGGGTCCGAAACCAACATGATATTTTGATGTTGTTTTTTTTCGTCCCATGCATTTTTGGTTTTAGGTGATAGAATTATTTTCCACTATGACCCATGCTTATCTACTATATAAAGCTCAAATACCACTCACTCACTGACTGACTGATTCATTCATCACGAAATCTCAGAAACCACCGAACGGATTGGAATTAAATTTGGTATGCAGCTTCCTCAAGGGCCGCAAACGCCCACTAAGAAAGGACTTTTGGATATTCAGGTTCTAAAGGGGTGTTAAGGGGGTAGAGCTGCATTTCATTGACTAGCAATATCTCCCGATTGGTTTCATTGGGGGATGGGATACTCGGCATATAAACTCATCATTAAAAATAAGAAGACACGTGTCTGAGGGTTTTTCGATGTGGTGTATATTATGAGGTGAAAGGGGTGAAAAGTGGGTGTTGAAGGATTCCTAACGGAGCGTGTATCCCTTAAACGACATAGGCCAGGAATTTGGAAGTCAGCGGGAAAAAATCAGCATAAAAAATAAGTAAATAGGTGTTTGACCGTTTTTTCATAAATCCAATTTAAGGGGCTCATGGGGAGGGGTGAAATGATGGGGGGGGACGTAATATGAGTGTAAAATTATACATGGCCTATGTTGTAGACAATAACGCATTACATCTTTTTGGTCTCTTGCTATTACATCATACGACGAATAATTACGGAGTTATTAATGATTTTGTACTTTTTGGCCGGAATTTTCCAAGTCCCAGGAATGACATAAAAATTGATTCGAATGAAATTTCAAAAAAGATTTTTTTTAAATACTTTTATTATATTTTTCACGTCTTTTAGGGTCCGAAACCAACATGATATTTTGATGGGTTTTTTTTTCGTCCCATGCAATTTTGGTTTCAGGTGATAGAATTATTTTCCACTAGGACCCATGCTTATCTACTATATAAAGCTCAAATACCACTGACTGACTGATTCATTCATCACGAAATCTCAGAAACCACCGAACGGATTGGAATGAAATTTGGTATGCAGCTTCCTCAAGGGCCGCAACGCCCACTAAGAAAGGATTTTTGGATATTCAGGTTCTAAAGGGGTGTTAAGGGGGTAGACCTACATTTCATTTAATAGCAATATCTCTCGATTGGTTTCATTGGGGGATGTGATACTCGGCATATAAACTCATCATTAAAAAAAGAAGATACGTGTCTGAGGGTTTTTCGATGTGGTGTATATTATGAGGTGAAAGGGGTGAAAAGTGGGGGTTGAAGGATTCCTAACGGAGCGTGTATCCCTTAAACGAGATAGGCGAGGAGTTTGGAACTCAGCCGAAAAAAATCAGCATAAAAAATAACTAAACAGGTGTTTGACGTTTTTTCATAAATCCAATTTAAGGGGCCCATGGGGAGGGGTGAAATTATGGGGGAGGGGGGGGAAACGTAATATGTCTGAGTGTAAAATTATACATGGCCTATGTTGTAGACAATAACACATTACATCTTTTTTGTCTCTTGCTATTACATCATACGACGAATAATTACGGAGTTATTAATGATTTTGTACTTTTTGGCCGGAATTTTCCAAGTCCCAGGAATGACATAAAAATTGATTCGAATGAAATTACAAAAAATTGCTTTTTTAAATACTTTTATTATATTTTTCACGTCTTTTAGGGTCCGAAACCAACATGATATTTTGATGGTTTTTTTTTTCGTCCCATGCATTTTTGGTTTCAGGTGATAGAATTATTTTCCACTACGACCAATGCTTATCTATTTATATAACTAATGTTATAACGGGATTCCAAATGTTATTGCGGGCGAAGCCGCGGGTAACAGCTAGTTACAAATAAAAACATAATTGCCGACACCACAATAACACAGGTTATCAAATTTTGTGTTTTCACGTACTTCTGTATACGAAAGCTTCTTTTAAAGGCCATATACCCTGAAAATTATATTTCTTGCCAGGCTGTGTAAAACTGTTCTGCTGCCACTGGGCTTGCTAAGGGACATTGTTAAGAGTTCAAAACTTCAGCTTACAGCACTTGTTAAAGCTCTACCCACAATGCGCTGTCGGCAGATGGTAGTGGGCAGACGGCAAACTGTAGTTGAAGGCTGACCCGTGCTCTCTTTATGGCGTCATTCACAATGTGAAGTTGCATGTCGGTAGTAGATAGTTGACAATCGACAGCGTGTAGTCGGCGGTCGCCAATTTTATCTTTGACTGCCAACTGCATATTTAAGAGCCAATCAAAAAAGATCACAAGATGGCGTCACTTTGTCGTCATCAGCTGAGTAGTTGACTAGTTGTATTCGCGGTATATTCTTCACATAATTACAGTACGGTATATAAAAAGATGATGACTGAATGTACTAACCTTGGGATAGAAGATATAGTCATTGATCATGTGAGGGAACGCCGTTGGATGTGTGACATGAGTGAGCTCAACTATTTAAAAAAGGAAACTGTTCATTGATTATAATGTTTTCCTTTGTAGCAAATGTAATGCAGCGGAAGGTAACGCTGATTGAGAGCTCATCGTGCGAAAACATTTTCTGAAGTACGTACTGAAATTAGCCAAAATACATTTTCTACTACACAAAAACAATTCTGTTCAAAAATCAGTAGGCCTAATTCAGAGTTGGATATGTTATTAATTATTCGCAAGCGGGAATACTGGATGTACGAGCATTTTTCCTCAATTTTAACAATGCTGTACCAGTTAGCAGCAATAAAAATAAACCGTACCGCTCCAAGTCATCCATCCTTGCAAATTTTAGGTTAGGTTGTCGACAATTGACAACCTTCTCAAGGAATAAATAAGAGTCAAGTTATTATTTACTCCTAGCATTTTAACGACTGCGCATTGTGGGGGGCTATGTTGTGAACTACCGACTTCTGACTTCATCTGCCGTCTACCGTCTGCCGACAGAGCATTGTGGGTAGACCTTAAAGCTCCACTACTTAATTGACACAGCAATGCAGTCACTCTTCGTTATCTACCCTAGTGAACCTTAATATTTCAACACCTAAATCATTACTTCTCTAATCATGCCTTCAGTTCAAGGGCAGATGTTATCTCCTGAATGGCTGGTCGTGTTATAATCGCCAATATTATAGCCCTGATGATATTCCTGCAGAGCTATGGAAGCAGTTGGGTCATGCCTCTGCAGAGTTCCTAGCAGAGTTCTTGAACAAATGCCTTGCGAGCCACCAGATCCCGTCAGCTTGACAAACTAGCGTCACAGTACCAATATGGAAAGGCAAGGGCGATGTAACTATCTGTGCCAATTATCGTCCTATTCATCTCCTATGCCACATAATGAAGATTCTAGAACGTGTGATTGACACTCGCTAACATAGCATTGTTACCATCTCGCCTAACCAGTGTGGATTCACGAAAAGTCGCTGAACAACTGATGCTATCCATGCAATGCGGCTTCTGATAGAAAAGTATAACACTTGACATCACGCGTCCCACACACCTCTACCCGCCACTCCTCCCCTTCCCCTCCTTCCCGCCACACAATACCACAACCGCTCGACTTGGAATGATCCACACAGTAGTTCACGTCAGTGCAGGACAGTTAAGTTTACACATCACAAATCTCGCGGCGTAAGAACGGGTAAGTCAACATATTTCTTTTTCCACCCAGGAACATGACAGATACTTTCAAACTGACGTTCGGCATTTACTAATTGCAGCAACCAGGCAGGAGAGGTTTCCCCATAGACCCACTAAGGACCCAATCTGACTTCATTCAGTGAGTCCTATTCCCTTCAAAATTCTATTCATTATACTCAATCAAGGCTTCTTCTCAATCGCAAAACATTGCCTTTTTTTTAATTTCTTTATAGTTATTTTTTCACAGTTAACACATCATATACGCATTCTATGGCTGGATCGCCTTACGATATCAAAGAATCAAGCCTCCGCATGACGCAGGAAATTAATACAAGAGTTCCATTCAAGTTCAACAACAATACCACTTAGCATGTAAATGTTAGGAACAGGGACGAATTCAGAACCCTTTGTCGCTTCACTGCCTGTTTGCCACAGAATGGGCCATTACAGCTAGGCCTCACAGGCCTGAAGTCATCATCATCATCGGCTTTAACTCGAATCCGAGTATAAATCTTCTTCCTTCAGTCCAGTTTGTGGATGTGTTTACGGTGACTAAAGAGTCCAATCCTGGCATGGAACAAGCGACCACACAAGTCGCATAGTATTGCTGGAGGAGGACGTGGTTGGGCTGCTCGAAGTTTCCTAGCTTGACGCTTGGCCTCTTCATGTATGCGTCGATCCCTTTCAAACGTCTTTACAGAATCCGAGATGGTACGGCGCCAAGTTGAGCGGTTTTCAGCCAGCATGTCCCAGGTTTGTGGATCAAGACCTGTCAATTTCAGGGTCTGCTTAAATTGGTCCTTGTAGCGCCTCTTAGGACCACCATGAGGTCTGGTGCCATAGCATAGCTCACCATATAGCATTTGACGAGGTAATCTCACATCATCCATCCGATGGACATGACCAATCCATCTAAATTGGTGACCTATTATGGATGATTCTATGCTGTTGATTTGAGCCTTTTCCAGAACAGCAATATTGGTAATGCGGTCTTCCCATTTAATCCTCAGGATTGATCGAAGTTTTTGTAGGTGAAAACTCTCAAGCTTCCTAAGATCACGTCGGTAAAGGGTCCACGTTTCACAGCCATACAACAATGTAGAAATGACTACTGCTTTGTACACCATAAGCTTTGTACTCATGGATAGATCTTTATTCATGAAGACCCGGTGCGCTAATCGTCCATATGCTGCATGGGCTGCGCCAATTCTCTTATCCACATCCTGCTCACAGGTACAGCTCACAGAAATGGTACTGCCCAGGTACGAGAAGTGGTCAACCGTTCTAATGGCAAATTTGAAATGGAGATATTGAACTGAGGAAGAGGTGTGCCTGGTGAAGGTTGTGCCAAGACTTTAGTCTTATTGACATTTATGGTAAGACCAAAGAGATCACATGCACTTTTGTAACAGTTAACTGACTCTTGCAGCTCTTCTGGTGTGAGAGTTGGTGACGCAGCATCATCTGCATACAACATGTTAGTAACCTTAGTAACCTGAGTTTTCCTCAAGGAGCGGAGACGAGTTAGGTTGAAAAGCCCTCCATCAAAACGATACTTGATCTCCACACCTGGGATGTTTGTGGGTGAATCATAAAGCATTGCAGCCAAGTACAGCGCAAAAAGCGTTGGAGCCAGTACACATCCTTGTTTCAGTCCATGGGTAATGAGAAATTCATCGGACATCTTATTCTGATGGCAAACCTGACCTGTCATGCCATCATGGAGAGCTTTGATTAGATCTACAAAACGCTGAGGGCAACCAAACCGCTTCAGCACTGCCCACATGGCTGGTCTTGGAACCGAATCAAATGCCTTTTCCAAGTCATAAAAGACTAAGAAGAGTGGATTCTGTTGTTCTCTACATTTTTCTTGTAGCTGTCTCACACAGAAAATCAAGTCAATTGTGCTTCTGGAAGTTCTAAATCCGCATTGTGACTCTGGGAGGATCCTCTCAGAGATAACCTTGAGGCGGTTAAGTAGAATTCTTGCAAGAATCTTCCCCACAATTGATAGCAGTGATATACCACGGTAGTTGCCACAAACACTGCGATCACCCTTTTTAAAGATAGTGACGATAGTGGCATTCTTTAGGTCTCCAGGTACCTTTCTTGATTCCCAAATTCTGAGGATAAGGATGAAAATTCTTGATTTGAGGGAATGACCTCCGGCTCGAATTAGTTCCAGAGGGATGTTATCTGGGCCAGGTGCTTTTCTGGGTTTCAATTGGGTGAGAGCGGCACTGAATTCATGATAAGTAGGAGGTACTGCCAACCACAGTTGTTCAGGTTGTTGCGGCACATCACAGAGGAAGTCTTCAGCAGCTTCTGATGGACGATTTAGGAGATTGGAGAAGTGCTCCTTCCAGCGTTCCAAGATTTCTTGACTATCAGTAAAGGTAGTAGAATTATCAGCGCTTTTCAGTGTACCTGATGATGAGCGAGATGGTCCATATATTTCCTTGAGTACGGCATAGAAGTTCCTCAAGTCTCGAGCATCCGATAGTCTCTGCAGTTCCTGAGCCTTCTGTTGCCACCAAGTATTTTTAATCTGCCTTATCTGCGTCTGGCATTTACCCTTGAGTTCCAGTAGTTTATCTCTCTTTGTGTTGGAAGTTGGGTCTTGAAGATGGGCAAGATAGGCATTCCTTTTGGCATTGATGAGAGACAGAATTTCCTCATTGTTGTCATCAAACCAGTCTTGTCTTTTCCACACTATAAAACCAATGGTTTCCTCAGCTGACTGTGTGATAATCTTCTGTAATGCGGCCCATTCTTGCTGAATATCATTTGTTACTGGGTTTTCTGATAACTGGGTGACGATCCTGTTTCCAAAATGTTTGTATATGGATTCATCCTGAAGTTTGGATGTATTAAACTTCTTTCTTGGCAAATTTTTGATGTTCCTAGGTGGTTTAGGTGTGATGGATATCCTGAGCTTACATATAAGAAGTTTATGATCTGTCCAACAATCGTCTATATTCCTTGCTGTTCTGGTAATAAGAGTGTCCTTCTTATCACATTGCCGGGTAATGATATAATCAAGAATGTGCCAATGTTTGGAACGAGGATGCATCCACGTGGTTTTGAAGCGGTCAGGTAGCCGGAACTGCGTGTTGGTAATGAAAAGTTCGTGTTCTGCACAAAGACCAAGAAGCAACAGTCCATTGGGATTACATTTTCCAAGTCCCTGTTTGCCCATCACATTATTCCATAGCCTGTGATCTTTCCCAACTCTGGCATTGAAGTCACCGAGGAGCAAGAGTTTATCTGCAGATGGTACCTTGGAGATGATTTCACTTAGCTGATTATAGAACTGAGCCTTTACTTCATCATCATAATCTAAGGTAGGAGCATAGGCAGAGATGAGTGTCATAAAGGAACCTCCTGAGAGTGGTATGCGGAGAGTCATGAGCCTTTCGCTGATTGCAATGGGCGTAAGTTGGTGATAATTTACCAGTTTGGTCTTCACAGCGAAGCCCACACCATGAATACGACATTCACCCTCATCCTTTCCTTTCCAGAAGATGGTATATCCTGTTCCAGATTCAGTAATCTTGCCTTCAGCAGACAGCCTAGTTTCACTGAGAGCAGCAATGTCAACGTTGAGTCTTGATAACTCATGGGTTACGAGAGCTGACCTTCTCTCAGGTCTAATGTTATTGTCAAAATCAAGCAAGGTTCTGATGTTCCATGATCCAATAATCAAATTGTGATTCTTTACTGTTTTTGAGTTTCGACCGCATGAGGGGTGACCTGCTGAGTGCGGTTGCCCAGCCGGACCAAGATTGTGACTTCCGATGTTTAGCCCACCTTTTCTAGGGCCTTCCCCATGTGGGGTGGGCAGCGGTGATCCTAAATAGGCCTGCCCAAACACAGATGCAGGACCGAATTCCTGAGTAGTCACAGAGTCTCCGGAAGACGACCATCACACATCTGCTGCCAACGTGCAGGTCCGAACTAGGGGCTTCCAGTTACACCCATAACCTGCCCCCACCGTCCATATCCCATCGCCGTTGGACTTTGAAAAGTGACGTTCGGAAGAAGTGCCACTGGCGTGAATTTGTTTAGGGTGGATCTCAGCTTGCCAGAACGAGACCCACACACTATGATCTCTGAGCCTTATCCTGCGGCTCACAAAGAATGAGACATGCAGGACCGAACACAGAGACTGCAACGAACTGCCGCATACTCAAGTACTACTGAGGTGCGCCTTTACAGCCAGTCCGTCTGGCGTGGCCTCTTCCGCCTCTATGACCGTTGGGAGCCATGAGAGTGATTGGCTCCTCATCCGCTCATTTTGCCGTTGGGCCAAAACCTGCCCATCATAACTATGGACAATAGTTTGCCCTATTAAACCTGAGCAATAGGCTGCCCCTTCCGCCAACCACACTGTGCCAGAGTTCACCTCTTTCACTGCAGTTACCGTTGAGGACTTCACCGTAACCCTGGCAAGGGACCCTAACAAGGTACTACCAGCCGGGCCAGCTGGAGCAAGGTTTTTTAAAGAGGTGTTACTCCTCTATCACTCCCTACTTGATCATACTATATATATATACTGTAACACTGTATCACACCACACTATGTGCTATTGCACCACACTGTAACACTCACCTGGTAGCAATACCAACACTGTATAACACTACACTAGGTGCTATTGCACCACACTGTAACACTCCACTAGTAGTAATACCAACACTGTATAACACTACACTAGGTGCTATTGCACCACACTGTGTCACTCCACTAGTAGCAATACCAACACTGTATAACACTACACTAGGTGCTATTGCACCACACTGTAACACTCACCTGGTAGCAATACCAACACTGTATAACACTACACTAGGTGCTATTGCACCACACTGTGTCACTCCACTAGTAGCAATACCAACACTGTATAACACTACACTAGGTGCTATTGCACCACACTGTAACACTCCACTAGTAGCAATACCAACACTGTATAACACTACACTAGGTGCTATTGCACCACACTGTAACACTCCACTAGTAGCAATACCAACACTGTATAACACTACACTAGGTGCTATTGCACCACACTGTAACACTCCACTAGTAGCAATACCAACACTGTATAACACTACACTAGGTGCTCCTGAAGTCATAGTGCAAATGAGGACAAGTTCCAGTAATTTTACAGTTTTTTAATCTAAGTTTTATTATGTCTTTAATTTTAAGCTGTGGCGATTGCCACTTGAATACGGTCATTATGCATGTGTTTTTTTTTTTATAAATTTAAGAATGTCTTAGATATGTACATAAGTTGATTTTATTGCATTAGGCTGAAGAGAAGCACACGGGTGCTCAAAATATGTCCCTAATGATGGAATAAGCTAATATTAAACTTTACTTTCAAAAGGTATTGATTGGGCAGAAATTTTTTACCCATTAAACTTTACTTTGTAAGCCTCAATACGGACCTAAAATGGAAAATATTCCCAAGAATCTTAGACCACTGGTTTTCGCCTAGACTAGACCAATAATTGTTAGGTAGCGCGGCCAGCTCAACACCCCGGGTTTTTGCCACGCACAGTGGGGGTAGTCACGCATCAATCTTTATTCAGGTCAATGGTGTTGCCTTTTATTTCTTTATTCACGTGTCGTGTGGTATATCTTGTATCGAACATCTGGCAACGGGTACGACGTAGGGTAGGACATCAAATGAACAAGAAGGAAAATTATTTATTTACGTAATAAAAGAAATATTCCCGGTGCAGCAGTGACTATTCAAATTGAAATGAACATCTAATGACTCCCAGAAAGGTATGTAAATCATAAATAATACATTTCCATTTACATTGTAGAAGTTGTGAGAACGAAAAAGTATCTCTTCTGAACAATTAATAAATTCACAAAATGTTCCTCGGAACATGTTCTAGGTCCCTATAAAAATTTGTATGCCTGAGACCAAAAGTATATTGGTGTTACGGCTGTGAGTTTGTTTTGTCGCTCGCCGCATGAGTCACAGCTCCCCCGGGCTGTGTATGCTCTGCCTCAGTGTATTACGTGCGCGTTACGCAACAGACTGCGAAGTGAAAGGGATGGTCCAGAATATTTGTGACCCAGCCAGTGGAAGAAATGTCGAGAAGCCGTGTGTCCTGGACGATTCTAGAATTTTTTGAGTCACCGGCCTGCTATATAAGAGCGACCCGTCAAGCAGTTGTGTTTTTATGAGCTAGTGCGAGCGTTTATCCTGAGCGACAGAAGTGTGGTGACTTGCGAAACCCTTAGTGAAGCTGATTCTCTTGACAGCAAGGAAGTGAGAATCCTACAGAGGAACTGTGTCTTGAACGAGTGTGTTTTTCCAGTGCGACAGAAGTGATTGTGGTGCATTGTGAAACAGTGTGTAGTACGGTGACAGGCTGAGTGCAGATATTTCCAGCCAACGCACGGGGCCACCTCATTACAAGGGATTAACTTCTGCGGCTTACTGACAAGTGAAAGGGGAAGTGTTCTCGCCGTGAGGAAACTGGAGTAAGGTAATAATTGCTTGTATTTACTGAAGAGTGCTGTATCTTTCTGGCCGAAATAAAGTTAATTATTTCATTTAAAGGAACAATCTGTGTTGTGCTTCAACCCACCGTAATCCAGTTAACAAAAAGTGCCACTAGGGGGGTGGTACGTAACATTATTAAACTTTATTGAAGTCGAACGACCATATATACTCTGAATTACCAATAATGATCGTTGACAGCTGTCAAAGCTAGCACGTGGGGAAATGCTGCGTTGCCACTGAGGTAGATCATGACTCATAACACTCCAAGAGGTTTGCAGGAAGACACATACTGGGGAAGTTAGCCCCCCTGCCTGGCGCTCTAATGACCGTGACAAGTGAAGACACACCGAGTCAAAACATGTGCTTACTGCTGTGTCGGCATACATTGCTTGCTGTTGCTATGGAGACCGTTACCCCTCTCGTCTCCACTCCTCACCTCACCCTTCAAGCGGATGACAGCTTTCACTGAGCATCTTTTGTAAATCAGAGTATAGTATAATAGTTTGGATTATACAGGGTGATTCTCTATGTAGTTTACAACTTCAATAATGTCTAATTATTTATAGGAACTACTTACAGACTTGGTTTATATGTCATTACATAGCAAAACACTTCAAGTTTTTTGACAAATCCATTACGGCTCAACGTCTGCACCATTTGTCATCCTGGACACATACCAACGGAAGTCGATTTCCCGCCACGTATGAACCAGCATTTCTGGGGTAACAAGGCGATGGCTGTTGTGATGCGATGTCTCAGTTCATCAAGATTTGCAGGTAGGGGAGGGAGGTACACCCTATCTTTCACAAAGCCCCACAGAAAGAAGTCCAGTGGTGTGTATTCTGGGGACCATGGCAGCCAGGTAATTGGTCCACCAAGACCTATCCATTTATCCGGGAAATGTTGATCAAGGAATTCCCTGACGTCTGGCAGGTAGTGCGGTGGGGTACCAACACATGCGCCCATCATGGTCATCTTCATCCAACTGTGGAATAAGGAAGTTCTGTAGCATATCCAGATAAATGATGCTGGCAGAAAACGCTCACTCTGGGTCAGTCATGAACCAACTGCACATGGTGCCCATATGGTTTTTCCGAGCCCCAAATACGACAATTGTGTTGACTCGGCCAGAAAGGTTGAACACTGATTCATCGCTGAAGACCATTGTTCAAGAATGACTCATCAGGGCTGATGCGATCCAACATGTCAACACAGAATTCATGTCAGGTATGTTTATCCGCTTCACTTAGTGCTTGAACCAAGGACAATTGGTATGCTTTCATGGCCAAATGTCGACGCAACACCCGCCAAACAGTGGTCTGATACCAGTTTCGAATGACAGACGCCGTGTTGATTGTTCCGGACTGCGGACGAACCTCTCACTAACCGTTTCCACCACATCACCAGTCACAAGTGCGCGGCCTGGCGACTGTGTGTAGCACAGAACAACCCGTTTCGAAAATGTCTGGTGCCATTTGTACACTGTTGGTCTACTGGGTGGGTCTTTGCCAAATTCCGTACACTCCGCTGTACACTCGTTGCTGACTTGGTTTCTTCAAACCAGAACAATCACTTCGCTCTTTCTGCTCCATTAAAAGAAGCCATTTCCAACAAGAGTTGTTCGCATGGCGAACAACTGTGCAATTACAAACTACGCAAGTCAAAACTTGGAAGTATTTTGCAATATAATAGCATATAAACCAAGTCTGTAAGTGGTTCCAATTAGTGATGTGAGACGGGTAAATACCCAGTGGGAAGGTAAATATAAATTGGGTATTTACCCAGTGGTCTTTTAAATATCCAAAAAGAGGGTATTTTCAGTTTTTGAGCTTTGTACAACACTTTTTGATGTGTTGATGAAGTGCTGGACAAACAAGGACTGAAACACAGGTATTTGATGCCTTAAATTGAAATCAGGAACAATATTGATCCTTCAAAACTAAAAAAAAAACTAAAAAAGGAAATTGGATGTCCAGGTAATTTTGGGTATTTATATGTTATGTTTTGACACTGTAACCTTGTCTTTAATTAGTTTTGTTTTTCCTTAAACTAAAGTAAAATATTGAATAAAACTTTTTGGATGTTTTGTGTTTTAATTTTTTTAATAAATACCACGATATTGAGAAGGTCGAGTTTTATTACGATACTGGAAATGAGCAACAAAGATGTGGGAGGGAAAAGCTACTTTTGTAGTAATAAGAGTAAGCTATTTGCATAATTAATTGAAAGTGTATGCCAAAACTCAAAAGGTAATAAAATATATTCTATAGAAAGGAAATTTGAAAGAGAAAAAAATGCTTAGTAAAAGTGCTTTTAAGTTATTTTTCATTCAATTTTAAATATTAAAGAAATATTAATTTTTTAAATCATACTCTAAATAACACAAATGCATGTCATGAAGTTTTTGTAGTATGTGGGCTCTATAATGGGTGAAGATGTACTGTATGCCAGCAATCATATGGGTTGGCAACACTGCTTAGCTCATCCTACCCAGAATTCAAACTGACACTGTACTTCCCTCTCATTTTCTATTCTTTGTTCGATTTTCTATTTACTATTTACTAGCCTTTTTGGTTATTTGATTATTTATTTTATATATGAACTAGCAACCCACCCCGGCTTCGCCCGGGAACAGTTATGAATGCAAGGTGATAGTCTACTTCTAACGGAGGTCTTCCCTCCAGCAGTGAACACGAAGATTTCGGTTTGATGTAACGCGATAGAGCCACGAAAAGCTGTCCATGAGAAAAACATTCTCCATTAAGATCAACTCCAGTCACGCTAAGTGTCTGATCCTGTGCTTTGTTTATAGTCATGCCAAAGCAGACTCTTACTGGAAATTGTACTCGTTTGAAACGATAAGGCAAATCTGAAGGAATCATAGGGATTCTGTGTACTAAGACCGTTTCTCCTGTACCACAGCTAGTTACGATATTTGATTCAACGAAACAGTTTTTCAAAGTTTTCACTACCAATCGTGCCCATTGCATAACTTTGGTGGTTGTAAATTACGTAGCAATATAATAGGCACTCCTACTTTTAAAATAAGCTTGTGTGGTGGCAAGCCAGAAGGAAATAAAGAATTTAGGAATTCTGTAGGGTAATGAACAGCTTCTTCACTATAGACTACTGCGACTAGCCTACTGAGTAATATACTAGAGCCTGGGCAGTGAATTTGGAGAACACCAAGTCATTAGTTTTCACAACTCGATCGTTTGTCGGCGATAATATTGCTCTTTCTTTAAACCATGAATGAGACTTGTTAGATATGACATGGATTTGAGAATAAACGCTATCAATCAATTCTCGAATACTGCTTACTAAAGCACAGAAATCGTCACTGAGGGTAATTTTCCCGTCAATAACCGGTAAATCTCCATTTCAGACTAAGTAACAAATTAGCAAACAAACTATTATCTTCTGAAGATAAGAGTAGCCTACTCTCATGTTAGTTTTGAGTGCCAATTTGTTATATCTGGCCAGAAGTAAGATATTTTTAATGAAACGTTCACTTCGTCGGCTCTCGTTCCTCTGGTAACAATTGGTAAGATTTGACGAAAATCTCCGGCGAACAAAACTGTGCAGCCGCCCATAAGTGTGTTCCGATTCCTTAGATAACGCAAGGTCCTGTCTACAGCTTCAACGGAAGTTTTGTGCGACATTGTAGCCTTATCCCATACAACTAAAGAACAATTTTGGATCAAACTGGCAGTGTTACTTTGTTTTGAAATTTTACATACATTTCCATCATTACTGCTGACTTTCAAAGGAAGTTTAAATGTTGCATGTGCTGTTCTTCCTCCTTCCAAAAGAGAGGCTGCAATTCCAGATGATGCGACGGCAAGAGCAATATTACCACCCGACCTCACTTTGGCGAGCAACACACAATACCACCAGACCTCACTTTGGCGAGCAACACACAAATCAAGAACGTTTTGCCTGTGCCTACAGGGGCATCGAGAAAAAATATCTTACCTTCCTTCTTAGTGTTATAAGCTTGTTTCTGATCGTGATTCAGACGGTGTTCTTCTTGAGCAACGGTTTGAAGGTGCCGAGAACGAAGTCTTTCTTTCTCTTGTGGCAATCTAGAAATTATTTGTTGCTCTGTTTCATTGTTACATGATAAGCACTTTTTTATTTTGCGATGTCAATGATCTATGACCTATATCCGTTTTACATCTCGGCATGATGGTTTAACATCACTGACTGGACTATTAATTACAACGAATTCTTGTCAGACGTAATTTAAGAATGGCGAGGTGCATGAAACACAAATCCCCCTTCCGTCCAATCTTAAATTGGCTGTGTATTTTGCGGAACGGAACGTTCACAGGCGAAATGAAGAAAAACCTAGTTGAACTTCCAGGGAAACTCCAAACACAACCAACATTCCCTGAAGTCTTAACTCAACACGACTCGACGGTTTTCTGCTGGCTGTATCTGTGGTAATAGGTTCGCCCGCTAGTTAGGCTGTAACAGGGGTGATAAGACTCGCCCTTAGCTAGCTCGTAAACTGTCGCCTCAATATTAGAATGGACATGGTTGGAAGAAATGAAAAACGTAAAAATACTTATCGTGGGCGATGTATTAAAGATAGAGATATGCTCTCCTGGATTTTATGTAGAACTTTTCATGCTGAACAATTTACACTCATAGTATCTAGATATGTTTAACGGTTTGCCCAAATTAAACTTAAAAAGCGCTCGGACGCCAGTTTTTTTTGTTGTTTATTTTTTCACTGAAATCGTTACTGCTCTGCTTCCTTTGATCATAAATTACTTTCTACAGAAATCATCCTCAAGATATCCTTTACAGAATTGTGAAACCCGCATCAAAATGTAACCAGAGGTTCTCGAGATTACCTGTGACATCCAAGAATCGGGGACTTTCTTTTATACTAAGGGTAGCACTACAGAACAGGAGACCAAAGGTATAAAAAAATGTAGGTAATGAAATTTGCCGAAGTACCTTTAGTAATGGTATCCGGAGATGTTAAAATAATAGATGTTGACTCTTCCGCTGCCATAAACCCACCCAGCCATCCCAAATTTACATACAAACTAAAGGTACTTTGGCAAATTTCATTTCCTAAAATTTTTTATACCTTTGGTCTCCTCTCCTGTAGCGCTCGCCGTCGTAACATTCAACATTCAACAAGGTATATTACTGAAAATATAGTATTTATGATTGACAAACCTTTCTCGGAGATGTTGGGAGTCGTTTTACTTTCTCAATTGCCACTGCTGCACCGGAATAATTCCTTTTAATTGATTATTTACGAAAATAATGCTTTTAGCATTGTCTTCATTTCACTATGGACGCCATCTTGGACACTACGTCATACGTCATGTGACACCCGAGAAACGAACATCTGAGTACGTTACCAACATGTCAAATACAAAATTCACCATATGACACGTAAAGTTTGAAATTGTTACAAATTTCCACTAAGTTAAGCACTGTCTTGCGGAAAATTACTGCTAGTACCACAAGCAAGGGGGTCTGGGGCGTAAGCCCCAGGTTAGGTTTGTTTTTGTATGTAAAACATTAATAAGATAGAATTTATGTCCGCTACTAGGTTAGGTACTGCCTGGTCGAAAATTACTGCTAGTACCACAAGCAAGGGGGTCTGGGGCGTAAGCCCCAGGTTAGGTCTGTTTTTGTATGTAAAACATCATAAATACATAATTTTTCATTACATTACTTTATCGATGCTCTTTTGTTTACTCGTTCTATACCCGATGTGAAATAGTACCAAATGCGTGGGGGTTGGCATTCCGGAATTAGTGAGCAACATGGCGCCGAAAGACTTCATTTCTGCTATATAAGTCGTGTATCTATTTGGGACGGTTGGGTGGGTTTATGGCAGCGGACGAGTCAACATCTATTATATTAACGTCTCCGGATACCATTACTAAAGATACTTTGGCAAATTTCATTTCCTAAAATTTTTTATACCTTTGGTCTCCTCTCCTGTAGCGCTACCGTTTCACCATCCTGTCGGCTTTTAATCGCAAGAGTCAGCGCGCACAAAGCCTCCTATCAGTAACACTCTTCATAAATTCGGTATCACACTTTGTTTGCAGTTGTTCCTATAGTTTATGATTATGACAAATGAATGCTTCAAAATTAGGCCATGCTTACTGCTGTACGTTTATCCCGGGATGGGATGAAGTTACTTTAGGAAAAGCATAAGAACTTCTTATTGAGTGGTTGAAATATTGAAACTTGAGATTTACAGTACAATTACTTGTGCCTATAACATAGATGACCTCGTAGTTCCGCCCCTTAAAACAACAATAACTAACATATAAAAATGTCATTACCCTCATACAAGTAGTTTTCCACGTAGGCTATATAGTTTTAGGTGAGCAGTTCCTAGATGAGAGCCAAAATCCCGGACAATTTTTCACACAACCACAAATAAAAAGATAATTATTAAACTTGAGAGTAATTGACTTACATAGTCTAATGCAGAATTAAACAAGGAAAATATTGATATCTCATTGTTCTGTTAGTTTGTATGTAAATTTGGGATGGCTGGGTGGGTTTATGGCAGCGGAAGAGTCAACATCTATTATTTTAACATCTCCGGATACCATTACTAAAGGTACTTCGGCAAATTTCATTACCTACATTTTTTTTAACCTTTGGTCTCCTGTTCTGTAGTGCTACGTAGTTCCGCCCCTTAAAACAACAATAACTAACATATAAAAATGTCATTACCCTCATACAAGTAGTTTTCCACGTAGGCTATATAGTTTTAGGTGAGCAGTTCCTAGATGAGAGCCAAAATCCCGGACAATTTTTCACACAACCACAAATAAAAAGATAATTATTAAACTTGAGAGTAATTGACTTACATAGTCTAATGCAGAATTAAACAAGGAAAATATTGATATCTCATTGTTCTGTTAGTTTGTATGTAAATTTGGGATGGCTGGGTGGGTTTATGGCAGCGGAAGAGTCAACATCTATTATTTTAACATCTCCGGATACCATTACTAAAGGTACTTCGGCAAATTTCATTACCTACATTTTTTTATACCTTTGGTCTCCTCTCCTGTAGTTTTAATGTGAAGTTGACAGCATTATCTGATCCATTCCTTCAAAAAGGCAACCTATGTATTAGTCAGTCGATTACGAAAAAACTAAAACTTTCACAATTTTCTCATTAAAGTTTACCCAACCGTGGCAAAGTACGAACACTTAGGGCAGATGACCTCGCTATTCTACACCTAAAAACAAAAATGACTAAGTAGTTACAACTTTATAATAGATGCAAGGAAAATTATAAAATTTCAAGAATTCACTACATAGTCCACAGAAGAGCCCAGCATTCATACATGGTACACAATTCAACTACAAAATCAGATTTACGAATATACTATTACTTACCCCCAATGGATAATATCTTGGCAGGTTATTAACTTTCACTTTATACAACCCAGTTGTCTTCGTAGCGACTTGATCACCACCGTTTACTTCAGGTTCTCCACTTTTCTCCTCTTCCTTAACACTTGCATCCATAGATTCATTTTTGGAGTCGTCGCCTTCCGTGACTTTCCCTTCATTTGCTCCTTTCTCAGCAGCATCACCATCACCATCGACTTCCATTGCTTCAGGTTTTGTATCGTTTTCAGCTTCTGTAGCCATCTTGTATTGATTGATACTTGTATTTTATTTTTATACACGCAAAGAGTGAACTATTCCTATCAATAGAAAAGTCATAAATTAATTAAAATTACCCAGGAATCAAATATTGATGTAAGAGAAACTACTACCAAAGAAATCAGAAATACTAGACTACAGTTTCTGACAGAAGTCAACTTCACCGGAACAACGCCGGCAAAGAAATATGACCACGGATTCAAAAAAATCTAAATAGCTGTCATAAGAGCGGTAACTAGGGTACGATAACTTTATTTTAAACAATATCAATTGCAAAATGTTTCTTCGTGTAATAAATTGGAGCAAACGCAAGCAGACTTACCAAGTCAAATAATATTCACTTATTCCTAAAACTTTGCTACACCAATAACGAAATGGCGGGAGACGGGATCAGTGAACCAGACAACCAGAAGTCACAAATGAGGCGACGGAACCGGAAACACGAAATTTCACTTCCAGCATCAAAGCCAACTGCGTAAAATATCTAGCCACCAAACTTATAAAACGAAAATTACTCATCATTTCCAAAAAATACAATATTACATTTAACTTTAACAATGTTTTATCAACAAAAGTGCACCTTTTACACCTTTTATATAGATGTTCTGTGTTTTACACTACAATCCACTATAGTACAATGCTATTGATCATGTTATACAGGGGCAGATGGCCTCGTAGTTCCACCATTTAAAACAACCCTAATACCATGTTACCTAACAAATTAATAAAAATAATAACTTTATTGCATATAATTGGCCATTCAGTTCATACCCCCACAGTGCCAAATTATTAATACATCTTCCAACTAATGAAAACAACTTAATTTAGCCTAGGAATTGCTTTGTAGTGGATTTGAAAATAAGAAATCTATAGCTTCAAAGTATATCAGGAAAATCTTGGTGGGTTCCTTAGTTTAGGAGCTGTGACAACGCGGTCATGTAGCCCCGTGTACTTTGGGTGTGTGTAGAATTTGTCTAATAACCGGTGTTAATTGTGATGGCAAAAGCCTCCGTGGCTTAGGCAGCAGCACGCCGGCCTCTCACCGCTGGGTCCGTGGTTCAAATCCCGGTCACTCCATGTGAGATCTGTGCTGGACAAAACGGAGGCAGACAGGTTTTTCTCCGGGTACTCCGGTTTTCCCCGTCAAAATTTCATTCCAGCAACACTCTCCACTATCATTTCATTTCATCTGTCATTCATTTAATCATTGCCCCAGAGGAGTGCGTCAGGCCTCGGCAGTCGGCACAGTTCATATCCTCGCCGCTAGATGGGGGCTTCATTCATTCCATTCCTGACCCGGTCGGAGACTGGAAGCAGGCTGTGGATTTTCAATAGGGATGTAGCCTGAGAAAGTTCGCGCCAGATAGCGCTCGTGTAGTACTGGGTATGCGCAAGGCGATCGTCCTATGTTTCCCCAGTCAGCTACGAGGAATGTATAGATTGTGACCGAGTTTTCTAAGCTAAAGTAAATTATATCTTCTCTAATTTTACTCCAAGACTATATTAATTAATTCTATAGGTATATCCTCTAATATATTATGAACGATTTTCAGCGTTTAAGCGTTAAACAGCTGTAAAATGAGCTACGGACTAGAGGCGCTAAAACTAGTGGGAGGAGGGAAGAATTAGTAGGCTACAGCGGTAATAACAAAATTCTAACACGCTTTATTATTCAAATTATGAATAGGAGTCAGCATGCTTGAGTATTGTAGGCCTATATTGATAAATAGCCTATATCTCCATAAGACTTAAATCATAAATAGAGATTTCCCGGTCAATGCATGTGAGATTTTCAAAGTGAAATGCCTTGTCCTGTTCGGATTCCACGTCAAGAGGAAGTCCTCTGTGCCTTGTGATCTCTAGATTAACGGTCACGTAAAACTATAATCTTCCTTTTATAAATAGAGATTTAAATATTCACTGGCTCCCCTTGCTTATAGACTTCGATTCGTGTATTTTTTTGGTTGATAGCGTACATGAAACGGTCTTGTTTTAAGGTAAACATAATCAAAGAAAGTTGATACCGGTATTGTTTACCTCAAAATGCATCGCAACGTTTGGTTCTTTTGTAATTTGTCAATTTCTTAATAGAAATCGTTTCCGTACCCCTTGGAAACGACTTAGGGGTACAGTATTTAAAAAGTTTGAGAATCCCTGTTTTAAGGCCATGAACTGTTTCCATTCATCTGGCTAACTTAGGCCTATGACTCAAGAATGTAGAAGTCAGTCACTACCGGTACCACATTCTCCGTCGGGCAGATGCAAGTTGACGATTAATACTGATTTCAAGAAACCAACCATAATACGTTTTTGACTGTTAATGTTGTGACATTTATTCTTGAAGTATTTGTCCGAGTATTGATGCCTTTGAAAATGGGAGTCACAAATGTTACATTCACTTCTTCCTGTATATTGACGATTTCTTCCCGTACCGTACTTCAATGGAGATAATTTATGCAGATTCCGATATTGTAGGCTTATCGTGGTAACCTGGCAATTTTCTTGTGTGTGGCCTCTTCCTTATTTTTGTTGTGTTCGTGGTCCACGGAAAAAGCGATGGAACAATGCCTGGTTTTAATCTTGCTCTCTCACCTTCAAATACAAACGCATAAATTCAGTGGTTGTTATCGATATGTCTATTCAGTTTATAGGTAGGAATTATTTCCCTTTGTAAATCACACTTGCCCAAAACAGTTTTCGTGAAGTCATCGAGTTGAAAACGATGGGAACACACTTTAATATTTTCGGTCAGAGTTTCTACACCGAAATGTTTCCTTCTAATAGCATGTAACCATTTCTTCCTCATTTCTTTATTTTTTGAAAATTGGTGACACGAAATCGGATTTCCCTGATTTTTGCAAAGAGGAACACTGCAATAGCTCGGCATAGTCACGAAAATAGCAATTTAAACAACTTAAATTCGTGGATATTAGCGGCATGAGAACACAGGAGACAAATGAAGAGCACCTTGCGCTTACCCAGTACAACAGCAGTGCGCTCTATTGGTGCTAGTTCTATACATCCCTATTGTGATGGCTGTATTGGCAACTCAAACTAACACTTTGGGCGCTGCGGTCGGTCTGGATAAGTAGGGTAAAAATACTCAATAACACGCGTTTGATATGGAACACTTTTTAATTTTCGGTTATAATCAGGAAATGTGGTCCCTAAAATAATGAAAGTGTTATTTTCAATTGTATATATGTATAAATGTGCGATACACGTGATCTAACTCGTGTGTTCCACTGGTTGTTATGTGTCAATTGCATATTATCAAGCATCGGTTGTCTGCTGGTATTTGTTTTTGTGCAGTTCGAGTCATGGCGCTGTTACGTTTAAAATAGATAGAATAGATTTTTTATTACTTCCATTTGATCAAATACATGCATTCAATACATTTTTGATATAGGACACGTCAGAATTTACATCTATAAAATAAAAGAACTAACAGGTATATATTACTAATATTATAACTATTTAACTTATTATAATAGCAAATCTTAATAGATACAATCTTATTGCACAACTATTTACACCTCACTCTATTATCATAATATGAAAACTTAATTCTATAAATACAACAACATACAGCTAGGTATTACAATTAAATTAAAAAAGTAAAATATAATTATAGATTTCAACCCCACCAACCTGGGCCCAATGTTTGGGAAGCCAGGCTCTGCCTGTCACAAGTCAGGACAAAGGGCGAGTGATAGAGGAGTAACACCTATTTAAAAAACCTTGGGCCAGCTGGCCCTGCTGGTAGTACCATGTGAGGGTCCCTTGCCAGGGTTACGGTGAAGACCTCAACGGCATAGACAGTGGAGCAGATGGACTATGGAACAGTGTCGATGGCGGAAGAGGCATCCCAGTGCTCGGGAGAATAAGAGTAAAAGGTATATGGCAACCATATATCAATTTAAGGGGACGACGGTTCCATATGTTAATGGCGGTACCCCGACAGCGTCTGTATCACATGTTAGTAGCGGCTGATTTTATAACACTCAGAAGTGGAACTCTGAGTTTATCCGACTGACTGGTCAGTCAAAATTTCAAAACCTCAATTAAATCAACATGGACAGTGCACCATCTAAAGCAAATATTTACCCCAGGGGTTTCAGTCCCCAAGTGGTCTATTCGGATTCTGGGTAGACCACTGATGAGTGCATGGAAGTAAGTCGGAGTACTTCAAATCCCCATAGAAACAAGGTTAAAGCATGATCTCGGATTTGGCTCATGACATTTAATGTCAATTCTCTTTTGAAAGTGGGAAAACTTAAACATATCCTGAATAAATCTAAAGAACGCAACATTAAAATAATTGCATTCCAAGAATCACGCTATACTGATGAATACCCTTTTGATTCTGAAAACTATAGGATAATCAAAGGAAAACCGGGTGAACGAGTTATGGATCACTGTCCGCAGTTTGGGACGGGCTTTATAGTGGACAAGTCAATACCTGGCTCAGTTGTGACATTCGAGTCTTATTCAGGACGTCTTTCAACCTTAACGATAAAATCGGGAAACAAAATTTATTCTCTAGTGAATGGTCATGCTCCAACTAACATTACGAATAAAGAAGCACCTGACAAAGCAGAGCAGTTCTGGAATCAGCTAGACAGTGTTTTACAAAGAATTCCAAGTCATCATGTCAAAATCCTCATGGGCGACTCTAATGCCCAAATAGGAAAGGAGAAGAAATATCGATATTGGGTTGGGAAATGGTTCGGCCATGCACAAACCAATAAGAACGGCATACGACTCATTGAGTTATGCATCAGCCATGACTTGTTTTTTAAATCTACCTTTTTCAAGAAAAGCCCTTCTAAAACTAAGACTTGGGTCGCACTTAATCCCTTATTAGGTGAATATCAACTGGATCATGTGCTGATTTCCCGCCTGCATACATCTGAAATCATGAAACTCAAAGTTCTGAAAGGGCTGGATTTAGACTCTGATCATTATCCAACAAACATTTCCCTGGATATGATCCCTGAAAAGAGAAACTTTATGAAGCGAGCTCCACAACGAAAGTACGACACAGCAGGTATTAAAAGCAATGAAGACTTTAAGAAAGGTACAGAACAGTTAGATCCACAAAATTGGACACAAATTAAAACAAGACTCTTACACACAGCCGAAACTACAGCACCACTCAGAAGAACAAGAAAACACCCTTGGTGGACAGATGAATGCGACGAGTTAATACAACTTCGACAAAAAACTTGGCATAATTGGGCATGCAATAAAACTCCAGCCACTTTTCAAGAACTTCAAAATGTTAGAAAGGTTGTTACTAAATCAATAAGGAAAATTCGTAAACTGAGTGAGGATATGAAATTACAGTCTATAGAAGATGATTTTAAACAACATAATTCAAGGAACTATTATAGAACTTTCAAACAAACGTTAACCAAATATTCTCCTCCATCACTCCATTTTGTCAATCATAAAGGAGAAATGGCTTATACCACTGATACTAACTGCAAAATCCTCGCAGCATACTTTTCTAAATTACTTAATAGTGAAAGCCCTCTGGAAAAGTTTCAGTTCACTTCTAACCAAATTAATCAAGATTCAGCCCCACCAACAGTTCAGGAAATTAGAAAAACAATTCAATCACTAAAAAATAACAAGGCCACAGGAGAAGATCAAATAACTGCAGAACTTTGGAAAAATGCAGGGGAAAATTTCATCAAAAAACTTCACGACATTATGCTGGACATCTGGCAAACTGAAAAAATACCAAAGGATTGGAAGATGGCAATAATACACCCCATACATAAAAAAGGAAGCAGGTCTGATCCAAACAATTATAGACGTGTTTCCCTTCTTCAAGTCACATATAAAATTCTCTCAAAAATTCTACTCAACCGTGCAGAGAGTCAACTTGACCAACGAATTGGTGAATACCAAGGTGGATTCAGAAAGGGGAGATCCTGTGCTGAGCAAATTCTGAACCTGAAGAATACTATATCATATTTTCGGAACACAACAAACAAAAATTATGTCATCACATTTGTCGATTTCAAAAAGGCCTATGATAGTATATATCGCATGTCACTTGTTAATGTTTTAACAGAATTTGGACTTCATAACAAAACAAGAAATATTATTAAAGATACACTCACTGAAACGAAGGCTAAAGTTAAATTTATGGGTGGTTGTAGTGATGAGTTTGAAATAAACACAGGTGTCCGTCAAGGGGATGGGCTCTCCCCTTTACTTTTCAGTTGTGCTCTTGAGAAAGTTGTCAGAGAATGTAGGAAAGCAGGTGCACCATCTCAGAGCCTGGGCCCAAAGATTAAGGGTATTGACTTAGATTGTCTAGCGTTTGCTGATGATTTAGCACTAATTGCCAAAAACGTCGCTGATGCACAGAAACAGCTTGTTATACTGGAGGAGCAAGCAGCCCAAATAGGACTAAAAATCTTCTATGAAAAAACTAAATTTATGACAAATATTAAGAATGGTCCACCTGAAATTGTCATTGGTATCAATAAGATTGCAAGAGTGAAAGAATTTAAATACTTAGGTGAATGGATCACTGAAAATTGCAATGAAAATAAATCTGTAGCATCACGAATTCAGAAAATGGAAATTGCTTTTCAACACACAAAGAATGTTTATAACAAAAAAAAGCTTGTCCTGGAACAACAAAATTCGTCATTACTGTACAGTGATTAAACCTGAAGCTCTATATGCTTCAGAAATGCTCAGTTTACATCGTAAGACCTTAAAGGAAAAATTAGAGATTAAAGAAAGGAAAATCGTGAGGAAAATCTTAGATCCCAGAATTGTAAATGGCATACACTACCCCAAACCCAACTCTGAAATTTATAAAAGAGTTTCTAAATTAACTGATACAATGAGATTGCGACGAATTCAGTTACTAAGCCATTTGGAAAGAATGAATCCTACCAGACTCACTTATCGAATCCACAAATTTCTGCAAATCAAACGCACAAGACCAAAATGGTATAGACAAGTAGAGAAACACCTTAATGAATTGGGTTCACCAAATTTACAAGATAGAAATATGATCCGGAAAATTGTTCACACAAGGGGATTTGAGGAAGATGAGAAGAAACCACAGCGACGTACCTGGTCGGAGGAACAGAAATTACAACAATCAGTGAAAATGAAGAACTATTGAGCAAGGAGGAAAGCTCAGAAAATGTTGATTCCGCGTGGTCCTAAGTGACCCATTCGCGAAGGAGAAGAAGAAGAAGAAGAAAATGATGAAGAATTATAGATTTCATCGCTCCTATACGCTAAGATATTCAACTACTGAGTAAAAACAATGGCACTGCAGATAAGCTTTCAACATTCTATCAAAGGTTTTTATTTTTGGGGCCAGTTTTATATACTGGGGTAGTTAGTTGTATAATTTAACTCCAGTGTGAAAAGTTCCTTTTTGATATATGCTTGTGTGTGTGTGAAATATGAATGTTTTGATTTTGTTGTGGTGTTTGAAGCCATATTTTCAGTGTTGCCTTAGTAAACAAGAGTTTAGTGCTTTTCAAACGAAACAATCCCAACAATCTAAATGAACACACGTTCATGGAGAACTCACCCCTCTTCACGCTACTAAAAAACACACCCTGTCGGAAACAAAACACAATTTAGCGACACAGCCAAGCTAGATAAAAAAGGGGGGAAATTAGGGGGTTTTTAATAGGTAAATGTTATCTGGATCAGTTGTACGATGTACTTTTCTTCTGCAATAAACCAAGGCCCATATTCGCGGCAGTATTAAAGGTGCCGGGACGTCCTCATAATACCGTCAACGCTTAGTTCGAATGGGTTATGCTCTACGCGTGGCGAGGGCTAATCCACGGTCTTTAATAGTTGTAGACCCACCCCATTCAATAACATACATCTTATCTAGGTTGGCAACACCTCACATAAACACATCGCTATCACTCCCCACAGCACGTAGGGACAGGGGGGAGAAGGCAGGGAAAAACCAGTCGTTAAGATAACCACCGCAGTCGACCGCACAGTGAGTTCCAGTGAGCACGAAAACTGCGAGTAGCTGTAGTACGGAAGACAATCAGTTAAGTAGTTAGCCTAAAATTTTATAGTTTAACCATAGTTTACAACCATATAATCTCTCTAAAGTACAATCTCCGGATAGCTATCACCATTTAGCATTTCACCTAACATATATACTGCATTTAGCATACACTGACAGTTGCAGTACCAATACTGCAACTAAATAATTGTACATATTGTAAATATTTTCACCTGCATTTCAAACATAGATTTTGTAGCCTAAGTGTAATGGATCTGATGATGATCGCTTGACGATCGAAACTGGTCATCCTAGTGTTTTATTAATCTCATGTAATTTATTTCAGGATTAGGGCATAACCCATCTCTTTTGGGTACATTCGTGTTGACCGACTGAAAAGCACTCTTGTTTTGATTTTGTCTTGTGTTATGCCTATGAACATCATTGTTTGTTTTAAGAAAAACATCCTTATTCATTAAATTCTTTTTACAAAACATAATACTTTCAAAGATATATATGCAGGGCAGTGGGAGAATGTTTAAATCTTTAAACAGAGGTCTACATGATTCTCTAGAGTTTACATTTGTCATAATTCTAATCGCCCTCTTTTGTATCCTAAACGTGCTTAGTACATCTGGCGACATAACCCAAAATATGACCCCATATCTTAAGTATGAATGGAAAAAAGCAAAATAAGTATTTCTTAATATGTGCATGCTAGTGCAGGTTTTCAAAATACGTAACGCAAAGCACATCGAGTTCAGTATAGTATTCAGATATTGTATATGTTTATTCCATTTCAAGTCTTGTTGTATCCATAGTCCTAAAAACTTTCTTTCTGATTTATTTTCTATTTGATGACAATTTAATGTTATATTGGGTTTCGCAGGATTCCTATTATGTATAGTGTGGAAATTTAGACATACTGTTTTTTATAGTTGATTATGAGGCGATTATCTTGTGACCATTTGGTTAACTCTCCTGTAACGGAGTCAGCAGACTGCTGTATGACCTGTTTAGTTTCACCTTCTATTACGAGTGTTGTATCGTCCGCAAACAAAATTTCCTTATGTGAATGAACGTTCTGTGTTATATCATTGATATATAGAAGAAAGAGTAGTGGGCCCAAAACCGATCCCTGGGGTACTCCAAATTCAATAATTCCCTCATTGGACAATGTTTCATTAAGTAATTTGGTTCCATCGTCCTCGTGTCTCAAGGTTACTATTTGTTTACGCCTTGTTAAGTAAGACTCGATCCATTTATTAGCTAGACCTCTAATACCATATTGATTTAGTTTGGTAAGGAGGATTTTATGGTCAACAACATCAAATGATTTCGATAAATCCAAGAATAGGCCAGTTACATGTTCCTTATTGTCAATTAATTTCAGTATACAGTATACAGTTTACATTCGTAAATTGCTGTCTGTGTAGATTTTTCCGTTCTGAATCCATGTTGTGAGTTTGATAATATTTTATTTTTTTCTATGAAACTTATCACTCTTATACATAATTTTTTCCACAAATTTTGCAATACCAGTTGGTAAGGTAATAGGACGATATTTATCTATTTCATATTTTGAACCGTTTTTGTGCATTGGAATTACTTTTGATAACTTCAAAATATCCGGGTAAGTTCCTGAGAGAATTGAACTGTTTATTAAGTGCGTAAGTGGATTTATTATATTTTCTGCACATTTCTTTAAAATTGCATCAGGGATGCCATCAATGCCAGCACAGAATTTATTTTTTAGCTCTTTTATAACTATTCTTACCTCTTCGCTCTTCACTTGTGACATTATTTATAAATAAAGAATCACTGCATATATTTATTTTATTATTAGAATTTAGTGTATTTACCTGTGATTTATTTAATAATTTTTGTGGAATTTGTCATAAAATAATTAGTAAAAAGGGTTTACTAAATACAGTTCTAAACTCCAAATTGATGGGAGAAGAAACAAACACCGACATCCATTGGTCATAACCGGAAACAGACAGTTATATTCAAAAAAATACATTTGACTTGTACGGTATACAAAAACAAAAGAAGAACACTATGAGAAATACAAAAACAAAAGAAACACACTATGAAAATTTGTGAACCCAAACTCACACTTCCCCCCATTCACAAATTGCAAAATAACAAAAAACAAACAAAAATACATAACTAGCCTTACACTAACAACAAACATTTGCATATCATTCCTTGTATGGTAGCAAAGGGCAACATACAGACTAAAATACAGACATGGATCACATTTGCTTTGATTTAAGCCAAGCTTGACAAGTTGTGCAGTGATACAATTGTGCCAATCTTTACCAGCTTGACATAAACCGTAAATACTCTTGTTGAGTTTTAGCACATATTCTGGGTATTCTACACTGCGAAAACCCTGGTTGATTTACAAATACAGTTTCCTTAATTTTGCTATTAAGGTATGCCGATACAATGTCCAAGTGACAATTATCCCATTCACGCTCTACTCCTATGGCTATAAGGGTCCTAATAGTTTTCCTTTTTACCACAGGACTGTAGGATTCAAGGAAATCAGTACCCTTTATCTGACTGAAACCTTGAGCTACTAAACGTGCTCTATACCTAAGTACTTCACCTTCTTGGTTTCGTTTAGTTTTATACACCCATTTGGTTCCTATGACAGTCTTTCCACCTGAATCTTCTGCAAGTGTCCACACATTATGTTTTTCCAAGAGGGCAATCTCTTGGTTCATTGCCTCAAACCATTTATCTTTGTCATCTCGTGAGGTGGCTTCTTGAAAAGACACCGGATCGTTATATTCTGACCTCAACATGACAATGCGACATTTGACCTTGACTTCATTACAACACACACACTTACTGGGACGTTTTCTCTCTCTACTCGACCTGCGTAATACTGTGTGTTCAGGCTGTAATGGAGAGTCTATTACGACATCAGAATCTGACAAAGAGGCATTACTATCACTTGTTACAGAATTTTCATTTCCTGATTCGGCTACTTCGTGTTCAAACACGTCACTTCCACAATCTTTCTGCTCGACAAACACTTCTCCAACTGTTCTAGGTTCACAATCTATCTGAGTTACAGGTTTTTCCTGGGCTTTTACAGAAAACGGAAATACATCTTCAACAAATTCTACATTCCTGGATTTAATGACACATTTCTTTTCGATGTCCCATACACGGTAGCCCCGCGAGTCATCGGGGTACCCTAGCATTGCACCAACATTTGCCCTTGGCACTAACTTTTCCACATTACGTTTATGGATCCAAACTTTACAACCAAATGATTTTAACATAAGCAATTCCTGGTCTGACAACTTTCTACTCGTCCACAGTTCAAATGGGATGTTCTTTACAGTTGATGACACACACCTATTCTTTATATAGCAGGCTGTGCTGATGGCTTCCCCCCAAAATTGAACTGGCATGCCTGACTGAATGAGCATGCACCTACTAGTGGTGAGAAGTTACTGGTTGAGGCGTTCACCAACGCCATTCTGTTGGGGAGAGTAAGCCATTGTTAACCTACGAACAATACCTTCCTTTTCAAGATAGTTACAAAACTCTGTACTTAAATACTCTCCACCGTTGTCTGAATGGAAAGATTTAAACTTGGTCCCTTGTGCTGTCTCCATTAGGGCCTTAACCTTGAGAAATTCATTAAATGCATCACTCTTATGCTTAAGGAACCTTACATATGAGAATCTGGTACAATCATCAGTAAATGTAATAAAATATTTGCTACCTCCAATCGATGGGTGCTCTAGCTGGCATACATCAGAGAACACAACATCTAATGGCTTCTGAGATACATGATCTCTTTCATTAAATTTAAGTCTTTGCATTTTACCTTGTTTACAAGTATCACAATCAAGATTCTTTTCTTTGGGTATAAAATCACGATCTGGAATGTTCAGAGCATGTCCAAAACGCTGATGCCATATTCCGCTAGTTACAGCTTTGTTGTTCTTAGCATACACAACCTCCACCTCGTCATTACAAGCAAATTCTTTCCCTTGTTCTACCATAAAATAATCACAATTTACCTCATACATATTTCCAACGACCTCACCCGTAAGGAATATACCCTCATGATCTGACAATACAACTTTGCTATCTTTAATGGTTACGACTGCACCTTTCCTGTCAAATTGACCTACAGATATTAAATTGTCTTGAAGACCTGGGACATACAACACTCTTTTCAATTTCAGAAAAGAACCTCCACACTTGTCCGATAGCTTCATAAGCACACTTCCCATACCACATACACTAACTACGGATCCATCAGCTGTGTCTACACTACCAGAAACCTTTGGGGTGTAATCATACAGAATTTCCTTATAAGGTGTCAGGTGCTCAGTGGCTCCTGAATCTACATACCACCTGCATACACAATCAGATGCATCATCCTTGCTTTCAGTTGTCACATAAGCCTTTACCTTAACACTACTAGCATTAACCTGAACACATTCATTTGCCGCCTCATCGTCCTTTACCGTGGCAATAACCTCACGATTCTTAACCTTAACATTTTCCTTGCGTCCATTACTACAATTCCGGGAAGTATGACCTATCTTGGCACAATTAAAACACAAAACTGAACCTTTCTTTCTTGCTTCATGAACTAAATCACAGAACTTCGCAATATGCCCCTGTTCTTGGCACTTGTAGCACATGAATCCACCACTACTTGTTGGCTTGTTGACACTTTTGCTGCTGTTGACCTCCTTGGAATTTAAGCGCATGGCTGCTACCATTGCCTTCACGCTTTCACCCTCAGATTCTTCCTTCTTCAGCCTTGCATAAGTCTCCTATTCTCGCTCCATCTTTAGTTTGTCCAACTTGTTCTTTCTCTCCTCCAACAATAGTTTGGCTCGCACTACCTTTACACTTAAGTTTTCTTCATTGCTTTCCAATGAACGTATCAAATTTTCGTACTCCCGCTTTTCCAGTCCTCTGAGAATAAAAGCAGCTTTGGCCTTATCCGTAAATTTTATACCTACATCGTCCAACCGTGCACACCAAGTAAGCACTTTATCAACAAATGTACGCATGCTAATGTCACTAGTTTTCTTAAAAAGACACAATTCTTCTAACATCGTCACAATTTGAAGGACTCCGGTATCGCAACATGAAGTCAGAAGATTCTGCCATGCTTCCTTAGCTGTCTCCGCTTCTTTGATATCACCTAGGAAAGGGTCGGTGACCAAACCTATGAGCAAGTTTTTCGCGTCTTGATCTTTGCCCAGTTGGGCCTCGGAGTATTCTTCAACGGGTGTATCTTCTACCTCTCCTGTATCGGTCTTTCGTGGGAAACCTTGAACCGCGTCCCACAGACGCCTTGTTTGAAGCAATGCCTTTGTTCGGGTGCTCCACGCTTCCCAATTGTCGTCCTGTAACCTCACTATTGCAACTACTCGCTCGCTGCTTCCCGTAGCTGAATCCATGTTAGTATGTATACTTAAAATAAAGCGTACAAATAGGCCTAGTCCTCACAATAGAAAAATCGTCCACAAAATTCACCAAAAACTATCTTGGATGCACACTCAACTGTCCACATGTGCGCCGCACATATCAACACCCTTTAACGACCGACATTCTCCCATAACAAAGTCCACACATTAACAGCAATAAGCGTTTAACTGGGCTCATAACCTGTCATAAAATAATTAGTAAAAAGGGTTTACTAAATACAGTTCTAAACTCCAAATTGATGGGAGAAGAAACAAACACCGACATCCATTGGTCATAACCGGAAACAGACAGTTACATTAAAAAAAATACATTTGACTTGTACGGTATACAAAAACAAAAGAAGAACACTATGAGAAATACAAAAACAAAAGAAACACACTATGAGAATTTGTGAATGCAAACTCACAGAATTTCCAGAAAATAGTCATTAAAAGTGTTTGCTATTTCCTCTGGATTATTAATCACTTTATTATTTCTGGTCAGTGTAATGTTCCTTTGTATTTTAGCAGATTTTCCAGTTTCTTTCTTTATCACGGACCACATAGCCCTGTTTTTATTAGATGATTGGGAAATAAAATTATCATTATGCATTTTCTTTGCTAGTCTTATTACCTTATTTAATATGCTAGTGTATTTTTTGTAGTATAAATTGAATTCAGGTGATGTGTGGTATTGTTTATATAATTTGTGTAGAAATGTCTTTCTTTGACATGAATTTATAATCCCTGTTGTTATCCAATTGCTAGTTTTGTTATTTTGAACAGTTCTTCGTTTAAAGGGGAATGCTATTTCAAAATAGTGTTTTAGGGTACTGTTAAATGCATTAAATGTATCATTTACATGTTCTAGTTTATAAATTTCTGACCCATGTTTCCTTATTTAATAAGTCATTGAAATATGTAACATTTGATTCAGTGAATGACCTGCACTTTGATTTTACTCCATTATCATTATTATTGATTGTTTCGGATACTTCAAAACTCAGTATTTGTCCATGGTGGTCACTAAAACCCGGACAATAGACTTCTATTGAATGGTGATATTTATCTGTATTTATAAAAATTTGATCAGGAGTGGTTTTACTAAATTTTGTTATCTTGTTGGGGTATTTACTGTAGATTTCAGTCCACAGGAAATTAGTAACTGTGTTAATAATTCACAATTTCTATCAAATTTTAAGAAATCCACATTTACATCCCCACAAATTATATTTGAGTTCGCTCACTGTACCATAGACTCTAGAAATTATTTGATACTTGGTAGGGCGAAGGAATGAGATTAACTTGTATTAAAACTCGGGGTAGACAGAAATTGCTTGATATGGATGGTAGGTATTGTGCCCGTTTAGACCGGAGTCCGCACGACCACATATGCATTTTACCAAGAATCAGTCAGCACGAGAGTCAAAATATCCCGGGGCGCCAGATGGGTTAAAGCTAATCGCAAAAACGACATCAAATGAAAAAAATGCTTTACTGATTTTTGGCTCAATGCAACAATAAGGATAGAAGGAGATTCAACTGGGCATAACACATCATGTAAAATTATCTCATTTTATTCTGAATTTAAAATTGACTGCAAAATGAAATGCTCAAAGCAGCAGCATTCATGTGTGGCGACCCACATTACTATTTACACAATGTACAGAAATTTTCCAACACATTGGACAATTATCTTTGGAGACACAAGTCTGATTATCAATCCTGTAGACTGTGTTCCAAAATTATATCCATTATTTATGATTAAATCCAGTTCAAATTTAATTGTCTTTACTGGAAATACCGTAGTTCACTGGTTGAATTTTTACATAATATTAACACTCGTAGAATAATTGTTCTTAGAATTTATAACTTTCACTTATTTTTCCAGTTTCAAAAAATATTGTCAAAAAATATTATCTCTGAATCAACACAAATTATGTACACATATTAATAACAACATCTGAAAAGTATCTGACCCTTGAGCATAGCATCGAAGAACTGTGCGAAGCACAACAAAATTAATTGTTCTTCTGACATTAAACGTTTCGAGAAGTGACTCGATTATGAACTTCAAGTTCCTAACAAAATATATGATTTCTGAATCATCAACTTGATCAATAAATTGTTGGACCATTCAACTATTCGATTTTCCACTTGGAATCATTATTAAGAAAAATATTTATATTTGTGGCCATTTTAGTAACTTTCACAACTTGCAATTCTTGAACAGAATGCGGAAATAAGAATTGTAGCTTCATAATAAATTCATTTAGTTCATGACACTAGGATTGAAAACATCCTTCAAATTATTCGTGGTTATAGAATTATTTTTAATTGGCAGTGGCCCATTCTATTATTTTTATAAGAACACAATATTCCAACAACAACGGCAAAGGTCTTCCTCTGAAGAAGAATAAAATACTATCATGACAAATCCGGGTTCTAGCAAAATCAAAGTCTTAATGGAATCCGTAAACAAGGTTGAAATAAGAACTGATGGTTTTTAAGAAATAACCTTTGGGTCATTCATACGACGCAATGTGTAGTTCCAATACTCCTTCTTTAACACTGAGTCATCGAACCTGCTATTTGATTGATGCTCAAATAAAAACCTCCTCATTCCTGCGACTTAAACATGCGCACCTGGGAATGGCATTTCAACTACTCCACACACATAAATTTTCTTCCCAAAATTTATACAATAAATCAAGCCTCTGCTTATTATCAACACTGGAAGATTTATAAACTTACACGTTTATTTTATTTTACCATTCAGTTCAAACCGTGAAGTTACCACACTTATGATACTCTCTATTTCACTTTCGAATGTGTATCTACGTCATGATTTTATATAAATACAAAAATATCCTAATTGATACAAATATCATTTGCTTCCCGTTTCATGCCTCTCCGTGTTATCTGAAAAATATACTTTGCTCATTGCAAATATTAACTGTTCAACCAGAACTGTAATGTTGGTTGAATGCGGGCTTGCGCTAACCACTATCCTTCGGAAAATCACCTGTTCCAAACTAGAAATGATTAAACTACTTCATAAGCTCTCTCTCAATGAATGTGATTATTAGAAAATTTAAGATCCAAGAATTATTTAGAAAAGTTAAGAAAATCATTATTATTATTATTAGTGGATTATTATTATTAGTATTAGTTATATTATTATAAATGTGTTTAATTATTATTTCATTATGTGAGAATCCACATGTTCGATTCTTCGAATATGGATAAAATATCCATTTCTCAACAAAAATAATTATTAACTTTTACAGTTACCTCGGCTGATTACCGTGATTATCAAAAAAATATGAAACATTCAAATAAATGCTCGTTATGCTCGGTCATCGATCCTAAACTGTTCTGAGTGCTGAAAATACTCAGAATAACTCTAATATGTCTTGCGTAAATCATTGCAAGATTTAAATACGAAGAAAAAAACAAATGTGTTGGTCATCTGCAGAAAATGAGTTTGTTCCAATTAGCTAGGCATAATATAAAAGTCAAATTTGGCTTACATTTCTCGTTGGTCTTGAAGCGTAGTGAATCTGGTCTGTACCAGATTTATCCAGATACATGCCCTATTGGACACGCACGTCTAATCCTTGTATCGGCCGCCATTATATACCCACAATCTGTCTAACACGACATAGTAGAAATATTTCTTGAAGTTTGAAGTAACTGCTGATCCATTTTAATATTGGCTACAATTAAATCCATAGCAGTTCGCTTAAATGGGGTCAGATCTAAATGATCTATTCTCAAATACGTCAGTTGTAACATAACTCACGGTAATCTTTTCAGTACAAGATAACACTGACAGTCTAAATCAATCAACGGCTGTTCTGAAGATCGTTCCCTGGGCATGGTTTATCACCATCTATCATGCGCGAAGCAACATATAGTTTCCCTTTGTCGGCTAATGAACAACACCCTGATAGACTGGCCTTCAATATACTGAAAGATCGGAGTGGTTATCAAGTTACAATTTATGAAACTGACTAATTGGATTAAAATATCCAAGTATTGAATTATTATTACTGGACTGTGACAAAGTACTTTCTAGACAAAGTCTAGCATATGTCCATATAGAAATAAAGTATTTCACCAGTGTCCGTAGAAAAATAACAATCACCTTAGTGATTCCCTCTGCCGGAAACTTACTATGTTCCACATGTATCGCAGCACTTTTGTGACTATCACAATTTAAAGATATCTTCTGCGTAGATTCGGCAACCATGTGCCTTGGCTCAACGTAGCAGCAGCACCTTGTCATGCAAGAGCTTGGTTCGAAGTGAGCTGATGATGCTTGGGCCGGTCGGCTTTTATTCAAAACGGTCGGGTCCACGCTGGATCACGCTGAAATCTGGAAATCCTCATATCTCCGGTGTCTCTGGTCCGATTCACTTGAGACTAAGTGCATTCTCTTTCATTTGGCCGTGCCAGTAATCTGATCCAAGTCTCAAGTCTCTACTCCATGGCTAACTATTTAATCAACAAATAGTCTCGACCTCTGCTACTACTCGCTACGTCACTTAACATGCTCTTGGCTGCACAAAGTTTCCATTCCATTCTAGAAGTAATGGAGCGCGATATTCAAATATCTCAACTTTCAAAAGCGGCTGTAGCCTTTCCCATGATATCTAGGTGTCTGAATCTTGGAATACCCATTCCTAGAGTTGGGCACATCCACCCCACACCTAGCAAAAAATAAAAATTGGAAATTTTTTATTTTTCCTATCTACACATTAAATCATCTGGTTCTTGAATAATAAATCTTCAAATTCGCTGCATTATAAGTTCCCACGATGTTACCAGTTCGTGTATTGGCGATTTCATAGCTTCCATTGTTGTTTACTTCCACAATACGATAGGGTCCAGCGTAAAGGCTTGCAAACTTCGAGTACACTCGATTTTGCACGTCAGAGGGTGTAGGTCTTTTCACTAAAACAAGAGTTCCTACGCGCAATGGTCTGCGAAAACGCTTTCCTCTCACTCTGCGCTCTCTTTTCTCAGCTTGGCTCCTAAACTTGTCTCCCTGTAGAAAACGAAAAATGTTTCTAAAACGTCGGTCTCTCCTCTGGGATAAATGCAACAATCTTAACCTTCTCAAGGTATCCTCATCCTCCTGCGTCAGGTTAACTTGAAAAACCTTAGATGTAGACTCCACTGCTCTACTCAATAAATCGGCCCCAATGTTCAATTTTCCAGGAGTGTGTTCAATAACTAGGTTGAATTGTTGAATAAAAAGTGACCATCTAGTTATCCTATCACTGGCAAAGTTTGTTCTCAAGATAAACTCCAATGCATGGTGATCAGTCCTCACAATTACTGAATGTCCAATTAACATTTTCTTCCACGACTCCAACGCGAAGATTACAGCAAGGGCTTCTAACTCTGTGGTGTAATAATTCCTTTCTGATGGACGAAGTTTCCTGCTTATGAACGCCAGGTAACGTCTCCTGTGATCGTCATCTTCTTGAAGAAGAATAGCTCCAATCCCTACGGTGGATGCATCAGATTCTATGATGAAATTCTTGGTAAATTCAGGATACTCTAATTTCACGCTGTTTACCAATAACCTCTTGGTATCTTGAAATGATTGTTCACAATCTTCATTCCATTTCCATTTATTTCCCTTTTTTTAATAATTCCTGCAATGGCGCAACCATCTTGGTGAAGCTTGGACAATGCCCTGCAAAGAATTGGCATGTCCCGAGAAAACTGCGGACATTCTTCACTCTAGTAGGTCTAGGGAAATTTGCAATCACCTGTATCTTTGTCTCATTGGGACGGTATCCTTCACCATCCAAAATGTGGCCCAAAAATGTTATTTCTTTCCGAAAGAACTGACATTTTCGAAGGTTTACTTTAAAGTTCGCTTTTCTCAAATCTGCGAATAACATCTGATGATGTAACAAATGTTCCTCCTTAGTCTCAGATGCAATTAGGATATCATCTATGTAACGAATTGCTATCTCTTTTACTTCAGGACTCAAGTTTTGTTCCAGTGATCTGATCAAAACAGATCCAGATGTTTTGACCCCAAATGGTAGACGGCGGAATACATATGTCTGTTGGTCAAACATAAACCCTGTAAACTTTTTGGAATCTTCACTAAGCCTAATGTGGTGGTAGGACGAAGTGAGATCAATGTTAGAGAACCAGACCTTGCCTTGGAATTTCCTTAACAGTTCCCTAATGATTGGTGGTCTGTCATATTCTGGCAGCAATCTTGAATTCAAATTTCGCGCGTCTAAACATAGTCTCAGACTTCCATCTGGCTTAGACACTACTGCTAATGGATTGACACAAGAGGTAGTGTACTTTTCAATCACATTGTTACTTTCCATCTCTTTGATAAACACTTTTACCTTTTCTCGATGCTTTTCCGCTACCGGATACAATTTAGCATGGAAAGGTGCATCATCATTTACACGAATACGATATTCAAAATCTTTAATTTCACCAGGTTTAATATCAAAAATATCGTGGTACTCTTCCAAAATTTTTCCTAGCTCTGGGGACTCCTTCTCAGTGTAGACTTCTCTTCCTTCAGCTTCATGAAAAATCAGAGACCATTGAGCATCTCCCTCGATGTCTTCCTCTTCTTTTCCCTCGAAGTTTATCTCTTCGGTATTCTTGAATCTGATCGTCTCTGTCTTCATGTCTATCACTGCTTGATATTTCTGAATGAAATCCGCTCCCAATATCATGTCAAAAGCCATGTCCTTCATTACTACAAACACATGTCGGAAATCATGTCCTCCAATAGTAACACATAAGTATAATTGTGTTTTACACAGAGATATTTTGTTGGGTATTATTCCTTGGATTTTAATTCCTGATACTGGAATCTCCTCTAAATTCTCTTTGAGCTTCCACAGAATATAAAGCTTCTCGCTCACAAGACAAAGCATAGCCCCAGTATCAATTAAAGTATCGACAGGCATACCGAATACTTCGCATGATATGATTGGCATTTTAATTCTTGTACCCATTTCTTTCCGTTCGTCATTATGTTGAATTAAGTCATCATCCTCTGCTTGCCATTTAATAATCCTGGAAGTGAAAGTGTTTAAAATTCTATCTTCTACTGTGAATTCGAAGTTTTTTTTCTTTTCCATTCCCCCGGGATTGTTGTGTTCCCGATGGACCTGGTTCATTGGGCTTCTGTTCCAAGAACTGCAAGTTTTCTTGGTGTCTTTCTTCCAAGTTCTTCCTCGTCTCCTTATTGAACTCTTCATTGGACTGACGAGTGTTCACATTCCCTCTGTTATTGTAGTTATTGTTTCTACCATAGTACCTTCTTTCCTGGTACCTTCCTTGATTATCCCTTGGCCTTCTCCATCGAGTATTATATCGATATCCACCATCCGGTCTCGCATAAGGTTTGTAACTGTATCTGTTATTGTTCTGATTCCATCTTCTTTTATCGGGCTCTTCCCTCGGCGTTTTCTCTTCTCGCCCCTCTCGAATCTCTCGAGGTGTTTGGGAATAACCGTCGGCCATAACAGCGTACACAGCGTTGTTATTCTTTCCTCCCTTCTGATGGAAGAATTGAGCGTTCGTGTGATCCAATTTCTGCAATACCTCGTCAAATTGCTCCATATTATAAATGTCAGCAGCGATCAAAGTTCTTTGGACGTCTGCTGGAAACTGACGTATTAATGCGGTAATTAATTCATTATCTGGTATTGGCGGATCTAAATGTTGTAGTTTAGAACGCTGTCCAGAAAAGTACGTAGAGTATCGAGTAGGTTGTGACGTCGAGAATCTCTTTGAATATAATTCTGCTCTGACTTGCTGTTTGGTTTCCAGGGACCAAAACTTTTTTAATAACCCACGGGAAAACTCCTCAAAATTGGTGAGAGTGGACCTAAAAGCCCTAAACCAAAGAAGTGCGGGACCTTCCAAAAATTTCCCTATCACTCGGATCTGTCTTTCCTTAGGGATTTTGGAATCTTTTAGGTAATCACCTGCTTCTCTCAGGAATTCTACGGGTGTCACAGAATCTCGCCCTGAAAATTTAGAAGGCTTATCCTCTACATTCTTGAATACAGTTATGGGGTTGGATTGAAATACTGTCCTGACCTCATCCTGTCTTTGACTATCAGTTTCTCTAGCTGCTCCTAGGTTTATCTGTATCTGTTCTTCTCCTCTTATACTTGGCATCTTCAACAGATGGTCAGACAGTTTCTCGTCCTTGATTTGGGTTTTCATAGCCTCAATTTCCTTATGGTTTTCTTCTGCCATTTTTCTAATTTCTTCGGTTTCCTTACAGTTCTCCTTGACATCAGTGGATATCTGGTTCATAACAGCCTCGTGACTTTTCAACGACCCTGTCACATCTGAGATGTCCTTCTGAGTTGCTTGAATATCTTTGGAAATTACTTGAATATGGGATGACAAAGATTCCCTAATTTCCTTGACTCCCTCTTGGTTCTCCAGCTTGAGTGTGTCTTTAATCTCATCGATAACTGTGGTTTTAATTTCAGTTTGTAATTCATTAATCACACCTTCTCTTATTTCTGCCACTATGAGTTCTTTGAATTGTTCTGTCAAACGTTGAACAACTAGAGTTGCCATCTCATTGCTCTCTTTCTTCACTCTGATTTCTAGGTTGATCATGTCTTCACCAACTTTCCTAAGACCATGTTCTATCCTATCAGCTAAGCTTTGGGATCTTAGATCGGCATCGCGAAATTTATCGTCCATTAAACTTGCGTTAGTGGCTAATGAAGTTTCGAGCTCATGTGTTTTTTCGCATAATTTAGTCATTTTACCCTCAAGTGACATTTTCAAGATTTCGGAATTTTCTTTAAATTTATTTTCCATAGAATTAAATTAACTATTTAAATTTTCTTTCAAGTTATCTTTTAAAGAATCAGAACTTTCTTTAAGTTTATTTTCTAAAGAATCAGAATTTTCTTTAAGTTTATCATTTAAACTTTCTTTAAGTTTATTTTCTAAAGAATCAGAATTTTCTTTAAGTTTCTTTTCCAAAGCCTCTGTATTTTCTTTCATAATGTCTGCTACACGCAGTCCAGCTTCTTTGGAACTCTCTTCCAAACTCCTCATCATCCTCATCATCACTTCCATAATTTTCAATTATTATTCAAAACTTAGGGGTATACATGTTGGCAGACACAAGATTATAATTAGAACAAGAAATATGAATAGCTAATTGGAACACTCTAATAAAATGAGATTTGTTCTAATGTCGACGCGATGGGAAAAAAAACTTCTCTACTTTTACGAATTAAATTTACCACAATATCACAAGAAAAATATGCAAGTCCTCAAATATCCTCCACCTGGATTCTACTAATGCGTATGTCCAGTCGTCGAACGTTTACTACTGAATTTACTTGACGCTCTAATGGTTAAGCCATTATCAAAATAATCAAACCCATTCTAATTATTAACCCAGTTAATTTTTAATTTTCCCCACTAATTGGGTTTCCTACTAAATTATTCATCCAAACCAGACATCTCTCAACTCCCAAAATATCTATTAAAAAATTATCACAATTTAAATCGGCATGCGATTGACCGTGTCTAACTCGGGCCCCACGTTGGGCGCCATTTTCTCTCTCTATCTTATTTTATGTGCCCGTTTAGACCGGAGTCCGCACGACCACATATGCATTTTACCAAGAATCAGTCAGCACGAGAGTCAAAATATCCCGGGGCGCCAGATGGGTTAAAGCTAATCGCAAAAACGACATCAAATGAAAAAAATGCTTTACTGATTTTTGGCTCAATGCAACAATAAGGATAGAAGGAGATTCAACTGGGCATAACACATCATGTAAAATTATCTCATTTTATTCTGAATTTAAAATTGACTGCAAAATAAAATGCTCAAAGCAGCATCATTCATGTGTGGCGACCCACATTACTATTTACACAATGTACAGAAATTTTCCAACACATTGGACAATTATCTTTGGAGACACAAGTCTGATTATCAGTCCTGTAGACTGTGTTCCAAAATTATATCCATTATTTATGATTATATCCAGTTCAAATTAAATTGTCTTTACTGGAAATACTGTAGTTCACTGGTTGAATTTTTACATAATATTAACACTCGTAGAATAATTGTTCTTAGAATTTATAACTTTCACTTATTTTTCCAGTTTCAAAAAATATTGTCAAAAAATATTATTATCTCTGAATCAACACAAATTATGTACACATATTAATAACAACATCTGAAAAGTATCTGACCCTTGAGCATAGCATCGAAGAACTGTGCGAAGCACAACAAAATTAATTGTTCTTCTGACATTAAACGTTTCGAGAAGTGACTCGATTATGAACTTCAAGTTCCTAACAAAATATATGATTTCTGAATCATCAACTTGATCAATAAATTGTTGGACCATTCAACTATTCGATTTTCCACTTGGAATCATTATTAAGAAAAATATTTATATTTGTGGCCATTTTAGTAACTTTCACAACTTGCAATTCTTGAACAGAATGCGGAAATAAGAATTGTAGCTTCATAATAAATTCATTTAGTTCATGACACTAGGATTGAAAACATCCTTCAAATTATTCGTGGTTATAGAATTATTTTTAATTGGCAGTGGCCCATTCTATTATTTTTATAAGAACACAATATTCCAACAACAACGGCAAAGGTCTTCCTCTGAAGAAGAATAAAATACTATCATGACAAATCCGGGTTCTAGCAAAATCAAAGTCTTAATGGAATCCGTAAACAAGGTTGAAATAAGAACTGATGGTTTTTAAGAAATAACCTTTGGGTCATTCATACGACGCAATGTGTAGTTCCAATACTCCTTCTTTAACACTGAGTCATCGAACCTGCTATTTGATTGATGCTCAAATAAAAACCTCCTCATTCCTGCGACTTAAACATGCGCACCTGGGAATGGCATTTCAACTACTCCACACACATAAATTTTCTTCCCAAAATTTATACAATAAATCAAGCCTCTGCTTATTATCAACACTGGAAGATTTATAAACTTACACGTTTATTTTATTTTACCATTCAGTTCAAACCGTGAAGTTACCACACTTATGATACTCTCTATTTCACTTTCGAATGTGTATCTACGTCATGATTTTATATAAATACAAAAATATCCTAATTGATACAAATATCATTTGCTTCCCGTTTCATGCCTCTCCGTGTTATCTGAAAAATATACTTTGCTCATTGCAAATATTAACTGTTCAACCAGAACTGTAATGTTGGTTGAATGCGGGCTTGCGCTAACCACTATCCTTCGGAAAATCACCTGTTCCAAACTAGAAATGATTAAACTACTTCATAAGCTCTCTCTCAATGAATGTGATTATTAGAAAATTTAAGATCCAAGAATTATTTAGAAAAGTTAAGAAAATCATTATTATTATTATTAGTGGATTATTATTATTAGTATTAGTTATATTATTATAAATGTGTTTAATTATTATTTCATTATGTGAGAATCCACATGTTCGATTCTTCGAATATGGATAAAATATCCATTTCTCAACAAAAATAATTATTAACTTTTACAGTTACCTCGGCTGATTACCGTGATTATCAAAAAAATATGAAACATTCAAATAAATGCTCGTTATGCTCGGTCATCGATCCTAAACTGTTCTGAGTGCTGAAAATACTCAGAATAACTCTAATATGTCTTGCGTAAATCATTGCAAGATTTAAATACGAAGAAAAAAACAAATGTGTTGGTCATCTGCAGAAAATGAGTTTGTTCCAATTAGCTAGGCATAATATAAAAGTCAAATTTGGCTTACATTTCTCGTTGGTCTTGAAGCGTAGTGAATCTGGTCTGTACCAGATTTATCCAGATACATGCCCTATTGGACACGCACGTCTAATCCTTGTATCGGCCGCCATTATATACCCACAATCTGTCTAACACGACATAGAAATATTTCTTGAAGTTTGAAGTAACTACTGATCCATTTTAATATTGGCTACAATTAAATCAATAGCAGTTCGCTTAAATGGGGTCAGATCTAAATGATCTATTCTCAAATACGTCAGTTGTAACATAACTCACGGTAATCTTTTCAGTACAAGAAAACACTGACAGTCTAAATCAATCAACGGCTGTTCTGAAGATCGTTCCCTGGGCATGGTTTATCACCATCTATCATGCGCGAAGCAACATATAGTTTCCCTTTGTCGGCTAATGAACAACACCCTGATAGACTGGCCTTCAATATACTGAAAGATCCGAGTGGTTATCAAGTTACAATTTATGAAACTGACTAATTGGATTAAAATATCCAAGTATTGAATTATTATTACTGGACTGTGACAAAGTACTTTCTAGACAAAGTCTAGCATATGTCCATATAGAAATAAAGTATTTCACCAGTGTCCGTAGAAAAATAACAATCACCTTAGTGATTCCCTCTGCCAGAAACTTACTATGTTCCACATGTATCGCAGCACTTTTGTGACTATCACAATTTAAAGATATCTTCTGCGTAGATTCGGCAACCATGTGCCTTGGCTCAACGTAGCAGCAGCACCTTGTCATGCAAGAGCTTGGTTCGAAGTGAGCTGATGATGCTTGGGCCGATCGGCTTTTATTCAAAACGGTCGGGTCCACGCTGGATCACGCTGAAATCTGGAAATCCTCATATCTCCGGTGTCTCTGGTCCGATTCACTTGAGACTAAGTGCATTCTCTTTCATTTGGCCGTGCCAGTAATCTGATCCAAGTCTCAAGTCTCTACTCCATGGCTAACTATTTAATCAACAAATAGTCTCGACCTCTGCTACTACTCGCTACGTCGCTTAACATGCTCTTGGCTGCACGAAGTTTCCATTCTATTCTAGAAGTAATGGAGCGCGATATTCAAATATCTCAACTTTCAAAAGCGGCTGTAGCCTTTACCATGATATCTAGGTGTCTGAATCTTGGAATACCCATTCCTAGAGTTGGGCACAGCATTAACCCTGCGAAGTCAAATTAGACCTATATGACTCGTAGTGGAATGGATCGGATATCGCAGAGCGAGGTGATGGCGGTTGGTAGGGTTACTGGAAATGAACTAAGGAGCGGGGAAGGATACCTGACTGATGAAGCTTGGCTGTCCTCGGCTGGTGTAGGCTTGCTGTCTTGGTACGGCTTGGCTCGGCGAGACTGTGCTTGGCTGTCTAGCACCCCGATTCTGTAACTACACTCCTTAACAACCCACCAAGATGGATACGACGGAATCGTAACCATAGGCATAACAACAAATGGCTAGCGAGGCACAAAGTGGTATTCTGTAAGGCACCTTGATATGACGCTTGTTACGAGTTCAGGATCAGGATTTCATAGCCATCTTCATAGTACGAAAGCCTTCCACTCGATGCCGGGTAAATCGATTGGCGCGGTATTTCAACGTATTTCATAATATTCGATATCGCAATTAGTTCATATCATTTTATTTTTTAAACTATTTCCTATATTCCATATTGCCTTAACCCATACTTGCGCCTATTATGGTGTTTTATTTATCGTATACATTGACCATTCATACGGATTACTTTAACCTGATAAGATACACCTAACCCCATTCGCGAAAACATTTACGCTCTCTGTTCACATGAATATCTATTTCAGTTAGGGTTTTCTTTAGCTATTGCCTTAATTAATACCTTATTGTATTTCGGAGTACCTGTATCTTATTTATAGCATTCAACGGATACTGTATTCCAGCGAATCATGTCAACCTTATTGGCAACTCAAACTAACACTTGGGGCGCTGCGGTCGGTCTGGATAAGTAGGGTGAAAATACTCAATAACACGCGTTTGATATGGAACACTTTTTATTTTTCGGTTATAATTAGTAAATGTGGTCTCTAAAATAATGACAGTGTTATTTTAAGTGTATATACGTATAATTGTGCGATACACGTCATCTAATTTGTGTCTTCCACTGGATTTTATGTTTCAATTGCATATTACCAAGCATCGGTTGTCTGCTGGTATTTGTTTTTGGTCAGTTCGAGTCATGGCGTTGTTACGTTTAAAAGCCATATTTGAGTTTGCTCACTGTACAATAGACTCTAGAAATTATTTGCTGCTTGGTAGGGCGAAGGGATGAGTTTAACTTAAAACTCGGGGGATACAGGAATTGCTTGATTTGTTGGATGGTTAGCAGGTGGGTTTGGTGTTGAATATCGGACTGGTAGCAGGTTCTCGCAGAGTTGAAATTTACTCTGCGAAGTCAAATTGGGCCTATATGACTCGCAGTGGAATGACTTGGATATCGCAGAGCGAGGTGATGGCGGTTGGTAGGGTTATTGGAAATGAACTAGGGATCGGGGAAGGATACCTGACTGATGAAGCTTGGCTGTCTTGGTACGGCTTGGCTCGGCGAGACTGTGCTTGGCTGTCTAGGTACTGCATGGCTCGGTGTAACAGTGAACAACCCGTCCTGTCGTCAGTAAGTGTAGTGGTGAGTGGACCAACCCGCTCCTGTTGCCCGTATTTATTTGGTATCGTCACCTTTGGGCTATTGCTATTTGCATATTTTGGAAAGTGATGAAAACTTATATCCGCAGCCCTTTATACATCGATTTACAGCCGTAAACTTAGCAAATATACTTTGCTTTTACTCATTTTGCACTCTATCAACGAGTAAAACTTATTACTTATGCATAAAGACACGAAGAATTTACCATGATCTGCTCACCAATAAAATAAACCATATACAAACAGTCACCACGTGACAAAAGTACCCTACTTGGTAAGTTTCTCATTTTTACCGCTAGATGTCATATCAGATAGCTGGAGTTGCCAATACACCCTACTCCCTTCCGAAGAGAAATTACATTGCCTGTCCGCATAAATATTCATTTTAGTTTAGTATGAATCAAATAGTGTGTTGTCTGGTATGTTTTATGTGGCCAGTAAGCTATTGGGCAACTTACCTGTAGGTCTAGGCCTAATTGACTACTGAGAGCAGTTTAACACATGAACGACAATACCGTTAAGAATAGGTGTATAAATTTAGAATAATGCTCAAAAAGCTCCAAGAATGAGGTATTAACTATTTGGGTAGTAACACAATAGCAGTTAATGGGGGGCGATGGTCCAATCTAATATGCCAGTTTTTCTTCACAGTAGGCCTAGTGTAGTGTTAATATGAAATCATCGGTTCTAGTCAGAACACCACATTGCTCCTCTGGCTGCAGCCAAGAAAGTCAAAGAGTGATTTAATGATCCATCGTAATACCAGCCTTCAATAATAAACCAGGGCAAGTGCCCTGCAGGTAAAACTGAGCTAGCAAGAGATCCATGGAAATTGTAGGAAGCTAAGATCAGGATCATTTAGACTGCAGTTTAGTATTGTTCTCCTTAAAAGTACTTCTCACATTAAGAACTTTGAGCAGAAAGGAGTGGGGTATGGGTGCATTATGTGGATCTGTTGCACCTGGAATGATGAAGAGCAGCTCATGCCATTGGAACTAACCATAGAATCCGTTATACCCGTCAATTTATGAGTCTAGGATTGTTGCGTACGATAGGTCTACATGTTAAGTTACAAGTTTGCAAATTAGTAGAAATAAAGCATCAGTAGGCCATTGGTGTGCTTCTAACTCCTTATCCTAGAATAAAACTACATTCTACATTTTAGCAATATTTACCACTTAATGGAATTTATTCCAGTTTTCTTCAGATGAAGTTATTTATTAGCCTTCTTTTAAATTCAATATATTCTACCTAGCCTAATCCCTTCTCCCTTCGTCTCTATATGGTCCTAGGGCATAGCAATCTCAATGACTCAATGCTCCTCCGAGATTCTACACAGAAGGGAGGAGGCACTCAACTACGAGTATGACCTTTGTTCCTCACACTCAATGTATTATTACATGAAGGAAGGGGAGAGAGAAAACAGACGTTTGTATCAGCACCATGCAGATTTAAAAAATCTCTGGGGAGTAGGGGACAGGGGTTGATCCATCCCTAGCATGTCCCCACAGGCGACACCTTGTCCCTAAATACTGCAATGCACTTGTGGAATGTGTCCCATTGTAGAGATAATCAAATTCAGTTTCTTTCTTCGGCTTCTCATTCAGACCAGGTCACTGGAAGGTGTATCACAGATTTTTTGGCAGATAATCCTGGAAAATTGAGAATCAATCCCTTATATTGTTACCAGTACTGTGACAAAAAAATATAATCAAATTTCTATATGCATTTTGTATCATAACCTGGAGATGTGCTCGTGTAGCCTATAAGCTACATTGTTAAACTCAAGTTAGCCATTATAGTGTAACAAAACAATTTAAACCGGCTACATCCTTATGCGAAAACAAGAATAATTATTTTAAATAATAATTATGTTTTTTCTTTCTTTTATTTTCTTTGAGGAGCAGTCTTGTGTAGTATTTTGTTAAATTTCCATGCTGGGAAGTGTCTGGAAATACTCTCAAGAAATGAGAAAACTGCCCTTCCTATACTACTGAGCAAGGCCAATAAATGCTATCACTTATCAGACTCAATCGTCACAAATGGACAACACACTAAGGAAAGCCTAACCTCATGTCAACCATCTCCAGTTTACAGATTAATAATATCATGTATTACCCAGTCAGGCAGATGACCTTGAAGTAGTCTGTCATTTCGATCACCACTAAAAATAAAATAAAATTACCCAGCAAATAATACAAGTGTTCATTAATTTGGCAGACCAGCATATAAAAGCCTCCAAATGAACCTCGTATTTCGCATGATAGACCGGAGTTTGAGAGTCAGAGCAATCAAGTCGTTGACATAAGCGAACAGCTGACGTGTCATACCTCTCGTTAAGATTGCACTACCAAGTGCTTAGTCAGAGAATGATAGTGTTGCATGTGATATGAAACGGCGATTCCTAAAGACTGTGTTCAGGAACTGAGAGACATGATAAAAGGAATGTGTATGGAGTGCTACAGTAGTGTGAAGACTAGAGTCGGGACATCGGAATGGTTTAAAATTGATATTGGACTAAAGCAAGGAAATGTGGTGATGGATGACATCATGAAGGCAGCAATGAAAGAATATATAGTAGGGCAAAGATGAAGGTAATGCTGTTTGCAGACGACGTTGTGATCTGGGGCGAGGATGAGAGGGAGGTACAAGAACAGTTAGACGTAATAAATGAAAAGATTGAGCAATGGGGATTGATGATAAATGTGGAGAAGAGTAAAACAGTGGTGACGAGTAGGGATAAGAAAGAAGGAAAAGGAGTAATCAAAGTAGGAGATAAGGAATTGGAAGTAGTCAAACACTTCAAATACTTGGGAAGTGAACTGACTGAAGATGGAAGACTAGATTTGGAAGTTAGCAGAAGAATACAACACGGGAGTGCTTTCTACCAACAGGTACGGGGACTAGTATGGAACAAGGATATACCAATTAAGGCTAAAGAAGTTATGTACAAAGCATGTTAGGTTCCTATAATGACATATGCAGCAGAAACTTGGACAATGACTAAGAGGGATGAGAGCAGACTACAAGCAGCTGAGACGAGATTCCTAAGAAGTATGGTACAGAAAACGAGGTAGATAGATAGATAGTTTTATTAATTCCATTTGATCAAATACATGTATACAATACATTTTTGATATAGGACACGTCAGTTTTTACATCTATAAAATAAAAGTACTAATAGGTATATACAGTAATACTATAACTATTTATAACTTATTATAATAACAGATCTTAAAATATACAATCTTATTGGTTAACTATTTACACCCTAATCTATTATCATAATATGAAAATTTAATTCTATAAATACAACAACTTACAGCTAGGTATTACAATTAAAATAGAAAAGTAAAATATAATTATAGATTTCATCATTTCTATACACTAAGATATTCAACTGCAGAGTAAAAACAATGGCACTGCAGATAAGCTTTCAACATTCTATCAAAGGTTTTTATTTTTTATATACTGGGGTAGATTATTGTATAATTTAACTCCTGTGTGATAAGTTCCTTTTTGATATAGGCGTGTGTGTGTGTGTGAAATATGAATGTTTTGATTTTGTCTTGTGTTATGCCTATGAACATCATTGTTTGTTTTAAGAAAAACATCCTTATTCAATAAATTCTTTTTACAAAACATAATACTTTCAAAGATATATATACAGGGCAGAGGGAGAATGTTTAAATCTTTAAACAGAGGTCTACATGATTCTCTAGTGTTTACATTTGCCATAATTCTAATCGCCCTCTTTTGTATCCTAAACGTGCTTAGCACATCTGGCGACATACCCCAAAGTATGACCCCATATCTTAAGTATGAATGGAAAAAACAAAATAAGTATTTCTTAATGTGTGCATGCTAGTGCAGGTTTTCAAAATACGTAACGCAAAGCACATCGAGTTCAGTTTAGTATTCAGATATTGTATATGTTTATTCCATTTCAAGTCATGTTGTATCCATAGTCCTAGAAACTTTGTTTCTGATTTATCTTCTATTTGATGACCATTTAATGGATTCCTATCCTGTATAGTGTGGAAATTTAGACATACTGTTTTTGTATAGTTCATTGTGAGGCGATTATCTTGTGACCATTGGTTAACTCTCCTGCAACGGAGTCAGCAGACAGCTGTATGACCTGTTTAGTTTCACCTTTTATTACGAGTGTTGTATCGTCCGCAAACAAAATTTCCTTATGCGAATGAACGTTCTGTGTTATATCATTGATATATAGAAGAAAGAGTAGTGGGCCCAAAACAAATCCCTGGGGTACTCCAAATTCAATAATTCCCTCATTGGACAATGTTTCATTAAGTAATTTGGTTCCATCATCCTTGCGTCTGTAACTTTTTACCAGCCCTTCTTGGGCGACTGATTTAAAACTTCCCAAAATCATCCTCCTATTTTTGATCGGAAGTACTTCATCATATACCACACAATTGAAATGGCAGGGTCGTGGAGTGTTGGACACACATTTGGTCAACCTAACTGGTATCATTTGGGCGTTCAACTATTAGGTGTAATTCCCTATAAAGAAAACTAATTATAACCTTCAAAATATGTGTATTAATATCAACTTTAAACATATGGCGGGGACTCTCGTCGAACAGACTATGGTTTACTATCTTCTCTCCTCGGCAATGACGAAAACATGTGACCCAAAATGAATGTTGGAATATAAAGATGTTTGTTACTCACTCATCGACGATCTAGCAGATAATCTACGAGACATGCTCGATAGATCAGTTCTCCCCAGCATTTCTAAGATTTTCCACACGTGGTTTGAGGTTAGAGATGTTTACTGGTTTACATAGCCACATCTCTGCGAGAGAAATGAATGTGCTTCCGTACCCAACTTGAATTGTGCTAACAGAGATAACATCGTTGTGATATGTAGCCGTTTCGAGTACATTCACAAGCCATGCTTTCAACAAAACTGTTTTTCCAAATAGGCCTACGCCAAATTACGAGAACGCGACCTTTCCAATCAGACGCTACAATAGAAGTGAAGCCCCGCTATACACGAAAATCCCACCTCTCATCTTGTAAACACATGTTTTCGTCTTTCTCCGCCAGGGTCATGATACCCTCCAACCCATACAAAATACACCAATAATCTCGAACCCATGTATATTTCTTACAACTCGTGGCGCGAAACTCTTCTCTGACGTCAGAACCTTACACAATTTACACAAAGCTTTCTTCAAGACAAGGGAAGTTATTCTCGGCCCAATCTAAATTTGGCCTAGAGTTTCCTGCTGTTGCAACATCTTGTAGCTTACCTACACAATCCGCTGTCTTGTATACTGACATCTCCCATACAAATTAAATGAAATATTCCTGACTGAGTCCCCGAGATACACAAGATATATATACACTAAATAAAATGAAATTCTACAACCTAAATGATGATGATGAACAAGAAAAGAAATGGTATGAACAAATTACCCTAACCTGACTTCTCTTGCAGTCAACCAAATAAGGGTTTGGGAACATTGTGACCGGAACAGTCACAATACGCCCCCATGTGATTCACACGGGTGAAACAAGTGTGGATCACAAACACTCAAACAAGCAACGCACTGAAAACACAAAGAATTACACTATTACATAAATAAACCCTGGAAGACATATATACATACACACTTGTCAAATTTTCACACATTCTCACTCTCTCGAATGTCTTATTGTGTCCATTTCCTAGCCTCACTGATTTCTCTCAAGTGTCTTAGGTCTACCACTTCATTTTCTTCGTCTCATCATGAGACCCTATCGCTTCACAAGCCATGGTATTTGCCTGCACAGGCCTTATCATACCATCTATCCATCTAACACTCGATGCCACTTTGCTGGTTAGCATTCTTCGTCACATCTCTTGAGTTTTGTCATGCCATCACGTTATGTTGACTGATTCTCTAAGAGTCCATGCCATATTATTTTACAGAGTGATATCTACGGAGATTCCTAATATTATGTGTACTGACAGACTTACCATCCTGGTCCGTTAAACTATAGGCACACTCACCAATACGTTTAACCACCTTAAAAGGCCCCTGAAATAGATGAAAAAACTTCCCTATCTCCTTATCTACAGCTGAAGACGGATATGGAACCCTCAGAAGCACCTGATCGCCTACTTCAAAAGAATCAAACTTTACCCGCTTCTGCTGGCGCCTACGCTTATTCCCTGCCTTGATTAAGTTGTCCCTAGCCAGCTGGATACAAACATCCTTCCCAATCTCCTCTCCCGTGACCAAACCTAGCATTCTAGCAAGCTCATTGGTAGGCTTCCTACCATACTGAATTTCATAGGGAGTGCATTTTACACTCGCATGGAACGTACTATTGAACCATCGTTCAATATCTCCTAACTTGGAGAACCACGCATTGTGGCGATTGCTCACATAGGTGCGAAATACTCTCCCTAATTCTCTCATAACTCGTTCGGACAAATTCCCTTGAGGATATCGAATAGATGAGAATATGTGCTTGATACCCAATTCACTCAACTTGGTTTTCCAGATCTTTGAGGTGAATTGACTACCGTGGTCTGATAGTATCCTGAGAGGCACCCCAAACTCAGGTACATACTTATCAGTGATCTGTAGGACACAACCCTTCCCGGTCGCTTTTCTCAGGGGATACAGTTTGACGAGTTTACTGAATGCGTCAACAACCACGAAGATATACTGATATCCAAACTGAGCTTTAACCAATGGACCATACAGATCGACACAGAGTAAATCCCTTGGTTTTTCTGTGATCACCATTTGCCGAGGTCCCTCAAGAAACCTCGTTGGGCATTTACACCGTTGACACGAGTCACAACTTGCCAGAACTTTCCTAATCTGCCTTCCCATGTTCTTCCAAATGAAATGCTGCTGAACAGCAAAAAGAACCTTGCTTGATCCAAAATGCCCTAAAGCCTTGTGATGATACCAAATCATCGTTACCTGCAATGAGCTTGGCACACACACTCTCCAGGCACCTTCATGGCACAGCCTAGCCAAGAAACCACACTCCAACTTGTACCAATACTTTCCAACCTTAATTCTACTATCCACATCCATACCTCTCAACTGAGTCAAGATATCACCTAAGACCTCGTCCTTCTCCTGCTCTACAAGCAGATTCCTTAAGCAGCGTATCTCATAATCACACTCGCTTACCTTGGTTACGCAGATAACAACACCTTCCTGTACCTCCAGTACCTGATGACCCTCATCACCCCCAATGTTTCTACTCATGAAGTCAGCCACAATGTTCTCAGTACCCTTAATATGCCTTACCTCAAAGTTATATTCACTTATAGCCAATATCCACCTTGACATCCTGTTCGAAGTGAGCTTGCAGGATCCAATAAAAAGTAATGCATGATGGTCAGTCAGTATCTGCAACTTACTGCCCAACACATAACTCCTAAACTTCCCTAGAGAGTATACGATTGCTAACATCTCTATTTCAGTAATTGTATATCTCTTCTCCGCCATGCTTAGCCCTCTGCTTGCTAATGAGACAATCCCTAGATTGCCCTCACTATCCTCCTGACACAAAATGCCTGAGATGCCTTGCATGCTCGCATCAGTCATCAAAATGTAGGGACAATCCAGACGAGGATACCTAAGCATGACAGTCTCTACAAAGCCTCTCTTCAACTCCTTAAAAGCCTCATCGTGCACCTGGGTCCATACCCACTTAGTACCCTGCTTCAGCAATTCCCTAAACGGTTCTACAAGACAGGAATATTTAACTACGAATCTACGAAAATAATTGAAAACCCCTAATATTGACCTCAATTGTTTGGCGTTACGTGGTGTAGCAGTGTTGTGAATCTTGTCTAATCGTGACTGTTCGGGAGACACCCCTTGTGTTGTGATAGTATGCCCTAAAAATGTGATTGATGTTGTGCAAAACAGAGACTTCTTAAGTTTAATTGTAAATCCCCCGTCCCTTAATTTCCCCAAAACAATGTCTAAGTGATCCAGGTGTTCCTTTAATGTGTAAGATGCAACAATTAAATCATCTATGTACATTGTCACAAACTCGTGTGTGTCCCTCCCTAACACTAGATTTAAGGCCCTAATCAACGCTGAACTGCTGGTCTTTGTTCCGAAAGGAACGACCCTGAATTGGTACAAACCACTCTTAAAGCTAAACGCAGTCAACTTCCTGTCCTGTTCTCTCAACGGTACCTGCCAAAATGATGCACTCAGCTCCATAGTGGAAAACCATTGCTTACCATTGAATTTCTGAACCAGTTCCTCAACACATTCTGGCCTCTGTTGGTCCCCAGATATCCTACAATTGAGCTGCCTGGCATCAATACACAACCTGACCGAGCCATCACTCTTCCCAACCACAACTAAGGGATTCAGATATGCACTAGTTGAAGGCTCAATAATACCCTGATTCAGCATAATGCCTATTTCTTTCTCCACAGCATCAGCAAATTTGTGAGGTATCGGGTACTTGGGTCCTGAAAATGGAGAATGATCTACAATTTCGAACTGATGCGTATAGACATGTGTTAGCCCTGGCTTGTCACTGAAAACTTCTTGGTTTAGCTCTAAAACCTCTAACAACTTATCCCTCTCCTCAACACTTAAACCACTCTTATCCACAGCCTGCTGGAGTTGATCACACTTATCACCCTCCACAGCAATGTGACATAAATCCACAACTTCCTCCTCATCGTCAGCCTTACCTTCTGCCATATCCCCTACAGTGACCTCAGTAACACATGCCTTTACTGTCTTATCTACACTCTTGCATTTCATTCTCATCTCCTGGCTTATATTCCCCCTCACAAAGTTGATGACACCCCGGTCAAAATCAATAACAGCACTATGCTCGTTAAGCCAGTCTATCCCCAAAATCATTTCATAAATTAGGTTAGGAATTACCAAGCAAGTCTTGTGGTCAACTTCATTACCAAACCTCATGGGCAACAATACCTGCTTTCCCACTCTTTGGGATTTATTACCAACAGCAGTTACCACATATGTCGACTTAACTGGAATTTCTTCCAACTTACCACCGTCCTTGATTAAAGTATCATAAAATCCCTTACTGATGACACTTCTCTCACTCCCCGAATCCACCAATGCCTGCACTCTCTTACCTAGTATGCTCAACTCAACAGTTGACATAAAAGCCTCCTTCTCCCCGATACATGAGAACTCCTGCTGGTCAGCTAGCAGATCCTCCCGACTCATAGGCATAAAATCCTCCTCACCCACAATAACACACTGCTTGACTTCATTTCTTACGGACTGCCTGACTGACCTCCCTGCACAGCCCGTTCGGAGTTTAAAGCTCCTTGACCACCTTGTTCTTGTCTCCTCTGGTTCACCTGTACTCTTTCGTTACCACCTTCCTGACGCCCCCCACCTCTCTGATAGTTACCTTCCTGTCGCTGTGAATTATCCTGACGCCCCCCACCTCTCTGATAGTTTTCCTGCCTCTGCTGATAATCTCTTTGCTCCTGATTAAATCTACCCCTATTAAACTCCTGATTATTCCCCCTATTGCCCCTAAATTCCTGTTTGACCTCTGGCCTCTCCATGTGCTGCTTGCCTAAAACGTCAAAGCTCGTAAGAAGCTCTTCCAACTCTTCTACCGTCCTTACCTTCTGCATACAAGCTGCCTCCTGAATTCTAGGTGGGAAGTGCTTCAACATGACCCTAACCACATCACTGTCAGAGGTCAGCCCATCCAAATTCTTCCAAATAAGTACATGTGCCAAAAAATATTCTGTCAGGGATACCCCTTCTCTCTCCTTATATTTCCCAAAAGTTAATTTTTCCCTTTCCCTGGACTGTACCCCCTCCCCCCAGAACTTAGCTTTGAATTTATCCCTGAATTCCCTTAAACTATTCATGTTAGGCCTGTATATTTGGAACCATGCTTTCACATCCCCTTGAAATGAGTTAGACAAGATCTCCAACACTGTTTCCCATTCGACAACCCCGTCTTCTAGATCCTTGCTGAATTTCTTCTCAATGGTTTTTAAAAACTCCATAGGGTTGAACTGCCTTGAGTTAAATTGTGGCAGACCAGGGTCCCTGAGTAGCAAACTAGATGGCATCACAACCCTTTGACTCATCGGTCGCTCTTTCAACTCTCTCCTGACCTTTATCAGCTCTTCCTGCAGCTTTTCGTTTTTCTCGGTCAATGCCACCTGCTTCCTTCTCAGACCCTCAATCTCTCCCAACTTATTTTCAACGGCACCTACTCTATCTAAATATTCCCTCTTATTCCCACTTACAGTGTTGCATATCTCATCACACTTTCCCGTTACATTCTGTACTTCTGCCCTTGAACTAGCTATCTCTGACTTAATTTTCGTTATTTCCACATCTTGCTGGTTCTGATGGCCTTCCATTCCTTCTAGCCTACTTGTGATCCCAGCCTGATTCCCCTGCATTTCTGCCCTGATTTCCTCTCCCTGTTTGCTAATTTTCCCACTTAATTCCAGGTTCATACTCTCCATTCTACTATTAAGGACCGACTTATGGTCCCGTATTTCTTTGCTGAGACTCTCTATCCTTGTGTTCGTGGCCCTGTTGCTCTCCTGAATTTCCTTACTTACAAATTCCTTCACTTCTACTATCTGTTTGGTCACTGACTCTACCTTCTCATTTACAGAGCCTACCTGCTCCTTAATTTCCTTACTCATAGATTCTCCTTGCTTCTTAATCTCTTTTATTTCACTCAGTAGCATTTGGATCAAACTATCGTTCATAACCCCCCCATTTACATTTAAGTTACTACCTTCAGCGATCAGCTGCGACTCAGTAGTAACAATGGTAACATATGTTCCCACTGTCTTTTCCACATCTTCCTCACTGCCACTTCCCCCAGTTTCCTGATTACCTGACATTTTACTGTTTGATTTACACACAACCCTTGACCTTAATTCTAAATTGTCTGATGTGGACATACCCCTTAAAACAAAACAAATTACTGTGAACCCTAATACTCCTAAGGTGTCTATCGGCTGTGTGCATATGTGCCCTAATGATACCTGCTAGGTTTCCCTACTCTTTCCCCACGTTGAGGTGCTATGTTGTAACTTTTTACCAGCCCTTCTTGGGCGACTGATTTAAAACTTCCCAAAATCATCCTCCTATTTTTGATCGGAAGTACTTCATCATATACCACACAATTGAAATGGCAGGGTCGTGGAGTGTTGGACACACATTTGGTCAACCTAACTGGTATCATTTGGGCGTTCAACTATTAGGTGTAATTCCCTATAAAGAAAACTAATTATAACCTTCAAAATATGTGTATTAATATCAACTTTAAACATATGGCGGGGACTCTCGTCGAACAGACTATGGTTTACTATCTTCTCTCCTCGGCAATGACGAAAACATGTGACCCAAAATGAATGTTGGAATATAAAGATGTTTGTTACTCACTCATCGACGATCTAGCAGATAATCTACGAGACATGCTCGATAGATCAGTTCTCCCCAGCATTTCTAAGATTTTCCACACGTGGTTTGAGGTTAGAGATGTTTACTGGTTTACATAGCCACATCTCTGCGAGAGAAATGAATGTGCTTCCGTACCCAACTTGAATTGTGCTAACAGAGATAACATCGTTGTGATATGTAGCCGTTTCGAGTACATTCACAAGCCATGCTTTCAACAAAACTGTTTTTCCAAATAGGCCTACGCCAAATTACGAGAACGCGACCTTTCCAATCAGACGCTACAATAGAAGTGAAGCCCCGCTATACACGAAAATCCCACCTCTCATCTTGTAAACACATGTTTTCGTCTTTCTCCGCCAGGGTCATGATACCCTCCAACCCATACAAAATACACCAATAATCTCGAACCCATGTATATTTCTTACAACTCGTGGCGCGAAACTCTTCTCTGACGTCAGAACCTTACACAATTTACACAAAGCTTTCTTCAAGACAAGGGAAGTTATTCTCGGCCCAATCTAAATTTGGCCTAGAGTTTCCTGCTGTTGCAACATCTTGTAGCTTACCTACACAATCCGCTGTCTTGTATACTGACATCTCCCATACAAATTAAATGAAATATTCCTGACTGAGTCCCCGAGATACACAAGATATATATACACTAAATAAAATGAAATTCTACAACCTAAATGATGATGATGAACAAGAAAAGAAATGGTATGAACAAATTACCCTAACCTGACTTCTCTTGCAGTCAACCAAATAAGGGTTTGGGAACATTGTGACCGGAACAGTCACACGTCTGAAGCTTACTATTTGTTTACGCCTTGTTAAGTAAGACTCTATCCATTTATTAGCTAGACCTCTAACACCATATTGATTTAGTTTGGTAAGGAGGATTTTATGGTCAACAACATCAAATGCTTTCGATAAATCCAAGAATAAGCCAGTTACATGTTCCTTATTGTCAATTAATTTCAGTATACTATTAATACATTCATAAATTGCTGTCTGTGTAGATTTTTCCGTTCTGAATCCATGTTGTGAGTTTGATAATATTTTATTTTTTCTATAAAACTTATCAGTCCCCTATACATGATTTTTTCCACAATTTTTGCGATACCAGTTGGTAAGGTAATAGGACGATAGTTATCTAATTCATCTTTTGAACCGTTTTTGTGCACTGGAATTACTTTTGATAACTTCAAAATATCCGGGTAAGTTCCTGAGAGAATTGAACTGTTTATTAAGTGTGTAAGTGGATTTATTATATTTTCAGCACAGTTCTTTAAAATTACATCTGGGATGCCATCAATGCCAGCACAAAATGTATTTTTAGCTCTTTTATAACTATTCTTACCTCTTCACTTGTGACATGATTTATAAATAAAGAATCACTACATATATTTATTTTATTATTATAATTTAGCGTATTTACCTGTGATTTATTTAATAATTTTTGTGGAATTTCCAGAAAATAGTCATTGAAAGTGTTTGCTATTTCCTCTGGATTATTTATCACTTTATTATTTCTGGTCAGTGTAATGTTCCTTTGTATTTTAGCAGATTTTCCAGTTTCCTTCTTTATCACAGACCACATAGCCCTGTTATTATTAGATGATTGGGAAATAAAATTATCATTATGCATTTTCTTTGCTAGTCTTATTACCTTATTTAATATGCTAGTGTATATTTTGTAGTATAAATTGAATTCAGGTGTTGTGTGGTATTGTTTATATAATTTGTGTAGAAATTTCTTTCTTTGACATGAATTTATAATCCCTGTTGTTATCCAATTGCTAGTTTTGTTATTTTGAACAGTTCTTTGTCTAAAGGGGAATGCTGTTTCAAAATAGTGTTTTAGGGTACTGTTAAATGCATTAAATTTATCATTTACATGTTCTAGTTTAGAAATTTCTGACCATGTTTCCTTATTTAATAAGTCATTGAAATATGTAACATTTGTTTCAGTGAATGACCTGCACGTTGATTTTACTCCATTATCATTATTATTGATTGTTTCGGGTACTTCAAAACTCAGTATTTGTCCATGGTGGTCACTAAAACCCGGACAATAGACTTCTATTGATTGGAGATATTTATCTGTATTAAAAATAAAATTGATCAGGAGTGGTTTTACTAAATTTTCTTATTCTTGTTGGGGTATTTACTGTAGGTTTCAGTCCATAGGAAATTAGTAACTGTGTTAATAATTCAGAATTTCTATCAAATTTTAAGAAATCCACATTTACATCCCCACAAATTATTATATCGAAATTTACTTTGCTCATGTTATTGAGTAACAATTCTAATTTATCTATAAATAATGGAAACTTTCCTGACGGAGAACGGAATACGCATACAATTATTAACTTAAACTGCTGTATTTTTACGGCAGAGAATTCAAAATCCTGTTCCATAATTAGATAATCATAAGCTGTTATCTGTTCATGATCTAAATTATTTCTTAAGAAGATACAAGTACCACCATGGCTAATATTAGATCTAGAGTATTTACTAGCTTGTATAAACCCTGGGAATTGAATTAATTCGAGTTGTTCCTCTTTCAGCCAATGTTCTGAAATACATAGTGCTGAGATGTCTTTAAGTTCATTTTTAAGCATTAGATTTATGTAATCAATTTTATTATAAAGAGACTGGACATTCTGGTGGTAAATTTTAAATTTGTTACTTTTGCAAGCTTGTGTTGGTGATTTATTTACATTATTATTATCATAATTGTTATTATTATTGTTGCTAGACAAATCCGAAATACCATTGTTACACTCCGTTAAATTTGACTTCAAAAGATCTGATTGCCAAACCTCACGTTTGGCTTCTTCTACCAGTTTCCCTGCTTCCACTCTAATGATATTACTGTTGAATTACTCTTACCATTTGAATTTACAATTTTGCAGATTTCATCACTAAGATACTCTTTTCCTAATCTATTTAAGTGTAGGCCATGCCGAGTGTGGAACTTCCTGTCTAATTTACTTACATCTACAATTTGGACATTTGGAAAACTCCTACAAATTTTACGAATTTTACCATTTGTAGCCTCTATTTCTACATTCACACATGATTTGGGAATTAAATCGTATCTCTGCGGAATGTTTACAATAATGACATTTGTGTTAAGCATGGATGGCAATGTACTCCTTAAATCTTTGATTACCTTTTTACTCTCATTTCTATAGATGTCGTTTGCTCCAGCGATGTTTACTGCATATTCCTTTGAAGTGAGGGTTGCATACTCTCCTATCATCCCGTTCGTGACAGCTGAAATGGTTGATGATGATGATGATAATTGTTGTTTTAAGGGGCCTAACATCGAGGTTATCGGCCCCTAATGAAATGAAATGGCGAGAAATGAAAGGATGTAGATAAAAACAACTCACTGCCATGGATGAAGCGAAAATGGTGTTTATAAAACAGACAGTGAGCCCCAAAAAAATTATGCCTTATTTGAATAAAAAGAATAAAAGGCGGATGGTAAAAAAAGGATAAAACAAATAAGGCATAGTGAACAATACAATACATAACACAATAAAAACATAAAACAGATTTAACCACAATTAAAAGTCGTAACTACACATTAAAACTTAAAAAAGTAACCACTCTCCCTCATGAACCGGATGACGAGGTCAGCTGACGGCCCGTCATCACGGAGAATAAGGGAGAGGGTATTAGGCAGTTTAAGAGTCCCTCGCAGATCGGACAGATCCACACACTCCAAGAGAAGGTGTGCCACGGTTAGGTGGGCGCCGCAAGTACACACAGGAGGATCTTCTCTTTTCAGCAAGTGGGAGTGCGTAGCAATCCCATGGCCGATCCGGAGTCGACAGAGTACCACAGCTTCCTTCCGGAGAGATCGGAAGGAAGATTTCCACACCTTCGTTGTCTCCTTGATGCCTCTCAGTTTGTTGGGTGGAGGCGTGGCACGCCATGCCTCCTCCCAATGCGACAGGATCGAATGCCGCAACTGAGAGCGCACATCACTAGCAGGCACCTTATATGGTAGCGAGGGCAGTGCGACTGCCTCTCTCGCCGCCTGATCAGCAAGCTCGTTTCCCGCAATACCCATGTGGCTAGGAAGCCACACAAAGGTCACCCCGGTTCCAGTGTTACGCGAACTGACGAGCAGGTCGTGCACACGCTGGACCAACGGGTGCTTCGGGAAACACACATCGATCGCTTGCAGCGCACTCAGAGAGTCAGTACACACAAGAAAGTGCTGGTGATCGTCTGATAACGTGTACCGCAGAGCCTCTAAGATGGCATAGAGCTCCGCAGTGTACACGCTACAGGCCTCGGGAAGTGAAAACTGAAACCGACGATCCTCAACCACAAATGCACAGCCTACTTTCTCGTTTACCCTCGAACCGTCCGTGAATACAAGCCCTGATCCCGGATACCGTGTCACCACGGACTGGAACAGCCTCCGATGGACGGAGGAGTCCGTGTCCGACTTGGGGCCGGTGTGCAGATCCAGGATGATATCAGGGCGAGAGACCATCCACGAAGGGGCCTTGCTAGGTACTCGGACGATACAGGAGACAGAAGGAAATCGGAACTGACGGTATAAGTCATCCAAGCGAATCCCCGCCGGCCGAGTGGCTCGGGCGTGCGCATCATACAGCCGGCGATTCGGATTGGAAAACAAACATGGATAGCTTGAATGAAGTGGCATCTGTCGAATAGTTGCAGCATAGGTCAGCAGTACTTGTTGGCGCCTCAGGTGTAAAGGAGGTACGCCAGCCTCGGCGAGCAAGCTGACGACTTGGGCTTGTCCGAAAGGCACCCGTCGCCAGCCTCACACCGCCGTGGTGGACACTGTCCAGTTTAATAAGCACTGACTTACGGGCCGAACCATATGCTACACTGCCATAATCTAACCTAGATAAAATCAGTGATTTATAAAAACGCAGGAGCACCGCGCGGTCCGACCCCCCTGATGTGCCGCTAAGAAACCGCAACATGTTGAGTTTCTTAGCGCAGGCAGTTTTCAAACACCGCACGTGTGGTTCCCACGTCAATTTCTGATCGAAAAGGAGCCCAAGGAACCGGTACGCAGCAACAACAGGCAAAGCTACATTGCCCAGATAAAGCTCAGGATCTGGATGGAGGGTGCGCTTTCGGCAGAAATGGACAACCGAGGACTTAGCGGTAGAGAATCGAAAGCCATGCTCCAGTGTCCAGCGTTCCACTCTCCGAATAGCTTGTTGTAGCTGTCGTTCAGCGACCGCCATATTTTGCGCACTATAATGTAGAGCGAAGTCGTCTACATATAGCGACGGTACCACTGCTGAACCAGCAGCAGCGACTATACCGTTTATGGCAATCGCAAATAATGTTACGCTAAGCACCGATCCCTGTGGGACTCCGTTTTCCTGTATATGATATTGCGAATATGTCCCCCCTATTCGGACACGGAACAGGCGAAGGGACAGAAAATTCGCAATAAAAACCGGCAAGTTACCTCGGAATTTCCATTGATGCAGGGTAGAGAGGATGCCGTAACGCCAAGTGGTGTCATAGGCCTTCTCGAGGTCAAAGAAAACAGCGACTAGGTGCTGTCTCCGGAGAAAAGCGTCCTGTATGGCAGTCTCCAGGCGTACCAGATGGTCGTTGGTACACCGAGACGCCCTGAAACCACACTGGTATTCAGACAGGAGTCACCGTTTCTCCAGGACCCACACCAGGCGCCGATTGACCATCCTCTCAAAGAGCTTGCACAAACCGTTTGTGAGACAAATAGGTCTGTAACTCCCCGACAATTTGGGATCCTTATCGGGCTTCAGGATAGGTATAATGATACCTTCCTGCCATTGCGCTGGAAACACACCTTCCAACCAGATACGATTAAACACCCTGAGCAAATAGCGAATGCTCTCATCGTGAAGGTGTTTAAAAGATGATGATGATGATAATTGTTGTTTTAAGGGGCCTAACATCTAGGTTATCGGCCTCTGATGGTTTGGGTGATCGTGAAGATGAAAATGAAAAGCGAACTTAAAACTAAAACTAACTACTATCCTACATACTAGAAGAAGAAATGGTAAACTAAAGGAGAATAAGGCAAATAAAAGGACAGAAGGGAAGGAAATGCCCTCAACCCTCGAAGAAGGCGGATTGAGGGACTTGGAAGGAAGGAGAGCCATGAAAGGCACATAGGAAAGTGAAAGAGGAGAGAGTCCGCCCCAAAGGTAAGGGACAAAAGGGGAAAACTGACCCAGCTCAGGAATCCCTCGGGGTCGCCAACTCCCGAACTCACCAGCCGTGAGCCCCTGAGGGTGTAGCATTATCTAGGGGGCACCAGAAGTGGTGGGGCTACATACACCCTGCCTCCTTAAGGGCCAAGAGCACAAGGCAGGAGGTAAAAGGAAGAGAAAAAGAAGGCTGACCCCTCGCAGAAGGAGGGTATCAGAAAAGATGAGACAAGGGCCAATTAAGGCGGGAAAGGAAGAGACTCCCTAGGCCTCGGATACCCAAATACCGTCGGGGTCAGAAGAGAACAAGGGTTGACCAAGTGAGGTCGACAGGAAAGAAGACAGAGAGGAGCCCGGCACAAGTAAGTGGAAGCAATGCCGGACTCAGCTGGGGCCCCGTGGTCGCCAACCCACGCCCACAAGATGTGAGCCCCTGGGGGGGTGAAGGTGTTTAAGCATCTGGTTGTGAATATTATCCGGGTCAGGAGACGTGTCCCAGCAGAGCGCCAGCGCTCCGCGGAGTTCCCACTCCGTAAAGGGCACGTTGTACTCCTCCGAAGCGCGGGAAGCAAAACTAAGATGGAAACGTTCCGCTTCGCGCTTCAGGGCCACGAAGGTAGGGTCATAGTTATCGGAACCGGATATATCCGCCAAATACGAGGCGAGATGGTTTGCAACGCGATAAGGATCTGTAACCATTTCATTAGCAATGGAAATTCCCGGTACAGTAGAAGATGTCTGAATTCCCGAAATGCGTCGTAGTTTAGTCCACACTTGAGAGGAGGGGGTATGTGCCGTAATAGAAGACACATACCGTTCCCAGGATTGTTTCTTACTCTGGCGAATAAGAATCCGTGCCTTGGCACGAAATTTCTTAAACGCCACCAATTGGCCATGGTTGGACGCCGACGGTAGTGCTTATGAGCTCGACGACGGTCTCTTATTGCCACTGCAATATCCTCTGTCCACCAACGGACGAGTTTGCGACAGGGAGTCCCAGAAAAGGATGGAATGGACTCTTCGGCGGCAGCAAGAAGCATATCAGTGATGTGCTGTACCTCGTCATCGACGCTCCGGCAACCAAGATCAACGAACACAGCTCGTTCTTGAAACGAGGGCCAATTTGCCCGCTTAAGAACCCAACGACTGGGGAACTCCACGGGCGTCTGGTTCAGAAGGGTAAGAACGATCGGGAAATGGTCACTGTCACAGAGGTCGTCGTGTACATACCAACCAAATAGGGGGACCAGCGCACGGCTACACACACTCAAGTCAATGTGTGAGTACGTGCCGTGCGCTAAGCTAAAATGTGTAGCTTCCCCTGTATTTAATAGAGATAAATCCAACCCTTGAATTAAGCCTTCCACGTCCCTTCCTCTGGGGCAGGAAGATGGTGATCCCCATTGAGGGTGATGAGAGTTGAAATCACCCAGGAGTAGGAAAGGGACTGGAAGTTGATCAACAAGATCTAAGACGTCATTAATATCAAGGGGTTGGTTCGGTGGAAGGTACACGTTACAAACAGTTGTCATAGCAGGCAAGGACACGCGAACTGCAATAGCTTCCAGAGGAGTGGCGAGAGGAAACTCCTCACTATAGCAGTCAGAGCGAACGAAGGTACAAACGCCCCCGGAAGCCCGGGCGGCGTCTTGTCGCTCTTTAGAGTATAGTCGGAAACCTCTCAGAACAGTCTCGTGATCAGGTCTGAGGTTTGTTTCCTGTAGGCAGACTAGACTCGCTGCGTATTGGGCAATAAGCTGACGGAGCTCTGTCAAATGCCCGTCATAACTGTTACAATTCCACTGTAACAGTGCCATTGTGTGAACTTAGGGAATAAGTTGGAGCAGCAAGCTACTCCAACTTTGACTCTGGAGGATCTACAGTCACTACGTCGACTATAATCTCCATGTCCTCAGGCGAGTTCATGGAGTGAATCGACTCGGTGGAAGATTTCCTGGACGCAGTTCGGCGGCGGGGGGATCTCCGTGGGGAGCGCGCAGATCTGGGGACCGAAACGTCCCCAGGCGCAGAAGCATCCGCAGGTGTTGGCGCGGATGGCTTCCCCTTTTTTGGAGAAAGGGAAAGCGTAGTGCGGGAGCCCTTCGTACCCGCCCCCGGCTCTTTAAGGTATATAGACGGGTCAGGAGCCGAAGTCCTGACCCTGGTCGACGATGCCGCCTCCACCGGCTTCGGCGCGGCTTTCGTCGACCGTTTGGGTGGGGAGGAAGAATTCGACTTCCTCCCGAGTGGGGAGTAAGTCTTCAACTTCCTCCCCTGCTGTGCGGGCGGAGCAGTATTCGCTCGCACAGCCTTCGTGCTGGCCGAAGGTGGAGTTGAAGTCACCTTCGGGCTTTCCATTATAATCATAGGTGCTGGCTTCGGAACAGGTAACTAAGTTGCAGATTTCACAGCTGGTACAAAAGATGAGGTCGCCGGGACCAAATTTGGTATTATGGCTCTATAATCGATCGTTGGAGGAGGCGAAATCGTGGTATGGTACTTCTTGCGGGCCTCCTGGTAGGTGAGACCATCCAGGGTTTTGATCTCCTGGATTTTCTTCTCACTCAGGAAGACAGGGCAGTTCCTGTCCCGAGGAGAATGAAATCCAGGGCAATTAGTGCACTGATAAGGTGTTGTGCACTCTTCCGCTTCGTGTGGTACCTTACCGCATGTTCCGCAGACGTCAGGGCTCGAGCATCGGGATAACATGTGCCCGAACTTCTGGCACTTATAACACCTCATGGGTGGAGGGATATAAGGCCGGACGTCACAACGGTAACTTGTAACCTTGACTTTCTCCGGGAGCACCGAAAGCTCAAAGGAAATAATGAAAGCACCAGTATCCACGATTTGACCGTTGACCTTGCGCGTAATGCGCCGAACATCAGTCACGTGACGGTGCTGCATATCCTCCTTGAGCTCCTCGTCAGTGTTCAGAATCAGGTCCCGGTGGAAAATAACTCCTCGGACCAGATTCAAGGATGTGTGCTTTTCCACTTTGACGGGAATGTCGCCAAAGTGGTCACATTGCAAAAGTTGTTCAACTTGCTCTCCAGTCCTAGTCTTGAGCAACAAGCTACCGTTCCTCATCTTTTATACTTTCTCAAGCTCACCATAGACACCTTCTATGTGGAGAGAAAACAAAATACTCTTTACCAGCTTGAAATCACCCCCATCTGTTCTGGTAGCTACCAGAAACTTGGGGGTGTTAGCACCCAGATTTTCAAGCACAGATTGTTCCCAGGGGGTTGATCCCCGTAGGGAATCAAAAGTTAAAAACTTGGGTGTAGGACCACCCTGTTTGGGTGTAGGACCACCCTGGTTGGGGATTTTTCTTTTGGAACCCATGGCCAGATCATCCTCCCCGAATGCCACCGACATCCGATCACGGGCTGTCGCAGTAGGCGCTACCCAGCCAGGGCAAGGCCCGCCTAGCTTGGAAGGCATTGCCCGGGGGTCCGATGTTTTACAATGCCGTATCGGCATGTACCCCTTGGCATATACTGGATTTTACAGCTCAGATATTCGGCTGTGCGGGGACCTGCGTAGTCAGGCGGATACTACTGCACGGGTACATGGCACACCCACCTGTAGGCGCGGCCAAGACCGGAACAGGCTTTCGAGCGTAGTCGCAAGCGTAAGTGGCCCATCCCCTAACAGCACGCACATATAGAAATTTTGGTTGCCAGACCCTGAAAGCAGTAACGGAAAGAAGTGCGATATAACCTAATGAGAGTTATACCGCACGGGTGAATGTCTTTTAGAGCTGACTGTCAAACCCTCGAAAGGGGACCGTTCCGAGAAGCCCTTTTAGTCGCCTTTTACGACTGGCAGGGATTACCGTGGATGTATTCGCTTCCTCCCACCCACTGGGGGTCCAAATCACAAAACAACGCGGAGTCCTTAAAGTATAGCCAAGGTCGCCCCTTTTAGTCGCCTCTTACGACAGGCAGGGGATACCGTGGGTGTATTCTAAACCCCCCACCCACAGGGGGGAGCTGAAATGGGTGCTCCTGGCTTTACTGTCGAAGTGACCTCCATTTCTCCGCTTGTCTCCAATACGCTTGCTGCTACATCTCGCCTGTGACTGTCCGCAAATATCCGCATCTTCCTGGATTTTCTCTTTATCACTTTCTTCTTTTCTTCTTGAAGAAAGTCATCATTTTCTTCGACGAGCGCTCCAAATGAATTTGAGACGGGTATTTCAGTTACATGTACCGGTACTCCATTTATAGGCCTAGGAATATTCAATCTTACCTTATCAGCAACCACTTTGGACCAAGTTTCCTTGCTTTCCTCTCTGTTTCCTTTTAATTTAATCAACTCTTCCATTAACTTAGTAATATCTTCCTTTAGCAGCATTATAATTTCATCTTTTGAGGACAATTCGTTTCTCAGGTTATGACATCCACATGACGGTACCGGTAGGCCTACATTACGACAGTCGGTTTCACTTTTTTCCTCACTCAATTTTACCTGAGATCTTGTGATGATTTTATTTGCATTTTTTACTTTTATTTTGCACGACGAGCATAAATCCGTAATGGTTACATTACCTGACGAGACACTAACACTGTTTAATGCCTACATATTAGTGATCTAAGTTAGCCTTGATATTTACACCAACTTACACTAAATTAATGTTAATTATTACTACCTAAATGAATTAATCTAATTACCTACCAATAAAGAAGAATGTGAAATACGTATATCTTCCAATCGGGTGAAAACTCGTAAAAGCACCACTGCTCTACTTGGTTCAAACAGTGATTGAAGAAGTCACCGAATCTTTGGATACACATTCCCACAACTTAGTTTAAGTTTATTAAATTATCAATAAGAATTTCTAAATACTATCAATATTCCGCACTTGACCTAAGGAAAGTAAGGAAAGTTTGAAAGTATTAAACCTCTGTTATAATATTTTACCACTTTTATCAAATATTTACACTAGCTGCTATTTTACTACATTCTCACTGTGACGCCATCTTGCACGAAGAACAGAGTGAGAAATGAAGATATATGGAAAAACTGGGAGTGGAGAAACAAAATGACAAACTGGAGCAAAACAGATTGAGACTGTTAGGACATGTCAAACGGATGAATGAAGTAAGGCTACCAAGACTAGCACTGGAACGACGGATAACAGGGAAGAGAGGACGAGGAAGACCAAGAATGCGTTGGATGTACTCGGTGGAGAATAGTATTAGAAAACGGAACCTGGATTGGAACACTGTGTCGGAAGAGGAATGGTGGAACGACAGAACAAAGTGGAGAGGAACCATATTTGCCCCCACCCAGTGTCAACTGGAAAAGGGGAAATGAAGATGATGATGATGATGATGATGACTATTACAAAACGCACCATACAGATTCCGGCATTTAACTGTACACTTGACTTTGAGAGCTCACCGGTAGGAGAGAAAAGGTATTTTAGCTTAATTTCAGAGGCTATTTGATGCCGAGCAATTTTGCCCTTTAAAAAGAGGTGTAATATTGCGTATTTTTCACCACATAACACATGACCCAGGTATGAGATTTTCCTACATTTGATGGTAATCATCAGCTCCCACTTAAAATTTGCTCTCCGCAGTACCAGCTCATTAGAGATGTGAATAGAGTAGATTAGGGGGGGGGGGGGGGGAGGGCAAATGATCTCTAGTTCTACCCCTTAAAACAACAATAACTATCACTGCTGCACAATAAAAAATATTGTCAAATATCACTAATATACTGTCAAATTTCACTAATATTGCTTAAATGAAGGTTTTTATTTGTAGCTTGATCAACGACGGCAGATGTTTGTGGCGGACAAATTGACGTCATATTATGTTGCCAACATGTCCGATACAAAATGCACCACATGACACCTTTGTAATTATGTGAAAAAAGAACTCCAATACCATCACGTCATCAACTACGTCATCAAGGTAACTAAGAATTCCCCTAAACGCCAGTGCATCGCAAGGTATAGATGAACCTTATTGGTCTAGGCGAAAACCATTGGTCTGCCGGATGTGATATAGTATCGAATGCGTGTGGTTGGCAATACTGTACAAGGTGCTAAAAATGGCAGAGTCAGCTGGAATTTCATCTATATAAGTCGTGATGCTATTTGGGATGGCTGGGTGGGTTATAGACAGTGGAGAAGTAAACATCTATTACTAAATTGTCTCAAGATACCTTTACTGCAGGTATTTTGACTGATTTCGGTAGTTTAAGAATTGTTTACTTTGGTTCAGGTAACCTCCACTCTTGGAAAGCTTTACGCCTTGCTGCATGTAGTTAGTTCTCAAATGATAACACAATGAAATGAAGAAAATTAACGTACCTTGATGTTAGACATAAACTCCTAAAGCACCCTGTTGTGATTTTTCTTTCTCATCTGATCCATTTAGATGACCGAGCTGTGTCATACCAGGTTATTAAAACTGTGAGCAACTACGGTATCCAGTGCTAAGGTTTTAGTTTCCAGCAGAAGCATGCAATGTAATCTTTAACATGAAAGTCCTCCCTTCGCAATGACAACTTGCCAAGCAGACTGACCACAAACTTTAGTTCATTTGGGGTCTGATATTATTTCTTACTTCTCCCCTACACTGTTAATCGACTGCATGCATTACAGCACATGTAACATTAACTTCCCTCATTAGTTCAATATGAAAGCATAGTACAATACTGGTACTCTTTATGTTCCAGCCTGCCTACTAAAGCTATTTGTCAAGGTCTTAAATGATAGCCCATTGTTTATATACTTACGGGATCAGGACTGAATGCTTTGACACTACCAGTTCTGACGATGGGGATAACAATTCCTCTCATTCTCTTAGGTAAATGAGTTAATTTCAGTTTGTGAAAGTCCATTATGATAATCATGTTGTCATGACTCTTCACCACAATTAAGTTAATTATAATTTACCAATGGCATAGGCCAAGGCCGTGAAGTAATGTGAACATTTGCAGCCCTAATTTAAATAATTAAAAGCACAATTGCCGCACATTAGGTAGGTATTCGTCTTCAAACTTCTGACAGCAATTATTTCCATAACCTAGAAACAAGCTTGGAGGACTACTGACTACAAGCTTCCGCAAATATGATTCGAATTCTACAATTAAAATGAAAGCTAATTATTTCCAAAGTAGTAAAATAGCACTTAAGTTTCTTCCCCATCAAATCGTTTTAGATCGCTTACGGCATCTGAAAACAAAAATAAAAGTGTAAGTTAATAACATTACACGGGACGACATTATTCATATTAAGGCTGTGTCCCAAAGCCACATTTTCAACCGTAGTGAACTAGATTGTCGACTAATATGTGACGTCACAAGGCGTGATCCAAAGGTGCTTAGCACATAGCAATCAAGTCTGTAGTGGCTAGTAAACGAAAGTGTATGCTATATTGGCCGACTTGTCGACTTGTACAAGGAAGTTATAGAAAATGTAGGTTATCTTCGATTTTTTACTTGATTATTAATCCTCTTTGCTTGGGACTTTGCCTATACTCTGCCATCAACCGTGCTTCAACCCACGTGCTGTGTTGCTCTGTCTTGATCTTGATTTAATTTCTTAAGTTAATTATGGACAGTTGTTCTGCTGAGAACTCTCTTCCCGTGGAAAGCAGAAATGGTGCGGAATTTAAATGTAAATACAATCCCATATTCTTTGGTACACTATAATTTTAACGTTTTTTAATACATGCTATGAGTTCTTTAACTTTTGCCTACAGACCTAGGTGGTATGTGATGACATTATTTTAACTTATTTAACCCGTCACTACCACAGATGAAAAATATTTAATTAAAGACACACATGGGTGCAGGGGACCCGTTATTTTGTCATCAAGGTGACAGAATCTCTGCCATTGTCTACTATAACATTCAATAGAGCCTATTCCTTGCAGCAATGTGGACACATGGACATAGTCACTTTTACCACACAGCAATGCTTTGCACTTACGCTTAAGACACGGACGGGTTTAGAGGATCCGATGACTTATTTATGGCAGACCGGGTAAAATAATTAACCGAACGCAATAGCATCTCGAGACTAACTGAAGGGAATGGGGATACGCAGGCTGCCGACCGCTGAGACAGAAAATGAAAAAGTTTTTTTTTTCGGGTTCCCTGCACCCATGTGTGGCAGCTACGGGTAAACAGTTCTTTATAAAGCTTCACGAACCGACCAAGGACGTGTGGTAAAATTGTGTAACATAGCCTTTACTGACTAGTTATCAAGTCGCATTCATTTCATTTTTGTTTCTTTTCAGGGTCGGAGGAGGCAACATTGTCCTTCATAAAATTAAGGATTGCGCACCACGAGCTCTTCACTGGGAAGAGGGGCTCTGCGTCGGTGGGGTACTCCACAATAGTACAAAAATGAGTACCGGCGGGAATATGTCGCCACCGATATCAAAAAAGATACTTGAAAGGAAGTGGGCGAATCTCACTACAGAGTATCGGGCGATTAAATCCCCCCTACGGGAATAGGCAGCGGGGATGGTCACCGTACCTCTACCACTTGGCCATATTACAATATAATAGATGATTTTTTCGGAACGCCACATCATCAATCCCCCTTTCATTGTAGATTCATCAAGACCCTCATGTTCCAATCCTCCTCCTCCTCCTCCTCCTCCTCCTCCTCACAGTCCCGATTTCTGTTATGTCACTCCTTCCCTGTCCACTTCCATTTATTTACCCCAGTCACCAGCCGAACCAAGTACACCTGGACCATCCTCGCCCATTCCTACTAGTGCGCATCATACCCCCAGGCGCCTTGAAGGAACGAAAAGGAAGAGGGAGAGGAGTGAGGCAGATGAAGACCCTCTCCTTAAATATCTGAAGGAACAGGAAGCTAGGGACCAGGAAAATACTGAGCGCCTGCTCTCTTCGCTTGAGAGGTTTGTTGACAGGCAGTAGGCCTAGTTGTATTATAATAAATTTATTGTTGAATAAAAGTTTTAATGGAACACATTTTCCTCTGTTTTAGTTCATGTTCCCAGTGTAATGCTCTTAGATTTGAGATCTTTTCGATGTAGGTGATTTTGAACTTTACTTCTTGTTAAAGACACCATTTCTAGTTGTTGAACAAATTAAGTTTAAAATTTGTGTGTTCAGAGTAGGCCTCTTTGTTCCTAAACGAAAGTATTAGAATTCTCCTGTTGGATAGGTGCGACCTTCCTTTTCAAGTCTACTTCCTCTTTCATAATTAAAGCTCGGCTAAAAAGAGATCTTCCACGTGCATCCATGATGATATCTAAAGAATAGTGTCGTTATTTTAAAACAGCTGATATCTTAAATTTGAACACTCGGCTCACTCGGCTCTCGTCATGAAAGCGCAAAGAGCTTACAAGGAGTAGCAGATCACCGCCATCTTGAGTGTTGGTTTGGTACCAGCATGTAAGCCCAGTGCGTTTCAGATCACAAGTCTATGAAGGTGGCTGTGATCAAGCACACATGTCCCAAAGCTCCGTAGTGAGTAGTACCTAGTGAGTAGTAGCTAGCAGCTAGTCAATAGCAGACAACTTGAGCTTTGGGACACAGCCTTAAGTATACTATTTACCATAATCGTCAAAGAAAGATATTTGCACAACTTGAAGAATCAAAAATATATTGTTTTGTACTTACCTTAGCCCATATTCAATGAATAAATTAATATTCAAGCCATTAAGTGATAACATACATATCAGCTGTTCACTTCCATCTTTGATTTTTCATTACAAGGACTAAAACACGGCTCCATGCGGCTAACAAGCCCTCGGAACATGCCTTTACGGTGGATGGTTCAGCGGTAAGACCTACGTCACAACATGGTCAGTTGGTAATGCTTGAGTAAGGTGTGATTTCGTTCGTGCTCCGCAAATTAATGTAACGCGTTAAGGAAAGTTCTGTTTTGGTGACTTCTTGTTGTGCTGCAGTTGGACTCTACGTGATAAAGTGCTTTAAGATACAAAAATCCAAAGTGGAAGTCGGGTATGTAAATTGATTTTAACATTTTAATATTCTTAACAACAACACAAGCCAAACGAACAATTGAATATTCACAGTGCGAGTGTCACCAACCTAACAAATAGAGAAGGAGCGCGATTGTCACAGTCCTTGTTCGAGATATCGATATCGATATGAGCACCAACGGCAAAATGGACGGAAAGAAGCGCGGCGTATCATCGGCCGGTGAGGGAACCAACACGACAGCAGTGCCATCTGTTGCCGACGTGTATGAACTCCTTCAAGCTACAAGCAAGGAAGTTGCTAGCCTCAAGAATCTACACAAAGACACGGAAAGAGAACTGAACAAATCCCTGGAATTCGCTCACCAGAAACTGGACGAGAATTACGAACTCATAAAAATTCAGTCTGAAAAACTGACCAACTGTCTACAAGTTATTGAAAAACTTAAAGAAGAGAACATGACGCTGAAAAAACGATTGCATGAAACCACGCTACAGTTGGATGACCTGGAGCAATACGGCAGGCGAAACACTTTAGAAATAGTAGGGGTCCCAGAAATGCCTAATGAGGACACGTTTGAAGTTATAAAGAAAGTAGGTATCGCTCTAGATATGAACATTGAACCAACAATGATTGACATTTGTCACCGCATCAGGAAACAACCGCACCAAACCAGCGCGGGGATTGTTGTGAAGTTTGTGCGGCGAACCGATAAAGAGCAGTTCTTGCAAAGGCGAAAAGTTAAACGCAATCTCAACTCCCTGATGGTAGGTTATGTTTCCAACGAACCAATTTATGTCAACCAAAGTCTAACATCGTACCGTAGGTCTATCTTAGGTCAGGCAAGAAAGCTCAAACGCGAAAAGAACTACGCATTTCTCTGGGTTGACAGATCTGGTACAATAAAATTGAGGAAGAAAGCTGAAGATAGACATGTCTACGAGCTGCGGACACCCGACGACCTTGAAAAACTGAGATAAACAAAATGACTGAGGACAAGTCTCTTAGGATTTACTATCAAAACGTCCGAGGACTGAATAGTAAAACACAAGAATATTACCTTAATACACTTAATTGTGAATATGATATAATTATAAATACAGAGACATGGCTTTCGGATAGTATGCAGGATGGTGAGCTATTTGATGATACTTTCACTCTACATAAAAGAAATAGGGAAGGAACTAAAAAGGGGGGCGGAGTTTTGATAGCTGTGAGAAAAGATATTGTTTCGAGTAACTGCCATTTTGATACCGGGGACTTAGAAGCATTGTGTGTTAAAGCAATAATTAGTGGAAAAAATCATTTTATCATTACTGTGTATTTCCCTCCGAACTCCAAACTAGAGTCTTATCTTGCATTCTTCAGTGCAATTGAAGAAAAATATTATCAAAACCATAATTTAATCATTGCAGGGGATTTCAATATTCCAACAATTTCAGGTACATGTTACGATTTTATTGCGGGTGGACCTTGCAGTCGAGTTCTTGCAAATTTTATGTCATTGTATAACTTGTCATCCCATAACAATATTCAAAACTCCAATCAAAGAACATTAGACCTTGTATTAACAAATATAAATAATACTATATCAGTTTTTAGGGATAGGGATCCGTTAGTACCAGAAGATGTTCACCATCCTGCACTAAGTTTAGTTATCAACTGCAATCGTATAGGAAGGGTAACAAATAGTACTACAAAAAAGTATTTAATTTCAAGAAAGCAAATTTTTTAGGCCTGTATAGCTCGTTGCAAAATTCGGACTGGACCCCATTAAAACAATCTTGCAATGTTGAAGAAGCTGTTGGATATTTTTACAAAATATTCAACACAGCTTTGGAGACAAATTGTCCTATAAAACATATTCAGACAAAAAGGAAGTATCCTTGTTGGTTTAATAAAGAAATCATTAATGCTTTAAAACTTAAAGATTATCACCGGAAAAGGATGATGTACAGTCAAACAAGTCTTGAATCTTACAAAGAGCTAAGAAAAAATCTTAAAACTATGATAAGCAGGAGTTACCGAAATTACATAAAACAGGTTCAGGAAAACTTAGGCGATAACCAAAAATATTTCTGGAATTTTATTAAAAATAAGAAAGGTAGCACAAATCAGAACAATCAAATAATGACATACAAAGGTAATCAGCTGAATAATTCAAAAGATATAGCAGATGGTTTCGCTGCATGTTTCCAAAGTATGTATTTGCCACAAGCTGCAAAATATGTCATTCAAGCAGAAGGAGCTGGTCCTAAAAGTTATTCTCCATTTTTGAATGATGTGACTGAAAATGAATACAAAATGGCTGCCAAACATCTAAAGCCCAAGCATTCAGTTGGTCCTGATGGTGTTCCGCCATATATAGTAAAGGGCTGTTCAGATGTGCTCAGAGAACCACTGTGTCTAATATTTAACCTGATACTGCGTACTCAAACTTATCCGTTATTATGGAAAACTACTAGGATCTGCCCAATTTTCAAATCTGGAGATAGAAACACAATAGAAAATTATAGGCCTGTGTCAATTGTATGTGCACCTGCAAAGATATTTGAATTTATTCTGTTCAATAGAATATTTATACACGTTCAGAACTACATAACGGATAAACAGCATGGATTCTTCCCTAATCGCTCGACCACTACTAATTTAATTAATTTTGTGCAGTACGTAATTAATGCATTTCATGATCGTAGCCGTGTTGATTGTATCTTTACAGACTTCGCGAAAGCTTTCGATAGATTAAATCATGATGTTTTAATTTAAAAACTCTCTGATTTTGGCATCTGTGAACTGCTATTGAACTTGATTGCATCATATCTGAACGGTAGACGGCAATACGTTTTTTATAATCGGTATGAATCCTATGAATTCATAGCCAACTCCGGAGTTCCACAAGGATCAAATTTAGGCCCATTATTTTTTATAATATTCATCAATGATCTACCACAAAGAATAAAACATTCAGAATGTCAATTATATGCAGACGATTTTAAAATTTATAAAGTTATAAAAAATTTAGAAGACGCAGTAAAGTTACAAGAAGACATTGATCGTGTTTTTATCTGGAGCATTAAAAATCAGCTAGCACTGAATATAAACAAATGCTTTTACCTTAAATTTTCATCAGCAAAATGTACATCCGAATATACATACACAATTAATGGAACAAACTTAAAACCAGTTATGTCTATCAAGGACCTGGGAGTTATTTTAACACATAACATGTGTTTTAAGCAGCACATCTATTTCTGTGCCAATTCGGCATTCAAAACTCTGGGATTTGTTATTAGGACAACTAAAGAGTTTACGCGCATTAAAGCCGTCGATCATCTATTCAAAATCTTGGTCCGTAGCAAGTTAGAATATGCTTCAGTTATTTGGCATCCGTATTATAAATCACTGGAAGCGAGCCTCGAAAAAGTTCAAAAATGTTTTCTAAGGTACTTATATTACAAAGACAACAATATATCTGCATTTAAATCAAATAAATCATATACTCAACTACTGGATGAATTCAACTACACTAGCTTGGCAGCAAGGCGCGAAAACTTACAGCAGGTGTTTTTGTATAAAACAGTTAATGGAATGTTAGACAACAGTGGCTTCTTGCAGCAGATTCATTTCAATGCCAGAGCAGGAAATTTGCGAAATCGAGATCTCTTAGTTTGCAAAATACCAAAAACACTATATTATAAAAATTCACCATTAGTAAGAATGTGTCTGGTGTACAACAAACTTGCCAAAATCAACAATAGTTTAGACTTTAGCTCTGCATTACCAGTATATATTAAGGTTTTAAGAGCTACAATTCTTACATTGTCAATGAGCAAATTGTAAATGTTAGCAACTACCGGTATGGAATGTAATCTGTAATTTTGTATTTATGTATAAATATGCATAGTACTTATGTTATATCTGAGCTATAGTGTGACTTATGTACCATTGTCAAATATTCTTCTAAAACTTCTTTCCATTTTTGTTTGTAATATAGACCTAGTATGTAACTTTTTCGTTTGTTAAATCTGTAACTATTCAATATAGTGCTATGTACGCCTTCTGTAATTGGAGCCTAAGCTCTGTTGAAGGTATAAATAAATAAATAAATAAATAAATAAATTTGGTGTTACAGAATACCAATTCGACTGCTAACCAGTCTTTAGGGGTCCTAAAGACTTGTTGTAGCTTAACCATTTCTTACAGAATCGGGGTGTAGGTGCGGCTTAGCTCGGCGTAAGTGAACAACCGTCCTGACGTCAGTGAGTGTAGTGGTGAGTAGTCCAACCCGCTCTTGTTGCCCGTATTTATTTGGTATCGTCACCTTTCGGCTATTGCTATTTGCATCTTTTGGAAAGTGATGAAAACGCAGCCCTCTTATACATCGACTTACAGCCGTAAATTGAGCAATATACTTTGCTTTTACACATTTTGCACTCTTATCAACGAGTAAAACTTATAACTTATGTATAAACAGTGGTTTAGTTGGACCGGAACGCCGTTACGGAAAATATCTTCCCGCTTTAGAATGACGTAACAATTTTACAATCAGTAAGAACATCGTTTATAATCTATACATAGCGCTGAAACGTCAGGGGTGTACTCTAGTGGACTAATATCGAACCTTACGGTTTTATGTTCATAAAATACGGTCGCTTTTACACTCCTGGGCGTTTTTCTGGTTCTCTAAGGTTGGCTACACTGCTATTGGATACGGAGATCGGGAAGTGAGCACAACAACTTTCTTCCGCTCGTTATGTTTGTGTGAATCCAAGTTTTATTTTATGTTTTGCTCGATGTGTTGCTGTGAAGCAGTTATTACGGAAACTCTCTGCAGTTAATGAACATAAGTAGCCCCGTAGTACCTTTCAAGTTTTCCAGTGACTGTGAAAGTGAGTTGTGAGTCACAACTTGTGACAATGAGTTTACTTAAGTGGCTGGGTTCAAAAAAACGTGCTGAGGATGAAGATGAAGAATCAAAGAATACTTAAAAGGTGTGTGATGGCTCAAGTAAAAACGAAACTGAATGGAGTTCCGAGAACATTAGTTTCATTAAAGACGTGAGTATAGAGATAGACCCTGGGTTAAATGTTGCTGAAACGTGTGATGCAGATTCAAGGGAGAATCTAGGTTATGGTTCTACACCTTCTACCATCGACTGTGAAATTCAAGGACCCACCTACCGAAAACAAGATTCTCCAGACTGTTGGAACGAGTCTCAGTACCGTTATTTTTTGTCAGAGAACGAGTGGTTATTTGCAGGAAATAAAAATTTAGGCTGCAATATATGTAAAGAGGAAAGTAAATTAGGATTAGGAGTTTCTAAAGGGGCAGGACTTAAGCTAATGAAAGTATGGGTAGAATGCAAGGTTCATCCCAACGGAAATAATATTAATCAACAACAACAAGCCTTAGGAAAAAAATATTTGAGCACAAAAATTCAGAATCTCACAAAAAAGCTATGTTACAAAAATCAGAATCCAATAAAAAGATATTTGAAAGTTGCTTGGGTACTATGAATGTCAAACACCTAGAAACCACTGTTCGAGAATTTCGAACAGCATACTCAATTGCGAAAAGAAATAGACCCTTCATAGACCTACAGGCTTATGTTGAACTTCAACAATTAAATGGTTCAGATGTGGGATGAGTTCTTCATACAAATTTTAGTTGTGCTAATATTATTGAACACATTTTACAGGAAATGAGAAATAAAATAGCAAAATCTATAACAGAAAATCAGAGGAAAATCAGTATTATGATTGACGAATCAACAACAGTTAGTGTAAAATCTGTGTTAGTATTATGTTTGAGATGTGCTCTTTCAGATAACTCTGAAGTTGTTTCCTTTTTCTGGGACTTGATAGAACTTGAATCAACTACAGCAGATGTTATTACTCGAGAGATATTGAAGAATCTTTCTTCATATGGGATGATTGAACACTTTCTGGCAGAACATTTAGTTGGTCTAGCATGTGATGGGGCCTCTGTAATGTTAGGTAGAAAAAATGGAGTTGGAGCACAGTTTTTAAAGTTATTTCCAGATATAGTAATCTGGCACTGTTTAAACCATCGCTTGGAATTGGCCGTTTCTGATACAAGGAATGAACTTACAGGTGTTAACCATTTCCATTCTTTCTTTGACAAATTGTATTCTTTATACAGCATGTCTCCCAAAAATCAAAGGGAACTCAACATTTGTGCTGCTTCACTGGAACAAAGAGTTAAGAAGATTGGGAAAATATTTACAATAAGATGGGTAGTTTCAAGCCAGAGAACTGTAAAAGCTGTCTGGGAAAACTACAGTGCTCTAGTAAAACATTTTAGTGAGGCCAAAAATGACCACCAGAGAGACTCTAAAGAAAGGGCAAAATTCCAAGGTCTAGAAAATATGTTAACTTGTGTAGAATTTCTAGAAAATATTGCAATTATGTATGATGCTCTTGTTGAGTTAGCTGATTTGTCATTAGAGTTGCAGAAAAGAGAGACAAGTCTGACAGAGGCTCAAAATGTAATCAAGCGCACTATAAAAGTGTTTGAATCTATGTGTAACTCAGCTTCTGGAGAATACTACAGAACAGTTCTTAAAGCAGCAGAAAACAAAAAGGTTAGAAACATAGGATTACATGATTCTAAAAAAGTTGTAAAAATTGACAGAAAGCAGTTTTGCAGAAGTCTTGTGAACAATTTAAATAACAGGCTTATGGAAAATGTGTCCACATCATCTCATCTTGGTTCCAGCTCTAGTCAGCAGAGACATGAGAGAATGACAAAAGTTATCAGTGATTCAAAGGTACTATACAAAAATAATTGGCCCTCCACTTCTACTTTGGATATCTGCTATGGTGATGAGAGTGTCGGCAACCTTTGTGACTTTTTCCACATGTCAGACAAGTGGAGGTACATTAATGCTTTTAGAAAGTATGTCGAGACCAAGGAAATTCCAGAGGAGCTGATGTCTTTAATCAAGACTGTACAGACCATTCCCATCTCTTCAGCAGAAGCTGAAAGAGCTTTCAGTACCATGAATGAGATCCACACCGAAAAGAAAAATAGGCTGCTGGTTGAAAGATCAAGCGGACTTATTTTCATAAGCAGCGTAGGACCTCCTGTGCATTTATTTAACCCACAACCATATGTCAAGTCATGGCTACGAAAGGGGAGACGTTCAGCTGATGAAACAACTTGTCGGAAACACGAGGCCGCTGATTTTGACACCCAATACGAGTCCATTTGGAAATTGCTGAATTAATAAGGTGAGTTCCTGTAAATATTTTTTCCAACTAAATCACTGTGTATAAACACAAAGAATTTACCACGATCTGTTTACCAATACAAGAAATCAAATACAAACAGTCACCACGTGACAAATGTACCCTACGTGGTAAGTTTCTCATTTTTACCGCTAGATGTCATATCAGATAGCTGGAGTTGCCAATTAGTGTGTGTTATCTGTGATTCAGGTAAGGACTGGAGACGATCAATTTTCAAGTAGTTCCTACTTTTGCTACCAAATGCTACCATCTATGACACCTAGCTGCAAAATTGGCTACTATATGCCATCGCAACCAGCTTGCGACGGTGGGTGAGTGGTTAACGTGTCCGTCTACTAACCCCAAGCTTGCAAGTTCGCCGTGGAAAGTGATTTTTCAAAGGCGGCAAAAATACGATACGCATGTCATACGATGTTGGCATGTTAAAGAACCCATTTGAATTCAGTAAGCCGTGTTCATAATGGCAAATTAATCTCGGGAGTTTCCGCCAACATAAAGTTCCTCATTTCTCTACTAGAAAGCGTTATAGTGTTGAAGGAGCTTAGATATCTAACTTCCTTGACTTTCAGAGTGCTTTAAGGAACAACGAAATTCGACGTGCAAGCTACCCTCTGGGTGTCAAATAACACAGCTTACACCCGGCACCCGAGGCCATACGATATAATTATTACCAGCAAATGGCGACTGTTGAATGATGATAATGCAAATGGTCTGTAAATCTTATTAGGACTGAATCATTTCACGAATGCACAGAGTTGTATTACTGGTAATTATTTTATTAATCTAATCTGACCGAGAGCCAGAACGACGACGACATAAACTCAAAGAATACTACCTGCATAACAACAAAGGAAAAACAAGGACCACAAAATTAGATTGGCTACCAGATAGGGCAGAGCTGTTGATTAGTTGTCATATAGCCGCTGGCGGGCTTTGCTGCCGTCTATAAGAATTTATTGCAGCCGAAAGGCCAAAAGAAGAGAATTTACATCTTACTGTACTCAGTCAATGATAATGTTCTTTTGGAGCACTTTGATAGGTGGTACCTGTCACATTTCTTGTTACACAGCTCACATACACAGCTTTCGCTTGAGTTATGGTACGATTTTGTTGCACACACTCTGTGATGAAAACCGTGGATGGCGTGTCTCGTCACGACATGTCTCAGTTCCTGGTTTTCCTTCATCCAGTTCCTGTCCACCATGGCGCTTGTAGCGTAGAAGTCCAGATCTATATCTTCGCTTTTGGCTTTCCTCCTCTCCAGATGTTTAGAGTAATGTTCTGTAGCTGGTAGAAGCAGTTGGGTCCTTAGGTCTTCTGCGTAGTAGGTCTCCTTTGTTAGTCTATAGACCATTCTTGTTGGTGCTGCTTTTCCCACTCTCAGTGCATTTTTGAGGAAGCGGGCTTTGACTCGTTCTATTTTTTCAAAGTCACTAAGTTTTAGACTTTCCCAGATCAGTTCTAATCCGTACGTTACTATAGGGGATATGGCGGCGTTAAAAAGTCTCATTGCTGTAACTAGGGACAGAGCTGGAAGGTTCTTTATGGCTGAGATTGATCTTGTGGCAGCTGCAGTTCTCTCCTGAATATGGCATCTAAACGACTTTGTAGTAGTTTGCAAGGTAATTCCAAGATACCTAAATTGATTGACAATTTTCAGATGTTCTCCATTAAGAGTAAGGAAGTCACTACCTGCAACTTTTCCTCCTTTCCGATATGTCATTTGGACTGTCTTCTCCAAATTAATGGTGAGGCGGTTTTCCAGTACCCATTTCTCCAGCTCTATTAGGGCTCGTTGCAGGTCATTTCTATTTGGTGATCCCAACACCATGTCATCCGCGTATATGATAAGTTTCGTATTCGATGTGCGCTGAAGGATGTCTGTAATGTCTGCTGTGGCGATGTTGAACAACAAGGGGCTCATTGGATCTCCCTGCAGGACTCCATTTGTTTGTTCGAACGTGTCTGATACGTCGACTGTATCCTCAATCTGTACAAAATTGACTTTTAAAATGTTTTCAATTGCTCTGACAAGAGGATGTGTTGTCCCAATCATGTCTTTCAACTTTGTCATCAGTATTTCCCTGTTTAGGAGGTCGAACGCCTTCGTATAGTCAATAAAGACAGCGTAGTATTTTCCGTTCGGATGTCTCAAAGCTTCTTCTATTTCTTCCAGGAGGTATCTGACTGTTTGTGTTGTGTTTCTACCTCGTATGAAACCAAACTGGCATTCAGGAATATTTGCTAATGTTTCCAGTTTTGACGCTAGGATTTTTGTATATATCTTAAAGATATTATTTTCCAGTGCGATTCCCCTGTATGAGTTAGGGTCGTTCGTATCTCCTTTCCCTTTGTATAGAGTCCTGATGGATGATATTCTCCAACAGTCCGGGATCGTTCCAGACTTTAGGCATTCGTTGAATAATTTTGTCCAAATTGGTACCAAGGTCTCTTGTGATTGTTTTAGGTGTTCCATGTGTATTTGATCTGGGCCAGAGGCCTTTTTGGTTTTCGTTTGGTGTATCTCCTGTGTTACTTCTGCTGTTGTTATTTGCATGGTTTGTTCCGTTTGTTCCTGGATGTCTTGTTTTTCTTGCTCTTTTGAGGATATCGCGCCCACTTTGAAGGCGCATGTTTTGTTCTCCTGGTTCAGTAGTTTTTTGAAGTGTGTCTCCCACCTGTCCATTGGAATTTCTTTCGGTCTGGTTGCGATTTTCCTTCTGAGGGGCAGGAAGGGGTCTGATTTCGCGTCCTCCGCTAATTTTTGTGCCTCCGTTTCCATATAGTTGGATTTCTTCAGTATCAAGAGTTTTTTGTAGTCTTTCCTGTGCTTGGCGTATTCTTGTAGCTCACTTTTCGTGTCCTTTGACCTTGCCTCGTGTAACAACTTCAAGGTTTCCTTTCTTTTGTCGTAGCATTCACTGTCGGGCCATGACTGTGATTTTCTCTCCTTTGCTGGCATGATCGCCTCCCTAATTAGATCAGTAGCGATTTGAGTTGCTTCGTTTAATTGTCCTTCTAGAATTAGTTGTTCTGTTAAGGTGATCATTTCTTTTTGCTGTAATTTTCCAGTGTCCAATCTTCTTGATAATTTCTTCTCTCCGTATGTATGCTTGACATTTGATATGGCTGTCATAACTGTGAAGTCGGTCGCCACCGGTATGTGTTTCCTTATTGGAGCTGCACCTGAGTTCCAGAGGACTTCCTGCTTCTGTATGGTAATTGCTGTTCCTCTATAGAAGATTAGATCTATAGTACTAGATCCGTTGCCTGCAAAGTACGTTTTGTCTTCTTTCTTATTTACTAGGGTGAAGCCCTCTTCTGCTAGCATCTCTAGGATCAATTTTGACTTTTGGTTAGGTTTGTCAATTCTGCAATTGATGTCTCCTGCAATAATGACATTTGCATGATTGCTTACTTTCTCGATGGCTTTAAATAACAACTCTATCACGTCTTCTATCGAATTGTCTGGTTTGCTATATAGACAGATTAGTGTTATTAATGACGTAGTAGCTATTACCATATTTCTTTCTTTGTATGTTGCTTTCAACTTGCCTGCTGTTGCTTTCAGGAAGCATGAAACTCCTCCCTCCGGTCGTCCCGCTGTGGGTGTTGCGTATGTATGAATGCCATAGTATCCTGGTAGATCGAAGTCTTCAAGTATAAAAGTTTCTGTTGCTATCAATATATCTGTTTCTTTCATGATAGTTTGAGGAATGTGAGGAAGTGCATTTTTCATTCCTTCTGTGTTCCATAATAGTATCTTAATCGAGCTGGTCTTACGCCGTCTATAGGCGTATTTCCAGAGTTGGAATCTGAAGGTTCGGCGCCACTGAGCAAAAAAGTTGACGACTAGATCGCAAGCAACGCTTGTTGCCATGGAAACCATACAGCGCTGTCAATTTGAATGATGCTATTTGGCCATGTTATTGTCGCCGACCAGTTGTTTGTTTGGTTGCCTCCAGTGCACACTCACCTTGCAGCGTTTCATAATCTGTTGTTCTATGCAGTCTTTATTGACTATAATAAAGCTTTCGACTTAATAAACAGGGAAATACTAATTCGCAAACTGGAACTGATGATCGGAAGAAAAAACAAAATGGTGACTATTGTAAATAATATTCTGACATCAAACAGAATTATGATAGACGATGGGACAACCAGATCAGATTACATCGCTCAAACCAATGGAGTCTTGCAAGGAGATCCATTAATCCCACTACTCTTTAATGTAATCACTTCAGATATTGTTAAAATAATACCTCGGAACTCCCCAGTAGTACTGTACATGTATGCTGATGACATGTTTCTAGGAGCTAGTAATAAAGAAGAATTACAATCAACAGTAAATAAATTGGAGGAATGGGCAACAGAAAATGATTTTACTATTAACAATAACAAGACTCTACAGATGATTTTTAGAAAATCAGATAACATACTTATTGGAAAAGAAAAATTGTCAACCACTTCAAATATTTAGGAATAAGTCTACAATCCACCAGAACGTCATTTAGATTACATATAAAGGAAAGATCAATAGCAGCTATTCGTAGTATTCAAGATATCACCAAACCAGAACTACTGGATATTAAAACAGCTAAGTTCTTATTTCACGCAAAACTTGCTCCGATCGCAACATATGGACTACATTTAATATGGACACATCTTAAAGGCAAGAGACCTTGAAGTATTAGATCGTGTAAAAGCAAGTTTTTTGAAAAGGACACTTGCTGTTTCAAAATTCACTCCCACACGATTAGAATATGAACTTACAAAGGAAACCTTCTTCATTGAGGAACTTAAAATAAAATTGCAACTACCAACAACACCAGCCTCAGAAAAACACCTAATTGATAGGAAGGATAAACGGGAAAATATCTGGGAAGAATTCTACAGCACTGACGCAATGGTAAATAGGGAATGGACTCAAACCAACTACACTCTCAGGCACACGGTGACTCGTTTCGCTGTACATGGGTTCCATCATTTGATATGCAAAGTGAAGTCTTTTCATTCACCGGACGTACACTGCTTTTGTGAACTCTGCGATAAGCAATGCGGAAGATATCATCTACGGGACTATTCGAAAAGATCAAGATCTATCACGAGTTATAGTCAAAGAAATTAAAATGTATTTATATACTGTATATATTGGCCATTGGCTGTAATAAATCTATTAATTAATAATCTGTTGTTTTAATGAGTTACGGTATAATTGTTCTGATTTAGTTAGTTACTTACTTTTTCGTGTAGGATTTATTCTTATAATTCATCAGTGTCCGTCATTTATTTATGTAGCAGTGTTAGTGTCAGTTTAAGCTTAGGTTCGTGTTCATAGGCTAGAGTGCATTAGATTAAGGTTTGCTTTCCTTTTACTTGTGAGTGGTGATGTTTTAAAGGATGACTTCTCGTAGAGGTACACCAAGAATACATCCAGTTCGGGAATTGTCAAGGCATGGTCGCGGTGTACCTATTCGAAGCCATGGAAGGAAAATGATTATCGCCGTGCGGGATTTTTTTGAACGGGAGGGTGAAAATATCCGAGCATCAGGCGAACAATTAATTCTATTCAGTCGCGAGCTGGGCTCAAGTTAAGCAATACGTTGCGGCTAACAATAAAGTATTCAATTTGACAGAGGTTAAAAACTTATTGTCGAAGGGGTTGTGTTTCTTGTGCCTTGAAACTTATTCTACAGGAAATATAAATAGCTAAATATCACGGAAACAATCACGTGTTGTCGTTTCACTTTGAACACATTTGCTTTATGTTAGTATTCGTAATATTGCTATTGCTATTCATAACAATATTTTAGGCCTCTCCTCAATTTGACGGGTTATTATTTTATTTTACAGTGTGCACCAAACAGTTTTAAGCATTGCTTTGCTTAAGATTTTTGAAAACCATTCGAGTACAGATGTAATAAAAGTAATAACGGTGCTAATGATATTATGATCATGAGGAAAAGAGCGAGAGGGTGGAAGTAAGCATGTGGTGGCCAGCAGCATTCGTGGCAACGCTGCCTTCAGTTCAACAGTTATCCACCGAACTGTCTGATTCCAACTCTGCATAATACACCTATAGTAAGTCTCTAATACAGCGCCACTGACGAGTGGTTTGGCAACACACTGCCCCCACAAGAAGCAATCCTGAACATTCTCCGACATACTGAGTTATGGGGAAGGTAAAGGGACAAGTTTGTGGATTGACCTTCTCAATACTGTAGAACTAACTCTCACGTCAGCAACTCTCACTACGTTGTCACTTTCTGGAAACACTGGTTTTATTACACCCAGCTTCCAGCACAAGAGCGCCTGGCTGTAAATTTGGGGAAGAGGAAGTCCACTTTCTCCGCTGATGAAGGGTGTGCAGGTAGTCTTTGGACCATCGCAACCACCAATGCTATTGCATTTGTTGAATATGTTGCCATCTGCTTAAACGATTCACATTAAGCTCAGCCATATCAGGATCCGGTAATAACATGAGAGGAGCTCCAATAAGGAAATGGCCTGGTGCCAATAATGAAGGATCGTTAGGGTCATCGAAGAATGCACACAATGGCCTTGAATTAAGGCATGCTTCAATTTGATTTAACAGCGTTGACATCTCTTCATACGTAAGCTTAGCATTTCCCATAACTCGACGTAAATAGAGCGTCATGGCCTTAACAGCTGACTCCAACAAGCCACCAAAATGAGGAGATTGTGGAGAGATGAAATGCTAAGTCAGGTTAGAGGCTGTAGCATAGTCATGTAATTCTCTTAAGAACAGCTGATTCTTAAAGAGATTCTGGAGATCGCCTAGTTCCTTATTTGCCTCTACGAATGAGGTGCCATTGCCGCTATATAAGTCCTTGACGTGTCCACGGCGTGCAATGAATCTGCGAAGGGCAGCTATGTATGCTTGAGATGTCAAGTTGGTCACGAGTTCCATATGCACGGCTTTGGTGATGAAACAAACAAAACCCGCAATGTAGACCTTCTGAGTCACTTTAATTCTTGACGAGCCTTGCTTTATGCTGATTGGGCCTGTGAAATCAACTCCCGAAGACAAGAATGGGCGAGTAATTGTAACTCTACTTGCAGGCAATTGCCTCATGAGCTGATGATTGCCTTGTGTTTTCAGTTTGAAACACAGTAAGCACTTACGAAGAACGGCGCGGGTAGTTTGCCTTGCTCTTGGAATCCAAAAACGAGAGCGTAATGAAGGTAACAGTAGCTGAGTCTCGGCGTGAAGAAGTCTGATATGGGCGGCTTCAGTGGCGTAGTTGGTAGCATGCTGAGCTTCTATGCCCAAGATCGCGGGTTCAAACACGGCCGAAGTCGTCTGATTTTGAAAGCGTTAAAAATCCCTCAGTATGACTTCCTTCGGAGGGGAAGTAAAGCCGTCGGTCGCTTGTTATAGATTTATGGCATGAAAAAAACCTTCCTCTGACTACACTTGTGTGAAGCCAAAATTTGCAGGTTAGAATTGATAACGCTCTATTAGTTCCAACGTTCGCCGCCAGGTGCTAAATGCTATGCCATCTAGTAGCCAAGCCCGCAGGCTAGGTGTCGTGGACGGTAGCATTTGTAGCAAAAGTAGGAACTACTTGAAATTATTGTCTGGAGCCCTTACTTGAATTAAAACAAATACACACTAATACAGCCATCACAATTGAAGCAGCTCTATCCCCCCTTACCCTTTAAATAAACCAAAATAATAATAATAATAATAATAGCATATCAAAAAATATAATTTAGAACACAAGGAAACAGCCCCAATTTAAGTGACTCGGTAGGCCAGCTGAGTTCACAGCTAAAAATCTAGGAGTGAATGTTCCTATTTTCGTGATATTCAAGAACACCCTGATTTTAATTTAGGATAAGAGATCAGGCGGGACGAACCTAATTCAAGACAAGCCTGTTGAGAGGAAGCCCTGAGGCGTACACACAAAGGCCGACAATTTTAATCTTACCACACATGGTGAAGGAAACAGAAATAATCTTCCTACTGACTGCCAGCATTAAATAAAAAACAACATCCAAATGTCAAAGTATAATAAAAATCTAGAAATGATACAATTAAACTACAATTAAATTACAATTAAAACCCTTAACCGCTTAGTCGAATATTTAAAAGGTAATACTGAATCAAGTTTCAGCCAATACTGTAAATAAAATAAGGTCGGTCATTGCCCAGTTGGCCAAATTACATTTCCCCATCATACGATTAATTGAATTACTGAACAGAGAGTAGTATTATCCGCAAAGATAAAAGGATATATAATAACATGAAATTCAGGCCCGGTGCCATTTCACAAACAAATTGCATAACGCAACAAACGTGTTCCTTAGGGAACAAAAGCGTCCAACAAGCTTCACAGTCCAGCACTGACTGTGCTTTGAATCTTATCTGACTAAAGTTAAGTCCACGAGGTTCCCACCCAGCTAACAGGAAATAGGACAATGAATAACCCACCCTGCAGTAACTACATATAACAGTATGACCAAATTATACAAGCCCTTTCAAAATATTACATACTGATATACTAAACAAAATGTCAAAATCTGTATCTAGTTCAATTTATGGTCCACCGACACATGGCCTTAAAATCACATTACCAAAAATGTTTTGCAGTCAAAGTTTGTATTCATTTCTATCAGTTGCCCCTTAGTATTAAGTTATGATTGTACCACCTGGTGACTTCCAGCCCTTCGAGGAAACTGCACTATGAGTTTCCCCGGAGGCAATTGCTTATGAGTCTCGTTGTCAGCAAGGTTCTTCACACACTGTCCTTTCAGTCACAGGCCGCAACCCTCGATCACAATGCACCCCCACCACACTACTCCAGAAATACCAACGTGACTAGTGGTGCAAACGGGCCAAAACAAAGCCAGAGTCCAAGGTTTACAATTGGTACCTCGAATATCACCCCACACAGTTAGTGCGTAGAATCTTCCCAGGAGTTGAGATGTTACACAATGTTCTTGCAAAATATTTTCATAGAACAAGAGCTTGGCCAAATGTAGCTGACAGGGAGTGTTCACATTTCCAATGTTCACAGATACAAAGCTTGATTTATCTCCCTCGACAAGTTTCCAATAGCGATAATACTTTAAGTGGCAGGACACACAAAGGGTAGAAATCCTGGCAGAAAAGGGCTTGGCGAACCCATTTCACCAACAGTCAGGTGCCGGAGGGGCGAAAGGAATTCCCAGAAGAGGCTTGGTGGATGCTCCCATGATAATCCGGTCAGACCTGGAGTTCTTACTGCGTCTCGAAGATAAAGATGAATATGTACTGATTTACAAAATCGGTACAACAATTAACACCGGTTATCAGACATATTATACACTCACCCAAAGTACACGGGGCTACAGCACCACGTTGTCGCAGCCCCTAAACTAACGAACCAACTGTTAGAATATGACAATTTCTATAATTTAAAGACATTTATCCTTATTATGTTGGTCATATGTTCTCTTTTTGTATTTACTCTATGTGTTTTGTTTGTACATACTATGTCACTTCCTGTATCGATTTACACCATGTTGCAAGTAAAATTTGTGTCATTAAGTTTAATCAATTTTTTCATATCTAAGCTACGCCATCTGCCCTATATTAATATCAGGTTATGGGCCCAGAACATCGATGTGAAACTTAAAAAGAAAAGTAAACAATCTAATGTGCAAATAACGAAGTGAGGTTACGTTCTATATACCTCGTGTGGACCGCATTGCTGCATCACATGTTTGTGTGGTGAACTGTTCTTTCTGTATTTTTTTGTGGCTTTAAGGCTTATACAAAAATGGCGGCGACTGGCGCAGGTCCCTCTTTGGGTCCCTCAACAACAGTATTGTCGGTGTCTGGTGTACCCGGCATAGTCAAACTATGGAAAGCTGTTGAAGGCAACGATACTGATGAAGGGCGTGATCAACGAGCAATGGCCAAAATGGGAATGGCTGTGGCAACATCCTGCCACTCTCGTCTCTTGGGTCTCAACACAGCGAAAGCGGCTTGGGATAAGCTTGGCAAGGATTTCGGAGAACAGGGCGTCGCTGGTCAACTCATGTTGGAGAGGAAACTCTACAGAGCTAGGCTGGAGAACTATAAATCAGTGGACGAGTATGTCAGTCGCATCTTGAGTGTTCGTGGTGAACTTGCAGATTGTGGTGTTACATATACTGGTGAAAAGATTGGTTCGATGATGTTGCATGGTTTGCCTGATTCATGCACTTCACTCATTCTAGCGTATGATGCTGCAAACAAAAAGGTGTCTCTAGAATCAGTATTAGATTTTCTTCATAAATATGATGAAGAAAAGGCTGCTAGGCAAAGTGAAACTGCTCTGTCCGTAAGTGCTTCAAGCAAGAATAACACTGCTCAACCAACTTGTTATCATTGTAAAAGGTTAGGTCACAAGAAACCAGACTGCCCAGATTTGAAGAAGATGAAGAAAGCCCAAAATAAGGAAAAGAATAAGAAGCAATCCAATCCAGGTGGGCGATATCAGGATTCAAATCCAAGCATAAAAAATATTGGACTGTTGACTGTTGCTTTAGCTAGTGCAAGTTTAGGCAGAGAGGAGTGGTATTTTGATAGCTGTTGCAGCAAACCTGTGTCTCATAGAGAGGATTTGGCAGATTTCATTGACCATAGTCTTTCTCAGGAAATCTTAGTAGCTGACAACTCAGTGATGAAAAGTAAAGGTGTTGGAAGTGTTACTCTAAACATCAATAATAAAGGTGAAATCAAAGCAACCATTTCAAATGTAATGTTTTGTCCAGATAGTGCAGTCAACTTGATGTCAGTACATCAAATAGCTAGTAAAGGTAATATACTTGTATTTGATTTAAAAAAATTGTGTTAATGTGTTTACTGAGGATAATATACACATCCAAGGTGAAAGCTTGTTGACAGGGAGTGCTGTGAATGGAATTTATAGGCTAGATCGTGATGGTATGTCTTCTGCTACTGTGTATGAAAAAAATGAAGAGGCTTCTAAGGTAAGAGAAAACACTGCATTGCTATCTTCTAATTGTTCTCAAGAACTCTGACATCAGAGAATGGGGCATTTGAATTATCAGGGATTATCAAAGTTAGAAAAATTAGCAGATGGAATATCTTTCACTTAATCTGACACTGAAGTTTGCATCCCCTGTGTGAAAGGGAAGCATAGTAAACTGCCATTTCCTAAAGCAGCCACTAGGGCAGAAAAGGTGCTTGAGTTAATTAACAGTGACATTTGTGTTCCTGAAAGAGATACCGTAATGAATCTTATGGTGGGGCCACATGTTTTGTTACATTTAGAGATGATTATTCTAGAATGAGCTTTGTTTATAGCTTAAAAAGGACAAGTGAATGTGTGCCCAAATTCAAGGAGTTCAAGTGTATGGTGGAAAATCAAATGGATGGTAAAATCAAAAGATTTAGATGTGATAATGGAGGAGAATATGACAATGATGAAATGAAACAATTTTGTGCTAATAATGGTATTGTTCTAGAATTCTCTGTCCCCTATACACCAGAGCAATGTGGAGTCGCAGAAAGGCTCAATAGGACTTGTGTTGAACGTGCCAGAGCTATGCTTTTTCAGGCAAAGCTGGACAAGAGATATTGGGCAGAAGCTGTCAATACTGCCATTTATCTCAAAAATAGGAATCCCACTGTAGCCCTTAATGATAAGTTACCACTAGAGGTATGGACTGGTAAGAAGGTAGATCTGTCTAACATTCGTGTGTTCGGATGTAAAACTATGTCTATGATACCCAATGTAAAACGCAAGAAATTTGATCCTAAATCTGAAGAAAAAATAATGGTAGGATATTGTGAGGGTTCGAAATGGTATAGGCTAGCTGATCCAAACCGACCAGGTCATGTGATTGTATCTAGAAATGTAATTTATGATGAGAAAAAGTTAGGATGTGTTCTGGATGGTACGGATTGTGATCCTGATTTTAATGAACTAACCCCATTGAGGGAAATTCCTGTAGAGAATGCCAATGTAGAGCACAATGACAATAATGACGAGGAAGTAGAGATGCCAGGTAGACCTCAGAGAAAAAAAATTACAGTCAGTCTGAAAGACTAGACGTTATATCATTTCAAATGACGCATGCTACAAATGCTACACATGTTCGAAAGGCTCAGGAGGGCTTCTCGCTTCGCTCGAAACCCCAGGACTCTTTCAACAGACCCCATTACCCATTAACTTAGGCTTCCCGCACGGGCACCTTTTTAAGGGTCATCCTGTATTTGAGTCTGACATCGTTTACAACTCTTTAAGAGTCACCCATTATTTGAATCTGATATCTTGCAAACCTCTTTAAGGGTCACCCTGTATTTGAATTGAATCTAACATACTGTACATCTCGTGAAGTGTCACCCTGTAATTTGCTCTGACATCCTGCACACCTCTTTAGGAGGCACCCTGTATTCTTATCTGGCATCTTGTATATCTCTTTAGAAGTCACCCTGTATTCTTGTATGACATCTTGTACATCTCTTTAGGAGTCACCCTGTATTCTTGTCTGACATCTTGTGCACCTCTTTAGGAGTCAACCTGTATTCTTCTCTGCCATCTTGTACACCTCTTCAAGAATCACCTTGTATTCTTACCTGGCATCTAGTATATCTCTGTTGGATTCCCGGTCAAAGCATGTGAGATTTTCGAAGTGAAATGCCATGCCCTGTGGTTCGGATTCCACGTAAAAAGGAGGTCCCGCGTCTCATGATCTCGCGATTAACGGTCACGTTAAACTACAAGCTTCCTTCCTTTTTTAGTATATCTCTTAAGGAGTCACCCTGTAGTTTTATCTGGCATCTTGTACACCTCTTTAGGAGTCACCCTGTATTCTTTTCGCTTCGCTCAAAGCCCCAGGTCGCTCGACGCCCCAGGACTCTTTCAACAGACTCCATTAACCATTAGCTTATGCTTCCCGCGGGCTGCATGACGTCACGCACTCGCTTCCCGCGCGGCTGCATGACGTCACTTCCGTCTCCGTAACGCATAACTTTAGACTCAAGCATAACGACGAAGTCGACAAGATCATTTGAAATGATAAAATCAGCCCCCTTCTTGGCATAAAGATAATGAAATGGATTTTTGTGCAGTTGACACTGTTCCCAGTTCTGCTGTAGAGGCAATTAAGGATCCTGATTGGAAACAAGCCATGGATAACGAGTACAATGCACTATTGAAAAATCATGTATGGGAATTAGTGGATAAGCCTGAGGGACAGAATATTGTTAAAAGCAAATGGGTTTTTCAAGTTAAAAAGGATGCTGCAGGTAAGTACGAGTGCCATAGGGCCAGACTGGTAGCTCGAGGATTTTCTCAGCAAAAGGGTGTTGATTACCAGGAGACTTAGGGTGGAATTCAGAGACATTTCTTGAGGACACCTTGAGGAGACCTTGGGCTTGAGGAAGCCTTAAGGAAGCCATTTGCAATCAGAGAGCTTCCTTGAGGCTTCCTTGAGGAAGCCATTTGAAGGCTCCCTTGAGGCTTCCTTAAAAGGTGGCTACACACGTTACGATAACTGTGCGTTTTAACTGCACCAACCGAACTGCGGAGATTCATCTCACGTGTGGAGGATAAATCGTTGCAGTTATTTCGGTTTTCACAGTTCATCGGAGCAAGTTGAATTTTCTAACCGATATTTATTTATTTATTTATTTATCGTATGGCTTTTAGTGCCGGGAGCGTCCGAGGACATGTTCGGCTCGCCTGAGTCTGTAGCTGCTTCCAGCGGACACCCTAAAGGGCGAGCTACAAGTTCCGTTCAATTTCAAGTAGTTCCAACTTTCGCCACCAGATATCAATGATACCTAGTGGTGAACGTTGGAACTTTGATAGAGCGTTCTGACGAAATCTAACCTAACAAATTTTGCTTTACACAAGTTTAGTCTGTGAAAGGATCTTTAACATGCCATAAATCTATGACATGGGACCGCCGGCTTTACTTCCCCTCCGAAGGAAGGCAAACTGAAGGATTTTTAACGCTCTTAAAAAATCCGACGACTTCGGCCGGGTTTGAACCCGCTATCTTGGGCACAGCAGTTCAGCATGCTACCGACTACGCCACCGAAGCCGCTTTCTAACCGATAAATCTGTGTCGATTGCGTTTGTACTGTTTTATCGTAACGTGTGGACGGTGGCAACTGCCGATTGCTCAGTTCAAGTGAGTCACTCGTTGAGATAGTGCGTGCTACAACTACAAGTTATTGCAACATGTCTCACAGGAAGACCAAAGCGGATAACGTGAGCACTTGGAAGCTTTCATTGAATGCTATAAACGGAGTAACCAATGTTAGAAGGTCTCCTCATCCATTCTGAAATAATTGTGCCAATCTTTCGGTACGAAGCGTAACTTTTTAAATAAATTTACGTGTGAATATTGCTTTCTCTGTAGAAGCCAATCTTTAGACCACACACATAGGCCGAACGTCGTCGAGCGTCGATGATATGTTGCCCTGAATGTCTGATGAGAACTGTTGATCGACGCAGTTTTCTGTACCGTGTGGAAGCCATAGGGCTTTCATTTTTACTGCGCAGTTCATTGTTGCAGTTAAATCGCACAGTTATATCGTAACGTGTGTAGCCGCCTTAAAGGAGACCTCAAGCCTTCCTTAAGGAGACCTCAAGGCTTCCTTGAGCAGAAATACTATTCAGAGACATTTCTTGAGGAAGCCTTGGGCTCAAGGACTCCTTCGCGACTGCGCACGACTTGCCGTGTGCTAAGGTAGGTGACAAGCTACCTTAAGGAATCCTTATCGCAATAAAAATTGCGTATTCTTGGCGGACGACGACTATCTTGATTATACTACAGCATTATTTGAAGACGAATACGTGCGAAGACGATATATAAGAGATTTCTAGAATCCATAGAAAATACTTCTGAGCTGCCGTTTTTCAAAACTTGTTGTGACAAACGTGATTTTATCTTTAGTTCAGTTTGAAAGCAGAAGATGACTTCCACTTTCTCCAATATTACAGATTTTAGTTATTAGTCTACGGTTTTATGCCACGATAAACTTTCAGGTATCGGTAATAGGAACATTCGAAATAAAACCAAATAGCGGTACGAAAAGTACCTAATTAAGGTACGGTAAAAGTTCCCATTCTTTCGTTGGTTAGGTACGGTACTACAGTGTAGGTTCGTTTTCTTTAAGTGTATTATTTGTTTATTTAAAGATATTCTGACTGTATTGCATTAATATTAATCACCCACAATAAATTGGCTCCCGTCCGTTTGTATTTTCCACAGGGAAAGAGCCGAAATTAATGTCATAGGCCTACCAGTAGGTCGACTGCTTATAGGCTATACCGGTACCGTATCGTATCAGACTGATATGTAGGCCTACCGGTTACGTGTTTATTATTAATTAGGTTATACATAAGTTACATGATTAGCCTGTTAGCCTATTTTTATGCAAGACGTTCATACAGCCAGTACTGATACACGGCCCTAAATAACCTACAATACCGGTAATGTAAAGTAGCCTATTAGCCCATAGCCTACCCAGGCCCGATGAGAGGGGAGGACAGGCAGGGCTGGTGCCCCGGGGCCCGACCCTCCCAGGGGGGGCCGGCGTCCTAGGAGAATGGGCCCGATCGGGCATTGATTTATTATTCCCTTTATGTGACTTGAATTTGCTACTGACAATCATTTAGTGAATGCAATGAACTGTCTGTGAACAATGTTACAAGGTTTGAGAAACTTATTCTGTCGAGTGGACGATATTTTCCTTTACAAAGCGCTTGTGGGAAGAACAACTGTCTCAAAGCTGTCAACTTAGGCGGTGGGGCTTTGCTATATATTCTCAGAATATACCTGAAGACAGAGAAAGCATTCCATTATTCTAAATTTAGCTTATTCGGCTTACGCACCAATCCTTCAAATAACTTTCTCACCCCTTATTTCGCCAAGGCTTCGAGAGCCTGGGCTGCCCTGGTTTGTTTAGTCAGTTAGCTCAAGAGTTTCAAATTTGGTGCGTCACGTTGAGCTTAGATATTTAGAGGAGGTAGTGTCTGAAATGAATATATGGTCTAGCTGGACGTATCATATGCCGTATACCTGTGGTTAATTATGAAGATATATTTTGCTTTGTTTGATGTTTAATGTGTGATAGCCGTTCAACCAAAACACTTACCAGTGTTTAGGCTTAGACCCAAGGGCGTGATTCTTCAAGGGCAGCAAGTTTTAAGAAAGTCAACATAAAAACCCTATATGAAAAACATATTTTAAAATACGTCTCGACTTTGTGTAAAAATCATGTTTTTATTATGAAAAGAGATTACGCCATATGTCACAGACACCGTAGTACCCATTCCACCTCTTTTAACATGCAGTTCAGTGAACAGAACTTCCTGTTGATTAATTTTTGTGTCTTAGGACGTCGAGGTCATCAGTCCTTTCTACTTACTGTGCGTGTAGAACTCGTCCGACAATCTATATCTGAAGTTAATCATATATTTTTAATTAATTCGGGATAGAATTGAGGAGGAAATGAATGTACGATGGTGTAACTACAGCCTTTGGCTATGGGGTTAAAACGATGATTCATGGAAAATAAGCTTAGAAACACCGACGGTGGAATTCGAACCTGCCTGTTTCTGAGTTCGTGGAAAACAGCGTTTTTCAATGTGAAATTTTTCCCCAAGTTAAATACTTTAAAAGCGATGAAATTTTGGTCCGGTAAATGCATTTTTTCAAATTTGTGTACGACAAACGAGCGTATTGTTTTTACGAGTATCACTGAAGAACTAAAATTATTGATATCAAAGAGGATCTGCAGAACTTTAAAACTGAACACTGTGCATGCTTACTGTGTTATCTCATAGGGACAAATTTAGATCTGTTAAACGCCAAAATCAAACAGTATAGTGTGAATTTAATGAAAATTAGTACCTAGTTTTCGATGGCTTTACTCGTGATATTTATTTTTGTTAATTGAAAATAATGCATTGGTACGCGCTTGTCAGGTATAAACATTGAATTTGCAAATAATTCTGCATGCATTTCTCCAGTTTCACTGTTGTAAATTTTACATACTAGAATTAACTTATTTATATTGTTATTAATTCACGCTCTGCTTATGATAATAAATATGGCCTGTATCTACTGGAATATAAAATTGAAATATTATTAATACAGTAGGCCTATATTATACAGTATTTATTGAAGCCAATGGTCATATCAGGACATATCAATTGAACGATCACAGGCTCCTCAAAAAGTTCAAATTCAAGTAGTACCAACTTTGGCTACCAGACGCCACAGTCAATGACACCCAGCGGCGAACGTTGGAACTTGATAGAGTGTTTCTAACGAAATAACCTACAAATTTTGGCTACACACTACCAATTGTAGTGGAAATGAATGTACGATGGTGCAACTACAGCCTTTGGATGAGATAAAAACGTGTCCGGACTGTCGAAACAGCTGGCGTGATTTTTGTCGCGGGACTGTCGGTCTCCTGTCTTGTATTCTAGTGCGTACACTGGGGACAAAAGTGTCGCTCACCACTCATATCCACGGCCTTCTAAACCACAGGCCCGCCGGCTTTACTTCCACTCCGAATAAAAGCATACTGAAGGATTTTAACGCTCTTAAAAATCCAACGATTTCGCCCGGACTTAAACCCGCGAACTTGGACATAGCAGTTCAGCAAGCTACAATTGTTATTATTATTATTATTATTATTGCTGGTATTTTATGTTCGGTGGCGTAGTTGGTAGCTTGCTGAGCTTCTATGCCCAAGATAGCGGGTTCAAACCCGGCTGAAGTCGACGGATTTTTTAAGAGCGTTAAAAATCCTTCAGTATGCCTTCCTTCGAAGGGGAAGTAAAGCCGGCGGTCCCATGTCTTAGCTTTATGGCATGTTACAGATCCTTTCACAGACTAAACATGTGTAAAGCAAAATTGTTAGGTTAGATTTCGTCGGAACGATCTATCAAAGTTCCAACGTTCACCACTAGGTAACATTGATATCTGGTAGCGAAAGTTGGAACTACTTGAAATTGAACGGAACTTGTAGCTCACCCTAATAAGGGTGTCTGCTGGGAGCAGCTTCAAACTCAGGCGAGCCGAACATGTCCTCGGACACTCCCGGCACTAAAAGCCATACGATAAATAAATAAATAAATAAATAAATAAATAAATATGTTCTTGTAATTGATTTCGTGATGAACATTTTGTGCAAAAATAAGATGCGCAAAATCAGATTGTGCAAATTTACGAGAATTATAAATTAATTTTACTGAGTTTGGTTATAGAGGAGGGCCCGGGAGATTCCAGCCCCAGGGCCCGTCGCCGCTCTCCACGGCCCTGAGCCTACCGTACCGTACCTTAGGAATACGTACGCAAGAAACACGCATTAGATGACTTCTCGTAATAATCCTGTTTCCTGGCCTCATTATTGGGTTAAAAGTGATTAGATACATACATGCACACTACTGATAGGTCTATAATACGCAATCTACTGCACAGGCTGATTACCAAGACCCTACAATGAATTAACAACAATATAACATGCAAAATAGTAATCTCTGTAGGGAAAACCATTTTGCTTCTGACTGCATTCATTGGAGACACATCCCAGACAATAAATGGAAAGAGTACCGGTCTTTGAATTTCCTGTGAAAAATGAGTGTCTTAATAGCCTAGGTGAAAGTCATGAAACAGGCTGTTGCTGTTTCATTCAGGGCCTTGAACATCATGGTCATCAACCCCATGTACTTACCGGTAGGCTATGTGGATAATCTGACTGATATTGAATGGGTTATTGTGTGTCTGTGTATTTGTAATTGATGATAGAGTTAAGGAGAAAGTGGCTATGGTCTTATAGGAACCATCCCAGTATTTCCCTGAAATTGAATTGGAGAATCGCAGAAAACCACGTCTAAGATGGCTTACATGGGGATCGAACCCATCTCTTCTGTTCTTCCTCATAAGGCGCGAGTACCTTGCTCCTACCTGCAGGCGAGAATTAGAAAGCCTTAGGAACTAGGTTCTGACCAAGTATATACCCCAAGATGTTCCAATTCTAAACATTAAAATAGTATAACAGATGTTTTAGGCCAATCCGAAGGCTATGTTTCATATACCGTAGGTCAATGGATCAATAACCTGCTCGGGTCCAAGCTCTGTGAACTTGTGGGGTGAGGGGAAAGAGCAGGGAAGGGTCAGGCGAGAAGAGAAGGGTCTATCAACAGCCCGCCGTGATATCTGGTATTCCTTTCTATTCCAATACTGCTAACATAGGGCCGTAGCTCAAACCACTGTGGTATTACGATTGAGTGAGTCACCGACCAAAGTATTTGGTACTGTACTATGCACGGACCGAAAAACCTCATCACTCGCCAACACCACTTCTCATAGTCCGCGATGCTCATTCTTCTCAGGTTCACGCAGCTTAGACCCGAGCAGTAGTTCAATGGGATATTTTTCTGGGGAAGATGACTTCAGTGTTCCACCAAAAAAAGCTGGCCTATGGTACAGACTAGTTACATAAAACTTCCAGTTGATAATATACATTATCTGAGAAAATGAATGTGGACTTATCTTCTTTACCACAAAAATATAACTTTCTGATTGATGACACAATAAAATTTTATTGACCATGTGTAGGCTATGCCTCAACAAAATGAAACCGTGTCATTAAACTCTGAATCGTACAAAACAATACTGTAACTAGGCTCTCATCCTTTTTCTTTTCTGACTGTATGTGGTCGGTGACCTTCGGGGAGTAAGCCTATCTAGCGCATGAAAGGCTGTCTTATATCCGAGCATTTGGCAAAGCAACTTCGAACGTACAGTATGTAAGAATCCTGAACTCTCAGGAAAAATATGATAGGAGGCAGATGAAATTCTAACAAATGGGGCATTTAACGAATCAGAAGGTGCAACGACTGTACCCACATACCTATCCAGAGCCATGGTAAACCAATGGCAGAAGTCTATAGAAACCATAAAGGTTCCTTTTCTCTAAACATTGAGCTCACGATTCGAGAATATTCAAAACAGCTTCATCAAGTTAAGATTCAATGAATGTGCACGTAGGTCTTTGGATTCTGGGGAGCATACACCAATTAGATGCTTAGGGGAACTGAAACCTATTAGAAATTATATGTCTAAGCGTACTAAACTCAGGACGAAGCTAAAATAATACTTTGGATACTAAACGTTAACTCACTACTCAAGTTTGGTGTGCGCAAAGAACTGACGACGATGATGCATGAACATAACATATCAATACTGGCATTGCAAGAAACACGATATCAGGACAACGATGTAATGGACACAAAAGGATATAGAATCTATAATGGAGTTAGATAAAAACATGGCGGTGTTTAGCATGGCGTTTGCTGTAAATAAGAATGTTATCAGCTCAGTGGTTAACTTCTGTAGTGCTTCAGAGATTACCTCTTCTAACCGCAGCAGAAACGCACATGCACCCAGCAATGAGGACAGCAGGATCAATCCCGAGTAAGTGTCGTTGTGTTGGCAGAATTGCCAGAATGCAACATAACCTGAGGTGGCCCCGTCTCTAGGCACGTTTTTATACACGAGTGACCGACTGAACTAATAATTTCATGATCCTTGGTCAGGACAGTCGCTGCCAGAGCCAGGATCTGATCCTGGATTTAACACTTATGGCTACGCCTTAATGTTACTATTATCTTATTGTTAATTTCATTTATAGTAGGTTGTTTTCTTAATTAGGCATCTGTCTCAACATTTTTAAATAATCAAAATTTAAATTTAACTTGTTTCAAGGAGCAGTTTTTCTTAATGTTCTGCCTCCTAGCCAATAACCATCTGTAAGTTATATGAATAAAAAAAACCTCTGTGTCTCAATCTCGTTTTTCTATCAACATGCTACAAAAAGGCTAGGGCCTTAATCAGTCACAGTGCAACAATGGCAAATCTTCTTGTGATAAAAAATTAACTATTTGTGAGTAATCATCTTCCTATTCTGATTACTATTATTGTTTAAAGAGGTGGGACAGCAACGGGATGTGCCCCTATCGTTTTATTCTACAGGCTAAGTTACATCTACAACAATAGCCTACAAGTTCAGCAGCTGTTTGCAATGTTCCAGAGTTTACTTTTTGTTTTAAATACATGATACAAGGGTTCATTTTCATAGGTGTTTATTTACATACTGTACTGTACAATTAATAAACACATTTCATTTGGGACAGGAAGTCTGCTGTTTCAGAATTAATTCCTGCTCTTTTGACTTCATATTAATTTCCCTGACTCGCTTAACATGTAATTCTTTTTCTTGCACCAACAGGGTTTGGATCCGAAGACACTTTTCTTGTATGCCAGTTTTATCTTTAGAGCCACTGCATGAGGCTCTGAACTTTTCTTCATTGGAAATGGCTCTGAAACACATATTTTATTTAGGCTATCACTCGTGATACGAGTATGATTGTCTTCCAAGTTACATTTATGTAAATCTTCGCTGTAATCCAACATTAGGCCTAATCATATTGCGTGAGTTCTTTGGTGACTGTACAGTCCGATCCGAGAACCACAGACTCTTCCACAATATTGGCACACAAGGTCTTGAGCAGCCAATGGATCTTGGGGGTTGATCATTCTGCGAATCATGCGCTCTTTCCTGGCATTTCTTTTTTCAGCCAGAAGCCTTCTTCTCTCTTGTTCGAAGTACAAGTGGCCTTGATGGACGTTGCGGCGCCACTCTGATCGGTCGGATGCGACAGCTTCCCAGTTACCTGTATCAATTTGACATTTCTTCAAGTTGGTCTTCAGAACATCTTTGTAGCGTTTTTGTTGCCCACCCTGCTTTCTCTGACCGACATTCAGCTGGCAATATAAGATTTGTTTTGGGAGGCGGGACTCAGGCATGCGAACTACATGTCCTGTCCATCGAAGTTGGTGTTTTATAATGAGAGCCTCTATACTAATAGTGCTAGCTTCCTCTAAAACACTTGTGTTAGTGCGCCGGTCTTGCCATTTAATACCAAGAATTCTCCTAAGGCATCGTTGATGGTATTTTTCTAAAGATACGAGGTGCCTTCTGTAAGTAACCCAGGTTTCGCAGCCATAAAGCAGAGTGGGAACTACAACAGCTTGATAAACGTATAATTTTGTTAGAATGCTAATGTCGTGGTTGTCAAACACGCGAACGAGCAAACGACCAAAGGCTGCACTGGCACATTGGAGGCGGTGTTGAATCTCAGCGTCAATGTTCGCATTTGTTGATAGGTGACTACCCAAATAGGGAAAATGATCTATATTCTTTAGTTTATGTCCATCAATCATGATAGCAGGAGCAGTAGCCCTGTCATGTGATGTAGGCTGATGAAGAACCTGTGTTTTATTGGTGTTTATGTCCAGACCAATGCTTCTGTATGCCTCATTGAACACATTCAGGGTGGTTTGAAGATCTTCATCCGAATTTGCTAAGATGACATTGTCATCAGCATATTGGAGATCAAGAACGGATGTAGCTGACACTTTAGTTTTTGCACGTAATCTGTTGAGATTGAATAAACCTCCATCTGTCCTGGATATAATTTCTACACCCTTTGGAATCTTTTCTTGGACCAAATTTAGTACAACACTAACATATATTGAAAAGAGTGTGGGGGCAATCACACATCCCTGTTTGACACCTGTTGTAATCTTGAATGGCTCTCCAGGGCCATTGCTGTTAAGGACCGTGCCATGCATATCATCATGTAGTAATCGAAGAATTTGAATGAATTTTGGGGGGCAGCCAAGTGTGGCAAGAATCCTCCATAGCATTTCTCGATTGACCGAATCAAATGCTTTAACAATATCTATGAAAGCCATATATAGAGGGCGTCCTTGCTCTCTGGATTTCTCCTGCATCTGCCTAGCACAGAAGATCATATCAGTTGTGCTTCGATTAGGTCGAAAGCCACACTGAGTTTCAGGCAGTATTTCTTCGGCCAACGGCTTCAAACGGTTGGATAAAACGTTGGCCAGGATTTTACCAGCAACAGAAAGCAACGATATACCTCGATAATTACCACATTGTGCCCTATCACCTTTCTTAAAGATGGTTATTATCAAGGCATCCCTTAGGTCTTTAGGTATGGTAATGGTAGTCCATATTTTAAGTATGAGTTGGTGTATGTGATGAACTAGAGTAGTGTTCCCTACTTTAAAGAGCTCAGCAGGAATCCCATCCATGCCTGATGCTTTATTGTTTTTGAGCTGATTGATGGCAGATTCAATTTCTGATAGAGGCGGAGGATCATCAAGGTGGTCTTTAGGAGGTCTCTGATGAAGTCGGGTGAAAATGTTATTATCAACCTGTGTGTCCCTGTTGAGTAGCTCTTCAAAATGTTCTTTCCAACGGGAATTAATGGAGTTTGTGTCTCTGAGAAGTTCCGTGCTATCTTTAGACTGCAGAGGATTCAAACCATGATAATGTGGCCCATATATAGTTCTTGTTGCTTTGAAGAAAGCATGAGTATTATTCGTTTCGGCTAGATGCTGCATTTCACGGGATTTGGAGATCCACCATTGATTTTTCAAGACCCGAGTTTTCCTTTGCACTTCAGCCTTTGCATCTTTATACAGTTGCTGTTTGGAGATAGAAGTTGGATTGGCTTGCCATGCATGGAATGCTTTCCTCTTCTTATCAATAAGATTCTGGATTTCTGCATCATTCTCATCAAACCAGTCAGCATGCCTCATCTTGACGAAACCAATCGATTCTTCACACGCTGAGAGTATAGCAGACTTGACTGTTTGCCAATGTTCCTCAACCTTTTCAGGGTAATTATCTGGTAACTTTTCATTCAGAAGTTCATGAAACTTCCTTTTAGCAGTAACGTTTTGTAAACGTTCGGTGTTCACCCTGCGCCTGATGTGCTTTCTCTGTTTTCTGTGCTTTTGGAGAATTTGTAGAGTCATTACAGATCTTATTAATCGATGATCCGTCCAGCAGTCATCAGCACTTGTCAGAGCCCTTGTGAGTAGTACGTCACGCTTGTCTCTTGCTCGCACAATCACGTAATCAAGTAGGTGCCAGTGTTTTGATCTAGGATGCTGCCATGAAGTCTTAAATTTGTCCTTCTGTCGGAATAGTGTGTTTGTGATTACGAGGCTATGTTCAGAACACTTGGATAGAAGGAGTGTCCCATTAGAATTGCATTTCCCAACACCATCTTTTCCAATAACATCAGCCCATAATGCTGCGTCTCTTCCAACGCGAGCATTGAAGTCTCCTAGGAGGATGATTTTATCAGATTGCGGTATATCCTTCAAGATCACATCAAGTTGAGAGTAAAATACTTCCTTCTGTTCATCATCAGAGGTGAGAGTTGGAGCATATGCACTAATTACAGTCGCTCGTCGGCTGTTTTTTAACTTTAGTCGTAGTGTCATAAGCCTTTCATTTATACCATGTGGAAGTTCATCGAGAAGGTTGACAAGCTCGTTCTTAATGGCAAAGCCAACTCCATGAATACGTTGATCTTCAGTGTCTTTCCCTTTCCAGAAGAAAGTGTAGCCACCTCCATGTTCCTTCAGTTGTCCTTCATTGGCTAACCTTGTTTCGCTGAGTGCGGCAATATGAATGTTGAATCTTTTCAGCTCACGGGCAACAATTGCCGTTCGCCTTCGTGGTCGATTATGTGTGTCATTGTCCATCAAAGTACGGACATTCCATGTAGCAAAATTAATTTTCATTGTGGTTCGACCGCTTGTGGTGTACCCTCTGAACGCGGTTATCCAGTCGGGTGATATTAGGCTGACTATTTTTAGGGCACCTTTTTTAGCCCCCTCCCCATTCAGGGTAAGCAGAGTGGATCCTAAACAGGCCTGCTTAGTCACGAATGCAGCATACGAATTGCTCTACAGCCCATCCTCAAGCAAAGCGAAGATCACACATTCGTCGCCTACGTGCCGGTTCATCACTAGGAGCTCCCAGACAACACAATCCTGCTCCCGTCACAACTCCCCGATCGCCGCAGGACTTGTGATTAATTGGCGAATAGATTTTGTATCCTTCCTTCGTTGTTTAGAAGACGCCTGTGCGTGACATCTTTTAATGTGGGCATGTTGTTGCACATCAACAGACACACAGTACTTGACAGATACAGGGCCTTTATCCAGTGGCATAGAAGCTATGACGACTGGTGGTCCTGGACTGTTGCAGCCTTCATCCGCCTTCCCAACCGTTCGGGCAATACTAGTTGCTCATGCGCTTGGTCCACCGTTGAGGTCTTCTATGCCGTTGACCATTATTGGTTCATCCGCCTTAAGAGATAGTTTCCCATCTCAAGGGCAAGAGAGTGCCCTAACCTCAATCTGCTCATCCGCCTTACATAAGCCGTTGGCAGGAGAGAGGGGAACTCCTTATCCCGGGAGTTATTCGGTCGTCAGAGCCTCGTCAGTATGGAGCAGGGTGTACCACGTGCAGGTGAGGATGACGTTTGGATAGAGAGAATCTACCCATAAACACATAAACCTACATGTAACTCATTATGAACAAGGTCTGGAATTCCTTTGATAGTTCATGTAAACTTACTGTATATTAAATGGGCATTGTTATAAAGAAAACATTTTACTGAGATATCATTATAATTAATTTCATGGATATGTGGTGAAATCTTCATAGAAATGTGGTGTGATGAGAGTCCTTACTGTTGAGAGTTTGACCTCTTCAACGCCCTTACAAAAGTAATTTAAAGGATGCACTCTATTTAAGTTTCTGGCAAGTACAATTTATGAGAACACCCTCAAGAGGTTCATCTAATAGATTTTTCTTGAAATTTCTCATTGCTCTAAAATACAAATCAGATAATATAATGCACAACACAGAATGGTTTGTGTGGAATTAAGCCATGAAAGGTAAAATTGTAATTACTTAATTTATAGGTAGAACTCAAATCGATTTCACTGGACAGGAAGTGGCCGTATCAGGAAGAAAGGAAGCTTGTTGTTTTACGAGTCCACTAATTTTGTGATCATAAGCCACGTGACGTCCTTGTTAAGGTACGTCCACACCAAGATGTTTTCGTTCACTTTGTTAATGAACACTGTTCATGAACAATGTTCATGAACATTTTTGACTGTTCATAAACAAAATAGCGTGTTCATTAACTTTTCGAGCATGTTCATGAACAAAATCTCTTTAACTTTTGTGAATGAAACTTTTCATTAACTTTTCGTGTTTTCGTTAACATTTTGGTTCGCGCATGCGCAAAGACGCAATTAAGGTTGTAAATTCGTAGCGCGGAATACGATGATCTTTTACTTCTCTAAAAATCGACTATCGAATCGCAAGTGACTCGTATATTGCGCGGAATTCTGAAATACCAGGAAGCACATGTGAATATTAATTAACTTAATTCTAAACTCCTTTCCAATATTTTTCTTTTCCACACCTTGCGTCTGCGCTTTTCTCTAATTTTGTACTCACTAAAATAATAAAAGATGCAGCTGTAAGTACTTTCTGCTTCCTGACCCTATCCATTATAACCTCACAAACAGTTTATTTAATGTTGAAGATGTTTGTTAACAAAAGTTTATTTGGTGTGGACATAATGTTGAAGAAGTTTGTTAACAAATGTTTAGTAAACATGTTGAGAAATGTTTTCATTAACATTGTTCATTAACATTGTTCATTAACTTTGGTGTGGACTAGCCTTTATGTGGAATCCAAGCCACCACATTTCACCTCATCAGCCCCTAATTTTGAGGATGGTAACTTCCCTTACCACTACCAACTACAGCATGATTCATGTAAAACGATTTTATTTGCATAGGAATACACCGAAATGTTTCATTTACGTACTTATTTATTTTTATTTATCTTATGGCTTTTAGTGCCGGGAATGTCCGAGGACATGTTCGGCTCGCCTGAGTCTGTAGCTGCTTCCATGGGACACCCTTATTAGGGAGAGCTACAAGTGCCGTTCAAATTCAAGTAGTTCCAACTTTTGCTACCAGATATCAATGATACCTAGTGGCGAACGTTGGAACTTTGATAGAGCATTCCGATGAAATCTAACCTAACAATTTAGCTTTACACAAGTTTAGTCGTGAAAGGATCCCTCAGTATGCCTTCCTTTGGAGGGGAAGTAAAGCCTGCGGTCTCATATCATAGATTTATGGCATGAAAAGAACCTTCCACTAACTACACTTGAGGGGGCTGCGTGGCGCAGTCGGTAGAGTCGCTGAGCTCCCAACTGTAAGGGAGTGGGTTCGATCCCCACCCAGGTAGTGGATTTTAGAAACAAAACTACCACTTTCGGAAACGCAAATAGCCCTGGGGTTCACTCAGCCTACACCAGAAATGAGTACCTGGGAGCAAAGACGGCCGGGCATGGAGCTGACAACTCCATCTCATCTAGTGCCGATGTCACAAAGAGTGGAAGCCTCTACCTTCCACTCCTCCCAGGGCTTCCATGGCCTGCTTTGGCTTTACTAACTACACTGCCCTTGTGTAAGCTAAAATTTGTAGGTTTTAGGCTGATAAAGCTTTATTAGTTCCAACGTTCGCCGCCAGGTGGTGACTACGATGGCATTTAGTAGCCACGTTTGCAGCTAGTTGTCATGGATGGTAGCATTTGGTAGCAAAAGTAGGAACTACTTGAAAAAATTAATCGTCTGCAGTCCTTCAACCCGAAACAGAGATAACACACACTAATACAGTCCTCACAATTAACACCGGTTATCAGACAGATTCTACACACAACCAAAGTACACTGGGCTACATGACCGCGTTGTCGCAGCCCCGAAACTAAGGAACGAAACAAAATAAACATGAAATGAAAATCATGTGTCTTATATGAATCACCCTGTACTTACAAATAATTTACATAATATAAGAAAAAAAAAAGGAAAATAATAAAGAAAAAGGGAAAATAGAGTAAGAAGTGCCCTCAACCCTTCAAGAACGATGATGGATGGACTTTGGAAGGAAAGGGAATATGCAGAAAATCCATCCCAAATCCACTGGGAAACAGATTGAACTTACAGTTGCCAATTCCCAGGCTCACTAGCCATGATCATGTTAAGCAGGTGATACCCTGGTTAATGTCTCGTCTCCCTAGTGTCCAAATTATGCACATTTTGAAAATGCTCCTTGTGCCCAACTAATGGAGGTTGCTCATTTTCATAATTTTCCCACATAAATCATTAGTATAAAAGCAAATCTTGTGGTTGATTTTAAGTTCAAATGAATATTTGTCGAGATATAAATGAACACAATTTACAATTTTTGTTATCCCATTAATTACCTATTATTATAAAATTAAAAAATATTTACTGGCAAAACTAAGAATACTACAGTAAAACTAAACACTGACCTTATGGATGCATATATATAGAATGTGTATAAAAAATTGCAACACTCTAGCTGCAAATCTCATACGCAAAGGGCAAATGTTGTCTAAAAAATGGGAAAGTGAGATAAATGCACTTTTATAAAAGACATGCATATTCTAACTTATCATTTAACTTATGGATGCATTGATATAGAATGAGTATACAAATTTGCAACATTATGGCTGCAAATCTGAAAGGCAAGTTACAAATTTTGTTTCAAAAAATGGGAGAGGTACGGTACACGTTTTCATGAACAAGGTGATTGAAAGGAAGTTTTAGTCACCATCTGACAGAATTGTAGTGTAGCACATCTTCCCATAAAGTATGTGCCGCAAACATTTCCATGGCTACAAAACTATCTTCATAATTCATGTCACATTCTCCACTAGATTAATGTCATTCATACTACTGGGGACTGGTCTCCAAGTATTACACAGGCATAATTATAACAACAACAAAAAAATATATTTTTGCGATTGCTGACCAAAACTCAGTCGTAGTGTGCCGTAAGTACAAAGTCAAGGTTGAAAACATAAAATAAACTTCTATATTTCATGGCAAAAATGCACCCTGGAAAAGTCACTGAGCACTGTATGCATTGTAGCACTGCATTTACTATCTCCTGGCTCTTGTCCGGACACACTTCCCCCTGATACACCCTCCCTCTGAGCCTTGACTGCAGGTGAAAGTTACCATACACATGGAAAGTAGCAATTTGACAGCCACGGCTAGTAGCGATGGTTGGTCCAAACTTCACCTGCATTCACATGTGAGTGTTCAGATACTTCTGTTCACATAATGTATAACCTACATGGCTCTCTGATTTACAAGTCCCAGACTCCATAGAAATGGGAATGATATCGGATAGGAGAACATTGTTCTGCAAACAGTCTTAAAACTATCTCTTTGACCAACCTGTTGGGCTTTCATCATTCGATGTACTGGTACCAGCCTTACCTGTTTCTATGACCAGCTCGATGATAGGCTCTTCTTATATATGATGCTGCTCCTTCAACCTGCCTATCTTGTGTGGACATATCACTGTCCAGGGCAAACAGTATTTCGATATACACATGCCCCAAGAGAGCATCCACTGCTGGGTCATGTTCTGTTTTTTCGTCACACAAATGCTTTTCTCGTTTTTTTTGTTTATTTCTTCAATCGTTTTCTGAAAAGAAAATTCATTATGCTAAGGTAACACTCAAGAAAAAACACCAATTAAAATATCAGAAAGAAACGATAAATATTATAACCATTAACATTGTATGTCTACCCCTTATTATTCCCGTTTTCCAACGGGGTCGGGGATGAGATGCGATGGAAGTCTTTGTGGCGATGGTTTTTACGGCCGGATGCCCTTCCTGACGCCAACCTCATGAGAGGAGTTAATGAGAGATGAAATGAATGATCGTGAATGAAACTAGGCAAGGATGTGGAAGGAAGCGGCCGTGGCCTGTCAGAAGGTACCGTCCCAGCATTTTCCTGGTGTTGAAAATGGGAAACCACGGAAAACCATTTCAAGGACGGCCGACGGTGGGGCTCGAACCCACGCGTCTACCGAGTCAGCAGAGAGCTTGGCCCCACGGCCTAATGCTGCACTTTAGCCAGCGTAGCTACTACTGTCTATAACCATTAACATTACACTAGTAAAAGTACCGTAGCCCACAGAGTCAAGTTTATGGCACTGCTTTCATAAAGCAGTAATTTCATTACAAGAAACTGGCATGGTTCTATTTTTAATCAGAATTAGAAGTCCATTACAACTTTATTTACAATAGTTCCCTCACTTTTAATGTTCATTATAATAAATAACTACGGTATCGTTATTATTCTTTGAATGTTATTGTTATTTTTTTTTTGTGCATTTCATGAGCTGAGAAGCTATAAATTCTGCTACAATGTGTACAGTCTCATCACAATATGATGTGCATCTAGCAAATATTGGGAGTAGGCTATTTTAAGTACCCTTGGTTTTCCGAAGTGTGACAGTGTGCCTACCATCGTATGTACACTTATGCAGTACAATCTGCAATTTATCCGAGAAGGAAACATTTTAATTCAGATATCCCCTTGCAAAATGGGGCTATCTTGTCCTAACCATGCTCATGCTCCACAGGTGGATAGGCCTATGTAACTTAGTGGTTTTCTCTCCACAGTGATCCCCAATACTTTCCTCTGTACTGTACTCCTGTGTTGGCTAGCCATTAGTGGCAATTAAGTTGCTCTTTACTGCCACTGTCCTTCTATGGCATAAATAGTTCATAGAATACCGGTACCATGTTATACAATTGGGAGGCTCTCGATATGCCAGCATTCTTATTCGGTACACTTATTACACACCTAATAAGATCGAAAATATCCAATGGAACATCGAACAATATGCTGACACCATTATGATATAGGCAGGGGGGGAACGTAGGAGTCACTGTGACAGTAATTTTCAGCCACAATTTACTTATTTATTCATTACTCTTAGTAGAACCAGTAGATCACTTATCTTTAATCGTTGTAGTTGATCATAAGGAAATACTTTTCAGGATTTTGTTATCTTTCCCTAGCAGATGCTTGTTAATTATGTGGAATTACTTGACGGTTACAAATCGTTCAGGAAGGTTATGAAAAGCTATGAATAGTGCCAGACAATGTATGCATGTATAACTCTTATATTTGAACGATATACATAAATGTATCAAACGTTTTTGTAATAGATATTCACGAACATAATATTCTATGGTCTTCGTCTTACTGCCGGTGTGGTAGTCATCTTGTCTTCATCATTGAATCTGTACAAATGCTAGTATTCATTTACCACTTGTCTTCATAGAAGGTCGTTAGTCGGTGGCGAGAGTATTCCGCAAATCTCTTCTATAAACGTATTAATTTCTGTTCCGCCCCTTAAAACATCAAAAACTAAGTAATACTTTCACTGCAAGTTTCTTTGATCTAATTATACTCATATCACCGCTCATGTCCGCTTAAGTTAGTCACAACGAAGGTCACAGGCTGTACAACTCAACTTACTGTACTCGTTGCAGCTATTAAAAACACAACAAACCCTTGAATCCTAGTTCGAGTGAATTTTTGTTACGAGTAACTTCAACATGTAAATAGGTTATCTATAGCTGGCGTAGTTTTGTAAACCTATACAGTATAATTTATCGTGCTTGAAAACACACGGAACATCTAAACTGGGTCCATTTCAAGAAGATTGATATAAAATATCGCATTTCTGATGCTTATGAATTGCTCTCGACTTAAACGTACAAGCACCATCAAGCACTACAATGCCTACGTCACAAAATGATTAGGTTTACGCGCCATGGCCTGTCTTTCTCGTTGGCCGTGGAGCCAGTGCAATGATCTCCTTAGAGTAATAGGATTGTTGAACCATTTTGATGCATAGCAGTAATGCCTTCTCAAGTTCCTGTGATGTCAGTTCTCCACTCCTGCGTTTGTGGGATCACCGGCAATTGCCAATGAAACGCTTGCAGTAGGCAACTACGCATAATAGTTTTCTTTGAGAAGATAATTTTTTCTTAATATCATCAGCAGAATTGGATGTGGACAGCAATGCTGTGACAGGCCGCATTTCTAGTAGTTCTGCAGGAAGATCTTGTAGCTTGCCTTCTAACCAGAATTCATGGAAATTATTGAGCCACTTGGGCCCTTACCACATTTGAGTTTCTATAAGGGTTGCTGGGTCCGCACCACGAGATATCAGGTCGGCAGGATTGTCATGTGTTCAAACATGACCCCAATATTCCGCGCTGGTATTATTCTGGATGAAAGCCACTCTGTTTGCTTACGAATGTTTTCCATCGCGTAGGCAAAGCATTAATCCAAGCTAGAACAATGCTAGAATCTGCGACAAGGTGAATGGAGTTAACTTGAATAGGTACCGAGAATCGGGACTTTTTGATCAACTGTGCAAATAAGATCAAAAAAAAAAGTCAACCCCTGGCACTATACAGCCCATGACGGGCTAAGGCCGACCAAGCGACCGCTGCCCAGCCATTCGGCCTGAAGATATTGGGGTGACGCGTGATCAGCGCGTCGGGTCCCCTCGGCCGTTAATCTTGATTTTCGTGATCGGGGCGCTGTTTTACTGTTAGACAGCTACTCAATTGTCCTCACGAGGCTGAGCGCACCCCGTTCCAACCCTCACGTCAGTTTTACAATCCCTAACGGAGCCGGGGATCGAACCCGGGGCCTCCGGCTGAGAGGCAGGCGCGCTACCCCAACACCACGGGGCCGGCTGCAAGTAAGACCGCTCCGCACAATTCAAGACGGGGAAGCGTAATCTTTTTGACGCGACTTGGAGCATAGCAGTCGACTGGAATATATTCCACTCATGATTTCTTGAACAGAGATACAGACATGCGCCATAGGTCTTCTCGCTAGCATCACAAAACCCGTGCAACTGAATGTTGGCTGGATTGTCGTTTGGCATTGCAATACGATCGATGCTGATGCTGTTGATTTGTCGAAGATGATGAAACAAGTGATTTCGACATGAGTTCATCAGAAAGTGGAGTGTTCCAATCCAACTTCAAAAGTCACAGTTCCTGCAGAAATATATTACGTATACCTAATTACAATTGGGCTAATCACCCCGAGTGGGTCGAACGTAGAAGCCACCATGGAAGCGACTTTGCGCTTTGTGGGTCTGTGATTGACACCTTCGGACACCTTCACCATTGTCTAGCGAAATGGGAAACTGAGTATCTCAGTACTCCGCTGGTAATGCTTCCAATAGCGATGTGTGATTAACAGAGAATTTATGAAACGGAAATCCTCCTCTTTCAAATAGTGCGATCATGTCACTCTATAACTGCAGTTCTTCTGCAACGGTACAACGAGGTACAAAGAGGTACTTTTGAACATTTAGGCGATCGGTAAACTAAACGAAACTTACGCCGAAATACGTATTTCAAAATATCATAGTAATTTGAATTGAAAATGGCTAGGAATATACGCCAACATAAAATATTATTGTCATATATTTACTGTATGCAATTATTATTATTATTATGTAAGTTGTACTATGTGTCAGATTAAATGCTATTGGCCAGTGCGGTGACGTGACCCCACTCCCCCTTTCCTTGCCGTAGAGGCAGTCTAAGCCTACCTTTCGAATGTAACCGATTCCGGTCCAACCATGCGGGCTGTGATATCCCAAAATACTGTGTACTTATTTATTTCCCCCCAGTGGGGAGACATTACAGTGGCGACGAGGATTTTGGTTTGAATTTCTACGTGTGTCGTATTGCATTGGATTTTGGCTGGATAGTGCCGTGTAGCACGTGTTTTTGCGTTCATAGCCGCCATTATAGATAGTTTTATTAATTCCATTTGGTCAAATACATGTATACAATACATTTTTATATAGGACACGTCAGAATTTACATCTATAAAATAAAAGTACTAATAGGTATATACAGTAATACTAATACTATAACTATTTATAACTTATTATAATAACAGATCTTAAGAGATACAATCTTATTGGACAACTATTTACACCTTATTCTATTATTATAATATGAAAACTTAATTCTATAAATACAACAACTTACAGCTAGGTATCACAATTAAAATAGAAAAGTAAAATATAATACTAGATTTCATCGTATCTATACACTAAGATATTCAACTACACAGTAAAAACAATGGCACTGCAGATAAGCTTTCAACATTCTAACAAAGGTTTTTATTTTTGGGGCAAGTTTTATATACTGGGGTAGTTTATTGTATAATTTAACTCCTGTGTGATAAGTTCCTTTTTGATATATGCTTGTGTGTGTGTGTGTGTGAAATATGAATATTTTGATTTTGTCTTGTGTTATGCCTATGAACATCATTGTTTGTTTTAAGAAAAACATCCTTATTCATTAAATTCTTTTTACAAAACATAATACTTTCAAAGATATATAATTATATATACAGGACAGAGGGAGAATGTTTAAATATTTAAACAGAGGTCTACATAATTCTCCAGTGTTTACATTTGCCATAATTCTAATCTCCCTCTTTTGTATCATAAACGTGCTTAGTACATCTGGCGACATACCCCAAAATATGACCCCATATCTTAAGTATGAATGGAAATAAGCAAAATAAGTATTTCTTAATGTGTGCATGCTAGTGCAGGTTTTCAAAATACGTAACGCAAAGCACATCGAGTTCAGTTTAGTATTCAGATATTGTATATGTTTATTCCATTTCAAGTCATGTTGTATCCATAGTCCTAAAAACTTTGTTTCTTATTTATTTTCTATTTGATGACCATTTAATGTTATATTGGGCTTCGCAGGATTCCTATTCTGTATAGTCCGGAAATTTAGACATACTGTTTTTTTGTAGTTGATTATGAGGAGATTATCTTGTGACCATTTGGTTAACTCTCCTGTAACGGAGTCAGCAGACTGCTGTATGACCTGTTTAGTTTCACCTTTTATTACGAGTGTGTAGTCTGGCTGCGTGGCTCAGGGGTAACGTTCTCGCTTGCTGAGCCCAAGGTTGCAGGTTCGAAACCTGGCGCAGTCAGCTGGCATTTGAGGGTGCGCAAATGCGAGGGAGCCGTGTCAGTACATTTACTGGCACGTTAAAGATCCCCTTCGGGGCAAAATTCCGGCACCCCGGCGTCTCTAAAAGCCAGTGTAGTTAAAAGGGACGTAAAACCAATAACATTATTATTATTATTATTATTACGAGGGTTGTATCATCCGCAAACAAAATTTCCTTATGTGAATGAACGTTCTGTGTTATATCATTGATATATAGAAGTAAGAGTAGTGGGCCCAAAACCGATCCCTGGGGTACTCCAAATTTAATAATTCCCTCATTGGACAATGTTTCATTAAGTAATTTGGTTCCATCATCCTTGTGTCTCAAGCTTACTATTTGTTTACGCCTTGCTAAGTAAGACTCTATCCATTTATTAGCTAGACCTCTAATACCATATTGATTTAGTTTTGTAAGGAGGATTTTATGGTCAACAACATCAAATGCTTTCGATAAATCCAAGAATAGGCCAGTTACATGTTCCTTATTGTCAATTAATTTCAGTATACTATTAATACATTCGTAAATTGCTGTCTGTGTAGATTTTTCCGTTCTGAATCCATGTTGTGAGTTTGATAATATTTTATTTTTTTCTATAAAACTCATCAGTCTCCTATACATGATTTTTTCCACAATTTTTGCGATACCAGTTGGTAAGGTAATAGGACGATAGTTATCTAATTCATCTTTTGAACCGTTTTTGTGCACTGAAATTGCTTTTGATAACTTCAAAATATCCGGGTAAGTTCCTGAGAGAATTGAACTGTTTATTAAGTGTGTAAGTGGATTAATTATATTTTCTGCACATTTATTTAAAATTGCATCTGGGATGCAATCAATGCCAGCACAAAATTTATTTTTTAGCTCTTTTATAACTATTCTTACCTCTTCACTTGTGACATGATTTATAAATAAAGAATCACTGCATATTTTTATTTTATTATTAGAATTTAGTGTATTTACCTGTGACTTATTTAACAATTTTTGTGGAATTTCCAGAAAATAGTCATTGCAAGTGTTTGCTATTTCCTCTGGATTATTTATCACTTTATTATTTCTGGTCAATGTCATGTTCCTTTGTATTTTAGCAGATTTTCCAGTTTCTTTCTTTATCACGGACCACATAGCCCTGTTATTATTAGATGATTGGGAAATAAAATTATCATTATGCATTTTCTTTGCTAGTCTTATTACCTTATTTAATATGCTAGTGTATTTTTTTAGTATAATTTGAATGCAGGTGTTGTGTGGTATTGTTTATATAATTTGTGTAGAAATTTCTTTCTTTGACATGAATTTATAATCCCTGTTGTTATCCAATTGCTAGTTTTGTTATTTTGAACAGTTCATTGTCTAAAGGGGAATGCTGTTTCAAAATAGTGTTTTAGGGTACTGTAAAATGCATTAAATGTATCATTTACATTTTCTAGTTTATAAATTTCTGACCATGTTTCCTTATTTAATAAGTCATTGAAATATGTAACATTTGTTTCAGTGAATGACCTGCACTTTGATTTTATTCCATTATCATTATTATTGATTTTTCTGGTACTTCAAAGCTCAGTATTTGTTCATGGTGGTCACCAAAAGCCGGGTAATAGACTTCTATTGAATGGTGAATATTTATCTTTATGTAAAACAAAATTGATCAGGAGTGGTTTTATTAAATTTTGTTATTCTTGTTGGGGTATTTAATTTTGGGTTTTAACCCATAGTTAATAATTCACAATTTCTATCACATTTTAATAAATCCACATTTACATCCCCACAAATTATTATATCGAAATTTACTTTGCTCATGTTATTGAGTAACAATTCTAATTTATCTATAAATAAAGGAAACTTTCCTGACGGAGAACGGTATATGCATGCAATTATTAACTTAAACTGCTGTATTTTTACGGCAGAGAATTCAAAATCCTGTTCCATAATCATAAGCTGTTAACTGTTCATGATCTAAATTATTTCTTAGGTACCACCATGGCTAATATTTGTTCTAGAGTATTTACTAGCTTGTATAAACCCTGGGAATTGAATTAATTCGAGTTGTTCCTCTTTCAGCCAATGTTCTGAAACACATAGTGCTGAGATGTCTTTAAGTTCATTTTTAAGCATTAGATTTATGTAATCAATTTTATTATAGAGAGACTGAACATTCTGGTGGTAACCTTTTAAATTTGTTACTTTTGCAAGCTTGTGTTGGTGATTTATTTACATTATTATTATCATAATTGTTATTATTATTGTTGCTGGACAAATCCTAAATACCATTATTCCACTCAGTTAAATTTGACATCGAAAGATCTGAATGCCAAACCTCACGTTTTGCTTCTTTTACAAGTTTCCCTGCTTCCACTCTAAAGATATTACTGTTGAACTATTCTTACCATTTGAATTTACAATTTTGCAGATTTCATCACTAAGATACTCTTTTCCTAACCTATTTAAATGTAGGCCATGTCGAGTGTGGAACTTCCTGTCTAATTTACTTACATCTATAATTTGGACATTTGGAAAACTCTTACAAATTTTACGAATTTTACCATTTGTAGCCTCTGTTTCTACATTTACAAATGATTTGGGAATTAAATCGTGTCTCTGCGGAATGTTTACAATAATGACATTTGTGTTAAGCAAGGATGGCAATGTACCATTTAAATCTTTGATTACCTTTTTACTCTCATTTCTATAGATGTCGTTTGCTCCAGCGATGATTACTGCATAGTTCTTTGAAGTGAGGGTTGCATACTCTCCTATCATCTCGTTCGTGACCGCTGCAATGGGTGCTCCTGGCTTTACTGTCGAAGTGACCTCCATTTCTCCGCTTCTCTCCAATACGCTTGCTGCTACATCTCGCCCGTGACTTTCCGCAAATATCCGCGTCTGCCTGGATTTTCCCTTTATCACTTTCTTCTTTTCTTCCTGAAGAAAGTCATCATTTTCTTCGACGAGCGCTCCAAATGAATTTGAGGCGGGAATTTCAGTTACATGTACCGGTACTCCATTTATAGGCCTAGGCATATTCAATCTTACCTTACCAGCAACCACTTTGAACCAAGTTTCCTTGCTTTCCTCTCTGTTTCCATTTAATTTATTCAACTCTTCCATTAACTTATTAATATCTTCCTTTAGCAGCTTTATAATTTCATCTTTTGAGGACTGTTCGTTTCTCAGGTTATGACATTCGCATGACGGTACCGGTAGGCCTACATTACGACAGTCGGTATCACTTTTTTCCTCACTCAATTTTACCTGAGATCTTGTGATGATTTTATTTGCATTTTTTACTTTTATTTTGCACGACGAGCATAAATCCGTAGCGGTTACATTATCTGACGAGACACTAACACTGTTTACTGCCGACATACTAGATATCTAAGTTAGCCTTGATATTTACACCAAATTAAATTAAATTTATGTTAATTATTACTACCTAAATGAATTAATCTAATTACCATCCAATAAAGAAGAATGTAAAATACGTATATCTTCCAATCGGGTGAAAACTCGTAAAAGCACCACTGCTCTACTTGGTTCAAACAGTGATTGAAGAAGTCACCGAATCTTTGGATACACGTTCCCACAACTTAGTTTAAGTTTATTAAATTATCAATAAGAATTTCTAAATACTATCAATATTCCATATTTCACTTGACCTAAGGAAAGTAACTTTATAGATTTTAAACCTCTGTTATAATATTTTACCACTTTTATCAAATATTTACACTAGCTGCTATTTCACTACACTCTCACTGTGACGCCATCTTGCCGCAGGCACGCTTGTTCATGTCCCTTGTGGAGGAAGTGCTTAATATTAGTGACCTTTTTGAATTTGGTCAAATTCCAATTATGTCTGGAATTATTGGCAATATCGGGGAGTTTGGCGCCGCTGAGGAATAGTGGGAGACCTATATAGAACGATTTGAACTATTTTTGAAGTGTAATAAAATAAGTGCGGATCTAAAGGTCAGTACCCTATTGACCATCGTGGGAGTAAAAACCTTTAAGTTATTACGAGATCTGTGTACACAGGACAGTCCTTCATCTAAAACGTATGAGGTTTTGGTTTAACTTAATAAGGAACATTTATAACCGACACCTTCTGTTATTGCAGAAAGGTATAAGTTTAGCCTTAGGAATCAGTTAGAAAATTATACTATTGCGCGGTATGTAGCGAGTCTGTAGCATTTATCGACTCACTGCGATTTTGGTACGAATCTCAACGATTATCTCCGTGATCGTGTAGTCAGTGGGATACGTAGCGAATCTACCAAGCAGAGACTGTTGGGTGAACATTCCTTAACATTCGAGAAGGCGGTCCTCATATTTCCTCCGTAGAAGCAGCTGAGAAGAATGCAGCGTCACTCATGCCTGGCGGTGGAGACAGAATACACCGCATGACGATATCGCATACTTTATGGCGGACTGGTGCGTCATCTGTGAGAGGAAAGAAGACGAAGGGTGTGGTTGTTCCATTCTCCAATGGGGGATCTTTTCAGCGCTACCACCCTGTCCCAGGACAACGGAGCAGTCCACAGCAGAAGTGTCAAGTGCAATGTTATTGATGTGGTGTGTTTGGCCATAAGAGCAGTGAGTGTCGTTTGCAAGATTGCGTGTGTCATTATTGTGGTAAAAGAAACCATAGTAGCAATGTTTGTAAGGCGAAGATGAGTGGTAAGTCAACTGTATATAACAGTAAGCACTTTAATAATAATAATAAACTTTATTGCGCACAATGTGCATAGAGGATACAGAAAAATATAACATACCGGTATAACAACGTGACGACCAAATGAGCTCTCAATAAGTGTTTGTTAATCCTTGATAAACTCACTAATCGAACCTGACCTCGAGGAACACTTCTGGATGTGATATCTTTCACATATCTGGTCACATAGCCTGCACACACAGTTTGTGTTTGGTTCATGGAAAACCTTGTTTTTACACATCTTGAAGTGGAACCCGTGGACCGCCAGTCTCGAGACTATATGCCTCAGTTGGTAGCCCGTTTCCATCCATTTCCGATCCGTCATGGCCTCCGTTGAATAGAAGTCCTCCCAAATGTCCTTCCCTTTGTCCCTTAGCTTATGCAACAGCTTATCATATGCTGCTCCTCCTGGTAGAATAAGGTTGAATCTCAGGTTCTCGATCAGGAAAGTCACCCTCGCGAGCTCATATACGAGTGGGGATCTTGTAGTTTTTGATACACTCAGGACTCGCTTCAGGTATCTGGATTTAATCTTTTCCATGTCTTCTAGCTGCTTTGCACTCAGAAATTCGCCTATGATTTCGAGTCCATAGGTTAATACTGGTAGCACTTTAACTCGAAAAAGCACCATGGCTGTCTCTACTGCAATTTGCGCGATGTTATCGATGTCATTCATTGCTTTCAGAGCTGCAATCATTCTAGTTCTTATGTGGATCCTGAAGCTGCTGCATGTGGTCTGCAAGGTCACGCCTAGGTATCTGAAGCTGTTAGTTCTGCGAAGGCGAACGCCATTGCACGTTATGTGCTCTGCTTCCCTTAGTTCACCTCCTTTCCTGAATACGATTAGTTCAGTCTTCTCCTCATTAATTTTCATTTCGTTCCTCTTTGCCCAGTCCGCTAGTAGGTTCATTGCACGTTGTAGTTCTATTATGTCCTCAGCCGCGATTGCCATGTCATCGGCATACAATTACATTTCTGTGTCTGTCTTTTCCTTTATCTCTGCCCCTACATCGGAGGTGAAAGCGTTGAATAATATAGGGCTGAGTGGGTCACCTTCGAGGACTCCTATTGCCTGTGTCATCCAATCTGACAAACCGATGCCATCATCCACCTGTATGTAGTTCTCAGCCAACAGGTTCGATATGAGTATTGTGACGTTAGATGTTCCGATTAGTTTCTCCAGCTTATCTATGAGTAGTCGTCTGTTTACCCAATCGAATGCCTTGGAGTAGTCAATGAATGCCACAAATAATTTACCTCTTGGCTTTTCCAGGGCAAGATGAATGTGGTTCAGTAGATTCTCCAGTGCCATCGTTGTCGATCTTTTCCGTCTGAACCCAAATTGCTGCTCTGGTAGCAATGGGTCCAGTTTGTTCATCACTCTCTTTGTTAGGATCCTCGTCAGGAGTTTCAAACCTGTTTGTTCCATCGCAATCCCTCTGTAAGCATTCGGGTCATCGTCATCTCCTTTCCCCTTGTACAGCATTCGGATTGTTGCTTTCCTCCAGTCTGTTGGGACCCTTCCAGTTTCGAGACATTTGTTCAGTAGAGCACTCCATACCGGTAGCATTTCCCTCACCGTCTCTTTTAGATGCTCATTCCTGATACCATCTGGACCTGGTGTTCTATTGCTCCTTCCTTCGTTGATGGCCTGGACGATTTCGTTTTCCGTTATGACCTCTGATGGTTCTGTGTATTCTGGGTACCTGGGAGTTGGTCTCGTGTCTCTTGAAGCAATTGTTTTGTTGAGGTGTAGTTTTCATGCTTCCATGTCGATATTAGAGTGTATTTTGCTCCTTTAATAGGCCTAATAAAAACAAAAGTGCGCATCATTTCGTAGGCCAAGTTGAGGTTGGTTCTGAGGATATATTAGATGATGTTCCTAACCTATTTGCTATGCATGAATCAAAGGTAGGTCTAGGACTACATGCGGTATGCCAACCTTGTTTACCTATTAACCTAGGGTGACCAGACTTCCCGTTTTTAACGGGATTGTCCCTTCTTTCAGTAGTTGGTCCCGTTGTCCCAACAAATCTTTGACGGGACGCAAAATGTCCCGTTTTCTTAACATTCGTCCCGTGAAATCCCGTTTTCTTGAGATATTTTAATGTGTGCGCAGTTTTGCGTACATGCTTTACTTAATTCATTTGTTTTTTCTGTATCTCAAGATTCAATCTGACAAACCGATGCCATCATCCACCTGTATGTAGTTCTCAGCCAACAGGTTCGATATGAGTATTGTGACGTTAGATGTTCCGATTAGTTTCTCCAGCTTATCTATGAGTAGTCGTCTGTTTACCCAATCGAATGCCTTGGAGTAGTCAATGAATGCCACAAATAATTTACCTCTTGGCTTTTCTAGGGCAAGATGAATGTGGTTCAGTAGATTCTCCAGTGCCATCGTTGTCGATCTTTTCCGTCTGAACCCAAATTGCTGCTCTGGTAGCAATGGGTCCAGTTTGTTCATCACTCTCTTTGTTAGGATCCTCGTCAGGAGTTTCAAACCTGTTTGTTCCATCGCAATCCCTCTGTAAGCATTCGGGTCATCGTCATCTCCTTTCCCCTTGTACAGCATTCGGATTGTTGCTTTCCTCCAGTCTGTTGGGACCCTTCCAGTTTCGAGACATTTGTTCAGTAGAGCACTCCATACCGGTAGCATTTCCCTCACCGTCTCTTTTAGATGCTCATTCCTGATACCATCTGGACCTGGTGTTCTATTGCTCCTTCCTTCGTTGATGGCCTGGACGATTTCGTTTTCCGTTATGACCTCTGATGGTTCTGTGTATTCTGGGTACCTGGGAGTTGGTCTCGTGTCTCTTGAAGCAATTGTTTTGTTGAGGTGTAGTTTTCATGCTTCCATGTCGATATTAGAGTGTATTTTGCTCCTTTAATAGGCCTAATAAAAACAAAAGTGCGCATCATTTCGTAGGCCAAGTTGAGGTTGGTTCTGAGGATATATTAGATGATGTTCCTAACCTATTTGCTATGCATGAATCAAAGGTAGGTCTAGGACTACATGCGGTATGCCAACCTTGTTTACCTATTAACCTAGGGTGACCAGACTTCCCGTTTTTAACGGGATTGTCCCTTCTTTCAGTAGTTGGTCCCGTTGTCCCAACAAATCTTTGACGGGACGCAAAATGTCCCGTTTTCTTAACATTCGTCCCGTGAAATCCCGTTTTCTTGAGATATTTTAATGTGTGCGCAGTTTTGCGTACATGCTTTACTTAATTCATTTGTTTTTTCTGTATCTCAAGATTCAAATATTATCCGAGAGATACTTCGTAGAAAGTATCGCCAATCTTTCCTAGGGTAATTTCGCAAATAATTCTCTTTCATAGGGTTAATTTTGTAGGCTGTGGTTGGCATACATGCCGATGCATGCGGAATAACAAATTTGTAACATAACCCCATCGTTGCGTGCGAGGGAAACTTTGTTTTATTGTAAGTAATGGTGCTTGATACATAAAACTTCACGTTTAACGTCTTATAATGTTTACAAGCACGCGTCTTTCAGTACTCTATAGTTACTAATCGCGACGAGTTGTTCCGCAATATTTTATCAATAGTTGAGAATGCCGAAACGAAAGTGTAATTTCACGGATGTATTAAAGGAAGAATTTGCTTTTCTTAAGGAAGATCAAGACAAAATAGTGTGTACTTTATGTAAAGGTGCGTTTTCTATCGAACATGGCGGTCGATCGGACATTTTCCAACATATACAAAAGAAGAAGCATAAAGTGGCAGAGGCTGCTAAGAGTTCAAGCCATAAATTAACCTCCTTCATGACAACACAAGGGAAAGAGGATGAAGAAGGGAAACGTCTTGCTGCTTTAGAAGGTGTGTTTACTTTTCATGCGGTTAAACATAACCACTCCTTCAGATCGATGGATTGCACATCAACTCTTGTGCGTACTTTATTTGAAAGGAAGTTTACATGTGGGAGAACCAAGTGTGAGGCCATCGTAGTTAACTGTATTAGCTCCTTTTGCGTTAAGCGAAATCACCAGTGACTTGCAAAATGCCAGATATGTATCAGTTATGGTTGATACATCAAACCACAACAACTTGAAATTAGTTCCAGTACTTATTTATTTACTCGTGTCAGGAACAACAATATTACATACGAAATTATGTACAAAATAGGCAACAAAAGTGACAAAACTTTAACATTTAAGGTTCTAAATAATGCATGACCAATATTTTGCCATGTCACGTCCATTTGGTGTAGCCTTCACCAGATCCTCCATGGTGCACAGTATAGGACACAGACTGCAGTGAAGCAGATGACCCATAGTCTGTTCTTCACCGCATTCACAAAGGACCGAGTCGCAGCAAAAAAAACATTTATGAATGTTGGACTTGGATCTGCCAACCCCAGATCGCAATCTGTTGAGAGACTTCCAAATTGTCCAAGCCTCTGTATGTCCTGCTGGGAGCCTTTCAGATGGAGCCATCCATTGAGTATTGTGGGGACTTCTGGTCAACCAAGATGTAATCCTCAAAACCTGAGGTTTGTCAGTTAGGCACTCAGTTGTGTGAAGAAAGCTTCTTCTGAACTTCAGTCGAGAGTGAGCTGGTTGAAGGCTATACAATGGATGTGCTTTCAGACACATCAACCCTAGATCTCTCACATTTAGCTGCAACTTCTCTTCTGATCATGGGCGCCCATACGGGGGGCAGGGGGGGGCATGACCCCCCCCCCCTGGATCCTTGAAAAATAAAACGATATGAAAATCTGACTGAGAACAAACGCTTTTTTGTTTGTTTCCAAAAGTGCTTCCAGTATTCTAATTAATTTGTACTAAACATAAATACTTCAGATATTTAACATTCCGACAGGCCAAACATTAAATACTGTCTAGTGGCAGTGGGCGCATTAAGCCTGTCTAGCACACCTCAGAAATCAAAATTTTTAAAAATTACAATATTTGCTGAATAATAGTTTTGCTTCTATTAGTGAATACACTCATTCGTTCTCTACATAGTCTATTACGTAATGGAGCTCGATCAGGCGCAATCTGCCTCGCATATCACTTTTGCAACAACAGCAAATGCGTAGAAGGGTCATTGACAAACTGGCCGATATGGACTTGAATGTCATGTGGAAAGACGTAACTACTGAAAGGTAGTTGACGAATATGAGATAAGAATTAACTCGTGCGCCCGTCAGATCAGTAGCATCCACCATAAGGTTAAAATCATGCTACATATTATGTCAGTTATGCAATAGTGCTGGTGTGCTTTCGCTTTAAATTACACACTTAAGTAATATTACAAAGGAATGTTGTAATTTATATGCGCGTAGACTACATTCCATTCGTGTGTATTGTGTTCACTATGAACGGCCGCCTAGACTGTGTCAGTGTGCTTACAGTATTATTTATTAATTTTGTGTGCATCTTCTACGAATGGATTTGTATTTTATTTAAAGGTAAGTATTGCAATCTTTTCTTATTATATATAATCAAATAAGGAGGTACTCACTCGTTAATCATCGTATCTTTGTAACCACAAGGGCTATGAAAATGAAATTTTGAATGTTGATTATTCCCAGAGGCGTCAAGAACCCTAAATATGGGCCTGACTATATTATACTCTCGCCATATTACGCCGGCTCTCCTTTCCGCGTTTGTTATATTCGTGTCGCGAAATGCTGTACATTTTTATTTTAAAGGTGTGCAATAGTACGGTGGCTCATTTCTTGACAACAAAGCGATTATTGCTACAAATGAACAGCAATCTAATATTGCAGTTGTAGATTCTTAACCTGCAGTGTTACATTTTCTACAATCGAAGCAATTTATAATACAGTAGTTAAATTATCCCGCAATGTTTGTGCCATAATCAAAGTGACTAAGATTCGCACTCTTAATCGAATATAGACAAAATGGTGAATTCAATATTGATAGACTTCGTAATGTTGAGTATGATTTCAATGGAACACTCTTGCAAAGCAGGGAATTTCGGATGCGTAACATATGAGACATAAATAGGCCTACATAAATTTAAAAAAAACTAAAAAATTTTGATTTAGATTGTATAGACAGTATATTATTCACTGAATAAAGATTAAGCTCGACTTGATGCTTAATCGTAACAACCAGCAATTTGAAATGGGTACGGTACTTCAACAAATTCAAAAAAGATATCTGATCATCAGTAAACATAAAGATCATAACTTTTATATTTAGGCCTAATATGTGCCTTAATAGGAAATAGTGTAAAAAAAACTTATAAATGAAGGGAGTTAAAATGTACGTTCCAAGTTAAACGGCTGCGTGAGTAGCGCTTTTCATTTCCAGGCTACTATCAAAAATCTAGAAGACATGAACACCATAGATCTACTATTTTGCCAAAATGTCAACAATTCGACGTAAATCCATACGTGGCATGCATTGTAAGAAAGGACAGAATGTAGTAATTTGATCTTTAAGCCCATCTGTGTAGTTGAGTACCTCAATTTAAGCTGGGCAATGACGACTGGTTACCAAAATATTCGAAATTTGATTGCCGACGCTGACAGCAGCCATCCCTAGTAGGCCTATGATATTTTCAACACTATCTTCAGGGAAATACCACGTATGTATCATATTTCATGTTCCGGGGCACTCATCTCAAAACTACGGTATCGGTACTCTGAAATAACATTACTTATACACACTCGCCTAATGACACGTTATTACTTAAACGGAATTTCACTCAGTCAAGTACAAGGGGTGAAGTTTAAACCTGTTTACAAATAAAGCAACAACATTTACAACAATGCCAGTTATTGAATATAAAAAGGTTAATTTTCCCCTCTTTAAGGATAGCCTCAACACACATAAATTTAAAAAACTCAAAAAGTATTTGTATTAGATTGGTTAGACAGTATATTACCTAGGTATTTACGTCACAGGTACAATAATACGGCGAAATATATCACTTGTTAATTTTATAAAACTCTACGGAATTATACAATATCTGTTAGTTTCATTTTATCGTCTATTATTTTCATAAACAGAGAAAAGCTTGAGCATAAGGCTCAATTACACATTGAAAGAAGTGGTTTGTTTACGTTCGTATCACCTTTCCTCTTGTTTCAGTCGAGAATGCGAATAATGGTAGTAAGATTACGTGATATAGTGGTTTTTATCCATTTTACTTAGTGGTTTGTAATAATGTACAGCCCGGGGGCAGTACCCCCTAAGACCCACCCCTCCATCTTTCATCAAAACGACCCTCATAGGCATACCATAAGCCTCATGCATTTCTTCAAACACAAGCGGGCCCGGCATACTGCTGACAGCCACGCTTACGTAATACTAACACAAACACGGTAACTGGAACAACAGCAATGAGGAAGCGCTGACCAAGCAGTGGAGGGAGGCCTTAAAGGCTAGGCCCGGAGGAGCCCCATTATCTGTTCTTGGCCAGCGGCCCTGCCCGACGAGGTCCGTTCCAGCTCTTCACCAAGTGAGATCTAGCAGTGTGTTCAGATTCCTTATCTTTGTAAACACCTACCCCAAACATTTGTGCACTTTACAACTTGTACTTCATTTTATATTTAACTCCCCAAAAGGGACATCACATCACAGCTACTGGCCAATAAACACTTGGTCAGTAAACACACACGTTTATTACTAATCACACTCCACTTTACATCCTTATACCCAACCTGACCTTAGTCATAATTGCCCCTGACCGCGGCGACCAGGAACTGCATCGTCAGGTTCTATTGTACTCGAGCAAGCGACCCGACTGCAGAGTGCCGAGTCACCGACTCTGCACGTTCGCTGAATTGCTCACTCTACTTAATTGGCAGGCTAGATTAGCAGCCTGCACTTAGACATTCATCCCGTAGCAGGTAAGCGCATCCTGCAGGGACGCCCCCAATAGATTAAGCACTCACACCAACACACCACACTGGTAGTCTTCCCCGATCACGGGAAACTACCCTCATTCGAAAACAGCCCTTGAAATTAACACATCTACACTAGCCTGTTTATCCCACCCCTAACCAAGGGATAAAACATATATGGTGGAGGCGCCACTACCACGCAAAATAAGGGTAAGGGACTCAAACAACGAGCCCTCGTGGTAGAGCGATCCATACCGCAAGTAGCCAAGCGAGACTGAATTTATTTATTTTTTCTCCCAGAACACGCTCCACATTTTTTTCCTCTTCCCCCTTTATTACACGGGGATTTGTATTATTACACCCACCACCCCCACCCTATAGTGCAAGGTCAGTGGAAACTAAATGACCACGTTTAGAACCACACTAAGAGACTTTGCGCACCATTTGTCGGCTAGCACAACTCCACTACTACCGAAGTTGAGAATTAAAAACGCTGACTTAATAACTGAACACACTGCAATACACCTCCTTCAGGAACTCGAATTAAAGGCATTAGAAATCCGCGCCCAATACCCTGCAGCGGCAGCACAAGTCACACATTTTACACGATCCCAGGCCCAGACCAGTGCGCAGGGACAACATTCACCAATATCCAGCGCTAGTGAGGCAGATTGCTTACCAACACTCCATCCCCTATTGTTACAGCAACTGCAAACCACAGAGCAAAAGACTGATAATCTGCTCGCGCGCATCACACAGTTATTGGATACAGACGCTGTTAAGGCAGACAACCACACAACAGAGGCGGTCCTAGATATACATACTATTCTAGAGACAGTAAAACAGGATCTAGACAGGACAGTGGAAGTAGTGAAGTCCACACAGTACGACATTACACCATCGATCAGTGACGATATATCAGGCGACGAGCCCCCTGGTAACGTAACACACGTGTCATACACAGGGAGTGAGGATAATTCCCCTCAAAACAACACAAACCCAAACACCTCATCACACGATCGAAGTGCGGACAGCGTAAACGGACTAGAATCCTTACACGGCCAAGGAGAGGTAAACAAGCAGGATATGAATAGGCACACGGAATATCCAATGATCCACCCCACAAAGTTCACGGGGGAGGGCCAGGATCCGGAGGAATACGATGATGATGATGATGATAAGTGTTGTTTTAAGGGGCCTAACATCTAGGTTATCGGCCCCTGATGGTTTGGGTGATCGTGAAGATAGATAGATAGATAGATAGATAGATAGATAGATAGATAGATAGATAGATAGATAATGCCTTTATTGGTGGCGAAGTTAGGGCTCAAGGCCCTCTCTTACACTTAACCACTAGATGAGTATACATCTACATGACTTATAATTACAAATACCAATAGCACAAATAATATTAATAGCAATAAGAATAGTGATAATATGAATAATAGTAGAATCATTAATTTGAAAAATACACAAAGTAAAGTACCCTTAAATGACGTAACTACAGTAATCCGATCATTCATCTCATTCATCCATTCGTTCATTCAACATTTATCCCGGAAGTCAGCGGGATCCACCCAGCAAATACTCGCAGCAAGCCACTTTAAATTTGCGATGAGAGGGATTGTCTCTAATGTTCACAGGTAGCAAATTCCATGACCTGGACGCAGAGATTATGAACGAGCGGTTGTAAACAGCAGTACGGTTTACAGGTATGGCAAGAGAGGAGCCAGATCTCGTATTGTGGTCATGATAGGACGAGAGGTAAGAAAACGGTGAAACAAGATAGTTAGGGGTATTCGTGGAAAGTATTTTGTGCAGTAGTGATAATATGTGGAGTTCACGACGCTGGTGCACTCGAAGCCACGACAGCTCCTTATAATAGGGTGATATATGATCATCATATCGCAGGCCAAAGATATATCTTACACAGTTGTTGAGGCACCGGTCCAGTTTCTTGTTACTGTCGCAGGTTATTTCAGTCAACACAGTGTCACAGTAGTCAAATATAGGTAGTATCAGAGAGCGAATTAGTTGTTCTTTAAGCCGAACAGAGAATACATTACCGAACCGTTTCAGAGGATATAAGCATTTGTGTACTTTATTACATGTGCTTATCACCTGTTTAGTCCAATTTAAGGTCTCAGTCATAATAATTCCTAAGTTTGTCACTGAAGTAGAGTAGGGTATGATTTTATTGTTTAAAATTATTGGAGAGATGTCACGTTGCTTGAGGGAATATAAGTTTTTACTGGTACCGATAATAATCACTTGAGTTTTATTTGGGTTTATTAATAAACTGTTTTTATAAGCATAGTCACTAAGCTGTTGTAGGTCAGAATTTATTTTAATGATTGCATTATTGATATCACTCGGTTTTGAATGATAGTAGATCTGTACATCATCTGCATACACTTGCAATTTGCAGAAATTAAGGGCTTTTGATATGTCATTTATTTGGATGATAAATAACAGTGGCCCAAGAACCGAACCCTGAGGGACACCGAGGGTCTTACTTTGCCATCCCGAACTCACATTTCCCACTATCACACGTTGCCGGCGATTTTCAAGGTAAGAGGAAAAGAACCGGAGTGACACACTATTAAAATTTAGTTCTCGAAGTTTCTGCAGTAGTAACTGAGGGTTGACGGTGTCAAAGGCACTGCTGAGATCTAATAATGTCAGTACAGTCACGTCCCGTTGGTCCATTGCACATCTGATATCATCTGTCACTCGTAGTAAAGCTGTCGCAGTGCTATGCCCCTTTCTGAAGCCGGATTGGAAGGGGTTGAGTAGGGAATGCTTTGTAAGGTATTCAGTAACTTGTGTATGAACTAGACGTTCAAGTACCTTGGATAATGGTGGTAGGATGGATACTGGACGATAATCTGAAGGAGAATCAAACTTGGAGCTCTTCGGGATAGGTCTAATTAGTGCATCTTTCCAAACATCTGGGAACACTCCGTTTGTCAGGCAGTAGTTAAATATATGAGTTAGTATTGGCAGAACAGCTCCCAAGACATGCTTAATCAGTGATATAGGAATGTCATCGTTACCTGTGGCATTGGATGAAATAGAGTATATCACACCTTTAACTTCATTCGAGCTGATATTTCTAAAAGAGAATTGGTCAAAAACAGACTGCTGTTGTAACAAGGGTACCGGTAGTGAACTATTAGGGAAGGAGGTAGAGGCTACTTTTGGCCGTGTGAAGTGATCATTTAGAGCCTCTAGCGATATGCTTGGTACATGTTGTTCAACTGTCTTACCTATCCCTAACGCACGTAATTTACTCCATTTTTGTCTAGGGCTGTTGGTTTTCATCAGTTCATGAAAGTATTTATATTTAGAATTTCTAATTAGCTGCTTGGTTCTGTTTCTCAGAATTCTATATCTCTCAAAATCAACTGCATCATGTGTCTGTCTGTATAGTCTGTATAGTTTGTCACGGCTGGCCATAGCAGATCTTACCTCAGCCGTTAGCCACGCAGATGAAGAGCGGGTAATTCTTACCCGTTTCTTTGGTGCATGTTTGTCAAATATTTCTAGTACCATTAAATTGAATGTATTTACTTTAGAATTTATGTTCTGAGAATTACGTATATTATCCCAAGGCAAGTTATATGCATCATAGCGTAGTTTATTCTGGTCAATATGTCGTAAGTCTCGTATTGTAATGTAGCGTGGTTTATACTTAGGTATTCGTATAGAATAACATACGTACAATAGATCATGTGAAGAGATGCCAGGAGCAGGGATCTGTCCGTGTTTAATTACTTTCTGAGGTTGATTTGACACAAGAAGATCAATTAAGGTATGGCTCGTATGGTCAGAGTAATGAACATGATTAGTAGCGTTCAGGGGTAAAACCGTCATGTTTGTGGCGAGAAATAAATTCAGTAGGCTGTTAGCTTCACCAGTCTGCTTTAAGAGGTCAGTGTTAAAATCACCCAAGATTATAATGTCGTTGTATGCCGATGCAAGACCTGCTAATGCATCTTCAAAATCAGCAGTCTGTCTTATTTTAGGTGGCTTGTATACAATCCCTATTAATATCTTTTTATGGCAGTCTAATTCTACAAACATAAATTCTGGTCGCAGTATAAGTGTTGGGTCGGAAGTGGAAATTATCTTACATTTTAGGTCGTTTCTGTAATAAAGTAGAAGCCCACCACCTATTTTGTCAATACGGTCATGGCGTAATATAGAGTATCCATCAAGGTTAGCTGCCGATGACGGCAGGTCTTTACGCATCCAACTTTCACTGATTCCAATAATATGTACATTGTTTACTTCAAAAATAGCCTGTATCTCCTCCAGGTGAGCTAATAATGACTGTCCATTTAGGTGGCAACATTGTAAAGAGCGCGGGTGGTTACTAAGCTGCTCTTGCAACACAAGTCCCGTTGAAGCTGGTAGCGACGGGAGAGAAGGGGTGGGCGAGGTGAGTGGAGAGGAAAGCAGGTCAATGGTATTGCCGTTGTCCTGGTCAACAAACATATGAAAGTATGCAGTGGGAAATAAAATTAAGTAAGAAGTAAAATGAGCTTACCTGAGCAACCTGGTGAGCAGATCCACTGACTTTCACAAGCACACACATACGCACACACAAATATAAGCTAATTACTATACACATAATTTATTTCCAAGGTTCACTTGTTCATCCTACTCCCTGCCATGTTATTCAACTGCATCATCGTGCATATTTGAATTTTGCTTCCATCCTCCCTTAAAACACAAATACGTCCATCTTGAGTCCAGCATTTCTGCAATCCCCATATGTCCCGTGCCTGATTTAATATAGTTTTTCTCACACTTGTGAGTGACTCAGTTAGCATGAGCCCACTGCCCTTAAAAGCTCGCTTCGCACGCCACACACGATCTCGATCATGATACCGAAGGAACTTAATAATAATCGGTCGATTTCCATGCGAGACCACCTCAGCAGACGTTCGATTTCGGCGGCCCAGCCTGTGGCAGCGATCCACATCAAGCAGTGAGATATCTACTGAAAGTTTATTTTTCAGTGTCTCGAGGGCGTTTTTGTAGACGTCCTCAGACGGCTGCTCAGGGACCCCATGCAACAAGAGGCAGTTTCGGCGACTGTACTGTTCAGCCTCATCCAATACCTCGCCTTGTTTATGAAGCCGGTTTTCCAGTTCCTTCAACTCCCCTTTAAGCCTGGAGATGTCATCACTGGCCTGTTTCTTGAACGCCTGGAACTCATCGCCAAGCGCTTGGAGCACGTTTGGTGGGTTGGCGGCACTGACTGCTGAATCCAGACGAGCTTGGTATTCTTTCAAGGAATCTTCGAAAGCCGATATCTTCCTAGCTACTTCCTTTAGAGACATCGCGTTTACTTTTTAGTGAAGAGGATGCCTAATAATATAACTTAGTTCACACGAATCAGCACTTTCTGCAACTTAACTTTCTATTTAAGCAGGGTGTAGCAAGAGCAACTTCACTCAACCGTCACACTTGCCGCCATCTTGGTATGCCAAATGAAAATGATGAAAATGAAAAGCGAATTTAAAACTAAAACAAACTACTAACCTACATACTAGAAGAAGAAATGGAAAACTAAAGGAGAATAAGGAAAATAAAAGGACAGAAGGAAAAAGAAATGCCCTCAACCCTCGGGGAAGGAGGATTGAGGGACTTGGAAGGAAGGAGAGCCATGAAAGGCATATAGGAAAGTGAAAGAGGAGAGGGTCCGCCCCAAAGGTAAGGGACAAAAGGGAAAAACGGACCCAGCTCAGGAATCCCTCGGGGTCGCCAACTCCCGAACTCACCAGCCGTGAGCCCCCGAGGGTGTAGCATTATCTAGGGTGCACCAGAAGTGATGGGGCTACATACACCCTGCCTCCTTAAGGGCCTAGAGCACAAGGCAGGAGGTAAAAGGAAGAGAAAAAGAAGGCTGACCCCTCGCAGAAGGAGGGTATCAGAAAAGATGAGACAAGGGCCAATTAAGGCGGGAAAGGAAGAGACTCCCTAGGCCTCGGATACCCTAATACCGTCGGGATCAGAAGAGAACAAGACTTGACCAAGTGAGGTCGACAGGAAAGAAGACAGAGAGGAGCCCGGCACAAGTAAGTGGAAGCAATGCCGGACTCAGCTGGTGTCCCGTGGTCACCAACCCACGCCCACTAGATGTGAGCCCCTGGGGGCGGAGGAATACCTCAAGGCCTTCAATAGAACGGCTCGGATCAATGGCTGGACCGACGAAGTCAGGAAACGGTTCCTACCTGCATACCTAACAAAGTCGGCCATGACATGGTACGAGCTCCATGAGGACAATCTAGAAAACGCCACATGGGACGAAATCACTTTGTTGCCGAAAAGTGAATTCCAGCTCACACGAGATGATGAGGACCTGTATGACCAAATTAGACAGAGGTCACAGGGGCCTACAGAGAGCGCACAGACGTATGTAAACGCGAAACTGCTGATGTGCGACAAATACAACGCAGCTATGCCGCATAAGCAAAAAGTTAAGTTGCTAATGCAGGGCCTTAGGACATCCATCGTGGACAAATTATGTATAATGAATAACCCTACGGTCCAGCATATGCTCAACAATATAAAAACAATAGAGGCAGGGAGAAAGATCACGGAAAAAGCTACGGAGAAAGCCGTGAATCAGCATTTTCATCCAGAAAAGGACGACACCAGTCAAAAGATGGATGAGTTCGTGGACAGGATGGAGAAGCTGACAATAGCTGCCATCCAAGCAGGCGGGGGACCACTCAGGAGTGAACATACTGACACGGAAGAACTGTACTATCCCGAGAGGGAAAGGGGATTCACGGAGAGGAGACACTACGGCCGGGAGAAAACATACTACCCTCCACAGCAGCCGACAACACCATATACGCAGGACAGGCCACATTACCCTCCACGATATTCACCGGTCTCATACACAAATGTAGAGCCAACATACCCCTCACGGCGACCATCATCCCCATACACACCGGATTACTACCAATCAGAGTACGACCACAGTATCCCCCGGCGAAGCAGCCCGCCACCGAGCAGACAGGGCTATGCCGCCCCACAATATAGGGGAAATGGGGACTATCGGGAAAACCCACCCCCAAGCAGGCAAGGCTATGCATCCCCACATTATAGGGCAAATGGGGACTATCGGGAAAACCCACCCCAAGCAGGCAAGGCTATGCATCCCCACAATACAGGGGAAACGGGGAATACCGGGAGAACCCACCCCCAGGCAGACAGGGATATGCACACCCGCAGTACAGGGGAAAGGGGAATCGCCGGGAAAACCCGCCCCCGCAGCAGCAGACGTACACCCCACCCTGTCGGAGACAAGAACACAGACCACCGGTCAGAAACCGCGGAACAACAATCCCACAGAAAGGACGGGAGGCCCGGGACACGTACACGAAGGGACCGGAACACTATCCGCTCCCCGACGAACACCCGAGGGAGTTTAGGGACGAGGCACCCCGCCGGACAGATAGGAGGGCAATGCTTCCCACACCCGGTTACCCACCGCAAGCGGGGAATTGGCGCAGCCACCCCGAGAGGGGACAAACATACAGCACGGGGAGACGCACACCTACGTTTCCGAAAAACGCCTAGACGGGGAGGTTCGGCTAGCTAAAAAAGCGGCGGAGGTTCCTCCCCTAACACAACACCAGAGAGGCCCCTCACCTAAACAGACTCGCAAGAGCAGGGGGAAGAAGCAGCCAACTAAAACAAGGGCTGACGATCCGCCCCCGGACCGTTTCCAAACACACCCCGTAAAGGCGGACGGCAATTGTCTGTTCAGGGCCATTAGCTTTTTAGTCCGCCATGCCGAAGATCACCACAGGGAGTACAGGCGGGAAACGGTTAAACACATCCTGGCCAACTGGGAAGAGTACCGGGATTTCGTGGCGGACGAACAGGAAAACCCATTCCAGACCGGGGCAGATTACGAAAGATACATGGGTAGGGATGGTACCTATGCCGGCGCCGTAGAAGTGACCGCTCTCGGCAAGGTACTTAAGCTGAACATACATGTATACACTGACGTACACTCGCCGCCACTATTCACAACCACGGGATTCGACAGGGCCCTGCACATACTATTTACGGGGAACCCTAGGGCGGGACACTATACGCCCCTCATAATCACGCGCGAACAAAACGCAGACAATCAGCCCACAACACAACCGGACATGAAAATATCACCAGCAGGGAAACAGGGAAAAAAGGCAAATCCACACCCTCCAGACGGGAAACCATATCCCCTACGCCACAACACGGGGCGGGAAGTGACCCCACACAGGCGCAGGACGCAAACGCACTTGGCATAGGGGAGCCAGCAACAGGAATCGAACTCGCGACCGCCTGGAACATAAAACGAGGACACAAGTGCAAACGAAGGGTTAGGTTTGCAGACACACCCTCACAGGAGGAGGAGAGGAACAACACACCCACACAGAAACTGGAAAGTGTGAACACATTAACCGCTCGCCAGAATCCCTGTATTTTGACAGCGCGGGCAATGAAGAGAGCAGGCAGTGTACTCACTGGGCACATTTCGCTGACCGAGATAAAGAACTCAAGCCAGGAAATAAGCCGCGAGGCCAAGCGTGCCAAGTACAATGAGCGGCCAGCTCCATGCTTCCTCAGCACAAATGTAACACAGGGCATCAACAGTGGCGCACACAGGGACAAGGACACTAAGGTAGTAACAACAACAACAACAACATACACCCTCTACAATACATCTTTACAGGGGGAAGGACTCCAGTTAGCGGCACTGACAGTACACGCCAGCATAAATGGCCACAGGGTGCAAGCCCTCGTTGACACTGGTGCAGCGGTAAGCTGCGTCAACAGAAAACACGTCACCGAAGGGCAGATACACGGTGTCACGGGTGACATCCGGCTGGTAGCGGCCAATGCTCAGACGCTAGAAAACTCGGGGGTGGCAAATATACACATCAGCCTAGACCATTTTGCGACAACACACCCCATGTTCGTGATAGAACATCTTTCTGCGTCAGCAATAAATGGTATGGATTTCCTCGCCAAGTACGAAGCTAGCATAAATTTTGCTAGCGGCAAGATGCTTTTAATGCATGACCAGAGGCTCACTACACATCCCATGGTATACACCAGGAACACAGATGGGATTCGAGCGGAGCGAGAAATCCACGAGAACCCGGCCTCCACACTGAACACAATCGGCAAACACACAGGCACACACACAGATAAGACGATCAATCACACTCACAGACAGGACCTGACACCGGAACAAGATAGGAGGCTCACGGAGCTCCTGGAAGACAATAGGGATATATTTGCCCATTCGCTGAAAGATCTCGCGGTGACAGACCTTATCAAGCATCATGTCACACTCACCAGCGACCGGCCAGTCCACCAACCCCCCTTCAGGGTGAGTCAGAAGGAGAGGCACGCTATCGACACTCAGATTTCAGAGATGCTCGAAGCGGGAGTAATAGTGCCGGTGATCTCGAATTACAGTGCTCCGGTCTTGCTGACCAAGAAGCGAGATGGTTCCTACAGGTTTTGTACAGATTACCGTAGGCTCAACAAGTTAATAGAAATTGACAGTTATCCACTACCACGGGCCGACACCTATCTGGATGCTCTTGGTGGGGCCAGCTGGTTTAGCTCGATGGATTGTTATAGTGGATTCTATTCAATCCCCGTTTATGAACCGGACAGGCACAAGCTGGCGTTCGTTACAGAAAACGGCCTCTATACCTATACAAGGTTACCAATGGGCCTCCGTAACGCCAGCCAGACCTTCCAAAAGCTAGTGGATAAGGCATTTTCAGGGCTAAAATGGCGCTCGGAGCTCGTCTACGTGGACGACATAACGGTCTTCTCCCACACCTTTGACGAGCATATTCGTACACTTGGAGGAGGCTTTCGCAAGGATCAGAGAGGCTAAATTAAGGCTTAAACCTGCGAAGTGTCAATTTGCCAGACAACAGATTAACATACTGGGCCATATTGTTAACAGAGAAGGCATTATTCCCGACCCAGCGAAGACGGACGCAATAACGGGCATCCCAATGCCTACAAATCTGAAACAATTGAGTAGCTTCATTTGTCTGGCTTCCTATTACAGGAAGTACATCCATAGGTTCGCACACATCGCCCACCCCCTAACCGAACTCACACGTGAAAAGACGCCCTTCAACATTAAACAGGAACATATAGATGCCTTCAACACAATTAAGCAACTATTGACCACCCCACCATTACTGCAACACCTCCATAGTGATATGCCCACATTTTTACACGTGGACGCAAGCCAGTAAGGACTGGGAGCTGCCCTATTACAGGAAGATACGGAGGAGCGCATACGGCCAGTGGCTTTTGCCAGTAGAAAATTAACGGCCGTCGAAACCAGATACTCTGCCACAGAGCGTGAAATGCTGGCATTTTCATGGGGAGTGAACTATTTCCGGGTATACCTCTATGGTATCCAGTTCACGGTAATGACTGACCACGCGAGTCTGCTTTTTTGGGACAAATTCAAAAACCCAAATTCGCGACTCAATAGGTTTATATTCCGTCTTTACGAATATAACTTCGTGGTTAAGCATAAGAAGGGCGCTACACACCTAGATGCAGATGGGTTGTCTAGGCTGCCAGTAGCCGATCCCCCAGATGACAGTAAGGACCACGAATGGGACGACATGCCGACTTTTGCCCTGACGTTGGTTAACATAAAGCAGGAGCAAGAGCGTGATCCATACCTGAAACAGATTCTAATGGCGCTAGAAAACTTGGAAAAGGTAGATTCCAAGACAGCACGGCTGTCTAGGCGATTTTTCCTAGACAAAGACGGGGTACTGAAATTTAAACCCACAGCCATGCACGATAATGCACCTATAGCGGTTTCGGACTCATTGAAAGAGAGTATCATGACCGGACACCATAATAGCCCAATGGCAGGGGCACATTTGGGTACGCATAAAACATACCATAGAATCCGGGACAAGTATTACTGGGTAAAAATGAAGGGCGACATAGACACCTTCGTAAAGACATGTCACACTTGCCAGCGATTGAAAGCAAGACCTGGCAAGCCTCATGGATTACTCAACCCTATTCCAGTAGGAGAACTATTCCACAGAATCGGAATAGATGTTAAAGGCCCCATCTCCACATCTGAAAAAGGTAATAAATACATACTTGTGGCCACAGAGTATCTTATCCGGTACATGATTACAAAGGCTGTTCCCAAAGCAGACACGAACAGCATAGTGGAATTTCTATTTGACATAGTCACGCGATATGGCCTATTCCAAGCCCTATTATCAGATAGAGGGACTATTTTCACCTCAAGAGTGCTCCAACAGTTTCTGGAGATACTAAGGATAAGGGCACACACAACCACGAGTTTTCCCCCACAGACCAATGGGCTCACAGAAAGCATGAACAAAATCATCGGGATAGCGCTAGCCAAGTTCACGGGGGACACAGGGACAGGCTGGGATAATTATCTACAGCCCATTACATTCAGTTACAATACTTCTATATCCACGGCCACAAAACACTCTCCACACTTCCTGTTGCACGGCTATACACCCAGAAGTCCCATAGACAACATATGCATCCCTAAGGACACTCTCACAGACAACGCAGCCCGGTTAGAGTATTTGCAGATAGCTTGCATGAACGCCAGAAGAAACATAACCGCGGCACAGAAGAAACAAAAAGATCGGTACGATGGTCAACGTTAGACCGTGGAATACACACCCGGGCAATTGGTTATGGTTTCCAATTCCGCCCGTAAGAAGAACGTGTCCGAGTTCCTCCTACCACGTTGGACAGGTCCCTTCAAAGTCTGCAGGAAGGTATCTGACCTGAACTATATAGTGAACGTGCGGCATGGACACAAACTCATTAAGGACACTATACACGCCCACCGTATGAAGGCGTACTACACTCGGAAAACAACACCCACACGTAAGGGCGGGAACACTGCAAAAAGGAAAGGAAATGATTCCGCTGGCAGACGAGAAAAGAAAGCCAAGAGATAGCCTTCGAACCCCGAGGACCTCACCAGGATACGATCCTGACACAGACATCTAACTACCACCGACGAATATATTCGCACCAGACCTACAGTAACACAAAAATTGAGGACACAATATATATGAACAGAGGTAGGGTTTTTTACATGACGAGGAACCAAAGGCACACCATGTATGCAGACGATAGAAAAGCGTGTCAGCGAACCCATGCACACTTGCTCAACACATGCGATAAACAGACCGCTAGACTAGCAGCAGGTACTTCCCACACCATTGAAACTCGACACTATCGCCAGTCAGGGATAAGACATAAATGAACAAGCGACATTCGCAAGTACCAGACAGGCTAGGAACGCTCTCACTCTGGCAGCTACATACACTATCATTCACTAGAGGATTCAAAGCCACATTACGCCCACAAATTAAATCAAGGGTCGACCAAAATTCGTACAGACAACAAACATGGGACATACATACAGGGGCATAGGCTCGTTCTAAGGTACTCATTATAATAGCCTACTTAGGGCATTAGCGACCCCGGGACTGCCAATAGGGGACGTACCGGGAACGCCAGGCCTCTACGGAGACCACAAGATACTATTTTTGGACCATAGCGCCCGACATCTGAATATGGGGGACGCCACGGGCACAGACAAACGCTCACGCAAATTAGGTAACACCACATCTCTACGGCCAAAAATCATGGCAATGTAGATTACCCCGGACATAAAATAACAGAGCAAGACACAATGGGGAACGAATAGCGAAAACAAATTCCCAAACAAGCTTGTGAGCGGGAAAAAGGTGACAAGGTAGCACGTTGGCCTTTCTAGAATGCAAACACATGTCAACATACAGACAGTGGCGAAAGTCACGTTTTGTCAGCCTTAATACATTTCATTAAAGACTTTTCGTACACAAGGACACAAAACAAATACACAAAAAAACACTGCGTTGCAAATAAGCGAATTCCAGCGCGTTGCGACACACTGTTGCTGGAAGGCATTCTCGTAATAGCAAGACGTGACAATGACATGCAGACATGATGACACTGACATAAAAACAATAACAATAACGATATACAGTGACACGGAAGTTGATACAGGAAGTAAGAGCGCCATTACAATAGGCTCCGCATCCAATAATACACAAATACTGTGGGCCGGATTGATCTCGGAAGAACAGGCCACCGTACGCCTACGATTAGCGACACTAGGAACATGTCTACAAGGGTGATAACACGCAGCACGCGGCACCTGACAATTAGCCACACGACACGAGATAAAGCCTCCTCCGATAACATCCCACGCGCCAGCAGACGTCAGCGGTGGGCGACCTCACACACACATGCGCGCTAATTACAGCCACGGCCACTTCCTTCCTACACGTAGAAAAATAGGCATATCTCTGCCCACGCCCGAAGGCTCGTTTCAGAATAGGTTCCCGTAAGGTAGGTAATAATCTATTTTCTAACAAAGACTTGTTAAGTTTCCTAGGTGACACATTCCATAAATAATCTCAAACCCAGACGCTGATCTGTGGCAGGATCACAAATCCAGCTTGCGCCATCTCCCGTAAAACTAGTCCAACCAACGGAACAGCTTCGCAAGAAATCCACCAGGTAGAGCGCGAGTCCAAGAAATTACATAGACTCCGTAAGTTTCCAAACCAGACACATAGATGGGGCGACGAGTATCTTACACTTGAAGTAGTGTACTTCTAGCGGTACTTTGAAACGTAGATACAAATATAATTGTCACAACTCTACAATAGTCTCAAACTATTGTCTCAACCAGTTGACGCGTTCTTAACTACGTCAAAATAATAAAAATTAACACCAACTAACGTGGAAAATATGTGCTACCCATTTGAGTCCCCAGAGGGTTTGCCTTAGAGAGAAACTACCACGTTTTGTTTGTGAAGGACATGGAAATTTATCTATTATGTGATTATTCGGTTTGGTATCTTGCCTGATTTTCTTGTAAGGATGAGTAATGTTGGTTGTAAGTATTATGTTATCGTGTAGGTTGTTACTCCTTACATGGTACTGCCTCTAGTATATTTGCTTTCAGCTTAATTGTAGGAGTGGTTGCTTCGACGATGGTTGTGGCTTCGATGTTAATGTGAAGTTATCCAGGGCCCGGATATTGAACAAGCATCGTGGGATGGATTCGGAATGAAGCTTTCTCCTCATTTGCAAGAAATCTACTACGATTTGCTTGAAAGTATTTATATTGGATCTAATTATGTAAAGCATCTTTGTAAAATTTTGTATAGACATGATGTCAACTGATTTTGTCTTTGACGTGGTGTCAAATCTTGGAACGACTAGTGTGAGCGACAAAGAGTTTGGAATGTGAAAGAACTTGTATGCTTTGAAGAGTTTACCTTATGGAATTTTGGAAGTAATTGTGAGAAAAAAAACTTCAGGGTATTGTGATTTGCATGTTACATGTTGTCTTGATATACTGTCCGAATATGTTTTCGCTGTTTAAATAAAAACCGGAGTTAAGGCTTGTGGAGAGGGAGGATGTGCCGGTATTACGTCACTATTTTACGATTGCTACGTCTTTCGATATGTTTATTTTGGATTGCCTGGTGTGATGACTTCGGTTCTCTGTTTTCCCGCTAGAGAGCTACACCGAAAGGTAGGAACTTATATTTGTCTTTCTACTGAATGCAGCTGATGTTCCGGTCCTGTGAGAGAACGCCGAGTTAGTTGTCATTTGTCTAACTATTATGTTGCATATCAAGTACGTAGTGTGCCGAGATCTTGTAATATTTTGGTTAGACTTGGATCTCCATGGAAGAAGACAGTAGTTGAGTTTGCTGCTAGGCCTGTTATGTATCAAAGTGGCCTGAGATACGGTGATAGTTCGTGTCTCCGAGAGTAAATATGTGTACTGTATTATGTGGTACAATCTGCTTTGACTTTGAGATGTTAAATATGACTTGTCGGGTAAGAATCATGTTAGCCGGGAGTGATAAAATTTGACTTGATATATGTGATGAGTTGTTTTGGTAGCCTTAACCTTGGATGATGTATTGGAGTTGTTGCTGTTAGTTTTTGCTTTATGAATCTTCTGTTGGCAAACGGTAACAGTAGTCTTCCGTCAGCCGAGGAGTGAACAAGAGAAGTTCTTAGGAAGCCATGACAGGGCTTAGACGTTTATAAAATGTTGCTGCCGAGGATAGTCAAGTATTATATTAAAACATATGAATTACGACATCTTGACATGGGTTTAAGCATGTATATGTATCGAGCAGCTGATATTGATATTGTGAAGAAGTTGAGTATTTTGTGAGAGTGAGTGGACGTTGGATTGATAATGTTTGCTTTGAAGGCTCTTAGATTATCGGAAGAGATAAACGTATTCAGGCCTATTAACATGCGTTGGAACATGAATGAGCTTATATTGGAACTACCGACGATTTGAGGAATATTAGTAACAAGGCCAGTCGATGCAAGTGAAGGAAAGTCGTGAAAGATTATACGTCGTTGTCACTGCTTGTTTGGAAATTTGGATTACTGTGAACGTCGGTCTGTCGTTTAGAATATAAGGCAAGTACCAAAGCATGTTGTAAATTTTCCATGTCTTTTATATGTCATGTAATGTATGTAAGTGTTATTGTTAATAGAAGTTGTTACCGCAGTTGTATCAGTGTATTATTTCTAGGCCTATGCTAGATACTGTAGTCTCGGTACATTCATCTGGGTTATATCGCAAATGGGCTCGGTCGTATTCGTGCTGTTAGGAGGGGGGTGTTACACAGATATTTGATGTGAATCGGTTTTCTTGGTCAAGGATTCAATATGGTCTATAAGTGATATTTTTTAAAATATATCTGTTAGGTTGTATAATTTTTAGAATATGTTTGAGAGTGACTATATATACGTGATTTAAGAAATGCAATATACTTATGTTTTAGTGAATAAAATATTTGTTTTGAAATTAAATATCATAAATATTGCACAAATGCCCAATTATAGGATCCGCTTTCTCGACAGACAATAATTGACGCGACATGCCTGAATGTCCCTTTTTTTTTTTCATTATCAGAATCTGGTCAACCTACCGTATATTAACCAACTAAGCACTGTTGAGCCTTTCAAAACTAATTTACTGGTTGAAAACAAAACTGTTACTTTTGAAATTGATACGGGTGCCTCAGTCAGTGTAGTTAGTGAAAAGTTGTATTTGGAAAATCGTAAGAAAGTAAGGTTAAGGCCTACAAGTCTACGCTTGAGTTCATATATTAATGCGCCTATTAAGCTCGTTGGAATAATTACAGTAAATGTTAGTTACAGAGGCATTCCTAAAGATCTTGAATTGTGTATAATTAGAAATGGGGCTAATCCTTTGATAGGTCGTGACTGAATCAAGGCATTAAATGTTAAGATTTCCCTTGCAACTGTTGAGCCATTGTTTTCAACCGAAGTTGTTAGCAGTGATTCTAAAAGTAGGCCTAGTGATAACCGTAAACCAGCAATGTTGCTTAAAGAGGTACCGTAGTTAACAAATAGCCTGAGGTGTTGACCGACAAACTAGGTCAGTGTACGGTTGATACGGTTAGGCTAGTTATGAAAGATAATAGTGTACCTAACTACTTTAGGCCCAGACCATTTACCTTATACTTTGAAAGCTACGGTTGGTTGACGCCGATGTATTATATCCAGTTGAAAGTTTGGAGTACGGGTCGCCTATAGTACCGGTTCTGAAGATAGACGGAAGTGTTAGAATTTGTGGGGACATTAAGGTTACTATTAACCCGCAGTTAGTTGTAGATCGTTATCCACTACCAAGAGTTGAGGATCTCTTTGCCGAACTACAGAAAGGCGAATCCTATAGGTAAATTGATATGAGCCAAGCTTACATGAAGTTAAGACTGGACGACCTCACAAAAATCATGTACAATCAGCACGCATAAGGGTTGTTTTGCTTTTAAGCGTATGCCTTTTGGTATTTCTAGCGCTGTGGGTATCTTTCAGAGGGTTATCGAGCAGGCTTTACAGGATTGACCTGGTGTGAAGGTTTTTCTTGATGACATCATTGTAAGTGGACCTGATACTAAAACTCACTTAAGTAGGCTTGAAGAAGTGTGTGACAGACTAAACGGCATAGTTTTACAGTTAAGCGGAATAAGTGTCAGTTTTTTGTACCCGAGTTAGAATTGTTGGGTTTCACTATAGACAAGAATGGTCTTCACACCTCGGAGGCTAAAGTAAGGCCATTGTCGATGCGACTGTTCCTAAAAATGTGACAGACACTAAATAAATTTTGGGTTTAGTACATTATTGCGGAAGGTTTGTGCCCAGTATGTCTACGGTGTTGACACATTTGTACTACCTGAAAGGATTCTGACTTTGTGTTTGATCGTGCATGTGATGATGATGATAATTGTTGTTTTAAGGGGCCTAACATCGAGGTTATCGGCCCCTAATGAAATGAAATGGTGTGAAATGAAAGGATGCAGATAAAAACAATTCACTGCCATGGATGAAACGAAAATGGTGTTTATAAAACAGACAGTGAGCCCCAATAATTATGCCTTATTTGAATAAAAAGAATAAAAGGCGAATGGTAAAAAAGGATAAAACAAATAAGGCATAGTGAACAATAAAATAGATGAACACAATACAAAACATAAAACAGATTTAACCTGAATTAAAAGTCGTAACTACACATTAAAATTTAAAAAAGTAACCACTCTCCCTCATGAACCGGATGACGAGGTCAGCTGACGGCCCGTCATCACGGAGAATAAGGGAGAGAGTATTAGGCAGTTTAAGAGTCCTGCGCAGATCGGCCAGATCCACACCCTCCAAGAGAAGGTGTGCCACAGTGACATGGGCACCGCAAGTACACACAGGAGGCTCTTCTCTCTTTAGCAAGTGGGAGTGCGTAGCAATCCCATGGCCGATCCGGAGTCGACAGAGTACCACAGCTTCCTTCCGGAGAGATCGGAAGGAAGATTTCCACACCTTCGTTGTCTCCTTGATGCCTCTCAGTTTGTTGCGTGGAGGCGTGGCATGCCACGCCTCCTCCCAATGCGACAGGATCAAATGCCTCAACTGAGAGCGCACATCACTAGCAGGCACCTTATACGGTAGCGAGGGCAGTGCGACTGCCTCTCTCGCCGCCTGACCAGCAAGATCGTTTCCCGCAATACCCATGTGGCTAGGAAGCCACACAAAGGTCACCCCGGTACCCGCGTTACACGCACTGACGAGCAGGTCGTGCACACGCTGGACCAACGGATGCTTCGGGAAACACACATCGATCGCTTGCAGCGCACTCAGAGAGTCAGTACACACAAGAAAGTGCTGGTGATAACGTGTATCGGAGAGCCTCTAAGATGGCATAGAGCTCCGCTGTGTACACGCCACAGGCCTCGGGAAGTGAAAAGAGAAACCGACGATCCTCAACCACAAATGCACAGCATACTTTCTCGTTTACCCTCGATCCGTCCGTGAATAGAAGCTCCGATCCTGGATACCGGCTCACCACGGACTGGAACAGCCTCCGATGGACGGAGGAGTCCGTGTCCGACTTGGGGCCGGTGTGCAGATCCAGGATGATATCGGGGCGAGAGACCATCCACGGAGGGGCCTTGCTAGGTACTCGGACAATACAGGAGACAGCAGGAAATCGGAACTCACGGTATAAGTCATCCAAGCGAATCCCCGCCGGCCGAGTGGCTCGGGCGCGCGCATCATACAGCCGGCGATGCGGATTGTAAAACAAACATGGATAGCTTGGATGAAGTGGCAACTGTCGAATAGTTGCAGCATAGGTCAGCAATACTTGTTGGCGCCTCAGGTGTAAAGGAGGTACGCCAGCTTCGGCGAGCAAGCTGACGACTGGGCTCGTCCGAAAGGCTCCCGTCGCCAGCCTCACACCGCCGTGGTGGACACTGTCCAGTTTAACAAGCACTGACTTACGGGCCGAACCATATGCTACACTGCCATAATATAATCGAGATAAAATCAGTGCCTTATAAAAACGTAGGAGCACCGTGCGGTCCGCCCCCCACGATGTGCCGCCAAGAAACCGCAACATGTTGAGCTTCTTAGCACAGGCAGTTTTCAAACACCGCACGTGTGACTCCCATGTTAACTTATTATCGAAAAGCAGCCCAAGGAACCGGTACGTAGCAGCAACAGGCAAAGCTACATTGCCCAATAGAGCTCAGGATCAGGATGGAGAGTGCGCTTTCGGCAGAAATGGACAACCGAGGTATTAGCGGTTGAGAACCGAAAGCCATGCTCTAGTGTCCAGCGTTCCACTCTCCGAATAGCTTGTTGTAGCTGTCGTTCAGCGACCGCCATATTGTGCGCACTATAATGTAGAGCGAAGTCGTCTACATATAGCGACGGTACCACTGCTGGACCAGCAGCAGCAGCGACTATACCGTTTATGGCAATCGCAAATAAGGTTACGCTAAGCACCGATCCCTGTGGGACTCCGTTTTCCTGTATATGATATTGCGAATATGTCCCCCCTATTCGGACACGGAATAGGCGAAGGGACAGAAAATTCGCAATAAAAACCGGCAAGTTACCTCGAAATTTCCATTGATGCAGGGTAGAGAGGATGCCGTAACGCCAAGTGGTGTCATAGGCCTTCTCTAGGTCAAAGAAAACTGCGACTAGGTGCTGTCTCCGGAGAAATGCGTCCTGTATGGCGGTCTCCAGGAGCACCAGATGGTCGTTGGTACACCGAGACGCCCTGAATCCACACTGGTATTCAGACAGGAGTCCTCGCTTCTCCAGGACCCACACCAGGCGCCGATTGACCATCCTCTCAAAGAGCTTGCACAGACCGTTAGTGAGATGATGATGATGATAATTGTTGTTTTAAGGGGCCCAACATCTAGGTTATCGGCCCCTGATGGTTTGGGTGATCGTGAAAATGAGAATGAAATGCAAACTTAAAACTAAAAACTAACTACTATCCTACATACTAGAAGAAGAAATGGAAAACGAAAGGAGAATAAGGCAAATAAAGGACAGGAGGAAAAGAAATGCCCTCAACCCTCGAAGAATGCGGATTGAGGGACTTGGAAGGAAGGAGAGCCACGAAAGGCAGATAGGAAAGTGAAAGAGGAGAGGGTCCGCCCCAAAGGTAAAGGACAAAAGGGGAAAACGGACCCAGCTCAGGAATCCCTCGGGGTCGCCAACTCCCGAACTCACCAGCCGTGAGCCCCTGAGGGTGTAGCATTATCTAGGGTGCACCAAAGTGGTGGGGCTACATACACCCGGCCTCCTTAAGGGCCTTGAGCACAAGGCAGGAGGTAAAAGGAAAAGAAAAGGAAGGCTGACCCCTCACAGAAGGAGGGTGTCAGAAAAGATGAGACAAGGGCCAATTAAGGCGGAAAAGGAAGAGACTCCCTAGGCCTCGGATACCCTAATACCGTCGGGGTCAGAAGAGAACAAGAGTTGACCAAGTGAGGTCGACAGGAAAGAAGACAGAGAGGAGCCCGGCACAAGTAAGTGGAAGCAATGCCGGACTCAGCTGGGGCCCCGTGGTCGCCAACCCACGCCCACTAGATGTGAGCCCCTGGGGGGCGTTAGTGAGACAAATAGGTCTGTAACTCCCTGTCAAATTGGGATCCTTATCGGGCTTCAGGATAGGTATAATGATACCTTCCTGCCATTGCGCTGGAAACACACCTTCCAACCAGATACGATTAAACACCCTGAGCAAATAACGAATGCTCTCATCGTTAAGGTGTTAAGCATCTGGTTGTGAATATTATCCGGCCCGGGAGACGTGTCCTTGCAGAGCGCCAGCGCTCCGCGGAGTTCCCACTCCGTAAAGGGTATGTTATACTACTCCGAAGCGCGGGAAGCAAACCTGAGCTGGAAACGTTCTGCCTCGCGCCTCAGGGCCACGAAGGCAGGATCATAGTTATCGGAACCGGATATATCCGCAAAATAAGATGCGAGATGGTTTGCAACGCGGTAAGGAATGTAACCAATTCATTATCAATGGAAATTCCCGGTACAGTAGAAGATGTCTGAATGCCCGAAATGCGTCGTAGTTTAGTCCACACTTGAGAGGAGGAGGTATGTGCCGTGATAGACGACACATACCGTTCCCATGATTCTTTCTTACTCTGGCGGATAAGAAACCGTGCCTTTGCACGACATTTCTTAAACGCCACCAAATTGGCCATGTTTGGGCGTCACCGATGATGCTTATGAGCGCGACGACGGTCTCTTATTGCCGCTGCAATATCCTCAGTCCACCAGGGGACGAGTCTGGGACGAGCAGTCCCAGAAAGGGATGGAATGGACTCTTCGGCGGCAGCAAGAAGCACATGGGTGACGTGTTGTACCTCGTCATCGACGCTCCGGCAACTAAGATCAACGAACACAGCTCGTTCTTGAAACGAGGGCCAATTTGCCCGCTTAAGTACCCAACGACTGGGGAACGACACGAGCTTCTGGCTAAGAAGAGTGAGAACGATCGGGAAATGGTCACTGTCACAGAGGTCATCGTGTACGTACCAACCAAAATGGGGAACTAACGCACGGCTACACACACTCTAGTCAATGTGGGAGTACGTGCCGTGCGTTAAGCTAAAATGAGTGGCTTCCCCCGTATTTAACAATGATAAATCCAGTCCTTGAATTAAGCCCTCCACGTCCCTGCCTCTGGGGCACGAAGATGGTGATCCCCATTGTGGGTGACGTGCATTGAAATATCCCACGAGTAGGAAAGGGGCGGGAAGCTGATCTACAAGATCAAACACAGCGTTAATATCAAGGAGCTGGTTCGGTGGAAGGTACAAGTTACAAACAGTCGTCATAACAGGCAATGACACGCGAACAGCAATAGCTTCCAAAGGAGTAGTTAATAGAAACTCTTCACTATAGCAGTCAGAGCGAACTAAAGTGCAGACGCCCCCGGAGGCCCGGGCGGCGTCTGTTCGCTCTTTTGAGTAAAGTCGGTAACCCCTCAGGACCGTCTGATGGTCAGGCCTGAGATTTGTCTCCTGTAAACAAACTATACTCGCTGCGTATTGGGCTATGAGCTGACGGAGCTCAGGCAAATGCCTGTCACAACTGTTACATTTCCACTGTAACAGTGCCATAGTGTGAACTTTGAAACTAAGGAAAAGAAGTAGCAAGCTACAACTTAACCATTATCAGGTGACCACAATCTCCATGTCCTCGTGTGGGGACCTGGAGCGGGCCGACCCAGCGGACGATTTCCGGGACGCATGTTGGCGGCGGGGGGACCTCTGTGGGGAGCGCGCAGACCTCTGGACCGGAACGTCCCCAGGCGCAGAAGTATCCGCAGCTGGTGGGGCGGATGGCTTCCCCTTGTTCGGAGGGGGAGGGGATCGCGTGGTACGTGATCCCGTCTTCCCCGCCTCTCTCCTAAGTTTAAACGGGCCAAGAGAATTACTCCTGGCCCTGGTCGACGATGCCGCCTCCGCCGGCTTAGGCACGGCTTTCGCCGACCGTTGGGGTGGGGGAGATATCTGGGACATCCCCCCCCCCCCTGCTGTGCGAGCGGAGGATCCTGCGCCCTCACAGTCTGTTTGGTGGTCGGAGGTGGGACAGGACCCACCTTCGAGCTGATGTTCAAGTTCTAGGGTGCTGATCTCGGGATCGTAGGAGTCAATACTGAGGGTTTCACAACTGGTGCAGAAGATGAGGTTGATGGAACCAAGCCAGGTATAATTTTACGATAATCAATCGTGGGAGCAGGAGCAATCGTAGTGTGGTACCTCTTGCGAGCCTCCTGGTAGGAGAGACCTTCCAGGGTTTTGATCTCCTGGATTTTCTTCTCACTCAGGTACACGGGACAGACCCTGTCCCGAGGAGAATGAAATCCAGAGCAGTTGGTGCACTGATAGGGCTTTGTGCACTGCTCGTCATCATGAGGCACCTTACCACACGTTCCACAGATTGCCAAGTTCGAGCAACGAGATACCATGTGCCCGAACTTCTGGCACTTATAACATCGCATAGGTGGCGGAATGTACGGCCTGACATCACAACGATAGCTTGTGACCTTAACCTTCTCCGGGAGTACTGAGCACTCAAAGGAAATGATGAAAGCACCCGTGTCAACGTCCTGACCGTTGACCTTGCGCGTAATGCGCCGAACATCGGTCACGTGACGGTGCCTCATATCCTCCTTGAGTTCCTCGTCAGTATTCAGAATCAGGCCCCTATGGAAGATAACTCCCCGGACCTGATTGAGAGACTTATGTTTTTCCACTTTGACGGGAATTTCGCCAAAGTGGTCACACGTCAAAAGTTTGTCTACCTGCTCAGCCATTCTGGTCTTGAGCAACAAGCTACCGTTTCCCATCTTTTGTACTTTCTCTAGCTCACCATAGACACCTTCTATGTGGCGAGAAAACAAAATCGATTTGACCAGCTTGAAATCATCCCCATTGGTTCTGGTCGCGACCAGGAACTTGGGGGTATTAGCACCCATATTCGAACGTACAGACTGTTCCCACGGAGTAGAACCCCTTAGGGAATCAAAATTTAAAGACTTGGGTGGGGGACCACCCTGTTGGGGGAAGATGCGCTTTTTTCCCATGGCCATTTCTTCCTCCCTGAATGCCACCGACTCCAATCACGTGCTGTCCTGTAGGCGCTACCCAGCCAAGGCAAGGCCCGCCTAGCTTGGAAGGCATTGCCCGGGGGTCCGATGTTTGACATGCCATACAGGCATGTACCCCTTGGCATATACTAGAGAGTTCTTCCAGCACAGGCATGCAGCTGTGCGGGGACCTGCGTTGTCAGGCGGATACTACTGCAGGGTACATGGCGCACCCACCTGTCGGTGTGGCCAGACCGAACAGGCTCTCGAGCGTAGTCGCACACTTAGGTGGCCCTTCCCCTGACAGCACGCACATATAATTTTGAGTGCCAGACCTCAAAAACATGAACGGAAAAGAAGTGCGATATAACCTAATGAGAGTTATATCGCACAAGGAGGGGCGTCTAGAACTGGCTGTCAAACCCGTAAAGGGGACCTGGGCCAAGAAACCCTTTTAGTCGCCTTCTACGACCGGCAGGGTATACCTGTGAGAGTATTCCATCCCTCCCACCGACGGGAGGTCCAATTCGCAAGACAAGCCGGAAACCTAAAAGAATAGCCAAGGTCGCCCCTTTTAGTCGCCTCGTACGACAGGCAGGGGATACCGTGGGTGTATTCTAAACCCCCCACCCACAGGGGGAGGTCGTGCATGTATGCAAGCATTTAACGAGATTAAAAGCGGTTGTCTTCAGCCCCGGTACTGGCACATTACGACCCAGATGATCCGGTAGTGGTAACTATTGATGCGTCTAGTTATGGGTTAGGCTGTGTTCTTAGCCTCGTTACTAAAGAAGGTATGGAAGGACCCTTAACTCAGCAGAATCTCATTACTCGCAAATGGAAAAAGGAAGCAACAGCGATTGTTTATGGAGTTAAAAGTTTCACCAGTATCTGTATGGTAGACACTTTACCCTGAAGAGTGATCACAAGCCGTTGTTGAGTATTTTTGGACCAAAAAGGGGTTACCCGTGTTTGCAACACGCAGACTGCAGAGGTATGCATTATTTTTATCCGGGTACGATTTTGACAATATGTATGTAAACTCTATTTATTAATGAAAGTTCAGTGCCTATTTCGTGTGAGCAAGTCCCAGTGGAAACTCAGAACGATCCACTTTTGAAGCGAGTTTATGGCTATGTGATGTATGGCTGGCCTGCTTATTTGTCTAATGATGACCATGATTTATCACCATTCTTCTAAAGTAGAGAGGAAATTGCTGTTGATCAAGGTGTCTTAATGTTGAGTTTCCAGGTAATACTTCCTAGTAGTTTACGTAGACTTGTTTTGAGAGAACTTCATGCTAGTCATTTAGGCATGGTTAAAATGAAATCGGTAGCGAAAGCTTATATTTGGTGGCCTAATATTGATCAGGAAATAGAAAACCTTGCGAACAGCTGTTCTTCCTACCTATTGGAAAGATGCAATCCAGCCAAGAGTGAACTACACCATAATTGGCATTGTCCTGATAAACCGTGTGAAAGACTACACCTTGATTATTTGGGGCCATTTAAAGGGAAAATGTACGGTACCTAATAAACTAGATGCTCATTCTAAGAGGTTAGAGGTATTTGAGACCAGTTCAACTTCTGAAAACTTAGCTCTTGTTAATTTACGCCAGCTTTATGCCCGTTTTGGCTTACCTGTGTCAGTTCATAGTGATAATGGCCCGCCATTTAATTCGGCGGAGTTGAATGAGTTTTTGGTTTGTAATGGTATTAAACATTCTTTTTCACCTCCACACCACCCCCAGATCCCCTCAGGGGCTCACATCTAGTGGGACGTGGGTTGGCGACCACGGGACCCCAGCTGAGTCCGGCATTGCTTCCACTTACTTGTGCCGGGCTCCTCTCCGTCTTCTTTCCTGTCGACCTCCCTTGGTCAACTCTTGTTCTCTTCCGACCACGACGGTATTAGGTTATCCGAGGCCTAGGGAGTCTTTCACTTTCCCGCCTTAATTGGCCCTTGTCTCATCTTTTCTGATACCCTCCTTCTGTGAGGGTTCAGCCTTCTTTTTCTTTTCCTTTTACCTCCTGCCATGTGCTCAATGCCCTTAAGGAGGCAGGGTGTATGTAGCCCCACCACTTCTGGTGCACCCTAGATAATGCTACACCCTCAGGGGCTCACGGCTGGTGAGTTCGGGAGTTGGCGACCCCGAGGGATTCCTGAGCTGGGTCCGTTTTCCACTTTTGTCCCTTACCCTTGGGGCGGACCCTCTCCTCTCTCCCCTCCCCTCTCCTCTCCAATCCTCTCCTCTTTTCCTTATATTTCCTTTTCTCTTTCAGATTGCGCACTGTTTTTGTTACTTGGTTCCCCGTGTATCTAAATCCCCTTTTAGCGATTTTTTTGTAGGTATTTTTAATCTACGTTGCATTTTGTAAGTCTTTTCAATCTAGATTGCATTTTGTGCGTATTTTCAATCTCATTTGCATGTTGTAAGTATTTTGATTTCACTTGCATTTTGTAGGTATTTCGCCTGTACGTTGCATTTTGTACGTATTTTGGAATTAACCTACATTTTGTGCGTATTTTCAATCTATTCCTTTTGTGAGTATTTTCGTTCGAAATTCCCTTATGTACGTATTACCGCTCTCCATTTGGTGCGTAGTTTCAATCTGAGTTCCTTTTTGTAAGTATTTTCCCTGCTACATAAGGCATAGTAGTTGGGGCTCACTGTCTATTTTATCTAAACCATTTTCGTTTCATCCCTAGCAGTGAGCTGTTTTTTATCTTCATCCTTTCATTTCACGCCATTTCATTTCATCAAGGGCCGATAACCACGATGTTAGGCCCCTTAAAACAACAATTATCATCATCATCATCCACCCCCAGAGCAATGGTCAGGCTGAAAACTCAGTCAAGTATGATTCGGTGGTGTAGTTGGTAGCATGCTGAACTGCCGTGCCCAGGATAGCAGGTTCAAACCCGGCCGAAGTCGTCGGATTTATAAGAGCGTTAAAAATCCTTCAGTATGCCTTCCTTCGGAGGGGAAGTAAAGCCGGCGGTCCCATGTCAATGATTTATGGCATGTAAAAGATCCTTCCACAGACTAAACTTGTGTGCAGCTAAATTGTTACGTTAGATTTCATTGGAACGCTCTATGAAAGTTCCAACGTTCACCACTAGGTATCATTGATATCTGGTAGCGAAAGTTGGAACGATTTGAAATTGAACGGAACTTGTAGCTCAACCTAAGGGTGTCCGCTGGAAGCAGCTACAGACTCAGGCGAGCTGATCATGTCCTCGGACACTCCCGGCACTAAAAGCCATACGATAAATAAATAATAAATAAATGCTAAGACTAAACTTAAATGTGCATTTAGAGATAAGATTAAAGATGTTACAGTAGCTTTGAATAGAATATTGTTCGATTATCGAAATTTTGTACATTGCACTACTAACAAGACCCCATCCAAACTTATGTTCAATACATCACTGAGAACTAGATTTGATCTTTTACGACCTAGCGTAAGTAGGGTAGTGGAGGCTAAGCAGGATAAGTAGAAGACTTATGCAAAGGGCCGTAAAACACGTGTATTTTATGTAAATCAATCTGTTCTGATTAGATATTATACAGTACCTAGTTAGAATAGGTTCAGGTATTATTTGGAAGAGGCATATTGATCAACTAATTGCAATTGATGCATACGTGGGCGAGCCGGGTAAGGAGTTCTTGGGCCAAGCAGCTGACAGTTTTTCATCCCAGTCAGCTGAGCAGGTTGATGTAAGTTCAGATTTGACAGTTTCACCATCAGCTGTTTGTACTAGGCAGTCTATTGCAAGACAGCCAACTCCTAGATCGAGTCCGGTTAGCAAAACTACTAATAACTCACCTGAAGGGCGTTTTCAGAAGTTTCCGAAGCGATTTACGCAATCTCCTCTGAGACGTTACCCTGTACGTGAAAGGAAACCAGTTGATCGTCTTGGTTTGTGATTTGTAGTTAAGTTAGTAGCATGCCATTTTTATTGGTTATCCAAAGAAAACCGTTCTTAGTTATAAGCTGATTATTATTTTGTATATGTTGTTACACTATGTTTGTTATTTAAGAGGGAGGAATGTAATATATTTACTGTTTGTATTATCATTTGTGTAAGTTTGTGCAGCGTGCGGGCTGTACTGTTACAAAATACTGTCTACTTATTTATTCCCCTTAGTGGGAAGACTTCAGGAACGTCACAGTTTTGTACCGCTGTTGGGAAACCATCTTCATTGCCAGGTAAACTAGTAAAATTTCCTTACATGAACTTCTGAAGGAACAGGCTGGATTTCGACAACATCGCAGCTGTGTGGATCTCATCAACACCCTCCGAATCATCCTGGAGCAGAGTGTGGAGTGGAGGAATAACCATTACCTCACATTTGTTGACTTCGAGAAAGCCTTCGACTCCGTAAATCAAAGAATCATGTGGAAGACCGTCGAGGAATATAACATTCCAACAAAGATCATCAGAATCATGGAAGAGATGTACGAAGGGTATGGATGCCAGGTTCTTCACGAAGGCAAATTAACAGAAAATATAAATGTCAGTTCCGGAGTGAGACAGGGGTGTGTCCTTTCCCTCACTCTGTTCCTGTTAGTGATGGATAGTGTGATGAAGAAGGTATGGGAGGACGAAAGACGGGTATTAATGACAGGCTTTAAGATCTGGATTTCGCAGACGACATTTGTTTTATGGCACAACGGTACCGAGACATAGAAGATAAGCTGGGGAGGATGCAGAGAGAAGCAGAACGTGCAGGACTAATGATCAACACCAACAAGACCAAAGAGATGAGGATAAATTCTGACGTCACGTTGGTGTATTCTTGGAATACACGGTATGAGAGAATATAAAGTTTAATGCTCTTTGCATGTTCATTCCTTCCTCTTTGTCAAACACCAACAGTGATCTTCTATTTTCTCTTTGGTTATCATGTCGCTTATATCTTTTATGAGTCTGTTCTAGATATATATCTTCCATGACCCTCCTAGCGTCATCTAGCAGTGAATCTCTGAAGCTCTTCAACTCTTCCTGGCGCAAGAGGACTTCCTTCTCAATCTGGCCACCAGATTTTGTTACCATCGCCAGCGATTATCTCCATGAGCAAGAGAACTTTGTCTCCTTTTTCACTCACCATGCTGTGCTAGCATCGCCTGCTATCAACTCTTTGAAGACCATTCATCAAGAAGAACATTTATTTTTGTTAAGTTGTCTATTCTGATATGTATACCTTTTGTTTCCTACCCCCACTCTTTTCCCTTCCTAGGTCCCTCTGTGCTTCGCTGAGCAGGTCTCACTTCTAAGTCGGCAGTTGACTCGATCAGTTAAGGCTCAACTCGAGCCAGTCTCCTCAAACCAAGAGACACTCTCTACGTTCTACGCCATGTTGGCACATTAGATATCGTCAAGGGGAACTTCACCTTCGACATGAAATCAAGTTAAGTACAAACTTCAAGTTTTAACCTCATCCTCATGGTTTTAACTTCTACATGCTTTTAACTATTATTTTATAGACAGTGTGAAATTACTATATTTTGGGGAAAATCATCCTTCGTGGGATTTTACATGTTGGACTTCTGTCCATTTAAGCCAATCTTTGTGAAAGGCAGCATTTCTTATGCTTGTCAAATGAGAAATCTTCTCACACCGTGGGAGATTATTGATTACCCGCTGTCTATAAAATTACCAAGCTAGTTCCTCCGTTGGATCAACTTTGGCCCCATACTTCTATTAAGATTGTTCTGGAACCCTCCAGATCCTGTACTTTATCTACAAGTCCTGTCGTCATGCATTTTCACTCACTTGTGAGAATACTGTTTAAAATTGAAGAATCTCACTTCTGAATTAAAAGCTCAATAGTTAACTTTCTTCCACCGATGGAATGTTCTATGGCACATTTAATTGTAATTCACAACTTTCTCAGGAACTAGACTCTCGCCTACCTAGTGCAATCAGTTATTTTCATCATTGCAATAACTTTCTTTCCCATAAACTTTCGTGTTACTACAGTGAAATTTTCATCTATTCAAAAAACTATAGTGATAACTAGTGCTTGTTCCACTTTTCTACCGCGTCGCGATCGTCCGTTTACATTAAATAAGGCCATGAACATTGATCCTAAATCCCAATGATCTTTCCTCAACCTTCTACTAACAAACCATATTAATAAAATTGTAACTTTTCTATAAGGTGTTACTCACGAAGTGCCCTTCCATTTTGTTGGTTTATCATTATTTAATTTCTGTATAATTATGTGTGTTATACACGGTTCAAACTTACATTGTTTCTTCCCTATAATCAGGGAAAACAATTCCTTCAACTCTTGAGTGAGTTATTTCTAGGCCTCACTAATTGGAAACTGCCCCATTTGGCTCGTGATTCCTACTTAAACATAGGAAGTCTAGAACTTTCCCTTTGACTTTCTCTTCAGGTTTCACCGTAAGTGACCTGTTCTCTTTTGTATAATTTCTATAAAGTAATTCAGCTTAAATATAAGAAGTTGTGGGAACTTCTATCTTATTCTTCATGTTTTTCTTATTGTTATTTTCGAAGTTGTCACTCTCTCTAGAACATTCTCTCAAGAATTTCTTAAAGTACACTCTTTGTACTCAATTTAATGTTTAAACTTTAATTACTTCATTTGTCCTTTTTTAAATCTTATAAAGATTTTAGAACATATATAAGGTTTGAAACCTAATAAATTGTTATTTGCCTGGAGCAATCTCTAAATATTAGGAGGTCTGCGACCCCATTGTTAAAAAATTTAAATGATCTATATTTGTCAAAAAGATATTACATGCTTGTTAACTTCCTTAAACTTCTTTGAATTGTTAAATAAATTAAATATTCGTTTTTCGACTTATAATTTCGCAAATACAACGGTTAGGCAAAATCCTGTCTTCCTTGGCTCTCCCTACTAAATGCCATTAAATCCATTAATAGGGCTTTCACCACTTGTTGCATTTGAGCAAGAACTCTTAGTGGCAATCTCATTAAAGTTTCTTTTAGCTTTAATAGCTAATTCTAACTGGCCAGTAAGGCAAGTAAAGCTCGCTACGCCAGCTACCTGCTTGTGGAGATCCTCTCCGAAAACTTATGGTCAGTTTTCCAAAAGATAAGTGTTTCTCTTTGTCTAAACTTTTAGCCGGCTCCTCGCTGAGTAAATGCTTAGCCATTTCCAAATGCAACCATTGGTTCATTTACCAAACTTACTCCCCAAGGTATAATCTTTTATTATTTTTCTTCTTGGAAGCACTTGGTCGCTTTTTCAGGAACTCCATAACTTTGAAAATTGGAAATACCAAACCTGATTTAAATCATTGGTATTCTTCGAATTACTTTGAAAAAACGAATTGCTTTGAACAGGCATACAATAAATCTGTTACTCTCAGTCTTGCCAGATCATCACTCTTCCCCATAGTACGCAGATACATGCTTGAGAGGGATTACACTAAAGCCACTCTCTTGCAAACCGCCCAAGTTCTAGCTGTGTTTCCCGTCAGCTTGGACCAAGCTCTTACCCACTTTAGGTATCTAAGAGCGGATTTGCGGTGGCAACCACCTCTAAGTGCATTTAAGGTTAAATTCATAACTTTTGTGGGACTCTCCTCCTACTTTCCTATCCTTTTTCTCCAGTCCAAAATCTACTTCCTTTTCTTAATCATCTTCCCTTGGTGGGTGGGTTATTCCTTAGCCAATAATCTACCCAAAATTTGGTCCCGGAAACCCGGGAGAGTCCATTTTCTATTTCTATTCTTTGTCAAGTATCATTTGGCAATACTTTGCAAATTATTAATATCTACTTTGAATCTTTCAGCTATAACCACATCGTGCAAAGCCTGTGAAGGGGAAAGAGGCCGCTCCTATCTCCTTTGGTGTGTCCCGTTCTTTCAACTTATTTGCTGCTGCCAGCTTGACAGCATTTCCAAGGTTCCACAGTTTCGTGAGTTACATTTTCATCTATTTTCTCTAACATGGCTCCTACTGATAAGGATAAAGATGAAGAACTTACTTCTAAACGAGCATCCTATAAAGGGCAAATTACCCGATTCAGAAAGTACATAAAAGAATTAGATCCCTCAGAAGCGCAATTAGACTTGTTGAAACATCGTGTAAGGGATTTTGAACGCTCTTATGAAAATTATTGTAACATTCAAACCGAAATAGAAACTTGCATGCTCAATCAAACCGAAGATCGAGTTGAAGTAGAAAACCAATATTACGAAGACATAGGTTCTGCTTTCAAAATAATACGCCAACTCGAAGAGGAGCAGAAAAAGGACGCTTCTGTTCTTGGTTCCCTTCACGAACCACAAACTTCTTTCCGTGAGGGTACTCACAAGCCCAAACCAATTTTACCTAAAATTGATTTACCCCATTTCTCTGGATATGAATCTACTTGGGATTCTTTCTATGAATTATTTTGCTCCCTTGTTCATGACAATGAAGACATTCAAGTCATTTACAAGTTTCATTACTTGAGATCTATCCTCCGAGGTCAAGCTTTGCAGTTAGTCGCAGCACTTCCTCTACGTGCCGAAAATTACCCCATTGCCTTTAACTTGTTAAAAGAAAGATATGGAAATTTACGGTTACGTATTCAACGCCATATGAAGGCTCTATTTAACCTACCTGCGTCACAGCACAATGACGTCACTAGTTTGCGTACTCTAGTTGACACTACCCAACTTCACGTTAAGGCTCTGTCCCAATTAGATCAACCTACTGAACATTGGGATACTTTCCTAATACATTTAGTGGTTTCTAAAGTTGATGCTGCTACCCTCAAAGCTTGGGAAATTGAACTTTCTAAAGAAGACGACTACTCTTACGAGCATTTAGTCACTTTCATAAATGCCAGATGCCAGCTCTTAACCGCTTTAGCTAATCAAAGCGAACCCTCATCTCCTAGTTCTAAATTTGAATTAATGTCTATCAAACCTAAAAGCGAACGCTTAGCGTCTAATACCCAAAAACCCGGGTCCAGCTCATCTAAATTTAAATCAAACACTACTGGTTACCCAACTAGGTCTAGTGAACGTCGTGTTGCTAGCTCTATTGTTTTAAACACTCAAAGCGAACCTCGCAAGAGTCTAAACGAACCTTTAAAGTGCATACTTTGTAAAGATCCCCATGCCCTATACCTCTGTAAATCCTTTAAAGAAATGTCAGTCGACGACAGAAGAAAATTAGTTTCCCAGAACAAACATTGCTTCAATTGCCTAGCGCCTACTCATTCTGCTTCTAATTGCAAGTTCACAAGACTTTGCTACCATTGTGAAAAGGCTCATCATACTTTGCTACATCGTCATGATCAGGCAAGGTCATCGACAGCATCTACTTCTCCGAAAAATGATAGTGCTAACAGTTCTACTGCTTCATCGTATATTCAAAATGCCAAGTCCATTCGCAGTGCCCAAGTATTGTTGTCTACTGTCCAAATCGAAGTTCAGGATAACTTTGGCAACTGGGTCCGTGCACGCGGTCTTCTAGATTCAGCGGCAACTCATGATTTTGTGTCTAATTCCTTGATTAGAAAACTAGGCCTACCTGTAAACCCCACCTCTATCAATGTGTCGGGCATCAACAGCTCAAAATCTCAAGCTTTACAATTCTCGAAGCTAACTATAAGAGATATTTGTCATAGAAACAACTTTCTTAAACTTAATTGTCTAATTCTCAATAGCATTGGAGAAGACACTCCAAGTCACTCTGTGGATATTTCAGGGTTAAACATTCCCTCGCATTTAAGGCTAGCTGATCCTTTGTTCAAAATGCAAAATCCTATTGACATACTCTTTAGTGCCAATGTTTTCTGGAATTGCCTTCGTAAACAGGTTCGCAAGTTATCCTCAAACGTGGTCGCCAGAGATACTAATTTTGGATGGATCGTCACAGGTCAACTTCCCCATTATTCTCCCCAACCCGCATCGCAATGTTACTTCTCCAATACTGACCTGGAACAGTTCTGGAGGCTTAAAAATGTTGATCCTCCTTATGTAACCTCTTCAGAAAATGAATTTTGTGAGCAACTTTTTTTGAACACCACCACTCGTTCTTCTGATGGCCTGTTCGTTGTTCAAATGCCAAGATTACATAATCCTCCCAAACTAACTAACTCTCAACCCAAAGCACGAAAAGCTCTCTTTGCTATCGAGAGCAAATTCAAGAAAGAACCTCTTGTTAAACAGCAGTACACTGATTTCATGGATGAGTATGAAAGCTTAGATCATATGGAAGTCGTAAACAAATCTGATGATGAATTGCACCCCCCAATTGAAACGGTTTATTTAAATCATCATCCTGTGTGGAAAAACCCTCTTGTAAAAGATAAAATCAGAGTTGTTTTCAATGGTTCATCACCCGACGTTAATGGCAACAGCCTTAACGACACCCTTTACTCTGGTCCTGCTATTCAGTCAGATTTATCTGCAATACTCTTAAACTTTCGATTATTTCCCATAGCTGTCATAGCTGATATAAAACAGATGTACCGTCAAGTGTTAATTCAACCGGAACAACGAGATCTCCAAAGAATTTTGTGGCGTGATGAAATCAGTAAGCCCATTAAGGTATTTCGCTTAAAAACGGTTACTTATGGCTTAAAACCCTCTGCTTTCCTTGCTATCCGATCCCTACACTTGCTAGCCTCCCAAGATGGTCATTTATTTAATCCCAAAGCCTCTGAAGCACTAACTACGTCATTCTATGTTGACGATTATTTGCAGTCCTTCCCCACTTTGGAGGAAGCTTCTTTTGTGTCTTTAGAACTTCAGGCATTGCTAAGGAATGGAGGTTTCCCACTTCATAAGTGGAATTCCAACTCCCCTGAGTTTCTCGCTCAGTTTCCCATCGAAGACGTAGACCCTTCTTCTGTCGAAATTTTTGGAAACTCCGAATCCATAAAAACTCTAGGAGTTCATTGGTGCACTAGCACTGACACTCTCATCTACAAAGTTTCGCTCGCAGAAGAGCTTCCTAACACAAAAAGACAAATTCTCTCTGAAATTGCAAAAATTTTTGATCCACTTCAATTCCTTGCCCCAGTTATCGTTATAGCCAAACTCTTCATGCAAGAGCTGTGGTCGCTCAAATGTGAATGGGATGACACTGCCCCTCTTTCCTTTCTTAATCGTTGGCTCTCGTTTCGCAGCAATTTGCTGGATCTTTCCCTTATTGAAATTCCTAGGAATTTAATTAACGCTCATTCTAATGCACCCTTTTTCCTTCATGTGTTCGCGGACAGTTCCGAAAAAGCTTACGGTTGCTGCGCATATTTAGTTTATCACAGTTCATTCTATGGATCTTCAGTTTCCAACCTTGTTTGTGCCAAATCGAAGGTCGCTCCTCTTAAAACTATCACTTTGCCCAGGCTTGAATTGTGCGCTGCACTCATGGCTGCAGAACTTGTTAAGAAATTACGGGAAGTATTAAAAGTCGAATTCTCGCAAATCTATCTCTGGAGCGATTCCATGATCACCCTTTCTTGGATCGCCAAGAACCCCTCTCACTGGCAAACTTTTGTTGCAAACAGAGTTTCCAAAATTCAAACTCTTTCTTCTGGATGTCAATGGAGGCATGTGCCCAGTGCTGATAATCCAGCCGATATTATCTCTCGTGGTTGTTTACCCTCTCAATTGGCAGCTTCCCAGTTGTACTGGCATGGGCCCTCGTGGTTAATCGAAGACTCTTCTTCATGGCCTTCTAAACCTCCAGCTACAAACTCCAACTTGCCTGACGCTAAAGTACCTCCATCTATTGCTTCGTGTCTTGTTTCCAACACTTCTCATCCCATGTTGTCCCGCTATTCTTCTTTTCATAAATTAATACGAATTGTCGCCTATCTCCTTAGATGGAAATATCTTGTGGTTGACCAACCTCTTCTCCCTAAACCACACCTTACCAATCATGAACTGAATCTCGCTACCATTAAGGTTTTACAACTGACACAGCAAGAAGCCTTTTCTTCTGAATTGTCTTTACTTTCTTCTAAAAGGGATCTTCCCAAATCCAGTCGTCTTCGTGCTTTGGCCCCGTTCCTTGATGACCATGGGTTACTCAGGGTAGGTGGAAGGCTCTCGCAATCTTTGCTCTCTGAGGACAAAAAGCATCCCGTTATTTTGCCTTCTAAACATCACGTAACTTTCTTAATTATACGTGACTTTCATTATCGCAATCTGCATGTTGGCACACGCACTCTGCTTTGCCTCTTAAGGGAAAAGTACTGGATCATAAATGGAATTCATGAAGTATCTTCTGTAATTCATAAGTGCATTCCTTGTTTCAAAGCGAAACCTAAAATCAATACTCAATTAATGAGCGATCTGCCCTCTTTTCGCTCTTCTCCTATACGCCCATTTGCTTTAACTGGTGTGGATTATATGGGTCCGTTCCAATATCAACGAAATTCTCCTGAAACTAAACGCAAATTGTTTGGTAAGCTTTATGTTTCTCTCTTTGTTTGCATGGTTACCGGCGCAATCCACTTGGAACTAGTAACGAATGCTTCTACTTCTTACTTTTTATCAGCTGTCTCTCGCTTCACTGCTAGGCGTGGTGTTCCTTCAGAGATGTTCTCTGATAACGCTTCCACCTTTCAGGGCGCAGCTTCTCTGTGGAAGAAAGCTCTCACATCTTCTCCTGCCATGGAACAAATTTCTAATTTTTCTTACTCAAAGGGTTTCAAATGGCGCTTTATACCTCCCTACGCTCCTCATCACGGTGGTAGGTGGGAATCTTGTGTAAAGCTCACTAAACGTCATTTAAGAAAAGTCTTAGGTAAACGCATTCTGACATGAAGAATTTAATTCACTATCCGTTCTGATTGAGGGTGTTGTTAACTCTCGCCCTCTCACTCCTCTTTCCAATGACCCTGATGACTTGCTTCCACTCACACCTGGACACTTCCTTATCGGCACTTCTCTTTCTGCCCCTCCTCCTCTTCCCAATTCTTTCAGGGATTCTAACCTACCTATCGTTTGGCGTAAACTTGAAGCCCTCTGTAATTCCTTTTGGAAGAGGTGGAACTTGGAATATTTAACTTCCTTGCAACGGAGACAGAAGTGGTTTCTTTCCAGTCCCGACATTAAAGTGGGGGACTTGGTCTTGGTTAGGGATGTTTCACCCCCTCTAGTTTGGACCTCTGGTAGAGTGACCGAGTGTTATCCTGGAAGAGATGGGAGAGTCAGGGTGGCCAAAATCTTAACCGCTAATGGTCCGATCACAAGACCACTGTCTTTGATCGCTCCATTACATTTAAATGTTTAACTGCTTCTTTGTTCTCTGTTGGTGTTTGTCCCTCCCAGTATGGTGTATTCTTGGAATACACGGTACGAGAGAATATAAAGTGTAATGCTCTTTGCATGTTCATTCCTTCCTCTTTGTCAAACACCAACAGTGATCTTCTATTTTCTCTTTGGTTATCATGTCGCTTATATCTTTTATGAGTCTGTTCTAGATATATATCTTCCATGACCCTCCTAGCGTCATCTAGCAGCGAATCTCTGAAGCTCTTCAACTCTTCCTGGTGCAAGAGGACTTCCTTCTCAATCTGGCCACCAGATTTTGTTACCATCGCCAGCTATTATCTCCATGAGCAAGAGAACTTTGTCTCCTTTTTCACTCACCATGCTGTGCTAGCATCGCCTGCTATCAACTCTTTGAAGACCATTCATCAAGAAGAACATTTATTTTTGTTAAGTTGTCTATTCTGATATGTATACCTTTTGTTTCCTACCCCCACTCTTTTCCCTTCCTAGGTCCCTCTGTGCTTCGCTGAGCAGGTCTCACTTCTAAGTCGGCAGTTGACTCGATCAGTTAAGGCTCAACTCGAGCCAGTCTCCTCAAACCAAGAGACACTCTCTACGTTCTACGCCATGTTGGCACATTAGATATCGTCAAGGGGAACTTCACCTTCGACATGAAATCAAGTTAAGTACAAACTTCAAGTTTTAACCTCATCCTCATGGTTTTAACTTCTACATGCTTTTAACTATTATTTTATAGGCAGTGTGAAATTACTATATTTTGGGGAAAATCATCCTTCGTAGGATTTTACATGTTGGACTTCTGTCCATTTAAGCCAATCTTTGTGAAAGGCAGCATTTCTTATGCTTGTCAAATGAGAAATCTTCTCACACCGTGGGAGATTATTGATTACCCGCTGTCTATAAAATTACCAAGCTAGTTCCTCCGTTGGATCAACTTTGGCCCCATACTTCTATTAAGATTGTTCTGGAACCCTCCAGATCCTGTACTTTATCTACAAGTCCTGTCGTCATGCATTTTCACTCACTTGTGAGAATACTGTTTAAAATTGAAGAATCTCACTTCTGAATTAAAAGCTCAATAGTTAACTTTCTTCCACCGATGGAATGTTCTATGGCACATTTAATTGTAATTCACAACTTTCTCAAGAAATAGACTCTCGCCTACCTAGTGCAATCAGTTATTTTCATCATTGCAATAACTTTCTTTCCCATAAACTTTCGTGTTACTACAGTGAAATTTTCATCTATTCAAAAAACTATAGTGATAACTAGTGCTTGTTCCACTTTTCTACCGCGTCGCGATCGTCCGTTTACATTAAATAAGGCCATGAACATTGATCCTAAATCCCAATGATCTTTCCTCAACCTTCTACTAACAAACCATATTAATAAAATTGTAACTTTTCTATAAGGTGTTACTCACGAAGTGCCCTTCCATTTTGTTGGTTTATCATTATTTAATTTATGTATAATTATGTGTGTTATACACGGTTCAAACTTACATTGTTTCTTCCCTATAATCAGGGAAAACAATTCTTTCAACTCTTGAGTGAGTTATTTCTAGGTCTCACTAATTGGAAACTGCCCCATTTGGCTCGTGATTCCTACTTAAACATAGGAAGTCTAGAACTTTCCCTTTGACTTTCTCTTCAGGTTTCACCGTAAGTGACCTGTTCTCTTTTGTATAATTTCTATAAAGTAATTCAGCTTAAATATAAGAAGTTGTAGGAACTTCTATCTTATTCTTCATGTTTTTCTTATTGTTATTTTCGAAGTTGTCACTCTCTCTAGAACATTCTCTCAAGAATTTCTTAAAGTACACTCTTTGTACTCAATTTAATGTTTAAACTTTAATTACTTCATTTGTCCTTTTTTAAATCTTATAAAGATTTTAGAACATATATAAGGTTTGAAACCTAATAAATTGTTATTTGCCTGGAGCAATCTCTAAATATTAGGAGGTCTGCGACCCCATTGTTAAAAAATTTAAATGATCTATATTTGTCAAAAAGATATTACATGCTTGTTAACTTCCTTAAACTTCTTTGAATTGTTAAATAAATTAAATATTCGTTTTTCGACTTATAATTTCGCAAATACAACGGTTAGGCAAAATCCTGTCTTCCTTGGCTCTCCCTACTAAATGCCATTAAATCCATTAATAGGGCTTTCACCACTTGTTGCATTTGAGCAAGAACTCTTAGTGGCAATCTCATTAAAGTTTCTTTTAGCTTTAATAGCTAATTCTAACTGGCCAGTAAGGCAAGTAAAGCTCGCTACGCCAGCTACCTGCTTGTGGAGATCCTCTCCGAAAACTTATAGTCAGTTTTCCAAAAGATAAGTGTTTCTCTTTGTCTAAACTTTTAGCCGGCTCCTCGCTGAGTAAAAGCTTAGCCATTTCCAAATGCAACCATTGGTTCATTTACCAAACTTACTCCCCAAGGTATAATCTTTTATTATTTTTCTTCTTGGAAGCACTTGGTCGCTTTTTCAGGAACTCCATAACTTTGAAAATTGGAAATACCAAACCTGATTTAAATCATTGGTATTCTTCGAATTACTTTGAAAAAACGAATTGCTTTGAACAGGCATACAATAAATCTGTTACTCTCAGTCTTGCCAGACCATCACTCTTCCCCATAGTACGCAGATACATGCTTGAGAGGGATTACACTAAAGCCACTCTCTTGCAAACTGCCCAAGTTCTAGCTGTGTTTCCCGTCAGCTTGGACCAAGCTCTTACCCACTTTAGGTATCTGAGAGCGGATTTGCGGTGGCAACCGCCTCTAAGTGCATTTAAGGTTAAATTCATAACTTTTGTGGGACTCTCCTCCTACTTTCCTATCCTTTTTCTCCAGTCCAAAATCTACTTCCTTTTCTTAATCATCTTCCCTTGGTGGGTTGGTTATTCCTTAGCCAATAATCTACCCACACGTCTAGCTTGACAGTCAACGGAAAGGAAATTGAGCGTGTTGAGTCCTTCCTCTACCTTGGAAGTATAGTCACAAATGATGGGGGAGCAGAGGAAGATGTTCGAAGCCGTATCAGGAAGGCAAATGGTGCGTTTGTCCAGCTCTACCCCATCTGGAGAAATAGAAACATTTTCAGGAAGACCAAGCTCCGCCTTCTCAATAGCAACGTAAAGTCGATTCTTCTCTACGGCTGTGAAACTTGGAAAGTCACAAAACCGATCAACAACCAGCTACAGGTGTTCATTAACAGATGTCTGCGTCGCATCATGAATGTGAGGTGGCCGGACATAATCTCAAATGATAAAAGATCTTTGGACCATCACCAATCAGCAACCGATTAGCAACCAGATCAAGGAGAGGAAATGGCGCTGGATTGGTCACACACTAAGGAAGCCGGACGGAGCTGTTGAGAGGGCGGCGCTAGACTGGAATCCTCAAGGCGCCAGGAAGCGAGGTCGACCTAAGAAGACCTGGAAGAGGACGATCTAAAATGAAATTGCAGAGGTGGACAAGAACTGGAGTCAAGTGAAGAGAATGGCCAGGAACCGTACTGCGTGGAGAAATTTTGCCAAGGCCCTATGCTCCGGAAGGAGCGACAGGAATTAATCTGTTATAGATCTCAAGGTAAATGGATTGAGGGAACTGTGGTTAAACAAATGAGCACTATCATGTACTTAGTTAGAATAGCTTCAGGTATTATTTGGAAGAGGCATATTGATCAACTAATTGCAATTGATGCACAGGTGGGCGAGCCGGGTAAGGAGTTCTTGGGCCAAAAAGCAAACAGTTTTTCATTTCAGTCAGCTGAGCAGTTTGACGTAAGTACGGATTTGACAGTTTCACCATCAGCTGTTTGTACTAGGCAGTCTATTGCAAGACAGCCGAGCCCCGCATGTAGTCCGGTATGCAAAACTACTAATAGCTCACCTGACGGGCGTTCTCAGAACTTTCCAAAGCGATTTTCGCAATCTCCTCTGAGACGTTACCCAGTACGTGAAAGAAAACCGGTTGATCGCCTTGATTTGTAATTAAGTTAGTAGCATGTCATTTTTATTGGTTACCCAAACAAAACAAAAAGATTTATTCTTAATTGTGACCTGGTTATTATTTGTGTATGTTCAACTATGTTTCGTTATTTAAGAGGGAGGAAAATTCATATATTTATTGTATCTAATTATTATTACGGTATGTAAGTTGGTACTATGTATCAGAATAAATGCTATTGGCCCGTGCGGTGACGTGATCCCCCCCGTAGAGGCAGTCTGTGACAGACAGTTGGCAACAGTTTTTGTTTTGTTTTATAATTTTAAATGATCTAGTCGACTTCGTCGTTAGGTTACGGCGACGTCACGAAAAGTACCGAGAATTCACTGAGGTGTGTGACGTCATAGTACCACTTGGTGCATGTGTAGTGAGTTCACTGGTGAGCTCTGGAGTTACGAGACGACAACGACACGGCGAGCGTTACGTCATCCAGCCAGCTCCCTCCTTTCACCGCGCGCTCCAGCTCCCTTATGACTTGTAACGTTCTAGCGTTCTGATTGTTTCATGATCATCTAACATGTCAAGAGTCTTTGGCTTCGAGCGAAGCGAGAAGCCTCCATCCTTTCTAGCATTGTTGTAGCATTTGAAATGATATCAAGTCCAGTCTTTCAGACTGACTGTCTCTTTTTGTGAGAAGAAAATGACAAGGAACAGTGCATCCAAGATGGAGTCTTTTGAGTGTTATTTGTAATGCGTATGTGTTTTCTTGTAAATAAATATCTTTAATTTTCCCAAATAAGTACGAAGTGACGTTTCTGTTCGTAACATCTGGCGACCGTGACAGGGCATAGAAAGGAAAATGTTTCCGATGCTCTTGCATGGGAGAGAAAACGTGAAGACGCAGTCCAGTCAACGGAAAGCACCAGTATCACTCATAACCTAAAAAGTAAATATCGCCTTCCAAAGATCGAATTCCGAAAATTTGGTGGAAATCTACGAGATTGGTTAGGTTTCTGGAATCAATTTCAAAACATTGATGAAGATGAAGAATTAGATAATGCCGATAAATACGATTATCTTGTCCAAGCAACATTGCCAAACTGCAAAGCTCGCGACATTGTTGACAGTTTTCCAGTCACAAGTGGAAATTACCCTAAAGCAATACAGAAACTTAAATTACGTTTTGGCAAAGACTCTTTGTTGGTGGAAGTCTACACTAGAGAACGATTGACAATGACGAATTCTTGTAGTAGTCTTGACATCTCATCATTATATGACAGACTCGAAACTCAACTTGATGCTTTGGGTGTAACTTCTGAGAAATATGCAGCAATGTTAATTACTATGATTGAATCATGTTTGTCTGTAGATGTGAAACGTGCCTGGCAGAGTAGTGGCGGTGGGAAGGAATGTGAACCTAATGAACGTCTTGAAGGTTTCATGAAATTCCTGGAGAATGAAGAAGAGAGTGAGGAAAGGATGAAACTGGCCATCCCAAGTAAAGGTAACATCAATGTGAATCCTGACAAGTCAAAAGGTACGAAGAAAATAGACATTTACAGTGAGTCACCACCTACCGCAGCTGCACTTGTGGATTGTAATCTTAAACTAAACTGTATATTTTTTGATAGGTCCCATGCAAATTCAAACTGTTCCGTGGCAGAGCAGATGACTTTAAAGGAGAGAGTCTCAATTGTGAAGAATAAGAGAGCATGCTTTCTCTGTCTGAAGAAAGGTCATGTTCCAAAGATGTGCAGAAGACAGTTAAAATGTGATTCCTGTAGCAAAAACCATAACAGCCTAATATGTCTAGGCCCAACACATTCTACTGAAGCTACCAATTAGAAACTTCAGTCTCATTCTTTGATTTCAAATGAAGAGCGTAGTGGTGTGCAATGTGTTATTTTGCAAACATTAAAGGTGGAGGTCATTGGAGAATCCTCTGCAATTGAGGTAAGGGCTCTACTGGATACTGACAGTCAGAGGTCTTATATGCTTGAACCAATTGCACAGAAATTAGGTTACACCAGTCATCGCAAGAAACGCTACGCCATTCACTATTTGGTGGGGTAGTCACAGAAGAGAACCGGCATATGTGCTATAGGATCTACATAGAGAGTTTAGGGAAACCTTATGCAAGCAATTCTGAAGTCTTGGGGCAACAAGTAATTACAGGGTACAGTACCATGTTAAAGGGCCTTTGGGTGCAAGAACTAAGAGCAAAAGGGATACAGATTAATGATACTGAAGGTACGAACTATTAATAGGCGCTGTTGTAGCTGAAAAGTTAATGATATGGAAAAAAATTGTACACTAAGCAATGGTCTTAGGTATTTAGACACTGCTGAGCCGGACTGTGATGGGTAAAATAGTTTCCGGAGATCTCTTTATCAGAGATGCTTCAGTTGAAAATCTCTGGGAACTTGACGTGCTAGGTATTAGCAGGACCTACTATACTACCGGACCTGACACAGGCGGCAGGGCAGAGGAAAGATGGCTGACGTACTTGTTTTTTTTATAAAGTTGTGTAGTTTTGTTTACGATGTGATAGTGGTGTGCATAATCACAATTTCGCTTAGCAATCGTCTGCCTTGATTAGCTGTGCTTAGTGGTTATTGCTTTCGTGTAAGTAAATGTCTGCATTATCATAGTGCTTCATAAAATCGAGATACCATCAATTTTACTAGTGGGTAAGTTGGTCTATTTATTATTCTGTTTAGGGTTTATAAATTATTAGTAATGGTAATCCATTATGAGCAAGCATAGTAATAATTAACGTTGCGATTTTTAGGTCTGAGCAGATCTGAAAATTGATTACGAAGAAACATAACCTGCTTCTTAAATTGGATGCAGTGTCCACTCATCCAGTTTTAAGCCTGCTAGTTCAAGGATCTTATCGCGTACTTGGTGTGGATTTCTGTTTTTATAAACTACCAGTAGGCTTACCCCTGGTGATATGCTTCGGAACTGTTGTGTGCCTGGATGCAAATTCAATTACCATAAAGATAATACATTGGTGCCTACTTTCCAATTTCCCAACGAAAAAGAACTTAGGGATAAATGGACAAGAAGCATTCATCGTGATGCTATTTCTCCGACAGCTAACTCGGCATTTTGTTTCTGAATTAGTTATTACAGAATACAAATTCCCTTGTGCAGATGGCTCGGTTGTAACTGTACCTAGAAAAAGAACAAAACTACAAGAAGGAGCATATCCTACCATCTTTGAAAACCAGCCATCATATTTAACAAATCAGTTGCCTCCAAAAAGAAAGGATCCAAAGGAACGCATGAAATAAGTTCTTTCCCGTGATGAGCAACAGTATAGTGAGTGGAATGAAAGAGATACAAAATTAGGGTTTGAAGAATTTAATAATCAAGTAGGCACTAGATATGTGGGGCCTTCCACATTATTTATCAAAGATAGGCATGTTTTGCTGTGTAAAATTGATGACAGCCCCAATGAAGCACCTAAAATTAATACCTCCATCAGAATTTCACCATCCTTTTCTGTGGAAGTTTTCCACAACAATTTGCATCTCCCCAGCAGTCAGTTTCAGGGATGTCTTCGATAACTTGCTTTGTGATAAATGGACCAAGTTTGCTTGTGTACTGATTCATCTAGCAGGTTTCCAGCTAGAAGATTTAGATTGTAAACTGAAACTTAATCTCTTACTTGGTTGGTTCCAAAGTGTTAATAGGGGCTACATGACCGCTTTGTCGCAGCCCCTAAACTAGGGAACCAACCAACCAACCATAGGTGTTAATATTGACAACTTCGACATTACCACTAAAAAGAAATTGAAATTCCTACAGGAACAGTTTCAACTTTCCCTGTCCACTCAGCCAAGATATTCTGCAGATACTCTCCTGTGGGCCTCAACATTATTTTATTCTTTTCCTGGGGCTTATCATTTTGTTCACTCCAGCCAAGTGTTAGCAGTACCTCATCCATCTTATTTAAGAAGATTGTTGTGTAAAATGGGAACCAACTGTGCAGGGATCAGCGTTTTACGGGAATCATACTTACGGGAGAAATGCAAGCTTCTGAGTGACCATGAAAAAGTTGTGTGTATCTTGTTAGATGAGATTTATGTTGCCCCTAAACTAAGTTATAAGGGTGGAAAAATTAAAGGAGTTGCTTTGAACAGACCAAATGAAATTCATTGTGCGACTACAATACATGCATTCATTATAACTTCACCTTTGTGTAGATAATCAGATGTTGTTGCTCTGTTTCCTGTGAAGAACTTAAACAGTGACATGCTGTATAAAATGACGTTAGAAGTACTCACTGTATTGGAAAAGAGTGGGTATGTTTCCCTTTGTGTTATATCGGACAATAATAAAGTAAACAAAGGCATGTTTCAGCACATAAGTGGAGGTTCTTTGAAAACCAGTATAAAGAATCCAGCCAACAATAACAGGAACTTATTTTCGCTGATTGACTCTGTCCTCCTACTCAAATGCATTCGCAATAATTGGCTGATGTCCAAGACCAGGTTCTTAACATCCCACACATCGGTGATCAGCTGTCAGCAGTTCAAGCCGAATTGCAAAGTCAACCAGGTGATAAATGTTCAGCAACATGTGTGTATTACACCCAAGAACCAAGATTTCAGGACCTGATAAACGTGTATGAATCAGATGATGATGATGATTATGATAATTGTTGTTTTAAGGGGCCTAACATCTAGGTTATCGGCCCCTAATGATCTGAGTGATAGCGAAAATGAGAATGAAATGGAAACCAGAACGAAAATTATGTGAGACGGAAAATACGTACAAAGAGAAACTCAGATGGAAACAACTCACAATATGGTCTTACAAAAGGGAATTTAGAACGAAAAGATTCACAAAAAGAATAGATTGAAAAAGACCCACAAAACGTAGGCTACATTCAAAATACGTACAAAATGCAATGTAGCGTCGAAATACTTACAAAATGCAACTTAAATTCAAAATACTTACAAAATGCAAATGAGATCGAAAATACGAACAAAATGCAATTGAGGTTCAAAATATTTACAAAATGCAATTGAAATTGAAAATACACAATGCAATTCAGATTGAAATAGGCCCTATCCCAGTTACAATCCAAATTATTCACAAAGTGCAATTGAAATTCAAAATACTTACAAAATGCAATTGAAATTGAAAATGCTTACAAAATGTACGGCAGATTCAAACGACTCATGTGGATTGACAATACTTACAAAATGCAATTTAGATTGAAAATACTTGACAAAATGTAATTTAGATTCAAAATACCCACAAAATGCAATTGAGAATCAAAATATGTGCAAAATGCCCACCAAACAAAATGCAATTTAGATTCCAAATTCGTGTGAAATGCGGTTTTGGTTGAAAATACTTACAAAATGCAATTGAAATTCAAAATACTCACTAAAAGGCCCGTCTACCTGCATTGAAAGACTTACTAAAAAGCAATTTTGATTGTCAATCTTTAGAAAATGCAATTGAGGTTGAAAACAATCGCGAGATATAATTTAGATCGAAAAAACTTACAAAATGCAACGTAGATTAAAAATGCCTTAAAAATCGCTAAAAGGGAATTTAGATACACAGTGAACCAAGTAACAAAAACAGTGCGGGAATCTTAAAGAGAAAAGGAAATATAAGGAAAAGAGGAGAGGAGAGAAGAGGGAAGAGAGGAGAGGGTCCGCCCCAAAGGTAAGGGACAAAAGGGGAAAACGGACCCAGCTCAGGAATCCCTCGGTGTCGCCAACTCTGGAACTCACCAGCCGTGAGCCCCTGAGGGTGTAGCATTATCTAGGGTGCACCAGAAGTGGTGGGGCTACATACACCCTGCCTCCTTAAGGGCCTTGAGCACAAGGCAGGAGGTAAAAGGAAAAGAAAAAGAAGGCTGACCCCTCACAGAAGGAGGGTATCAGGAAAGATGAGACAAGGGCCAATTAAGGCGGGAAAGTGAAAGACTACCTAGGCCTCGGATACCCTAATACCGTCGGGGTCGGAAGAGAACAAGAGGTGACCAAGGGAGGTCGACAGGAAAGAAGATGGAGAGGAGCCCGGTACAAGTAAGTGGAAGCAATACCGGACTCAGCTGGGGTCCCGTGGTCGCCAACCCACGTCCCACTAGATGTGAGCACCTGGGGGGGGGGGGGATGAATCAGAGAAGAAATCTCTTCTTAAAGAAGGTCCTGCAATCACAAGAAAAGCCCTGTTCCCCACTTCCTTTGAAAAGCGGAGTGTGCCTGTAGTCCTAAAAGTTTTCGATGAAAGGAACGTTGTAGCTCTAGAAAGAAAGAAAGAAAGAAAGAAAGAAAGAAACAAAGAAAGAAAGAAAGAAAATGGAGGTGGTTGCTCAAAAGGCACGATAATGATTCTCATACTTATTATTCGATGGTGGAAGATTATTAATGTAAAGAATCCACTAAAAGGAAAGCATCTCAGTGATGAAGATTGTGTTCATGTTACTGGACCGGAATACAAGAAGTTACAATTTTTAGAAGAATTTTCAATCTTATTGAATTGCTTCAGCAATTAATGGAAAGTTGACAAATGAGACACACACGGCTTTGACTCACACCATTGATTTTACTGCACAAATGTGTACATATATTTTCCATACCCTGAAATGGAAATATATATTATTGGGAAAGTTTCAAACTGACAAGCTTGAAGGTCAATTCCGTCAGTACCGCCAGATGAGTGGTGGTAACTACAATGTCTCAGTAGAACAGATCTTAGAATCAGAAAGAAAATTAAAATATGTAGTGTATTGAAAATGAAATCAGCCTCTCTTGGCGAATTTTCCATAACGCCTTTTGTTGAATATTGAGCTTCTGATGATGAAATTGTACTTGACATTAGCATGGACAAATTTGATAGAGTACTGCAATGCATTGAGTCAGTCAGGGTTGATGAAAGCAGTGAAAGACTGATGATTTGTATCGGTGGATATGTTGCATATAGTGTTCTAAATGTGCTGTAGATGAACAAAAAAAAAAAAATGATGATGATGATGATAATTGTTGTTTTAAGGGGCCTAACATCTAGGTTATCGGCCCCTGATTGTTTGGGTGATCGTGAAGATGAAAAAGAAAAGCGAACTTAAAACTAAAACTAACTACTAACCTACATACTTGAAGAAGAAATGGAAAATTAAAGGAGAATAAGGCAAATAAAAGGACAGAAGGAAAAGAAATGCCCTCAACCCTCGGAGAAGGTGGATTTAGGGACTTCGAAGGAAGGAGAGCCATGAAAGGCAGATAGGAAAGTGAAAGAGGAGAGGGTCCGCCCCAATGGTAAGGGACAAAAGGGGAAAACGGACCCAGCTCAGGAATCCCTCGGGGTCGCCAACTCCCGAACTCACCAGCCGTGAGCCCCTGAGGGTGTAGCATTATCTAGGGTGCACCAAAGTGGTGGGGCTACATACACCCGGCCTCCTTGAGGGCCTTAAGCAGAAGGCAGGAGATAACATGAAAAGAAAAAGAAGGCTGACCCCTCGCAGAAGGAGGGAATCAGAAAAGATGAGACAATGGCCAATTAAGGCGGGAAAGGAAGAGACTCCCTAGGCCTCGGATACCCTAATACCGTCGGGGTCGGAAGAGAACAAGAGTTGACCAAGGGAGGTCGACAGGAAAGAAGACGGAGAGGAGCCCGGCATAAGTAAGTGGAAGCAATGCCGGACTCAGCTGGGGTCCCGTGGTCGCCAACCCACGTCCCACTAGATGTGAGCCCCTGAGGGAAACAAAAAAAAAAGGTGTGAAACCTGTGTATCAGTGCTCATGACAGACAGGGACTTGTTAATAGAAAGCCAAGACAAGTTCTCTTACTTTGATGCTCTCAATCGTGGTGGTGTGAAGTGTCCCTCTGACATTGTGGTGACTTTGTGTACAATCCTCTATAAGATCTTTTGCATTTTCGTCAGTGAACCTTATGAGAAATAATTCCTACTGTTGGTTAAACGCCAAAGGGAACTTGTCATGCAGTTGGCGGTGGTTCACTTTGAACTGTACTTTACAGACTTTAATGTTGTCTGTGAGTGTGTAATGTCTATGAGAAAATTGGCAGATAAATGCAGTAAGGTGTTGAGTAAAATTTTTCTCAATAATTACTGCAAAGTGCAGGCTGAAAACTTAATTTTAAGGGAAAGTTTATTCGCAAGGCTTCCACATTAAATAAGTAGGGCTTGTGTCTAAAACCAGCAAATTAATGAATTGATGATGATGATAATTGTTGTTTTAAGGGGTCTAACATCTAGGTTATCGGCCCCTAATGATCTGGGTGATAGCGAAAATGACAATGAAATGGAAACCAGAACGAAAATTAAGTAGGACGGAAAATACGTACAAAATGGAACTCAGATTGAAACAACTCACAAAATGTTCTTACAAAAGAGAATTTAGAACGAAAAGATTTACAAAAGGAATAGATTGAAAAATACGCACAAAATGTAGGCTAGGTTCAAAATAAGTACAAAATGCAATGTAGAGTCGAAATACTTACAAAATGCAATTGAAATACAAAATACTTACAAAATGCAAATGTGATCGAAAATACGTACAAAATGTAATTGAGGTTCAAAATACTTACAAAATGTAATTGAAATTGAAAATACACAATTCAGATTGAAAGATCCAAATTCCAATCCAAAATATTCACAAAGTGCAATTGAAATTCAAAATACTTACAAAATGCAATTGAAATTGAAAATGCTTACAAAATGCACTGTACTCGTAAAGATGAAGAAGGTACTCGCTGGTCATCCAAAGCGAAGCTGGATTTTTGAAAAGTGAAAGTCCCGGCTAAAGATCATATCACAGTCCCGCCAGTGAGTTCTCCAAGATTATACACAGTAAGCTTGAAACATGTTATGGATAAAACAAACTAGCTTTTATACGTAAGTGTGCACACTTCCTGCTTTTCTTGTGGCTTTGTCTGAAGGGAAAAAGACATGTTATCTATTTTAGACTGTTCCATAACATGTCTCCATTTATAGAGTAATAAAGGAACATCGAACAAATGTGTAGAAAAATATATTTATTAATATAACTAAATAACAATCAATAATCTACATAATAAGCCTAAAATTAAACATTCATTTACGCCACTGACACTAAAATAAAAACTCCTCACATTCATACAAGCGTAAACTGTTGAAATTTAAAGACGCTCTGTCGTCTACAACTGTTAAAAAGAAATCGCTACATTTTACTGCTGCTCCTTCAAAACGAGCATTCCAATTAAATTACTGGCATATTTCAGTCGTGTGTCCGTGATTAAACTGGACTGGTTATGTCATAGCCCTCTCGTTCGTCCTTCACACCACAGGTGTGAGAACTTCATTCATTTGTTTCCCGGCCCTGTCAGAAACGGGATCTGCTCGTTTCTCAGCTGGCATGGTCGACACTAGACACACAATGCTAGCAATGAACAAGCTAAACGCAGTTCTCGCGTTTCATAAAATAAAGTTTACAAAAACTGTTCTGTCTCAGCTAATTCTACTTGAAATTCATTCATACTTGAAACAATCATTCTTGCATTTGCTATCGTTGTTCATGACCAACGATGCTAGCATACACACAATATTAACAATAAAACTCCAAACACTCATTTGAAAAACATTCACACTCTCTAGCTATAACCTACGTCAAAAACATTTAAAAATTATTATTTTTAGCAAAATTAAAAACCCTTATATTAACAAAAGAAAATATTTATACACTATATACAAGTGTCTATCGCTTCTAAGACTCATTCTTGAGCGATACGACCGCGTTAGTTTAATTATCAACGCTCCTTTCTCATAGTATCATTTACTATAGCTTTCTATTTACTCAATGCTTGACCACTTTCTGTTATATCAAGTTAATAGACATTATCAGTATACCAATGACCGATCATTCATTCAAGATGAGTTCATTGTTGTTATAACTCCAGTTTAATATAGTTAATAATAATTTAGAGAACATGGACATTATGTCTTTTCCCAATGAAGTTCCGCCAATAAACGACATTCGTGTCGCAGATCTGATCACATGAGAAGTCTTCACTGACTCTCTTTAAAATACAACAATGCTATTAATTTATACATTCCTCAGAACTTCCTGACAATGAATATGCTAATCCCCTTCGTATTACAAACAACTATTTATGGCAAAAACCTCCATAACTCTCCACTATAAAACTCACATGTAATTATCTCACTTGTTCTCAACAATGGTTCCACTGTACTGGTATAGCTTTCTCCGAGCTTAGATCTTATTGTTGTTACAAGTCCACAACTTATCAATGAACAGCGATATCTGTTCTACAATTACATTGATCGTCATCAAACGATGGTATTAATAGATCTTTCATGGTTTACTAAACAAAATTACTCAGACATAAAACACTATGTCTCCAAATATTTAATAAAAATATACATGTTTCCTCATACTGGTCATTTCTAAAAGGTGCACGGTCGCAATACTACGTTGACACATAACGTAGTGTTACACGTGTGCCTTGATAACACCTCGTGTTATCTTATCGTTCAATAAGGATCGATCACAACCGGAAAAAGTTTTAACTAAACTTTCCTAAGATCAAATAAATATTCTTTCAAAAGATATGTCTCAAATCATTTATATTTAATGAAGAGCAAAGCCTTCCTTTCAATTCAATATAAGTTTGTCATTAACTGAATGTATATTCATTCTACACAAAGAATGTTCATAACTATTCACCTTCACGTCGTATTCATAACGGATGTAGCTTGCTAGATCGCGGAATTGTTTATAATATTAGGTGATATTTCATATTATGTCACTCGTAGATTTCTTCTCTTAATTATAAATTCTTCTTACAAAAAGAACACCCAAGTTCATTTTAAACAAAATGAATTTATTGAATGTCCTAGACTAAATGTCTGAAGTCTTGAATAAAAATCGAAATCGTTGAATAATTACTTCCTTAAAGAGTTTCCCAATGGAAAATAAATTTCTCAAACAGCTGACTTCAGTTCAAAAACTCAATCATGAAATATTTAACAGGAATCGATGATAACTGACTTTCATCTTATACAGACTCGAAGAATAAAATTTACTAAACATCGAAGTGAAAATACATGAAACAAATATGGAGAATTGTTGTTTCCAAATGCCATCAAACACACTCAAACAATAATAATAATGGAAAACATCTCGACCTTGGTCTTGTAGAAAATTGAAGTTCATTGTCGGGTATCAGAAAATACCCAACTGGATCGTCATCCAGGTATGATTTGTTGAAATCAAACCCAGTCCCTTCCATTGTATACGAGCTGCGACCTCGAGAATGGAAAGGATATCTTCTGTCTTCCGTTGATGACTCTTCAATCGCCGACATCTCTTGAAGTTCCTCCATCATTATTGAGCAATATCTTCTGGATAGCATCATCGTTACAAAATAAATTCGTAAGATGAATGTCGATTCACTATCGTATATGTTAAAGTTCGTTTGGTTGGTCAATGACAGATTATATCTGCTCATAGTCGAGAACGAATGTACATGAAAATACATTAAATGTACTGGAAGGAAGTGTACATAATGGATCATGTTGTCTCGGCATTCTATCTATCTATCTATCTATCTATCTATCTAGATGTTATAGATCTTCTCATTGTTTTTAACGTTGTTCCATCGCTGCTAGCACAACCTTGACTTGATATATCCCGTCATAAACTAATTCCACTTCATAATTGTCTGTAGCCATCATAATGTTCATACACAATAAAGTCACAATGTTCATACAATATCACTGTACATACTTCGTGCTGCAACGTGGACTAGCTTGGGTTGAAGTCGCACTGCATTAAAATGATATTCTCCGCTCGGAGTTGAGTAACTTTCTCTGAAAACACAAAAATACTCGATGGATTTTAATGAATCTTCTTGTGGTGAAGCCTTATCACGCGATAAGTAAAATGAAAACTCTTCTATCTCGACAAAGTCGAACACTTGTCCGCTATTAAGCAAAATATCCACCGCTCAACTTCACCTAGTTTGATGCGGGGCTCTCGAAACTATTGGCCGGTAACACCGCTGCCTCTTGTGTCACGTAGGACCTCACTCTGTATCACGTCTATGGAAATGAACTACCTCCGGACGATACGTCAGTCGAGAGAAGAACACTCTCAGCTATCATTCCCCCTTCAACTCGGCTGAAATTCGCGCCATAGTTGATCCCGCGCAGATAGTGGCGCGTACTTGTAATAATGCTTATTACGGTGAAATTCTTCCGTTTAACGTCATTCAAAGTAGTAGTAATATCGCCTATTAATTTGCTTCAAGTATCCAATGGAGTAAAACTGTTACATATGGCTTAAATGGCATAGTTAATCACATTAACTAGGTAAAAATCCATGTCTGCTTCCATAAACCCTCCTCTCATTGGCTGAACGCATATATCCAATGATATATTTTATAACAATTAACTGGTAATATTTCGCGCTATTTCCTTGTTGCTATGCATTTTCCAATGATCTAGAATATTCTGGGCGTCTCTGATCACGTGATGGGTTTCTCCCATAGCTGCGTTCGCTAACAAATCTCGCCTTGAGCCAACTTCCAAGATTTATATTCCAATGTTAAACTGTATCATGGGCTCGGATAATAACATCATTTTCATCATAAATCATCCAAATTTCGGGTGCAGCACGGTAGATTCAAACTACTCATTTGGATTGACAATACTTACAAAATGCAATTTAGATTGAAAATACTAAAAAATGTAATTTATATTCAAAATACCCACCAAATGCAATTGAGAATCAAAATACTTGCAAAATGCCCACCAAACAAAATGCAATTTAGATTTAAAATTCTTGCAAAATGAGGTTTTGGTTGAAAATACTTACGAAATGCAATTGAAATTCAAAATACTCACTAAAATGCCCTTCTCCTACATTAAAAGACTTACTAAAAATCAATTTAGATTGTCAATCTTTAGAAAATGCAATTGAGGCTGAAAACAATCGCGAAATGCAATTTCGATCGAAAAAACTTACAAAATGCAACGTAGATTAAAATACCTACAAAATGTAGTGTAGATTTTTAAAAATATAAAAAAATAATCGCCAAATGGAATTTAGATACACGGGGAGCCAAGTAACACTAGTAACAAAAACAGTGCGGGAATCTTAAAGAGAAAAGGAAATATAATGAAAGGAAAACAAGAGGTCTAACCCCTCGAAGAAGGAGTGATCAGGAAAGATGAGACAAGGGCCAATTAAGGCGGGAAAGTGAAAGACTCCCTAGGCCTCGGATACCCTAATACCGTCGGGGTCGGAAAAGAACAAGAGTTGACCAAGGGAGGTCGACAGAAAAAAAGACAGAGAGGAGCCCGGCACAAGTTAGTGGAAGCAATGCCGGACTCAGCTGGGGTCCCGTGGTTGCCAATCCACGTCCCACAAGATGTGAGCCCCTGGGGGAAACTTAATGAATTATTCATGTGCATATACGAGGGCTGTTTTTTTATGTAAGGACCGTTTTTTTAATTAATCGAACATTTTATTTTGAAACCACATTATTTTTTTGGTTTTACATACCTTCCTCTATGTTTCTACATAGTTGCCTTGTTTATTTAGGCAGTTATAATACCTTTAAACTAAGCTCTAAAATCCCTCTGCATAAAAGTTTGCTGCCTGCTCTGACAACCAAGAATTCACGGCTGTTTTCACTTCTTCATCGTCGGCGAAAAGAGGTGGAAATCGCTCGGAGCAAGGTCAGGGTTATACGGTGGATGATAAAAAACTTCACACCCAAAAGAGTCAATCAGTTCCCGAATCCGGGCAGCAGTGTGAGGTATTGCGTTATCGTGAAGGAGCAAAATTCCCTTCGTCAGCATGCCGCGTCTTTTGTTCTGAAGTGCACGTCGGAGTTTGGTCAAAGTTGTGCAGTAGGCTTCTGCGTTGATCGTCGTTCCTCGTGGCATAAAGTCCACCAGCAAAACACCACGCCTGTCCCAGAACACAATTGCCATGATCTTGCGCTGTGATGGCGTTGTTCGGGTTTGACCTTGACAGGAGAGGTTGAGTGTCGCCATTCTATTGAATGTTGCTTGGTTTCAGAGGTGGAATGGGAATGTTTCATCTCCTGTGATGATTCGACTCAACATGACATCCTCTTCTTGAACTCGCGTACCCATTTTCGCACTTTACCTTCCGTCATTGCATTATCACCATACACCTCACAAAGCTGAGACGATGAATGTCTGCAGCCGACATGTTTCTTGCACTCAAAGAACGTATCACAGACCGTACCTCACACGCGGCGGGCGAATCAATAATCTTGAACATTGTAAAGATGCACAGTTCAGCGTACAGGTTAGCTACACAGCTGCAACTGACGCCTGCTTGTTCGCAAAGGATGCCGGGACGTAACACGCACGCTTCTTGCGGCGTGCGCACTAACTACGGGCTAAAAAAACGGCCCTTACTAAAAAACAGCCTTCGTACTTCTCTATTGTAAGTTTATGGTAATTTTTGTTCTTCAAATGTACATCAATTAACTTACTATCCAGTGTATGTCGTATACATTTTAGTTGGTATAGTGCCACTTGATCTCATAAATAGGACTAGCCTTCATGTTTATGGATTTACATGGAAATTATTTCTTCTATGTAGACTACTATAATTTCCTTTTCTCAGATGAGCATCATAGAACTTTGTTGTCTACTGGTATATGAATTAATTTAATTTTATGAATAGAACTAGCATACATGTTTTTGGATTTACATGGAAGTTATTTCTTGTTTGTAGGCTACAGCAATTATTATTCTTGAGTCAGATGTGCATAAAATATGCCTTTTTTTGTCTACTGTATCCACATATTTTGTGATGATGATGATGATGATGATAATTGTTGTTTTAAGGGGCCTAACATCTAGGTTATCGGCCCCTGATTGTTTGGGTGATCGTGAAGATGAAAAAGAAAAGCGAACTTAAAACTAAAACTAACTACTAACCTACATACTTGAAGAAGAAATGGAAAATTAAAGGAGAATAAGGCAAATAAAAGGACAGAAGGAAAAGAAATGCCCTCAACCCTCGGAGAAGGTGGATTGAGGGACTTGGAAGGAAGGAGAGCCATGAAAGGCAGATAGGAAAGTGAAAGAGAAGAGGGTCCGTCCCACAGGTAATGGACAAAAGGGGGAAACCGGACCCAGCTCAGGAATCCCTCGGGGTCGCCAACTCTCGAACTCACCAGCAGTGAGGCCTTGAGGGTGTAGCAATAATCTGGGTGCACCAGAAGTGGTGGGGCTACATACACCCTGCCTCCTTGAGGGCCTTGAGCAGAAGGGAGGAGAGATGATGATGATGATGATGATGATGATAATTGTTGTTTTAAGGGGCAGGCAGGGGAGAACATGAAAAGAAAAAGAAGGCTGACCCATCGCAGAAGGAGGGTATCAGAAAAGATGAGACAAGGGCCAATTAAGGCGGGAAAGGAAGAGACTCCCTAGGCCTCGGATACCCTAATACCGTCGGGGTCGGAAGAGAACAAGAGTTGACCAAGTGAGGTCGACAGGAAAGAAGACGGAGAGGAGCCCGACACAAGTAAGTGGAAGCAATGCCGGGATCAGCTGGGGCCCCGTGGTCGCCAACCCACGTCCCACTAGATATGAGCCCCTGGGGGGACATATATTTTGTATTGAGTTCACGGTGCAGTGCAATTTAATCTTATCAATAGAACTAGCCCACATGTTTATGATTTTTTTTTTGTATTGATTCATTCAGCACAGTGCTATATAAGTATTTGAATATGACTAGCTTACATGATTAGGTATTTACATGTAGGTAAATTTTTGTATGTACAGTTAATTTATATTCTCAGATGTTCATCAAATAGGCCCTCATTGTCTACTGGTATATTTTGTATTTGACAGAGTGCCATTTAATCTCATGAATAGGAATGAATGAATGGGACTAGCCTACTTGTTTATGGATTTACAGGAGACAGTCGTGACCTAATGATAGGAATTATCCAGGCATTTATCTTCAGTATGTGTGGGAACCCATGGTAAACCACTTGCTGGGTGGCTAAGCGGAGAATCGAACCCAACATTTCCCGGTTTACCTCACTAGGCTGTGTGTACTCCGTTCTTACCCTCAGACTAGAATTAGATTTCTTGGCAGTCAGGAATCAAACATGGACCCCAGAAGTGACAAACCAAGAACTACGCCACCTGGTTGGTCACATTTATTTTTAAGAATATTATGTCTGTCTGTTAGATAGTCAGGCCGAAGTCTGGTTGGATCCTCAATAGGCACTGCCGTTAGGTTATGTGGGTACATACCCACAAAAAACCAAGGCAGCGCTATATTGAGGCGTACTAGGCAAGAAGAGGAGTGAGGTAGTTTGCCATTGCTTTCCTCACTGAGTCAGTACAGCAGTACTAACCCTATGAGTAGAACCTTTCACAGCATCCACAGGCACTGACTGTGCCCTAAATGGCATTACTAAACACCACCCATACCTCAGTAGCTTTCATATAATCACAGCCATGAGTGAGACTGAGACATCGATGAAAAGCCACATTTTACTCTAGCCTCTGCCAACAGACAAATGCAAATATACTGCATGCATCAAGAGATGGCCAACAGGCCCCGAATAATATGTAACTTACTAAAAAGAGATTGAAATTCCTACAAGAACAGTTACAACTTTCCCTGTCCACAGAGCCAAGATATTCTGCAGATCTCTCCTGTGGGCCTCAACATTATTTTATTTTATTCCTTTCCTGATGGAACTCCGATAGTACCATATTTCTGTTGTTTCTTAACACTTGGTGGTTAATTGAATATTGAGTATATAACGGAGCTCATTCAAGCACGTCTTGCACGCGGTCAAACTTCGCAAGATAGTCCCCTGGAACACACAAGGTAAGTTATCCGCTACCTAGCGGTGGATATGAGCAGTCACTGAATTACCTGAACACTCGTCAATAATGGGCGCAATTGTTCCTAGCACTAACACCTCCCCTACAATAAGCCCCCCTTTCACTTTGGTTTAGATAAACCCAGTCGTTCTCGGTGACGAGCTGTCTCCTTCCCTGTCAATGGCTTTGTCAAGATGTCGGCCACGTTGTCGGTGGATGGAACATAATTCAGGGATAGCAGTCCTCCTTCAATCTTCTCCCTGATGATGAAATGTCGAAGTTCTATATGCTTGCTCCTCTGCGATGTACATGGTTGCCGGCCAGCAATGTCCTTGGCGCAAGTTCACCCACTCCGATTTCCGTCAGGAACTGTTGCAGACCTCTTTGGTTGCCTCACACATTGCCATGTATTCGGCTTCCACTGTGGAGATGGTGGTTGTACTCTGCTTTCTTGCACACCATGACACTGCACCTCCAGCAAGCATCATTACGTAACCACTGAATGATCGTCTGTCTGTTCTGTCACTTGCCCAGTAAGCATCACAGAAAGCTGTCACTCGTTCTCCTGTCTTCTTAAACGTCAGCACAATGTCTTTAGGGTGCTTTACATAACGCAGGAGGTGACGAAATCCTGTGACGAACTCCTGTCCAGTGTTCAGCTGTTGGCCGCTCGTTGAACTGACTGAGGTATGTCGTCGTAAAGGCTAAGTCCGGTCTGGTGGCTCCAGCGAGATACAGCAGACCCTCGAATGTTTGTCGATATTTGGTGCCCTGACTTTGGTCTGCCTCCCCAGTCGCCTTTTCAAACTGCATCCCACGATCAAGAGGCGTCGAAGCTCCCTTAGCATACTTTATGCCAAAAGTTGCCAAGAGCTCACCGGCATAAGCTGCTTGGCTTAGGGTGAGCGATCCATCATCTGCCAGATCTACCTTCATCGATAAGATGTGGTTCACCGGTCCCAAGTCCTTCACTTCAAACACTCCAGAGATGTCCTTCTTGAACTTCTCGATACGTTCTCCGTCCTTTCCCAGCATTAGCAGGTCATCTACATACACTCCAACTTTGAAGTCCCCATTCTTCTCATAGTAGACGCACGGATCAGCCCTCGATCTTTGCAGTCCGGATGTCTTCAGGAATTCGTCAAGTCGCAGATTCCACTCTCTACCAGATTGTTTGAGTCCAAACAAACTTTTCTTTAACAGGCAAACATCATTTGGTCCTCCTTCGTGGAATCCCACTGGCTTGTCCATGTAGATCGTCTCCTTCAAAGTTCCATTTAGGTATGCTGCAGTGATATCCAGCTGTTGAATCTTCCATTCCTTCTCAACTGCAACTGCCAACAGAGTCCGAAAGGATTTTATTTTCACCACGGGCGAGAATGTTTCTTTGAAGTCGATACCAGTACCTTCAACTTGTGAATATCCACAAGCCACCAGCCTTGCCTTGTAGCGTTCAAGTGTGCCATCCTTGTCAAACTTCTTCCGGAACACCCACTTGCACTTCACTACTTGTCTGTCAGCTGGTCTCGAAACTACCGTCCATGTCTGATTTCTCTCCATGTTGTCCAGTTCATCAAGCATGGCGGCCCTCCAATGTCCGCATCAGGTGAGTTTAGCGCTTCTTCCACTGTGATTGGGTCATCAGATGCATCATGCCTCTTGTCTAGGTTACAAGTGAGGCACTTGAACTGTTGTTGGCCACCTTGCTTTACTGCCAGTCGTTCTGATCTCCTTGGCACTTGTCTGATTCCAGAACATCCACGTACGCAAGCAATGTCTACTCTGGACGGTCCTGGCACTTCTCTCTCGGAAGGTGGAGCATTTTCATCATTGTTTCTCCTGTCGTCATTCGCTTGTATCCCTTCTTCGTGCATCTCATCAAGTTCATCGTCGACTTCAAGTTCAATGGTGAGGTTATCATTAAACGTCTTTGCCACAGAGTTGTCACCGAGTTCACTTGCCGTAGTTTTGGAGGGGAAACATTTTTCATCAAATGTGACATTGCGGCTTGTAAAGATGCGGTCTGTCTTCATGTCCCACAGTTTGTATCCTTTAACACCATCGGGGTATCCTATCAGGATGCACTCAATCACCTTTGGGTCCAGCTTGCTTCTTCGTCGTTTTTCGGGTTGTACGCTCCAAGTCTGGCAACCATACACCCGAAGGTGGTCCACCTTGACCTTCTTTCCGAACCAGAGTTACTCAGGTGTTGGGCCATCTATTGCGCTGGATGGGCACTTGTTCCTGATGTGTTAAGCAGTATGTAGCACATCAGCCCACAGAGACTTCGTGATCCCTGACTCGATCAATAGACATCTTGTCATGTCAATTAGCGTCTGTTTCGTTCTCTCAGCAACACCATTTTGCTGAGGCGTGTCTGGAACAGTCAGCTGTCGTTGGATACCGTGATTCTTCAGGTAACTGTCAAATTCGCTGTTCAGGTATTCTCCTCCATTATCACTGCGCAGGGTTTTGACCATTGTTCCATGAAGATTCTCAGCTTCACGCCTATACTCGTCAAATCTACTAAGTACCGCCTTCTTCTTCCTCATGGGAGACACAGCAGTATGTCGTGAGTAGTCGTCGACAAATGTCACAAAGTACTTGGATCCCCCTTTAGAAGTAGGTGTGATCTTGCCTACAGCATCAGAATGGATCAGCTGGAGTGGAGCAATGGCTCTGGTCGCATCGTCGGTTGGAAATGCTTTGCGTCTCAACTTTCCAAGAGTACAAGTGTCACAATTCTCCTGCATTCTCTCATCTATGCCCAACTTCTTCATGGCCTTGTGATGGAGGTGGCCTAGTCGTCTATGCCATAAATTGTCAGGGTTGGCTATAGCCAGTCTCGTCGATGGGGTAGACTCGTCCACAGCATACAGTCTTCCACTTCGCTTTGTTGTAAGGACGAATTTTCCATCCTTATCTGCTACAGTGGCCATGCCATCACCAAAGTTGACAGTATAGCCCATCTCTTCAATTCTTCCCACGGAAAGCAAGTTACCGCTCAGGTCCCGTACACGGAGAACATCATCTAAGGTGAGAAACAAATCTTTGTCCGTCTGATCTACTTTGATTTCTACTCGTCTAGTTCCACTGACCTTGATGGTTCCTTATTGGCCACATCAACCCTTGTTTCACATGGTTTGAAGTTGCTCATCTTTTCTCTCGATGATGTGATGTAGTCAGTAGCTCCACTGTCAAGATACCAAACAGATGAAACATGATGGTCATCCACCTTCACACACATTGCCCTATGGAATACTGTATTTGCTTGTAGTTTCGGCTGCTGGCTCTTCGATTCTTCATTATCTTCAGGGCAGTTCCTTGCAATGTGACCAAGCTTTCCACAACAGAAGCACTTCACATGTCGTCGACGGCTGTCATTAACCTTATTTGGGTCTGATCTTTTCCTGTCTTGTTTGGAAACTCCATCCTGCTCAGGTGGCCTCGCATTGTTGTGCTTCCAGCTAGGTTTATCACGCTGCTTCGTGATCAGTGCATTTGGTTCATCATTATCACATCCTCTTTCTTCATCACGCCGGATCTTCCACTATTCTTCAACATGCAACCTTGACTTGACTCTTTTCGTCGTGAGGTCCTCTTTATCTTGTTCAAGGTTGAGGATTAGCGGTTCATACGTTTCAGGAAGACCCATCAGCATCACCAACGCAACCTCTCGGTCACTGAATCCATGGCCTGCACTTGTGTCTCCTATGGATCTCCATTAGCCTCCCAAGGTAGCTCTTCAGCTCCTCAACTTTCTTCATAGTGATGTTGAAGAAGACCCTCATCAGCTGGATTGCGTGCAGTAGACCGTACTTGGAGTTCATGTCCCTTAACGTTTCCCATGCCTCCTGTGCTCTGGTACACATGCCAATGTCATCTAGGTAGTTGTCATCAACCACAAGAAACAGAAACGTTAGTGCCTTGTTGTTGGCCTTGTTCTGTTCAATTGCAAAGCAGCTGTGCCAAATCCAGGGTCAACGGCTTCCCAGCATCCCTTCTGCACCAGTGCTGCCCTCGCACGAATTGACCACACGTGGTAATTGTCTGATGATAATTTAGGGATTTCATATTCGTCGGCCTCATGGTCAGAAAATCACGATAGTCACTTGGAAGTTCCAGGTCATCTAAAGTCCGTGTCACTCGATATATCGTGGACGTGAGCGTAGTCTAGCAGAATCGATTCCTGATCGATATATCGTAGTTGCGAGCGTCTAGTAGAATCGATTTCTGTTCGATATATCAAGCGTCACTTTCGATTATCGAACTTACGGTCACTTAAATGGTGCGGAAGTCGTCTGCTATAATCGATTGGATATAACGGTTGCGTCGTTTGCGTGGATTTGAATATGAAATTTGCATAGATTTAATTTAGATCTGGGCGCCGTCTCGCACTTCACCAATCTCTTGCGGGTTGATGTACGTCGTCTATCAACAACCAACAATTTCACGTAACAGTCTTCCCACACTCAATTTGTACATAACCTCGTTTGTGGCGTGCCGCATAGCTTGTTAGGACTGCCATTTTTCCTCTCTTTTAACCAAGGATGCAATTCGAAGTCGTCATCTTTCGCTTGCAGTGTTTAAACGTCAACTAGCACATAACCTGTTGGTTCTTAACACTTGGTGGTTAATTGTATATTGAGTATATAACGGAGCTCATTCACGCACGTCTTGCACGCGGTCAGACTTCGCGAGATAATCCCCTGGAACACACAAGGTAATTTATCCGCTACCTAGTGGTGGATATGAGCACTCACTGAATTACCTGAACACTCGCCAATAATGTGCGCAATTGTTCTTAGCACTAACAATTTCAACTCTTGGGGCACCTCCCCATGCCTGTCCCTACGAACTACTACATTCGTCACGTAATCGGAGGAATTCTACCCACACCCAAATTCCAGGGGGCGACGACTAAGATGTCCCAAGGCCATAAAATGAATTAATAGCAGACAAAATCACGACATGATATTATTTTGTGTTGTGTTGGATTCTGACACACATCATGCGTTTGATGTCCGACCACCAACTATGGCGGCCATCTTGGATTGCAGTGTCAGGTCCGGTAGTATAGAAGAGCCAGGTATTAGCGATCCTGCCGCAAGGAAAACTAAAACTGAAGAAAACTTCGCAACATTGGAGCACTTTCAGAAAACCGTGTCTATTAATGAAGAATTTAGGTATGAAGTCCATTTACCCTGGAAAGAAATAAAATCATTTCCTGTATCTAACAGGGTCATGGCTGAGGAAAGGTTGGTCAACACAAGGAAGAAAGTGGAAAATGTTGGACTAGGTGAGACGTATGCAAATATTTTCACTGAGTGGGAAAGGAGTGGTGTTATTGAAACGGTCCAGGAGGATGTAAACTGCAGACACTATCTACCGCATCGAGCTGTTCGTCCTGTATTTGACGCCTCAACGAAGGAAGTGGGAACCCCTGCTTTGGACGATTGTTTGTATGATGGCCCCAACCTGATTGAGCTTATCCCTGCTATTTTCTTAGATTCCGAGAGAGGAAAGTAGGAATTATTGCAGACATCGAGAAGGCCTTCCTTCAGATAAGCATATGGAAAGAAGATCGAAACTATATCTGCTTCCTGATGTGGAAGGACGTTTGGAATACCATAATTACAAGATCTTCAAGCATGTCAGGCTGGTTTTAGGCTTAACTTGTAGTCCGTTTCTCCTGGTGGCTGTCTTGGAGTATCACCTGAAGAAGTACTTGGAAAACCCGCAATTCAATCCCCTATTCATCAAGAGACTTCTACAGAGCTTCTACGTGGACGTTGTCACTAGCCTTGACTGGGATTCGGAGGTGGGCGAGTTTATCAATCAAGCTAGTAGGCAGTTTTAATTTGAGGGGTGACAGTTCTCTCAGGATGATGACCAGTCTGCTACCCTTTCATCTGTTTTGGGACTGTTATGGGATCGACAGGAGGATACACTTACTTAATATTTGCATTGGTTGAATAGTATTCAGGTGGGAGAAGTGACGAAAAGGGCAATTTTGCCACTCGCACATCGAATTTTTGATCCAGTTTGGTGTGGCATGTCCTGTCATCCTTTGTGTCTCAACTGTTGATTCAAAGGACCTGGAAGACTCATATAAGATGGGATAGTGCCGTTGATGAGAAGTCCAGAGACGAGTTTCTGGCCTGGGTAAAAGATCTACCTCACCTGGTAGAAATCAAGATTCCTCGATGGTTTGGAAGAAGTGACCATGTGCAAATTCATGTCTACTGTGATGCCAGTCAACTTGCATACGCAGCAGTAGTCTTCAAAAGAAGCGATTCCAACAATCAAGTGAGTGTACAGTTATGTGATGCAAGATCTCGTGTGCCCCCCTCAAGGAAGTGACAATCCCTAGATTGGAATTGCTGGCTGCTACAATTGGTGCACGGTTGCTAAAATGTGTGTTGGAATCTATTTCACTGGAAGTTCATGAGTTTTTTCTCTGGTCTGACTCATCCACAGTTCTAGCATGGATCTGTGGACTGAGAACTGGTTGGTGTTTGTCCGCAATCGTGTGAATGAGATCAGGAACTTGACCAATTTATACTGCTGGCAACATGATCCAGGTTCATTGAATCCAGCTGATTTACCGTCACGTTGCTGTTCTGCTTCGCAATTAGTAGCCTCTCGATGGTGGATGGGACCTTCCTGGTTGTATGAATCTCCAAATTGTTGGCCTCAAACAAAAGTGGTGTATGACGAAGAGAGTATCGAAAAGGAAATGAAAAACCCTGTGGATTCTATAACTCTAACCAATGAGGGTCTCCTCTGGTATGCTAGGTATTTTCCCAGCTATCACAGAATAGTTCATCTAATCGCATGGATTCTTCGTTTCTGTAAGAATTGTCTTAGACGTGAGAGGATCTCACAAGAAAATCTGCAAGTTGAAGAGTTAGAAAATGCTTAAATTAGACTCATTGCTATAATTCAACGAGAAAGCTTCCACGGATTAGTTAATAAACGGCTGTCTTCACTACATCCATTCCTGGAAGATGGTGTTCTCAGGGTTTAAACGAGCCTACTACTGCGAGAAAAATTGAAGCAATTCAGGTTCTCAATTATTCTCCCGGTGAACCTCTCGCTTGATTATGGATGAGCACGTAAAAGAATATCACATTGGAGTACAACTTCTTAATCATCTGAGGCAACGCTTCTGGATCATCGGTGGAATGAGGACAGTTAGAAAAATTGTAAGAAAATGTGTCAAGTGTCAGAGGCATGATGGACAACATACCGAAATTGCTCAGGTCCCTCTGCCCCTGGACCGCATACGGGAAGCCTGTGTTTTTGAAGTGATAGGAGTGGACTTGGCCGGTCCGGTGTTCCTGAGGGATGAAAGTAAAGCTTGGATTGTGGTTTTCACATGTGCGGTGTATCGCGCTGTGCATCTCGAAATGGTTACTTCTCTCTCCACAGATGCGTTTCTGCAAGCGTTCCGGCGGTTTGTAGCAAGAAGAAGACGCCCCTCTGTGATTTACTCAGACAATGGTACAAAATTTCACGGGTACATATAACGCGTTTAAAAATGTTGACTGGGAGAATATTTCTAAACACTATTCGGTTGAACGTATTACTTGGAGATTTTATCCCCCTAGTGCTCCTTGGTGAGGAGGCTCCTGGGAGAGGTTATTAATACGTCTAATTAAACAGCTTCTGAAACGATTTTTGGGTAAAGCCTGTCTAACTTACCAAGAAATGCTTACCCTTCTCTGCAGTATAGGAGCCACCATAAATGTAAGACCTCTAACATAGGTGACCGATGGACGTGAAGATATAAGTCCACTCACCCCTGTCTGCTTTCTACAAGAAATTAAGACAACTTGAGTTCCAGAATGTGATGCATTGGATGCTATAAGCCTGAATGAACGAAATCGTCATCTTCTGAACCTAGGAATTGTAGAAGTATATGGCAGGGGATTGACGACTGGGCGTATATACAGGATAAACATTTAATACGAACTGAACGACTAGGTTACATACAGCCGTATATATACAAAAGCAGACAAAAGAATCAACGAGATTATTCTCGTAACTAGAACCGCCACCAATGACGTTGCGCTTCCTGGCGCTTAATTTAAACCATAGATCACCTGTTGGGTTACATATTTCTAACACACCCTCTTAAACCAATAGCTGATCTAGAATGTAATAGACATTGTCAACCAGTCTTCAATCATAAACATAATACAATTTCTGAAAATATTTTAGCACAATATATACTTAAAGTACTAATTAATAAATCAATCCCATTCCTTGGGAGTAGTGGTTATGAAGGGGTTCTGTGACCACCTCCACCTCCCCACCTCACAAGATGGCGGCGGTGCGATATCTCTCGAACGCATGGTCGGATTTTCACGAATTAGGTGTCAGTGAACTCGGGGTGACACCCCCTTTCCAATGGACAAGATATTTCCACCCCAAAATAAACCCTACCCCTACTAGGGGTGAAAATTACATTTTTTTAGAAAATCTCGCTTCCCAAGTGCAACATGAGAGAGTTTGAATGCCAATATGGAATTAAACGTTGTTCTACACAAGAGACATGTATACGGTGGATAGCCAATATGAATTAACATGCTTGTTTTTTGTTTTTATGCATGCCCACTCATAGCTTTTGTAAGAGGGCGGGCTTTTTAAAAGATGGCGGCTGTATTGTAACCTAATCTAACCCAACCTAACGGGTCATTGTTGACGAGTCATTGTTGACGAGTCCCTGTGGACGGGGCATTGTTGACAGGTCCTTGTGGACAAGTCATTGTTGACGGGTCCTTGTTGACGAGTCCCTGTGGACGGGTCCTTGTTGACGGGTCCTTGTTGACAGGTCCTTGTGGATGAGTCCCTTTGGACTGATCCCTTTGGACCGGTCCCTTTGGACTGGTTCCTACGGACTAGCCCATGCATTTATTTAAATTATGTCAAAGGGCATAACTACATTTTGCGTGTAAAGCAGTGTGTTGAACTGAAGTTGTTCACCAGTCCCCCACTACTATAATGTGATAACAATATGAAAGGAAAGTGACGAAATACATGTGAACATACAAGGGATCTAACTTGGTGGATGGATGCGTTCTAACGAGTCATTTGTAGTTGAAAGAGATAATACATGTTCTTAAGATGTTAAAACTGTGGAGATGGTACGTTCAGTAAGACGTCTTGTTATTTCCTGTGTCATATTACAGACATGGCAGAGAGTGCACAGATCTGTTGCTATGACTAACGCTGCAGTAATTTGAAACCGCAAGTGTTCATTAAGACAATGGGTGATGATCATGCAAAGTTAGCAGTTATTGGATATTACACAGGTGTTCCTTCCGGTGTCATGTTGCTGACATGGCAGAGAGCGCACACTGCTGTTGCTATGACTGACGCTGCAGTAATTTGAAACCCCAGGTGTTGATCAAGACAATGGGTGATGATCATGCAAAGTCAGCAGTAATTGGATACCACACAGGTGTTCCTAGTGTACTTTGGACTCTCAGCTGTATTGGGAAAGGAATTGCAATGATCTGCAAAAAACTGCTGACACGAGCGATGAGAGTTTATATAAAAGAAGTGTCATATATTTCCCTACTGCCAGTCTTTATTACTCGCTTTGAGTGAACAGTGCTCTATTACTGCTCAAGAGTTGTAAAAAAAGCCTTTATGGTAGAAAATCATTAAATTATTTTGCAAGGTAAGTACTTATTATTAATGGATTGTAGTCTTTTATTACTAATTGATGTTGAAGTTATTGATTGGAATGTATTTATTGATTGATTGATTGATTTGTTTACAGATAATTGGGTACCAGTATGTTACCAGATTCCTACAATCTGTTAATTCAGTGGCAGCAGTTGATAAATTATTGAGACAATAGTTGGAGACTATTGTAGAGTTGTGACAATTATATTTATATCTACGTTTCAAAGTACCGCTAGAAGTACACTACTTCAAGTGTAAGATACTCGTCGCCCCATCTATGTGTCTGGTTTGGAAACTTACGGAGTCTATGTAATTTCTTGGACTCGCGCTCTACCTGGTGGATTTCTTGCGAAGCTGTTCCGTTGGTTGGACTAGTTTTACGGGAGATGGCGCAAGCTGGATTTGTGATCCTGCCACAGATCAGCGTCGGGGTTTGAGATTATTTATGGAATGTGTCACCTTGGAAACTTAACAAGTCTTTGTTAGAAAATGGATTATTACCTATCTTATCGTCGAAGAACGAAGATGTAGTTTTCGTCGCGGGAACCTATACTGAAACGAGCCTTCGGGCTTGGGCAGAGATATGCCTATTTTTCTACTACCATCGGATGGAAACTGTTATACTGACGTATTGGAAGAGTCACGTTTTATTTTTAAGCATGTTACATTTTAAAAGGTATGTTTTTGTGATCGTGGCCGACAGGATAAGGTACGTCCTTGCAATGTATGGTTGACAAGTCGTTATTGAATAAGATTAGTATGTATGAAATGTCGTGTGAATGGATCTGTGTTTATATGTTGGCATGAGTTTGGTAATATAAGGGCTTACTTCTTGCTATTTTTAGTTTATTTTGATTTTGGTCTAATGAGTCAAGAACCCTTATATTGCGTGTGATGTGCCGTGAGGTTGGCATGAATGTGAGATGCGTTTGGATAACCTAACATTAATCTCTTGGAGGTTTGTACCTTGTCGTACTATGTTTGGGTTCTGAGCACATGGGCTAAGTTGTGGTGTGATGCGTAAAAGTTGGATTTTTCTTGTGAGTGCTTTGATATACTGATCTTTGCAAATAACTATCTTGTCTTCCAAGCTCATTGTGTTATATTTTGAATGTGTTTATTTTCTAAGCTGATTCAGATTCTCATCTGTCAATAACAGCGAACCTCTTGTTTTGATTCGAAGCAGTTTTATTAATTTTATCTTAACGTTTTGATTTTATTTGTTTTCCCCCTGCTTCGTTTCAGTTAGAATACTCCTTAAGAGTCTGTGTGAAACATCTCTATGATGTATTTTCTTTCTTAGGCCACCGTTGGCTAGGTAACCTTAATCTCATTGTTTTGGGTTATGAATTATTGACCTTGTATTTTGACAAAAAAAAAAAAAACATCTGATATTTGGGACTCCATCTTGGGATTTCGATCACGACAGTCGTGTTGACTTCTAGCTCCCTTGTGATTGGGAATGATTAAAATATTTTCTTGAGGTTTAAGTGATAGCTCTTGATGACCGTCATGTTTAGTCATTGTACTACTTCTCCTACGTATTCATGAATAGATGTCGAATAATTAATATCAACTGAGATGATATATATCCTGTCTTCGAAATAGGTAATGTTTTTATTTTATGATTTCAAGGTTCGTCTTTGCTAAAATTATTATTGGTTTGTAGTTTAAGACCTTCTCATGTTATTTGTATTTTTTAATAGATTGATTGAATATATTATAAAGTAAATCTGACTTGGTGTTTCTTATCACTTAGATTTAATGTCTGGTAGTTTCTCTCTAAGGCAAACCCTCTGGGGACTCAAATGGGTAGCACATATTTTCCACGTTAGTTGGTGTTAATTTTTATTATTTTGACGTAGTTGAGAACGCGTCAACTGGTTGAGACAATAGTTTGAGACTATTGTAGAGTTGTGACAATTATATTTATATCTACGTTTCAAAGTACCGCTAGAAGTACACTACTTCAAGTGTAAGATACTCGTCGCCCCATCTATGTGTCTGGTTTGGAAACTTACGGAGTCTATGTAATTTCTTGGACTCGCGCTCTACCTGGTGGATTTCTTGCGAAGCTGTTCCGTTGGTTGGACTAGTTTTACGGGAGATGGCGCAAGCTGGATTTGTGATCCTGCCACAGATCAGCGTCTGGGTTTGAGATTATTTATGGAATGTGTCTTCCTAGGAAACTTAACAAGTCTTTGTTAGAAAATGGATTATTGCCTACCTTACGGGAACCTATTCTGAAACGAGCCTTCGGGCTTGGGCAGAGATATGCCTATTTTTCTACTACCATCGGATGGAAACTGTTATACTGACGTATTGGAAGAGTCACGTTTTATTTTTAAGCATGTTACATTTTAAAAGGTATGTTTTTGTGATCGTGGCCGACAGGATAAGGTTCGTCCTTGCAATGTATGGTTGACAAGTCGTTATTGAATAAGATCAGTATGTATGAAATGTCGTGTGAATGGATCTGTGTTTATATGTTGGTATGAGTTTGGTAATATAAGGGTCTTACTTCTTGCTATTTTTAGTTTATTTTGATTTTGGTCTAATGAGTCAAGTACCCTTATATTGCATGTGATGTGCCGTGAGGTTGGCATGAATGTGAGATGCGTTTGGATAACCTAACATTAATCTATTGGAGGTTTGTACCTTGTCGTACTATGTTTGGGTTCTGAGCACATGGGCTAAGTTGTGGTGTGATGCGTAAAAGTTGGATTTTTCTTGTGAGTGCTTTGATATACTGATCTTTGCAAATAACTATCTTGTCTTCCAAGCTCTTTGTGTTATATTTTGAATGTGTTTATTTTCTAAGCTGATTCAGATTCTCATCTGTCAATAACAGCGAACCTCTTGTTTTGATTCGAAGCAGTTTTATTAATTTTATCTTAACGTTTTGGTTTTATTTGTTTTCCCCCTGCTTCGTTTCAGTTAGAATACTCCTTAAGAGTCTGTGTGAAACATCTCTATGATGTATTTTCTTTCTTAGGCCACCGTTGGCTAGGTAACCTTAATCTCATTGTTTTGGGTTATGAATTATTGACCTTGTATTTTGACAAAAAAAAAAAAAACATCTGATATTTGGGACTCCATCTTGGGATTTCGATCACGACAGTCGTGTTGACTTCTAGCTCCCTTGTGATTGGGAATGATTAAAATATTTTCTTGAGGTTTAAGTGATAGCTCTTGATGACCGTCATGTTTAGTCATTGTACTACTTCTCCTACGTATTCATGAATAGATGTCGAATAATTAATATCAACTGAGATGATATATATCCTGTCTTCGAAATAGGTAATGTTTTTATTTTATGATTTCAAGGTTCCTCTTTTCTAAAATTATTATTGGTTTGTAGTTTAAGACCTTCTCATGTTATTTGTATTTTTGAATAGATTGATTGAATATATTATAAAGTAAATCTGACTTGGTGTTTCTTATCACTTAGATTTAATGTCTGGTAGTTTCTCTCTAAGGCAAACCCTCTGGGGACTTAAATGGGTAGCACATATTTTCCACGTTAGTTGGTGTTAAATTTTATTATTTTGACGTAGTTAAGAACGCGTCAACTGGTAGCAGAAGCTTTCCACATATTTAATTATTTGAAAATTATATTCGAATCTTAGTGATGACCTATTGGATATTATTAAATGCTAATATTTGTGTTTGTTATGTTTCATATATGATGCTGAGCTTGACATATTGATAATTCATGGATGAAAGAAATTCTGTCACTACTTATTACCTTAACAAAAACGAGATCGCTCACGAGGTACTCATAAAAGGGAAGATCCCAGTTCATCATAGAGAACTGGACCTGGCCACCTTGAATGAATTAAAAACAGCACCCATTGTCATTCCAAATTGGAATGAGTACTCATGGAGTTCTGGTAAGTCCTCTGTTGTGAATGATCTCCAATCCTTGTTGGACCTAGGTAATATTTATGCCAGTGAATGTGATAATTCCCCATCTCAGTTGAGACGTTTTAAATCACGCCTTATACATTGGTACTATCGTGTAGGCGACATTATACAAGTTTGCTCAGACCATGTTGGTGATTACTGTGTTGTATTGGAAAATCTAAGATCCCGGCACGTTCAGTGTTACCTAATTTTTTTTCCAAAAGCGATAAACCCTATATCTGAAGATATAGTCCATTGTTCTCCCAACGGAGGAAGTAATATTGAGGAAATTAGTAGTTCTAGTGGTGGAAGCAATATTAGTTTGTTAGATAATATTAGACCTTGTTCATTGGTTCAGGGAAAGTATAAGCATGAATAATTTCCTTCCTTCGAGTAACGTTGAAATTGGGTCCTCGACCAATAACCCAACAGTGGCGGTTCCTTCAAATCTCAATACTAATATGATTGATAAAGTTATTAACCCAACGAATGAAGGTACTCTGGTAAATGTAAGAGATAGTGCATCGCCAAATGAGGTTATACCTACCATCTCTGATTTCCAGCAAGGATTAAAATATGCCAACGTTCCTCATCCATTATCTACATCCTTGAATAGTTTCCCCAGTTGTAACGGTAGTGATTCTGAAACATTAGTGTTATTTTTAAAAAAGTTTTCCGAGTTAGTTGAGAATGCTATCGTGTTTAATCTGTCAGAGATTCATTTTATCAATTGATTTTTCCATTTACCTCTGGATTACTCAGAGAAGAATTACTAAAAGCTATGAGGTCACGTACTTCTTTAAGCAAATTCCATTTGGAAATATTAAACAATTTATTCCCACCAAATAACTTGAGGTTACTACAGAATAAATATTTTTATAGGGTGCAACGCTTTGATGAAACATTGAGTGATTATGTTTCTGAAATGAAAGGGTATGCCAACATTTTCTGCCTACAATTAAGTGAAGAAATGATCGTGTCTAAGGTTACCGATGGTATCAACCCTGAATATAGGTCTTATTTGGCAATGAGAGGGACTCCTACTGATTTTTCGGGCTTAAATAAACTCATCATGATTGCTGAGACGGTAAAGAACGGTGATTCCCTCCGTATTTCTAGTATCCCCATTCCTTCCAATTTCAGCATTGTTCCGGTAAAACCAGTAAGAAGATGTTTTAGGTGTGATTCCGTAGAACATCTGGCTAGAGTTTGTCCTAATAATCCTAATTTCAGGAAATGACATCAAAATAGAGAAACCTTCTCGGGTTGTCATACACATCATAAAGTTTCCTTAAATAAGGTTGTTAATAATATTGTTGATAAAAAGCTTGTCAACAAGAAAGTTATGGTTTGTAATGATAGAGGTTTCAACGCGATGGACCTAGGTTGTAATCGAATTTCTACGGTACCTACAAATAATTGTCCTTTCGTAGAAATTTATTTAAATAACGAACCGGTAACTGCGCTGATTGATTCGGGAAGCATCAATTCCTTCATTGACTATAAATGGTTTAAATTAATGTCTTCTGTTTGTAAATTTGGGAATTTGGTTAGTGAACCAAACAAGTTTATGACAGCGAATTGTTCTTCTCTTGAAGTACTAGGAAGTACAAACGCTAAAATCAAAATTAATAACCTTTCTTGGAAATTCAAACTTAGGGTGATAAATAACTTATCGTGCGAAGTGATATTGGGTTCTGACTTCTTAACCCATGTGGGTCTGTTATTGGATTTAAGCACTAGATCATATTGGTTCAAATTTAAACCTAACAAGAGGTGGGAATTCAACCTAATTCCTAATAATCATAGAGTCAATTCTGCTAAACAAGAACTACCATCTACCACCATTGACAATTTGGAGTTCAATTATTTATCGGACGATCAAGCTAATTGTGTTAAAGATCTATGTCACGTAATTTCCTGATGTATTAACTGATAAACTTGGAGTTACCGACCTAATTGAATATGACATTGAGTTAACTGATAATATACCTGTTCGGGGTCCTCCATATAGGCTTTCTCCACCCAAAATGAAGATTTTGAAGGAAATGATCGAAGAAATGTTAGAGGAAGGAATCATTAGGAAGTCCATTTCACCCTATTCGTCCCCTATCTTTCTTGTTCCCAAACCTGATGGTAAGTTTAGACCGGTTATAGACTATAGAGAATTAAACAAGAAAGTAATTCTTGAATCTATTCCTCTTCCCGATCTCCAGTCTTGCTTTGGATTGTTCCAAGGAGCTTCTCATTATACAATTTTAGACCTGAACAAAGCGTATTATCAAATTCCCTTATCTGAACGTTCTAGTGCAGTCACAGCCTTCTCAACAGATTGGAATTTATTTGAATTTTGTCGTCTACCACTTGGTATTTCAACAGGGGCTGCCGTGCTCAGCAGACTTTTAGACATTGTTTTCGATGGAATTAAGTTCAAATTCGTATATCACTATTTGGATGACGTAGTCATATTTAGTAAAAGTTTTTCTGAACATTTGGTTCATGTCAGAGAGGTTCTAAAGAGGTTAAGGCATGCTGGACTCACCGTTAAACCTTCTAAGGTATCTTTCGCTAGACCGGAAATTTCCTTCCTGGGTCACATCATTTCCTCGTCGGGTATTTCAATTGATCAAACCAGAACCGAGGCTATTAGGGAGTTCAAGGCACCGAAGAACGTCAAAGAAGTAGCTCGATATATTGGTATGTTAAATTATTTCCATAAATTTATCCCAAACTTTGCCCAGCGTGCTGCACCCATTAATTTATTAAGAAAGAAAGGGATCCCTTTTCTTGGGGACCTCCGCAAGAATCTGCCTTTCAAGACCTTAAACTAGCCTTGTCTAATGCTCCTATTCTGGCTATTCCAGATTTTTCAAAAAGGTTTATAGTTCAAACTGATGCATCAAACAAAGCAGTAGGTGCTGTTTTACTCCAGGAACACGAACAAGGCAGATTACCTATAGCGTATACTTCTCGTACTCTCATTCCTGCCGAAACTAATTATTCCATTTATGAATTGGAGGGACTTGCAGTGATGTTTGCATTAGAGAAGTTTAAGATCTATCTAGAACATGTAGAATTTAATCTGGAAACTGATAACCAAGCCCTAAGCGGGGTGCTTGGTAAACCTAGGAAGACTGGCAGAATAGCAAGATGGGCCACTCGTATCCTATCCTTCAAATTTAACGTCAGACATATTCGTGGAAGTGAAAATGTCATAGCAGATTGCTTAAGTCGCATGTACGATAGTAATTCGGATACTGAGAGTATTGTTGAGGAAACTGATAGCGAGAATATCGAACGTAAGGCTATTAACTCAATTCTTTCAAACTTCCCCAAGTTATTTAGGAACGTTTCAGAATATCAACGTGAAGATCCTGAACTCAGTAATATCATTGATCGCATCAAGGAGGGAGAGGCTGTGAAACCTTATTCCATTAGAAAATATATTCTGTGTTGTACTTCACGCAATGATAAATTACCTAAAATTGTTCTTCCTAAAGTATTAATTCCTGAAATATTTAAATATTTCCACGAAACGCTAATCGGTGGTCATCTGGGCGTATTTAAAACGAGTGCAAAAATCCGTCAACAGTTTATTTGGAAACAGATAGACAAAGATATTAAGAGTATGGTTAGTAATTGTAATGCTTGTAATGTAGCTAAACCTTCGAACAACACTAAAAGAGGGATGTTAGCATCTGATCTCGCTAACAAACCCATGGAGAAAATGTTTAACGATTGGGTAGGGCCCCTACCCCCTTCTAAGCAAGGAAACAGATTTGCACTTGTGTGCATAGACGGGTTCTCCCGCTTCGTATGGATATTCCCTACTAAGAAAGCAGATACTCAGACTGTCGTCAGGTGTCTCAAGCAGATTTTCTCTTCCTTCGGTCCTTGCCAGTATTTAGTATCTGACAATGCCAAGTGTTTTTTGTCTCACGCTTTTAGAAATTTCTTATTTGACTTGTCCATTGCTCATGTGACTTCTACTGCATATTACCCCAAGGGGTCATATGCAGAAGGGTAAATAGGAACCTGAAGGCGGCATTAATAGCCTTTCATCATGATGGTCATAAGGCTTGGGATAATTGTATTTCTTGGCTCACCTTTGCATTCAATACTGCCGTTCACGAGGCCCACCAGACAAGCCCCTTTGTTTTAATGTTTTCCTTTGTTCCTAACTCGCCAATTTCTAACCTTTGGTCCTTGAAAGAATTATTACCCGATAATATTTCGACTCAGAATGTTCGGGCCATTTGGAGCAAAGCAAGGTCTAACATGAAAGTTGCTCATGACAGACTGAGAGAAAAATACAACAGGGGACGCCGGCCCACGTCATTTCAAATTGGTGATGAGGTCTACGTTAAAAATTTCTCCTTAAAAGAAACTGGTCCAACTCAATCAAATAAATTGTTGGCTAGATTTCGGGGTCCATGCAAACTAATTAAATTCATTACTCCCGTCACTATACTTGTAAGCGATCCTCAGAGGAAAAGGATATTTAGAGTTCACCTTTCTCAAGTAAAAAAAGGAGGTGGAAATGTACAAGGAAATCACTAATTTTATGAAAAAAAATGTGTTATATGCAAAAAAAAAAGAATTGTTATTTTAGTTGTAAAGAAAAGAGGAAACTAAGGGGGGTTATTCTCATTTTAATTTGGTGTTATATTGTACTTCTGTCGGTCATTGTTATTTTTCTTTAAAAGCCTGATGTATTGTAATTGATTGACTCGTGACTAATAACGCCAGTTGTGGTGTGTGGAAGGAACCAGGAACAAAAAATCTGTTCGCAGTTCAATTTGATTTCAGAACAATATTACTGGATGAAGAAAACCTTGCAGTCGTGTGGATTGTACTTGTCGTCCATGGGCGCTCGGATGTCATAGTCAGTCCTACGCTACTTGATGTATGATTATCTCCCGAAGAATGAAGAAGATGTCTAATCCTGTATCTATTGCCGGATGTTATGAAGATTTATTATGTAAAACAAACACATTTCTAAGCATGGGAAACTGTACTGTATTGTTTTTCTGGTGCTATCTTCTTGTAGTGACTTTGTGTGCATGAAAAAAACTATTTATTTAGCGTTCATGTTATGAAGACTTCAAATTTCTCCTGTATTTCTCCTCTGCATTCTACTTGGTGATCATTTGGTGCCCCAATGATCACAATTGCGGGCGGGGAGGGTTGAGACAATAGTTTGAGACTATTGTAGAGTTGTGACAATTATATTTATATCTACGTTTCAAAGTACCGCTAGAAGTACACTACTTCAAGTGTAAGATACTCGTCGCCCCATCTATGTGTCTGGTTTGGAAACTTACGGAGTCTATGTAATTTCTTGGACTCGCGCTCTACCTGGTGGATTACTTGCGAAGCTGTTCCGTTGGTTGGACTAGTTTTACGGGAGATGGCGCAAGCTGGATTTGTGATCCTGCCACAGATCAGCGTCTGGGTTTGAGATTATTTATGGAATGTGTCACCTTGGAAACTTAACAAGTCTTTGTTATAAAATGGATTATTACCTATCTTATCGTCGAAGAACGAAGATGTAGTTTTCGTCGCGGGAACCTATTCTGAAACGAGCCTTCGGGCTTGGGCAGAGATATGCCTATTTTTCTACTACCATCGGATGGAAACTGTTATACTGACGTATTGGAAGAGTCACGTATTATTTTTAAGCATGTTACATTTCAAAAGGTATGTTTTTGTGATCGTTGGGTAGATTATTGGCTGAGGAATAACCTAACCACCAAGGGTAGATGATAAAGAAAAGGAGGTGGGTTTCGGACTGGAGAAAAAGGATGGAGAAATAGGAGGAGAGTCCCACAAAAGTTATAAATTTAACTTTAAATGCACTCAGAGGCGGTTGCCACCGCAAATCCGCTCTCTGATACCTAAAGTGGGTAAGGACCTGGTCGAAGCTGACGGGAACCGCAGCTAGGACTTGGGCGGTTTGCCAGAGAAATGCTTTAGCGTATTCCCTCTCAAGCATGCATATGCCTACTATGGGGAAGGGTAATGGTCTGACAAGACAAATAGTAACAGATTTATTGCGTATTAACGAGGGCATGAACCTAGGAAGAGTTAGGAAAGCCAGGATCTTGCCTAACTGTAGTATTTGCGAAATGATAAATCCAAAAACAAATATTTAATTTATTTAACAAGGCAAAAGAAGTTGATAACTTTAACAAATATATATTTTCAATTTGGTTAACAACTTTGGGGTCACAGACCTCAGAAAACATTAAACGGTTGCGCCAGGCAATTAACAATTTATTAGGTTTCAAACCTTTATAAAATCATAGCAAGGATTTAAAATAGCGAAGATAAAAATTCAAAATTTAAAGACAATTAAGGTGATTAAAGTTTAACAATAAATAGAGTACAAGGTGTGTACTATAAGAAATTTCTGAGAAAACATTCTAGAGAAAGTAACCACTTCGAAAATAACAATAAGAAAAACATGAAGAATAAGATAGAAGTTCCTATAACTTCTTATATTTGTGCAGAATTACTTTTATAACAATTATACAAAAGAGGGCAGGTCACTTACTGTGAAACCTGAAGAGAAAGTGAAAAGGAAGGTTCTAGACTTCCTATGTTTAATTAGGAATTACGAGACTAATGGGGCAAGTTTCCCTTTCGTTAGACCTAGAAATAATTCACTCATGAGTTGAAAGAATTGTTTTCCCTGATTATAAGGGAGAAACAATGTAAGCTTGAACCGTGTATAAAACACGTTGTTATGCAGAAATTAATTGATGATAAACAAGCAAGATGGAAGGTCACTTCGTTAGAGTGACACCTCGTTGAAAATGATCTAGAGTTACAATTTTATTAATATGGTTTGTTAGTAGAAGGTTTAGGAAAGATCAATTGGGATTTAGGATCAATGTTCATGGCCTTATTTAAGGTAAACGGACGATCGCGACGTGGTAGAAATGTTACACAAGCACTAGTTATCACTATAGTCTGTTGAATGGATGAAGAGTTCACTGTAGTAACACGAAAGTTTATAGCGAAGAAAGTTATTGCAATGATGAAAAAGGACTGGTAGCACTAGATAGGCGAAAGTCTATTGCTTGAGAAAGTTGTGTATTACAATTAAATGCGCCATAGAACATTCCAACGGTGGAAGAAAATTAGCTATTGAGCTTTAATTCAGAAGGAAGATTCTTCAATTTTCAATAGTATTCTCACAAGTGAGTGAAAAATACATGACGGCAAGACTTGTAGATAAAGTACAGGATCTGGAAGGTTCCAGAACGATCCTAATAGAAGAATGGAGCCAAAGTTAATCCAGCGGAGGAACTAGCTTGGTATTTTATAGACAGCGGGTATTAGATAATATCCCACGTGGTGAGAAGATTTCTCATTTAAATAGCTTAAGAAAAGCTACTTTTTATTAAGGTTGGCTTAGACAGACAAAAGCCCAACATAGCAAATCCCGCGAAGGATGATTACCGCCCCAAATAAGTAATCTCACGCTGTCTATAAAATGATCAATAAAAGCATGTAGATAATAAAACTGATGAAGATGAGGTTAAAACCTTAAGTCTGTACTTATTTTTGTTGCATGGCGAAGATAAAGTTCCCTTTGACGGATACCTAATGTGCCAACATGGCGTAGAAAGTAGAGAGTGCCTCTTGGTTTGAGGAGACTGGCTCTGGTTGAGCCTTGACTGACCAAGTCAACTGCCGACTTGCAAGTGAGACCCACTCAGCGAAGCGCGGAGGGTCCAAGGAAGGGAAAAGAGTGGGGGTAGGAGACAAAAGGAATACATATAAGCATGACCAATATTGTAAACTTAAATTCTCTTGAGGAAATGGTCTTCAAAGAGTTGATAGCTGGCGATGGTGACGAGATCTGATGGCCAAATTGATAAGTAAGTCCTCTTGTACGGGGAAGAATTGAGGAACTTCTGAGATTCGCTGCTAGATGACGCTAGGTGGGTCATGGAAGGTATATATCTAGAACAGACTCACAATGACATAAGAGACATGACCATCAAAGAGAAAATAGAAGATCACTGTTGGTGTTTGATAAAGAGGAAGGAATGAACATGCAAAAGCATTAAAAATTATATTCTCTCGTACCGTGTATTCCAAGAATACACCATACTGGGAGGGGTAAACACCAACAGAGAACAAATAAGCAGTTAAACATTTAAAGGTAATGGAGCGATCAAAGACAGTGGTCTTGTGATCGGACCATTAGTGGTCAAGACTCTGACCACCCTGACTCTCCCATCCCTTCCTGGATAACACTCTGTCACTCTACCAGAAGTCTAGACCAGGGGGGGGGGGGAGAAACATCCCTAACCAAGACCAAGTTCCCCACTTTAATGTCGGGACTGGAAAGAAACCACTTCTGTCTCCGTTGCAAGGAAGTTAAATATTCCAAGTTCCACCTCTTCCAAAAGGAATTGCGGAGGGCTTCAAGTTTACGCCAAACAATAGGTAAATTAGAATCCCTGTAAGAATTGGGAAGGGGAGGAGAGGCAGAGAGAGAAGTGCGTGTAAGGAAGTGACCAGGTGTGAGTGGAAGCAGGTCATCAGGGTCATTGGAAAGCGGAGTTAAAGAACGAGAATTAACAACACCTTCAATCACAAAATAGCTAGAAGCTGAGGAAATAAAGCACTAGTAAAGATTGCGATAAGATGCGAAAGAAGAATTAACAAGTTTAAACAAAGCGTATAGAAACAAGTACATCTATTAAGGATAAGAATATACCAAATAAATGAAGGAACTATGCGAGTAGGAGGCAAGAACGCTATAGGTAACAACAATCTAGTAGCCATAATCAATGACCTTAAGTCATAATAAGCATCAAAGGGGTTAATCAGAAAAATAGTTAAGTCAGCGAGAAACGTGACATGACGAGCATAAATACAAAAACACATCGAATGTGACGACGAGAAAAAACAAGTTTGTTCATTAATGAACAATGAGATTGCAAAATATGTAAGCAAGAAGCAATACATGAGCGCGTAAAAAATACGCAACTATGTTATGAAACAAGAATCGAAGCAGTTGTAGGATACGAGCGTGAGTAAGTGGGAGACATAAGCATGAACGACCTTGACCCACATAGTACAGCGAGATAAGGAATATAAATAGCTGAAAGAGTCCTTGAGCGGAACAAGTTTATTATGGTAATGAGGTGAACGGCTTCCGAGATTACGGGAGCAACTCGCAAGACAATGGTTGGCAGTCAGCCAGAGTTGAGAAAAGGGAAACTTGCTCTGACCTTTGGCAAGCATACAGGAAATAAACGACAGCTTGGCGTTATCCGAGCTTGTATACAAGCAAGATTGAAAAACAAGCAGTTCGAAATAAACAAACAACACAAGTGAAATCAGCTGAGACTTAAAGCGGATATTCAGGTTAGACGGCTTGCAGTCATTCGTGGCTTGGACGTGAAAAACCAATTTACAGACATGAAATAAAGTAGGAAATCAATTTCGCATAATTTTGAGGATTACGGAATCCGACAATTTTCAACAGAAAAAAGCTTAATTCTTCCGAAAAAGGAAGAGAAGCTGCGACATTGAGAAGGAGATTATGCGTAAGAATAGTTATTCTAGATGCTAGAGAATTCAGATTTTCAAGCGGTTTCAAAAGCGGCTTCCGATTGTGAGGAAGGGGGAAGGAGCCGGCCGTGGCCATCCTTCTAAATAGCGAAAGAAGTGAAACATAGCTTACAGCGAAGTGATGGAGACTGATAGCCATGGTTTTACACAAGGGGAAGATAGTTTTCGATAGAGAGTTTAAGCAATTACCTGCTATAAAAAATTACATGAGAAGGTAAACGAAGTAACACAAGGCGAGGCGAACTTGAATTGCCATTTTATGCGGGAATAAGACAAAATCATTTAAACAACTTACAAAGGTGGCGTAGTTGTTTACAATGAGACATCGCTTCGGCAAGGGTTTTTCAAATATATCGAGATCGAAAATATGAGCGTTCTCTTTTTCAGAAATGGGATTTATGTCAGCTGTAACAAAATGACATTGCGATTTGGTTTGAAGACTGGGATGTTGGATTTCACCAGTAATAACCCAACCAAAATCGGTGTCTCTGGCGACCACGGTTGAGGATAACTTGCGAACCTGTTTACGAAGGCAATTCCAGAAAACATTGGCACTAAAGAGTATGTCAATAGGACCTTGAGCATTAAACTGAGGATCAGCTAACCTTAAGTGCGAAGGAATCTTTAAACCGGAAGTATTAATAGAGCTGCTAGGAGTGTCCTTGCCAATACTGATAAGAATGAGACAGTTTAAGTTAAGATTGGTGTTTCTTTGGCAAACATCCTTGATTTTCAATTTTGAAGACTGCAAGGCTTGAGTTTTCAAATTGTCAATGCCGGATACTTTGATGGGAGTAGGCGATGACGAAAGACCTAGTTTTTTAATTAACGATTGCGAAACAAAGTTGTGAGTTGAAGCGGAATCGAGAAGACCGCGGGTTCGAAACCAATTTCCAAATTTATCTTGGATTTCGAATTGTACAGTGGACAAAAGGACTTGCGCACTGTGAGAAGTTTCGGCGTTAGAAATGCAGGAAGAAGCATTAGTTTGTTCGGAGCTGCTCTGCATGGAGTTTGAAGAAGCGGGTACTGCTGACCTCGATTTATCATGAACGTGCAATAAAGAATGGTGTGGTTTTTTACAATGGAAACAGAGGTTGGAAGACTTACAGTTTGAAGAAGAATGCTTAGGTGACAAGCAGTTGAAGCAATGTTTGCTATTGAAGACAAACTTCCTTCGGTCTTCGACAGACAATTCTTTAAAAGATTTGCACAAGTACAAAATGTGCAACTTTTTGCAGAGCATGCATTTTAAAGATTTGTTGAGCGGCCTGATATGTTCTCTTGGATGGTTAAAAGAAGCAGAACGGGTTTGCTTGTTCTCGACAGATGGGGGCTGGTGACCCTTTGAAGAAGCAAGTTTTTTCTAAAAAAATGTGACACTTATGACTCGTTTCGACATTTTCGCACTGAAATGAGAGTGCTGTAAGGACTTGGCACCTGCTGTTGAGAAACGAGATGAGGTGTTCAAACGAATGTTCCTCGTTGCGAGTGAGTTCGATCTCCCAAGCCTTTAATGTCGAAAAATCGAATCTGGATGTAGCCAGATGAATAAGAATAGTGTCCCACGTTCGGACTGGCTGCTTGAGTTGATATAACGCTCTCACGTGCAATTGAATAGAGTCTAACAGGTCTCTTAAAGAGGTGACGTCATTAGGTTTGACGACTGGCAGGTTGAACAGACAGCGGATATGGCGAGCGACACTCAAACGTAAATTACCATATCTCTCTTTAAGGAGATTAAAGGCGATGTGGTAGTTATCTGCGCTTAAAGGCAGTGACTGAACCAAGGCCAAGGCCTCGCCTTCCAAGGACGTACGTAAGAAGTAGAATTTATGAATGTCGAGAACGTCAGTATTTTCATGAATTAGGGAGCAGTAAAGTTCATAAAAAGAATACCATTCACTTTCCTGGCCTGAGAAGTGAGGTAGGCTTATCTTTGGAAGTAACGGTTTCGGTTTATCCTTGTGAACTGAAGCGGGTGCGAACTGGGCCGGATTGATGACCCTAGTGTCCGGTTCTGAGATACTGCGGATCAGTTTGTGGGCCTTGGCAATCCCTTCAAAGTACAAGGGTTCGACCTCGTCCCGATCCAATTGAAGTTCTGGGCAAGCGGATTCAATCTCGGTTTGAATTTGATCGTAATAATCATAGGACCGTTCGTACAACTTAAGGCGTTGTGTCAAGATGTCTAGATCACACTCGGCGGGATTTAATTTGTTGATGAAATTTCTGAATCTGGTGAGTTGCCCTTTATAGGAAGAACGTCTAGGAATGAGAGTTTCATCTCTTTCAGTAGGAGCCATGACAAAGAAATAGATTAAAATGTAACTCACGAAACTGTGGAACCTTGGAGATGCTGTCAAGTTGGCAGCAGCGAATAAGTAGAAAGAACGGGACACACCACGGGAGACAGGAGCGGCCTCTTTCCCCTTCACAGGCTTTGCATGATGTAGTTATAGCTGAAAGATTCAAAGCAGATATTAATAATTTGCAAGGTATTGTCAAATAATCTTTTGAACAGAAAAAATGACAAATGGACTCTCCTGGGTTTCTGGTACCAAATTTTTGGGTAGATTATTGGCTGAGGAATAACCTAACCAGCAAGGGAAGATGATAAAGAAAAGGAGGTGGGTTTCGGACTGGAGAAAAAGGATGGAGAAATAGGAGGAGAGTCCCACAAAAGTTATAAATTTAACTTTAAATGCACTCAGAGGCGGTTGCCACCGCAAATCCGCTCTCTGATACCTAAAGTGGGTAAGGACCTGGTTGAAGCTGACGGGAACCGCAGCTAGGACTTGGGCGGTTTGCCAGAGAAAGGCTTTAGCGTATTCCCTCTCAAGCATGCATATGCCTAATATGGGGAAGGGTGATGGTCTGACAAATAGTAACAGATTTATTGCGTATTAACGAGGGCATGAACCTAGGAAGAGTTAGGAAAGCCAGGATCTTGCCTAACCGTAGTATTTGCGAAATGATAATTCCAAAAACAAATATTTAATTTATTTAACAAGGCAAAAGAAGTTGATAACTTTAACAAATATATATTTTCAATTTGGTTAACAACTTTGGGGTCACAGACCTCAGAAAACATTAAACGGTTGCGCCAGGCAATTAACAATTTACTAGGTTTCAAACCTTCATAAAATCATAGCAAGGATTTAAAATAGCGAAGAAAAAAATCAAAATATAAAGACAATTAAGGTGATTAAAGTTTAACAATAAATAGAGTACAAGGTGTGTACTATAAGAAATTTCTGAGAAAACATTCTAGAGAAAGTAACCACTTCGAAAATAACAATAAGAAAAACATGAAGAATAATATAGAAATTCCTACAACTTCTTATATTTGTGCAGAATTACTTTTATAACAATTATACAAAAGAGGGCAGGTCACTTACTGTGAAACCTGAAGAGAAAGTCAAAAGGAAGGTTCTAGACTTCCTATGTTTAATTAGGAATTACGAGACTAATGGGGCAAGTTTCCCTTTCGTTAGACCTAGAAATAATTCACTCTTGAGTTGAAAGAATTGTTTTCCCTGATTATAAGGGAGAAACAATGTAAGCTTGAACCGTGTATAAAACACGTTGTTATGCAGAAATTAATTGATGATAAACAAGCAAGATGGAAGGTCACTTCGTTAGAGTGACACCTCATTGAAAATGATCTAGAGTTACAATTTTATTAATATGGTTTGTTAGTAGAAGGTTTAGGAAAGATCAATTGGGATTTAGGATCAATGTTCAAGGCCTTATTTAAGGTAAACGGACGATCGCGACGTGGTAGAAATGTTACACAAGCACTAGTTATCACTATAGTCTGTTGAATGGATGAAGAGTTCACTGTAGTAACACGAAAGTTTATAGCGAAGAAAGTTATTGCAATGATGAAAAAGGACTGGTAGCGCTAGATAGGCGAAAGTCTATTGCTTGAGAAAGTTGTGTATTACAATTAAATGCGCCATAGAACATTCCAACGGTGGAAGAAAATTAGCTATTGAGCTTTAATTCAGAAGGAAGATTCTTCAATTTTCAATAGTATTCTCACAAGTGAGTGAAAAATACATGACGGCAAGACTTATAGATAAAGTACAGGATCTGGAAGGTTCCAGAACGATCCTAATAGAAGAATGGAGCCAAAGTTAATCCAGCGGAGGAACTAGCTTGGTATTTTATAGACAGCGGGTATTAGATAATATCCCACGTGGTGAGAAGATTTCTCATTTAAATAGCTTAAGAAAAGCTACTTTTTATTAAGGTTGGCTTAGACAGACAAAAGCCCAACATAGCAAATCCCGCGAAGGATGATTACCGCCCCAAATAAGTAATCTCACGCTGTCTATAAAATGATCAATAAAAGCATGTAGATAATAAAACTGATGAAGATGAGGTTAAAACCTTAAGTCTGTACTTATCTTTGTTGCATGGCGAAGATGAAGTTCCCTTTCACGGATACCTAATGTGCCAACATGGCGTAGAAAGTAGAGAGTGCCTCTTGGTTTGAGGAGACTGGCTCTGGTTGAGCCTTGACTGACCAAGTCAACTGCCGACTTGCAAGTGAGACCCACTCAGCGAAGCGCGGAGGGTCCAAGGAAGGGAAAAGAGTGGGGGTAGGAGACAAAATGAATACATATAAGCATGACCAATATTGTAAACTTAAATTCTCTTGAGGAAATGGTCTTCAAAGAGTTGATAGCTGGCGATGGTGACGAGATCTGATGGCCAAATTGATAAGTAAGTCCTCTTGTACAGGGAAGAATTGAGGAACTTCTGAGATTCGCTGCTAGATGACGCTAGGTGGGTCATGGAAGATATATATCTAGAACAGACTCACAATGACATAAGAGACTTGACCATCAAAGAGAAAATAGAAGATCACTGTTGGTGTTTGATAAAGAAGAAGGAATGAACATGCAAAAGCATTAAAATTATATTCTCTCGTACCGTGTATTCCAAGAATACACCAATCGTGGCCGACAGGATAAGGTACGTCCTTGCAATGTATGGTTGACAAGTCGTTATTGAATAAGATCAGTATGTATGAAATGTCGTGTGAATGGATCTGTGTTTATATGTTGGTATGAGTTTGGTAATATAAGGGTCTTACTTCTTGCTATTTTTAGTTTATTTTGATTTTGGTCTAATGAGTCAAGAACCCTTTTATTGCATGTGATGTGCCGTGAGGTTGGCATGAATGTGAGATGCGTTTGGATAACCTAACATTAATCTCTTGGAGGTTTGTACCTTGTCGTACTATGTTTGGGTTCTGAGCACATGGGCTAAGTTGTGGTGTGATGCGTAAAAGTTGGATTTTTCTTGTGAGTGCTTTGATATACTGATCTTTGCAAATAACTATCTTGTCTTCCAAGCTCTTTGTGTTATATTTTGAATGTGTTTATTTTCTAAGCTGATTCAGATTCTCATCTGTCAATAACAGCGAACCTCTTGTTTTGATTCGAAGCAGTTTTATTAATTTTATCTTAACGTTTTGATTTTATTTGTTTTCCCCCTGCTTCGTTTCAGTTAGAATACTCCTTAAGAGTCTGTGTGAAACATCTCTATGATGTATTTTATTTCTTAGGCCACCGTTGGTTAGGTAACCTTAATCTCATTGTTTTGGGTTATGAATTATTGACCTTGTATTTTGACCCAAAAAAAAATCTGATATTTGGGACTCCATCTTGGGATTTCGATCACGGCAGTCGTGTTGACTTCTAGCTCCCTTGTGATTGGGAATGATTAAAATATTTTCTTGAGGTTTAAGTGATAGCTCTTGATGACCGTCATGTTTAGTCATTGTACTACTTCTCCTACGTATTCATGAATAGATGTCGAATAATTAATATCAACTGAGATGATATATATCCTGTCTTCGAAATAGGTAATGTTTTTATTTTATGATTTCAAGGTTCCTCTTTTCTAAAATTATTATTGGTTTGTAGTTTAAGACCTTCTCATGTTATTTGTATTTTTAAATAGATTGATTGAATATATTATAAAGTAAATCTGACTTGGTGTTTCTTATCACTTAGATTTAATGTCTGGTAGTTTCTCTCTAAGGCAAACCCTCTGGGGACTTAAATGGGTAGCACATATTTTCCACGTTAGTTGGTGTTAATTTTTATTATTTTGACGTAGTTAAGAACGCGTCAATTATTACAGGTAAGTACCCCTCTAATAACTTTTAAACAGCTAGAGCGATATTTTCCAATGTTCACTACTAGATGTCAGTGACAATGGTATATTTGGTAGTTAACGTTGGAACTACTTAACCATGGTGTGTAAAGCTAAATTTGTAGGTTAGATTTTGATTACCGCTCTATTAAGTCTGAATGTTCATTGCTAGGTGTCAGTGAAATAGGGAATATTTAAAAGACAACCTCTGTTCACCTAACATAACCTAACTTTACCTAACTTAACCTTGTCACGTGACATGTTTTACAAGTTTAGACTTGCTTTATGACTGACTATGACGTCACACTTAGCTCACTTAACTGGTGGCTGCTGGTTTCTATCACGTGACATGTTCTACAAGTTTAGACTTGATTTAAGACTGGCTATGACGTCACACTTAGCTCACTTAACTGGCGATCGCTGGTTTCGATCACGTGACATGTTCTACAAGTTTAAACTTGTTTTAAGACTGGCTATGACGTCACACTTAGCTCACTTAACTGGCGATCGCTGGTTTCTATCACGTGGCATGTTCTACAAGTTTAGACTTGTTTTAAGACTGGCTATGACGTCACACTTAGCTCACTTAACTGGCGATCACTAGTTTCTATCACGTGACATGTTCTACAAGTTTAGACTTGCTTTAAGACTGGCTATGACATCACACCTAGCTCACTTAACTGGCGACCGCTGGTTTCTACCACTCTATCGAGTTCCAATGTTCACCGCTAGGTGTCAGTGACAGTGGTATATAGTAACCCCCAGTTAGAACTACATGAGGTTAGACTTGCTAGGAATTCACAGATGGTCGATTTAAATACCCTGCTATAACCATTGACTGGAATGTACTTAAACTATTTATATTTTACTTTGTTTTATCATTTATTAATATTTATGATTTCTATCTTTTATAGGTAATTTCGAAAGTGATCATCATGTTCAAGTGTGGTGACTGTAAGAAACAGTTCTCAAGACCTGACAGCCTTCAACGACACGCAAATGTTAAACATGACATTAAAATGTTTGTGTGCAGTTATTGTGCTACCACATTTAACAGACAAGATAATCTTGCACGTCATGTAAATTTAATGCATGTTAGTTCAGCACCATTTTCGTGTTCAGTTTGTGATCTTGGTTTTTCTGCTGTAAAGCGATATCAATCCCACATGGTTGAAGTGCATGGCTAACAACAGGAATTATAAACTGTAAAACCATGAACTAGCACAGAACCTTTAATCGAATGTGATGCTCAAAAGCGTAAACGTTTTCAAGATTGTGAAAATAGTTGTGCAACAAAAAGAAAGAAGAATGGTGAACCTTCGATAACACATTGTAATGTATGTAATATTGATATACCTTCTTTAATCATTCATGGACATTTACGCAGTATCCATCATAAAAATAACGCTTGCCATGAAAGAAATTCTGGAAATATTCAACAAATTGGTAGTGCATTTAAAAGTCGAATTGCTAGTTATAGACTTTATAGTGAAGAAAAAACTCAAAGTATTGAATCATTTTAAAAAAATGTTCAACCTACTGTGTTTAGCTTGGTAGGTAATGTTTTATTAGAGCATAAAACAATTAAAATGAATTTTGAACTTTTTGGACTCTATGTAAAAACTGGGAGCGAAGGTGAAATTACGGATATCAAATCTTTTAATACAAAAACATAATTGTTAGCGAATCAACTAATATTAGTGATATATACCAAAATATTTCAAGTGCTATCATTGTGAAGAGTGAAGAGTTCCAGGAAAGGGAGTCAGTCTGGGCGTTGGTTGAAGTACTTTATTTAGAAACCAACATGAATGAATATAACCCCCTACAAGCATCATTATATATTTATTTACCTGCATGAATCAAACGGAAGAAAGCTGTGATAGTGGAATAGTGATGAAGCATGTTTTGCGTGGGCTGTAACCTCAGCTCTCCATTCAGCAGTGGGGCATATGGATAGAACATCATCCTATCCTCGATATTCTTCATGATGATGATGATGATGATGATAATTGTTGTTTTAAGGGGCCTAACATCTGGGTTATCGGCCCCTGATGGTTTGGGTGATCGTGAAAATGAAAATGAAAAGCGAACTTAAAACTAAAACTAACTACTAACCTACATACTAGAAGAAGAAATGGAAAACTAAAGGAGAATAAGGCAAATAAAAGGACAGAAGGAAAAGAAATGCCCTCAACCCTCGGAGAAGGCGGATTGAGGGAAGGAAGGAAGGAGAGCCATGAAAGGCATATAGGAAAGTGAAAGAGGAGAGGGTCCGCCCCAAAGGTAAGGTTCAAAAGGGGAAAACGGACCCAGCTCAGGAATCCCTCGGGGTCGCCAACTCCCGAACTCACCAGCCGTGAGCCCCTGAGGGTGTATCATTATCTAGGGTGCACCAGAAGAGGTGGGGCTACATACACCCTGCCTCCTTAAGGGCCTAGAGCACAAGGCAGGAGGTAAAAGGAAGAGAAAAAGAAGGCTGACACCTCGCAGAAGGAGGGTGTCAGAAAAGATGAGACAAGGGCCAATTAAGGCGGGAAAGGAAGAGACTCCTAGGCCTCGGATACCCTAATACCGTCGGGGTCAGAAGAGAACAAGAGTTGACCAAGTGAGGTCGACAGGAAAGAAGACAGAGAGGAGCCCGGGACAAGTAAGTGGAAGCAATGCCGGACTCAGCTGGGGCCCCATGGTCGCCAACCCACGCCCACAAGATGTGAGCCCCTGGGGGACCTCGGAGAAGGCGGATTGAGGGACTTGGAAGGAAGGAGAGCCATGAAAGGCATATAGGAAAGTGAAAGAGGAGAGGGTCCGCCCCAAAGGTAAGGGACAAAAGGGGAAAACGGACCCAGCTCAGGAATCCCTCGGGGTCGCCAACTCCCGAACTCACCAGCCGTGAGCCCCTGAGGGTGTAGCATTATCTAGGGTGCACCAGAAGTGGTGGGGCTACATACACCCTGCCTCCTTAAGGGCCTAGAGCACAAGGCAGGAGGTAAAAGGAAGAGAAAAAGAAGGCTGACCCGTCGCAGAAGGAGGGTATCAGATAATGAGACAAGGGCCAATTAAGGCGGGAAAGGAAGAGACTCCCTAGGCCTCGGATACCCTAATACCGTCGGGGTCAGAAGAGAACAAGAGTTGACCAAGTGAGGTCGACAGGAAAGAAGACAGAGAGGAGCCTGGCACAAGTAAGTGGAAGCAATGCCGGACTCAGCTGGGGCCCCGTGGTCGCCAACCCACGCCCACAAGATGTGAGCCCCTGGGGGAGCACTATTCTTCAGTGTTAGATTTAAAAGAAATAGAATTTCCTATGGCGATAAAAGACATTCAACGTTTTGAAGAGCTGAACAATGTAAGTATTAATGTTTATGGAATTGAAAATAAGAGTATAGTAGGTCCTCTATATTATACTCAGGAAAAAAAAAAGAATGCTCATGTAAATTTACTGTACATAACTGAAGGTGAAAATGCCCACTATTGTTGGATAAAACATTTCAGTAGCTATCAAAATATAAAACTAAGAAGTGGTTGTGTGATGGTTGTTAGTTATATTTTAGAAAAGAGGATCAACTAACTCAACACCAAAAATGGGGATGTAATCATGTGTGTACGGTATTACCGACTCCTAAAATAACATTCTAAAATTTAAGGATTATGAGAAACAGCTTCGAGTACCTTTTGTTATATATGCTGACTTCGAGGCTTTGCTAAAACCATTGCAGAGGTCACGAACGGAATGATAGGAGAGTGTGCGTCCCTTACTGCAAAGGACTACGCAGTGATCATCGCTGGAGCAAATGACGTCTATAGAAATGAGAGTAAAAAGGTAATCAAAGATTTAAAGGGTACATTGCCATCCATGAAAGAAAACAAATGTCATTATTGTAAACATTCCGCAGAGATACGATTTAACTCCCAAATCATGTGTAAATGTAGAAATAGAGGCTACAAATGGAAAAATTCTTAAAATTTGTAAGAGTTTTCCAAATGTCCAAATTGTAGATGTAAGTAAATTAGACAGGAAGTTCCACACTCGGCATGACCTACACTTAAATAGATTAGGAAAAGAGTATCTTAGTGATGAAATCTGCAAAATTGTAAATTCAAATGGTAAGAATAATTCAACAGTAATATCATTAGAGTGGAAGCAGGGAAACTGGTAGAAGAAGCCAAACGTGAGGTTTGGCAATCAGATCTTTTAAAGTCAAATTTAACGGAGTGTAACAATGGTATTTAGGATTTGTCTAGCAACAATAAAAATAACAATTATGATAATAATAATGTAAATAAATCACCAACACAAGCTTGCAAAAGTAACAAATTTTAAATTTGCCACCAGAATGTCCAGTCTCTTTATAATAAAATTGATTACATAAATCTAATGCTTAAAAATGAACTTAAAGACATCTCAGCACTATGTATTTCAGAACATTGGCTGAAAGAGGAACAACTCGAATTAATTCAATTCCCAGGGTTTATACAAGCTAGTAAATACTCTAGATCTAATATTAGCCATGGTGGTACTTGCATCTTCTTAAGAAATAATTTAGATCATGAACAGATAACAGCTTATGATTATCTAATTATGGAATAGGATTTTGAATTCTCTGCCGTAAAAATACAGCATTTTAAGTTAACAATTGTATGCGTATACCGTTCTCCGTCAGGAAAGTTTCCTTTATTTATAGATAAATTAGAATTGTTACTCAATAACATGAGCAAAGTAAATTTCGATATAATAATTTGTGGGGATGTAAATGTAGATTTCTTAAAATTTGATAGAAATTGTGAATTATTAACACAGTTACTAATTTCCTATGGACTGAAACCTACAGTAAATACCCCAACAAGAATAACAAAATTTAGTAAAACCACTCCGAATCAAATTTTTATAAATACAGATAAATATCACCATTCAATAGAAGTCTATTGTCCGGGTTTTAGTGACCACCATGGACAAATACTGAGTTTTGAAGTATCCGAAACAATCAATAATAATGATAATGGAGTAAAATCAAAGTGCAGGTCATTCACTGAATCAAATGTTACATATTTCAATGACTTATTAAATAAGGAAACATGGTCAGAAATTTATGAACAAGAAAATGTAAATGATAAATTTAATGCATTTAACAGTACCCTAAAACACTATTCTGAAATAGCATTCCCCTTTAAACGAAGAACTGTTCAAAATAACAAAACTAGCAATTGGATAACAACAGGGATTATAAATTCATGTCAAAGAAAGAAATGTCTACAAAAATTATATAAACAATACCACACAACACCTGAATTCATTTTATACTACAAAAAATACACTAGCATATTAAATAAGGTAATAAGACTAGCAAAGAAAATGCATAATGATAATTTTATTTCCCAATCATCTAATAAAACAGGGCTATGTGGTCCGTGATAAAGAAAGAAACAGGAAAATCTGCTAAAATACAAAGGAACATTACACTGACCAGAAATAATAAAGTGATTAATAATCCAGAGGAAATAGCAAACACTTTTAATGACTGTTTTCTGGAAATTCCACAAAAATTATTAAATAAATCACAGGTAAATACACTAAATTCTAATAATAAAATAAATATATGCAGTGATTCTTTATTTATAAATCATGTTACAAGTGAAGAGGTAAGAATAGTTATAAAAGAGATAAAAAATAAATTCTGTGCTGGCATTGATGGCATCCCTGATGCAATTTTAAAGAAATGTGCAGAAAATATAATAAATCCACTTACGCACTTAATAAACAGTTCAATTCTCTCAGGAACTTACCGGATATTTTGAAGTTATCAAAAGTAATTCCAGTGCACAAAAACGGTTCAAAAGATGAATTAGATAACTATCGTCCTATTACCTTACCAACTGGTATTGCAAAAATTGTGGATAAAATTATGTATAAGAGACTGATAAGTTTCATAGAAAAAAATAAAATATTATCAAACTCACAACATGGATTCAGATCGGAAAAATCTACACAGACAGTAATTTACGAATGTAGTAATTGTATACTGAAATTAATTGAAAATAAGGAACATGTAACTGGCCTATTCTTGGATTTATCGAATGCATTTGATGTTGTTGACCATAAAATCCTCCTTACCAAACTAAATCAATATGGTAATAGAGGTCTAGCTAATAAATGGATCGAGTCTTACTTAACAAGGCGTAAACAAATTGTAAGCTTGAGACACAAGGATGATGGCACCAAATTACTTAATTAAACATTGTCCAATGAGGGAATTATTGAATTTGGAGTACCCCAGGGATCGGTTTTGGGCCCACTACTCTTTCTTCTATATATCAATGATATAACACAGAACGTTCATTCACATAAGGAAATTTTGTTTGCGGACGATACAACACTCGTAATAAAAGGTGAAACTAAACAGGCCATACAGCTGTCTGCTGACTCCGTTACAGGAGAGTTAACCAAATGGTCACAAGATAATCGCCTCATAATAAACTATAAAAAAAACAGTATGTCTAAATTTCCACACAATACAGAATAGGAATCCTGCGAAGCCCAATATAACATTAAATGGTCATCAAAGAGAAAATAAATCAGAAACAAAGTTAGGACTATGGATACAACAAGACTTGAAATGGAATAAACATATACAATATCTGAATACTAAACTGAACTCGATGTGCTTTGCGTTACGTATTTTGAAAACCTGCACTAGCATGCACTCATTAAGAAATACTTATTTTGCTTATTTCCATTCATACTTAAGATATGAGATCATATTTTGGGGTATGTCGCCAGATGTACTAAGCACGTTTAGGATACAAAAGAGGACGATTAGAATTATGGCAAATGTAAACTCTAGAGAATCATGTAGACCTCTGTTTAAAGATTTAAACATTCTCCCACAGCCCTGCATATATATCTTTGAAAGTATTATGTTTTTTAAAAAGAATTTAATGAATAAAGATGTTTTTCTTAAAACAAACAAAGATGTTCATAGGCATAACACAAGACAAAATCAAAACATTCATATTTCACACACACACACAAGCATATATCAAAAATGAACATTTCACACTGGAGTTAAATTATACAATAAACTACCCCAGTATATAAAACTGGCCCCAAAATAAAAACCTTTGATAGAATGTTGAAAGCTTATCTGCAGTGCCATTGTTTTTACTCAGCAGTTGAATATCTTAGCGTATAGGAGCGATGAAATGTATAATTATATTTTACTTTTTTAATTTAATAGTAATACCTAGCTGTATGTTGTTGTATTTATAGAATTAAGTTTTCATATTATGATAATAGAGTGAGGTGTAAATAGTTGTGCAATAAGATTGTATCTATTAAGATTTGCCATTATAATAAGTTAAATAGTTATAATATTAGTAATATATATCTGTTAGTTCTTTTATTTTATAGATGTAAATTCTGACGTGTCCTATATCAAAAATGTATTGAATGCATGTATTTGATCAAATGGAATTAATAAAAATCTATCTATCTATCAATCATTTAATACATGTTCATCGAATCCAGACCAACCTTTCACCAACACTACTCACATTCATGAACCTTTTAGCTTTGCATATTATATTAAATGTAGTTAAGATGACTCGTTAAAGAAGTTTGAGCTCTATAGAGGACCTGATGCACCTAAAGTTTTTATGGAAAGCCTTAAAAAATGCCATCCGTATATCCTCTATTTTAAATACAATCATTCCAATGGAGTCACTAACATCATCACAGCAAATGGGTTTTGAAACTGAAACTAATTGTTTTATATGTGGTGAATGTTTATATACGGACAGGGTTCGTAATATCGTGGTGCTGCTCACCAAGAATGTAATTTAAATTATGGAGTAAGTAAATTAATTCCAGTCGTTCTACATACCGGTAGCAAATACGATAACCACTTTATCGTTAAAGAATTTGGAGCTTCAGATGTGAAAATTGATGTGACTGCAAATAATAAGGAACAATACATATCGTTCACAAAATACATCAAAACTGACAATAAAAAACTATAAAACTGCGATTTTTAGATTCATTCCGCTTTATGCCAAGTAGTCTTGATAAGCTGGCTAGTAATTTAAAATCAGATCAGTTTCATGAAATTCAACGTGTCTTTCCTAAAGAAGATGATTTTAATTTGATTCGTCAAAAGGGTATATTCCCTTATGAATATATTAACTGTGTGGAACGTCTTGAGGAATGTTCCTTACCACCAAAAGATGCATTTTACAGTTCCTTAAACACAAGTCATATTAGTGATCAGGAATATTTACACGCACAACGTGTATGGACACAGTTTGACATTCAAACTTTAGGTGAATTTTCAGACATGTATTTGAAGACAGATGTGTTATTATTAGCAGATGTTTTTGAAAATTTTCGGAATGTTTGTATGAAAACTTATGACCTTGATCCTTGTCAGTATTTCACTGCTTCTGGGTTAAGTTTCAGTTCAGTCTTGAAAAAAAAAAACGAAAGTAAATTTAGAATTAATGACTGATATAGACATGATCAATTTTATAAAATAATTCGAGGTGGATTAAGCCAATGTAGTGGGCGATATTCTAAAGCGAATAATAAATACATGCCTAGCTACAACCCTTGTGAAGAGTCAAAGTATATTGTCTACCTCGATGCAAATAACCAATGTGGTTGGGCTATGAGTCAATATCTACCACTGAAAGATTTTCGCTGGCTGACACAACCTGAAATTGATATCTTACATGTTAACACTCTTAATGATAACGATGATAAAGGATATATTTTAGAGGTAAATCTTGAGTACCCTAAAGAGTTACATGATGATCATAATGATTTACCATTTTGTCCTGAAAATATGAAATCTCCATACATCACATCACGAACAAAAATGTTAATTGCTAATGTAAATGATAAATGTAAATATGTAATACATTATCAAAACTTGAAACAGTGTCTACAGCATGGATTGAAATTAACTAAAATTCATCGCGTATAACAATTCCGTCAGTCAGCATGGCTCAAGCCATATATTGATCTGAACAATAATTTAAGAACACTGTCAACAAACGCGTTTGAAAAAGATTTTTATAAACTCATGAATAATAGTGTTTTTGGAAAGACTATGGAGAATGTTAATAAGCGAGTTGATGTAAAGCTGATAACAAAGTGGGAGAATGATGGTAAAATGTATGGTGCGAGCAACTTAATAAGCAAGCCTGACTTTCATAGCTGTTCAATTATTCATGAGGATTTAGTTTTAATACAAATGAATCGTCTTAAAGTAACTTACAACAACCCCATATATGTGGGTTACACCATTCTGGAATTGTCAAAAACACTTATGTATGAATTTCACTATGATTATGCAAAGAAAAACTATCTTGATAATGCTAAATTACTCTACACAGACAGTGATTCTTTTATTTATGAGTTTAAAACTGATGATTTTTATGAGGATATCAAAACTGAGCTAAATAGGTTTGATACAAGTGACTATCCCGAGGATAATATTTACCATTTACCTCTAGTAAACAAAAAGGTTCTTGGGAAATTTAAGGATGAATGCGCTGGTGTCATTATAGACACCTTTGTAGACACAAAATCTAAATCATACAGCTATATGACAATTGATGATGTAGTAGTAAAAATAAAAAAGGAGTGAAAAAGAATGTTGTTAGTAAAGAGTTAGAGTAACCCACCTGTATTATATAAGAAAATGTGTGTATTTAGAAGTAAAAATCATCAGCTACATACCAATTTGCTGAACAAAGTTGCTTTAAGTAATGAAGACAACTAACGATTCATTATACCCAACACATTTGATACTTTTGCTTGGGGAAACAGTCGCATTGACGACTATTACTTTACTTAAGTCTAATGATCACTATATTGTAATATTTGTAGTGTGTTTTACATTGTAATATTTTTTGTAAAAAACTGTAAGTAGAATGTATAATGTTAGGCTACTGTAGTTTAGTAAAAATAAGATAAGTAATACATTTTAGTGTAAAATGTTTGCTTTTGTATATTACGAAAAAGATTTTTAAAAATGTACAGAATGTGTGAACTAAACAAGGGAAATGTAAAAAATGAAAAGTGGAAATTGTAAATATTCAAGTGTGAAAAAATGAAAATGAAGAAATGGCTATCACCATTTTAAAATTAAAAGACATTGTGATCTGGTAAACCTTGTTTTTATTTCACAACAACAAAAATGTACAGAATGTGTAAACTAAACAAGGAGAATGTAAACAAATGAAAAGTGGAAATTGTAAATATTCATGTGTGAAAAAATGAAAATGAAGAAATTGCTATCACCATTTTAAAATTAAAAGACATTGTGATCTTGTAAACCTTGTTTTTATTTCACAACAAATATGGCTTTACAAAATAGAATACAAAGAAATACCAATTCCTCAATCCTTTTCAATGTTCATGTCCACTCATCATTAACTTTCCTTTTATAGCACTAATCACAATGAGGGCTGCCAACCTCTCCCCCACTCAGACATCACAGGATGTCAAACGTTGTTTAGCTTTTTTCAATAATACTTTATCCACCACACGTCTTAATGCAGAATGCCTATGGCGATAAGAAAGGTGCATGCTCGATCCAAAGGATTAATAGGTATATCACCACGCTGCAAAGGTTCTTCAAGACAAGTTCCAGGACCACACAAATAATAACCAGGTAGGTAGATTTCGAAAGTCAAGTATTGAATTACTTTGTCAATGACGCCATTTCCAGTACAGGTCTGGCATATCCTTTTCCATAGATGGTAAAAAGGTTTGATCTTCCTCCTCCTCTGTAGACGATGTTGTTGTTGTTACTTTTTTCTCACCATCAAGCACGTGGTATGAGGAAACAAAGCCTTTACACTGACTTTTATGACCGTGATACAGTTTAACCAGCTGGCAAGTAGCACACTGTCGCATAGAGGGTATTTTTGCCATGGCCACTTCCTTATGGTGATCATAATCCGTACATGGTTGCAATTCACTTAACAAAGGGTCTTGAGTCCATGATTTTGGTACATGTTGCCAGATTTCTTTCACTGCACTTGCTGCCACATAATAAATGAACGATTTTGGAAGGGCCAATATTTCTTCTTTGGTAAAACTGTCTAGTTTCTTTTTACACACAAAAACTTTCCAATTGCTTTATCGGTAGCATCCCCTTTCTCCATGGTATCACGTTGATGTTTACACGTCGCTTGTAGAAATCTCACTGGTGTCATTCACAGGTAAACCTAGAGTTTTAATTTTATTTAACAACTCCCAGCAGGCATTGGTGGTTAGCCAATGAAACAATTGCCACACCTGTGCCAAGGCTTTATGGGTAATGTTGTCACAGGGGCAGTGGTCCATGAGTGTTTGCAGCGAGGGACAGCCCATGTCCATTAAATCGATACATTGACAGTAAGACGCCAAAAATGGTTGTAGCCATTGACGTTTTTCACTACCTTTCAAAAATACCACATGGGCAGAAGATAAGTGGGCTATCATGACCATGTCCAGGTGCTTATATGAAATGGTTCCTTGCTTCCAGTCTAGTTGCATATGAGTTTCAATCCACTGGGTTTGTTTACGGTCTTTATCACACAACATATCAAACGCATAAGGTGGTTTAAACACCAAATGGGTGGCTTGCGATATCCAAAAAGTGGAACAATCGATGATGGCCACTTCTTTAAATATAAATTTGTTATCTCCAATTTTAAACACTTGACAGTCGGCAATCAGTGTACGCAACATGTTCACTCTCGTCTGGATCAAGTCCAACTGACCACAGACTGACTATCGTCCAGTAGGGTGTACCCATGACAATTACTTACATTCCATTCTAGTAAAAAAAAAACACTGACTAGTCACTACTGAGGTTAGGATATTACGGGGCCATAAGAAATAATAATATAACAACAACAACCAATTTTTTATTACATTATTTTATTAGCATAACAAGTTTTACATTCTTTTTCATTCTAGGATAGGAGTGGTACCAACTCATACAACAAAAAAGTATTTTGTGTTTATAGTGTCCATAACACCGATGATATCCCAATGTCTCTAAACTGGGTGTTTTTGACTGTGAGCTGCTCACTGAAGCACTGTTGACATCATAAAGTCCACATGTATCATAACTTTTTTCATCACTCAGAGGCACGAGTGAGGGGTAACTTGAATGACAGGGTATATTACCCACATCCGTCCTGCACAGGTAGGGGCAGGCAGGTGACCAGCGCTGATGTTCCTGCATGGGTTCATCACTTTCTTCCCATTGATCTAGGATGATGGGACAAAACACACATTTCACTTCATCTCTTGTTTTTAAATAGTAGAATCCAGCGGCTGCTAAGGCTTGAGGGTTTATAAAAGGCACCGGCCACGTTGCAAAGGTCTTGAAACGTTGTTCCTCAGATTTTAAATTCATGGATGTAACTTCTCTTGAGGCTTGAAAGCAAGACATGACTGAGTGGTTTGATGTGTGTTGACCTGCTATTTATACACTTGTCACTTGGTTGGACAGTGGATAATAGTTGACTTGTTTGTGATGTATAATCAAACATGATGATGATGATAATTGTTGTTTTAAGGGGCCTAACATCGCGGTTATCGGCCCCTAATGAAATGAAATGACGTGAAATGAAAGGATGTAGATAAAAACAACTCACTGCCATGGATGAAGCGAAAATGGTGTTTATAAAACAGACAGTGAGCCCCCAAAAATTATGCCTTATTTGAATAAAAAGAATAACAGGCGGATGGTAAAAAAGGATAAAACAAATAAGGCATAGTGAACAATACAATACATAACACAATAAAAAAAACAGATTTAACCAGATTTAAAAGTCGTAACTACACATTAAAACTTAAAAAGTAACCACTCTCCCTCATGAACCGGATGACGAGGTCAGCTGACGGCCCGTCATCACGGAGAATAAGGGAGAGGGTATTAGGCAGTTTAAGAGTCCTGCGCAGATCGGCCAGATCCACACACTCCAAGAGAAGGTGTGCCACGGTTAGGTGGGCGCCGCAAGTACACACAGGGGGATCTTCTCGCTTCAGCAAGTGGGAGTGCGTAGCAATCCCATGGCCGATCCGGAGTCGACAGAGTACCACAGCTTCCTTCCGGAGAGATCGGAAGGAAGATTTCCACACCTTCGTTGTCTCCTTGATGCCTCTCAGTTTGTTGGGTGGAGGCGTGGCACGCCATGCTTCCTCCCAATGCGACAGGATCGAATGCCGCAACTGAGAGCGCACATCACTAGCAGGCACCTTATATGGTAGCGAGGGCAGTGCGACTGCCTTTCTCGCCGCCTGATCAGCAAGCTCGTTTCCCGCAATACCCATGTGGCTAGGAAGCCACACAAAGGACACCCCGGCCCCAGCGGAACGCGAACTGACGAGCAGGTCGTGCACACGCTGGACCAACGGATGCTTCGGGAAACACACGTCGATCGCTTGCAGCGCACTCAGAGAGTCAGTACACACAAGAAAGTGCTGGTGATCATCTGATAACGTGTACCGCAGAGCCTCTAAGATGGCATAGAGCTCCGCTGTGTACACGCCACAGGCATCGGGAAGTGAAAAGAGAAACCGACGATCTTCAACCACAAATGCACAGCCTACTTTCTCGTTTACCCTCGAACCGTCCGTGAATAGAAGCCCTGATCCCGGATACCGGCTCACAACGGACTGGAACAGCCTCCGATGGACGGAGGAGTCAGTGTCCGACTTGGGGCCGGTATGCAGATCCAGGATGATATCAGGGCGAGCGACCATCCACGGAGGGGCCTTGCTAGGTACTCGGACGATACAGGAGACAGAAGGAAATCGGAACTGACGGTATAAGTCATCCAAGCGAATCCCCGCCGGCCGAGTGGCTCGGGCGAGCGCATCATACAGCCGGCGATGCGGATTGGAAAACAAACATGGATAGCTTGGGTGAAGGGGCATCTGTCGAATAGTTGCAGCATAGGTCAGCAGTACTTGTTGGCGCCTCAGGTGTAAAGGAGGTACGCCAGCCTCGGCGAGCAAGCTGACGACTGGGCTCGTCCGAAAGGCACCCGTCGCCAGCCTCACACCGCCGTGGTGGACACTGTCCAGTTTAGCAAGCACTGACTTACGGGCCGAACCATATGCTACACTGCCATAATCCAATCGAGATAAAATCAGAGCCTTATAAAATCGTAGGAGCACCGCGCGGTCCGCCCCCCATGATGTGCCGCTAAGAAACCGCAACATGTTGAGTTTCTTAGCACAGGTAGTTTTCAAACACCGCACGTGTGGCTCCCACGTCAATTTCTGATCGAAAAGGAGCCCAAGGAACCGGTACGCAGCAACGACCGGCAAAGCTACAGCGCCCAGATAAAGCTCTGGATCTGGATGGAGAGGGCGCTTTCGGCAGAAAAGAACAACCGAGGTCTTAGCGGTAGAGAATCGAAAGCCATGCTCTAGTGTCCAGCGTTCCACTCTCCGAATAGCTTGTTGTAGCTGTCGTTCAGCGACCGCCATATTTTGCGCACTATAATGTAGAGCGAAGTCGTCTACATATAGCGACGGGACCACTGCTGGACCAGCAGCAGCGACTATACCGTTTATGGCAATCGCAAATAATGTTACGCTAAGCACCGATCCCTGTGGGACTCCGTTTTCCTGTATATGATATTGCGAATATGTCCCCCCTATTCGGACACGGAACAGGCGAAGAGACAGAAAATTCGCAATAAAAACCGGCAAGTTACCTCGGAATTTCCATTGATGCAGGGTAGAGAGGATGCCGTAACGCTAAGTGGTGTCATAGGCCTTCTCGAGATCAAAGAAAACAGCGACTAGGTGCTGTCTCCGGAGAAAAGCGTCCTGTATGGCGGTCTCCAGGCGTACCAGATGGTCGTTGGTACACCGAGACGCCCTGAAACCACACTGGTATTCAGACAGGAGTCCCCGTTTCTCCAGGACCCACACCAAGCGCCGATTGACCATCCTTTCAAAGAGCTTGCACAGACCGTTAGTGAGACAAATAGGTCTGTAACTCCCTGTCAATTTGGGATCCTTATCGGGCTTCAGGATAGGTATAATGATACCTTCCTGCCATTGCGCTGGAAACACACCTTCCAACCAGATACGATTAAACACCCTGAGCAAATAACGAATGCTCTCATCGTTAAGGTGTTTAAGCATCTGGTTGTGAATATTATCCGGGCCAGGAGACGTGTCCCTGCAGAGCGCCAGCGCTCCGCGGAGTTCCCACTCCGTAAAGGGTATGTTATACTACTCCGAAGCGCGGGAAGCAAACCTGAGCTGGAAACGTTCTGCCTCGCGCCTCAGGGCCACGAAGGCAGGATCATAGTTATCGGAACCGGATATATCCGCAAAATAAGATGCGAGATGGTTTGCAACGCGGTAAGGAATGTAACCAATTCATTATCAATGGAAATTCCCGGTACAGTAGAAGATGTCTGAATGCCCGAAATGCGTCGTAGTTTAGTCCACACTTGAGAGGAGGAGGTATGTGCCGTGATAGACGACACATACCGTTCCCATGATTCTTTCTTACTCTGGCGGATAAGAAACCGTGCCTTTGCACGACATTTCTTAAACGCCACCAAATTGGCCATGTTTGGGCGTCACCGATGATGCTTATGAGCGCGACGACGGTCTCTTATTGCCGCTGCAATATCCTCAGTCCACCAGGGGACGAGTCTGGGACGAGCAGTCCCAGAAAGGGATGGAATGGACTCTTCGGCGGCAGCAAGAAGCACATGGGTGACGTGTTGTACCTCGTCATCGACGCTCCGGCAACTAAGATCAACGAACACAGCTCGTTCTTGAAACGAGGGCCAATTTGCCCGCTTAAGTACCCAACGACTGGGGAACGACACGGGCTTCTGGTTCAGAAGTGTAAGAACGATCGGGAAATGGTCACTGTCACAGAGGTCGTCGTGTACATGCCAACCAAATAGGGGGACCAGCGCACGGCTACACACACTCAAGTCAATGTGTGAGTACGTGCCGTGCGCTAAGCTAAAATGTGTAGCTTCCCCTGTATTTAATAGACATAAATCCATCCCTTGAATTAAACCCTCCACGTCCCTTCCTCTGGGGCAGGAAGATGGTGATCCCCAGTGGGGGTGATGAGAGTTGAAATCACCCACGAGTAGGAAAGGGACTGGAAGTTGATCAACAAGATCAAAGACGTCATTAATATCAAGGGGATGGTTCGGTGGAAGGTACACGTTACATACAGTTGTCATAGCAGGCAAGGACACGCGAACTGCAATAGCTTCCAGAGGAGTGTCGAGTCGAAACTCCTCACTATAGCAGTCAGAGCGAACGAAGGTACAAACGCCCCCGGAAGCCCGGGCGGCGTCTTGTCGCTCTTTAGAGTATAGTCGGAAACCTCTCAGAACAGTCTCGTGATCAGGTCTGAGGTTCGTTTCCTGTAGGCAGACTATACTCGCTGCGTATTGGGCAATAAGCTGACGGAGCTCTGTCAAATGCCTGTCATAACTATTACAATTCCACTGTAACAGTGCCATTGTGTGGACTTAGGGAATAAGTTGGAGCAGCAAGCTACAACTTAGGCTCTGGAGGATCATCATCCACTACGTCGACTATAATCTCCATGTCCTCAGGCGAGGTCATGGAGTGACTCGACTCGGTGGAAGATTTCCTAGACGCAGTTCGGCGGCGGGGGGAACTCCGTGGGGAGCGCGTAGATCTGGGGACCGAAACGTCCCCAGGCGCAGAAGCATCCGCAGGTGTGGGCGCGGATGGCTTCCCCTTTTTTGGAGAAAGGGAATGCGTAGTGCGGGGTCCCTTCTTACCCGCCCCCGGCTCTTTAAGATATATAGACGGGTCAGGAGCCGAATTCCTGACCCTGGTCGACGATGCCGCCTCCGCCGGCTTCGGCGCGGCTTTCGCCGACCGTTTGGGTGGGGAGAAAGTCTTCGACTTCCTCCCGAGTGGGGAGAAAGTCTTCAACTTCCTCCCCTGCTGTGCGGGCGGAGCAGCCTTCGCTCGCACAGCCTTCGTGCTGGCCGAAGGTGGAGTTGAAGTCACCTTCGGGCTTTCCGTTATAATCTTAGGAGCTGGTTTTGGAACAGGAAACTCAGTTGCAGGTTTCACAGCTGGTACAAAAGATGAGGTAGCCGGGACCAAATTTGGTATTATGGCTCTATAATCAATCGTTGGAGAAGGCGAAGTCGTGGTACGGTACTTCTTGCGGGCCTCCTGGTAGGTCAGACCATCCAGGGTTTTGATCTCCTGGATTTTCTTCTCACTCAGGAAGACAGGGCAGTTCCTGTCCCGAGGAGAATGAAATCCAGGGCAATTAGTGCACTGATAAGGTGTTGTGCACTCTTCCGCTTCGTGTGGTACCTTACCGCATGTTCCGCAGATTGCGGGGCTCGAGCATCGGGATAACATGTGCCCGAACTTCTGGCATTTATAACACCTCATTGGGGGAGGGATATAAGGCCGTACGTCACAACGGTAACTTGTAACCTTGACTTTCTCCGGGAGCACCGAAAGCTCAAAGGAAATAATGAAAGCACCAGTATCCACGATTTGACCATTGACCTTGCGCGTAATGCGCCGGACATCAGTCACGTGACGGTGCGGCATATCCTCCTTGAGCTCCTCGTCAGTGTTCAGAATCAGGTCCCGGTGGAAAATAACTCCTCGGACCAGATTCAGGGACGTGTGCTTTTCCACTTTGACGGGAATGTCGCCAAAGTGGTCACATTGCAAAAGTTGTTCAACTTGCTCTCCAGTCCTAGTCTTGAGCAACAAGCTACCGTTCCTCATCTTTTGTACTTTCTCAAGCTCACCATAGACACCTTCTATGTGGCGAGAAAACAAAATACTCTTTACCAGCCTGAAATCACCCCCATCTGTTCTGGTAGCTACCAGAAACTTGGGGGTGTTAGTACCCAGATTTTCACGCACAGATTGTTCCCAGGGGGTTGATCCCCGTAGGGAATCAAATGTTAAAGACTTGGGTGTAGGACCACCCTGTTTGGGTGTACGTCCACCCTGGTTGGGGATTTTTCTTTTAGAACCCATGGCCAGATCATCCTCCCCGAAAGCCACCGACATCCGATCACGGGCCGTCACAGTAGGCGCTACCCAGCCAGGGCAAGGCCCGCCTAGCTTGGAAGGCATTGCCCGGGGGTCCGATGTTTTACAATGCCGTATCGGCAGGTACCCCTTGGCATATACTGGATTTTACAGCTCAGACATTCGGCTGTGCGGGGACCTGCGTAGTCAGGCGGATACTACTGAACGGGTACATGGCACACCCACCTGTCGGCGCGGCCAAGACCGGAACAGGCTTTTGAGCGTAGTCGCTAGCGTAAGTGGCCCATCCCCTAACAGCACGCACATATAGAAATTTTGGTTGCCAGACCCTGAAAGCAGTGACGGAAAGAAGTGCGATATAACCTAATGAGAGTTATACCGCACGGGTGTATGTCTTTTAGAGCTGACTGTCAAACCCTCGAAAGGGGACCGTTCCGAGAAGCCCTTTTAGTCGCCTTTTACGACTGGCAGGGAGTACCGTGGATGTATTCGCTTCCTCCCACCCACTGGGGGTCCAATTCACAAAACAACGCGGAGTCCTTAAAGTATAGCCAAGGTCGCCCCTTTTAGTCGCCTCTTACGACAGGCAGGGGATACCGTGGGTGTATTCTAAACCCCCCACCCACAGGGGGGTATAATCAAACAGTAGGACGTTGTATTGGCTGGTACATTGTCATGCGTTTCAAAATCTAGTCTAATGCCAATATTGGATTGCTTGACAGACTCTTCCAGGTAGGAACAGTCAAAGACAATCAGTGGCGCCCTTGTCTTAAAAGCTTGGAGTGACAACATAGGACAATTCTCTTTTTGATAATACGACCATCGAAATTTAGAAAACAAGTCGTACAGAGGGCCAAACTTATTTTTTGAAAAATCCAAATCCAGTCCTTCATAGGGAAACACAGCTCCGTTGAGGAAAAGACGTGCATTCCTCAATTGTAGGTGATCAAATTGTGTGGCATCTTTGGTTTGTTGATACTTGCGATTTGTTTGAAAACCCACAATCATGTACAGAGGTCTCTCTGTATAGCGGGCTGTTTTTATAGACCAACTATGTGTGTTGGTGGTGGGCAATAGCGGGTACTCATGGAGTTCCCAGCTTCTAAATTCCATGGGTAGAGGAATATCTCTCTTTACCATTTTGAGTATGTCCAGTTTTTTGCTATCGTTAAGGGTCACATGAGGCACTTTCCATAGCAAGCGTTGTAGTTGAATTTTTGAATCAATGGGGCCATTGTCGGCTCCCTTGAGTGCATTATTATCACTCCTGTCTCTCACCAGATAAAGCACTTGCCTTCACCACAATGCGCTGGTGATCTTCAGCAAAGCCTAAAATCAGTTTAAGAGGTAAATATCCAGTAAAGGTGCCATCGGTGTGTACCATCCAGTCATTGATCGAGTCAGGGCACCAACCCACCATGCAAAGCGTTTTAGCTTCTTCCTCACTATAAGAGGGATATAGTTTCATGACACTAGAAATACCCACATTTCGAGTGCTATCCACCACGATATCGTTAATCACGTAACGCACTTCAGAAAACAGAAAGGCAAAAGCATGGTTGGCTAACTTGGATGTGGTGAGTGTAGAGCCATCGGCTTTGGTGAGCCGCCCTTCAATCTGAATAACACTTGCATGCGGTAGGGTGTAAATATTTTGTTTGTTGATAACAAATTGAATTTCATCATTGTTATTGAGTCCAGGTGTTTGAGCTTGATAAGAATGGAGATCAATTCTTACCACTCCTGGTTGCTCCTCGATGTGGTTCGCTACCTCTAGGATAGAATTCATCACGGGGGTTGACGTGGTAACCCAAATGCTGTAAAATCTGCTTGTTCTGAGATGTTAACGTGTATTAACGTGGTAAACAACTAACACCATTCCTAGACGGCGCTGTTGCTTTATATACAAACTTCATAGTGGCTTTAGCACCAACTTGTAAGTCACTGGTGTGGTAGAATCTAGATCAATGAGTTGTTGCTCTCTATTGATCAGTCTTAATGTTATATTACTAATACCATCGACAGCCACAGAATGAAAAAGCACCACTGGAGGGTTTTCACGAATAATATAGCCATTGGGCGATGTTACAATAAAGTCATAAAGCGAATGCGATGGTTCTTGATTGGTGTACACTTGGCTAATAATATTACACGTCACCGACACATGATGGTCCTCAATGAATTTCACTTCATGGTCTGATTCATGTTTTTTGTTGGGCTCCAACACGCGTGGTTTAAATCCTAGTAATGGACCAATGGGATTGGGGTGTGTTTTAAAGTCAATTTCGAATGTAGAAAAAATACTGCAGCGATGAGTGTTGGTATTTCCTACAAGTTCATACTTGCACGTTCCATCGAGAAATGACTTTAAACCATATTCATTGATACACCACATAAATGTGTTCATAAATGTCATCTATCGTGTATCCACCAGAGTTCAGGGTGAGCACACAATCATCATAGTAAAACTTGTTGTTCACATTTTCACGTATGTTGTATATTAGGTTGTACGTCTCAAGAGAAACAAGTCCTAAACCATAGGGTTTTTCACTCAATTCGATAGGTGGGTAAAAGTCTAGGCTCACTTCAGGTCCACGTCCATGCAGTGTAAACGTTTTACTTTCTGCCGACATACTGTTGACGTTTTTGTTTATGCTGCGTTTTATATTAAAAAATTAAACACAAACGTCCACACTGTTGGCTGTTAAACGTTTGCTCACGTTTCACATTATAATATATCTTGATCCTGTTTCCAAAATAGATACTACCAATGGGCGGGGGCAAATTCCCAAAACTGTCAAAGTACCATAGGTTGGATCCCTCTTTGACATAAGCTACATAATGTGTTCCTGGTCCTCAGTGATCATCCAAATTGACAACAGCACATTCCTGTTTCCAGGGTTGTGGGGGGTAATTGGTTTCGCATAAACACACCTCGAAAATGAGAAAGCTTTAGTTGTTTAGCAAAGCTTTCCACTTGTTGATGCGTCAGGGCAGGTCTTGCTATGGCTGAGGTTAAATATGTTTTTATTTTATTTCGAAAAGGTGAAATTCCAAATCCTTGTTGATAAAAGGCTGGCTTCAAATTGGCATTTCTAGCCCCCATAGCAATGGCTTCCATCGTTTCATTGTGTCGCTGACTTTCTTTGAGTTGTTGCTTGACTTGTTGCGCGGCTTTAATAGTTTTTGCCACTGCACTGGCGCCGCCTAAAAGTGAACCTAGAGCAGCCAGACCAGCGAATAATGCAGATAAAAATCCCGCTCGTTTGGGGACGGGGATCACTCGCCCTTGTTTTGAACCCTGTCGCTGACGTTTTGGAATAACATGTCTCTGTGCTGCTCGAAGAGCTTTCCTTATGGTCAACACATTATTATTATTTTTTTCTTTCGTAAGGGCTTGTCCACGAATGACTTATGCCCAGGCTCTGACAAGGACAGGGTCATATTTTTAGTCTTTCTCACCACATATCTTTGTTTCACCATGATGATGATGACCAACAACCTTTCACAAGAAAGTTTAAGTCACAACTAACATTAGATTGTTATTTCATGGCTGTATATTCCAATTCTACATAAAGTGGGAAATCATTTATGGTTTTTCCAGCTTGCTTTTCATTCCATGTCAACAGGAGATGAAAGGATAATTCGTCTCCTGCATTGACCATTTCATGGTTATGGACCAACATCCTATGACCATTTATCTCTATTTGTAAATGGTTCTCATCAGGTATTGCATATTTGATGTGAATGGTTCCATTATAGTGTAGTCGATAGTGGCTTAAACCTGAAGCAAGCACATAGGTCAAGTGCTGGTCATGAACTAGCGGTATATGGTTTCTCTCATTCACGGGTTTTACATTTGTCAGATGCACTAAAAATACAGATGGGATAAATTTATAAAGCCTTTTCATTTCATAGATCACGTATCGCTTGGTACAGACATCATTATCTTCTTGTGGGTCTTCCACGTGAATAATGCGGTGATGATTAGCGCTATAGCCATCCACCGTAAGCTGAGGCGCTTTATCATAAAACTCATACACCTTGTTATCCACATACTTTTTTGTAGTAACGTCTGTAGACACTTGAGGATGTTTTACATGAGTTAACCGCTTTCCTTTAAAGTCATAATCTCCTTGTTTTGTGCGTGGCACTACTGACCTATCCACATAGTGTTTATTAGCAGGATCTGTTTCTTGTTTAGGATCATGTATGGGAACAGACCTAGCTTTGGCCATCAATGCACGTCCAAAGACATCCATCGTCAACCTGTAGTACGAGTCTACTGCTTCTATGACAAGGTTCGGTTCCATGTATATAGACAGCCTGCTAGCCTCGCTAAGCCTTAGTTGAAATGAAGATAATTAAGCATCAAGAGTCATTCCCCGTGGGGAACATGGTTTCCCATATATGTCCCACATCACGTGAACAACGCCATGGTTCACTGTTTCCATCTGCTATTCGCTGCATCATTGTGGGGCCTTCGGGATGTGGAAAGACTAATCTTTTACTGACGCGTATTACAGCGCCCAATGGTCTGCGTTTTCAAAATATTTATATTTGTGCAAAATCTCTCTACCAACCCCTCTACCTGTTTCTGGATCATATCTTGTCTGAATTACAAACTGAGAATATGGGTTATTTCACATTTTCCATGCAAGAAAATATTATTTCACCGGATGAGGTAAAGCCTGATTCACTCATGATTTTCGATGATGTATCCACTGAACGACAAGGCATCATTCAAAGCTATTTCAGCATGGGTCGACACAAACATATCGATTGCTTCTATCTTGGACAAACGTATTCTAAAATGTCCAAACAGTTGATTCGTGACAATGCCAATGTCATTGTTTTATTTCACCAGGACGAGAGGAACAGTCGTCACATTTATAATGAACATGTGAATCCGGATATGACCTTTCAAATGTTTACAGAATTGTGTGGCAAGTGCTGGAACACACAACGTCATGCCTGTTTAGTGATAGATAAACAATGTGAACTCAACCAAGGGCGGTATCGCTTAGGGTTTGATCATTTTATTGCTATTTAAGGCACTGTATCATTCCCTCTCAAGTCATTTGTCACGACACCATGGCGTTAGCAGAGAGTCAATTGGAAAAGCATATTATTAGAGCAAAAAATACTATTCGTCAAATTTCCGTCAATTGAAACGATCACGTGCGGATCATGCTTTGTTTATTCAACAACATTTAGCACCTCCGCTAAAAGCCATGTTGAAACCCTCTTTCATGCCATCTGAAACGCTACCTACCGTTTCACAAGCCACTCAGACGCACCACAAGGACCCGAGGAAGAGGAAGAGGAACAGGAAGATTTAACTAGTGTTAGCGAAGTTGGGGATGATGACGAACAAGTGTTTACGCCCTTGCAGAGTTTTTAAGAAAAAAGAAATCCTTGGTCATGGTCGAAACACCTTGTCCTTCCAGATCGTCTCCATTTTCACAACTCTTGGCCACCCCTCAACATAAAGCTCAACTGAAAAACATTTTAATAAAATATTATGGATCAACGCTGGAACCCTATTTCACCAATCTATTTATTGGAAACACAGATACCACGTATGGTGTTCGCTATGAGGATGATAGTTTTAAAATTGGTGATTCATCGATTAAATTCAGTCGTACTAAAGCTGTCATTAAAAAGATCAACTATAAATTAACACCAGGACTGTTAAAGCTACTATTCTCTCGGACTCCCTCATCCCAAGATTATATGTCAGAGGATCTTGGTAAATATAAATCCATTTTATTGGACACCCATGCCCACTCAACAAGTGAATGCCAATATATCTCAAAAATATAAAACCATCGTTGCAAAAATGTTCCTCACTAGTCAAAGTGGTCGTCGTAAAGTGTCCGCTTCGGGGGTGACATTTAAACCATTAAAACCCCTTGCGGATGTTACCTACTGGCACAATCCCAATAAACTCGTCCAGTGACTACAGCTGTTGCATGCTTCACGTCAAGCCGGTCATACTGGTCACGATTGGGAAATTCAAGAAATTGAGGAAGAACTTCGAAATGCCAAAATTATTGTTTAAGTCCTCACCCATTAAAATGGGTATTGCTCACGAGTTGCATCGTCCAGCTAGACGTCACTATCAGCGACTCAAGGTGATTTCACAGGGTGTGGATGAACTTTGGCAAGCAGACTTGGTTGAAATGATTCCCTATGCTAGCGTTAACGATGGTGTACGCTATATGTTGACGGTCATTGATGTTTATTCCAAAATGGCGTTTGTTGAACCTGTGCGTCGCAAGTCTGGTCCACTAGTCACCAAGGCCTTTCAACATATTATTCAACAATCCAAACGTCAACCTCAGCTGCTACAAACCGATCAGGGAAAATAATTTTTCAACAAGGATTTCTCCAGTTTTCTCAAATCTAAGGATATTCATCATTACACCACGTTCAGCAATCTCAAAGCCAGCGTGGTCGAGCGGTTCAACCAAACATTGAAAACCCAAATGTGGAAAGCGTTTACTGCTCAGGGCACTTATCGCTGGTTGGACTTTTTACCTGAGCTAGTGTCACGTTACAATGACACCAAACACAGAACCATTGGGACCAAGCCACGACTTGTGACCAAAAATATTCCAGAACTGGATTAACTGTTTAACCCCATATAAACAGCAGACCCTAAACGTCATCGCCTTAACATCGGGGACCATGCTCGTGTGAGCAAATTCAAGTCTGTCTTCGACAAGGGCCACACACCAAATTGGGGGACTGAACTATTTCAAATTCGTCAAGTCAACCTGAACAGTCCAGTCACCTATTTACTCGAGGACCTCAACCATCAACCCATAAAAGGCAGGTTTTATCTCCAAGAACTCCAAAAGACAGCGTTTCCTAAACATTACCTTGTGGAAAAAGTGTTGAAACAAAAAGGAAATAAACTATATGTAAAATGGTTGGGATTTAGCTCAGCCTTTAATTCTTGGATTAATAAATTACATGTTGTGTGAACCTGTGTGCCTTGTATTTATTTATTCACTCATGTTGTACTTAACCTACAGTCCTATGTACAGTCCTCAGCTCCACATGTATTATGAGCAATACATATTTCTTTCTCTCTTCTCCTGTGTTCTCTCTTACAACGACTCTCCCCCCCCCACCCCCCTTCACCTCCCACCACTGTCAAAACAGGTTGTGACTTGTTAGCTCTTATCGTGCACGCGCACAGGTGAACACCTGTGTGTTAGGTCATATTACACATGAACTTGCATTTTCTCACATATGAACCAAAACAGAATGTGACTTGTTTCACAAGGAGGACGGTAATGAGGTCATCTCACACGTGTTCACATGTATTTCGTCACTTTCCTTTCATATCGTTATCACATTATAGTAGAGGGGGATTGGTGAACAACGTCAGTTCAACACACTGCTTTACACGCAAAATGTAGTTATGCCCTTTGACATAATTTAAATAAATTCATGGGCTATTCCGTAGGAACCAGTCCAAAGGGACCGGTCCAAAGGGATCAGTCCAAAGGGACTCATCCACAAGGACTCGTCCACAAGGACTCGTCCACAAGGACCTGTCAACAAGGACCCGTCAACAAGGACCCGTCCACAGGGACTCGTCAACAAGGACCCGTCAACAATGACTTGTCCACAAGGACCTGTCAACAATGTCCCGTTCGCAGGGACTCGTCAACAATGACCCGTTAGGTTGGGTTAGGTTAGGTTACACTACAGCCACCATCTTTTAAAAAGCCCGCCCTCTTACAAAAGCTATGAGTGGGCATGCATAAAAACAAAAAACAAGCATGTTAATTCATATTGGCTATCCACCGTATACATGTCTCTTGTGTAGAACAACGTTTAATTCCATATTGGCATTCAAACTCTCACATGTTGCACTTGGAAAGCGAAATTCTCTAAAAATTACAATTTTCACCCCCTAGTAGGGGTAGGGTTTATTTTGGGGTGGAAATATGTTGTCCATTGGAAAGGGGGTGTCACCCCGAGTTCAATGACACCTCATTCGTCAAAATCCGACCATGCGTTCGAGAGATATCGCACCACCGCCATCTTGTGAGGTGGGGAGTGGAGGTTGTCACAGAACCCCTGCAAAACCACTACTCTTGGGTACAATACACATGTTTTGTTTTAGGTAAAAGTTTGGTGAGAATATCTGCAATCATTTCTTGTGTGGACAAATAGTGCAATGAAATGATTCTCTCTTGAATCTCTTCCCTAATGAAATAATGTTTGGTGTTGATGTATTAAGCCGGCCCGGTGGTGTTGGGGTAGCGCGCCTGCCTCTCACCCGGAGGCCCCGGGTTCGATCCCCGGCTCCGTCAGGGATTTTAAAACTGACGTGAGGGTTGGAACGGGGTGCACTCAGCCTCGTGAGGACAATTGAGTAGCTGTCTGACAGTGAGACAGCGCCCCGATCACGAATACCAAGATTAACGGCCGAGGGGACCCGACGCGCTGATCACGCGTCACCCCAATATCTGCAGGCCAAATGGCTGGGCAGCGGTCGCTTGGTCGGCCTTAGCCCGTCATGGGCTGGATAGTGCCAGGGGTTGACTTTTTTTTTTGTTGATGTATTAAGTGCGCCTATGAAAAACAGGATTTTTGGCAATTTTCTGTGCAGTTTGACTGTCATTATACACATCAATTTATTGATTGCAAGCCATCAACACACACTGAAAATCACATTCACCTTTAACAAATTCAATTTTTATTGGACCTTGATTAAACCAATCAAATCAAACATCAGACTCTTAAGATAAACTGCTTCTTTCGCAGCCTCTGACAAAGCTAAATACTCAGCCTCTGTCGATGAGGTAGCAACTGAACTCTGCTTGCGAGCTTCCCATGATATGGCAGCATTAGCAAGCTTGTAAAGATAACCAGTATAGGACTTACTACCATTATCTGTGGAAATCTGGCATCTGCAAACCCTACCAAATCTAAACCAGTGCTCTTAAAATGAGCCCTTGGTTTATTGTACCTTTAAGATTAGCTGCAAGCCAATGCTCCTCACTGCGGCAAGAATTAGGCAATATCTGGTCTAGTACACATACTCAAGTACATAAGTGAACCTATCAGCTGCTGATAAGGTTTATCATCCACCCTTTTGGGTGCCCGCTGGAAGCAGCAACAGACTCAGGCGAGCCGAACATGTCCTCGGACACTCCCGGCACTAAAAGCCATACGATAAATAAATAAATAAATAAATAAATAAATAAATAAATAAATAAATTGGTTTTAAAGAATTTCATATTTACATCCATAGGAGTACCGATGGGATTAACATCAGTTATCTCAAACTTATTGAGCAGATTCTTTATGAACTGCGTCTGAGAAATGTTGAGTATATTGTTATTTGTGTCCCTATCTATTTGCATTCCAAGAACCTGAGCAGCAGGTCCGAGAGCATTCATCATGAAATTTTGTTTTAAGACATATTTTAGTTTACTAACTTCCTGTGGATTATTGTGGAACACAAAGCAGTCATCAACGTACAGAGCAACAAGAATTACAGTATTGCCGATACTCTTTCTGTAAACACATGCCTCATTATGACTGTTTGTGTAGCCCAAAGTAGACAGAACTGTATGAGCCTTCCTGTGCCACATATGTGCAGCCTGCTTTAGTCCATAAATGGCCCTTTTGAACAAACAAACCTGGTCTTCCTTTCCCTTCACCTGGAAGCCCTCTGGCTGACACATATATCTTTCCTCCTGTAACTCTCCATTGAGAAAAGCACTCTCAATGTCTAGATGATAAATCTGTAAATGCAATTCAACCGAAAAAGCAAACAGCATTCTGAGTGAGCCATGCTACACAACTGGTGAGAATGTTGAACCACTTTTCAGAATTTGTCATTATTATTATTATTATTATTATTATTATTATTATTATTATTGTCATGTGTTGTGACATCTTTATATTACGCCACGCGTGTTTAAAAGCCCGCAAAGTACTAGTATGTATCACTCTGTCTAACGTTGTGCAACCCCTAGCCACATACTACCTATTTCTTTCGTATTGGCTAGTGTTGTTGCTTACCTTGCATTTTGTTGTGTAAGTTTATCTGCTATTGGCTCTGCCAATATTTGACGCGGGTTTGGCCACTCCCAAACTACGCATTTTATATTTCTCTCATCTCTGGGGGACAGAAGAGGAATTCAGTCTTGGACGTGCCGAGATGTAGTGCGAACGTGTGTATTCGGGAAAAGGCCCACCCTCATGGCGCAGCGGAATGTGAGTAAGGCTCAATGTATTTCTATCTAACGTAAATGTAATTGTTTATGTTCGGTGTTTTTTTCTTTTGCTTAATTCACTTTTCTTTTCAGGATGTTGCTTTTTGTATTCTAATCCTTGAACCAGATCCCTGGGACCTTACGTAAAGTCATACGGCGGATTCCTTTTTTGCTTTTGTTATTTACCCTCCTCATAGTTTATTCTTTTGGTTAAAACCTGTAAGAATCGAAAGTATTGCATCTCTTCGTCTTGGCTTATGTATGATTCCTGTCGAGCCGTGGTGCTCGTTCTTTTTTTTTTTTTTTTTTTTTTACGTCGGTGTTCTTTTGTGCCACAAACGTTTCGTTTGATAGGTTGCAATTGGACCTTGTGTTGGCGGACAGTATCTGTTAGGTCACGGGACTTATGTCCACGTCTCCCACTATACGTGCCCCCTTTGTTTATAGAATATATGAGGAGGTGACACGCAAAGACGAACTTGTCCACCTAATACAGTTTTTCACAATCAACAAAAAATGTATTTCAGCCATACATGATAATGAAAATAACATATTGAAATGCAAACAATTTCATTTTCATGCAAAAAGTGCAATTCATGACTGCAAATAAATCTACAATGAAAATATTTGTTTAAAAAGCACATTTAATTATGGACACGTTTTCTTTTGCATGAACTGTTTGGACAAGTTTGGCTTTGAATGATTTTCAAAAGGAAGGAGTTTTATTTTTTCATAATCGCTTACAGTTTGTTCATTAATGGTTGCCATAAGATACCAAAATAAAATAATTGACTTTAAATTTACGCGGTTTATTTTCACCTTCAATATTTCGAGGTCGTTTTCGTTGAACATTCTTCAATGACATCATTTGTTATACCCTCCTCTCTTGAACTGCTTTTTCTTGAACTATATAAATCCACCGTCTCACATGCAATGCATCTCGTGGGTGGATTTCCCGACAACTGAACTGTTTGTTTTTGTGTGAGCTTGCATGAAAAGAATGAAAGCCTCTTGGTGCAACATACCTTTCCTCTTATCCTTTCCACATCGCGAATCATACTTCTTACTCTTTCTCCCCCAGGGGCTCACATCTAGTGGGACGTGGGTTGGCGACCTCGGGACCCCAGCTGAGTCCGGCATTGCTTCCACTTACTTGTGCCGGGCTCCTCTCCGTCTTCTCTCCTGTCGACCTCCCTTGGTCAACTCTAGTTCTTTTCCGACCCCGATGGCATTAGGGTGTCCGAGGCCTAGGGATTCTTTCACTTTCCCGCCTTAATTGGCCCTTTTCTCATCTTTCCTGATAACCTCATTCTTCGAGGGGTCAGCCTCCTTTATTTTTTCATGTTATCTCCTGCCTTCTGCACAAGGCCTTCAAGGAGGCAGGGTGTATGCAGCCCCACCACTTCTGGTGCACCCTGGATAATGCCAGACCCTGAAGGGCTCACGGCTGGTGAGTTTGAGAGTTGGCGACCCCTAGGGATTCCTGAGCTGGGTCCGTTTTGTCCGCTTTTTCCTCTGACCTTGGGGCGGGCCCTCTGCTCTTTCTTATCTGCCTTCCATTGGCTCTCCTTCCTTCCAAGTCCCTCAATCCTCATTCTTCGAGGGTTGAGGGCATTTCTTTTCTTCCTGTCCTTTATTTGCCTTATCCTTTATTTGTTTACAATTTTTCTTCTATTATGTAAGTTTGTAGTTAGTATTAGTTATAGTTTTTCATTCTCATCTCATCCTTCACAATCACCCAAACCATTAGGGGCCGATAACCTAGATGTTAGGCCCCTTAAAACGACATTTATCATCATCATCATTTTCCTCTTTCTGCTACCCTTGTTTGCAGTCTTCACACAAACACATTCTTCATCCATTCTGCTGCAACACCGACGTAATAATTTTAATAGCAATATGTAATATTATTAAGCCGGAGTACAGAAGCACGGTACTAATGCTGCCCTGCGCGGGACCGTCTGGTCTCGCGCGGAATGGAAATCACGTGACATGAATCAGCGCTTCCTACTGGCCGTATGGACTAGTTCGTCTTTGCAGGAAATGTAGATGTGGACAAGTTCGTGTTTGCGCTGAACCATGCATTTTCACAGGCTTGTATCATGGGACATATTCAAGTTTGCTTAAATGGCACGATCTATTTACATTCCGCTCATCTTGTGCGTCCCGTTCCACATTGTATCTCATTTTTTAGCCTATTTTCAATTTTGATAAAATAGGCTTATGAGATCACCTTTTGTCCATGTGTGTGTGCGTGTGTGTGTGTGTGTGTGAGGTGTGTGTGTGCCCCCCCCCCTAATAAATTCTAAACGGCTGGAGCGATTTCAATGAAACTCGGTAAGTTCATAGCACTATTTTGGACGACCCCGACCGTGCCCTTGAAATTTTGTTACGTCTCACCAATCCAACATGGCAGCTGTGCGAAATATTTCACCAGCATTCAATATCTCCGAAACTATTCCCGATATCACCCTGGGTTTTTTAACGGTGATAAAGGGAACTACTAAAAGTTCACCTATGTGACTTTTGAAAAACTGGTAACTACAAAACCAACATGGCGGCCACGCGAATTTGCGACTTTTAAATAGACGTTTCTAGCGATTTAACCAACCAAACGCAATTAAACTATATACAGTATATGTTTATACACATTGAAATGCACCGACATCAAACTTCTTTCAATTGTTTACATAACCACAAGATGGCGGATATGCGAAATATTTCACCGGCATTATATATATCCGAAACTGTTGGCGGTATCACCCTGAAATTTTGTACGGAGATTTATTTATTTAGCGTATGGCTACAAACATCACTAAAAATACTATTTACAATGATAACAAATTACAAATTAATGTCCAGGCCACGAATATAGTCTATTGATCCCTCCGTCATCACCAGGAACTCTGTTGGATCGCCAGGAAAAGCTCTCAGAGGACATTCTGAAATTACATGCTGAACAGTCTGCTTTTCAGCACCACAGTTACAACATGGAGAAGCTATTTTCTTCCACTTGAACAAAGAATCGGCACACCTGACAGTGTTGGTTCTTATACGGTTAGGAACCGACCAGATCTTGCGTGGTAAATCAAAACCAGGTGGTTTGGTCGATATACATGGCATCTTCAGTTGTTCTGTAGTAGTATTACTCTGCCATGTGTGTCTCCAGCAGTCATTGATATTAAAGCCGTTGTTAACTAGCATCCTTCCAGTTTCTAAAGGTGGATTGCGAGAACGAAGCCTTCCTTTACCGATGGTTGGGATGTCTGCATGAACAGGGAGGTTAGGATTTTTCTGTAGATGTTTGTATTCACGGACAAGTGCACTCTCCCGTCGCAGAGATGGAGGTGGTATGTGGCTAAGTATGGGTAGCCAAAAAGTAGGTGTAGGTCTGATTGTACCAGTTATAAGACGCATGGTATGGTTGAGCTGAGTGTCAACAAGTCTTGTGTGAGTGCTATTCATCCAAGCTGGGGAGCAGTATTCCGCAACAGGGTAGACCAATCCCAGAGCTGAAGTACGAAGTGTTGATGCAGAGGAGCCCCATGACGTTCCACATAGCTTCTGGAGGATGTTATTTCGAGTTTTGATTTTGGCAGCTGTTCTTAATAGGTGCTGTTTGTAACTGAGCGTTCTATCAAGTGTGACCCCTAGGTATTTCGGGTTTCTGTTGTGCTTGAGTAGCTTTCCTTCAAAGTAGACCTTGAGCTCTTTGTTGGCCAATTTACTGTTTAGGTGAAACGATGAGACTTCTGTCTTATCCACACTTGGCAGCAACCTCCATTTGCGGAAATAATCACCAATAACTGACAAATCATTGGTCAATATGGACTCTGTAACTTCAAAATCTCTGTGCTTCACTGCGAGTGCCCAGTCGTCGGCATACCCAAACTTTCTTGATATGGTTTCAGGCATGTCTGATATGTACAAGCTGAAGAGAAGAGGGGCGAGAACAGATCCTTGTGGCAGCCCATTATTCAGCTTCATTTGTGAACTCATCTTGTTGCCCATTAGCACTTGGAAACATCGGTTACCGAGCATTTCATTGATGAGATTGGCAATTTTTAGGCATGGAATTACTTGTAGAAGTTTTAATATGACACATTGTCTCCAGACAGTATCATATGCAGCTGTCAAATCAATGAATACGACTGACGACTTCTCTTGATTCTGGAAGCTAGCTTCTATGAAGCTTGTTAAGGAGAGGACTTGATCTGTGCAGCTGCGGTTAGGTCTGAAACCTGCCTGTTCAACCGGTACATGTTCAAAGATCTTATGGCACGTTCTGTTGTACACCAATCTTTCGAGGAGCTTATATAGTATACTAAGTAAAGCTATGGGTCTATAACTTTCTGGTTTGTCATTTGGTTTACCAGGTTTCAGTAAGGCTATGACTTTTGCTCGTTTCATTTCAGATGGTATGTTGCCCGTTTGTAGAATGTTTGTGTAGAACATAGCAAGCCACTTTTTCACATATTTGCCACAGTGCAAAAGGAATTCTGCATGAATACCATCAAATCCTGGGTCTTTCCCTGGTTTCATTTCTTTTATGGCAGTCGTTACTTCTTCGATGCTGAATGGTAGAGAATATTCCGTTTCGGTTGTGCAGGCTGATTTGAGTGCCTTTAATTTCTTCTTAGCAGCAATAGTATGTGCTCTAACTTGAGGAGTTCTGGAAGTGGACACGATGTTGGCTGCAACTTGGTTGGGGGTAACAGCATCATACGTGCGGTCACGTGGGGTAGCACCACCTAGTTTTCTGAGCAAAGACCAAGCTTTTCTACTTGATGTACGGAAGTCCATGGATTCAACAGTCTCATTCCACTTTAAACGTCTAGCTGCATCGATGTTACTCAGCAACTCATCTGCTATGTCATGATCGTTGCTTTCACAAAATTCTTTGTATAGGTTTTCGCACTCTTCTGTCCAGCCAGGAATATATGCCTTACGGAAACCTCGTGGAATACACTTCTTTGCTGTGCTAATTACAGCTCCAACGAACCGCTGGTAGTTTGAGCTAGTTGGTGGGATCCATCCTACACATTTATCCAGATTTACTGAGAAAGTGTCCCAATCCGCCTTTTGAAAATTCCATCTGGGCCTAGGAAATGCTCTTATTAAAGGGATACTAATCCCAAATTGAAGGCAAATTGGGCGGTGTTGGCTGTGTGGGAAGTCTCCAAGGACTTTTCTTGATACTGGAAGAGGTTGACTTTTATAATCAGACGAGACAAAGCAAAGATCAGGATTGTGATCCGTTTTCCAGGCACCTGATCTGAAAGTGCTCCGATCCTTAGCATCAAAGATGAGATGAATATCATGGTCTTCGGCCCAGTTCACCAAAGCGTTTCCATTTTCATTGCTGTGCCTGTATTTCCACAGTTCATGATGACTGTTGAAGTCGCCCAGATATGTTGTAGGGTGGGTGTGAGTACTAAGCACTTTAGAAGGCGAATTGATGCCGGGAGGTTTATAAACATTGACTATAGTCATTTCTCCTATTCTTATGACAACTTCTTGAATACCATCGGCATAGCTTACAGAGATAAGATGTGCATTTTCTATATCTTGTCTGACATATGTTGCCACACCATAAACATTATCGTAAGTGGCACCGAGTAAGTCATATCCAGGTATTTTTCCTCTTGAAGTAAGTTGAGCTTCGTTTGCTGCGTGGGTTTCCTGGATTGCAACTAAATCAATTTTGTTGTCAGCTAAGATCTTATGCAGCACTTGGCATTTTGCTCTACTAATGCCTTCAATATTCAACTGACAAACTCTTACACATTGTCCTAGCTTTCTAGAGGGATAGTCCTCAGAAGGACCATTTATGGACTCATTCATGTTCTGATACGTGATGTAATATTTACCAGGAGATCACGAGGATTGTCTGGTTGCCAGTATTTTGTTGCTCGTTTAGCACCACCCAGGGGACACGTGCAGGGTAATTAAAAGGTTAAACCTGCGGACGTGAGCAACAGCCATCCCCCTGTACGGAGATAAAAGGCACTTCTGGAAGTTCATGTATAAGCCTTTCAAAAACCGGTTAACTACAAAACGAACATGGCGGCCAAGCGAATTTGAAAATTTTAAATAGACCTTTCTCGCGATTTAATGTTCCAAACGCAATGAAATCTGGCACAGGAAATGTTTATACACATTGTAATGCACTGGTATCTAATTTAGTTCAATTGTTTACATAACATCAAGATGGCGGCTGTGCGAATTTTAAAATTAAGTTTTTATTTCTTATGTCGTAGTCATGCGATCGAAGTGAAAGTTTGAATAATGAACCTACGCAATAATTTTCCTTTAATGGTACATGACTCTATGGCCTATACATTTAACAATCCAACATGGCGACCATCCGAAATATTTAGACGGCTCTGTGCCAATTGAAATTGACACAATATTCAAACCCTGCTGTCGGCCCTCTCCGTGGCCCGTCGGGAGCCCTCGTGTCCTGTCGGCCGTCGTCGTATTTCGTCTAAAAACTTCGTTGCTTACCTGAAGATTTTAATTTTCAAACCCCGTATTAGGCCAAAAGAAGAAATAAAGAATAATTAGCTTCCCCCTTTGAAAACCAATGCATGCCTCTGCATGCCACATCATACTAATATATAAAAATGAGATGGTGTGTGTCTGTCTTTCTGTCTGTCTGTCTGTTACCTAATAACGCAAGAACCACTGGTCCGATTTAAATGAAATTTTGCATGGATGTAGCTGAAATACCAGGTTTACATATAGGATACTTTTAATTTCGATATTTTGCACTATTAAGAAATGGCGACCATTTTAGTGACGTCACTACACCCTTTGGTTTCAAAATTTCATATTTCCATGTCAAATAAAAAGAGAACGGTAGGAAATAGCAAACTTTTGATGGCACATATGAGCTTTGAAATTTAATTTCCTATCCGAAAGGTCCTTATCCCTTTTCGTGTATCTCCAACGGTTAGCGAGTAAAACCTTCTTTTGTGACGTCACTACACCCTTTGGTTTCAAAATTTCATATTTCCATTTCAAATAAAAAGAGAACGCTAAGAAATAGCAAACTTTTGATGGTATACACGAGCTTTAGCATTTAATTTTCTATGCAAAAGGTTCTTATCACTTTTCGTGTATCTCCGACGGTTAGCGAGTATAACCTAAATTTGTGCAATAAAACACGGTCAACACCGAGCGGTGCAGTATATCTATATATATATATATATATATATATATATATATAAATAGAAAATTTGTCTGTTTTTTTTAAATTTCTACGTAAATTTGAGTTATTTACACGTTTCAGACTGTTTTATGATAGATGCGCGCGAAAATAATGTTTTGGTCTGTCTGTTTGTTTGATTGTCTGTGGACAAATTTGTTCCCTTATAACTTGAGAACGGCTGGGTGTATCAACGTAAAATTTGGTACAGATATCCATCAGAGGCACGACACTAATCATTGATGTAACCCTTCTCCGTACCTCTCATAAAAGGGGGCCTACCCCCCCTAAAATGCATGCTGAAATAGGAGTAGAAGGACGAGACAAAAATCATTTTCATCCCCTCGATGTGAGGGACAAAACTCGGGGGCCCCGAAGGGTCCCCGAGATCCACATTTTAAGGCCCTAAAACCAACCGTTTTTGAGATATTCCCAGAAAACTAATTTCATTTAATAAACTAATGAACGAATACAAGCCGGTAACAATGGCAACAGATTCTCAGAGGTCCATCTATTGCTGTAAGACGCAATGCAATTCCATTAATTACATTGGTGTGACAGTTTGCAAACGGCTAGAAGGTTATCACGGAACCAAATTAAGCTGTAGAATTCATCAATACGTATAATGCGCTTAAGGGGGTCAAGGGGTACAGTAGAATTTTTTCACGCGATTTACAACTCCGGGTGTGGTACGGCAGGTCTATTATATTCCTATCCCTATATTATATTATTATTATTATATCATGGCGTACAACGAGGAGACAAAGCCCCCTCGGTGCCAGAAACAAAACTTGGGGGCCCTAAAGGGTCCTCGAAAACTACATTATAAGGCCCTAAAACCAAAAGTATCTGAAATATTCCCAGAAAACTAATTTAATTTAACAAACTAATGAAGGAATGGAAATCGCTAACCATGACAACATTATCTCAAAGGGTGGCATCCAACTTTCCATCTATTTCTGTAAGAAGTAATGTCACTCTATTTATTACATTTCTGTGAAAGTTTGCAAATGGCTATACGGTTATCACGGAACCATCGTAGACTGTATAATTCATCAATGCAATTAACGGGGTCAAGGGGTAACCTAGATTTTTTTCATGCAATTTTCACGTGCGACATATAGTACAGAAGGACTATTATATCTCCAAACATTTGCAAAGTGAAATGCCATGCCCTGTGGTTCAGATTCCACGTAAAATGGAGGTCCCGTGGCTTATGATCTCGCGATTAATGGTCACGTAAAACTACAATCATCCTTTATATCTTCAAATAGCAACATTATTTTCAAAAATTCCTGAATTGAATCAGCATTTTTTGCGGCTTTTAGGAATTTGGGCCATTTGAGACTAAAGAACCTGAATTTTCATGCACCACAAGCCTTTATAATTTATGAAAGAGGTCTTCCTGTGCATGTGGACCTAACACAACGTAGAGGGTCATTTTTTATGTGAGGTGTATTGCGTTTCGTCTACAAGTCTTTCAATTCTATTTCACGTCAAGAAATACAAGTTAGGTGAATTTAGTTTGAGAGCAAATTTTAACTAATCTTTCTTTTGTCGACATACGGGTTCATCGTAAGGATGATTTTGTTTGATACTGTATGGCAGATATACCCATATTTGGATATCTGGGTGATATGTTGTAGACAATAGAATTGTCTGTGTGTCTTTCTGTGTATCTTTATGTACGCCTATAAATCGTGTTCGTAGGCGTGGTGCATCGTAAAATTAGGTATGGTAAACATGAGTCAATACACCAATCATTTATAAAACTCCTCAACGTACTTTTCAAACAGTAGAAGGGTGGATATAGGGAAAAACTTCTCAAAATACATGCTAAAATAGGCGAAATATAAAAAATTATCCTAGAAGGACGAACAAAGCATATGTTGCGCTTCTCAATGTGAGACACACAATTCGCGAGTCTATAAGGGGTCTCCGAAAACCACATTTTAAGGCCCTTAAATTAACAGTGTGTGTGGTATTCCCTGAAAACTAACTTCGTTCTGATAAACTTATGAAGGAATGAAAAACCGCTAACCATTGCAACAGTAGCTCAATTGATAATGTCTGGTGTTAATATATAACACCGTTCGAAGGACGGGTACTTCTGCTATACTAATATATAAAAATGAGATGGTGTGTGTCTGTCTTTCTGTCGGTCTGTCTGTCTGTGTGCTACTCAATAACGCAAGAACCACTGGTCCGATTTAAATGAAATTTTGCATGGATGTAGCTGATTTACCAGGTTTACATATAGGATACATTTTATTTCGATAATTTGCACTATTAAAAATGGCGACCATTTTAGTGACGTCACTACACACTTTAATCAAAACTTCATATTTCCTTATCAAATAAAAAGAGAACGCTAAGAAATAGCAAACTTTTTGACGGTACATACGAGCTTCACTTTTCGTTTATCTCCAACGGTTAGCGAGTAAAATCCACATTTATGACGTCACTACACCCTTTGGTTTCAAAATTTGATATTTCCATTTCAAATAAAAAGAGAACGCTAAGAAATAGCAACCTTTTGATGGCATACATGAGCTTTAACATTCAATTTTCTATCCAAAAGGTCCTTAACACTTTTCGTGTATCTCCAACGGTTAGCGAGTAAATCCTAAATTTGTGCAATAAAACACGGTCAACACCGAGCCGTGCAGTATATCTCTACATATATAAATAGAAAATTTGTCTGTTTTTTTTCTGAATTTCTACGGAAATTTGAGTTATTTACACGTTTCAGACTGTTTTATGATAGATGCGCGCGAAAATAATGTTTTGGTCTGTCTGTTTGTTTGATAGTGGACAACTTTGTTCCCTTATAAATCGAGAACGGCTGGGTGTATCAACGCAAAATTTGGTACAGATATCCATCAGAGGCACGACACTAATCATTGATGTATCTCTTCTCTGTACCTATCATAAAAGGGGGCATACCCCCTTAAAATACATGCTGAAATAGGAGTAGAAGGACGAGACAAAGCCCATTTTCAGCCCCTCAATGTGAGAGATAACATTCGGGGGCCCTAAAAACACATTTTAAGGTCCTACGTCCAACCGTTTTTGAGATATTCCCAGAAAACTAATTTAATTTAATAAACTACTGAACGAATGCAAGCCGATAACCATGGCAACAGATTCTCAGAGGTCCATCTATTGCTGTAAGACGCAATGCAATTCCATTAATTACATTAGTGTGAAAGTTTGCAAACGGCTAGATGGTTATTATGGAACCAAATTAAGCTGCAAATTTCATCAATATGTAAAATGCGCTTAAGGGGGTCAAGGGGTAGTCTAGAATTTTTTCACGCGATTTACACCTGCGGGTGTGGTATGGCAGGTCTATTATATTCCTATCCCTATATTATATTATTATTAGTAGTATTATATTATGGCGTACAACGACGAGACAAAGCCCCTCGGTGCCAGAAATAAAACTCTAGGGTCCTCGGAAACTACATTATAAGGCTCTTAAACCAACAGTTTCTGAAACATTCCCAGAAAACTAATTAAATTTAATTTAACAAACTAATGAAGGAATGCAAATCCGTAACCATGACAACATTATCTCAAGGGGTGGCATCCAACTTTCCATCTATTTTATTAAGAAGCAATTTATTACATTTATTACATTTCTGTGAAAGTTTGCAAATATAAGGTTATCACGGAACCAACGTAGACTGTATAATTCACCAATGCAATTAAGGGGGTCAAGGGGTAATCTAGGATTTTTTCATGCAATTTTCACGTGCGACATATAGTACAGAAGGTCTATTATATCTCCAAACAACAACATTATTTTCAAAAATTCCTGAATTGAATCAGCATTTTTTGCGGCTTTTAGGAATTTGGGCCATTTGAGACTAAAGAACCTGAATTTTCGTGCACCACAAGCTTTTATAATTTATGATAGAGGTGTGTATGGGGACCCAACACAACGTAGAGGGTCAGTTTTTATGTGACGTGTATTGCGTTTCATCTACAAGACTTTCAATTCTATTTCATGTCAGGAAGTACACGTTAGGTGAATTTAGTTTGAAAGCACATTTCAACTAATCTTTTTTCTTTTCTTTTTTTGTTGTCGACATACGGGTTCATCGTAAGGATGATTTTGTTTGATACTGTATGGTAGATATACCCATATTTGGATTTCTGGGTGATAAGTTGTAGACAATAGAATTGTATGTCTGTCTTTCTGTGTATCCTTATGTACGCCTATAACTCATGTTCGGATGCTTGGTGCATCGTAAAATTAGGTATGGTAAACATGAGTCAATACACCAATCATTTATAAAACTCTTCACCGTACTTTTCATACAGTAGAAGGGTGGATATAGGGAAAAACTTCTCAAAATACATGCTATAATAGGCGAAATATAAAAATTATCCTAGAAGGACGACCAAAGCATATGTTGCACTTCTCAATGTGAGACAAAAAATTCGCGAGTCTATAAAGGATCTCCGAAAACCACATTATAAGGCCCTTAAATTAACAGTGTGTGTGATATTCCCAGAAAATTAACTTCGTTCTGATAAACTTATGAAGGAATTACAAGCCGCTAACCATTGCATGATGATGATGATGATAATTGTTGTTTTAAGGGGCCTAACATCTAGGTTATCGGCCCCTGATGGTTTGGGTGATCGTGAAGATGGAAAAAAAAGTGAACTTAAAACTAAAACTAACTACTAACCTACATACTAGAAGAAGAAAAATAGAAAACTAAAGGAGAATAAGGCAAATAAAGGACAGTAGGAAAAGAAATGCCCTCAACCCACGAAGAAGGCGGATTGAGGGACTTGGAAGGAAGGAGAGCCATGAAAGGCAGATAGGAAAGTGAAAGAGGAGAGGGTCCGCTCCAAAGGTAAGGGACAAAAGCGGAAAACGGACCCAGCTCAGGAATCCCTCGGGGTCGCCAACTCCCGAACTCACCAGCCGTGAGCCCCTGAGAGTGTAGCATTATCGACGGTGCACCAAAAGTGGTGGGGCTACATACACCCTGCCTCCTTAAGGGCCTTGAGCACAAGGCAGGAGGTAAAAGGAAAATAAAAAGAAGGCTGACCCCTCACAGGAGGAGGGTATCAGGAAAGATGAGACAAGGGCCAATTAAGGCGGGAAAGTGAAAGACTCCCTAGGCCTCGGATACCCTAATACCGTCGGGGTCGGAAGAGAACAAGAGTTGACCAAGGGAGGTCGACAGGAAAGAAGAAAGAGAGGAGCCCGGCACAAGTAAGTGGATGCAATGCCGGACTCAGCTGGGGCCCCGTGGTCGCCAACCCACAACCCACTAGATGTGAGCCCCTGGGGGCGCTAACCATTGCAACAGTAGCTCAATTGATAATATCTGGTGCGTCTCTAAAAGCAACAGTACTTAAAAGGGATGTAACACCAATAACATTGTTATTATTATTATTATTATAATGTCTGGTGTTAACACCGAACACCGTTCGAAGAACGGGTACTTCTGCTAGTTAATTATAAAGAAGAAGAAATTATTTGGAAACGTAATAGTGCATGTCGATGTTTGAAGTTGCATGTAATTGAAATCGTTGTATCTTTATTGTGAAGTTCTGTACCTTGTATGTTGCATGTTATTGTGAAGTGGGCTGTACTGTACGTGGGGAGACCTTGGCTATTGTCAAAGGTAGGTTTTAACCAAAGGCTTCGAAATCCGTTTTAAGGTAAATTCATCGCCAACTTAAACGTAGTGGGAACTGTTTGTTTTCCGTATTTATAGTGGCCTTGTCCAGATAAAATGTTTTTGTAACATGTGAAGACGGGTATGTGTCTTCACTTGTTTCATTTCATCTTGTCGCCACTATAAGCTGATTGGTGGTTTCTGGATGTTGTGCGCATGCGCGCCCAGGAACTCTGTGTTGTGGGTTGGACAAAAGCTATATCATTGTCATTCCATGATGGGGCTTTAGCACGGGCAGAAGTGTCGAGCCTTGGCTCGTGGAGCCTCGGCTACCAAGGCCGAAGGTAATGAAGATTAATACTATTAACTATTTTTATTTGTCGACGCGTCGTTTTAATAATTATTTCTTCTAAACTTTAATTAATGTTTTTCGGCGATTTCTGAGTGCCGATTGGGAACTATGTTTTAAGTAACTTCGACGTTTGTTATTGGGCTCAAGTCAATTTGTGGAAATCTACTGATTTAAATTGATTATTATATTGATATTTTATTGGTGCTTGATTTTATTATTAAAACTACAGGAGAGGAGACCGAGCCGTCGTAACATTCAACAAGGTATATTACTGAAAATATAGTATTTATGATTGACAAAACTTTCTCGGAGATGTTGGGAGTCGTTTTACTTTCTCAATTGCCACTGCTGCACCGGAATAATTCCTTTTAATTGATTATTTACGAAAATAATGCTTTTAGCATCGTCTTCATTTCACTATGGACGCCATCTTGGACACTACGTCATACGTCATGTGACACCCGAGAAATGAACATCTGAGTACGTTACCAACATGTCAAATACAAAATTCACCATATGACACGTAAAGTTTGAAATTGTTACGAATTTCCACTAAGTTAAGCACTGTCTTGCGGAAAATTACTGCTAGTACCACAAGCAAGGGGGTCTGGGGCGTAAGCCCCAGGTTAGGTTTGTTTTTGTATGTAAAACATTAATAAGATAGAATTTATGTCCGCTACTAGGTTAGGTACTGCCTGGTCGAAAATTACTGCTAGTACCACAAGCAAGGGGGTCTGGGGCGTAAGCCCCAGGTTAGGTCTGTTTTTGTATGTAAAACATCATAAATACATAATTTTTCATTACATTACTTCATCGATGCTCTTTTGTTTACTCGTTCTATACCCGATGTGAAATAGTACCAAATGCGTGGGGTTGGCATTCCGGAATTAGTGAGCAACATGGCGCCGAAAGACTTCATTTCTGCTATATAAGTCGTGTATCTATTTGGGACGGTTGGGTGGGTTTATGGCAGCGGACGAGTCAACATCTATTATATTAACGTCTCCGGATACCATTACTAAAGGTACTTTGGCAAATTTCATTTACTAAAATTTTTTATACCTTTGGTCTCCTCTCCTGTAGCGCTACCATTTTATTGTGGCTTGAAATAATTTCTCTTGCGCAAGCTACATAAATTCGGTTTGGCCTGAATTTACAATGCACAAATGCACGAAGGCCGATCGTACGTTGTTTGTTGGTGATGATACTAAACGACAAAGCACTTAATTATTTATTATGCGTTGTGATTTGACGCAAACTTGGAGGATATATATTTCAATATCTAAATACCGTGTTCTCCTAATTTTCGGATTTTTGATAGGCTGAGGTACTCCTAATCATGTTTGGTTTTGCGTGCAAGATGCCACGCCCACTTCCATTGTTCGCCCGCCATGAATGAAATTTTGATCAACTACTATTTCTGCCTATTGGCATCTGTATCTTGAGAATTCTTACGAATATATTATATATTTTATTGGTTTTGGAAAACATTATTTCATTTGAATATCGAAGTAGCATATTTCATATACTTGAAGAGATTACACCTATCCAACTACCATAGTGGACAAGAACGTAAGCTTGATTGGTCAGCACTCAACAGAGCTGAAATACTCCCCTAAGGAAATACAGGTTATGTTAACTTCAAAATATACGTAGCAGAGCAAGCAAGGTCTGTTAGGTTGTAGACCACATTGGCCGATGAGTACCAAACCCAGCCCTCCACATGACGGGTAATCCGGCAGTAGTCTCGTTATACGGGACAGTAGTTATGTTAGCATCGCAGTGGTTTTCGATTTTCTGAAAGCCGGCTGATTTTGTCATGCATCTTTATGTTAGAAAAAATGGTAGCTCCCTCTGTAAGTATTTCGTGCTGGTGGTCGTAAGAAGGCTATCGTAATGGTTAAAATGTGCTTTCAGGCATCAGCTAATGTGATGCAAAGGTTATTCAGTGAAAATATTAAATCGATTGACAGTTGAACAAGTGAAACTAGTTCTGAATTATTCATTAGGTAGGGCTCTGATTGGGTTATATTCTAATACTTGTGTTTGTTTCTCCTTTATCATGGCGGAGAGATATGTTCCTGATCCCAAATAGTCTGAGAGTTCCTTTATTGTCATCAGCAGAAGGGCGTAACCGGAGGTCAAAGGATAGATTCAATTTCTATGATCGGGGTGATTTCGATGATCAAACTGTTGGTCGAGTGAGACGTGGAGAAGGATTAGCAGGTTTTGGTGATTCGAGAGAAGGAAACTCGGGTCGTTCTGTGTTCACGCAGAAAAATTTTGGGAATTTGGCTCATCCGTTGACAGCTTGTGTGGCAAAGTTGAGAAATATGAGTACTGATACTACTGACGGAATTATTATGTTTTTGAGAGAGTTAGTTGAAATTGAAGAATATGCTGAGGTTTTCGATGTAACTGACCCCCAAATATATCAATTAATGTTCCCACTTACTAGTGGACTGATGAGGAAAATGGTGGTTGAAGCTATGTCAAAGAATACTAGAATTATGGTTTTTATTGGGTTGGTTTTAGAAAATTTTGTGCCATCAAGATCAATAGGTCCGATTGAACACCAATATTTTTACCGTCTGCAGTGTGTTGGGGAGTCGTTGACTTCTTACGTGGAAGATATTCTTAAGTTTGCGAAGGTATTTTCTGTCAATTTCACTGAAAGGGAAATTGTTTCTCACATATTGGATGGCATTACTCCCGAGTATAGGTCCGTATTGAGGGTAGGATACCGTGCTCGAACTGTGTCAGAGTTAAATGAGGTTGTAGTCCATGCTGAGTCTGTAATACAGAATGAATCGCAGAGAGGTCATGTGAGTCAGTTGAATCGTAATAGGCCGAAGGAAATGTCACCTCGTTGGAATAATAATAACAGATTTCAAGTTAGGAATAATCGTTGGGGAAATACTCGTCCTCCAGCAGGGCAGGATAGAAATCGTGAAGCGAGAGCTCCTCAGAATCAGGGTCGTGATGGAAATGCTCGTGTGCAGAATGGTCAGGATCGAGGAGGAGTGATTGTTGGACAGGGTGCCACAGTTCGTGAAGGAGTTAATGTTATACATTGTGATCGTTGTGGTGGAAGTGGTCATTCTGATCGAGAGTGTAATTACAGGAAAAATTGGCATGAGGAGAACTGGCATCGTGACCATGCTGATGAGGTTTTATCGATGTCAGGTACTGTTTGTGAATCTAAAGTTGGTCAGGAAAATTGTGCAAAAATATCTTTAAATTCATTATTACCTTCTCCTGTGATCGGGATTCTTGTGAATGATGCTAATGTGAGTGCTTTGCTTGACTCGGGTAGCGCAGCATCATTAATGAGTGAAGATTGGTATCAGGCCATGAAAGGGATTTGTAAGTTTCCGGCATTGTCCAAGGTGGACGTTAAACTTGTGTCAGCAAATAATTCTTCGTTAGATATTCTTGGTTCGGTTAAGTTGAAAATTCGCATCGACAATTTTACTTGGAAGTTTCCATTTTGGATTATTGCAAAGTTGTCTTGTCCTGTAATCTTAGGGGCAAATTTTATGTCTCATTCTGGAATGACATTAGATGTGGGAAGAGAATCGTTTTGGTTTAACTTTTGTCCTGAGATTAAGTTGAAATTCTCGGCTTCCGAAAGATATGATATTAGAACCGGTCATGTGGACGTGGACGAGAAAGGTGTGAGGAATGAGAAGTGTTTCGTGACTTGGATGTGAGTTTATGGCTTATGTGGTCATCTCTTGATTGGAGTTAATGATTGTCTATGCTGACTGAGTGTTGTGATCGTGCCATGGAAGTAGGGTTTCTGGTGTGAGTTGTTCTGGTGAAGTGATGTTTTAATTTTGAAAATTTGTTGCTGGTAAGCTTGTTGGACTGTGTTGGTTCGGTTCTGCGTCTGCTGCGAGCGGTCACATGTAAAGTTTAAAGCCATGCTGAAGCCTGTGTATTTGAGCCTATAAGGTCAATCAAATCAATACACCTGTTTTGTCTGGAACTTACCAGAAGGTATTGTGGTACCTTGTACCTTTCATTTATTAGTTAACTTGAGAGCCAAAGTCACCATGTCATTGAGAGGTTATGTGATTTAAGCACGTTTCGAACCCCATTAATTAATTCATATTAGAATGTGAACGCAGGATTTTGGTGGGAAACTTGATTTTCTTTGCCCGAGCATCGGAATGTGATGTTCGTTTCCTATGCCCCCTTCTGTTGTTAAAATTTAATTACTTGACTAAAGTCTTCTGACCGAAAGCTTGTTCTGGAAGTTGCTAACCTGCTCCAGTACCAATTGAAGAAGATACTTGAAATGCGACCTAGTTGTCACGGGAGTAAAATTCGATAATTACGTTCTTCGAAAGTATGCGATTAGTGCGCGTTCTAGCGGTTGGAATGCAACGACATGGTGACTGGTGATAAGATCTAACCATGGTGCAATGTTTGGTGGTGCTCCTTCCTGCTCTGTTGTGGTCGTGTTTCAGATATTTTCATCTTGGGTGGCGGTAGCAAAAGAGCTCTGGCTGCTGTCACCATACACGAACTAACATCTGGTGGAAGTGTCTGCCATTCTGCTGGTCGGAGTGGAGGTGCCTGCTACCACAACGTGAATATGCCTAGCTGTGACAGACATGACAGTCTGTCAGTCGGTGAGCCCTATCCATGCCTTGCATGCGCCCTGCGGAATCAACTGCTGAACCCCTGGTTGAGCTTTCGCAGAGGGAGAACTGTGCCAATTGAAATTGACACAATATTCAAACCCTGCTGTCGGCCCTCTCCGTGGCCCGTCGGGAGCCCTCGTGTCCTGTCGGCCGTCGTCGTATTTCGTCTAAAAACTTCGTTGCTTACCTCAATATTTTAATTTTCAAACCCCGTATTAGGCCAAAAGAAGAAATAAAGAATAATTAGCTTCCCCCTTTGAAAACCAATGCATGCCTCTGCATGCCACATTAATTATAAAGAAGAAGAAATTATTTGGAAACGTAATAGTGCATGTCGATGTTTGAAGTTGCATGTAATTGAAATCGTTGTATCTTTATTGTGAAGTTCTGTACCTTGTATGTTGCATGTTATTGTGATGTGAGCTGTACTGTATGTGGGGAGACCTTGGCTATTGTCAAAGGTAGGTTTTAACCAAAGGCTTCGAAATCCGTTTTAAGGTAAATTCGTCGCCAACTTAAACGTAGTGGGAACTGTTTGTTTTCCGTATTTATAGTGGCCTTGTCCAGATAAAATGTTTTGGTAACATGTGAAGACGGGTATGTGTCTTCACTTGTTTCATTTCATCTTGTCGCCACTATAAGCTGATTGGTGGTTTCTGGATGTTGTGCGCATGCGCGCCCAGGAACTCTGTGTTGTGGGTTGGACAAAAGCTATATCATTGTCATTCCATGATGGGGCTTTAGCACGGGCAGAAGTGTCGAGCCTTGGCTCGTGGAGCCTCGGCTACCAAGGCCGAAGGTAATGAAGATTAATACTATTAACTATTTTTATTTGTCGACGCGTTGTTTTAATAATTATTTCTTCTAAACTTTAATTAATGTTTTTCGGCGATTTCTGAGTGCCGATTGAGAACTATGTTTTAAGTAACTTCGACGTTTGTTATTGGGCTCAAGTCAATTTGTGGAAATCTACTGATTTAAATTGATTATTATATTGATATTTTATTGGTGCTTGATTTTATTGTGGCTTGAAATAATTTCTCTTGCGCAAGCTACATAAATTCAGTTTGGCCTGAATTTACAATGCACAAATGCACGAAGGCCGATCGTACGTTGTTTGTTGGTGATGATACTAAACGACAAAGCACTTAATTATTTATTATGCGTTGCGATTTGACGCAAACTTGGAGGATATATATTTCAGTATCTAAATACCGTGTTCTCCTAATTTTCGGATTTTCGATAGGCTGAGGTACTCCTAATCATGTTTGGTTTTGCGTGCAAGATGCCACGCCCACTTCCATTGTTCGCCCGCCATGAATGAAATTTTGATCAACTACTATTTCTGCCTATTGGCATCTGTATCTTGAGAATTCTTACGAATATATTATATATTTTATTGGTTTTGGAAAACATTATTTCATTTGAATATCGAAGTAGCATATTTCATATACTTGAAGAGGTTACACCTATCCAACTACCATAGTGGACAAGAACGTAAGCTTGATTGGTCAGCACTCAACAGAGCTGAAATACTCCCCTAAGGAAATACAGGTTATGTTAACTTCAAAATATACGTAGCAGAGCAAGCAAGGTCTGTTAGGTTGTAGACCACATTGGCCGATGAGTACCAAACCCAGCCCTCCACATAACGGGTAATCCGGCAGTAGTCTCGTTATACGGGACAGGCTCTAAATATCTACGAATCTATTATAGCAATCAAACTGATTTTTTTATGTTCATAGGGGCTATGAACTTAAGTTCACCTATAGGACTTCAAATAACCTGGTGATCACAAATCCAACATGGCGGCGACGCGAAGTATAAATATTCACATGAACGTTTCTCGCAATTTAACCATCCGAGTGCAGTGAAACTTGGTACTGTAATTCCTTATACGAATGTTAATCCACTGGCATCTAATTTATTTCAATTGTTTCCATAACTACAAGATGGCAGCTGAGCGAAATTTTAAAATATTGTTACTTCTTGTGTCCTAATCATGCGATTGAAGTTTGAATGCTACACGTACACAATAATCTTCAAGTAACAGTACATAACTCTAGGACCTACATATATAAAATCCAACATGGCGACCATCCGAAATATTTAGTCGGTTCTCAATATCTACGAATCTATTACAGCTATCAAACTGAAATTTTGTATGTTGATAGTGGCAATTAACATAAGTAGGATATATGAAAATAGGCTGTATAGTTCTTCACGGAACTACTTGTTTAAAATTGTGGACATGTTCGTCTTTGCGTGTCACATCCTCACATGTGACGGTGGTTAACTGGAATTTCTCCAGCCCCGATGTCATATTATTCCTTTTGGTTATGTGTCGGGTTGGTGCGGCATTATGTTGGAGTATAAGCGTTTTTTATAGCGTGCTTTCGATTTTTATTGGTTTCTTTCGTCCCAAGTCAATTGTAATGTAATGTATCTCCGTATGTTTCATTTTCCTGTTGTTTTGTTTTTTCTTTCGATTTTCGCCGTATTACATAACTTGATGATAATCCCCTCCTTTTCTTCTCCTTCCTCCTATCACCGTGAGACCTCTCTCCCCTTTGTTATACTCGCCCTCACTCCTACCACTTCCCTCCTGTATGTTCACATAACATCATGAAGAGCTTCGCGTCTTGTTGCAGTTCGATTTTTGGCTTTTTGCAAGTTTGTCGTTTCTCTCTGCCTTTTGTAAGTTTCATTTTATTTTATTTTATGTCAGGTTCGGTCGTGCTTTTATTTTATTAATTTATATTAATTTTATTATTTTATTAGAATTCTTTATTCTTTGTATTTTGTTTCTTTTTTGATATTATATATCTTGCCTCAGCCTACCTTTTTCTTTGTTTTAATTAATTTGTTTCTTCGTGTACACGTGTTTACTTTTATTTTAGAATATATTTAGTTACGTAAAGTAATTCTTACCTCTGTCTTTTCATTTGTAATTTTAAGGACACCCTCTATTATCCTTTTGATTTTCGTAAGTCTTTGTTTCGTTTCGCCACGAAACCACGACTTCCTCACCTCTGGGTTTTCAATTATTACATTTCATGAGATTTTTGTATTTCTTTTGGATATTGCCTTGTGATGTTTGTACACTACACCTAAAACAATTGAACTAGGAGTATTTTATTGATGTGCAATTGAAACCATAGTGCATGTATATATTTATTGTGTTTAAGGGTAATACAAAATCATACGTTCATTTTCATCCATCCTTGTAACAGACGTCAACCCGAGATTTCAAACCATAAATTTAAAACGCCTTCCCCAATAAATATATTTCTTGAGCTCACTTGCGGAACTAACAACTGAAAATAGATACCGCTCGAACCGTCATAAACAGCTTATGAAGAGGCCGGAAGAGTGGAAAGGGAGCCGCAACCAGGAGAGACCCTCGGTAGCCAGCAGGCTGATTCTAAAAGATGTCAGAACAATGTACTCCACATCTTTTTAGAATAAATTGTTTTACGACGAGAAAACTGCAGCCTTTTGATTTTTAAGGAAGATACCGCTATATGACACCAATATAGAAGTGTGTCACTGGGGAGAGACCTTCACCCCAATATAGCCACTTGGTGCGTGATAAAGAACTTACTTCAGCCAATAAGGAAGGAGCGTCACTTTCTGTAGACAATTCTTTGATATTGCGATTGGCAGATCCCCTACTGCTGGTGGGAGATATAATTGCCATATATAAGCCGGGACAGAGCTGTATGGACAGGAAGAATATTATTATGCATTCACTTGAAAGCACTTCAGATTCTAAACTTGGACCTCACTTGTTGAGATTCAACTCCAAAACTTCATAAAGTTAAACTAGTAAACTCAGTGGAGAGCTAGCTAGGATATTTCCAGCATTGCGCTGAATATCGAAGACGAGTGAAACCATTCCATTCACTCAGCTAGGCGACAGCATCTGTACAATTAGTGAGCAGATAGCTTTATCAGGGAGGATTGGTACCTGGAACAATGGAAGACCACGCGAGATGTCTACTTCAGAAACGAGATACCTCCGCCAACATCGCCCATGGAGATCTACAACCCAGTGAGCTCATGTACATTTGTCAATTGCAAGTCGGACGTAAATTCTGTTAACTTCAATAATTCCTGTTAACTTCAATAACTTAATGAAATAACTTCCCATTTTTATTTTTTCTGTTTGAAAGGTCGCAAGACGTCATTCATCTCATCCTGTTTTTGTTAATAAATTATGTTTACCTTCTATGACTTTCAGTCAATATTTACCCAATGCTAGACTTCCCAGAGGTCAAGATAATATAATAAGGTGTTTTGCAGCTAGCCTCTGTTGCCCCTCCCCCGAAAGTAAAGAATCTCAATTTAATAAATATAAGTTTATCTAACAACCGTCTCTTGGAGATTGGCGCCCTATTAACCGACCTATTTACTGCACTCATTTTCTATCACGAGCTATGAAACGAGCTATGCAATTGTATCATTCTGTGTTTATTTTAGGGAAATGTTCTTGGGTTTAAATTGCAATCTTGGCCCCAGCGGTAATTTAAAATTGATCTACTTCCCCCGTTTTCTACATTTGATTTATTTCCATTGTGTGTATCTCAGCTACTCTGACGCGTAATTTTGTTATTAATTCACAACTCGTACCGGTGCAAATGTTAGTCAGAGCTCGGTTCGGAACGAAATCGTCACCTTAAGTTCACCAGCCGTTTCGACTTTGTTATTTCATTTATTACAGTGTTGTTTTTTTTTTTTAAGTTTAAGATCTGAATTATTCCCCCATGTGTGGAGTGTGAAGTCATTTCTCGTGTAAGCAAGACATCCAAAGGACCCAGCTCCGAGGTGAACAGTGCTACATATCTGTGAGTACGTCACATCGTTAGAATTCGACGCATTATGGCATTGTAACCTGCTTTTATTTATTTGCCTCCTCTAGTCAACTGTTGTTTAGTTTAGTGTGAGCTTAATGTGACAAGAAGATTTTGTCAGTGTCATGGACATTTTCAGTCTACCAGCTGTTAAATGGTTTCTTGACAATACAGTACAGCCCGAGCCTCCCCCTCGTAGCCCCCGTAGGTTGCTGTAATGAAGGTAGGCCCACTTCTGGGAACCGTTCATTTAAACCTTCCGTTCGTCCCCGACCCACCCCGAGCCTTACATAATTATACTAACGTGTTGTGTTTGTAACGTGTTTGTTGTTTCTCTTATAAATGATCTGCCGCGTTAAATATGTGTGTTGTGATTGGAATTAATGCGCCCACGGGCAATCATTCTACTATAAACATATAAATAATACCTCGCACCCCCACATTGTCTACGGAGGTGATAAATGATATTCCTCAACGTTAATACATTAATACATGCACATGGGTTTTTTCCTCCTCCCCCCCCCCCCAGGGGCTCACATCTAGTGGGACGTGGGTTGGCGACCACGGGACCCCAGCTGAGTCCGGCATTGCTTCCACTTACTTGTGCCGGGCTCCTCTCCGTCTTCTTTCCTGTCGACCTCCCTTGGTCAGCTCTTGTTCTTTTCCGACCCCGACGGTATTAGGGTATCCGAGGCCTAGGGAGTCTCTTCATTTCCCGCCTTAATTGGCCCTTGTCTCATCTTTTCTGATTCCCTTCTTCTGCGAGGGGTCAGCCTTCTTTTTCTTTTCATGTTATCTCCTGCCTTCTGCTCAAGGCCCTCAAGGAGGCCGGGTGTATGTAGCCCCACCACTTTTGGTGCACCCTAGATAAATGCTACACCCTCAGGGGCTCACGGCTGGTGAGTTCGGGAGTTGGCGACCCCGAGGGATTCCTGAGCTGGGTCCGTTTTCCCCTTTTGCCCCTTACCTTTGGGGGTGGACCCTCTCCTCTTTCACTTTCATATCTGCTTTTCATGGCTCTCCTTCCTTCCAAGTCCCTCAATCCGCCTTCTTCGAGGGTATTTATTTTCCTCCTGTCCTTTATTTGCCTTATTCTCCTTTAGTTTTCCATTTCTTCTTGTATGTAGGTTAGTAGTTAGTTTTAGTTTTAAGTTCGCTTTTCATTTTCATCTTCACGATCACCCAAACCATCAGGGGCCGATAACCTAGATGTTAGGCCCCTTAAAACAACAATTATCATCATCATCATCTTTAACCCTTTCAATACGTACACGTCATCTTGCCAGCAAAATTAATATTCTAAAATCACTCACTCGGCGTAATTGGGGAGCAGACCCGGAATTATTATTAATAGTATATCGTAACATCATTCGGTCTGTGCTGGATTACAATTCCTTTTTCTTTATTTAATGTCAAGTAATAGGCTCCTATCTAAATTGCATTTTGTAAATATTGTCAATTCAAATAAAAGTACAGTAAGTATGTAGTTAGTTTTAGTTGTAAGTAGGTAGTTAGTTTGTCTAATAGATATATGTCATTGTTCTATTAGACTGTGGTGTGTGAGTGTGTCTGGTAGCAGTTGCATTGTTTATTAGTTATAGTTCATTGTTTCAGTAGACTGTGATGTGTGAGGGTGCAAGTGAGTGTGCCTGTTGACAGACTGTTTTAGTGGTAGTATTTGTTGTTAGTGGAACTTAAGTTTTTTGTTAGTAGAGTTTTGGTATTTAATTGTTAGTACGGTAGAAGGTTAGTATTTTTGTTAGTAGAATTGCTCTTTACTTATTCTGAAAGGGAGTAGCAGCCTTTCAGAATAAATCAATTCTTTACTAGTCTTATAGACGGTTAAGATATTGATAATATAAGCCAATAATGGCTACACTGCGTCCTGCTGCACGCCTGAAAGCAACGGGAAACTACAGCCGAATGCTATTCCCGAGGATATGCACCTCTCTATGCATAATTACATGTGATGATGGCCTCCTCCCTTGTAAAATTTCAATCCGGAGGTAAACTAGTCCCCCGTTCGGATCTCCGGGTGGGGACTACTCGAGAGGGGGTTAACATCACAGAAGTGACAAAGAGGAAATCTGACATTCTACGAATCGGAGCGTGGAATGTTAGAAGTCTGCTTGGAAGTGGAAGGTTAGAAAACTTAGAAAGGGAAATGGATAGGTTGAGGTTGGATTTGGTTGGGATTAGTGAAAAGCGCTGGCAGGAAGAACAGGACTTTTGGTCAGGAGACTATAGGGTCATTAGCACTAAATCAAACAATGGCCAAGCAGGGGTTGGCCTCATATTGAGTAGGAAACTTGGACAGCGGGTGGAATATTATGAGCAATATAGTGAACGGATTATTGTAGCAAAAATCAATACAAAACCTACCTGCACTACAGTGGTACAAGTCTATATGCCTACCAGTCAAGCTGATGATGAAGATGTTGAAAAGGTCTACGAAGAAATAGACGAAATTCTGAGGTATATCAAGGGTGATGAAAATGTTATAGTAATGGGAGATTGGAATGCTGTGGTAGGAAAAGGGAGAGAAGGGAAGATAGTAGGAGATTTCGGATTAGGTGAAAGGAATGATCGAGGAAGCAGGCTGGTAGAATTCTGCACCGAGCATGAATTGGTCATAGCTAACACCTTATTCAATAACCACAATAGAAGAATATACACATGGATGAGACCAGGAGATACAGGGCGTTACCAAATCGACTTCATTATGGTCAAGCAGAGGTTTCGAAACCAGATTTTGGATTGTAAAACATATCCTGGTGCTGACATAAACTCTGATCACAATCTGGTTGTAATGAAATGCAGATTAAAGTTGAAGAAACTGAAGAAAAGTCAAAAGCCAAAAAGGTGGGCAATAGACAGACTGAAAGAGAAGGATGTAAACGAAAGATTCAAGAAGAGTATAAAGGAAGGACTAATGAAAAACCCTAAACAAACTTCAATTGCAGACGAATGGGCACTTTTGAAGAATGAAATAACAAAATCCGCAGAAGAAAACATTGGTAGGAAAGAAAGAATAGGTAGAAAACCGTGGATCACTCAGGATATACTAGAATTGATGGATGAAAGGCGGAAACACAAGAATCTAAGAGATGAAAAGGGGAAAGCAGAATACAGACGTCTGAGAAATGAGGTTAACAAGAAGTGCAAGGAAGCGAAAGAAGAATGGTTGAAAGAGAAATGTGCAGGTATTGAAAATTGTCTGAAATTAGGAAAAGTAGACACAGCTTATCGAAGGATTAAGAATACTTTTGGGGAAAAGAAGACTAAGTGCTGTAATATTAAGGACACAAATGGAAAGCCTCTAACAGATATGGAAGAAAAGGTTGAGAGATGGAAAGCTTACATAGAGAGTTTGTATAAGGGAAAGGAGATTGAGAATCATGTAATGGAAAGGGAGGAGGAAATTGATGAGGATGCGAAAGGAGATTTAATATTGAGATCAGAATTTGATAGAGCTTTGGAAGACTTAAGCAGGAACAAAGCACCAGGCATAGATGATATACCGATTGAGTTGCTACGCTGCATAGGAGATGAAGGTCTGATCAGGTTATTTCACTTGGTGTGTAGGATTTATGAGACAGGTGAGGTACCCCCTGATTTCAAGAAGAATGTAATCATCCCTATACCAAAGAAAGTGGGAGCTGACAGATGTGAAGATTACCGTACAATCAGCTTGATTACTCATGCTTCAAAGATCCTGTCTAGAATAATTTACAAGAGGATTGAAAGCCAGATAGAAACGGAGTTGGGTGAAGACCAGTTTGGTTTCAGGAGATATGTAGGAACAAGGGAAGCTGTACTAAATCTTAGGCTGATTTTAGAAGGTAGAATAAGGAAAGATAAGAGAACGTTCATGGCTTTCGTAGACTTAGAAAAGGCTTTTGATAACGTTGATTGGACTAAATTTTTTGACATTTTGAAATCAATTGGAATAAAGTACAGGGATAGGAGGGTGATATACAATCTGTACAGAAACCAGACAGCAGTCATTCGAGTTGAAGGACATGAGAGAGAAGCTGGTATTCAGAAAGGTGTAAGGCAAGGCTGCAACTTATCACCCATACTGTAACGATTCGATCCCATAGCGGTTATATTTATAGGGTTATTCATTTATAATTATCATATTTATTATTATTATTAACTAGTACATCCATGAGATGATTTTTATATCAGATAATTGTAAGCGGTTTTGATTATTATATTCAATTAGATTTTTATTAACAATTACTTGTAAAGAGACGAAGTATTATATATTGCAACAAGACTGGCGATATGGACTAACCCTGTGCGTCACAAACTGAACGACGTAGTAAGAATTTCACCACGGCAAACTGCGTCATTTTCCTGAGATGTTAAGAAACCCACTATGGTGTAACCAACACGCCATTTTCTACGGTATATACGCGTCAATATATATTGCAAGTTATGAGTCAAGAATGGAGAAGGCTAATAGAGAGGGAAGCTGTGACACCACGTGACAAGGAAGTCATTAGTATTTGTACCTGCAACATCGGACAAGAATGGCATTGATCTACAGCTCTTAATGAAGGAAGGAAGTTGTAACCTTGCTTTCTGGGTCCTAATGGACTGAGCACCGAGAGTCGACACTGAACGATGTCTTGCCGACATCTATATCAATACATAATGGGTTATATCCCCGATCAAGAGTCTTTCTACAGATGGCAACGTACTTAATGAGGATATTTCATAGTAAATGAGATATCACATCATTTTTTTAAACATAAGCGACGTAACATCGAGATCATCGATCATTTCTTAAATATGACGAATCTTCGACTGGGTGAGCCAACAATTCAATAAAACTATCGTCTCTATTATAATTTAACTTCATTTAACTTTCAATTCATTTTAATATTCATTTTCTTTTAAATAATTAATTGCCGCATTGAGTAATTTTAAATTCAATTGTGTGACTATCACTATTCTGTTTTATTAGTATTTTGTTCTTGAGTAAATAAAATCATTTCCTTTAACGTAATGCCTATTTCTTTCATTGTAGTTGGTACTTTAAGGCAATCATACTCCTTGATTAAATACGGATTGGTTAGATGACTTTGTCTCACTACGGCCCGGGTAAGTGGTTCTCGACTCTACTGCTGATAGCCGAGGTTAAATCAATAAATTTCGATTCACTATCTTAAATAGGAATCTGGCGCTCAACAACTTATTATATTACACTATCACAGGTAAGGTCACACCACAGTGTATATTATTTATTCATATCATGTTTGTTTTATTGAACCACAATAGTCATCACCACGTTTAGTTAACTACATTAAAAATGTTACATTTGGCGCCACAAAGTAGGGCACGAAAACCATTCGGTATTTAGTCAGAGGAGTGTATAATTTCAGTGCAAATTGTCAGTGCTTTTGGGGGACAGTGAAGTGAAGTGAAATTTTGGAAGGGCAATTGTTATACGGTGTACTTCGAGATGTCGGAGGAGGAACAGAGGCAGTTGAGAAGTAGGGATGCAGTCAAGAAAGTTAATTATAAGGAGGTTGATAGCGGTAGCGATGTTGAGAGCGTAGAGAATAATACCAAGATGTCGGAGGTAAATCTTGAGAGTAATCCTGAAAATAATCCTGAGGTTAACCCTGACACGAATTCAGAGGAAAATCTCGAGACGAATACAGAGGTACATCCTGAGACTAGTGGTAGTCTAGAGAAAGAAAAGTCTATAGAGATTCCTGAAGATCCATTAACTGTGTTTATGAGGGAGATGAGAATTAATAGTAGGGAGATGAAAGAAGATATTGGTAGGCTAAATCAAAATATGGAAGAGAATAAGAAAGATAATTTAGAAAGTAGGAAGGAATTCAATGATAAATTTGAGAAATTAGATAAAGATATGAATAAAAATATGGAAGAGAGTAAGAAAGATAATTTAGAAAGTAGGAAGGAATTCAATGATAAATTTGAGAAATTAGATAAAGATATGAATAAAAATAGTGAAGAGAATAAAAGAAATTATTTGGAATTCAATGGTAAATTTGAGAAATTAGATAAAGATATGAATAAAAATAGTGAAGAGAATAAAAGAAATTATTTGGAATTCAATGGTAAATTTGAGAAATTAGATAAAGATATGAATAAAAATAGTAAGGAGATGAGAGAAGAGATGGGTAGGCTAAATCAAGATATGAGTAAAATAAATCAGAAGCTGGAAGAGAATAATGTAAAACTAGACAGTGTGGTTAAAGTCAATGAAGGGTTGGGTAAGAAGTATGAGGTACTACAGCAAAGTATTCAGGTTGTGAAACAGGAAATCAGAGGTGAAATTAAGGAGGAGGTAGAGATGAAGGCTAAAGATATTATTAAGACAGTAGATAAGAAATTAGAAGCAGCAGAAAGTAGGATTCAGGAAAGAATAGTAACTGTGATTGAAGAGAAAATAGCAACTCAAGGTGAAAGTTTTAGCAAATTGGTAGAAGTGGAAACTAGGCAGGTAGTAGAGACTTTAGGGGAAACTGCAGTAGAATCAGTAAAGACAGCCTGTAAGGAGACTATAATTGAAAGTAGAATGGAGTCAGACGAGATTTTAGGTGAAAGCAAATTGGAATTAGCGGAGATTTTAGGTGAAATCAGATTAGAGTCAGACGAGATTTTAGGTGAAAGCAAATTGGAATTAGTGGAGACTGTAATTGAAAGTAGATTAGAGTCATTGGAGATTGTAGGTGAAAGCAGATTGGAATCGGAGGAGATCTTAGGTGAGGAACGGCAAATAGCGGAGATTTTAGGTGAAATCAGATTAGAGTCAGACGAGATTTTAGGTGAAAATAGATTAGCGTCAGAGGAGATAGTAGGAGAAAGCATAGTAGAGTTGAAGGAGATTTTAGATGAACGCAGGATAGCTGTAGAAGAGACTATAGAATGTAGCGAAAAAGAAGTGAAGAAGATGAGAGAAAAGATAGGGATAGAAGTAGGTAAGATAAAGAAAGTACTAAGCACCCAAGAGATTAAGATGCAGACAATCATAGATAAATTAGATAGGCAAACTAGGGAAGAATTTAGTCCTGTGATAGAGGAAGTTAATATGAAATTATTAGTGGCAGAGAAGCGTGCGTTAAGTCATAGTCAGAAGAACATAATTAGTAAACAGGTTAAGAGGAGGAGAGAGATAGATAAGAGCAGAAGCAGTAGTCCACGGCTAAAGAGAGCATTAAGTGATAGTAACGGAGAAATGAAAATGAAACCTAAAGGTAGATATTTTAGAAGTAAAATGAAAGAAAAGAGAATTAAGTTGCTAGAGGAGAAAGAAATCAGGATGAGAGAGAGAAAGAAAGCATATGACGTGCAGTGGCGTACTGAATTAGCCAGACTTGGGGATGTGAGAGGGGGAAAGCCGAAGTACTGTGTTACTATGGATGAATGTAGTACAGAGGAAGTAGAAACTAATGTAACACGGAAGGAATTATGTGGAATTCTAGTTAAAGATAGAATTGAAGATGAATGTGGTAAGAACGGTGAAATGCCAGTGAACGTATTTATGTAAATTTATATTACCGATAGTTACTGTTCCGTATGACTTAAATATTAAGTAATGAAGTTTAATAGGATTTAACAGAGGTAGATAAGGAACCTGCTGTGTGTAATTTTAATTCAGTCGTGAAGTTAGGATGGTAAGGGGCGCGTAGTGCCTACGCTTATTGATTTAGATTGACTAAAATTATTTAATTTTGAAGACAGAGGTTGTCGTGCTATTGAGCAATTCAGGTAAGTTGAATGTGGGTCCTTAAGCTGCAGGTAAGTTGGAGGAAGTGAGGATTAAATTTAAAAAAAAGTAGGAAGGTTATTACATAGGTAAGTAATCGAAAGAAAGTAGTAATAATTATTATGGCAGCCATAATTATGAATATAATGGTAATAAAGATTTAATTCAAAAGTGAGTTGAAGAATTAGGTATTGATTTAATAAAGAAGTTTCATTTTGAGGACAGCGAGATTATCAGTGGATATATTTTGAGAAATTTATAAGTGGTTTAGAATTGTTAATGGTAATGCGTTGTATGAATTAACCAACATCGGGTTGAAATAAGGTGAGTAGTAACTAATTAGGACATCTGATACTTGGTGACAGATATGTGTGTGTGTATGTGTGTATTTTCACGTAAATGGACGTGAGTTTGAAGAGGTAGGCCAACGAAGGTAATGCCGTTGAGCAATGTGGTTTTAAAGTTTTGGTAAGATGCCAAATGAAGTTTTTTAAGGAGGAAGTTTTGGTAAGATACCAAATGAAGTTGTTTTTTGAGGAAGTTTTTGGTAAGATGCCAAATGGAGTTATAATGGAGGAAGTTTTGGTAAGATGCCAAATGAAGTTTTAAGAAGGTTTTGGTAAGATGAAGTAGGTCAGCGAGGTATATTCCGTTGAGCAATAATTATTTTTTTTATGGTATCTACGGGACTACGTGAAGTTAATAAGGGAGTTTTTTTAAAGTATATATGGATGTATGCACACAAGGTAATAAGAGATTACAAAGGTAAGATTGTCCAAGTTTTTGTTACAGTTACGCACGTTTTAAAGATATTACAAGGCTTGTTATCGAGCTAAACCACTTTGTAGTAAAAAGTTACTAACGAATTAATTATGTGGTAGATTGTTGTCCTACACAGGTAAAAGTAAAGATAATAATTATAATTAAAAGGTTGACATAATATTTTCTAGAAGTGAAAGGAATTTGTTATAATTCGATGTTTTGAGGATTTTAAAGATAAATCATTTTTTTTTAGTAGACGAGAAATTAAAGTTTTATTTATGTCATACGGAGTTAGTAAAGATAAGTTAATATTTTGAAGGAAGAATAAGTTGGTAAGATAAGTGTATACCTAAGGGGTAATAATGAAGTTACAATTAAAGGCAGGTGTAAGTTACGCATTTAATTTGATAGAGAAGAAAGTATCTGAACTGTGTTAGAACTCAGAACTTGCTTTATGAAGTGATTATGGGAGAATATTTGCGAATTAGGAGTGTCGGTGTTATTAACTATCAACTGGAACACTGTCATTATTTTAGGAAGACAATAGTTAGGAAAGCTAAGTGTGATGTTATTATTCCAAGGAATTAGTCGAAGCATGTAAGATTTTTTAGCTGAAATTTAGTGTGTTATTGGTCAGTAAGAGGTGACCTGTAACAGTAAGAAGATGTGGGATTATACCACGAATAGGGGAGGTTTTTGTATGTGACGTGTGATGTCACGATGAGTTTTGAGAGTCTGGTATAGCAAGAGTGAGCTATAGTCCAGGCGGTCAGAACAAGTAGGAAGTGGTGTTTGGAGGACACGGTACTTAATTAAGAGTTTTGAGAGAAAACTAAGGGGGGTTTTTAGGCATTCAGCAAAAAGTCAAATCATGAATAGACTAAGTTCAAAGTATAAGAGCATTAATATTTTGTGGAACGAAATATTTATTCCGAGGAGTTTGTCATGTGTTTTTGTGAAATAGTTTAGTAATATACGTAATTCAGGTATTGAGTAGTATTTTGTCCAAGTCTTAATCATTTTGTTATGGTAAGTAAGGAATGACGTTACGGTAAAGTTATATCTTGACGCTAAGTTAAATTTTATAAAGTGAACGAGAAGTCAGATTTTATGTTTATTGGTGATTTTGAAAATTCAAGTTATTGTTTTCGAGAAGTAGTAAAGAGGAATTATGGTTTTATGAGAAGTTAAGAAGTCGTGGAGACTTAGGAAGTATTAATTTGGAAGGAGGCGGCCGTGGCCTAAGAAAGAATTAAGCCACGAAGGCAGGTGAGTAGTAACTTGGATATTTAAATGAACTGTTTAATAACTGCTTTGAGGTATTTCGATGTCATTATGTATTTGGGGAAATATTTACATGTATGACATATGCACTGAAATAGGAATTGCCTTAGGTGTCTTGCTAAGTTATTTTTTCTTCAATTATTGAAATTTTACTGCATTTGAGTAATCCCTTTATAAAGACGAAAGGAATATTGTATTGTTTGCATCCTATTATCGTGTGCTGTAATAGTTATTATGGGTTAATCAGCTGGTATTACAACAATGTACTTCTACGCCAGACTGATATACAAAAACTACGTTCAAAAGAGATGAAGCCAAAATTGTATGTCATGCATACGATCACCGAAATATAAACGAGTGCAGCGTTGACATATATGTCAAAAATAAAAGTGAAGGGCATTTTATATGTATTTTTTTTACAGCATATAAAAAAAAATGAACATTATGAACATTTGGAAGAATGAGATGAATGAAAGTTAAAATATGATTTTTTTGTGAAGAATACATTTATGTATATTTTTTTTACAACATATATAAAGAAGAATGAACATTATGAACATTTGGAAGAATGAGAAATGATAGTACAAATATGTAAAGTGAAAAGAGTATGTTCTTGTATATCTTTATGTATTGTTGAAGGGTATTATTTGTATGTTGTCGTTATGGGGGTATTAATATTTAAATTTGTATTCATTTGTGTAGGATGTGTAGTGATATAAATAATGTTACATTTTATTTTAAATTATTTATATCAGGGGCGATTGTAACGATTCGATCCCATAGCGGTTATATTTATAGGGTTATTCATTTATAATTATCATATTTATTATTATTATTAACTAGTACATCCATGAGATGATTTTTATATCAGATAATTGTAAGCGGTTTTGATTATTATATTCAATTAGATTTTTATTAACAATTACTTGTAAAGAGACGAAGTATTATATATTGCAACAAGACTGGCGATATGGACTAACCCTGTGCGTCACAAACTGAACGACGTAGTAAGAATTTCACCACGGCAAACTGCGTCATTTTCCTGAGATGTTAAGAAACCCACTATGGTGTAACCAACACGCCATTTTCTACGGTATATACGCGTCAATATATATTGCAAGTTATGAGTCAAGAATGGAGAAGGCTAATAGAGAGGGAAGCTGTGACACCACGTGACAAGGAAGTCATTAGTATTTGTACCTGCAACATCGGACAAGAATGGCATTGATCTACAGCTCTTAATGAAGGAAGGAAGTTGTAACCTTGCTTTCTGGGTCCTAATGGACTGAGCACCGAGAGTCGACACTGAACGATGTCTTGCCGACATCTATATCAATACATAATGGGTTATATCCCCGATCAAGAGTCTTTCTACAGATGGCAACGTACTTAATGAGGATATTTCATAGTAAATGAGATATCACATCATTTTTTTAAACATAAGCGACGTAACATCGAGATCATCGATCATTTCTTAAATATGACGAATCTTCGACTGGGTGAGCCAACAATTCAATAAAACTATCGTCTCTATTATAATTTAACTTCATTTAACTTTCAATTCATTTTAATATTCATTTTCTTTTAAATAATTAATTGCCGCATTGAGTAATTTTAAATTCAATTGTGTGACTATCACAATTCTGTTTTATTAGTATTTTGTTCTTGAGTAAATAAATTCATTTCCTTTAACGTAATGCCTATTTCTTTCATTGTAGTTGGTACTTTAAGGCAATCATACTCCTTGATTAAATACGGATTGGTTAGATGACTTTGTCTCACTACGGCCCGGGTAAGTGGTTCTCGACTCTACTGCTGATAGCCGAGGTTAAATCAATAAATTTCGATTCACTATCTTAAATAGGAATCTGGCGCTCAACAACTTATTATATTACACTATCACAGGTAAGGTCACACCACAGTGTATATTATTTATTCATATCATGTTTGTTTTATTGAACCACAATAGTCATCACCACGTTTAGTTAACTCATTAAAAATGTTACAATACTTTTCAATCTTTACATTGAACAAGCAATGAAGGAAATTAGAGAAAAGTTTAAAGTGGGAGTGAAGATTCAAGGAGAAATAATTTCAACTCTGAGATTTGCTGATGACATCGTCATCTTGGCCGACAAGCCTGAGGATTTGAATGAGTTTTTGAATGGTATGGACTCCGTCTTACGGAAAGAATTCATGATGAAAATAAATAAATGTAAAACAAAAATACTGGAATGCAGCCGAAATAAATCAGAAACCTCTATGGAGATCAAATTGGCAGGTGAAAAGCTGAAGGAAGTAGGAGACTTATGTTACTTAGGAAGCAGAATAACCAGTGAAGGACGAAGCAAAGAGGATATTAAAAGTAGGTTGGCTCAGGCAAAGAAAGCATTTCTACAAAAAAGGAATCTGCTTACATCGAATATAGATTTAGGTATTAGGAAGTCATTTTTGAAAGCCTTTGTCTGGAGCGTGGCGCTCTATGGAAGTGAAACTTGGACTATTGGTGCAGCAGAAAAGAGGAGAATTGAAGCATTTGAAATGTGGTGTTACAGGAGAATGATGAAGATCAGATGGGTAGATAGGGTTACAAACAAAGAGGTATTAAGACGAGTGGGAGAGGAGAGATGTTTCTGGCGACTGCTAATGAAGAGAAGAGATAGGTTGGTAGGACACATACTAAGACACCCAGGAATAGCAAGCTTAGTTATGGAAGGAAGGGTCGAGGACAAAAACTGTAGGGGTAGACCAAGGTTAGAATATGTTAAACAGATTGACTCCGATGTACGGTGTCGGAGCTATGTAGAGATGAAACGATTAGCTCAGGACAGGGAGGCATGGAGTGCTGCATCAAACCAGTCAAAAGACTGAAGACTCAAACAACAACGATTGGAATTTAGGTTTGCTTCGTAATTAGGGAGAGTGATTGTGTTTTTTTTTTTTGTCTGTTAAATAAGCTTCATGTTACTATGTGATCAGTATGGTAGTGTGTATTTCGTTGGGAAACCTGCTAGTGAGGTCTTCCGTTGGGATTAAAGTATGGGATCTCTCCCGGTGAGATGCCCACTTACGGTTCACGATTCGTTAATCCTCTGTATGGGTTGTGCATTGTCACGATGACCTGTAGTTTGTTATCGCGTTTTCCATGGTGTTCTAACGACTCAGATCAGCATACTGGTGTAATGGGGAAATTTTAGATTTGTTTATTGGAGGCAGTATGTACGTGGTGTCGTTGTTGTTGGTTGTATTTTGGATGAATGTGTGTGTCAATCAGTTTCATGAATTTTATTGTAATAGTTATTTGTGGGTGGTTTCAAATTTGGTTCTGTTTTGATTTTTATTCAAGTTAAGCAATATATATATTACGTACGAATCATTTATTCGTTTTATCTTAAAACCGAATATACGGTACGTATTACACAGAGATACCAACTATTTTAGCTCTACAGCATCCGTGGTATGGAACATTGATGTTCGTGTGAACTACTGGGGCGTACATTACCCGATTTTCTTGGATTCTAGTATGGGATAGGCCATTTGATGACGGTTTTGTGCTTTTCATTTGCGTGATTTTTTTCTGGTACCGGTACCCTCTGTGTCTTTAGTTTTTTATGTGGTACCTCTGATTTCTACGGCCCGTATATTGGCGCAGTAATCATTTTATTTTTGTGGGTTATATTTATTATTGGGCTTCGTGCTTGGTTGATTTGTGTGTCTGGTGTTGATTGAGGTTATGTTGAGGTTCCAGTCCGGTCTTTTTGAAGGTATTTTGTAATTTAATTCTTTGATTTTCCGTTCTCTGTGTGGAATGGTACGTTTTTGTTTGTCTCAATATTACTTCTGAGTTATTATTCCTTTTTATTTGTTAGTACCTAATGTCTTTTGATAGAGGTTATTAGTTTATTTTGCCCTTTACACTTTCTATATATTACTTAGGCATCAGAGGCCCGTGGCTATGATGATGATGATGATAATTGTTGTTTTAAGGGGCCTAACATCTAGGTTATCGGCCCCTGATGGTTTGGGTGATCGTGAAGATGAAAATGAAAAGCGAACTTAAAACTAAAACTAACTACTAACCTACATACTAGAAGAAGAAATGGAAAACTAAAGGAGAATAAGGCAAATAAAAGGACAGGAGGAAAAGAAATGCCCTCAACCCTCGAAGAAGGTGGATTGAGGGACTTGGAAGGAAGGAGAGCCATGAAAGGCAGACAGGAAAGTGAAAGAGGAGAGGGTCCGTCCCAAAGGTAAGGGACAAAAAGGGAAAACGGACCAAGCTCAGGAATCCCTCGGGGTCGCCAACTCCCGAACTCACCAGCCGTGAGCCCCTGAGGGTGTAGCATTATCTAGGGTGCACCAAAAGTGGTGGGGCTACATACACCCGGCCTCCTTAAGGGCCTTAAGCAGAAGGCAGGAGATAACATGAAAAGAAAAAGAAGGCTGACCCCTCGCAGGAGGGAATCAGAAAAGATGAGACAAGGGACAATTAAGGCGGGAAAGGAAGTGACTCCCTAGGCCTCGGATACCCTAATACCGTCGGGGTCGGAAGAGAACAAGAGTTGACCAAGTGAGGTCGACAGAAAGGAAGACAGAGAGGAGCCCGGCACAAGTAAGTGGAAGCAATGCCGGACTCAGCTGGGGCCCCGTGGTCGCCAACCCACAACCCACTAGATGTGAGCCCCTGGGGGGAGGCCCGTGGCTACTCATGAGTTACGCGAAGCACTCTTGATAATATGTGTTGGATCGCGATGGCAGCTCTCCGCTGCACGAGAAAGTACGCCAGATTGAGCGCGCGGTCCGCCATGTTGGCGTACCCATTCTCGAGCTCTCCTTATGGGGAAGCAATGATAATCTAGTCAATTTTAAATCGTAATTAATGGTGCTTTGGAACAAATAAAAATATAGAGATATGTTCACTCATAACATAAGGGCATTGGGATCACTGACATGTCATTCCGAGGTCAGTAAATCTCCGAAATAGCAATAAAAATGAATGCATAATAACGGCTGACAAATATCAACTTAGGTGCTGAGTACACGCAATTAGCGATCAGTAACAGAGTAACAAGTGAAAAACAATTTCTGGAAACATTCTTGTACATTTTATATATATGCCACGAAATTATGCATTCTTCAAATGCTGTACCTATAAACGTAGCTCACTGTACAGGCCTAGATTCGACATATCGTAATCGGTGCTTGGTAATGAATTCCTGTTTCCATGAAATAACCAACACTTCCCCCAAGTAATACCGGCACTCTACATCAAATACTACAGCTTTTAATCACGCTAGCAGCACAATAAACTTAATAATAACGGGAAAGGATCAAAGCCAAAAATGCACTTTAAGCCAAACCAATTTCACTCCTCAGCTCCACATAAAACTTAACACAACTAAAAACCTACTCAAAATATACTCTCCCCACCGTTTTACAACTATTAAGCCTGAAATGGGATCAAATTTAAAAACGCAATAGCCTAGCCCGATCACGTCTGCTTCAGCACCACCGCATATGTATACTTAACTTCACAATAACTTCAAAATTGCGGCTAAGTGACCTATCTGTCTGAGAAGTAAAGGTTGCCGGCTTGCCTGGGATGATGGGTCACCGAACCGGAACTTAAAACTAAGATTTTACGCTTTAAATAACCAAATTCAGCTTATTTTACAACTAAAAGAAACACAACATATTTACTGCCAGTATAAATACATGTATAACATCAAACCACCAGTAACCAATCACAGAGCCGGATTGGCAATATTGCACCATGCGCTCGCTGCCATCTTTCTATACCTGTCATGGTCTATTCGGCTTAACTCCTGCCTTAGCTACCAGCCATCCATGTATAGAGGTCAGTGGTGTTGGTTGCCCCATACCTTGGCCTGAGGCAATCCCATTCTACCTGTTCGCCATTGTAGTGCGCGCGCCGGGTCCCTTTTGTCTGGCCCCCGACTCTGCATCCATTGTTCGGTGGCAGACGAGACAGACTGTCCGGCACTTTCGGCTTACCTTGTAGAAACTATGGATTTATTGTGAATTTATTGATTTTTTTCTTTTCTCTTTACTTTAGTATTACGACTTTGGGATATCATGTAATTTTATATCATTTCATTCTAATAGTTTCTGAGGGATAATGTGCTTTATTTTAGTTATTAATCAAAGCACAAAATACAGATTTGCTAGCCCTTCACGCTTGTACAAATGTGGTTATTTTTTCTGAGAATGTCTTGTTTTGACAGGCAGCTTTCATGTTTCCGGCGAGCGACTGGTGTGCCCGTGGAGCTTATTATCTGTCCTCCCTTCCAATGCTCTGTCGACTGCGCTTTATTTATAACTGACTGTCTCACTCTACCTTGCTTTCAGCTGACAGAGTGAATGCACATTTCACTCTCAAAAGAGATCGATGATGATGATGATGATGATGATGATAATTGTTGTTTTGAGGGGCCTAACATCTAGGTTATCGGCCCCTGATGGTTTGGGTGATCGTGAAGATGAAAATGAAATGCAAACTTAAAACTGAAACTAACTAATAACCAACATACTCGAAGAAGAAACGGAAAACCAAAGGAGAATAAGGCAAATAAAGGACAGGAGGAAAACAAACGCCCTCAACCCTCGAAGAATGCGGACTGAGGGACTTGGAAGGAAGGAGAGCCATGAAAGGCAGATAAGAAAGTGAAAGAGGGGAGGGTCCCCCCACAGGTAAGGGACAAAAGGGGAAACCGGACCCAGCTCAGGAATCCCTCGGGGTCGTCAACTCCCGAACTCACCAGCCGTGAGCCCCTGAGGGTGTAGCATTATCTAGGGTGCACCAAAAGTGGTGGGGCTACATACACCAGGCCTCCTTGAGGGCCTTGAGCAGAAGGCAGGAGATAACAGGAAAAGAAAAAGAAGGCTGACCCTCGCATAAGGAGAGAATCAGAAAAGATGAGACAAGGGCCAATTAAGGCGGGAAATGAAGAGACTCCCTAGGCCTCGGATACCCTAACCGTCGGGGTCGGAAAAGAACAAGAGTTGACCAAGAGGGAGGTCGACAGGAAAGAAGACAGAGAAGAGCCCGGCACAAGTAAGTGGAAGCAATGCCGGGCTCAGCTGGGGCCCCGTGGTCGCCAACCCACGTCCCACTAGATGTGAGCCCCTGGGGGAATCAAAAGAGATTATAACCACCCCAAATTCCTTGTTGGCGCAAAGTTATACAATGTATACAGGGTGTCCCCTTTATAATATTTTTTATGTGATCTGGCAGTGTTTAACTCAAGATTGACCGTTTTATTATTTTCTCTTTGGTACACCCATTTCTATTAGTGTGACGTATTTACGTGCAGTATGGGTAGGTACCACCTTTATTTCACGCCTGTACTGATACCCTTTTTAGTTTGAATTTCTGTTGTTTTAATTTCATTATAAAGTCCTTTTTTTCGTACCAAAAGGAAAAGTTCTTCTCATCAGTGAACATCTTCGTGAGAAACGTGAGTATGAATATGTTATCAAAAAAGAGACTTGCGTCAAGCCTTTTATGAATATTATGACGTACAAAAACAAAGAACTTTTAATAAAGCTGCGTCATATGAATAAGAGAAATGTGAGAACATTTTATTATGTCTATATTATTCATGTGCGTATCTAGTGTACATGCTTTAATTTTCGTTCCTTCGCCCTGTTCATTTCTCCTCAGAGAATGTTGATGATGATGATGATAATTGTTGTTTTAAGGGGCCTAACATCTAGGTTATCGGCCCCTGATGGTTTGGGTGATCGTGAAGATGAAAATGAAATGCGAACTTAAAACTAAAACTAAATACTAACCTACATACTAGAAGAAGAAATGGAAAACTTAAAGGAGAATAAGGCAAATAAAGGACAGGAGGAAAAGAAATGCCCTCAACCCTCGAAGAAGGCGGATTGAGGGACTTGGAAGGAAGGAGAGCCATGAAAGGCAGATAGGAAAGTGAAAGAGGAGAGAGTCCGCCCCAAAGGTAAGGGACAAAAAGGGAAAACGGACCCAGCTCAGGAATCCCTCGGGGTCGCCAAGTCCCGAACTCACCAGCCGTGAGCCCCTGAGGGTGTAGCATTATCTAGGGTGCACCAAAAGTGGTGGGGCTACATACAGCCGGTCTCCTTGAGGGCCTTAAGCAGATGGCAGGAGATAACATGAAAAGAAAAAGAAGGCTGACCCCTCGCAGAAGGAGGGAATCAGAAAAGATGAGACAAGGGCCAATTAAGGCGGGAAAGGAAGAGACTCCCTAGGCCTCGGATACCCTAATACCGTCGGGGTCGGAAGAGAACAAGAGTTGACCAAGGGAGGTCGACAGGAAAGAAGAAAGAGAGGAGCCGGCACAAGTAAGTGGAAGCAATGCCGGACTCAGCTGGGGCCCCGTGGTCGCCAACCCACAACCCACTAGATGTGAGCCCCTGGGGGTCCTCAGAGAATGTTTTTTTATATAATTTTGTTATTTTCTTTTATGCCTTTGTTATAAAAAAAAAATGTGAGAAAGCAGTGGTATCTGAACCACTTTTCAGAATTTACTGTTATTATTATTATTGTCATGTGTTGTGACATCCCTACACTACAACACGCGTGTATAAGAGCGCAAATTCCCAGTATGTATCACTCTGTCTAACGTTGTGCAACCCCTAGCCACATACTACCTATTTCTTTCGTATTGGCTAGTGTTGTTGCTTACCTTGCATTTTGTTGTGTAAGTTTATCTGCTATTAGCTCTGCCAATATTTGACGCAGGTTTGGCCACTCCCAAACTACGCATTATATATTTCTGGGAGGCTTCTCTCATTTCTGGGGACAGAAGCGGATTTCAGTCGTGGACGTGCCGAGATGTAGTGCGAACGTGTATATTCGGGCAGAGGCCCACCCTCATGGCGCAGCGGAATGTGAGTACGGCTCAATGTATTTCTATCTAACGTAAATGTAATTGTTTATGTTCGGTGTTTTTTCTTTTGCTTAATTCACTCTTCTTTTCAGGATGTTGCTTTTTGTATTCTAATCCTTGAACCAGATCCCTGGGACCTTACGTAAAGTCATACGGCGGCGTCCTTTTTTGCTTTTGTTTTTTACCCTCCTCATAGTTTATTCTTTTGGTTAAAACCTGTAAGAATCGAAAGTATTGCATCTCTTCGTCTTGGCTTATGTATGATTCCTGTCGAGCCGTGGTGCTCGTTTTTTTTACGTCGGTGTTCTTTTGTGCCACATACGTTTCGTTTGAAAGGTTGCAATTGGACCTTGTGTTGGCGGACAGTATCTGTGAGGTCACGGGGCTTATGTCCACGTCTCCCACTATACGTGGCCCCTTTGTTTATTGAATATATGTGACGGTGGTTAACTGGGATTTCTCCAGTCCCGATGTCTTATTATTCTCTTTGGTTATATGTCGGGTTGGTGCGGCATTATGTTGGAGTATAGGCCTAAGTCTTTTTTTATAGCGTGCTTTCGATTTTTACTGGTTTCTTTCGTTCCAAGTCAATTGTAATGTAACTCCGTATATTTCATTTTTTTTCTTTCTTTCGATTTTCGCCGTATTACATAACTTGATGATAATCCCCTTGTTTGCTCTCAGGGAGAATATGATTATATAATTGTTTTATTTCCACAGTTGGTAAAATATACATTTATTTATGTTTAGGTTGGCAGCAGTGACCTAGACAGAGAGTGAAGTAGCCATCATGGCTGAATGAGTTTGTGTTTCGGAGCAACAGCTCCTTCGCATTTCAAGTGTTGTGTCTTTTGTATCATGTACATTTTTGTAAATACAGTCCACTAGTGTTAATTCAACATTTTCATTTATCCCCTGATGTTTCATCTGGGGCACGTATGTCGCATACAGACATATGTTTTGGTCCTACACGGGCAGGATTCCCGCTTCATCAACTGAGGCCATGTGGTCCCGACAAACGCTAAAACTGCTGTATTTAAGTGAACCAGTGCGAAATAAGTACAGGGTGGGGCGTGGGAACTTCCTTATTTAAACATGTTGCAGTGACTATTGTAGGGAAGGCAGGGATGTGGGGGTGGATTCAGTGGAAGGGGCCGAGTGGGATATTTGTGTTCCCGCCCGTCTTAGTCGTAAACATGCTTTGGTCGAGGCAGCAGCGTGCTTTTGCCGTGGAGGCGTATTTCTCTAACGCTCGTTCAGTGATTGCAGTGCAACGTGCCTTTCACCGCCACTTCGATATTCCTCCACGAGGCCGTGTTCCTGATCGGAAAAGTGTTTTAATGTGGGTGGATGCCTTCAGAGGAACGGGGAATGTCGCCAAAGAAAGGAAAGGACCTCAGAAGACCATTCGATCACCTGAAAATGTGTAAAGAGTTCGTGCGTCCATTGAGCGGTCACCCAAGCGTTCTGCGCGTAAACATGCAGTTGCCCTTGGGATGTCGCCCCGTTCTCTTCGTCGCATTCTTCACTTTGAGCTCCATTTTCACCCGTACAAACTTTGTGTGGTCCAACAACTTTCGGAGCAGGATTATGTAAACCGACAAACATCCTGTGAGCAGCTGCTTGATACTGTGCCGAATGACGCAGTTGTGTTCTTCTCTGACGAGGCACATTTTCACCCCAGTGGCTGTGTGAATAAACAGAACATGCGGTATTGGAGTTCAACAAATCCCAAAGAGCTTCATGAGAGGCCCCTTCATTCGGAACGGTCACGGTATGGTGTGCTGTAGCAAGTGTAGGGATCATTGGGCCATACTTTTTTAAAGAAAACGGTCGTACTGTTTCCGTCAATTCCGACCATTATGTGACAATGATCCAACAATTTTTCTTACCTGCGCTCCAAGAAATGGATCTGGATAACATGTGGTTTCAACAGGATGGGGTCACAGTCCACACCTCCAGGATTTCCATGGGTGTTTTGAGAGCACCCTTCCCCGAACGACTGATCTCCCTGCGAGGGGACGTAAACTGGCCAGCCCGCTCGCCAGATTTAGCCCCTCCTGATTACTTCCTGTGGGGTTATCTTAAGTCCCTGGTTTATAAAGATCGTCCCCACACCCTGGACGACCTACGGAACAGCATCTGAGCCGAGATTGCGAATATCCCGGTCGATATGCTCGAAAAGGTGACGCAAAACTTGCGCCGTCGACTGAATCAGTGTATTGACAATGGAGGGCGATATTTTACAGACATTGTGTTTAAAACTGTGTAAATGTAAAGTTCCAATGTTGTGTGGTAGGCGGGAAATAACAATCAAGTTGAATGAAACATGTACTGTGTTTTATTGCATGTTTGAATCAGGAAGTTTCCACGCCCCACCCTGTATGTAGAGACAATACTAGTACATTATTGTGAACAATGCAGGCTCAATTGTAATTTATTTATCAATGTTTGTCTGTTCGATCTAACTTATTTGAAAATTGAGCACAAAGGCTGCCAAATAATGCCACCACCGAACCCATGTGCTAACTTCTGTCTCGGGACAGTCGGATGAGGAGCCGCAAAGATGCGCGCGCACCCGGCAGCGAGGAGCATTTGAATAGCGCCGACTTGAAATGCTCCTCGCTGTCTCATTGTGTGATTGTTACCTACAACAACAAAAACAACAAATCAACGACAGTGAAAAAAGTGAACACAAAAAAACAACTCAACAAACTATTTAGCGATAAAACAATTGATACATTCGTCGTTATCATTTCCACACCACTTATTGAAGTAGATAACTCGGTCGGGGTCCATGCACGGATGAGCCAGCTTGTTGTTCCTAGGCAAAACCCCACACAAGACACCGCATAAACCTAGAAAAATTGCTGAGTTTTAAGACTCACATTCCTTGTAATATATCCACATAGCAATATTTCTGCAAAGGACGCGATCAACGGCGAATTCAGCCGAGTGTTGGACGCAGCCTGGAGTAAATGAAATTCATGAGAAAACAGTCCAAGGAGATGAAATTGGGTGAAGAAGACGCCATAAGAGAAAAGGAAGGGAAACATATGGTTCTGGGGACTTTTAGACAGTGGGTGAAGAAGAAAAACATTCTAATGTTTTAAAATTGTTTTGCTGCACAATTTATTTTTTTGGACTTTACACCAACTATTCAGTAGCAAATATTAACCAATCTCAATAATATTTTTGTAGCATGTGAAGATATCTATCTCCCATAATTCTGTGCATCCATGTTGTTGTTGTTGTTGTTTGAGTCTTCAGTCTTTTGACTGGTTTGATGCAGCTGTCCATGCCTCCCTGTCCTGAGCTAATCTTTTCATCTCTACATAGCTACCACACCCTACATCCGAGGCAATTTGTTTAACATATTCTAACCTTGGTCTACCCCTACAGTTCTTGTCCTCGACCCTTCCTTCCATAACTAAGCTTGCTATTCCTGGGTGTCTTAGTATGTGTCCTACTAACCTATCTCTTCTCTTCATTAGCAGTCGCCAGAAACATCTCTCCTTTCCCACTCGTCTTAATAGCTCTTCGTTTGTAACCCTATCTACCCATCTGATCTTCATCATTCTCCTGTAACACCACATTTCAAATGCTTCTATTCTCCTCTTTTCTGCTGCACCAATAGTCCAAGTTTCACGTCCATAGAGCGCCAGGCTTCAGAGAAAGGCTTTCAAAAATGACTTCCTAATATCTAAATCTATATTCGATGTCAACAGATTCCTTTTTTGTAGAAATGCTTTCCTTGCCTGAGCCAACCTACTTTTTATATCCTCTTTGCTTCGTCCATCACTGGTTATTCTGCTTCCTAAGTAACAGAGGTCTCCTACTTTCTTCAGCTTTTCACCTGCCAATTTGATCTCCATAGAGGTTTATGATTTATTTCGGCTGCATTCCAGTATTTTTGTTTTAAATTTATTAATTTTCATCATTAATTATTTCCGTAAGACGGAGTCCATACCATTCAAAAACTCATTCAAATCCTCAGGCTTGTCGGCCAAGATGACGATGTCATCAGCAAATCTCAGAGTTGAAATTATTTCTCCTTGAATCTTCACGCCCACTTTAAATTTTTCTCCAATTTCCTTCATTGCTTGTTCAATGTAAAGATTGAAAAGTATGGGTGATAAGTTGCAGCCATATTAGTTAAAACATGTTTACTATCGTCCTCGTAGATCATGTAGACAAAACTAAGTTGCAATATTGTTGTACGACGTGAGGAGGATATAATAAAATAATTAAAAAGAAGTAAAAATGTTCGCCCTTGGATAGCCTTGAACCCGGGATCTTCAAAACAACAAGCGAGCGCGGTACCTCTTGCACCCTTTTCCAACAGGCTTTATAGCATTTTGTTACGCTCCTTAATACTGGTATGGTTAAATATCCAATTATTATTGGAATGCATTCATTCTGTACCAGGCATCTTTTGAAATGTACTTAAAGCAAGTTAATAATGCAAATCGACTGTAAATGTTACCCCGAAACGACAACCGTCCTCCATATTTTATTTCTTACAACTTGGCGCACGAAATGCTAGCGTGTGATATACTTCAGTCATAAAAGGTGGTGTTCGACGAGGACGAACAGAATCATACAGGAATGAAAGACAAGTACGCAGGTGGGATAATTCTTGTAGGTAACAATCACACAATGAGACAGCGAGGAGCATTTCAAGTCGGCGCTATTCAAATGCTCCTCGCTGCTGGGTGCGCGCGCATCTTTGCGGCTCCTCATCCGACTGTCCCGAGACAGAAGTCCTGTACTATGCCTTCGTGTCGCCTCGGCTAGTGTCGTTTAGCTTCGGTACATGTGCTTGAATGCAGCTGAGCACATAGCGCTCGCCAGCCTGCATGATTCATGTTTACAACTCAGCTGTTGTATTACAAATTTAATATTTGAATAAGTTAATTCATTCAGCGGGACTTGCAGAATTACACAATCATGATGAATATTGTATATTCGTAAAAGCATATCCAGTATTGTGAACGTTTCGGTGTGCAGTTGAAAGCCGCATGTTTGAGGCCATGCGTGAGTTCTCGCGACTTCCAATCATCAGTGCAGCCTTCGATTCCTGACGGACACAGTTCCATTCAGTAGTGCAGCCTTCGATTCCTGACGGACACAGTTCCATTCAGTAGTGCAGCCTTCGATGCCTGACGGACACAGTTCCATTCAGCAGTGCAGCCTTCGATTCCTGACGGACGCAGTTCCATTCAGCAGTGCGGCCTTCGATTCCTGACGGACGCAGTTCCATTCAGCGGTGCAGCCTTCGATTCCTGACGGACGCAGTTCCATTCAGACGTCCTGACTTCGATATCCAACCGTTGGGTGACGACGCAGACTGAAATAACCTCTACACCAGATAAGTTAACGAAGGCATTTCATAGCAATTCCTTCCCATACCCCGCAATCCTTCCAGTGCATGATCCATTTTAAGCATGTCTACAGAACGTGAGATAAAGTCACTGACCAAGCTCAGAGGTGTTCTCCGAGCATCCCTCACGAGACTCGACACCCAAATTAATGAATTTAATAATGAGACTCCTAATGAAGTATTAAATGTGAAGAATGAACGTTTATTAGCTCTATTACCAGAATTTAATGAAATTCAAAGCAAATCGGAGGATTTCGATGACAAAAATCCTCATGAGCAGGTCCGGTGTGAATTCGAAGATGATTATGATGAACTTAGGGCTAAGCTACAACAGTTACTAAATACCCATTGCACACATGCCTCATCTGTCTCTAGCAACGGTAGAGAATCTACAAGTAGTAATACACAGTTTGCCCAAGATACGGTTACCAGAATTTTCAGGTGATGTTACACAATTCATGCATTTCCATGACCTGTTTGATTCATTAATACTGAAGAATTAGTCTTTGGGTAATGTTGAAAGGTTCCATTACTTAATGTCAGCACTGCGTGGCAATGCTCATCAACTCATTCAAAACATTCCTCTTACTGCAGATAACTTTGAGCTAGCTTGGGAAACGGTCTGCAAGCGATACCGCAATTCAAAGGTAATAGTAAATGCACATATCAAATTACTGTTATCTCCAGATATCGTTCAAAGGGAATCATCTTCTAGTCTACGCACACTTTTGAATCAAGTTCTACAGTCCAATTTAAAGGCTGTTGAGTCTTTGAATTTGAATATTCCCCTACATGAAATCATAATAGGTCAAATCATACTTGACAAGTTACCTGAAGCCACACGTAAGCAGTGGGAAATGAGCAACAAATCCAAGGAACTATCTACACTTACGGAGTTGTTAGAATATCTTGAAAGGCGGGCTCAAACCCTCGAATTAATTGATTTTTCACCTACTAAGGGTCACAGTGATAAGATCAGCAGATTGTCTCAAGATAAAACTTCTAAGCATGGTTTCAAGTATGAGAAACAACCATTTACAAGTAGTTCATACATTGCAATTAACAATAATTGTGAAGCCTGTAAGGGGCAACATCCAATCTTCAGATGTGATAAATTTTTAGGTTATGATGTTAATCGTAGATACAACCTAGTTAAGCAGCATAAGCTTTGCTACAACTGTTTGCATGAATCACTCGCTGTAAGTTCTTGTCCTTCGAAGTCAACATGCAAAACTTGCAACGGTCGTCACAACTCACTGTTGCATTTTGATTCTGGGAATCAGCAATTCAATGCCAACTCGTCTAAACAGTCTCAGCAAGGAGCTATCAGCAGATGCTCAAACCCTGAGTCCAACCAGGCTCACAATGTTCAAGTTCGTGGTAACTCCTCCAGTTATTGCACTATGAAACTCAAACCACAAACTCAAGTTCTACTTTCTACAGCAATAGTAAATGTAAAGGATAGTGCTGGTAGGCTACACTTAGCTCGTTGCTTATTGGACAGTGGCAGTCAAAGCAATTTTGTAACCGCGAGTTTGGTGCAAAATTTGGGCTTAAAAAAGGCCAAGAATCTCACACCCATCGAAGGTATTTCTCAGTCCAAGTCTGAAGCCAAGTATAGTGTGAGCGTTGAAGTGCAATATTCCATAAGCAACACACGACACAATGTTGAATGTCTGATCCTATCCAAAATTACAAGCGACATGCCTAGTCAGCAGGTACCCTATGAGGAGTGGGAGCTCCCTAATGATATTCAGTTAGCAGATCCGAGGTTTTATGCCCCAGCCAAGATAGACATGCTTCTCGGTGCTGATGTATTCTTTAGAATTCTACAGAGGGGACACAGGACGAGACCAGGGAAGTTCCCAGTCCTACAAAACACAGATTTTGGATGGATTGTGTCAGGTTCATATGAATCCACCTCGAGAAAGAGAAACAATGCAGCAGGAACGTTTTTCCTTCGTAATGATGTTCACCTTCATAACCAAGTACAACGATTTTGGGAGATCGAAGAACTTCACGAGCCAGTCAAGTCGCAAGAAGAGATTGAATGTCAACAGCATTTTTCTGATCATGTGACACGAGATGCATCTGGGAAATACATAGTCAGACTACCATTTAAGCAGGATCCAAGTATATTAGGCAATTCTTTACAAACAGCAACTAGCAGATTTCAATACCTTGAGCGTAGGCTTAACAATGATACGCAACTGAAGGTAGATTATGACCAGTTTCTCACTGAATACCAGGAACTAGGTCACATGGATATTGTTAATTCTAGTATGGCAACATCGGTAGCATACTACATGCCGCACCATCCGGTATTCAAGAAATCCAGCACTACTACAAAACTAGAGTTGTCTTCGACGCTTCTTGTAAATCGAGGTCAGGAAAGTCACTTAATGATATTTTAATGACGGGTCCTACTATTCAACAAGACTTATGTTCGATTGTTGCTAGATTTAAAACTCAAGCCAGAGGCTTTACAGCTGATATCGAGAAGATGTACAGACAAGTTAAGGTTGATTCCAGAGACAGCAGCCTTCAACGCATCCTTTGGAGAGTGTTGGAACGTCGAAGAATCTACCCGATTCATCACTTCCCAATATCGCTAAAATAATAACTAAACATGCATCTTCTTAATGTTATTGCAGCTTATGCCTTGCTATATTATATTATTATTTTTGTCAACAAGTTGCAACTATCGATCTTCAAAGAATAAAACATGAATCAACAAGATACATCATACTGGTTCAACAATACGCCATTTTCAGTCCAAAATCCCTAAGCAAATTTCTCATATTCAACATCCTCCCACCTTTTGATTAAAATGTACATGAATTAAAACACCAATTATGAATAAACAAATGAGGCGCCTGGAATCAAAAACCGCCAAATCCATATTTTATGATAATTGAGATAAGCATTGTTTCATACAGCTTTTGCTGCGCTGAATTCATTAAAACTATTATTTTGTTACAAAACCCGCTACATCCTACTGTAAAACGAAGTCAAAGTTGAGGCTTAGTTGCAATATCCGCCAAGTCCAACGACAGTTTCGCCATTTTTGGTCACAAAACCCGCCACATCCACATCAGCCAATAGGAGCACCCAGATCCGCCATCTTACCTTCCATGATGCTTTGCGAAGTGTGTACTCTTTACCCAAGGCTTATAAACTACAGAGGTTGCCTCAATTTTCACTCACCAATCAGCGCTCACAAGGCGAATGACGTCACAAGATACCAAACGCGCCATGTGGGGAACGTAACGAAACTGTCAACATCAGCTGTTGAGTACGCAAAGAACAGTTTATTCTCATGAAATTATTGGTAAATGGGTGATAAAATAACTGAATGTAGCCTACTTACATTTTATGTTGTGATCTTCTTGAATTTCTTGGAAATTCGCCTAGACTAGGTAGCAGTATCGTGGGTGTTAGTGACTTCCAATAACCACTTCTTATGCCAGATAGAATTGGAATGTTTCAACCTGATGAAGAAAATTGTTATCACAGCTGCCTCAACCCCACCAGACGGTACATCAGAAACTTCTCTCGACACAAAATCTGTCGTTCTTCTTAGAACGTTCTTGCCTCGTTGAAATCCGTATTTTCCGTGAAATGTGACGAATTTTGCTGAAATGTGCCGGAACTGGTTTAGCCAAGTTTCTGAGGGATCGGTCATACCACCGTATGGCAAGTGTTTAATTCAGGTTGGTAATGCATAATCGTGTTAAGTTTGCATTCCATAGGTTAAGTTCACAAGTTGTGGAAATTTACCTTGGAACTTGTGGGCTACATAACCTGCAACATAAGCCTTGCCATCTTCCTCACTTTGTTCCATGGTATTGGCAATGAAGGACGCAGGTTGAACATTGCTCCCTAAGGTTGGTTCTGGAAGCACGTTTCTTGATTCAGACACTATGCCAGCTTTGTTTAGTGCTTTAGCAACTACATATTCATCTGAATCTGGATCAGCAGTGTTGGTTTGCTTTTGAACAACTCCTGGATTTTTTCCCTAAAATAATCATCCTCAGTCTGTAAATGCAGTCAAGGGGAGCCACCACGGGTTCGCAATTGTGAAAAGAGGTTTTCCAGTACATCTTGATTTAGCCTATGTGTGAGAATGTACTTTGTATTATGCCTACGGACCATATCTTGGAACAGAAGTCGAAGGGATTTTATTGAAAGGATGACTGCTTTCTGTAATATTTGCAAATAATTTTTACCAATACAAAGAGAATTACTCATGAAATTTTCCATCTTGTCCAAAAACAAAATACCGTGCCTGGGTGTATATAAGGGGGGGGGGGAGGGGACTGAGGGGGCTCCAGATCCTCCCCGAAAAAGCCAACTTGGGTACAACATACAATGTATTTCACAGTAGTCTACTTTTAAGAAATAATTATCAATTTGTAAAAGGAAATGAGTGTTTACCTTTCTGCTTTATAAATTGACAAGTAGCCCATTTAGATATTTTCCATTCATACTCCATAGGCTATAATAGAAAATTCATTGTACTCACAATTTTCCACGATAGTCAGCCCCCCCCCCCCTCTAAAATTTGTATACACGCCCCTGATACCATGTACGAAATATGTCAAAAATATTAACAGCTTTAAAATCATCCTAGCAGGTCATCAAAACTTAAGAGAAGGCCAGCTAGGCTCACTTACCATTTGGTTTTAGATTCCTTGGAAATCTTGGCTTTATATTAAGCAATTCGGCCCTGTAGTCTAATTCGAAGTCTTCACTCGTAAAGTGCAGGGAACATATCCTACTTGTTTGAGGGTTGCAATGATCTTTTCGCTTACATGCAGCAATCCACTGATGCTAAGGCATGCGTCTTTAGGCATCGTGAAAAACGACAAGTCATTTCCAACTTTATAATAACTGTGACAAACTGCCACAGCACATCTTTGGCCTGGCATGATTATAAACAAAAGGGCTTAAAACACGTGTTTAAACCACTGCAATCCATACAATATAAGTTGACTTTCCTTGCATATCTCGCACCTCGCGCGCTACGAGGAAACGTGTGACGTCACGTCCTTTCCCTTCCCTCCGCGATCCCCTCGCCTAAGAGCTCCATATTGAGGCAACCTCTGTAGTTTACTAGCCTTGCTCTTTACCTACGTGCATTAGTCGGAGAATGTACCCCTGCCTGACGTGATTAGAATGGTTTAAATGTTGTACTTTCTGAAAATAATTTGTTTGGGATAATTTTGACAAAGAACGAGAAGAACAATAACATTCTGGTCTGGGTGATGTTTTCCACAGAACTGACATTTGCGAACACAAACGTGCCACGAAACCTGATTTTGATATGACTCACGTTAAGCCAGAAGCCATAAACAGAGGGATTGTCCTTCAGGCACAAGAAGTGAAAGATGTTTCGAGACTGATTTCGAAGCATTCTGGAGAAAGATGCAGTTTTATTGCAATCTGCAAAGTCGTGGCGAACACGAAGAGAATGATGATGATTGAGAAACTACTATTGAGGATGAGGTAGAAACAGAAATTGCGTAGCTATAACTTCCAGTAAAGAATGTGATTTAATAGTTGAATGACGATAGTTTTGTCTCTAAAGGCCTGGACCATAGTAATTGAATATGAAATTAATTTGACGTTTTTCCTTATTATTATTATTATTATTATTATTGTTCAGTACTGTAGGCTACAGTATTGCCGGCCCCGTGGTGTTGGGGTATCGCGCCTGCCTCTCACCCGGAGGCCCCGGGTTCGATTCCCGGCTCCAGCAGGGATTTTGGAAACTGACATGAGGGCTCGAACGGAGTGCACTCAGCCTCGTGAGGACAATTGAGTAACTGACAGTGAGGCAGCGCCCCGATCACGAAAACCAAGATTAACGGCCGAGGGGACCCGATGCGCTGGTCATGCGGCACCCCAATATCTGCAGGCCAAATGGCTGGGGATTAGGCCCTTCACGGCCTGCAGTGCCAGGGGTTATTTACTGTACAGTATTATTACCCTTTCAGGAATTGATTGCCGGCGGTGGGGATGGGAACTACTCTTTATGTAATTGTGTCACACTTCAGCTTGCTTCGTTGACAGGTACAGTTGCGCGTGTAGGATATGACTCAGCTCCAGTTTTGGATTTAACTGTCCATGGTGACATGAGCTCCTGTGACGCTTATCTGACGCAATACAGCGTGACCTATGTGCAGATTGCAATCTGTCATCGCTGTGTCCTCCGCTTCGCCCCGCAGAGCTCATGCTACAATAAACATAAACGCTGGCACAGCCACACTCAGCGGCAATCAAATCTCGAATGGGTAATATGAGTTTTATTCTTTTTCTGTTTATTCTAATAAAACACAACCGCCCCTTAAAACAACAATAACAATAACAACAACAACAAAACACAAAAATTATACGTTTTTTAAATTTTATAACCTATATTTAGTTAACTTTCATTCAAATATTAATTTCTGAATAAAGCTAACGCAGTTTCTACAATCTCTTCGCAACTTCAAATGTATTAGGGCTCTTTGGTATCAAAACCTGCCAAATCCAAATTTTAGTAACAAACCCCGACAAATCCGAATTATTGCTTTATATTTTTCTACATACATTTTTAACTATATCGGGGATCAGCTTCGTACTTCGTCACTGTTTTTAAAAAGAATTCATTCATTTTTTAGTGAAAAAAGTATTTCGTTTTGGGTATTGGTTCGTTTGTGACAGTTTTTACCACTTTGCCGAAAAAGTGAAGGAATGGATTTGGCGGGTTTTGATTCTAGGCACCTCAAATACACAAATCATTCAGAAAATCTCACAGGAAGTTTTATCACTCAGCTACTTCTTGTGTTTCTCGCCGTTGTCAATGAACACTGAGGTCCTATCTTTGTTGCTATACTTCCCCTTTCACCAGTAGCTTAATGTGGTACGTCTACTTCAAGAGGAAACAGTCGTTGTACTTGTAGAATCAGCTCCCCACTAGCCGTCTTCAACTTCGCGACTCTAATATGCCCGTCTTTTGGCCAGCGGTCTTCTCCCAACCTAAGCCTGTAGGACCCCTCCCACCATCGGGATTCCAAACAATCGTTTAACGAACGCCCGCCTTTAGATTTAAACGAAGCATCAAGGACTGGATGAATATTTGTTGTAGAATTATTTTAAAAAATTCCTCGAAGAGCGACCTCTTCGATTATTCCCTCAAGCAACCGTGTTTGAAGTACTTCCTTGTAGACATCATACGTCCCCTTTTCCTTCAGTTTTGCGGTTGTAGTTATCAGTCTCTTCTCGGCTTAAACTCGACTGTCTGGAAGTGCTTCACAGAATTCTGTCCTGGGTAGACTGATAGCATATCGTCCTTTAGGATTCCTCTTTACGGTCCTCCTAAAGTGATCTTGCACTGCAGCTTCTATTTCTTCATTTCGTTTTGTTTCACATGGATCCGTTATTCCAACAGTGTCCCGTTTCCTCAACTCTGGTTGAAGATTAGTGTGGGTCAGGAGAGTGAGTAATGAAGCGGCATGAGTGGCTTTATTTGAAGATTCTTTCAATTTTCCCATAACCACCCACCCCAGCCTTGTCTGCATTGCTGTTAGTCCGCACTTTAATTCATGCATCTCTCCAGTGTACAGTTGTCCTGCTACATCAGCCCCGATCAAGATTTCGATTGATGGTTGGCCACGTCCGAAGTCCGTGAGAAATATTCCCTTCCTTTGAAGTTCTTCCACACACAAACTTGATTTTGGTCGTGTGATAGGTCCACATATAACTGGCCGGTCCATCACTTCAATTGAACAAGAATAATCATCTGTTATACTCATGAGAGAAATTTCGTAACACTTGTGTGCGATAGTTTTTGTCACAGTTCCTCCAAACAAGGCATGAATCACAGATTCAGACTTGGTGGAAGGAAACTCCATTTCTTGTGCTGTCCTCTTCAGTATATATGAACACTGTGAGCCTGTGTCAATGACTGCTCTTACCGTCCGTGTCCTTCCATTATTTTCCAGATTCACCAACAACGTCTGTAAAATTGTTTCCGAACAACACTGATTTGACAGAGAAGTATTTTTGTTCGACATAATTTCCTCTTCAGTATCTTGTATTTTCTGTCTAGATGGTATATCAGGGCACATTATTGTGCAATGCCTCTTTAAACAGACAATACAACTAAGCCTCTGTTTACAATATTTGGCCTTATGTCCCGGTCTAAGGCAGGCAAAACAGCCATTTTTCCTTTTTAAAACATCTTGCCTTTGTTCACGAGATAGTTTCTGAGCCAAGAAGCATTCTTTGCTCTCGTGCAATTTGTTACAAAACAGGCAAGAATAGTGGCATTTTCTCTTCTCACCAGATAAAAGACTGTTTGCTGTGGGGATCATTTTATCAGCAATCCGTTCTCCTTTGTAATTTTCCTCGCCTAGTCTAAGTCCTGCTTTGGCCAAAAAATCCTTTCCTCGCCTTCTACTTCACCTTTCAGAAAATGTAAAAGGTTTCTTAATTTATCCTCATCCGGTTTATTCACACTTTCTTCTTCATTGGCCCCTTAAGTGTTTCTCAGCCACACCCTTAACATATCTACAGGTATGCATGACTCCACAAGAGGGAATAACATGGCAGCATACTTGTCTGAGGTAACACCTAAAGATTCCAACGCACGCAGATGTGATGCGACCGAATCGTACATTTGGGCTGTGTAGGGTTTACCCATTGAATCCGTAACATTGTTTATTACTAAACACAAAAGCTCCCTCACACAGTATTCAATTAATAGTTCCTCTCTACCACATCTGTTTTTCAAGCACTCCACAGCCTTCTTATAGTTTTGGGCAGTGCATGGGAAGCGATCGAGAATACCACGAGCCCTGGAGCCCTCTGTAGTAGACTGAATTAAATATTGAAATTTATCTTCATCTGCTAAGTCATCATCTTCGTGAATACGTCTGAACTGACTCCAAAACGCAAGATAGTCCTTAATTTCACCACTAAACTTTTTAAGTTCGATCTTGGGCAATTTCATCTTTGCCTGGTAGGTTGTGGAAGATCTAACGTCTTGAACAGTAAGTTGATGTGCTACCTGATTACATCTTAAAGTAAATGCGATGATGATGATGATGATAATTGTTGTTTTAAGGGGCCTAACATCTAGGTTATCGGCCCCTGATGGTTTGGGTGATAGTGAAGATGAAAAAGAAAAGCGAACTTAAAACTACCTAATAACCTACATACTAGAAGAAGAAATGGAAAACTAGAGGAGAATAAGGCAAATAAAAGGACAGAAGGAAAATAAATGCCCTCAACCCTCGGAGAAGGCGGATTGAGGGACTTGGAAGGAAGGAGAGCCATGAAAGGCATATAGGAAAGTGAAAGAGGAGAGGGTCCGCCCCAAAGGTAAGGGACAAAAGGGGAAAACGGACCCAGCTCAGGAATCCCTCGGGGTCGCCAACTCCCGAACTCACCAGCCGTGAGCCCCTGAGGGTGTAGCATGATCTAGGGTGCACCAGAAGTGGTGGGGCTACATACACCCTGCCTCCTTAAGGGCCTAGAGCACAAGGCAGGAGGTAAAAGGAAGAGAAAAAGAAGGCTGACCCCTCGCAGAAGGAGGGCATCAGAAAAGATGAGACAAGGGCCAATTAAGGCGGGAAAGGAAGAGACTCCCTAGGCCTCGGATACCCTAATACCGTCGGGGTCAGAAGAGAACAAGTGTTGACCAAGTGAGGTCGACAGGAAAGAAGACGGAGAGGAGCCCGGCACAAGTAAGTGGAAGCAATGTCGGACTCAGCTGGGGCTAAAGTAAATGCCTCCATCTTCACGCGCACATAATTTATCTCTATATTTTGCAACCGATTCATATTCTTTGTCAAAATCTGACTCAGTTTTATCATCTTCCATGAACTTTGTAGAAATCTGCTCATCAAGTACATTTAATTCGCCACATAACCTTTCCAAGGTCGCGAATTTTGTTTTTATAACTTCCTCTTTTGGGCTTTCCCCAACCAATTCGCATATAAGAGCCTCATAAGTCTTCGTGAATGCTTTTCTGACTGGCGTTCGTTTCTTTATATAGCTCGCCATTTCGTACAATACTGTCGTAAATATTCAAGCTTGAACTTACCGGTATCTATGCGATATTATCACGTCAGGGTCACCAAATTGTTGGAACGTCGAAGAATCTACCCGATTCATCACTTCCCAATATCGCTAAAATAATAACTAAACATGCATCTTCTTAATTTTATTGCAGCTTATGCCTTGCTATCTTATAATATTATTTTTGTCAACAAGTTGCAACTATCGATCTTCAAAGAATGGTTGGTCGGTTGGTTCCTTAGTTTAGGGGCTGCGACAACGCGGTCATGTAGCCCCGTGTACTTTGGGTGTGTGTAGAATCTGTCTGATAACCGGTGTTAATTGTGATGACTGTATTAGTGTGTGTTATCTGTTTTCAATTCAAGTGAGGACTGCAGACATTTAATTTCAAGTAGTTCCTACTTTTGCCGCCAAACGCCACCGTCAACGACTACTAGGACTAATTCAGAACTTAGCTACTAGACGCCACCGCAGTCGGCTCTTGGCAACGTACGTAGCAACCTAAGAGCGTTGTTTACATTCTTAACCTATACAATTTAGTTTCACACAGGTGTAATTAGTGGAAAGTTCTTTAACATGCCATAAATCTATGACATGGGACCGCCGGCTTTACTTCCCCTCCAAAGGAAGGCATACTGAGGGATTTTTAACGCTCTTAAAAAATCCGACGGCTTCGGCCGGGTTTGAACCCGCTATCTTGGGCATAGAAGCTCAGCATGCTACCAACTACGCCACCGAAGTCGCCCCTTCAAAGAATAAAACATGAATCAACAAGATACATCATACTGGTTCAACAATACGCCATTTTCAGTCCAAAGCCCCTAAGCAAAGTTTTCATTTTCAACAGAGAGCTTCTCCTAATGAGCCTATCAAGCAGTACCAACTTCAGACGGTCACATATGGCACATCATCAGCTCCATTTCTAGCAATAAGATGTTTAAGGCAATTGGCATATGATGAGGGACAACAGTATCCGCAGGCAGCATCTGTCCTTCTTCGTGATTTTTATGTAGACGACTGCATTTCAGGAACAAGTAAGGTTGACAATGCATTACTCCTACAACGTGAACTGATCCAATTGTTATCCAAGGGAGGTTTCAAGCTCCGCAAGTGGTGCTCTAACCATCCAGCATTGTTAGAGGCGGTTCCAAAGGACTGCAGAGAGACGCAGCTTCCCCTTCAGATTGATTCTGGAGAAAATATAAAGACTTTAGGTCTACTTTGGCATCCAGCGACAGACAAACTACAGATATCCAGTGGTGTGCAGAAAGAACAAGGAAGTGGATCTCCAGTTACAAAACGCAAGGTGTTATCGATTGTGTCGTCAATTTACGACCCTATTGGGCTAATCAGTCCTATTGTAATCGCATTCAAGATGTTTCTGCAGCAACTATGGCAAGAGAAGATAGGATGGGATGATGAACTTCCAACGGAACTTCGTACAAGATGGCGTACTCTACATTCTCAAATACCCTTGATTGACAATATATATATATACACACATCAAAAAAAGTTTTGCATCACCTCGGTTCCAAGAGTTCCGGAACCGTTAAATACAAAGGGAATAGAGATCAACACAAACAACATTTCAGCTCGTTTTATTGCTCATGAGACCCACACATTGCATGTTGTACCATCATACAGCTAGACTTTCAGCATTTGTGGTCCAGATTGCAGTACACACCACTACCTCTAATACCCAGTAGCACGTCCTCTTGCATTGATGCATGCCTGTATTCGCCGTGGCATACTATCCACAAGTTCATCAAGACACTGTTGGTCCAAATTGTCCCACTCCTCAACGACAATTCGGCGTAAATCTCTCAGAGTGGTTGGTGGGTCAAGACGTCCATAAACAGCCCTTTTCAACATATCCCAGGCATGTTCGATAGGGTTCATGTCTGGCGAACATGCTGGCCACTGTAGTCGAGCGATGTCGTTATCTTGAAGGAACGCATTCACAAGATGTGCACGATGAGGTCGAGAATTGTCGTCCATGAAGACAAATGCCTCTCCAATATTCTGCCGATATGGTTGCACTATGGGTCGGAGGATGTCATTCAGGTATCGTAAAGCCGTTTCGGAGCCTTCCATGACCACCAGTGGCGTACGTCGGCCCCACATAATGCCACCCCAAAACATCAGGGAACCACCACCTTGCTGCACTCGCTGGACAGTGTGTCTAAGACGTTCAGCCTGACCAGGGTGCCTCCAAACACGTCTCCGACGATTGTCTGGTTGAAGGCATATGCGACACTCATCGGTGAAGAGAACATGATGCCAATTCCGTGGGGTCCATTCAGCATGTTGTTGGGCCCATCTGTACCGCGCTGCATGGTGTCGGGGTTGCAAAGCTGGACCTCGCCATGGACGTCGGGAGTGAAGTTGCGCATCATGCAGCCTATTGCGCACAGTTTGAGTTGAAACACGACGTCCTGTGGCTGAACGAAACGCATTATTCAACATGGTGGCATTGCTGTCAGGGTTCCTCCGAGCGGCAATCCGTAAGTAGCGGTCATCCACTACAGTAGTAGCCCTTGGGCGGCCTGAGCGAGGCCTGTCATCGACAGTTCCTGTATCTCTGTACCTCCTCCATGTCCGAACAACATCGCTTTGGTTCACTCTGAGACGCCTGGAAACTTCCCTTGTTGAGAGCCCTTCTTGACACAAAGTAACAATGCGGACGCGATCGAACTGCGGTATTGACCTTCTAGGCATGGTAGAACTACAGACAACATGAGCAGCGTACCTTCGTCCTGGTGGAATGACTGGAACTGATCGGCTGTCGTACCCCCTCCGTCTAATAGGCCCTGCTCATGCATGGTTGTTTACATCTTTGAGCAGTTTTAGTGACATCTATGAACAGTCAAAGGGACTGTATCTTGGATACAATATACACAGTCAACGTCTATATGCCGGAGATCTGGGAACCGAGGTGATGCAAAACTTTTTTTGATGTGTGTATATTAACAGATTTGTGCTTCAAGAAAATTGTATTCAGGTGCAGTTGCATGGCTTCGCTGATGCATCTACCTTGACACCAGGTCACTTCCTTATAGGCGAACCCCTCACTACTCTTCCCGAACCTGATTTAACATTATGTAAACGGCCTTTGTTAACTAGATATGAGGTTCTTCAACAAAGACTCCAATCCTCTTGGAAGAGATGGTCATCAGATTACCTCACTCATCTGCAGCAGCGCAGCAAATGGACGACCTCCTCCTGCAACGTATCACCAGGTACTGTGGTGCTGATAAGGGAAGACAATGTCCCCCCACTCCAGTGGACCCTTGGTGTTATCACAGAAGTGCATGGTGGTAAAGACAATGTGGTAAGAGTGGTTTCAGTGAAGTGCAACAGTGGTATTTTTAAACGACCAGTTTCCAAGGTAGCTCCGCTACCAATTGAGCAGACACATAATTTTGACTGTTAATATGTCAGTGTTTGTATGTTAGTGAATATTGTAGTGTTTCATGTCTTTGTCATTGGAACATTTCAGTGTTTCCATTTCAGATTATTGAAATCCATGTATTTCAAGGTGGGGAGTATGTTTGCTCTCAGGGAGAATATAATTATATAATTGTTTTATTTCCACAGTTGGTAAAATATACATTTATTTATGTTTAGGTTGGCAGCAGTGACATAGACAGAGAGTGAAGTAGCCATCATGGCTGAATGTGTTTGTGTTTCGGAGCAACAGCTCCTTCGCATTTCAAGTGCTGTGTCTTTTGTATCATGTACATTTTTGTAAATACAGTCCACTAGTGTTAATTCGACATTTTCATTTATCCCCTGATGTTTCATCTGGGGCACGTATGTCGCATACAGACACCCCTCCTTTTCTTCTCCTTCCTCATATCTCCGTGAGACCTCTCTCCCCTTTGTTTTACTCGCCCTCACTCCATCCACTTCCGTCCGGTATGTTCACATAACATCATGAAGAGTTTCGCGTCTTGTTGCAGTTCGATTTTTGTCTTTTTGCAAGTTTGTCGTTTCTCTCTGCCTTTTGTAAGTTTCATTTTATTTTATTTTATTTTATGTCAGGTTCGGTCGTGCTTTTATTTTATTAAGTTTTAGAATTCTTTATTCTTGGTATTTCGTTTCTTTTTGATATTATTGATCTTGCCTCAGCTTACCTTTTTCTTTGTTTTAATTAATTCGTTTCTTCGTGTACACGTGTTTACTTTTATTTTAGAATATATTTAGTTACGTATAAGTAACTCTTACCTCTGTCTTTTCATTTGTAATTTTAAGGACTCCCTCTTTTATCCTTTTGATTTTCGTAAGTCTTGGTTTCGTATCGCCACGAAACCACGACTTCCACGCCTCTGGGGTCTTGGATTAATTATTTGAATTTCTTTTCTTTTGATTTTGCCTTAAGCAATTTAATCATTTCGATTTTGTTTTAATTTTGGAAATCTTTCTCTTTTTGGTTTGCAATTTGGGCCCAGCGGTAAACCAAAACAGATCTCGATTTACCCGCCTACCTATCTCCCTATCCTCTATGTCGTCTTCCACTGCGATCCGTTTTATTAACTTTGTTCTATATCGTCATCATGAGTAACGTAAGATGATGATGATGATAATTGTTGTTTTAAGGGGCCTAATAGGCCTATCTAGGTTATCGGCCCCTAATGATTTGGGTGATCGTGAAGATGAAAATGAAATGTAAACTACAGGGTCTTTCATATAAAGTAAGAACGGCAAGCGGCAGTTTTGTTATTCGCTGCTGCTGCTGCGGTGGCTTTGGCCGAGCTTGTGGCGCGCCATGGCCCCCTGGTTTACTATTGAAAGCGCGCGCATAGTACATACGAGGGCTGGGTTTGTTTTTTCAAGTTCCGATGGACTGTGTAAAAATAACAGATTTACATACCAATCATTCAGTGCTTGTCTGGACTAAACGGCAGATTGTCCAAAACTTCCCACTTGAATTCTTTGTAAAAGTCTATCGTACCGTTGGTACAGTCTTGTCGTGAATAATTTTCACGTTTTTCGAGAATGGAAGGTATCATGGTTGGGCGGCAACGCCTCGCCAAAATGGAACAACTTCAGGACACTCTCCAGACGTACCCACCTCAGTGGCGGCAGAATATTTTGGCGAGGGCATTGGAAACCTGGTGTAACGATACGACAAATGTTTCAATCGTTTTGGCGATTATGTTGAAAGATAAGAATAAAACAAGCAAACATTTAGTAGTAAAATCAGTTTGGTATGTCAATCTGTTATTTTATACAGTCCATCGGAACTTGAAAAAAAAAACAGCCCTCGTATGTACTATGCGCACGCTTTCAATAGTACAGCAGGGGGCCATGGCGCGCCACAAGCTCGGCCAAAGCCACCGCAGCAGAGAATAACAAAACAGCCGCTTGCCGTTCTCACTTTATATGAAAGACCCTGTATAACTAAAACTAACTACTAACTTATATACTAGAAGAAGAAATGGAAAACAAAAGGAGAATAAGGCAAATAAAGGACAGGAGGAAAAGAAATGCCCTCAACCCTCAATGAATGCGGATTGAGGGTCCTGAAAGTCAGGAGAGCCATGAAAGGCATATAGGAAAGTGAAACAGGAGAGGGTCCGCCACAGAGGTAATGGATAAAAGGGGGAAAACCGGACCCAGCTCAGGAATCCCTCGGGGTCGCCAACTCCCGAACTCACCAGCCGTGAGCCCCTGAGGGTGTAGCAATATCTAGGGTGCACCAGAAGTGGTGGGGCTACATACACCCGGCCTCCTTGAGCAAGGCGGGAGATAACATGAAAAGAAAAAGAAGGCTGACCACTCGCAGAAGGAGGGTGTCAGAAAAGATGAGACAATGGCCAAGTAAGGCGGGAAAGGAAGAGACTCCCTAGGCCTCTGATACCCTAATACCGTCGGGGTCGGAAGAGAACAAGAGTTGATCAAGTGAGGTCGACAGGAAAGAAGACGGAGAGGAGCCCGGCACAAGTAAGTGGAAGCAATGCCGAACTCAGCTGGGGCCCCGTGGTCGCCAACCCACGACCCACCAGATGTGAGCCCCTGGGGGGAGTAACATAAGTAACAGAGCACGCGGTTTAATGTCTCAACAAAGTCAATGCCAAAATGCTTTGCAACCAACCTTGATTTATATTTTACAACACCACCATTTGTATTACGCTTAGCTTTAAAGACCCACTTATTCTGTACAATGTTTTTACCTTCTGGCTTAGGAACTAAAACCCACGCCTTATTAACCATCATGGAATTCATTTCGTACTTCATGGCTTTATGCCATTCCTTAGAGTAAGGTGATGACAAGGCTTCACTTACTGTACATGGTCCATTTTGATCAGAACAATGGGTGTAATGCAGAATGTAATCAGGATATTGTCTTGGTCTTCTTTCTCGCTGGGGGTAGCGACGCGATTCCTCATTGTGCTGTGATGGATTATCTTGATGATCAGGCTCAACATGCACTTCTTCATTATGCTGTGGAGCTGGATCTGGAACATCCCTATCACATGCAGTCAACAATAGTTTACTGACTTCAGTGGTTAGGGGTATTATTGTATTCCCTGGTACCATTGGAGGATCTGTTAGAGCAGAGAAAGACATCTCGTCAAAAATCACGTCTCTCGCTGTGATTAATTCATGGGTTAATTCATCCGAGTCCCCAATAGCATTCTCTCAGTCTTGGGATCAAGTTTTCTTCTCAGCTGATCTGGAACATGAACGTAGGCATTACAACCGAACACTTTTAAGTGCGTCAGGTCTACTTTCCCTCCAGTCCACGTTTGTTCTGGTGTTGAATTTGGTGTTTTCCGTGCAGGAGACCTGTTGACAAGATATGCAGCTGTATTGACAGCTTCTGCCCACATCCGTTTGTCATAAGCTGCACCTTGCATCATGGCGAGTGTTCTCTCATTCAGAGACCTGTTTATGCGTTCTGCAGTTCCATTTTGCTCTGGTGTGTACCTTACTGTTAGCCGATGCTTGATGCCACTCTGTTTGAAAAGCTCATCCATAGCTTTATTACAATACTCCCCACCATTGTCAGAGCGTATGACCTTGATTTTCCTTTCACACTATATTTCAACAGAATTAGCAAATTGTTCAAAGATTTCTCTTACCTCACTTTTCTTTTTTAGAAAAAAGAAAAAAAATCTTCCTTGTATGGTTATCGATGAAGGTGAGAAAATATCTGGCTCCTCCCCAGGATTCCTCAGGCATCGGTCCACACAGGTCACTGTGCAACAAGTCCAGTCGGTTCTGGGCACGATGCTTGGTGGTCTTGAAGGGCTGTCGAGCTTGTTTCCCTTCTATACACGGAACACAGAGCTGATTTTCACCCAAAAATCAATACCATTTTTTTAACAAGTTCATACCCACGTGATTGAGATGGACCTTTTTGCCACAATTCTCTAGAATTAGAACTTTTTGATCAAACATTTTTAGCATCACTTAAACAAGACACTGCTGATGCATTTGCACTTACAGAACCTGAGTTATTTAAGATATAAAGTCCATTTGACTCTTCAATCAATAATTGCACATCACCTGTAACTTGACAGTCATTGTCTTGAAACACTTTACAACCTTCTTCATCAAAAACAATTACATGACCCTTTTTAACAATACTGTTCACAGAGAGCAAGTTTGGTGTAAGGTTTGGTACACACATAACATCGCTCACCTTTGTTAAAACATTTGCTTGTACTGGAACATCTCCTATGCCGCCACTATACAGTTCACAATCATTTGCTACGGTGATTACATATCCAACCTCCCTTTTATCATCAAATTTTGACATCCAATCCACTCTACCAGTCATGTGTTTGGAGGCTGCGGAGTCAATTTACCAACTGTCTGCTGAGTGGGTATCAACTCCAAGTGCTGTGAGCAGAGCTCTACCCTTCTTCTTTTCTTCTTTCTCCTCTAGTGGCTTGGCATCAGCTTGATGTGCTGCTGTCTTGTTTTGGTGTTTGTAATCTTGTTTCCAGTGACCAGTTTTGCGGCAGTTCCAACAGAACGGTTTCTTGGGTTAAGTATTCTTGAATTCACTCCTGTTAGTGTAGAGTGCAGTTTCTTTGCTGGAGCTGCGTTTTTCTTCCTGTAGCAGTTAACATTTCACAAAGTCACTAGTCAACTCTGCGCCTGAATTTTCTAATGCCATAATTATAGGTCCTTAGTAGTGGTTTTGTACGGGTTCTACACCCACCTCCACCTCCCCACCTCACAAGATGGCCGCCGCGCGATATCTCTCGAACGCTTGGTCGGATGTTGACGAATGAGGTGTCATTGAACTCGGGCTAACACCCCCTTTCCCATGGACAATATATTTCCACCCCAAAATAAAACCTACCCCTACTAGGGGGTGAAATTGTAATTTTTTAGAAAATCTCTCTTTCCAATTGCAACATGTGAGAGTTTGAATGCCGATATGGATTTAAACGTTGTTCTACATAAAGTGCATGTGTTCGGTGGATAGCCACTATGAATTAACATGCTTGTTTTTTGTTTTTTATGCATGCCCACTCATGGCTTTTGTAAGAGGGTGGGGGAGTGGATCCCTGTGGATGGGTTATTGTTGACAGGTCATTGTTGGCAGGTCATTGATGACAGGTCCTTGTGGACGAGTCCTTGTGGACAAGTCCTTGTGGACAAGTCCTTGTGGACAAGTCCTTGTGGACGAGTCCTTGTCCCTTTGGACCGGTCCCTTTGGCCTGGTCCCTATGGACTGGCTCATGAATTTATTTAAATTATGTCAAAGGACCTAACTACATTTGTGTGTGTTGAATTGACGTTGTTCACCAACCCCCACTACTATAATGTGATAATGATATGAAAGGAAAGAGATGAAATACATGTGAACATACAAGGGATCTAACTTGGTGGATGGATGTGTTCTAACGAGTCATTTGTAGTTGAAAGAGAATAATACATGTTCTTAAGATGTTAAAACTGAGGAGATGGTACGTGCAGTAAACCGACTTGTTACTTCCTGTGTCATATTACAGACATGACAGAGAGCGTGCAGATCTGTTGCTATGACTAACACTGCAGTAATTTGAAACCGCAAGTGTTCATTAAGACAATGGATGATGATCATGCAAAGTTAGCAGTTATTGGATATTACGCAGGTGTTCCTTCCTGTGTCATGTTGCTGACATGGCAGGGAGCGCACACTGCTGTTGCTATGACTGACTCTGCAGTAATTTGAAACCCCATGTGTTGATTAAGACAATGGGTGATGATCATGCAAAGTCAGCAGTCATTGGATACCACACAGGTGTTCCTAGTGTACTTTGGACTCTCAGCTGTATTGGGAAAGGAATTGCAATGATCTGCAAAAAACTGCTGACACGAGCGATGAGAGTTTATATAAGAGAGGTGTCATATATCTCCCTACTGTCAGTCTTTATTACTCGCTTTGAGTGAACAGTGCTCTATTACTGCTCAAGAGTTGTAAAGCCGTTTTGGTAGAAAATCATTAAATTATTTTGCAAGGTAAGTACTTATTATTAATGGATTGTAGTCTTTTATTACTAATTGATGTTGAAGTTATTGATTGGAATGTATTTATTGATTGATTAATTGATTGATTGATTGATTTGTTTACAGATAATTGGGTACCTGTAGGATACCAGATTCCTACAATCTGTTCATTCAGTGACAGCAGTTGATCAATTATAAAAAGGTAAGCGCCCCTCTAATAACTTTTAAACAGCTAGAGTATTATTTTCCAATGTTCACCACTACATGTCAGTGAAAATGGTATATTTAGCAGTAAAAAGTCGGAACTACTTGACCATGATGTGTAAAGCTAAATTTGTAGGTTAGATTTTGATTACCACTCTATTAAGTTCGAATGTTCATTGCTAGGTGTCAGTGACAGAGGGAATATTTAAAGTCTTAACCTCAGTTCACTTAACTTTACCTAACTTAACCTTGTCATGTGACATGTTTTACAAGTTTAAACTTGTTTTAAGACTGACTATGACGTCACACTTAGGTCACTTAACTGGCGATAGCTGGTTTCCAATATGTGACATGTTCTACAAGTTTAGACTTGTTTTAAGACTGGCTATGACGTCACACTTAGCTCACTTAACTAGTGATCGCTGGTTTCTATCACGTGACATGTTCTACAAGTTTAGACTTGTTTTAAGATTGGTTATGACGTCACACTTAGCTCACTTAACTGGCGATCACTGGTTTCTATCACTCTATCATGTTCCAATGTTCACCGCTAGGTGTCAGTGACAGTGGTATATAGTAACCCCCAGTTAGAACTACATGAAGTTAGACTTGCTAGGAGTTCACAGATGATCGATTTAAATACCCTGCTATAACCATTGACTGGAATGTAATTAAACTATTTATATTGTACTTTTGTTTATCATTTATTAACATTTATGATTTCTTTCTTTTATAGTTAATTTCGAAAGGGATCATCATGTTCAAGTGTGGTGACTGTAAGAAACAGTTCTCAAGACCTGACAGACTTCAACGACACGCAAATGTTAAACATGACATTAAAATGTTTGTGTGCAGTCATTGTGCTACCACATTTAACAGACAAGATAATCTTGCACGTCATGTAAATTTAACGCATGTTAGTTCAGCACCATTTTCATGTTCAGTTTGTGAACTTGGTTTTTCTGCTGCAAAGCGATATCAATCCCACATGGTTGAAGTGCATGGTGAACAACAAGAATTAAAAATTGTAAAACCAACAACGAGCACGGAACCTTTAAATGAATGTAATGCTCAAAAGCGTAAACGTTCTCAAGATTGTGAAAATAGTTGTGCATTAAAAAGAAAGAAGAATGGTGAACCTTCAATAACACATTGTGATGTATGTAATATTGATATACCTTCTTCAATCATTCATGGACATTTACGCAGTATTCAACATAAAAATAACACTTGCCATGAAAGAAATTCTGGAAATGTTCAACAAATTGGTAGTGCATTTAAAAGTCGAATTGCTAGTTATAGACTTTATAGTGAAGAAAAAACTCAAAGTATTGAATCATTTTTAAAAAATGTTCAACCTACTGTGTTTGGCTTAGTAGAAAATGTTTTATTAGAGCATAAAACAATTAAAATGAATTTTGAACTTTTTGGCCTCTATGTAAAAACTGGGAGCGAAGGTGAAATTACGGATATCAAATCCTTTAATACAAAAAACATAATTGTTAGCGAATCAACTAATATTAGTGATATATACCAAAATATTTCAAGTGCTATCATCGTGAAGAGTTCCAGGAAAGGAAGTCAGGCTGGGCGTTAGTTGAAGTACTTTATTTAGAAACCAACATGAATAAATACAACCCCCTTCGAGCATCATCATACGTTGATTTACCTGCATGGATTAAACGGAAGAAAGCTTGTGTAAACGTTATGAATAGTGACCATGCATGTTTTGCATGGGCTGTAACCTCAGCTCTCCATCCGGCAGCGATGCATGATAATAGAACGTCATCATATCCTCACTATTCTTCAGTGTTAGATTTAGAAGAAATTGAATTTCCTATGGCGATAAAAGACATTCAACGTTTTGAAGAGCTGAACAATGTAAGTATTAATGTTTATGGAATTGAAAATAAGAGAATAGTAGGTCCTCTATATTATACTCAGGAAAAAAAGGATGCTCGTGTAAATTTACTGTACATAACTAAAGATGAAAACGCCCACTATTGTTGGATAAAACATTTAAGTAGACTTGTCGGTAGTCAGATATCAAAAGATAAATCTAAGAAGTGGTTGTGCGATGGTTGTTTGCTACATTTCCAGAAAGAGGACCAACTAACTCAACATCAAAAATGGGGGTGTAATCATGTGTGTACGGTATTACCGACTCCTAAAAATAACATTCTAAAATTTAAGGATTATGAGAAACAGCTTCGAGTACCATTTGTTATATATGCTGACTTCGAGGCTTTGCTAAAACCATTTAATACATGTTCATCAAATCCAGCCCAACCTTTCACCAACACTACTCACATTCATGAACCTTTTAGCTTTGCATATTATATTAAATGTAGTTATGTTGACTCTTTAAATAAGTTTGAGCTCTATAGAGGACCTGATGCACCTAAAGTTTTTATGGAAAGGCTTGAGAAAGATGCCGTCCGTATATCTTCTATTTTAAATACGATCATTCCAATGGAGCCACTAACTTCATTAGAGCAAATTAATTTTGAAACTGAAACTAATTGTTTTATATGTGGTGAATGTTTATATACAGACAGGGATCGCGATCATGACCATTTAACAGGAAAATATCGTGGTGCGGCTCACCAAGAATGTAATTTAAATTATAGAGTAAGTAAATTCATTCCGGTCATTCTACACAATGGTAGCAAATACGATAACCACTTTATCGTTAAAGAATTTGGAGCTTCAGATGTGAAAATTGATGTTATTGCAAATAATAAGGAACAATACATATCGTTCACAAAATACATCAAAACTAGTAATAAAAAAACCATTAAACTGCGATTTTTAGATTCATTCCGCTTTATGTCGAGTAGTCTTGATAAGCTGGCTAGTAATTTAAAATCAGATCAGTTTCATGAAATTCAACGTGTCTTTCCTAAAGAAGATGATTTCAATTTGATTCGTCAAAAGGGTATATTCCCTTATGAATATATTAACTGTGTGGAACGTCTTGAGGAGTGTTCTTTACCACCGAAAGATGCATTTTACAGTTCCTTAAACACAAGTCATATCAGTGATCAGGAATATTTACACGCACAACGTGTATGGACACAGTTCGACATTCAAACTTTAGGAGAATTTTCAGACATATATTTGAAGACAGATGTGTTGTTATTAGCAGATGTTTTTGAAAATTTTCGGAATGTTTGTATGAAAACTTATGACCTTGATCCTTGTCAGTATTTTACAGCTACTGGGTTAAGTTTCAGTTCAATGTTGAAAAAAACGAAAGTAAATTTAGAATTAATGACTGATATAGACATGATCAATTTTATAAAATCATCAATTCGAGGTGGATTAAGTCAATGTAGTGGACGGTACTCTAAAGCGAATAATAAATACATGCCTAGCTACAACCCTTGTGAAGAGTCAAAGTATATTGTCTACCTCGATGCAAATAACCAATATGGTTGGGCTATGAGTCAATATCTACCACTGAAAGATTTTCGCTGGCTGACACAACCTGAAATTGATGTCTTACATGTTGACACTCTTAATGATAACGATGATAAAGGATATATTTTAGAGGTAAATCTTGAGTACCCTAAAGAGTTACATGATGATCATAATGATTTACCATTTTGTCCTGAGAATATGAAATCTCCATACATCACATCACGAACAAAAATGTTAATTGCTAATGTAAATGATAAATGTAAATATGTAATACATTATCAAAACTTGAAACAGTGTCTACAGCATGGATTGAAATTAACTAAAATTCATCGCGTATTGCAATTTCATCAGTCAGCATGGCTCAAACCGTATATTGATCTAAACAATAATTTAAGAACGCAGTCAACAAACGCGTTTGAAAAAGATTTTTATAAACTCATGAATAATAGTGTTTTTGGAAAGACTGTGGAGAATGTTGATAAACGAGTTGATGTAAAGCTGATAACAAAGTGGGAGAATGATGGTAAAAGGTATGGTGCGAGCAACTTAATAAGCAAGCCTAACTTTCATAGCTGTTCAATTATTCATGAGGATTTAGTTGTAATACAAATGAATCGTCTTAAAGTAACTTATAACAAACCCATATATGTGGGTTACACCATTCTGGAATTATCAAAAACACTTATGTATGAATTTCACTATGATTATGTAAAGAAAAACTACCTTGATAATGCTAAATTACTCTACACAGACACGGATTCTTTTGTTTATGAGTTTAAAACTGATGATTTTTACGAGGATATCAAAACTGAGCTAAATAGGTTTGATACAAGTGACTACCCCAAGGATAATATTTACCATTTACCTCTAGTAAACAAAAAGGTTCTTGGGAAATTTAAGGATGAATGTGCTGGTGTTATTATAGACACCTTTGTAGGCACAAAATCTAAATCATACAGCTATATGACAATTGATGATGTAGTAGTAAAAAAATTAAATGGAGTGAAAAAGAATGTTGTTAGTAAAGAGTTAGATATAAGTGATTATAAAAACTGTATAGTTAGTAACCCACCTGTATTATATTAGAAAATGTGTGTATTTAGAAGTAAAAATCATCAGCTACATACCTATTTGTTGAACAAAGTTGCTTTAAGTAATGAAGGCAACAAACGATTCATTATACCCAACACATTTAATACTCTTGCTTGGGGAAACGGTCGTATTGATGACTATTACTTTACTTAAGTCTAATGATCACTATATTGTAATATTTGTAGTGTGTTTTATATTGTAATATTTTTTGTAAAAACTGTAAGTAAAATGTATAATGTTAGGCTACAGTAGTTTAGTAAAAATAAGATAAGTAATACATTTTAGTGTAAAATGTTTGCTTTTGTATATTACGAAAAAGATTTTAAAAAAATTACTGAATGTGTGAACTAAACAAGGGGAATGTAAAAAATGTAAAGTGGAAATTGTAAATATCCATGTGTGAAAAAGTGAAATGGCTATCACCATTTTAAAATTAAAAAGACATTGTAATCTGGTAAACCTCGTTTTTTTATTTCACAAAAACAAAAATGTACAGAATGTGTAAACTAAACAAGGGAATGTAAAAAATGAAAAGTGGAAATTGTAAATATTCATGTGTGAAAAAATGAAATGGCTATCACCATTTTTAAAAATAAAAGATACAGTGATTTAGTGAACCTTATTTATATTTCACAAAAAATGTACAGAATGTGTGAACTAAACAAGGGGAATGTAAAAAATGTAAAGTGGAAATTGTAAATATTCATGTGTGAAAAAATGAAAATGAAGAAATGACTATCACCATTTTTTGAATTAAAAGACATTGTGATCTGGTAAACCTTGTTTTTATTTCACAACAACAAAAATGTACTGAATGTTTAAACTAAACAAGGGGAATGTTAAAAAAATGTAAAGTGGAAATTGTAAATATTCATGTGTGAAAAAAAATGAAATGGCTATCACCATTTTTAAAATAAAAGACATTGCGATCTTGTAAACCTTGTTTTATTTCACAACAAATAGAGCTTTACAAAAATAGAATACAAAAGAAATACCAATTCCTCAATCCTTTTCAATGTCCATGTCCACTCATTATTAACTTTCCTTTTATAACACTAATCACAATGACGACTGCCAACCTCTCTCCCACTGAGACATCACAGGATGTCAAACGTTGTTTAGCTTTTCAACGATACTTTATCCGCTACACGTCTTAATGCAGAATGACTGTGGTGATAAGAAAGGTGCATGCTTGATCCAAAGGATTAATAGGTATATCACTATGCTGCAAAGGTTCTTCAAGACAAGTTCCAGGACTACACAAATAATAACCAGGTAGGTAGATTTCGAAAGTCAAGTATTGAATTACTTTGTTAATGACGCCATTGCCAGTACAGGTCTGGCATATCCTTTTCCATCGATGGTAAAAAGGTTTGATCTTCCTCCTCCTCTGTGGATGATGTTTGTTGTTGTTGCTTTTTTCTTCATTACTCCCGTGGTATGAGGAAACAAAGTCTTTACACTGACTTTTATGACCATGATACAGTTTGACTAGCTGACAAGTAGCACACTGTCGCATAGAGGGTATTTTTGCCATAGCCACTTGCTTATGGTGATCATAATCCGTACATGGTTGCAATTCACTTAACACAGGGTCTTGAGTCCATGATTTTGGTACATGTTGCCAGATTTCTTTCACTGCATTTGCTGCGACATAATAAATGAATGATTTTGGAAGAGCCAATAATTCTTCTTTAGTAAAACTGTCTAGTTTCTTTTTACACACAAAGAACTTTCCAATCGCTTTATCGGTAGCATCCCCTTTCTCCATGGTATTACGTTGATGTTTACACGTCGCTTGTAGAAATCACACTGGTGTCATCCACAGGTAAACCTTTAGTTTTAATTTTATTTAACAACTCCCAGCAGGCATTGGTGGATAGCCAATGAAACAATTGCCACACCTGTGCCAAGGCTTTATGGGTAATATTGTCACAGGGGCAGTGATCCATGAGTGTTTGCAGCGATGGACAGCCCATGTCCATTAAATCGATACATTGACAGTAAGACGCTAAAAATGATTGTAGCCATTGACGTTTTTCACTACCTTTCACAAATATTACATGGGCAGAAGACAAGTGGGCTTTCATGACCATGTCCAGGTGCATATATGAAATGGTTCCCTGCTTCCAGTCTAGTTGCATATGAGTTTCAATCCACTGGGTTTGTTTACGGTCTTTATCACACAACAAATCAAACGCATAAGGTGGTTTAAACACCAAATGAGTAGCTTGTGATATCCAAAAAAAGTGGAACAATCGATGATGGCCACTTCTTTAAATATAAATTTGTTATCTCCAATTTTAAACCCTTGACAGTCGACAATCAGTGTACGCAACATGTTCACTCTTGTCTGGATCAAGTCCAACTGGCCACAGACTGACAATTGTTCAGTAAGGTGTACCCATGTCATTTACTTACATTCCATTCTAGTAAAAGAAAAGAAAAACATCGAGTAGTCACTATAGAGGTTAGGATATGACAGGGGGGGCATAAGAAATAATAATATAACAACAACAACCATTTTTTTATTTCATTATTTTATTAGCATAACAAGTTTTACATTCTTTTTTCATTCTAGGATAGAGGCGGTACCATCTCATACAACAAAAAAGTCTTTTGTGTTTATAGTGTCCATAACACCGATGATATCCCAATGTCTCTAAACTGGATGTTTTTAACTGTGAGCTGCTCCCTGAAGCACTGCCGGCACCATAAAGTCCACACGTATCATAACTTTTTTCAGCACTCAGAGGCATGAGTGAGGGGTAACTTGAATGACAGGGTATATTACCCACCTCCATTCTGCACAGGTATGGGCAGGTAGGTGACCAGCGCTGATGTTCCTGCATGGGTTCATCGCTCTCTTGCCATTGGTCTAAGATGATGGGACAAAACACACATTTCACTTCATCTCTTGTTTTTAAATAGTAGAATCCAGCGGCTGCTAAGGCTTGAGGGTTTATAAAAGGCACCGGCCACGTCGCAAAGGTCTTGAAACGTTGTTCCTCAGATTTTAAATTCATGGATGTAACTTCTCTTGAGGCTTGAAAGCAAGACATGACTGAGTGGTTTGATGTGTGTTGACCTGCTATTTATACACTTGTCACTTGGTTGGACAGTGGATAATAGTTGACTTGTTTGTGATGAATAATCAAACAGTAGGCCGTGGTATTGGCTGGAACATTGTCATGCGTTTCAAAATCTAGTCGAATGTCAATATTGGATGGTTTGACAGACTCTTCCAAGTAGGAACAGTCAACGAAAATCAGTGGCGCCCTTGTCTTAAAAGCTTGGGGTGATAACATTGGACAATTCTCTTTTTGATAATACGACCATCTAAATTTAGAAAACAAGTCGTACAGGGGGGCAAACTTATTTTTTGAAAAATCTAAATCCAGCCCTTCATAGGGAAACACAGCACCGTTGAGGAAAAGACGTGCATTTCTCAATTGCAGGTGATCAAATTGCGTGGCATCTTTGGTTTGTTGATACTTGCGATTTGTTTGAAAACCCACAATCATGTAGAAAGGTCTCTCTGTATAGCGGGCTGTTTTTATAGACCAACTATGTGTGTTGGTGGTGGGCAATAACGGGTACTCATGGAGTGCCCAGCTTCTAAATTCCATGGGTAGAGGTATATCTCTCTTTACCATTTTGACTATGTCCAGTTTTTTGCTATCGTTAAGGATCATATGAGGCACTTTCCATAGCAAGCGTTGTAGTTGAATTTATGAATCAATGGGGGCATTGTCGACTCCCTTGAGTGCATTATTATCACTCCTGTCTCTCACCAGATAAAACACTTGCCTTGCGTTGACCACAATGCGCTGGTGATCTTCAGCAAAGCCTAAAATCAGTTTAAGAGGTAAATATCCAGTGAAGGTGCCATCGGTGTGTACCATCCAGTCATTGGTCGAGTCAGGGCACCAACCCGCCATGCAAAGTGTTTTAGCTTCTTCCTCACTATAAGAGGGATATAGTTTCATGACACTGGAAATACCCACATTTCGAGTGCTATCCACCACGATATCGTTAATGACATAACGTACTTCAGAAAACAGGAAGGCGAAAGCATGGTTGGCTAACTTGGATGTAGTGGGTGTAGAACCATCAGCTTTGGTGAGCCGACCTTCAATCTGAATAACACTTGCATGCGGTAGAGTGTAAATATCTTGGTTGTTGATAACAAATTGAATTTCATCATTGTTATTGAGTCCAGGTGTTTGTGCTTGATAAGAATGTAGATCAATTCTTACCACTCCAGGTTGCTCCTCGATGTGGTTCGCTACCTCTAGAATAGAATTCATCGCGGGGGTTAATGTGGTAACCCAAATGCTGTAAAATCTGCTTGTTCTGAGATGTTAACGTGTATTCACGTGGTAAACAACTAACACCATTCCTAGACGGTGCTGTTGCTTTATATACAAACTTCATAGCGGTTTTAGCACCAACTTGTAAGTCACTGGTGTGGTAGAATCTAGATCAATGAGTTGTTGCTCTCTATTGATCAGTCTTAATGTTATATTACTAATACCATCGACAGCCACAGAATGAAAAAGCACCACTGGAGGGTTTTCACGAATAATATAGCCATTGGGCGATGTTACAATAAAGTCATAAAGCGAATGCGACGGTTCTTGATTGGTGTACACTTGACTAATAATATTACACGTCACCGACACATGATGGTCCTCAATGAATTTCACTTCATGGTCTGATTCATGTTTATTGTTGGGCTCTAACACACGTGGTTTAAATCCTAGTAATGGACCAATGGAATCGGAGTGAGTTATAAAGTCAATTTTGAATGTAGAAAAAATACTGCAGCGATGAGTGTTGGTATTTCCTACAAGTTCAAACTTGCGCGTTCCATCGAGAAATGACTTTAAACCATATTCATTGATCAACACCACATAAATGTGTTCATAAATGTCATCTATCGTGTATCCACCAGAGTTCAGGGTGAGCACAGAATCATCATAGTAAAACTTGTTGTTCACATTTTCACGTATGGTGTATATTCGATTGTATGTTTCAAGAGAAACAAGTCCTAAACCATAAGGTTTTTCACTCAATTCGATAGGTGGGTAAAAGTCTAGACTCACTTCAGGTCCACGTCCATGCAGTGTAAACGTCTTACTTTCCACCGACATATTGTTGACGTTTTTGCTTATGTTGCGTCTTATATAAAAAAATAAACACAAACGTCCACACTGTTGGCTGTTAAACGTTTGCTCACGTTTCACATTATAATATATCTTGATCCTGTTTCCAAAATAAGCCACTAGTTCCATGGGCGGGGGGCAAATTCCCAAAACTGTCAAAGTACCATACAGTAGATCCCTCTTTGACATAAGCTACATAATGTGTTCCAGGACCTCGGTGATCATCCAAATTGACAACAGCACATTCATGTTTCCAGGGTCGTGAGGGTAAATGGTTTCGCATAAACACACCTCGAAAATGAGAAAGCTTTAGTTGTTTAGCATAGCTTTCCACTTGCTGATGCGTCAGGGCATGTCTTGTTATGGCTGAGGTTAAAGATGTTTTATTTTATTTCGAAAAGGTGAAATTCCAAATCCTTGTTGATAAAAGGCTGGCTTCAAATTGACATTTCTAGCCCCCATAGCAATGGCCTCTATTGTTTCATTGTGTCGCTGACTTTCTTTGAGTTGTTGCTTGCCCTGTTGCGCGGCTTTAATAGTTTTTGCCACTGCACTGGCACCGCCTAAAAGTGAACCCAGAGCAGCCAGACCAGCGAATAATGCAGGTAAAAATCCCGCTCGTTTAGGGACGGGAATCACTCGCCCTTGTTTTGAACCCTGTCGCTGACGTTTTGGAATAACTCAAAGAGCTTTCCTTATGGTCAACACTTTATTTTTTCTTTTTTTCTTTCGTAAGGGCTTGTCCACGAATGTCATAAGCCCAGGCTTTGCCAAGGACAGGGTCATATTTTTAGTCTTTCTCACCACATATCTTTGTTTCACCATGATGATGATGACCAACAACCTTTCACAAGAAAGTTTAAGTCACAACTAACATTAGATTGTTATTTCATGGCTGTATATTCCAATTCTACATAAAGTGGGAAATCATTTATGGTTTTCCAGCTTGCTTTTCATTTCATGTCAACATGAGATGAAAGGATAATTCGTCTCCTGCATTGACCATTTCATGGTTATGGACCAACATCCTATGACCATTTATCTCTATTTGTAAATGGTTCTCATCAGGTATGGCATATTTGATGTGAATGGTTCCATTATAGTGTAGTCGATAGTGGCTTAAACCTGAAGCAAGCACATAGGTCAAGTGCTGGTCATGAACTAGCGGTATATGGTTTCTCTCATTCACAGGTTTTACATTTGTCAGATGCACTAAAAATACAGATGGGATAAATTTATAAAGCCTTTTCATTTCATAGATCACGTATCGCTTGGTACAGACATCATTATCTTCTTGTGGGTCTTCCACGTGAATAATGCGGTGATGATTAGCGCTATAGCCATCCACCATAAGCTGAGGCGCTTTATCATAAAACTCATACACCTTGTTATCCACATACTTTTTTGTAGTAACGTCTGTAGACACTTGAGGATGTTTCACATGAGTTAACCGCTTTCCTTTAAAGTCATAATCTCCTTGTTTTGTGCGTGGCACTACTGACCTATCCACATAGTGTTTATTAGCAGGATCTGTTTCTTGTTTAGGATCATGTATGGGAACAGACCTAGCTTTGACCATCAACGCACGTCCAAAGACATCCATCGTCAACCTGTAGTACGAGTCTACTGTCTCTATGACAAGGCTCGGTGCGATGTATATAGACAGCCTGCTAGCCTCTCTAAGCCTTAGTTGAAATGAAGCTAATTAAGCAGCAAGAGTCATTCCCCGTGAGGGACATGGTTTCCCATCTCTGCCCCACATCACGTGAACAACGCCATGGTTCACTGTTTCCATCTTCCATTCGCTGCATCATTGTGGGACCTTCCGGCTGTGGAAAGACCAATCTTTTGCTGACACTTATTACAGCGCCTAATGGTCTGTGTTTTCAAAATATTTATATTTTCGCAAAATCTCTCTACCAACCCCTCTACGTGTTTCTGGATCAAGTCATGTCTGGATTAAAAAATGAGAATATGGGGTATTTTAAATTTTCCACGCAAGAAAATGTTATTTCACCGGATGAGGTAAAGCCTGATTCACTCATGATTTTCGATGATGTATCCACTGAACGACAAGGTATCATTCAAAGCTATTTCAGCATGGGTCGACACAAACATATCGATTGCTTCTATCTTGGACAAACATATTCTAAAATGTCCAAACAGTTGATTCGTGACAATGCCAATGTCATTGTTTTATTTCGCCAGGACGAGAGGAACAGTCGTTACATTTATAATGAACATGTGAATCCGGATATGACCTTTCAAATGTTTACAGAATTGTGTGGCAAGTGCTGGAACACACAACGTCATGCCTGTTTAGTGATTGATAAACAATGTGAACTCAACCAAGGGCGGTATCGCTTAGGGTTTGATCATTTTATTGCTATTTAAGGCACTGTATCATTCCCTCTCAAGTCATTTGTCACGACATCATGGCGTTAGCAGAGAGTCAATTAAAAAGCATATTATTAGAGCAAATAATACTATTCGCCAAAAGTTTCGTCAATTGAAACGATCGCGTGCGGATCATGCTTTGTTTATTCAACAACATTTAGCACCTCCGCTAAAAGCTATGTTGAAACCCTCTTTCAAGCCATCTGAAACGCTACCTACCGTTTCACAAGCCACTCAAACGCACCACGAGGACTCTGAGGAAGAGGAAGAGGAAGAGGAACAGGAAGATTTAACTAGTGTTAGCGAAGTTGAGGATAATGAGAAACAAGTGTTTACGCCTCGAAAAAAGGCATCACCCCTTGCAGAGTTTTTAAGAAAAAGGAAATCCTTGACCATGATCGAAACCCCTTGCCCTTCCGGATCGTCTCCATTTTCACAACTCTTGGCCACCCCTCAACATAAAGCTCAACTGAAAAACATTTTAATAAAATATTATGGATCAACATTGGAACCCTATTTCACCAATCTATTTGTTGGAAACACAGATACCACATATGGCGTTAGCTATGAGAATGATAGTTTTAAAATTGGTGATTCATCGATTAAATTTAGTCGTACTAAAGCTGTCATTAAAAAGATCAACTATAAATTAACACCAGGACTGTTAAAGCTACTATTCTCTCGGACTCCCTCATCTCAAGATTATACGTCAGAGGACCTTAGTAAATATAAATCCATTTTATTGGATACCCATGCTCACAAAAGACAGTATGATCCCACTCAACAAGTGAATGCTAATATATCCCAAAAATATAAAACCATCATTGCAAAAATGTTCCCCACTAGTCAAAGTGGTCGTCGTAAAGTGTCCGCTTCAGGGGGTGACATTTAAACAATTAAAACCCCTTGTGGATGTTACCTACTGGCACAATCCAAATAAACTCGTCCAGCGACTACAGCTGTTGCATGCTTCACGTCAAGCCGGCCATACTGGTCACGATTGGGAAATTCAAGAAATTGAGGAAGAACTTCGAAATGCCAAAATTATTGTTTAAGCCCTCACCCATTAAAATGGGTATTGCTCACGAGTTGCATCGTCCAGCTAGACGTCACTATCAGCGACTCAAGGTGATTTCACAGGGTGTGGATGAACTTTGGCAAGCAGACTTGGTTGAAATGATTCCCTATGCTAACGTTAACGATGGTGTACGCTATATGTTGACGGTCATTGATGTTTATTCCAAAATGGCGTTTGCTGAACCTGTGCGTCGCAAGTCTAGTCAACTAGTCACCAAAGCCTTTCAACATATTATTCAACAATCTAAACGTCAACCTCAGCTGCTACAAACCGACCAGGGAAAAGAATTTTTCAACAAGGATTTCTCCAGTTTTCTCAAATCTAAGGATATTCACCATTACACCACGTACAGCAATCTCAAAGCCAGCGTGGTCGAGCGGTTCAACCGAACATTGAAAACCCATATGTGGAAAGCGTTTACCACTCAGGGCACTTATCGCTGGTTGGACTTGTTACCTGAGTTAGTGTCACGTTACAACGACACCAAACACAGAACCATTGGGACCAAGCCACGACTTGTAACTAAAAATATTCCACAACTGGATAAACTGTTTAACCCCATAAAAACAGCAGACCCTAAACGTCATCGCCTTAACATTGTGGACCATGTTCGTGTGAGCAAATTCAAGTCCGTCTTCGACAAGGGCTACACACCAAATTGTGGGACTGAACTATTTCGATGATGATGATGATGATAATTGGTGTTTTAAGGGGCCTAACATCTAGGTTATCGGCCCCTGATGGTTTGGGTGATCGTGAAGATGAAAATGAAAAGCGAACTTAAAACTAAAACTAAATACTAACCTACATACTAGAAGAAGAAATGGAAAACTAAAGGAGAATAAGGCAAATAAAAGGACACAAGGAAAAGAAATGCCCTCAACCCACGAAGAAGGCGGATTGAGGGACTTGGAAGGAAGGAGAGCCAGGAAAGGCAGATAGGAAAGTGAAAGAGGAGAGGGTCCGCCCCAAAGGTAAGGGACAAAAGTGGAAAACGGACCCAGCTCAGGAATCCCTCGGGGTCGCCAACTCCCGAACTCACCAGCCATGAGCCCCTGAGGGTGTAGCATTATCTAGGGTGCACCAAAAGTGGTGGGGCTACATACACCCGGCCTCCTTGAGGGCCTTAAGCAAAAGGCAGGAGATAACATGAAAAGATAAAGAAGGCTGACCCCTCGCAGAAGGAGGGAATCAGAAAAGATGAGACAAGGGCCAATTAAGGCGGGAAAGGAAGAGACTCCCTAGGCCTCGGATACCCTAATACCGTCGGGGTCGGAAGAGAACAAGAGTTGACCAAGTGAGGTCGACAGGAAAGAAGACAGAGAGGAGCCCGGCACAAGTAAGTGGAAGCAATGCCGGACTCAGCTGGGGCCCCGTGGTCGCCAACCCACATCCCACTAGATGTGAGCCCCTGGGGGAGAACTATTTCGAATTCGTCAAGTCAACCTGAACAGTCCAGTCACCTATTTACTCGAGGACCTAAACCATCAACCCATAAAAGGCAGGTTTTATCTTCAAGAACTTCAAAAGACAGCGTTTCCTAAACATTACCTTGTGGAAAAAGTGTTGAAACAAAAAGGAAATAAACTATATGTAAAATGGTTGGGATTTAGCTCAGCCTTTAATTCTTGGATTAATAAATTACATGTTGTGTGAACCTGTGTGTCTTGTATTTATTTATTCACTCATGTTGTACTTAACCTACAGTCCTATGTACAGTCCTCAGCTCCACATGTAATATGAGCAATACATATTTCTTTCTCTCTTCACCTGTGTTCTCTCTTACACCAACCCCCCCCCCCCCAACCCCCCGCACCTCCCCCCCCCCCCCTTCACTTCCCACCACTGTCAAAACAGGTTGTGACTTGTTAGCTCTTATCGTGCGCGTGTACAGGTGAACACCTGTGTGTTAGATCATATTACACATGAACTCGCATTTTCTCACGTATGAATCAAAACAGGATGTGACTTGTTTCACAAGGAGAATGCTAATAATGACATCTCACACGTGTTCACATGTATTTCATCTCTTTCTTTTCATATCATTATCACATTATAGTAGTGGGGGTTGGTGAACAACGTCAGTTCAACACACACAAATGTAGTTAGGCCCTTTGACATAATTTAAATAAATTCATGAGCCAGTCCATAGGGACCAGGCCAAAGGGACCGGTCCAAAGGGATCAGTCCAAAGGGACAAGGACTCGTCCACAAGGACTTGTCCACAAGGACCTGTCCACAAGGACTCGTCCACAAGGACCTGTCATCAATGACCTGCCAACAATGACCTGTCAACAATAACCCATCCACAGTGATCCACTCCCCCACCCTCTTACAAAAGCCATGAGTGGGCATGCATAAAAAACAAAAAACAAGCATGTTAATTCATAGTGGCTATCCACCGAACACGTGCACTTTATGTAGAACAACGTTTAAATCCATATCGGCATTCAAACTCTCACATGTTGCAATTGGAAAGAGAGATTTTCTAAAAAATTACAATTTCACCCCCTAGTAGGGGTAGGTTTTATTTTGGGGTGGAAATATATTGTCCATGGGAAAGGGGGTGTTAGCCCGAGTTCAATGACACCTCATTCGTCAACATCCGACCAAGCGTTCGAGAGATATCGCGCGGCGGCCATCTTGTGAGGTGGGGAGGTGGAGGTGGGTGTAGAACCCGTACAAAACCACTACTGTCCTTAGTCATCAGGTAGTCCCTGCAAGAGCAAGGCACCTAGAAATTCATCATCAAGTGGTTTTTTAACTGCTGCTAGCCACTGAGAGAGCCCAAAAACTGTGGTGACATATTCTTCCATAGTCTTGAATTGTTCAAGCTTGGTGGAACATAGTTGGAAAAGAATTCTTGTGTGCCTGTTGGCGCCTTTATCTTCATATGCCATTTCGAGCGAATTACATGCTGCTTTCGCCGTTTTTGCTTCCATGACGTGCAGAAAACACTCTTTTCTACCATAAGGTTAATCTTGCACAAAGTACGTTCGTCGCGCCGTACCTTAACCTCGGCGCCCGTTTTATCATCTTCTGCATAACCAGATACGCACTTCCAAAGTTCATCGTTCATAAGATAATTCTTCATCTGGAAACGCCAGTTAATGTAGTTTTCTCTCCCCTTCAGTTTCTTGAAGTTATAAAGAGAACCGGTGCTGGATTCCGCCATGATGCACAAACTTATTGCACGCGATCACAGTTTTGTTCATTCACATAGAAACACACTGGTCAGAAAACAATACACTTGTCAATGATCCTGGGCCCAAACCTGTAGAAGTATATGGCAGGGGAATGACGACTGGGCGTATATACAGGATAAACATTTAATACAAACTGAACGACTATGTTACATACAGGCGTATATATACAAAAGAACATAAAGGAATAAACGAGAACATTCTCGTAACTAGAACCGCCACCAATGGCGTTGAGCTTCCTGGCGCTTAATTTAAACCATAGATAACCTGTTGGGTTACATATTTCTAACAAGAATGGCATTGAAGAAAAGATTCCAGCAGGAATATCTGAGACTTTTGGCACTCGTTAAACCGAGTTGTAAACCAAATCTTTTGTTCAAGAGAGGTGGCATTGTCCTAGTTAGATCAGATGGCACTAAGAGGAAAAACTGTGGACTTATTCCCTGGAACTGATGGTATTACAAGACTTGCGAGGGTTGTTACATCTAAAGGAGAACTCTTGAGACCCATACAGCGACTCTACCTACTAGAAGTACCTGATGAAGACAGCACACCTTTTAGGACTGCCCTTGAATAAGAAAACAGCTACTGCTTTAGGAGAGCCGACTGGAAGTGGTGTTCAACCCCCAAAGATCACACGTTCGGGTAGAACCGTCAATGTTCCTGCAAGATATGTGGAGTGGTTGTGAATGTTTTTCCTCAACGGTGGAAGGATGTGACAGACAGTTGGCAACAGTTTTTGTTTTGTTTTTGTGAGAAGAAAAGGACAAGGAACAGTACATCCAAGATGGAGTCTTTTGAGTGTTATTCGTAATGTGTATGTGTTTTCTTGTAAATAAATATCTTTCATTTTTCCAAATGAGTACGATGATGATGATGATGATGATGACGATAATTGTTGTTTTAAGGGGCCTAACATCTAGGTTATCGGCCCCTAATGATCTGGGTGATAGCGAAAATGATAATGAAACGGAAACCAGAACGAAAATTAAGTGAGACGGAAAATACTTACAAAAAGGAACTCAGTTTGAAACAACTCACAAAATGTTCTTACAAAAGGGAATTTAGAACGAAAAGATTCACAAAAGGAATAGATTGAAAAATACCCACAAAATGAAGGCTAGGTTCAAAATTCGTACAAAATGCAATGTAGCGTCGAAATACCTACAAAATGCAATTGAAATTCAAAATACTTATAAAATGCAAATGAGATCGAAATTACGTACAAAATGCAATTGAGCTTCAAAATACTTACAAAATGCAATTGAAATTGAAAATACACAATGCAATTCAGATTGAAATATCCCAGTTCCAATCCAAATTATTCACAAAGTGCTGATGATGATGATGATAATTGTTGTTTTAAGGGGCCTAACATCGAGGTTATCGGCCCCTAATGAAATGAAATGACGTGAAATGAAAGGATGTAGATAAAAACAACTCACTGCCATGGATGAAGCGAAAATGGTGTTTATAAAACAGACAGTGAGCCCCAAAAAAATTATGCCTTATTTGAATAAAAAGAATAAAAGGCGGATGGTAAAAAAGGATAAAACAAATAAGGCAGTGTGAACAATACAATACATAACACAATAAAAAACATAAAACAGATTTAACCACAATTAAAAGTCGTAACTACACATTAAAACTTAAAAAAGTAACCACTCCCCTCATGAACCGGATGACGAGGTCAGCTGACGGCCCGTCATCACGGAGAATAAGGGAGAGGGTATTAGGCAGTTTAAGAGTCCCTCGCCGATCGGCCAGATCCACACACTCCAAGAGAAGGTGTGCCACGGTTAGGTGGGCGCCGCAAGTACACACAGGGGGATCTTCTCGCTTCAGCAAGTGGGAGTGCGTAGCAATCCCATGGCCGATCCGGAGTCGACAGAGTACCACAGCTTCCTTCCGGAGAAATCGGAAGGAAGATTTCCACACCTTCGTTGTCTCCTTGATGCCTCTCAGTTTGTTGGGTGGAGGCGTGGCACGCCATGCTTCCTCCCAATGCGACAGGATCGAACGCCGCAACTGAGAGCGCACATCACTAGCAGGCCCCTTATATGGTAGCGAAGGCAGTGCGACTGCCTCTCTCGCCGCCTGATCAGCAAGCTCGTTTCCCGCAATACCCATGTGGCTAGGAAGCCACACAAAGGACACCCCGGCCCCAGCGGAACGCGAACTGACGAGCAGGTCGTGCACACGCTGGACCAACGGGTGCTTCGGGAAACACACATCGATCGCTTGCAGCGCACTCAGAGAGTCAGTACACACAAGAAAGTGCTGGTGATCGTCTGATAACGTGTACCGCAGAGCCTCTAAGATGGCATAGAGCTCCGCTGTGTACACGCCACAGGCATCGGGAAGTGAAAAGAGAAACCGACGATCTTCAACCACAAATGCACAGCCTACTTTCTCGTTTACCCTCGAACCGTCCGTGAATACAAGCCCTGATCCCGGATACCGGCTCACAACGGACTGGAACAGCCTCCGATGGACGGAGGAGTCAGTGTCCGACTTGGGGCCGGTGTGCAGATCCAGGATGTTATCAGGGCGAGAGACCATCCACGGAGGGGCCTTGCTAGGTACTCGGACGATACAGGAGACAGAAGGAAAGCGGAACTGACGGTATAAGTCATCCAAGCGAATCCCCGCCGGCCGAGTGGCTCGGGCGAGGGCATCATACAGCCGGCGATTTGGATTGGAAAACAAACATGGATAGCTTGGATGAAGGGGCATCTGTCGAATAGTTGCAGCATAGGTCAGCAGTACTTGTTGGCGCCTCAGGTGTAAAGGAGGTACGCCAGCATCGGCGAGCAAGCTGACGACTGGGCTCGTCCGAAAGGCACCCGTCGCCAGCCTCACACCGCCGTGGTGGACACTGTCCAGTTTAACAAGCACTGACTTACGGGCCGAACCATATGCTACACTGCCATAATCCAATCGAGATAAAATCAGAGCCTTATAAAAGCGTAGGAGCACCGCGCGGTCCGCCCCCCATGATGTGCCGCTAAGAAACCGCAACATGTTGAGTTTCTTAGCACAAGTAGTTTTCAAACACCGCACGTGTGGCTCCCACGTCAATTTCTGATCGAAAAGGAGTCCAAGGAACCGGTACGCAGCAACGACCGGCAAAGCTACATCGCCCAGATAAAGCTCAGGATCAGGATGGAGAGTGCGCTTTCGGCAGAAATGGACAACCGAGGACTTAGCGGTAGAGAATCGAAAGCCATGCTCTAGTGTCCAGCGTTCCACTCTCCGAATAGCTTGTTGTAGCTGTCGTTCAGCGACCGCCATATTTTGCGCACTATAATGTAGAGCGAAGTCGTCTACATATAGCGACGGTACCACTGCTGGACCAGCAGCAGCGACTATACCGTTTATGGCAATCGCAAATAATGTTACGCTAAGCACCGATCCCTGTGGGACTCCGTTTTCCTGTATATGATATTGCGAATATGTCCCCCCCCCCCCCCCTATTCGGACACGGAACAGGCGAAGGGACAGAAAATTCGCAATAAAAACAGGCAAGTTACCTCGGAATTTCCTTTGATGCAGGGTAGAGAGGATGCCGTAACGCCAAGTGGTGTCATAGGCCTTCTCGAGATCAAAGAAAACAGCGACTAGGTGCTGTCTCCGGAGAAAAGCGTCCTGTATGGCGGTCTCCAGGCGTACCAGATGGTCGTTGGTACACCGAGACGCCCTGAAACCACACTGGTATTCAGACAGGAGTCCCCGTTTCTCCAGGACCCACACTAGGCGCCGATTGACCATCCTCTCAAAGAGCTTGCACAGACCGTTAGTGAGACAAATAGGTCTGTAACTCCCTGTCAATTTGGGATCCTTATCGGGCTTCAGGATAGGTATAATGATACCTTCCTGCCATTGCGCTGGAAACACACCTTCCAACCAGATACGATTAAGCACCCTGAGCAAATAACGAATTCTCTCATCGTTAAGGTGTTTAAGCATCTGGTTGTGAATATTATCCGGGCCAGGAGACGTGTACCTGCAGAGCGCCAGCACTCCGCGGAGTGCCCACTCCGTAAAGGGCACGTTGTACTCCTCCGAAGCGCGGGAAGCAAAACTAAGATTGAACCGTTCCGCTTCGCGCTTCAGGGCCACGAAGGCAGGGTCATAGTTATCGGAACCAGATATATCCGCAAAATACGAGGCGAGATGGTTTTCAACGCGATAAGGATCTGTAACCAATTCATTATCAATGGAAATTCCCGGTACAGTGGAAGATGTCTGAATTCCCGAAATGCGTCGTAGTTTAGTCCACACTTGAGAGGAGGGGGTATGTGCCGTAATAGAAGACACATACCGTTCCCAGGATTGTTTCTTACTCTGGCGAATAAGAATCCGTGCCTTGGCACGAAATTTCTTAAACGCCACCAAATTGGCCATGGTTGGACGCCGGCGGTAGTGCTTATGAGCTCGACGACGGTCTCTTATTGCCGCTGCAATATCCTCTGTCCACCAAGGGACGAGTTTGCGACGAGGAGTCCCAGAAAAAGATGGAATGGACTCTTCGGCGGCAGCAAGAAGCACATCGGTGATGTGCTGTACCTCGTCATCGACGCTCCTGCAACCAAGATCAACGAACACAGCTCGTTCTTGAAACGAGGGCCAATTTGCCCGCTTAAGCACCCAACGACTGGGGAACTCCACGGGCTTCTGGTTCAGAAGTGTAAGAACGATCGGGAAATGGTCACTGTCACAGAGGTCGTCGTGTACATTCCAACCAAATAGGGGGACCAGCGCACGGCTACACACACTCAAGTCAATGTGTGAGTACGTGCCGTGCGCTAAGCTAAAATGTGTAGCTTCCCCTGTATTTAATAGACATAAATCCATCCCTTGAATTAAGCCCTCCACGTCCCTTCCTCTGGGGCAGGAAGATGGAGATCCCCAGTGGGGGTGATTAGAGTTGAAATCACCCACGAGTAGGAAAGGAACTGGAAGTTGATCAACAAGATCAAATACGTCATTAATATCAAGGGGCTGGTTCGGTGGAAGGTACACGTTACATACAGTTGTCATAGCAGGCAAGGACACGCGAACTGCAATAGCTTCCAGAGGAGTGTCGAGTGGAAACTCCTCACTATAGCAGTCAGAGCGAACGAAGGTACAAACGCCCCCGGAAGCCCGGGCGGCGTCTTGTCGCTCTTTAGAGTATAGTCGGAAACCTCTCAGAACAGTCTCGTGATCAGGTCTGAGGTTCGTTTCCTGTAGGCAGACTATACTCGCTGCGTATTGGGCAATAAGCTGACGGAGCTCTGTCAAATGCCTGTCATAACTGTTACAATTCCACTGTAACAGTGCCATTGTGTGGACTTAGGGAATAAGTTGGAGCAGCAAGCTACAACTTAGACTCTGGAGGATCATCATCCACTACGTCGACTATAATCTCCATGTCCTCAGGCGAGGTCATGGAGTGACTCGACTCGGTGGAAGATTTCCTAGACGCAGTTCGGCGGCGGGGGGAACTCCGTGGGGAGCGCGTAGATCTGGGGACCGAAACGTCCCCAGGCGCAGAAGCATCCGCAGGTGTGGGCGCGGATGGCTTCCCCTTTTTTGGAGAAAGGGAATGCGTAGTGCGGGGTCCCTTCTTACCCGCCCCCGCCCCTTTAAGATATATAGACGGGTCAGGAGCCGAATTCCTGACCCTGGTCGACGATGCCGCCTCCGCCGGCTTCGGCGCGGCTTTCGCCGACCGTTTGGGTGGGGAGAAAGTCTTCGACTTCCTCCCGAGTGGGGAGTAAGTCTTCAACTTCCTCCCCTGCTGTGCGGGCGGAGCAGCCTTCGCTCGCACAGCCTTCGTGCTGGCCGAAGGTGGAGTTGAAGTCACCTTCGGGCTTTCCGTTATAATCTTAGGAGCTGGTTTCGGAACAGGAAACTCAGTTGCAGGTTTCACAGCTGGTACAAAAGATGAGGTAGCCGGGACCAAATTTGGTATTATGGCTCTATAATCAATCGTTGGAGATGGCGAAGTCGTGGTACGGTACTTCTTGCGGGCCTCCTGGTAGGTGAGACCATCCAGGGTTTTGATCTCCTGGATTTTCTTCTCACTCAGGAAGACAGGGCAGTTCCTGTCGCGAGGAGAATGAAATCCAGGGCAATTAGAGCACTGATAAGGTGTTGTGCACTCTTCCGCTTCGTGTGGTACCTTACCGCATGTTCCGCAGATTGCGGGGCTCGAGCATCGGGATAACATGTGCCCGAACTTCTGGCACTTATAACACCTCATTGGTGGAGGGATATAAGGCCGTACGTCACAACGGTAACTTGTAACCTTGACTTTCTCCGGGAGCACCGAAAGCTCAAAGGAAATAATGAAAGCACCAGTATCCACGATTTGACCATTGACCTTGGGCGTAATGCGCCGGACATCAGTCACGTGACGGTGCTGCATATCCTCCTTGAGCTCCTCGTCAGTGTTCAGAATCAGGTCCCGGTGGAAAATAACTCTTCGGACCAGATTCAGGGACGTGTGCTTTTCCACTTTGACGGGAATGTCGCCAAAGTGGTCACATTGCAAAAGTTGTTCAACTTGCTCTCCAGTCCTAGTCTTGAGCAACAAGCTACCGTTCCTCATCTTTTGTACTTTCTCAAGCTCACCATAGACACCTTCTATGTGGCGAGAAAACAAAATACTCTTTACCAGCTTGAAATCACCCCCATCTGTTCTGGTAGCTACCAGAAACTTGGGGGTGTTAGTACCCAGATTTTCACGCACAGATTGTTCCCAGGGGGTTGATCCCCGTAGGGAATCAAATGTTAAAGGCTTGGGTGTAGGACCACCCTGTTTGGGTGTAGGTCCACCCTGGTTGGGGATTTTTCTTTTAGAACCCATGGCCAGATCATCCTCCCCGAATGCCACCGACATCCGATCATGGGCCGTCACAGTAGGCGCTACCCAGCCAGGGCAAGGCCCGCCTAGCTTGGAAGGCATTGCCCGGGGGTCCGATGTTTTACAATGCCGTATCGGCATGTACCCCTTGGCATATACTGGATTTTACAGCTCAGACGTTCGGCTGTGCGGGGACCTGCGTAGTCAGGCGGATACTACTGAACGGGTACATGGCACACCCACCTGTCGGCGCGGCCAAGACCGGAACAGGCTTTCGAGCGTAGTCGCTAGCGTAAGTGGCCCATCCCCTAACAGCACGCACATATAGAAATTTTGGTTGCCAGACCCTGAAAGCAGTGACGGAAAGAAGTGCGATATAACCTAATGAGAGTTATACCGCACGGGTGTATGTCTTTTAGATCTGACTGTCAAACCCTCGAAAGGGGACCGTTCCGAGAAGCCCTTTTAGTCGCCTTTTACGACTGGCAGGGAGTACCGTGGATGTATTCGCTTACTCCCACCCACTGGGGGGTCCAATTCACAAAACAACGCGGAGTCCTTAAAGTATAGCCAAGGTCGCCCCTTTTAGTCGCCTCTTACGACAGGCAGGGGATACCGTGGGTGTATTCTAAACCCCCCACCCACAGGGGGGTCACAAAGTGCAATTGAAATTCAAAATACTTACAAAATGCAATTGAAGTTGAAAATGCTTACAAAATATACGGTTGATTCAAACGACTCATGTGGATTGACAATACTTACAAAATGCAATTTAGATTGAAAATACTTGACAAAATGTAATTTAGATTCAAAATACCCACAAAATGCAATTAAGAATCAAAATATGTGCAAAATGCCCACCAAACAAAATGCAATTTAGATTCAAAATTCGTGCGAAATGCGGTTTTGGTTGAAAATACTTACAAAAAGCAATTGAAATTCAAAATTCTCACTAAAAGGCCCGGCAACCTGCATTGAAAGACTTACCAAAAAGCAATTCAGATTGTCAATCTTTACAAAATGCAATTGAAGTTGAAAAGAATCGCGAGATGTAATTTTGATCGAAAAAACTTACAAAATGCAACGTAGATTAAAAATGCCTTAAAAAATCGCTAGAAGGGAATTAAGACACATGGTGAACCTGAGTAACAAAAACAGTGCGGGAATCTTAAAGAGAAAAGTAAATATAAGGAAAAGAGGAGTGGAGAGGAGAGGAGAGGAGAGGAGAGGGGAGAGAGGAGAAGGTCCGCCCCAAAGGGAAGGGACAAAAGGGGAAAACGGACCCAGCTCAGGAATCCCTCGGGGGCGCCAACTCCCGAACTCACCAGCCGTGAGCCCCTGAGGGTGTAGCATTATCGACGGTGCACCAGATGTGATGGGGCTACATGCACCCTGCCTCCTTAAGGGCCTTGAGCACAAGACAGGAGGTAAAAGGAAAAGAAAAATAAGGCTGACCCCTCACAGAAGGAAGGTATCAGGAAAGATGAGACAAGGGCCAATTAAGGCGGGAAAGTGAAAGACTCCCTAGGCCTCGGATAACCTAATACCGTCGGGGTCGGAAGAGAACAAGAGTTGACCAAGGGAGGTCGACAGGGAAAAAGAAGAAGAAGAAGAAGAAGAAAGAGAGGAGCCCGGCACAAGTAAGTGGAAGCAATGCCGGACTCAGCTGGGGCCCCGTGGTCGCCAACACACAACCCACTAGATGTGAGCCCCTGGGGGGAAATGAGTACGAAGTGACGTTTCTGTTCGTAACACAGTCTCAGCCTACCTTTCGAATGTAACCGATTCCGGTCTAACCGTGCGGACTTATTATACCCCCAAAATACTATGTACTTATTTACTTCCCCCCAGTGGGGAGACATTACAATTATATTTCAGCCTGATTGTTCATCATTTTTATCCTAAGATCAAAGGAAGCGTACACAATAAATATAGGCCTACTGGCAAAAACTACAAGCCGTACGTACATTTAAAAAAAGAAGGTTAGACAGGGAATGACTAAGAATAAAGATCAAAAAATATGGTAATTGGTATTCAACATTTTTATTAACTCAAAGGCAGCATTCATATGTGTGTGAATATGCATAAGCCTACAACTAAACAATTAAATAGATGCTTAGTGAACAAAAATACATACCTTATTTATACAAAACAACCACGTGTTCAATATTCTTCAAAGCAGGTCGAAACTTAGACCTCACATAAGTCATTCAGCAAACGAGCAGGGTCCTGCAGGGGGAGGATCCTTTAAGCCCAATTCTTTTATCGTCTTCTTTTTCTTCTTCTCCTCAACCGCTAGGTTGGTGGGTAACATGCATGTCTTCCAAAACGTCTTCTTTCTCTGGCCTGGAGTTTCAAATGGCAATAAGTGTGCTTGCCTTTAATGCTGTCTATGAATTGAGTCCTTGGTCTTCCTCGACTCCTCTTTCCTTCTAGCTTCCCTTCGAAGAGTGTGGTGCACCAGTCAGAATGACGAATCAAATGGCCAACAAAACTATTCCTTCTTCTATTTAAGGATTCAACCAAGGTACGTGTCTCCTTTGCTCTTTTGAGAACATTCTCATTCGTGACTTTATCAGTCCAAGGTATCTTTAGTAGTCGTCGCCAGCACCACATCTCGAATGCCCCAAGTTTTGATACATCTGCTTGTCGCAGAGTCCATGTTTCAGAGCCATAACTTGCAATACTCCATACAAAACTTTTCACGAAGTGTTTTCGCACCTCTAAGTTAACAGTCTTGGATGTTAGTAAAGACTTCTTTTTTGAGAAGGCTTCTTTTGCCTGTGCGATTCGAGCATTTACTTCTCTCGTACACTTTCCATTTGATGTGATCAAGCTCCCCAGATATTTGAAATCCTTTACTTGGGCTAATTTTTCACCATCCATTAGCACATTGACTATTTGGTCGCCATCCTAGTGCATACCATTACTTTTGATTTCTTTTTATTTATCCTCATACCACACTTCTCTTGCAATAATTCATTTATGTGATTCAGAGCATTTTCCATATCACTCTCATTTTCAGTTATCAGGGCTATATCATCTGCAAATCGTATGGTACTGTACAGCTTGCCATTAACTTTTATGCCATGACTGTTGGTAGCTAGGAATTCTTGAATGGCTTTTTCAATGTAGATATTAAATAACAGTGGTGATAGTCCACATCCTTGTCTTACTCCCTTCCCAATTCTTGCTTCCACTCTTTCCTTGCCAATTAATGCTGTCTGGTTCTTGTCAAGTTGATAGAGTATTCTTCTGTCCCTATAGTCTATCTTCAGTTTTCTTAGGGTTTCAAACAGCACCTTCCAATTTACATTATCAAAAGCTTTCGCTAAATCAATGAAAGCAATTACAACAAGTTTGTCGATTTCCAGGAATTTTTCAATAATTATTCTGAGACTTAGGATGGCTTCTCGTGTACCTCTTCCCTTACTAAATCCAAACTGTTCTTCTGAAATATTTTCTTCTACTTTTCTCTCGATCCGATGATAGATGATTCTTGTTATCATTTTCGAGGCATGGGAGAGAAGGCTCCAAGTTCTATAATCTTCGCACATTTGTGCTCTGTGCTTGTTTGGTATGGGAATAAGAATAGTTTGCTCAAAGTCCTTTGGCATTTCTCCTGTTACATATATTTCATTTATTAGATTGTATAGATTGTCCTTGGCTTTATCTCCGAGGGCCTGTAACCTCTCTGCAGGGATCCCATCTGGACCTGGAGCCTTTCTGTGTTGTAACTCATTGAGGGCTCTATCAAATTCTTCTCTTAAAATTAGTGGTCCTAATTCATCAGCATCCACCTGGTCTTCACTTTCAAGGACATTTGCATCTAGAACTCCCTCATACAGTTTTTCTGTGTACTCCTTCCATCGTAACGCTACCTCACCATCTTCCGTTAGGGCTTCGCCATTCTTGCTCCGTATGATGTTCATCACGTTTCTTTTTGTTCCAAACTGTTTCCGTATCTCGGCGTATGCTCTCTCACTATTACCTTTCACCATATGTTCGTCTATGTCTTAGCACTTCTTTTCATACCATTCTTCTCTTACACTCTTGGCTTCTTTATTAATCTTGTTTCGAAGTCTCGCATACTCCTCATGGTTTCCTCTTACTTCGCATTTTCTTCGTTCCTCCATTAAATCCAGTAGCTCTTCGGTAATCCAAGGTTTATAAATCGCCCTTTCCTGTCCACCAAAGCATGCCTCGGCTGTTTCGGTTATTCCCTTTTTTGTTTTGTCCCATCTCTCTTGTATATTTCCAGACATCATCTGGAGGCCAATTCTAGCATTTGTTTCTTCTCTGAACTCTTGTAAAGCTTGCTTGTCATTTTTTACCTTGCTGATGTTCCATCTCTTACAGGGTTGTTTTATAACTTTTCTTCTTAATCTAAGTTGGCTCTTCATTAATACCAGGTTGTGGTCTGAATCCACATCTGCACTCGGGTAGGTCTTACAAGATTTTGCTTGATTACGATAACGACTTTTTATCAGTATGTAATCTATCTGATATCTATTACCATTACCTGGCATTGTCCACGTGTATCTTCTTCTTTTTGGTTGTTCAAAGTATGTATTGGCAACAATCAGCGTATGGCTTCTGCAGAACTCAATAAGCCTGTTCCCTCTTGCATTCATATTTTCAAGTCCATACTTTCCCACACAGTTGTCTACTGTACCTTCTCCTACAACAGCATTCCAGTCACCAATGATGATAAGGTTTATCATCTTCTTTAACTTTCATCAATACTTCCTCCAGTTGTTCATATATATCTTCCACTTCATCATCAGTGTAACTCGAAGTAGGCATGTATGTCTGGATTAGTACTGTATCCTTAGGCTCTGTCTTGAGTGTGATCATGATAATTCTTTCGCTGAATCCCCAAATGCTTCCGACCTGACACGCCAGTTTTCGTTTTAAAATAAAGCCAACTCCACCTGTTCCATCCGTATCTCCTGCATAAATAATCCTGTAGTCTCCACTCCAGAAGTCTCCATTATTTGGCCATCTCACTTCGCTTAGTCCTAGAACGTCGATCTCAAGTCTATCCATTTCCTTTTTGACATTTTCCAGTTTTCCAGTCCTTTTGAGTGATCGAACATTCCATGTTCCCATTCTACATATTTGATCAATTCTCGGAATCTTCTTACATTGTCCCCTCCGGAGATCCGAGCAGGGGACTATTTTACCTCCGGATACCAATTTAACTTGGGAAGAATCCATCATGCACGTATATTCTAGTGAAAATTAATTGAGATGGTTTCCCGTTGCCTTCCTCAATGCGCAGTAACCACCTCACATCTCATCATCCAAGGATGACAGGACGGGAATCAGCTTTTTGCTGATAAAAGGTCGACGTATCGATCTTTGTATCAGCAATAATGATATAGCTGCTGTCACTATATCATGTCCTCAGTTCATCCGCGGGTGCAAACACCACTCTCTCACGAGAGCCCCTATCAACCACTGGGACGCGCCGTGTCGGGGTTGAGGACTTCCCCGCCCAGATCCGTCTTCCACAGAGTACAGAGAAGCCCCTACTTAGTTCAGAGCTCCCCCCCCCCCCCCCCCGCCTGTACAAGCTGCACCTGGCATCGTCTCCACGACTGAAATTATAAAAGTATACTGGAAAATATGACATGGTGTGCCAATGCTTATGACATGGCATTGACGTGCAACTAGCCATAACCAGGGTGTTAGAGTAAGCTGAAAAAAAAAGATTTACAGTACAGATAAATGCAGCAAAGACGGTAACCATGCCCTTGAAGAAAGGTGGGGAAACAAGATACTATATATTGTAAAGGTATACCCCTTACGTCAGTGAAACACTTCAGATATTTAGGAGTGACATTGCAGACTTTTGGCAATGTGTTTACAATCCATGTGAAAGAGAGACCTGATGCTCCTATGAAAGCCATGAGTGACGTAAGCCACCTTAGTAATCTTTCGCTAAAACTGCGATGGAACTGTTCAGGTTGAAAATCTCACAAGTGGTGACATACGCCCTAGAAAACATTTTTGGCAACACCTCAGATATAGGATCAAAGGTACCTTACACAAAAGGGTCTTGTGCTTATCAGAGTTTACACCGTCGTGCGTGGACAATCCGACGAACGGAAAACTACCATCCGTCGAGGAGATAAGTTTACGAATGTTACTGCCATTCACAACCGGATACGAGGAACTGTTACGTACTATGGCAAGGAAGAGGAACGAAATATGGAGTGACATCTAAGCCGTGACTTCCAAGAGCTGGATACTACACTGAGTGACAAGACTGTTTGTACACGTCTTTCACCACAAAGTGTGTGTAAATAAGGAATACAATCAGCCAGACCACCAGTTAGTTAGTTAGTTATTGTTGATTTAAGGGGTGGAACAGCGAGGTCATCTGCCCTAACAACCAACCAGTCCATGTGCATTCTATGTAGTGACAAGTATGATAGGTACATCATCATGTGTTGCAAACCAAGGAAATTCTCTCTTACGGAGTTCTGTAAAGAATTCTAATTTAATGTATCATGAATGGTCATTGGCTGCAATAAATTACATTATATTATAGCCTGGTAGATTTGAAATTACTACAAAATAACAGTAACAGTAAATTTTAGGTCTACGTATAACTTGTACTTGTCTTTCAATTACTCTCGGTCTTTTATTGAGTAGCTGAAGCAGATGCTGTGGGAAATTGAAAATTGCAGGTAACTTACTGCATCAACTTTAAGCAGTGGTTTGTTCTATTTGAACCAAGTAGCATGATTCAGAAGAGGGTTCACTGCAGATATATCTGTATTTTGTTTGGGTCGGTCCTTCCTCCTCACAGTTAGAACCCATTTCTTTAATACATCTGGACGTTTCCATGGAAATCTGTAATATAAGCTAGGTTATAATATTTTGTGACTAATAACTTATAACCTATAATAGGGCCTAGGCCTACATGTATTTGTCATATGCTATTTAGGACTATTATGTCAAAATTTGATGTACGACGTACGGTATCCATAAACGCAGAATAGGCTACTTCATTACAAATCTCAATTCGAAAATTAAGTAGACCGTAAACCTACCGTATTATTGGAAAATACCATACGCTGTATACAGTATAACGTTGCAATGAGGTACTGTACCCTTATATCTGGATGATCCACCAATATCCTCCGGCTGGAAATAATCTGGGATTGTAGCATCTTGACGCCCCGGCTAAAAACGACATGGTGCCACTTGGCGAAAACACTCAGAATAAGGGACAGGTATTTTCTCAAACGGAATGTGCTGCAGTATCTAACTACAGAACAGCAGGGTCATCTAACTACTTAGGATAAAAAAAAATAACTCTATAAAAATCTCGGGCGTAAGGATACGGATTAGGTCCCTCGGGAACTTCCACCCTACAGCACATTTCTCTACCATCTAACTACAAGTATAATGCCAGTTTCCTATAAAACAATCAGGAAATCGTCAACACGAATCCGTCTATTTATTAAAAAAGACAATACACATCTCGTGTCACCGAGCTTTGATTAAATGCTCTCGAAAATAAACCATGAAATAGAATATGAATGACTAAGTGTCATTACTCCATATACAAGTACAAATTGTTTCGCTAAGAAACCGTAAAAATTGTTACGTGTAAGCTTAAATAAGCTTCTATACAGCGAACAACTGCTGTGCCCTAGGTGACGGGAGTTTATAACAAGAAAAATGTTATAAGTTAAAAATTTAAATAATCCCAAAAATAAATGACGTTACCCATGACGTAGATCTCCGTCATTACAAATACTAATCATTACTCTATACAATTCATCTCCCGCACCCTAATATTAATATTTTTTCCACTACGAAGCGCAAAAATCTCTACACAAAGTTTTAAGGTTTAAATTTAAAATATAATACACTCCTAAAATACGTTTAATATAACTTTCTATACAATGAAAATAATCACGTCGTAGTTCGTCAGTTACTTACTTAGAAATAAAATATTTACAACACGTTCGTTCCTTTCTCCCGACAATACAACATGTAACTGTCCTTCCACATTACTTCTAAATCTCAACGGGCTTCAGAAAAATATTACTTCACTCTACTTAGTCTTGTTCGTGTTTTACGTTAACATCTGTGATTCCATAATCCATACAATTAAGTAGAGACTAGTTCAAAAACCTCCTACAACTTATCTGTTCATGTAATAAAAATACTTAATAAAAATACACATTTCCACTCGTTGAATAATTACCATAAATGACAAACATTAGGATAAGAACCATTTAATAGATCTCAGTTTACTCTCAGCTTCAACAAAGATCCATTAAACCCTATAATTTCTATCAGATTTAACTTCATCCAGGATCCGCTGTCCTGTGAATTTCAAGGAGTTTCAACTCTATTGAGACTATTTCAATAACATCCACAATTACTAAACTTCCGTAACAATTCTCTTATAACTTCTTACTTTCATGAAATACATGTGTCTGTCCCTACAGACATTTCCTCAAAAATAGATCAATGGCTACACACTGGCTCATTGTCTCACAACAAATACCCCCGTCTACAACGGGAATAATAAATCTCATCCATCGAGATACTTCGCAAACTTCCATAACATTTCTTTCTCTACACTTTCCAATAATAAACTCTTCTTTCAGTCATCACAATCTTAATGCACATATAATAAAAATACTGGTTCTCTCCCTGCCTCAATTTAATAGGTAATGCGATAAAATGATAATCTTTAAATAAAATCTTATTCCTTTACTTCACTCACATTTCTCAAAATTCTTTCAACAAACTGTAACATTTCTTCCATTTCATCATTACGTTATTTCTTACTTCAAAATATGCTCTCGTTCGCATCTGTTAATTCCACATTACAATACTTCAAAAATTCTTTCTTTACTGTCTGTTCAACAAATTCTAATACTTTCAAGAAACCATTACTTACAAACTTTCTTCACTAAATTCGTTTCATTATTTCTCAGTTCGTGACTTTCTCTAGATCTCTACAATAGATCTTTCGTAATTACATTCTTTGACATATACTTCCTTTCACATACTTGGAAAACATTTCCATTATTACATTTATTGATAAAACATCGATATCGTTCGACTTAATACACGTTTGAACTTTGCAATAACAATTCTGAACAAACTATAAAATCCTGAGCTATAGTGTAAAATCTGAATTAAACTATAAAATCTCCCTTCAAATTTCGAATATCGCAAAAATCGAAAAATCAAAATGAAAAATCCCAAAAATTCCGAAGTCGTCGAAAAATACTATCAAACATCAGCATGATGTTTTTACAAATATAACCTTGAAAACTGCAATAAACTAATAAACAATATAGAAAAATGGCATTCAACAATAGTTGTCGGATATTAAAGAACTACAATTCTACATAGTGGGATATTTAGCGTTGGTCCTTGGACTACCTTGTGCTGGGTTAGAGTTGACATGAAGTGGACTCCCTTTGGTTACCCATTAGAAACGGAATGTTTCTAGCGGCTTAAGACTGCGTGGTGGTCAGCATTCTTGTCCAAATCTCCCTCCGAATATCTCGTGCGGTCAGGTACTGGGATTCGAACTCGATCATCATCGTGCTGTCTCCTCCTTCCTGCGATGACTCTTCTGATTGAGATGGGATAGCCCTTTCTCTCTTCGGCACCGGGTAATTCTCTGGTCGCCCTCGTACATGAATAACTTGCAGTCTTCTTCCCCCATAGTTCCCTGTAGATCATCATTTGAGATGGTAAAATGACTGATGATTGTAGACTTTCTATTACGGAAGAGATGAGATGTTAATCTCCCCCGAGATGTTGATGTTAAGTCATTTCGGATGTTCTTGATGCCATCATAGCGTTGTTCCCATAATTGTTTAAGCGTTCACCACGACGCCTGTAGAATCTTCATGAAATTCCTCCCTCAACTTTTGAATTCTTATCATCTTGAAGCTGTAGCTTTATCATATAAATTTAAAATTGCTTCCTCGCTGAATATCTATGTTAATATTACATGCACATGACTCAGTGCCTTCGTTGAATAATTCTATCTCTTTCGTTCAACTTGGAGACTAGTTCGTTGTAACGTACTTCTAATTCGAGGTCGTGGTTGATAAGAGCCTCGCTTCCTCTCGTCTTTTCTCCGCGTCTCTTTTCCAAAAACCGCGTCCTTTTCAATCCATGGCTCTGATTGGTTGCTTATATTAATTGATCAAACTCTTCATTAATAACTTAAGAACTCGGCTGTAATTATATTCAATCGTTCTTAATTATCATTTAACACTCTTCATGATGGTTTAATGTAATAACTTTGTCCTAGTAGTTATATATGTTAATTACTCCGTTGGTGTTAATTTTAATAGGCGGCTTCCCATTGGTCATGGTCGCGTGTCGGCCTCGCGTCGGCTCCCCTCTTCTTTCTCTTGCCACACGCTTAGTTCCTCTCCCCATTCTTTTTTACTCGGGCGTCCTCGTGACTGCTCGGGTTCTTTGTCATTCTAGCGAAGCTTGTTCCGAGTCCCCTTGCGACTACTAATTTGCTATTGGCCGGCCGAATTAACTCAGTTAATTCACTCTCTAACCAAACCAGTTTTGTGTTCGCTTCCAGCAACGATACATTTTAACATGGGCTAATTTTGAAAACTTTCCACTACTTGTATAAGTTTCTGTCTCGTCTCCCCAAACGCGTACAGTACGTACGGTCAAATATATGAAAGAAATAGTGGCGAACCGACGGGGGTTTAGGTTTTAACACCCTCCCCCAAAATACATTAGTTTCCATGATTCCTTATATTGTACCATCTTTCACCTGGGAAATGTTTTACATTGCTGCCAGTGAGGCTTCCTTACTCCTTTGTAATATAATTTTAATGTGAACACGTTCTTCACTTGGTAAATGCCCTACACTCAACTCGCAACGAGACATCTCCAGCGTTGGCGCTAGCCACTGGTTATGGCCTGGGGCAAACCCCCTTAAACTACATGTTAAACGGGGCGAGAGGGGCAGATGATCTAGTTGTTCTTTCCCTTAAAGCAACAATAGATAACTACACTAGGCGAAATATCAAAATTGTCGTTTTACTGTTAAAGTGTGCGATTGGTAACTATCGTCACGCCGCTTCGTGCAGCTTTAAACTTGCATATTTGTGAACTGCCAGATCGTGACTCGTACTTTTCTTTCCGAGTTTATTTGTATTATTTAATGTATCGATTTATTATTTAAAAAAAACAAGAGTAGTTGTTACATGCAACACTGCCATTGCAAGTAGTTCATCTTTAAGAATTAAAAATGAACCTGAAGAATTAACGGCTACTACCACGCCGGCTCCCGACCAAATACATCGAACAGACTTATTTAGGAGGTTATGCTGGCCAACAGGTGTGTTTACAATAGGATTCATGATAATCACTATTTCTGCAACTGATTTGCATTTCGCTGCTTTATCTATTGTGTTATAGCGGTATTTTTATGGCCTTGACCTACGAATGTGTCGGTACATGTTAAAAATGTATGTGGCGTGCACAGACGGTATCGAGACGGGGAGCGTAAGATCCTCGAGGACGGAGGAATGCTCCCACATGTGCGCAGGATGGGGACTGCCACTCAGAGGGACACGTGGTCCCGTAACTCATGTTGAGTGTACTCATATTACGAATTAGTTGGATATCAACTATGAAATGACAACACGTTTCATGTAAAGGTTGAAAACCAAAAGATAAAATTTAATATTAAAGAGACGTATCAAAACGGGCACGTGAGGGTCGCATGATATGGAGTATGGAGATGATTTCGGGGCTGGAATAAAAAAAAATAACTTATCAAAACACAAGTATAAATTCAAACAAAGAATATAAAAAGAAGAAGAGCTGGAAGTTGAGATGAACTAAGGTACTAGAGGGCTGGAGATCGTTCGATAATAATTACAATTTAAAAGAGACATTTAAGTAAAATAATTTAACAATAATACGATAATACTTTCGTTCCACCACAGGAAAGGTCCCATACCCTCGCCGAGAATTAAGGTTAGTAAGAAACACATTTCAAAAACATAATTACGGTTCATGATATAACAAACGCAAAGAAAATACGTATCAATAAAATAAAACAAGGTACAGAAATAAAACAACAACAACAAGAATCCCTTAATACATTAAACCCCATTACAGCATGCACCGCGATCCCTCACTACGTATGTACATTATAAAAGGCAAGGATAAAATAAGTAGCAAGGTTAACCTCGAATTAATTTGAACGAACTCCAGACTAGTTTTAAATCCGAAGGAAGGAAGGGACAGGTTAACACTGAAAGTTTGGAGGGCAAGTTTTAGTAACCAATTACTTCTTGTTGCAGATCATACATGATGATACAAATCCGGAGATGTTCCGAAGTACACTGGTGCCAGCTGCAAATTCTTATACATGCTCAAAATTGGTCTACTTCAAATGAGCATGACGAACACGAAGACGCAAGCGAGAACGTTTCAATCATAACGAGGCAATTTTAAACTTTGTTTCTAAACACATCCTGCGGCAAGATGGCGTCACAGTGAGAGTGTAGTGAAATAGCAGCTAGTGTAAATATTTGATAAAAGTGGTAAAATATTATAACAGAGGTTTAAAATCTATAAAGTTACTTTCCTTAGGTCAAGTGAAATATGGAATATTGATAGTATTTAGAAATTCTTATTGATAATTTAATAAACTTAACTAAGTTGTGGGAACGTGTATCCAAAGATTCGGCGACTTCTTCAATCACTGTTTGAACCAAGTAGAGCAGTGGTGCTTTTACGAGTTTTCACCCGATTGGAAGATATACGTATTTCACATTCTTCTTTATTGGAAGGTAATTAGATTAATTAATTTAGGTAGTAATAATTATCATAAATTTAGTGTAATTTGGTGTAAATATCAAGGCTAACTTAGATCTCTAGTATGTCGGCAGTAAACAGTGTTAGTGTCTCGTCAGGTAATGTAACCGTTACGGATTTATGCTCGTCGTGCAAAATAAAAGTAAAAAATGCAAATAAAATCATCACAAGATCTCAGGTAAAATTGAGTGAGGAGAAAAGTGAAACCGATTGTCGTAATGTAGGCCTACCGGTACCGTCATGAGAATGTCATAACCTGAGAAACGAACTGTCCACAAAATATGAAATTATAAAGCTGCAAAAGGAAGATATTACTAAGTTAATGGAAGAGTTGAATAAATTAAATGGAAAGAGAGAGGAAAGCAAGGAAACTTGGTCCAAAGTGGTTGCTGGTAAGGTAAGATTGAATATGCTTAGGCCTAAAAATGGAGTACCGGTACACGTAACTGAAATTCACGTCTCAAATTCATTTGGAGCGCTCGTTGAAGAAAATGATGACTTTCTTCAAGAAGAAAAGAAGAAAGTGATAAAGAGAAAATCCAGGAAGATGCGGATATTTGCCGACAGTCACGGGCGAGATGTAGCAGCAAGCGTATTGGAGAGAAGCGGATAAATGGAGGTCACTTCGACAGTAAAGCCAGAAGCACCCATTGCAGCGGTCACGAATGGGATGATAGGAGAGTGTGCAACCCTCACTTCAAAGGACTATGCAGTAATCATCGCTGGAGCAAACGACATCTATAGAAATGAGAGTAAAAGGTAATCAAAGATTTAAAGGGTACATTGCCATCCATGCTTCACACAAATGTCATTATTGTAAACATTCCGCAGAGATACGATTTAATTCCCAAATCATGTGTAAATGTAGAAATAGAGGCTACAAATGGTAAAATTCGTAAAATTTGTAAGAGTTTTCCAAATGTCCAAATTATAGATGTAAGTAAATTAGACAGGAAGTTCCAAACTCGACATGGCCTACACTTAAATAGGTCAGGAAAAGAGTATCTTCGTGATGAAATCTGCAAAATTGTAAATTCAAATGGTAAGAATAGGTCAACAGTAATATCTTTAGAGTGGAAGCAGGGAAACTTGTAAAAGAAGCCAAATGTGAGGTTTGGCATTCAGATCTTTCGATGTCAAATTTAACTGTGGAACAATGGTATTTCGTATTTGTCTAGCAAGAATAATAATAACAATTATGATAATAATAATAATGTAAATAAATCACCAACACAAGCTTGCAAAAGTAACAAATTTAAACTTTACCAACAGAATGTTCAGTCTCTCTATAATAAAATTGATTACATAAATCTAATGCTTAAAAATGAACTTAAAGACATCTCAGCACTATGTATTTCGGAACATTGGCTGAAAGAGGAACAACTCGAATTAATTCAATTCCCAGGGTTTATACAAGCTAGTAAATACTCTAGAACTAATATTAGCCATGGTGGTACTTGCATCTACCTAAGAAATAATTTAGATCATGAACAGTTAACAGCTTATGATTATCTAATTATGGAACAGGATTTTGAATTCTCTGCCGTAAAAATACAGCAGTTTAAGTTAATAATTGTATGCGTATACCGTTATCCATCATATTAACGCAGTTACTAATTTCCTATGGACTGAAACCTACAGTAAATACCCCAACAAGAATAACAAAATTTAGTAAAACCACTCCTGATCAATTTTTTTTAAATACAGATAAATATCACCATTCAATAGAAGTCTATTGTCCGGGTTTTAGTGACCACCAAGGACAAATACTGAGTTTTGAAGTACCTGAAACAATCAATAATAATGATAATGGAGTAAAATCAAACTGCAGGTCATTCACTGAAACAAATGTTACATATTTCAATGACTTATTAAATAAGGAAACATGGTCAGAAATTTATAAACTCGAAAATGTAAATGATACATTTAATGCATTTTACAGTACCCTAAAACTATTTTGAAACAGCATTCCCCCTTAGAAAAAGAACTGTTCAAAATAACAAAACTAGCAATTGGATAACAACAGGGATTATAAATTCTTGTGAAAGAAATAAATTTCTACACAAATTATATAAACAATACCACACAACACCTGAATTCAATTTATACTAAAAAAATACACTAGCATATTAAATAAGTTAATAAGACTAGCAAAAAAATGCATAATGATAATTTTATTTCCCAATCATCTAATAAAAACAGGGCTATATGGTCCGTGATAAAGAAAGAAACTGGAAAATCTAAAGAGCTAAAAAATAATTTTGTGCTGGCAATGATGGCATCCCAGATGCAATTTTAAAGAAATGCGCAGAAAATATAATAAATCCACTTACACACTTAATAAACAGTTCAATTCTCTCAGGAACTTACCCGGATATTTTGAAGTTATCAAAAGAAATTCCAGTGCACAAAAACGGTTCAAAAGATGAATTAGATAACTATCGTCCTATTACCTTACCAACTGGTATCGCAAAAATTGTGGGGAAAAATCATGTATAGGAGACTGATAAGTTTTATAGAAAAAAATAAAATATTATCAAACTCACAACATGGATTCAGAACGGAAAAATCTACACAGACAGCAATTTATGAATGTATTAATAGTATACTGAAATTAACTGACAATAAGGAACATGTAACTGGCCTATGCTTGGATTTATCGAAAACATTTGATGTCGTTGACCATAAAATCCTCCTTACAAAACTAAATCAATATGGTATTAGAGGTCTAGCTAATAAATGGATAGAGTCTTACTTAACAAGGCGTAAACAAATAGTAAGCTTGAGACACAAGGATGATGGAACCAAATTACTTAATGAAACATTGTCCAATGAGGGAATTATTAAATTTGGAGTACCCCAGGGATCGGTTTTGGGCCCACTACTCTTCCTTCTATATATCAATGATATAACACAGAACATTCATTCACATAAGGAAATTTTGTTTGCGGACGATACAACACTCGTAATAAAAGGTGAAACTAAACAGGTCATACAGCAGTCTGCTGACTCCTTTACAGGAGAGTTAACCAAATGGTCACAAGATAATCGCCTAATAATCAACTATAAAAAAACAGTATGTATTAATTTCACACTATACAGAATAGGAATCCTGCGAAGCCCAATATAACATTAAATGGTCATCAAATAGAAAATAAATCAGAAACAAAGTTTTTAGGACTATGGATACAACATGACTTGAAATTGAATAAACATATACAATATCTGAATACTAAACTGAACTCGATGTGCTTTTTCGTTACGTATTTTGAAAACCTGCACTAGCATCCACACATTAAGAAATACTTATTTTGCTTATTTCTGACACCTCCATCTACTACTTAAAATAATTAATATGTGTTGTGTGCGTGGAGCCACTGAGCTTTGGCAAACCATACCCGAGGAATATCTTTGGAAATGTCATTGAGAACCAGTACTCAGAAATGATACACTTATATCAATTGCGTCATCATCTATTCTGACAAACATATTTACAATAATTAAAAACACATGCACTTAACCTAATTAACATGCCCATAAATAACTTAAGGTGTGAAACTCAAACTTACATGTATCACTGAAATACCATTCTGCATCGTCAAAAACCCAACTTACCATCCTTTAAATAAATCAAACCCTGATTCATGCTCACTTGCTCGACAAATCCAACATGCAATGGTTAAAATCTTCATAACGTACGTATTCATGCAATTTGGTAGAACAATAACCAAGAACTACTTCAATCATCTCAACTAATATTCTAGAAACGTCGTCGTACAATCATATATCCTTATTTGAGGAGATCAGTATTCCATTTACAGATTGAAGACAAGTATCTCGTAGCATACATAAGAGTTTCGGTCCGTACATATTATTAAAAAATATCAAGAAGTCGACTTATTATGAATTCCCAAACATGGTCCCGCGGCTTCGACATCATCAATATAGGCTTCATAATCAAATATCTACCGTCGACTTTCATCGAATACGGACCACTCCAGAAATACGTCTATCCAGTCTTAATGGTTCCCAAAATCTCTTCAAATTAAAAACAACTGATCTCCAACCATAGTTGGACAATAATCATCTCTGCCCATCACATCAGACAAAACAGAAATGAAAACAAAGAATAACAAGGGGCACAGCAGACCCGAGATGCTCGTAACTAGTACCAGATATATCAAAATTTCCCCAAATAAACAAACAGAAAATAAGTTTGTATGTTCTGTTTGTTTATTTGGGGAAATTATGATATATCTGGTACTAGTTACGAGCATCTCGGGTCTGCTGTGCCCCTTGTTATTCTTTGTTTTCATTTATGTTTTGTCTGATGTGACAACTTACAGAAACGACAAAACAGAAGGAATAAATAAATAAGTAGGATAATCTCGGCATGCTCAACATCAGGGAAACCATGTTTGATCTGCAACCAATCAGAACATCTCGTATCTCCCTATAGTACTGATGCCATACACAAATAATAAAAATACTATTAAGTGAATCCCAGATTAAATGTTGACGTTACTAGATAATCTTACGTAAGTGCAGACATAAGGGAGTAGAACGCAAAAGAACACAAATACGTTCAAACATTTGCTACATCACAGTGCAATACATAATAAAGTCCGCACAAATGTTTCTTTTCAGTTGGCAAACCCGATTCGTAGACAACTCTACACAAAGACAGTTGAGGAACGCAGCGCGCTAATTACACGTCGACGACAAATATCTTCTGTCTCTCTCAGAACTATGCTACCCTCTGGTGAGCATTCGTACCAATACATCATTTCACGCTGAAGGGAGCTGTCACCCTAGTGAGAATCGACATAACTTCAACTCACTGTCATAGCTCGAGGCGAAATGCGTACTTTAGAAGAATACAGGGTACAGTGTGCCTAGAAGAAACGGCACAAATCACCCCCTCCTGAAATTCGTCGATGGTTGAAGACCAAGACGACGTGACATGTGGAAAGAAAGTTCATGCACTCCATACAAATACTTCAGTAGTAAAGTTTTCTTAAGCATGCATCAATTAGGTTTTTCAGAACAGAACCACTTCTTAAAGTTCATCTCCGATTCCAAAAACCATAATACTCATGCTTGTCACTCCACCTTTTCCAAACAATAGGAGTCCATGTCACAACAGCGAAAAATACACATGCTTATACAAGATCCACACATGCTTCAGTATACAATACAATCAGGTAGCAATACAGAGTTTTCCACAATTATTTTTTTCACGTCATCTAGAAGTGCGCAGCAGAGTTCCAATCCAACAAGGGTCAAGTAGATCGTTACAAATTCCGTTCCAAGAAATCTTCACTCCCAGCCAGTAACCTCAATGTAGACAACACCTCGTAGACAATCGAGCTGTGAACAATCACAACTCCGAAAGCATTTTGTTTTGGATTCACTTAATATCTAACAAGTAAAACAACAAGAAATATGACCAAAAATTCACTAACTATGGCATCAGCTACGTTTTTCATTATATATTACCCCACGTTCAAGTTTCACACCTTTACAAAGCAAAAAATCTAATTATTTAAACCATAATGTTACAGCATTACAATTTAATCTCGATTGCTCGACAGGAAGAAAATACATTTACAAAATCAATCCCATACTTCATATTTAAATTAGAAAATAACTAACTGAACAGAAAACTCTCTCTCTTATTAACTCAATGAAGAAAAATAAAATAAAAATACTCTCAGTGAACGCAGGCATTTGTTCAACACAGTACCTCTGTTCCACATTACTAAGAAGACTAACGAGAAAACTAGAAAAATCCAAGAAATACAAGAAAAATATCATCCAAGAAACAAACTCAACTCCTAAAATAACACCCAAAAATAAAACAAAGAACATACCGAAACAAGGTCAAACAATACCAGATTAAATGAGCCAACCACCCCAAAAAACACAAACTTTCATAACCTCCATTCATAACCACAAAATCCCACATAAAAATAGTTACACGTACCACCCACAAAATTCCCAAAATTGCCAGAACATAATTAGAGCTCGTTAAAACATCGACATAATAGGATCGTAAGTCGAAGAAAGACATTCTAACGAAAACCCCAATTATATACTCGGCTACTCTTTTTAAATAATATTACAAATTAATAACAATAAAACCTAACCTTATTTCAAAACAAGAAAACAACTAACTCCCACCCAATAACAAAACAAAGCTAAATACTCACAATCACTCCAAAATACACAATTACACCAAAATCACCAACACAAACCCCCAGTGTCACTACACAACCAAGAAGATTGAGTATCACTCGTGCAGACAAAACACACTCACAGCATGCACACAATATGCACACTAAAGTACAGTAATATCATACACAATTTTGAGATATCCACCTCACGACAGAAAATGCATCACACGTGCAGACAAAAAACGTACCAACAGCATACACACAATATGCACACTAAGGTACAGTAAATTATCATACACAATTTTGAAGATATGCACATCACGACAGAAAATGCATCACACGTGCAGACAAATACACACTCACAGCATGCACACAATAGGCACACCAAAAGTACTGTAATTATCATACACAATTTTGAAGATTATGCACATCACGACAGTAGGTGCATCACGCGTGCAGACAAAAAACGTACCAACAGCATACACACAATATGCACACTAAAGTACAGTAAATTATCACACACAATTTTGAATATAAATTACCCACAAACGAGCAACTAATATTTCCTATACAGATCAGCATCACACCAACGACGTATATGATCATACGATCCACAAACGTCACACCGCTTACCTTTCTTAGTGATACCTCCTATGTATCGTTGGATCTCACGCCCCTGACAAGCATCAGCTGGCACATAATCAGGAACCAAAGCAGGCCTACCCTGTAATACATTTCCTAATAAAACATTTCCATCATTCATAGGACCTTGATGCTGATTCCTCAACTGATTTGCTGTTCCCCACTGTAAAACGTTAGGAAAAGAAACATAACCTAGAGGATATTGAGTAGTACTACCAGTTGGAGCAGAATCATAAATTCGGACTGAATCGGCTTTCTTAACCTTTTCTGCTGTCAGAATCAGGTCATTAAATTCAATGTAACTGTTCGGTTTGGCTTGCATACTTAATAATGAACGGTAAATGGGATTAATTCCATTCACCAGCGAAGCTACAATGTGTTCCTCAGACAGATGCACCGCGGAGACCTTAACATACAGTTTGATGTCAAGAAAATATTCATTCAACGTCTCATTCATACGCTGCGGTCGATATACATACATACGATGCATGTCTGACAGAGCATAAGGAGTGAAATAGAAATTTAATACATCTTTATGAAACCATTCCCGAGAATTATGCTCATTCAAACAAACTAACAGTCTCTCCCGTAACATGCCCTCAGTACACGGAAACACAATCCTACAAATTTGCAATTCAGATAGACCGAACACAGTAGCACAATCCCTTATTTCTATCAATGTCCTTAAAAACTTGACCAAAAGATCATTATCCGAACCGTTACACCGATTAAAATCCTTAAGTATCAAATTTAGAGGATTCTGTACGGTAGAAAACTTGATATTACAGTCTGACATGATATTAGTAGGCCAAACAACATTAGACGAGGCATCATTATTCAATCTAACACTCACATCATGGCTGCCAACCTCATTAAATGGTTGAAATAAACACCTATCTGTCTGTACAGACCTAGAACATTGTGAAGTAACTGACACTAAGTTATTCGAGATGTTACTCACACTTACATTAACATTGGACGCAGGTATCACGGTACATCTTTCATTAGCATTACCTGCTTGGTCATTAATACCTAAATTATCTGAGATCGAAATACCCTCTAGTGACATTACTGACGACACTGCTCGGCCAACTACATCAGAATCATGCACAACTTGCGAACTATTCATGATCGATCCAACACTCTTCAACGATACAGATTCTAAATCATTAATAAGGCTATCCTCTACACCCAATTCACACGAATTACAAGATTCAGCACTAACACTATCACAACACACGACAGCCTCCATAGGATTATCATTGGTAACACGAGGGAATAGCCTATAGTATTGTTCGGCCAACTTACAACGCAGGTTAAATAATCTCTCAGAAAATTCAGCATCACTATTTGACCAGACCTTTACCAAATCATCCAAACGATTGATCCTATGTAACGAACGGTACCTGATTCTGTTCAACTTGGACGCAGAAGTACTACCAACATCACTCGAAGAACAAATATTTAATAAATCGGAGACAGTAGGTACAATGGTGAACTTACCTAGCATCCAATAAGAATTGTCCTCAGTAGGTAAAATTATAGGGACAGCTCTCAAGTCTTTCAATACATTCAAATCCAAATCTCGGTGAAAAAGGTACTTTTCCACGTATAATGACCTCATAGGAAACTTCATCTTTGTTTAAATAAGAGATAGCCTTCAAAGATCTCTCCTCCATTCAAATAAAACAGGAACATGAAACAAACAAGTACAATTTCATTAGAACATATATATAAGTGCACAGTCACCTCTTTATAGGTTAAGTTTGGTACCATTCCCAAATACAGCCTCGACGACACTTCCAAAATCAATTAATTGTGGTTTAAACACGAAACCACGCTCTGCTACTATTTGACACCTCCATCTACTACTTAAAATAATTAATATGTGTTGTGTGTGTGGAGCCACTGAGCTTTGGCAAACCATACCCGAGGAATATCTTTGGAAATGTCATTGAGAACCAGTACTCAGAAATGATACACTTATATCAATTGCGTCATCATCTATTCTGACAAACATATTTACAATAATTAAAAACACATGCACTTAACCTAATTAACATGCACATAAATAACTAAAGGTGTGAAACTCAAACTTACATGTATTAGTGAAGTACCATTATGCATCGTAAAAAAACCAACATACCATCCTTTAAATAAATCAAACCCTGATTCATGCTCACTTGCTCGACAAATCCAACATGCAATGGTTAAAATCTTCATAACGTACGTATTCATGCAATTTGGTAGAACAATAACCAAGAACTACTTCAATCATCTCAACTAATATTCTAGAAACGTCGTCGTACAATCATATATCCTTATTTGAGGAGATCAGTATTCCATTTACAGATTGAAGACAAGTATCTCGTAGCATACATAAGAGTTTCAGTCCGTACATATTATTAAAAATATCAAGAAGTCGACTTATTATGAATTCCCAAACAACGTCCCGCGGCTTCGACATCATCAATATAGGCTTCATAATCAAATATCTACAGTCGACTTTCATCAAATACGGACCACTCCAGAAATACGTCTATCCAGTCTTAATGGTTCCCAAAATCTCTTCAAATTAAAAACATCTGATCTCCAACCATAGTTGGACAATAATCATCTCTGCCCATCACATCAGACAAAACAGAAATAAAAACAAAGAATAACAAGGGGCACAGTAGACCCGAGATGCTCGTAACTAGTACCAGATATACCATAATTTCCCCAAATAAACAAACAGAAAATACAAACTTACCCGTACGACAACAAACAAACAAACAAACAACAACTTACAGAAACGACAAAACAGAAGGAATAAATAAATAAGTAGGATAATCTCGGCATGCTCAACATCAGGGAAACCATGTTTGATCTGCAACCAATCAGAACATCTCGTATCTCCCTATAGTACTGATGCCATACACAAATAATAAAAATTCTATTAAGTGAATCCCAGATTAAATGTTGACGTTACTAGATAATCTTACGTAAGTGCAGACATAAGGGAGTAGAACGCAAAAGAACACAAATACGTTCTAACATTTGCTACATCTCAGTGCAATACATAATAAAGTCCGCACAAATGTTTCTTTTCAGTTGGTAAACCCGATTCGTAGAAAACTCTACACAAAGACAGTTGAGGAACGCAGCGCGCTAATTACAGGGCGACGACAAATATCTTCTGTCTCTCTCAGAACTATGCTACCCTCTGGTGAGCATTCGTACCAATACATCATTTCACGCTGAAGGGAGCTGCCACCTAGTGAGAATCGACATAACTTCAACTCACTGTCATAGCTCGAGGCGAAATGCGTACTTTAGAAGAATACAGGGTACAGTGTGCCTAAAAGAAACGGCACAATTTCCATTCATATTTGAGATATGGGGTCATATTTTGGGGTATGTCGCCAGATGTATTAAGCACATTTAGGATACAAAAGAGGGCGATTAGAATTATGATGATGATGATGATGATGATAATTGTTGTTTTAAGGGGCCTAACATCGAGGTTATCGGCCCCTAATGAAATGAAATGGCGTGAAATGAAAGGATGTAGATAAAAACAACTCACTGCCATGGATGAAGCGAAAATGGTGTTTATAAAACAGACAGTGAGCCCCAAGAATTATGCCTTATTTGAATAAAAAGAATAAAAGGCGGATGGTAAAAAAGTATAAAACAAATAAGGTATAGTGAACAATACAGTACATAACACAATAAAAAACATAAAACAGATTTAACCAGAATTAAAAGTCGTAACTACACATTAAAACTTAAAAAAGTAACCACTCTCCCTCATGAACCGGATGACGAGGTCAGCTGACGGCCCGTCATCACGGAGAATAAGGGAGAGGGTATTAGGCAGTTTAAGAGTCCCTCGCAGATCGGCCAGATCCACTCACTCCAAGAGAAGGTGTGCCACGGTTAGGTGGGCGCCGCAAGTACACACAGGAGGATCTTCTCTCTTTAGCAAATGGGAGTGCGTAGCAATCCCATGGCCGATCCGGAGTCGACAGAGTACCACAGCTTCCTTCCGGAGAGATCGGAAGGAAGATTTCCACACCTTCGTCTCCTTGATGCCTCTCAGTTTGTTGGGTGGAGGCGTGGCACGCCATGCCTCCTCCCAATGCGACAGGATCGAATGCCGCAACTGAGAGCGCACATCACTAGCAGGCACCTTATACGGTAGCGAGGGCAGTGCGACTGCCTCTCTCGCCGCCTGATCAGCAAGCTCGTTTCCCGCAATGCCCATGTGGCTAGGAAGCCACACAAAGGTCACCCCGGTTCCAGCGTTACGCGAACAGACGAGCTGGTCGTGCACACGCTGGACCAACGGGTGCTTCGGGAAACACACATCGATCGCCTGCAGCGCACTCAGAGAGTCAGTACACACAAGAAAGTGCTGGTGATCGTCTGATAACGTGTACCGCAGAGCCTCTAAGATGGCATAGAGCTCCGCAGTGTACACGCTACAGGCCTCGGGAAGTGAAAAGAGAAACCGACGATCCTCAACCACAAATGCACAGCCTACTTTCTCGTTTACCCTCGAACCGTCCGTGAAAACAAGCCCTGAACCCGGATACCGTGTCACCACGGACTGGAACAGCCTCCGATGGACGGAGGAGTCCGTGTCCGACTTGGGGCCGGTGTGCAGATCCAGGATGATATCAGGGCGAGAGACCATCCACGGAGGGGCCTTGCTAGGTACTCGGGCAATACAGGAGACAGAAGGAAATCGGAACTGACGGTATAAGTCATCCAAGCGAATCCCCGCCGGCCGAGTGGCTCGGGCGAGCGCATCATACAGCCGGCTATTCGGATTGGAAAACAAACATGGATAGCTTGGATGAAGGGGCATATGTCGAATTGTTGCAGCATAGGTCAGCAGTACTTATTGGCGCCTCAGGTGTAAAGGAGGTACGCCAGCCTCGGCGAGCAAGCTGACGACTGGGCTCGTCCGAAAGGCACCCGTCACCAGCCTCACACCGCCGTGGTGGACACTGTCCAGTTTAACAAGCACTGACTTACGGGACGAACCATATGCTACACTGCCATAATCCAATCGAGATAAAATCAGAGCCTTATAAAAGCGTAGGAGCACCGCGCGGTCCGCCCCCCATGATGTGCCGCTAAGAAACCGCAACATGTTCAGTTTCTTAGCACAAGCAGTTTTCAAACACCGCACGTGTGGCTCCCACGTCAATTTCTGATCGAAAAGGAGCCCAAGGAACCGGTACGCAGCAACGACCGGCAAAGCTACATCGCCCAGATAAAGCTCAGGATCAGGATGGAGAGTTCGCTTTCGGCAGAAATGGACAACCGAGGACTTAGCGGTAGAGAATCGAAAGCCACGCTCTAGTGTCCAGCGTTCCACTCTCCGAATAGCTTGTTGTAGCTGTCGTTCAGCGACCGCCATATTTTGCGCACTATAATGTAGAGCGAAGTCGTCTACATATAGCGACGGTACCACTGCTAGACCAGCAGCAGCGACTATACCGTTTATGGCAATCGCAAATAATGTTACGCTAAGCACCGATCCCTGTGGGACTCCGTTTTCCTGTATATGATATTGCGAATATGTCCCCCCTATTCGGACATGGAACAGGCGAAGGGACAGAAAATTCGCAATAAAAACAGGCAAGTTACCTCGGAATTTCCTTTGATGCAGGGTAGAGAGGATGCCGTAACGCCAAGTGGTGTCATAGGCCTTCTCGAGATCAAAGAAAACAGGGACTAGGTGCTGTCTCCGGTGAAAAGCGATGATGATGATGATGATAATTGTTGTTTTAAGGGGCCTAACATCTAGGTTATCGGCCCCTGATGGTTTGGGTGATCGTGAAGATGAAAATGAAATGCGAACTTAAAACTAAAACTAATTACTAACCTACATACTAGAAGAAGAAATGGAAAACTAAAGGAGAATAAGGCAAATAAAGGACAGGAGGAAAATAAATGCCCTCAACCCTCGAAGAAGACGGATTGAGGGACTTGGAAGGAAGGAGAGCCATGAAAGGCAGATAGGAAAGTGAAAGAGGAGAGGGTCCGCCCCAAAGGTAAGGGACAAAAAGGGAAAACGGACCCAGCTCAGGAATCCCTCGGGGTCGCCAACTCCCGAACTCACCAGCCGTGAGCCCCTGAGGGTGTAGCATTATCTAGGGTGCACCAAAAGTGGTGGGGCTACATACACCCGGTCTCCTTGAGGGCCTTAAGCAGAAGGCAGGAGATAACATGAAAAAAAGAAGGCTGACCCCTCGCAGAAGGAGGGAATCAGAAAAGATGAGACAAGGGCCAATTAAGGCGGGAAAGGAAGAGACTCCCTAGGCCTCGGATACCCTAATACCGTCGGGGTCGGAAGAGAACAAGAGTTGACCAAGGGAGGTCGACAGGAAAGAAGAAAGAGAGGAGCCGGCACAAGTAAGTGGAAGCAATGCCGGACTCAGCTGGGGCCCCGTGGTCGCCAACCCACAACCCACTAGATGTGAGCCCCTGGGGGGCGGTGAAAAGCGTCCTGTATGGCGGTCTCCAGGCGTACCAGATGGTCGTTGGTACACCGAGACGCCCTGAAACCACACTGGTATTCAGATAGGAGTCCCCGTTTCTCCAGGACCCACACTAGGCGCCGATTGACCATCCTCTCAAAGAGCTTGCACAGACCGTTAGTGAGACAAATAGGTCTGTAACTCCTTGTCAATTTGGGATCCTTATCGGGCTTCAGGATAGGTATAATGTTACCTTCCTGCCATTGCGCTGGAAACACACCTTCCAACCAGATACGATTAAACACCCTGAGCAAATAACGAATGCTCTCATCGTTAAGGTGTTTAAGCATCTGGTTGTGTATATTATCCGGGCTAGGAGACGTGTCCCTGCAGAGCTCCAGCGCTCCGCGTAGTTCCCACTCCGTAAAGGGCACGTTGTACTCCTCCGAAGCGCGGGAAGCAAAACTAAGATGGAAACGTTCCGCTTCGCGCTTCAGGGCCACGAAGGCAGGGTCATAGTTATCGGAACCGGATATATCCGCAAAATACGAGGCGAGATGGTTTGCAACGCGATAAGGATCTGTAACCAATTCATTATCAATGGAAATTCCCGGTACAGTAGACGATGTCTGAATTCCCGAAATGCGTCTTAGTTTAGTCCACACTTGAGAGGAGGGGGTATGTGCCGTAACAGAAGACACATACCGTTCCCAGGATTGTTTCTTACTCTGGCGAATAAGAATCCGTGCCTTGGCACGAAATTTCTTAAACGCCACCAAATTGGCCATGGTTTGACGACGACGGTAGTGCTTATGAGCTCGACGACGGTCTCTTATTGCCGCTGCAATATCCTCTGTCCACCAAGGGACGAGTTTGCGACGAGGAGTCCCAGAAAAGGATGGAATGCACTCTTCGGCGGCAGCAAGAAGCACATCGGTGATGTGCTGTACCTCGTCATCGACGCTCCTGCAACCAAGATCAACGAACACAGCTCGTTCTTGAAACTAGGGCCAATTTGCCCGCTTAAGCACCCAACGACTGGGGAACTCCACGGGCTTCTGGTTCAGAAGTGTAAGAACGATCGGGAAATGGTCACTGTCACAGAGGTCGTCGTGTACATTCCAACCAAATAGGGGGACCAGCGCACGGCTACACACACTCAAGTCAATGTGTGAATACGTGCCGTGCGCTAAGCTAAAATGTGTAGCTTCCCCTGTATTTAATAGACATAAATCCCTCCCTTGAATTAAGCCCTCCACGTCCCTTCCTCCGGGGCAGGAAGATGGTGATCCCCAGTGGGGGTGATGAGAGTTGAAATCACCCACGAGTAGGAAAGGGACTGGAAGTTGATCAACAAGATCAAATACGTCATTAATATCAAGGGGCTGGTTCGGTGGAAGGTACACGTTACATACAGTTGTCATAGCAGGCAAGGACACGCGAACTGTAATAGCTTCCAGAGGAGTGTCGAGTGGAAACTCCTCACTATAGCAGTCAGAGCGAACGAAGGTACAAACGCCCCCGGAAGCCCGGGCGGCGTCTTGTCGCTCTTTAGAGTATAGTCGGAAACCTCTCAGAACAGTCTCGTGATCAGGTCTGAGGTTCGTTTCCTGTAGGCAGACTATACTCGCTGCGTATTGGGCAATAAGCTGACGGAGCTCTGTCAAATGCCTGTCATAACTGTTACAATTCCACTGTAACAGTGCCATTGTGTGGACTTAGGGAATAAGTTGGAGCAGCAAGCTACAACTTAGACTCTGGAGGATCATCATCCACTACGTCGACTATAATCTCCATGTCCTCAGGCGAGGTCATGGAGTGACTCGACTCGGTGGAAGATTTCCTAGACGCAGTTCGGCGGCGGGGGGAACTCCGTGGGGAGCGCGTAGATCTGGGGACCGAAACGTCCCCAGGCGCAGAAGCATCCGCAGGTGTGGGCGCGGATGGCTTCCCCGTTTTTGGAAAAAGGGAATGCGTAGTGCGGGGTCCCTTCTTACCCGCCCAGGGTTCGATTCCCGGTCAATGCATGTGAGATTTTCGAAGTGAAATGCCATGTCCTGTGGTTCGGATTCCACGTAAAAAGGAGGTCCCGTGGCTCATGATCTCAAGATTAACGGTCACGTTAAACTACAAGCTTCCTAGCTTCCTTCCTTACCCGCCCCCGCCTCTTTAAGATATATAGACGGGTCAGGAGCCGAACTCCTGACCCTGGTCGACGATGCCGCCTCCGCCGGCTTCGGCGCGGCTTTCGCCGACCGTTTGGGTGGGGAGAAAGTCTTCGACTTCCTCCCGAGTGGGAAGTAAGTCTTCAACTTCCACCCCTGCTGTGCGGGCGGAGCAGCCTTCGCTCGCACAGCCTTCGTGCTGGCCGAAGGTGGAGTTGAAATCACCTTCGGGCTTTTCGTTATAATCTTAGGAGCTGGTTTCGGAACAGGAAACTCAGTTGCAGGTTTGACAGCTGGTACAAAAGATGAGGTAGCCGGGACCAAATTTGGTATTATGGCTCTATAATCAATCGTTGGAGAAGGCGAAGTCGTGGTACGGTACTTCTTGCGGGCCTCCTGGTAGGTGAGACCATCCAGGGTTTTGATCTCCTGGATTTTCTTCTCACTCAGGAAGACAGGGCAGTTCCTGTCCCGAGGAGAATGAAATCCAGGGCAATTAGTGCACTGATAAGGTGTTGTGCACTCTTCCGCTTCGTGTGGTACCTTACCGCATGTGCCGCAGATTTCTGGGATCGAGCATCGGGATAACATGTGCCCGAACTTCTGGCACTTATAACACCTCATTGGTGGAGGGATATAAGGCCGTACGTCACAACGGTAACTTGTAACCTTGACTTTCTCCGGGAGCACCGAAAGCTCAAAGGAAATAATGAAAGCACCAGTATCCACGATTTGACCATTGACCTTGGGCGTAATGCGCCGGACATCAGTCACGTGACGGTGCTGCATATCCTCCTTGAGCTCCTCGTCAGTGTTCAGAATCAGGTCCCGGTGGAAAATAACTCTTCGGACCAGATTCAGGGACGTGTGCTTTTCCACTTTGACGGGAATGTCGCCAAAGTGGTCACATTGCAAAAGTTGTTCAACTTGCTCTCCAGTCCTAGTCTTGAGCAACAAGCTACCGTTCCTCATCTTTTGTACTTTCTCAAGCTCACCATAGACACCTTCTATGTGGCGAGAAAACAAAATACTCTTTACCAGCTTGAAATCACCCCCATCTGTTCTGGTAGCTACCAGAAACTTGGGGGTGTTAGTACCCAGATTTTCACGCACAGATTGTTCCCAGGGGGTTGATCCCCGTAGGGAATCAAATGTTAAAGGCTTGGGTGCAGGACCACCCTGTTTGGGTGTAGGTCCACCCTGGTTGGGGATTTTTCTTTTAGAACCCATGGCCAGATCATCCTCCCCGAATGCCACCGACATCCGATCATGGGCCGTCACAGTAGGCGCTACCCAGCCAGGGCAAGGCCCGCCTAGCTTGGAAGGCATTGCCCGGGGGTCCGATGTTTTACAATGCCGTATCGGCATGTACCCCTTGGCATATACTGAATTTTACAGCTCAGACATTCGGCTGTGTGGGGACCTGCGTAGTCAGGCGGATACTACTGAACGGGTACATGGCACACCCATCTGTCGGCGCGGCCAAGACCGGAACAGGCTTTCGAGCGTAGTCGCTAGCGTAAGTGGCCCATCCCCTAACAGCACGCACATATAGAAATTTTGGTTGCCAGACCCTGAAAGCAGTGACGGAAAGAAGTGCGATATAACCTAATGAGAGTTATACCGCACGGGTGTATGTCTTTTAGATCTGACTGTCAAACCCTCGAAAGGGGACCGTTCCGAGAAGCCCTTTTAGTCGCCTTTTACGACTGGCAGGGAGTACCGTGGATGTATTCGCTTACTCCCACCCACTGGGGGGTCCAATTCACAAAACAACGCGGAGTCCTTAAAGTATAGCCAAGGTCGCCTCTTTTAGTCGCCTCTTACGACAGGCAGGGGATACCGTGGGTGTATTCTAAACCCCCCCCCCCCCACAGGGGGGTCACAAAGTGCAATTGAAATTCAAAATACTTACAAAATGCAATTGAAGTTGAAAATGCTTACAAAATATACGGTTGATTCAAACGACTCATGTGGATTGACAATACTTACAAAATGCAATTTAGATTGAAAATACTTGACAAAATGTAATTTAGATTCAAAATACCCACAAAATGCAATTAAGAATCAAAATATGTGCAAAATGCCCACCAAACAAAATGCAATTTAGATTCAAAATTCGTGCGAAATGCGGTTTTGGTTGAAAATACTTACAAAAAGCAATTGAAATTCAAAATTCTCACTAAAAGGCCCGGCTACCTGCATTGAAAGACTTACCAAAAAGCAATTTAGATTGTCAATCTTTACAAAATGCAATTGAAGTTGAAAAGAATCGCGAGATGTAATTTTGATCGAAAAAACTTACAAAATGCAACGTAGATTAAAAATGCCTTAAAAAATCGCTAGAAGGGAATTAAGACACATGGTGAACCTGAGTAACAAAAACAGTGCGGGAATCTTAAAGAGAAAAGTAAATATAAGGAAAAGAGGAGTGGAGAGGAGAGGAGAGGAGAGGGGAGAGAGGAGAAGGTCCGCCCCAAAGGGAAGGGACAAAAGGGGAAAACGGACCCAGCTCAGGAATCCCTCGGGGGCGCCAACTCCCGAACTCACCAGCCGTGAGCCCCTGAGGGTGTAGCATTATCGACGGTGCACCAGATGTGATGGGGCTACATGCACCCTGCCTCCTTAAGGGCCTTGAGCACAAGACAGGAGGTAAAAGGAAAAGAAAAATAAGGCTGACCCCTCACAGAAGGAAGGTATCAGGAAAGATGAGACAAGGGCCAATTAAGGCGGGAAAGTGAAAGACTCCCTAGGCCTCGGATAACCTAATACCGTCGGGGTCGGAAGAGAACAAGAGTTGACCAAGGGAGGTCGACAGGGAAAAAGAAGAAGAAGAAGAAGAAGAAGAAAGAGAGGAGCCCGGCACAAGTAAGTGGAAGCAATGCCGGACTCAGCTGGGGCCCCGTGGTCGCCAACACACAACCCACTAGATGTGAGCCCCTGGGGGGAAATGAGTACGAAGTGACGTTTCTGTTCGTAACACAGTCTCAGCCTACCTTTCGAATGTAACCGATTCCGGTCTAACCGTGCGGACTTATTATACCCCCAAAATACTATGTACTTATTTACTTCCCCCCAGTGGGGAGACATTACAATTATATTTCAGCCTGATTGTTCATCATTTTTATCCTAAGATCAAAGGAAGCGTACACAATAAATATAGGCCTACTGGCAAAATCTACAAGCCGTACGTACATTTAAAAAAAGAAGGTTAGACAGGGAATGACTAAGAATAAAGATCAAAAAATATGGTAATTGGTATTCAACATTTTTATTAACTCAAAGGCAGCATTCATATGTGTGTGAATATGCATAAGCCTACAACTAAACAATTAAATAGATGCTTAGTGAACAAAAATACATACCTTATTTATACAAAACAACCACGTGTTCAATATTCTTCAAAGCAGGTCGAAACTTAGACCTCACATAAGTCATTCAGCAAACGAGCAGGGTCCTGCAGGGGGAGGATCCTTTAAGCCCAATTCTTTTATCGTCTTCTTTTTCTTCTTCTCCTCAACCGCTAGGTTGGTGGGTAACATGCATGTCTTCCAAAACGTCTTCTTTCTCTGGCCTGGAGTTTCAAATGGCAATAAGTGTGCTTGCCTTTAATGCTGTTGAGCCATGTTTAACATCTCTCTTTTCTTTATTTTCTTTGGCGGCCGTCCCAGTAGACTCAGACGCCATGTGAGATACTGTCCGGACGTGCCTTGAGGCTCTCCGCCTTATTATTTAAAATGTAATGTTTTTCCTTTTTATTTAACATTGTTATTATGCCGAAGCCTTCCATTTACTCATGTAAGTAACACATCTAACCTTGTGTCCACTATGCTCATTTCCTATATTTAACTGTTCTTTTTGGTCTTCGTCGTGTGCTTGGATTTGCTGTGGAACCAATCGAAATGGCGGTCTCCTGTTTTGTTTAGTTTAGGTCTAAGTTTTAATCTTTTATTTGTGCCGTGAAATATATCTGCGAGTGATTTTGTGAGTGTATGTTTTTCTTGCTGCCAGGTGCATTGAAGTGTTTTGATTTGGGCATATCTTCGAATGGGTCTCCCGTGGTTTGTGGACGTTGGCGTTTCGACCATTCTCCCAACACGAGGCATGACACCATATATTTTAGCCCTTATGTTTTCCCTTCATTCCCTGCTTCGGGCAACTGAATCACGGCGGTAACTTTAAGTAGGCCTTACCGTATTCAGCTCGAACTCGGAACGTAAGTTGGGGACCATATAGGTTTAGCATGTTTTGCTAGACTACCTACAAGCACGAGTTGCTTTGAGTTTTATTACTGCATCGACGGCTGGCATTTTGTGTGTTTGATTGCGTGCATGTATCATGATATATTTCACGGACACCTGACGTCATTTGTTTCTTCTTATAGTATCTTTGGTTTTGCTTTTCTTTTCTCTGGGGACTGCCAGCTCGATCGCATCCCCATTGCTCGACACAGCCTCTGCGACACGCACACAGCCGCTTGTTTTATCTTTGCTATGCTTGTTATTTTGTGGTCGTCATGACAACCATCCATCTCTAGGCAGAGAAGTGATTGTTGTTGACCAGCGACCGGCTAGATTGCCTCTTGATCTTTTACTTCCTCCCTTTTTACATCTTTTGCACGGAAGTGAGCACAGGTATGAATTTAATTTGTTAACGTTATTTACTATCGTAAGTTATTTATTGTTATTTATATTTATCTTCCCCGTTTGAAAGTGACTGTATTTGACCCCTAGGGTACTCTTTTCTTTGAGTGTGTTATTCTGGCCGGTTTTTTGTGTGTGTTCGATTTCACTATAATTAAATTTCCATTTCTTTATCCATGTGTCTTATTTAGTAGCGTTTGACGATCGGGCTGCTCTCTCTCTCTCTCTCTCTTCAAACCTAGCCCTAACTTATTCTAGCTTTCTAGCACCAGGAGGGTATTCCTACCACTCGTCGTGGGACCACCTTCACGGAGTCTGGAGTCGCTCGGCACATCTGGCCTGCAAGTACGGGCCCAGCACAGGTCAGAAACTAACATCCATTTCCACTGCGTACTCCTTTCTTTTCTAGTTGGTTCCAGTGATGCAGCTAGGAGGCACGCCAAGAATATGTTTATTTTAATAGGGCGGTGCAGATGGTATCAGTTGCGAGGTTAAGTCTCCTGGTCGCTTAGCCATATCAATTGAATTTTAATATTGCGCTGCATATTTTTCAATGTTGTTTTTATTCTGTTTCATGTTCCCTATTGCATACTATGCACACAAATATTGAGAGTCAATGTGAACTTCCAAGGAGTATGGACCATAAAAATAACAAACTGTAAGGAGAGTGCAATGAGTTGGACCCTATCAACGAACCCCAGCATTGGTAATGTACTAAACAACCCTACTTCTTGTTTCGTACTCATTTCAGGCGCAGGACGGAGGCAAGACATTTGTAGTTATTGTTTTGAATTGTAGCTAGCAGTACTTCTGTAGTTTAGCCATGTATTCTCTCCCAGGTTGTAACGTGAAGAAGGAGCTCTTCCAGTCTGACGATGATCTGCTATCGTTTGAAAGTGTCTGTGGGAAAGACACTAATCCATTGACTGAGGTGAAAGGCCATCGCAAGGGAGGCGTAGCCAATATAGTGTCCAAGTGGGGAATTTCATTTTCTGGTGAACTGGGAGTTTCGTCTGTATTTGAGTTCTTAGACAGGGTCAGTGAACTCTGCCATTGTTATGACCTCGAACCAGACGACATTGTTGTCTGCCTACCGTTATTGTTGAGTGGCTTAGCTTTAAAATGGTATCGACTTACCAACAGTTCTTTCATCTCGTGGGTTGATTTCTGTAAGTCAATAAAGGAGCGGTTTACGACTTATGATTTTGAACATGACTTGAAGGCTGAAATTCATCGCCGTACCCAGGGTTTGGAAGAGCCTGTAGACGATTTTGTTACTGGGCTAATGACTTTAATAAGTAGGTTGTCGCAGCCCCTTCCCCTTATTGAAACTGTTGATATTGTGTATAGAAATCTAGCACCTGAGTACAAGTCTTTCATACGCCGGTCCAGTGTGTATAGTGTGGCTGACATTGTTGATCAAGGACGTGAATGCGAGTTCAATCGGCGCCTGCGCAAGTCATATGTACCCCCACCCCTGCCCTCTGACAGTTTGTTTCCAGAGACTGCATGCGCGCAATCCCAGATTCAGAGGACTGCGCACCCATCTTCAATATCTCGTCAGGAGGACCGGGCAGTTAACCGTCCCCACTCGCATATTGTCGGGAGTATTCCCAATGCTACTTCTTCTGCGAATCCCGCTCCTCAGGATCAACAGTTACCTCGAAACCCGAACATGTATAACCGTATAAAATGTTGGAATTGTGATCGTTTGGGGCATCATTTTAATTCCTGCCGTGCGCCCTCTCGTGTGTTTTGTCACACATGTGGTCTTCGTGACGTGACGCACATAGCCTGTCCTAGATGTGCTTCGCGTCAGGGAAACGAGCATGGGTCCCCGGTTTAGACCCGCCGGAGTGGCCATGCAATGAAGTTCGCCGGGAAATGAACATTTCCACGACTGGAAACTTCTGTCCTTGGGTCCCTGTAAGTGTTAAGAAATTGTCGATACCCGCTTTACTGGATTCTGGTGCGTCACGTTCATTTATTCAGCGCTCCATCGCGGAACAGCTTCCTGTTACTCAGATTTGTCCACAAGATGGGGGTTTAAAATTTTATTCTGCGGTGAAGTCATCTATTTCCGTTTCTAGCGTTGTAACATGTCATATTAAGATATGTGGTTATTCTTGGGATTGGAACTTCCATGTGGTGGATGACTTATCTACGCCTATGATCTTAGGTTCTGATTTTATGCACAAAGCAGGGTTGAGGCTTGATTTTTCGGATCATTCCTTCAGTTTTTTGTTTAAATCCAAGGAGCGGTTTCATTTTAATACTTGTGAAGCGAGTGTTCCTTGTAATTTTTCTGGTATCGCTGCTGTTCAAATCCCTCCTACTTTATTCACGAGTCAACGTGACGCTTTATCTGATTTGGTGAATGAATTTCCTGATGTTCTCACGTCGGAACTGGGTTCCGCTATCGGCTACGAGTGTCATATTGATTTAACTGATGAGGTTCCAGTTAGGTCGGCGCCATTTTCTTGCTCTCCACCCAAACTCATTGCCATGAGAGAATATATTCATGATCTTAAGGCACGCGGTGTTGTGAGCCCTTCTAAGTCTTCTTATGGTAGTCCAGCATTCCTGGTGCCTAAGAAAGAGGGTACTTTTCGTTTAGTAGTTGATTATCGTCGACTCAATTCTAAGGTGGTGTTCGACAACTTTCCCCTTCCAACTCTGGAGAGCGCTTTTCAGCATTTTCACGGGGCGAAGTACTATTCCGTCCTAGATTTGAATAGTGCATATTATCAAATTCCTCTCGATCCCGAGAGCCGTAAGGTAACTGCGTTCTCCACTCCGTTCGGCCTTTTTGAGTTCAATAAGTTACCCATGGGCATTTCTATCGGCGGACAAGTATTGAGTAGGGTTTTGGACGAGTTATTTGGAGATTTAAAGTATTCATCTGTGTTTAACTATCTAGATGACCTCGTGATTTACAGTCAGTCTTTTGAGGATCACCTGATCCATTTACGTGAAGTCCTATGTCGTCTTCGCAGAGCCGGACTCACTGTTAACCCGGACAAAATCTCTTTGGCTTCGAAGCAAATCAAATTTTTAGGTCACATTCTTTCGGATGGGGGCATAGAAGTGAACCCTGAGCGTGTGCAATGTATCCAAGAGTTCCCTACTCCCACGAATGTGAAAGCAGTCCGACGTTTTTTGGGAATGGCAGGCTTTTACAATCGGTTCATTAAGGGCTTTTCGGACATTTCAGCGCCCCTGAATTATTTGAAGAAGAAGAATGTACGATTCGTGTGGGGCCCCGACCAGTGTCTCGCCTTTGAGAAATTGAAAGAATGTCTTTCTTCTGCTCCCGTCCTTCGAACTCCGGATTTTGGGAAAGATTTTATGTTACATTGTGATGCGAGTGATGTCGCAGTTTCTTGTGTGCTTAGTCAGCAGGTGCATGGTAATTTGGCACCCATCGCTTTTGCCAGTCGGATGCTTAATGATTGCGAACGCCGGTATTCCACTTTCGAGAAAGAAAGTCTGGCTGTCGTATTCGGCTGTGAACGTTTCAGATCTTTTCTAGAACATCGGCATTTCATAGTGTATACCGACAATGAAGCTCTGTCCTGGATGCGCTCGCATGTCAAAAAATTGGGACGTATAAATCGTTGGATTCTTCGTCTATCCTCTTTCAGCTTTGACATCATTCACGTCAGAGGCAGTGAAAATGTTGTAGCGGATTGTTTGTCACGCATGTTTGAGGAACCTCCTCCCATTGTTGAGATCCCCGAGCCAGTGAATCTTCTCCAACACATTCCATGGTCTTTTACTGACATCCGTACGTACCAAGCAGATGACCCATTTTGTGTCACATTGCGTGAAAAAATTCTCGGGAAAGATCCTGGTGTATCTGAGTTTTCATTGCGCAATGATGTTATAGTGCATACCGCTCCTCGATCTTCGAAATGTAGGATTTTCGTGCCAGAGAATATACGAAGTATGCTCTTGGCGTATTTCCATGAATCCTGTTTTGGATTACATTTAGGTATGACGAAGACTTTCCATAAAATCTCTCAGGAATTCTTCTGGCCTCATTTGAAAGCGGATGCTTTTGCTTTCGTCCGAAAATGTGTTACGTGTCAACGTTCTAAGCCTGCAAAGAATTCCCGCATTGGACTTCACCACGCTGACACGATGTCATATCCTAATGAGCGCCTCTTTATAGATTATTTTGGTCCCCTAGTTAGGTCATCTTCTGGTCATAAAGCTATACTTACTGTCGTTGATGGATTTTCAAAATTTGTATGGTTATTTCCTGTCAGGGAAATCACGACACGTACCACTGTTAGGCTTTTGACCAATCATATTTTTGGTGTTTTTGGTCCTCCAAAGTTTTTAGTGTCCGATAACGCGAGCGTTTTCCGGTCCAAGTCTTTTAGATCAATGTGTTTTTCTTGGGGAATTGATCATGTCTTTTTGGCACCCTACCACCCTCAGCCAAATCACGTTGAAAGGTTTCATCGTAACTTGAAGGCTTGCTTGAGTGCGTTCCACAACGCTGATCAGTCACGTTGGGACGCAAATCTTCAGTTTTTCTCCTTAGGATTTAACACTGCTCTTCATGAATCGACGAATTCTACCCCTTCGGAATTGTTTTTAGGAAGGCGTATTGTTGATCCACTTCAGCTTCAGTGGAAAATAGATTATCTGGCTGCGCCATCCCGCCGTACCTCAGTCAAAGAAAAATGGGAAGTTGCTGTACGGCATCTGAAAAGGGCACGAGATCGCGTGGCGTCTCGCTATAACAAGGGTAGGCAACCTGTTTGTTTTCAGGTGAATGACGACGTGCTAGTGCGCCTGCACCCACAGAGTTCGGCCAAGAATAAGGAGTCAGCTAAGCTAATGCTTCGCTGGAGCACGCCCAAAACTATCACTAGATTTTTAACACCTGTCACTGTTGAATTGATCTCCAAGGAGAATCCCACCGACGTATCCAGAGCTCACATATCTCAATTGAAACCATTTATTGTGTAACCTTCTTATTTGCTGTGATTAATGTTGTCCTTTTTCTGCGTAGGTTAGCCAATCATAATTTGCTTATGTTATCCAAGGAAGCTAGTATTCATATGGCGTCTCCTTGACCTGCCTATTATTGAACCAATTTTGACCGAGGCAGAGTCAAGTACAAATTTACGAGCTCAAGAAAGAAAATAATACAAGAAGAAATAGGCCTACATACTCTGTGTAACTTAATATTTATTGTAAAAATATGTATTTTTGCGAACTCGGCCAGTAGAGAATTTATATTCTATAAATAATGGACACATTATATCGCTTCTTTGCTATTTTAATACGTCACTTTCATGATGGGTATAAGGAGAATGGCAGACTTCGGCGTCAAAGGGCGAAAGTCTTTTGTTTATGATTTTCGTCCGTGTCTCTATCTACTTTTCTTGTCATTGTAACGCTCAGGCGAACCGTAATACCATTATGACAAGCCCAGGGATCGTCAAAGGAACGCGCGCCTTTGGGGACCCCGAAGGAGTTCTGTCCTGATATTGCGATCGCCGAAGCGATCTGATTATTTTTATATATTACTTCATTTTATAACTGTATTCTTTCTGATATGGCTCAATTGCTTAAGTGATTGTTATATCGATCACCCTCCCCCCTCATATTATGTGTGCTGTTATAGTTGTTGACAAACCACCTGTGTGATAAGGATGTTGTGTATTTAGGAACACTTGGGACATGTTTGATTTCAAAGCGGTGGTGCTTAGTGATGTAAAAAGAAAAATCTTTTATTATTATAAATAATTTTTCTTTTGGGGGGTGGTGTGGATCCTGAGCCATGTTTAACATCTCTCTTTTCTTTATTTTCTTTGGCGGCCGTCCCAGTAGACTCAGACGCCATGTGAGATACTGTCCGGACGTGCCTTGAGGCTCTCCGCCTTATTATTTAAAATGTAATGTTTTTCCTTTTTATTTAACATTGTTATTATGCCGAAGCCTTCCATTTACTCATGTAAGTAACACATCTAACCTTGTGTCCACTATGCTCATTTCCTATATTTAACTGTTCTTTTTGGTCTTCGTCGTGTGCTTGGATTTGCTGTGGAACCAATCGAAATGGCGGTCTCCTGTTTTGTTTAGTTTAGGTCTAAGGTTTAATCTTTTATTTGTGCCGTGAAATATATCTGCGAGTGATTTTGTGAGTGTATGTTTTTCTTGCTGCCAGGTGCATTGAAGTGTTTTGATTTGGGCATATCTTCGAATGGGTCTCCCGTGGTTTGTGGACGTTGGCGTTTCGACCATTCTCCCAACACGAGGCATGACACCATATATTTTAGCCCTTATGTTTTCCCTTCATTCCCTGCTTCGGGCAACTGAATCACGGCGGTAACTTTAAGTAGGTCTTACCGTATTCAGCTCGAACTCGGAACGTAAGTTGGGGACCATATAGGTTTAGCATGTTTTGCTAGACTACCTACAAGCACGAGTTGCTTTGAGTTTTATTACTGCATCGACGGCTGGCATTTTGTGTGTTTGATTGCGTGCATGTATCATGATATATTTCACGGACACCTGACGTCATTTGTTTCTTCTTATAGTATCTTTGGTTTTGCTTTTCTTTTCTCTGGGGACTGCCAGCTCGATCGCATCCCCATTGCTCGACACAGCCTCTGCGACACGCACACAGCCGCTTGTTTTATCTTTGCTATGCTTGTTATTTTGTGGTCGTCATGACAACCATCCATCTCTAGGCAGAGAAGTGATTGTTGTTGACCAGCGACCGGCTAGATTGCCTCTTGATCTTTTACTTCCTCCCTTTTTACATCTTTTGCACGGAAGTGAGCACAGGTATGAATTTAATTTGTTAACGTTATTTACTATCGTAAGTTATTTATTGTTATTTATATTTATCTTCCCCGTTTGAAAGTGACTGTATTTGACCCCTAGGGTACTCTTTTCTTTGAGTGTGTTATTCTGGCCGGTTTTTTGTGTGTGTTCGATTTCACTATAATTAAATTTCCATTTCTTTATCCATGTGTCTTATTTAGTAGCGTTTGACGATCGGGCTGCTCTCTCTCTCTCTCTCTCTTCAAACCTAGCCCTAACTTATTCTAGCTTTCTAGCACCAGGAGGGTATTCCTACCACTCGTCGTGGGACCACCTTCACGGAGTCTGGAGTCGCTCGGCACATCTGGCCTGCAAGTACGGGCCCAGCACAGGTCAGAAACTAACATCCATTTCCACTGCGTACTCCTTTCTTTTCTAGTTGGTTCCAGTGATGCAGCTAGGAGGCACGCCAAGAATATGTTTATTTTAATAGGGCGGTGCACTGTCTATGAATTGAGTCCTTGGTCTTCCTCGACTCCTCTTTCCTTCTAGCTTCCCTTCGAAGAGTGTGGTGCACCAGTCAGAATGACGAATCAAATGGCCAACAAAACTATTCCTTCTTCTATTTAAGGATTCAACCAAGGTACGTGTCTCCTTTGCTCTTTTGAGAACATTCTCATTCGTGACTTTATCAGTCCAAGGTATCTTTAGTAGTCGTCGCCAGCACCACATCTCGAATGCCCCAAGTTTTGATACATCTGCTTGTCGCAGAGTCCATGTTTCAGAGCCATAACTTGCAATACTCCATACAAAACTTTTCACGAAGTGTTTTCGCACCTCTAAGTTAACAGTCTTGGATGTTAGTAAAGACTTCTTTTTTGAGAAGGCTTCTTTTGCCTGTGCGATTCGAGCATTTACTTCTCTCGTACACTTTCCATTTGATGTGATCAAGCTCCCCAGATATTTGAAATCCTTTACTTGGGCTAATTTTTCACCATCCATTAGCACATTGACTATTTGGTCGCCATCCTAGTGCATACCATTACTTTTGATTTCTTTTTATTTATCCTCATACCACACTTCTCTTGCAATAATTCATTTATGTGATTCAGAGCATTTTCCATATCACTCTCATTTTCAGTTATCAGGGCTATATCATCTGCAAATCGTATGGTACTGTACAGCTTGCCATTAACTTTTATGCCATGACTGTTGGTAGCTAGGAATTCTTGAATGGCTTTTTCAATGTAGATATTAAATAACAGTGGTGATAGTCCACATCCTTGTCTTACTCCCTTCCCAATTCTTGCTTCCACTCTTTCCTTGCCAATTAATGCTGTCTGGTTCTTGTCAAGTTGATAGAGTATTCTTCTGTCCCTATAGTCTATCTTCAGTTTTCTTAGGGTTTCAAACAGCACCTTCCAATTTACATTATCAAAAGCTTTCGCTAAATCAATGAAAGCAATTACAACAAGTTTGTCGATTTCCAGGAATTTTTCAATAATTATTCTGAGACTTAGGATGGCTTCTCGTGTACCTCTTCCCTTACTAAATCCAAACTGTTCTTCTGAAATATTTTCTTCTACTTTTCTCTCGATCCGATGATAGATGATTCTTGTTATCATTTTCGAGGCATGGGAGAGAAGGCTCCAAGTTCTATAATCTTCGCACATTTGTGCTCTGTGCTTGTTTGGTATGGGAATAAGAATAGTTTGCTCAAAGTCCTTTGGCATTTCTCCTGTTACATATATTTCATTTATTAGATTGTATAGATTGTCCTTGGCTTTATCTCCGAGGGCCTGTAACCTCTCTGCAGGGATCCCATCTGGACCTGGAGCCTTTCTGTGTTGTAACTCATTGAGGGCTCTATCAAATTCTTCTCTTAAAATTAGTGGTCCTAATTCATCAGCATCCACCTGGTCTTCACTTTCAAGGACATTTGCATCTAGAACTCCCTCATACAGTTTTTCTGTGTACTCCTTCCATCGTAACGCTACCTCACCATCTTCCGTTAGGGCTTCGCCATTCTTGCTCCGTATGATGTTCATCACGTTTCTTTTTGTTCCAAACTGTTTCCGTATCTCGGCGTATGCTCTCTCACTATTACCTTTCACCATATGTTCGTCTATGTCTTAGCACTTCTTTTCATACCATTCTTCTCTTACACTCTTGGCTTCTTTATTAATCTTGTTTCGAAGTCTCGCATACTCCTCATGGTTTCCTCTTACTTCGCATTTTCTTCGTTCCTCCATTAAATCCAGTAGCTCTTCGGTAATCCAAGGTTTATAAATCGCCCTTTCCTGTCCACCAAAGCATGCCTCGGCTGTTTCGGTTATTCCCTTTTTTGTTTTGTCCCATCTCTCTTGTATATTTCCAGACATCATCTGGAGGCCAATTCTAGCATTTGTTTCTTCTCTGAACTCTTGTAAAGCTTGCTTGTCATTTTTTACCTTGCTGATGTTCCATCTCTTACAGGGTTGTTTTATAACTTTTCTTCTTAATCTAAGTTGGCTCTTCATTAATACCAGGTTGTGGTCTGAATCCACATCTGCACTCGGGTAGGTCTTACAAGATTTTGCTTGATTACGATAACGACTTTTTATCAGTATGTAATCTATCTGATATCTATTACCATTACCTGGCATTGTCCACGTGTATCTTCTTCTTTTTGGTTGTTCAAAGTATGTATTGGCAACAATCAGGGTATGGCTTCTGCAGAACTCAATAAGCCTGTTCCCTCTTGCATTCATATTTTCAAGTCCATACTTTCCCACACAGTTGTCTACTGTACCTTCTCCTACAACAGCATTCCAGTCACCAATGATGATAAGGTTTATCGATGATGATGATGATGATAATTGTTGTTTTAAGGGGCCTAACATCGAGGTTATCGGCCCCTAATGAAATGAAATGGCGTGAAATGAAAGGATGTAGATAAAAACAACTCACTGCCATGGATGAAGCGAAAATGGTGTTTATAAAACAGACAGTGAGCCCCAAAAATTATGCATTATTAGAATAAAAAGAATAAAAGGCGGATGGTAAAAAGGATAAAACAAATAAGGCATAGTGAACAATACAATACATAACACAATAAAAAACATAAAACAGATTTAACCAGATTTAAAAGTCGTAACTACACATTAAAACTTAAAAAAGTAACCACTCTCCCTCATGAACCGGATGACGAGGTCAGCTGACGGCCCGTCATCACGGAGAATAAGGGAGAGGGTATTAGGCAGTTTAAGAGTCCCTCGCAGATCGGCCAGATCCACACACTCCAAGAGAAGGTGTGCCACGGTTAGGTGGGCGCCGCAAGTACACACAGGAGGATCCTCTCTTTTCAGCAAGTGGGAGTGCGTAGCAATCCCATGGCCGATCCGGAGTCGACAGAGTACCACAGCTTCCTTCCGGAGAGATCGGAAGGAAGATTGCCACACCTTCGTTGTCTCCTTGATGCCTCTCAGTTTGTTGGGTGGAGGCGTGGCACGCCATGCCTCCTCCCAATGCGACTGGATCGAATGCCGCAACTGAGAGCGCACATCACTAGCAGGCACCTTATATGGTAGCGAAGGCAGTGCGACTGCCTCTCTCGCCGCCTGATCAGCCAGCTCGTTTCCCGCAATACCCATGTGGCTAGGAAGCCACACAAAGGTCACCCCGGTTCCAGCGTTACGCGAACTTACGAGCTGGTCGTGCACACGCTGGACCAACGGGTGCTTCGGGAAACACACATCGATCGCTTGCAGCGCACTCAGAGAGTCAGTACACACAAGAAAGTGCTGGTGATCGTCTGATAACGTGTACCGCAGAGCCTCTAAGATGGCATAGAGCTCCGCAGTGTACACGCTACAGGCCTCGGGAAGTGAAAAGAGAAACCGACGATCCTCAACCACAAATGCACAGCCTACTTTCTCGTTTACCTTCGAACCGTCCGTGAATACAAGCCCCGATCCCGGATACCGTGTCACCACGGACTGGAACAGCCTCCGATGGACGGAGGAGTCCGTGTCCGACTTGGGGCCGGTGTGCAGATCCAGGATGATATCAGGGCGAGAGACCATCCACGGAGGGGCCTTGCTAGGTACTCGGACGATACAGGAGACAGAAGGAAATCGGAACTGACGGTATAAGTCATCCAAGCGAATCCCCGCCGGCCGAGTGGCTCGGGCGAGCACATCATACAGCCGGCGATTCGGATTGGAAAACAAACATGGATAGCTTGGATGAAGTGGCATCTGTCGAATAGTTGCAGCATAGGTCAGCAGTACTTGTTGGCGCCTCAGGTGTAAAGGAAGTACGCCAGCCTCGGCGAGCAAGCTGACGACTGGGCTTGTCCGAAAGGCACCCGTCGCCAGCCTCACACCGCGGTGGTGGACACTGTCCAGTTTAACAAGCACTGACTTACGGGCCGAACCATATGCTACACTGCCATAATCCAATCGAGATAAAATCAGAGCCTTATAAAATCGTAGGAGCACCGCGCGGTCCGCCCCCCATGATGTGCCGCTAAGAAACCGCAACATGTTGAGTTTCTTAGCACAGGTAGTTTTCAAACACCGCACGTGTGGCTCCCACGTCAATTTCTGATCGAAAAGGAGCCCAAGGAACCGGTACGCAGCAACGACCGGCAAAGCTACAGCGCCCAGATAAAGCTCAGGATCTGGATGGAGAGTGCGCTTTCGGCAGAAATGGACAACCGAGGTCTTAGCGGTAGAGAATCGAAAGCCATGCTCTAGTGTCCAGCGTTCCACTCTCCGAAAAGCTTGTTGTAGCTGTCGTTCAGCGACCGCCATATTTTGCGCACTATAATGTAGAGCGAAGTCGTCTACATATAGCGACGGTACCACTGCTGGACCAGCAGCAGCGACTATACCGTTTATGGCAATCGCAAATAATGTTACGCTAAGCACCGATCCCTGTGGGACTCCGTTTTCCTGTATATGATATTGCGAATATGTCCCCCCTATTCGGACACGGAACAGGCGAAGAGACAGAAAATTCGCAATAAAAACCGGCAAGTTACCTCGGAATTTCCATTGACGCAGGGTAGAGAGGATGCCGTAACGCCAAGTGGTGTCATAGGTCTTCTCGAGATCAAAGAAAACAGCAACTAGGTGGTGTCGCGGGAGAAAAGCGTCCTGTATGGCGGTCTCCAGGCGTACCAGATGGTCGTTGGTACACCGAGACGCCCTGAAACCACACTGGTATTCAGACAGGAGTCCCCGTTTCTCCAGGACCCACACCAAGCGCCGATTGACCATCCTCTCAAAGAGCTTGCACAGACCGTTAGTGAGACAAATAGGTCTGTAACTCCCTGTCAATTTGGGATCCTTATCGGGCTTCAGGATAGGTATAATGATACCTTCCTGCCATTGCGCTGGAAACACACCTTCCAACCAGATACGATTAAACACCCTGAGCAAATAACGAATGCTCTCATCGTTAAGGTGTTTAAGCATCTGGTTGTGAATATTATCCGGGCCAGGAGACGTGTCCCTGCAGAGCGCCAGCGCTCCGCGGAGTTCCCACTCCGTAAAGGGCACGTTGTACTCCTCCGAAGCGCGGGAAGCAAAACTAAGATGGAAACGTTCCGCTTCGCGCCTCAGGGCCACGAAGGCAGGGTCATAGTTATCGGAACCGGATATATCCGCAAAATACGAGGCGAGATGGTTTGCAACGCGATAAGGATCTATAACCAATTCATTATCAATGGAAATTCCTGGTACAGTAGAAGATGTCTGAATTCCCGAAATGCGTCTTAGTTTAGTCCACACTTGAGAGGAGGGGGTATGTGCCGTAATAGAAGACACATACCGTTCCCAGGATTGTTTCTTACTCTGGCGAATAAGAATTCGTGCCTTTGCACGAAATTTCTTAAACGCCACCAAATTGGCCATGGTTGGACGCCGACGGTAGTGCTTATGAGCTCGACGACGGTCTCTTATTGCCGCTGCAATATCCTCCGTCCACCAAGGGACGAGTTTGCGACGAGGAGTCCCAGAAAAGGATGGAATGGACTCTTCGGCGGCAGCAAGAAGCACATCGGTGATGTGCTGTACCTCGTCATCGACGCTCCGGCAACCAAGATCAACGAACACAGCTCGTTCTTGAAACGAGGGCCAATTTGCCCGCTTAAGCACCCAACGACTGGGGAACTCCACGGGCTTCTGGTTCAGAAGTGTAAGAACGATCGGGAAATGGTCACTGTCACAGAGGTCGTCGTGTACATACCAACCAAATAGGGGGACCAGCGCACGGCTACACACACTCAAGTCAATGTGTGAGTACGTGCCGTGCGCTAAGCTAAAATGTGTAGCTTCCCCTGTATTTAATAGACATAAATCCATCCCTTGAAATAAGCCCTCCACGTCCCTTCCTCTGGGGCAGGAAGATGGTGATCCCCAGTGGGGGTGATGAGAGTTGAAATCACCCACGAGTAGGAAAGGGACTGGAAGTTGATCAACAAGATCTAAGACGTCATTAATATCAAGGGGCTGGTTCGGTGGAAGGTACACGTTACAAACAGTTGTCATAGCAGGCAAGGACACGCGAACTTGATAAGGTTTATCATCTTCTTTAACTTTCATCAATACTTCCTCCAGTTGTTCATATATATCTTCCACTTCATCATCAGTGTAACTCGAAGTAGGCATGTATGTCTGGATTAGTACTGTATCCTTAGGCTCTGTCTTGAGTGTGATCATGATAATTCTTTCGCTGAATCCCCAAATGCTTTCGACCTGACACGCCAGTTTTCGTTTTAAAATAAAGCCAACTCCACCTGTTCCATCCGTATCTCCTGCATAAATAATCCTGTAGTCTCCACTCCAGAAGTCTCCATTATTTGGCCATCTCACTTCGCTTAGTCCTAGAACGTCGATCTCAAGTCTATCCATTTCCTTTTTGACATTTTCCAGTTTTCCAGTCCTTTTGAGTGATCGAACATTCCATGTTCCCATTCTACATATTTGATCAATTCTCGGAATCTTCTTACATTGTCCCCTCCGGAGATCCGAGCAGGGGACTATTTTACCTCCGGATACCAATTTAACTTGGGAAGAATCCATCATGCACGTATATTCTAGTGAAAATTAATTGAGATGGTTTCCCGTTGCCTTCCTCAATGCGCAGTAACCACCTCACATCTCATCATCCAAGGATGACAGGACGGGAATCAGCTTTTTGCTGATACAAGGTCGACGTATCGATCTTTGTATCAGCAATAATGATATAGCTGCTGTCACTATATCATGTCCTCAGTTCATCCGCGGGTGCAAACACCACTCTCTCACGAGAGCCCCTATCAACCACTGGGACGCGCCGTGTCGGGGTTGAGGACTTCCCCGCCCAGATCCGTCTTCCACAGAGTACAGAGAAGCCCCTACTTAGTTCAGAGCTCCCCCCCCCCCCCTGTACAAGCTGCACCTGGCATCGTCTCCACGACTGAAATTATAAAAGTATACTGGAAAATATGACATGGTGTGCCTATGCTTATGACATGGCATTGACGTGCAACTAGCCATAACCAGGGTGTTAGAGTAAGCTGAAAAAAAAGATTTACAGTACAGATAAATGCAGCAAAGACGGTAACCATGCCCTTGAAGAAAGGTGGGGAAACAAGATACTATATATTGTAAAGGTATACCCCTTACGTCAGTGAAACACTTCAGATATTTAGGAGTGACATTGCAGACTTTTGGCAATGTGTTTACAATCCATGTGAAAGAGAGACCTGATGCTCCTATGAAAGCCATGAGTGACGTAAGCCACCTTAGTAATCTTTCGCTAAAACTGCGATGGAACTGTTCAGGTTGAAAATCTCACAAGTGGTGACATACGCCCTAGAAAACATTTATGGCAACACCTCAGATATAGGATCAAAGGTACCTAACACAAAAGGGTCTTGTGCTTATCAGAGTTTACACCGTCGTGCGTGGTCTATCCGACGAACGGAAAACTACCATCCGTCGAGGAGATAAGTTTACGAATGTTACTGCCATTCACAACCGGATACGAGGAACTGTTACGTACTATGGCAAGGAAGAGGAACGAAATATGGAGTGACATCTAAGCCGTGACTTCCAAGAGCTGGATACTACACTGAGTGACAAGACTGTTTGTACACGTCTTTCACCACAAAGTGTGTGTAAATAAGGAATACAATCAGCCAGACCACCAGTTAGTTAGTTAGTTATTGTTGATTTAAGGGGTGGAACAGCGAGGTCATCTGCCCTAACAACCAACCAGTCCATGTGCATTCTATGTAGTGACAAGTATGATAGGTACATCATCATGTGTTGCAAACCAAGGAAATTCTCTCTTACGGAGTTCTGTAAAGAATTCTAATTTAATGTATCATGAATGGTCATTGGCTGCAATAAATTACATTATATTATAGCCTGGTAGATTTGAAATTACTACAAAATAACAGTAACAGTAAATTTTAGGTCTACGTATAACTTGTACTTGTCTTTCAATTACTCTCGGTCTTTTATTGAGTAGCTGAAGCAGATGCTGTGGGAAATTGAAAATTGCAGGTAACTTACTGCATCAACTTTAAGCAGTGGTTTGTTCTATTTGAACCAAGTAGCATGATTCAGAAGAGGGTTCACTGCAGATATATCTGTATTTTGTTTGGGTCGGTCCTTCCTCCTCACAGTTAGAACCCATTTCTTTAATACATCTGGACGTTTCCATGGAAATCTGTAATATAAGCTAGGTTATAATATTTTGTGACTAATAACTTATAACCTATAATAGGGCCTAGGCCTACATGTATTTGTCATATGCTATTTAGGACTATTATGTCAAAATTTGATGTACGACGTACGGTATCCATAAACGCAGAATAGGCTACTTCATTACAAATCTCAATTCGAAAATTAAGTAGACCGTAAACCTACCGTATTATTGGAAAATACCATACGCTGTATACAGTATAACGTTGCAATGAGGTACTGTACCCTTATATCTGGATGATCCACCAATATCCTCCGGCTGGAAATAATCTGGGATTGTAGCATCTTGACGCCCCGGCTAAAAACGACATGGTGCCACTTGGCGAAAACACTCAGAATAAGGGACAGGTATTTTCTCAAACGGAATGTGCTGCAGTATCTAACTACAGAACAGCAGGGTCATCTAACTACTTAGGATAAAAAAAATAACTCTATAAAAATCTCGGGCGTAAGGATACGGATTAGGTCCCTCGGGAACTTCCACTCTACAGCACATTTCTCTACCATCTAACTACAAGTATAATGCCAGTTTCCTATAAAACAATCAGGAAATCGTCAACACGAATCCGTCTATTTATTAAAAAAGACAATACACATCTCGTGTCACCGAGCTTTGATTAAATGCTCTCGAAAGTAAACCATGAAATAGAATATGAATGACTAAGTGTCATTACTCCATATACAAGTACAAATTGTTTCGCTAAGAAACCGTAAAAATTGTTACGTGTAAGCTTAAATAAGCTTCTATACAGCGAACAACTGCTGTGCCCTAGGTGACGGGAGTTTATAACAAGAAAAATGTTATAAGTTAAAAATTTAAATAATCCCAAAAATAAATGACGTTACCCATGACGTAGATCTCCGTCATTACAAATACTAATCATTACTCTATACAATTCATCTCCCGCACCCTAATATTAATATTTTTTCCACTACGAAGCGCAAAAATCTCTACACAAAGTTTTAAGGTTTAAATTTAAAATATAATACACTCCTAAAATACGTTTAATATAACTTTCTATACAATGAAAATAATCACGTCGTAGTTCGTCAGTTACTTACTTAGAAATAAAATATTTACAACACGTTCGTTCCTTTCTCCCGACAATACAACATGTAACTGTCCTTCCACATTACTTCTAAATCTCAACGGGCTTCAGAAAAATATTACTTCACTCTACTTAGTCTTGTTCGTGTTTTACGTTAACATCTGTGATTCCATAATCCATACAATTAAGTAGAGACTAGTTCAAAAACCTCCTACAACTTATCTGTTCATGTAATAAAAATACTTAATAAAAATACACATTTCCACTCGTTGAATAATTACCATAAATGACAAACATTAGGATAAGAACCATTTAATAGATCTCAGTTTACTCTCAGCTTCAACAAAGATCCATTAAACCCTATAATTTCTATCAGATTTAACTTCATCCAGGATCCGCTGTCCTGTGAATTTCAAGGAGTTTCAACTCTATTGAGACTATTTCAATAACATCCACAATTACTAAACTTCCGTAACAATTCTCTTATAACTTCTTACTTTCATGAAATACATGTGTCTGTCCCTACAGACATTTCCTCAAAAATAGATCAATGGCTACACACTGGCTCATTGTCTCACAACAAATACCCCCGTCTACAACGGGAATAATAAATCTCATCCATCGAGATACTTCGCAAACTTCCATAACATTTCTTTCTCTACACTTTCCAATAATAAACTCTTCTTTCAGTCATCACAATCTTAATGCACATATAATAAAAATACTGGTTCTCTCCCTGCCTCAATTTAATAGGTAATGCGATAAAATGATAATCTTTAAATAAAATCTTATTCCTTTACTTCACTCACATTTCTCAAAATTCTTTCAACAAACTGTAACATTTCTTCCATTTCATCATTACGTTATTTCTTACTTCAAAATATGCTCTCGTTCGCATCTGTTAATTCCACATTACAATACTTCACAAATTCTTTCTTTACTGTCTGTTCAACAAATTCTAATACTTTCAAGAAACCATTACTTACAAACTTTCTTCACTAAATTCGTTTCATTATTTCTCAGTTCGTGACTTTCTCTAGATCTCTACAATAGATCTTTCGTAATTACATTCTTTGACATATACTTCCTTTCACATACTTGGAAAACATTTCCATTATTACATTTATTGATAAAACATAGATATCGTTCGACTTAATACACGTTTGAACTTTGCAATAACAATTCTGAACAAACTATAAAATCCTGAGCTAAAGTATAAAATCTGAATTAAACTATAAAATCTCCCTTCAAATTTCGAATATCGCAAAAATCGAAAAATCAAAATGAAAAATCCCAAAAATTCCGAAGTCGGCGAAAAATACTATCAAACATCAGCATGATGTTTTTACAAATATAACCTTGAAAACTGCAATAAACTAATAAACAATATAGAAAAATGGCATTCAACAATAGTTGTCGGATATTAAAGAACTACAATTCTACATAGTGGGATATTTAGCGTTGGTCCTTGGACTACCTTGTGCTGGGTTAGAGTTGACATGAAGTGGACTCCCTTTGGTTACCCATTAGAAACGGAATGTTTCTAGCGGCTTAAGACTGCGTGGTGGTCAGCATTCTTGTCCAAATCTCCCTCCGAATATCTCGTGCGGTCAGGTACTGGGATTCGAACTCGATCATCATCGTGCTGTCTCCTCCTTCCTGCGATGACTCTTCTGATTGAGATGGGATAGCCCTTTCTCTCTTCGGCACCGGGTAATTCTCTGGTCGCCCTCGTACATGAATAACTTGCAGTCTTCTTCCCCCATAGTTCCCTGTAGATCATCATTTGAGATGGTAAAATGACTGATGATTGTAGACTTTCTATTACGGAAGAGATGAGATGTTAATCTCCCCCGAGATGTTGATGTTAAGTCATTTCGGATGTTCTTGATGCCATCATAGCGTTGTTCCCATAATTGTTTAAGCGTTCACCACGACGCCTGTAGAATCTTCATGAAATTCCTCCCTCAACTTTTGAATTCTTATCATCTTGAAGCTGTAGCTTTATCATATAAATTTAAAATTGCTTCCTCGCTGAATATCTATGTTAATATTACATGCACATGACTCAGTGCCTTCGTTGAATAATTCTATCTCTTTCGTTCAACTTGGAGACTAGTTCGTTGTAACGTACTTCTAATTCGAGGTCGTGGTTGATAAGAGCCTCGCTTCCTCTCGTCTTTTCTCCGCGTCTCTTTTCCAAAAACCGCGTCCTTTTCAATCCATGGCTCTGATTGGTTGCTTATATTAATTGATCAAACTCTTCATTAATAACTTAAGAACTCGGCTGTAATTATATTCAATCGTTCTTAATTATCATTTAACACTCTTCATGATGGTTTAATGTAATAACTTTGTCCTAGTAGTTATATATGTTAATTACTCCGTTGGTGTTAATTTTAATAGGCGGCTTCCCATTGGTCATGGTCGCGTGTCGGCCTCGCGTCGGCTCCCCTCTTCTTTCTCTTGCCACACGCTTAGTTCCTCTCCCCATTCTTTTTTACTCGGGCGTCCTCGTGACTGCTCGGGTTCTTTGTCATTCTAGCGAAGCTTGTTCCGAGTCCCCTTGCGACTACTAATTTGCTATTGGCCGGCCGAATTAACTCAGTTAATTCACTCTCTAACCAAACCAGTTTTGTGTTCGCTTCCAGCAACGATACATTTTAACATGGGCTAATTTTGAAAACTTTCCACTACTTGTATAAGTTTCTGTCTCGTCTCCCCAAACGCGTACAGTACGTACGGTCAAATATATGAAAGAAATAGTGGCGAACCGACGGGGGTTTAGGTTTTAACACCCTCCCCCAAAATACATTAGTTTCCATGATTCCTTATATTGTACCATCTTTCACCTGGGAAATGTTTTACATTGCTGCCAGTGAGGCTTCCTTACTCCTTTGTAATATAATTTTAATGTGAACACGTTCTTCACTTGGTAAATGCCCTACACTCAACTCGCAACGAGACATCTCCAGCGTTGGCGCTAGCCACTGGTTATGGCCTGGGGCAAACCCCCTTAAACTACATGTTAAACGGGGCGAGAGGGGCAGATGATCTAGTTGTTCTTTCCCTTAAAGCAACAATAGATAACTACACTAGGCGAAATATCAAAATTGTCGTTTTACTGTTAAAGTGTGCGATTGGTAACTATCGTCACGCCGCTTCGTGCAGCTTTAAACTTGCATATTTGTGAACTGCCAGATCGTGACTCGTACTTTTCTTTCCGAGTTTATTTGTATTATTTAATGTATCGATTTATTATTTAAAAAAAACAAGAGTAGTTGTTACATGCAACACTGCCATTGCAAGTAGTTCATCTTTAAGAATTAAAAATGAACCTGAAGAATTAACGGCTACTACCACGCCGGCTCCCGACCAAATACATCGAACAGACTTATTTAGGAGGTTATGCTGGCCAACAGGTGTGTTTACAATAGGATTCATGATAATCACTATTTCTGCAACTGATTTGCATTTCGCTGCTTTATCTATTGTGTTATAGCGGTATTTTTATGGCCTTGACCTACGAATGTGTCGGTACATGTTAAAAATGTATGTGGCGTGCACAGACGGTATCGAGACGGGGAGCGTAAGATCCTCGAGGACGGAGGAATGCTCCCACATGTGCGCAGGATGGGGACTGCCACTCAGAGGGACACGTGGTCCCGTAACTCATGTTGAGTGTACTCATATTACGAATTAGTTGGATATCAACTATGAAATGACAACACGTTTCATGTAAAGGTTGAAAACCAAAAGATAAAATTTAATATTAAAGAGACGTATCAAAACGGGCACGTGAGGGTCGCATGATATGGAGTATGGAGATGATTTCGGGGCTGGAATAAAAAAAAATAACTTATCAAAACACAAGTATAAATTCAAACAAAGAATATAAAAAGAAGAAGAGCTGGAAGTTGAGATGAACTAAGGTACTAGAGGGCTGGAGATCGTTCGATAATAATTACAATTTAAAAGAGACATTTAAGTAAAATAATTTAACAATAATACGATAATACTTTCGTTCCACCACAGGAAAGGTCCCATACCCTCGCCGAGAATTAAGGTTAGTAAGAAACACATTTCAAAAACATAATTACGGTTCATGATATAACAAACGCAAAGAAAATACGTATCAATAAAATAAAACAAGGTACAGAAATAAAACAACAACAACAAGAATCCCTTAATACATTAAACCCCATTACAGCATGCACCGCGATCCCTCACTACGTATGTACATTATAAAAGGCAAGGATAAAATAAGTAGCAAGGTTAACCTCGAATTAATTTGAACGAACTCCAGACTAGTTTTAAATCCGAAGGAAGGAAGGGACAGGTTAACACTGAAAGTTTGGAGGGCAAGTTTTAGTAACCAATTACTTCTTGTTGCAGATCATACATGATGATACAAATCCGGAGATGTTCCGAAGTACACTGGTGCCAGCTGCAAATTCTTATACATGCTCAAAATTGGTCTACTTCAAATGAGCATGACGAACACGAAGACGCAAGCGAGAACGTTTCAATCATAACGAGGCAATTTTAAACTTTGTTTCTAAACACATCCTGCGGCAAGATGGCGTCACAGTGAGAGTGTAGTGAAATAGCAGCTAGTGTAAATATTTGATAAAAGTGGTAAAATATTATAACAGAGGTTTAAAATCTATAAAGTTACTTTCCTTAGGTCAAGTGAAATATGGAATATTGATAGTATTTAGAAATTCTTATTGATAATTTAATAAACTTAACTAAGTTGTGGGAACGTGTATCCAAAGATTCGGCGACTTCTTCAATCACTGTTTGAACCAAGTAGAGCAGTGGTGCTTTTACGAGTTTTCACCCGATTGGAAGATATACGTATTTCACATTCTTCTTTATTGGAAGGTAATTAGATTAATTAATTTAGGTAGTAATAATTATCATAAATTTAGTGTAATTTGGTGTAAATATCAAGGCTAACTTAGATCTCTAGTATGTCGGCAGTAAACAGTGTTAGTGTCTCGTCAGGTAATGTAACCGTTACGGATTTATGCTCGTCGTGCAAAATAAAAGTAAAAAATGCAAATAAAATCATCACAAGATCTCAGGTAAAATTGAGTGAGGAGAAAAGTGAAACCGATTGTCGTAATGTAGGCCTACCGGTACCGTCATGAGAATGTCATAACCTGAGAAACGAACTGTCCACAAAATATGAAATTATAAAGCTGCAAAAGGAAGATATTACTAAGTTAATGGAAGAGTTGAATAAATTAAATGGAAAGAGAGAGGAAAGCAAGGAAACTTGGTCCAAAGTGGTTGCTGGTAAGGTAAGATTGAATATGCTTAGGCCTAAAAATGGAGTACCGGTACACGTAACTGAAATTCACGTCTCAAATTCATTTGGAGCGCTCGTTGAAGAAAATGATGACTTTCTTCAAGAAGAAAAGAAGAAAGTGATAAAGAGAAAATCCAGGAAGATGCGGATATTTGCCGACAGTCACGGGCGAGATGTAGCAGCAAGCGTATTGGAGAGAAGCGGATAAATGGAGGTCACTTCGACAGTAAAGCCAGAAGCACCCATTGCAGCGGTCACGAATGGGATGATAGGAGAGTGTGCAACCCTCACTTCAAAGGACTATGCAGTAATCATCGCTGGAGCAAACGACATCTATAGAAATGAGAGTAAAAGGTAATCAAAGATTTAAAGGGTACATTGCCATCCATGCTTCACACAAATGTCATTATTGTAAACATTCCGCAGAGATACGATTTAATTCCCAAATCATGTGTAAATGTAGAAATAGAGGCTACAAATGGTAAAATTCGTAAAATTTGTAAGAGTTTTCCAAATGTCCAAATTATAGATGTAAGTAAATTAGACAGGAAGTTCCAAACTCGACATGGCCTACACTTAAATAGGTCAGGAAAAGAGTATCTTCGTGATGAAATCTGCAAAATTGTAAATTCAAATGGTAAGAATAGGTCAACAGTAATATCTTTAGAGTGGAAGCAGGGAAACTTGTAAAAGAAGCCAAATGTGAGGTTTGGCATTCAGATCTTTCGATGTCAAATTTAACTGTGGAACAATGGTATTTCGTATTTGTCTAGCAAGAATAATAATAACAATTATGATAATAATAATAATGTAAATAAATCACCAACACAAGCTTGCAAAAGTAACAAATTTAAACTTTACCAACAGAATGTTCAGTCTCTCTATAATAAAATTGATTACATAAATCTAATGCTTAAAAATGAAATTAAAGACATCTCAGCACTATGTATTTCGGAACATTGGCTGAAAGAGGAACAACTCGAATTAATTCAATTCCCAGGGTTTATACAAGCTAGTATATACTCTAGAACTAATATTAGCCATGGTGGTACTTGCATCTACCTAAGAAATAATTTAGATCATGAACAGTTAACAGCTTATGATTATCTAATTATGGAACAGGATTTTGAATTCTCTGCCGTAAAAATACAGCAGTTTAAGTTAATAATTGTATGCGTATACCGTTCTCCATCAGGAAAATTTCCTTTATTTATAGATAAATTAGAATTACTCAATAACACGAGCAAAGTAAAATTCGATATAATAATTTGTGGGGATGTAAATGTGGATTCCTTAAAATTTGATAGAAATTGTGAATTATTAACGCAGTTACTAATTTCCTATGGACTGAAACCTACAGTAAATACCCCAACAAGAATAACAAAATTTAGTAAAACCACTCCTGATCAATTTTTTTTAAATACAGATAAATATCACCATTCAATAGAAGTCTATTGTCCGGGTATTAGTGACCACCATGGACAAATACTGAGTTTTGAAGTACCTGAAACAATCAATAATAATGATAATGGAGTAAAATCAAAGTGCAGGTCATTCACTGAAACAAATGTTACATATTTCAATGACTTATTAAATAAGGAAACATGGTCAGAAATTTATAAACTCGAAAATGTAAATGATACATTTAATGCATTTTACAGTACCCTAAAACTATTTTGAAACAGCATTCCCCTTTAGAAAAAGAACTGTTCAAAATAACAAAACTAGCAATTGGATAACAACAGGGATTATAAATTCATGTGAAAGAAATAAATTTCTACACAAATTATATAAACAATACCACACAACACCTGAATTCAATTTATCCTAAAAAAATACACTAGCATATTAAATAAGGTAATAAGACTAGCAAAATAATGCATAATGATAATTTTATTCCCAATCATCTAATAAAAACAGGGCTATATGGTCCGTGATAAAGAAAGAAACTGGAAAATCTAAAGAGCTAAAAAATAATTTTGTGCTGGCAATGATGGCATCCCAGATGCAATTTTAAAGAAATGCGCAGAAAATATAATAAATCCACTTACACACTTAATAAACAGTTCAATTCTCTCAGGAACTTACCTGGATATTTTGAAGTTATCAAAAGAAATTCCAGTGCACAAAAACGGTTCAAAAGATGAATTAGATAACAATCGTCCTATTACCTTACCAACTGGTATCGCAAAAATTGTGGGAAAAAATCATGTATAGGAGACTGATAAGTTTTATAGAAAAAAATGAAATATTATCAAACTCACAACATGGATTCAGAACGGAAAAATCTACACAGACAGCAATTTATGAATGTATTAATAGTATACTGAAATTAACTGACAATAAGGGACATGTAACTGGCCTATTCTTGGATTTATCGAAAGCATTTGATGTCGTTGACCATAAAATCCTCCTTACAAAACTAAATCAATATGGTATTAGAGGTCTAGCTAATAAATGGATAGTGTCTTACTTAACAAGGCGTAAACAAATAGTAAGCTTGAGACACAAGGATGATGGAACCAAATTACTTAATGAAACATTGTCCAATGAGGGAATTATTAAATTTGGAGTACCCCAGGGATCGGTTTTGGGCCCACTACTCTTCCTTCTATATATCAATGATATAACACAGAACGTTCATTCACATAAGGAAATTTTGTTTGCGGACGATACAACACTCGTAATAAAAGGTGAAACTAAACAGGTCATACAGCAGTCTGCTGACTCCTTTACAGGAGAGTTAACCAAATGGTCACAAGATAATCGCCTAATAATCAACTATAAAAATACAGTATGTATTAATTTCACACTATACAGAATAGGAATCCTGCGAAGCCCAATATAACATTAAATGGTCATCAAATAGAAAATAAATCAGAAACAAAGTTTTTAGGACTATGGATACAACATGACTTGAAATTGAATAAACATATACAATATCTGAATACTAAACTGAACTCGATGTGCTTTTTCGTTACGTATTTTGAAAACCTGCACTAGCATCCACACATTAAGAAATACTTATTTTGCTTATTTCTGACACCTCCATCTACTACTTAAAATAATTAATATGTGTTGTGTGCGTGGAGCCACTGAGCTTTGGCAAACCATACCCGAGGAATATCTTTGGAAATGTCATTGAGAACCAGTACTCAGAAATGATACACTTATATCAATTGCGTCATCATCTATTCTGACAAACATATTTACAATAATTAAAAACACATGCACTTAACCTAATTAACATGCCCATAAATAACTTAAGGTGTGAAACTCAAACTTACATGTATCACTGAAATACCATTCTGCATCGTCAAAAACCCAACTTACCATCCTTTAAATAAATCAAACCCTGATTCATGCTCACTTGCTCGACAAATCCAACATGCAATGGTTAAAATCTTCATAACGTACGTATTCATGCAATTTGGTAGAACAATAACCAAGAACTACTTCAATCATCTCAACTAATATTCTAGAAACGTCGTCGTACAATCATATATCCTTATTTGAGGAGATCAGTATTCCATTTACAGATTGAAGACAAGTATCTCGTAGCATACATAAGAGTTTCAGTCCGTACATATTATTAAAAATATCAAGAAGTCGACTTATTATGAATTCCCAAACAACGTCCCGCGGCTTCGACATCATCAATATAGGCTTCATAGTCAAATATCTACAGTCGACTTTCATCAAATACGGACCACTCCAGAAATACGTCTATCCAGTCTTAATGGTTCCCAAAATCTCTTCAAATTAAAAACATCTGATCTCCAACCATAGTTGGACAATAATCATCTCTGCCCATCACATCAGACAAAACAGAAATGAAAACAAAGAATAACAAGGGGCACAGCAGACCCGAGATGCTCGTAACTAGTACCAGATATATCATAATTTCCCCAAATAAACAAACAGAAAATACAAACTTACCCGTACGACAACAAACAAACAAACAACAACTTACAGAAACGACAAAACAGAAGGAATAAATAAATAAGTAGGATAATCTCGGCATGCTCAACATCAGGGAAACCATGTTTGATCTGCAACCAATCAGAACATCTCGTATCTCCCTATAGTACTGATGCCATACACAAATAATAAAAATTCTATTAAGTGAATCCCAGATTAAATGTTGACGTTACTAGATAATCTTACGTAAGTGCAGACATAAGGGAGTAGAACGCAAAAGAACACAAATACGTTCTAACATTTGCTACATCTCAGTGCAATACCATAATAAAGTCCGCACAAATGTTTCTTTTCAGTTGGCAAACCCGATTCGTAGACAACTCTACACAAAGACAGTTGAGGAACGCAGCGCGCTAATTACACGGCGACGACAAATATCTTCTGTCTCTCTCAGAACTATGCTACCCTCTGGTGAGCATTCGTACCAATACATCATTTCACGCTGAAGGGAGCTTCCACCTAGTGAGAATCGACATAACTTCAACTCACTGTAATAGCTCGAGGCGAAATGCGTACTTTAGAAGAATACAGGGTACAGTGTGCCTAAAAGAAACGGCACAATTTCCATTCATATTTGAGATATGGGGTCATATTTTGGGGTATGTCGCCAGATGTATTAAGCACATTTAGGATACAAAAGAGGGCGATTAGAATTATGATGATGATGATGATAATTGTTGTTTTAAGGGGCCTAACATCGAGGTTATCGGCCCCTAATGAAATGAAATGAAATGGCGTGAAATGAAAGGATGTAGATAAAAACAACTCACTGCCATGGATGAAGCGAAAATGGTGTTTATAAAACAGACAGTGAGCCCCAAGAATTATGCCTTATTTGAATAAAAAGAATAAAAGGCGGATGGTAAAAAAGTATAAAACAAATAAGGTATAGTGAACAATACAGTACATAACACAATAAAAAACATAAAACAGATTTAACCAGAATTAAAAGTCGTAACTACACATTAAAACTTAAAAAAGTAACCACTCTCCCTCATGAACCGGATGACGAGGTCAGCTGACGGCCCGTCATCACGGAGAATAAGGGAGAGGGTATTAGGCAGTTTAAGAGTCCCTCGCAGATCGGCCAGATCCACTCACTCCAAGAGAAGGTGTGCCACGGTTAGGTGGGCGCCGCAAGTACACACAGGAGGATCTTCTCTCTTTAGCAAGTGGGAGTGCGTAGCAATCCCATGGCCGATCCGGAGTCGACAGAGTACCACAGCTTCCTTCCGGAGAGATCGGAAGGAAGATTTCCACACCTTCGTCTCCTTGACGCCTCTCAGTTTGTTGGGTGGAGGCGTGGCACGCCATGCCTCCTCCCAATGCGACAGGATCGAATGCCGCAACTGAGAGCGCATATCACTAGCAGGCACCTTATACGGTAGCGAGGGCAGTGCGACTGCCTCTCTCGCCGCCTGATCAGCAAGCTCGTTTCCCGCAATGCCCATGTGGCTAGGAAGCCACACAAAGGTCACCCCGGTTCCAGCGTTACGCGAACAGACGAGCTGGTCGTTCACACGCTGGACCAACGGGTGCTTCGGGAAATACACATCGATCGCCTGCAGCGCACTCAGAGAGTCAGTACACACAAGAAAGTGCTGGTGATCGTCTGATAACGTGTACCGCAGAGCCTCTAAGATGGCATAGAGCTCCGCAGTGTACACGCTACAGGCCTCGGGATGTGAAAAGAGAAACCGACGATCCTCAACCACAAATGCACAGCCTACTTTCTCGTTTACCCTCGAACCGTCCGTGAAAACAAGCCTTGAACCCGGATACCGTGTCACCACGGACTGGAACAGCCTCCGATGGACGGAGGAGTCCGTGTCCGACTTGGGGCCGGTGTGCAGATCCAGGATGATATCAGGGCGAGAGACCATCCTGGGAGGGGCCTTGCTAGGTACTCGGACAACACAGGAGACAGAAGGAAATCGGAACTGACGGTATAAGTCATCCAAGCGAATCCCCGCCGGCCGAGTGGCTCGGGCGAGCGCATCATACAGCCGGCTATTCGGATTGGAAAACAAACATGGATAGCTTGGATGAAGGGGCATATGTCGAATTGTTGCAGCATAGGTCAGCAGTACTTATTGGCGCCTCAGGTGTAAAGGAGGTACGCCAGCCTCGGCGAGCAAGCTGACGACTGGGCTCGTCCGAAAGGCACCCGTCACCAGCCTCACACCGCCGTGGTGGACACTGTCCAGTTTAACAAGCACTGACTTACGGGCCGAACCATATGCTACACTGCCATAATCCAATCGAGATAAAATCAGAGCCTTATAAAAGCGTAGGAGCACCGCGCGGTCCACCCCCCATGATGTGCCGCTAAGAAACCGCAACGTGTTCAGTTTCTTAGCACAAGCAGTTTTCAAACACCGCACGTGTGGCTCCCACGTCAATTTCTGATCGAAAAGGAGCCCAAGGAACCGGTACGCAGCAACGACCGGCAAAGCTACATCGCCCAGATAAAGCTCAGGATCAGGATGGAGAGTTCGCTTTCGGCAGAAATGGACAACCGAGGACTTAGCGGTAGAGAATCGAAAGCCACGCTCTAGTGTCCAGCGTTCCACTCTCCGAATAGCTTGTTGTAGCTGTCGTTCAGCGACCGCCATATTTTGCGCACTATAATGTAGAGCGAAGTCGCCTACATATAGCGACGGTACCACTGCTAGACCAGCAGCAGCGACTATACCGTTTATGGCAATCGCAAATAATGTTACGCTAAGCACCGATCCCTGTGGGACTCCGTTTTCCTGTATATGATATTGCGAATATGTCCCCCCTATTCGGACACGGAACAGGCGAAGGGACAGAAAATTCGCAATAAAAACCGGCAAGTTACCTCGGAATTTCCTTTGATGCAGGGTAGAGAGGATGCCGTAACGCCAAGTGGTGTCATAGGCCTTCTCGAGATCAAAGAAAACAGCGACTAGGTGCTGTCTCCGGAGAAAAGCGTCCTGTATGGCGGTCTCCAGGCGTACCAGATGGTCGTTGGTACACCGAGACGCCCTGAAACCACACTGGTATTCAGACAGGAGTCCCCCTTTCTCCAGGACCCACACTAGGCGCCGATTGACCATCCTCTCAAAGAGCTTGCACAGACCGTTAGTGAGACAAATAGGTCTGTAACTTCCTGTCAATTTGGGATCCTTATCGGGCTTCAGGATAGGTATAATGATACCTTCCTGCCATTGCGCTGGAAACACACCTTCCAACCAGATACGATTAAACACCCTGAGCAAATAACGAATACTCTCATCGTTAAGGTGTTTAAGCATCTGGTTGTGTATATTATCCGGGCCAGGAGACGTGTCCCTGCAGAGCTCCAGCGCTCCGCGGAGTTCCCACTCCGTAAAGGGCACGTTGTACTCCTCCGAAGCGCGGGAAGCAAAACTAAGATGGAAACGTTCCGCTTCGCGCTTCAGGGCCACGAAGGCAGGGTCATAGTTATCGGAACCGGATATATCCGCAAAATACGAGGCGAGATGGTTTGCAACGCGATAAGGATCTGTAACCAATTCATTATCAATGGAAATTCCCGGTACAGTAGACGATGTCTGAATTCCCGAAATGCGTCTTAGTTTAGTCCACACTTGAGAGGAGGGGGTATGTGCCGTAATAGAAGACACATACCGTTCCCAGGATTGTTTCTTACTCTGGCGAATAAGAATCCGTGCCTTGGCACGAAATTTCTTAAACGCCACCAAATTGGCCATGGTTGGACGACGACGGTAGTGCTTATGAGCTCGACGACGGTTTCTTATTGCCGCTGCAATATCCTCTGTCCACCAAGGGACGAGTTTGCGACGAGGAGTCCCAGAAAAGGATGGAATGCACTCTTCGGCGGCAGCAAGAAGCACATCGGTGATGTGCTGTACCTCGTCATCGACGCTCCTGCAACCAAGATCAACGAACACAGCTCGTTCTTGAAACGAGGGCCAATTTGCCCGCTTAAGCACCCAACGACTGGGGAACTCCACGGGCTTCTGGTTCAGAAGTGTAAGAACGATCGGGAAATGGTCACGGTCACAGAGGTCGTCGTGTACATTCCAACCAAATAGGGGGACCAGCGCACGGCTACACACACTCAAGTCAATGTGTGAATACGTGCCGTGCGCTAAGCTAAAATGTGTAGCTTCCCCTGTATTTAATAGACATAAATCCCTCCCTTGAATTAAGCCCTCCACGTCCCTTCCTCCGGGGCAGGAAGATGGTGATCCCCAGTGGGGGTGATGAGAGTTGAAATCACCCACGAGTAGGAAAGGGACTGGAAGTTGATCAACAAGATCAAATACGTCATTAATATCAAGGGGCTGGTTCGGTGGAAGGTACACGTTACATACAGTTGTCATAGCAGGCAAGGACACGCGAACTGTAATAGCTTCCAGAGGAGTGTCGAGTGGAAACTCCTCACTATAGCAGTCAGAGCGAACGAAGGTACAAACGCCCCCGGAAGCCCGGGCGGCGTCTTGTCGCTCTTTAGAGTATAGTCGGAAACCTCTCAGAACAGTCTCGTGATCAGGTCTGAGGTTCGTTTCCTGTAGGCAGACTATACTCGCTGCGTATTGGGCAATAAGCTGACGGAGGTCTGTCAAATGCCTGTCATAACTGTTACAATTCCACTGTAACAGTGCCATTGTGTGGACTTAGGGAATAAGTTGGAGCAGCAAGCTACAACTTAGACTCTGGAGGATCATCATCCACTACGTCGACTATAATCTCCATGTCCTCAGGCGAGGTCATGGAGTGACTCGACTCGGTGGAAGATTTCCTAGACGCAGTTCGGCGGCGGGGGGAACTCCGTGGGGAGCGCGTAGATCTGGGGACCGAAACGTCCCCAGGCGCAGAAGCATCCGCAGGTGTGGGCGCGGATGGCTTCCCCTTTTTTGGAGAAAGGGAATGCGTAGTGCGGGGTCCCTTCTTACCCGCCCCCGCCTCTTTAAGATATATAGACGGGTCAGGAGCCGAACTCCTGACCCTGGTCGACGATACCGCCTCCACCGGCTTCGGCGCGGCTTTCGCCGACCGTTTGGGTGGGGAGAAAGTCTTCGACTTCCTCCCGAGTGGGGAGTAAGTCTTCAACTTCCTCCCCTGCTGTGCGGGCGGAGCAGCCTTCGCTCGCACAGCCTTCGTGCTGGCCGAAGGTGGAGTTGAAATCACCTTCGGGCTTTTCGTTATAATCTTAGGAGCTGGTTTCGGAACAGGAAACTCAGTTGCAGGTTTGACAGCTGGTACAAAAGATGAGGTAGCCGGGACCAAATTTGGTATTATGGCTCTATAATCAATCGTTGGAGAAGGCGAAGTCGTGGTACGGTACTTCTTGCGGGCCTCCTGGTAGGTGAGACCATCCAGGGTTTTGATCTCCTGGATTTTCTTCTCACTCAGGAAGACAGGGCAGTTCCTGTCCCGAGGAGAATGAAATCCAGGGCAATTAGTGCACTGATAAGGTGTTGTGCACTCTTCCGCTTCGTGTGGTACCTTACCGCATGTTCCGCAAATTGCGGAGCTCGAGCATCGGGATAACATGTGCCCGAACTTCTGGCATTTATAACACCTCATTGGGGGAGGGATATAAGGCCGTACGTCACAACGGTAACTTGTAACCTTGACTTTCTCCGGGAGCACCGAAAGCTCAGAGGAAATAATGAAAGCACCAGTATCCACGATTTGACCATTGACCTTGGGCGTAATGCGCCAGACATCAGTCACGTGACGGTGCTGCATATCCTCCTTGAGCTCCTCGTCAGTGTTCAGAATCAGGTCCCGGTGGAAAATAACTCTTCGGACCAGATTCAGGGACGTGTGCTTTTCCACTTTGACGGGAATGTCGCCAAAGTGGTCACATTGCAAAAGTTGTTCAACTTGCTCTCCAGTCCTAGTCTTGAGCAACAAGCTACCGTTCCTCATCTTTTGTACTTTCTCAAACTCACCATAGACACCTTCTATGTGGCGAGAAAACAAAATACTCTTTACCAGCTTGAAATCACCCCCATCTGTTCTGGTAGCTACCAGAAACTTGGGGGTGTTAGTACCCAGATTTTCACGCACAGATTGTTCCCAGGGGGTTGATCCCCGTAGGGAATCAAATGTTAAAGACTTGGGTGTAGGACCACCCTGTTAGGACCACCCTGTTTGGGTGTAGGTCCACCCTGGTTGGGGATTTTTCTTTTAGAACCCATGGCCAGAACATCCTCCCCGAATGCCACCGACATCCGATCACGGGCCGTCACAGTAGGCGCTACCCAGCCAGGGCAAGGCCCGCCTAGCTTGGAAGGCATTGCCCGGGGGTCCGATGTTTTACAATGCCGTATCGGCATGTACCCCTTGGCATATACTGGATTTTACAGCTCAGACATTCGGCTGTGCGGGGACCTGCGTAGTCAGGCGGATACTACTGAACGGGTACATGGCACACCCACCTGTCGGCGCGGCCAAGACCGGAACAGGCTTTCGAGCGTAGTCGCTAGCGTAAGTGGCCCATCCCCTAACAGCACGCACATATAGAAATTTTGGTTGCCAGACCCTGAAAGCAGTGACGGAAAGAAGTGCGATATAACCTAATGAGAGTTATACCGCACGGGTGTATGTCTTTTAGATCTGACTGTCAAACCCTCGAAAGGGGACCGTTCCGAGAAGCCCTTTTAGTCGCCTTTTACGACTGGCAGGGAGTACCGTGGATGTATTCGCTTCCTCCCACCCACTGGGGGTCCAATTCACAAAACAACGCGGAGTCCTTAAAGTATAGCCAAGGTCGCCCCTTTTAGTCGCCTCCTACGACAGGCAGGGGATACCGTGGGTGTATTCTAAACCCCCCACCCACAGGGGGTGATTAGAATTATGGAGAATGTAAACACTAGAGAATCATGTAGAACTCTGTTTAAAGATTTAAACATTCTCCCTCTGCCCTGTATTGTAAGTATTATGTTTTGTAAAAAGAATTTAATGAATAAGGATGTTTTTCTTAAAACAAACAATGATGTTAATAGGCATAGCACAAGACAAAATCAATACATTCATATTTCACACACACACACACACACACTAGCATAATCAAAAAGGAACTTATCACACAGGAGTTAAATTATACAATAAACTACCCCAATATCTAAAACTTTCCCCAAAAATAAAAACCTTTGATAGAATGTTGAAAGCTTATCTGCAGTGCCATTGTTTTTACTCTTTAGTTGAATATCTTAGTGTATAGAAACGATGAAATCTATAATTATATTTTACTTTTCTATTTTAATTGTAATACCTAGCTGTAAGTTGTTGTATTTATAGAATTAAGTTTTCATATTATGATAATAGAATAAGGTGGAAATAGATGTCCAATAAGATTGTATCTCTTAAGATCTGTTATTATAATAGGTATATATAGTATTACTATATATACCTATTAGTACTTTTATTTTATAGATGTAAATTCTGACGTTTCCTATATCAAAAATGTATTGTATACATTTATTTGATCAAATGGAATTAATAAAACTATCTATCTATCATCAACAAGATATAATTGTCAAACCGGTCATAAATGAATCCCAGTTTCCTTCTCGTAATAATAATCTCCGACCTATGTATTGTTAAGTCAAGTTCCTTTGGCCGAGATAACATTCTCTTTGCGGGCGCTTTTTATTTACGAGAAATTGCCGGTAAATGCGATCGCTTAGAATTTTCAGTAATAACCGCTAGATGTAAATAGCGTCGATGTTAAGATCTTAGAATTTGAAACGTGTCAAGTTCAATACTGTGATTTATTTTCTCCTTTAGATTGATGATTATCTGAAGAAGGAACTGTTTGAAAATGCCTGGACACCTGGAAGAAATTTTAATTTCCCTTTAACGGGTCCAAGGAATCTGAAATTTCCGTTGAACTGGTTATCAGAGGGAAATGGCAATTTATTCTCCTTCAAAGAACGGAGCCTTTTGTAAATATTGTTCGTTATTTTTGTAATATATTTACTGTTTGTATTATCATTTGTGTAAGTTGGTACTATGTGTGAGATTGTGCCAGAATAAATGCTATTGGCCCGTGCGGTGACGCAATCCCCCCTCCCCCCTTACCGGGCTGTAGAGGAGTCCCAGCCGACCCTTCGAGAAGTGACTTGTCTTGACTTCGCTCTGGTCTAGCGTGCGGGTTGTAGTATTACAAAAAAAAGTTACTGTCTGCTTATTTATTCCCCTCAGTGGGAAGACGTTAGGGACGTCACAGTGGCGACGAGGAAATCGGGAATTGGCTTGCTTTTGTACGTGTGTACGTACGTTGAATTTTGGCTGGATAACGCCATGTAGCACGTGTTCTTACAGCCGCCATTACGCTGTTCATGTCGCTTGTGGAGGAAGGGGAAGTGCAGATATTAGTGCCATTTTTTAATTTGGTGAAATTCCGATTATGTCTGGAATTATAGGCAATATTGGGGAGTTTGACGCAACTGTAATGGCATTAAACATACTTTTTCACCTCCATACCATCCTCAGAGCAATGGTCACGCTGAAAACTCAATCAAGTATGCTAAAATTAAACTTAAATGTGCTTTTAGAGATAACGTTAGAGATGTTTCAGTAGCTTTGGATAGAATATTGTTCAATTATCGAAATTCTGTACATTCCACTACTAATGAGACCCCAGCCAAACTAATGTTCAATAGATCACCAACAACTAGTTTTGATATTTTACGACCTAGCATCAGGAGGGTAGTGGAGGGTAAGCAGGATAAGCAGAAGGCTTATGCCAAGGACAGTAAACCACGTGTATTTTCTGTAAATCAATCTGTTCTGATTAGATATTATACAGTACCTAGTTAGAATAGGTTCAGGTATTATTTGGAAGAGGCATATTGATCAACTAATTACAATTGATGCACAGGTGGGCGAGCCGGGTAAGGAGTTCTTGGGCCAAGCAGCTGACAGTTTTTCATCCCAGTCAGCTGAGCAGGTTGATGTAAGTTCAGATTTGACAGTTTCACCATCAGCTGTTTGTACTAGGCAGTCTATTGCAAGACAGCCAACTCCTACATCGAGTCCGGTTAGCAAAACTACTAATAGCTGACCTGAAGGGCCGTTTTCAGAAGTTTCCAAAGCGATTTACGCAATCTCCTCTGAGACGTTACCCTGTACGTGAAAGAAAACCAGTTGATCGTCTTGGTTTGTGATTTGTAGTTAAGTTAGTAGCATGTCATTTTTATTGGTTATCCAAAGAAAACCGTTCTTAGTTATAAGCTGATTTTTATTTTGTATATGTTGTTACACTATGTTTGTTATTTAAGAGGGAGGAATGTAATATATTTACTGTTTGTATTATCATTTGTGTAAGTTTGTGCAGCGTGCGGGCTGTACTGTTACAAAATACTGTCTACTTATTTATTCCCCTTAGTGGGAAGACTTCAGGGACGTCACAGTTTTGTACCGTTGATGGGAAACAATCTTCATTGCCAGGTAATCTAGTCAAATTTCCTTACATGAACTGGAAAAATGCGAAGGAGGATTTCAAAACACACCAAGAAACCAAGTATCATATCGCATGTATGGAAAAGGCTGCGAACTTTCTCGCCATATACATAGGTACAAATCCAGCTGTTGACGTAAGCTTGGATAGGGGTGTTCAATCCAACATATTATGCAGCAAACCAATAATTAAACCTGTGATTTTCCTTGCTCGAATGGGCATTGCTTCTCATGGTAAAAGGGACTCGGGACCTGTAAATTTAGATGAGCCTGTCAAGAAAGGGGAGGGAAATTTCAGATCTCTTCTCAAGTTTCGAGCAGAAGCTGGTGATATAATACTAAAAGGACATTTGATGAGCGCATTCTTAAATGCAACATACGTAAGCCCACGGATTCAGAATGAAATTATTTAATCTTTGAATGACATTATATTGAAAAAGTTAGTCAATCAGGTGATGATGATGATGATAATTGTTGTTTTAAGGGGCCTAACATCTAGGTTATCGGCCCCTGATGGTTTGGGTGATCGTGAAGATGAAAATGAAAAGCGCTCTTAAAACTAATTACTAAGCTACATACTAGAAGAAGAAATGGAAAACTAAAGGAGAATAAGGCAAATAAAGGACAGGAGGAAAATAAATGCCCTCAACCCTCGAAGAAGGCGGATTGAGGGACTTGGAAGGAAGGAGAGCCATGAAAGGCAGATAGGAAAGTGAAGGAGTAGAGGGTCCGCCCCAAAGGAAAGGGACAAAAAGGGAAAACGGACCCAGCTCAGGAATCCCTCGGGGTCGCCAACTCCCGAACTCACCAGCCGTGAGCCCCTGAGGGTGTAGCATTATCTAGGGTGCACCAAAAGTGGTGGGGCTACATACACCCGGCCTCCTTAAGGGCCTAGAGCACAAGGCAGGAGGTAAAAGGAAGAGAAAAAGAAGGCTGACCCCTCGCAGAAGGAGGGTATCAGAAAAGATGAGACAAGGGCCAATTAAGGCAGGAAAGGAAGAGACTCCCTAGGCCTCGGATACCCTAATACCGTCGGGGTCAGAAGAGAACAAGAGTTGACCAAGTGAGGTCGACAGGAAAGAAGACAGAGATGAGCCCGGCACAAGTAAGTGGAAGCAATGCCGGACTCAGCTGGGGCCCCGTGGTCGCCAACCCACGCCCACAAGATGTGAGCCCCTGGGAGGGTCAATCAGTTGAAAACAGCTAAATACGTTTCTGTTCTCGCTGACGAGACCACAGGCATAAGCGGTGTGCAGCAAATGTCACTATGTGTCCGTTTCGTTCAAGATAATTCCGTACATGAACTGTTGTTCGACAAACGATGATGAACAACGTTTCATCTAACAATCCGGGAAAATATTACAGGCGGGTTATTTTCATCCCATTTCTTGAAGAAACTATTTCATCACTTGATGACAAATTTGTCTCCCATATAGAAACTCTTCAGCCATTGCAAACGCTAGTTACCACAACTGAAGACAAACTATCGAACCAAAACATAGCTGAGGTAGAAGATGTAGCTGCATTTTATAGACTTCCCCTTCATATTAGAGGCAAGCTACTTCTCTGGAAACACACTCAGATGATGATGATAATTGTTGTTTTAAGGGGCCTAACATCTAGGCTATCGGCCCCTGATGGTTTGGGTGATCGTGAAGATGAAAATGAAATGCAAACTTAAAACTAACTACCAACCTACATACTAGAAGAAGAAATGGAAAACTAAAGGAGAATAAGGCAATTAAAGGACAGGAGGAAAAGAAATGCCCTCAACCCTCGAAGAATGCGGATTGAGGGACTTGGAAGGAAGGAGAGCCATGAAAGGCAGATAGGAAAGTGAAAGAGGAGAGGGTCCGCCCCGAAGGTAAGGGACAAAAGGGGAAAACGGACCCAGGAATCCCTCGGGGTCGCCAACTCCCGAACTCACCAGCCGTGAGCCCCTGAGGGTGTAGCATTATCTAGGGTGCACCAAAAGTGGTGGGGCTACATACACCCTGCCTCCTTGAGGGCCTTAAGCAGAAGGCAGGAGAGAACATGAAAAGAAAAAGAAGGCTGACCCCTCGCAGAAGGAGGGAATCAGAAAAGATGAGACAAGGGCCAATTAAGGCGGGAAAGGAAGAGACTCCCTAGGCCTCGGATACCCTAATACCGTCGGGGTCGGAAGAGAACAAGAGTTGACCAAGTGAGGTCGACAGGAAAGAAGACAGAGAGGAGCCCGGCACAAGTAAGTGGAAGCAATGCCGGGCTCAGCTGGGGCCCCGTGGTCGCCAACCCATGCCCACTAGATGTGAGCCCCTGGGGGAGGAAACACACTCAGAAATCTATTGAAAATAAGCCCCAGAGTGCTATAGATGCTTTGTCAATATGCAATAAGAACATGTTTCCGGTTGTGTATAACCTGCTTGTCATCATTGCTGCCTTACCTGTCACAACCTGGTCGTGTGAAAGATCGTCCTTAAAATTCTTGAAGAACTATTTAAGGAATTCGACTAGTGAAGAACGTCTTACTGGATTAGCTTTGAAGTTCATTCATGATACTGTTGATGTTTCAATTGAGGAAGTTCTGAATGACTTGTCTGTTAATCCTAGAAGGCTTGATACACGATTGAAGTAGACTTGTCTAACTCCTTCAACAAATTCCAGGGCAAATATCTACTTTTGCAGATTCTTTGATTTAGCCCGATGGACAATTTAGACATTTCTTTTTGTCCGTTTGGATCTAGTGTGGATTAAGGACTTTCGTGCTTTCCAGTAATTTTCATTTCAAGCAGCGTGAATGTGTTTCTTTATAATTTGCATACATCAAACTGACTGAACTATGCTAAACCGTGAGTTTATTGTTCCTCAGAAGGAGCCCACTTCGATTGCCATGTACATTTTATATTTAGTTAATTGTAAATATTGTATGCAGATAAAGTCATCAAGATAGTAAGATTTTAAGAGTAAATATTAATGGCAGTAAAATGATGGAGAGTAAAACGTTTTCTCACAATATCAATATTAGGCTAAACTGTTTTCCGTATTTTAATATTTTCAATAGTGTTTGTAATTTTGTTTATTGTGCTGAAAAATATAAGTAAAATAGTTTTCATGCAAAGAGAATCATCATCTTATATATTAAAATAGTTTTCAAAAAATTTCACCCTTTACTAAAACCATAACGAATAGGATAAAAAGTGTGATCTCTTCTCCCTCAATAGCATGTAATGAATACGGATCGGGTTGGCACTCGCCGCTACGCAGCGCTACAGTCGACTTGAGATTGTTGATTTCGACATATGTTTATGTGCGATATATTAAGTATTTAATCGGTCGGAGTGTTTTGGTGGTGTTCTGTGCAAGTGCTTGCACTATTACTTCATAGTATTAATACCTAAAATGCTATTGTAGGAAGCATTAACTGAAATGGAATTTAATTTCTTGTCATGTGTTGACGTTCTCTTCGTGTGTTAATTTTATTGTTATTTAATGTAAGTAAACAGCAGTTTAGCCCTTACATTTTCATGAGTGCTTAATGTGAGTAGTGAAGATGCCTTGCTGTTTTGTACCAGGATGCAGATCTAGGTATGGGGACTTTAAAGAGGTCAGACGGTTTTTCAAACCTCCTAAAGATAAGGAACGTTTCATCAAGTCTCCCAAGAACCAACTGGCGATTGAAAGACTATTCTGTTCCGCATATATTTCCTAATTTGCCTAAGTATTTGTCCAGTATGGTGTAAATAAAAATGATCTTGATGCCATTAAAGACTATTTCTGTGAAGAAAGGATGAGAATAAAAAGACAATGAGTTTAAAAACATATACCTATCGTAATGCTGAAGGAGGCGTGATCAGTTTTAGGCAATAGCCTACTCTAAGAAGGGGTCATGACTGTGCCTTCTATGTCTGTTAACTGCTTTTGAAATGATTGTAGTTTATTGAGTTTGGTGTTTGTGGAGTGAAATTTATGGGTATAATTGATTTTTGTAATATTCTAAGGTAAAGTTGAAGGAGTCGTGATCGGGTTTAGACAGCCTATGAAGGGTTCATGACTATGCCTTTTATGTCTGTTTAATGTTAAGTTCTTCTGAAATGATGGTAGTTTACTGATTATGGTGTTTGTGGAGAGAAATTTATGGTTATTATTGCATTTTAGAGTAATCTACGGTAAAGTTGAAAGTTGCGTTCGTAGGTTTTTTTTGCTGTGTTGCAAGACTGTTAAGGGAATGTAAAATGTGTAACAATGTGAAGAAATCCTTTCTGATAGCGAGGTTAATTTTTCCGTTCTTTTTTTAAATTTACCGATAGCTGGCAAAACTAAGGGATGACTGGATAGCACCCCAACTGGGAAATAGAAGAGGATTAGGTTTCGGGCACACAGTGGAATTTAAATAGAGCGACGAGGAAGAGACCAAACATTGATAACTAAAGTTAATACATTTATTTGATTTTTGAATCAATAACAAATATTTTCATTAGAATAATAATTAAAAGAAGGTAATTAAAAAAGAATTTGTTTCTCCAGGAAACTCAGAATAAACTTTGACTATAAAATATGAATTAGAATAAAAGGCGATTGAAAAGTATTTTCACGAAAAAGATTAAAAAAAACAAGCAAGAAGCAAGAAAAAGGCTTGGCCTTGAAGAAATGTGTTAAACAAGTGAATGAAATTGGCATTACCAATGATTTGATACTTTATAATGAGTATTTGGCCCGCAGGGAGCGGGTCGTGCAATCCAAACAAAGGCTTCCTCTAAGAATTCTCGGTATGCCTTCCGAGAAAGATAGATTGTGGCTCCTTTGGCGAAGTGTACCCCGCAGTAATAGATCTCTTGGTAGTGATCTGTCAGGCGGGTTACAAGCAGTTACAATTTCTCATCGCCGAATTGTAGTGATCTGGCGGGCTGATGGAGTTGCTGAGATGAAGGTCGTTGACTCATGCCTCGCCTAGCACGACAGAGTCCAAGCGTTGAAGCATGCCACTTGGCGAGGTTCCAGCCACACGATGTTTACTAACAGTGCCGACCCAAGAAGGACCTTGTTGTGGTCAGGCAAGCAGCGGTGGTCAGGTGTAGACCAATGCAGGCCGATGTAGACAGACACGGCAGTACGGCGAGAATATATAGTGGTAATGACGACAGCGCGCTGAACGTTCCAGAAGGAAGGAGGGGTGTCAAACAGCCAATCAACGCACAGCCCCATGCACATTGCGAGGGTTGCCGCTGAGGTGAGCACAGTACTTCATGAGAAAGTGTGACAGTATGGTGCGTCTAGAAAGACACTTCAGAAAAAAAGGTGAGTTGACAAGAATAATAAAGAACAACAATTCAAATGAAACATAAGTTAAATAAATAAATAAATAAACAGAACACCGCGTTCATACTGCAATTATAACGAAATAAAATAATGGGGCAGAATAATTGAACGTGTGTTTCAAAACGTACGGGAAACATAGCCTACAAAAAACATTCGCAAAAGCGAACATGCTGGGAGGGGCGAGAAACAATTGCAGTAAGAAAGCGCAGAAGTTAGGCCTCGTGTGGCAAAGGAGCAATCATAGTGATTGGCCTAAGAAAATGACCAGCAGAAGTCTGCAGTATTACCACGCGAACCCTACCATCTCTGCCAGGAAAGCACTCAACAACCCTACCCAAATTCCACACAAGAGGGGGACTAGGGTCTTTCAAAAGGACCAAGTCCCCTACCTGAAGGTTAGAGCAGGAAACACGCCATTTACCACGCTGCTGAAGCAAACCGAGGTATTCCAACCTCCAGCGACGCCAAAAATTACTGCGCAAACTTTCAATTTTGCGCCAAGAAATGGCTAAAGAGGATTCAGAATTAGAATATAACAAAGGGGGAGAGGCAGTCAACGGACCACCGATAAGAAAATGGCCTGGCGTTAATGGCAGACGATCTGAAGGATCATTAGATAAGGGTGATAAAGGACGAGAATTAATTATGCCCTCAATGAAAATAATTAAGGAATTAAATTCTTCATGAGAAAGGAGGGTGTGGCCACAAACACGTCTAAGGTACTTCTTGGTGAGTTTCACACAAGACCCCCAACGCCCACCTTGATTAGGTGCATAAGGGGGGATAAAGTGCCACTGGAAATTTCTCTGGTGAGCATAATCAGTAATCCTTTCCAGCGCTGAATTGTGAGTAAGAGCTCTCTTAATTTCTTCAGAAGCTCCGATAAAATTTTTAGCATTATCTGAGAATACTTCTGAAGGAAGACCTCGGCGAGCAGAAAATCTGGCAAAAGCTGCCAAAAAGTAAGCAGTAGAGGCGTCGGTAATAGAGGCGGAATAATCCACCCCCGTAAAGGTAAAGGGTCTAGCAGGCGCAGATCTAAAGTTGGGAAGATCACCCATGAGCTGAGCGGTAATTTTAGGGTTGGATTTAAAACATGGAATGCACTTCCGGATAACAGAGTTAACTTCATGCACTCCGTTTATGGGCCAATACCTTACACGAATGACAGAAGGTAATGTACGAGTTCCAGCATGAAGATGCTGGTAATGATACTGACGAATGATTAAGGAAGTGACATGATGTTTTGAGGGAAGAATAATTGGATCTTTTTTTATCCTCAGAAAGATCAGCCAAAGATAAACATCCTCCTACTCTTAGTAAACCATCAGTATCCAAAAAAGGGGCGAGTGAGTAAAGCCTACTCGATTTCTTAAGGGATTGACCTTGGGACAACACCTGACATTCTTCAGAGAATATTTCTTGTTGAGTAAGCCATAAGATTTTTGTAGTGGCTAAACTTAATTCAGAAAGGGTTAAATATGGCTTAGGAAAAAGGGTTGTTCTACCACAAAATATTTCCATCGAAGGAGATAAGCCATAACCCTCACCAATTTATGGAAAGAGGAATATCGCTGCAAGAGAAGGGGAGAGTCGGAGACGAGAAGAGAAGATCCAGTAATCTTACCAGCATCCGGAAAGTCTGATAACTCCGGAAGAGGAAAATTTGGCCAAGCGGAAGGTTCTTGCAGAAGCCAACGGGGACCGTGCCAGTATAACGTCAGGTTAGCCAACATAAGAGGGGAACATCCCCGAGAAATGACATCTGCAGGGTTCTCCTTGCCAGATACATGATGCCATTGTTCAAGATTAGACAATTGTTGAATTTTGGACACTCTGTTAGCTACAAACACCTGCCAATGTGAAGGAGGTTTGGCAATCCATGCCAATGTGATGGCTGAGTCACTCCATAAGTAAGTTTTAATAAATCGGATTTTTAAAGATTGACGGATTTTGACCGATAATTCAACCGCCAGAAGAGCAGCACAAAGTTCCAGTCGTGGCAAGGATAAAGATTTAAGAGGGGCTATCTTTGACTTAGCGCAAATTAAATTGGAAAAGAAATATGATTGGACAAAATTACGGCAAACAATATACGCACAACATCCATAAGCTTTCAATGAGCTATCAGCAAAGATGTGAAGTTCATATCCTCCACAGGAGGGAAAGGGAATAATCACTCACGGGATAATAACATTAGAAAGATCTTCCAAACTATTTCTATAAGAAATCCATTTTTTTGCAACTCTGAAGGAACTGGTTCATCCCAACCAGTTTTCAAGGACCAAAGGTCTTGCAAGAAAAGCTTTGCCGTGACGATGATTGGCGCCAAAAATTGGAGAGGATCAAATATCTTTGCAATCTCAGACAAAATTTGCCGCTTAGTTTGCGGTTGGATGTCACTGAGATTAATTTTGAAAAAGAAAAAATCCTTTTGAGAACTCCAGTAGATGCCTAGAGTTTTGATAGAATTACTTTCCTGAAGAAGTTCTACTGAGTCGTTATAGACTGAAGTTAACGGAAATTTAGAAAGGAATTCCTCCGAATTAGAGTTCCGCACAGGGAAAATCCGCCTCCCAAAAGCAAAGCTGTCAAATCTGTAGAGATTTGAAGTGCTTCAGATACTGACTCAAATAAATGAAGAAAATCGTCAACGTAAAATGATGATTTTAACACTTCAGAAGACTTAGGAGACTACAACGGGCCATCCTGTTCAGCAAGAAATTTCAACGTACGTATGGCTAAAAAAAGCAGAAGGCTTTAGTCCATATGTTAATGTTTTTAGTCGAAAAATCTTGACAGGTTTAGTAGGCTCGTCGCGCCAAAGAATTCTCTGAAGGTCGCGCTGCTGTTGATCGACCAAAATCTGTCTATACATCTGTTTGATATCGGATATCACTGCGATAGGAAACAAGCGAAAATTCATCAAAACAGAAGAAATGTCAGATTGAATTGGAGGGCCTGATAGTAATGTGTCAATCAGAGAAGTTCCGTTGGCATCCAATGCAGAGCCATTAAAGACCACTCTTATGTTTTCCTTTAAAATTTCATTCTTCCAAACAGGATGGTGATTGAGGTAAATGACTTCAGATGGGGTATAGGAAGCATCATCTTTCTTGGTAACAACCTCCATGTGATGCGCCTCATATTCCTCCATAAATGTGGAATATTGAGTTTTAACAACAGGATCACGTTTGAATTTGCTTTCCACAGCATAGAGTGCTCTAAGATGATGATGATGATAATTGTTGTTTTAAGGGGCCTAACATCTAGGTTATAGGCCCCTGATGGTTTGGGTGATCGTGAAGATGAAAATGAAAAGCGAACTTAAAACTAAAACTAACTACTAATCTACATACTAGAAGAAGAAATGGAAAACTAAAGGAGAATAAGGCAAATAAAAGGACAGAAGGAAAAGAAATGCCCTCAACCCTCGGAGAAGGCGGATTGAGGGACTTGGAAGGAAGGAGAGCCATGAAAGGCATATAGGAAAGTGAAAGAGGAGAGGGTCCGCCCCAAAGGTAAGGGACAAAAGGGGAAAACGGACCCAGCTCAGGAATCCCTCGGGGTCGCCAACTCCCGAACTCACCAGCCGTGAGCCCCTGAGGGTGTAGCATTATCTAGGGTGCACCAGAAGTGGTGGGGCTACATAAACCCTGCCTCCTTAAGGGCCTAGAGCACAAGGCAGGAGGTAAAAGGAAGAGAAAAAGAAGGCTGACCCCTCGCAGAAGGAGGGTATCAGAAAAGATGAGACAAGGGCCAATTAAGGCGGGAAAGGAAGAGACTCCCTAGGCCTCGGATACCCTAATAACGTCGGGGTCAGAAGAGAACAAGAGTTGACCAAGTGAGGTCGACAGGAAAGGAGACAGAGAGGAGCCCGGCACAAGTAAGTGGAAGCAATGCCGGACTCAGCTGGGGCCCCGTGGTCGCCAACCCACGCCCACAAGATGTGAGCCCCTGGGGGAAGTGCTCTAAGAGCCCTAGGGTGTGTTTCAAATAAAAGAGGTGGATTATCCACACGGGGCATTGTTACGACAAATCTACCCTCTGAATTGCGTTTGGTTGTTTCGCGACACAGTTTTTCACACATTTCATTTTCAACTGAGGAAGGTGAAACTGAATCTATAGTTTCGATTTTCCAAAATCTTTCTAAGTTGTAATCGAGACTTGCATTGACAAAATGACATTGTGGGAAATTTTGAAATGACTTACGAGGGACTTGACCCGTTACTAACCAACCTAGCTTGGGATGATGAACAAACACTCCTGGTGATATTTTGACCTTAGAGCTAAGGAGACATTGCCAAAATACTTGGGCACTGAGAAGTATGTCTACTGGAGCGCTCGTATTAAATGTTGGATCTGCCAACTGAATGTTATGAGGAAATTGCCAATTGCCAAGAAATACTAGGGGTATTACTGCCAATAGTATCAATGGCAAGACAATTCAACTGAAATGTTGTGTTACAATTAACAGCATCTTTGATATGAATACGAACAAAATACAAAGATTTAACATTGCTATTGTTAATACCGGTAACCTGAATTAATGTAGGTTGCTTAGGAAGACCAAGTTTCTTAATGAGACGCTCACTTATGAAGTCATGGGTGGCGGCATTATCCAATATGGCACGTGCTTCCAGCCATCTACCAGAGGAATCTTGAACTTTTAATAACACGGTCGATAGTAGCACCTGGAACTACGAATAGAGCTAGAGCTCTGAGTATAAGATTGCGCATTGGCCCTTGGGGATGTATCTTTGGAACTTCCAGGGGAAGGAGCCTGACGTGGCTTTTCAAACCTATGAAGCAAGGTGTGATGTTGAGCCTTGCAATGGGAACAAGTATTTTTAGATAAGCAATCAGGCACCATATGCCTAGCTGACAGGCAGTTGTAGCAATATCTTTTTGAGCTATTAATTTGCGTCTTTCGTCGGTAGAAAGAGCTTTAAAGGCAACGCAGGAATATAATCTGTGAGGCTCTTTACAGAGAATACAATCTGTTGAATTATGTTGAACAGTAAAGACAGCAGATTTGTTTATTTTGGTACCGACTGGCTTGACAACATTAGATTTGTTATCTGCACTTCCTGACGTATGACAGGCTACGGCTGACAAAACCTGACATCTATTATTTATAAACGTAAGCAGTGAATCATAGGTATATGAAGTGTCATTTGTTATTTCCCTCTCCCATGCCTCTAAGGTTGCTGGGTCAAATTTAGAAGTAACCAAGGGAACTAAGAATAGATCCCAATGCTCGACCGGTTGATTCAACCGTGCCAATGCTCTGACGTGTAGTTGGACCGTGTCACTTAAGGCTCGCAGTGTTGACAAATTGTCAACACGCAAGGCGGGCAGGTTGAATAAGGCTTGAATATGTCTTTGTATACATAATCTTTCGTTGCCATAACGGCCTTTAAGAAGCTCTATAGCAAAGTTATAGTTTTCTCCTGTTAAGGGGAGTTCTCTTATAAGTTGAAGGGGTGGGCCCTGCAAAGTGGATTTTACGTAATGGAATTTCTGGAAGTGTGGCATTATCATGTACTAATGAACTAAATAATTCAAAGAATGATTGCCACATCTCCTCCTTTCCAGAAAAATTCGGAATTTCGATTTTAGGTAGCAATGGTTTGACACTATTCCCATTGTCGCTAATTCTTCCTTGAGTTTCTTCTACCTTCAACGCCAGGGTCAAAGTTCTAACTAATGCCACAGCCTGAGCATGTGTATCAAAGTAATTACTCTCTACTTCTTCCCTATCCGACTGATGTTACGGACTTTTGATTTCAATTTCAAGTTGCACGAGATCATATTTCTCGTACGCCTGTTCATAAGCTTTTAAACGCTGAGATATAATATCGAGGTTTTGTTCATCTTTAGGTAGAGTAGCTAAATATTTTTGAAACCGGGTGAGTTGACCCTTGTAGGCAGCCCGGGAGTTTAACAGCTTGTCATCTATTATTATTGGCATGGCTGGAAAGTTGGAATAACTCACTCACCAAACTGCCTGCAGCGCCAGACTGAGACCCGCTCTCCGGAAAGAAGACAGTTTTACAGTATGCTGGGATTGTTCCTGCCTTCTCGCAGATCTCCTGCGCTAGCCACGGTATACTGAAATGTGTTAGACAAATGTTAGATTGCACAAGTTGGTTTATGAAAGTTCTGGGTTCGATCCGGGGTTGAGGTACCATGGAAAGGGATGACTGGATAGCACCCCAACTGGGAAATAGAAGAGGATTAGGTTTCGGGCACACAGTGGAATTTAAATAGAGCGAGGAAGAAGAGACCAAACATTGATAACTAAAGTTATTTGATTTATTTGATTTTTGAATCAATAACAAATATTTTCATTAGAATAATAATTAAAAGAAGGTAATTAAATATGAATTGTTTCTCCAGGAAACTCAGAATAAACTTTGACTATAAAATATGAATACAATAAAAATGCATAAAAAGGCCTTATAAAAGGCGATTGAAAAGTATTTTCAAGAAAAAGATCCAAAAACAAGCAAGAAAAAGGCTTGGCCTTGAAGAAATGTGTTAATCAAGTGAATGAAGTTGGCGTTACCAATGATTTGATACTTTACACCGAGTATTTGGCCCGCAGGCAGCGGGTCGTACAATCCAAACAAAGGCTTCCTTCTAAGAAGTCTCGGTATGCCTTCCGAGAAAGATAGATTGTGGCTCCTTTGGCGAAGTGTACCCCGCAGTAACAGATCTCTTGGTAGTGATCTGTCTGGCGGGTTACAAGCAGTTACAATTTCTCATCGCCGAATTGTAGTGATCTGGCGGGCTGATGGAGTTGCTGAGATGAAGGTCGTTGACTCATGCCTCGCCTAGCACGACAGAGTCCAAGCGATGAAGCATACCACTTTGCGAGGCTCCAGCCACACGATGTTTACTAACAGTGCCGACCCAAGAAGGGCCTTGTTGTGGTCAGACAGGCAGCCGTGGTCAGGTGTAGACCCATGCAGGCAGATGTAGACAGACACGGCAGTACGGCGATGCGGAGAATATATAGTGGTAATGACGACAGCGCGCCGAACGTTCCAGAAGGAAGGAGGGGTGTCAAACAGCCAATCAACGCACAGTCCCATGCACATTGCGAGGGTTGCCGCTGAGGTGAGCACAGTACTTCATGAGAAAGTGTGACAGTATGGTGCGTCTAGAAAGACACTTAAGAAAAAAGGTGAGTTGACAAGAATAATAAAGAGCAACAATTCAAATGAAACATAAGTTAAATAAATAAATAAATAAATAAACAGAACACCGCGTTCATACTGCAATTATAACGAAATAAAATATTGGGGCAGAATAATTGAACGTGTGTTTCAAACCGTACGGGAAACATAGCCTACAAAAACATTCGCAAAAGCGAACACTAAGGTAAAGTTGAAGGAGCCGTGATCGGGTTTAGGCAATAGCCTACTCGATGAAGGGTTCATGACTATGCCTTCTATGTCTGTTTAATGTTAAGTTCTTCTGAAATGATGGTAGTTTACTGATTTTGGTGTTTGTGGAGTGAAATTTATGGTTATTATTGAATTTTAGAGTAATCTACGGTAAAGTTGAATGTTGCGATCGTACGGCTTTTTCTTTTTTTGCTGTGTTGCAAGACTGTTAAGGGAATGTAAAATGTGTAACAATGTGAAGAAATCCTTTCTGATAGTGAGGTTAATTTTTCCGTTCTTTCTTTAAACTTACCGATAGCTGGCAAAACTAACTGCATTTTGAACTTGCTCTCTGTCTTCGCTTATTGTCGAAACTGGACTATTACAGGAGACGACTTATTAAATTATAATTGGGCACAGTAAAGTAAGTGGAGATGTCGAACTTATTAGTGCCTAAGAGGATATGTTGCGGTGTTTTAATACGTAAAACAGGTCGCAATGATTTAAAAGCCTCGTAAGCGCCAATGCTAACTTACATCACAGATTGGGGCCAGCGCTGCGCTGCGGAGGACCAGGCGAACTAGGCCAGTGATATCACGGCCGACTGAATGCGCTCATACCGGCCTAGACAATGAGACCTTTTTCATGAAATCTTGTTAGTTACTCAACTGTTCACACAGCGCTGTTCACCAAGCATTGCACGACTAAGACTTATCTCTACTTAGTGTAAAACAATGTCCCCGATTCTTGGATATCACGGGTAATCTCGAGAACCACTGGATGGATTTTGATGCGGCTTTCACCATTCTGTACAGGTAATATCGAGGAAGATTTCTGTAGAAAATAATGTATTTATGATCAAAGGGAGCCAAGCAGTAACGATTTAAGATTTCAGTGAATAGGTCGAAGAAAGAACTTGACGTCCGTGCGCTTTTTAAGCTTACGCTGGACAAACCGTTAAAAATATCAATATACTATGAGTGTAAGAATTGTTCAGCATGAAAAATTGTACAAAAAAGTCCGCGTGAGCATATCTCTATCTTCGATACATCGCCCACTATAAGTGTTTTTAGTTCGGACGGGAGTGGGATTTGGCTTGCACCTCGCCATTCTTAAATTACGTCTGACAGGAATTCCTTGCACATTCATAACTGTTCCCGGGCGAAGCCGGGGCGGGTTGCTAGTGACACTATTATATTATCATAATAATTCCCACAATATCAAAATGCAAATTATATCACAAAATAAAATAGCGTGCTAATAAATCTAAGAGAAATTAGACATACCTTGCACCTCGTTACAGTTGAATTCGATCAGAATCACTCGGTTTTCATTAAAGTTTATGCAATTTTCTGCTGAACGGTTTGGAAGTTCGGCAACAGGAAACTAGGACTGTTATTTACTTAAAATACGCATTGTTGTATTTTTGTACTATTTGTGTTCATGATGTCATTACATTGTCAGAATTACCGACAGTAGTGGCTACGCTGGCTAAAGTGCAGCGTTAAGCCATGGGGCCAAGCTCTCTGCTGACCCGGTAGACGCGTGTGTTCGAGCCCCACCGTCGGCCGTCCTTGAAATGATTTTCCGTGGTTTCCCATTTTTCAACACCAGGCAAATGCTGGGACGGTACCTTCTAACAGGCCACTGCCGCTTCCTTCCACATCCTTGTCCAGTTTCATTCATCTTCATCCATTCCATCTATCATCCTGACGCGCAGGTCGCCCACGGGCGTCGACTAGAAATACCTGCCCTCGGCCTCTCAGGAGGCCACACGAAAAAAAATGTCAGAATTAATGCTTTAATTAGTAGGGTATACTATTCAGTGTACCTATTATAAATAAAACCGTAAGGTTTCTCACCTCCCCATATTACGAAACCCGGTTGCCTAATACGGGGAAAGTGCACTTTTAAAGTTAACAATAATATCAGAGGGTATTACAACATCAAACGTGCCCATATTTGTAATATACATAGTAGGCCTATATCGCCTGAGGTTTACATTGGTGAGAAAACCAAAATTATTCCGTTCCTTCTCATGTCTAATGTGAGCCCTATAAAAAAAACTCCCCATATTTGGCGACTTTCCTGTACCCATTTTTAGAAGATACCTTATGCACTGGACAGCTGAATCCGTGATTAATTGTATAGGTAGCTTCGTAAGTCTCAGAACTCAGGAAGTCCTTTCTAGCAGCGTTACTAGCAGCTTTCAAAGTTTCAAGGTAAGAAAGAAAATATTCCTCTAACCAGTTTAGGCGACTGACATTTAATGAGAAAAAATGCCCTTTATCTGGATTTCTAGACTGAATATGATATGTGATGCTTACTTACGTCATGCATAGCGAACCATTTACTAACGATTTTCAAAAAAAATGGTTGCTTCTGCGTCCATGAATGTGTACGCTTCCGGGTGCATGCCTATATTTTCTTTCAGTGTACTAATGGCACCAATAACTTCTGACGAGAACACTTCCTTGGCACGCCGAACATTCATTTTTTCAAATTTAGTGGGTTCGATGTGTTTTTTAGTGAGGTGTCTGACCGGTTTGACGATCTCACCCTTTTGCATTGTGTATAGTAATGACAAGTATTTCCCTGAAATTATTCCAGTACCATCAGTCATCTCTCGTTACAGAAACTGCGTTCTAATGTGGTTTTTTTTTTAGAATGTGACAATGATCAAAACTAGGGAATACATTCCTAGACTCGTCGTATGGGTGATTGACCATTGGTTGCAAATTTCCTCCCCCTAAATGCCTCATCATTGTAGTGTTAGTTTTGTGATTATCAGAGACAGTTATTATAATTATGAAACCGCATTGTTCAACCTCGAGAATAACATCCAGCAGGAGTTTATGTAAGTCCCGTCCTGACAGCTGCTTCGTGAAAAAGAAGGCACACGGTATCTGATAATTTGTCGATAGATCTCTTAGCACAAAACACAACACACGATTAGCTGCTACTTGTTCCCGGCTGTAATTTTGATCCTCTCTTTCCTTTTAATGAGACGGTGCTGGAGTAGTGTCCTTGTACCCGAAGAAGATGCAAGGTATGTCTAATTTCTCTTCGATTTATTAGCACGCTATTTTATTTTGTGATATAATTTTAATTTTGATAATGCGGAAATTATAATGATAATAATTATATAGTGTCACTAGCAACCCGTCCCAGCTTCGCCCGGGAACAGTTATGAATGTGCAAGGAATTCCTGTCAGACGTAATTTAAGAATGGCGAGGTGCAAGCCAAATGCCCCTCCCGTCCAAACTAAAAACACTTATAGTGGGCGATGTATCGAAGATAGAGATATGCTCTCGCGGACTTTTTTGTAGAATTTCTCACGCTGAACAATTCTTACACTCATAATATAATGATATTTTTAACGGTTCGCCCAGCGTAAGCTTAAAAAGCGCACGGACGCCAGGCTATTTTTTCGACCTTTTAACTGAAATCGTTACTGCTTGGCTCCCTTTGGTCATAAATAAATTATTTTCTACACAAATCTTCCTCAAGATCACCTTTACAGTATGGTGAAAGCAGCATCAAAATCCATCCAGTGGTTCTTGAGATTACACATTTAATATACGTAATGTACAGCTGATTCCTTATCGCGCCTATAATGGGAGAGGAGTGCGCTCTACCGGCAACGAGTAGAAACTTTCCAATTACATGTTATACATGGGTTCTGACTGGGAATGTCAAGGCCGGTATAGAGCGCAGCTCGTATTCAGTCGGCCGTGGTGATATCATATCTTATTCTATTCGTTATGCTAAAACTGAAATATCTCGGGAAGTATTTGCGCTACGACGACGTTTGTTGTCTTAAAATGTAACGCCCGTGAAGCATTATCGATTGATACCCACATTACGTGATTATATCATTCGTGTATTAAAATAATTGCGAATATTACTTCCTTCAAGGTCAAACGAAAATAGAATCGAATGACTTGACGGACATATTGTCGCTAGGCGACGACTAACACTGTATCATGATATTCAACGCCGCCCCAATAATAAGCTTGAAGAATCTGGAATTAGTCCACGACGGTGATTTCTGGCCAGCTGATGTAATCTGCCGGCCCTTTCGACAACCATGGAAGTATAGGGGCCCGACATTTAGGGATTAATATTCTTACATGGAACGTAGAAGGCCTGAGGGGAGCTCTGAACCTACTACCGAAGGATTTCCTGAATAACTGCGACATAGGAATTTTAACAGAGACAATGGTTAAAGAGGACACGATATTTAACGTCCCGAATTTCTATAATTTTCACGCATATGCGAAACAATGCGAGACCCGAGGAAGACCCTCAGGAGGTGTAGTTTGTGTCATTAGACCAGAACTAGCTCCTTTTAAACTTCTGCTAAGGGAAGAAAACGTTCTGGTCATACAGACAAAGATTGGAGTCATAGTGGCAGTGTATTTTAACCCAGACTACACCGCAGCAGACATAGTTGATGGTCTAGGATCAGCTCTTAGCCAAAGCAGTGACAAAATAATAATTACGGGTGAACTGAACTGTGCAATAGATAGGCAAGATAGAAAATGCGAAGAAGTGATGGCCTATCTACGAACAGAAGGGTTTACAGTACGCAACAAACGACAGGATTGGACATACATAGGTCACAATGGGGCTAGCACAATAGATCTAATTCTGACACGAGATTTCGAATCGTGCGCAGACACTACCCCAATCAAAAAAAGAGGCAGCTCTCATCCGCAAACATATCCCAGTAAATATGTTTATAGAAACCACTGAACATAAAGCCGTAAGAGATATGAAACATCAAACACTCAGTAAGAAACTCAACATAGATGTAATGAAATCAAAAATGGTAGATAGAGATCAGATAGAGAGGAAAATACAAACAGGAGATATTGGAGGAGCTGCTCCATGGCTGAGGTCATGCATAGAAGGTGGAACCAACCCGCTAAACGTAAACAGGAAAGCAAGGCCCTGGTTCGTCGAAGAATGTTACAGAAAGAGGAAAGCAACGCTAGAAATACTGCACAAAGTTAGAGAGAAAAAAACCGACGAAACCCTCGACAGCTACCGACGAGAAAGAAAACTCTACAAAGACCTCACCAAGAAGAAGAAAAGGGAGCACGTTGAGGAAGAGCAGAGAAGAATGTTAGAGGAGGCAGAAGAAGACCCATATCGTGCCCTCCGCCAAAGAGAGCAAAAATTCCAACCTAGCATCCCCATGGAGACATGGGAAGATCACATGAGAGAAGTTATATGTGCTAAAGAAACGAGACCCCTCCTCAAGCCACCACTGATACCAGATACAGATGAAGTTTTTACACCAGAAGAAATAGCCAAAGCCATATCAAATATAAATATCTGTGGAAGATTTATATTGTTTATATATTGTTTTTCAATGATGCAAATACTGCACATATCTTAAAAGAAGACGAAGTGTTGTGCTTGTTAACCACTAGAGCGTGCTAATGTTGCTGCGCCATCTACTGCCCGCGAGCAGAATATACCGTATCTACTTTTGAACTCTATGGAATGTTAACCAACCACACGTAGCTCCGACCCCACCAATCCCCCATGCATCCGCTACACTCCCTAGGTTTGTCTTCGCATATGCTGGCCTATACAAGCTGCCTGGGTTGCAGAGAGGAGTGCACTATACAGTTGGCCCTTGGTTGCGTGTGCAGCGTAAATAACTGCGCTCGTCCCAACCCACTATGAGTGATGAGAATCAATACATCACGCCTCCATTCAAGAATATATATATAAGATTATTTGAATCAATAATGCCCAGAATTTTGGTTGTAGCGCAAACTTGCTACCATGGTAAGGAGCCGCCTCTGGTTTCAAAGATTACGAGATCGAGACTGGTGTATGAACTCACCAGGGAGACGTTTCTAATAGAAGATCTGCGATCAACGCTGCTGCTGCCATCAAGTCATGCCTACAACAAACTTCTCCAAGATCTAAGAGAGAAGAAAAGAGACATACGACCTGACTTCTATAGTACCTGCGCGATGCAAGACAAAGCCTGGATGCAAGCGAACTATGAAATGCGACATGTCACTACAAGACTAGCGGCCCATGGCTTTCACCACAAGCTAGGCTCCAATAAGACGTTCCACGACGCGAACGATACCTGCATCTGTGTCCTGTGCTCAGAAAAATGTGATCAATACCATATTCTAAAGTGCAAGAAACGATATAGGTCTATCGCTGCTTATAGCAAGGACAACTAAACTTTATATGTAATCTTTGCTGTAATCATTGTACTGTTTGTGCGCATTTCTAATTATATAATAATAAGCTTGAGCGATCTCAGATCAATTGAAAAAGTCAAAGCTCGATACTAAAGGCTGCCCTGGGAGTATCAAAATACACGTACTCCCGACTTGTTTATGAACTTGCCAGGGAAACGTTTCTTATTGAAGACTTAAGATCTCGATTGCAATTGCCTTCGACTGGACACGAACAGGAATTCCTAAGGATGAGACAAAGAAAGCGAGCGGAAATCGACATAGAATTCTATGGGACTGATGCCATGTCACAGAGAAAATGTACTGAACCGAACAATGAAACGAGGAGTGCTCTGAATAGACTTGCTGTGCACGGCTTCCATCATAGGCTGTGCATGCGGCGTGGCTTTCATGGACCTTCTGAGCAGTGTGTGTGCATATTATGTGCTAAACAGTGTGGTCGATATCATTTTAGTAAATGCTCTAAGAGAACACTGTCCTTATTGGAGTACTCGAGAATGTAATGCACAATTTTGCGCAGTTCCTTTATTATTATTATTATGATATCGATCACGTGAGGCATTGCACAGACCAAGGATCATGTAATACGGGGCGCGCACTGGTCGGTGGGTTGGCGGGATCCGGGTCTCGAGCGCGGTTTGTGGAGGAAGCCGGTGGAAACCATGCTCCGCTGGTCTATTTATTTAACTTCGCATCTGACAGTGTTTGTGACATTATGATGTATTTAATCCAAATCCACTTTCGTGCGCAATTATACTATTATTAATAATAAATCAAACTTCATATTAACAGAGATCAAATCTCCTTGGGAACTTTCACTTAAAAATCTTCTATGCGGTTTGAATCTAACTTCTACATGCTCCACTCGGGCGCTAATGTCGCATGTATCCATACATGATATCGTTCACTTCTACCTGTTCCACTCCAGCGCTAATGTCGCATGTATCCATACAATAAGCAGAACGGGATTCTGTTAAAACTTCCCAAAGAATGGATTACATTGAGACTGAAATGCTCATGCACAATCAGCAGCCATTTTGCTAATGACACTGTCTTGTCAACATCTCTTTGAATGACAACAAATATTGTATACGAAAGACAACTAATTTCACGAAGATGCCGCTACATTCGAATGTTGGAACCGCCATTTTGTATTGTGTATCCGATCTTTCAATTATATAGTCTTTGGTCTCACCAGGGGCCCGTTCCACGAATTAACTGTGCAACTTTTCGCTTTGCACTTTTCAATTCTTGCAAAGTGCAAAGTATTTCTGTTCCACCATGATCTATGTATTACTTTTCAATTTCTTTGCAAAGTGAAAAGTCTTTGCGTAGGAATGATCCGATCATGTTTATTCCATGAACAAACTCTATAATACTCCATGATTTAATGCTTTATTTTTCGTGGTGAACTTGAGGACTTTAGTAACAGTTCTGCAAATAGTTGATTTTGATGTCCCATACATTGCTGTTTTACCGTGCTGGGCACCATTTCCTAACTAATGTAAGCATATAAGAATTTGTTCTTTTTTGGAAAGAGATCGACTTCTTTTTGTTGCAGGTTTCAATAAATGGCCAATTATTTCAAGAATATAGTCAGTTTGTATTCGGGTATTACGATAACACCCAATAAATTCCGTCGAAGTGAGGTTATGAAAATTCATCCTGTCTTTGTACGTCCTCTTGTTGGATTCTTCATCACTATCCTCACTTGATGATAATAAAATCTCTCGTCGTAACATATTTATAACACTAAACCATATTCTGTGCCAAGAAACTAGTTTGGAGACTTGTTCATTAACAGCTGAAAAGGGAATCGTCTCTTTGCAAAGATTTCTGAAAACTTTTCGCTTCATTCCTTTGCACTTTGCATTTCTACACCAATGGAGGAACATAGCACATTCGATCATTGCCAAACCAGGAAAGTCATTACAGTCGCCACAGATCTGCAAAAGGTTGCTTGTCTCATGATTTGAATTTGAATATCATGTATGCATTGTTTAGAGAAAAGCATCCTGAAATGAACACACGTATAGAGATATTTTCCACTCAGAATTCAATCTACGGTTTGGTCTACCCAGAGCTGATACCTGCGTGTACTGTGATAGGTTGTACGTGGAAATGATATCAGCACAGACGGATGAAAAGAGGAAAGCTATTGAAGTTCAAAGTAAGTTACATCATACTAAAGCTGAGATAGCATACAAAGCAATGACTGCAGATGGAGAAAAGCCAAACAAAATTCTACATATGTCGTCTTGATTACGGATCTACAGCAAGTGCTTTTCTGTCCTGTGTTATCCCACTCATCTGTTTTCTATCAAAGGCAGTATGCTTGTTATAATCAAGCCATTCATAATGCTGGCACAAATGAAGCAACAATGTGTTTTTGGCATGAAAGTGTGGCCAAACGAGGTTCAGCCGAAATTTCTTCATGTATATTAAAGTATATCACTTCAAACTATCAGCCCCTAGCCCCAGGAGAAGAAAGGACTCTTGTACTTCGGTCTGACAGATGTGTTGGCCAAAATAATAACTGGCGTATGCTGTCACTTTGTCAGTATATCATTACACTCCGATTGTTTACAACAGTGAATCAGAAGTTCCTAGTGCCGGGTGGTAGTTTTGTTCCGTGTGACCGGGACTTTGCTCTGATTGAGCGTCAAAAAAAGAATTTTACTGTTTATGTTCCTCAAGACTGGATTGCAGTTATAGCTTCAGCAAGGCAAACAAAACCTTTTCTGGTATATGATATGCAGCCTGAGGACTTCAAAGACCTGAAAGATCTAGAAAATTCTCTTAGGAGAGATCCTGACTTTAAAATAACAACTTCACATTGGATTCAGATATCAGCAGACGATGCAGGAACAGTTCGTGTGAGACTCAGCCACAATCTATTGCAGCCTTGGTACCAGTATTCAATCATGAAGAAATGTAAAGGTGTTCGCAATACATAATGTAGGCCCTATTGTGTAGCGCTGAATGCAATCCCTCTTCTTTATTCTCAACAGTTACCAATACGGCAGAAAAGTGGAAAGATTTACAAGATATGTGCCGGTATATTCCACAGGAATTCAGACAGTTTTATGAAGACCTAAAGGCGGACTAAGTATAAAACGAGTCATTATGGAACTATTAATCGTGACATTAATTTATACACACCCCATATTGGCTCTCGTGTGTACTGAGAATTACAAATACTGTCATCTATGTATCATTGTTGGTTACAACCTTGTACGTCTGAATAGGGTTACAACCTTGTTCTGTGTTCTGACAGAATATTTCCCATTTTTTTCTATTTTCAATGCACCTTAATTGTTTAAAGTTCTACTAAAGTGTATAATATGATCAATGCACATATTTTATGGACATTGTGGGTTTATAATATAAAAAATATGGACAATATCTGTTATTTCTCTCTACTGTAAAATTTCACTTTTGTGGGTTACAACCTTGTTCTGGACGGGTATTCAATTGTAGTACCAACCGTTTTAAAGTTTTTATCATGGGAAAGAAAGATAATTTCAAGAAGCTGGCTGTGCTAGAAATTGTCAAGGAGAAACTGGACATTCTTTTTGGCAACTTTAAAAATAACCTATGTCACAATGAAAAGCGATCCCCGTGGACTGAAGTCCTTAAGAAAGCTCAGTCTTTGCAGTTAGCTGGAGCCGAAAAATCTTGGACGTACGTGAGGGACAATCTTTTTGGATTATGGAAATGCCGTGCTCTGGTAAGTAGATATTTAAGTTTCCATTAAATTATTTAATTGAGGATATACCGGTATCACTTAAATCAATTTACATTACCTCACATGTCGATACAGCATTGTTAATATTTGAAAGAAAAATAGCACAGTAGCGCCACCTGGCGAAATAGACATGCACAATAAAGAAGAAAACAAAAGACGAGTCAGTGCAAAGTCTGTGCGTGTTCGCGTGACATGTGACAAGCATCTCAAAAGATGATTTGTATTTTGTATTTATTTCTCACTTGATAAATAAAGATTTACATTAAAACTAACAGGTTATGGACCCAGGCCACGTGTAAATGGTATTATCTCGTGAGTTAATCCGAAGCTGAGCACCTGTGGAACACGTGCTGTATTTTTTGTGAATTAAGGATAACCTCAAAATGGCAACCGGCAGTGACTACAAAGTTCAAGTGGATAAACTTCAAGGACGTGAAGACTGGGCTAAGTGGAAATGGCATGTGTTGATGGTTTTGCGGTCGTATGAACTGGAAAATATTGTTGATGGTTCGAAAAAGTGTCCTGTGTTGCCGGCAGATGCAACTGCTCAACAAAAAGCGGCATATAAGCAGTGGTTGAATGAAGACGCGAAAGCGGCCAGTTTGCTAGCAGGTGCGCTAGGAAAATCTGTTGCCGAGCTCGTGTTGACGTCCACCAATGCCAGTGAAATTTGGACAAAATTGATGATGATGATGATGATGATGATAATTGTTGTTTTAAGGGGCCTAACATCTAGGTTATCGGCCCCTGATGGTTTGGGTGATCGTGAAGATGAAAATGAAAAGCGAACTTAAAAATAAAACTAACTACTAATCTACATACTAGAAGAAGAAATGGAAAACTAAAGGAGAATAAGGCAAATAAAGGTCAGGAGGAAAAGAAATGCCCTCAACCCTCGAAGAAGGCGGATTGAGGGACTTGGAAGGAAGGAGAGCCATGAATGGCAGATAGGAAAGTGAAAGAGGAGAGGGTCCGCCCCAAAGGTAAGGGACAAAAAGGGAAAACGGACCCAGCTCAGGAATCCCTCGGGGTCGCCAACTCCCGAACTCACCAGCCGTGAGCCCCTGAGGGTGTAGCATTATCTAGGGTGCACCAAACTGGTGGGGCTACACACACCCGGCCTCCTTGAGGGCCTTAAGCAGAAGGCAGGAGATAACATGAAACGAAAAAGAAGGCTGACCCCTCGCAGAAGGAGGGTATCAGAAAAGAGGAGACAAGGGCCAATTAAGGCGGGAAAGGAAGTGACTCCCTAGGCCTCGGATACCCTAATACCGTCGGGGTCGGAAGAGAACAAGAGTTGACCAAGTGAGGTCGACAGGAAAGAAGACAGAGAGGAGCCCGGCACAAGTAAGTGGAAGCAATGCTGGACTCAGCTGGGGCCCCGTGGTCGCCAACCCACGCCCACTAGATGTGAGCCCCTGGGGGGGGGGGACAAAATTGAGCGCACGGTTCGAACGAAGCAGTACGCAGCGACTGAACATGTTGATCGAGTCATTCTTCCGAGTTACACGTGACGACAAGGAGGACATCAGCACCCATGTCGCGAAGTTACAGAAGCTTTATCAGGATCTGAACGACGAACTCCAAAAGCACAACGAAAACACGTTATCTGAAAGGATTTTGAACGGTCGAATTTCACCCACGCTGGGAAAATAATATGATAATTTCAAGGATGTGTGGGACACGATTCCGACGGAAAATCAAACTGTGAACTTGTTGATTGAAAAATTGTGCACGATTGAACTGCGTGACCAAGGAAACGTGGAATCGACTGCGTTTGTGGTACGTAGTACTCCCAAGAAGCATTTCCACTATGGCAGTGGCAAAGGCAGCGCTGATGACAAGTCGAAGAAAAATGTTCAACGAGTAAAGCAGAAGTTTCCATGTTTCAAATGTAAGGAACTGGGCCATTGGGCAAGTGAATGTCCAGTGAAGAAGAAAGAGGGTGACACTAGAAACAAAAATAAGGAAAACAATGCTTCGTTTCTGACACATGCTATGAGTGCGTTAGACGGCGACTTGGTTCAAGCCGACGAGTGGTACTGCGACAGTGGCGCCACAAATCACATCACCGCGAACAAACAGTATTTTACAACATACGTCAAGTTTGCTGCTCCAGAGAAGATTTTGCTAGGAAAACGAGGTGTGAGCATGCTAGCTCACGGCAAAGGAACTGTAAACTTTCAAGTGCGGCTGAACAACGCTTGGTTGAGTGCAGAAGATGACATCTTAGAGGCTGAAAAGTGTTCAATAGTTCATCTTGTTTATTTTTTATTTTTCTTGTATTTGATTTTTCTTTGGAGGAAGTGTTAATATTTGAAAGAAAAATAGCACAGTAGCGCCACCTGGCGAAATAGACATGTACAAGTCCAACCCCTCCTCCACGTGGTGGGAGACGGGCAACGGCATGAAGTAGGGGATTGCCTGTAGGGGTGAAGTACAGTGGGGACTTTGTGTGCTCCGGGACCGCTACGGTAGCTGTGAAGGCTCTATGGGAACCCTGAAAAGTGACGGCTGACGGGGCTCTGGTGAAGCTACGATAGGCCTAGCAAGCCAGTAGTGGATATCATATTTGCTTTCAAACCAGGAACAGGCCTCGGAAAGGACGGATGCAAACGACGACGACCCGGATATGCTAATGGACTACGAGTTGGGGCATTAAACATACAGACACTGACAGGAAAAGTGGAGGAGATTGTAGATGTGATGGAGAGAAGAAAACTGGATGTACTGGGCTTGGCAGAAACAAGATGGAAAGGAGAAGGTCGCAGAGAACTGAGGAAAGGGTACCGGTTGTACTGGAGTGGAAACAGTGAAGGAAGGAGCAGCGGAGTAGGAGTAGTTGTGAGAGATGGAATGAAGGAAGAGGTAAAGGGAATAAGTGACAGGATCATGAAGATCAGAGTAAATGTAAAGGGAAGAAGCCTGGAGATAGCCCAGGTGTATGCCCCTCAAGTTGGATGTACAGCTCAAGAGAAGGAAGACTTTGAGGAGGAGCTACAACAGCAGTTGAATGGGCAGAGCATCATTGTCATGGGAGATTTGAATGCACATGTAGGAAGTGAAAGGCAAGGATATGAAAATGTATTGGGAGCAGAAGGATGGGGTAGCAGGAATGAAGAAGGGAGAAAGTTGCTGGATTTTTGCAAGAGAAACGGTTTAGTGGTAGGCAACTCCTGGTTCCGGAAGAAAGAAAGCCACAAGGTAACGTGGTACAGCAGTGATTTAACAAATAAATCTTTGGTAGATTACATGCTGTACGACTGGGAAATGAAGAGAAGTGTCAGAGATATAAAGGTAATACCATCAGAGGCCTTAGATAGCGACCACAGAATACTTGTAATGAACTTGGGAGTTGTTAAGGATAGCAAGAGGACAGAGTACCAGGAAAGGAGAATCAAAGTATGGAAACTCAAGGAAAAGGAAGTCAAGGAAGAATTCCAGAAGATAATAAGGGAAAGGATGCCAACAGACAATCCTAAAACAGGGGAAGAGGAATGGAAGCAATTCAAAAACACAATAGTGGAAGCTGTAGTGGCAGTATGTGGAAGAACAAGCAACAGAAAGAGGTGTAAAGATGATGATGATGATGATGATAATTGTTGTTTTAAGGGGCCTAACATCTAGGTTATCGGCCCCTGATGGTTTGGGTGATCGTGAAGATGAAAATGAAAAGCGAACTTAAAACTAAAACTAACTACTAACCTACATACTAGAAGAAGAAATGGAAAATTAAAGGAGAATAGGGCAAATAAAAGGACAGAAGGAAAAGAAATGCCCTCAACCCTCGGAGAAGGCGGATTGAGGGACTTGGAAGGAAGGAGAGCCATGAAAGGCATATAGGAAAGTGAAAGAGGAGAGGGTCCGCCCCAAAGGTAAGGGACAAAAGGGGAAAACGGACCCAGCTCAGGAATCCCTCGGGGTCGCCAACTCCCGAACTCACCAGCCGTGAGCCCCTGAGGGTGTAGCATTATCTAGGGTGCACCAGAAGTGGTGGGGCTACATACACCCTGCTTCCTTAAGGGCCTAGAGAACTAGGCAGGAGGTAAAATGAAGAGAAAAAGAAGGCTGACCCCTCGCAGAAGGAGGGTATCAGAAAAGATGAGACAAGGGCCAATTAAGGCGGGAAAGGAAGAGACTCCCTAGGCCTCGGATACCCTAATACCGTCGGGGTCCGAAGAGAACAAGAGTTGACCAAGTGAGGTCGACAGGAAAGAAGACAGAGAGGAGGCCGGCACAAGTAAGAGGTGTAAAGAGACACCATGGTGGAATGAGAGAGTAAAAGAAGCTGTGGGAAGGAAGAACAAGGCTTTCAGAGTGTGGTTCCAGGAAAGAACTGATCTGACAAGGGAAGATTATAAGATAAAGAAGAAAGAAGCAAACAAGATTGTCGCAGAGGAGAGGAAGAAGTGGATGGTAAAGTGGACAGAGATGATGGAGGAAGACAGCAGAGGAAATAAGAAAGTACTTTATGGGATGGTCAAAAGTAAGAGAAGAGGTCTGCGAGAGGATGTGGTAATGATGGACAAAAGCGGAAATGAGGTACACAACAAAGAGGCACTCAAGACAGTGTGGAAAGAGTACTTTGAGGATTTGCTGAATCCAAATGGTCATAAGGAGGAAGACAATGTATTGGAAGATGGAGAAGACAACACAGGAATGGAAAAGGACCTGACTTGGAGAGAACTTGAAATGGCTATAGACAAGATGAAAGGAGGAAGGGCACCAGGTGTGGATGAAGTGAGTGTTGAAATGGTGAAGGCAGCAGGGGAGGTTGGGAAACAGTGGCTGTACCGTGTGATGAGGGTGATATGGAAGGAGAAAAAGACCCCAGAAGATTGGAAGAAAGGATTAATTGTCCCAATATTTAAGAAAGGAAGCAGAAAGGAGTGCAGAAATTACAGGGGAGTCACACTCATACCTCACTGTGCCAAGAGATATGAAAAGATATTAGAAAGTAGAATACGAGCCAAAGTGGAGAGAAAATTGAGAGAGGAGCAGTATGGATTCAGACCTGGGAGATCAACAGTGGATCTCATATTTTCAGTGAGACAGCTCCAGGAACACCACTATGACTTTGGAGAGGATCTGCTGATGGCCTTCCTGGACATCGAAAAGGCCTATGATAGTGTGTGTAGGGAGAAGGTTTGGAAAGCAATGGAAAACATGGGAGTGGAAAAAGAGACTGTAGGCAGAGTGAAGGAGATGTATTGTGGAAGTGTGAGTTGTGTGAAAGTTGGAGGAGAAAGAACAGACTGGTTCAGACAAATGAGTGGCCTGAAACAGGGTAGTGCACTGTCACCCCTTCTCTTTATTGTGGTTATGGACGAGGTAATGACACGGATAGCAGGAAAGATAGGAGAAGATAAGATGAAAGCAATGGTGTTTGCAGATGATCTCATGGTCTGGGGAAACAAGGAGGAGGAAATTCAGGAGCAACTGAAGGCTTGGGAAGAAACAGTGGGAGAGTACGGATGGAAGTTCACCATCAGTAAATGTGAGATCCTGTTAACGACCAGGAAAAAGGACAGACCAATGAGTGGGATAACACTTGGAGGTGGACAGCTGAAGAAGGTGGAAAGTCTCAAGTACTTGGGAAGTATAGTGGAGGAAAATGGGAGAAATGACAGAGAGATTACGGAACGTGGCAGACAGGCAGAAGCATTTCTGAGAAGCATTAGGAGCTTAGTGTGGAATAAAGATGTCCCACAAAAAAGCAAGGAAGTGTTATACAGAAGCTACTATATCCCGATACTGACCTATGCTTCAGAAACGTGGACAATGAAGAAAAGAGACATAAGCAGAATACAGGCAGGTGAAATGAAGTTCCTGCGAAGTAGGATCGGAGTAACAAGAAGAGACAGGGTGAGGAATGAAAAGGTCAGGAAAATGGTGAAAGAGGAGCCCTTGCAAGGTAGGGTTGAGATATCAAGACTGAGGTGGTATGGACACTTAAAGAGAATGGATGAGAAGAAGATTCCCAAGAGGATACATGAGATGCAGATACAGAAGAAACGACCAAGGGGAAGACCAAGAGATAGATGGCTGAAAGGAGTGGAGGAATGTGTCAAGAAGAGAGGCGAGGACTGGACCAGAGTGACAGCGGAGAGATGGTGGGAAGAAAGAACTAAGTGGCGAGGCTTATGTTCCAAACAGACCCAGCCTGGGGCTGGAAACTGTACAAGATGATGATGATGATGATGAATAAAGAAGAAAACAAAATACGAGTCAGTGCAAAGTCTGTGCGTGTTCGCGAGACATGTGACAAGCATCTCAAAAGATGATTTGTATTTAGTGTTTTATTTCTCACTTGATAAATAAAGATTTGCATTGAAACTAACAAGCATGTTACATGAAATTGTGATGTAGTAGTGATTGAAGAATATATTTAATGATTTAAACTACATATCATGTCTCAAGCATTACATTCTTGCTTTTAGGCAAAGAGAGAGAATGGCAAGAAGACCGGGACTGAAGGAGGGAAGGATAAGCAGTCGGATGAGGTGGATGTTGCTATCTTTGACATCCTGCAGAAAGATTCGGCCGTTCTAGACGGCTTAAATCTTTCAGAAAGCTACATGGAAGAACAAATGACCATGGTGCCGACTCCTACTGCTGAACTACCCAGAGGCGAAAACCTCGAAAACACACCGAGGAGAAAGAAAAGAAAGTTGTCAAATTCTCCACGTCCTTCCACTAACGAGACAATACTGAGACAAGAACTTCTCCGTGTGGAAAAATATCACAGAAAATTGCAAACTCTGAAGTTGGAAAGAGAATTAGGCTTACCACCTTCAGAATTTATGAGTGGCATTGTAGCTTCTGCTTCTCAAGAGATGCTACAGAGTACAGAAGATTCCTTATTGCTTACCGATTCATTTATTTCAATGTAAATTACCTAGTAACACATTTATTGTACATAGATGATGATGATAATTGTTGTTTTAAGGGGCCTAACATCTAGGTTATCGGTCCCTAATGGTTTGGGTGATCGTGAAGATGAAAATGAAATGCAAACTTAAAACTAAAACTAACTACTAACCTACATACTAAAAGAAGAAATGGAAAAATAAAGGAGAATAAGGCAAATAAAGGACAAGAGGAAAAGAAATGCCCTCAACCCTCGAAGTATGCGGATTGAGAGACTTGGAAGGAAGGAGAGGCATGAAAGGCAGATAGGAAATGGCCGGAACGGTCACTATGACGTCCTAGATATCAGTGCTAACTCAGAGTCAAGTATGGTCGAAAACGTCAATACCAAGAAACAGAAACGAGCACTACGTGACTCAAATCGATATCAGAAACAGATTGTCACAAAACCGTTCTCAGCCACTTATCGATGTGCAATTTATGAATCTATTCCCTACATAGAACCATTCTCAATTGGAAGTCTGTGTAACATTTGTCACTACTGCTCAGCTGTATACTTTTCAAAAGAGAAAAATACAAGTGGTCACTTTTCTTTTTGTTGTAGCGATGGCAAAGTGAAACTTCCACCATACACAATACTTCCTGAAATTAAGCAGTTGTTTACGAATTGTGACGAAATCAGTAAAAATTTTAGGAAAAATGTTCGGCAGTATAATAATGCTATGTCGTTTGTATCCTTTGGTGCTACTGCTGAGCTACTACCGAGCCATGGGCCTTACTGTTTCAAAATCAATGGTGTCATTCATCATAGAATTTCCCCTTTATATGCCAGAAAACAGTTCATATGGCCAATTATACATCTTAGAATTTTCAGAGGCACATGATTTAAGGCTACCGAATGATGCTAATCACGAACTGAGATAAGATACCCTCAGTCTTTTAAATCGTTTACTAGATCAGCACAATCCTTACGTGCGCTCTTATAAAACAATGCACCAGAAAGTAAGTGAAGAGAAAAAATCAGCTCTAAAAGATGATGATGATGATGATGATGATGATAATTGTTGTTTTAAGGGGCCTAACATCTAGGCTATCGGCCCCTGATGGTTTGGGTGATCTTGAAGATGAAAATGAAAAGCGAACTTAAAACTAAAACTAACTACTAACCTACATACTAGAAGAAGAAATGGAAAACTAAAGGAGAATGAGGCAAATAAAGGACAGGAGGAAAAGAAATGCCCTCAACCCTCGGAGAAGGCGGATTGAGGGACTTGGAAGGAAGGAGAGCCATGAAAGGCAGATAGGAAAGTGAAAGAGGAGAGGGTACGCCCCAAAGGTAAGGGACAAAAAGGGAAAACGGACCCAGCTCAGGAATCCCTCGGGGTCGCCAACCCCCGAACTCACCAGCCGTGAGCCCCTGAGGGTGTAGCATTATTCACGGCGCACCAGAAGTGGTGGGGCTACATACACCTGCCTCCTTAAGGGCCTAGAGCACAAGGCAGGAGGTAAAAGGAAGAGAAAAAGAAGGCTGACCCCTCGCAGAAGGAGGGTATCAGAAAAGATGAGACAAGGGCCAATTAAGGCGGGAAAGGAAGAGACTCCCTAGGCCTCGGATACCCTAATACCGTCGGGGTCAGAAGAGAACAAGAGTTGACCAAGTGAGGTCGACAGGAAAGAAGACGAAGAGGAGCCCGGCACAAGTAAGTGGAAACAATGCCGGACTCAGCTGGGGCCCCGTGGTCGCCAACCCACGCCCACAAGATGTGAGTCCCTGGGGGAAGCTCTAAAAGAAAATCGTTGTCAAATGGAATTGGTAATGCGTTTCTATCACGAATCTCCTCAGATCCAAGACGTTATTATGACCCCACATGTTCAGAAATTGCTGCTATATTTGGAACTGTTGATGGAGCTCCACAATCTCATCGACACATTGCAGTATACGAGAGAGAAGGTGGCGTGAGGAATGTTGATTATGATAGTATGCACTGTGATCCTATGTGTTATACCTTGATTTAGCCTTGCGGAGAGTCTGGTTGGCACATTTCAATGCCAACTGCTGGAGTGAGACAAACTAAAATACGTCATACTGTAACAATGCGTGAGTATATTCTGTACAGAATTGCCATTCGACGTCTAGGAGCTGAGTTCGATTTCAATCCCCTTATTAACGCTGGTAAATTGACTCAACAGCTATTCGTGGATTACTACTGTCGTATGGAAGGTGACCGGTTAAAATATATACGTCATCAACAAACGAAGTTGCGAGTTGATACATATGCTGGTTTAACAGACGCCTTGCATGTACGAGCAGAAAATGAAAATCTCAGAGTCGGTCGTATTGCAGTTTTGCCATCTTCTGTTACATGTAGCCCAAGGAATATGATGCAAAATTATCAGGATGCGATGGCGATAGTGAGGAAGTTTGGAAAGCCAGATTTATTCATTACGTTCACCTATATTGCGGGCAGGCCAGAAATACTTAACAGCAGTCATCCTTGGGAAACTGCTAATAATAGGCCTGATATTGTAGTGAGAGTTTTCCATTGCCAAGTAAAGGAATTGCTACGATTGATTAATGTTAAGGAAATTTTCGGTAAAGTAAAAGCATATCTATATACAGTGGAATTTCAAAAACGAGGTCTCCCGCACATCCATTTACTATTAACATTATCGGAAGAGGGTCAAAAACCGACAGGCAGAAAGAAAATTACAAGTGACCTGGGAAGGTAAACAATTAGAACACTGCTCCACTCCCAAATATCTAGGAGTAATGCTTGACCGAGCACTTACCTATAGAGCACACTGCTTAAACACCAAAAGGAAAGTATCTGCAAGGAACAATATTCTCCGGAAATTATCGGGCACAACCTGGGGGACGCAACCTCTCCTCTTAAAAACCTCAGCTATAGCCCTTTGTTATTCAGCTGCAGAATACGCCTGCCCTGTTTGGTGCAGATCTAGTCATGCTAAACAAGTGGATGTCGCCTTAAACGAGACCTGCAGACTCATTACAGGATGTTTGAGATCTGCACCACTTGATAAAGTCTATTGTCTAGCAGGTATTCCACCTCCAGATATTCGCCGTGAGTGTGCATCCAGACTGGAGAAATCTAAAGCATTGAACCTGAGGACCCATACTTTATATGGGTATCAACCAGCATTCCAAAGGCTCAAGTCAAGAAAAAGCTTTCTTCATTCAACAGAGAGCCTTGCTGAACCACCATCGAATTTCAGAGTGAAATCATGGCGTTCCAGATCCAGCCACCTTACAGGATGGATGATCCCTTCAGAAAGCCTCCCTCCATGTCACGAGGAATGTTGGTCTACCTGGAAGACGCTCAACAGGCTGCGCTCCGGAGTTGGAAGAACGAAGACCAACATAAGAAAGTGGGGATTTGCCTGCGACTCCACACTATGTGACTGTGGTGAAGAACAGACAATGAGCCATCTCCTTGTCTGCAACTCGTGTCCAACAACATGCTCTCCCCAGGATGTGATCGACGCTACCAAGGAAGCACGTGAATTAGCTACATACTGTTCATACCACATTTAATTAAATCTGTGCTTGTGTAGTGTATAATTATGCTGTTACATGCCATCAGAAATGATAATGCTTATAGTACCAGATTTTGGAATATTCCTCTTTGTATTTTGCAGTCTTGTTTCTTTTTATACCTTGTGAGTTATGATGTATGTTTTCTGACACGATTAAAAAAAAATCGGAAGAGGGTGATGATGATGGTAATTGTTGTTTTCAGGGGTCTAACATCTAGGTTAGCGGCCCCTAATGGTCTGGGTGATAGCGAAAATGTCAATGAAATGGAAACCAGAACGAAAATTAAGTGAGAAGGAAAATACTTAAAAAAAGGAACTCAGATTGAAACTACTCACAAAATGGAGAGCGATAATACTTACAAAAGGGAATTTAGAACGAAAATACTCACAAAAAGAATAGATTGAAAAAGACGCCCAAAATATAGGTTAGGTTCAATATACGTACAAAATGCAACGTAGAGTCGAAATACTTTACTTACAAAATGCAAGTGAAATTCAAAATACTTACAAAATGCAAATGAGATTGAAAATACGCACAAAATGCAATTGAGGTTCAAAATACTTACAAAATGCAATTGAAATTGAAAATACACAATGCAATTTAGATTGAAAAAAGCGCATTTCAGATTCCAAAAAATCACGAAGTGCAATCGAAATTCAAAATACTTACAAAATGCAATTGAAATTGGAAATGCTTACAAAGTGCATGGTAGATTCAAACTACTCAATTGGATGGACAATACTTACAGAATGCAATTTAGATTGAAAATACTTACAAAATGTAATCTTGATTCAAAATACCCACAAAATGCAATTGAGAATCAAAATACCCGCAAAATGACCACCATACAAAATGAAATTTAGATTCAAAATACGTGCAAAAAGCGGTTTAGGTTGAAAATACAAAATGCAATTGAAATTAAAAATACTCACAAAAGTCCCATCCCCTATATTGAAAGACTTACTAAAAGGCAATTTAGATTGTCGATCCTTACAAAATGCAATTGAGGTTGAAAACACTAGCAAAATGCAATTTTCTGTAGATCGAAAAGACTTACAAAATGCAACGTAGACTGAAAACGCCTTCAAGATGGAGTGTGGATGCAAAATAAATCGCTAAATGGAATTTAGATAGACGGGAGCCAATTAACAAAAACAGTGCGGGATCTTAAAGAGAAAAGGAAATATAATGAAAAGAAAACAAGAGGTCTGACCCCTCGAAGGAGGGATCAGGAAAGATGAGACAAGGGCGAATTAAGGCAGGAAAGTGAAAGACTCCCTAGGCCTCGGATACCCTAATACCGTCGGGGTCGGAAAAGAACAAGAGGTGACCAAGGGAAGTCGACAGGAAAGAAGACGGAGAGGTGCCCGGCACAAGTAAGTGGAAGAAATGCCGAACTCAGCTGGGTCCCCGTGGTCGCCAACCCACGTACTTCAGAGAAGAGTATAGCTTATGTGTTTGGAGTTAGCTTTTCACCTCGACTTTTCAGAATTGCGTCTCGAACCTGACGTCCGTGCGCCTTTTAAGCTTACGCTGGGTAAATAGTGGCACACACACACAGAGGATATTTGATCTCATAAGTCTACTTCATCATTTACCCAAAAGCAACGGTACCGTAAATGTCTGTTCAGGTCACTAGCTTGAACGCATGCAAATGTCGTATGGACAGAAGTGCTAGTATATATTATTTCAGTAGTATAGATCCCTCCCTCGGCGCTCACAAGCGACCGATCGTGACAAATGAGCATTCAAATGAAAGAGAATAGACATTAGCAGTGACGAATTGCACTCTAATTTCATAAATATCTATAATTGTTTTAAAAAAATGGCATTTAAAAATGTACGAAGTGTGCCATTTGTAGATACTGTTGCTGTAAGAAAATACGCTCCATTTGTCCATTTCACATTTTGACCGCTGTGACGCCTGTTTCGTGTCATTTTAACATTCTGAGGTCTTTCCTTCAACATTTTGCATGGATTTCAGAAACAGTAAACCAAAGGAATGAGTACTCAAATCGTATAATTTCATAAATATCGAATAACCGGCGAGTGTTGCAGCTAACCTGTCAATCAATGGACTCGGCACACAAATAACATTAGCAGTGACGAATTGCATTCTAATTTCATGAAATATCAATTTTTGTAAGAAGTGTGCGATTTGCAAATACTGATGATCAAACATGCTGCAATTAATTCTCTCGTTATAAACCTATCGGGGAAGGGTGAGATTTCTCGCACGGGTCCGCTAGTGTTTATTTATTTCTTGCTTTTTATGAATTATAATCGAATTATCATCTTTATTATGGGACATTACTATGAATTAACCCCCCCACTCCTTCCAGAAGGAAATCCTGCGTACGCCACTGGAAAAAAATCACGACATATGAGCTGACTTGCGACCTAGAGTTCAATGGTATGACGGGTTTTGGTGCGACTAGTTACGCCTGGTAGTGCACGTCACGGAGGCGATGACCAGGAAGCAGTTTTCAGCGAGGATTACCATGGGAGGAGTTGTTCTAGTAGTACCTACAGTTCAATGCTTACAGTTATCAGATCATCTACGTAAAAATCTCTCCGCAGAACATCTGCTGCCTTGGGATAGTGCTCATTCTCGTCCTCAGCTAGTTGGTGTAACGAGCACGTGGCTAGAAAAGGAGCGCAGCTGGTACCATACGTCACTCCGAGGGCCCGATCGGGACCCAACACGAAGTGAATTGAAGGAGAACAATTCTCCATTCCGAACATATATAGTACACACATCAAAAAAAGTTTTGCATCACCTCGGTTCCAAGAGTTCCGGAACCGTTAAATACAAAGGGAATAGAGATCAACACAAACAACATTTCAGCTCGTTTTATTGCTCATGAGACCCACACATTGCATGTTGTACCATCATACAGCTAGACTTTCAGCATTTGTGGTCCAGATTGCAGTACACACCACTACCTCTAATACCCAGTAGCACGTCCTCTTGCATTGATGCATGCCTGTATTCGTCGTGGCATACTATCCACAAGTTCATCAAGACACTGTTGGTCCAAATTGTCCCACTCCTCAACGACAATTCGGCGTAAATCTCTCAGAGTGGTTGGTGGGTCAAGACGTCCATAAACAGCCCTTTTCAACATATCCCAGGCATGTTCGATAGGGTTCATGTCTGGCGAACATGCTGGCCACTGTAGTCGAGCGATGTCGTTATCTTGAAGGAACGCATTCACAAGATGTGCACGATGAGGTCGAGAATTGTCGTCCATGAAGACAAATGCCTCTCCAATATTCTGCCGATATGGTTGCACTATGGGTCGGAGGATGTCATTCAGGTATCGTAAAGCCGTTTCGGAGCCTTCCATGACCACCAGTGGCGTACGTCGGCCCCACATAATGCCACCCCAAAACATCAGGGAACCACCACCTTGCTGCACTCGCTGGACAGTGTGTCTAAGACGTTCAGCCTGACCAGGGTGCCTCCAAACACGTCTCCGACGATTGTCTGGTTGAAGGCATATGCGACACTCATCGGTGAAGAGAACGTGATGCCAATTCCGTGGGGTCCATTCAGCATGTTGTTGGGCCCATCTGTACCGCGCTGCATGGTGTCGGGGTTGCAAAGCTGGACCTCGCCATGGACGTCGGGAGTGAAGTTGCGCATCATGCAGCCTATTGCGCACAGTTTGAGTTGAAACACGACGTCCTGTGGCTGAACGAAACGCATTATTCAACATGGTGGCATTGCTGTCAGGGTTCCTCCGAGCGGCAATCCGTAAGTAGCGGTCATCCACTACAGTAGTAGCCCTTGGGCGGCCTGAGCGAGGCCTGTCATCGACAGTTCCTGTATCTCTGTACCTCCTCCATGTCCGAACAACATCGCTTTGGTTCACTCTGAGACGCCTGGAAACTTCCCTTGTTGAGAGCCCTTCTTGACACAAAGTAACAATGCGGACGCGATCGAACTGCGGTATTGACCTTCTAGGCATGGTAGAACTACAGACAACATGAGCAGCGTACCTTCGTCCTGGTGGAATGACTGGAACTGATCGGCTGTCGTACCCCCTCCGTCTAATAGGCCCTGCTCATGCATGGTTGTTTACATCTTTGAGCAGTTTTAGTGACATCTATGAACAGTCAAAGGGACTGTATCTTGGATACAATATACACAGTCAACGTCTATATGCCGGAGATCTGGGAACCGAGGTGATGCAAAACTTTTTTTGATGTGTGTATATAGAACCCTTGTTCATACTATCATAGAATAATTCTTCATATTTTATTTTATATACTGCATTGTGTCTGCAGTCAGTTGAAGGAGGTGACCACCTGATGTTGCAAGAGTTGGCCAAGTTGAGGAAGCGAGATATATTGAAATATTTCTGGGAAGAGAGGTCGCTGACCGGAGAGCTGAGCGTCCTTAACGAGTCACAAACCTTTGTTCGCCAAGCAAGAGAGCGCATTGAACGGGGAAGAGAGAAGGAGATACAATTATGACGACAAGAGGGGCGGAGCTACATGTTTTCTACAACGATATTGAATATGAATCTGCGAATCACGTTTGGCGGGAAGACCGCGTGCTATGAGAAAGCGCGGGAGAGCTATATTTGATTATTTAACGATGGGATTTGATTCCGCGATGCAGCGCTGGAACCTACATGGAAAATGAAGATCTTTGATACCACTCGCAAGCTTGTACGACCACTCCTTCGATTCATTGTAATTTTATAGTCCCCACCATAGTACCGCTGACCAGATCTGTATAAATTAGGCGACTGTGCTAGCGAACTTGTACAAATTCTTGATAGCCGTGAGAAGTTACACGTTATTCCGTTCCAAAGTAATTTGACTCCACGTGAGCTGACTAATATTTTGAGGACTCCGTTGGGAGCCGAATGTAACTTTATCATCGAACTTTATTAAATTTTTGAGTATTAGACATTGTGTCTAGAAACAGTAACATTAACAGTTGATTATTTTCTAATATGTTTTGGCGTGTGAAATGTACTTGTGAAATTAGAGGTATGTGCTTATATAGAGAAAGTGTCTACGATTATTAATTGCCTAGGACTTAGAGTGAAGGTAGTAGCTCTATTGCAATTATAGCAGGAATAGTATAATTAATTTTATTTCATCATTAAGAAGACGTCAAGATGACGAACACTTGGACAACCGCTGGGATGATGACCGAGCGATCTTCAGAAATGATTACCATGGCTGTGTAATTATCTAGTGGGCCATGGAAGGTGATGTCCGCTGACGTGACGAGCTGATATGTGTTGAGTACAGATATTGATTCATTCATTATGTAGATATTTTAACATGGGAACCTTGTATATATTTTCTTATGATTTTATTTCTTGTTTCATTTGTAGATTTCAACGTAGTGTCCCGACACTCAATTTGTAAATGCGTGAGGACACGGGACCACTAGCTGTATTTTGTATTTGTGTAATTTGTAATCCGTGTACTCGAGTACATGTGCATATTTGATTTGGCGTACACATGAATAGCGGCTAAGGTGATAAGTGGTGCTGTGTTTATTAACGATAAAAATAGCAAGGGGGGAAAAGAAGAGTTTGCAGTGATGTTTTGAATGAACAAGTATTTAATTTGAGTTGCCTTGTTGCGACATGATTTTGGAAAGAACCGTCCGTTCTTTCATTTATTTAATTTGCATTTTGATATTTAGATTGGTTTATTCTTCGGTCGGAATTCTGAGATCAGACGCGCGTTGGTGTGTGGAAAATATTTGTGTATTTTATTTCAGGTGATTGTCAAAGCCCTAACGTGTGATATTGTGTGTCTGTGTGTCTATTATGTGGTATATGTTGAATTTATGCGCGGGAGATTGGCATAGATTTGCCAAGTCTCTGTCGGCTGCAATTATTACGGATGGTGAGTGAACCAATCCAGTGTGGATCTTGTAATTCCAAAGGGAATTAATGAGATAATTATTTGGTGACACACACATGTTAGCTGAGGAGCCGGGCATAAATGCTGGCCTGGGATGTTGACACGAGGGTGATTTTGACACGTGATAGCGAGATTCCACACTGAGCGCTGATCTTAGGTATTTCTAGACACTAATTGACCCAGTTGTTAAATATAGTTTACTTGTTCATGTAAAGTCCGATATAATATTCAGGGCTAAGTTCTCCACGCCTGGGCGGTATTTTCATGTGTCGCGTTTAAATGAATTTTTTTCTTGTATTAATTGTTGCTGTTGAGCATCTGTGTTTCATATTTTAGTGATAGTTTGATTCTTGTTGGCACCTTGTTGTGTATTTCATCTTATAAATGACATGCGGTCATTTGTTGTTGTTTGTGTGTCGTGGTCACGCTACTCATTCTTGTGTTTATTTGTGAAGTCCTGTGTTGAGGCAATTTGTGGTGCTGTGGGCACATTGGTCCAGATTTCGGCGGAAATCTTTGTTTGAAAATATTTAAATTTAGCGAATGTCGGTAATGTATTTAGATTTTGTAGTTGTTTAGTTCCCATCGCTAGGATATCTCAGATACGGACTTGTAGCCTGACGGCATTCGCAGGATGGCAACATATCACGTCACAAGTACTCTTCCATATTGCACGCTTTGTCACATCACGCACACACATGAGTTGTAGTTAATCAGGCCATATCTCGGGTCCTGTTATTGTTTGACATCTCGGGTGAGATAAGTTGATTTGTGTTTATTATGTAATTGTGGGTGTAAAGTTAAGAGGGTATTCCCTCAAGTTTGTTCACTGTTTTTTATTGTTATGGAATTAAATTTGTTTTTGTTTATTTTGGCTTCACTTCTGTTCATTTTCTACCATATATTTAGGCTATGTTACCTTGCACCTATTAAGAAGCATAAATTAGCAACTCCATTATGAACCGTACACTACCCCGAAAAAGTCTCTCATAAAAAGCTCCTCGCAATGGTTCATAGATCTAAAATGGCTGCCCAAGTGGGGTTTGTTGTTGCGTTTGCTTGCCTCATAGAATTTTGTGGAAAAATAATACCAGGCATTGAATAATTAATTAGTAGATTCAGTAAATATAAGTCAAGTCTTTCCACCAAAGTTGTATAAGTAAAATCAGTGAGTTCATGTAAGGTTAGAAATACGGAACACAGTAGATTTGATATTGTATTGATTTATGATGTGCTCCTGGCGCCCAGTAAAAGATAAATTAGTGGTTGTTTTGATTCAATGAACTCATAAATATTTAAATGACAGGAAGGTGTTGCCTTGAAATTTTAATTAACATTGGTTAATGTAAAGATGTTTATGTAAATTCATTCAGATTAGGAATTTATGACCAGAACAAAAGGTGAAGTAAAATTAAAATTAAATTCAAAATACTCATTGATGCTTTGATAGTGGCAAGTGTTGTTAACGTAAAATTAAACGAATGAGTATGAATAATTAATAAATGTCAAAAATGTGTGTGAGTGCGGTGGAGGTCACTGGTTGCATCGTCCTATTTCTCAAGAAGTGTATTTTGTGTAACGATGGCAACGATTGATGAAATTAGTGAGCTGATTGAGAGGGCTTCAGCTAAAATGCATGAAAGTAGTAAGGAACAATTATTGGAAATGCAGGAACTTAGTAGCGAACAATTATTAACATTAGAAAACAGAATGCAGGAACGTAGTAGTGAATAATTGCTAACACTAAAAAATGAAATGCAGGAAAACAATAATGAACCATTATTAACACTGGAAAGTAGAATGCAGGAGAATAATAGCGAACACTTAGTCACGTGAAATAACAATATAACGGAACAGTTAAATAACAAACTTCCGGAACAGGCGGTAGCACAGATCGAATATTTAAGTAAAATCACGCTTTAAATAAATAAAAACACAAAAGTACAATTAGACAGACTGGCAACAGAGTTGTACGATAACAATAAGCAGTTGGGGCAAATTAAATCCATAGAATCTAAATTTGACTTGAAAATGATAGAGTTGGACGAAATGGTAACTGCGAAGTTAGAACAAATTGAACAGGCTTGCATGAACAATACTACGGGGATAAAAACTACGCAGGAGGAATTGCAGGGAGAATTCAAGAAAATCGAGGCCAAGACAGCGAACATACAGGAGCCGATAAAATCAGTTGACAGTAATGTATTGGGGTTGATTAAAGAACTCGATCGGCTGGAAATTAAATCTACGGATAGATGGGCAAATTTAGAAGCTGACCAACAGCAAATAAAGAACAACATAGAAATAAATAGGATTCAGATGGACGAGCGACTAGAAAAAATAGAGATAGGCCAAGATAAAAATCAAGAACAGATAGAGGAACGTTTGGATAAAAACCTGGAGCAGATAGAAGAACGTTTGGATAAAAATCAAGAACAAATGGAGCAGATAGAAGAACGTATAGACAACAATCAGGAGCAGATAGAAGAACGTATAGAGGAGGGATTGAAAACAATGAAAGACAAGATCCGAAAAGATTGGAAGCAGCAGGTGGAAGAAAATAAAGGAGACAGGTTATCGATTTTAAAGAGACTAAGAGATATTAATTCTCGAATGCAAGCGCTGGAGGAATGCATAAAAACCAAATTCCAAGAGCATGCTGATTTAATCATCAAAATGAGATTCGGTCATTGGAGAATGCCACGCTATTTACGTCAGAGCAGGTAGCAGGGAAACTTGTCAGTATTGGGAGCCCTGAGGCATTTAAATATACGGGAAGTACGAGTCAGGAACACAGCGTGAAGGCAGGGGTCGATACGGAAGCATTCCGCAACTACAGGGGCGAGACATCAACACCGCAACCTAACGTAACGGCACAACAAGTAATACAGGTGATACGAGGGAATGATTTCAGGCCAGGAAAATTTATAGACGGGCAAGGAACTACACCCAAAGCTTTTCTCCGTGAACTTGATGATTATAACAATAACAATCAGATAAGTCCAATTAAACAACTCAGGATGGTTGAGAAATTTCTACAAGGTTCAAGTTTCATTCCAAAGTTTCAAATATACATTTGATAATATGGCACAGTTTAAAGAAGCATTTTTTTAAAATTGGAGTCTGTCATTGCAACAAAGCTTAAGAATGGATTTATATGCCAGGAATTATCACAGCACACATCCAACGAAATTCTCGGAGTTTTTCTCGCAACAGGTGATCAGACTCAAGATCTTGATGGACCACAATCAGAGGAGAATTTGGTGTTGACAATATGCAAACAATTACCCATCAACATCCAACAATTTTTAGTAGCCTTTCGGACGAGCCCTGTCGTCAGCTTGTTCGCCGAGGCTGGCGTACCTCCTTTACACCTGAGGCGACAACAAGTACTGCTGACATATGCTGCAACTATTCTACAGATGCCACTTCATCCAAGCTATCCATGTTTGTTTACCACTCTGAATCGCCGGCTGTATGATGCGCTCGCCCGAGCCACTCGGCCGGCGGGGATTCGCTTGGATGACTTATACCGTCAGTTCCGATTTCCTTCTGTCTCCTGAATCGTCCGAGTACCTAGCAAGGCCCCACCGTGGATGGTCTCTCGCCCTGATATCATCCTGGATCTGCACACCGGCCCCAAGTCGGACACGGACTCCTCCGTCCATCGGAGGCTGTTCCAGTCCGTGGTGAGCCGGTATCCAGGATCAGGGCTTCTATTCACGGATGGTTCGAGGGGAAACGAGAAAGTAGGCTGTGCATTTGTGGTTGAGGATCATCGGTTTCTCTTTTCACTTCCCGAGGCTTGTGGCGTGTACTCAGCGGAGCTCTATGCCATCTGAGAGGCTCTGCGGTACACGTTATCAGACGATCACCAGCACTTTCTTGTGTGTACTGACTCTCTGAGTGCGCTGCAAGCGCTCGATGTGTGTTTCCCGAAGCACCCGTTGGTCCAGCGTGTGCACGACCTGCTCGTCAGTTCGTGTAACGCTGGAACCGGGGTGATCTTTGTGTGGCTTCCTAGCCACATGGGTATTGCGGGAAACGAGCTTGCTGATTAGGTGGGGAGTAAGTGTTCAACTTCCTCCCCTGCTGTGCGGGCGGAGCAGCCTTCGCTCGCACAGCCTTCTTTTGGGCCAAAGGTTGGTTGAAGTCACCTTCGGGCTCTCTTTCCGATTCTGGGGTGTAGATACAGATGTAGATGGCGGTGGTAAATTAGAAGGTTTCACAGGTGAGACAAAAGATGAAGTAGCCGGAACCAAATTGGGTATTATAGCTCTATAATCAATCTTTGGAGAAGGCGAAATCGTGGTATGGTACTTCTTGTGGGCCTCCTGGTAGGTGAGACCATCCAGGGTTTTGATCTCCTGGATTTTCTTCTCACTCAGGAAGACAGGGCAGTTCCTGTCCCGGGGAGAATGAAATCCAGGGCAATTAGTGCACTGATATGGTGTGGTGCACTCTTCCGCTTCGTGGGGTACCTTACCGCATGTGCCGCAGATTTGAGGGCTTGAGCATCGGGATAACATGTAACCGAACTTCTGGCACTTATAACACCTCATTGGTGGAGGGATATAAGGCCGGACGTCACAACGGTAACTTGTAACCTTGACTTTCTCCGGGAGCACCGAAAGTTCAAAGGAAATAATGAAAGCACCAGTATCCACGATTTGACCATTGACCTTGCGCGTAATGCACCGGACATCAGTCACGTGACGGTGCTGCATATCCTCCTTGAGCTCCTCGTCAGTGTTCAGAATCAGGTCCCGGTGGAAAATAACTCTTCGGACCAGATTCAGAGACGTGTGCTTTTCCACTTTGACAGGGATCTCGCCAAAGTGGTCACATTTCAGAAGTTGTTCACCTACTGACCAGTCCTAGTCTTGAGCAACAAGCTACCGTTTCTCAACTTTTGTACCTTCTCAAGCTCACTATAGACCCCTTCTATGTGGCGAGAAAACAAAATAGACTTAACCATCTTGAAATCACCCCCATCCGTTCTGGTTGCGACCAGAAACTTGGGAGTGTTAGCACCCAGATTCTCACGAACAGACTGTTCCCAGGGGGTTGATCCCCGTAGGGAATCAAAAGTTAAAGACTTGGGTGGCGGACCGCCCTGTTGGGAGATATTCCTTTTCTGTCCCATGGCCATTTCATCCTCCCTGAATGCCACCGACTGCAATCACGGGCTGTCTCTGTAGGCGCTACCCAGCCAAGGCAAGGCCCGCCTAGCTTGGAAGGCATTGCCCGGAGGTCCGATGTTTGACATGCCATACAGTCATGTACCCCTTGGCATATACTAGAGAGTTTTCCAGCACAGGCATGCAGCTGTGCGGGGACCTGCGTTGTCAGGCGGATACTACTGCAGGATACATGGCGCACCCACCTGTCGGTGTGGCCAGACCGAACAGGCTCTCGAGCGTAGTCGCACACTTAGGTGGCCCTTCACCTGACAGCACGCATATATAATTTTGAGTGCCAGACCTCAAAAACATGAACGGAAAAGGCGTGCGATATAACCTAATTGGATGATGATGATGATGATAATTGTTGTTTTAAGGGGCCTAACATCTAGGTTATCGGCTCCTAATGATCTGGGTGATAACGAAAATGAGAATGAAATGGAAACCAGAACGAAAATTATGTGAGACGGAAAATACGTACAAAGATAAACTCAGATGGAAACAACTCACAATATGGTCTTACAAAAGGGAATTTTGAACGAAAAGATTCACAAAAAGTATAGATTGAAAAAGACCCACAAAACGTAGGCTAGATTCAAAATACGTACAAAATGCAATGTAGCGTCGAAATACTTACAAAATGCTACTGAAATTCAAAATACTTAAAAAATGCAAATGAGATCGAAAATACGTACAAAATGCAATTGAGGTTCAAAATTCTTAAAAATGCAATTGAAATTGAAAATACATAATGCAATTCAGATTGAAATATCCCAGTTCCAATCCAAATTATTCACAAAGTGCAATTGAAATTCAAAATACTTACAAAATGCAATTGAAATTGAAAATGCTTACAAAATGTACGGTAGATTCAAACGACTCATGTGGATTGACAATACTTACAAAATGCAATTTAGATTGAAAATACGCGACAAAATGTAATTTAGATTCAAAATATCCACAAAATTCAATTGAGAATCAAAATATTTGCAAAATGCCCGCCAAACAAAATGCAATTTAGATTCAAAATTCTTGCGAAATGCGGTTTAGTTTGAAAATACAAAATGCACTTGACATTCAATAATCTCACTAAAATGTCCTGCGCCCACATTGAAAGATTTACTAAAAAGCAATTTAGATTGTCAATCTTTACAAAATGCAATTTAGGTTGAAAACAATCGCGAGATGTAATTTAGATCGAAAAAACTTACAAAATGCAACGTAGATTAAAAATGCCTTAAAAATCGCTATAATTTAGATACACGGTGAACAACGTAACAAAAACGGTGCGGGAATCTTAAAGAGAAAAGGAAATATAAGGAAAATAGGGGAGGAGAGGAGAGGAGAAGGTCCGCCCCAAAGGTAAGGGACAAAAGGGGAAAACGGACCCAGCTCAGGAATCCCTCGGGGTCGCCAACTCCCGAACTCACCAGCCGTGAGCCCCTGAGGGTGTAGCATTATCTAGGGTGCACCAGAAGTGGTGGAGCTACATACACCCTGCCTCCTTAAGGGCCTTGAGCACAAGGCAGGAGGTAAGAGGAAAAGAAAAAGAAGGCTGACCCCTCGCAGAAGGAGGGAATCAGGAAAGAGGAGACAAGGGCCAGTTAAGGCGGGAAAGTGAAAGACTCCCTAGTCCTCGGATACCCTAATACCGCCGGGGTCGGAAGATGATGATGATGATAATTGTTGTTTTAAGGGGCCTAACATCTAGGTTATCGGCCCCTGATGGTTTGGGTGATCGTGAAGATGAAAATGAAAAGGGAACTTAAAACTAAAACTAACTACTAACCTACATACTAGAAGAAGAAATGGATAACTAAAGGAGAATAAGGCAAATAAAGGACAGGAGGAAAAGAAATGCCCTCAACCCTCGAAGAAGGCGGATTGAGGGACTTGGAAGGAAGGAGAGCCATGAAAGGCAGAGAGGAATGTGAAAGAGGAGAGGGTCCGCCCCAAAGGGAAGGGACAAAAGGGGAAAACGGACCCAGCTCAGGAATCCCTCGGGGTCGCCAACTCCTGAACTCACCAGCCGTGAGCCCCTGAGGGTGTAGCATTATCTAGGGTGCACCAAAAGTGGTGGGGCTACATACACCCGGCCTCCTTGAGGGCCTTAATCAGAAGGCAGGAGATAACATGAAAAGAAAAAGAAGGTTGACCCCTCGCAGAAGGAGGGAATCAGAAAAGATGAGACAAGGGTCAATTAAGGCGGGAAAGGAAGAGACTCCCTAGGCCTCGGATACCCTAATACCGTCGGGGTCGGAAGAGAACAAGAGTTGACCAAGTGAGGTCGACAGGAAAGAAGACAGAGATGAGCCCGGCACAAGTAAGTGGAAGCAATGCCGGACTCAGCTGGGGCCCCGTGGTCGCCAACCCACATCCCACTAGATGTGAGCCCCTGGGGGGGGGCTCGGAAGAGAACAAGAGTTGACCAAGGGAGGTCGACAGGAAAGAAGACGGATAGGAGTCCGGCACAAGTAAGTGGAAGCAATGCCGGACTCAGCTGGGGTCCCGTGGACTCCAATCCACGTCCCACTAGATGTGAGCCCCTGGGGGGAACCAAATGAGAGTTATATCGCACAAAGTGGGGCGTTTAGAGCTGGCTGTCAAACCCGTAAAAGGGACTTGGGCCAAGAAACCCTTTACGTCGCCTTCTACGACTGGCAGGGTATACCTGTGAGTGTATTCCATCCCTCCCACCCACGGGAGGTCCAATTCGCAAGCCAAGCCGGAAACTTAAAAGAATAGCCAAGGTCGCCCCTTTTAGTCGCCTTGTACGACAGGCGTGTACAGGGGTGTATTCTAAACCCCCCACCCACAGGGGAAGAAGTCGTACACCAAACTAGTAATAATAATAATACCCAGCACTCGAATACTAGATCGCAAGCAACGAACACGCAGTTCACGCCAAGAAGGCAGGATAATTATGACAATAGGAGTCGTTATGAGCAGAACAATAACAATTATAACCAGCAGTACAATAATAATAAAAATAATCGAGGATATTCTAATTGGAGAGGAAATAGGCAGCAGGACAGGCCGTAACAAAGGAATGGTGACACACGTTATTGGAAGAACCGACGGAATAACATGCAAGATGATCGAAGGGAGTATAGGAACAACTAAGATGAACGCTAGAGGGAATCACAGAAGTACTTACAAGATTTGCACGCTAATGAGGAGACAGAAAAAGAGAAGTGGGGACGAGCTATGGAAAATAGAAGAAATCCCGACAATCACGGCGAAGGAGCAGATAGTTTGCTAAGGCAACAACAAAGGCAGAACCAGGCCCGACGAGAGGGGGGGGGGGGGGGGGTCAGGCAGGGCTGGTGCCCCGGGGCCCGACCCTCCCAGGGGGGCCCGGCGTCCTAGAGGATGGACCCGATCGGGCATTGCTTTATTATTGCCTTTATGTGACTTGAATTTGGTACTGGCAGTCATTTAGGTTACAAGGATTGAGAAACTTATTCTGTCAAGTGGGCAATATTTTCCTTTACAAAGCGTTTGTGGGAAGAACAACTACCTCAAAGTGGTCAACTTAGGTGATGGGGCTTCGCTACGTATTGTTCTCAGAATATACGTGAAGACAGAGAGAGCTTTCCATTAGTCTAAATTTGGCTTGTTCGGCTTATGCACCAATCCTTCAAATCACTTTCTCATTCCTTCACTTATTTCGCCAAGGCCACGAGAGCCTGGGTTGCCCTGATGTGTTTGGTCACTAGCTCAAGAGTTTCAGGTTTGGTGCGTCACATCGAGCTTAGATATTTAGAGGTGTTAGTGTCTGAAATGAATATATTGTGTAGCTAGACGTATCGTATGCCGTGCAGGCAGGTTAGTAAAATAAATTTTAATGTGGCGTCCACATACAGTAGTAATTCACTTTATAGTTGTTGTTGATATAAGGGGCGAAACAGCGAGGTCATCGTCCCCTAGTAATTCACTTTCGCACTATGTGAAAAATTATCATTGCTGGCTAAATAACTTGCAAAAGGGGTGGGATGATTCTGTTGTCAAACGTAGATAGAAAAATGCATGCGAAATTGTTCATCTTCTCGTATACTGAATTGAGAAAACAATGCTAATATTTGAATAATCTGCATGTTTAGGTGCAGTATAATTATAATTATAATTGGTTCATTCAATACGATCACCAATCACAGAAACTTGGGTTCGTGCGCAAATTATTAATGATTAAGGGATTTATTGAAAACCTATATTACTATTGGTACTAGAGTTGGGAAGAGACTGAAACTAAGGTAACATTCTAGTTTTTTTCTGGACTTAGTGTTAACCAGGAGAAAAATTACAATTAAGCTAGGGCACTGAACCACTCAACTTTGTTTTCCAATTCCTCTCGTGGAACGTCAGTGGTAAGGATAGATGACCTACCGTAGCTGTTCCGCCCCCATAAAACAATAAGTAACGAAAAGCAGCGTATACACTCAGCTGTGCTATTGCCTCTGTGACATGATCAATCGCATGCTGTATTCTTAGTTGCCGACCGGGAAAAGTGGGAATGCGTTGCTCGCCGCGACTATTACTGTAATTATTGTGGTTAAGAGTAGGGTAGGTGTCCCTGGACTTAAAATAAGGTACTATACCGGCATTTGTCTGGAGGGAGTGTGAAAAACAATACTCAGGATGGCCGCTGTCAGCACCGGGATTTGAACCTCTAATCTGCTGACTCTCTGTAGACCCCATCACGGTCATTGGTAAGCTACACCGCGGACTATTACTTGAAGGTGCGAGAGATTTTACTTCAATATCGGAGAGTCTTTTCATAGCCACTAATGTCAATGGTTACCAAATGTTTACTCCAAAATATCACAAAAATAATCACCCAAATGGCCTATAAGTCAATGATTTGGACCTGATTTTCGCAACATTTTCCGGAGGAGGACCCCCGGACCCCACTCTGAGCTTGATGATATTCCATACCCCCAGATCCCCGGAGTGTCCACTCTCCCATAATCTTGGCTTAAAACTGCCCCCGATGGTCACCAGTCATAGATAGGGTTTGGGATGTTTAGGAGAACCTGGCTCTAGGTTTGCTTACTGCAAAGCAATATTAAATTATAAGAAGTCCACTGACTGCAAATTACAAAATATAGTTGAAATTCACATTTTCTTCTTTTGTGAAAACAATCACTGATCACCTGCAATCTACTGATAACACATAATAAATAACTTGACTTACGTATGGGTATACCTGTGAGTGATTATGAAAACATATTTTGCTTTGTTTAATGTACAATGATGTGTGATCGCCGTTCAACCTAAACAGTGTTTAGGCTTAGACCCAAGTGCGTGGCTCTTGAAGGGCAGCAAGTTTTGAGAATTTTAACATAAAAACCCTATATGTAAAACGTATTTTGAAGTACGTCTTGACATAGTGTAAAAATCATGTTTTCATTATGTAAAGAGATTACGTGATATGTCACAGAGGCCGTTGTGCTGCACAGTGTACAGTATACCCTTTCCACCTCTTTTAACTTGCAGTTCAGTGAACTGAACTACCTGTTGATTAAGTTTTGTGTCTTAGGATGTCGTGGTCATCAGTCCTTTCTACTTACTGTGCGTGTAGAACTCTGTCCGACAATCTATATCTGAAGCTAATCATATTTTTAATTAATTGGGGATATAATTGAGGAGGAAATGAGTGTACGATGGTGCAACTTACAGCCTTTAGCTATAGTCTAGGGTTAAAACAATGAATCATGGAAAATAAGCTTAGAATCACCGACGGTGGAGTTCGAACCCACCTGCTTCCGGGACAACAGCTTTTTCCAATGTGAATTTTCTCCCCAAATTAAATACGGTACTGTAAAAGCGATGAAATTACGGTCCGATAAATGATTTTTTTTCGTATGACTAACGAGCATATTGCTTTTACGAGCATCACTGAAGTTCTAAAATTATTGATATCAAAGAGGATCTGCAGAACGTTAAATCTGAACACTGTGCATGCTTACAGTGTTACCTCATCGGGACAAATTTAGATCTGTCAAACGCCAAAACTAAACAATATAGTGAATTTAATGAAAATTATTACCCAGTTTTCGATGGTTTTACTCGTGATATTTATTTTTGTTAATTGAAAATAATGCATTGGTACGCGCTTGTCAGGTATAAACATTGAATTTGCAAATAATTTTGCATGCATTCCTCCAGTTTCACTGTTGTAAATTTTACATACTAGCATTAACTTATTTATATCGTTATTAATTCACGCTCTGTTTATGATAATAAATATAGCCTGGATCTACTGGAATATATAATTGAAATATTATTAATACAGTAGGCCTATATTATACAGTATTTATTGAAGCCAATGGTCATATCAGGACATATCAATTGAACGATCACAGGCTCCACAAAAAAGTTCAAATTCAAGTAGTTCCAACTTTGGCTACCAGACGCCACAGTCAATGACACCCAGCGGCGATCGTTGGAACTTGATAGAGTGTTTATAACGAAATAACCTACAAATTTTGGCTACACACTACCAATTGTAGTGGAAATGAATGTACGATGGTGCAACTACAGCCTTTGGATGAGATAAAAACGTGTCCGGACTGTCGCAACAGCTGACGTGATTTTTGTCGCGGGACTGTCGGTCTCCTGTGTTATTGCATTCAAGTGCGCACACTGAGGACAGAAGTGTCACTCACCACTCATATCCACGGCCTTCTAAACCACAGGCCCACCGGCTTTACTTCCACTCCGAAGTCCGAATAAAGGCATACTGAAAGATTTTTACGCTCTTAACAATCCGACGACTTCGGACGGACTGAAACCCGCGAACTTGGGCATATCAGTTCAGCATGCTACAATTATTATTATTATTGCTTGCTGTTTTTTTATGTTCTTGTAATTTATTTCGTGATGAACATTTTGTGCAAAAAGAAATTGCGCAAAATCAGTTTGTGCAAATTTACGAGGATTATAAATTAATTTTATATAGTTTGGTGATAGAGGGGGGGGGGGGGGCGGGAGATTCCAGCCCCAGGGCCCGTCGCCGCTCTCCACGGCCCTGGGCAGAACAATGGCAGGCGAAACTCACAAGACGGGTTTCGTGGTGATAAGGAAAAGCTCAAATTTCGATCTAGGAGACAGGCTGGAAACGGGAGTGGCTGATAACCGCGAAGATGTAATTATTGCTAATATCGAGGAGTGGATTGCTTTCCCGGAAGATTGTCTGGAGGAAGTAATAAGGCCGCATGAGAATGTTATTAGACAGTTCCCTGTTATATATGCGAGAATAGGAGGACTGATAGTACTGTGCTCTTATAAGGATATGAGCCAGGAAATTATTCATCTCTTCAAAAGTTTTCTAAATTGTCCCATGTTAAAATATAGCTATGCTGGAACTCGACATAAAACAGGTTTATACATCGCAGAGTTGACCTAGTTAACCGAGCCAGCTAATGACAATATTAGCAGTCGCGAGGGGGAACTTGCAGTCAAACTGCGTCGTTCAAACAAAGACCGGACGAGCATGCACGAGAAGAATCAAGGACTCCCGAAGAGAGCCGAAGCCAGCGGGTGCTGTAAGCGTGCCTCGAGTATGGTAGGGGTAGACTCGAGCGACACGCGTGTCTGACAGCCAATGAGAAGCGGCCTTACTTAAACGACACCAAGTAATGTAATGAGCTTTGCTAATTACCAGGATGATTTTAACACATCGTAATATCATGGAAGATATTAAATAATAAATGAGTACTATTTATTAAATTTGCGGCTAATTATTTATGTATTTAAGGATTATTACGATCATCGACAGTGAGCGACCAATCAGATCCTTGGTCTGAAAAGGACGTGGACTTGGAAATTTCATGAGGGGGAAATGAAAGAATAATCAGGGCTCTTATTATTTACGACTTCAGCGGAGAAAGACGTCTCAACAAGATACTCAACAATTCAACAAAGCAAATAGAAATTCACGAACGAAGGCACTTAGTTTGTGCAAGCAGAAATATAAAGTCGACATTCAACGAAATATAAAGTTACTAGCTGTTACCCGCGGCTTCGCCCGCAATAACATTTGGAATCCCGTTATAACATTAGTTAAATAGATAGATAAGCATGGGTCCTAGTGGAAAATAATTCTATCAACTGAAACCAAAAATTATGCCTTATTTGAATAAAAAGAATAAAAGGCGGATGGTAAAAAAGGATAAAACAAATAAGGCATAGTGAACAATACAATACATAACACAATAAAAAACATAAAACAGATTTAACCACAATTAAAAGTCGTAACTACACATTAAAACTTAAAAAAGTAACCACTCTCCCTCATGAACCGGATGACGAGGTCAGCGGACGGCCCGTCATCACGGAGAATAAGGGAGAGGGTATTAGGCAGGTTAAGAGTCCTGCGCAGATCGGCCAGATCCACACACTCCAAGAGAAGGTGTGCCACGGTTAGGTGGGCGCCGTAAGTACACACAGGGGGATCTTCTCGCTTCAGCAAGTGGGAGTGCGTAGCAATCCCATGGCCGATCCGGAGTCGACAGAGTACCACAGCTTCCTTCCGGAGAAATCGGAAGGAAGATTTCCACACCTTCGTTGTCTCCTTGATGCCTCTCAGTTTGTTGGGTGGAGGCGTGGCACGCCATGCTTCCTCCCAATGCGACAGGATCGAATGCCGCAACTGAGAGCGCACATCACTAGCAGGCACCTTATATGGTAGCGAGGGTAGTGCGACTGCCTCTCTCGCCGCCTGATCAGCAAGCTCGTTTCCCGCAATACCCATGTGGCTAGGAAGCCACACAAAGGACGCCCCGGCCCCAGCGGAACGCGAACTGACGAGCAGGTTGTGCACACGCTGGACCAACGGGTGCTTCGGGAAACACATCGATCGCTTGCAGCGCACTCAGAGAGTCAGTACACACAAGAAAGTGCTGGTGATCGTCTGATAACGTGTACCGCAGAGCCTCTAAGATGGCATAGAGCTCCGCTGTGTACACGCCACAGGCATCGGGAAGTGAAAAGAGAAACCGACGATCTTCAACCACAAATGCACTGCCTACTTTCTCGTTTAACATCGAACCGTCCGTGAATAGAAGCCCTGATCCCGGATACCGGCTCACAACGGACTGGAACAGCCTCCGATGGACGGAGGAGTCAGTGTCCGACTTGGGGCCGGTGTGCAGATCCAGGATGATATCAGGGCGAGAGACCATCCACGGAGGGGCCTTGCTAGGTACTCGGACGATACAGGAGACAGAAGGAAATCGGAACTGACGGTATAAGTCATCCAAGCGAATCCCCGCCGGCCGAGTGGCTCGGGCGAGCGCATCATACAGCCGGCGATTCGGATTGGAAAACAAACATGGATAGCTTGGATGAAGGGGCATCTGTCGAATAGTTGCAGCATAGGTCAGCAGTACTTGTTGGCGCCTCAGGTGTAAAGGAGGTACGCCAGCCTCGGCGAGCAAGCTGACGACTGGGCTCGTCCTAAAGGCACCCGTCGCCAGCCTCACACCGCCGTGGTGGACACTGTCCAGTTTAACAAGCACTGACTTACGGGCCGAACCATATGCTACACTGCCGTAATCCAATCGAGATAAAATCAGAGCCTTATAAAAGCGTAGGAGCACCGCGCGGTCCGCCCCCCATGATGTGCCGCTAAGAAACCGCAACATGTTGAGTTTCTTAGCACAAGCAGTTTTCAAACACCGCACGTGTGGCTCCCACGTCAATTTCTGATCGAAAAGAAGCCCAAGGAACCGGTACGCAGCAACGACCGGCAAAGCTACATCGCCCAGATAAAGCTCAGGATCAGGATGGAGGGTGCGCTTTCGGCAGAAATGGACAACCGAGGACTTAGCGGTAGAGAATCGAAAGCCATGCTCTATTGTCCAGCGTTCCACTCTCCGAATAGCTTGTTGTAGCTGTCGTTCAGCGACCGCCATATTTTGCGCACTATAATGTAGAGCGAAGTCGTCTACATATAGCGACGGTACCACTGCTGGACCATCAGCAGCGACTATACCGTTTATGGAAATCGCAAATAATGTTACGCTAAGCACCTATCCCTGTGGGACTCCGTTCTCCTGTATATGATATTGCGAATATGTCCCCCCTATTCGGACACGGAACAGGCGAAGGGACAGAAAATTCGCAATAAAAACCGGCAAGTTACCTCGGAAATTCCATTGATGCAGGGTCGAGAGGATGCCGTAACGCCAAGTGGTGTCATAGGCCTTCTCGAGATCAAAGAAAACAGCGACTAGGTGCTGTCTCCGGAGAAAAGCGTCCTGTATGGCGGTCTCCAGGCGTACCAGATGGTCGTTGGTACACCGAGACGCCCTGAAACCACACTGGTATTCAGACAGGAGTCCCCGTTTCTCCAGGACCCACACTAGGCGCCGATTGACCATCCTCTCAAAGAGCTTGCACAGACCTATTAGTGAGACAAATAGGTCTGTAACTCCCTGTCAATTTGGGATCCTTATCGGGCTTCAGGATAGGTATAATGATACCTTCCTGCCATTGCGCTGGAAACACACCTTCCAACCAGATACGATTAAGCACCCTGAGCAAATAACGAATTCTCTCATCGTTAAGGTGTTTAAGCATCTGGTTGTGAATATTATCCGGGCCAGGAGACGTGTACCTGCAGAGCGCCAGCACTCCGCGGAGTGCCCACTCCGTAAAGGGCACGTTGTACTCTTCCGAAGCGCGGGAAGCAAAACTAAGATGGAAACGTTCCGCTTCGCGCTTCATGGCCACGAAGGCAGGGTCATAGTTATCGGAACCGGATATATCCGCAAAATACGAGGCGAGATGGTTTGCAACGCGATAAGGATCTGTAACCAATTCATTATCAATGGAAATTCCCGGTACAGTAGAAGATGTCTGAATTCCCGAAATGCGTCTTAGTTTAGTCCACACTTGAGAGGAGGGGGTATGTGCCGTAATAGAAGACACATACCGTTCCCAGGATTGTTTCTTACTCTGGCGAATACGAATCCGTGCCTTGGCACGAAATTTCTTAAAAGCCACCAATTTGGCCATGGTTGAACGCCGACGGTAGTGCTTATGAGCTCGACGACGGTCTCTTATTGCCGCTGCAATATCCTCTGTCCACCAAGGGACGAGTTTGCGACGAGGAGTCCCAGAAAAGGATGGAATGGACTCTTCGGCGGCAGCAAGAAGCACATCGGGGATGTGCTGTACCTCGTCATCGACGCTCCGGCAACCAAGATCAACGAACACAGCTCGTTCTTGAGACGAGGGCCAATTTGCCCGCTTAAGCACCCAACGACTGGGGAACTCCACGGGCTTCTGGTTCAGAAGTGTAAGAACGATCGGGAAATGGTCACTGTTACAGAGGTCGTCGTGTACATTCCAACCAAATAGGGGGACCAGCGCACGGCTACACACACTCAAGTCAATGTGTGAGTACGTGCCGTGCGCTAAGCTAAAATGTGTAGCTTCCCCTGTATTTAATAGACATAAATCCATCCCTTGAATTAAGCCCTTCACGTCCCTTCCTCTGGGGCAGGAAGATGGTGATCCCCATTGGGGGTGTTGAGAGTTGAAATCACCCACGAGTAGGAAAGGGACTGGAAGTTGATCAACAAGATCAAAGACGTCATTAATATCAAGGGGCTGGTTCGGTGGAAGGTACACGTTACATACAGTTGTCATAGCAGGCAAGGACACGCGAACTGCAATAGCTTCCAGAGGAGTGTCGAGTGGAAACTCCTCACTATAGCAGTCAGAGCGAACGAAGGTACAAACGCCCCCGGAAGCCCGGGCGGCGTCTTGTCGCTCTTTAGAGTATAGTCGGAAACCTCTCAGAACAGTCTCGTGATCAGGTCTGAGGTTTGTTTCCTGTAGGCAGACTATACTCGCTGCGTATTGGGCAATAAGCTGACGGAGCTCTGTCAAATGCCTGTCATAACTGTTACAATTCCACTGTAAGAGTGCCATTGTGTGGACTTAGGGAATAAGTTGGAGCAGCAAGCTACAACTTAGACTCTGGAGGATCATCATCCACTACGTCGACTATAATCTCCATGTCCTCAGGCGAGGTCATGGAGTGACTCGACTCGGTGGAATATTTCCTAGACGCAGTTCGGCGGCGGGGGGATCTCTGTGGGGAGCGCGTAGATCTGGGGACCGAAACGTCCCCAGGCGCAGAAGCATCCGCAGGTGTGGGCGCGGATGGCTTCCCCTTTTTTTGGAGAAAGGGAATGCGTAGTGCGGGGTCCCTTCTTACCCGCCCCCGGCTCTTTAAGATATATAGACGGGTCAGGAGCCGAATTCCTGACCCTGGTCGACGATGCCGCCTCCGCCGGCCGTACGTCACAACGGTAACTTGTAACCTTGCCTTTCTCCGGGACTACCGAAAGCTCAAAGGAAATAATGAAAGCACCAGTATCCACGATTGGACCATAGACCTTGCGCGTAATGCGCCGGACATCAGTCACGTGACGGTGCCGCATATCCTCCTTGAGCTCCTCGTCAGTGTTCTGAACCAGGTCCCGGTGGAAAATAACTCCTCGGACCAGATTCAGGGACGTGTGCTTTTCCACTTTGACGGGAATGTCGCCAAAGTGGTCACATTGCAAAAGTTGTTCAACTTGCTTACCAGTCCTAGTCTTGAGCAACAAGCTACCGTTCCTCATCTTTTGTACTCACCATAGACACCTTCTATGTGGCGAGAAAACAAAATACTCTTTACCAGCTTGAAATCACCCCCATCTGTTCTGGTAGCTACCAGAATCTTGGGGGTGTTAGCACCCAGATTTTCACGCACAGATTGTTCCCAGGGGGTTGATCCCCGTAGGGAATCAAATGTTAAAGACTTGGGTGTAGGACCACCCTGTTTGGGTGTAGGTCCACCCTGGTTGGGGATTTTTCTTTTTGAACTCATGGCCAGAACATCCTCCCCGAATGCCACCGACATCCGATCACGGGCCGTCACAGTAGGCGCTACCCAGCCAGGGCAAGGCCCGCCTAGCTTGGAAGGCATTGCCCGGGGGTCCGATGTTTTACAATGCCGTATCGGCATGTACCCCTTGGCATATACTGGATTTTACAGCTCAGACATTCGGCTGTGCGGGGACCTGCGTAGTCAGGCGGATACTACTGAACGGGTACATGGCACACCCACCTGTCGGCGCGGCCAAGACCGGAACAGGCTTTCGAGCGTAGTCGCTAGCGTAAGTGGCCCATCCCCTAACAGCACGCACATATAGAAATTTTGGTTGCCAGACCCTGAAAGCAGTGACGGAAAGAAGTGCGATATAACCTAATGAGAGTTATACCGCACGGGTGTATGTCTTTTAGAGCTGACTGTCAAACCCTCGAAAGGGGACCGTTCCGAGAAGCCCTTTTAGTCGCCTTTTAAGACTGGCAGGGAGTACCGTGGATGTATTCGCTTCCTCCCACCCACTGGGGGTCCAATTCACAAAACAACGCGGAGTCCTTAAAGTATAGCCAAGGTCGCCCCTTTTAGTCGCCTCTTACGACAGGCAGGGATACCGTGGGTGTATTCTAAACCCCCCACCCACAGGGGGAGAAAGCTTTTATAGAAATGTGAGTGATGCAAAGAAATAAGATTGTTATTTGAAGATTAGTATTTTATCGTATTACCTGTTAAATTAATTCATTGATAGAACCAGTATTTTTATTATGATTGTTGCAACTATGAAAATAATTTATTAACTATGAGAAGTGAGTTAAGAAGTATATGTTTTTGAAAGGAACTACGAAGCATCTCTGAGAGTGAGATTTATTATTCCCGTAGCAGACGGAGATATTTGTTGTTTGACAATGGGCAAATGTGAAGCCATTGGTCAATTATTGAAGGAATGTCTGTAGTGACAGACTTGCGCATATTTCGGGGTTGAAATAGGATGTTTTATGAAGATGCAGTATTATTGATGTTTATTAGTATTGGAAGTTATTATAATAGTCTCACAGAGTTGAAACTCCTTGAAATTCACAGGACAGCGGATCCTATATGAAGTTAAATCTGATAGAAATTATAGGATTTAATGGATTTTTGATGAAACTGAGAGTAAACTGAGATCTATTTAAATGGTTCTTTAATTAATATTGAATTTACGGTAATTATTCAAAGTAGTGGAAGTTAATATTTTTATTAAGTATTTTTATTATTGACAGACAAGTTATAGGAGGTCTTTGAACTATGTCTCTACTTAATTGTATGGATTGTCACAGTTTCACGAATAAGACATAGTATGGTGAATGATTATTTTCTAAAGTCAGCAGAGAAGCAGTAAAGAAATAGGAAGACAATTTCAGTCTATATTGTCAGTATAGAAAGCAGATGGACTGTTGTACATATTTCATTTTATATTGAGTAGTTGCTGAACTACGATGTTAATATTGTGTTGTACAGAAATTATATTAAGAATTTAAAAATAGGTTTATTGTTTCATTTACGCGCATTATTATTTTTAACTTGTAATTTAAATTTAGATAGAGATTTTTATCGCTCCCATGAGAAGAATTTAAGTGATAGGAGGCGGGAGATAATTGTATAGAGTAATGAATAGTTTTTGTAATGACGGAGATCTACGTCAGTAGTAACTTCATTTATTTTTTGGGGGGATATTTTTTATTAACTTAATAACATTTATTCTTGTTATTAAACTCCCGTTACCTAGGACACAGCAGTTGTTTGCTGCTACTTTTTGACATAATTTTATTTAGGCTTATAAAAAGCGTTTGGAATAATTGATTTATGGTTTCTTAGGAAACGAACATGTATTTTATGAAAGTGATGCAATGACATTTGGTCATTTGATTTTATTTAACATTATTAAGGCATATAATCTATGCCAGTGTTAGGAAACGTGTAATGGTTAAAAGAATAAATACGACAGGCACGTTGTTACGATTCCCTGATCTATAGGAAATTGGCATTATCTTTGTAGTTAAATGGTAGAGGAAAGTGGTGTAGGGTGGAAGTTCCCGAGGGACCTAATCCGCATCCTTACGCCCGAGAGTTTCTTAGATTCTCATTGTTCCTGAGTAGATAGAGAACCCTACTCTTCTGTAGTTAGTTACTATAGCACATTCCGCTTTGAGAAAATCCTGTTCCTTATTCTGAGTGTTTTCGCCAAGTAGCACCATGTTGTTTTCAGCCGGGACTACAAGATGCTACAATCCATTATTATTTCCAGCCTGGGATTTTGGTGGATCATCCAGATATAAGGGTGGAGTATTTTTAATGGCGCAACCAACGTGTTTAGTTAGTTAGTTATTGTTGTTTTCAGGGGCGGAACTACGAGGTCATCTGCCCCTCTTAACACAAATAAAGAATACAAAATGTAGAGCCGGAATTTAAAACGAAAATGCTCACAAAATGAATAGATTGAAAGTTACGCACAAAATGTAGTTAGGTTCAAAATACGTACAAAATGCAATGTAGAGTCGAAATTCTTACAAAATGCAACTGATAATCAAAATACTTACAAAATGCAATTGAAATTACAACCGGGTTCAACGGCACGATCCCAAGCAGAAGGAAGGCTTCGATGCACTGGGCAGCTCACAGTATGTCCAATGTTCAGCCTAATCGCATATAGAATTGGTACGTGAGTGGTGGAAACGATCAGGCAGCCCAGAAAGACCGTTGACTGCAATCGACCACCACTCAGTGGCACGATCATTAGCTGCCCGGCGAACCGTTGGCAGGATCCGAGACCACCGTCCTAATCTAAACGCTTTACCTAGTGCAGTGCGTGATCAACTGGTCTATTTCAAAATGTACGGTAGATTCGGATGGACAATGCAATTTAGATTGAGAATACTTACAAAATGTAATTTAGATTCAAGATACCCACAAAATGCAATTGAGAATCAAAATACCTGCAAAATGCTCCCCCTACAAAATGCAATTTAGATTGAAAATACTTGCAAAAAGCGGTTTAGATTGAAAATACTTACAAATTGTTATTGGAATTCAAAATAGTCACAATCGGATCTCAAGACCATCCTGCCATTATTGAAAGACTTACTTACAGCCTTTAGCTATAGTCTAGGGTTAAAACAATGAATCATGGAAAATAAGCTTAGAATCACCGACGGTGGAGTTCGAACCCACCTGCTTCCGGGACAACAGCTTTTTCCAATGTGAATTTTCTCCCCAAATTAAATACGGTACTGTAAAAGCGATGAAATTACGGTCCGATAAATGATTTTTTTTCGTATGACTAACGAGCATATTGCTTTTACGAGCATCACTGAAGTTCTAAAATTATTGATATCAAAGAGGATCTGCAGAACGTTAAATCTGAACACTGTGCATGCTTACAGTGTTACCTCATCGGGACAAATTTAGATCTGTCAAACGCCAAAACTAAACAATATAGTGAATTTAATGAAAATTATTACCCAGTTTTCGATGGTTTTACTCGTGATATTTATTTTTGTTAATTGAAAATAATGCATTGGTACGCGCTTGTCAGGTATAAACATTGAATTTGCAAATAATTTTGCATGCATTCCTCCAGTTTCACTGTTGTAAATTTTACATACTAGCATTAACTTATTTATATCGTTATTAATTCACGCTCTGTTTATGATAATAAATATAGCCTGGATCTACTGGAATATATAATTGAAATATTATTAATACAGTAGGCCTATATTATACAGTATTTATTGAAGCCAATGGTCATATCAGGACATATCAATTGAACGATCACAGGCTCCACAAAAAAGTTCAAATTCAAGTAGTTCCAACTTTGGCTACCAGACGCCACAGTCAATGACACCCAGCGGCGATCGTTGGAACTTGATAGAGTGTTTATAACGAAATAACCTACAAATTTTGGCTACACACTACCAATTGTAGTGGAAATGAATGTACGATGGTGCAACTACAGCCTTTGGATGAGATAAAAACGTGTCCGGACTGTCGCAACAGCTGACGTGATTTTTGTCGCGGGACTGTCGGTCTCCTGTGTTATTGCATTCAAGTGCGCACACTGAGGACAGAAGTGTCACTCACCACTCATATCCACGGCCTTCTAAACCACAGGCCCACCGGCTTTACTTCCACTCCGAAGTCCGAATAAAGGCATACTGAAAGATTTTTACGCTCTTAACAATCCGACGACTTCGGACGGACTGAAACCCGCGAACTTGGGCATATCAGTTCAGCATGCTACAATTATTATTATTATTGCTTGCTGTTTTTTTATGTTCTTGTAATTTATTTCGTGATGAACATTTTGTGCAAAAAGAAATTGCGCAAAATCAGTTTGTGCAAATTTACGAGGATTATAAATTAATTTTACATAGTTTGGTGATAGAGGGGGGGGGCCGGGAGATTCCAGCCCCAGGGCCCGTCGCCGCTCTCCACGGCCCTGGGCAGAACAATGGCAGGCGAAACTCACAAGACGGGTTTCGTGGTGATAAGGAAAAGCTCAAATTTCGATCTAGGAGACAGGCTGGAAACGGGAGTGGCTGATAACCGCGAAGATGTAATTATTGCTAATATCGAGGAGTGGATTGCTTTCCAGGAAGATTGTCTGGAGGAAGTAATAAGGCCGCATGAGAATGTTATTAGACAGTTCCCTGTTATATATGCGAGAATAGGAGGATTGATAGTACTGTGCTCTTATAAGGATATGAGCCAGGAAATTATTCATCTCTTCAAAAGTTTTCTAAATTGTCCCATGTTAAAATATAGCTATGCTGGAACTCGACATAAAACAGGTTTATACATCGCAGAGTTGACCTAGTTAACCGAGCCAGCTAATGACAATATTAGCAGTCGCGAGGGGGAACTTGCAGTCAAACTGCGTCGTTCAAACAAAGACCGGACGAGCATGCACGAGAAGAATCAAGGACTCCCGAAGAGAGCCGAAGCCAGCGGGTGCTGTAAGCGTGCCTCGAGTATGGTAGGGGTAGACTCGAGCGACACGCGTGTCTGACAGCCAATGAGAAGCGGCCTTACTTAAACGACACCAAGTAATGTAATGAGCTTTGCTAATTACCAGGATGATTTTAACACATCGTAATATCATGGAAGATATTAAATAATAAATGAGTACTATTTATTAAATTTGCGGCTAATTATTTATGTATTTAAGGATTATTACGATCATCGACAGTGAGCGACCAATCAGATCCTTGGTCTGAAAAGGACGTGGACTTGGAAATTTGATGAGGGGGAAATGAAAGAATAATCAGGGCTCTTATTATTTACGACTTCAGCGGAGAAAGACGTCTCAACAAGATACTCAACAATTCAACAAAGCAAATAGAAATTCACGAACGAAGGCACTTAGTTTGTGCAAGCAGAAATATAAAGTCGACATTCAACGAAATATAAAGTTACTAGCTGTTACCCGCGGCTTCGCCCGCAATAACATTTGGAATCCCGTTATAACATTAGTTAAATAGATAGATAAGCATGGGTCCTAGTGGAAAATAATTCTATCACCTGAAACCAAAAATGCATGGGACGAAAAAAACATCAAACTATCATGTTGGTTTCGGACCCTAAAAGACGTGAAAAATATAATAAAAGTATTAAAAAAACTATTTTTTGAAATTTCATTCGAATCAATTTTTATGTCATTCCTGGGACTTAGAAAATTCCGGCCAAAAAGTACAAAATCATTAATAACTCCGTAAGTATTCGTCGTATGATGAAATAGCAAGAGACAAAAAAGATGTAATTTGTTATTGTCTACAACATAGGCCATGTATAATTTTACACTCAGACATATTACGTTTCTCCCCCCCCCCATAATTTCACCCCTCCCCATGGGCCCCTTAAATTGGATTTATGAAAAAACGGTCAAACACCTGTTTAGTTATTTTTATGCTGATTTTTTTCGGCTGACTTCCAAACTCCTGGCCTATGTCGTTTGAGAGATACACGCTCCGTTGGGAATCCTTCAACCCCCACTTTTCACCCCTTTCACCTCATAATATACACCACATAGAAAAACCCTCAGACACGTGTCTTCTTATTTTAATGATGAGTTTATATGCCGAGTATCACATCCCCCAATGAAACCAATCGGGAGATATTGCTATTCAATGAAATGCAGGTCTACCCCCTTAACACCCCTTTAGAACCTGAATATCCAAAAATTCTTTCCTAGTGGGCGTTTGCGGGCCTTGAGGAAGCTGCATACCAAATTTCATTCCAATCCGTTCGGTGGTTTCTGAGATTTCGTGATGAATGAATCAGTGAGTGAGTGAGTGAGTGAGTGGTATTTGAGCTTTATATAGTAGATTAAAACCAATCCACATTATTTACCATGTCGAAATTCCTGAAGTTGAGGGAGAAATTTATTAATGAATCTACACGAGTTATGATGATCAACTAAGAAGTTATGGGGACAGAGCTATGACGGCAGCAAGAATATTCGAAATGACATAACATCAACATCGCGGGAGAGATTAACATCTCATCTCTCCCATGCAGTGAATTCTACACCTACAAGTCATTACAACAACTAAAATGACGACATATATCAGAACTTTGGCGAAAGAAGATAGAAGAATTTCCAGAACGATGGCGGCCAGGGAGGATCCGGTGCCATCAAGAGGAAAGGGCTTTCCCATCTCATACAAGAAGAGTCACAAGACGATGATGATAGAGTTAGAATCTCGGACCTGAACGCATGGGAACTTCTGTATGAGACCGGAGCAGACCGAACTACATCATGCAGTCTCGCGCTATTGGAAACAACCCGTTTCTACAGGATAGCGAAGAAGGCCCACTCCTAGTCATCTTTATCGCAACACAAGGTAGTCTTCGGACCAACGATATATATCCCAACTTGTAGAGTATTGTAGAACTTTCAAGAATATCCGACAACTATTTATTGATGCAATTTTTCTACATTTTTAAGATATTATTGTAATTTTCGACGTTATATTCTCATAACTACATCATGCGGATGTTTATTCACGTTTTTCGTCGATCTTGAGTATTTGGAATTTTTAGAATTTTGCGACTTTCGAAACTTGAATGGGGAGATTATACAGTTTAGTTCAGAATATGTTTATGGTAAAGTTTAAATGTGTTTAGATAACATTTTGTTAATTTTTGAATTGTAAGATATCATTTTTTGTCAACGATAATAATAATGGAAACTTGTTCCAAGAAGGTTACACAGAGATATATTTGAGAGAATGCGATTCTTAAAGATCTTATGTAGAGATCTACGCAAAGTCACGATTTGATAACTTATTAGACAGATTTGGTTATAAATATTTGGTGACTAACAATTATTAAGTATTGAAGTTTGTGAGAATATTACAGTATTTCAAAGAAAGAATATGTAAAGGAATACATTGTTAAATTAACAAATACGAATTACAACGTATTTTTGAAGTAATAAGAATGTGAAGAAAGATAAAGAAATATTACAGCTAATTGAAAGCTTTTATAGATGATGATGATGATGATGATGATAATTGTTGTTTTAAGGGGCCTAACATCGAGGTTATCGGCCCATAATGAAATGAAATGACGTGAAATGAAAGGATATAGATAAAAACAACTCACTGCCATGGATGAAGCGAAAATGGTGTTTATAAAACAGACAGTGAGTCCCAAAAAATTATGCCTTATTTGAATAAAAAGAATAAAAGGCGGATGGTAAAAAAGGATAAAACAAATAAGGCATAGTGAACAATACAATACATAACACAATAAAAAACATAAAACAGATTTAACCACAATTAAAAGTCGTAACTACACATTAAAACTTAAAAAAGTAACCACTCTCCCTCATGAACCGGATGACGAGGTCAGCGGACGGCCCGTCATCACGGAGAATAAGGGAGAGGGTATTAGGCAGGTTAAGAGTCCTGCGCAGATCGGCCAGATCCACACACTCCAAGAGAAGGTGTGCCACGGTTAGGTGGGCGCCGTAAGTACACACAGGGGGATCTTCTCGCTTCAGCAAGTGGGAGTGCGTAGCAATCCCATGGCCGATCCGGAGTCGACAGAGTACCACAGCTTCCTTCCGGAGAAATCGGAAGGAAGATTTCCACACCTTCGTTGTCTCCTTGATGCCTCTCAGTTTGTTGGGTGGAGGCGTGGCACGCCATGCTTCCTCCCAATGCGACAGGATCGAATGCCGCAACTGAGAGCGCACATCACTAGCAGGCACCTTATATGGTAGCGAGGGTAGTGCGACTGCCTCTCTCGCCGCCTGATCAGCAAGCTCGTTTCCCGCAATACCCATGTGGCTAGGAAGCCACACAAAGGACGCCCCGGCCCCAGCGGAACGCGAACTGACGAGCAGGTTGTGCACACGCTGGACCAACGGGTGCTTCGGGAAACACATCGATCGCTTGCAGCGCACTCAGAGAGTCAGTACACACAAGAAAGTGCTGGTGATCGTCTGATAACGTGTACCGCAGAGCCTCTAAGATGGCATAGAGCTCCGCTGTGTACACGCCACAGGCATCGGGAAGTGAAAAGAGAAACCGACGATCTTCAACCACAAATGCACTGCCTACTTTCTCGTTTAACATCGAACCGTCCGTGAATAGAAGCCCTGATCCCGGATACCGGCTCACAACGGACTGGAACAGCCTCCGATGGACGGAGGAGTCAGTGTCCGACTTGGGGCCGGTGTGCAGATCCAGGATGATATCAGGGCGAGAGACCATCCACGGAGGGGCCTTGCTAGGTACTCGGACGATACAGGAGACAGAAGGAAATCGGAACTGACGGTATAAGTCATCCAAGCGAATCCCCGCCGGCCGAGTGGCTCGGGCGAGCGCATCATACAGCCGGCGATTCGGATTGGAAAACAAACATGGATAGCTTGGATGAAGGGGCATCTGTCGAATAGTTGCAGCATAGGTCAGCAGTACTTGTTGGCGCCTCAGGTGTAAAGGAGGTACGCCAGCCTCGGCGAGCAAGCTGACGACTGGGCTCGTCCTAAAGGCACCCGTCGCCAGCCTCACACCGCCGTGGTGGACACTGTCCAGTTTAACAAGCACTGACTTACGGGCCGAACCATATGCTACACTGCCGTAATCCAATCGAGATAAAATCAGAGCCTTATAAAAGCGTAGGAGCACCGCGCGGTCCGCCCCCCATGATGTGCCGCTAAGAAACCGCAACATGTTGAGTTTCTTAGCACAAGCAGTTTTCAAACACCGCACGTGTGGCTCCCACGTCAATTTCTGATCGAAAAGAAGCCCAAGGAACCGGTACGCAGCAACGACCGGCAAAGCTACATCGCCCAGATAAAGCTCAGGATCAGGATGGAGGGTGCGCTTTCGGCAGAAATGGACAACCGAGGACTTAGCGGTAGAGAATCGAAAGCCATGCTCTATTGTCCAGCGTTCCACTCTCCGAATAGCTTGTTGTAGCTGTCGTTCAGCGACCGCCATATTTTGCGCACTATAATGTAGAGCGAAGTCGTCTACATATAGCGACGGTACCACTGCTGGACCATCAGCAGCGACTATACCGTTTATGGAAATCGCAAATAATGTTACGCTAAGCACCTATCCCTGTGGGACTCCGTTCTCCTGTATATGATATTGCGAATATGTCCCCCCTATTCGGACACGGAACAGGCGAAGGGACAGAAAATTCGCAATAAAAACCGGCAAGTTACCTCGGAAATTCCATTGATGCAGGGTCGAGAGGATGCCGTAACGCCAAGTGGTGTCATAGGCCTTCTCGAGATCAAAGAAAACAGCGACTAGGTGCTGTCTCCGGAGAAAAGCGTCCTGTATGGCGGTCTCCAGGCGTACCAGATGGTCGTTGGTACACCGAGACGCCCTGAAACCACACTGGTATTCAGACAGGAGTCCCCGTTTCTCCAGGACCCACACTAGGCGCCGATTGACCATCCTCTCAAAGAGCTTGCACAGACCTATTAGTGAGACAAATAGGTCTGTAACTCCCTGTCAATTTGGGATCCTTATCGGGCTTCAGGATAGGTATAATGATACCTTCCTGCCATTGCGCTGGAAACACACCTTCCAACCAGATACGATTAAGCACCCTGAGCAAATAACGAATTCTCTCATCGTTAAGGTGTTTAAGCATCTGGTTGTGAATATTATCCGGGCCAGGAGACGTGTACCTGCAGAGCGCCAGCACTCCGCGGAGTGCCCACTCCGTAAAGGGCACGTTGTACTCTTCCGAAGCGCGGGAAGCAAAACTAAGATGGAAACGTTCCGCTTCGCGCTTCATGGCCACGAAGGCAGGGTCATAGTTATCGGAACCGGATATATCCGCAAAATACGAGGCGAGATGGTTTGCAACGCGATAAGGATCTGTAACCAATTCATTATCAATGGAAATTCCCGGTACAGTAGAAGATGTCTGAATTCCCGAAATGCGTCTTAGTTTAGTCCACACTTGAGAGGAGGGGGTATGTGCCGTAATAGAAGACACATACCGTTCCCAGGATTGTTTCTTACTCTGGCGAATACGAATCCGTGCCTTGGCACGAAATTTCTTAAAAGCCACCAATTTGGCCATGGTTGAACGCCGACGGTAGTGCTTATGAGCTCGACGACGGTCTCTTATTGCCGCTGCAATATCCTCTGTCCACCAAGGGACGAGTTTGCGACGAGGAGTCCCAGAAAAGGATGGAATGGACTCTTCGGCGGCAGCAAGAAGCACATCGGGGATGTGCTGTACCTCGTCATCGACGCTCCGGCAACCAAGATCAACGAACACAGCTCGTTCTTGAGACGAGGGCCAATTTGCCCGCTTAAGCACCCAACGACTGGGGAACTCCACGGGCTTCTGGTTCAGAAGTGTAAGAACGATCGGGAAATGGTCACTGTTACAGAGGTCGTCGTGTACATTCCAACCAAATAGGGGGACCAGCGCACGGCTACACACACTCAAGTCAATGTGTGAGTACGTGCCGTGCGCTAAGCTAAAATGTGTAGCTTCCCCTGTATTTAATAGACATAAATCCATCCCTTGAATTAAGCCCTTCACGTCCCTTCCTCTGGGGCAGGAAGATGGTGATCCCCATTGGGGGTGTTGAGAGTTGAAATCACCCACGAGTAGGAAAGGGACTGGAAGTTGATCAACAAGATCAAAGACGTCATTAATATCAAGGGGCTGGTTCGGTGGAAGGTACACGTTACATACAGTTGTCATAGCAGGCAAGGACACGCGAACTGCAATAGCTTCCAGAGGAGTGTCGAGTGGAAACTCCTCACTATAGCAGTCAGAGCGAACGAAGGTACAAACGCCCCCGGAAGCCCGGGCGGCGTCTTGTCGCTCTTTAGAGTATAGTCGGAAACCTCTCAGAACAGTCTCGTGATCAGGTCTGAGGTTTGTTTCCTGTAGGCAGACTATACTCGCTGCGTATTGGGCAATAAGCTGACGGAGTTCTGTCAAATGCCTGTCATAACTGTTACAATTCCACTGTAAGAGTGCCATTGTGTGGACTTAGGGAATAAGTTGGAGCAGCAAGCTACAACTTAGACTCTGGAGGATCATCATCCACTACGTCGACTATAATCTCCATGTCCTCAGGCGAGGTCATGGAGTGACTCGACTCGGTGGAATATTTCCTAGACGCAGTTCGGCGGCGGGGGGATCTCTGTGGGGAGCGCGTAGATCTGGGGACCGAAACGTCCCCAGGCGCAGAAGCATCCGCAGGTGTGGGCGCGGATGGCTTCCCCTTTTTTTGGAGAAAGGGAATGCGTAGTGCGGGGTCCCTTCTTACCCGCCCCCGCCTCTTTAAGATATATAGACGGGTCAGGAGCCGAATTCCTGACCCTGGTCGACGATGCCGCCTCCGCCGGCTTCGGCGCGGCTTTCGCCGACCGTTTGGGTGGGGAGAAAGTCTTCGACTTCCTCCCGAGTGGGGAGTAAGTCTTCAACTTCCTCCCCTGCTGTGCGGGCGGAGCAGCCTTCGCTCGCACAGCCTTCGTGCTGGCCGAAGGTGGAGTTGAAGTCAGCATCGGGCTTTCCGTTATAATCTTAGGAGCTGGGTTCGGAACAGGAAACTCAGTTGCAGGTTTCACAGCTGGTACAAAAGATGAGGTAGCCGGGACCAAATTTGGTATTATGGCTCTATAATCAATCGTTGGAGAAGGCGAAGTCGTGGTACGGTACTTCTTGCGGACCTCCTGGTAGGTGAGACCATCCAGGGTTTTGATCTCCTGGATTTTCTTCTCACTCAGGAAGACAGGGCAGTTCCTGTCCCGAGGAGAATGAAATCCAGGGCAATTAGTGCACTGATAAGGTGTTGTGCACTCTTCCTCTTTGTGTGGTACCTTACCGCATGTTCCGCAGATTGCGGGGCTCGAGCAACGGGATAACATGTGCCCGAACTTCTGGCACTTATAACACCTCATTGGTGGAGGGATATAAGGCCGTACGTCACAACGGTAACTTGTAACCTTGCCTTTCTCCGGGACTACCGAAAGCTCAAAGGAAATAATGAAAGCACCAGTATCCACGATTGGACCATAGACCTTGCGCGTAATGCGCCGGACATCAGTCACGTGACGGTGCCGCATATCCTCCTTGAGCTCCTCGTCAGTGTTCAGAACCAGGTCCCGGTGGAAAATAACTCCTCGGACCAGATTCAGGGACGTGTGCTTTTCCACTTTGACGGGAATGTCGCCAAAGTGGTCACATTGCAAAAGTTGTTCAACTTGCTTACCAGTCCTAGTCTTGAGCAACAAGCTACCGTTCCTCATCTTTTGTACTCACCATAGACACCTTCTATGTGGCGAGAAAACAAAATACTCTTTACCAGCTTGAAATCACCCCCATCTGTTCTGGTAGCTACCAGAATCTTGGGGGTGTTAGCACCCAGATTTTCACGCACAGATTGTTCCCAGGGGGTTGATCCCCGTAGGGAATCAAATGTTAAAGACTTGGGTGTAGGACCACCCTGTTTGGGTGTAGGTCCACCCTGGTTGGGGATTTTTCTTTTTGAACCCATGGCCAGAACATCCTCCCCGAATGCCACCGACATCCGATCACGGGCCGTCACAGTAGGCGCTACCCAGCCAGGGCAAGGCCCGCCTAGCTTGGAAGGCATTGCCCGGGGGTCCGATGTTTTACAATGCCGTATCGGCATGTACCCCTTGGCATATACTGGATTTTACAGCTCAGACATTCGGCTGTGCGGGGACCTGCGTAGTCAGGCGGATACTACTGAACGGGTACATGGCACACCCACCTGTCGGCGCGGCCAAGACCGGAACAGGCTTTCGAGCGTAGTCGCTAGCGTAAGTGGCCCATCCCCTAACAGCACGCACATATAGAAATTTTGGTTGCCAGACCCTGAAAGCAGTGACGGAAAGAAGTGCGATATAACCTAATGAGAGTTATACCGCACGGGTGTATGTCTTTTAGAGCTGACTGTCAAACCCTCGAAAGGGGACCGTTCCGAGAAGCCCTTTTAGTCGCCTTTTAAGACTGGCAGGGAGTACTGTGGATGTATTCGCTTCCTCCCACCCACTGGGGGTCCAATTCACAAAACAACGCGGAGTCCTTAAAGTATAGCCAAGGTCGCCCCTTTTAGTCGCCTCTTACGACAGGCAGGGATACCGTGGGTGTATTCTAAACCCCCCACCCACAGGGGGAGAAAGCTTTTATAGAAATGTGAGTGATGCAAAGAAATAAGATTGTTATTTGAAGATTAGTATTTTATCGTATTACCTGTTAAATTAATTCATTGATAGAACCAGTATTTTTATTATGATTGTTGCAACTATGAAAATAATTTATTAACTATGAGAAGTGAGTTAAGAAGTATATGTTTTTGAAAGGAACTACGAAGCATCTCTGAGAGTGAGATTTATTATTCCCGTAGCAGACGGAGATATTTGTTGTTTGACAATGGGCAAATGTGAAGCCATTGGTCAATTATTGAAGGAATGTCTGTAGTGACAGACTTGCGCATATTTCGGGGTTGAAATAGGATGTTTTATGAAGATGCAGTATTATTGATGTTTATTAGTATTGGAAGTTATTATAATAGTCTCACAGAGTTGAAACTCCTTGAAATTCACAGGACAGCGGATCCTATATGAAGTTAAATCTGATAGAAATTATAGGATTTAATGGATTTTTGATGAAACTGAGAGTAAACTGAGATCTATTTAAATGGTTCTTTAATTAATATTGAATTTACGGTAATTATTCAAAGTAGTGGAAGTTAATATTTTTATTAAGTATTTTTATTATTGACAGACAAGTTATAGGAGGTCTTTGAACTATGTCTCTACTTAATTGTATGGATTGTCACAGTTTCACGAATAAGACATAGTATGGTGAATGATTATTTTCTAAAGTCAGCAGAGAAGCAGTAAAGAAATAGGAAGACAATTTCAGTCTATATTGTCAGTATAGAAAGCAGATGGACTGTTGTACATATTTCATTTTATATTGAGTAGTTGCTGAACTACGATGTTAATATTGTGTTGTACAGAAATTATATTAAGAATTTAAAAATAGGTTTATTGTTTCATTTACGCGCATTATTATTTTTAACTTGTAATTTAAATTTAGATAGAGATTTTTATCGCTCCCATGAGAAGAATTTAAGTGATAGGAGGCGGGAGATAATTGTATAGAGTAATGAATAGTTTTTGTAATGACGGAGATCTACGTCAGTAGTAACTTCATTTATTTTTTGGGGGGATATTTTTTATTAACTTAATAACATTTATTCTTGTTATTAAACTCCCGTTACCTAGGACACAGCAGTTGTTTGCTGCTACTTTTTGACATAATTTTATTTAGGCTTATAAAAAGCGTTTGGAATAATTGATTTATGGTTTCTTAGGAAACGAACATGTATTTTATGAAAGTGATGCAATGACATTTGGTCATTTGATTTTATTTAACATTATTAAGGCATATAATCTATGCCAGTGTTAGGAAACGTGTAATGGTTAAAAGAATAAATACGACAGGCACGTTGTTACGATTCCCTGATCTATAGGAAATTGGCATTATCTTTGTAGTTAAATGGTAGAGGAAAGTGGTGTAGGGTGGAAGTTCCCGAGGGACCTAATCCGCATCCTTACGCCCGAGAGTTTCTTAGATTCTCATTGTTCCTGAGTAGATAGAGAACCCTACTCTTCTGTAGTTAGTTACTATAGCACATTCCGCTTTGAGAAAATCCTGTTCCTTATTCTGAGTGTTTTCGCCAAGTAGCACCATGTTGTTTTCAGCCGGGACTACAAGATGCTACAATCCATTATTATTTCCAGCCTGGGATTTTGGTGGATCATCCAGATATAAGGGTGGAGTATTTTTAATGGCGCAACCAACGTGTTTAGTTAGTTAGTTATTGTTGTTTTCAGGGGCGGAACTACGAGGTCATCTGCCCCTCTTAACACAAATAAAGAATACAAAATGTAGAGCCGGAATTTAAAACGAAAATGCTCACAAAATGAATAGATTGAAAGTTACGCACAAAATGTAGTTAGGTTCAAAATACGTACAAAATGCAATGTAGAGTCGAAATTCTTACAAAATGCAACTGATAATCAAAATACTTACAAAATGCAATTGAAATTACAACCGGGTTCAACGGCACGATCCCAAGCAGAAGGAAGGCTTCGATGCACTGGGCAGCTCACAGTATGTCCAATGTTCAGCCTAATCGCATATAGAATTGGTACGTGAGTGGTGGAAACGATCAGGCAGCCCAGAAAGACCGTTGACTGCAATCGACCACCACTCAGTGGCACGATCATTAGCTGCCCGGCGAACCGTTGGCAGGATCCGAGACCACCGTCCTAATCTAAACGCTTTACCTAGTGCAGTGCGTGATCAACTGGTCTATTTCAAAATGTACGGTAGATTCGGATGGACAATGCAATTTAGATTGAGAATACTTACAAAATGTAATTTAGATTCAAGATACCCACAAAATGCAATTGAGAATCAAAATACCTGCAAAATGCTCCCCCTACAAAATGCAATTTAGATTGAAAATACTTGCAAAAAGCGGTTTAGATTGAAAATACTTACAAATTGTTATTGGAATTCAAAATAGTCACAATCGGATCTCAAGACCATCCTGCCATTATTGAAAGACTTACTTACAGCCTTTAGCTATAGTCTAGGGTTAAAACAATGAATCATGGAAAATAAGCTTAGAATCACCGACGGTGGAGTTCGAACCCACCTGCTTCCGGGACAACAGCTTTTTCCAATGTGAATTTTCTCCCCAAATTAAATACGGTACTGTAAAAGCGATGAAATTACGGTCCGATAAATGATTTTTTTTCGTATGACTAACGAGCATATTGCTTTTACGAGCATCACTGAAGTTCTAAAATTATTGATATCAAAGAGGATCTGCAGAACGTTAAATCTGAACACTGTGCATGCTTACAGTGTTACCTCATCGGGACAAATTTAGATCTGTCAAACGCCAAAACTAAACAATATAGTGAATTTAATGAAAATTATTACCCAGTTTTCGATGGTTTTACTCGTGATATTTATTTTTGTTAATTGAAAATAATGCATTGGTACGCGCTTGTCAGGTATAAACATTGAATTTGCAAATAATTTTGCATGCATTCCTCCAGTTTCACTGTTGTAAATTTTACATACTAGCATTAACTTATTTATATCGTTATTAATTCACGCTCTGTTTATGATAATAAATATAGCCTGGATCTACTGGAATATATAATTGAAATATTATTAATACAGTAGGCCTATATTATACAGTATTTATTGAAGCCAATGGTCATATCAGGACATATCAATTGAACGATCACAGGCTCCACAAAAAAGTTCAAATTCAAGTAGTTCCAACTTTGGCTACCAGACGCCACAGTCAATGACACCCAGCGGCGATCGTTGGAACTTGATAGAGTGTTTATAACGAAATAACCTACAAATTTTGGCTACACACTACCAATTGTAGTGGAAATGAATGTACGATGGTGCAACTACAGCCTTTGGATGAGATAAAAACGTGTCCGGACTGTCGCAACAGCTGACGTGATTTTTGTCGCGGGACTGTCGGTCTCCTGTGTTATTGCATTCAAGTGCGCACACTGAGGACAGAAGTGTCACTCACCACTCATATCCACGGCCTTCTAAACCACAGGCCCACCGGCTTTACTTCCACTCCGAAGTCCGAATAAAGGCATACTGAAAGATTTTTACGCTCTTAACAATCCGACGACTTCGGACGGACTGAAACCCGCGAACTTGGGCATATCAGTTCAGCATGCTACAATTATTATTATTATTGCTTGCTGTTTTTTTATGTTCTTGTAATTTATTTCGTGATGAACATTTTGTGCAAAAAGAAATTGCGCAAAATCAGTTTGTGCAAATTTACGAGGATTATAAATTAATTTTATATAGTTTGGTGATAGAGGGGGGGCCCGGGAGATTCCATCCCCAGGGCCCGTCGCCGCTCTCCACGGCCCTGGGCAGAACAATGGCAGGCGAAACTCACAAGACGGGTTTCGTGGTGATAAGGAAAAGCTCAAATTTCGATCTAGGAGACAGGCTGGAAACGGGAGTGGCTGATAACCGCGAAGATGTAATTATTGCTAATATCGAGGAGTGGATTGCTTTCCCGGAAGATTGTCTGGAGGAAGTAATAAGGCCGCATGAGAATGTTATTAGACAGTTCCCTGTTATATATGCGAGAATAGGAGGATTGATAGTACTGTGCTCTTATAAGGATATGAGCCAGGAAATTATTCATCTCTTCAAAAGTTTTCTAAATTGTCCCATGTTAAAATATAGCTATGCTGGAACTCGACATAAAACAGGTTTATACATCGCAGAGTTGACCTAGTTAACCGAGCCAGCTAATGACAATATTAGCAGTCGCGAGGGGGAACTTGCAGTCAAACTGCGTCGTTCAAACAAAGACCGGACGAGCATGCACGAGAAGAATCAAGGACTCCCGAAGAGAGCCGAAGCCAGCGGGTGCTGTAAGCGTGCCTCGAGTATGGTAGGGGTAGACTCGAGCGGCACGCGTTTCTGACAGCCAATGAGAAGCGGCCTTACTTAAACGACACCAAGTAATGTAATGAGCTTTGCTAATTACCAGGATGATTTTAACACATCGTAATATCATGGAAGATATTAAATAATAAATGAGTACTATTTATTAAATTTGCGGCTAATTATTTATGTATTTAAGGATTATTACGATCATCGACAGTGAGCGACCAATCAGATCCTTGGTCTGAAAAGGACGTGGACTTGGAAATTTGATGAGGGGGAAATGAAAGAATAATCAGGGCTCTTATTATTTACGACTTCAGCGGAGAAAGACGTCTCAACAAGATACTCAACAATTCAACAAAGCAAATAGAAATTCACGAACGAAGGCACTTAGTTTGTGCAAGCAGAAATATAAAGTCGACATTCAACGAAATATAAAGTTACTAGCTGTTACCCGCGGCTTCGCCCGCAATAACATTTGGAATCCCGTTATAACATTAGTTAAATAGATAGATAAGCATGGGTCCTAGTGGAAAATAATTCTATCACCTGAAACCAAAAATGCATGGGACGAAAAAAACATCAAACTATCATGTTGGTTTCGGACCCTAAAAGACGTGAAAAATATAATAAAAGTATTAAAAAAACTATTTTTTGAAATTTCATTCGAATCAATTTTTATGTCATTCCTGGGACTTAGAAAATTCCGGCCAAAAAGTACAAAATCATTAATAACTCCGTAAGTATTCGTCGTATGATGAAATAGCAAGAGACAAAAAAGATGTAATTTGTTATTGTCTACAACATAGGCCATGTATAATTTTACACTCAGACATATTACGTTTCTCCCCCCCCCCATAATTTCACCCCTCCCCATGGGCCCCTTAAATTGGATTTATGAAAAAACGGTCAAACACCTGTTTAGTTATTTTTATGCTGATTTTTTTCGGCTGACTTCCAAACTCCTGGCCTATGTCGTTTGAGAGATACACGCTCCGTTGGGAATCCTTCAACCCCCACTTTTCACCCCTTTCACCTCATAATATACACCACATAGAAAAACCCTCAGACACGTGTCTTCTTATTTTAATGATGAGTTTATATGCCGAGTATCACATCCCCCAATGAAACCAATCGGGAGATATTGCTATTCAATGAAATGCAGGTCTACCCCCTTAACACCCCTTTAGAACCTGAATATCCAAAAATTCTTTCCTAGTGGGCGTTTGCGGGCCTTGAGGAAGCTGCATACCAAATTTCATTCCAATCCGTTCGGTGGTTTCTGAGATTTCGTGATGAATGAATCAGTGAGTGAGTGAGTGAGTGAGTGGTATTTGAGCTTTATATAGTAGATTAAAACCAATCCACATTATTTACCATGTCGAAATTCCTGAAGTTGAGGGAGAAATTTATTAATGAATCTACACGAGTTATGATGATCAACTAAGAAGTTATGGGGACAGAGCTATGACGGCAGCAAGAATATTCGAAATGACATAACATCAACATCGCGGGAGAGATTAACATCTCATCTCTCCCATGCAGTGAATTCTACACCTACAAGTCATTACAACAACTAAAATGACGACATATATCAGAACTTTGGCGAAAGAAGATAGAAGAATTTCCAGAACGATGGCGGCCAGGGAGGACCCGGTGCCATCAAGAGAGATAGGGCTTTCCCATCTCATACAAGAAGAGTCACAAGACGATGATGATAGAGTTAGAATCTCGGACCTGAACGCATGGGAACTTCAGTATGAGACCGGAGCAGACCGAACTACATCATGCAGTCTCGCGCTATTGGAAACAACCCGTTTCTACAGGATAGCGAAGAAGACCCACTCCTAGTCATCTTTATCGCAACACAAGGTAGTCTTCGGACCAACGATATATATCCCAACTTGTAGAGTATTGTAGAACTTTCAAGAATATCCGACAACTATTTATTGATGCAATTTTTCTACATTTTTAAGATATTATTGTAATTTTCGACGTTATATTCTCATAACTACATCATGCGGATGTTTATTCACGTTTTTCGTCGATCTTGAGTATTTGGAATTTTTAGAATTTTGCGACTTTCGAAACTTGAATGGGGAGATTATACAGTTTAGTTCAGAATATGTTTATGGTAAAGTTTAAATGTGTTTAGATAACATTTTGTTAATTTTTGAATTGTAAGATATCATTTTTTGTCAACGATAATAATAATGGAAACTTGTTCCAAGAAGGTTACACAGAGATATATTTGAGAGAATGCGATTCTTAAAGATCTTATGTAGAGATCTACGCAAAGTCACGATTTGATAACTTATTAGACAGATTTGGTTATAAATATTTGGTGACTAACAATTATTAAGTATTGAAGTTTGTGAGAATATTACAGTATTTCAAAGAAAGAATATGTAAAGGAATACATTGTTAAATTAACAAATACGAATTACAACGTATTTTTGAAGTAATAAGAATGTGAAGAAAGATAAAGAAATATTACAGCTAATTGAAAGCTTTTATAGATGATGATGATGATGATGATGATAATTGTTGTTTTAAGGGGCCTAACATCGAGGTTATCGGCCCATAATGAAATGAAATGACGTGAAATGAAAGGATATAGATAAAAACAACTCAATGCCATGGATGAAGCGAAAATGGTGTTTATAAAACAGACAGTGAGTCCCAAAAAATTATGCCTTATTTGAATAAAAAGAATAAAAGGCGGATGGTAAAAAAGGATAAAACAAATAAGGCATAGTGAACAATACAATACATAACACAATAAAAAACATAAAACAGATTTAACCACAATTAAAAGTCGTAACTACACATTAAAACTTAAAAAAGTAACCACTCTCCCTCATGAACCGGATGACGAGGTCAGCGGACGGCCCGTCATCACGGAGAATAAGGGAGAGGGTATTAGGCAGGTTAAGAGTCCTGCGCAGATCGGCCAGATCCACACACTCCAAGAGAAGGTGTGCCACGGTTAGGTGGGCGCCGTAAGTACACACAGGGGGATCTTCTCGCTTCAGCAAGTGGGAGTGCGTAGCAATCCCATGGCCGATCCGGAGTCGACAGAGTACCACAGCTTCCTTCCGGAGAAATCGGAAGGAAGATTTCCACACCTTCGTTGTCTCCTTGATGCCTCTCAGTTTGTTGGGTGGAGGCGTGGCACGCCATGCTTCCTCCCAATGCGACAGGATCGAATGCCGCAACTGAGAGCGCACATCACTAGCAGGCACCTTATATGGTAGCGAGGGTAGTGCGACTGCCTCTCTCGCCGCCTGATCAGCAAGCTCGTTTCCCGCAATACCCATGTGGCTAGGAAGCCACACAAAGGACGCCCCGGCCCCAGCGGAACGCGAACTGACGAGCAGGTTGTGCACACGCTGGACCAACGGGTGCTTCGGGAAACACATCGATCGCTTGCAGCGCACTCAGAGAGTCAGTACACACAAGAAAGTGCTGGTGATCGTCTGATAACGTGTACCGCAGAGCCTCTAAGATGGCATAGAGCTCCGCTGTGTACACGCCACAGGCATCGGGAAGTGAAAAGAGAAACCGACGATCTTCAACCACAAATGCACTGCCTACTTTCTCGTTTAACATCGAACCGTCCGTGAATAGAAGCCCTGATCCCGGATACCGGCTCACAACGGACTGGAACAGCCTCCGATGGACGGAGGAGTCAGTGTCCGACTTGGGGCCGGTGTGCAGATCCAGGATGATATCAGGGCGAGAGACCATCCACGGAGGGGCCTTGCTAGGTACTCGGACGATACAGGAGACAGAAGGAAATCGGAACTGACGGTATAAGTCATCCAAGCGAATCCCCGCCGGCCGAGTGGCTCGGGCGAGCGCATCATACAGCCGGCGATTTGGATTGGAAAACAAACATGGATAGCTTGGATGAAGGGGCATCTGTCGAATAGTTGCAGCATAGGTCAGCAGTACTTGTTGGCGCCTCAGGTGTAAAGGAGGTACGCCAGCCTCGGCGAGCAAGCTGACGACTGGGCTCGTCCTAAAGGCACCCGTCGCCAGCCTCACACCGCCGTGGTGGACACTGTCCAGTTTAACAAGCACTGACTTACGGGCCGAACCATATGCTACACTGCCGTAATCCAATCGAGATAAAATCAGAGCCTTATAAAAGCGTAGGAGCACCGCGCGGTCCGCCCCCCATGATGTGCCGCTAAGAAACCGCAACATGTTGAGTTTCTTAGCACAAGCAGTTTTCAAACACCGCACGTGTGGCTCCCACGTCAATTTCTGATCGAAAAGAAGCCCAAGGAACCGGTACGCAGCAACGACCGGCAAAGCTACATCGCCCAGATAAAGCTCAGGATCAGGATGGAGGGTGCGCTTTCGGCAGAAATGGACAACCGAGGACTTAGCGGTAGAGAATCGAAAGCCATGCTCTATTGTCCAGCGTTCCACTCTCCGAATAGCTTGTTGTAGCTGTCGTTCAGCGACCGCCATATTTTGCGCACTATAATGTAGAGCGAAGTCGTCTACATATAGCGACGGTACCACTGCTGGACCATCAGCAGCGACTATACCGTTTATGGAAATCGCAAATAATGTTACGCTAAGCACCTATTCCTGTGGGACTCCGTTCTCCTGTATATGATATTGCGAATATGTCCCCCCTATTCGGACACGGAACAGGCGAAGGGACAGAAAATTCGCAATAAAAACCGGCAAGTTACCTCGGAAATTCCATTGATGCAGGGTCGAGAGGATGCCGTAACGCCAAGTGGTGTCATAGGCCTTCTCGAGATCAAAGAAAACAGCGACTAGGTGCTGTCTCCGGAGAAAAGCGTCCTGTATGGCGGTCTCCAGGCGTACCAGATGGTCGTTGGTACACCGAGACGCCCTGAAACCACACTGGTATTCAGACAGGAGTCCCCGTTTCTCCAGGACCCACACTAGGCGCCGATTGACCATCCTCTCAAAGAGCTTGCACAGACCTATTAGTGAGACAAATAGGTCTGTAACTCCCTGTCAATTTGGGATCCTTATCGGGCTTCAGGATAGGTATAATGATACCTTCCTGCCATTGCGCTGGAAACACACCTTCCAACCAGATACGATTAAGCACCCTGAGCAAATAACGAATTCTCTCATCGTTAAGGTGTTTAAGCATCTGGTTGTGAATATTATCCGGGCCAGGAGACGTGTACCTGCAGAGCGCCAGCACTCCGCGGAGTGCCCACTCCGTAAAGGGCACGTTGTACTCTTCCGAAGCGCGGGAAGCAAAACTAAGATGGAAACGTTCCGCTTCGCGCTTCATGGCCACGAAGGCAGGGTCATAGTTATCGGAACCGGATATATCCGCAAAATACGAGGCGAGATGGTTTGCAACGCGATAAGGATCTGTAACCAATTCATTATCAATGGAAATTCCCGGTACAGTAGAAGATGTCTGAATTCCCGAAATGCGTCTTAGTTTAGTCCACACTTGAGAGGAGGGGGTATGTGCCGTAATAGAAGACACATACCGTTCCCAGGATTGTTTCTTACTCTGGCGAATACGAATCCGTGCCTTGGCACGAAATTTCTTAAAAGCCACCAATTTGGCCATGGTTGAACGCCGACGGTAGTGCTTATGAGCTCGACGACGGTCTCTTATTGCCGCTGCAATATCCTCTGTCCACCAAGGGACGAGTTTGCGACGAGGAGTCCCAGAAAAGGATGGAATGGACTCTTCGGCGGCAGCAAGAAGCACATCGGGGATGTGCTGTACCTCGTCATCGACGCTCCGGCAACCAAGATCAACGAACACAGCTCGTTCTTGAGACGAGGGCCAATTTGCCCGCTTAAGCACCCAACGACTGGGGAACTCCACGGGCTTCTGGTTCAGAAGTGTAAGAACGATCGGGAAATGGTCACTGTTACAGAGGTCGTCGTGTACATTCCAACCAAATAGGGGGACCAGCGCACGGCTACACACACTCAAGTCAATGTGTGAGTACGTGCCGTGCGCTAAGCTAAAATGTGTAGCTTCCCCTGTATTTAATAGACATAAATCCATCCCTTGAATTAAGCCCTTCACGTCCCTTCCTCTGGGGCAGGAAGATGGTGATCCCCATTGGGGGTGTTGAGAGTTGAAATCACCCACGAGTAGGAAAGGGACTGGAAGTTGATCAACAAGATCAAAGACGTCATTAATATCAAGGGGCTGGTTCGGTGGAAGGTACACGTTACATACAGTTGTCATAGCAGGCAAGGACACGCGAACTGCAATAGCTTCCAGAGGAGTGACGAGTGGAAACTCCTCACTATAGCAGTCAGAGCGAACGAAGGTACAAACGCCCCCGGAAGCCCGGGCGGCGTCTTGTCGCTCTTTAGAGTATAGTCGGAAACCTCTCAGAACAGTCTCGTGATCAGGTCTGAGGTTTGTTTCCTGTAGGCAGACTATACTCGCTGCGTATTGGGCAATAAGCTGACGGAGCTCTGTCAAATGCCTGTCATAACTGTTACAATTCCACTGTAAGAGTGCCATTGTGTGGACTTAGGGAATAAGTTGGAGCAGCAAGCTACAACTTAGACTCTGGAGGATCATCATCCACTACGTCGACTATAATCTCCATGTCCTCAGGCGAGGTCATGGAGTGACTCGACTCGGTGGAATATTTCCTAGACGCAGTTCGGCGGCGGGGGGATCTCTGTGGGGAGCGCGTAGATCTGGGGACCGAAACGTCCCCAGGCGCAGAAGCATCCGCAGGTGTGGGCGCGGATGGCTTCCCCTTTTTTTGGAGAAAGGGAATGCGTAGTGCGGGGTCCCTTCTTACCCGCCCCCGCCTCTTTAAGATATATAGACGGGTCAGGAGCTGAATTCCTGACCCTGGTCGACGATGCCGCCTCCGCCGGCTTCGGCGCGGCTTTCGCCGACCGTTTGGGTGGGGAGAAAGTCTTCGACTTCCTCCCGAGTGGGGAGTAAGTCTTCAACTTCCTCCCCTGCTGTGCGGGCGGAGCAGCCTTCGCTCGCACAGCCTTCGTGCTGGCCGAAGGTGGAGTTGAAGTCAGCATCGGGCTTTCCGTTATAATCTTAGGAGCTGGGTTCGGAACAGGAAACTCAGTTGCAGGTTTCACAGCTGGTACAAAAGATGAGGTAGCCGGGACCAAATTTGGTATTATGGCTCTATAATCAATCGTTGGAGAAGGCGAAGTCGTGGTACGGTACTTCTTGCGGGCCTCCTGGTAGGTGAGACCATCCAGGGTTTTGATCTCCTGGATTTTCTTCTCACTCAGGAAGACAGGGCAGTTCCTGTCCCGAGGAGAATGAAATCCAGGGCAATTAGTGCACTGATAAGGTATTGTGCACTCTTCCGCTTTGTGTGGTACCTTACCGCATGTTCCGCAGATTGCGGGGCTCGAGCAACGGGATAACATGTGCCCGAACTTCTGGCACTTATAACACCTCATTGGTGGAGGGATATAAGGCCGTACGTCACAACGGTAACTTGTAACCTTGCCTTTCTCCGGGACTACCGAAAGCTCAAAGGAAATAATGAAAGCACCAGTATCCACGATTGGACCATAGACCTTGCGCGTAATGCGCCGGACATCAGTCACGTGACGGTGCCGCATATCCTCCTTGAGCTCCTCGTCAGTGTTCAGAACCAGGTCCCGGTGGAAAATAACTCCTCGGACCAGATTCAGGGACGTGTGCTTTTCCACTTTGACGGGAATGTCGCCAAAGTGGTCACATTGCAAAGGTTGTTCAACTTGCTTACCAGTCCTAGTCTTGAGCAACAAGCTACCGTTCCTCATCTTTTGTACTCACCATAGACACCTTCTATGTGGCGAGAAAACAAAATACTCTTTACCAGCTTGAAATCACCCCCATCTGTTCTGGTAGCTACCAGAATCTTGGGGGTGTTAGCACCCAGATTTTCACGCACAGATTGTTCCCAGGGGGTTGATCCCCGTAGGGAATCAAATGTTAAAGACTTGGGTGTAGGACCACCCTGTTTGGGTGTAGGTCCACCCTGGTTGGGGATTTTTCTTTTTGAACCCATGGCCAGAACATCCTCCCCGAATGCCACCGACATCCGATCACGGGCCGTCACAGTAGGCGCTACCCAGCCAGGGCAAGGCCCGCCTAGCTTGGAAGGCATTGCCCGGGGGTCCGATGTTTTACAATGCCGTATCGGCATGTACCCCTTGGCATATACTGGATTTTACAGCTCAGACATTCGGCTGTGCGGGGACCTGCGTAGTCAGGCGGATACTACTGAACGGGTACATGGCACACCCACCTGTCGGCGCGGCCAAGACCGGAACAGGCTTTCGAGCGTAGTCGCTAGCGTAAGTGGCCCATCCCCTAACAGCACGCACATATAGAAATTTTGGTTGCCAGACCCTGAAAGCAGTGACGGAAAGAAGTGCGATATAACCTAATGAGAGTTATACCGCACGGGTGTATGTCTTTTAGAGCTGACTGTCAAACCCTCGAAAGGGGACCGTTCCGAGAAGCCCTTTCAGTCGCCTTTTAAGACTGGCAGGGAGTACCGTGGATGTATTCGCTTCCTCCCACCCACTGGGGGTCCAATTCACAAAACAACGCGGAGTCCATAAAGTATAGCCAAGGTCGCCCCTTTTAGTCGCCTCTTACGACAGGCAGGGGATACCGTGGGTGTATTCTAAACCCCCCACCCACAGGGGGAGAAAGCTTTTATAGAAATGTGAGTGATGCAAAGAAATAAGATTGTTATTTGAAGATTAGTATTTTATCGTATTACCTGTTAAATTAATTCATTGATAGAACCAGTATTTTTATTATGATTGTTGCAACTATGAAAATAATTTATTAACTATGAGAAGTGAGTTAAGAAGTATATGTTTTTGAAAGGAACTACGAAGCATCTCTGAGAGTGAGATTTATTATTCCCGTAGCAGACGGAGATATTTGTTGTTTGACAATGGGCAAATGTGAAGCCATTGGTCAATTATTGAAGGAATGTCTGTAGTGACAGACTTGCGCATATTTCGGGGTTGAAATAGGATGTTTTATGAAGATGCAGTATTATTGATGTTTATTAGTATTGGAAGTTGTTATAATAGTCTCACAGAGTTGAAACTCCTTGAAATTCACAGGACAGCGGATCCTATATGAAGTTAAATCTGATAGAAATTATAGGATTTAATGGATTTTTGATGAAACTGAGAGTAAACTGAGATCTATTTAAATGGTTCTTTAATTAATATTGAATTTACGGTAATTATTCAAAGTAGTGGAAGTTAATATTTTTATTAAGTATTTTTATTATTGACAGACAAGTTATAGGAGGTCTTTGAACTATGTCTCTACTTAATTGTATGGATTGTCACAGTTTCACGAATAAGACATAGTATGGTGAATGATTATTTTCTAAAGTCAGCAGAGAAGCAGTAAAGAATTAGGAAGACAATTTCAGTCTATATTGTCAGTATAGAAAGCAGATGGACTGTTGTACATATTTCATTTTATATTGAGTAGTTGCTGAACTACGATGTTAATATTGTGTTGTACAGAAATTATATTAAGAATTTAAAAATAGGTTTATTGTTTCATTTACGCGCATTATTATTTTTAACTTGTAATTTAAATTTAGATAGAGATTTTTATCGCTCCCATGAGAAGAATTTAAGTGATAGGAGGCGGGAGATAATTGTATAGAGTAATGAATAGTTTTTGTAATGACGGAGATCTACGTCAGTAGTAACTTCATTTATTTTTTGGGGGGATATTTTTTATTAACTTAATAACATTTATTCTTGTTATTAAACTCCCGTTACCTAGGACACAGCAGTTGTTTGCTGCTACTTTTTGACATAATTTTATTTAGGCTTATAAAAAGCGTTTGGAATAATTGATTTATGGTTTCTTAGGAAACGAACATGTATTTTATGAAAGTGATGCAATGACATTTGGTCATTTGATTTTATTTAACATTATTAAGGCATATAATCTATGCCAGTGTTAGGAAACGTGTAATGGTTAAAAGAATAAATACGACAGGCACGTTGTTACGATTCCCTGATCTATAGGAAATTGGCATTATCTTTGTAGTTAAATGGTAGAGGAAAGTGGTGTAGGGTGGAAGTTCCCGAGGGACCTAATCCGCATCCTTACGCCCGAGAGTTTCTTAGATTCTCATTGTTCCTGAGTAGATAGAGAACCCTACTCTTCTGTAGTTAGTTACTATAGCACATTCCGCTTTGAGAAAATCCTGTTCCTTATTCTGAGTGTTTTCGCCAAGTAGCACCATGTTGTTTTCAGCCGGGACTACAAGATGCTACAATCCATTATTATTTCCAGCCTGGGATTTTGGTGGATCATCCAGATATAAGGGTGGAGTATTTTTAATGGCGCAACCAACGTGTTTAGTTAGTTAGTTATTGTTGTTTTCAGGGGCGGAACTACGAGGTCATCTGCCCCTCTTAACACAAATAAAGAATACAAAATGTAGAGCCGGAATTTAAAACGAAAATGCTCACAAAATGAATAGATTGAAAGTTACGCACAAAATGTAGTTAGGTTCAAAATACGTACAAAATGCAATGTAGAGTCGAAATTCTTACAAAATGCAACTGATAATCAAAATACTTACAAAATGCAACTGAAATTACAACCGGGTTCAACGGCACGATCCCAAGCAGAAGGAAGGCTTCGATGCTCTGGGCAGCTCACAGTATGTCCAATGTTCAGCCTAATCGCATATAGAATTGGTACGTGAGTGGTGGAAACGATCAGGCAGCCCAGAAAGACCGTTGACTGCAATCGACCACCACTCAGTGGCACGATCATTAGCTGCCCGGCGAACCGTTGGCAGGATCCGAGACCACCGTCCTAATCTAAACGCTTTACCTAGTGCAGTGCGTGATCAACTGGTCTATTTCAAAATGTACGGTAGATTCGGATGGACAATGCAATTTAGATTGAGAATACTTACAAAATGTAATTTAGATTCAAGATACCCACAAAATGCAATTGAGAATCAAAATACCTGCAAAATGCTCCCCCTACAAAATGCAATTTAGATTGAAAATACTTGCAAAAAGCGGTTTAGATTGAAAATACTTACAAATTGTTATTGGAATTCAAAATAGTCACAATCGGATCTCAAGATCATCCTGCCATTATTGAAAGACTTACTAAAAAGCAATTTAGATTGTCTATCCATACAAAATGCAATTGACGTTGAAAACACTCGCAAAATGCAACTTAGATCGAAAAAACCTACACAATGCAACGTAGATTGGAAATACCTACAAAATGGAGTGTAGATGCAAACAAATGGCTAAAAGAAATTTAGATACACGAGTAAATAAATAAAAAAATAAAAATAAAATAAAAAAATCTTAAAGAGAAAAGGAAATATAATGAAAAGAAAGCAATAGGTCTGACCCCTCGAAGAATGAGGGACCAGGAAAGATGAGACAAGGGCCAACAAAGGCGGGAAAGTGAAAGACTCCCTAGGCCTCGGATACCCTAATACCGTCGGGGTCGGAAAAGAACAACAGTTGACCAAGCGAGGTCGACAAGAAAGAAGATGGAGAGGAGCCCGGCATAAGTAAGTGGAAGCAATGCCGGACTCAGCTGGGGTCCCGTGGTCGCTAACCCACGTCTCACTAGATGTGAGCCCCTGGGGGAACCAACGTGTTTGCTAGTGATTTTGGCCCCTGGTTTAGAGCCTAGTATTTTTATGGAATTACCAACATGTTTGCTAGTAGTAAGTCCAATGTTTTGTTGGCAAGCAACTTGTTTGGATAGTCAGGTTGAAGGTAGACGCATTGCGGAACCTTGACATGATGTGATCGCCTTAGAAAACATTGTTAATTGTTACACGAGAGTGTGAGATAATCGGAGGAAGACTTAAAATTTGTAATAAAAGTCAACCAACGTTTATCGAGTTGAGAATGGATTTATGACAGAAATCTAACCTGAATTGTTAACTATGTATTGCTATTAAAGGCAGTAGTCCAAGGATGAACCTTAGGAAGGCAATGGCTAGATTTTATTTATTTAATTTACCGGTTGTATAAGTAATGTTAAATTTAATATTGTAAATTAGGAGTGCTGTTAGATTTTTATTTTAGTAGACCGTTAGCTACAAATGATAATTTGTCAGATAGGGAAGACAGATTTGGAATCTGTAATTTCAAAGGAAGTCAGATATTTGTAAAATAGATTAAGTTAACTGATAAACGGTAGAATCTCCATTTTTATTGTAGTGGTATAAATGGTAGTTGTGTCGAATATTCTTGATTGTTGTATAGTGTATGTACCCTCTTTCTCAAGAAAAGAAGATGCCAGGAGAACTGGATGCTATTAGGGCAATGTTTGCTACATTGCAAGAAACTCAGGGCAAATTGGACAAATATTTAGAAGCCCTATATCAAGCCACACACCAAAATCAGAAAAAGATAGAACGTGAAATTAAGAAAAGTGTAGAAGAAATTAGAAGAGAAGTTAAAGCTGACGCATATAGGATAACTAGGGAATGTCAGAATAGTGCAATTGAGACCCAAAGAAAGTTAGCAGAAACTCAGGCTACTGTAACTACTTCCCAAGCAACATTAGCCAATACCCAAGTAACGTTAGCTACCCTGCAAACTAACTCCAATGAAGCTAAAACACAGAATACATATTTTAAAAACACATTAGCTGAGACCCAAGCAACTTTAGCTACTTAGGAAACTAGATCAACTACAAGCCAAGCCACTTTAGCCACTTTGCAAACTCAATCTACTATAACACAGAATACTTAAGCTAGAACCCAAACATCTTTGGCAGCTTTAGATGATGATGATGATGATGATGATAATTGTTGTTTTAAGGGGCCTAACATCTAGGTTATCGGCCCCTAATGATCTGGGTGATAGCGAAAATGAGAATGAAATGGAAACCAGAACGAAAATTATCTGAGACGGAAAATACGTACAACGAGAAACTCAGATGGAAACAACTCACAATATGGTCTTACAAAAGGGAATTTAGAACGAAAAGATTCACAAAAAGAATAGATTGAAAAAGAAAAAAAGGAAGCTTGTAGTTTAAAGTGACCGTTAATCTTGAGATCATGAGCCACGGGACCTCCGTTTTACGTGGAATCCGAACCACAGGACATGGCATTTCACTTCGAAAATCTCACATGCAATGACCGGGAATCGAACCCGGACCGCCTTGGTGAGAGGCATACAGCTAGACCACTGAGCCACCATGCCCCCAGATTGAAAAAGACCCACAAAACGTAGGCTAGATTCAAAATACGTACAAAATGCAATGTAGCGTCGAAATACTTACAAAATGCAACTGAAATTCAAAATACTTACAAAATGCAAATGAGATCGAAAATACGTACAAAATGCAATTGAGGTTCAAAATACTTACAAAATGCAATTGAAATTGAAAATACACAATGCAATTCAGATTGAAATAGGCCCTATCCCAGTTCCAATCCAAATTATTCACAAAGTGCAATTGAAATTCAAAATACTTACAAAATGCAATTGAAATTGAAAATGCTTACAAAATGTACGGTAGGTTCAAACGACTCATGAGGATTGACTATACTTACAAAATGCAATTTAGATTGAAAATACTTGACAAAATGTAATTTAGATTCAAAATACCCACAAAATGCAATTGAGAATCAAAATATGTGCAAAATGCACACCAAACTAAATGCAATTTAGATTCAAAATTCGTGCGAAATGCGGGTTTGGTTCAAAATACTTACAAAATGCAATTGAAATTCAAAATACTCACTGAAAGGCCCGTCTACCTGCATTGAAAGACTTACTAAAAAGCAATTTAGATTGTTAATCTTTACAAAATGCAATTGAGGTTGAAAACAATCGCGAGATGTAATTTAGATCGAAAAAACTTACAAAATGCAACGTAGATCAAAAATGCCTTAAAAATCGCTAAAAGGGAATTTAAATACACGGAGAACCAAGTAACAAAAACAGTGAGGGAATCTTAAAGAGAAAAGGAAATATAAGAAAAGAGGAGAGGAGAGGGGAGAGAGAAAAGGGTCCGCCCCAAAGGTAAGGGACAAAAGTGGAAAACGGACCCAGCTCAGGAATCCCTCGGGGTCGCCAACTCCCGAACTCACCAGCCGTGAGCCCCTGAGGGTGTATCATCATCTAAGGTGCACCAGAAGTGGTGGGGCTACATACACCCTGCCTCCTTAAGAGCCTTGAGCACAAGGCAGGAGGTAAAAGGAAAAGAAAAAAAGGCTGACCCCTCACAGAAGGAGGGTATCAGGAAAGTTGAGACAAGGGCCAATTAAGGCGGGAAAGTGAAAGACTCCCTAGGCCTCGGATAACCTAATACCGTCGGGGTCGGAAGAGAACAAGAGTTGACCAAGGGAGGTCGACAGGAAAGAAAACAGAGGAGCCCGGCACAAGTAAGTGGAAGCAATGCCAGACTCAGCTGGGGTCCCGTGGTCGCCAACCCACGTCCCACGAGATGTGAGCCCCTGAGGGGGCAGCTTTAGAAATTCAGTCAGAAGACAGTAGTAAAAAGCTAACAGAATTTCAAGTTAACATAACCCTCCTATTAGGCAAGTTCCAATCTGAAAATCTAGGTATCAACTCCAACCTGGATGAGTTGAAAACAACTGTAGCACTGCTACAAATACAGGTGAAACAGAAAGCTGATCTTGTAAGGGCTGATATTGAAATTGATAAACATGTTGTAAGTGAAAGTATGGATAAACTCAAAAATGAGTTATTTGAAGCCTCAGGCATAACTGTAAAAAGATTGTTGTTGTTGTTTGAGTCTTCAGTCTTTTGACTGGTTTGATGCAGCTCTCCATTCCTCCCTGTCCTGAGCTAATCGTTTCATCTCTACATAGCTCCGACCCCCTACATCGGAGGCAATCTGTTTAACATATTCTAACCTTGGTCTACCCCTACAGTTTTTGTCCTCGACCCTTTCTTCCACAACTAAGCTTGCTATTCCTGGGTGTCTTAGTATGTGTCCTACCAACCTATCTCTTCTCTTCATTAGCAGTCGCCAGAAACATCTCTCCTCTCCCACTCGTCTTAATACCTCTTTGTTTGTAACCCTATCTACCCATCTGATCTTCATCATTCTCCTGTAACACCACATTTCAAATGCTTCAATTCTCCTCTTTTCTGCTGCACCAATAGTCCAAGTTTCACTTCCATAGAGCGCAACGCTCCAGACAAAGGCTTTCAAAAATGACTTCCGAATACCTAAATCTATATTCGATGTCAGCAGATTCCTTTTTTGTAGAAATGCTTTCTTTGCCTGAGCCAACCTACTTTTAATATCCTCTTTGCTTCGTCCATCACTGGTTATTCTGCTTCCTAAGTAACAGAAGTCTCCTACTTCCTTCAGCTTTTCACCTGCCAATTTGATCTCCATAGAGGTTTCTGATTTATTTCGGCTGCATTCCAGTATTTTTGTTTTACATTTATTTATTTATTTATTTTCATCATGAATTCTTTCCGTAAGACGGAGTCCATACCATTCAAAAACTCATTCAAATCCTCAGGCTTGTCGGCCAAGATGACGATGTCATCAGCAAATCTCAGAGTTGAAATTATTTCTCCTTGAATCTTCACTCCCACTTTAAATTTTTCTCTAATTTCCTTCATTGCTTGTTCAATGTAAAGATTGAAAAGTATGGGTGATAAGTTGCAGCCTTGCCTTACACCTTTCTGAATACCAGCTTCTCTCTCATGTCCTTCAACTCGAATGACTGCTGTCTGGTTTCTGTACAGATTGTATATCACCCTCCTATCCCTGTACTTTATTCCAATTGATTTCAAAATGGCAAACAATTTAGTCCAATCAACGTTATCAAAAGCCTTTTCTAAGTCTACAAAAGCCATGAACGTTCTCTTATCTTTCCTTATTCTACCTTCTAAAATCAGCCTAAGACTTAGTACAGCTTCCCTTGTGCCTACATTTCTCCTGAAACCAAACTGGTCTTCACCCAACTCCGTTTCTATCTGGCTTTCAATCCTCTTGTAAATTATTCTAGACAGGATCTTTGAAGCATGAGTAATCAAGCTGATTGTACGGTAATCTTCACATCTGTCAGCTCCCACTTTCTTTGGTATAGGGATGATTACATTCTTCTTGAAATCAAGGGGTACCTCACCTGTCTCATAAATCCTACACACCAAGTGAAATAACCTGATCAGACCTTCATCTCCTATGCAGCGTAGCAACTCAATCGGTATATCATCTATGCCTGGTGCTTTGTTCCTGCTTAAGTCTTCCAAAGCTCTATCAAATTCTGATCTCAATATTAAATCTCCTTTCGCATCCTCATCAATTTCCTCCTCCCTTTCCATTACATGATTCTCAATCTCCTTTCCCTTATACAAACTCTCTATGTAAGCTTTCCATCTCTCAACCTTTTCTTCCCTATCTGTTAGAGGCTTTCCATTTGTGTCCTTAATATTACAGCACTTAGTCTTCTTTTCCCCAAAAGTATTCTTAATCCTTCGATAAGCTGTGTCTACTTTTCCTAATTTCAGACAATTTTCTATACCTGCACATTTCTCTGTCAACCATTCTTCTTTCGCTTCCTTGCACTTCTTGTTAACCTCATTTCTCAGACGTCTGTATTCTGCTTTCCCCTTTTCATCTCTTAGATTCTTGTGTTTCCGCCTTTCATCCATCAATTCTAGTATATCCTGAGTGATCCACGGTTTTCTACCTATTCTTGTTTTCCTACCAATGTTTTCTTCTGCGGATTTTGTTATTTCATTCTTCAAAAGTGCCCATTCGTCTGCAATTGAAGTTTGTTTAGGGTTTTTCATTAGTCCTTCCTTTGTACTCTTCTTGAATCTTTCGTTTACATCCTTCTCTTTCAGTCTGTCTATTGCCCACCTTTTTGGCTTTTGACTTTTCTTCAGTTTCTTCAACTTTAATCTGCATTTCATTACAACCAGATTGTGATCAGAGTTTATGTCAGCACCAGGATATGTTTTACAATCCAAAATCTGGTTTCGAAACCTCTGCTTGACCATAATGAAGTCGATTTGGTAACGCCCTGTATCTCCTGGTCTCATCCATGTGTATATTAGAAGATGATTTTTCTAAAAAACTTGTAAAGACTGAATATCGCAGTACTAAAGATATCGATGAAGTCAGGAACGATTTTATTAAAAGAATACAGAGTTTACAGTCACAACAAATTGTAAATTTAGAACCAGATCTGAACGATAAGATTAGAGAACAGGTAAATTTCTAATTAGAAAGTAAAATCACTGATTTAAATAGCGAAATCGAGTCGATGAAAAGTAAATTGCAGGATATATGAAAGTAACCATTTCTCACAATTTGGAGGATATAACTAAAGGCCAGACTATTGAAGTAAATAACGAGAATACGTCGATGCCAGACCGAGTAGAAGAAAATAGTATGAGAGAAGAACGGAAAGATTACAAGAACGAATCGATAGATTAGAAGAGGAACTGTTCCATGCAAGAACATTAAACTTACCGCCAGGCAGAGATAGTCAAGTGCGATTCTCAACACCTAACGAGAACATGCCACAAGGAAGTACATCATCAGGTATTCGGTATTCCTAACGTCATGATAATACGTAATATTGACCAAAAATCACGTACTTTTCCAGGAAACGATGGCATAACACCAATAGAATTCATCAATGACGTCTCCGAATATTTTTTGGAAAACAACGTTCCCGAGGAGAGAAAACTAAGACTGGTAGAGCGTTACCTGAATACCACAGCTCTTCAGTGGTATCGCACTTTCCGTTGGACTTTCCTATGTTTTGAGGACTTTGCTAATGCCCTCATAAAACGATTTTGGTCGATGGACGAACAACACAACGTTAGAGCAGAGGTATACTCGCGAAACTACGCTAGTTCGCATCCTACTCGCTACGCTAGCTACTTCGCAACGCAATTGGCCCGTCTCCAATATTTACAGCCAGAACCGTCAGACATAGAAATGATCCAGACGATAACACGGCAATTTCCAGCCGATGTGAAAAGAAATATAATCGCATCGAGAGTATCTAGTCTACAGGAAAAGGATGATTTGCTTAGACAACTTGACTACACGTCTAGCACAACGAATCCCAAGTTTTCGCAATTCTAGGACAGATAACCGCGAAGTAAACACCATTATGATTGATGAAACACAGCAGACAGAAGAAAACGTAGGAGATAATAGGAGAGGAGGACCTATTACAAATGGATATACTCAGAACCAAAGAAACGAGTATCAAAGCCGTAGGCAGCACGATAGCAGGCTATACCAGCGATATTCACGGAATAATACCCAAAATAGAAGATCGGGTTACCAGTACAACAACAATTATCGCCAGAATAATTATTACCTGAGAGGTAATAATAATAACACCAATAATCGCCAAGGATATTCGCGATATAAGAACTGGAATGATGACAGTTATAATCGCCAGAATTTCCAGCAGCGAAGGGACCAAGAAAATCGAAATTACGTTCGGAACCAAGAGGAGGAAAACCAGAGAACGAGAGAAGACAGGTCAAAACAAGACGAACCGAAACCAGGTACAAGTAGACAGGAAAACAGAGGTAAGAACGACGCCTCTGGGCAAAAAAAGACGTAGATTGGAAAACAGCAATAGACGGCAGAAAATCTTCACCTACTGAGATAACGATAAACGAGGTATATCAGACGACGGATGACGATTTGTTATTCCAGGAAGAAATCCCAGAAAGAAAGAGAATGGCTGAGTTGCCTATAATAAATATTGTTGTGCGAGAAACCAAGTTAAAAACGCTTCTAGACACAGGCGCATCAGTTTCGATAATATCACAAGAATCCTATGAGAAATTAAAGGAGATATCAAGTTTGAAAATACGAGGATTTTTCAAAAATAAATCGGTTAAATGTCAAATCCAAGTTTTGATAGAATTCACTATTAAGGAGCGACGTTATGAACACATATTTATTGTGGTTGAAAAGATTAATTTCGATGTGATCATTGGGATTGATTTCATCACGAAAGTAGGAGCAATAATAGATATGCGGAATAGAACAGTTAAATTCTATGACGAGATTGACACAGAAAAGTCTGAAGAACAGGACACTGAAAGCCTTCTAGGAAAGGAACCAAGAGAGATTATTCTAAATCAAATCATTACTGAAGTTGAAGCTGAATCGAGCCGTTATGGATTAAAAGTGGATGGATTTATCGAGTTTGAAAATAAATTTGTAGATTCAATTCAGGAATATGGATATATATATTTGACGATAAACCTGGATTAATCAAGGGATTTAAGTACGACATAAGGCTTACTGATACTACTCCTTATCAGAGGAAACCTTACCCAATTCTAGAAAAGTATCATGCGGATGTAGCTGATATTATTCAGAGAATGGAAAATGATGGAATAATTAGGAAACAAGCCACTTCCTATATTAACCCCATCACTGTGGTAAAAAGGCAAATGGGCAATTAAGGCTATGTTTAGACGCCAGACGGATTAACAGTCTCATTCTGAAAGAAAATGACCGTCCGCCGAAAATTGGGGGAGCTCTTAGGGCAATTCAAGGGAAAGGAATGTTTTTCGAATTTAGATATGACTTCTTCCTTCTATCATATCGAGCTCACTGAAGAAAGTAAGATGTACACCGGATTTTTATTTGACCAGACTACCTGGATTTTTAACCGACTTCCATTCGGGGTCATGAACAGTGGACCGGTGCTGATCAGAGCACTGGATAGTCAGCTGAAGGATGACGTAAAGAAGAACGTTATATGTTATATTGACGACATTATCGTTTCTTCGACTACGATCCAAGAACACTTAGACCATCTCAAATTACTTGTTGATAATCTTCGTGAAGCGAATATCAAAGTAAACTTTGAGAAAAGCTACTTCTTCCAAGAGAAAATCAACTTTTTGGGTCACACTATAGATAAAAATGGTTATCACCCAAACCAGGATAAAACAGAAGTGATAATGAAGTTCCCGAAGCCTACACGAGTTAAGAACGTGAGACGTTTTCTCGGTGTTTGCCAATATATTTCCCAGCATTGTCCACGCTATTCTGAGACAATGGCACCTTTATATGAACTCTTGAAAAAGAACAATCGATGGCAATGGAATGCAGAAACTGAAAGGGCTTTTCAAAACGCTAAGAACATGCTCAAGAACAACGTGAAGTTAGAATACCCTGACTTTAACAAAACATTCTATGTGGAATCAGACGCATCTAAAATTGGGATTAGTGCTGTCTTATATCAGTTGGATAATAATGGTCAAAAGCATTACATCGCTTTCAGTAGCAGAAAATTGAAGGCACACGAAGCGAAGTATTTCACAACGGAAATATAAGCTTTGGCTTTCATTTCGGCTTTACAACAGTGGAAGAAAGTACTTATCGGACATCAGATAATCATTGTCACAGACCATAAGGCATTGCAGTTTATGTTGAAAACTGACTTGTCTAGCGACAGACTTATTAGATGGTAGTAGGGGGGTGATGAGAGTTCTAAATAGTGACACGAGCCGCTCGGCTACGCTGACCTTTTATGTATATTTCGCGAAACCATGGGCATGCGACATATCGTTGGACTCGGGCTGACGCCCTCTCTTTAATGGACCACTCATTATATTTTTCACAAAAAAAAAAATTGAAAAATTTTGTTTTTGAAAGTAGGCGATAGTTTGAAAACCAAACATGATAGAATGTTATGCCATAGTTGAAACGAATGGTCTTTATGTCCTTTATATTTTATAATAAAACTTGTTTTATTTTTGAAGTTTTTTGAAAAAAGTTCAATTTTGAAATTTTTATATTTTGGAAACTAAAGAGTTTACAAAAACATTTGTTTGACATAAATGAATGGCCCTGACCCCTCTACCCCCAAAATAAATTTCAAGTCTCTAGGACTAAAACTGTGCAGTAGTGTCAATTGGAGAGTTCTACCCATAATCGCGTGTGTGCTTGAATACGTATGGCTATGTTGGAAAAAGTTGGTGGTGGGGGAGGACTAAGGTCGAGTGAGGGGTCAGTTAGATGGTATTTTTTACCGCTCTATTTGATGGTGAGGTTATTTTTTTTACAATGGGTGGAATTTGGAAACGCAATTTGAGGTAAACGTGCGTTTTTGACATTTTGGTGATATTTAATGAGCTTGTAAGGCTAGAACGATGTGTTGTTTAGGAACGGGGTGACGTTCTCTTGGCTAAGCATGTGTGATGATATTTAAAAAAAAATTGAAAATGTTTGTTTTTTGGATTGGCGCTATTTTGGAAACGGTGAATTGGAAAAAAGTTTGTTTGACGTTAATGAAAGGTGGGTATGCCCTCTAGGCGGACAGCAAGTTTCAAGGGTGTAGGAGGGAAAAAAAAAGATAGCCTATTTTCTCGCGAACATTGGTGATCATTGGCGAACGGATGGTCGGATTTTAACAAATGAGGTGTCATTGGACTCGAGCTGACGTCCTCTTTCCTATAGATGACTCGTTATATTTTTGATTTTTTTTGAAAATTTTTGTTTTTAAAAGTAGGCGATAGTTTGAAAACCAAACATGATAGAATGTTGTGCTATAGTTCAAACCAATGGTCTCTATGAACTTTATTTTTTTATAATAAAACTTTTTTATATTTTGTGATTTTTTGAAAACCCTTAAATTTTGAATTTTTACTATTTTGGAAACTAACACGTTGACAAATAAGTTTGTTTGACATAAATGAAAGGTCCCTACCCCCTCTACCATGAAAATAAATGTCAAGTCTCTAAGACAAAAAAAACTAGGCATTTTAATTTTTTAACATTGTGGTGTTTGAAGCCATATTTTCAGTGTTGCCTTAGTAAACAAGAGTTTAGTGCTTTTCAGTCGGTCAACACGAATGTACCCAAAAGAGATGGGTTATGCCCTAATCCTGAAATAAATTACATGAGATTAATAAAACACTAGGATGACCAGTTTCGATCGTCAAGCGATCATCATCAGATCCATTACACTTAGGCTACAAAATCTACACACATCAAAAAAAGTTTTGCATCACCTCGGTTCCCAGATCTCCGGCATATAGACGTTGACTGTGTATATTGTATCCAAGATACAGTCCCTTTGACTGTTCATAGATGTCACTAAAACTGCTCAAAGATGTAAACAACCATGCATGAGCAGGGCCTATTAGACGGAGGGGGTACGACAGCCGATCAGTTCCAGTCATTCCACCAGGACGAAGGTACGCTGCTCATGTTGTCTGTAGTTCTACCATGCCTAGAAGGTCAATACCGCAGTTCGATCGCGTCCGCATTGTTACTTTGTGTCAAGAAGGGCTCTCAACAAGGGAAGTTTCCAGGCGTCTCAGAGTGAACCAAAGCGATGTTGTTCGGACATGGAGGAGGTTCAGAGATACAGGAACTGTCGATGACAGGCCTCGCTCAGGCCGCCCAAGGGCTACTACTGTAGTGGATGACCGCTACTTACGGATTGCCGCTCGGAGGAACCCTGACAGCAATGCCACCATGTTGAATAATGCGTTTCGTTCAGCCACAGGACGTCGTGTTTCAACTCAAACTGTGCGCAATAGGCTGCATGATGCGCAACTTCACTCCCGACGTCCATGGCGAGGTCCAGCTTTGCAACCCCGACACCATGCAGCGCGGTACAGATGGGCCCAACAACATGCTGAATGGACCCCACGGAATTGGCATCACGTTCTCTTCACCGATGAGTGTCGCATATGCCTTCAACCAGACAATCGTCGGAGACGTGTTTGGAGGCACCCTGGTCAGGCTGAACGTCTTAGACACACTGTCCAGCGAGTGCAGCAAGGTGGTGGTTCCCTGATGTTTTGGGGTGGCATTATGTGGGGCCGACGTACGCCACTGGTGGTCATGGAAGGCTCCGAAACGGCTTTACGATACCTGAATGACATCCTCCGACCCATAGTGCAACCATATCGGCAGAATATTGGAGAGGCATTTGTCTTCATGGACGACAATTCTCGACCTCATCGTGCACATCTTGTGAATGCGTTCCTTCAAGATAACGACATCGCTCGACTACAGTGGCCAGCATGTTCGCCAGACATGAACCCTATCGAACATGCCTGGGATATGTTGAAAAGGGCTGTTTATGGACGTCTTGACCCACCAACCACTCTGAGAGATTTACGCCGAATTGTCGTTGAGGAGTGGGACAATTTGGACCAACAGTGTCTTGATGAACTTGTGGATAGTATGCCACGGCGAATACAGGCATGCATCAATGCAAGAGGACGTGCTACTGGGTATTAGAGGTAGTGGTGTGTACTGCAATCTGGACCACAAATGCTGAAAGTCTAGCTGTATGATGGTACAACATGCAATGTGTGGGTCTCATGAGCAATAAAACGAGCTGAAATGTTGTTTGTGTTGATCTCTATTCCCTTTGTATTTAACGGTTCCGGAACTCTTGGAACCGAGGTGATGCAAAACTTTTTTTGATGTGTGTATGTTTGACATACAAGTGAAAATATTTACAATATGTACAATTATTTAGTTGCAGTATTGGTACTGCAACTGTCAGTGTATGCTAAATGCAGTATACTGTATATGTTAGGTGAAATGCTAAATGGTGATAGCTATCCGGAGATTGTACTTTAGAGAGATTATATGGTTGTAAACTATGGTTAAACTATAAAATTTTTGGCTAACTACTTATCTGATTGTCTTCCGTATTACAGCTACTCGCAGTTTTCGTGCTCACTGGAACTCGCTGTGCGGTCGACAGCGGTGGTTATCTTAACGACTGGTTTTTCCCCTGCCTTCTCCCCCCTGTCCCTACGTGCTGTGGGGAGTGATAGCGATGTGTTTATGTGAGGTGTTGTCAACCTAGATAAGATGTATGTTATTGAATGAGGTGGGTCTACAACTATTAAAGACCGTGGATTAGCCCTCGCCACGCGTGGAGCATAACCCATTCGAACTAAGCGTTGACGGTCTTATGAGGACGTCCCGGCACCTTTAATACTGCCGCGAATATGGGCCTTGGTTTACTGCAGAAGAAAAGTACATCGTACACCTGATCCAGATAACATTTACCTATTAAAAAACACCTAATTCCCCCCCTTTTTTATCTAGCTTGGCTGTGTCGCTAAATTGTGTTTTGTTTCCGACAGGGTGTGTTTTTTAGTAGCGTGAAGAGGGGTGAGCTCTCCATGAACGTGTGTTCATTTAGGTTGTTGGGATTGTTTCGTTTGGCTAGGTGTATCTCGATTGCTTCCTTTATGTCAAGAGCTCTCTGCCTTTCGATTCGTGATGGATTATTTTAAGGTCTGACTCTATGTTGGTAAAGCTGTGCCCTGCGTCACACATATGTTCGCACACGGCTGAATGTGTTCCGTATCTTATCGCATTCCTATGTTCATTATAACGTGTGTCTACTCGCCTTCCACTCTGCCCGATGTAATTAGCTTGACAATCGGTGTCTTGGCACGTTATAGAATATACCCCTGACCTTGAATACGGGTCACGTTTATTTAGATTACTATTTAGGAGGTGCCTAGCGGTTGTGTTTTTCGTCGTGAAAGCTATCTTTATGCCTTGTTTTTTGAATAGGTTAGTGATTTTATATGTATTCGCATTCACATAGTTGAAACGCGCAAATTTTTTCTCATTACTGTCCGGTTTGGGAATCGTTTTATCTTTATTTTTATGTTTGGCTATAATTTGATTTATTTTGCTTGGCGAGAAGTTGTTTTCCTTTGCTATTTGCATAATAGTTCTTATTTCCTTATTATAGTTGTCTTTTGACATGGGTATGTTTAAAGCTCTGTGCACCATTGAATTGGAACCCGCTAGTTTGTGCGTACTGGGATGATTAGACTGATTGTCGATTGCATGCGAGGTTTGTGTTGCTTTCCGGAATATGGAATATGAAAGGTCGTTGTCCTTACGTTCAATAGTTATATCGAGATAATTTATTTTCCGGTCTATTTCGGATTCCTTAGTGAATTTGATAGAGTGGTGAAGGCTATTAATGGATTGGAGAATTGTTTCTTCGCTTGTTAGTTCAGTATCGTAGATGCAAATTACATCATCTACGTATCTTTTCCATATTACTATTCCCTTTGTTGAAGTCTTTTCTAAGAACGCATTTTCTAGTGCATTGATGAAGATGTCAGCGATTAACCCACTTAGTGGCGATCCCATTGCTAGGCCTTCTCTCTGTGTGTATATTTTATTGTCGAATTGAAACACGTTTTGGGTGAGAATGACCCTCAGTAATCTCACAATCTCTTCATTTTTTTACCGAATTGTTGGATTTTAAGTTGTTTTCGATAGTGTTGATTGCTTCAATAATCGGAATATTGGTGTACATGTTAGTTACGTCGAAGGATACTAGCCTGAAGCTAGGTTTCATTTGTAGGGTGTTCAATGCTGTTACTAGTTCTGTTGTGTTCTTTACAGAGTTGTTTTTGTCGTTGGAAAGACGGCATTTTAAGATTTTTAGTAACTCTTTGCTGATTTTGTAATTAGGGGCATTCCTACAATTGACTATTGGTCTCATTGGGCATTCCTTTTTGTGTATTTTGGCAACACCTCACATAAACACATCGCTATCACTCCCCACAGCACGTAGGGACAGGGGAGAGAAGGCAGGGGAAAAACCAGTCGTTAAGATAACCACCGCAGTCGACCGCACAGCGAGTTCCAGTGAGCACGAAAACTGCGAGTAGCTGTAATACGGAAGACAATCAGATAAGTAGTTAGCCAAAAATTTTATAGTTTAACCATAGTTTACAACCATATAATCTCTCTAAAGTACAATCTCCGGATAGCTATCACCATTTAGCATTTCACCTAACATATATACTGCATTTAGCATACACTGACAGTTGCAGTACCAATACTGCAACTAAATAATTGTACATATTGTAAATATTTTCACCTGTATGTCAAACATAGATTTTGTAGCCTAAGTGTAATGGATCTGATGATGATCGCTTGACGATCGAAACTGGTCATCCTAGTGTTTTATTAATCTCATGTAATTTATTTCAGGATTAGGGCATAACCCATCTCTTTTGGGTACATTCGTGTTGACCGACTGAAAAGCACTAAACTCTTGTTTACTAAGGCAACACTGAAAATATGGCTTCAAACACCACAATGTTCACGGCTAGTCAGGCAAATCGTGAAGCCAAGAAATTCAAATCACTCAGGCTTAAACTCATGAATTTAGACAAGTCAATTTGGTTCAACAAAAAATGTATAGAACTAAACCTCACCCCTAAATACGTACCAATTAAAACCATACCGAACACACCAGCCACGATCATTTCAACCAAACAAGCCAAAGCGCTTTGGATAAAAAACGAATTAAGATTTGCATACATAAGAAAGCAAAAATATTAACCAACAATTATACGACATTCAATTGCAACTAAGTAATTTCTGGCACGCGGCCCAATGGGACAGCTTCACCGAGCACCTACATGACAACATCAAAATCAGAGCAACGAGGAAGCATGAAACGCTAGAAAATAAATTAAGAAAACTAGGAGAAACACAGAACCATCAATCTAATGAACAACACACGAATAACAATGAATTCAATTTCCACAGCAGAGTAAACAACAGAACGAACGTAATCTTTTCTCAAGGTGAAATGAATATGTTAGACAAAGGTTTGAAATACAACTGCACAGACGCACACACGAACCACAATATAAAACAGTTAATCACAGATATTGAGATAGCCAGTCACAAGCTCCCAGCAGAAGACAGGGAATTAACCAAAAATCTCGCCACCAACGAAGCCAAAAAAATTCTCAAACGAGAGGGCGATAGCAATAACATTCAAAACAACAAACAACTCAAAGAAATAAAGTCGTTGAAACAAAAAATAAAAGAACATGACTTAATCATCACAAAAGCAGATAAGGGAAACACTACAGTAATTTTGAACAAAACAGAATACATTGAAAAAACAGTCGAATTCCTAAACAACAACGAAATCAAGGAATTAACAAAAGATCCCACCAACAAATTCCAAAAACAAATAAAAAGTGCGCTAAAAGAAACAGAATACATACTGACCAAAGCCGAAAAATCAAAACTAATAAACATGAACCCGAAAATACCGTCATTGAGGGGACAACCAAAAATACACAAAGAGGAATGCCCAATGAGACCAATAGTCAATTGTAGGAATGCCCCTAATTACAAAATCAGCAAAGAGTTACTAAAAATCTTAAAATGCCGTCTTTCCAACGACAAAAACAACTCTGTAAAGAACACAACAGAACTAGTAACAGCATTGAACACCCTACAAATGAAACCTAGCTTCAGGCTAGTATCCTTCGACGTAACTAACATGTACACCAATATTCCGATTATTGAAGCAATCAACACTATCGAAAACAACTTAAAATCCAACAATTCGGTAAAAGAAATTGAAGATATTGTGAGATTACTGAGGGTCGTTCTCACCCAAAACGTGTTTCAATTCGGCAATAAAATATACACACAGAGAGAAGGCCTAGCAATGGGATCGCCACTAAGTGGGTTAATCGCTGACATCTTCATCAATGCACTAGAAAATGCGTTCTTAGAAAAGACTTCAACAAAGGGAATAGTAATATGGAAAAGATACGTAGATGATGTAATTTGCATCTACGATACTGAACTAACAAGCGAAGAAACAATTCTCCAATCCATTAATAGCCTTCACCACTCTATCAAATTCACTAAGGAATCCGAAATAGACCGGAAAATAAATTATCTCGATATAACTATTGAACGTAAGGACAACGACCTTTCATATTCCATATTCCGGAAAGCAACACAAACCTCGCATGCAATCGACAATCAGTCTAATCACCCCAGTACGCACAAACTAGCGGGTTTCAATTCAATGGTGCACAGAGCTTTAAACATACCCATGTCAAAAGACAACTATAATAAGGAAATAAGAACTATTATGCAAATAGCAAAGGAAAACAACTTCTCGCCAAGCAAAATAAATCAAATTATAGCCAAACATAAAAATAAAGATAAAACGATTCCCAAACCGGACAGTAATGAGAAAAAATTTGCGCGTTTCAACTATGTGAATGCGAATACATATAAAATCACTAACCTATTCAAAAAACAAGGCATAAAGATAGCTTTCACGACGAAAAACACAACCGCTAGGCACCTCCTAAATAGTAATCTAAATAAACGTGACCCGTATTCAAGGTCAGGGGTATATTCTATAACGTGCCAAGACACCGATTGTCAAGCTAATTACATCGGGCAGAGTGGAAGGCGAGTAGACACACGTTATAATGAACATAGGAATGCGATAAGATACGGAACACATTCAGCCGTGTGCGAACATATGTGTGACGCAGGGCACAGCTTTACCAACATAGAGTCGGACCTTAAAATAATCCATCACGAATCGAAAGGCAGAGCTCTTGACATAAAGGAAGCAATCGAGATACACCTAGCCAAACGAAACAATCCCAACAATCTAAATGAACACACGTTCATGGAGAGCTCACCCCTCTTCACGCTACTAAAAAACACACCCTGTCGGAAACAAAACACAATTTAGCGACACAACCAAGCTAGATAAAAAAGGGGGGGAATTAGGGGTTTTTTAATAGGTAAATGTTATCTGGATCAGGTGTACGATGTACTTTTCTTCTGCAATAAACCAAGGCCCATATTCGTGGCAGTATTAAAGGTGCCGGGACGTCCTCATAAGACCGTCAACGCTTAGTTCGAATGGGTTATGCTCCACGCGTGGCGAGGGCTAATCCACGGTCTTTAATAGTTGTAGACCCACCTCATTCAATAACATACATCTTATCTAGGTTGGCAACACCTCACATAAACACATCGCTATCACTCCCCACAGCACGTAGGGACAGGGGGGAGAAGGCAGGGGAAAAACCAGTCGTTAAGATAACCACCGCAGTCGACCGCACAGCGAGTTCCAGTGAGCACGAAAACTGCGAGTAGCTGTAATACGGAAGACAATCATATAAGTAGTTAGCCAAAAATTTTATAGTTTAACCATAGTTTACAACCATATAATCTCTCTAAAGTACAATCTCCGGATAGCTATCACCATTTAGCATTTCACCTAACATATACAGTATACTGCATTTAGCATACACTGACAGTTGCAGTACCAATACTGCTACTAAATAATTGTACATATTGTAAATATTTTCACCTGTATGTCAAACTTAGATTTTGTAGCCTAAGTGTAATGGATCTGATGATGATCGCTTGACGATCGAAACTGGTCATCCTAGTGTTTTATTAATCTCATGTAATTTATTTCAGGATTAGGGCATAACCCATCTCTTTTGGGTACATTCGTGTTGACCGAATGAAAAGCACTAAACTCTTGTTAATTTTTTAATTTAAAAAATAAAAAATAAAAGCGTGTTTGTAGACAGAGAGCCGGTAGCGCTTGACGTATGTTACAACGAAGCTATTTTTGGCCATGGTGGATATGGGAAATGGCTATTTCGACGGGGGCTATGTATGGCAAAACGAGGGGTCGCTTTTCGATATTTTTTCCTATGACGAATGAATGAAGGCGAATATTTTGAAATGTGACAAGCATGCTAAGATTTTTTACCCCTGAAAGGGATTTTTAGCCTATTTTCAATTTTGAAAAAATAGGCATATGAGATCACCTTTTGTCCGTGTGTGTATGCGTGTGTGTGTGTGTCCCCCCCCCCCCTAATAAAATCTAAACGGCTGGAGCGATTTCAATGAAACTCGGTAAGTTCATAGCACTATTCCCGGTGACCTCGACCGTGCCCTTCAAATTGTGTTACGTCTCTCCAATCCAACATGGCGGCTGTGCGTAATATTTCACTAGCATTCAATATCTCCGAAACTATTACCGATATCGCCCTGAAATTGTGTACGGTGATAAAGGGAACTACTAGAAGTTCACCTATGAGACTTTCAAAAACCTGGTGACTACAAAACCAACATGGCGGTCAAGCGAATTTGAGACATTTAAATAGACTTTTCTCGCGATTTAACTATCCAAACGTAATGAAACTTGCTACAGCAAATGTTTATAAACATTGTAATGCACTGGAGTCTAATATAGTTCAATTGTTTACATAACCTCAAAATGGCGGCTCTGCGAAATATTTCACTGACATTCTATATCTCCGAAACTATTACTGCAATTTTGTACAGTGATAAAGGGTACTGATACAAGTTTACCTATATATATTTCATAAACCTGTAAAGTACAAAACGAACATGGCGACCAAGCGAATTTGAAATATTGTAATAGACCTTTATCGTGATTTAACTCTCTGAGCGCAGTGAAATGTGGTACAGTAAATGATTTTGCAGATTGTAATGCACTGCCATCTAATTTAATTCAATTGTTTACATAACTTCAAGATGGCGGCTGAGCGAAATTTTAAAATAAAGTTTTTATTTCTTGTGTCGTAATCATGCAATCGAAGTGAAAGTTTGAATAATGAACCTAGGCAATAATTGTCCTTGAATGGTACATAACTATGGCCTATACATATAACCATCCTAAATGGCGAGCTTCCGAAATATTTAGACGGTTCTCAATATCTATGAATCTTTTACAGCAATCAAACTGTTTTTTTTTAATGTTCATAGAGACTATGACCATATGTTCACCTATAGGACTTTTAGTAACCTGGTGAGCACAAATCCAACATGGCGTCGTCGCGAAGTATAAATATTTAAATGGACGTTTCTCGCGATTTAACTATCCGAGTGCCGTGAAACGTTGCACGTTAAATGCTTATACAAATGTTGATCCACTGGCATCTAATTTATTTCAATTGTTTGCATAATCACAAGATGGCTGCTGTGCGTAATTTTAAAATCTCGTTTTTACTTCTTGTGTTCTAATCATGCGATTGAAGTTTGAATACCACACGTACACAATAATCTTAATGTAATAGTACAAAAATAAAATTCCAACCTGGCGACCATCTGAAATATTTAGACGGTTCTCAATATCTACGAATCTGTTACAGCAATTAAACTGAAATTTTGTATGTTGTTAGAGGCAATTAACATGAGCAGGATATATGAAAATAGGCTGTATAGTTCTTTGCGGAACTACTTGTTAACGTTTTAGTTAACGGTGATGAGCAAGATCGCTCTCTGACACAACAGACGGTTGAAGGATATGACCAACTGATTCTTAGACGTTGGCGATCTCGGTGACCGAGCCCGGAAGAAATAAATAGCTATTTTGGTGGGATGGCGGGGGCAGCTTATGACGGTTGTTTATGTGACATCTCCTATGACGGATAGAGGCGAATATTTGAAAATGTGTTAAGTGTGCTAGGATTTTTTTTTACCCCTGAAGGGGATCTTTAACATGCTAGTAAACGGTAATAAGCGAGACTGCTGTCTGGCACAGTAAATGGTTTTAGAATATGGAAACCTATAACATTTGCTCGACCAAGTCATGTGCATGAACGCAAAGAGCCAAAACGGTAAGGTCATTGGCCTGAAATGTTATAAACTAAATATTGAACAGGGTAAAGTCATGTGTTTTAGGATGAAAGTATGTGGTTAACATGATCATGTATTGAGGATGGCCGCTTGCTAGTAATTATTATTACAGTAAAATGTTAAATAATAATAATAATAATAATAATAATAATAATAAGACACACACACATGTTTTGAATGCTAACACGCACACAGTCCAGCTCACTGGTGACTGAATATTGTACATAGCCAGAGGACTCGTGAGAGCTGTTGCTGGTGCTGACGAGGAGGAATGTCTACGTCAGCAGGAAGTGTGATATCAGCTTACTTGCCTCGTGGTGGCTAGCAGGTGTGCTGTTTAAGCAGAGACCGCCATTTTGGTTCTGAGACAGTAGGACTACCGATGTTTAAGAGGTAGCCATTTTGGTTCCTTATTAAAAACATGAAACTAGCATAAGGTACACGAATCTTATTCAGATTGAGGAATGTGAAGAGGCGTGGATACGTGCGAGAGAGAGACAGAGAACCATTCAAGGTCAAAACGCTGAGAAAATACAACTTTTTCTGTTGCTAGGCTAACTGATAACGATTGCGTTAGTCATGCACTTGCCATTTTAGCACACGGACGTATACAGTAGAGCTGTGGAAGAAAAATCCTTTTATTTTTTTTGGTAAGTACCTATGAATGATTATTTTAATCATGTCATGCTAATGAACCTTAAATTTGTAGTTATTGATTAGGTAATTATTGATTTTTAATTTATTTGTTTGCAGATAACCGGTATACCTTACATGTCTGAGATACAAGAAACCAGTTTACTTTTGAGCCCACTAGAAGGAAACAGCAACAAGGAACTGCAAGTGAAGGTGGGATTATTTTTTTAAACTAACTTGTTTCATTTTTTGTTTCATATTTTATTTTATGAAATGCATGTACTAACCTGAATTTAGGTATTTATAACGGTTTATTTTATTTATTTTTAGAAACTTGGAAATAAAAGCCTTACCGCCGTAGCAGTCGCTGAAAACCCGAGACGCAGTAAAGTGCAACCATTGTTTCCAGGCAGTGAACTATTTAAAACTCAGGTAAGCCTAACATAAAATGCTATTCCATTTTACCACTACTGAAAACTCGTAGACAAAAAATTCATTACCTGTACATGACTAGGACGATGATTGCTTTCTTGATTAATGACTATGTATTGGCAACCGGTACAAGACCATATTGGTTGTTTACCGGGAAAGTACAAGGTCATATTGGATTTTGTAAAAAACAAAAATTTTAATTTAACTGACATGTCGTTCCGTATATTAATAATAATAAGATAATATTAATAATAATATTAATATCGTATGGCCTTGGGTGCCGGGTGCAAGCTTTGTTATTTGACACACAGAGGGTAGCTTGCATGTCGAATTTAGTTGTTCCTTGACTATGAAAGTCAAGGAGGTTAGATATCTAATCTCCTTAAACTCTATACCGCTTTCTAGTAGAAAAATGATGAACTTTGTACCCTATGAACTCAACGAATATTCACAGGTTTGAACATGACAATCTGAACAAAATGACATGACATTATTATTTCTTTGTTTATGTATTGGTTAAAGGGGAATGTAAATTACAGCAGCTTTATAAAAAGAAAATAAGTACATGGGTTACTGTTAGTGCCGACATACAGTTTATTATAATTTTTATGGTGTTTTGATATATTAATGCCAATTAACGTTAAAGTTTTATTTACAAGTATTGATTGATTGAGTGATTGGTTATTTTGTTTGCTTTTAGGTGTCGTCATGCGCCATTAACGTAATGAACAGACAGTGAACAAGCATACATTGTGCTTTAAAGTACTGATGATGATGATGATAATTGTTGTTTTAAGGGGCCTAACATCGAGGTTATCGGCCCCTAATGAAATGAAATGGCGTGAAATGAAAGGATGTAGATAAAAACAACTCACTGCCATGGATGAAGCGAAAATGGTGTTTATAAAACAGACAGTGAGCCCCAAAAATTATGCCTTATTTGAATAAAAAGAATAAAAGGCGGATGGTAAAAAAGGATAAAACAAATAAGGCATAGTGAACAATACAATACATAACACAATAAAAATCATAAAACAGATTTAACCAGAATTAAAAGTCGTAACTACACATTAAAACTTAAAAAAGTAACCACTCTCCCTCATGAACCGGATGACGAGGTCAGCTGACGGCCCGTCATCACGGAGAATAAGGGAGAGGGTATTAGGCAGTTTAAGAGTCCCTCGCAGATCGGCCAGATCCACACACTCCAAGAGAAGGTGTGCCACGGTTAGGTGGGCGCCGCAAGTACACACAGGAGGATCTTCTCTCTTTAGCAAGTGGGAGTGCGTAGCAATCCCATGGCCGATCCGAAGTCGACAGAGTACCACAGCTTCCTTCCGGAGAGATCGGAAGGAAGATTTCCATACCTTCGTTGTCTCCTTGATGCCTCTCAGTTTGTTGGGTGGAGGCGTGGCACGCCATGCCTCCTCCCAATGCGACAGGATCGAATGCCGCAACTGAGAGCGCACATCACTAGCAGGCACCTTATACGGTAGCGAGGGCAGTGCAACTGCCTCTCTCGCCGCCTGATCAGCAAGCTCGTTTCCCGCAATACCCATGTGGCTAGGAAGCCACACAAAGGTCACCCCGGTTCCAGCGTTACGCGAACTGACGAGCTGGTCGTGCACACGCTGGACCAACGGGTGCTTCGGGAAACACACATCGATCGCCTGCAGCGCACCCAGAGAGTCAGTACACACAAGAAAGTGCTGGTGATCGTCCGATAACGTGTACCGCAGAGCCTCTAAGATGGCATAGAGCTCCGCAGTGTACACGCTACAGGCCTCGGGAAGTGAAAAGAGAAACCGACGATCCTCAACCACAAATGCACAGCCTACTTTCTCATTTACCCTCGAACCGTCCGTGAATACAAGCCCTGATCCCGGATACCGTGTCACCACGGACTGGAACAGCCTCCGATGGATGGAGGAGTCCGTGTCCGACTTGGGGCCGGTGTGCAGATCCAGGATGATATCAGGGCGAGAGACCATCCACGGTGGGGCCTTGCTAGGAACTCGGACGATACAGGAGACAGAAGGAAATCGGAACTGACGGTATAAGTCAGCCAAGCGAATCCCCGCCGGCCGAGTGGCTCGGGCGAGCACATCATACAGCCGGCGATTCGGATTGTAAAACAAACATGGATAGCTTGGATGAAGTGGCATCTGTCGAATAGTTGCAGCATAGGTCAGCAGTACTTGTTGGCGCCTCAGGTGTAAAGGAGGTACGCCAGCCTCGGCGAGCAAGCTGACGACTGGGCTTGTCCGAAAGGCACCCGTCGCCAGCCTCACACCGCCGTGGTGGACACTGTCCAGTTAAACAAGCACTGACTTACGGGCCGAACCATATGCTACACTGCCATAATCTAACCTAGATAAAATCAGGGACTTGTAAAAACGCAGGAGCACCGCGCGGTCCGCCCCCCATGATGTGCCGCTAAGAAACCGCAACATGTTGAGTTTCTTAGCGCAGGCAGTTTTCAAACACCGCACGTGTGGTTCCCACGTCAATTGCTGATCGAAAAGGAGCCCAAGGAACCGGTACGCAGCAACAACAGGCAAAGCTACATTGCCCAGATAAAGCTCAGGATCTGGATGGATCGTGCGCTTTCGGCAGAAATGGACAACCGAGGACTTAGCGGTTGAGAATCGAAAGCCATGCTCCAGTGTCCAGCGTTCCACTCTCCGAATAGCTTGTTGTAGCTGTCGTTCAGCGACCGCCATATTTTGCGCACTATAATGTAGAGCGAAGTCGTCTACATATAGCGACGGTACCACTGCTGGACCATCAGCAGCGACTATACCGTTTATGGCAATCGCAAATAATGTTACGCTAAGCACCGATCCCTGTGGGACTCCGTTTTCCTGTATATGATATTGCGAATATGTCCCCCCTATTCGGACACGGAACAGGCGAAGGGACAGAAAATTCGCAATAAAAACCGGCAAGTTACCTCGGAATTTCCATTGATGCAGGGTAGAGAGGATGCCGTAACGCCAAGTGGTGTCATAGGCCCTCTCGAGGTCAAAGAAAACAGCGACCAGGTGCTGTCTCCGGAGAAAAGCGTCCTGTATGGCAGTCTCCAGTAGTGATGGGCGGATGATACTGAAGTTCGAGCTGGCCCGCGCCGGCTCGATACTCATCGCAGCTCGATACTGTATCGAACCTGTTCGAACTGCCAGGCGACCCCACACATAAAGTATGCGGAGCGCTGACGGCCCAGACGGTATTTTCCGCAAACTTTTGCTCGCGTGCGGTATATGTGAACGTATTAGGCTATCAGTGTTTCGAATCTCACTGTCGGCAGCCCTACTGATGGTCTTCCGTGGTTTTCCATTTGCACACCAGGCACGCTGTACCTTTATAAAGGCCACGGCCGCATCCTTCCACGCCTAGCCCTCTTCTATCCCATTGTCACCATACGACCAGTAGCGGACCCAGGCCTTGCGGGGCCCTGGGCGATATGATAAGGTGGGGCCCACAACAATAGGAAATAAAAGAATTTCAAATCAAATGGAAAATAGTTTGGTAATAATAAAATAAAGAATAGTTACAATATTATTATTATTATTATTTATTTACCATAAATCGTACACGAAGTATGGAAGGCCTAGTGAAAAAGGGCAAGCCCCACATACATATTTCATGCTTCACAGGCACAGCTTACATCTACATTTGTTTTAACAATATTTACAAGTTTTACAAAGATATTTGCAGTATTTACATATTTAGAATATTGACATAGTACATTTTCCTGTTCACTCACTCTCTCACGCACGCACTTTCATAACCTCGATCACGCGATACATACATTCATTCCATTCAGATACTCATTCATTCAGCGAGACAATCAATCACTCATACATACGTTTATTTATACAATGTACTTTTTTACGTACGGCTTGAATTTCCTAAGAGGCAAGATCTTGGCATCCCCTGGCAGCGCGTTCCATAACCGCGCTGAGCGGCCGTAGAAACCTGTCAGGTAAGCATTGCTACGTGCGAAGGGCGGAACGAGGGTTACACCTCGTCCTCTCCGAACTGAGCGATATGCCAATGACAGTCGGCAAAAAGGGTCAATATTAATGGAACCTGTAAGGGATTTTTTAAGAAAAATTAGATCAATTTGTTTGGCTGTTGCCTCTATAGATGGAAATTTTGACAAAGGGGAAGGGGAATAACGAGCTATTAGCCTTTCTGCGCGGCGCTGTACACGCTGGAGCTTGTTCATGTTTTCCGCTGTAGTGGGATGCCAAGCAGGTAAGCCGTACGTTAATATCGGACGGACCATGCATGTGTAAGCCATCCTGAAGGCTCTAGGTTTACAACCTCTCATGTTTCTGTACAAGAAACCCAGAACTTTGGTGGCCTTACATCTTGCCTCTTCACTTTGCATGTTCCAATTCAGGGTGTCGGAGATTGTTACCCCTAATAGCTTTAAGTTTGTGCTCTGTGGGATGACACTGTTCATAATTTTGTATTCATTCTCAATGGGTTTTTGTGACCTGGTTATTCTTATGTATTTACATTTTTGTACATTTATATTTAAATTATTCACAGATCACCACAGCGATAAGTTGTCCAGATCTGATTTAAGACAGAGGGAATCTTCTTCACATTTAATGCCCCTGTATAGCACGGTGTCATCTGCATATAGTGACATTGATGAGGTGACACAGCCAGGAAGATCGAGCACATATATAGTGAAGAGAAGAGGTCCGATCACAGAGCCCTGAATCACTCCAGAAGTAACTTGAGCAGCCTGCGATCGAGCTCCTCCGTACACCACACACTGTGATCGACCCTCTAGGAATGACCTCACCCATGCAAGTAAGCTACCCCGTATGTTAAGCTGCTGTAGCTTTAACAAAAGTCTTTCATGAGACACTTGATCGAAGACCTTAGCCCAATCCAGTGCGATACAGTCCACTTGTTTCACTTCTGGCTGATTCAAGTAGAACTGAAACTCATCAATGACTTTTGTCAATAGAGTAGTGCAAGAACGACCCGGAAGAAAACCGTGCTGATTTGGGTCGAGCAGATTGTTCTCCCGTAGGAATTCCAGCACACTGTTTGCTACTAGCCGCTCCATACATTTACAAATTATAGATGTTAGACACACTGGTCTGTAATTTGCAACATCTTCTTTGTCACCTTGCTTATAGATTGGCACCACGTTAGCACATTTCCACTCACACGGCACAGAACCTTGGTTGATAGACAGGTTGAATAACGCACTCAGAGAGGGCGCTAATGCTTCCGCACACTGCAGCAGGATCCGTCCGGGAACATCATCTGGGCCGGTCGCCGCATGTGGTCTAATCTTCCGTAGGCTCTGAATCACCTCAGTTGTTGTGAAGTACAGGTTGGAGAGTGGGAGGGGTGGAAGTGATGACCTTGGCAGAAGCAGGTTCGTGGTCATATCCGGCTTAGAAAAGTTCTGCTTGAAACTGTCACTGAACGCTGTTGCAATATCTTGGGGTGCACTGAGGAATGTACCGTTACAGTGAAATGAGGCTGGCGCAGCGGTGCCGCGTCTTCTGGACAAAAATTTCCACATTTCACTGGTGCTGCTTATTTTGTGAATATAATTGTCGTATGTTTCGCGAATTAATTTCTTTGTTTGGTTCCTGATGTTCTTGTATTTTTCCCACATGATGTCAGTTGAACAACTTTTCCATTTCTTGTATAAAACGTTCCTTTTCCTAATCATTTTAATGACTTCCTTCGTCACCCATGGAGAATTTTTCTTCCCACTAATGGTTATTTTCGGTATAGCTATATCCACACATTCAAAGAAACAATTTCGCCAGGCGTGCCACACTGAGTTGATGTCGCTGGTGTCCAGAATACATGGGGTGGGAAGGTGTTTGAGGAATAAAGATGATAGCAATTTCCAGTCTGCCTTTTTGTAATTGTATACTGTCCTCACTGTGCTCTTGCTGCGTGGTTTGTTGTAATGCAATGTGGTAAAGATGGCTGCGTGATCACTGAAACCGGGTATGACTTCAGCTTTCTGTACGGAGGAAGGAAGGCTTGTTAGGAATAGGTCTATTGTGGAGCGTGTAGTTTGTGTGATTCGAGTTGCTTCGGTTATTAATTGGTCAAGGAATAAATCGTAGGATGCGGTAAGGAATTCATTAGCAATGGGATCCTTGGGAGTGGGAGGAGCGTTTTGCCAGTCTATTTCTAAATTAAAATCGCCTGTTATGTAAATGGCCTTGTATTTGTGCTGGATGTATTGTACACGACGGAGGGACTCCAAAAGTTCATCATTGATGTGCCGAGTTGAATTTGGAGCACGGTATACAGAGCCTATTAGAAATGTATTGTTCGCACACGTGAATTCCACCCACACAGCCTCAGCATCAGTTTCAAGCTCCCGTTGGCGAACAGGCCTTAACTCTGGTTTCATGGCTATTAGTACCCCTCCCCCTGATGTCCAGGTTCGATCTTTGCGGAACATGGTGTATGTTACCGGAAATATTTCTGGGTCGTTAGTGGATTTTTTCAGCCATGTCTCCCCTGAACACACAATTGACGGATTAAGTGCTGTGAGACAAGAACGCAGGTCCGGTTGTTTGGAGGGACATGTTACACTTCGAGCATTGAAGGAAAAAATGGACAATGCTTTGCTATCCGAGGGTGTTACGTCACTATCTACACTATTTGCACTCTGTGTCGATGTATTAAAAATGAGTTAGAGAACTGAGGTAAAGAACAGTTCCAACATAGCCACGATTGTTTCCCAGAGGTGATTATTTTGTGTTTTGAAGCACTGATTTTTGCACAAGTTCTGTGCGCTTGAGAGTGGCAAGATGTACATGTCACAAATAACTGATTCACACGACCCTGCGAATCACAAATTATACACACCTTATTCGGCCCTGGGTTCATCTCCACATCTCCACTGAGAGCCACAGACAGCACCACGAGATGTAATAATGTAGCGGGCGGTCTGGCAACCCCGCGCAGTGCTGGGCGCCCTCTGCCTGCTGCCGTGACTATCAGCCCCTCGCTTCCACACCATGTAAGAGAAGATATATTGAGTTTACAAACTACCATGAGGTGTTCCTTCAGGTCCGAGTTCACACACGAGTCTTCAATTGTTAAAGAATGATCGAGGATCTTTTTCGAGGCACCCACTGAGCTTTTTACTAGGTAGAACACGAGGAAAAGTTGGAGCACTCTAACTGATACACACCTGCTGGCCGCCATCTTGTTACTTCTTTTTGAATACACTACAGTACATTTTTTTAATATGAAAGAAACCTTTAAGTCCTCTTGAAGAAGATTATGTAAACTATGAAAATATTAAAATTAAAATATTAATTATTAAAATATTACTTTGTGACTTTTTTTTTCGGCTGAAATCTTCTATAATTTCACTGAAATCTAAACTTGCTAAACGGTCACAGGAGGTCATAGCTGCACTGAAAAAATGAATATGAATTATACTTTAGTTTGAAAAGTATAATTAATTAATTAATTAAATTTTTAAAAACCATGGCGCGGGGCCCCCCGGACCTCGGGGCCCTGGGCGGTCGCCCTCCTCGCCCTCCCCTAGATCCGCCCCTGCATACGACCTACATGTGTCGGTGCTACGTAAACCTAATTGTACATAAAAATACTGTATTAATATAGGTTATTCACCGCCCCCCATCTCTGATACGTCTTTGGCCTCTGGGAATGATGTAATACTGTCAAGGATATAAACAAATATATGTTCCTGAAACGGAACAAATTAATCGCACATACTGTTGCCGCACCATTGTATTAAGGAATTGTTGTGACCCGTCGCCTTTGTTCTGTGCACTCCAATGATGTTCAGTAGGCAGTTTGTATATTCTGGGGAGACGTGTGCATCGAATCATCGCACAAACACAGGTTGTAGCTGTCTCCACATTACAGATACTGTTTGAAGGGGTTATATGCACAGACTATACAGCAATGCACAGCAACAACATGACGAGTCGATTCCGCCTAGCACAATACTCTAAACACATCCTTCTTGAGGTTTCTGGGTGATAATAACACGCCGATAGGTCGCGGTGCGCTCAAATGCTCGCGCCCAGCTCGAACCAGTTCGAACTCCGACGTCATCTGTTCCAGCAGCTTGAGCTTGGCTCAAGCGAGCGTATGATACACAAGTTCAAGCGGGGTCGCGCCAGCCCGATACGCAACGTAGGCTCGATTCGGTCTCGAACCTGTTCGAACTAGTGATGGGCGAATGATACTGAAGTTCGAGCGGGCTCGCGGCAGCTCGATACTCAACGCAAGCTCGATACTGTATCGAACCTGTTCGAGCTGCCAGGCGACCCCACACATAAAGTATGCGGAGCGCTGACGGCCCAGACGATATTTTCTACAACTTTTGCTCGCGTACAGTATATGTGAACGTATTAGGCTATCAGTGTTTCAAATCCCACTGTCGGCAGCCCTGCTGATGGTCTTCCGTGGTTTCCCATTTGCACACCACGCACATGCTGGGGCTGTACTTTATAAAGGCCACAGCCGCATCCTTCCGCGCCTAGCCCTCTTCTATCCCATTGTCACCATACGACCTATCTGTGTCGGTGCGACGTAAACCAAATTGTACATAACTTAATAATACTGTAATAATATAGGTTATTCACCGCCCCCCATCTCTGATACGTCTTTGGCTTCTGGGAATGATGTAATACTGTCAAGGATATAAACAAATATATGTTCCTGAAACGGAACAAATTAATCGCATATGTAGGCCTACACATACTGTTGCCGCACAATTGTACTAAGGAAGTGTTGTAACCCGTCGCCTTGATTCTGTGCACTCCAATGATGTTCTGTAGGCAGTTTGTATATTCTGGGGAGACACGTGCATCGAATCATCGCACAAACACAGGTTGTAGCTGTCCCCACATTACAGATACTGTTTGAAGGGGTTATATGCACAAACTATACAGCAGTGCACAGCAACAACATGACGAGTCGATTCCGCCTAGCACAATCTCTAAGGACAGCCTTCTTGAGGTTTCTGGGTGATGAGAACACGCCGATAGCTCGCGGTGTGCTCAAAAGCTCGCGCCAAGCTCGAACCAGTTCGAACTCCAACGTCATCTGTTCCAGCAGCTCGAGCCGGGCTCAAGCGCATTACTAGGAGCGTATGATACACATGTTCGAGCGGGGTCGCGCCAGCCCGATATGCAACTTAAGCTCGATACTCTATCGAACCAGTTCGAACTGTCAAGGGACCACACACATAAACTATGCGAAGCGCTGACCGCCCAGACGATATTTTATGGAACCACTAGCAACCCACCCCGGCTTCGCCCGAGAAAAGTTATGAATGTGCAAGGAATTCCTGTCAGACGTAATTTAAGAATGGCGAGGTGCACGAGACACAAATCCCCCTTCCGTCCAAACTAAAAGCACTTATAGTGGGCGATGTACCGAAGATAGAGATATGCCCTCCGGGACTTTTGTGTAGAATTTTTCATGCTGAACAATTGTTACACTCGTATTATATTGATATTTTTAACGGTTTGCCAAGCTTAAGCTTAAAAAGCGCACGGACGCCAGGTTCTTTTTTCGACCTTTTCACTGAAATCGTTACTGCTTGGCTCCCTTTGATCATACATAAATTATTTTCTACAGAAATCTTACTCGAGAATACCTTTACAGAATGGTGAGCGCCGCATCAAAATCCATTCAGTAGTTCTCGAGATTACCCGTGACATCCAAGAATCGGGTACTTTGTTTTGTACTAAGTAGAGATTCTCTTGCGTACGGTGTGAATGAACCTATTTGACTACTACTCTCAGTATATTGATGTGTGTGGAGTGGTGACCATCAGGTGCTCTGTGCAGGGAAAGAGAAATTGTACATAATAATAATATTAATAAGATAATTCCCCCACACCCCATCTCTGATACGCCTATGGCTTCTGGGGAGGATGTAATACTGTCGAGGATAGTAGCAAACATATGTTCCTGCAACGGAACAAATGATTATTATTATTATTATTATTATTAATGGTATGGTATGGTACACACTTACATCATATCACGGCTTAATGAAACATTGAAAAGAAAAAGGAGAACAGATAGTCTCATAATTTAACATCTGAATTAAAAATATAGTCCGCTGATGCAGGAGTCACTGAGGTCAAATTAATTAATCAATCGCATATATACACAGGCTGTTGCCGCACCATTGTACTACCATTGTACTAAGGAAGTGTTGTCCTGTGCACTCCAATGATGTTCAGTAGGCAGTTTGTTTATTCTGGGGTGGTGAGACAGTCATGTGCTTCGGATCATCGCACAAACACAGATTGTAGCTATCTCCACATTACAGATACTGTAATACTGTAAGAAACTATACAGCAGTGCACAGCAACAACATGACGAGTCGATTCCGCCTAGCACAATACTCTAAACACAGCCTTCTTGAGGTTTCTGGGTGATAAGAACACGCCGATAGGTCACGGCGCGCACAAAGGCTCGAGCGCAGCTCGAACTTGTTCGAACTCTGACGTCATCTGCTCGAGCAGCTCGAGCCGGGCTCAAGCACATCACTAGTCTCCAGGCGTACCAGATGGTCGTTGGTACACCGAGACGCCCTGAAACCACACTGGTATTCAGACAGGAGTCCCCGTTTCTCCAGGACCCACACCAGGCGCCGATTGACCATCCTTTCAAAGAGCTTGCACAAACCGTTAGTGAGACAAATAGGTCTGTAACTCCCTGTCAATTTGGGATCCTTATCGGGCTTCAGGATAGGTATAATGATACCTTCCTGCCATTGCGCTGGAAACACACCTTCCAACCAGATACGATTAAACACCCTGAGCAAACAGCGAATGCTCTCATCGTTAAGGTGTTTAAGCATCTGGTTGTGAATATTATCCGGGCCAGGAGACGTGTCCCTGCAGAGCGCCAGCGCTCCGCGGAGTTCCCACTCCGTAAAGGGCACGTTGTAGTCCTCCGAAGCGCGGGAAGCAAAACTAAGCTGGAAACGTTCCGCTTCGCGCTTCAGGGCCACGAAGGCAGGGTCATAGTTATCGGAACCGGATATATCCGCAAAATACGAGGCGAGATGGTTTGGAACGCGATAAGGATCTGTAACCAGTTCGTTAGCAATGGAAATTCCCGGTACAGTAGAAGATGTCTGAATTCCCGAAATGCGTCGTAGTTTAGTCCACACTTGAGAGGAGGGGGTATGTGCCGTAATAGAAGACACATACCGTTCCCAGGATTGTTTCTTACTCTGGCGAATAAGAATCCGTGCCTTGGCACGAAATTTCTTAAACGCCACCAAATTGGCCATGGTTGGACGCCGACGGTAGTGCTTGTGAGCTCGACGACGGTCTCTTATTGCCGCTGCAATATCCTCTGTCCACCAAGGGACGAGTTTGCGACGAGGAGTCCCAGAAAAGGATGGGATGGACTCTTCGGCGGCAGCAAGAAGCACATCGGTGATGTGCTGTACCTCGTCATCGACGCTCTGGCAACCAAGATCAACGAACACAGCTCGTTCTTGAAACGAGGGCCAATTTGCCCGCTTAAGAACCCAACGACTGGGGAACTCCACGGGCGTCTGGGTCAGAAGGGTAAGAACGATCGGGAAATGGTCACTGTCACAGAGGTCGTCGTGTACATACCAACCAAATAGGGGGACCAGCGCACGGCTACACACACTCAAGTCAATGTGTGAGTACGTGCCGTGCGCTAAGCTAAAATGTGTAGCTTCCCCTGTATTTAATAGACATAAATCCAACCCTTGAATTAAGCCCTCCACGTCCCTTCCTCTGGGGCAGTAAGATGGTGATCCCCATTGGGGGTGATGAGCGTTGAAATCACCCACGATTAGGAAAGGGACTGGAAGTTGATCAACAAGATCAAAGACGTCATTAATATCAAGGGGCTGGTTCGGTGGAAGGTACACGTTACAAACAGTTGTCATAGCAGGCAAGGACACGCGAACTGCAATAGCTTCCAGAGGAGTGGCGAGTGGAAACTCCTCGCTATAGCAGTCAGAGCGAACGAAGGTACAAACGCCCCCGGAAGCCCGGGCGGCGTCTTGTCGCTCTTTAGAGTATAGTCGGAAACCTCTCAGAACAGTCACGTGATCAGGTCTGAGGTTTGTTTCCTGTAGGCAGACTATACTCGCTGCGTATTGGGCAATAAGCTGACGGAGTTCTGTCAAATGCCTGTCATAACTGTTACAATTCCACTGTAACAGTGCCATTGTGTGAACTTAGGGAATAACGTGGAGCAGCAAGCTACTCCAACTTTGACTCTGGAGGATCTACAGTCACTACGTCGACTATAATCTCCATGTCCTCAGGCGAGGTCGTGGAGTGAATCGACACGGTGGAAGATTTCATAGACGCAGTTCGGCGGCGGGGGGATCTCTGTGGGGAGCGCGCAGATCTGGGGACCGAAACGTCCCCAGGCGCAGAAGCATCCGCAGGTGTTGGCGCGGATGGCTTCCCCTTTTTGGGAGAAAGGGAATGGGTAGTTCGGGGTCCCTTCTTACCCGCCCCCGCCTCTTTAAGATATATAGACGGGTCAGGAGCCGAAGTCCTGACCCTGGTCGACGATGCCGCCTCCGCCGGCTTCGGCGCGGCTTTCGCCGACCGTTTGGGTGGGGAGAAAGTCTTCGACTTCCTCCCGAGTGGGGAGTAAGTCTTCAACTTCCTCCCCTGCTGTGCGGGCGGAGCTGCCTTTGCTCGCACAGCCTTCGTGCTGGCCGAAGGTGGAGTTGAAGTCACCTTCGGGCTTTCCGTTGTTATCATAGGTGCTGGCTTCAGAACAGGTAAGTCAGTTGAAGGTTTCACAGCTGGTACAAAAGATGAGGTCGCCGGGATCAAATTTGGTATTATGGCTCTATAATCAATGGTTGGAGAAGGCGAAATCGTGGTATGGTACTTCTTGCGGGCTTCCTGGTAGGTGAGACCATCCAGGGTTTTGATCTCCTGGATTTTCTTCTAAGGCAGGAAGACAGGGCAGTTCCTGTCCCGAGGAGAATGAAATCCAGGGCAATTAGTGCACTGATAAGGTGTTGTGCACTCTTCCGCTTCGTGTGGTACCTTACCGCATGTTTCACAGATGTCGGGGCTCGAGCATCGGGATAACATGTGGCCGAACTTCTGGCACTTATAACACCTCATTGGTGGAGGGATATAAGGCCGTACGTCACAACGGTAACTTGTAACCTTGACTTTCTCTGGGAGCACCGAAAGCTCAAAGGAAATAATGAAAGCACCAGTATCCACGATTTGACCATTGACCTTGCGCGTAATGCGCCGGACATCAGTCACGTGACGGTGCTGCATATCCTCCTTGAGCTCCTCGTCAGTGTTCAGAATCAGGTCCCGGTGGAAAATAACTCCTCGGACCAGATTCAGGGACGTGTGCTTTTCCACTTTGACGGGAATGTCGCCAAAGTGGTCACATTGCAAAAGTCGTTCAACTTTCTCACCAGTCCTAGTCTTGAGCAACAAGCTACCGTTCCTCATCTTTTGTACTCACCATAGACACCTTCTATGTGGCGAGAAAACAAAATACTCTTTACCAGCTTGAAATCACCCCCATCTGTTCTGGTAGTTACCAGAATCTTGGGGGTGTTAGCACCCAGATTTTCACGCACAGATTGTTCCCAGGGGGTTGATCCCCGTAGGGAATCAAATGTTAAAGACTTGGGTGTAGGACCACCCTGTTTGGGTGTAGGTCCACCCTGGTTGGGGATTTTTCTTTTAGAACCCATGGCCAGAACATCCTCCCCGAATGCCACCGACATCCGATCACGGGCCGTCACAGTAGGCGCTACCCAGCCAGGGCAAGGCCCGCCTAGCTTGGAAGGCATTGCCCGGGGGTCCGATGTTTTACAATGCCGTATCGGCATGTACCCCTTGGCATATACTGGATTTTACAGCTCAGACATTCGGCTGTGCGGGGACCTGCGTAGTCAGGCGGATACTACTGAACGGGTACATGGCACACCCACCTGTCGGCGCGGCCAAGACCGGAACAGGCTTTCGAGCGTAGTCGCTAGCGTAAGTGGCCCATCCCCTAACAGCACGCACATATAGAAATTTTGGTTGCCAGACCCTGAAAGCAGTGACGGAAAGAAGTGCGATATAACCTAATGAGAGTTATACCGCACGGGTGTATGTCTTTTAGAGCTGACTGTCAAACCCTCGAAAGGGGACCGTTCCGAGAAGCCCTTTTAGTCGCCTTTTACGACTGGCAGGGATTACCGTGGATGTATTCGCTTCCTCCCACCCACTGGGGGTCCAATTCACAAAACAACGCGGAGTCCTTAAAGTATAGCCAAGGTCGCCCCTTTTAGTCGCCTCTTACGACAGGCAGGGGATACCGTGGGTGTATTCTAAACCCCCCACCCACAGGGGGGCTTTAAAGTACTCTGTGCAACGTTAATAACTTACAATAAGAAAAGTTTTATTATAACACATGTTGTTAGTACCAAATACAACAAGTGAGCAAGTTGGTTTACCGCGTGGGTTACATTTAAAATCAGAACATGATCGTTGGTTAACATTTGAATCCTGGCCTGTAGGCTTTTTGTCGACACATGAACTTGTAAAAGCCGTTTTTTTTTACTTGAACCGAGAAGATGTGGTGCGCTGTGTGTTTTGTCGTATTGAACTTTCACACTGGGAAGAAGGGGATGATACCTTTAGAGACCATTTGCGATGGTCTCCTTGTTGTCCTTACATGCTTGGAAAACAAGTGGGTAACATACCCGTGTATCCATTTTACCGAACCACAAGACCATTGGCCGCTACTTACGTTGCCGAATCACAAATAAATAATAATAATAATAATAATAATAATAATAATAATGATGTATAACCAGCCAACAACGGTAGTGTCGATATATGTGGTCCATATGCCATAGACAGTGTTGAATTGGCATGTGCTTATGAAAAATTGGGAGTTTGCAAGTCTAAAGCACTAGCACACGCAGAGTACAGCTCTGTTGAAAAACGTTTAGAATGTTATAAACATGTTTGGCCATTAATATTAAAACACCTTACCAAACAGCTAAGTGAAGCTGGATTTTTTTTTACACTGGTGAAGGGGATAAAACAATATGTTTTTATTGTGGATTTGCTTTAAAGGATTGGCAAATGACTGATGACCCTTTTGTGCAACACGCTCGTTGGTTACCTAACTGTAAATACATGGTGTTGCTTAAAGGTCAGGAATTTGTGAACACTATTCGTAAAGAAAACGTGATTGCAGCACAAGACATAAAAGTGCCTTTAGAGTTAGAACACGCGGAGCAAATACATGAGGCTGAAAAAAAAAAGACTTGTCTCACGAACAGATACAAAAGTGTGACCTACAATTATGTAAAATTTGTTATCAAGATGAACTAGGTGTTGTATTTTTGCCTTGTGGACACATGATAGCCTGTGTCAAGTGAGCATTATAACTCAACACGATGATTGCTTTCTTGATTAATGACTATGTATTGGCAACTGGTACAAGACCATATTGGTTGTTTACCGGGAAAGTACAAGGCCATATTGGATTTTGTAAAAAACAAATATTTTAATTTAACTGACATGTCGTTCCCTATAATAATAATAATATAATATTAATAATAATATTAATATCGTATGGCCTCGGGTGCCGGGTGCAAGCTTTGTTATTTGACACACAGAGGGTAGCTTGCATGTCGAATTTAGTTGTTCCTTGACTATGAAAGTCAAGGAGGTTAGATGTTAGATATCTAATCTCCTTAAACTCTATAGCGCTTTCTAGTAGAAAAATGATGAACTTTGTACCCTATGAACTCAACGAATATTCGCAGGTTTGAACATGATAATCTGAACAAAAGGACATGACATTATTTTTTGTTTGTTTATGTATTGGTTAAATGGGAATGTAAATGACAGCAGCTTTATAAAAAGAAAATAAGTACATGGCTTACTGTTAGTGCCGACATACAGTATATTATAATTTTTATGGTGTTTTGATATATTAATGCCAATTAACGTTAAAGTTTTATTTACAAGTATTGATTGAGTGATTGGTTATTTTGTTTGCTTTTAGGTGTCGTCATGCGCCATTAACGTATTGAACCGACAGTGATGATGATGATGATGATGATAATTGTTGTTTTAAGGGGCCTAACATCTAGGTTATCGGCCCCTGAGAGAACCGACAGTGAACAAGCATACATTGTGCTTTAAAGTACTCTGTGCAACGTTAATAACTTACAATAAGAAAAAGTTTTATTATAACACATGTTATAGAGCGGAAAAAATACCATCCAAACGACCCCTCACTCGACCCTAGTCCTCCCCCACCACCAACTTTTTTCAACATAGCCATACGTATTCAAGCACACCCGCGATTATGGGTAGAACACTCCAATTGACTCTACTGCACAGTTTTAGTCCTAGAGACTTGAAATTTATTTTGGGGGTAGAGGGGGTCAGGGCCATTCATTTATGTCAAACAAAATTTCTGTAAGCTCTTTAGTTTCCAAAATATAAAAATTTCAAAATTGAACTTTCTCAAAAAACATCGAAAATTTAAAAAAATGTTTTATTATAAAATATAAAGGACATAAAGACCATTCGTTTCAACTATGGCATAACATTCTATCATGTTTGGTTTTCAAACTATCGCCTACTTTAAAAAACAGAGTTTTTCAAAAAAAATGAAAAATATAATGAGTGGTCCATTAAAAAAGGGCGTCAGCCCGAGTCCAACGATATGTCGCATGCCCTTGGTTTCGCGAAATATACATAAAAGGTCAGCGTAGCCGAGCGGCTCGTGTCACTATTTAGAGTGTTATACACATAGAAAGGAATGTAATCCCAAGAGCAGGAAAACCTGAGAGTATTTTGACAGACCATGGCACGCAATTTACGTCAGAAGAATTTAAGAACGGAGAGGCTCGAGATTAGGCATATTTTCTCTAGATACAGAAACCCAGAATCGAATCCTGTTGAGAGATCAATCAAAGAGATAAGCAAGTACGCAAGACTATATTGTTCAGAAAACCATATAGAATTGAAGAATGTTTAAATTCTACAGTACACGAAAGTACGGCAGACATCCCAAATCTATTGGATTGTGACAAGAAACCAGAACGACCATGGGATGAAGTATTTAGGAGAATACCTGAGGACAATCTAGCAACGAGGGAAAGAAGAGTAGAGGCAGCCCACCAGAATCTAATCACAGCGGCGTAACGACGTGAAAAGCGCACGCTAGGAAAACGTTATGACACACAGCTGAGAAGAGACGACTTAGTGATCATAAAAACATCAACGAAGGCTAATGTATCGAAGCAAATATACCCTAGATTTGCTAAGACTTATTATGGTCCGTTCAAAGTAGCAGAAAGCTTTGGTATAACTGCTACAAGATTGTGAACATTCACGACGATCAAGTGATTGGCAATTACAACGCAAAGGATCTGAAACGTTATTATAGAGAGATCGAATAAAGAACAAAATTATGGTCCAATTAAGTTCTGAAGAGTGCATTTCAAAAGCATTGTTGTACGCTTTTGTAATGGAAGCTGAGTGAGGATTGTGCTCTTATAAGTATACTATCTGTTACCCGCGGCTTCGCCCGCAATAACATTTGGAATCCCGTTATAACATTAGTTATATAAATAGATAAGCATCGGTCGTAGTGGAAAATAATTCTATCACCTGAAACCAAAAATGCATGGGACGAAAAAAAAAACATCAAAATATCATGTTGGTTTCGGAACCTAAAAGACGTGAAAAATATAATAAAAGTATTTAAAAAAGCAATTTTTTGAAATTTCATTCGAATCAATTTTTATGTCATTCCTGGGAATTAGAAAATTCCGACCAAAAAGTACAAAATCATTAATAACTCCGTAAGTATTCGTCGTATGATGAAATAGCAAGAGACAAAAAAGATGTAATGTGTTATTGTCTACAACATAGGCCATGTATAATTTTACACGCAGACATATTACGTCCCCCCCCCTCCATAATTTCACCCCTCCCCATGGGCCCCTTAAATTGGATTTATGAAAAAACGGTCAAACACCTATTTACTTATTTTTTATGCTGATTTTTCCCCGCTGAGTTCCAAACTCCTGGCCTATGTCGTTTAAGGGATACACGCTCCGTTAGGAATCCTTCAACCCCCACTTTTCACCCCTTTCACCTCATAATATACAACACATCGAAAAACCCTCAGACACGTGTCTTCTTTTTTTTAATGATGAGTTTATATGCCGAGTATCCCATCCCCCAATGAAACCAATCGGGAGATATTGCTATTCAATGAAATGCATGTCTACCCCCTTAACACCCCTTTAGAACCTGAATATCCAAAAATCCTTTCTTAGTGGGCGTTTTCGGCCCTTGAGGAAGCTGCATACCAAATTTCATTCCAATCCGTTCGGTGGTTTCTGAGATTTCGTGATGAATGAAACAGTCAGTCAGTCAGTCAGTGAGTGAGTGGTATTTGAGCTTTATACAGTATAGTAGATAATCCTAGTGGAAAATAATTCTATCGCCTGAAACCAAAAATGCATGGGACGAAAAAAAAAACATCAAAATATCATGTTGGTTTCGGACCCTAAAAGACGTGAAAAATATAATAAAAGTATTAAAAAAATCTTTTTTGAAATTTCATTCGAATCAATTTTTATGTCATTCCTGGGACTTGGAAAATTCCGGCCAAAAAGTACAAAATCATTAATAACTCCGTAATTATTCGTCGTATGATGAAATAGCAAGAGACCAAAAAGATGTAATGTGTTATTGTCTAAAACATAGGCCATGTATAATTTTACACTCAGACATATTACGTCCCCCCCCCCCCCCCATCATTTCACCCCTCCCCATGGGCCCCTTAAATTGGATTTATGAAAAAACGGTCAAACACCTATTTACTTATTTTTTATGCTGATTTTTTGCCGCTGACTTCCAAATTCCTGGCCTATGTCGTTTAAGGGATACACGCTCCGTTAGGAATCCTTCAACACCCACTTTTCACCCCTTTCACCTCATAATATACACCACATCGAAAAACCCTCAGACACGTGTCTTCTTATTTTTAATGATGAGTTTATATGCCGAGTATCACATCCCCCAATGAAACCAATCGAGATTGGATTTATGAAAAAACGGTCAAACACCTATTTACTTATTTTTTATGCTGATTTTTCCCCGCTGAGTTCCAAACTCCTGGCCTATGTCGTTTAAGGGATACACGCTCCGTTAGGAATCCTTCAACCCCCACTTTTCACCCCTTTCACCTCATAATATACACCACATCGAAAAACCGTCAGACACGTGTCTTCTTTTTTTTAATGATGAGTTTATATGCCGAGTATCACATCCCCCAATGAAACCAATCGGGATATATTGCTATTCAATGAAATGCAGGTCTACCCCCTTAACACCCCTTTAGAACCTGAATATCCAAAAATCCTTTCTTAGTGGGCGTTTTCGGCCCTTGAGGAAGCTGCATACCAAATTTCATTCCAATCCGTTCGGTGGTTTCTGAGATTTCGTGATGAATGAAACAGTCAGTCAGTCAGTCAGTGAGTGAGTGGTATTTGAGCTTTATACAGTATAGTAGAAAATCCTAGTGGAAAATAATTCTATCACCTGAAACCAAAAATGCATGGGACGAAAAAAAAAACATCAAAATATCATGTTGGTTTCGGACCCTAAAAGACGTGAAAAATATAATAAAAGTATTAAAAAAAATCTTTTTTGAAATTTCATTAGAATCAATTTTTATGTCATTCCTGGGACTTGGAAAATTCCGGCCAAAAAGTACAAAATCATTAATAACTCCGTAATTATTCGTCGTATGATGAAATAGCAAGAGACCAAAAAGATGTAATGTGTTATTGTCTAAAACATAGGCCATGTATAATTTTACACTCAGACATATTACGTCCCCCCCCCCATCATTTCACCCCTCCCCATGGGCCCCTTAAATTGGATTTATGAAAAAACGGTCGAACACCTATTTACTTATTTTTTATGCTGATTTTTTGCCGCTGACTTCCAAATTCCTGGCCTATGTCGTTTAAGGGATACACGCTCCGTTAGGAATCCTTCAACACCCACTTTTCACCCCTTTCACCTCATAATATACACCACATCGAAAAACCCTCAGACACGTGTCTTCTTATTTTTAATGATGAGTTTATATGCCGAGTATCACATCCCCCAATGAAACCAATCGAGATTGGATTTATGAAAAAACCGTTAAACACCTATTTACTTATTTTTTATGCTGATTTTTCCCCGCTGAGTTCCAAACTCCTGGCCTATGTCGTTTAAGGGATACACGCTCCGTTAGGAATCCTTCAACCCCCACTTTTCACCCCTTTCACCTCATAATATACACCACATCGAAAAACCCTCAGACACGTGTCTTCTTTTTTTTAATGATGAGTTTATATGCCGAGTATCACATCCCCCAATGAAACCAATCGGGATATATTGCTATTCAATGAAATGCAGGTCTACCCCCTTAACACCCCTTTAGAACCTGAATATCCAAAAATCCTTTCTTAGTGGGCATTTTCGGCCCTTGAGGAAGCTGCATACCAAATTTCATTCCAATCCGTTCGGTGGTTTCTGAGATTTCGTGATGAATGAATCAGTCAGTCAGTCAGTCAGTGAGTGAGTGGTATTTGAGCTTTATACAGTATAGTAGATAATCCTAGTGGAAAATAATTCTATCACCTGAAACCAAAAATGCATGGGACGAAAAAAAAACCATCAAAAATATCATGTTGGTTTCGGACCCTAAAAGACGTGAAAAATATAATAAAAGTATTAAAAAAAATCTTTTTTGAAATTTAATTCGAATCAATTTTTATGTCATTCCTGGGACTTGAAAAATTCCGGCCAAAAAGTACAAAATCATTAATAACTCCGTAATTATTCGTCGTATGATGAAATAGCAAGAGACCAAAAAGATGTAATGTGTTATTGTCTACAACATAAGCCATGTATAATTTTACACTCAGACATATTACGTCCCCCCCCCCCCCATCATTTCACCCCTCCCCATGGGCCCCTTAAATTGGATTTATGAAAAAACGGTCAAACACCTATTTACTTATTTTTATGCTGATTTTTTCCCGCTGACTTCCAAATTCCTGGCCTATGTCGTTTAAGGGATACACGCTCCGTTAGGAATCCTTCAACACCCACTTTTCACCCCTTTCACCTCATAATATACACCACATCGAAAAACCCTCAGACACGTGTCTTCTTATTTTTAATGATGAGTTTATATGCCGAGTATCACATCCCCCAATGAAACCAATCGAGAGATATTGCTATTCAATGAAATGCAAGTCTACCCCCTTAACACCCCTTTAGACCCTGAATATCCAAAAATCCTTTCTTAGTGGGCGTTTGCGGCCCTTGAGGAAGCTGCATACCAAATTTCATTCCAATCCGTTCGGTGGTTTCTGAGATTTCGTGATGAATGAATCAGTCAGTCAGTGGTATTTGAGCTTTATATAGTAGATGAGCCAGGAAATTATTCATCTCTTCAAAAGTTTTCTAAATTGTCCCATGTTAAAATATAGCTATGCTGGAACTCGACATAAAACAGGTTTATACATCGCAGAGTTAACCTAGTTAACCGAGCCAGCCAATGCCAATATTAGCAGTCGTGAGGGGGAACTTGCAGTCAAACTGCGTCGTTCAAACAAAGACCGGACTAGCATGCACGAGGAGAATCAAGGACTCCCGAAGAGAGCCGAAGCCAGCGCGTGCTGTAAGCGTGCCTCGAGTATGGTAGGGGTAGACTCGAGCGACACGCGTGTCTGACAGCCAATGAGAAGCGGCCTTACTTAAACGACACCAAGTAATGTAATGAGCTTTGCTAATTACCAGGATGATTTTAACACATCGTAATATCATGGAAGATATTAAATAATAAATGAGTACTATTTATTAAATTTGCGGCTAATTATTTATGTATTTAAGGATTATTACGATCATCGAAAGTGAGCGACCAATCAGATCCTTGGTCTGAAAAGGACGCGGACTTGGAAATTTGATGAGGGGGAAATGAAAGAATAATCAGGGCTCTTATTATTTATGACTTCAGCGGAGAAAGACGTCTCAACAAGTTACTCAACAATTCAACAAAGCAAATAGAAATTCACGAACGAAGGCACTTAGTTTGTGCAAGCAGGAATATAAAGTCGACATTCAACGAAATATAAAGTTATTAAAACCAATCTACATTATTTACCATGTCGAAATTCCTGAAGTTGAGGGAGAAATTTATTAATGAATCTACAAGAGTTATGATGATCAACTGAGAAGTTATGGGGACAGAGCTATGACGGCAGCAAGAATATTCGAAATGACATAACATCAATATCGCGGGAGAGATTAACATCTCATCTCTCTCATGCAGAGAATTCTACACCTACAAGTCATTATAACAACTAAATATTTGATAAAAGTGGTAAAATATTATAACAGAGGCTTAAAATCTATAAAGTTACTTTCCTCAGATCAAGTGTAATACGGAATATTGATAGTATTTAGAAATTCTTGTTGATAATTTAATAAACTTAAACTAAGTTGTGGGAACGTGTATCCAAAGATTCGGTGACTTCTTCAATCACTGTTTGAACCAAGTAGAGCAGTGGTGCTTTTACGAGACTTCACCCGATTGGAAGATATACGTATTTCACATTCTTCTTTATTGGTAGGTTATTAGATTAATTCTATTAGGTAGTAATAATTAAATTAAATTTAGTGTAATTTGGTGTAAACATCTAGGCTCACTTAGATCTCTAGTATGACGACAGTAAACAGTGTTAGTATCTCGTCAGGTTGTGTAACCGTAACGGATTTATGCTCGTCGTGCAAAATAAAAGTAAAAAATGCAAATAAAATCATCACAAGATCTCAGGTAAAATTGAATGAGGAGAAAAGTGAAACCGATTGTCGTAATGTAGGCCTACCGCTACCGTCATGCGAATGTCATAACCTGAGAAACGAATTGTCCTCAAAAGACGAAATTATAAAGCTGCTAAAGGAAGATATTGCTAAGTTAATGGAAGAGTTGAATAAATTAAAAGGAAACAGAGAGGAAAGCAAGGAAACTTGGTCGACAGTGATTGCTGGTAAGGTAAGATTGAATAAGCCTAGGCCTATAAATGGAGTACATGTAACTGAAATTCCCGTCTCAAATTCATTTGGAGTGCTTGTCGAAGAAAATGATGACTTTCCTCAAGAAGAAAAGAAGAAAGTGATAAAGAGAAAATCCAGGAAGATGCGGATATTTGCGGATAGCCACGGGCGAGATGTAGCAGCAAGCGTTTTGGAGAGAAGCCGAGAAATGGAGGTCACTTCGACAGTGAAGCCAGGAGCTCAGATTGCAGAAGTCACGAACGGGATGATAGGAGAGTGTGCGTCCCTTACTGCAAAGGACTACGCAGTGATCATCGCTGGAGCAAACGACGTCTATAGAAATGAGAGTAAAAAGGTAATCAAAGATTTAAAGGGTACATTGCCATCCATGCAAAAAACAAATGTCATTATTGTAAATATTCCGCAGAGATACGATTTAATTCCCAAGTCATGTGTAAATGTAGAAATAGAGGCTACAAATGGAAAAATTCATAAAATTTGTAAGAGTTTTCCAAATGTCCAAATTGTAGATGTAAGTAAATTAGACAGGAAGTTCCACACTCGGCATGGCCTACACTTAAATAGATTAGGAAAAGAGTATCTTAGTGATGAAATCTGCAAAATTGTAAATTCAAATGGTAAGAATAATTCAACAGTAATATCATTAGAGTGGAAGCAGGGAAACTGGTAGAAGAAGCCAAACGTGAGGTTTGGCATTCACATCTTTTGAAGTCAAATTTAACGGAGTGCAACAATGGTATTTCGGATTTGTCTAGCAACAATAATAATAACAATTATGATAATAATAATGTAAATAAATCACCAACACAAGCTTGCAAAAGTAACAAATTTAAAATTTACCACCAGAATGTCCAGTCTCTTTATAATAAAATTGATTACATAAATCTAATGCTTAAAAATGAACTTAAAGACATCTCAGCACTATGTATTTCAGAACATTGGCTGAAAGAGGAACAACTCGAATTAATTCAATTCCCAGGGTTTATACAAGCTAGTAAATACTCTAGATCTAATATTAGCCATGGTGGTACTTGCATCTTCTTAAGAAATAATTTAGATCATGAACAGATAACAGCTTATGATTATCTAATTATGGAACAGGATTTTGAATTCTCTGCCGTAAAAATTCAGCAGTTTAAGTTAATAATTGTATGCGTATACCGTTCTCCGTCAGGAAAGTTTCCTCTATTTATAGATAAACTAGAATTGTTACTCAATAACATGAGCAAAGTAAATTTCGATATAATAATTTGTGGGGATGTAAATGTGGATTTCTTAAAACTTGATAGAAATTGTGAATTATTAAACCAGTTACTAATTTCCTATGGACTGAAACCTACAGTAAATACACCAACAAGAATAACAAAATTTAGTAAAACCACTCCTGATCAAATTTTTATAAATACAGATAAATATCACCATTCAATAGAAGTCTATTGTCCGGGTTTTAGTGACCACCATGGACAAATACTGAGTTTTGAAGTATCCGAAGTAATCAATAATAATGATAATGGAGTAAAATCAAAGTGCAGGTCATTCACTGAATCAAATGTTACATATTTCAATGACTTATTAAATAAGGAAACATGGTCAGAAATTTATGAACTAGAAAATGTAAATGATAAATTTAATGCATTTAACAGTACCCTAAAACACTATTTTGAAATAGCATTCCCCTTTAAACGAAGAACTGTTCAAAATAACAAAACTAGCAATTGGATAACAACAGGGATTATAAATTCATGTCAAAGAAAGAAATTTCTACACAAATTATATAAACAATACCACACAACACCTGAATTCAATTTATACTACAAAAAATACACTAGCATATTAAATAAGGTAATAAGACTAGCAAAGAAAATGCATAATGATAATTTTATTTCCCAATCATCTAATAAAAACAGGGCTATGTGGTCTGTAATAAAGAAAGAAACTGGAAAATCTGCTAAAATACAAAGGAACATTACACTGACCAGAAATAATAAAGTGATTAATAATCCAGAGGAAATAGCAAACACTTTTAATGACTATTTTCTGGAAATTCCGCAAAAATTATTAAATAAATCACAGGTAAATACACTAAATTCTAATAATAAAATAAATATATGCAGTGATTCTTTATTTATAAATCATGTCACAAGTGAAGAGGTAAGAATAGTTATAAAAGAGCTAAAAAATAAATTCTGTGCTGGCATTGATGGCATCCCTGATGCAATTTTAAAGAAATGTGCAGAAAATATAATAAATCCACTTACGCACTTAATAAACAGTTCAATTCTCTCAGGAACTTACCCGGATATTTTGAAGTTATCAAAAGTAATTCCAGTGCACAAAAATGGTTCAAAAGATGAATTAGATAACTATCGTCCTATTACCTTACCAACTGGTATTGCAAAAATTGTGGAAAAAATTATGTATAAGAGACTGATAAGTTTCATAGAAAAAAATAAAATATTATCAAACTCACAACATGGATTTAGAACGGAAAAATCTACACAGACAGCAATTTACGAATGTAGTAATAGTATACTGAAATTAATTGACAATAAGGAACATGTAACTGGCCTATTCTTGGATTTATCGAAAGCATTTGATGTAGTTGACCATAAAATCCTCCTTACCAAACTAAATCAATATGGTGTTAGAGGTCTAGCTAATAAATGGATAGAGTCTTACTTAACAAGGCGTAAACAAATAGTAAGCTTGAGACACAAGGATGATGGAACCAAATTACTTAATGAAACATTGTCCAATGAGGGAATTATTGAATTTGGAGTACCCCAGGGATCGGTTTTGGGCCCACTACTCTTTCTTCTATATATCAATGATATAACACAGAACGTTCATTCACATAAGGAAATTTTGTTTGCGGACGATACAACACTCGTAATAAAAGGTGAAACTAAACAGGTCATACAGCAGTCTGCTGACTCCGTTACAGGAGAGTTAACCAAATGGTCACAAGATAATCGCCTCATAATAAACTATAAAAATACAGTATGTCTAAATTTCCACACTATACAGAATAGGAATCCTGCGATGCCCAATATAACATTAAATGGTCATCAAATAGAAAATAAATCAGAAACAAAGTTTTTAGGACTATGGATACAACAAGACTTGAAATGGAATAAACATATACAATATCTGAATACTAAACTGAACTCGATGTGCTTTGCGTTACGTATTTTGAAAACCTGCACTAGCATGCACACATTAAGAAATACTTATTTTGCTTATTTCCATTCATACTTAAGATATGGGATCATATTTTGGGGTATGTCGCCAGATGTACTAAGCACGTTTAGGATACAAAAGAGAGCGATTAGAATTATGGCAAATGTACACTCTAGAGAATCATGTAGACCTCTGTTTAAAGATTTAAACATTCTCCCACTGCCCTGCATATATATCTTTGAAAGTATTATGTTTTTTAAAAAGAATTTAATGAATAAAGATGTTTTTCTTAAAACAAACAATGATGTTCATAGGCATAACACAAGACAAAATCAAAACATTCATATTTCACACACACACACAAGCATATATCAAAAAGGAACTTTTCACACTGGAGTTAAATTATACAATAAACTACCCCAGTATATAAAACTGGCCCCAAAAATAAAAACCTTTGATAGAATGTTGAAAGCTTATCTGCAGTGCCATTGTTTTTACTCAGTAGTTGAATATTTTAGCGTATAGGAGTGATGGAATCTATAACTATATTTTACTTTTTTAATTTAATTTTAATACCTAGCTGTATGTTGTTGTATTTATAGAATTAAGTTTTCATATTATGATAATAGAGTGAGGTGTAAATAGTTGTGCAATAAGATTGTATCTATTAAGATTTGCTATTATAATAAGTTATAAATAGTTTTAATCTTAGTAATATATACCTGTTAGTTCTTTTATTTTATGCATGTAAATTCTGACGTGTCCTATATCAAAAATGTATTGAATGCATGTATTTGATCAAATGGAATTAATAAAAATCTATCTATCTATCTATAAAATGACGACATATATCAGAACTTTGGCGAAAGAAGATAGAAGTATTTCCAGAACGATGGCGGCCAGGGAGGACCCGGTGCCATCAAGAGAGAAAGGGCTTTCCCATGTCATACAAGAAGAGTCACCAGCAGAAGGAAAGGCAACACGATGATAGTTAGCATCTCGGACCTGAACGCATGGGAACTTCTGAATGAGACCGGAGCAGACCGAACTACATCATGCAGTCTCGCGCTATTGGAAACAACCCGTTTCTACAGGATAGCGAAGAAGGCCCACTTCTAGTCATCTTTATCGCAACACAAGGTAGTCTTCGGACCAACGATATATATCACAACTTGTAGAGTATTGTAGAACTTTCAAGAATATCCGACAACTATTTATTGATGCCATTTTTCTACATTTTTAAGATATCATTGTATTTTTCGACGTTATATTTTCATAACTACAACATGCAGATGTTTATTCACGTTTTTCGTCGATCTTGAGTATTTGGAATTTTTAGAATTTTGCGTCTTTTGAAATTTGAATGGGGAGATTATACAGTTTAGTTAAGAATATGTTTATGGTTAAGTTTAAATGTGTTTAGATCACATTTTGTTAATTTTTGTATTGTAAGATATCGTTTTTTGTCAACGATAATAATAATGGAAACTTGTTCCAAGAATGTTATACAGAGATATATTTGAGAGAATGCGATTCTTAAAGATCTTATGAAGAGATCTACGCCAAGAACGATCTGATAACTTATTAGACAGATTTGGTTATAAATATTTGGTTACTAACGATTATAAAGTATTGCAGTTTGTGAGAAAATTACAGTATTTCAAAGATGATGATGATGATGATGATAATTGTTGTTTTAAGGGGCCTAACATCTAGGTTATCGGCCCCTAATGATCTGGGTGATAGCGAAGATGATAATGAAACGGAAACCAGAACGAAAATTAAGTGAGACGGAAAATACTTACAAAAAGGAACTCGGATTGAAACGACTCACAAAATGTTCTTACAAAAGGGAATTTAGAACGAAAAGATTCACAAAAGGAATAGATTGAAAAATACCCACAAAATGAAGGCTAGGTTCAAAATACGTACAAAATGCAATGTAGCGTCGAAATACTTACAAAATGCAACTGAAATTCAAAATACTTACAAAATGCAAATGAGATCGAAAATACGTACAAAATGCAATTGAGGTTCAAAATACTTACAAAATGCAATTGAAATTGAAAATACACAATGCAATTCAGATTGAAATAGGCCTTATCCCAGTTCCAATCCAAATTATTCACAAAGTGCAATCGAAATTCAAAATACTTACAAAATGCAATTGAAATTGAAAATGCTTACAAAATGTACGATGATTCCAACGACTCATGTGGATTGACAATACTTACAAAAAGCAATTTAGATTGAAAATACTTGACAAAATGTAATTTAGATTCAAAATACCCACAAAATGCAATTGAGAATCAAAATATGTGCAAAATGCCCCCAAACAAAATGCAATTTAGATTCAAAATTCGTGCGAAATGCGGTTTTGGTTGAAAATACTTACAAAATGCAATTGAAATTCAAAATACTCACTAAAAGGCCCCGCAACCTGCATTGAAAGACTTACTAAAAAGCAATTTAGATTGTCAATCTTTACAAAATGCAATTGAGGTTGAAAACAATCGCGAGATGTAATTTAGATCGAAAAAACTTACAAAATGCAACATAGATCAAAAATGCCTTAAAAATCGATAAAAGGGAATTTAGATACACGGTGATTCGAGTAACAAAAACAGTGCGGGAATCTGAAAGAGAAAAGGAAATAGAAGGAAAAGAGGAAAGGGGAGGGGAGAGAGGAGAAGGTCCGCCCCAAAGGGAAGGGACAAAAGGGGAAAACGGACCCAGCTCAGGATCCCTCGGGGTCGCCAACGCCCGAACTCACCAGCCGTGAGCCCCTGAGGGTGTAGCATTATCGACGGTGCACCAGAAGTGGTGGGGCTACATACACCCTGCCTCCTTAAGGGCCTTGAGCACAAGGCAGGAGGTAAAAGGAAAAGAACAAGAAGGCTGACCCCTCACAGAAGGAGGGTATCAGGAAAGATGAGACAAGGGCCAATTAAGGCGGGAAAGGAAGAGACTCCCTAGGCCTCGGATACCCTAATACCGTCGGGGTCGGAAGAGAACAAGAGTTGACCAAGGAAGGTCGACAGGAAAGAAGAAAGAGAGGAGCCCGGCACAAGTAAGTGGAAGCAATGCCGGACTCAGCTGGGGCCCCGTGGTCGCTAACCCACAACCCACTAGATGTGAGCCCCTGGGGGCGTATTTCAAAGAAAGAATATGTAAAGGAATACAATGTTAAATTAACAAATACAAATTACAGCGTATTTTTGAAGTAATAAGAATGTGAAGAAAGATACAGAAATATTACAGCTAATTGAAAGCTTTTATAGAAATGTGAGTGATGCAAAGAAATAAGATTGTTATTTGAAGATTAGTATTTTATCGTTATACCTGTTAAATTAATTCATTGATAGAACCAGTATTTTTATTAAGATTGTTGCAACTATGAAAATAATTTATTAACTATGAGAAGTGAGTTAAGAAGTATATGTTTTTGAAAGGAACTACGAAGCATCTCTGAGAGTGAGATTTATTATTCCCGTAGCGGACGGAGATATTTGTTGTTTGACAATGGGCAAATGTGAAGCCATTGATCAATTATTGAAGGCATGTCTGTAGTGACAGACTTGCGCATATTTCGGGGTTGAAATAGGATGTTTTATGAAGATGCAGTATTATTGATGTTTATTAGTATTGGAAGTTATTGTAATAGTCTCACAGAGTTGAAACTCCTTGAAATTCACAGGACAGCGGATCCTATATGAAGTTAAATCTGATAGAAATTATAGGATTTAATGGATCTTTGATGAAACTGAGAGTAAACTGAGATCTATTTAAATGGTTCTTTAATTAGATATTTAATTTACGGTGATTATTCAACGTAGTGGAAGTTTATATTTTTATTAAGTATTTTTATTATTGACAGACAAGTTATAGGAGGTCTTTGAACTATGTCTCTACTTAATTGTATGGATTTTAGAATCCCGGATTGTCACAGTTTCACGAATAAGACATAGTATGGTGAATGATTATTTTCTTAAGTCAGCAGAGAAGCAGTAAAGAAATAGGAAGACAATTTCAGTCTATATTGTCAGTATAGAAAGCAGATGGACAGTTGTACATATTTCATTTTATATTGAGTAGTTGCTGAACTACGATGTTAATATTGTGTTGTACAGAAATTATATTAAGAATTTAAAAATAGGTTTATTGTTACATTTACGTTGTAATGACGGTGATCTACGTCAGTAGTAACTTCATTTATTTTTTGGGGGGATATATTTTATTAACTTAATAACATTTATTCTTGTTATTAAACTCCCGTTACCTAGGACACAGCAGTTGTTTGTTGCTATTTTTAGACATAATTTTATTTAAGCTTATAAAAAGCGTTTCGAATAATTGTTTTATGGTTTCTTAGGAAACGAACATGTATTTTATGAAAGTGAAGCAATGACATTTGGTCATTTGATTTTATTTAACATTATTAAGGCATATAATCAATGCCAGTGTTAGGAAACGTGTAAGTGTTTAAAGAATAAATACGACAGGCACGTTGTTACGATTCCCTTATCTTTTATAGGAAATTGGCATTATCTTTGTAGTTAAATGGCAGTGGAATGTGCTGTAGGGTGGAAGTTCCCGAGGGACCTAATCCGCATCCTTACGCCCGAGATTGTCTTAAATTCGCATTGTTCCTGAGTAGATAGAGAACCCTACTGTTCTGTAGTTAGTTACTATAGAACATTCCGCTTTGAAAAAATCCTGTTCCTTATTCTGAGTGTTTTCGCCAAGTAGCACCATGTTGTCTTTAGCCGGGACTACAAGATGCTATAATCCATTATTTCCAGCCTGGGATTTTGGTGGATCATCCAGATATAAGGGTGCAGTACGTTGCCTAATGAACATTGGTAGTGAAGTTAGCTTGTTATCAGAAGCGCTAATCAAGGAAATAGGAAGGAAGCAAACTGTTCCATTAATTCCAGTACCACAACTAAAAGTACGGGGAGTCATACCAGAGAAGACTGTAACATGTAAACATCAGGCATATTTGGAGCTAGACATTCTAAACCACACATTTGCACTGTGATGGCGAAGATGAGTTACAACGTTATTTTGAGAGCAAATTTCATCTGCGAGTACCATGCAATAATAGATCTCATGAATAATACAGTCAGTTTCAAGCAAGTAGAAGAATTGAGTTATGTTGGACTAAATATGGAAGAGACTACATTGGAGCGAGAGATCGACATTTGGACGATGGAGGTAATTCCGGATGACGTCACGAACGAGATAAGCAAACAAGGGGAAGATGTAATTAGTACAGCACTAGTGGAACTTGGAAGTCGAGATGTCTCACACGAACGTTTGGACAAATTTAGCAGAAGAAGATCACTCTGGATCAAAATTTGAAAATCTAATTCAGGAGCGGCTAAGGGAGCGAAATTGGGGGATTCTGATAAATTGAATTTAGAAATTATTTTACGCCGTCACAAAGAAGTATTGACATCATACCAGGAAAAGTTCTCAATTTCAAGTATGCAATGCAAGTGGATGACTGAACGCCTTTTAAAAGTAAACTTTACCCAATTCCGGAGAAACATCATTCTCAGGTGAAGGATATCATTGACAATTTACTCGAAGCTGGAATGATCAAGAAATCACCGACACCATATTTAAATGCTATTTTGGCAGTAGCTAAGCCAAATGGATCTATTAGGCTTTGCCTAGACGACCGTTTTTTAAATAGCAAGTTGCTGCCTGAGCACGACAAAGTGCCGCTTATTAAAGATGTACTAACACGATTTAGAGGAAAGAAGATCTATAGTAGCGTAGATCTGACCAACAGTTTCCATCACCTAGAGTTAGAGGAAAAATCGCAGTTGCTGACGGGGCTTTTATTTGATAATCAAAGCTGTATCTGGCAAAGGATGCCATTTGGAGTAAAAACAGCGGGTTGCGCACTGATTAGAGCCCTGGACAGAAACTTAACAGATGAAGTAAAGGAATTCACTACGAGATATGTTGACGACATTCTTCTCGCCTCAGAAACAATGGAAGAACACATGGTAAATCAAAACAAACTTCCAGACAACCTAAGAACTATGAATTTCAAAATTAACCTCAAGAAATCACACTTCTTTCAGAGTGAAATATTGTATTTAGGACACATCATTGATCATGAAGGTGTGAGACATAATCCTGCCAAGATAGATGCTATTAAGAAATTTCCGACACCAACCAGACTAAGGCATGTGAGAACATTTTTGGGAGTCAATGGCTTTTTTCAAGCAGAACTGTCCAGGATACACGGTGACAGTAGCGCCAATGCAAGAAATGTTGAAGAAAGGAAATTGATGGCCATGGTGTGAGGAGTGCGACAGGTCTTTCAATGCCACGAAAGAACTGCTCGATAACTGTGAGAAATTAGGATACCTGGACTTTGAAAAGAAATTTGCAATTCAGACTGACACATCGTTATTGAGATTGGTGCAATGTTATACCAAGAGGACACTTCAAATTTAAATCACCGATCATATTTGGCATTTACAATTCGCAAGTTGCGCAAACATGAGAGAAATTATACAGTTACTGAGCTAGAGTTATTGGCTATACTCTATGCATTACAGCAGCGGAGGAAGATTGTTTTTGGATATTCCATTATTGTGAGAACCGACCACCATGCATTAACATTCCTTTTCAAGACCGCGATGGTGATTGAACGAGTGACTCGTTGGTCTATTTTCATCCAGCAATTCGGCATTACCATAGAGCACTGTCCAGAGAAAATGAATGCTATTCCCGATGCTTTAAGCAGAAATCCCGAGCAGGATAACGAGATAGCAGTAGAAGTACATCATTTGGAATTAACACTGAAGGACCGAGAGTTTTTGGACAAACTCAAGAATATTCAACAGGAACAAGAACGAGATCCATGGATGCTGACGATGATAATATATTTCGGAAAGATATACAGCAGGGGGCACCTGAAAATCATGAAGCAAGAGCAAAGGAAGCCAAGCACCAGTATTTCAATGGATGGCCTTCTACACAAGTTTGTGGACGAAGAGCACACCAAACTTAAAATTGTAGTTCCAGCTTCTCTTCAGAGAGGATTAACGTGGCACGTTCATGGAACTTTAGGACATGTGGGCATAGATACATCAGAGGCAACGATTGGGGTATCTTTTACGTGGCCAAGAATGAGGTCTACTATCGTCGAGGTAATTAAGACTTGTGATGCATGTCAGCGTACTAAGCCTAATAATTACCTCATGAAACAGTATCCGAAGCCTTTATTACCGCAGAAGCCGTGTGACCTACTGGCAATCGACTGTCTGGGATCCCTCCCCAAAGGAAGGCGTGGGTGTAAACATCTTTTAGTATGTGTAGATGTATTTTCCAAATTTGTGGTATTATGCCCGATCAAAAGACCACGTCAAAACAAGTACTCAGCAGGATTCAAAACAAAGTCATTCCTGCACTAGGAAAACCGGAATACATTTTGTCAGACCATTTTATCAGTTTACCAGTTCGGTGTTCAGAAAAGGAATTGAGAATCTAGGAATAAACCACATTTTATCAAGTATTCGCCACGCCCAAGCTAACCCGAGTGAGAGAGTGATTCGCTGTGTGGAGAAATATTATCGTGTTCTGATACCTAATGAACATAACAAATGTGTAGATAGAGTTGGTGACATCGAGCATTTTATGAACACAACCAAGCATGAGTCCACGTGACAGGTACCATTGCTAGTGCACCATAACAAAGTACCAGAGAGAACTTCGGACAATATTATTCCATGTCCTAAGGATCCATTGGTGGCACATGAATTATGAATTCAGAGAACTAAGGAACATATGAAGAATCAGGCAGAACGACGGCTACGCAGATACCGAGGGAAGAAATTTCACCGTGAACTTCGTGAAGACGAACTTGTACTCGTACGACCACCACCAATATCTGACCCTAAGAACAAAGTATTCGCAAAATTTAGTGCCAAGTATGTGGGCCCGTTTCGCATAATTAAGAATCTAGGAAATAATGCCTACAGGTTTGAAGAACTGAGCACTGGAACGAAGTCAGTCTTCAATATTGCAAATTTGAAATTGTACTATAAAAGAGAGCCTTGGGAACAATTGAAAATGAAGCAGTTGCAAATGCTGGTGCAAATTAGGTAAACACACTCAAGTGTACGGGGCGACTGGACGGAAGAATGAATGAGAGAGTATTTGTTTACAAACATGTTGGCGAGGCAGGCAGGTCTACGTGTTGTTTTCTGTACCATTGTCCTTAGAAATTTCATGTCTGCACTTTGCAGTCTACTGCCATCCTTCTTCAAGATTAATCAGGTCTCAAGTCCATATGTTATGGAGACAAAAAAAACTATTATATACGATGTGTTTACTTTAGCTGGTATTTTGGTGTCCCAGAGAAGACTTCTTACTAGATGGTAAAATTGTGCACCTTTTTGTATTCTGTGTGGTATTTATCTCTAGAAAGTACACAGCCGAGATACCGGTACTTGAAATGGTCCACTACATCCAATTTGGTACCGATTAGTCTAGAAGGATGTTGGCTGGTTTATGTCTGGTGGGTGACAAGACTACTGTTTTTGAGACACTTATTTTTAGGCCAAACTTCTTGAACTGGTCATTCCATTCATCTAACCTCTATTGGACTTCTTCTTCAGATATTCCCCATATGACTACAGCTTTCAGTTCCTCTTGGTTGATTTGGTATTTTACTTTTTTCATTCTTTCGTCCATCAATATTATGAATAGTAATGGTGACAATGCGCTACCCTGCTGAACTCCTTTTGTCTTAAACCAACTCGAGTGGTCATCACCGATCCGGATACATCTCTTGACAGTTCTCATAAAGCATTTTGATTATATTTATTAATGATGTGAATATATTCTTATTTTTGAGACCCTCACAGATCTTTTCTCTCTGAACACTATCATAAGCCTTCCCTATGTCAAGAAATACAAGGATCAGACCTTTTCCTCTTTCCCAATGGTTTTCAACGATCATCCGGATGGCAAACACCAGGTCGATAGTTGATCTACTGTATTGTTTCTGAATCCATATAGTTCTTCCAGGAAGGGTTCGATGGCTGTTCTTAACCTTCGTTCGATTATTTCTAGTCCACGGGAAAGAAGTGTTATGCCCCTGTAGTTCTCACATTTTCGTTCGTTGCCTTCTTGAATAATGGTACCATAATTCCGTTGGTTCAGTTTGTAGGTATTTTCTCTTCCTTCCAGATAACATTCAACACTATGTACAGACACTGTATTCCACAAATGTCTGCTGCTTTTCTCTAATCGGCACTGAGTTCAACTATGCCTGTTGATTTCCCTTTATTTATACTCTCTAGGGAATTTACTTCTCGCGATATTTCTTCTTTTTTATTATTGTTCCCATTATAAAGGTGGTTGAAGTATTGTTTCATTTCTTCTCGGACATCTTGTTTCCAGCAGATATTCCCATCAGGCTTCTCTATGGCCTTTTTGTTGTTCCATATTACCCTATACAGTAGTTTCTTGTTGGTTCTGCTATCTAATTCTAGTTTGTTAGCAAATTCGACCCATGCCCTTTCCTTTTCTTCCTTAATCATTTTCTTAACTGTGAGCTTCAGTCTCTTATATCACTCTACAGGGGTTGCATGACCTTGACGTGGTGAGAGTGTTTGCTAGGTCTAATGATCCGTTGGGCTATGCCGGCGGTAGCGTAGCTACTGGTAGGGCCTCCCTTGCCGGACAGGCCAAAGGTGAAGATCCAGATTAAGGCAGAGGCCAAGCTTGCGACTTTGTAGCGTGTCAGAGTCACTAGGTTTTAGGTTTTTCCCACTGGAGACATTTCTCACTGGCCAAGCTAGAGCGACTGTCGCCGACTTCAAGGCCTCCTATTTTAAATGTCACTGCGTGGCTACTGTAGTGTCATAGTAGGTTGTTAGAGGAGGCTGTGGTTGAATGCAAGGTATTCTTTGTCTCGCGATTATCCTTTTATGTAGTGGAGACAGCTACGTCATAGCATGAGGGGGGCTTGGCAGAAACATGAGTTTCGTTTTCTTTGACGTTAACACGCTGTAAAAAAACTGTGCAATGTTCTTTTATTTTGCTTGAAATGGCCTTCTCTGGTATTCATTAATAATCTAAAGAAACACGTGCTATGATTTAGCTCCTTTTCTGCTCTTAATAAAATTAAACACCAATACCCCAACTCCCCCCAATAATTAACTGAACACGTTAAGCAGAGAGTCCTTGCTTTATTTGATAAAATATAACTTGAGATCTTGTTGCTTAATATGATGTCTGTGGTTCAAATTCATCAATACCTTTTTATAAATAATATCATTTGCTACTCCTGTGGGGGCACGGATACCAAGAGCCTGCTGATGAGCCTATCTTGGTGTTCCTAGGCGGAACCCCGCCCAAGACACGGCATAAACCTAGAAAAATTGCCGAGTTTAATATTATTATTGTTCCTACCATTGACACAATTTCCTAAGAGTGACACACTTTTAAGATAAAACCAATATTTAGAATAATGTAATGTATATAAGTACAAACGTCATTTTGTCCAATGGCTAAAACTTCAAATAATTATCTAAAATCGTTTGACGTAAGTAATATTTGTAAGCCAGAACATGGCCTACTGGTTAAACTCGGCACTTAATTTCCGTTTTATTTAACCAGTAAATAATAATGATAGACTCATCATCATCATCTTCCTAACATTAATCCCGCTTTATTGCAGGGTCTGCTTTTCTGCACTTTTTCTTCCATACTGCTCGATCTTGAGCGTCTCTAGTTGTGGCATTCACTAGTTGCATTTCCTCCCGCATAGTATCCAGCCAGCGCTTTCTCGGTCGCCCTCGTTGTCGTCGGCCTTCTGGACTGATGTCAACTGCAGTTCTTGCGACTGAAGAGTGATTGCTACGCAGTACATGGCCATACCAACGCAAACGGCTCTCCCGCATTTTTTCATGGATTGGAGCCACACCAAATGTAGCTCGAACATTGTCATTCCTGATGCGGTCCAGTCTAGTAAGTCCCTGTGTCCAGCGAATCATCTTCATCTCCATGACATGTAGTTGATGTTCATGTCTCTTCGTTACTGGCCAGCATTCAGTACCGTACAGTGCTACTGGTCGAACGATGGTTCTGTAAATTTTCGACTTCAGATATAGTGGCACATTCCGGTCAAAAAGGACTCCAGTAACATGGCGCCATTTCAGCCACGCAGCGTTGACTCTGTTTCGGACATCTGGGAGTGTTCGGTCATCTGAACAGATTAGCGTACCCAAGTATTTGAATACAGATGATTTTCGGAGTTCAGTGCCATCAATGTGAATAGATCCTTCACTTGGTACTCCACACTCCATATACTCTGTCTTCCCAATATTAAGTCGTAGGCCATGGGTGTCTAGTGCAGTTTTCCAACATTGAACATGTTGTTCCAATTCTTGGCGAGACTTGCAGGCTACAATGATATCGTCAGCATAGAGCAAGGTCCAGGGATGTGGTTGCAGTAGGTCGGCTGCGATGGTGTCAAGACAGATGATGAACAGGAGCGGGGACAAAGCTGACCCCTGATGAACACCAACTCTGATGGGAAAAGTTGCGGAGTTTCCTGAAGCACATCGGACATAGCTGGTGACATTCCGATAAAGAAGCTGAACCCATTGAACATATGCTTCTGGTACCCCATGCTGTCGTAGTGCATACCATATTAGATCACGAGGTACCCTGTCGAAGGCCTTTTCAAGATCCAAGAAGGCTATATGGAGTGGTTTCCGCTTTTCTAGGTGCCTTTCCATCAAAAGACGAGGGGCGTGAATAGCATCGATTGTCCCTGTACCTTTCAAAAAACCACACTGGTTTGAGGCAATCTTGATTGTCACGAAGGCGTATATCCACGATACGCTCAAATATCTTCATAGTGTGGCAAAGCAGGCGAATCGGTCGATAATTTGAGCAGTTGTGCACATCTCCTTTACCTTTCCAAATTGGTATTGTTACACTGTTGAGCCAAGTAAGAGGAGCTTCGTTTTCATTGATGATCTTGTTGAAGAGATCTGCTAGAAACTGAGCTGCTTGTGATCCAAGCATCTTCCACGCCTCTGATGGGAGATCATAGATCATCCGGTCCAGTTGCCTTTCCATTTTTCATTTTCTTCATAGCGGTCTCCACTTCGGCAACCGTTATGGCTGGTACTGGACCAAGTACAGGATCCGCAGCTGGTAGTGGCGGATGCGGAAATTCTTCGTTGCTAATATTTTCGAAGTGCTGTTTCCATCGGTTAAGGATCTCATTAGGTTTCCGTAGAGGTTGTTGATTTTCATTCTTAATGATCATAACATGTCCAACATCTTGAGTGGAACGATGGCGATTCTTCGCTAGTCTGTAGATATTATTTGCTCCTTCTGCTGTGTTGAGCTCTTCGTACATGCTCTTGTAATGGTCTGATTTAGCCTTTGCCACTTCCTGCTTTGCCACCGACTTCAATCTTCTACATTGCTGACGATCAAGATCCAGTCCCGATTGAAGCCAGGTCTTATACGCTAACTTCTTCATCCTGATGGCATCTTGGACATGAGAATTCCACCACCTTATCTCTTTATTGATAAAACTGCGTCCAGGTTTTGATTTACCCATGATGTCAGTAGCACAAGTCTTAATATGTGTGGAGGCCTTTGCCCAGATTTCATCAACGTGTTGACCTTGTTCTGGCATAGATAAAGAACCTATAGATGTTTCCAGCTGGATGTGATGTTGTTTTAATTTCCACCATTTAATTCGTTCCGATGTAGATTTAAGACTTTTCTTGCCGAGATCAAGGCGAATCCTAAAATTGAGGAGAAGCAGATGATGTTGGGGTGCAATAATGTCTGATGGTATGACTTTTACATCAGTGACAAACTTCAGATCACTCCTTCGTACCAAACAATAATCAATCTGCGTATTTCTTCCACCACTACTGTAGGTAATGACGTGCGATGGCCGTTTTTTTTTTGTAAAAGGTGTTAGTCACAGCTAAGTCTATGGCCTCAGCAAATTCCAGGATTCTGTTTCCATCCTCATTTCGCTCTCCAAAGCCTTGTCCACCATGTACTCTGTCGAAAACATTTCTATTCCCTCCAACGTGGCCATTTAAGTCACCACCAATGAACAGGAGTTCTTCTTCAACAAACTGTAGGAAAGTTTCGAGGTTGTTCCAAAATTCATCCTTCTCATCATCCGTGCACCCAGTTTGTGGAGCATAACATGAAACCACACGTAAGGTTTTCGTACCAGTGTCGATCTTAATAGACATCAATCGGTCAGAAAGACGGTTTACTTCAGGGACATGATCTCTGAACTTTGTACTCACAGCTATAGCTACGCCATTCCTGCCTGATATCTTTCCGTGGTAGAATAACTTGTATCCTTCACCAATATCCTTGGATTTTGAGCCAGACCATTTGGTTTCCTGGATGCAGGCAATATCTACTTGTCGGTTCTTCAAGGTATCTGCAAGTTCTCGGCTTCGACTCGTAAGAGTACCAATGTTAATGGTTGCCATTCTGATTTGTTGGACTCGCTTCTTTAGCCCACCCCGTCCTTGAGTGGGGAACCCTTGCACATTTCTCACACCATTCGGGATTGATGATGCGCGTCGCCTACAGCGGGGAACGCCCTAGCAGTTTCATCCGTAATATTTATTCTAGCCAGTGCATTGAGATACAACAGAATTTGTTTTACCGACCGGCTTGTTGTTAAGCCTGCCATCGAACCCTCCTCCTTTCTCATCCCGGACTTGGGACCGGGCAATGGCGGAGTTAAATAATAATGATAGACTAAATATATTTAATTTTCAAATATTCTCTGAAAGAGAAAGATCACTTGGTCCGAATGAACCCGGAAAGATTGACAAAATTAATACCTCCACCATGCTGACCAAAATCCCGAAATGCAAATGCAAATTAGTTGCTTCATCGAAGTGAAAAAGGATTGAACAGAAATTAACATTACAAAACAAAACATTCTAGACAGGCTTACATTTAGAAAACATAGACAATTCGGGGGTTTTGAGGGGAAAAAAATATAGTGCTCAACTGTTTATGCAGATTAAAGAAGGAAAGAACAGAGAAAAAGAATGAATGATTAGCCTAGTGGAAATAAACTAAAACCAAGGAAGGAGATAAAATCATGAGAATTTTATGTGACCCATAGATGACCGAAATCGAAGACGAAATGTATTTACAGTGCGAAGTTTTAAGGCCTATAGATGAGTTTTGCAATTTTATTTAGACAGTCTACTCGTTAAAATTTTCAGAATTGTTGTTGTCTACCGTGTATTTTCAGTGTGTGTCGCATCTGTCTATTGCTAATAATGTGCGTACTTGCAATTGGGGACGGAAAAGAGGTTGTTGAGGCCTTAAGTTAGGATCAATCGCAATATTTGTTTGGAGTCGAGTTCTATGATTGCGGAGTGTGCCCCGCTTCAACCCTTGAAATTCTTGGTAGATCGGCAATTCATACCTTTGACGTAGCTTCAATACGTACCCCTAGACAACTGAGGGTTCAGTACCAGTACCTACGTACATTACCAAGCACATTTCATATGGCTGTTTCTGGAACCATGAACCGGGACTCAAGAAGGCTGTGGCCCAACGCGAAATATCTAATGTCGCAAGCAAATGGGTCAATTTTCGTCCATTCGTCCTACGCACATTACTTAAAAAAGAAGCAAACGGAAAGAAAATACAGCGTTCATCCGATCAATGGCACAAAAGTGGACAGTTTCACACTTTACTTAATACCCTATGGACCCACGATGCCATACTTTTTCAAATTTTAGAGTGAGTGTAACTTCTTATGACGAACTTTGTGTGTAGGTATCTCAAGAAAGGAATAGATGAGCACTTTTAACAATGCAATCTCAGTAGAAGAAAGACTTGCAGGTACGTCGAGGTAAGATAAAATTCACACCTAGTTTATAAAACTATCTATTAGAGTTTCATTGTAGTAATCATATATGATTTATTCATTCGATCATTGATTTATTAATTAATTAAGTTATTTATTGATTTTGGAGCGCGTCAGTCGCCCAGAGCCTAGCATGCTAGAGCGACTCTGCCTATGAGCAATGCTATTGTATGTGCCCAGAGCCTAGCATGCTAGAGCGACTCTGCCTATGAGCAATGCTATTGTATGTGCCCAGAGTCGCGCTAGCATGGCCAAATCGATTACGCAGAGCATATTTGTCGCTGCGCCGAGAAAACGCTCTCTGCTGCGTCTTTGTCGACCAAGCATGGCCACCTACATTTGAATGAATGTAATTCACTAAGGCGACCGTGCAGTGGCATTTCTGACGCGGTTAAAAAGTCGCAAGCTTAGCCTCAGCCTAAGAAGCAACCCAGGACCCTCAACGGCAGCGAAGGCAGAGAAGATGTGTCACTGTTTATTTTGGGTAGAAATGGCTGCCTATTGCTGGGGCACTACATGGAGTCTGGTACATTGTGCCTACTAGATTCCGTGTGATGAACCAGTAATAGGTGGTAGGGGGGGCTTTGGTGATAGAGATATACTCAGTATGATGATGATAATATTGTTGTTTAAAGGGGATTAACATCTAGGTTATTGGCCCCTAATGGTTTGGGTGATAGTGAAAATTAAAGATAATTCAATGAAACTTACAACTAAAACTAACTACTGACTTACACATTGGAAGAGGAAATGGGAAACAAAAGGAAGAAGAATGTAAATATAAGACAGGAGGAAAGGAAATGCCCTCAACCCTCGAATAATGAGAATTGAAGGACTTACAAGGCAGGAGAGCCAAGAAAGGCAGCGAGGAAAGGAAAAGAGGAGAGCGTCCGCCCCAAAGGCAATGGAGAAAGGGGGATAAATTGACCCAGCTCAGGAATCCCTCGGGGTCACCAAATCCCGAACTCACCCGCCAAGAGTCCTTGAGGGTGTAGCACCATCCAGGGTGCACCAGAAGTGGTGGGGCTACACACACCTTGCCTCCTTGAGGGCCTTGTGCAGAAGGCTGGAGATATCACGAAAAGAAAAAGAAGGCTGACCCCTCGAAGAATGGTGATGATAATTGTTGTTTAAAGGGGCCTAACATCTAGGTTATCGGCCCCTAATGCTTTGGGTGATAGTGAAAGATGAGATAAGAATGAACCTATAAATAATACTAACTACAAACTTACATACTAGGAGAAGAAATGGTAAACAAATAAAGGACAGGAAGAAAAGAAATGCCCTGTACTCTCGAAGAATGAGGATTGAAGGATTTAGAAGCAAGGACTGCCAGATAGGAAAGGAAACGAGGAGAGGGCCCTCTCCAAGGTCAGAGGAAAAAGGGGGCAAAACGGACCCAGCTCAGGAATCCCTCGGGGTCGCCAACTCCCAAACTCACCAGCCGTGAGCCCTTGAGGGTGTAGCACTATCCAGGGAGAACCAGAATTGGTGGGGCTACATATACCCTGCCCCCTTGAGGGCCTTGTGCATAAGGCAGGAGAAAACATGAAAAGACAAAGAAGGCTGACATCTCGAAGAATGAGGGTATCAGGAAAGATGAGACAAGGGCCAATTAAGGCGGGAAAGTGAAAGACTCCCTAGGCCTTGGATACCCTAATACCGTCGGGGTCGGAATAGAACAAGAGTTGACCAAGGGAGGTCGACATGAAAGAAGACGGAGAGGAGCACGGCACAAGTAAGTGGAAGCAATGCCGGACTCGGTTGGGGTCTCGTGGTCGCCAACCCACGTCCCACTAGATGTGAGCCCCTGGGGGGAGTATCGAAGAATGAGGGTATCAGGAAAGATGAGACAAGGGCCAATTAAGGCGGGAAATTGAAAGACTCCCTAGGCCTCGGATAGCCTAATACCATCGGGGTAGGAACAGAACAATAGTTGATCAAGGGAGGTCGACAGGATAGATAGAGAGGAGCCCGGCACAAGTGGAAGTAATGCCAAACTCAGCTGGGGCCCCGTGGTCGCTAACCCACGTCTCACTAGTCGTGAGACCCTGGGGGGACTCAGTATGACGGTGTTATATTTTTTGGTGATGAGTACTGGATTGAGATGATAAAAATAATTTAGAACTTATGTGAAAAGGAAAGCAAGCTTTATTGGACCATGTATTGAAAGATTATAATGCAGCACTTCAGAAATTAAAGGGGTATGATTAATTCTGCCATATATTTCCAAGAACCTGAGTTAATTCTGTGAGTACTTTCCTTGTGTACAAAACACCTCTCGACCCCTATAACCTCATCACCCCTGATGAAAAGTTACAATTGGCGCCAAACGTGGGACCATTACAAGAAAAGTGAGGTTAAATTAGAAGATGATGTTAAAATTAAAGGTGATTATGAATTGTTGGAAGAAGAGGGTGAGAGTGATGGGGAGGTTAAAGAAGAAAGAGTCGAAAATATAATTGAGGTGGAAACTTTAAACAGTGGTAGAAAAAGGAATGGGGGGGGGGGGTGAATATGGAATCTGTTTTGTTCCAAATGCTCATGGAGAAGATGGACAAGATGAGTGAACAGATGTGTGAGCAGTTAGAATCTCTGAAGTGTTTATAAAAGTGAAGGTAGAATCTATGAAAGTGGTTGTAAATGGAAAGGTAGACTTGGAGAATGAGAAGGTTGACTCAATAAGAAAATCACTTGCACATAAGAAGCAGGAAAATCATCAGAGGGGTGGGGGCGTCAGGAAGGTGGTAATGAAGAGGAAGAAGATGAAGGAAAAAAGGATGGACAAGAGGGAGAACAAGGTCAAATGGAGGATAAGACTGAAGACAAGGAGGAGGATGAGATAGAGGACAAGGTGAAGGAAAGGGTGGAGGACAAAATAGAGGAGGAGGAAGACAACATACAGGAAGATAAGGTGAAGAAGCGGTGGAGGAGCAAGACGAGGAGGACAAGCAGGAGGACAAGGTGGAGGAAGAAAAGGATGAGATGGAAGGCAAAGCGAAGAAGTAGGAAGAGGACGAGATGTCAGGCAGATGGAGATGAGAGAGTGAGGGATCAGAAGAAGAAAAAGGAAAAGAAGATAAAAGAGATAAAGGGCAAGAGGATAGAAAAGATAAGAAGAAAGGAACTGTTGAGCAAGATAAGGCAGATGAGGAAAATGAGGAAGGAAAGCAGAAGGGAAGGCGAAGAAGAAAAAGAAGGGAGATGAGAAGAAGAACAAGGAAGGAAAGAAAGCAGGTGAAATGGAAGAGGGTGAAGAAGGAAATGAAGCAGATAAAGGAAGGGAAGAGGTAGAAGAGAATGGAGAAAAGGAGGAGGGAGAAGGCAAAGCAGAAGAAGGAAAGAAAGCAGGTGAAATGGAAGAGGATGAAGAAGGAAAGGAAGCAGATGAAGGAAGGGAAATGATAGAAGGGAAAGGGAGAGAAAGAAAGGAGGGAGAAGATGAAGCAGAAAAAGGAAAGAAAGCAGGTTATTTGGAAGTAAGCAGAAGAAGGAGAAAGGTACTCTTCGATGAGGAGGTGAACCTATAGAAAAGTGTGTTAAGATTATTTATTAGAAGACTCGCTATGATTTTAGAACACTTAGAGCTATGAGGTGTCTCGGAAGAACAGGTTGTAGTCTATAGTTTATTTTACTTTGTGTGTGCTAATGTAAACTTAGTGATTAGACTGATTACTGATAGTTCACTGTTCATTTTGGGAAGGCAATGGGCCACCTATTGCTGGGGCACTACATGGAGTCTAGTTCATTGTGCCTACTAGATTCTGTGTGGTGAACCAGTAATAGGTGGTAGGGGGTGATAGAGATATACTCAGTATGATGATATGTTTTTTGGTGATGAGTACTGGATTGAGATGATAAAAATAAGTTAGAACGGATGTGAAAAGGAAAGCAAACTTTAATGGACCATGTATTGAAAGATTATAGAGCAGCACTTCAGAAATTAAAGGAGTATGATTAATTCTGCCATATTTTCCCAGGAACTTCAGTTAATTCTGTGAGTACTTTCCTCGTGTACAAAACCCCTAGCGACCCCTATAACCTCACCACCCCTGATGAGTAGGGCCCTGATTTTTTAAAAATCTCGAACTACTAAAATAAATCTGTTTTGTGCATCCCTAGCTAGTTACCTATATTATGTGCATCCCTCACTAATTGGCGTTTTCGACTCTCTGTGTAATGGCACTTTACTTTCACAACTGACAATGGCAACAGATAGCTTAGGTATGGGTAGGCAGGCTGGCTGGACTTCCCGGAATTCCTTTCTCTACCACAGTAGAAGATAATCTCAGGGGGTTGGGCAATTGGTCAGGACAGAAGTATCTTCAGTTCACTAGTTATGTTCCAGTTTAATGCCCTGCATCTCAAGTGTTAGTTTCTAAATATGCCTAAGGAAAAGAGCAGGAGAAGAGATTATACTAAATCAGTGGGTGTCGAGTAAAAGGGACTATTCGACAGATGGTGTCATCGTGTACTGTCAAATTTGCTCAAAGGAAGTAAAATGTGAAAAGAAATTTCAGCTTGAACAGCATTCAAAAACAACTGCACATATTAAAGCAAAGGAGGAGAAGAACAGCACACCACAAGAACTACTTCTTACGCAGGTAAAGCCTAAGTCCGGTATTCTTAATACATTTTCAAATGAACTTTGTAGGGCTTTTGTATGCAGCAACATTCCATGGAATAAATTAAACAATCCAGTTCTGCGATCATTTCTTGAGAAATATTGTGTAAATCAAAAAATACCAGATGAATCAACTCTTAGGAAAAATTACCTACCTCCGCTATATGAATCTACCCTGGAATTGATCCGTTCTGATATCGGAAGGAACTATGTCTGTATATCGGTGGATAAGACAACGGATTCATGTGGCCGTTACATAGCAAATTTCGTGGTTGGTAAATTACATCCAGACGAACCCGGTAAGCCGCATCTTCTTGCTTGTAAAGTACTAGAGAAAACCAACCATAGCACAATAGCAAGATTTGTAAATGATTCTCTGCGACTATTGTGGCCATCTGAAATTGAGGATAATTGTTGTAAAGTGCTTGTACTGCTCACAGATGCAGCTTCGTATATGTTGAAAGCAGCAAAGGCCCTCCAAGTATTTTATCCGAAACTTATACACGTAACCTGTTTAGCGCACGGATTACACCGCATTGCAGAAGAAATACGCACACAGTTTCCAGCTGTTAACAATTTAATTGGATGTGGGAAGAAGCTGTTTCTGAAAGCACCAGCTCGTGTCCAGTTCTACAAAGATTGCTACCTGAAGTTCCTTTGCCACCTGAACCTGTCCTGACTAGGTGGGGGACATGGTTATCTGCAGTATAATTTTATCAGGAGAATTTTAATGAAGTGAAAGAAGTGGTTACAAAACTTGAAGATGAGCATATTGTGTGTGTCCGTGATGCAAAAGTTGTGTTTGAAACCGCTACTGTTTATCAAGATGTGAATTTCATTCATGCACATTTTTCTAAACTTCCAAAAGCCATTGAGAGCTTAGAATCTTCTGGTACTCCCATCCATGAATCACTTGATCTTGTTGAGAAAGCAGCATCTTCATTGAATTCCGCTCCAGGCGAAATTGGAGAGAAGATTAAATGCAAGTTAGAAAAGGTGTTGAATTCGAACCCAGGACTGAAGAAGATTAAGTTAATTAGTCAATACTTGAGTGGAACTAGGGTATCCTTGCCAAATGTATGCTCCAAAACTTTGGTGCCCGTGTACAAGTACTGTCCAATCACGTCAGTTGATGTAGAATGATCATTCTCAGCCTATAAACTCATTTTGACGGACAATAGATATAGTTTGTCTCCAGAAAACATTTAAAGACTACTAGTTACCTATTGTGATGCTTCTGTTTGCAACAAATGATACCTGTAAATAGGTAAGTGAATAAAATTGCATGTTTTAAGTGCATATTTCATTATTTTCCGTGCATATATTCTAACTTTTTAGTGCATATTTGCATGCATATTTTCAGTTTTTTAGTGCATATAAATCCGGGCCCTACTGATGAGGTAGGAGTGCTTGAGAGGTCTAATGATCCTTTGGGCTATGCCGGCGGTAGCATAGCTACTGGTAGGGCCTCCCTTGCCGGACAGGCCAAAGGTGAAGATCCAGACTAAGAAGCAACCCAGAACCCTCAAGTCCTCAACAGCAGCGAAGGCGGAGAAGCTGGTCTTCGGTACGGCGGAAGAGGCAGCCCAGCTGACCAGGGTCAAGAGGTCAGGGCCTCCACTGCCTTATGGATAGAAGTGGGAACTTCAAAGGCTAAGGGAAGAAACACTGGCAGAAAATCAGTAGGCCTGAATACTTAGAGACAGCCCCTTCACCAGGCTTTGGGTGCTGTAGGCCAATAACCTGCACACCCGAGATCACTTCATTACAGAAACATTAACGAATAGAAGCCGGACGGAAAAATTGGATCAACCTGCAGCATGAAATCGGATAATCGAATTGGAATATGGAATGTACAGACAATGTGGCAGACAGGGAGATTGGCTGAAGTATTGAGGGAGATGAAGAGATATGAGTTGGCCTGAGCGAGATGTGGTGCAATCGATTCGGTGAAGTAAAGACGCAGGATGGAGATACGCACCCTGCTTTCGGGTAGGGAAGAAGACGAACATCACAGCGAGGGTGTTGGATTGCTGCTTACACAAAAGGCAAGAAAGTGCCTGTTAGAATGGTACCCAGTTTCAGAGAGGGTTAAGGTAGCTAGATTTGCATGGGAGACGGGGAGAAGAAGAAAAGGAGCAGTTTTACAGCAAGTTACATCAAAGTCTATGGTGAAGAAAAGAGATATATATTGGAGATAATGGGAAACATGAATGCCAAGGTAGGTAATGACAACCAAGGCCTGGAGAACATTATGGGAAAACATGGCATAGGAACTAGGAATGATAACGGAGAGCGACTAATTGAACTCTGCAGCAGCTATGGGCTCGTGATAGGAGGCATCATTTTTCCCCACAAGAACTGCCATAAAGTGACCTGGGTATCGCCAGATCATCGCACTGAGAATCAGATTGACCATTTCACCATCAGTAAGACCTGGCAACCTCACTGCAAGATGTGAGGAACAAAAGAGGGGCAGATGTGGGTAGTGACCATCACCTAGTGGTGGCTACTCTTCGATTGAAGATAGCAGTCACGAAGCTTCCCCACCAGAAGAGGACGAAGTACAACTTTGCTAAACTGACGGACAAAGAAGTAAAACAGAATTTTTCACTTGAGCTGCTAAACCACTCCCAACAGTTGTCTGAGGAAAAGGAAAAACAGGAGATTGACCAACACTGGAAGAACATCAGGAACATAGGAAGGTTCTGAGCAAGGTAGAGTGAGGAAAGGGGAAGTGGGTCAGTCCTGAGATATGGAGGGTGGTGGATAAACGGAAAGAATATAAAATACGACTTAATAATGCAAGAACACGAGATGAGAAGGCACAATTTAGAGCGTACTTCAATCAGTTGAATAGGACTGTGAAGAGGAACTTTTGGCACGATATGCGAACGATAACCTTGCAACACAAGCAGAAAAGGCAGCACAAACCAGAGATAGTAAGACCCTATACCACATTACTAAAATATTATCAGGAAAGTTTTCCAGATTTGACAAGCCGGTGAAAGCCAAAGATGGGAAATTATTGACCAACCAGAACGATGGAGAGAGCACTTTTTGGAAATTTTAAATCGTGTAACAGCTTAAGAGGAAGAAGAACCAGCAAAGGATGAACATGAAGACGCTGTTATCAGTTCAGAACCACAATCGAGACGAGATTGAAAGGGCCATCAAACAATTCAAGAACAGCAAGCCTGCAGGACTAGACAATATCGAAGCATCAGCAGATATTCTGCTTCCATTATTCAGGGAGATTTGGGAACAAGAAAAGATACCAGTCAAGTGGAAGAAGGGGCTGTTGATCAAGCTTCCGAAGAAAGGAGACCTTACAGAATGTTATAAGTGGAGAGGGATTACTCTCCTATTGATCCCAAGCAAGGTTCTCTCACGAGTTATTTTGAACCGAATAAAGCAGGGAGTCAACCAAAAACTGAGGAGAGAACAAGTGGGATTTAGAGAAGGTTACTCATGCATGGACCAGATCAACACCCTATGCATAATCATGGAACAATCCACCGAACTTCAGTCCTCACTGTATGTGTTATTTGTAGACTTTGAGAAGGCATTTGATAGTGTCCTGAGAAAAAGGATGTGGAGAGCCATGAAAGAGTTTGGGATTCCTGGAAAAATCATGGACACAGTCAAGGAGATGTTCAACAACTACACACACCAAGTCCAGAACCAAGGGATGCTGTCAGAGCCCATCCCACTTAACACCAGGGTTAAGCAAGGATGTCTGTTGTCACCGATACTATTTCTTACGGTATTAGATTTGATGATTAAGAAAGCGATGAACTGATGAAGAGGCATACAATGGGGACTGACAGACATGCTGGAGGACTTGGACTTCGCAGATGACTTGTATCTGCTAACTAGCAGCTTTAAGGATATGGAAACCAAGTTGAATGATTTGAGAGTAGAAGCAGCAGAGTTGGGACTGAAGATTAATGCGAAGAAGACTAAGGAAGGAGATGTGATACAAGAACCGCAACAATTCTCAACTGTTCCTAGAAAACCAAGAGGTAGAACGAGTCAAACAGTTTTGTTACCTGGGAAGCATTGTCACCACAGATGGAGGAACAATAGAAGATATTAAGAATAGGATTAATAAGGTCAAAGGTGCATTTGCAATGCTAAGACCAATATAGAGATCTCGAAAGCTTAACATCAACACTAAACTGTGCATCTTAAATACGAATTTCAAGTCGGTCCTGCTCTATGGTTGCAAAACCTGGGAAACAAATAAACAACTAATCATAAGTCTTCAGACTTTTGTGAACAAGAGTCTGAGGAATATTTCCAATGAAGAACTATGGAACAGAACTTAACAAACACCTATTGACATTGAGATGCGTTGCAGGAAGTGGAGATGGATCGGGCACACGCTAAGACGTGATAAAAACATCACCAGACAAGCACTGGAATGGAACCACAAGGCACTAGAAGAAGGGGCAGGTCAAGGAACACCTGGAGGAGGAGCGTGGAGGTGGGCATTAAGAATGGTAGGAAGACCAGGACGGAGATCAAGACATCAAGACCATGGTGCAGAACAGAGTCTGATGGCGGAAATTTGTTGATGCCCTATTATCCATTTAGGAGTTACAGGATATAAGTCAAAAGTCAGTCTCTTATATCATCATCATCATCATCATCATTTCCCCTTATCCAGCTCCTGCCGGGTCGGGGTATTTATGGCACTTCTCCACTTTCCTCTTTCCTTCCACCATTCTTCTTCCACGATCTTGTCCCAGTCCAGATTTCTTTTTCTTACGCCGTTCTTCACTGAATCCATCCACCTTGTTCTAGGTCTTCCTCTTGGTCTCTTACCCTTGCACTTCGCCTCCAGCATCTGTCTTGGTATTCTATTTTCCTCCATCCTCTTTACATGTCCAAACCACCTTAGTTTATTCTTCTCAATTCTCTCATTTAGTTTTCCCATCCCAACTTCCTTCCTAACATCTTCATTCCTCACTCTGTCTTTCCTTGTCTTTCCTATCATACTTCTTAGGAATTTCATTTCACTGGCTTGGATTCTACTCTCTTGCCTGCTTGTCAGGGTCCAAGTCTCAGCTGCATAAGTTAATATGGGTACATAGTACACTTTATACATTACCTCCTTGCTTTTCCTTGGTACTTCCTTATCCCAAACAAGTTTTCTTACACTTTGATAGAATGCATTGCTCTGCTGTACCCTCCTGCCAATCTCCATGTCCAACCTACCAGTTTGCATCAATTCACTTCCTAGGTATTTGAACGTGTCCACAATTTCCAAACTCTGACTTCCAATTTTCACAGTGCCCTTTCCTTGTCTTTCCCCTCTTGTCATCACCATGGTCTTACTTTTCTCTATACTGATTTTCAGGCCATACTTCTGAATATTTTCGTTCAGTGCATCTAGTTGTTTTTGCACTTCTTCGGTGTTCCTTCCCCAGACCACAATATCATCTGCAAATAACAGTAACTTCATTTCTTTATGTTCATATGCTTCCTTTGTTTCCTTTACAATTTCATCCATCACCATTATGAACAAGAGAGGTGACAGCACACTCCAATGTCTTAGTCCAGTCTTGTTCCTAAACCAATCTGTCTTTCCAACTGGGGTCAGTACCCTGCTAACACAGTTGTTGTACATTGCTTGCACCATTTCCAACATTTCTCTTCCCAGTCTCTTCTTAACCATGGTTTCCCATACCTTCTCTCTGGGGACACTATCATATGCCTTTTCTAGATCTATGAAAGTCATGATCAAATCCTCTCCATATTCCCAGTTCTTTTCCATCACCTGCCTCAAGCTAAAGATTGGGTCCACTGTGGATCTTCCACTCCTGAAGCCATACTGTTCCTCTTGCAACTCTCCCTCCACCTTTCTTCTCATTCTTCTTTCTAATATCCTTTCCAGTATTTTTACTATCTGTGATATGAGGGTGATCCCTCTATAGTTATCACACACCTTCTTGTCCCCCTTCTTAAACACTGGTATTATTAGCCCTTTCTTCCAGTCTTCTGGTACACATTTCCATTTCCACACACACTTTAGCAGTCGATACAGCCATTGCATACCAACAGGTCCAGCAGCCTTTATCATTTCTACACTGATTTCATCCACCCCTGTTGCTTTTCCCATCTTCATTTTCTGTACTGCTAATTCCACCTCCAGCATTGTTATATCATCTTCTGTTATAGAGTCGTCAGGTTGTGTCACTTCCATCTCACCAGTACCATTGCTCACATTCAATAGCTTATCGAAATACTCCTTCCATCGTCCCTTTATCTCTTCTGGGTGTGTTAACAAGATCTTCCTTTTTCACTAGCTTTGTAGTAACTCTTTCTTTCCTCTTACTTCTTAGAAGCCCATACAGCATCCTTTTACTGCCACTTACATCTGTTTCCATTCTTCGTGTAAATTCTTCCCAACTTTTCTTCTTTTCTTCTCCTACCACTTTCTTACACCTCCGTTTGCTGTCGTGATACTTCCTCTCTTATATGTCTGGTCGAATTCCTTTATTATGCTTTTATCCTTTCCGTTTTCTTTTTGTTTTTCTTTGTCTTAATTCACTCCTTGATGGTTTCTTTGATTTCACTGTTCCACCATGGTGTGGTGTTTCCTTTTCTTTTGTTGCTTGTTTGGCCAACAACAGTCTTGGCAGGATCCACTAATGTGTCTCTAAACCTACTCCATTCTAACCTCCCCACCCCGTATTTTTGATTTGGGTGGATGTGTAATAATTAAATCTTGATACTCAGTTCTCGTCGGATTTGTCAAGTTCCCATACTTTGATGTTTCTTTTCCTTTTGTTCAACAAACACAGGTCAAGCCGCCTGATCAGTCTCTCAAAATCTCTCTCTCTACCGCTAGTGGTAGTGGAGCCTCAGATGGTATTATGGGCATTAAAGTCTCCCAGAAGGAGAAAGGGAGGGGGAAGCTGAGACACTAGATCCACCAGCTGGCTGTAATCCAGTTGAGAATCCAGCTCCCTCACTCCCAACTCCAGCTTGTTATATACACCAAACAAGAACAAGGGAATAGGAACATGGGCACAGCCACATAAAGGGAAAAGGAAAGGCCTAGAAGATTGCTGAGTTTGCAAAATCCATATTTCAAAAACTATTTTGATACAAAATACAAATTTTAAATAGATGTATGTTTGATACTGCCCAACTCTGATTACAGATCTAGTATACAGTACTACTATGATAAGAGAAGTATGAGAAAAATTACAATGGTATAGTTTATTTGGCCTTTATAAAAGATCAATAACATGTAGCTTATAACATCTCTCACAATCAGAAGACAACGAATAAAGAAAATCACATAGTGGTTTGACAGGTCAAGATTGTAAACTACACAGATCTTTAACCTTTCATTTACTCAAGTTTGGTAATGCTGTCTCTCAGTTATACACCGCAAGAGCAGAAATTTACTTTTACAACATATACAGTAAATAATTCTTGTTTGAATTTCTGAGAGAAAATAAAAAGAACAGTAACAAAAACATAAGAGAAAAAACATGATCTTTTAAATACATTAGTGATACATGGGGTACTAATATTATCCTCCCAAAGTGCAGAGGTTTAGGTAAAGATTTCCAACACACTGAAACTACCTTTCACAAATAGGAACAGGTTAGGAAAATAGTATAATGATATGACAAGGCAAGAGGGTAAAAAGACAAACACCAAAGCCAAAAACATTGGAGGCTAACAATATATCTTCCATGCTTAGTGTGTTTCAACCAGCTGGACAGTGTAGGCATACATGAATGCTGAAAGTTATAAACTTTGTTACCGTGATGGTTCCGTGTTGACTTGGATTATGCAATTTATTTTAAAATATGTTATATACATTATATACATAAATTAATGACTTGGAAATGTCCTAATATTAAGTTAGGAGAGTTTCAGATAGATCATGTGGCCATGGATCGGAAATTTCACAAAGAAATTTATAATGTAAAAGTCCTTCGTGGTGTTGATGTAGATTCGGAACATTACAATTCCAAGATTAAAATCAAATTGACTCCTAAAAGGAAAAATAAACCACAAAAATTCAATAGCAAAAGATTGTATGATCCTAGTTCAGTTATCAGTAATCCAGTATATTTTGAGCAATCCATCACGCTTTTAAGTGACAACTTGGGGACCACTGTTAACAAATTAAAAGCTGTAGCAGAAGACGTTGCTCCCATTAAAATACGAAAGAAACATGCATGGTGGAATGAGGATTGTGATATAGCAATTCTACGCCGGCATACAGCTTGGTTGAAGGACCAACAACAACAAACTGAAAGTTCTAGGGAAGAATTAATCAATGCTAGACGGTCAACTGCCAAAGAAATCAGGAGGGTTAAAAGAGAATATCAGAAGAAAACATTAAAATCTATTGATGAAGCTTTCAATCGCCATAAAACAAGAGACTATTATAGAACATTTAAACAATACCAATCAAAATGTACTCCCCCTACTCTTTTGATGAAGGATACGAACGGGCAGGTGGCCCATAATGATTATGACAATGCAATAATTTTGGCTGATTACTTCACAAAATTACTTAATAGTGATGAACCTGAAGATTATTTTGAATTCGATCCCTATCCTAGAAATAAAACACCTCTGGAAAAGATCATACCGCCGGTTTACGATGAATTGCATACAGCGATGGATTCACTTAAGAATTTTAAAGCGGCAGGAGAAAATAAAGTAGTAGCAGAACTTTGGAAGAATGCTAATGTACAGACTATTCATAACCTACATAAACATCTTATTGACATTTGGAATACAGAAAAATTTCCTGATGAGTGGAATATTGCAATTATACACCTCATACACAAAAAGGGCGATAGATATGATCCTAGCAATTATCGAGGAATATCGTTGCTGGATGTCACATATAAGACTTTTTCGAAGATTTTATATTCCAGAATTCACGAACAACTTAATAATGAACTTGGTGAATATCAGGGTGGTTTCCGTCCAGGACGAAGCTGTTCAGATGAAATTATCAGTCTCAAATGGATTACAAAACATCACAGGATTAGGAGCAAAAATTTAGTGATTACATTCATTGATTTTCAAAAGCTTATGATAGTATCCATCGCGAATCTCTATTAAATGTCCTTACTGAATTTGGTTTACATCGAAAACTTGTTAACTTTATTGCAGTCACTCTTAAGAAAACTAAATCTAGAGTTAGGTTTAGAAGTAAAACCTCGGAGTCATTTGAAATCCATACTGGTCTTCGGCAGGGAGATGGATTATCTCCATTGTTGTTTAATTGTGTGCTGGAAAAAGTTATGCTTCAATGGAATAAGGTTTGTCCACCGAATGTTAAAATTGGAAAAAATATTCGACTAAATTGTCTCGCCTTTGCAGATGATCTAGCATTATTAGCAACTAGTATCGAAGAAGCTAAATTTCAGGTAGAGGAATTGGAACGATTAGCAGCAAAGGTTGGGTTGAAAATTTCTTTTGAGAAAACAGAAATGATGCCATCTTTTCAAGTTGACCAATCACATATTGTACTGCATAATGCCCAGAAAATAAAGATTGTGAAAAAATTTAAATATCTTGGTGAGATCATCACTTGGAATGCCAATGAAAGAGCATCAATAGATAGTAGAACACTAAAATTGCGATGAGCACAACAGATTACCTGGCCAACATATAAGAAACAGTCTCTTTCGATTAATGCTAAACTTCGACATTATTTCTCCGTCGTTAAGCCAGAAGCAACATATGCAAGTGAAACTTTATTTAAACTAAACACCCGATCAACAACTGACAAACTACAGAAGGTTGATAGACGGATTCTTCGGACAATACTCAATAAAAAACACCAGGTTGAGGGCCAGTGGAGACTTTTGCCCAATTCAATACTTTACAAGGAAAATGAATCTATCATTGACACGATGCGAAAACGAAGGATCGGTTTTTTTGGACACTTATCCCGCTTGCCAAATACTAGACTCCTGAAAAAACTATTTGACTTCTTTTGGAGCAGTAAAACAAAAATCACATGGTGTAAAGAAATACAAATGGATTTAGATGAATTGAAAATAACTCAACATCAAATTGAACAGAGAGAGGAGAAACGGCTTCTGAATAACAAATACACTCGACTAACATTCAAAATTTCACAGCGTAAGAAATATGTTATATCAGCAGAAGAACGAGCTGCAAGATCTTCCAGAATGAAGAAGTATTGGGAAAGGAAAAAATTATCAAGAATTAAGAACTGAACTTATTATTTGAAATGTAGGAAGACTTTGTATATAAGGTGTTCGCATTTGCGAATTATTAACTTGTTAATTTTGTAGGTTTTGGTTTGTCAAAAGTCAGACCAGTATTTGATTTCATAACCTCATTTTTCGTCACCATGTGTTCGTGACAATTAATTCTTTATTTCACTTTCTTGTTTAATTGAATCATATTTAAAATTATTTTTGTACTCACCTGTTGTGTTACAATATATATCTTGCCTTTAAGACATTTTTCCAAGTGTTAATAGGTCACCTTTCTCATACCTCGTGGCATTCTGTCTTCCTGCTGATCTCAGTATGCTATGCTCTCATTGGCCGTCTCCATGACGTAGCCTCTCTCCAGCCACTCTCCGCGCTTCTTCCTGCCAACGTGTTTGGGACTCTCCAATGGCCGGACATCGATCTTTCGAGAAGCTTGTTCAGTATGCTATTTAAGCTGCCGGCAGACCCCTCTTCGATGTGATTTCTCCGTTAGCGACATGCTAGCCACCCGTCTTGAACACCGGACGATAAACTTCAAACTTGGAAAAACTTCTCATATGTAATTTCTGCGTTAAGAAGTGTTAAACTTAACCTTCGCCATGTCGTCAAAGAAATTTTCAAATAATCCAACTTGGATCAAACTTCAACGTGTTCCTGCGACACGAACATTAAGATGTCAAGTATACATCTTTGTGTGCTACGGAAATCTATTCCTACTAAGTGAATATTATCACTTCATCTTTGTGGTAGCTAGGGTCAGCCTTAATATTCCGCAAGTGTTCTACAACTCCGTCAAGTACTTTTGTGAAAGAAACTACAACTGGGCCTGAACTATTTCTTCTCAAGTGTTCTACGCACACGTGTGGGATGTTAACCACACTCTTTCAAGTTAAGTACTTTGTAACCACATTATGTTTAGTGTTATTTCATGTTCTGTCTGTTATCATGTTAGCTTAATACAAGCCTGGTTTAGAAGATTCCTCAATTTTGATATCCTTGTGATCTTCTCCCCTTCCCCTTCTAGGCGGAATAACATATCGGCTTACTTTGGCCATTCTTATGTTTCTTGTGAGAATAATCTCAGTATTTCTTGTGCATATCTGCATCTTTCATTGCACTTTGCCTGTGCATTTTCTCTTTCATGGTTCACCTTCAGGTTATAGGCTACTTGCCCACCTGTTTCTGCCATCTCAACAACTCAGTAAATCGTGCATGCAGTTCACGCATTCTGTGTCTGCCATCGCATTTATTTTTGCAAGTTATTCTGTTGCATCTTGGCAACCACTCAAATATTACACTCTTCATAGGGTACTGCAGGACTAGGCCCCTGTCAGCTACTGGCCCCCATAATAGGTCATGTCTTTTTGGATAACTTCTTTATTTTCCCCTTTTTTTTCTTTCCCGGTATGACAGGATTTGGTCCCTGTCAGCCATTTAAAAGCTGAGTCACTAATTCTCTTTTTTGCAAAAGCAACTTAATTCTTGCTTTCAAGCATGTACCCGTGCTTAAGATCTGTAAATTTAATTTCGTTGTGTTTAAGGCACTAACCCTGTTTCAATGTTTATTGCTAGATGCAATCATAATTTTGTAAAGAAAATTGTTAACTTGTTTGAATGTTGTACTGAATATATATATTCTTCAGAAACGTGGACAATGAAGAAAAGGGACATAAGCAGAATACAGGCAGGTGAAATGAAGTTCCTGCGAAGTAGGATCGGAGTAACAAGAAGAGACAGGGTGAGGAATGAAAAGGTCAGGGAAATAGTGAAAGAGGAGCCCTTGCAAGGTAGGATTGAGACATCAAGACTGAGGTGGTATGGACACTTAAAGAGAATGGATGAGAAGAAGATTCCCAAGAGGATACATGAGATGCAGATGCAGAAGAAACGACCAAGGGGAAGACCAAGGGATAGATGGCTGAAAGGAGTGGAGGAATGTGTCAAGAAGAGAGGCGAGGACTGGACCAGAGTGACAGCGGAGAGGTGGTGGTGGGAAGAAAGAACTAAGTGGCGAGGCTTATGTTCCAAACAGACCCAGCCTGGGGCTGGAAACTGTACTAGATGATGATGATGATGATATATATGTTAAAGCTACTTGCTCTCTCTTTTTTTGTCTTTACTCTTTTCACGTTCAATCCTATGTACCTTAAAGCTCAACCTTTATTGATTCTGAACTCGCTCAGAATTCTTTCTGAAAATGGAGACTTTTAATTGGTCGATCCAATGGTGTTCTAATTACACCATAAGGTTTGATTTTGGTGCTCCAATGTGGGTGTAAACAGTGTAAATAAATACATTATATCAGTGGTTTCCAACCCACATGCGGCCCACAAAAGCTTTTTGGAAAAAATAAAAAAAAATAAAAATAATAAAAATAATAAAATTCAGTTGACACATTCAAGATATCATTGAAGAATTTAACACACGATTCAAGGAAACACCACCAAATCTTCTAGTTTCTTACTGGTTTAAATAGTTAAATACTGTGCATGTTTTGTATGATGGTTTTCCTACCTCGTGAACATCACTTCTCCTAAAATATCTACATGCAGCTCTGTTGGTCATTCTTCAGCCATGAGAGAGAAAATCATTTGTTTTTAAGTTTAATTACAATTACTTCACCCCCTTCCATTCTCTTAGGGCCTGGAATGTTTTATTATACTCATAATACACTGGCCTTTTCTCCTTTCGAATTCTGGTGCAAGCAAGTGTTCATGTCATTCATCGACTGGAATGAGTAGAGTACTCTCTACGCAGCTCCCCTATTTCTCTGGTTTTGCACTGAATAATTTGACAACATGTTAAAGATAAGTCCACAGTATTTGTTTGCAGGAATCAACACCTGTCCCTCCTTATTAAGTCAAGTTCATTTCACCGCCTACAACTAACCTGCTCAATATTTTTATGTAACGTTTTTATTGATTTTTTTAACTGTTCATCTCTAATAACATCTACATTTTCCAACTTCCTCGGTCATCCCACAAACTGTTAAGTGTGCAGGTTTTACCTCATAGGAGCTTGCAGGTTCGCTCCTGGCCATGACAAGTGAGGTTTTTAAAGGCGACAAAAATCACGATATGCATGTCATATGATGTTGAATTCAGTAGGCCGTGTTCATAATGGCAAAATTAATCTCGGGATTTTCCTCCAACACACAGTTCCTCATTTCTCTACTAGAAAGCGCTATAGCGTCAAGGAACTTAGATATTTAACCTCCTTGACTTTGTGTGATTCAAGGAGCGATAAAATTCGACATGCAAGTTGACCTCTGGGCAATATGATATTATTATTATTACTGGCACCTCATAGGAGCGTTTATTCCTCATCAATATAGAAATAATGATTAGAAATATTAACTCAAAATTATTAAAAATCGGCAATTTTTTTAGGTTTGTGCCGTATTTTGTGTGGGGTTTCGCCTAGGACACCGCGCCCGGACCCCCTCAAGAGTAGCGAACTGTGCGCTACGTCCCTATTTTTGAAGCGCACCTCTTCACTGCGAGAGCTAAAAGCTCAAGCAGTCCTCACCTCCCTATGAAGGCTTCCAATAAGATGGCATATTGGCTTTCACGGCCAGTGAATTAAATCTCAAACCTAGAAAGAACCTTCCACTAATTATACCTGTGTGAAGCAAAATTATATATAGGTTCAACATTCACCAAATGCTCTTAGGTTCAGACGTTCGTGGCATCTGGTAATCAAGTTCTGAACTAGTAGTCGTTGACGGTGGCGTTTGGCGGCAAACGTAGGAATTACTTGAAAAAAATTAATGTCTGCAGTCCTCACTTGAATTGAAAACAGATACACACTAATACAGTCATCAAATTAACACCGGTTATCAGACAGATTCTACTCACACCCAAAGTACACAGGGTTACATGACCGCGTTGTCGCAGCCCCTAAACTGAGGAACCAACCAAAGCCATTGTACCATCCTTTTCAAAATTATTAATTTTAAAGTGACCTATTTGCTGAAGGACTGATAAATTACTTCAGAACATACACAAACTTGAACTATTCAAACATTCTTAGTAAAAGAATTAACAGGTGGTAGATTTACTTTAAAATGTTACATTTGAAACTTTGTCAATTGTTCAAGTGAAGTAGGCTTTTACACAAATTGAATTCAGATGTTGAAATATCTATGGCCACCAGCAATGATGAGAGGGAGATATGAAAACCTGCCAGTTTCTCTGTCTAGTAATTTACTCAGGCCAGGAGCATAGATCTCCTCCTTCGTTTGCTTCACAAGATGACATGGAACGAATCCCGGTTTTACTTAATTGAAAGCCTACTTCACTGTTAAAGCAGTACAGGTGCTTCTGTATTTTGAGTGCCTCTCTGAAGTAATGTGACTTGCATATGATTACATTTGTCCTTGAGAAGCAGGTGTGACCATTGGCAGCCTGATGTGCCTGTTGTGCTATATTAGGCAAACACTAACAGCAACCCGTCTACCCAGTGTGTACTTCTCCACAAGAGAAGGTTATCCAATAAAAACACTGAGTCTAGGCTGAGTCGAGCCGATAAGAGGTGAATTTTGTGTTGCATACCAAACACTGTCTAATGTTATGCTTTCTCACGAACTGTCCCAGGTGATCAGGTGTTGAACACCCTGTTGTTGGTTGAAGTCTTTTTGTTTTTGAGAATTTATGTTTGCACATATTTTTCTTCCTTTGGTCATTGTTTATTAATAGAATCTCTTTTCAGTCGGTCAACATGAGTATACCCAATTACTGTCCCCGCGCCAGCTCTGAGGACCTGGCAGGAATGTGAAGTGGAGTGAGTAAGCCAGTGATGACGTAGCGCTGTACTATACTATGCAAAAACATGTACTCACCTTAGAGTAGCGGTGCTGCTAATGGAGAATCCGGAAACCGATTTGTTTTACTACTTTTCGTAATGAAGTGTGTGATCAAGGAAAAGTTATTTTGCCTTGTATCACAGGCAGTAGTTTTGAAATGGTAGGAACACGTTTTTCTTCCACATAAAACGCTTGAATAGCACAACGAATTACACATTTATCAAAATCATCAATGTTCACTACAGTGTGTGATGGCCTAGTATTTCGTCTCTTACCCGGAGTGGACAGCACACTACCCTCGCCACTTTCAGCCAATTCCCTCATTTCCTTCCGTATCATTTTAATAAAAGATTCGGACATTCCAGCATAGTGAGCAGCTCTTCGTGTCGCCTGGTTTACTGTGAAAGCAAAACGTTTGTTTTCAGCCTCTTCATCACATTTTACAATAATGTTACTTATGATACCACGACCCTCAGAATGCACAACTTTATTTTTCTTTCGCACCGACAAAACACTATGAGAACCATACAGTCAAAGTCTATTGTCTTCACTGAGGTAGTATAAGCATAAGCATGGCCCGGAATTCCCTCGCTCACTCATTGTTCCCGCTCCCCTTACCTCATACCCCGCGTCCTCAGAGCTGGCGCGGGGACAGTAGATTAGCAATTAATTTCGTAGTATTGGGGTTGTTGATGATAACTTTAGAAAGTGTGTGTATAGTTTTTGTTGTAGTGCTGCTGGTTGACATTTTTCTAGCTCTGTGAACCAAAGTGGAGGGAATTTCTTCTTTTTGTACTAGGTGATTCAGCATTCAGATACAGGTGTGAGCTTTAGGTATATTGTGTGTCTCCTGAAGTTGTGACCTTTATTTTCTCAATCAAACCATTCAGGAATAATAGTTGATGATTATGATGATAATTGTTGTTTTAAGAGGCCTAACGTCTAGGTTATCGGCCGCTAATGGTTTGGGTGATCGTGAAGATGATCATGAAATGTAAACTATAACTAAAACTAACTACTAACTTATATACTAGAAGAAGAAATGGAAAACAAAAGGAGAATAAGGCAAATAAAGGACAGGAGGAAAAGAAATGCCCTCAACCCTCGAAGAATGCAGATTGAGGGATTTGGAAGGAAGGGGAGCCATGAAAGGCAGATAGGAAAGTGAAAGAGGAGAGGGTCCGCCCCACAGGTAATGGATAAAAGGGGGAAATACGGACCCAGCTCAGGAATCCCTCGGGTTCGCCAACTCCCGAACTCACCAGCCGTGAGCCCCTGATGGTGTAGCAATATCCAGGGTGCACCAGAAGTGGTGGGGCTACATACACCCTGCCTCCTGGAGGGCCTTGAGCAGAAGGCAGGAGATAACAGGAAAAGAAAAAGAAGGCTGACCCCTCGCAGAAGGAGGATATCAGAAAAAATGAGACAAGGGCCAATTAAGGCGGGAAAGGAAGAGACTCCCTAGGCCTCGGATACCCTAATACCGTCGGGGTCGGAAGAGAACAAGAGTTGACCAAGTGAGGTCGACAGGAAAGAAGACTGAAAGGAGCCCGGCACAAGTAAGTGGAAGCAATGCTGGACTCGGGTGGGGCCCACGGTCGCCAACCCACGTCCCACTAGATGTGAGTCCCTGGGGGGAATGATAGTTGACCAGATATCTCAACTTCTATAGTAAATCTTACAGCAGGATGTATGGTATAGAGATGGAGTAAGAAAATATTTTGTTTTTCAACTCCATGTGGCCATACATTGACATAATGAAATGTTTTAAAGTAAATCTACCACTTTTTATTATGGCATATATGGGATGTGGAAGACTCAACACAGCTATTTAATCGTATTGACAAGCTGGAAATAATAAATTTATTTTTATTTTAGAAATAAATTGTATCACACAGAACATGCTCTACTCTCGGATCACACATCTTTCATTCACCTCCATGACACACACACACAAAACATGGCCAGTTCTTGGCTAGCACTGGCATACATGCCATCATTTGGAGTCTTTCAGATCCATTATACTGGAGCACCATACTTTCCCCTCAATTCTTTTAAACTATATTTTGCCCATTTTTCACTCTTATCTTGCAAAACTAGCCTTTTGCTTCTGCCTTATGACTTAATTTAACATGTAAGGGTGAGTCCACATCAAACTTCACAAAAAATACTTTTAAGATTAAGAGTTGATCACCCTTGGCGCTCTAAACTAAATCCGCTACATTACAGACATGTGCATTTTCCCATCTCCCAGTCCAGCCAGAAGCAACCTTACAAATTTTAGATATAAGGGCTGACATGAACACATTGATCTAGGTTGGAGATATCCATGCGCAACAGAGAGAATCTGACAGTCAATATATCATACATGCTTGTCTTTAGAGTCTTGATAGTACAGATGCACTGTCATGATTATTGTCATTAATGGACTGATTAAATTTTAGTCATTTAAACAAATGTCAACACGAACCATCTCTGTAATTTTACTTGTTTTCTTATGTGACAGTTTTCCATAAACCACGGGATCTCCCTTTTCATACGGAATGCAGCAAACCACCTTAAGTGACATTTAACCTTAAAAATCCCACATGTATTAACTAGGAATCAAACCCAAGTCCACTTTGGTGGAAAGCACTTACCTGTGCCATTATATACCTTCTGTGATTTTTATAGTTCAATTACATCAATCACTACGTGATAGCCATTTTGTAACTACAATGGCAATATGTGTTCTTTAATAATTTTGATGCACTGAATCCAAATTCGTAATAGAAATGTTCCACCATGTACCATTATCGAGTAACGTGTGACGTCACTTCTGGTGCTATGTTGCGGATGAGACCACATCCAGAAACCTTAATAACTTAGTGCGGGACCTGAATTTGACAAAAAATGAGGCCCAAATCCTTGGGTCTAGGCTGCAACAGAGGCATCTTTTAGCACCAGGCACTTCTATTTCAATGTATAGGGAACGAGGGAAGGAATTCGAACAGTTCTTTCAGATGGAGAATTCTATGTGTATGTGCACTGATGTGAATGGACTGTTTCATACACTTGGAATTGAACATAAAATGGAATGGCATTTGTTCATTGATGCCTCGCAATTAAGTTAAAAGGCAGTCCTGCTGCACAACAAAATTCAGTGGCCTTCAATACCCATTGCCCACACAGTAGGCTTGACTTGAATCAAACAATGGTAGGACTGTTCTCTGCCATAAAGTACAACTCTTATAACAGGAAAGTGTGCTGTGATTTGAAAGTTTTAGCCATCCTCCAGGTTTTGCAAGGAGGATTCACAAAGTACTTGTGGAACAGCTGAGACATTGCAAACCATTATGTCATCATCGGCTTTAACTCGAATCCGAGTATAAATCTTCTTCCTTCAGTCCAGTTTGTGGATGTGTTTACGGTGACTGAAGAGTCCAATCCTGGCATGGAACAAGCGACCACACAAGTCACATAGTATTGCTGGAGGAGAACGTGGTTGGGCTGCTCAAAGTTTCCTAGCTTGACGCTTGGCCTCTTCATGTGTGCGTCGATCCCTTTCAAACGTCTTTACAGTATCCGAGATGGTACGGCGCCAAGTTGAGCGGTCTTCAGCCAGCATGTCCCAGGTTTGTGAATCAAGACCTGTCAATTTCAGGGTCTGCTTAAATTGGTCCTTGTAGCGCCTGTTAGGACCACCATGAGGCCTGGTGCCATAGCATAACTCACCATATAGCATCTGACGAGGTAATCTCACATCATCCATCCGATGGACATGACCAATCCATCTAAATTGGTGACCTATTATGGATGATTCTATGCTGTTGATTTGAGCCTTTTCCAGAACAGCATTGAATTAAGTGTGAGCAAAATATAATCCATTGATTAATGCTAACCAAATCTTACTTCATCCGGACAAAGAAGCTCACAAGATTTCCCTGCTTGAGTGATGCAAAGATTGCAGCAGGGATTTTTGTTGGCCTTCAGATAAGGAAATTACTTCACGACCCAGTTTTTGAAAATAAAATGAACCATTTCGAAGCAGCTGCATGGAATTCATTTGCTGCAGCATGTCATGGTTTCCTGGGGAAATACAGGAATCTTCACTCAGTTGATGATTTGATAGCAACCTTTTAAGTTCTAGGCTGTCATTGAAGCTACATTTCCTCAATTTGAGGGATGTTAGTGACGAACATGGTATCAGAAATTTCACAAATAAAACATCGTACTAAGGCAGATGGGATGCTTCAATGATGGGCAATTACAGTCGAACCTGGTTATAGTGAACCTCTGTATTGGAAACAAATTTCTTGGTGCCGTCATTTTTACGGTGAAAAACTCATACAAGAAACTTTTGTACCTCAGTATAAGAAAGTTGTGTTGGACTCTTATTTCTGTACAGGAAAGAAAGCAGGTTCATGACCTCTACATAAGAAAGTGGTGCCTCTTTTTTCCTTGTCGTTTTCCCTGTTTACTCTCTGCATCAAAAACCTATATATAAGAAAGAATAACACTTTCCCCTTCAACTGTCTTGTAACCAGGTTGGACTGTACTATTGGTTTCTGTGCAAGAAGGCCGATACTACATCATGCTAAAGGCAGTCAACTAGAAGTGTTAACTTCCAAAAGTAACAGGTATGTACCGGTACTTCTTAGAACTATTGTATCTTATCTGTTTTTTGAAATTTTAGTGCAAATTAAGATGATCCAGAGCTTTACAATCCCACCCCATGATGTGCTATATGTGAAATGGAAAATTGCAACACTGTGTAACTAAAAAATGTGGCATGATGGAAAATTTCTGATACACCATTAAATTCAGCAACCTCAAATTAGTATAAATCAGCTATCCTTATTCCGATTACAAAAAAGGAAGTTTAATATGTCTAGCAAAATGGTATCAGTCAGAGCTGAAAGCTGAGAGTCAATCAAATGGGGCAATGATTGAATATTTAGTAATATAAATTATTTCAGAACCCTGACTGTGGTTTGGTTCCTCTGTTAAGTGAAAACTAGTTAATACAAGATCCGAAATTGGAAACGGAAGGCGCTTCATGGGAAGTTTCCTCAGGACTTGGACCAGCCTCACATCCACAAGTTAAAAGTCGCATGCATGGCCGACCCACACGGACCTTCCCCCACAAACAGGGATTTGTTGTAGCTATTCAAGATCAAGTTGTTGCAACTCAAAACTACCGTAAATTTATCATCAATTATCCAGCAATTGAGAGTGAGAAGTGTTGCAGCTGTGCCAAATGTAGCAAGACCATCCAACATACTACACTGCTCAACAAAAGTTTGAACTACCGCCATCAATTGTATGCTGACGCTGCCATAGAGGAGTGGGACCTCTTACCCCAAGGTAAACTCGATGGTCTCATTCAGAGCATGCCTCCTCCATGTGTGGGGAGGACTACTAAAGACTGATACAGATCATCATGAGATACAGATTTTTAATGTTTTTATTTTCAAAAGGGTCACTTAGAAGCGAGCTTGCTTCGTTTTGTACCGTTTCATTGTTATCTGACCACGATTGTTATTGTTTACAGAAGGACTGATGTTTAGTTTGATAATAAGTTATTGAATAAACCTCAATGGGTTTACTATAAGAAGTCATTGTAGTAAAATATATATACAGTAGAACCTCGTTAACACGTTCCTCATTAGTACGTTTTATCGCATATCACGTCGTAATTTTCAAGTCCCGATTCTTATCTGATGACAATAATGTAAAAGTACCTCATTTATCACGTCGCACATTTTGCCGCGCATCGCTTAGTACGATCGCATTTTCGTCAGCCCTGAAAGCATTCTTTGTCCACCCCTAGTGGAATGTGAGACCGACGACTCTGAGATAACATTCCTTGCCAACAAGCGGGAGAGGGTTGCGACTTAACAGGTATAGGCGTCTCTTAAAAGCAAGTCAGAAGCACGCGCCGCGCATCGCGTAGTACGATCGCATTTTCGTCAGCCCTGAAAGCATTCTTTGTCCACCCCTAGTGGAATGTGAGACCGACCGCTCTGAGATAACATTCCTTGCCAACAAGCGGGCGAGGGTTGAGACTTAACAGGTATAGGCGACTCTTAAAAGTAACACAGTAGCACGCGCCGGCCGCGGCACTTCTGATTAACGCGTTTTTTACAGTTCCCTTACGGATACAAATTAATGAGGTTTAATTATTATTTTCCATTAGTACGTTTTCCCGCTTTTGACGTTCAAATTTTTCAGTCCCTTGAAAAACGTACTAACGAGGTTTCACTGTATTCCCAACTTTTGTTGAGCAGTGTATTTTAGCTTGTTCCCACCTTGCCAACGTTATCCACCAGAAACTGGTCTTGAAGTACAAACTACTTCTTCAAAGCTCTGTCTCCTATTGTAAATACACACCTTCCACAGTACTCGTAAATGCCATACACAAGCTCTACTGGGACAGATGTTGCCGACAGCAACAACCGGCCATATACCATTGTCAATAAGGAACACCTAGAGGCATTGAGATACAGCAGATGTGGATTCTTTAGTCGGTAACTACAATCCCAGTAGTTGTATCATGTACTGGTGTCACAACTAAAACCCTCCATTTACTGATATACATTGAACTAAAGAAGACAGTTTTGTTAAACACATGTCACATTGTGAGGAAGTTCCTTGGAGAATAAATTCCGGCCCGTCACTCGGCAAGACTAGACATTAATTCAGATGCCAACTTCACTGAGAATGAAGGAGACTCGTGAAGAGCATGAGCTTGAAATGTATGTTGTGTAAAGTTTATGTACAGTGTGATTTACATACAGTGTACTGGTATAGACATCCTCTCATGGGAAACATCTGCTGCGGACCGTTTTCTGTGGCGGAACACTACATCGACGGCTGTCAACTTCTTTGAAGAAGAACGTCGCAGACATGAAGAGGCCAAGCGACAAGCAAGAAAGCTTCGTCAATTGCAACCCGGCCCTCCCCCGACCATTGAGTGCAATTTATGTGGGCGCATGTTTTATGCCAGGATTGGCCTGTTTAGTCATCAGAAGCACATCCACAGGCTGGTCTGAAAAGCTATATGCAGGAAAAAGTATGTTTACTCGGAATCGAGTTACAGCCGACGACGACATACAGTGTTTGGTTCCTTGCTAAGGCCGAACCAGGCTAAGCCGTTATAATAATGACAATAACCTACTAACATGATGCCAGCAAAGTGTTGTGTCAATGATGATGATCCATCTCGTGCTGGGCTCGTCCCCAGCGGTGGTGATGAATGATGGTGGAGTATTACTGGAATTTAAGAGACAGGGGAACCAGAGATCTCTTAGAAAAGCTGGCTCACCTCCACTTTGTCCACCACAAATTTCACATCCACCAACAAGAATTGAATCCAGAATGCAACAGTGAAAGGCTGACATCTAACAGTCTGAACCATGGAGGGGCCCAAAGAAACCATATGCAAAGTAAGTGTCGACAGATTCTAAGTAGTAAAGCAATGGCCACAGAGTTGAAAGTTTAAAATGTGTATGAGGTATCACAAATCTATATCATGTACAGTGTAACATGTTCATGAAATATGTTTACAGTATTTGGAATGCAGCCGAAATAAATCAGAAACCTCTATGGACAATTGGCAGATAACTAAAGGAAGTAGGAGACTTCTGTTACTTAGGAAGCAAAATAACCAGTGATGGACGAAGCAAAGAGGATATAAAAAGTAGGTTAGCTCAGGAAAGGAAAGCATTTCTACAGAAAAGGAATCTGTTGACATCGAATATAGATTTAGGTATTAGGAAGTCATTTTTGAAGGCCTTTGTCTGGAGCATGGCGCTCTATGGAAGTGAAACTTGGACTATTGGTGCAGCAGAAAAGAGGAGAATTGAAGCACTTGAAATGTGGTGTTACAGGAGAATGATGAAGATCAGATGGGTAGATATGGTTACAAACGAAGAGGTATTAAGACTAGTGGGAGAGGAGAGATGTTTCTGGCGACTGCTAATGAAGAGAAGAGATAGGTTGGTACGACACATACTAAGACACCCAGGAATAGCAAGCTTAGTTATGGAAGGAAGGGTCGAGGGCAAGAACTGTAGGGGTAGACCAAGATTAGAAAATGTTAAACAGATTGCCGCAGATGTAGGGTGTGGTAGCTATGTAGAGATGAAACGATTAGCTTAGGACAGGGAGGCATGGAGAGCTGCATCAAACCAGTCAAAAGACTGAAGACTCAAACAACAACAACATTTGGTTTTCTTCAAGATATACTATTCCAACGTCCCAAAACCTACTTAATGCTTTTCAGCTCCAACTGATTCAGTTATGTGGACCTCAATACCAAGTAGCATCATAACCGACAGTAGTGGCTACGCTGGCTAAAGCTCAGCATTAGGTCATGGGGCCAAGCTCTCTGCTGACTCGGTAGACGCGTGGGTTCGAGCCCCACCGTCGGCCGTCCTTGAAATGGTTTTCCGTGGTTTCCCCCATTTTCAACACCAAGCAAATGCTGGGACGGTACCTTCTGACAGGCCACGGCCGCTTCCTTCCACATCCTTGCCCAGTTTCATTCACCATCATTCATTTCATCTCTCATTAACTCCTCTCATGAGGTTGGCGTCAGGAAGGGCATCCGGCCGTAAAAATCATCGCCACAAAGACTTCCATCGCATCTCATCCCCGACCCCGTTGGAAAACGGGAATAATAAGGGGTAGACATACATACATACAATACCAAGTAGCATCATAACAAATTACCTGCAAGTATAGGAGCATAAATTTTAGTAGAATAATCATGCCTAGTTTTCGAGCATTTATGTACATTATACTTGTATATTTTGTTTTACAATTTGTAGTTCATAGACATTCCCAACTGCTGTGATTGTAAGGCGTGTAATTTTAGACAAACTTCATTATTTTGATGCATATGAAAGTCTCGATCAAACCACGCTGGAAATGTTGATGTGGATGCACCCTTACACAATACAACCTGAGCTTATAAATTTTGTAGTACATCTATCTTGGTGTGAAGAAGTTGATTTGTTCCATTCCCTCCGGCATGTACTGTAAACTAGACTTATCCTTGTGGGCAGTGTTGTAGCCTCGCCCATAACCTGAAATCAAAGGGAATGTGGGAATTATTTTAAATGAAGTTTAGGAAGAGGTGTTCATATAAAGGTTGAGTCAATGAATTATTCAATATAGCCTCTCTACCAAAAGAAAATAGGATGAAACTAAAGCTACCATTTATAGCCTGATACCAGACAGCGATTGAAACTATCATGGACAGGTAAAGAATTATAAAAGAATGAACATAATGATGGGTATGTGTGGCTGGAGGGTGAGATAAAAGGCACAAACATACAAAAAGGTCAAGGACAATCTCCATATCTGGACACACCACCATCTTCACGCCATCAGTCCAATCAAAGCTCTTCAATAACATAGCTCCCAACAAGCTTGTTTTGACCTCCCAGCCTTACCAGGTCGCTCAAACCAGTACATAGTGGGAGGCATTCTTCAAAGAGATTATCTTTTTTTTCTTAGTGAAAACCTGACAAACCCAGGGCAAGTTAGATAGTGATTACTGAAGTGCACACAAAGAAGGCAAATATTACGAACGAGAAACACTGTGACAACTACTGAATGGAAGGCTACATAATACGAGCTATAACACTGTTCATTGTTCTTGGCTTCCACCATAAGAACTGACAGCACTTGATGTGCAGGGCTGCCATCAATGAAAAATTTAAATCCTGGTAAAAAACCTGAAAACTCCGTGAAAATCCGCAAAAATTACAAATTTACGAAAAAAGAGAAAATACATACTAATACGCACATTCATGAAAAGATCACAAATTTTTGTTTGTTACCATAAAGTTGAATTTCTATACAAATTAATGCAATAATAAAAAGAGTTAATAAAATATGATTTAAAAAAAAATAATCCTAAATCACAAATTAATTACTATTAATAGCCATTATATCAAAAGTTTCAGCACACTGTTTCTTTAAACAAAATAGTAACTTTTACTTGTTTTGTTTAAATTTTATGAAATGTTGGGAAAATGGTTGATTTGCACGTGATAGTGTAGTGCGGCTAGCATTCTTGGCAGTGGCCACAGAGGTCCGGGTTCAAGATATTTTAATTCTGGTCTAAGGGCTAGAACGGAGTTCATTCAGCCTCGTGAGGCAGAACTGAGAAAAAGAGGGTTCGATTCACACCCATGTAGCCTACACAGACCTTCACGACAACGATGTTGCCAAGCCCCTAATCAATCAATGACAACAAGAACCTTATCGTAGGGGTGAATTGAATCTTTATAATTGAATTTAACACTTGAGAGGGCTCGTCCTTATTTATTACTCAAGGATAAATGGTGGTTTAGACCGGGTTTAAGAAAAAACAAAAATATACCATACCCGCACACAGAACTTTATTTTTAAAATGGATTTTATAACTAGTCATCATCATCTTGTACTGTTTCCAGCCCCAGACTGGGTCTGTTTGGAACATAAGCCTTAGTCCTTTCTTCCCACCACCTCTCCATTGTCACTCTGGTCCAGTCCTCGCCTCTCTTCTTGACACAATCCTCCACTCCTTTCAGCCATCTATCTCTTGGTCTTCCCCTTGGTCGTTTCTTCTGCATCTGCATCTCATGTATCCTTCTAGGAATCTTCTTCTCTTCCATTCTCTTTTAAGTGTCCATACCACCTCATCATTCATCATCTTGCACAGTTTCCAGCCACTGGCCGGGTCTGTTTGGAACACAAGCCTCTCCAACGTCTTCTGTCTTCCCACCATATCTCAGCCTCCACCCTTGTCCAGTCTTCTCCTCTCGTCTTCACGCTTTCTTCCACCCCCTTCAGCCACCTGTCTCTCGGTCTTCCTCTCGGTCTCTTCCCTTCCCACTTCGTCTGGTGTACCCTCCTGGGTATCCTTTTCTCCTCCATTCGTTTTACATGTCCATACCACATAAGTCTAGATTTCTCTATACCATCCTGTAATGGTTCCTCCTTCATTAATTCTCTGGTCCTCTCATTTCTTATTCTGCCCATCTTTGTAGCTCCAATACTGCTTCTCAAGAACCTCATCTCACTGGCCTGTATTTTGCTCTTCTCCCTTCCTTTCATAACCCAGGTCTCCGAGGCATACGTCAGGATAGGGACATAGTACGTCCGATATATGATCTTTTTGCTGTTCTGAGGGACATCCTTGCTCCATAACATGCTTCTCACACTCCTCCGGAATGCTTCTGCCTGTCTCCCCCGCTCATTTATTTCTCTATCGTTTCTTCCATTATCTTGTATCAGGCTTCCCAGATACTTGAAACTCTCCACTTTCTTCAGCTGTTCCCCACCAATTGTTATTCCCGTTGTGGTTCTTTCCTTCTTCCTTGTTGTGATCACCATCTCACTCTTATTTATGCTAAATTTCATCCCATATCCTTGTATTATTCCTTCCCACACTTCCAACTGTTCCTGTACCTCCTCCTCGTTTCCCCAAATCATCAAATCAACTGCAAACACCATTGCTTTCATCTTTCCTTCCCCAATTACTTGTGCCACTCGGGTCATTATGTCATCCATCACCACAATGAAAAGTAACGGTGACAGTGCACTTCCTTGTTTCAGGCCGTTTCTCTGTTCCAACCAGTCCGATCTCTCTCCTCCCACTTTCACACAGCTCACGCTTCCCTTGTACATCTCCTTTATCCTCTTTATAGTCCATTTCTCCACTCCTCTATCCTCCAGGGACTTCCATACTTTGTTTCTGCATACACTGTCATATGCTTTCTCAATGTCCAGGAAGGCCATCAGTAGATCTGTAGAACCAAATGCTTTCAAGAATGGAACGAGCCATACCACCTACATTTCTATGATCACTAAAACATACCACTGTTTCCAGAAGTCGCACACAAGTGAAACAACCAACAAAACAAATGAGTCATCCATTCTTTCATAATAGTTGTCGTTCACTGCTATTTACTAGGCTCCTAGTCATCGTCAGTGCCAATATCTGAGACGTAGTTTGCACAACTGACGCACGTAACCGTTGTGCGTGCTGTATTTGGAGTATTTCACCGGGTCAACAAAACTGGAGGAGGCGCGCACAGTCTTAAAGACAAGTTCGACAGACAACAGTGGCTGGCGATAAACCTAATAGAACTTAATCGCCCGACCCAAGCGTAACCAGCAAAGGAAGAGTCCTTGCATAGGTATACTGAGGAAGGGGAGGTTAAGCTTAAGTAGTCATAAGATACCGAATGATAATAAATGAACCCGGTGCTATCGACTGTGCGCGCTCTCTCAAGTGTTAATTGAATTTGAAAAATCTGTAATAGAGAATTTCGGGATGTTTCGAATGCTGCAGGAAATCTCATCAAATGCCGAAGGTGGTGCTGATTGAGTGGACATCACATTTTCGATGCCCAGTCACAAACTCAAAACTGTGAGGATATTAGTTCTATCACAAGTGCCGATTGCGCAACATTATGGTACGTATTCTCACGAACGACTATGGCTAGCTGGAACCTTGTCAAACTGACCAAGAGCAGTGTTGATTGCGATATTTTTACATTTCTGACCATGAACTCAAAAAGACAGGGAGAATCTCGACCAACGGGCTGGCAAAAGGAGCAATAGGTAGGTACTATTGGGCAGGTGAGACAGCCTATACCGCCGCTCTAGTAAAATGTTCCGCAGTACAATTTTTCCTGCGAGTAAGCAAACTTTTCGCCTTAATGTTCAAAGTGTTCATGGCGAGTACCACATCTCATCTCACGTATTCTATATGTAGATATACATGGGATAAATAAATCTTAAAACTCCACGTATTTGCAATCGGAATCCATTTTAACTACCCTTTTATTATGGATCCGCCTAGTCAATACGGAACAATATCTAATGTTAATTACTCACAAGTTAACATTTTTGAAAAAATCCATTTTAACACCGAAAAATCCGTTAAAATGATAGTCCTGTTCTAGTGTATACACATTGTGCACTATTTAATTAAATTTCTGGTGAATGGTAATACGAGGATCATAAAATAATGAGCACACTATCTACCCAGTCCAGAACTACCACGTGCCTTTGATTGCTTGATTATGCTTAAAGGTAAATCTTGTAACTGTACTGAATTTAATGTTACGGCATTCTCCTACGTACTAAAGATGTTCACATTCTTTACAGTGAAACTTGATCATCTTTTATTTAAACATGTAGCAGCTTACCTAGTTCCTTCATGAGACGAGTTGGAGCATTACGTAAATGTAAAGGAACTGAAGGATGCGGACCAGTATATTCTGCTATCATCTGTTTGGCACGACCCAATGCATGGTACACCTCAACTGATTTTTTTGCTCTGCAGGAATAAAAAAGGGAATCTTGAACCATTCAAAATACTGTGGTGCTAAGAGAAAAGCCATATCTCCACAGACATGTCAATTTAAAAAATTACCTCTATACCTACACACACAATACTGTTTCTTACGATCAATCTTTAGGAAATATGGCATTTTTGCTTAGCAGGGCAGAACTGAAAATATTTAATTTACATTAAGAAAAAAAATATATATATAATTTATCACAATCAATATGTTCACAGCACAAACACAATCTTGTTGCCAGATGATAAGTGTTACTTTAAAGGGCCTAACATCTAGGTTGGTTGTCATCATATGTGATTTTTCAGGAAAGACAGTAACCGTATAATTTCTGTTCCGCAAGTCTGACTCATTTCATCATGTGATCATTCGTTAACTCAAAGGCAAGATGATGATAAAAAAAGAGGAAATATATTCAACAGAAGACATGCAAATGAATGAGAATACCGTAGTTTTGGAGCACCATGAATGAAAACAAACCATTTTATATGCATTATTAGAATGAACAAATACCGTATTTACTCGGCTATAGGACCCCCTTTTTTTCCTGAACTTTTAGTTTCGAAATTGGGAGGGGGTGTGGTGCACTATAGATGCAAACTTCGTAAAAATCCAATATTTTGGGAAAGGGAGAGAGTAGAAATAAGCTATTTTATTTCGATGCTACATAGTATGATATACAGTATTTGCTTCACATAATGGTTGCACATTTTTAGCCTAAAATTTGTGGGAAAAAAGCGAAGAATACTTAAGTTCAAAGAAGAAAACCACAATTTTTAGCCTATTTTCATTTATGAAAAAAATAGGCTTACAGATCACCTTTTGTCCATGTCTGTGTGTGTGTGTCCCCCTAATAAAATCTAAAAGGTTAGAGCGATTTCAATGAAACTCGGTAAGTTCATAGCACTATTCCGGACGACCCCGACCGTGCCCTTCAAATTTTGTTAAGCCTCACCAATCCAACATGGCGGACGTGCAAAATATTTCACCAGCATTCAATATCTCCGAAACTATTACCGATATCACCCTGGAATTTTGTACGGTGATAAAGGGAACTACTAGAAGTTCAACTATGTGACTTTTGAAAACCTGTTAACTACAAAACCAACATGGCGACCAAGCGGAATTGCGACATTTAAATAGACGTTTCTTGCGAATTAGACAACCCAACTCAACAAAACTTGGTACAGTATATGTTTATACACATTGTAATGCACCGACATCTAATTTCGTTCAATTGTTTACATAACCACAAGATGGCGGCTGTGCGAAATATTTCGGCGGCATTTAATATCTCTGAAACTATTACCGGTATCACCTTGAAATTTTGTACGGAGACAAAGGGCACTAATGGAAGTTTATCTATGAGACTTTCAGAAACCGGTAACTTCAAAACAAACATGGCGGCCATGCGAAGTTGAAAGTTTAAAATAGACTTTTCATGCGATTTAATGATCCAAACGCAATGAAATTTGGTACAGCAAATGTTTATACACATTGTAATGCACTGGTATCTATTGTTCAATTGTTTACATAACCACAAGACGGCGCCGGTGCGAATTTTAAAATTAAGTTTTTATTTCTTGAGTCGTAATCATGCGATCGAAGTGAAAGTTTGAATAATGAACCTACGCAATAATTTTCCTTTAATGGTACATGACTCTATGGCCTATACATATAAGAATCCAACATGGCGACCATCCAAAATATTTAGACGGTTCTCAATATCAACGAATCTATTACAGCAATCAAACTGAAATTTTGTATGTTGATAGTGGCAATTATCATATATATTGAAAATAGGCTTTAGTTCTTCACAGAACTACTTGTTAAATATATACTGTATCATTATTTGCTGCATGCTTGTGCGCTTTCTTCTGATCATTATTTAGTTATGTAACCACAGGTATTTCACTTTCATCAAGATCATACAATTCTTGTACAGTGAGCCCGGAAATGTTCTCCGAAGCGCCTACATGCATCTGTGAGAGATAGCTACAGCAGTTGCGTTGGCAGCACGGCTGCAGCTTGCATCATAACAAACAAACAGTAAACTTTGTACTCTCCACAGCCATTCATAGCAGATGCTGGAAGTGTTGTCCTTGTCTTCGAAGACAGACAACAACACTTCTACACATATTGTTGAAGACCTTCACTAAAGTTTCTTGCGGAATGGACTGCATATAATTAATGATATTCACTTAAAGTTCCTCAATCATTTTTGGATTAGTTTTGTATACCTCAGATTTCGTGTTGATTTACTTGGACTATGCAGCATTATATCGGAGATTTCATCAAGTTTTTCGTCTGTTAAAAGTGTAGGCCTGCCTGTTCCCGGTACATCGAGAACGGAGCCAGTTGCACAAAATTTTCTTATCAAATCCTGAACAGTATCACGGTTTGGACACTTCGTATTAGGAAACCGCGCCTGAAATCTTAATTTTACATTTTCTGTAAACCGATCGCCTTCGCGAAAAACGTATTCCACCAAAAAAACTCTCTTCAGTAGTAAACGTTACCGCCTGTTTACTGTTGCACTCTTCCAATAATCTATCTGAACGCTCACTTACTGCAATGCACACCCAAGACATACACGCTCGCTTATCGCAATACACACTGACGATTTCGACAGCCCACATGTGCGGGAGTCCCCCTTTCAAAGACACAGTGCTGCCAACTAAACTAATGACGCAACCACTCGAAGCTGCACGTAGCCACCGCGGAGAACATTCCCGGGCGATTTTCTCATTTTGGACACGCACGGGTCACTGTTGCGATGTTTCCACGGAAGTGGCTGATGCTAGACTCTGCTAGACTGGCACGAGGTGTCCCTTGCATAAGATTCCGCCAATAGCAGTCGGGCCTGTTTTAACGTCGGCGAATAGCGCTTCGTACGGCAACTTATTGAATCTCGTCATTCCGAGGCCAACTCACGGAAGCGATAGGTCCACACAAGTTTCACTCCACTGGAGTTGCGTTGAGAGCGAACGTTGTTTAGCGTGCTGTAGGCCAGCGTGAGTCATAGCCTGCAGTCAGAGAGACGGCTCCTTTCTTTTGACAAGGTCACGACAGGTTATAAGCTCGCTGAATGTGCTGTCGAAGGTGGCCACTTGCGTCGCGGTTCATAGCCCCCAGGCATAAAGATGAGATTACTTTCTTCTGACAAGATCACGCCAGGTTATAAGCTTGCGGAATGTGCTAAATGACAATGCTGACTGCCTGCGTCGCTGTTCACAGCCTGTAGGCATAAAGACGAGATTACTTTCTTCTGACAAGATCACACTAGGTTATAAGCTCGTGGAATGTGCTGTGCTCGCGTCATAGTTCATAGCCCACAGGCATAAAGACGAGATAACTTTCTTCTGCCAAAGTCGCGCCAGGTTATAAAGTCACGGCAGCATGTGCAACTGATTGGCACACAAATATGAATATGCTATGCGATAATCATGAGATGAAATTTTATAAACCTATTTTAGTGTTTGAAAAGTGGGGTGAGACGATTATGCGAGGAAATACGGTATTTAATCAAATAAACAAAGTGCGTATGCCGGGCGGCCACTAGCGTCTCGTCCTTACGTGAATGCGGCAACACCGCACATGTGAACGGCCGGCCACCTCTCTCATAGCGTGAGTCATATCCTGTACGCACAGGAGGAAAGACATAGCTCGCGTACGATTGAATGGTATGGCCCAAGCAGCCAACAATGATCCAACATCTGGTATACAAAGACAAGTATATTCCATGATTATTGCCAACCACCTCTGAAAAGATATGAAATGAGGTAGAACAAAGTTCACTGAACCATAGCACTTCATTGGCACAATATATGGAGTATGATTACCTTGCAAGATACACCGCACACTGTGCAAGAAGGACGTCACATTCCGGCATGCCCAACAACTGACAACCCTGCATCACCGACACAGCCATTGGAAGTGCCATCGGATCTGCCAAACCTACAAGCAGACACCACAATAGAAACAAGAAAGTAAAGTCTCTATAACTAGAACACTTGAATTACTAAGTTTCAATAAGTTTTACTGATTCGTATTTCAAATCACCTGAAGTGATCAGTGCTATTGTTACTGAAGAAATAGCAGCACTTTGACTCGAGTGCTTCTAATTAAATAAGTTATGACATAATACATGTTCTCTAAGCCCATGGAAAAATGAATCGTTAATAATACCAGATCCAATGAATATTTTGACCCCCCCCCCCCCTATTTCCTAATGGACTCTCCCAGTCTGCTATGAATGCAGTCTATGTTTCTGGGTTAATTATTGTTTGAGTTGACACGTTTATACGCTGATATTACCCTTGGGTCATTTTTACCAAGCGTGTGTCCATACGTAAGATTCTTAGTGAGCTCAAGTTTCCTTGTTGATTGCTGGACTGTTTGCAATGGATAGACTGATAATTACTTAGCGACGAGCAAGATAGTTAAGTTGTTGGTGGAAGTGACGAGTCGGATATAGACTTTGTTTATGTGAGTGATCATAGAGTGATACAGTGCTGGACAGTTGTGAGTCAGACAACAAGTTATGTCGTCCAATGGATATCCGCATGAAATTGATGATGTAATCCAGTCAGCTCTCAGATGTGAATTTTATAAGGGGAAGGATGGTATCGTGTGGTACAAATGATATGAAAATCATCCCTCGAGTCCCGGATTTTTGGTTTTAACAATATCCGTGTAATTCTTCAGCAAATATACGAGGGTCATTTCAGAAGTCATGACAACTACACTGAAGAAAATGGAAATTGCAACACCATGAAGGCATTGGTCGTTTGTGTTGATTTTCAAGATATGGAACGATGCCATGTAGGTATGTAAACGATCAACGTTTCAGACCCATTGGATTGTTGCTACAGGTCTCCCCACGTGATTGGTCGCGGAGGAATCAACTCCAGTACACGGACTCTGGTGTAGTGTAGTTGACTTGCAGTCTGTGCAGTGACGTGTTCCCCGTCAAACATGCCTCGACGACAGAGAAGAGCACGCTATCAACAACTGTCGCCGTTTGAGAGGGCTCGGATAATTGGGCTGTGTGAGACTGGATTATCGCTAAGGACTGTCACTGCACGTGTTGGCCGACAGGCATCTAAGGTACAACGTGTATGGCAGCAGTGGTCAAATGAAGGTACCCATACTTGTAGACCTGGCACAGGCCCAGCGCGACAGACAACTGTGAGAGAGGATAGCCGCATCATTCGGATGGCCCAGATGGAACCCCATGCAACAGCAGCACAAATTCGAGCAGCTGTGGCACCCCACGTTACACAACAAACAGTTGGTAATCGCCTGAGTGCAGCTGGCTTGTGACCCCATGTCCCTGCAGAAGATGTTCCATTGACCCCACAACAGCAATGTGTAAGGCTGGCCTGGTGTCGAGAACGATCGACGTGGGTCGACGAATGGCATAGGGTCGTCTTTAGTGATGAATCGCGCTTCTGTCTTGCCCGCAGAGATCGCCGGAATCGTGTGCATCGAGGTACCGGGGAGAGGGGGCGCCCAGACCTTATTGTCGAGAGGCACACAGGGCCAACACCAAGCATTATGGTCTGGGGAGCTATTGGCTTTAATGTGAAATCACAATTAGTGCTTGTTGAGGGCACTACGACTGCTCGATAGTACGTTGATAGGGTACTCAATCCAGTGGTTGTCCCTATGATGGCGAACATTGCTAATGGGATGTTTCAGCAGGTGAATGCCCGGGTTCACACTGCGCGCATCTCCAGAGAAGCTCTCCACATCACAACCTTAGAATGGACCTCAGTCCTATTGAGCATGTGTGGGACATGATGGTCAACAAATGGCCAACCGTCCTCAGCCACCCACAACTCAGGAACAACTGACCCGTGCAGTGCAGCAAGCATGGGCCACAATTCCTCAGGAAGCGATCCAGGGCCTTATTGACTCCATGCCTCGCAGAATTCATCAATGTTTTGCAGCTCGTGGTGGGCACATCCTGTATTTATTGTTGTCCAAACTTGCGGCCAGAGGGACCTGAAAGTGTAATCATCGAATCACAACCGAACACTCGTCCTGCATCTTCAATTGCAGCAATGTAGCACCACTCCTTCTGGGTGTTGCAATTTCCATTTTCTTTAGTGTATTTTCAAACCGGCAATAAAGCTGCCAGAAACAAAAATCAGGATATACGTGGGCAAGTAGCTGGAATGTTCTCCGCAATGCCAGTACTACATTGGGATCCGGGAACGAGGGGCTATGGGTATGGGATATTGAAAGATGCGTAAATCCAGATCATTGTTTTATTCATATTACATATGCACACAACAAAACAGTACGCGTAATACTTGCACTCATACGAGCAAACAACCTTCAAAATAATCCCCCAAGGCATCCACACATCGTTGCCAACGGTGAGGAAGGCGCTGAATACCATCCGCGGTGTGATGCGTCTATGCACACCACCTCTCGTCGATGCGCTGTTACGATGTCCTCCCTGTTTGCAAACCACTGCCCACTCGGTGGCATCTTCAATTTGGGAATGAGATCAAAGTCGCATGGACTAAGATCAGGGGAGTACGGAGGTTATTTCAAGATCTCCCACCCCCACCGCCGCACATTGTTCTGGACACAGGCTGCAGTGTAGCTGGTTGCAATGTCATGGAGGAGTATTACATTGTTGAGAAGCCCTGGACCTTTCCTCCGCAGTGTACGACGCAGTGTGTGAAGCAGGAATGATTTGTAGTATGTGGCAGTGACAGTGTGGCCCTCATGAACAGGACGACACACGAGAATACCCTGGCTGTCATAAGCCAAAATAAGCATGACCTTCGAGGGTGATGGAGTCTGTTGAACCTTGTGTCTTCGTGGTGAACCATGGCGATGCAATTCATTTGATTGTCTCTTTAGTTCTGATTCATACGCTATTGCCCACGTTTCATCAATTGCAATAATGCGATTCAACATCTCATGTCCTTCATATTGGAATCGCTCCTGATGGTTATGGCATGTCTCGTATCGAGTCCATTTTTGCACCTCAGTTCAAGCATGTGGCACCCATTTTGCACAAACCTTGCGCATCTCTAAGTCAGTCCGTAAAATGCGGAACACTGTTGATGCAGACATACCCGTATGTGCAGCTAATTCCGCCACAGTCCAACGCCTTTCATCTGCTAAGTTTTCGATACCAGCCACGTGCACCTCTGTGTGAGTAGATGCTGGACATCCACTGCGCGCCAGGTCGACAAAGGCTATCCGTCCGCGTTTGAAGGCCTCGATCCAACGTGCAACGCCCTATCACCCAGTGCTTCTCGTCGCTCGGCATGACACGAGCATTTATGCCACGCAGACATGCATATGCACGCTGTTCAACTTGAGTGACAACCATCTCGGAACACAGTCCCACAACATTTCCCATAATCTATTATTTGATGCACGTTTGGCACTTACCCAGTCCGAGGATTTAGGATACATCCACCCATCAACCGGCAAGGGAGGTACGCCACTGATGACGGAGTGGCGACAATGAGAGAAAACTCCTGTATTTATTTTGACTTTCTGGACTTTGGATATTAATCAAAATTTTAAAAAATTAAAAATAAATACAGGTGTTTTCTCTCATTGTCGCCACTCCGTCATCAGTGGCGTACCTCTCTTGCTGGTGGATGGGTATATATCCCTTGCCCCAAGGTTCTGAACCCTCCACATATGGGAACTGAGGCAATCTATACTTACATCCACAATCCCCCACGTCACTCATGCTTGTATGCATGGATGCTGAATTATGTTAGCACCTTGAAAAATGCGTGCTCTATACTGGCTATCTGACCGAGTAAAATTTATTTATTGTCTTATCACAATATTGTATTCATAAGTTCATGTTGTTGTTTCCTATGGCTAGCCCGGATTCCAATCCATCAGCTTTCTTGCGTTCCAATAGAGTTGTGTGAGGTTTCCAGAAGTTCTAGCAGTCACATCAAGTTTGTTGCAATGTAGCAGGTGTCCCTTATCCATTTTACTTCCAGGTTCGTGACAAAGTGTGCATTCTTCAGATCTCAGGATGTTGATTCGTTTCAGATGAGCTGCAAGGCAGTCGTGGCCAGTGTTAAGTCTGAAGAAGGCTACAGCTTCTTTTCTTGGTGTTAATTTATATTGATCCCATTTAGCATCAATCTCTTTCCATAATTTGGTTTCTGCTGTTTTCTTTGCCATTTCTTCATACCTGTTTTTGATAGTATTTTTCAAGATCCTTTTTGCTGACATAAAATCAGTCTGACTGACAGGTTGTTGTAGTGTGGTACCTGTCTGTGTTCACTTTTCAGTGAAATTTACAAAGTTCACTTATTTTTATTATAACATAACCTCTCACCTGTCATGTCATTCCATTTTTCTTCAATCTGTTCTTGCTTGCACGTGTTCCATGACACTGTAATGATTTCCGGAACTAATGTTGGTCACGAGGTTCATTTTCAGTTGGCCCCTTGCTCTGATTGGCCTCAGCAGTTTTCGAGAATCTTCCATGCTCTCGGATTGGCCGACGCCACCTGTCCGCGTCACGCATTCCGCGTGATCTCCGGTATATAGCCTGCCCTGGCCTACATCAACTGTCTGTCTCGTCTGTCTCCAGCAAGTCACAATGCCAGTCACTTGTCGTAAGCTGTCTTCACGCTGTTTGCACAACGCTTGAATGTGTCTCAACGCTGTGTGGTAATACATCGCAAAATGCTTCTAGTCAAACCAGCAGTGCATTCTAAAATCTACGAAATCTATATAAGTTAACATCGATACTTGGCCTACGTCAGTTTGTCGTGAGCAAAAAACGATAAACAAATTTTCTTCTGTGCTGGGCACGAAGTCTTCAACATTTCCAAGACGGAAAAAAGTGATCAAAACCGAGTTCTACAAAGTCTATATAAGTTTACATCGATGATTGGCCTACGTCAGTTTTGTGCTGGGCACGAAGTCTTCAACATTTCCAAGACGGAAAAAAGTGATCATCACGCTCTTCCTCTATTTATATTATGTGGAAATTCCTCTACACCAACGCCAACAAGCTAAGTGTTTATTATAACCTCAAAAATTTCTAAATCTTAAAAATGTATCTTTCTTTTTAGGGTTATGTTACCCGACTTAAACAACTTGTCAAACTATGCCAAACTCAACTTATTTCTTTCTATTAAGTGGTTTAAGCATGTATTATGCCTTTAAATTGTAGGCTATGAGAAAACGGCTGTTCTCTCTTTCGCATGTTAACTTTCCTTCAAAACAAATCATTCTTTTCTCTATTTTTGTACAAACTATTGGGCTTAACACCAGTTCACCTATCTGACGAAGTGAATGGCTTGTTCTTCATTTAATCTATCAACGTGTTCTTGGGAATGCTCCCATTTCAATTGTAAACAACCTCGCCTTGTAACTATCAGGCAACTAGTGGGATGCTATCCCTACTGGCATGTAAATATTGATTTTTCTGTAAATAAACTAGCTTACTCTCTGTGTGCAGTCCTAGGCTAAATTTTAAGCCTTCATTTGAGCACTATAGTTACTCACTATTTTACCCTGCATAGTTCTACTTCAGACTAACTGGCCACAAAGTGGTTACTTATTCTCAGGGTTCTTGGCATTTCAAACTTATGAAATCTTGTTCGCTTGTTGTTGGCCTGTCAAAGGTCACATTTCCCTTACATATTTATATATTTATTGTTAATCCTTTTCAAACTTATGAAATCTTGTTCGCTTGTTGTTGGCCTGTCAAAGGTCACATTTCCCTTACATATTTATATATTTATTGTTAATCCTTTTCAAACTTATGAAATCTTGTTCGCTTGTTGTTGGCCTGTCAAAGGTCACCTTTCCATTACATGTTTATATATTTATTTCTTGTTAATCTTTTTAAAGTTTGTTTTTGAATAAAATACCACTGTTCTTGGCAAACTGTTTCCATTCCTATTTACTCATCAATGTTCAATCTGTTCCTACTTAGTAAAGTTCATTTTCTTATTAGACTAGAAGCTTCACTTCTAGTCCTTCCCGAAAAAGGAGGTCTCGCATTGACAGATCCTAACCATGTTGGTGCCGAAACCCGGGACCTTTAAATAACCTTCATAATTGTTTATTGTATGAAACAGGTTGCCAAGCCATTCGATAAGCTATTGCAGCTTTTCACTTCTGTCACTAATGCTAATTGTATTTTTCAGCTATCGCTATGAAAGCTGTGTTGGGGTGAGCGGAGATGTCCCTTGTTACCACCTCTACCAGTACCAATACTACTACTACTACTACTACAGACGCTCGGCAGTCTAGCAGATCGGTGAGTGAAAGTACTCAAAGTTCCGCCATGTCTCTTCCTAAAGAGCTTGTAGCCAAAAGAACCGCCTGTAAAAACAAACTTACTCGTTTTCAGCAGTTTTTAGGTTCCAAATCTTTTGATGATCACAATTATGACGTTCTAGTTCAACGTTTTAATGTTTATCAGCAACATTTTCAAGAGTATGATGTGTTGCAAACCGAAATTGAAACAATCGAACCTGATCAAGAACAGGATCGTAGTTCTGTTGAAGAACTGTATTACAATATGTATGGCGAAGCTAAGGATTTAATTAAGCAATTAGCAACCCATCAAAACACCGAAGTTAGCAAACCGTTTCTTCCTAAAATCCAACTTCCTACCTTTTCAGGGGAGGAAAAACAGTGGGATTCCTTTTTTGAACTTTTTTCTTCTCTAATACATGATAATAGATCATTCCCTGAGATTCAAAAATTTTATTATTTAAAGTCTGTTCTTCAGGGTCCTCCTTTAAAGTTAATTGAAGCTTTACCTCTCACAACCGAAAATTACTCGGTAGCTATTGACCTCATCCAACAGCGATATGGCAATGCCAAACTTAGAATTCAACGCCATATGAACGCCTTGTTTAATTTACCCGCTTCACGCCCTGATAATTTATCATCCCTTAGAAATCTGGGAGACACCGTTGAACTTCATGTAAGAGCCCTAGAACATCTTAAACAACCTGTTGAACATTGGGATCTTTTTCTTATACATCTCACTACCTCCAAATTTGACCTTAATACTCGTAAAGCATGGGAATCCGATTTAGTGGACAAACCTGAACCCACATTTAAAGTGTTGATCTCTTTCATAAAGAAACGTTGTCAAATTCTTTCTGCTTTAATCAATAAAGCTGAAGGTTCCACCGATGTCAGCAAAAGTAAACCCATCAAGCATTTCTCGGAAAAAGCTTCACATTCTCATGTTTTCTCTATACAAGGTAATAAAACCTCATGCATTCTTTGCAATAATTTGCACCCTTTATATTTCTGCAATACCTTCAAAGGCCTTTCAGTTGACGATCGTAGAAAAGCTGTGTCGCAAACCAAATCTTGTTTCAACTGCCTCTCTTCAAAGCATATCTTAGCGGACTGCCCTTCAAAAGGAGTTTGCATGCATTGCAAGCTAAGACATCATTCTACCTTGCACCGCTTCGAAAAGCCACGGTCTATTCCTGGAACAGTTTCAAATCCTAATGCCCAACCTGCGCTGAGCCTCACTAGTGATGCTTCTCCACCAAGCTCTTCTGTTTCTACTGTAAATACCGTTGCCCAATCCTACAATCAAACAACCCCCTCATGGCGTAGTGCTCAAGTTTTGTTATCTACGATCCAGGTCCAAGTTAAAGATTCTTCCGGCAATTGGCACTTAGTACGAGCCTTGCTCGACAATGCGGCAACTCATGACTTCATAACCTCATCATTAGTTGAAAGGTTAGGTCTCAAACCACTCTCCACCAATATTGAAATATCTGGTATCAACAACAGCAAGTCTACTTCCTTAAATTATGTCAAGCTGCAGGTGAAAGATTCAGTCCAATATGGCACTAACTTTCATCTAAACTGTCTGTCCATTCCGAGTATTGGCAGTCCTACTCCCAGTCGCTCTTTTTCCATTGACGAATGGAAATTTCCCTCTGATCTAAAACTGGCTGACCCTCAATTCTATAAAAGCTCTCACGTTGACATTCTTTTTGGAGCTAACACATTTTGGCAAAATCTTCTTCCGTCAAGGGTTAATATTTCATCTGGTATCTACGCCCACCATACTAAATTTGGCTGGCTTATCACAGGTTATATTCCTCTTCAAACTGTTCAAGGTTCCTCTCAATGCCATTTCACTAATGCAGATCTTCATCAGCGTCTGGAAAAATGTTGGCAAATCGAGTCCATTGAATCTGCTCCTTCTCTTTCATCAGAAGATGAATTTTGTGAACAACATTTTTTAGAAACCGCTGTTCGTAACCCAGATGGCAGATTTATTGTCACAATGCCACGCATTTCTTCTCCTCCTTCTTTATGTGATTCCTATCCGAAAGCTCTTAAAGCTTTATTTGCAGTTGAGAATCAACTCAAGCTAGATCCTTCCACTCGCAAACAATACCTTGAATTCATGGAGGATTATGAAGCTTCAAACCATATGGAGACTGTTCAAGATTTCGACCCTTCTTTAGATTCAGTGTATTTAAATCACCATCCCGTTTGGAAGAACCCCTCCACCAAAGAAAAGATAAGAGTTGTTTTTAATGGTTCTGCCCCTGATGCCAATGGCATTTCCTTAAATGACACTCTCCTATCTGGACCTGCCATTCAGTCTGATCTCCCGTCTATTCTTTTAAATTTCCGTCTATTTCCAATTGGAATCATAGCTGACATACAACAAATGTATAGACAAATTCTGATTAATTCCGAACAACAAAATCTTCAACGAATTCTCTGGCGTGATGCTCCTACCAAAACCATCAAGATCTTTAAATTAAAAACCGTAACGTATGGGCTTAAACCATCGGCTTTTCTTGCCATTCGTACTTTGAAACATCTTGCCGACCAAGATGGTCACTTGTTTACTTCTGAAACTCCTATTTTGTTGAAAAATTCCTTCTACGTTGATGACTTTCTTTTTTCTTTCAAGAATGTATCTGAGGCTATCGAACTCTCTCAAAGTTTAAAAACTTTACTTAGCAGAGGAGGATTCTTACTTCATCGTTGGAACTCAAATTCTGAGAAACTTCTATCCAATCTCTTGCCACATTGTCCTGTTGATACTCCAGTAGAGCTTTGTAAATTGGAGGATGCTACTAAAGTTTTGGGAATACACTGGTATCCTAAAGCTGACTCATTCTTTTACGAAGTAAATTTGTCTTCCTTACCTCCACAAACCAAAAGACAAGTGCTATCAGAAATAGCTAAGATATATGACCCGCTTCAGTTCATTGCACCCGTAATTGTTCTAGCTAAAATCTTTATGCAAGAGCTATGGTCATTGAACTCGGATTGGGATGATCCCATTCCTCCTTCGCTTTTACAAAAGTGGCTTACCTTTCGGCACAGTCTTTGTGATCTCTCATTAATAGACATTCCTAGAGTGCTAGTTCCGTTCTCTTGCTCTCTTGTCTTGGATTTGCACCTTTTCGCTGACAGTTCGACCAAAGCATACGGATGTTGTGCTTACATTGTAAGCCGCTCCCCCTTTTTCTCCAATTTGATATGTGCTAAATCTAAGGTTGCGCCTTTGAAACCCGTTTCATTACCTCGTCTTGAACTCTGTGCCGCACTACTTGCTGCCGAATTAGCTAACAAACTCAAACAAACACTCAACTGTAAGTTCTCACACACATATTTTTGGACAGATTCCTCTATTGCTTTGGCATGGATTTCTAAACCTCCTTCTAATTGGCAAACTTTTGTAGCTAACAGAGTTGAGAAAATTCAAACTGTTTCTAAACCAGAACAATGGAACCATGTTTCTAGCAAAGACAACCCCGCCGACCTCATTTCTCGTGGTTGTTCACCTAAGTCACTATCTCAATCCTGTTTGTACTGGCACGGCCCTTCATGGCTTTTTGAAAGAATTCAAAACCGACCTTCCAACTCTAATTTCCCGTTAGAGGATATTCCTGAAATCAGCAAAAAAGCTTCTGCCTTTGTAACTGCCAACACTCCTTCCTTGTTGGAACGTTACTCTTCTTTTCAAAAACTAGTGCGCGTCACTGCTTATGTGCTCAGATGGAAATTTTTAGTACTAGATCAACCTCTATTCCCTCAGCCTTTTCTTTCGGCTGTTGAACTGAAAATTGCCACCATCAAAGTTCTTTGGCTCACCCAGAGAGAGGCATTCTCAGTCGAAATAAACATATTGGCTAAAGGTAAAACTCTCAAGAAACACAGCAGGCTTTTTGCCTTATGCCCTTTTCTAGATGACGGTGGTTTGTTAAGAGTGGACGGCAGACTTTCTCTTTCTGACTTCTCCGATGAAAAAAAGCACCCTATTATCCTTCCGTCTAAACATCATGTTACTCGGATAATCATTCGTCAGTTTCATTATCAAAACTTGCATGTTGGTTCTAGAACCCTTCTATGCTTGATACGGGAAAAATACTGGCATATTAATGGTTTACACGAAGTCACTTCTGTTATACATAAATGCATTACTTGTTTCAAAGCTAAGCCTAAACCTAATCAGCAACTCATGGCTGACCTTCCCCCATTTCGTTCAGCTCCCTGCAGGCCTTTTTCCTTCACCGGCATTGATTACGCCGGTCCGTTTGTGTATCAACAAAATCACCCCAGTGCTAAAAGGAAAATCCTTGGAAAACTATACGTTTCTCTATTTGTCTGTATGGTCACTGGCTCTATTCATCTTGAGCTCGTAACTAGTGCCTCCACCTCATACTTTCTTTCCGCTTTCTCTAGATTCATTTCACGAAGAGGCATTCCTTCAGAAGTCTTCTCTGATAATGCCAAAACCTTTGTTGGAGCTTCGCAGCAATGGTATAAAGCCCTTTGTTCCCCTCGTGCGAAAGAACAAATCTCCATTTACTCGCACTTAAACCAATTCAAATGGCATTTCATCCCTCCTTATGCTCCCCATCATGGCGGACGATGGGAATCTTGTGTGAAACTCACAAAAAATCATTTAAAGAAAACTCTAGGCTCTAGTATTGTAACTTACGAAGAATTCAATTCTTTAATTATACTCATTGAGGGAATTGTCAACTCACGACCTCTTTCTCCTCTTTCCAACGATCCTTGTGATTTCCTTCCTTTGACTCCAGGTCATTTTCTGGTGGGCAGTTCCTTAGCTGCGTCTCCTCCGTTGCTTGATCGTAAACTTGATCTGTCTTTGCCTATCTTGTGGAGAAAGATTGAATCCCTTAAAGCTCAATTTTGGAAGAGGTGGAGACTTGAGTATTTTCACTCGCTCCAAAGGAGGAACAAGTGGCAGCTCTCTCAGCCTAACCTTCAGGAGGGTGATTTGGTTCTTCTCAAAGACCCAAGTCCTCCTCTTGTATGGAAAACTGGTCGTGTTATAAAATGCTATCATGGCAGAGATGCTAGAGTTCGAGTGGTCAAACTTAAAACTTCATCAGGACACTGTGTTCGTCCTATTTCAGTCATTTGCCCTCTGCCACTCTAGCTCTTCTCTCTCATGTTATTTTTGTTTTGTTTTTTTTTTCTCTGTTGCCCCTCTGGCAGTATGTTCACTTTTCAGTGAAATTTACAAAGTTCACTTATTTTTATTATAACATAACCTCTCACCTGTCATGTCATTCCATTTTTCTTCAATCTGTTCTTGCTTGCACGTGTTCCATGACACTGTAATGATTTCCGGAACTAATGTTGGTCACGAGGTTCATTTTCAGTTGGCCCCTTGCTCTGATTGGCCTCAGCAGTTTTCGAGAATCTTCCATGCTCTCGGATTGGCCGACGCCACCTGTCCGCGTCACACATTCCGCGTGATCTCCGGTATATAGCCTGCCCTGGCCTACATCAACTGTCTGTCTCGTCTGTCTCCAGCAAGTCACAATGCCAGTCACTTGTCGTAAGCTGTCTTCACGCTGTTTGCACAACGCTTGAATGTGTCTCAACGCTGTGTGGTAATACATCGCAAAATGCTTCTAGTCAAACCAGCAGTGCATTCTAAAATCTACGAAATCTATATAAGTTAACATCGATACTTGGCCTACGTCAGTTTGTCGTGAGCAAAAAACGATAAACAAATTTTCTTCTGTGCTGGGCACGAAGTCTTCAACATTTCCAAGACGGAAAAAAGTGATCAAAACCGAGTTCTACAAAGTCTATATAAGTTTACATCGATGATTGGCCTACGTCAGTTTTGTGCTGGGCACGAAGTCTTCAACATTTCCAAGACGGAAAAAAGTGATCATCACGCTCTTCCTCTATTTATATTATGTGGAAATTCCTCTACACCAACGCCAACAAGCTAAGTGTTTATTATAACCTCAAAAATTTCTAAATCTTAAAAATGTATCTTTCTTTTTAGGGTTATGTTACCCGACTTAAACAACTTGTCAAACTATGCCAAACTAAACTTATTTCTTTCTATTAAGTGGTTTAAGCATGTATTACGCCTTTAAATTGTAGGCTATGAGAAAACGGCTGTTCTCTCTTTCGCATGTTAACTTTCCTTCAAAACAAATCATTCTTTTCTCTATTTTTGTACAAACTATTGGGCTTAACACCAGTTCACCTATCTGACGAAGTGAATGGCTTGTTCTTCATTTAATCTATCAACGTGTTCTTGGGAATGCTCCCATTTCAATTGTAAACAACCTCGCCTTGTAACTATCAGGCAACTAGTGGGATGCTATCCCTACTGGCATGTAAATATTGATTTTTCTGTAAATAAACTAGCTTACTCTCTGTGTGCAGTCCTAGGCTAAATTTTAAGCCTTCATTTGAGCACTATAGTTACTCACTATTTTACCCTGCATAGTTCTACTTCAGACTAACTGGCCACAAAGTGGTTACTTATTCTCAGGGTTCTTGGCATTTCAAACTTATGAAATCTTGTTCGCTTGTTGTTGGCCTGTCAAAGGTCACATTTCCCTTACATATTTATATATTTATTGTTAATCCTTTTCAAACTTATGAAATCTTGTTCGCTTGTTGTTGGCCTGTCAAAGGTCACATTTCCCTTACATATTTATATATTTATTGTTAATCCTTTTCAAACTTATGAAATCTTGTTCGCTTGTTGTTGGCCTGTCAAAGGTCACCTTTCCATTACATGTTTATATATTTATTTATTGTTAATCTTTTTAAAGTTGGTTTTTGAATAAAATACCACTGTTATTGGCAAACTGTTTCCATTCCTATTTACTCATCAATGTTCAATCTGTTCCTACTTAGTAAAGTTCATTTTCTTATTAGACTAGAAGCTTCACTTCTAGTCCTTCCCGAAAAAGGAGGTCTCGCATTGACAGATCCTAACCAGTCTGTTAGGTAGTCAGCCCGAAGGCTGGTTGGATCCTCAAATAGTACCGCCAATAGGTTATGTGGGTAGATACCCACAAAAACCCCAGGCAGCGCTATATTGAGGCGTACTAGGCAAGATGAGGAGTGAGGTAGTTTGCCATTGCTTTCCTCACTGAGTCAGAACAGCGGTACTAACCCTATGAGTAGAACCTTTCACAGCATCCACAGGCACTGACTGTGCCCTGAATGTCATTACTAAGTACCACCCATACCTCAGTAGCTTCCATATAATCACAGCCATGAGTGAGACTGAGACATCGGTGAAAAGCCACATTTTACTCTAGCCTGTGCCAACAGACAAATGCAAATGTACTGCATTCATCAAGAGATGGTTTTTTTGCTAATCTGTCTGCCTCTTCATTTCCTGCTATTCCAACATGAGAAGGGATCCACTAAAATGAGATTGTTTGTGGAGTCTTTGAAGGGTTTTTATCATACAAAAAATTTCTTTCAGTTCTTTATTTTGGGGCTTATAATTTGACGAGATGGCTTGGATGGCTGCTTTTGAATCTGTAATGATAACGCATTTTTGATAATCAATGTTTCTGCCTAATAACTGATGGAGTGCATGTGAAATTGCTCTTATCTCAGCATCAAAGTTTGTTTTGTTTTGGCCTACTGAGAAGTAGAGTGAGAAGAGAGATGAATGTATTCCTGCTCCACTTCTATTTTCTTTGTCTTGTGAGCCATCTGTAAATATTTTTAGCCATTGATTAGATGGATATCTTTCTTCTATTGTACATAGGGCCAGTTGTTTTAGATCTTGTGGTGAAGAGTCTTTCTTGCAGACCTCTTCTAACAAAGTAAGATCTGTAGTCACTTGTATATATTCAATGGGATTGACTGGCATACAGAGTGGTTCGAGTTTTATTTGCAGATTGCTCTTATTGATGTATTCTTTGGCGAGGCTTAAGGGATCTTTTTGCGTTTTAAGATTGGGGCTAGAAACTGGTTTTTTGATCCATGTCATTTGAGGTAGTCTTTGTATACTGAGATATGCATTGGCTGTTTGATGTTTCATCTCTTCTTCTATTGGTAAGTTGTGGGTATATAATTGCAAGGCGGTTATAGGTGTGGTTTTTATTGCACCTGTTATGATTCGTAGGGCATTATTCTGACACCTCTCGAAGCGATCAATGTTTGACGGGGGTGCTGTAGAGAGTACTTCACTGCCATATTTTATGATAGGTTTGATGTAAGTATTGTAGGTTTTGTTGAGTGTGTCTTGAGTGCTCCCCCAAGTAGCTCCTGCTAGTCTCTTCAGTAATTTCATCCGTTTGCTTACCTTATCCTCCACATGTTTTATGTGTTTGGTCCAGTTCAGCTTCTTGTCCATGATGATACCTAGGTACTTTGTACTTTCACTTTTTGGAAGGTCTTGATTGCTAAATTTGAGACTAAAAGTTGGATTGTGGTGTCTCAGGGAGAAAAACTGGTATACCGTTTTGGAAGTATTGATTTCCATATTATTGTTTTCGGTCCAGTTTTTGAGTTTTATAAGTGCCTGGTTCATTCTGTGTTCAAGAAGCATTTGCTGATTTGGGCTGTTACATGCTGTGGTCCAAATGATAACATCGTCTGCAAACATGCTGATATTCACATTACCTACTTTCTTTATTGTTTTTGGAAGATCGTTGATGTACACATTGAATAAAGTTGTGCTTGATACAGCTCCTTGTGGGAGGCCTAGTTTTGATTGCTTGCAACCTGAAGTTTTGTTGTTGTAACGAACATTGATCATTCTTTGTGAAAGGAATCTTGAAAACCAGTTTAACATACATCCATTTACTTTGAAGTTGATAAGTTTCTTTAGCAGCATGTTTCGCCATACAGTATCATAGGCTCCTTTAAAATCAATGAAAACTGCAAGAACACTTTCCCTTTTGTTAAAGGCTTCTTCAACAGCTTGTGTAAATCTCATTATTTGGTGGGAGGAGGACCTGTTTTGTCTAAACCCTGCTTGTTCTTCTGATAGAAGAGATTTTGGTTCCAAGTACCAATTGAGTCTATTTGTAATCATCCTTTCTAGAATTTTTACCAGAATGGAGGTAAGTGCTATAGGTCGGTACGAGGGGACTTGGTTTTTTGGCTTGCCTGGTTTTAAGATTGGAATGATGGTTGCTTTAGTCCAGTCTTTAGGAAGGTTATCATTTGATGTCCAAAATTTGTTGAATATGTGTAGCAGTATGTTTAGAGCAGATGGACCTAGATTTTTTATGAATTCTGGGAATATCTCATCTGGTCCTGGTTGTTTTCTGACTTGTGTGTTCTTTATTGCTAACATTAACTCTTCCATTGAAAATTTATTGTTAAAGATATCATCTGCATTATTATTCATGAATTTTTTGACTATTTTTTTGAGAGTCTTGTCTTCTTTCTTTTTCTGTTTTGATAGTCTAATTGAAGTGAAATGTTTACAGAAGTGGTTTGCTATTTTATGGCAGTCTGTAATTTCCTTATCATTTATCATAATAGGATTCAAAGGAGTGACTACGTGTTTGTTATTTAGAGAATTGATAAGTTTGTGAGCTTTATTGCTGTCTGTCCTATAGTCAACCGTTGTTAAAAATTTATTCCAAGATTCTCTTTTTGATATTGTTATTGCTTGTTTTAATTTTGCTGTTGCTTGTCGCCATTTCCGTACATCATTTTGATCCTGAGTAAGTTCAGCTGTTCTTTTTGCTTTGTCTCTGGCGGACTTAAGATTGTTCAATTCATCTGACCAGAAAGGTTTATATTTTGTTTGGGCACCTCTGGGTATGCACAGTTTGGCTATGTCTTTCATGGCTGTAGTAAATTTATTCAGGATGATGTTAGGAGGTGCATAAAGATCAATTTCCGACGTTTTTGTTTCAAGTTTGTTTCTGAAATTTTCCCAGTCTGCCTTTTTAAAGTTCCACCGAATCTTCTGGTCTGCACTTTGCGCAGATTCACTGTATGATGTAATAGTAAGAAGGGACATTCTATGTCCACTGCCTGAATCTTCGAGTACTGATCGATGACTGTGGTTTGTAAGATCTGTTGAGACTAATGAGATCTGGGTTAGTTGTGGAACCAGAGTGGTGAATGAATGTTGCTGGGTCTTTGTTACTATATAATAGCTCAAGAGAGCTACTCTCTATAAGGTCTTTTATTGTTTTACCAGCTGAATTTGTGTAGTTGTAGTCCCAGACTGGAGAAGCTGCATTGAAGTCTCCTATAAAAATAGTAGCTGTTTTGATTTCTAAAAGGTGAAGATTCAGATTTTTATTGTTTGGAGGACTGTAAACACAGAATATTATTATTTTCTTGTTGTTGATCCATATGGATAATTCGATAATTTCTGATGTATCTGTTGGGTCCATTTCTTTTACAATTCTGAATTTTGACATGATGATGTTCTTCACTGCTGCAAATATTCCGCATTTTTTTTATTATGTCACCATCCACTTCACATTTCTCAAGGTTTACACTCAATGTCTCAATTTGGTTGGTCAACAAGATTGATGATGATGATGATGATAATTGTTGTTTTAAGGGCCCTAACATCTAGGTTATCAGCCCCTAATGATCTGGGTGATAGCGAAAATGACAATGAAATGGAAACCAGAACGAACATTAAGCGAGACGGAAAATACTTACAAAAAGGACTCAAATTGAAACTACTCACATAATGGAGAGCAGTAATACTTACAAAAGGGAACTTAAAACAAAAATACTCATAAAAGGAAGAGATTGAAAAATACGCACAAAATGTAGGTTAGGTTCAAATTACGTACAAAATGCAATGTATAGTCGAAATACATACAAAATGCAATTGAAATTCAAAATACTTACAAAATGCAAACGAGATTGAAAATATGCACAAAATGCAATTGAGGTTCAAAATACTTACAAAATACAATTGAAATTAAAAATACACAATGCAATTCAAATTGAAAAACTCACAGTTCAGATCCAAAACACTCACAAAGTGCAATTGAAATTGAAAATGCTTACAAAATGCAATTGAAATTGAAAATGCTTACAAAATGTACCATAGATTCAAACTACTCATTTGGATTGACAAAACTTACAAAATGCAATTTAGATTGAAATTACAAAATGTAATTTAGATTCAAAATACCCACAAAATGCAATTGAGAATCAAAATACTTGCAAAATGTCCACCATACAAAATGCAATTTAGATAGAAAATACTTGCAAAAAGCAGATTAGCTTGAAAATACTTGCAAAATGCAATTGAAATTCAAAATACTCACAAAAGTCCCAGCCCCTATATTGAAAGACTTACTAAAAAGCAATTTAGATTATCAATCTTAACAGAATGCAATTGAGGTTGAAAACACTCGCAAAATGCAATTTAGATTGAAAAAACTTACAAAATGCAATGTAGATTGAAAATACCTACAAAATGGAGTGTAGATGCAAAAGATTCGCTAAAAGGAATTTAGATACACGGAGAGCCAATTAACAAAAACAGTGCGGGAATCTTAAAGAGAAAAGGAAATATAATGAAAAGAAATAGAAAAAAGAAGGCTGACCCCTCCCAGAAGGAAGGGATCAGGAAAGATGAGACAAGGGCGAATTAAGGCGGGAAAGTGAAAGACTCCCTAGGCCTCAGATACCCTAATACCGTCGGGGTCGGAGATGAACTAGAGTTGACCAAGTGAGGTCGACAGGAAAGAAGACGGAGAGGAGCCCGGCACAAGTAAGTGGAAGCAATGCCGGACTCAGCTGGGGAGCCCATGGTCGCCAACCCACGTTCCACTAGATGTGAGACCCTGGGGGTCAACAAGATTGACATAGGCTGAGGGAGGGGCTATTTAAATTGTGAAGCCTCGAAACATGTACCTAAGAATTATGTGGTAACAAACCATTAATTCAAGTATTGGCTTGACGGAAACATGTTTTAAATACAGTACTTTAAAACTTAACTTAACGGCTATGCGAGCCCTATGCGGGTGTGGCTCTGAAGACAACCTATGAGCACATCATCATCATCCTTTCATGTATTAGTCCTAGGGAAACTGGTACGGTCTATACAAAAGATTTGCATTTTCACGCCATCTTTTCCTGGGGTGACCTAGAGATCTCTTCCCACCGGGAGAGTAGTTGATGACTCCTTTAGGGATCCTGCTTCTGTCCATCTTGTTGACGTGTCCTAGCCAATTTCTCTGGTATTCATGGATGTATTCCAATACAGGTCTGCTGTTAAGACCATTCAGCACTTCTGTGTTTCGTTTGTCACCCCACTTACTATCGGATTTTTTATTATGGATACTCGAGTTTAGGCCTTAATTACAACCAAACCAACAGATCTATTGAAAAACGAGTTATACCAATATTTCCTTTGTTTAATTCTGCGTTAGACTAGCCAATTATTTTCAAGTTTATTAATTATTTATTTATTTGTGGTTGTATGAAAAATTGTCCGTGTTTTTGACGTCTTTTCTAGGAACCGCTCACTTACAACTATATACATGGAAAACGACTTGGCTGAGGGTAATGAAATTTTTATATGTGATAGCCACAAGTATTGGTAGTGCATATCTCAAGTTTCAATTTTTTTCAACTACCCAATAAAAAGTTCTTATGCTTTTCCTGACGTAACGTTTTCTCAGCCCAGGATAAACGTAAAGCAGGCAACTTGGTCTCATTTTGAAGCTCTCATTCGTGATTGATGTACAATGGCACTAAGATGTGTGAAAACAACTGAGAACATGGATGTTTATTCATCTGGAAATATAGTGTGTCTACACATTCTCTCTGCAGCGGCGGTATACGCAGGTCTCGCCTTGCAGGACGTGTTGTGTTGGCAGTACATTCATGTTGCAGTATACGCAGTCTCACTGCAGCGCTTGTTCCGTGTTGACCTTCAACTGGATTGGTCAAGTGGGGAATCCCAGTTCATTATTGCTGTCAGTGAGTGCCTGTGCATGAGAGTGTTGACACTAAGTTGCATACAGGAAAAGGTAAGCTAAATTGCCGCCTCACATGCTCCAAAGTTTTCACCAGCACGGAAAACCTCTCAGAAGTCAGCATTCCCACTAGACTCAGCTTACACAAGAACTTAGTTACCGGTATTGTTGTTTTAAGGGGCGGTACTATGAGGTCAGTGAGTAGTCATGTACTGTGGAAAAGAGAAAATGAAAAGTCAAGTGAACATAGATGGGGTACGGTTAGAGAATGTAGAACAGTTTATATATCTAGGTAGCACTATAAATGGAAGAAATTACATCAACATTGAAATTAATAACAGACTAAGTAAAGGTACAATATTTTATCACCAAGTCAGAGAACTTTTATGGGATGACAAAGTACCCAAGAGAATGAAATTAATATTATATAAACAGTATTTCATACCGATTGTAACATATGGAATATATGCGACGAACAGCAGGAGTCACTACTATCAGATTTTTAATTATGGAAACACTGGTAACGAATAAAAGGCAAAATAGTAAGATACAAGCAGTAGAAATGAATTTTTTAAGAACTTCAGCTAAAAAGACAAGAATGGATAGAATTCAAATTATTAAAATCAGAGAAGAGTTAAATATGGAACCGTTAAATCAGAAGATACAGAAAGCAAGGTTACGTTGGTTCGGACATGTATTTATTTATTTATTTATTTATTTACATAGGTCCCAATGAGCCTGAGCTCGTGTTAGGGACAATCAAGTAACATAGTTACAGCATGGCATATATATAATTTTTGTAACATTGTTGTTTAGTTTAATAGTAACTTAGATTGCTAGTGACTAACTTTACAGAGATAATACGGTATGATACATTGCATTGCTTAAGGCTATTGTACATTGGCTATTCATTCCTTAATAGGAAGTCTTTTGTTTTCCTCTTAAATGTTTTTATAGAGAAACTTTCCCTTATGCCTAATGGTAGCGAGTTGTATTCTTTTATTATAGAGGACATAATTCCTTTAGTTCCAAATTTAATGGATTGGGAATGGCTGGTGAATATTTGATTTACTCCTCTTGTTGCATAATGATGAATGTCATTTGCATGGGTAAAATGGATGTGTGTGTGTATCAATTTGTTTTCTAATTTGTATACAAATACTGTTGCTGACATAGCTATTTGTTTTTGCAGTGGCATAATTTTAGTTCTTGAGTACAATTCATTTGAGGGTGTGAGCCAAGGTAATCCAAAGATAGATTTTATAGCACGTTTCTGGAGTATCTCAAGTTCTTTTATCAGCTCCTTCTTACAATACCCCCATATGAAATTCATGTACATTAGATGTGAATGTATCAGAGCAAAGTATATATTTTTCAATTGTTGGCTAGTAAGACAGCTATATCTTAATCTGAAAATAATACCAATTAAAGGGCTGATTTTATGTTTTACATTTTCTACATGATTTTCCCAGGTTAGTGTACTATCTAGTGTGATACCTAAGTATGTTGCCGATTTAACCCTTTCTATTTCTTTGTTGGCTATGTTGACTATGTTTGTGGTCTCAATCTTGTATGATGGTTTATGGAAGAATAAATATTTTGTTTTAGTGATATTGATAACCATTTTGTGTGCTCTCAACCAATCCACCAGCTTATTGAGATCATAATTAATATTTAGCATAATTTCCTGTCCAGATGTTCCCAGATAGAGTATAAAAATATCATCTGCAAATAGTTTAAGCTTGCCTTTCAATTCTAATAATACTATATCATTAATATAGGCCAAGAAAAGAATTGGTCCTAAGACAGAACCTTGAGGTACTCCTGTGTCAATTCTCATTTGAGATCCTTTTACATTATCGATTGCAACATATTGTTTTCTGTTAGTGAGGTAGTTCTTGAACCAATCATGTGCCACTCCTCTGATGCCTGCAAATTCTAGTTTATTAAGGAGAATCTTATGGTTAACCAGATCGAAGGCTTTTTGAAGGTCAATTAGTACACCAGCAGCTAGTTTGTTTTCATCTAATGCCTTTTCTACGTCAGTTACTACTTCAAATATAGCACTATCAGCTCCTCTATTTGGAATAAACCCATATTGGCAGTTTGCAAAGTAATCATTTTTCATGAAGAAATTCATAAGTCTTCGATTAACAACGCTTTCTAGAACCTTGCTGATGGCAGATATAATATTAATGGGTCTGTAATTTGATGGGTGGGTTTTGTCCCCTTTTTTGTAGATTGGGACCACCCTAGAGACTTTACAGGCATCGGGGAATATACCAGTCATCAGTGAAAGATTTATTATTTTGACAAGATATGGTGTAAGGCCCTCAAGACACAATTGTAGCATGACATTAGTAGTGTTGTCCTCACTTATATTGTTTTTGTGTTATAGGGAGTTTATAGTTGATTGTATTTCATTAGCATCAGCAGGTAACATAAAGATTGTCTTAGTGCTAGTAGTATTTTTATAGCTTGTAATGTCCGAGGTAGAACCGTTTCCTTGATTTTCCCATATACTGTTAGCAATATTGACATAATATTTATTAATTTCATCACATATATTTTCCTTTTTTTCGACATTTGTGCCGTCGACTATAAGTTTGACAATTTCATTTTTCCCCTTCTTTGGTCTATTTAACATCTCATTAACAACACTCCACACTTCCCTCTGATTATTTTCATTTTGAATTTTTTTGTCAAAGTAGTTTCTTTGTAGGTTTCTCTTAAGTTTTGTAACTTGGTTGCTAATAATTTTATATTCTTCTAAAATTTCTGCAGATGGATTTTTAACTTTGGTTTTTGTATATATCTTATCTTTCCTGTGTATTAGTGCTAAAAGATCTTGTGTGATCCAGGGTTTTATTGGTGGGGCACTTGGCTCCTTATTCGTATATTTCATAGTACAGGCTTCTATTCCTTTATTAATAAAATCACAGAATTTATTGTGGTAGTCATTGATGTTAGTTTCATTGCATACAAATTCTTGAGTTATTAAATATTTATTAAGTTTTTTGTAGTTTATTTTATCCTTTTCTATTGGCCTATCATCACATATTGAGTTCCTGTTTATCTTTTTGTTTCTCATTTCACAGATGAGTAAATGGTGATCACTCAAATCATTATCAATATTATAGACATTACATATTTTGTCACAGTCGTTCACCAATACATGATCAATTAGAGTAGAGCTAGTTTGTGTTACACGAGTTGGATATTTTGTATTACATAAGACTAGACCGTATGATTTGACTAGCTTAATATAACTACTAGTATATCTGTCCCCAAATAATAGATCGATATTCATATCACCTAGTATTATAACAGGATTCGTTGAGTAAGAACTAATAATTACTTCGAGATCAGTTAGAAAGTGTGGAATGTTGCTTTTATGAGGGTTATAAGCAGTGATTATATTGTATTCTTGATGGCCTTTTCTCACAGTAATGTGCAGTATGCTGTGGGTGGAATTTATTTCCTTTACAAGGGTACTGCTACATTTGTTTGAAATATACAAAGATACTCCCCCTCCAGTTTGCTTTCTAACTATGTGATATGCAACATATTTCTTAATATTGAAAAGCATTTTTGTTTGTTCTGTTAACCAATTTTCTGAGATTGCTAGGACATCTACACCTTTGATTCTGTCTAACATTATTTGGATATCATCGAACTTGTTTTTTATGCTATGTGCATTTATGTGTACGCATTTTAGTGTACTGGTATCGGTTATTATCTGTTTACTGTCCTTATTCTTATAATAATCGCTAAGTGTATTACAGTTACACTCGGTTAATTCTAGTGTATTATTATTTGCATTACCTAAAAAATTTAATTTCTGTAATTCTAGTTCCATATGGGATAATACTTAGTAGATATCTTACTATTACATAGATTTTAGTTTGAGAGGGCGAGTTCATCCAGTATTTCAGCACTTGATATAAGCTTTGAGGGTCCATTTTGATTTTTCCGAATGTATATTTTGCAGTCTCTGACCCAAGTTGCAAAGATTTTTCCCTGTTGTCTCAATTCACGGCACTTTTTGGCGATGGTTTCATTTCTTGGGGTCAGGTGTTCATTGATATATATATTACCACCATCACTGTAACCAATTTCACTCGTCTTCAGGGTCTTCTTTTGTCTTCTGCTACTGAGAATCTCTTCCTTCTTCCACCTATTATTTAATTTCACAATTATCGGTTGAGGCCCAGGCTTTGTTGACGGGAGGCGGTGAGCTGCGTTTATGTTTGCCCTGGTGATTTCAACTCCTAACGTCTTGCCAATGTCCGAGATTTTGTGAAATACATCCTCCTCTCTTTCAGTGGGTATTCCATACACTATCAAGTTGTTCTTGCGCTGGTACTGTTTTAGTTCCTCCAATTCGTTGATAGCTCTAGATGCTGCCATTTCTGCGTCCTTGACGGTTTTTCTCTCTTTCTTCAGAGTTTCAATTTCCCGGTGGAGTTCATCATACTTTTCTGATAAGAAAGTTGCTAGTTTTCTTACCTCGTGGTTTTCTTCTCTCATCGCCGAAAGGGATTCCTCAAGTTTCTGGGAGAAAGATGCCATAACCTCTTTGAGGTTAGGTTGCGGGAGGCAGTCTTCACGATTGCATGACCATTTGAAAGTATCATCTTTCCGGAATTGTTGGTACGTGTCTTTACTCATTTTCATGCATGTTACATGAAACCAGCGTCCACACTCACCATCACATCCTACAGTCTGCTGATTGTTCTTGATCTTTTTGCCGCATGGAGCACAGTTGACCGTCATGATATTAAATGTTATATGACTTCTCTTTTAGCAAGTTATGTATTGTATTTCTCTTACGTATTTTACCTATGTTCACACAATATTTAACACTTTAGTCACTCGCGTAATCCTCGGTAAACCTGCGTAATTTCTTAATTTTGCTTACGTTTAGAATATAAACCTTTTACATATCCGCCATTTTGAATTTAAAAATGTAAAAAGAAATGGGTAAAGAAAGAGTAGCAAGAAGAGATTTAGAAAGAGAAGTCAAGGGAAAGAGACCAGTTGGAAGACCAAGAAGAAGGTGGTTGGACCAAATTTTGAAGAACATTGGAGGAGCTGGATTGGATGTGGCAGAAGTGATGGAACAGGATAAATGGAAGGACCGAAAAGAGTGGAGGAGGCTTGTAAACCACACCCGGGTGACTGGAGTGGGACTTCGATGATGATGATGACTATGAGGTCAACTTACAGTGTCAGCACTGTCATGAACAGGCACTCTCTGTCATCAATAATGAACCGGGATTCCCCGCCCACCCACTCCCCTTTAAGGTCCACACGGAACAAACGCTGTGGTGAGACTGCGTATACAGTGACATGAATGCACTGCCAACCTAACACCTCTCGCCGCTGCGGAGAGATTTTGCGGACACACTGTACATAGCAGTTAAAAGACTAAGGCATTGCTCATGCTTTGAAGCCATATTACAGTGTTGCCTTATTGACAATCGATAGTGCAACTTTTCAGTCGGTCAACACAATATAATCCCAATTACTGGGAAATACAAAAAAAAAAAAAAAAAAAAACTTGAAAAAAAAACTTCAAGTGATTAAAAATATTTGTTACGGTTTACAGAAGAGGGAGAAATTATAGGATGACCTCTCACAATTATGGCTTTAAGCTGATGATGATGATAATTGTTGTTTTAAGGGGCCTAACATCTAGGTTATCGGCCCCTAATGGGTTGTTTGATCGTGAAGATGATAATGAAATGTAAACTATAACTAAAACTAACTACTAACTTATATACTAGAAGAAGAAATGGAAAACAAAAGGAGAATAAGGCAAATAAAGGACATTAGGAAAAGAAATGCCCTCAACCCTCAAAGAATGCGAATTGAGGGACTTGGAAGGAAGGAGAGCCATAAAAGGCAGATAGGAAAGTGAAAGAGGAGAGGGTCTGCCCCACAGGTAATGGTTAAAAGGGGGAAAACCAGAGCCAGCTCAGGAATCCCTCGGGGTCGCCAACTCCCGAACTCACCAGCCGTGAGCCCCTGAGGGTGTAGCATTATCCAGGATGCACCAGAAGTGGTGGGGCTACATACACCCGGGCTCCTTGAGGGTCTTGAGCAGAAGGCAGGAGATAACAGAAAAAGAAAAAGAAGGCTGACCCCTCGCAGAAGGAGGGTATCAGAAAAGATGAGACAAGGGCCAATTAAGGCGGGAAAGGAAGAGACTCCCTAGGCCTCGGATACCCTAATACCGTCGGAGTCGGAAGAGAACAAGAGTTGACCAAGTGAGGTCGACAGGAAAGAAGACGGTGAGGAGCCCAGCACAAGTAAGTGGAAGCAATGCCGGTCTCAGCTGGGGCCCCATGGTCGCCAACCCACGTCACACTAGATGGGAGCCCCTGGGGGGGCTTTAAGCTATTCGATCAGGTAATGCACAAACAGAATTAAAATGTTGTCACACAATTGATCCAACTAATAGCTTATGAATGCTAGAGCCCCAACAAGTTCGCTCCAACCTCCCAATCTTAACAGGAGGGCAGTCTTCTATTGCTTAACCCATTCAATGCCATGTTTCTCAGATAAAACGAGCCACCTAGGCCAGGTTTTACTAAGGAAAAAGTAGCTTTTAAATTACCATTTTAGAGTACATATTATATCTGAGATATTACTTAAAGAAATACAATGTAATACGTTGTTGTTATCAAAATCATGAATAATAGGGAAGAATATACTTGCCAACCAGGAAAATAAAGGGGCTTATTTTATATTCCACGCCGTTTCTTTTCTTTTCTTAGCAGGAAGAGATATTTTTTCCGCATCGGATTCGCCACTTTCACTACAGACTGCGTTTTGTTGAAGTAAAATATCACATCTTCTTCATCATCGCAAAACTGACATTCAGAATCACTATTTACCTAGAAACGTTTAATTTCTTCATTGGGAAGGCAAGATTGTTTACTTCCAAACGCCATGTTGGATAACGATACTAGTACGATAGTACACACTTAAAATACCGCGAAACAAAGCAGTTTCCTTTATGAACAAGGGAAAAGAAGTACAACAACTGCACAAATGAACCTCTTTGACCATTCACTCAAAGTTTCAAACCATGACAACTTTTCTCGTACATTTACGGGTTTGGCAAAGTGAGCACTGCACCGAAATGTAAATGTACGGGTTTGGCCTAGTAGACACGGCATCGTAACACGTATATCTATAGGAATGGCAGTGATTGGGTTAAAACAGCTTCGAGGGGTCTTGAAGAGGATGGAGTGAAAACCAGACAAACACAGAAAATGAAGAGTTACAGTTGGAAACTTTGTCTGCCAACCAACAGCTGTTGAATGTACATACTAACCTATATCTTCACTAGCGGCACGAACCAGCCTCCGGGCAATGAATATAGGGTCTTCACCTCCAGCCAGCATGCGAGACAGCCAGTACAGAGTAGCATTATCATCAGAAGCTCGGATAGACTTGTGTAGGGCCGAGATAATATTATAATGTTCATCACCTTTCTTGTCGTACAGGATATGAGAGCGCTGTAAAATGAACATCACACAATATTATTCAATACCCCTCATTATTCCTGTTTTCAACAGGATCGGGGATAAGATATTATGAAAGATTATGTGGCGGGTGGTTTATGTGACGGAATGCCCTTCCTGATTCCAACCTCATGAGAGGACTCAAAAACATCAAGTTTTGGAAACACTAGGCTTCATTTCTGGTCCGTATTGACATATACAATAAAATGCACTGTAATTGTGACAAATGTCCCGCCAAATCAATACATTATATACATTTGGTACACTTATGTACTGTGGTACATGTTTCGGGGCATTACTGTTCCCTACATCAGCCACTGGCTATTCTTTTGTCAACAAACCTCAAAATCATTGAAAACTAACATTTATAGTGAAGAAAACACATATGGTAAAAAATAGACTGACAAGCCCCCTCCCAAGCATAAAATTGAGATTAAAAAACTTAAACTAGACACTGCATATGGTAATTAAAAGATGGACATTAAAAAGTTGTCATGTAAAACTTCTTCATTTAAAATGCACAGCTTATTTGACTGTGCTGCTAGGTCTGCAGTCAAATACGGACCAATGAAGGGAGTGTGGCGTGAACGCAGAACATTTATTCCAGTTGAGGAGAATGCATAAAATGAATAAAGTGAAAAGCAGGGACGATGTTCCAGAATTCCATGTTGAAGAAACAACTCTCAGAGGATACAGACGTAAATATTATTGCTTGTGAGTACAAACGAGTGTGAACTGTGTGCTGCTGACCAAGTAGATTTAAACTGAATAACTTAGGAAATGGAAGGATACCTCACCTAGACATGTTGCTGTTCTGTAAGCTTTATTTCTTTTGATAGATGTTGCTCCAGTCAGATTCACACACATCTAGGTTCTGCCAAAGGAGTTAATGTGGACTTTCTTAGTCATATGCCTTGCCAAAGTGTTGACCACATTTTGTTGCCACCAGTACATGAGAGGGTGGACATACACATGATCAACTGGCTGTTGTTGCCTTCATGGTTTGTAATACAAAGTTTACCCAGCTCTGCCAATCTCAGATTCCGAGTCATCATCATCATCTTGCACAGTTTCCAGCCACTGGCCGGGTCTGTTTGGAACACAAGCCTCTCCAACGTCTTCTGTCTTCCCACCATCTCTCAGCCTCCACCCTTGTCCAGTCTTCTCCTCTCTTCTTCACGCTTTCTTCCACCCCCTTCAGCCACCTGTCTCTCGGTCTTCCCCTCGGTCTCTTTCCTTCCCACTTCGTCTCATGTACTCTCCTGGGTATCCTCTTCTCCTCCATTCGTTTTACATGTCCATACCATCTAAGTCTAGATTTCTCTATACCATCCTGTAATGGTTCCTCCTTCATTAATTCTCTGGTCCTCTCATTTCTTATTCTGTCCATCTTTGTAGCTCCAATACTGCTTCTCAAGAACCTCATCTCACTGGCCTGTATTTTGCTCCTCTCCCTTCCTTTCATAACCCAGGTCTCTGAGGCATACGTCAGGATAGGAACATAGTACGTCCGATATATGATCTTTTTGCTGTTCTGAGGGACATCCTTGCTCCATAACATGCTTCTCACACTCCTCCGAAATGCTTCTGCCTGCCTCCCCCGCTCATTTATTTCTCTATCGTTTCTTCCATTATCTTGTATCAGGCTTCCCAGATACTTAAAACTCTCCACTTTCTTCAGCTGTTCCCCACCAATTGTTATTCCCGTTGTGGTTCTTTCCTTCTTCCTTGTTGTGATCACCATCTCACTCTTATTTATGCTAAATTTCATCCCATATCCTTGTATTACTCCTTCCCACACGTCCAACTGTTCCTGTACCTCCTCCTCCTTGTTTCCCCAAATCATCAAATCATCTGCAAACACCATTGCTTTCATCTTTCCGTCCCCAATTACTTGTGCCACTCGGGTCATTATGTCATCCATCACCACAATGAAAAGTAACGGTGACAGTGCACTTCCTTGTTTCAGGCCGTTTCTTTGTTCCAACCAGTCAGATCTCTCTCCTCCCACTTTCACACAGCTCACGCTTCCCTTGTACATCTCCTTTATCCTCTTTATAGTCCATTTCTCTACTCCTCTATCCTCCAGGGACTTCCATACTTTGTTTCTGCATACACTGTCATATGCTTTCTCAATGTCCAGGAAGGCCATCAGTAGATCTGTTCCATATTCATAGTGCTGTTCTTGTAACTGCCTTACAGCAAAAATCAAATCCACTGTGGACCTTCCTGCTCTGAAGCCATGTTGTTCTTCCCTCATCCCTCCTTCTATCCTTGTCCTAATTCTCTTTTCCAAAACTTTCTCGAAGATCTTTGCACAATGACTCATCAGTGTTATTCCCCGATAGTTTCTGCAATCTGTTCTACTACCTTTCTTGAAGATCGGGACAATGATTCCTTTTTTCCAGTCCTCTGGGGTCTTCCTTTCCTTCCATGCTGTCCTCATCACTCGGTACAGCCACTGTATCCCCACCTCTCCTGCTGCTCTCACCATCTCCACACTCAACTCATCCACACCCGGTGCCTTCCCTCCTTTCATCTTGTTCACTGCATCTTCCACTTCTTTCCATGTTAAGTCCTTTTCTGTTTGCAGTTCATCTTCCTCTTCCCCGATTTCTTCCTCCTCACCATCTTTTCCATTTGGGTTCAGAAGTTCTTCAAAATATTCTTTCCACATTTTCTTCAGTTCTTCCCTATTTTCTATCTCTTGTCCCCTTTTGTTCACCATTCTAACATAATCCGTAGGATCCTTCCGCCTCTTATCTTTCACCATCCCATACTGGACCTTTTTTGTACCTTCACTATCCTCCTCCATCATCTTTGTCCACTCTTCCATCCACTTCCTTCTCTCCTCAGCCACCACTCTCTTCGCCTCCTTCTTTCTTTCCTGGTACTCTCCCCTTGTCTCTACCGTCCTATTTTGATACCACCTCCTAAAGGCTCTATTCTTTTCCCTTACTATATCTTTTGTCTTCTCATTCCACCATGGTGTTTCCTTCCACCTCTTCTTACTACTTGTCCTCCCACATACTGCTTCTGCTGCACCCACTAGTGTCTTCTTAAATCTAGCCCATTCCTCTTCCACCCCTCTTTCTTCATCTGTTGGAATTCCTTCCTTTACCATTTTGAGGTACTCGACCCTTCTATCCCCTTCTTTCAGTTTCCATATCCTTATACGTCTTTCCTGGTTCTCAGTCCCTTTCTTCTCCTTACTTCCTCTCAGGTTCATTACCAGTAATCGATGGTCGCTATCCAGGTTCTCCGATGGTATAACCTTGATGTCCGTGATGTTCTTATTTAGTTCTTTCTCATACAGTATATAGTCGACCACCGACTTCCTGGTCAAGTCATCACTGTACCATGTGATTGTGTGGCTCTCTCTTTTCTTAAACCAGGAGTTCCCAACTAGCAGGCTGTTCCTCTGGCAGAAGTCCAACAGTCTCTTTCCTTCCTCATTTCTTCCACCCCAACCCTCTGGTCCTAGAACACTCTCATAACCTTGTCTTTCTCTTCCTACATGGGCATTGTGGTCCCCCATAACAATCATATTTCTTCCTACCAGCTGCTTCTGCAATTCCTCTTCAAACTCCTCCTTCTCTTCAGAAGCGCAGCCTACTTGTGGAGCATATACTTGCACTATTTCTACGGTCTCTCCCCTCAGTGCTACTTTCACTTTCATCATCCTATCACTTATTCTCCTCACTTCTTCTTTCAAACCATCTCGTACTACTACTCCCACTCCATTCCTCTTTCCCTCTTCGTTCCCACTCCAGTACAGTCTATAGCCTTTTCTCAGTACTCTCCTTCCTTCCCCTTTCCACTTTGTTTCTGCCAATCCCAATAAATCCAACTTCCTTCTTTCCATCATATCCACTATCTCCTCCACCTTCCCCGTCAGCGTTCTTAGGTTTAAAGTTCCAAATCTTAGTCCGTGTGTACAGCCGTGTCGTCGTCTATTAAATCCATCCTGTCCGAGGCTCGTTCCATTTTTGAAAGCATTTGGTTTAATCCACTACTGGCTTGCTGGGCCTATCGTAGCTTCACCAGAGCCCCGTTAGCCGTCACTTTTCAGGGTTCCTGTAGGACCTTCACAGCTACCGTAACGGTCCCGGGGCACACGAAGTCCCCACTGTACTTCGCCCCTACAGGCAATCCCCTACTTTGTGCCGTTGCCCGTCTCCCACGACGTGGACGAGGGGTTGGACTTATGGATTCCGAGTGCTCAATAAAAAATGCACAGATAGCATGATGGCAACCATGTTTCTAAAAATAAGCCTATTAGGTGGTTCAGAACACGAGTCGATACTTAATCACAGTGAGATAATGGTGTACAGTACAATAAGCCATTGCAGCTAAAGAAAAGCAATTTTCTTGGTTTTTGCACTTTGTACAAACATAGAAGACAAATTGAAAGCAGCTACTTATCAGGGAATAACAGTGTTGAAACTTAATCACATGTCCAACATTTTTGGTGTTCCTTCGCCATTGGTAATGGGTGGAGCGGGAAAAGAGAACGGAAAATGAAAAAGGAATGGGCAGAGGGACAAGGCAGCAGAGATGAAGTTCCTTAGACCCTCAGAGACAAAATCAGAAACAAGGAAATTAGGGAAAAAACAGGATTTCTGAAGTTGCAAGACAAGATCGAGATCAGTAAGCTAACATAGTATGGAGTTATTAGTAGTTGTTGTTTTAAGGGGCGGAACTACGAGGTCATCTGCCCCTATTAACACAGATTAAACTATACAAATTTGGAATTGAATTTAAAATTTAGAGGTGCTAAATTTGAAAAGATCAAAAATTAATAAAACAAAAAATTAAATAAAACTAATAATTATATGAATAAACAAAAATTCACCATTCAAAAACGAACAAGTCGTTGAGTCAATGTTCACTGGAAAATGTTGATTGCTGGCCCTAACCCATTCTCACTTATAAAGCGGATAACGAGATCAGCAGCCACCGCGTTATCGGCTAATATAAGTTTGAGTGTCATCTGCAAACCAAGGTTTCTTCATAAGTCAGCAAGATCCACACACTCAGTTAAGATGTGGGCCACGGTGAATACGGCTCCACAGGTACAAAGTGGGGGGTCTTCCCTTCTCATTAGGTACGAGTGGGTGGATCTTGTATGGCCTATCCTTAGCCTACACAAAATTACAGACTCCCTCCGTGACCGGAAAGAGCTCCGCCACACGCGAGTAGTTCGCTTGATCGCTCTCAGTTTACTGGGCAGTGGGTCAGCTAACCACTGACTCTCCCAAAATGCCAGAACTTGTAGGCGTAACTGAGAGCAAATATATCTAGCGGGTACCTCCATTGGTCGAGTTGGTAGTGATACCGCCTCTTTTGCAGCTTGATCCTCTAACTCATTTCCCGCAATTCCCATAGGTGATTTGAGTGTCAGCGAAAAAAATAGTTTGGACATATAATTGAGAGAAATAGCCATCTTTCAAGGTCCGTATTGACAATTTGACTAATTTATTGATTATTCAATGGTCCGCCAATCAATACCTTTACAATGAGGTGTGCCGGTGGGCACTATCATGGGCTCAGTAGCGGCAACTATGCTGTTTATGGCAATCGTGAAGAAGGTAACACTCAACACCAAAACATGAGAAACTCCATTTTCCTGGGTGTAATATTGTGATCATTTCCTACTGACTCTTACATGGAAGAGTAGGACGGATATAAAGTTTGCTATGAAAACCGGGAGATTATCACGGAGTCCCCACTCATGAAGGGTGGAAAGAATTCCATAGCGCCATGTGGTATCAAAGGCTTTTTCGTGGTCGAATAAAACCATGACTAGATGCTCCTTTCGGAGAGAAGCCTTTGGTATGGCGCTCTCAAGTCGCACCAGATGTTCGGTGATGGACCTATGAGAGTGGAAACCACATTAGTACCCAGACAAGATGCCTCTCTCCTCCAAGAACCACACCGGTCGTCGGTTCATCATCTTCTCCAGCAGCCTACATATGCCATTTGTCAAATGGGCCTGTAGCTGCTAAAATGCTTGGGATCCTTTCCAGCCTTGGGAATCAGTATCACAATCCCTTCTTGCCATTGAGAATGGAAACTCTCCTTCAATCCATATATGACTGAAGAGAAACAACAGTTGTTTTATATTGGAATACAAAGATACATTTGATGATGGATATTATCCGGTCCAGGAGATGTATCCCTGCACAGTGCAAGCGCACTGCACAATCCCCATTCCGAGAATGGTACATTGTAGAACTCCGAAGCAGTGGCAAAGGACAACGGGTGAGTCTCTGCCTCCCGCTTCAGAGTCACAAATGTAAGATCAATACTCCCATAGCAGGATACATCAGAGAAGTGCAATGCAATATTGCTTGGAATGGCGAGATGGCCCGTGATGATGGCTCCGTTGATGGAGACTCCGGGTATGGTAAATGATGTCGGGAGTCTGGAGATCCGACTAAGCTTAGTCCACACTTGAGCTGAAGGATGTGCTGTCATAGATGATACATACTTTTCCCACGTTTTCTTACTCTCCCACCAGACATCATTGACAATACCCGGAGCCTCCCTTCTCTCATGTGTTTTTCACGACCAATATGCTGCTGAACATAGAACCACTTTACTGCAACAACTTTCACCTCTCAATATTTGCAGAAAAGAATACTTCCATTAGTAGACAACATCTCTGCTCCAAATTCAGACAAGTTCTCACAAAAAGGAAGTTTTACTGGGCTTCACTTTAGACATGTTAAGAGACAGGCTTTCTTCCACAAACTGAAGTCAGACAATGTCTAAAGACAACTTCCCTATTCCCATCCTCTCTGCTCAAGGTCATTGTCATAGTGTAACACTTCCTTATCTGCCTTATCTTTTCAGGCGCCTACTGTCTGGTCCTATCTGCTTCTGTCGTCCAAGAATGTTTTTCCTTTCATTTCAGGTATGGTTCAAACATGTATTTAATACAGAAAAGATGTTTAAGACATGATGAACTGAGAATGGGCAGTAAGAATGTAGTCGAAAATAGGTGAAGTTGCATAAAAAAAAAGCTGCTAAGACCTAAAAATTTAAAAAAAAAAAAAAAAAAAAAATGGACAAATCAAACTCGTATTCGGACACTCTAGAAAAAGAAAAAAGTATTTTTCCTCAACTTAACGAGCCCTACTCATAGGCTAAGGTTAGACAATGGTTTGAGAAAGAAGTGGTCATGGGTTGTGATAACTGTGAAAGGGTCTGATAAATCTGATCCTAAGGAATTCATTTACAAGCATAAATCGACGGAGAGGAACTGTGACAGTAAGCATCTATTAATGGTTAAATATAATTTACAAATTGCCATTTCATCATGTTTTCCCACTATTTCATTCAAATCATGAAAGTTATAGTATACTTTCTTGAAAGCGGCTTCGGTAGCATGCTGAGGTTCTATGCCCAAGATCATGGGTTTAAACACGGCCAAAGTCGTCGGAATTTTTTAAAGAGCATTAAAATTCCCTTAGTATGCTTTCCTTCGGAGAGGAAATAAAGCCGGCAGGCCCAAGTCATAGATTTATGGCATGAAAAAGAACCTTCCGCTAACTACACTTGTGTGAAACTAAATTTCTAGGTTAGATTTCATGAATGCTCTATTAGTTCCAACGTTCACCACCAGGCGCGGGCTGCGGTGGCTCTAGTAACCAAGTTCACTGCTAGGTGTCGTTGACGGTAGCATTTGGTAGCAAAAGTAGAAATTACTTGAAAATTGATCATCTGCAATCCTTACCTGAATTACAGATAACATATACTAATACAGCCATCACAATAACACCGGTTATTAGACAGATTCTACACACACCCAAAGTGCTCGGGGCTACATAACCGCGTTGTTGCAGCCCTTAAACTGAGGAACCAACCAACCCACTTTCTTGAAACCTACTCCTGTACCGTATTTAAAATAACTTGTGAGCTATTTTATATCCATTTGCGAACACAAGTTGTTGTGAGATTGTAATACACAAAATAAGCCACTATATTTTTATAAAAAGTAATGGAAAAGTAATTAAGCGTTATGTTGATAAAACTGTAACGCAATAACTTTTCACTCCAGTAACTGTAACTTTGTTACTATCTTTGGCTGTTAGACATAAACAATAACTTACCATAACTAACCCTGATATGCACAACATCAAATGTTTGAACTATAAAAACTGTATTTTGAACTTAGATTTCTCCTTTCATTGTCTGTTTACCGATGGGCTTGGAGGATAGGCTGTAATAGGCCAGACCATACCACTTCAGCTAAACTCCTAGCTGGCAAGGAGGAGAGATGAGATGAGCTATCTGAGCAGAGACCAATGGGAGTGCATGTGCTACAAATGTGGGTGTGATTGGGGCTAGAACTGAACCCTAGTTTTAAGATAATTGACAGTGTTTTAAATTGCAGACAACACAGAATATGTTGCGTTGTATGTCTGTGGTTGTCTGCCAACGTTTCGGCTGCATTGCAGCACTAGCCACTACACCACAAGGTGGTCCTAATATAAAACTATAATTCACTGCAAAATTGTTATATTAATAATTGAATTTATTTATTATTTTTTTTCTAACTTTGCTTTTACATGTCATAGTATCTACAACATTCTTTCAGCATTTCTGTTCTGTCCCACTCCTCCAACTTGGTTAAGCCTCTTTGCCAAGCAGCACACAGCAGAACAAAATGGACAAAACACACTAAATGCTGACACTGTTACCACCCCAAGATGCCTAAAGGCACACTTCGTGACTGTCTGAATTTGTTATAAAATGGTTGGCAAGATTGTCTTATGTACATGCTGCAATAGGCTACAAATTCCTTACAATATTTATTTTTACTTCAATTGCACAATTTCGAAGTAGCATTCTGTTTAAAAGGTTTTAGTTATTCTTTTTAGTGTTTATCTACCAAATCACTAACCAAATCTTGAAACCAAACTGACCTGAGTGCAGGGTCTTTCTTAACAGTCAATTCTCAGAACTTTCCGAGTGTCTTACTACTGATTAAAGATAGTACCTTGATTCCATCCTTGATATCCTCCAAGGTAATAACTGTATTCTGTGCAGTGGAACTGTGGTCAGCCTTGGACTGCACAGCCAGCTGAAGACTGTTGAGAGCAATACGAGCATCTCCATCACACATCTCTGCCAGCCAGTGCACAGTCGCCACATCTATCAGCACTCTAAAAAGAAGAGACACTCTTTAATGGACAGATTGCTAATGAAGGTTGGAAGGGCTAAAGGGCATTGTCTGGAATTAGGTGGAAGTATTAGGAGAGTTAGTGTCAGAGCAACTGATTGCTCCAAGATATTGTCACACATTTCATTTCTCATTCTTACCTCCTCACCAAGGTGTTTGTGTTGTGCATGAATGTAAATAATATCATAAATAATCATCAACACTGCAACTAATTTTGACAGAGGACAAATTTCCTTAGTATGATTTGCTGAGAAAGGATCAATAGAGCCCAAAATATGTACAAGTCGTAATTGTAATATTTTAAATTGTACTGACAAGGCAAGAAAACCTTGTTATTCTGACACTGCTCGTGAAAGCCTATAGTGTTACAGGTTAACAGTTTGGTTATAAGAAGCCTTCAGCCAATCTTGATTTGAAGTTGAAGGGATTGACAAAAAAAAATATCATTCAGATTTTGAATTTGAACAGTTTTATTTTTGTAAATAGGAATGCCAAGTGGCTGCACAGGAAGTTCAAGTTATTGAAGATTTTGGTTTTGAATTGTTCGACTTTTCTAGCTATGCTAGAAATACCTAACACTTTCTGATGCAAAAGTTAGGGGGGTAGTATTGATGGCCGCCAAATTCCTAAGTTTATGATACTTTGTGCATTCACTATGTCTACAAACTTTGTTGTAATATTAGTTCAATGATATATTTCTTGCTTTATCATCTCCACTATTCCCAGAGAATTTAGGGGCATGGAGAGACAAACAGACAAAATATTTATATTAGAATAGAAAAAGGATGAAATTAAGAGGTGATAGGATGTTTGCGTGATGACTGGCTACTACTGGTGTCTATTCAGGAATTACCTTCATACAGGATATGGACACAACTAGACTTGGTGCTCATTCACACCTAAGTGGAGGAGAAAATAGTTTGTCAGCATTTCTTATGAACATAACTGTTGACTCTTCCCCACACTTCTTTCATCATCACCGTATGCCAACTTATTCATGGGACAAGCTGAGAGGGTATGTCCTTGCCACCAAGCCAGCTGCCAATTCTATCTGGCATCATAAGTTTGCTTGTGCACAGTACCCATGGTGGTCACTCAAATCGGTCAACGATTTTCCAGGAGTTTTCCAGGAATTTTCCAGGAGTAATTCTCATTTTTCCAGACTTAAAAATAAGCGCGAATCCCGGGCGGAGGGCTTTATCGGTTGCCTACTTCAAGACCAAAGTAAAGCAGTTGTATTTGGTCTACTTATACAGATGTTGACAAAAATTAGTGGTGATTGCGTTATTGATAAGCAAGCCTACACACAAATGATTTAATTGTTGTTTTAAAAAAAGCCTTTGTGACTCAAATATATGCTTTAAAAAAAAGAGAAAAGAATGCCGCCTGCAATTTTATTGCGGTCAATGTCTATACTCAATATGTTTTACAAAAATACTATCGCGTGTTCTCCCACACAGAACCAGGTAGCCTGAGAAAATTTCTGTCGTTAACGATCGAGTGCTCACCCAAAAAAGCAGCAGGAGTATGATTTAAGATAAAACACAGAGCGTAAATTTCCGGTTAAAAATAAACAGGGTTTGCAGAGCGACTGCTAGATGGCCCTTGCTACGTCATCCGCGATATCATGACGTCGAGGACTAAGAGCGGACTGGGAATTTTAGCAGTGGATGGAAAGATTTTTATAATTAATTAACAGTGGCTATTTTCCAGGAGTTTTCAAATTTTTCGTCATTTTCCAGGAGTTTTCCAGACCTATTAAAAATCCAGGAGTTTTCCAGGATTAGTGACCACCATGAGTACCGCATGGTTGTCGGCACCAGTTAACACTCTCAAAGCCAAGTCAGTGGCCAGGCCAAGAATCAAATACCTCAATAATACCCGAACTGCTCCTTTTCAACATCGAAGGAGTCCCATTCAAACCACTACCCATGTGATGCCTCTTCGGCATAAGAAAACCGGAACGTAAAATAACTCAATCTTACGTTTGATGATTCAAACTGCCTACTAAGAATGTTGATGTGATGCAGGAATAAATTTACTTACAAGATTGCCTCGGATGTAGGATGTGGTAGATATGTAGAGATGAAACGATTAGCTCAGGACAGGGAGGAATGGAACACTGTATCACACTAGTCAAAAGACTGAAGACTCCAAAAATCAATGAAATGGTATGCAGCAAGCACATTCATTTTTAGGCAGGATTCTGTGATCCAATTTTAGAATTACATGAATTAAATTCTTAATACGTGCACATCAAATGAAGTTGTTGGCTTTTATAATAATAAAAGAAAAAAAGGGAATCTTAAAGAATAAATAGTATACTGTACCTTGATACGTACACTGATGAACAAAATCTCCCTCGATATGTTAAGTCGATGTGCTCAATATTAATATAATACCGTTCAAGTTGGCTGGGTACTTCAAACAAGCAAACTCTAGTCAACGAAATGGAAAGTATTGGACTAGGATTTGTACCCTGGGATCCTAACACAACATGCTACAGTGTGGTGATGTTAGTACCTTCTAGTCATGCTGGTCAAGAGAGAATGTCAAGAACAATTGCTACAGATTCTATGTTACCGGTAATAGCAGTTCTGGAACCAGCATTTCCATTTTTCATTGTCGCCTATGATACAGATTGGAACTGAGGATCTACTCTCAGTGTTAATATACTGTATAATATTATAACATTCACTAACAAGAATGGTCAAAGATTAATTACCCTTTGTGAAGAACATGGCCTACGTCTCGAAACTACTAGATTTAAGCGAAGACCACACAAACTTATGACCTGGAAATGCCCTAATAATGCACTAGGGGAATTCCAGATAGACCATGTTGCAATGGATAAAAAGTTCTACAAAGAAATATATAACGTGAAGGTACTACGTGGGGTCGATGTTGACTCTGATCATTATATATCTACTATATAAAGCTCAAATACCACTCACTGACTGACTCACTCACTCATTCATTCATCACGAAATCTCAGAAACCACTGAACGGATTGGAATGAAATTTGGTATGCAGCTTCTGCAAGGGCCGCAAACGCCCACTAAGAAAGGATTTTTGGATATTCAGGTTCTAAAGGGGTGTTAAGGGGGTAGACCTGCATTTCATTGAATAACAATATATCCCGATTGGTTTCATTCGGGGATGTGATACTCGGCATATAAACTCATCATTAAAAATAAGAAGACACGTGTCTGAGGGTTTTTCGATGTGGTGTATATTATGAGGTGAAAGGGGTGAAAAGTGGGGGTTGAAGGAATCCTAACGCAGTGTGTATCTCTTAAACGACATAGGCGAGGAGATTGAAACTCAGCGGGAAAAATCAGCATAAAAATAAGTAAATAGGTGTTTGGCCGTTTTTTTATATATCCAATTTAAGGGGCCCATGGGGAGGGGTGAATTTCTGGGGGGAGAACCGGAAAGAAAGTGTCCTAACTGATTGACTGACTCCCTCACTCATCAAACTCATTTTGAAAAACTGCTTAAAAATAAGTAAAGGGCTGTTCGACAGTTTTTTCATAAATCAAATTTAAGGGGTTCATGGGGAGGGGGGAAATTCTGAAAAAAGGAAATTGAAAGAAAATGTCCTGACTCACTCACTCATCATCGCCCATCCAAAATGGAATGCAGCTTCCTCAAAGGCCGCAAACGCCCTCCGACCGTTTTTTCATAAATTTCATTTATTCTACTATATATTTGTCTAATACCACTCACTCACTGACTGACTCATTCATTCATCACGAAATCTCAGAAACCACCGAGCGGATTGGAATGAAATTTGGTATGCAGCTTCCTCAAGGGTCGCAAACGCCCACTAAGAAAGGATTTTTGGATATTCAAGTTCTGAAGGGGTGTTAAGGGGTAGACCTGCATTTCATTGAATAGCAATATCTCCCGATTGGTTTCATTGGGGGATGTGATACTCGGCATATAAACTCGTCATTGAAAATAAGAAGACACGTGTCTGAGGGTTTTTCGATGTGGTGTATATTATGAGGTGAAATAGGTGTTTGACCGTTTTCTCATAAATCCAATTTAAGGAGCCCATGGGGAGGGGTGAAATTCGGGGGGGGGAACAGGAAAGAAAGTGTCCTAACTGATTGACTCACTTACTCACTCATCAAACTCGGGGGAAAAACAGCTTAAAATAAGTAAATAGGTGTTCGACCATTTTTTTTTTCATAAATCCAATTTAAGGGGTTCATGAGAGGGGAGAAATTCTCAAAAATAAATGAAAGAAAATGTCCTGACTTACTCACTCATCATCGCCCAGCCAAAATTATTGAAGTTAGAAACATGAAATTTTGGGGTTATGTTCGTTGTATGTCGAAAACGTCCACTAAGGAAGGATTTTTGGATATTCAGGTTCTAAAGGGGGTGTTAAGGGGGTTAACGTGCATTTCATTGAATAACAATATCTCACGAGTGGTTTCATTTGGGGATGTGATACTTGGCATATATACTAATCATTAAAAATAAGCTGACACATGTCTAATGGTTTTTCGATGTGATGTATATTTTGAGGTGAAAGGGATGAAAAGTGGGGGTTGAAAGATTCCTAACGGAGCGTGTATCTCTTAAACGACATAGGGGAGGAGTTTGAAAACTCGGAGGAAATCAATCAGCTTAAAAATCTACTATATATTTGTCTAACACCACTCACTCACTCATTCATTTATTCATTCATCACCAAACGGATTGGAATGAAATTTGGTATGCAGCTTCCTCAAGGGACGTAGGTGCTCGCTAAGAACGGGTTTCAAAAAATTCACTCGGGTTCATGGTCAAACCGCGAAAACCACGATTTCTACTATATATTTGTCAAATACCACTCACTCATTCATCACGAAATCCCAGAAACCACCAAACGGATTGGAATGAAATTTGGTATGCAGCTTCCTCACGGGCCGTAGGTGCTCGCTAAGGAAGGTTTTCAACAAATTCACTCGTGATCATGGTCAAACCGCGAAAACCGCCATTAAAGTCTATTGTTGCCAGGTATTGCGGGCTGCATCACGTCGCCCCTACCAGAAATCAGGCGCTTTGCAGGCCTTGAGCTGTGTGGCAATGCTCAGTGTGTTCATTTACTGTCATAACGTGCAGGTCATTGTTGTCTTCGCTCCCGAGCTTTACCCAATCTCTCTGTTCAAACACTACTTCTCTGTAATTTGTACTTTCACCATCACTTTTTAGCCTTTAGTTGAAGTAACTGTAGAGTTCCTTTGTTTGTTGGATTAGATTCGGCGTTTTTCATCATTTCTTGGTAGTACATAGTTAGTTATAATGAAAAGTACATTTTGTTAAAAGTAAATTACCTCTATCAACGTTAATTTTATTAAGTTAGGCTAGGTCTATTCCATTTATCAGTTTTTAAGTAGAGATTTGTTTCTACGTTTTAAGTTAGGCTAGGTCTATTCCATTTATCAGTTTTTTAAGTAGAGATTTGTTTTTACGTTAGGTGTATTCCATTTTTTATTACTCAAGGGAGGTTCTTCTTCTTTTTATTTTTTTGTACTTGCTGTTCATTGATTGTTTTCACGATGGCTGCAGTAGAAATGTTAGAGATGGATGGCACCCAAGTTCCCCACCAAGTCTATGAAATTCCCGGAGATGGTGCATGTCTCTTCTCTGTTCTATCTTACGCAATGTACGACAACATATCATAGGCACGTACAGTTCGTGCTGATATCGTCAGACACGCCTCTAACAACTGGGAAAGACTACAGGTGTATTCTATGACACGAGATTGCCAGCCTTACATAAACAAGGCTGAATATGTATCTGTTATGTCTATGCCTTACACATACGGTACATCATTCGAATTGCAAGTAGCGGCAGAGATTTATCCTTTCCAATTCCAGGTCTTCTGTAATCGTGTACTCCGAACTGGAAATACGTATGGTTCTGCAGCTTCTGTTAAAAGGTTAAGGTTTACGGGTGAGTTCACGCAGGGACATTTTGATGTTGACGAGCCATTCACGACTACAATTTTACAATGTGAACACCCGCTTCTCATTCAGCATTCTTCATTAACATCTTCTCCTTCTACCGCGAAAATCCTCCTCGAGTCAGTGCCTCAAACTAAATCAAATAGAGGTTCAAAACGTAGAAAACGATTTACTAACAACATCCGTAAAAAACAATTAAATACAGCTGTAAACAAATACGCGAAAGAACATCCTGAAGTAAACCTTAGGGCAGTTAAGAAGTATGTTGAAAGCAATAATAAAGTCAATAGGGATGCAGTGGACAAATATACAAAGAGCCACCCAGAAGTACATAGGGATGCAGTGGCCAAATATACAAAGAGCCACCCAGAAGTAAATAGGGATGCAGTGGACAAATATACAAAGAGCCACCCAGAAGTAAATAGGGATGCAGTGGACAAATATACAAAGAGCCACCCAGAAGTAAATAGGGATGCAGTGGCCAAATATACAAAGAGCCACCCAGAAGTAAATAGGGATGCAGTGGACAAATATACAAAGAGCCACCCAGAAGTACATAGGGATGCAGTGGCCAAATATACAAAGAGCCACCCAGAAGTACATAGGGATGCAGTGGCCAAATATACAAAGAGCCACCCAGAAGTAAATAGGGATGCAGTGGACAAATATACAAAGAGCCACCCAGAAGTAAATAGAAAGGCTGTTGTTACACATAATTTTAAAAGAGCTCAAGTCAAGATTCTTCCATGGACAGAACTAAAAATGTCCGGCTTTCAATATAATCAACAAACTGATTATTCTGCGAACAAAACATTGAATATTGGCTCTCAGGTAGTTTGTAAATTTTGCAAAGCCAAGAAATGGAAGAATGAATCTCCTGGAATGTGTTGCAGTAATGGAACAAGAAGTTCCGTGAAGAACTATACAGCCTACTTTTCATGCCAATGATTATTCTACAGAATATGAACCTATCTAGAATAATGACGAAATTAAGTTGGTAATATCGAAATATCTAATTAGTTCAAAATATACCTGGTATAATGCAGCCTAATAGAGCAGTTGGCAGCCCTGGTGACTGAATATATTTTTAGTTCCATCTCTTAAGGTACAGAATACAAAATTTGGTTGAAGTCCAATGGACATTACATGCAGTTAGACACTGGATCTATCAGCACACGTAAAAGCATGTTGCCAACAATGTCATGCGTGTGCTGGTCAGAAATAATCTGAAATATTATGATATCTTGTTGTGCCAATTTTGGATGAAATCCATTTGTTAGTATAGAAGTTACATGTATTTTAAAATTGGACATATCAGCAGGCATAGAATCATGTTGGCAGCACTGCCTTGTATTAATTACTCCAAATTAATCTAGAATGTCAGGTGCTACACATATGCAAAGTATAGAGTTGTTGGCTTGCATACTTTCTGATATATTGATATTAGGTTGAAAACAATATAGACAGCATTTATAAACAGTTGGCAGCCCTGATTGCTCTTAACAATACTTATAGTCATATCTGTTATGGTACACATAGCACATACGAAATTTGGTTGAAATCCAACTGATAGTATAGAAGTTACATGCATTTAAAAATTGGTACTATCAGCAGGCTTATAATCATGTTGGTAGAACTGACGAATATAAGTTACTCCAAATTAATCTAAAATGTCCGAATATACGTGTGCATAGTTTAAAGCTGTTGGCTTGCATACTTTCTGATATATTGGTATTTGGATAAAAATAAATAAATAGAGAGAGCAACTATTAACAGTTGGCAGCCCTGGTGGCTCTTAGGAATACGCTCAGTCATATCTGTTTATGTATAGATATTACATACAAAATTTGGTTAAAATCCAATTGATAGTGTAGAAGTTATATTCATTTAAACATTGGACCTATCAGAAGGCTTAAAATTATTTTGGCAACACTGTCATGGTTGGCCTCCTGGAAATTATCTGAAATAGTCTTATCTACATGTGTGCCAATTTTGGAATAGCTCCCATGCATACCTTCCAAGATATCCAACATGGAGCTCAAATTTCTAGTGCGTTTTTTCAGCAGTTGGTAGCACTGACATCATTTTCAAATATGGACGTGAGATATTCCGGTGCACATCTTTACTCATACTAAATTTGGTTTGGATTGCTGCAGCCGTTTAGGAGTTGATAGGGGGGGACACACACACAGCCAGACAGACAGACAGAAGGACAGACAGACAGACAGACACACATTTTCCCGGATCGATCTCATAAGTCTACTTTTTCCTCATTTTTGCAAAATGTGAAAAGTAGGCTAAAAATACAGCTTCCCCCGATCCAACAATATCCTGAACCCTTGCACAGCCTCCTTAACCATCAGCACCCAGAATCAGAACACTTCCTGTCTAATACACGTAAATATAATAGTTGTTTTCAAATGACATCTTTTGGTGCAAAGGAAGTAAAAGAAGGCAATTTCATGCCAACGTTTAAAGTGCAAGGGCAGGTATACCATCGAATCGGGAGCTTATTACCATCATCTGAACAACAGCCTCAATTTCTACAAATTTACTTTGTTGGAGATGAAGACATAGAAAAAAACATCCGATGTGATCTTCCCTGACGTTAAACCTCAGAAAGTTCTCCAATTGCAGGATCTGTTACACAACCATAATAGATACATTCAGGATTTTATAACAGCAATGGAATCAGTTCCTGATGGCAATAAAGACTTCCGGGTGGTTATCAAAACTGACAAAAGACCTCTTGAGCACAAAGGCCGCTATAACACCCCTAGCACTAAGGAAGTGGCGGTTTTAATTGTTGGTCAGGAGTTTGAGAAAAGGGATATTGTACTCCACGGCAGAGATAGCAGGTTGCTTCGTATTAGTGAAACACATCGCGCGTATGATGCTCTCCAATATCAGCTTATGTTCTGCCGTGGAGAATATGGCTACTGTATTAATATCCCTCAACATCACAACAGCACTCAAGCACCTTTGAAGAAGACCGTGTCTGCCTCTAACTTTTACAGCTTCAGAATATTTGAGCGTGAGGGTGATAATTCTTATCTTTTGTTATTTCGCAATCTTCTCAATCAGTTTCTAGTTGATATGTATGCAAAGATTGAGACAGAGAGACTACTTTGGATTCGCATCAATCAGAAAAAGTTGAGAAGTGAGGAATATGTGCACCTGAAGGATGCAATGAGTAAAGCTGACAGCCGTTTGTCAGATATCGGTAAAATGGTCGTGTTGCCATCGACATTCACTGGAGGCCCGCGCTATATGCATGAACGCACTCAGGATGCCATGACTTACGTGCGCCACTTTGGACGTCCTGATCCTTTTATAACATTCACCTGCAATCCAGAATGGTCCGAAGTAGTCGAGCACCTGAAACAAGGTCAACAACCTCAAGATAGGCATGATATGGTAGCGCGGGTATTCCATTTGAAAGTTAACCACATGATAAGACTTCTTACTAACGGTTGTATCTTTGGTCCTTCAAGGTGTCACATGTATTCCAATGAATGGCAAAAGCGAGGATTACCTCACGTTCACATACTTCTGTGGCTGGAAGAAAAGCTAAGGCCTGAAGACATCGACAAGGTGATCAGTGCTGAGATTCCTGACCCAAATCTTGACCCTGCTCTCCATGAAATTGTCAAGGCAACCATGATCCACGGTCCATGAGGAGTTCGTTGTGCATGGTGGAAGGAGTATGCACCAAGAAGTACCCCAGACCACTCATCAAGGAAACCCAAACCAGGGAAGATGGGTATCCCAAATATCGCAGGCAGTCCACTTCGGAGGGTGGAGTTTCTATTATTAAAAAGGGAGTGGAAATTGACAATAGCTGGGTGGTACCCTATAACGCCGTCCTATCTCACACCTTCTCAGCTCATATCAATGTTGAGTACTGCAACTCGGTAAAATCAATAAAATACATTTGCAAGTATGTTAACAAAGGTTCCGACCAAGCTACTTTTAGCATCGGAGAGTTTGACGAAGTTACGAGATATGAATCAGGACGCTACATCAGCAGCTCAGAGGCGGCTTGGCGCATATTCTGCTTCCTCATACATGAACGCTATCCTTCGGTCATGCAACTTGCCGTCCACCTCGAGAATGGCCAGCGGGTTTACTTTAATGAAGTCGACGTTCCTGATCAGTTTAACAGCCCTCCAAACACAACTCTTCTTGCTTTCTTCGAACTATGCCGATCCGATAAATTTGCTTCAACACTTTTATATTGTGAAGTTCCATCCTATTTCGTTTGGAAAGGTAATAAGTTTTGTAGTAGGAAACAAGGAAAGCCAGTCCCAGGTCATCCTGGTGTGAAAAAAGATCAGACCCTTGGCAGAGTTTACACCGTTCACCCTGGTAATGCAGAGTGCTATTACCTACGCCTCCTTTTACACAATCCCTGGCCCTCAGTCTTTTACTGACCTCAAAACCGTGGCAGGGGTGGTTCAACCAACATTTCAAGCGGCATGTAAAGCACTTGGCTTGCTACAGGATGATACGCACTGGGACCGCACACTAGAGGAAGCGTCCTCCACCGACTCTCCCCACAAGATTCGTGAGCTGTTTGCCATCTTACTGGTGTTTTGTCAAGTGAGTGATCCCATCATGCTCTGGAAAAAACACAAAGACAGCCTCGTGGAAGATGCGGTGAGAGAGGTTCAGAGGCAGTGTGCTGATGTCAACCTGGTCATGGGTGTTATCTACAACAGGTGTCTGGTGCTTCTTGAGGATTTAGTACTAAAAATGTCTGGTCAACAACTGGAACGCTTTGGACTTCCGTCGCCTTCTAGAGAACAAGACTCCGTCGTTGTTCACCGAGAATATGTCAGTGAACTATCTTACGACACAATTAAGTTGACCAAAGTGGTTGCTGATAATGTTCCAAAATTGAACAACGAGCAAAGAGTGGCCTATGATGAAATAGTTCAAAGTGTTGTTTCAGAATGTGGTCAGCTCTTTTTTCTAGATGCACCAGGCGGAACTGGCAAAACCTTCCTCATTAATCTCCTGCTCAGTACATTTAGAAGTCGACAGAACATTGCCATCGCAGTCGCCTCCTCGGGTATTGCAGCAACCCTACTGGATGGTGGAAGAACAGCTCATTCTGCTTTCAAGCTCCCTCTTAACCTCAGTCACGCTGCATCTGCCCTTTGTAATATCTCTAAGCAAAGTGGCACAGCTCGCGTGCTGAGAGAGACAAAACTCATTGTTTGGGATGAATGCACGATGGCGCACAGAGGAGGAGTCGAGGCATTGGACAGAATACTTAGAGACATTAGGGGTAACAACCAACTTATGGGTGGAGTCACAGTACTTCTTGCCGGTGACTTTAGACAGACCCTCCCTATTATACCCCGTGGAACACGGGCTGACGAAGAAAATGCCTGTCTAAAATCGTCTTACATATGGCCCAAAGTCAGATCAATTCCCTTGACTGTCAACATGCGCATACACCTCCATGGTGATTTTATGGCTGAGGAGTTTTCCCGTCTCCTTCTAAGCATTGGCAATGGAAAGTTGGAGGAAAATGACGGAAAAATAACTATTCCAGCTCAACTGTGCGAAGTTGTTGACAGTTTAGAGAATTTGATCGAAAAGATCTATCCCCAAGTGTTTTAAAATTCCAACCTTGATAATTTATGGATGGAAGAAAGAGCTATTCTTACCCCAACAAATGACTCTGCTGATAGTATAAATATCGCCATCCTTAAGAAGTTATCAACAACAAAAATGGTATACGAATCAGTAGACTCAGTTGTAGAGGTTGAAGATGCAGTTCATTATCCTGTGGAGTTTTTAAACACTCTTAACCCGCCCGGAATACCGCCTCATGTCCTCATCCTCAAGGTTGGTGCTCCTGTCATGTTATTGCGCAATCTAAACCCTCCTAAACTCTGCAATGGAACCAGGCTGCAGGTTAAAGCTCTGCATAAATTTGTGATTGAAGCCACCATATTTACAGGTGTTGGCCAAGGCGAAACTGTCTTCATACCCCGCATTCCTCTAATCCCATCAGACTACCATTTTCAATTCAAACGTCTGCAGTTTCCTTTGAAAGTCTGCTACGCCATGACAATTAACAAGGCTCAGGGGCAGAGTTTAAAAGTAGCTGGTGTGGATCTGAGAAGTGACTGTTTCGCACATGGTCAACTGTATGTGGCATGCTCCCGAGTCAGTTCTTCTGGTGGCTTGGTCATTCTGCAGCCTGAGAGAAAGACCAGAAATGTAGTTTACCGAGAAGTGCTTAGGAGTTAAAAACACTCTCGATAGACATGGCAGAGGGCTAGCGGACCAGCCTTAAATCAAAGCTCCCCGTTGTATATTGCACCCGATTTTCAATTTCAACGCTCCATGTTGCCGTCATTATCTTCCACTACAGGAAAAATCTATATAACTAATGTTATAACGGGATTCCAAATGTTATTGCGGGCGAAGCCGCGGGTAACAGCTAGTCCAAGATAAAGATCAAGTTAACTCCACGACGTAAACAAAAATCGTCAAACTCGACCATGCAAAGGCAATATGACCCTAGTTATTTAATAAATAATGTGTCCTATAAGGAGCCTTGGAGGCTGGATTTAGACAGCTCCTTAACCCGGTCCATGAGTCAATCCTAATTGGCTACATGGATAATTCTTGCCAGGCGCGTCCACGTCGCGGGGGTGGGCAACGGTACTGTAATAGACCATGGAACTACAGTACCGGCTAAGTTCTGGTGAGGACCCAGTCCTATGGGGTATAACATAGGCCCCGTGCACAGGGTTACGTGCGAAGACCTCAACGGAATCTACAGCGGAGAAGATGGACTTCAGAACGGTGGAGATTGCGGAAGAGGCAACCCAGTACTCAGGGAATAGTATGAGTACAGCATCAATCGGCAGCGTCTGTTTCCCATGTTAGGGGCGGCTGCAAGGGCGTCTGTTCTCCATGTTAGGGGCGGCCTGAATAATAGCTGGCAGTAGCTCCATAAAATGCCTTTGGGAGTGGCGACCCCATCGTAATAATAGCCTAAAACGGATATGGCACTTCCAATGATTCGGAAAAGGTTAGGGCGTACCCTGCAGGCGACGCGCAGTTCCTTTGGTACTGGGGGAACTGTGAGAAATGGGCGACCAGTAACCGAAATGAAAGTGGGAATCATGAATGTCATGACCCTGACAGGCAAGGTGGAGGAGGTGGTAGACTTCATGGAGAGGGAGAAGGTTGGAATGATGGGGCTGAGTGAAGTGAAATGGAAAGGAAATTGAGGAAAGGATATACATTATACTGGAGTGGTGGCCAAGAGGCAAAAAATGGTGTGGGACTGATAACCTCGAAACAACTGGAGGAGTATGTTGAAGTGGTAGAGTGTGTGAGTGACAGAATAATGAAAATTAGAATGAAGATGAAGAATGACGTGATGGACTTCATACAAGTGTATGCACCACAGACTGGAAACAGAGAAGAAGATATTGAAGTATTCCTGGAGGATGTAGAAAGAGTAATTTCAGATGTAGAAGTGGTGATCATGGGAGACATGAATGCGCAAGTCGGAATTGAGAGACAAGGAAAGGAAGAAGTCGTTGGACCATATGGATATGGGAAAAAGAACCGGGAAGGAGAGGAACTTGTAAACTTTTGCGAAAGGAATGGACTGATAGTGGGTAATTCGTGGTTTCGGAAGAAAAACAGCAGGAAAATTACGAGATATGGGTGGGGTGATAGAAGAACAAAATCAGTAATTGACTACTTCCTGGTGGAAAGGACAAATCGCAGAAAGCTGATGGATGTGACAGCTTTACCAGGTGAAGCTTTTGATGGGGACCATAGAGCTGTGGTGGCAAAATTTAGATGGGAAAAATTGGAAAACCTAAAGGAGATCAGAGAAAGTAAAATAAAAGTATGGAAATTGAAAGACAAAGCTGTACAGGAAGATTTTCAGGAGAGATTGAAGCAACAAATCCCAGTTACTGAAGTGGAAAATGTAGAAGAGGAATGGTCCCACTTTAAAAAGGCATTTGCTGGTGCAGCAGAGAGTGCTTGTGGTAGGACATCAACAAGAGTGAAAGAGAAGGAGACACCGTGGTGGAATGAGGAAGTGAGGAAAGCAGTAAAAGAAAAGAAGTCTGCATGGAAAGAATGGAACCGAGATCAAACAGAAGAAAGCAAAAGGAAGTACCACGACAGCAAACGGAGGTGTAAGAAAGTGGTAGGAGAAGAAAAGAAGAAAAGTTGGGAAGAATTTACACGAAGAATGGAAACAGATGTAAGTGGCAGTAAAAGGATGCTGTATGGGCTTCTAAGAAGCAAGAGGAAAGAAAGAGTTACTACAAAGCTGGTGAAAAAGGAAGATGGAGAGTTGTTAGCACACCCAGAAGAGATAAAGGGACGATGGAAGGAGTATTTCGATAAGCTTTTGAATGTGAGCAATGGTACTGGTGAGATGGAAGTGACACAACCTGACGACTCTATAACAGAAGATGATATAACAATGCTGGAGGTGGAATTAGCAGTACAGAAAATGAAGATGGGAAAAGCAACAGGGGTGGATGAAATCAGTGTAGAAATGATAAAGGCTGCTGGACCTGTTGGTATGCAATGGCTGTATCGACTGCTAAAGTGTGTGTGGAAACGGAAATGTGTACCAGAAGACTGGGAGAAAGGGCTAATAATACCAGTGTTTAAGAAAGGGGACAAGAAAGTGTGTGATAACTATAGAGGGATCACCCTCATATCACAGATAGTAAAAATACTGGAAAGGATATTAGAAAGAAGAATGAGAAGAAAGGTGGAAGGAGAGTTGCAAGAGGAACAGTATGGCTTCAGGAGTGGAAGATCCACAGTGGACCCAATCTTTAGCTTGAGGCAGGTGATGGAAAAGAACTGGGAATATGGAGAGGATTTGATCATGACTTTCATAGATCTAGAAAAGGCATATGATAGTGTCCCCAGAGAGAAGGTATGGGAAACCATGGTTAAGAAGAGACTGGGAAGAGAAATGTTGGAAATGGTGCAAGCAATGTACAGCAACTGTGTTAGCAGGGTACTGACCCCAGTTGGAAAGACAGATTGGTTTAGGAACAAGACTGGACTAAGACAGGGGAGTGTGCTGTCACCTCTTTTATTCATAATGGTAATGGATGAAATTGTAAAGGAAACAAAGGAAGCATATGGACATAAAGAAATGAAGTTACTATTATTTGCAGACGATATTGTGGTCTGGGGAAGGAACACCGAAGAAGTGCAAAAACAACTAGATGCACTGAACGAAAATATTCAGAAGTATGGCCTGAAAATCAGTATAGAGAAAAGCAAGACCATGGTGATGACAAGAGGGGAAAGACAAGGAAAGGGCACTGTGAAAATTGGAAGTCAGAGTTTGGAAATTGTGGACACGTTCAAATACCTAGGAAGTGAATTGATGCAAACTGGTAGGTTGGACATGGAGATTGGCAGGAGGGTACAGCAGAGCAATGCATTCTATCAAAGTGTAAGAAAACTTGTTTGGTATAAGGAAGTACCAAGGAAAAGCAAGGAGGTAATGTATAAAGTGTACTATGTACCCATAGTAACTTATGCAGCTGAGACTTGGACCCTGACAGGCAGGCATGAGAGTAGAATCCAGGCCAGTGAAATGAAATTCCTAAGAAGTATGATAGGTAAGACAAGGAAAGACAGAGTGAGGAATGAAGATGTTAGGAAGGAAGTTGGGATGGGAAAACTAAATGAGAGAATTGAGAAGAATAAACTAAGGTGGTTTGGACATGTAAAGAGGATGGAGGAAAATAGAATACCAAGACAGGTGCTGGAGGCCAAGTGCAAGGGTAAGAGAGCAAGGGGAAGACCTAGAACAAGGTGGATCGATTCAGTGAAGAACAGCGTGAGAAAAAGGAATCTGGACTGGGACAAGATCGTGGAAGAAGAATTGTGGAAGGAAAGAGGAAAGTGGAGAAGTGCCATAAATACCCCGACCCGGCAGGAGCTGGATAAGGGGAAATGATGATGATGATGATGATGATGATGTGTCCTATAAGGAAAAGTCTAAAACTCTCTTAAGTGACAAGCTAGAAACTATGGTTGACACACTGAAAACCGTTGCTGTCGAAATTGCCCCTTTTAGGAAAAGGAAAAAGCATGCATGGTGGAATGCGGAATGTGACGCTGCAATTCGGAAAAGACATACAGCATGGCTCAATGATCAGCAAAAGAGGACCACACAATCGCGAGAAGAATTAACCATTGTTCGAAGGGAAACTGCCAAAGAAATTAGGAGAATTAAAAGAGAAAATCAAAAAAGTCCATACTAATTATTGATGGTTCCTACAACACAAAACAAGGGACTATTACAAGACATTTCGTCAATATCATTCTAAATACAGCCCTCCTACACTATTAATGAAAGATAAATCAGGTAAACTAGCCCACAATGATACTGATAATGCTAAAATCCTAGCAAATTATTTTAGAGAACTACTAAATGCTGATGAACCTAAGGAATATCTTGATTTTGAGCTTAATCCAAAAAATAAAACAAATTTACAGAACATTATTCCTCCTGACTTGACTGAAGTATGTGCAGCGATTAATTGGCTCAAAAATTATAGAGCAGCAGGAGAGAATTCATTGGTAGCAGAACTATGGAAATATGCAAATGAACAAACCATCTCCAACCTCCATAAACACCTCATCGATGTATGGAATTCGGAACAAATACCAGAGGGATGGAGAATGGCTGTAATCCACCCAATTCATAAAAAGGGTGATAGATCACACCCGAACAACTACCGTGGGATTTCTTTGCTTGATGTAACATACAAGATTCTATCTAGAATTATCTTGACAAGAATTCAACAACAACTCGATCAAGAACTAGGAGAATATCAAGGACGGTTCCGACCAGGTCGCAGCTGTCCGGATCAGATCATCAGTCTGAAATGGATAATGAAATATCATAGAATGAGACAAAAGGATTTGGTCATTACTTTTGTGGATTTTAAGAAAGCTTATGACAGTATCCATCGAGGGTCATTACTCAACATCCTTAGGGAATTTGGGTTACATCAAAAGCTTATCAACCTCATCGGCGTTACTTTGAAAGACACTAAATCAAAGGTTAAATTTCGAGGAGCCTTGTCTGAACCATTTGATATCCGGACTGGACTTCGACAGGGAGATGGTCTTGCATCGTTATTATTTAATTGTGTTCTTGAAAAGATCATGCGTGAGTGGAACAAAACTTGTCCTCCAAATGTAAAGATTGGTACTAATATAAAACTGAATTGCTTGGCTTTTGCGGATGACCTTGCACTGCTTGCAACCAGTATAGATGAGGCTAAGCACCAAATTGAAGAACTTGGGTCAATTGCAGCAAAAGTAGGACTTCAAATTTCATTTGAAAAGACTGAAATAATGGCATCCTTTGATGTGGAAACACAAGCTATTACATTGATTAACAATAAAGAAATTAAAGTTGTACATAAATTTAAATATTTAGGGGAGATTATAACATGGAATTTGAACGAGAAAGCGTCAATCGAAAATAGATCAACAAAGTTAAGACAAGCCCAATATATTACTTGGTCTAGTTAAAAAAAAAAAACACTCTCCATAAATGCCAAATTACGACATTACGAATCAATTCCCTTGACTGTCAACATGCGCATACACCTCCATGGTGATCAGTTATTAAACCGGAAGCAATATATGCTTGTGAAACACTTTTCAAGTTAAACACTCTATCAGTTACTGACCCATTACAGAAGACTGATAGAAGAATTCTCAGAACTATAATTAATAAAAAACATCAGGTGGATGGTCATCATCATCATCTTGTACAGTTTCCAGCCCCAGGCTGGGTCTGTTTGGAACATAAGCCTCGCCACTTAGTCCTTTCTTCCCACCACCTCTCCGCTGTCACTCTGGTCCAGTCCTCGCCTCTCTTCTTGACACATTCCTCCACTCCTTTCAGCCATCTATCTCTTGGTCTTCCCCTTGGACGTTTCTTCTGCATCTGCATCTCACGTATCCTCTTCTTCTCATCCATTCTCTTTAAGTGTCCATACCACCTCAGTCTTGATGTCTCAATCCTACCTTGCAAGGGCTCCTCTTTCACCATTTCCCTGACCTTTTCATGGTCAATAGCACCTATTACCAAATGAAGTGGTTTATAAAGAAACTGAGTCTATAGTCGATACTATGCGAAAAAGGCGAATTACTTTTTTTTGTCATATCTCACGCCTGCCGGATACTAGACAATTAAAAGTAGGCCTATTATTTAATTATTTTTTCAAAAGTAAAACAAAGAACTCTTGGTTTATGGAAATTCAAACTGATCTGGATGAACTCGGCTTGACAATGTCCCAAATTGCTAACAAAGATGAGAAGAACAACTTGAAAAACAAGAACATCCGACTTCCCTTAAAAACCTTTACCTGCAAAACTTACACCATAAGCGATGCAGAGAGAGCGGCAAGGTCGACTAGAATGAAAATGTTTTGGGAAAAGAAGAAAATAAGAAGCTGAATCTTTAATATTGTTTTTGAGACATGTGTATATTTGTTTTGGTTAAGTGCTCCAATGAGGGCGTAACATATATAAATAAATAAATTTCTCAGTGTGGTATGCCTACCGGTATGTAGGCTATTTGAGCAATAATGACCAGCTTAGATATGTTACTTCCTTACGATGGTGTGTACATACTGCTACGTTGTGCCCAACACAAGCGTTAAATGTAGTAGTAGTGCGGATAGAAATCGCGTGCGACAGTAAGTTGTAACTCTTTATTCGGTCAACACAAATTTGCCCAATGACAATGTATGCAATATATGAATATTAATAAGTAAATAACACTCCTGGAAAAAATTACACGTATTAGTTATGATCACTATTATAATGGGGCACATGGTGATACTGACCTTAGAGGAGCAAGCAGTCAGGCTGATCACCATGCCCATACTGTGGAAAGTATTATATTAAATACTAGCTGTTACCCGCGGCTTCGCCCGCAATAACATTAGTTATATAAATTTTTCCTGTAGTGGAAGATAATGACGGCAACATGGAGCATTGAAATTGGAAATCGGGTGCAATATACGATGGAGAGCTTTGATTTAAGGCAGGTCCCCTAGCCTACTGCCATGTCTAACGAGAGTGTTTTTAACGCCTAAGCACTTCTCGGTAAACTACATTTCTGGTCTTTCTCTCAGGCTGCAGAATGACCAAGCCACCAGAAGAACTGACTCAGGAGCATACCACGTACAGTTGACCATGTGCGAAACAGTCACTTCTCAGATCCACGCCGGCTACTTTTAAACTCTGCCCCTGAGCATTGTTAATTGTCATGGCGTAGCAGACTTTCAAAGGAAACTGCAGAGATGTTACAAAGGGCAGATGCAGCGTGACTGAGGTTAAGAGGGAACTTGAAGGCAGAATGCGCTGTTCGTCCACCATCCAGTAGGGTTGCTGCAATACCCGAGGAGGCGATGGATATGTTCTGTCGACTTCTAAATGTACTGAGCAGGAGATTAATCAGGAAGGTTTTTCCAGTTCCGCCTGGTGCATCCAGAAAAAAGAGCTGACCACATTCTGAAACAACACTTCGAACTATTTCGTCATAAGCCAATCTCTGCTCGTTCAATTTTGGAACATTATCAACGGAGTCTTGTTCTCTAGAAGGCGACGGAAGTCCAAAGCGTTCTAGTTGTTGACCAGACATTTTTAGTACTAAATCCTCAAGAAGCACCAGACAACTGTTGTAGATAACGTCCAGGATCAGGTTGTCATCTGCACACTGCCTCTGAACCTCTCTCGCCACATCTTCCACGAGTCTGTCTTTGTGTTTTTTCCAGAGCATGATGAGATCACTCACTTGACAAAACACCAGTAAGATGGCAAACAGTTCGCGTATCTTGTGGGGAGAGTAGATGGAGGACGCTTCCTCTGGTGCGCGGTAATAGCACTCGGCATTACCAGGGTGAACGGTGTAAACTCTGCCAAGGGTCTGATCTTTTTTCACACCAGGATGACCTGGGACTGGCTTTCCTTGTTTCCTTCTACAAAACTTATTACCTTTCCAAACGAAATAGGATGAAACTTCACAATATAAAAGTGTTGAAGCAAATTTATCGGATCGGCATAGTTCGAAGAAAGCAAGAAGAGTTGTGTTTGGAGGGCTGTTAAACTGATCAGGAACGTCGTCTTCATTAAAGTAAACCCGCTGGCCGTTCTCGAGGTGGACGGCAAGTTGCATGACCGAAGGATAGCGTTCATGTATGAGGAAGCAGAATATGCGCCAAGCCGCCTCTGAGCTGCTGATGTAGCGTCCTGATTCATATCTCGCAACTTCGTCAAACTCTCCGATGCTAAAAGTAGCTTGGTCGGAACCTTTGTTAACATACTTGCAAATGTATTTTATTGACTTTACAGAGTTGCAGTACTCAACATTGATATGAGCTGAGAAGGTGCGAGATAGGACGGGGTTATAGGGTACCACCCAGCTATTGTCAATTTCCACTCCCTTTTTAATAATAGAAACCCCATCCACGGAAGTGGGCAGCCTGCGATATTTGGGATACCAATCTTCCCCGGTTTGGGTTTTCTTGATGAGTGGTCTGGGGTACTTCTTGTTGCATACTCCTTCTACCATGCAAGATGAACTCCTGTTGAGAACTCCGCATGGACCGTGGATCAGGGTTGCCTTGACAATCTCATGGAGAGCAGGGTCAAGATTTGGGTCAGGAATCTCAGTACTGATCACCTTGTCGATGTCTTCAGGCCTTAGCTTTTCTTCCAGCCACAGAAGTATTTGAACGTGAAGTAATCCTCGCTTTTGCCATTCAATGGAATACATGTGACACCTTGAAGGACCAAAGATACAACCCTTATTAAGAAGTCTTATCATGTGCTTGACTTTCAAATGGAATACCCGCGCTACCAAATCATGCCTATCTTGAGGTTATTGACCTTGTTTCAGGTGCTCGACTACTTCATACCATTTTGGATTGCAGATGAATGTAATAAAAAAATCAGGACATCCAAAATGGTGCATGCGTTCATGCATATAGCGCGGGCCTCCAGTGAAAGTCGACGGCAAGACGACCATTTTACCAATATCTGACAAACGGCTGACAGCTTTACTCATTGCGTCCTTCAGGTGCACATATTCCTCACTTCTCAACTTTTTCTGATTGATGCGAATCCAAATAGTCTCTCTGTCCTAATCTTTGCATACATATCAACCTGAAACTGATTGAGAAGATTGTGAAATAACTAAAGATAAGAATTATCACCCTCAAGCTTAAATATTCTGAAGCTGTAAAAGTTAGCGGAAGACATGGCCTTCTTTAAAGGTGCTTGAGTGCTGTTGTGACGTTGAGGGATATTCTCCTGACGTAATAAAACAAATCTCTACTTTAAAAAAACTGATAAATGGAGTAGACCTAGCCTAACTTAACAAAATTAATGTTGGTAGAGGTAATTTTCTTTTACCAATGTCTACTTTTCATTATAACTATGTCTTCTTCTTCTTCTTCATTCCCCCTTTTCCAGCTGACACTGGGTGGGGGCAAATATGGTTCCTCTCCACTTTGTTCCTTCGTTCCACCATTCCTCTTCCGACACGGTGTTCCAATCCAGGTGCTGTTTTCTAATGCTATTCTTCACTGAGTCCATCCAACACATTCTTGGTCGTCCTCGTCCTTTCTTCCCTGTCATCCGTCATTCCAGTGCTCGTCTTGGTAGCCTTACTTCATTCATCCGTTTGACATGTCCAAACCATCTCAATCTGTTTTGCTCCAGTTTGTAAATTAGTTTCTGTACTCCCAGTTCTTTCCGTATATCTTCATTTCTCACTCTGTCTCTCCTCGTTTTCTGGACCATACTCCGCAGGAATCTCATCTCAGCTGTCTGTTCTCTGCTCTCTAACTATGTACTACGAAGAAATTATGAAAAACACCGTACCTAATCCAACAAACAAAGGAACTCTACAGTTACTTCAACCAATCATATAACGCAATATGATTATAAAGTGATGGTGAAAGTATAAAGTACAAACAGAAATTACATAGAAGTACTGTTTGAACAGAGAGAGTGGGTAAAGGTCGGGAGCTCAGACAACAATGACGTGCATGTTATGACAGTAAGCTCACTGCTTGCAAGAACTGGTAGGGGCAGCCCGCATTGCTTCATATAATCGCGGTTTTACCATGATCCCGAGTGAATTTTTTGAAAACCTTCCTTAGCGAGCACCTACGGCCCTTGAGGAAGCTGCATACCAAATTTCATTCCAATCCGTTCGGTGGTTTCTGAGATTTTGTGACGAATGAATGAGTGAGTGAGAGAGTGGTATTTGACAAATATATAGTAGACTAGAGGGCTACATTCAAGCTTTCGCTCAAGCACTTTAGTAGTTTGCACATGATCTGCTAAACAGCGCAGCTATTCTCTGGGGCTGAAACCATGGAAGGCCCAGTGCAGGAGCTGGCAGCCCGACGTATGCGCTTCATCATACAAGAATGGAACATCTATCATTTCATTTCAAGATATGATTACATTTCTGGTCGAAAAACGAGAAGAAATAAATTGATAAGTCTAATAGAGAAGGAAAAAAATTCCATCTACCAAATTTATATTTAAGTACTAAATTGAAGTCAATTAACAAAAGACACTAGCAAAACACTCCCTGCCAAATAGAAGATAAAATAGAAATAAAAAATGGAATATATTGATTTTCTCCAGACTAACTCCGAATGGAAGTGCATCATTTTAAATTTGATAGACAAGAAGGATACCTCATGTTCTTTTTAGGTCACAGAATAAACAATTTCCAAATTGAATTTTTAGAAGGATTTTTAGTGTTATTTTAAGTAATTTTTTAACTAAAAGATTTTGTAAGAAACAATATGTTGATTTTTACGATTGTATATGTACTATACGTGCTGAACAAGAGATTGCTAAATTTAAAGGCTGAAGGTCCAAAGTAGACCAAAACATGTAGGCCTACCCATTAATGTAAAAACAATTTGCATTGTACAAGTGGAAAAGAATCCTAGTTGTTATGTTTGCCTCACATATACCTTCCAACGTCAAGACCAGATGACGAATAACTCTCACAAAGTGTACAGCACATATTTAAAACAAACATGCTTTGCGAGGTCATAGTGGCATTAAAGGTACCACCCTTCATCCACTAGCATGCAAATTTGAATAGGCTCCATCTTTCAGATGTGGAAACAAGCCTCCTGAATTTCATCTAACTAAAAGAACTTCTTCTTGGTGTTGGGATTTAATTTTCCGCCAGTGTAACACATAACGTAACCTATAATGAAGCACCTACTGTCGGGGAAATAATTGCTTTTATATCGATTGATATTTAATCAGGTGGTTATGTGAGAAGATTGTATCGTAGCAAGCGACAGGAACAATGCGCTCGGTCGAGGAAACTCGTGCGACGTTGCCCTGTGAAACATAATACGCGTTCCAAGCCGTAAGGTCTGTGAATTTCTGTTGTTGTTTTGTAATTTGTGTTAGGCCGGTATTACACTACCAAAGAAAATTGTCAAATAAATTTTATCAAATATTTTATAAAACTGAACTTTTATCAAAGTTATACAAAGCAATCATCACACCATTACACTACATCAAATATTTTATCATAGTTCAGCAAAATGTATGAAGGATAGTTCCTTGTTCACTTAACTGTATTATGGTAGTTGAAATTCTGTGATGGCATACCGGTATATAAAAGAAACGAAAAGATAAAGTGAATGTCTATGGGTTAAACCATGAGTCGCTCACGTGATAAGGAAGATATTATTTTATACGAGTAAAATCTTGGGGAAGGAGCTGCAGTACGAGGCCTTGAAAAATGACATTAATTAAAATAAATTAAAAACCATAAGTGAAATTGACGAATTATAATACACAAATTATAATATATATTCACCTCCGTGTTGTAGTGGTCAGCGTGCTTAGCTGCCACCCCGGAGGTCCGTGGTTCGATTCCCGGCTCTGCCACGAAATTTGAAAAGTGGTATGAGGATTGGAACGGGATTTACTCAGCCTCGGGTGGTCCAAATGAGTAGAGGGGGGTTCGATTCCCACCTCAGCCATCCTCGAAGTGGTTTTCGTGGTTTCCCACTTCGTCTCCAGGAAAATGCCGGGATGATACCTAACGTAAGGCCACGGCCGCCTCATTCCCTCTTCCTTGCCTATCCCTCCCAATCTTCCCATCCCTCATGAGGCCCCTGTTCGCTTTTCAGGTGAGGCCGCCTGGGCGAGGTGCTGGTCACACACCCCAGTTGTATCCCCGATCCCGAAGTTCCAAAATGGAGGTGGTAAATGCGGGATCCATCGCTGAATCCGAGGGAATAGCCAACCCTGGAGGGTAATACGACTAAGAAAAAAAACACCATCATTCACGTCTTTTTAACTTAACTATTTAATTCTTCTTTATATCCTGAAATATGCGTCCCTTATGTACAGCGCTAATATCCTCTGCTAATTTTACCTACAAGTTAGAGAAACGTGTCTTATTTCATTTCCGCAAGAAGTGAAACATTTTCCAACACCTTTTTAATGAGGGCTTTGGACCTCCATTGGCAGGTATAAAAATGGTGTGTCAGCTGAAAAGCTATTATTATAAGATCAATTGTTTGAAATAATTTACACTATGAGATTATAAGATTATAAAACTGCTCCCTTATTAACCGTCTGAAAAATCACTGCCCGATGAATCAGATGAACTGTCATTTAAGTTTATAACAAGTGGCTCAACAACGAGGACGTCTTCTGTTTGCCCATTATTTTCCCAGAAATGTTTCTCTATTTTTTTGGTGTGTTCGATGCATTTTTTTCCATAGCTCCGGTGTTACGGACCTCAAGGCTTCTTTACAGAGATCTCAAGGCTTCTTTACAGAGATCTCGCATCACCTCCATTGATCTTCCTCTCTACGCCTGGTTACTCATATTCACTTTAGCTATTTTATTTTTCACGTAGGACCAAACCAGCTCTATGGGGTTGAGCTCGCAATGAGCAACTGGCAGCCAGACGAGTTCGACGTTAGGACGAACATTCTTGAATATATGTTCCAGCTTCTTTTTAGGTGCCCTGAAGTGAAGTTTGGCGTGAACAATTAGCTCTGCTTTCGTCATACTTTCATACTTTTGGATTCTGGGAGGAAGAGGAATATCTTTCATTGCAGCGGCACATCTTCACCGTGGCTATCGAACCTTCCAATACTTTTTGCTAAACCCTCTTATCATTATTACTTTCTCTCTCGCTTCTAAAAAAAACATATTGCACTCATAATCATGGCAAATTCTCTCTCCGTTAACTGCGGTTTAGCTGGCATCTTGATCGATGTAGGTAATACAGATAGTGATAGTTGCTGCTTGTTGCTAATAACTCAATGAAGAACAAAGGTCCGAGTTTGGTGTGCGTATGAACGAGTGCGCAGCGAGTTCGAAATAAGCAGTCAACTGGCAACATTGCCAGGCTGCTAATGTACTATCGCCGCCCACAATGGTCCGATTAAATATCAATCCATATAAAATCGATAATCACAAGTAGATAAAATGTAGTTTTACGTTAAGCCTTGCATTGCTATGAGCCTCATAGCAAGCCATATTTCAAATTGCTATGACCACCCAGGCCCGAGAAAAAAAGTTGTTTTACAAAATTCACAACAACTATTTTAAGAAACGTCACATCAGATTAAAACTTCATATACGCGTTAACAATAAGTTCCTTTAAGACGTATTAAAGTTTCGTTACGATCAGATCGATACTTTTAACGTAATGATTTTTCTAAATGAGCGCTCCGTAAACTTGGTAAGAAAAACCGGTACTTTTTTTGTTCAATCTGCTATAAAATTTTAACGAGATACAATGCAATTACTCTATATCGTTAAACGACAAATAAAACTAGGAAAATGTTGGTGTAGGTTGTTCTTATGTAAGACTAAGGGTAAAGGTTTTATTGACCTCTAAACTCGAGTATCTATACTTATTTCCCCGATAGTAAGAAGTACATTTATACATTTTCACTTCACATAAACTAAATATCTACTATGTACGGCAGGGGTAGGCAACCACAAAGCCTTCGCGATCTACTGTTTCATACCACCCTATCAAAATGATCTACTTCTTTTAAAAATATAGTAATTGCTACATTTTTAATTTTTTAATACTGTGAAACAACTATATTTAACAATGGAACTATTACATCTTACTATTTGCTGAAAATACAAAAATTTACATTCAATGTGAAACTTGAGGAGATGTTCTTTTAACAATGTCTTTGATATTAGGTGTATAACTTGTTATACTTAGTCGAATACATTAGTCAAGGTGTTCGTCAGTCAACCTTGTTCTGTGTTTATTTTTAATAAAATTCATATTTGAAAACAATGATTCACACAGGTAAGTAGAAGCAAACAAGGCCTTTCATTTAAGTGCTATGACAGATCACCTTAATACTCCGTCACGTATGTAGAAATGTTGTAATATATCGTAAGATACAGCATACCACAATCCATTCTGTTGCCATCTGTAGAACGACTGTAGAGCAGGGATATGATCCACTATCTACTGATATAGATAAGGTGATCTGTCATAACCTTAAATATGACGAATCTTCGACTGGGTGAGCAAGCAATTAAATAAAACTATCGTCTCTATTATCAAGTAACTTCAAGTTTAATATTCAATTCATATGTTCATTTTTTCTTTTAAATAATTAAACCGCATTTGGTAATTTAAATTCTTTGTGTCACTATTAATATTTTGCTTTTGATTCAATAAATTATTTCTTTAACTTCATGACTATAACTTTTCTTGAGGCAAATTCAACTACTCCTTATAAATAAATACTGAATGGTTAGTCAACTAAGTTACGTCACGACCAGGGGTAAGTGGTCTCGAACTCTACTGCTGACTGCCGAGGATATATTTAATAAATTTCGATTCACTGTCTTAAATAGGGATCTGGCGCTCAACAAATTATATTATATTATACTATCAAAGGTAAGGTCACACCACAGTGTATTTATTTATTATTATCATGTTTGTTTATTAGACCTGTTACATTTGTCACCACATCGTAAGGCACTTATAATAAATGTTACATTTGTCACCTCAACGTAAGGGCTATTCGTATTCTCTATTATTCTCTGTTAATAATAAATGTTACATTTGGCGCCACAACGTAGGACACGAAAACCGTTCGGTATTTAGGAGAGGAATGTATGATTTCAGTGCAAATTGTCAGTGCTTTTGGGGGACAGTGAAGTGAAGTGAAATTTTGTAAGGGCAATTTTTATACGGTGTACTTCGATATGGCGGATAAGAAAGAAAAGTCTATCAATATTCCTGAAGGTGCACTAGCTGTGATTATGAGGATGTTGCAGAACAATAGTGAAGTGAATAAAATAAGTTATTTAGAATTCAATGATAAATTTGATAGAGAACGTCAGGAAAGGGGAGAGAAAGAAGGAAAAGAACATCGGGAGTGGATGGAGAACTTAGATAGAGAACATCAGAAATGGATGAGAAAGGAGACTGTAATTGAATGTAGATTGGAGTCAGAAGAAATTGTAGTTGAAGACAGATCTGAATCAGAGGAAATTGTAGGTGAAAGCAAATTGGAGTCAGATGAGATAGTAAGAGAAAGCAAAATAGAGGTGGTAGAGACTTTAGGGGATACTGAAGTAGAATCAGTAAAGACAGCCTGTAAGGAGATTGTAATTGAAAGTAGATTGGAGTCAGGGGAAATGTTAGGTGAAAGCAGATTGGAGGTAGAGGAGAATTTAGGTGAAAGTAGATTAGAGGTGGTAGAGACTTCAGGGGATACCGAAGTAGAATCAGTGAAAACAGCCTGTAAGGAGACTGTAATTGAAAGTAGATTGGAGTCGGGGGAAATGTTAGGTGAAATCAGATTGGAGGTAGAGGAGATTTTAGGTGAAAGTAGATTAGAGGTGGTAGAGACTTCAGGGGATACTGAAGTAGAATCAGTGAAAACAGCCTGTAAGGAGACTGTAATTGAAAGTAGATTGAAGTCAAAGGAGATAGTAGGAGAAAGCATAGTAGAGTTGGAGGAGATTTTAGATGAAAGCAGGATAGCTGTAGAAGAAATTATAGATGAAAAAAGGAAGGAAGGAAGCTTGTAGTTTAACGTGACCGTTAATCTTGAGATCAAAATTATAGATGATGAACAGCAGTTAGCGGATATAGTACGAGAAAACATAGTAGAGTTGGTAGAGATGCTAGACATAGATGAAAGTAGCTTAGGTAAGGAACAGCAATCAGCGGAGATGATAGATGAACGCAGGATAGCTGTAGAAGAGACTATAGAACGTAGTGAAAAAGAAGAGAAGATGAAAGAAAAGATAGGGATAGAAGTAGGTAAGATAAAGAAAGTACTAAGCACTCAAGAGATTAAGATGCAGAAAATCATAGATAAATTAGATAGGCAAACTAGGGAAGAATTTAGTCCTGAGATAGAGGAAGTTAATATGAAATTATTAGAGGTAGAGAAGCATGCGTTAAGTCATAGTCAGAAGAACATAATTAGTAAACAGGTTAAGAGGAGGAGAGAGATAGATAAGAGCAGAAGCTGTAGTCCACGGCTAAAGAGAGCATTAAGTGATAATAATGGAGAAGTGAAGGGAAGACATGTAGGTAGATATTTTGGAAGTAAAATGAAAGAGAAGAGAATTAAGTTGCTAGAGGAGAAAGAAATCAGGTTGAGAGAGAGAAAGAAAGCATATGACGTGCAGTGTCGTACTGAATTAGCTAGACTTGGAGAAGTGAGAGGGGGAAAGCCGAAGTATAATGTTACTATTGATGAATGTAGTCCGAAAGAGGTAGAAATTAATGTTATAAGGAAGGAGGAAAGTGGAATTTTAGAGAAAGATAGAATTGAAGATGAATGTGGTAAGAACTGTGAAACGCCAGAGAAAATAGTGATGTAAATTTATATTAACGATAGTTACTGTTCCGTATGACCTAAATATTAGTAATAAAGTTTTATATGAGTTAACAGAGGTAGATAAGGAACCTGCTGTGTGTAATTTTAATTCAGTCGTGAAGTTAGGATGGTGAGGGGCGCGTAGTGCCTACGCTTATTGATTTAGGTTGTCTAAAGTCATTTAATTTGGAAGATAGAGGTTGTGATGCTATTTAGCGATTCAGGTAAGTTGATGTGGGTCCTTAAACTGCAGGTAAGTTGGAAGAAGTAAGAATTAAATTTAAAAAGTTAGGAAGATTATCACAAAGGTAAGTAATCGAAAGAAAGTAATAATTATTATGGCAACCATAGTTATGAAATTAATAATAATAATAATAATAATACTGAGAAGAAGTTTAATAATAATAATAAAGATTTAATTCATAAGTGAGTGAAGATAAGATGATACAGTGGTAATAAAATTAATGAGTTGAAGTATTGATTTAATAATGAAGTTTCATTTTGAGGACAGTGAGGTCATCAGTGGATATATTTGAAGAAATTTAGAAGTGGTTTAGAATAGTTGATGGTAATGCGTTGTATGAATTAACCAACATCGGGTTGAAATAAGGAAGTAGTATCTAATTAGGGCATCTGGTACTTGGTGACAGATATGTGTGTATTTTCACGTAAATGGACGCGAGTTTGAAGTAGTAGGCCAACGAAGGTAATGCCGTTGAGCAATGTGGTTTTAAGTTTTTGGCAAGATGCCAAATGAAGTAAGTTGGAGGAAGTTTTCGGAGGATGAAGTATGCCAACGAGGTATATTCCGTTGAGCAATGAGTTTTTTTTAATGGTATCTACGGGACTACGTGAAGTTAATGTTGGGAGGTTCTTAAAGTATATATGGTAGTATGCACACAAAGTAAATAAAGGATTATAGAGGTAAGATAGTCCAAGTTTTAGTTACAGTTAAACGAGTTTAAAAAAAAGATATTACTAGGCTTGTTACCTAGCTAAACCACTTTTTAGTAAAAAAGTTACTGATGGTTAATAACGAATTAATGATGTGGTAGATTGTTGTCCTACACGCAGGTAAAAGTAAAGATAATAATAATAATAATTAGATGGTTGGCATAATATTTACTAGTATTGAAAGGAATTTGTTATAATTCGAAGTTTTGAGGATTTAAAGATAAATCATTTTTAGAAGAGGAAAAATTTAAGTTTTATTTATGTCATACGGAGTTAGTAAAGACAAGTGTGTAATTATCTTTTTGAAGGAAGGATTAAGTTAGTAAAGTAAGGTAAGTATACCTAAGGGGTAAAATGAAGTTTCAATTCAAGGCAGGTGTAATTTATGCATTTTATTTGGTAGAGCAGAGAATATCTGAACTGTGTTATAACTCAGGACTTGCTTTATGAAGTGATTATGGGAGAATATTTGCCAATTAGGAGTGTCGGTGTTATTGACTATCAACTGGAACACTCATTATTTTAGGAAGAATAGTTAGTAAAGCAAAGTGTGATGTTATTATTCCAAGGAGTTAGTCGAAGCATGTAAGATTTTTAGCTGAAATTAAGGGTGCTATTGGTAGGGATAGGAATTTTTCGGTGATTTCAGAGTGAAGAAAGCGGTATTTTAAAGTGGCAAATTCGGTGTTTTCAAGTGCACTTTTCGGTACTTTCAAAATGTTAAATTTTAGGCGGGATTTTTTCAATATCATGGATAACGTAAGACATTTCAGTCATCCTTCAAAGTATACTTCAGTGAAGAGATCCAAATTCTCTTGTGACAAACGGTAACACTTATCACAACGTGCTAGTGTAAGCTGAAAAACTAAAGTTCACAGTTAGCGTTTGAACAGGGTATCAAAATGGTTTTCAACACATATTCTGAGAACTTAGGAAATACAAATGTCATTCCTTGCAAAACTCGAACAATGTCTTTCTTGGTCCTGTCGTGCATCTGCCTCTTGATTAAAGTTTGCAGTTCGTTGTATCCTCTTATGACCTCACTTTTTTCCAGTGTTCCACTGAATGACAACTTCTTAATTTTCTTTGCAAGGTCCTCATTGATGTTCATTGGCACTATTTCTGCTGGATCAAACGCACACATTCGTAAATCTTGTTCCCAGGGTCAACGGATCTCAGGCTGATTAATATTCTAAGAGCATGGGACCCAGTGTTTACTAAAACTGAATGTATTTTCTCTCCTTTTAACTCATTTCCACAACCCTCCAACAGCTCCTTAATGTTGGTACCGTAATTTCCAGAAACAGCAAGTTTAAGGGCTTGCTGAATTCTCCGTAGATGACCACCTAGAAGGTGAACAGTCTGATAAGACTGGCCTTCTAATCAAGGGATGAGTACAGTGATTTCTGTGCCAAATTCTTTGAATCTCAAGTATATCGTCAAGTGAAACATTGTTCAGGAAATCAACACCAGAGTTATCAGTCCCTACTAATTCATTCATAAATTGCACGATATCTTTCAAGTACTCTGACAGGTACGCTACAGAATGAAACCAAGAAGACCACCTGGTTAAGACTGGTTCAGGAAACAGTAGCACATTTGGATATGGATACTTGCCATCTAGATATTCATGTCTGAAAGGCGCACTATACGACGCCACGCGTCGAGTAGTTACTAGGATGAAGGGGGAGGTGACCTTGCTGTTCTGGTCCCTAAAACCTCAATAACTTAGTAACTTACCAGGATGAGATTGATAAAGATCGCTGTATGCAGAAAGCGAGGTCCGCTATCTACCTAGGGGCCGATAACCTAGATGTTAGGCCCCTTAAAACAACAATTATCATCATCATCATCATCATCATCATCATCGCTATCTACCGTTTAGTTTCCGATCATTCCGTGTTTGTTGGATGCTCTCCACGCAGTCAAGTCTTGAGAGAAAATTACCGCTACTACACTCGCACAAAAACAAGCCTTTGTCGGCTTCCATGACGACGATATTTTAAATGGGCAAGGTGGTCTCACTACGATGACATTAGGGCAAAACCTGGATGAATGCCAAGATGCAGAAGAAAGTGACATTCAGTAGTTAGACTTCGTTAAGACGATCATGGTTTCAGACATGAAAGCGATGAGGATAAAGTACGGAATTTGACTGTCGGTGAGGTAAACTGAGATCTAGTACATATAGAGTGAAGGAGTGATGCAACGGAAATCCCTAAAGTTCCCACAGTCAAGCTAGTGTGTCTAGTCGCACTTATCTCTTATATAGAAAATCGAGATGAATTTTCGTTCTCATATATTGTTTTCTTCAGAATTGTACAATCTAAAACTAGAAAAAATAAACTATCTAAGAAACAAAAATTGATTAGTCATTTCTCTTAGTTTTTAATATTGGTATAGGCCTAATCTACATAGTGTGTCTTACAATACTATGTTATAATAGTACATTATGCAACGAGCCTATAATGGCAATAATTAAGACACGAGTATGTTTATAAAACGAGCGTATGCGAGTTTTATAATTTTCATACGAGTGTTTTAATTACCATTATAGGCGAGTTGCATACGACTGTTGATGTTCGATGATAATTATTATAACTATTTTATGTTCGAACATCATCATCATCTTGTACAGTTTCCAGCCCCAGGCTGGGTCTGTTTGGAACATAAGCCTCGCCACTTAGTTCTTTCTTCCCACCACCTCTCCGCTGTCACTCTGGTCCAGTCCTCGCCTCTCTTCTTGACACATTCCTCCACTCCTTTCAGCCATCTATCTCTTGGTCTTCCCCTTGGTCGTTTCTTCTGCATCTGCATCTCATGTATCCTCTTGGGAATCTTCTTCTCATCCATTCTCTTTAAGTGTCCATACCACCTCAGTCTTGATGTCTCAATCCTACCTTGCAAGGGCTCCTCTTTCACCATTTCCCTGACCTTTTCATTCCTCACCCTGTCTCTTCTTGTTACTCCGATCCTACTTCGCAGGAACTTCATTTCACCTGCCTGTATTCTGCTTATGTCTCTTTTCTTCATTGTCCATGTTTCTGAAGCATAGGTCAGTATCGGGATATAGTAGCTTCTGTATAACACTTCCTTGCTTTTTTGTGGGACATCTTTATTCCACACTAAGCTCCTAATGCTTCTCAGAAATGCTTCTGCCTGTCTGCCACGTTCCGTAATCTCTTTGTCATTTCTCCCATTTTCCTCCACTATACTTCCCAAGTACTTGAGACTTTCCACCTTCTTCAGCTGTCCACCTCCAAGTGTTATCCCACTCATTGGTCTGTCCTTTTTCCTGGTCGTTAACAGGATTTCACATTTACTAATGTTGAACTTCCATCCGTACTCTCCCACTGTTTCTTCCCAAGCCTTCAGTTGCTCCTGAATTTCCTCCTCGTTTCCCCAGACCATGAGATCATCTGCAAACACCATTGCTTTCATCTTATCTTCTCCTATCTTTCCTGCTATCCGTGTCATTACCTCGTCCATAACAACAATAAAGAGAAGGGGTGACAGCGCACTACCCTGTTTCAGGCCACTCATTTGTCTGAACCAGTCTGTTCTTTCCCCTCCAACTTTCACACAACTCACACTTCCACAATACATCTCCTTCACTCTGCCTACAGTCTCTTTTTCCACTCCCATGTTTTCCATTGCTTTCCAAACCTTCACCCTACACACACTATCATAGGCCTTTTCGATGTCCAGGAAGGCCATCAACAGATCCTCTCCAAATTCGTAGTGGTGTTCCTGGAGCTGTCTCACTGAAAATATGAGATCTGTTATTAGAGTAATATTTCCTGTGGGTTATATGACGTGGTAGAAACAAATAAATGAACAGGCACAGATCTTTGCTAACGTCCTTTTGGCTCTACGATACCAACTACACTGGTATCGATTTACTTTTATTACGTCTGCATTGTCTTTGGTACATAGTTGCCAACATATGCTGGTGAAAGATCTTACAACATAAATAAGTAAATAAGTGTTAAATTGTCTTTCTTAACACTTCCCCTCAATTTAACATAGACAGTAATCTATTAAATGAGTTTAACAAACTAATGATCACAATACAAAAATAATCTTTCACAGCTTTAACAGCTTACATACTAACAATGCCCAAGCCAGCTCGAAGAGTCTGGAAATGGTTACCAGTCAGTGCTTTGGTGAGAATATCTGCTTTCTGCTCACCTGAAGGAATATGAAGAACCTTGATAACATTCTTCCGATACATATCTTTCACAATATTATACTTGACATCAACATGTTTTAGCCTTTTCTCTTCCCACTTATCTAGACATAAAATAGTTGACTGATTGTCTTCAAAGATGACAACTGGTCCACATAGTTCAACACCTATGTCCAAAACAAGATTTCTCAACCAAACGAGTTCCATTACAGCACATCCGAGAGAAACGTACTCCGCTTCAGTTGATGACTGGGCAACGGCAGTTTGTTTCCTAGTCACCCAAAGTACATTAGCACCATAGACTTCGAACATGAAACCAGAAATTGATTTCCTATTCTTGGTATTACCCCCCCAGTCTGCATCAGCATAGCCAACTAGGTTACAACTAGTTCCCGATTGCCTTTGAAATAAGAGTCCCATCTCGCTTGTTCCCTTCAGATAACGTAAGACACGTTTAAGCCCAACCCATTGCGCATCAGTAGCATTACTTTGAAACCTACTATAGAAATTCACTGCCATGCTTATATCAGGACGTGTTGTCAACATGAGATACATTAAACATCCAACTAGTTCTTTGTAAGGTCTGACAGAAAGGATACATTCACCAACAGGCTCCTTTGCTGGATCTACCTCCATGGGAGTTTTAGCTGGATTGCAGTCCTCCATTCCAAAACGTTTCAGAAGGTTTTGGATGTATTGGGGCTGGCTTAAGAACATTCCTCTCTCTGAGCGATCAATTTTGATTCCCAGAAATTCCCTGAGATCTCCAAGATCAGTCATCTTGAATTCTGCCATGAGAGCCTTCTTACATTCCTGCAGAGCTGCAGCTGAACTACCTGCTACAATAATATCATCAACATAAAGAAGTAGGGTAATAGCAAGTGTGTCTTGAAAATAAAGACATTTATCATATTCTGATTGCCTGAAACCATGCTTCTGAATGAAATCATTGAATCTAGAGTTCCACTCCTTTGGGGCCTGCTTCAATCCGTAGAGTGTTTTGTTCAGCTTGCAAACCAGAGGTGGAGTTGACTCTTGCTCAAATCCCTCTGGTTGAGTCATGTAGATTTCTTCCTTGATACTGCCGTGAAGGAAAGCGTTCTTCACATCAAGTTGTTGAGTAAGCAATCCATGATGATTAATTACTGACAACAATACTCTCACAGTCACTAGGCGGGCCACTGGTGCATACGTCTCAAAATAGTCTAAGCCCCGTTTTTGCAAACAGCCTTTAATGACAAGGCGGGCTTTATACTTCTCAACATTTCCATATGCATCATGTTTGATACGAAACACCCACCTGTTATTGATTGCCTTCTTACCAGGTGGCAGCGTTGTCAGTGTCCAGGTTTTATTTTCCTGCAGTGCATTCATCTCTTCTTGAACTGCTTTCCGCCATTCTGTTGCGTCAGGTCGACCTTCAATGTCCTTGACAGATTCAGGAACATCATCTACTACTGCACCCATAGCTAGTTCACTTAGGGTAACCTAATAATCATCCAGATACTGCGGTCTCTTCCTCACAAGAGTTCCACGCCTCCGTTCTTCTGTCGGTGTGTCATTGGCTTCCAGATCTTCCCCTGAATTTTTGCAATCTTCAGGAATTGGATCTTCCACGGTATCTTCTTCCTTTGAAATAGGCTTCTTATTAGTTTCAAAGTGTGATGGATCAATATCTATAAACCTTTCACCTGGAGAACTCTCATCAAAAATGACATCTTTCCCTTCAATAATTTCTTGGGTGTCAGGACACCACAATCTATAACCATTATGACAGTACCCAACCAAGTAAAGTTTCCTCGATCGACTGTCAAATTTTCCTCCACTCAGTTGTTTGGGAGTATGAAGGTAAGCTGGAGAACCAAATACCCTGATCTTGCTGACATCAGGTTTATGCCCATACCAGAGAGTTGCTGGAACACAGTCTGATAAAGCATTTGTAGTGCTCCTGTTGATAAGGTACACTGCTGCGCTTACTGCTTCAGTCCAAAGATTCTTCTGTAGTCCTGAGCTCAACAACATACATCTTGCTTTGTCCAGGATAGTTCTGTTGAACCTTTCAGCTACTCCGTTTTGCTCAGGTGTGTAGCTCATGGTATATTCCAACTGTATTCCTTTCTCTTGAAAGTAAGTCTTCAGCTCGTTTGAGGTGTACTCCCCACCTCGATCACACCTGAAGCGACTTATTTTGCTCTTGAAATGAGCGGTTGCCATTGCTTCATAGATCTTGATGTAGTCTAATGCTTCACTCTTCTTTTCTAGAGGATATACAGCTGCAAAATGTGTGAAGTCATCTATTAGAGTTATAATGTACCTTTTTCCATTATATGACTCCGGTGTAATTGGACCAAACAGGTCACTGTGGATTAGTTCCAGTGGCCTCTGTGCTCTTCTTCTTGTTTGGTTGTGAGGCAGCTTACACAGTTTTCCTTGACAGCATATTTCACACACTTCCTTCACCTTAGTTTCTCTCATACCATCCACCAGGGTTTGCAGTTTCTGAAGCCCTGCCTTACTTGTGTGACCAAATCTTCTATGCCATAAGTCCTCACTTCCAAGTGTTAGGCATGCAATTTCCTTCCTGGTATGGAGTGTTAGCCTGTACAACTTGTTGATCCGATGTGCAACTGCAATCACATAATTTCCTTTCATTATTAGTGCCTTACCATCTTCAAAAATGATTGTGCATCCTCTCATTTCCAGTCTTCTCACAGACAGTAAATTTATTTCCAAATCTGGAATGTACAACACGTCTGGAATGTTCACAGTATTCCATGTTCCGTCCACCAATGCAAAAAGTTTCATGTTTCCCTTTTGTGTTGATGTGACTGAGTGCCCTACTTTTGCTACTTTAATCTTCATAGGATTAATCTTTACACTTGTTTGAAAGAAATCGGCTTGATTAGTCATGTGCTCTGAAGCTCCAGAATCAAGCCACCATATCACTTCATCACTTCCAGCCTTAGTCATTCTTGAGTCTATTACGTCAGATAAAGCTGAGAAACAGAATTCCTCTTCCTCCTCTTGAGTGACATTGGCAGCACCAGTTTGCATCCCTGAAAACTTTGTAGGCTGCCAAGGAGCGTTACGTGGGCTGGGACAGTCTCTCCGTAAATGACCACTGCCCCCACAGTTGTGGCACTTGTAAGAATGTGAAGCAGGCTTAGTATTACTGTTAGCTCCAGAAAATACCTTGGACTGGTGCTGATTGTATGTTGGTGTTGCAGTAGTCTTCGGCTGCTGGTACTGATGTTTCTGTTTTCCTCCATTCTTTACTTGTCCTGGTCGAGTAAAGAAAGCAGTTGTGGACTCATTCCTCTGAGGTTTCTGTTTTCCTTGCAGATTCCTTTTAGATTCTTCATCCAAAAGTCTATTTTTGACAAAAGGAAGGGTTAAGTTCTCACCGTTTGCTGACATGGTTTCAATAGAGGTTACAACCATACTATAGTCAGTTGGCATGGTCAATAACAAATGACAAATCACATCTATCTCATCAGTATTTGCTCCAGCAGATTTAAGTTCTCGAATTTGTCTGTCAAACTTCAGAAAGTGATTTTCCAAAGTTTCATTAGTAGGGTTATGTCGCATTGCAAGCAAAGCTTTCCTCGCCTGAAGTTGACTGGCAATTCCTTTCCTTTGAAAAGTGTCTGCTAAAGTTTTCCAGACCTTGAAGGCTGTATCATGTCCTCGGCAATATTCCAAATGACTATCAGCTATAGCACTCACAATAAGTCTAATGCAATACTTATCTTTTTGCCGGAGTTTCTCATTAGCTGCTTCCCTGGCCGTTCGAGCTGCCGTTGTCTCGCCCGCCGGTGCTTCAGTATACTGAACTTCTTCTGTGATGTGGGACATCAGTTTCTTTTCGTCCAGTAGAACTTCAAGTCTGAATTTCCAATTGTCGTAGTTCTTACCGTCGAAAAGTGGAATGTGGTATCTTTCATCATTGACTCTTTGTCTCTCCTCGTCGTTCATTTTTCCTTTTGTATCAAAGTAGGCCTACGCTAAAAAGTCATTATTCTTCCTCCGATATTCCGTTAACCTCACAGTATTGATTCCCGTTTCACTCACAAAAACTATCCGTACGTTCTGGGCACCATAACCTGTTATTAGAGTAATATTTCCTGTGGGTTATATGACGTGGTAGAAACAAATAAATGAACAGGCACAGATCTTTGCTAACGTCCTTTTGGCTCTACGATACCAACTACACTGGTATCGATTTACTTTTATTACGTCTGCATTGTCTTTGGTACATAGTTGCCAACATATGCTGGTGAAAGATCTTACAACATAAATAAGTAAATAAGTGTTAAATTGTCTTTCTTAACAAGATCCACTGTTGATCTCCCAGGTCTGAATCCATACTGCTCCTCTCTCAATTTTCTCTCCACTTTGGCTCGTATTCTACTTTCTAATATCTTTTCATATATCTTGGCACAGTGAGGTATGAGTGTGACTCCCCTGTAATTTCTGCACTCCTTTCTGCTTCCTTTCTTAAATATTGGGACTATTAATCCTTTCTTCCAATCTTCTGGGGTCTTTTTCTCTTTCCATATCACCCTCATCACACGGTACAGCCACTGTTTCCCAACCTCCCCTGCTGCCTTCACCATTTCAACACTCACTTCATCCACACCTGGTGCCCTTCCTCCTTTCATCTTGTCTATAGCCATTTCCAGTTCTCTCCAAGTCAGGTCCTTTTCCATTCCTGTGTTGTCTTCTCCATCTTCCAATACATTGTCTTCCTCCCTATGACCATTTGGATTCAGCAAATCCTCAAAGTACTCTTTCCACACTGTCTTGAGTGTCTCTTTGTTGTGTACCTCATTTCCGTTTTTGTCCATCATTACCACATCCTCTCGCAGACCTCTTCTCTTACTTTTGACCATCCCATAAAGTACTTTCTTATTTCCTCTGCTGTCTTCCTCCATCATCTCTGTCCACTTTACCATCCACTTCTTCCTCTCCTCTGCGACAATCTTGTTTGCTTCTTTCTTCCTTATCTTATAATCTTCCCTTGCCAGATCAGTTCTTTCCTGGAACCACACTCTGAAAGCCTTGTTCTTCCTTCCCACAGCTTCTTTTACTCTCTCATTCCACCATGGTGTCTCTTTACACCGCTTTCTGTTGCTTGTTCTTCCACATACTGCCACTGCAGCTTCCACCATTGTGTTTTTGAATTGCTTCCATTCCTCTTCCCCTGTTTTAGGATTGTCTGTTGGCATCCTTTCCCTTATTATCTTCTGGAATTCTTCCTTGACTTCCTTTTCCTTGAGTTTCCATACTTTGATTCTCCTTTCCTGGTACTCTGTCCTCTTGCTATCCTTAACAACTCCCAGGTTCATTACAAGTATTCTGTGGTCGCTATCTAAGGCCTCTGATGGTATTACCTTTATATCTCTGACACTTCTCTTCATTTCCCAGTCGTACAGCATGTAATCTACCAAAGATTTCTTTGTTAAATCACTGCTGTACCACGTTACCTTGTGGCTTTCTTTCTTCCGGAACCAGGAGTTGCCTACCACTAAACCGTTTCTCTTGCAAAAATCCAGCAACTTTCTCCCTTCTTCATTCCTGCTACCCCATCCTTCTGCTCCCAATACATTTTCATATCCTTGCCTTTCACTTCCTACACGTGCATTCAAATCTCCCATGACAATGATGCTCTGACCATTCAACTGCTGTTGTAGCTCCTCCTCAAAGTCTTCCTTCTCTTGAGCTGTACATCCAACTTGAGGGGCATATACCTGGACTATCTCCAGGCTTCTTCCCTTTACAGTTACTCTGATCTTCATGATCCTGTCACTTATTCCCTTTACCTCTTCCTTCATTCCATCTCTCACAACTACTCCTACTCCACTGCTCCTTCCTTCACTGTTCCCACTCCAGTACAACCGGTACCCTTTCCTCAGTTCTCTGCGACCTTCTCCTTTCCATCTTGTTTCTGCCAAGCCCAGTACATCCAGTTTTCTTCTCTCCATCACATCTACAATCTCCTCCACTTTTCCTATCAGTGTCTGTATGTTTAATGTCCCAACTCGTAGTCTATTAGCATATCCAGGTCGTCGTCGTTTGCATCCGTCCTTTCCGAGGCCTGTTCCTGGTTTGAAAGCAAATATGATATCCACTACTGGCTTGCTAGGCCTATCGTAGCTTCACCAGAGCCCCGTCAGCCGTCACTTTTCAGGGTTCCCATAGAGCCTTCACAGCTACCGTAGCGGTTCCGGGGCACACAAAGTCCCCACTGTACTTCACCCCTACAGGCAATCCCCTACTTCATGCCGTTGCCCGTCTCCCACCACGTGGAGGAGGGGTTGGACTTGTGGGAGATTATGTTCGAACATAAATATTCATAAATATCTGTAGAGATTTCACCAGTTTAATGTACTGAACAGAGCGCATGAGACGCAGAGAATGCCTTGTATTTGACCATGGCCTCCTCGATTACCCTACTATGACACTAGGCCAGGCAGTGAAATTTAAATTAGAAGGCCGTGGAACTCAGTGCCTCTAATTATCTAATTGGTCAAACAACTGTTTCTTGAGCTCCGATTGGTGGGAGAAACTGCTTCATTATGCCAAATAGTGTTATAATGAGCCTCATTATAGTACAGTTTTCTGACATATAATAGTCAGGGTCGAACATAAAGTATTATAATTATTTTTTTCTGCGTGTTCTTAAAGTACATTTCAATATTTTAAACAATAGTTTTCTTTTTGCCTGGCTTAAAAACATTACTGCAGATAATTCGCGGCTTTCAAAAAATCGCGTAAATTTGTGCATTAATGGCCGCGAATTATCGGAAGAGCACTTTAAAGAAAAAAAAACCAAAAAAGCTAAAATTCGCATTTGTATGTGAAATTCGCGTTTTAATGCAAAATTCGCGTTTCATGCGAAATTCGCGAGCTCAAAAACATTTATTTTCGCCATTTTTAGGGTTACCATAACACATTATCACCTGTGTATGACTTCTTTTAAAGATTTACGAAATTCGCCATCGCGAATTTTTCCTATCCCTAGTTATTGGTCAGTAAGAGGTGACCTGTAACAGTACGAAGATGTGGGATTATACCACGTATTGGAAGGTGGAAGAAGTAAAGAAATGGTGACGAGTTATGTCACGATGAGTTTTGAGAGATTCTGGTTTAATAGAAATGAGCTATAGTCCAGGCGATCGAAGCAAGTAGGAAGTGGTGTCTATAGGACAAGGTACTTAATCAAGAGTTTTGAGAGAAAACTATGTTGTTTTTTTTTAGGTATTCAGCGAGAAGTCAAATCATGTATAGACTAAGTTTAAAGTATAAGAGCATTAATATTTTGTGGAACGAAATATTTATTCCGAGGAGTTTGTCATGTGTTGTTGTGAAATAGTTTAGTGATATACGTAATTCAGGTATTGAGTAGTATTTTGTCCAAGTCTTAATCATTTTGTTATGGTAGGTAAGAATGACGATACAGTAAAGATATCTTGACGCTAAGTTAAAATTTTATAAAGTGAACAAGAAGTCAGATTTTATGTTTATTTGTGATTTTGAAAATTCAAGTTATTTTTTTCGAGAAGTAGTAAAGAGGAATCATAGTTTTATGAGAAGTTAAGAAGTCGTGGAGACTTAGGAGGTATTAATTTGAAATGAGGCAGCCGTGGCCTAAGAAGGTAAGAAGCCACGTAGGCAAGTTAGTAGTAACTTGTGTATTTAAGTGAACTGTTTATTAACTACTTTGAGAATTTCAATGTCATTATGTATTTGGGGAAGTATTTACATGATACATAAGGACTGAAAATTGAATTGCCTTAGGTATCTTGCTAAGTTATTTTTTTCTTCAATTATTGAAATTTTACTGCATTTGAGTAATCCCTTTATAGAGACGAAAGGAATATTGTGTTGTTTGCATATCGTGTGCTGTGATAGTTCTTATGTGTTAATCAGCTGGTACTACAACGATGTAATTCTACGCCAGACTGACTTACGAAAACCACGTTCTCTAACTATGAAGCAAGGATTGTATGTCAAGCATACGATCACCAAGATAAAAAAGTGCAGCGTTGACTTATATGTCAAAATTAAAAGTGAAGGGCATTATATGTATATTTTTTTACAGCATATATATAAAGAAGAATGAACATTATGAACATTTGGAAGAATGAGATGAATAAAAGTTAAAATGTGAATTTTTGTGAAGAATATATTTCTTGTATATTTTTGTGTATTGAGGAAGAGTATATTGTATGTTGTCTTTTTGGGGGTTATAATATTTATATTTATAGGTTTTTTTTATATTGGATGTGGTAAGAGAAATAATGTTAAATGTCATTTAAATTATTTATCTTAGGGGCGATTGTAACGATTCGATCCCATACCTGTTATATTTAAAGGGTTATTCATTTATTATCATGTTATTATTATTATTAATTAGTACATCCATGAGATGATTTTTATATCAGATACTTGTAAGCGGTTTTTGTTATTATAGTCAGAAAGATTTTTATCAATATTCACTTGTAAAGAGACGAAGTAGTATATATATTGCAATGAGTGTGGCAATAAGGACCAACCCTATGTGTCACATACAGAACGACGCAGTAGTTATGTCACCATAGCAAGCCCTCATTGTCTCGGGATCTTGAAAACCCACAATGACTAAGAATCACGAGCGGACCATCGAGGACTTTCGAGAAGAAATAGAACATTATATTTCACTCATGGTGCAACTAACACGCCATTTCTACTGAAGGTACGCTTCTGAAATATTGGAAGTGGTGGCGCAACTAGGTCGTCCCGTGGTGAATGAACCAAGAAACCAGTGGAGAGGGAAGTTTTCGAATCACGTGACAAGGAAAAATATAAGCCGGAACCCCCAACAGAGTGGGCATTCATTCTCTGACAGCCTTCAATTAGAGACCAGTCATTAGTTTAGAGGAAGGCCTCTTGAGGACGGAACGGATTTCCATCATAGCTTTCAACCACAATACATCTAAAAGCTATGTCCTGCCGATATCTATATCAGTAGATAGTGGATCATATCCCTGCTCTACAGTCGTTCTACAGATGGCAACAGAATGGATCGTGGTATGCTGTATCTTACGATATATTACAACATTTTTACATATGTGACGGAGTATTAAGGTGATCTGTCATAACCTTAAATATGATGAATCTTCGACTGGGTGAGCAAGCAATTAAATAAAACTATCGTCTCTATTATCAAGTAACTTCAAGTTTAATATTCAATTCATATGTTCATTTTTTCTTTTAAATAATTAAACCGCATTTGGTAATTTAAATTCTTTGTGTCACTATTAATATTTTGCTTTTGATTCAATAAATTATTTCTTTAACTTCATGACTAACTTTTCTTGTAGTTAGCACATATTATAGGCAAATTCAACTACTCCTTATAAATAAATACTGAATGGTTAGTCAACTAAGTTACGCCACGACCCGGGGTAAGTGGTCTCGAACTCTACTGCTGACTGCCGAGGATATATTTAATAAATTTCGATTCACTGTCTTAAATAGGGATCTGGCGCTCAACAACTTATTATATTATACTATCAAAGGTAAGGTCACACCACAGTGTATTTATTTATTATTATCATGTTTGTTTATTAGACCTGTTACATTTGTCACCACATCGTAAGGCACTTATAATAAATGTTACATTTGTCACCTCAACGTAAGGGCTATTCGTATTCTCTATTATTCTCTGTTAATAATAAATGTTACAGTGCAACATCAACTAACACAGGAATTAAAGACCAACAGTTTTTAGGTTCCGCAATAGTTTTGAGATACAAATAATTTTTTAATGATATGATTTCAAGTTCGAGAGCTGCCCCATCTACATCAAAAACATTTTCAATGGAAGAAGATACATTCAATAGTTCAAGGTTAGCCCAAGGGAAAGATACAAACTGGGTTACCACAGAAATCTTTTGAAAATCTGAAAACCGATTTTTGAAATCATCCCTCAAAGTGGAGATCATGTTTACATAACATTCTCTATCATAGGGTAACTCACATTCTTCTACTTGGGTCTTCAGAGTTGGAAAGTGTCTTAACTCACCTCTCTTAAGGCAGGACTCCCATTAACACAATTTTTCAGTAAAAGAATTTACTTCAGATGTGCTGCCTTGGGTTTTTGTGGGTATCTACTCACATAACGTAACGGCGGTACTTTTTGAGGATCCAACCAGCCTTCGGGCTGACTACCTAACAGACAGACATCATTTCAGCAATATCTTTGTCCTTGCCCTGAAATTTCAAATTTAGTTCTTTAGGCTGTTCTGTTAAGTCAACTAAAAAAGCAAAATGCATAAGCCAGAGAGGATCTTCAATATAAGCTAACAGGCTATTCTCTTCTATTTCCTGCAGAAACAGTTTGACAGCTGGTAAAACCTTGTGGAAACGTTCAAGTACTTTTCCCTTACTGAGCCAGCGTACTTCAGTATGGAGAAGTAAATCTCCATATTGCAGTTCCAATTCGTCTGCCAAATCTTTGAAAAGTCTTCTTTGAAGAGAACGAGACCTAATTTTGTTCACTATCTTCACAACAGTTTTCATGGTTTCATTTAAATTTAGGAACTTTCCACACAGAGACTGCTGGTGTAAAATACAGTGATAAGTTAAAAACTGTGGAAAACTTTCATCTCTTTGGCACAGAGCAAGAAAACCATTTTTAGAACCTCTTAAAGTTGGGGCTCCATCTGTGGTAATGCTTACAAGCTTTTGTATAGGTATTTTCTCTGACAAGAGGAGTTGTTTCACAGCAAAAAATACATCTTCTCCTCTTGTATGACCTTTCAAAGAAATTACTTTCAAAAGTTCTTCTTTGGAAGTAAAGTTATTAAAAACCATCCTTACAAAAACTGCCAACTGTGCAGTACCTGTTGCATCAATGGATTCGTCTAACTGCAATGAAAAATAACAACACTCCTCCAAGTCTGTTTTTAATTGAGAGAAAACATCACGAGACATTGTTTCAACTCTTCTTGTGACCGTTCTTGACGAAAGTTGAAGCGATTCGATGGCAGCCACTATTTCAGACTTGTTCTTGAAATTATTAAACAACTCATCAGCAGCTTCTCGAAATGCTTCTTTTATGAATTCGCCGTCTCCGAAGGGTTTCCTCCGTTTCGCCAATACATTCGAAACACGATACGAAGCAAGGGTGACAGCAACACTTCTATCCACTGGTTTAGTGAACATATTTTGCTGAACACTTGACTGATTTTTAAGTTTCTTGATTTTTTCTTTCCTCATTTCACTGCTTAAAGGAAACTCTGCATTCACACATGGGTGCATAGTTTTGAAGTGTCTCTCGATGTTTGTCTTTTTCACGAATGCAATTGTAGCTTGACACAACAAACAAATGCATGCGCCATTTCTTTCCGATACGAAAAACTCGTGTTCCCATTCGGAATGAAAATTATAAACTTTACGCTTTGTTAATACGCTACTCATTATGCGTCAAGTGTCATTGCACTACGTACGCAATTATGTTCTTGATACAATATCACGTTCGAATATAGTCACAAGTTATCTCGTCCACACACTATAAAAACACGAAAGTTAGCAGTTCACAGTAACGACACCAAAGAAGTTAATATTGTAACCACAATAAACCGCACGAGGCACGAAACTCACCGCCTGTTAATTGGAAGAAGCTTTCTTTCAAATTACACACCGCCTTCGCCAGACACATACCGAACCAATACAACGCATTGCACAAAGATAAATGAAACAGTGTAGAGACAAGTGGCGCGCAAGTAGCGGCTGTTTGAACTAATGCGAGATCTACCGGTAGATCGCGAGTGCTTATTTAGTGGATCGCGATCGGCGTGTTGCCGACCCGTGATGTACGGTATTACTGTGATTTCATTCGCATAAAATTATGCCATCTAATAATTGACCAACCGTATTGCAGAGGATGGTAGCAAAAGTAAACACTTATGTTTGCATCATAATCCCGGTCAATAAATAAAATACAGTATATACATTCAATTATTACCTCTTTGAAAGAGACTTAGTTGTAGTGTTATTAGTTGCCACTAGGCAACTAATACATTGTCAAAGCACTTTTGATGCAGAGCTTTCTCGCATACTGAGGCAGCACTCGCATGCTGTAATGAACATACCGTGAAGGGTCACGGTTCTCCATCTCCACATCAAGGTGGCTAGAAAGAAGAATATCTGCCCCAATCTGCTCTAGAGCACGTTCCAGGATTGTGATGAGATCTTCCTTCTGCAACTTCTCCAACACGATCACTCGACAACGACTTAAGAGTGCCGAATTGAGACTGAATGAAGGGTTCTCTGTTGTGGCTCCAATAAGTATGATGTTACCACTCTCCACATGTGGCAGGAAAATATCCTAAGGAGCAGAAATATAACATGAGCAAACTTGATCTAAAATACTATACATTAACCCATAAACGCCTAGCGTTACCATATGGTAACGCAGTACCGGTAACGCTAGGCGGATACAGGGTCAGTGGTAAGGCAAGACATTTTCTGTAGCACATTCAGATGAAATGAGTTAGAATACATTTCATGCATTTATACACAAAACGTTTTCCATATACAGCTTTTCTTTAACAGTGCATGCCTTCATATAATATGTTTTACGTCACCGTAGCATATTTTTTATGCCATTACAGTATTCAAGACCATACCTTTGTCGAGATATCTGGCTGCAGGCAGTGTTTCAGAAAATACAATTCGAGACTCATTTCGATATTTCAGAGGCCTAGACTGGCTGCGTGGCTCAGCGGCAACGTTCTCGCTTGCTGTGCCCAAGCTTTCAGGATCGAATCCTGGTGCATTCAGCTGGCATTTGAGTGTGCGCAAATGTGAGGGAGTCGTGTCAGTACATTTACTGGCATGTTAAATTTCCCCTACGGGTCAAAATTCCGGCAGCCCGGCGTCTCTAAAAGCCAGCCAGAGTAGTTAAAAAAGACGTAAATCCAATAACATAATTATTATTTAGAAGTCTGACCTTGGCATAAATATTGGAGTAAGGGGAAAAGGAGTAATGACGACATGATTATAGCTCGCTGGCATAAAACAGCACAGTAACTGTTGCCTCCATGACTGTCCCTGTCCCCCCCCCCTCGACCAGGTCAGAAAGTTCTCTCGGGCTGAAAAGAAAAATAGTTACAATCCCACGTCCTCTCTAGATCGGCTCCTATAACAAATTCATGGGAGGAACGAACCTTATGGATGAAAATGTGAACCGATATTATGTGTCAATAAGGAACAAAAAGTGGTGGTGGGTCATATTTTCTCGACTTTTTGACGAGAGTCTCCAAAACGCATGGTACCTCAGTACAGTACTAAGTCACGGTCAAGGACAACTCAACTGGAGTTCAAGAGGGAAGTGGCGCAATTCTATGTGAAATCGTATGGTGTAAAACCACGTGGAGACGGGCGGCTGTCAACATAACGTGCAGGACAGGACCGCGACATTGAAGAATTGTGATATGATGCATGCAATCTTCTGGTCATCAACGTCCCAGGACATAAGCGGAGGCGGTGTGTGTAAGCAGTGTCCACACTGCATGTTGTAAATGTGATGTGGGACTGTGCATATCATGCTTCTTGCCGTTCCACACCAAGTAACTAGTCACTTGACTATATGATCGAAGATTCAGAGGTGTCAAAATACTTGCTCAGTGCTTTTTAAAGTGTAATATTATCAAGATAAGTATTTAGCAACAAATATGAAATTGTTACATTTTTGTATTTATAAATCACCATTCAGAATATGCAGTAAGGGTTTTGACAACACAAGCGCCTAGCGTTACATATATGTAATGCCCTGTATTTAGGGAACTTAAGATGCCACCTTCGTAAAATATGGTTTGAGCAGCTTAATAACTCCCTATGGTATGACTTATTAATAAAAAAGCAAAATTTTCAAAAAGTATTAATTCGGGCATTCATGGGTTAAGAACATGATAGAAGAACATACTAATATACAGTTTACTACACAGATTTTGGCCGGTGGCCTTGACTGCTTGTGCACTGAAGCGAGTTTAAACGTAGTCTAGAGCAGAGCACACAGCGCTCATGATTGGGACACAGTGAAGCTCTCTGAACAAACGACAATTTACGTATCAATACGCAGGCCCCAGAATTTTAGACACCGCGTGACTTGTATCCCGACGTGCATACAGATAGAAAACATAGGAGTAAACTATAAAAAGTAATTTATGTCATAAATATTTTAGTTAGGATTTTGAATGTAATTTTACAAACTGCTCTATTTAAAGAACAGCTGAGAAATAGACTTAAGCACCAAGAACTGGGAATAAATACACTGTAAATACCCTTCAGATGTATTGGGTAACTCACATTTGCCTGTGAAACTGACTGGAAACAAACAGACCAAAATATTATGTGCACTCGAGTTTGAAGGTTGTTTGTGAAGTAACCAACAGACCTACATAAAATCCAGTAACATCATTTTCGTCGTTCTATTTTACGTTAGTTCATGTAGGTTTGGAATTTTTAATTTATATTTTAATATTTTTTTAAATCCCAGTTGGAACACAAAAAGTGCCCGTTCTTAAGCGTGTTTCAACCATGCGTCATATTTAAGAATTATTATCTCACAAACTCGTCATCAGATGCATTGGAATGTTTTATAACTGGTGTATTAATTTCGAAATTTTTTGTGTCCAAGAAACAAAGTTGTCATTTTTGTAAGGTAACATTTTCTTGGCTCGGGGTGTGAAATACGTAAATTAATTCACTTATTTTATATCGGTTTGTATTTCTTCGGGGGAATAAGACATGGTCCCACAGCTAGCCGATACGTAGAAAGCAACCCATCATGACGCATGACATCAGTTGCATTGTAATTTGAATTGATGCTCTCATGTACTGTAATGGACTTGAATATCAATTTGTATCAATACAGTTTGCACACCAATACTTTCCATTACTTCAACTACCCCTGTTCTGAGTAGTACCTCAATCACTTACCCTACAAGTAAAGGTCAGTTTATGATAAAAACATATTTGAAAATCCATAATCCATACTGACTTGTTATCGGTGGTCGACTATATACTGTATGAGAAAGAACTAAATAAGAACATCACGGACATCAAGGTTATACCATCGGAGAACCTGGATAGCGACCATCGATTGCTGGTAATGAACCTGAGAGGGAGTAAGGAGAAGAAAGGGACTGAGAACCAGGAAAGACGTATAAGGATATGGAAACTGAAAGAAGGGGATAGAAGGGTCGAGTACCTCAAAATGGTAAAGGAAGGAATTCCAACAGATGAAGAAAGAGGGGCGGAAGAGGAATGGGCTGGATTTAAGAAGACACTAGTAGGTGCAGCGGGAGCCTCCGTGGCTTAGGTGGCAGCACGCCGGCCTCTCACCGCTGGGTCCATGGTTCAAATCCCGGTCACTCCATGTGAGATATGTGCTGGACAAAACGGAGGCAGACAGGTTTTTCTCCGGGTACTCCAGTTTTCCCAGTCACAATTTCATTCCAGCAACACTCTCCACTATCATTTCATTTGTCATTCATTTAATCATTGCCCCAGAGGAGTGCGACAGGCTTCGGCAGCCGGCACACTTCATATCCTCGCCGCTAGATGGGGGCTTCATTCATTCCATTCCTGACCCGGTCGGAGAGTGGAAGCAGGCAGTGGATTTTTTCACTAGTAGGTGCAGCAGAAGCAGTATGTGGGAGGACAAGTAGTAAGAAGAGGTGGAAGGAAACACCATGGTGGAATGAGAAGACAAAAGATATAGTAAGGGAAAAGAATAGAGCCTTTAGGAGGTGGTATCAAAATAGGACGGTAGAGACAAGGGAACAGTACCAGGAAAGAAAGAAGGAGGCGAAGAGAGTAGTGGCTGAGGAGAGAAGAAAGTGGATGGAAGAGTGGACAAAGACGATGAAGGAGGATAGTGAAGGTACAAAAAAGGTCCTGTATGGGATGGTAAAAATAAGAGGCGGAAGGATCCTACGGATTATGTAAGAATGGTGAACAAAAGGGGACAAGAGATAGAAAATAGGGAAGAACTGAAGAAAATGTGGAAAGAATATTTTGAAGAACTTCTGAACACAAATGGAAACCATGGTGACGAGGAAGAAATCGGGGAAGAGGAAGATGAACTGCAAACAGAAAAGGACTTAACATGGAAAGAAGTGGAAGATGCAGTGAAAAAGATGAAAGGAAGGAAGGCACCAGGTGTGGATGAGTTGAGTGTGGAGATGGTGAGAGCAGCAGGAGAGGTGGGGATACAATGGTTGTACCGAGTGATGTGGACAGCATGGAAGGGAAGGAAGACCCCAGAGGACTGGAAAAAGGAATAATTGTCCCGATCTTCAAGAAAGGTAGTAGAACAGAATGCAGAAACTATCGGGGAATAACACTGATGAGTCATTGTGCAAAGATCTTTGAGAAAGTTTTGGAAAGGAGAATTAGGACAAGGATAGAAGGAGGGATGAGGGAAGAACAACATGGCTTCAGAGCAGGAAGGTCCACAGTGGATTTGATTTTTGCTGTAAGGCAGTTACAAGAACAGCTCTATGAGTATGGAACAGATCTACTGATGGCCTTCCTGGACATTGAGAAAGCATGACAGTGTATGCAGAAACAAAGTATGGAAGTCCCTGGAGGATAGAGGAGTAGAGAAATGGACCATAAAGAGGATAAAGGAGATGTACAAGGGAAGCGTGAGCTGTGTGAAAGTGGGAGGAGAGAGATCGGACTGGTTGGAACAGAGAAACGGCCTGAAACAAGGAAGTGCACTGTCACCGTTACTTTTCATTGTGGTGATGGATGACATGATGACCCGAGTGGCATAAGTAATTGGGGAAGGAAAGATGAAAGCAATGGTGTTTGCAGATGATTTGATGATTTGGGGAAACAAGGAGGAGGAGGTACAGGAACAGTTGGACGTGTGGGAAGGAATAATACAAGGATATGGGATGAAATTTAACATAAGTAAGAGTGAGATGGTGATCACAACAAGGAAGAAGGAAAGAACCACAACAGGAATAACAATTGGTGGGGAACAGCTAAAGAAAGTGGAGAGTTTCAAGTATCTGGGAAGCCTGATACAAGATAATGGAAGAAACGATAGAGAAATAAATGAGCGGGGGAGGCAGGCAGAAGCATTCCGGAGGAGTGTGAGAAGCATGTTATGGAGCAAGGATATCCCTCAGAACAGCAAAAAGATCATATATCGGACATACTATGTCCCTATCCTGACGTATGCCTCGGAGACCTGGGTTATGAAAGGAAGGGAGAAGAGCAAAATACAGGCCAGTGAGATGAGGTTCTTGAGAAGCAGTATTGGAGCTACAAAGATGGGCAGAATAAGAAATGAGAGGACCAGAGAATTAATGAAGGAGGAACCATTACAGGATGGTATAGAGAAATCTAGACTTAGATGGTACGGACATGTAAAACGGATGGAGTAGAAAAGGATACCCAGGAGGGTACACGAGACGAAGTGGGAAGGAAAGAGACCGAGAGGAAGACCGAGAGACAGGTGGCTGAAGGAGGTGGAAGAAAGCGTGAAGAAGAGAGAAGACTGGACAAGGGTGGAGGCTGAGAGATGGTGGGAAGACAGAAGACGTTGGAGAGGCTTGTGTTCCAAACAGACCCGGCCAGTGGCTGGAAACTGTTCAAGATGATAATGATGACTGACTTGTTACACGTGTTATTTTAATCAAAATGAATAATAATTCTCCACCTCATCAATACATAAAAATGTATGACTTACTATGGTAACTTTTCTGTATTAAGGTAGCCATCAATGTTTGTGCATTATTTAGGTATAAAGTAAAAACATTCTTTGATGCTCACCTGTTGTAATTTATTGAAACGATGAATTTCATCCATGAAGAGGATAGTACGCCGCTTAAAAGAAACCAGATCCGTTCTTGCTTTTTTCACAACATCTTTGACATCATTAACTCCCGCCATGGTAGCCGAGAGTTTCACAAATCGAGTTTGGCTGTTGATACTCTTGCACTGGTGGGCTATAATATGAGCCAAAGTTGTCTGTGTGAAAACGAGACAATAAATTATTACTGTTCCCCTTGCATCATTAACTACTTTGACATTGTATATTGAGACGAATATATAAAAGTAGCATGTGGAATGGTGCTATTTAGTGATGTAAAATACCCAGATATTTATAAATCGGAGTAAATATCCAGGGTATATACTCAGGTAAATACCCAATTTGGGAAAATACCCAGGTATTCTAGATTTTTCATTAAAAATCCTGTGTCGTGGTAAGTTGAACCTTAAAAAAGGGTACTGGTATGCAAATATTCTACAGTAACTTTTTAGAAATGTAACAGCATTAGATAATTAATAAAATAAAATTTAATTCGAATTGGGACTTAAACACAAAATTAGAATTGGGAAATAGAGATAAAATCCAATAGTTATAACCTGAAAAAACTCAGGATTAGAATTGAACTAGGCCTTTTTGCAAACATTGAGATAAAAGTTGGGGGAAATTCATTCAGAGCATTGGCCAAGTTCTACAAAAGGTGTAATATACATTTTTCAACATACTGTACATGTTTTTTAGAACAGTTTGTAATATCATTCATTACGTAAAATAATCAAATAACCAAAAAGGCTAGTAAATAGAAAATTACCTGTCCCACATCACTAGTGCTATTACAGGATGGTGACGATGATAATTGTTTTACACTTAAAAAGCTCTAAAAAATAGAGGCCTTACTTTATTTAGGTTTAATGAAGCTTAGGCCTATATTCCAATTTACAATGAAAAATATCGTAGTATAAGTACAACTTGGGTCAAATCAAATTGAAATTTTGTTTATTATAGTTTTTTTTTTAATTTACAAAAGAAATTCAAAGTACATCACAAGAAATAACTTACATCATCTTCTGATGTAAAAAAAAATCACAAAGTAATAGAATTTTTTCTAATCTGAGTTATCATCACGCTCAGAGATGTACTCTTCATCTGAGGGCGAAATGTGGCCATCATCGCTGTCCTCGCTATAGCTACAGGAAACTTGCATTTGATCATTATTGGTGTTTTCAACTTCTTTTCCGCTGCACTCACCTTTTTTCCTCGGACACTTTTCTTTTCTTGGTTTTGGAGTTTTGTTTAGCCGATTCCAGTTGTGTGACAAGTAAGCTATCTGTCCAGCCCTTTCAGTTGTAATACGCTGCCGAAGTGACGCGCCTAGCAACCACATGGGCGCAGCCACATTGGACCCAAACAACTGGTTGCTAGGTTTTTTATACATAGGAAGCTGCATTAACTCTGCGCAGCGTCTTGAATTTTGTGGATAATAATGTGTAATAAGCGTGAAATAAGGCAAACGCCTCCCGTGAAGATCATCTACAGTGTTGGAGCTACAAAATAGAAGTGAAAGTTTACGGATTAAGTACGAGAATTTTGCGAGATAGTATGAATAAAGTTGACCTCACTCCTGAGGCAAGAATTGCATGGCGGGTACTGCAAATTATAAATATTTAACATTTGATGGATAGAGTATATCTAATATAGAGAGATATTTAGGACATATATGTCACATAAAGGGGTTTTTGGTTCATGTGGGGAGTGTAGTTGTAATTAAATATGGTTTGTACTATAAGTATTATAAACGACAACCCACATAACCTTACAGCTGATTCACTAACACCAATACGTTTTATCCTATAACTTTTCTGAGTGGTGATATTTCACTTAATTTATTTAAGCAGTGAATTGTGTTTCCTAATAACAATTAGGCCTATCCCAGACTGAAAATTTCTGCCTAAATATTTTATTTTTTGCACTTTCAGAAAACAATTATCATGTAGGCCTACACCCTGCAACAAAGTTACAGTACCATATAGTGACATTATTCAAGCCAATGCATACCGGTACTGCTTATTTTTGAAGTGATGGAGTGGCAAGTCTTGTTGTGATTGTTTTGATTATATTTAGAGCTAGGATACGAAAAGTGCCCCATTATTTAGAATGAGGTAGGATGATAGGCCTTAACTGTAGACTTCTCTAACCTGTTAGTGAGCACACAGGTTAGGCTTTGTTAGTTTGATTCGTTTTCAGACAAACGCGGCGTTGTGGTAAACACACAAATTGTGTTGAAATGCAGTCTCTGTTTCTTCTACAGCTGTTGATGAGATTTGGCCTAAACTCTCATCCAAATATTTTAAACTGTTCCCTTATGCATTGATAGACCTTAAGTTCATTTTATTTGTCACTTACTGGTAGGGCCTACGGTACTTGATTTTCCATAGTATTGGTCATTCATACGGGGCGTGATTCACAATATCCAGAAATGTTATATTTTCATGTTTTCAGTTAATTTAAGGTAAATATCTTAGGCCACATCTCTACGACTTATGTTTTAAGACTTAATGTGCATTCGTACGCAATATTTTACAACTTTACTGGACAACTATGTTAAATTACTGTGGAAAATATACTTTTCTATGCTTTCTTTCCTCTGGACATCCATGCATGTACAGTTTTATACGATACAAATAGGAAATAATGACGGCTCAAAGACTGAAGCAAGCTACAAGGGAGCCATGTTGTATTGCTCCAGTTGCTTAGCAACGGAGCGGAAGTGACGTTGACTTCGGCAGCGTATTCGGTTTCTTTTCTTACCCAAAAGTACCCGGATGTCCATTTTCCTTTTGTTTTTGTTTTGAAGGATGAATATTGTTCCTGATTTCATTTAAGGCATCAAATACCTGTGTTTCAGTCCTTGTTTGTCCAACGCTTCATCAACACATCAAAAAGTGTTGTACAACGCTCAGAAAACTTAAAATACCCTCATTTTGGGTATTTAAATGACCACTGGGTGTATACCCGGGTAAATACCCAATTTATGTTTACCTTCCCAATGGGTATTTACCCGACCCACATCACTAGTGCTATTGATGATGATGATGATAAGTGTTGATTTAAGGGGCCTAACATCTAGGTTATCGGCCCACTAGTGCAATTACAGGATGGTGAAGATGATAATTCTTTTAAGTGGTCTAAGAAGTGCAGCAGTCAAGCTGCTTACCTCTCGTCAACACCAGGGTGACCATATGTCCCGTTTTCACTGGGTCAGTCCCTACCCATCCTGTCAGCAAAAGAAGCATTTGTCCCATTATTAAAGAATTATTATTACTATGAAGATGCAAAAGTTATACTGAAAACAATCGTGCACATCCTAGAGTTATCTCTTGTACTAATGTACCATCATTTACCAATCTTCAAAGCTTTTTAATTTGCTGTTTAATATGTTTGCCAACATAACTACAAATTGACCTCTATAAATTTGAACTACCGTATGTAATTGAAATATATTACTGCGAGAACTAAAAGCTCAAACACTATGAAGGCTTCCAAAAAGATGGTATATTGACTTTCACGGCCAGTGAATTAAAACTCAGCAATTCTTCTGGGTTTGTGGCATGTCTTGTGTGGGGTTTCGCCTAGGACACCAAGCTGGCTCATCAGCGGGCTCTTGGTGTCCCCGCCCAGACCCCCAAAGGAGTAGCGAACTTTGCGCTACCTCCCTTTTTATGAAGCGCACCTGAGCCTCTTCACTGCGCGAACTAAAAGCTCAAGCAGTCATAACCTCCCTATGAAGGCCTCCAAAAAGATGGTATACTGGCACTAACTCCATCATAACTGTCTAGACTGCTCACACTGCCCAGAGCCAGGCAGTGAGCCTGTCAGCAGTTTATCTGAAGAGTCATGCCCTTAACAAGCAATGGTTATATGGGACCAAGGTTTCAGTTATAGACTGTTCTCTTTGAGACTGCCCGGAAACGAGGCGGGCATCAAAACTATATAGCCTAAAGATACTAGGACATAATTTTATTATAAATTACACTGGTTTAAATGGCATATAGAAGATGATCTTTAGTTTCAGTAGGCCAAGTACAAGGGCCATCCAGAAATTAACTTTCCCACGTATTTAGCCGGGAAATATGAGTACGCATGACAGATCTATAACGTAGCAATCGTATAGGCCTACATGCCGAACAAGTCCCGACTGGCGTCAGTAGCACAACAGTGGCTCGAAATGGCGGCTCTTATTCCATCTTCTGCCGCCTGTGAAACCAAGCAGCAGTCAATGCATTGGTGTCACCATGGATCTCCGGTATATACTAAATTCCAACAGGCTGTATGAGTGCAGAAAGTGATGTGCATGGAGTTCTGGGACAGGAAGGGCAGTCTGCTCAACTTCCTGCCCAGAGGTGAACAGTGAACGTTGACAGTTACTGTGATATGGTTATAAATGTTTAAAACAACAAGTTGCGATGGGCCATTCAAAACAAGAGGCGTGGAATGCTCAGTACAGGTATTGTGCCGATTCATGAAAATGCTAGACCAGATACCGCTCGGCGCATGCAGCTGTCCTGCAGGAGTTCAGCTGGGAGCAGTTTTATAATCCCCCATACATTCCTGATCTTGCTCCCAGCATTATCCATCTTTTCTTGCACCTAAAGAAATTCCTATCCTCTGGTCAACATTTTCACAATGACGAAGAGCTAAAGACGAATGTTACAAGCTGGCTCCATCCCCAGGTGGTTTGGGGCAGATGACCTCGTAGTTCTGCCCCTTAAAACAACCAACTTCCCAGGTGGCGAATTTCTAGGACACAGGAACACGAAAAGATCTCACAATGACAGGTGCCTCAATTCTGCTGGTGATTATGTAAAAAAAAAAAAAAGCTCTAATATTGCTGTATCTGTTTCTTCATTCAATTATATTTTCGTTTTATTTAAAAATTAGGGAAACTTAATTTCTGGATGGGCCTTGTAATTCACTGAACCAATAGGATAAATACTATGCCTTTCCACAGCCCGGTGGACCCCATAAAATCATGCTGGGAATGTCACTCTTTTCCAGCAAAGATCGCAAGACCATCTTCTGCCCAAGGACATGCTTTTGTCCAACAAAATCAGATAAACCTGTAGGCCGCATCTGTTCTGCCAGTGGCATTGAAGTATTTCTCATAGGCGTGCCAATGAACTGAAAACAAACATAAAACAGTGAATAATAATTTTCATGGATGTGCAACCATTCCTATCAAATATTCAATACAAGTAATAAAATCATAACAGCCTACATTAGCAGTCGTATCTCCTAGGGAGTTACACGAATTCGATGTACTTGGAGCACTGTCTTTTACACGCTTCATCGGTGGACTAGGAGATTGATTTGTCGGTCTTTTCAAGGAAACTGAATTTTCATCATTCGAATTTAGAAACAGGCACTTGTTAGCATGTTGCTGTATTTTACTAGAAACAAATACCCTACAACAAATCGGGCAAGAAACTGATTCTTCTGATTCTTCTTCGCGCGCGCTCATGTTGAAAAAGACGATTATCGCCGATTCTGGATTGCTGTCAACAAGTGATGGGCGAATGATACCACAGTATAGTAACCATACAGTAAGGACACATCAGGCCTTTACCATGTAAATTTTTCGTCATGGTTTTGAATCGGCCGGTTCCGGAAGCACCGCACGCACGCACGCATGGCGGCGACGGTTCACCATGTATCCGCGAGAGAGCAGTCTACCCGTATTCATTGAGTGCGGCCTGTCGATTTTTTCTGAAGAAAACATTGTTTGTAATTATTAAAATCAACTCAGAAATATAATTTTGCATTTTAACCAATGGCAGAAATGTGGGAAACCAACATCTGTGCGGTAATTTATTGCGCAGTTCTTGTCACACTGGACATAACAGCATTCCGGTTTCTCGTGCATTGGAGCGGTAAATACAAATATCACACGTTTCATCGAATAATTCTGGTTTTAATATCCATGAGATGTCAGTCCCTCAAACACCTATCCATTAATTCACAAATTCCTCATTCCTAATCCAGATATAATGACTGGATAAAGGCCTGTAATCAGGAGGATTTACTGGCAAACGTGGCAAATCTACACGCCAATATATAGGGTATGTAGCCTTTATTTCTCAAAGGAAGTGTTTTAAACCACAAGGAGGGCAGTGCTAGGCTGAGATTAGGTAATATTGCCCAACAAACATTAAATCTCCACCCTAGAGAAGCTATTGTCTCCTTTAATGTGTCCGTTTTCTAACCCCACTTAGCCTAGGAGGTAAATGGTTTCCTGACTGAAGTTAGTTGATGTGTTTTATTAACTGTAATTTGTTAAGCTGCAGCCCTTTACAGTGAATTAAGAGCTTTAATTACAAGCTACAATGCAAATCGGATTTAACATTTGCTCCCTCACCTATGGGACTTTGTGCTATTCCTGAAGAGTTCTGGAGAAGTTTGGATTGTCGTGTACCCAAAGCTACAATCCCATGAAATGACAAGGTACTCCAGTCCATCAAAATTGTAAATAGTGTTGCTTTCAGAGACAAACTATTGAGGTTAGCAACCCCTCACTACGCTCTGCATGGCATTAAGGCTGTGTGACTTAAAAACCAGGGCTGTTAACCTTGATGTTCCTAACTCATAGACATATCACAATGCCCTTAATTTTATTTAATTCTGTGAGACCACTAAAAGTTTGCCCACCCATGTAAATGATAAGCCCACCCAATTTCTTCTCAAGTGATACCTCCCTCTCTTTCCACACACGCCCAAATACACGGGGATATATGACCACGATGTCTCAGCCCTTAAAATAAGCAACAACGACTGTATCTTCGATACACACTGATCAAATTCCTGGATACTTCTATACTTTCAGCAACGATCGTAGGGATGATTTTTCTTCACTATGTCACATGCAGAACATGGTACCACTAAAGCAATACTGTATAGGTCCATGTTATTTGAAAATGAATACCGGTACATAATAATCATACAAGAGTGGAGCCTTGCATAAGTGAGGAGATGTAACACCAAACTCTGGGTGTCAACAAGCCTTGCACTTATATCACTCGGGAATTGAGAAATTGGGTGGGCTTATTGTGTGATAATCTTTGTTACTGTGGTGGCTGTACTAGTGTGTGTATTTGTAAATAGGGGATAGGATTGGGAAGGAGGTGGCTGTGCCCTTAAGTTAACAACCATCCCTGCATTTGCCTTGAGTAGGGAAACCACTTCCAGGATGGCCGAGGTGGGAATCGAACCCTCCTCTTCTCAGTTTTGCCTCACGAGGCTGACTGTAACCCATTCCAGCCCTAAGGCCAGAATCAAAATTTCTTGGCAAAGCCGGGAGTCAAACCCAGACCTACGGGGGTGACAGCCAAGAAAGCTATCTGCTGCACCACGAGGTGGTCTCGCGAAAATGTAATGTCTTGGTCATAAATATATTCTATATAAATCTACATGAAAATAGCCTACTGCCTATCCAAACATTTTCATAAATTTAAGTTTCATATACCATTTTAAAGCTCAATGGTTTTAAAATTTACAGTTATCTTAAGTCATAGCAACAGATTTCAATGTTTACATTAAGCCACATTGTTCAAACCTGTTCAGGGATGTCGGAAATTCCTCAGATAATGGCAAGCTGCAACTCACATCCTATTCTATTGTTGGGCAAGGACTTGATTCTCATCATTGCAGAAATAATCTGTTTAATACTAGCTGTAAACATGGCCAAGGTTTCATGTGATACAAGCTAAAGGTGTAGAATTTGGTATAAATGTTTATCTCAAGTATCCAGTACCAGTACCTCTATGTCAATGTTGCATAGGCATTGTGCTTGCTACACTTGTCATAGTATGTGGTACGGTATAAATTTCAGAATGTGCATCAATTTTAATTTCTACCGTTTGATTATTCATATTTTTGTGGGGGTCAGGAATCGTATGGTTTGTGAAGTGATGCTTAGGAAAAGTTGTCTCCTTTCTTTTTAAGGATGTGTGAAGGACAGAGTGGTGTGTCTTTATAATGACATACTAAAATTGTAATGGCTGATGAAGGATGTAATTAATATCCAGAACATGTCCTACTATTTGCACATTATTTATTCATTTAAGGGTTGATTAGGCAGAAAGATTTACAGAAGATTACAATTCAAGAAATATTATACTCATCAGAGTTAATTAGAGATGAATGAAACTGGGCAAGGTACTGGAAAAGCCTGTGACCTATTAAAAGGAAAGGTCCCGGCAGATTTCCCCTATATTGTTCAACCAGCCACATCTGGTTACGACCACTATATTCTTCCTGAAGTAACTCCACAGAGAGAATGAAAAGTGTCAAGAACAAACTTCTGCTTGCAATCGCACATTTTTCTGCATTACAGTATTACTTACTTGTTTACATGGTTTATGTAGAATCAACTCGTACAAATATTACAGTGAATTCTATGTCTGTGCCCCATCATATCCATAGTACCGTACCTAGAAGAATTTGCAGTAATTTATTTTCTGGCCATGAAAGCCTAAACATTCCAACTCAAACAGGCATATTTTTCTGCAAATGTTTGGGTATTCTGATATATTTTCATGGAAACATTTGACTTTTTTTTTTTTAAGAAACATTATTTTTTCCTGTTTTCAATTTTCAGAGGTGAAGCTCACCAATTTTGTGACTACATCCTGAAGTTGGTTGGCCTAGAAGCCTGTATATAAAATATGGTAGCGAGTGTTTAATCGTAAAGAGGTTTTCTCAATAGTGATTTTTAATGCCCTGGCATTGTCATTGAGGAGCAAATTTAACTTCCTAAATACTGTAACATTTAAGTTGGTCTAACACGAAAGAAATTTAATAATAGGCCTACTATACCTGCAAGGTTTTAGCTACCTACTAAGAAAATTAATGTGCAATTTTTGAATGGAGCTACCTAGGCAAATCTTTACACCAAAAACCAACATATTGTTTATCGCTACCTTTTAGTGGAGAAACTAGAATTCATGTCAGATAACCTGCAGCTTCTGTGACTGATAACTATAGTTTTGTCTTGTTGTCAACACATGTGATAGACAGGTCTGAAGCAGTTCATTATTTCAAAAACTGACTCTCTCTATCAGAAATCAAATCAGTGATTTGAGATCATGGCGATATCAGGAATGTTTGTTTATTGCATTACAACAAAGGATTTGGAAGTAATCTCATAAAGCAATAACTTCTAAATCAAAATAACTTACAATTTTATTGTTGGACAGCCAAAGGACTTAACATAATCCTCCATGGTTTTAGACAGGTGCAACGATCCATTAGTTCTGGGTTATCCCATCCCGTTAGAAAATGGAAGGATTGGGGTTTGAGGCCTAAGGATGTTGTACAACATTAACTGCAAATCACATCACCACACTGAAGACCTGGTTTGTGAAATAAGTTGGTTCATGTCCCTTCACCTGTCATTTCAAGTTAGCTTCCTTGTTTCTCATCTCAAAATGCTGAGATGGTGGCTTTCCCATAGACCACAGTCACTTCCCCATTCCTTTCTTAGCCTCTTCTACTTTCCATCTACGTTGAGGCTGCATGGATGATCCTTTTCTCTAGAATGAAAGGGCTCCATGACACTGTTAATTATGACGATAAAGACTTTGGGAGTGAAGTAAGGGGATAAAAGAAATATTCATATCCAAGAAATAAAAATAGCCAAACATATAAGCCCATTGTTTCCACAGCTACTGCCATGGTCTAGAAGTAAGCATAGCTGCCTTCTAACTGGTTGGCCCAGTTTTGAATCCTGGTTTTGCCAAGGAGAATTTAAATTTTGGCCTGTAGTCATGTGTACTTGGATGTGTGTATCATTTGTCTCATAAACTGCCTTATTGTGATGGCTGTATTAGTGTGTGCATTTATAATTTTAGGTGAGGATAGGGAAGGAGACGACTATGGCCTTACGTTAGGGGTAGCTTACCGTCTCGGCATTTACCTGCAGTAGAAGTGGAAAACCAAGGAAAACCACTTACAAGATGGCCGAGATGGGAATCAAATCACCTCTTCTCAGTTTTGCCTCACAAAGCTGAGTGTATCCCGTTCCAGCCCTCAGACCAGAATGCTAGTTGCTACACCACGAGGTGATCTAAGTGAAAAGGGATGGATTCTAATCCACCTCTTGGTCCTAATAGAAGTGAATTTCTATGGTTTCTAATTCCCCTTCCCCCCTCCCAGAATGCTCCATGCACCAAACATTCCATCTTCAAATTATTTTGCATGCCCAATTAAATGGAGTAATATAGCTCGGGTGGTGTTGGGGTAGCGCGCCTGCCTCGCATCAGGAGACCTCGGGTTCGATTCCAGGCTCCGTCAGGGATTTCAGAAACCGGCGTGAGGGCTGGAACTGGGTGTACACAGCCTCGCAAGGACAATTGAATAGCTGTCTGACAATGAGGCAGCGCCACGCTCATGGAGACCAAGATTAACGGCCGAGGGGACCCGAGGCGCTCACCACGCGTCACCACATAATCTGCAGGCCAAATGGCTGGGTGGCGATCGCTTAGTAGGCCTAGGCCCTTCATGGACTGTAGTGCCACGGGGTTGGTTTGTTTGTTTCGTTTTAATGGTAGTTCGGAGACTACGGTTTCAATAGTCTTCTTAGAATGTACAGTATATGGGTGTTAACTTTAAAAATACCCGCACGAGTCTCTCTGGAGGACTCACACATTATTACTATTACGTAAACATATCTTGCATAAGAATCATGGCCCTACTAATAATATAGTTCATCGTATCTTGGTGAGAAAAATACCTTACCTGTATGTGCATTTGCTCAAAGAACTTTTTCTTTTCTGAATTTTTATTCCATACATATTATTATTATTTTTAAAATTAATATTAGGCATCCACCTATAAATTTTAACTCAACTAAAATTTGTATTATTTTGTGTTAAGAGGGACAGATGACCTTGCTGTTCCGCCCCATAAATAACAATAAATATCCATACTATGTGTGATGTTAATGAGCAATTCTGAGAATATTTACAGCAGATCTAGATTGCAGTCATGGACCACCTTGTGGCGTAATGACTACCATTCTTGGCTGTTGCCCCAGAGGTCTGGGTTTGATTCCCGGCTCTGCCAAGGAATGTAATTCTGGTCTAAGGGCTGCAACAGGGCACACTCAGTCTCGTGAGGCACAACTGAGAAGAGGAGGGTTTGATTCCCACCTCAGCCATCTTGGAAGTGGTCTTCCGAGATTTCCCACTTCTTCTGCAGGCAAATGCTGTGATGGTTCCTAAGTTAAAGCCAATGCCGCCTCCTTACCAATCCTCACCGGAATTGCAAATACACATACTCAGACAGGCATCACAATAACACAGGTTATCAATCAAAATTCCACACTCGTCCAAGTACACGGGGCTAAATGACCACGATGTCCAGGCCCCTGAAATGAAACAACAGATTGCAGTCGATGTACAGAAGTTGTCTAACATGGTGGCCAGATCGCTCCTTAGTGCCTCTTGGTCTATTGGAATGGCTGTAACATCCGGCGCATTATACCATAGTCGAACTGTTCCTCTATTGGAGCACGAAGATTGGGATTCTCTGCCGTCACTGTCTCATGAAGCCATAGCCAGGTGGCTATGCTAATGCTTGTTGTTTCATGTAGGAGGTTGTACATCATGGTCGTCAGCCCTGTGTACTTGGGCGTGAGAAGAAACCCATACAACAGGAGCAATCGAGTGTGGCAACGGGTGGGTGAGAGATTTCACAAGCTCTTCATCCAGGAACGCCTCCAACAGCAAGGAAATTGTCATGTTTTGTGGTGGGATCATGTTTGGTCGACGTACGCCTCTAATTCCTATCCACGGTAACATGACCGGTCTGGTATACAGAGACAACATCCTCAAACCTGTCGTTACAGGATTCGCTGCCACAATGGGTGAGGGCTTTACACTAGTGGACGATAATGCTCATCGAGCTAGGGTGGTCATCAGTTCCTTCAGATGCAAGGCATACTGAGAATGGAGTGGCCTGCATATTCTGCGGACATGAACAGTATCGAACATCCATGGGAAAAGATTAAGAGTGCAGTTTCGCACTGTCCCAATCCTCTAACAAACAAACAAACAAACATTCAGCAACTGATAGAAGCTGCTTTCAAAGAGTGGGATAATCTGCCCCAAACCCGGTTGGTTCGTAGTTCGGTATGCCTCTTAGTCGGCAAGCATGCCTTAGGGCTCGTGGTGGCCATACATGGTATTGATATGCCCCAACTAGAAAAAGATTGCCACTTTTGTTAAGCTTTTAGTGTTTGTCTCTTTTGCACAACATATTGTGTGTTGTTTTTCTTTGTATGCCATTACATACTACCTTACCAGGGAATTGTTACTGCTAGACGTGGAGCACGGCTGTTGTGTATACATTACGTCAGCTCGCCTCGCTATGGCTGCCGCGAGCGGTTGCTGGCCAAGAGGGGGAACGCATGCACAGTCGTACAATGAGAACACACCGCACAGCGCACGACCCAGCACGAATCATGCACACAAATGACATGCGATGAGGTTTCTCTGGCGACAACTGCACGTCTATCGCAGGAGTGTGGCTGGGCGGAGTGCATTAGTTCCGATTTCCGCCACCGGTAACAATTCGCTGGTAGGATAGTACACATAGCAAAACACTAAATCCCAATATGCAAAACCTTTTTTGGAGTACTGTTCAAGTTACAAACACTGCTAGTCACCATAACACTCTAGGGGCAGATGACCTCGAAGTTCCGCCCCTTAAAACAACAATTACATTACATTCACCACAGCACTGATTATCAAATACCATGCACACACAAGTACACGGGTCATAGACCAAAGAGGTCCTAATTGGAACTATAATAATATATACAGTACCGGTATGTCAAAAAATATGGTTATATAAATGACTCCAGATTATAGCTTACCAAGAGGCATACATAGGCCTACTTTGAACCGGCCTTGGTGGCCGAGAGCGCTAATGTGCTATCTCGTGCCTCGCTGGCATCGGGAGAGCGTGAGTTCGAATCCCACCTCTACCGTCCTGAAAATGGTTTTCGTGGTTTACCATTTTCACTACCAGGCAAATGCCGGGACGGTTCCTTTCAATAAATCCACGGCCAATTTCCCTCCAATATCCCTTCCCTGACCCGTCCTGAAGAGAAAAGTACATGGCCATTGGCTGCATTAATAAAATTATACATACTTTGAAACTTTAGTGTTTAAAATAAGACTGCTGTTAAGACTTGAAACTGAATCCCAGCACTCTGCGCAGAGTGTGAACTGATAACACCACGATAGCCCTTTGTTAACTCTTGGGCCTAGTAACTGAAACTATGGCATGTAGTTAGGCCTCCTAATGACCAGTATTAATTCTGCTATGATGTACATGTCGCTTACAGGTACCAACTGGAAAGACCTGCCCCAGGCCTCTCCAAAAGCAACACAGCATTATGAGCCTAACATTTCTCTCATCCAGGTGTAAAAACCATCCATCGCATGGAAAACTCATCCTACATTATCTCCATTTCTGCAGAATGGGGAGAATAAGGAGTTGACATACCACTGACAAGTAAAAAGTGCGGTGCGGATAGATGGCAACTTATTAGTCGTGACGAGGTTAAAGTTAGGTCTGATTGGTGTTAAGCTATGGTTAGAGCAAGTTTAGGACTGAGCGTTTTACTTGATTGATTGGCGACACCATTGCACATAGTGTTATTTACCAGTTATATTACTTTATTACATTCACTAGCGACAGAAAGCAAAGCAAACTTGTAGCTTCACGTGGCTCTCGTGATCATAAGCCACAGAACCTTTCTTTTTTATATTTGGAATTTGAACCACGGGATGCAACTCTGGAATTCTAACATGCATTAACCAAGAATCAAAACCCAGTCCAAAACTATAATATGACGACTTTAGGATCTCCGAATGGAGATTTGGGTGTGACCTTGGCTTCTAGGATTAAAGAAGCAGGCCTCTGTACGAAGGGTGGTTGGCCGGTTTACTTACTGTAAGCCCTGAGCTTGTATTTCAGCTTTACTTTACTTATTTTTAGGCCATCTGTAGGCTAAACAAAACAATCTACCAGTAAATGTATAGTCTATTTGTTGAATCTGAAAGCTACTTGTTGCTCCTATAATAGGCATACAAAGACGTGGAACTAATAAAGGTAATGAAAAGAGATTCCTTAGCACATGACTTACAGTACCGGTATTGAATTCTTCTTGGAACACAAGATAATGAACGGAAGTGTGAGTAGGCTAAGAAATAAGGAGTAAGAAGTAGCCTAGGCATATCATGAAATGTGAAAATAACACTGCATAATAAGGCTGTCCCCACCCATCAACATGACTTTTTATTGACTAAATAAATTCCCGGGTATTTACGTTAGGAAGCTAAGAACATTAAAAATTAACACTTATTTACAGTTTCTGTAGAAAACTTGAATTGCATTATCTCAGACTACAAAAGTTTAAGAAACAAAATCCACATTTCCCCCACACTTTTCAATATATCGTGTGTTAATTTAATCATTAAAAACATATCATAACCTTTCATCGTCACGATGCAATCACAATGCGACACCACAGGACTGGAGGAGGAATGTGGTGTTAAACATTAAATTCCACACTTCTTAGAATTAAAACACAGTAGTATTAACACTTTCTATTTTCTTGTTATTTATTTTCCTAAAATATCTGATTATAATGAGAGCTAGTGTGTTGAAATAGAGTTAAATAAATGACATAAAATATACATTCATCAATCAGCTGTTTATCATGTGGTTGTCCATAAGTGGTGCTACCTAGCGGCTTACAGGTGTATTGGTGCTCCCCCTTATCAATTGTTTTTTTGAAAATCCGTTCTTCCGGTTTTGCCGAAGTGTCCATACTGTATTGGTATCTATACTGTGATGATACTGTGAAGTTCGAGCGGGCTCGCGGCAGCTCGATACTCAACGCAAGCTCGATACTGTATCGAACCTGTTCGAGCTGCCAGGCGACCCCACACATCAAGTATGCGGAGCGCTAACGGCCCAGACGATATTTTCTACAACTTTTGCTCACGTACAGTATATGTGAACGTATTAGGCTATCAGTTTTTCAAATCCCACTGTCGGCAGCCCTGCTGATGGTCTTCCGTGTTTTCCCATTTGCACACCACGCACATGCTGGGGCTGTACCTTTATAAAGGCCACAGCCGCATCCTTCCGCGCCTAGCCCTCTTCTATCCCATTGTCACCATACGACCTATCTGTGTCGGTGCGACGTAAACCAAATTGTACATAACTTAATAATACTGTAATAATATAGGTTATTCACCGCCCCCCATCTCTGATACGTCTTTGGCTTCTGGGAATGATGTAATACTGTCAAGGATATAAACAAATATATGTTCCTGAAACGGAACAAATTAATCGCATATGTAGGCCTACACATACTGTTGCCGCACAATTGTACTAAGGAAGTGTTGTAACCCGTCGCCTTGGTTCTGTGCACTCCAATGATGTTCTGTAGGCAGTTTGTATATTCTGGGGAGACATGTGCATCGAATCATCGCACACACACAGGTTGTAGCTGTCCCCACATTACAGATACTCTTTGAAGAGGTTATATGCACAAACTATACAGCAGTGCACAGCAACAACATGACGAGTCGATTCCGCCTAGCACAATCTCTAAGGACAGCCTTCAGGTTTCTGGGTGATGAGAACACGCCGATAGCTCGCGGTGCGCTCAAAAGCTCGCGCCAAGCTCGAACCAGTTCGAACTCCAACGTCATCTGTTCCAGCAGCTCGAGCCGGGCTCAAGCGCATTACTAGGAGCGTATGATACACATGTTCGAGCGGGGTCACGCCAGCCCGATACGCAACTTAAGCTCGATACGGTATCGAACCAGTTCGAACTGTCAAGGGACCACACACATAAACTATGCGAAGCGCTGACCGCCCAGACGATATTTTGTGGAACCACTAGCAACCCACCCCGGCTTCGCCTGAGAAAAGTTATGAATGTGCAAGGAATTCCTGTCAGACGTAATTTAAGAATGGCGAGGTGCACGAGACACAAATCCCCCTTCCGTCCAAACTAAAAGCACTTATAGTGGGCGATGTACCGAAGATAGAGATATGCCCTCCCGGACTTTTGTGTAGAATTTTTCATGCTGAACAATTGTTACACTCATATTATATTGATATTTTTTACGGTTTGCCAAGCTTAAGCTTAAAAAGCGCACGGATGCCAGGTTCTTTTTTCGACCTTTTCACTGAAATCGTTACTGCTTGGCTCCCTTTGATCATAAATAAATTATTTTCTATAGAAATCTTCCTCGAGAATACCTTTACAGAATGGTGAGCGCCGCATCAAAATCCATTCAGTAGTTCTCGAGATTACCCGTGACATCCAAGAATCGGGTACTTTGTTTTGTACTAAGGCTGTGTCCCAATAGTACAATTTCAGCCGTAGTGAACTAGATAGTCGACTACTTTGCCGGATGTGACGTCAGAAGTCGTGATCCAATACTGCTTAGCACATAGCAATCAAGTCTGTAGTAGCAAGACCAACTACAATACTCAGACCTTAATGTAGAAAAAACATGGCGGCGACGGTTGCCCTACCAATAGCTAAGATCATGTCATCGGGCTTGTCACAGTTCGTGTAAATTATTATTTTTACTCACCTAATATCATAAAAGATATCACAAGACGAGACTAGGTTCCGAAGAAATATGCATCAATAATTTAGACTTACCTGAATTAATTTATCTATATAGTGCTGGCCTCGAAATATAGGTTTCTTCGTCTTCACCACCCAAGGGGCAGCTACAATAGTCTCGCTGTTTCTGTGGTTGAATAAGACGCTTTTTGGCGAGTTATCACGATTTGTATTTTAAGTTCAGTAATTATAGATTAATATTATTAGCAAAAAATCAAATAGATTCTGAAGTAGGAGAGAAGAAAGTACCCGGTTACTGAAGTGCTGTCCCAGCACATGCAGAGTATTTGTGTACACAGTCGGAATGAGAGTAGTTGCCTGAAATAATCGAACCAACACCATAGAGATACAATTCAATTAAGTCCTCTCGTGGAATTGTCTAAAATCTCGGGTAAAACATCACACCGAATTAGTTGATTGAAATATGCAAAGAAGTCGTCGTGTGGACATCAGTACATAATTATGGAGAATACTATACACAAGGGACACGATAATATGTTACCATCTAACCTATTAAACATTCGCTGTTACCGTTTGGAATAGTTGTACGCTGGAAATAGTTGATTTAGTCCAGTACTATGGGTTGGAAAGCACCATCTCCCTCTTACGGAATTATCGCGGCACACCATCTCGCAATATAAGAACGTAATTGGCAAGGTACTCACAACACTTTATTACACACATCATAATAAAAATAACTTGCAAGCTGTAAGAATCACAAAAGTATGAATAATGACGGAACACAATGAGTTCACTGTTTGGCACAGGGGGAACATCTTCCTTAACCAATAAAAAAGTTCACTGTATTATTTGGCGTGCATACAAGGCAGTGTAGAACATCTGTCAGACTGGTAAGGATTTACGGAGGCACATATTGCTGAGCGTTCATGATAACGTCAATGTTTTGGTCTAGCCGTAGATGCTCATTGCGTTTTCCCTTTACGTACTTAAGTTCGGCACTAATGAAGTGTACTAAGCTATTATTATATTGCCACTAACTAGCAAATCATTGCGGTGTATATTCTTGAGTCACTTCTATTATGCTTTAGTCTCAGGTACTTCAACATCCGAAGTAAATGACACAATGCCATCGGTTGACTAGACAATCATCACACAAACGAACCAGTCCTTATTAAGTGTATTATCACATATTTACATACGATTGCAGTACATTAACGCGAACTGGACTTTACTGACATACAGAAGACACTAAAAATTACAGACGAGTGACAGTTTATCGCAACTTTCATCAAACGAAGCTAATCAAAGCTAAATAGTGTATCCCAGCAACGAATGTAAACAAACAATATGCCGGGGCTTCAGCATACGCCATTTTCACGCTTTCGAGACCTGCATTAAGGTCTGAGTATTGTAGTTGGTCTTGGTAGTAGCTAGTCAACGAAAGTGCTTGCTAGATTGGCCGACTTGTCGACTTGTACAAGGAAGTTATAGAAATTGTAGCTTATCGGAATTGTAGGTTATGTAAATTGTAGGTTGTCTTTGACTTTAATCTACTTTATGCTTGACCTACATCCTTTGCCAAATTCGACGCTTCAAACCACAACCCACGAGGGAAGCATAATATCTTGTTGTGTTGTGATAATTATTTTCACGCGAATATGTTGTTTGGTTCTGTAGTAATCACGACTGAGAATTGCAACGACAACTCGGTTCATGGTCTCGTCTCAAATTGTCAATTTGCCGCTGCCGATATTATCTTCTTGGCGCATCCATGAACGTAATCATTCAGGTATTGTTTATTTAAAACAGCTGATGAAAGCGCAAAGAGCTTACAAGGAGCAGCAGGTCACCGCCATCTTGAGTGTTGGTTTGGTTGGTACCAGCATGTAAGTTCAGTGCGTTTCAGAACACAAGTCTATGAAGGAGGCTGTGATCAAGCAGACATGTCCCAAATCTCCGTAGTGCATAGCACATAGCACATGGTAGCTAGCAGCTAGTCAATAGCAGACAACTTGAGTATTGGGACACAGCCTCAGTGCGTTTCAGAACACAAGTCTATGAAGGAGGCTGTGATCAAGCAGACATGTCCCAAATCTCCGTAGTGCATAGCACATAGCACATAGTTGCTAGCAGCTAGTCAATAGCAGACAACTTGAGTATTGGGACACAGCCTAAGTAGAGATTCTCTTGCGAACGGTGTGAATGAACCTATTTGACTACTACTCTCAGTATATTGATGTGTGTGGAGTGGTGACCATCAGGTGCTCTGTGCAGGGAAAGAGAAATTGTACATAATAATAATATTAATAAGATAATTCCCCCACACCCCATCTCTGATACGCATTTGGCTTCTGGGGAGGATGTAATACTGTCGAGGATAGTAGCAAACATATGTTCCTGCAACGGAACAAATTATTATTATTATTATTATTATTATTATTAATGGTGTGGTATGGTACACACTTACATCATATTACGGCTTAATGAAACATTAAAAAGAAAAAGGAGAACAGATAGTCTCATAATTTAACATCTGAATTAAAAATATAGTCCGCTGATGCAGGAGTCACTGAGGTCAAATTAATTAATCAATCGCATATGTACACAGACTGTTGCCGCACCATTGTACTAAGGAAGTGTTGTCCTGTGCACTCCAATGATGTTCAGTAGGCAGTTTGTATATTCTGGAGTGGGGAGGCAGTCATGTGCTTCGGATCATCGCACAAACACAGATTGTAGCTATCTCCACATTACAGATACAGTAATACTGTAAGAAACTATACAGCAGTGCACAGCAACAACATGACGAGTCGATTCCGCCTAACACAATACTCTAAACACAGCCTTCTTGAGGTTTCTGGGTGATAAGAACACGCCGATAGGTCACGGCGCGCACAAAAGCTCGAGCACAGCTCGAACTTGTTCGAACTCTGACGTCATCTGTTCGAGCAGCTCGAGCCGGGCTCAAGCACATCACTACTGTCAACTGTTAGATTAGCAACAAAGTTGACAACATAGAAGCGATAGAAACCAAACTTCACTCCGTGAAGGTTTATAAATATTAACTTAAAATATTTTACTCACTTAAAGATATTCCTACACTTTCAATGTGAATAAAGATAGAAACGTATACATCGGTCCCTAGTGATCAGTTCCCAAATAACGTCATGATATCTTTATTTTCTACCTGCTCTACCAAGCCGCTAAGGTCGCATGTATTACCCATTTAAGATTTGATTACCGCAGAGCGTGGCTGCGCCAGTGTTTGTTGATTATTGTAGCAGCTGCCCCGTGGGGCAAAGCGGGGAACACAACGATGACAGAGTGCATTCGGCACATAAGTCAAGCAGCATTGTGCGTCACAGGAGCTCATGTCACCACGGACAGTTAAACGAAGACTGAGGCTACTGGAGCTGAGTCATATCCCACTGGCGCAACTGTACCTGTCAACGAAGCAGGCTGACATGTGACACAAGTAAAGAATAGTTCCCATCTCGACCGCCAAGTTGTCATACCTCTCCTTTCACAGCGCGTTGAACTCTTCTTCAAGAGGAAAGCGTCGTTCTACTGGTTGAATCAGCGCTCCACTTGCTGTCTTTCCATCAAGTACTGTGTTGAGGATGGCGTCAGGTGGGTCATCCAGCCGTGATAACCACTGACACATAGAAACTTACCTCACCATATATAGAAATTGTTATTATTATTATCGTATGACATAAACTACCTCGTGGAGATCTTTTGAGCTGGCACCGCCATCCGACTTCATCGGTCGTGAGTCAAACTACCATTAATCCACCTGAGTGGTACAATACCATTTTGTATACATTTGTGACTTTCTTTTTATATACGGTATGTTGATTAATGACCCGTTACTACTTAATCTACAGTTATTAACTGACTTATGTGATGAGATCAATAATATTAAATTACAAGAATTTTGAAGATGAACTCTAACGCTATCTGTTGGTCAAGAGTTATACTCGTCTGACGACTGTACGGTACGATACTTCCATCTGGTGGGAAATGTCAGTACTACAGCTTACTTGGTGGCCGTAGATAGCGTTCATGATTTCTTGGTCACGACTACTAGAATCGACTACCTCCGAAGACTGCCGAAGTTAACAAAACATGTTGCTAATGGCGACCTTTGTTGTTTGTATAAGATTATTCTGTTGGAATTCTTAAAGAAGCAAGATGTGAGAAATTGAAAGTCCGATATAAACCGGGCCTGGCTAGCCCTGAGGGTTAAGCTAAAAGCCTTCCAGGAATATACACGTGTTCAACACGATTCTGAACTAATTCCGTCTTACATTGGAGATCTATTGACACATTTAAGGTAAAATTTATATTTTTGAAACTTGTCTATTATGGCCTGCAGAAGGATAACAAAATCCTCAGAAGAAAACATTGGTATGAAAGAAAGAATAGGTGGCAAACCGTGGATCACTCAGGATATACAGTACTAGAATTGATGGATGAAAGGCGGAAACACAAGAATGTAACAGATGAAAAGGGGAAAGCAGAATACAAACGTCTGAGGAATGAGGTTAACAAGAAGTGCAAGGAAGCGAAAGAAGAATGGGTGGAAGAGAAATATGCAGGTATATAAAATTGTCTGAAATTAGGAAAAGTACTTATCGAAGGATTAAGAATACTTTTGAGGAAAAGAAGGCTAAGTGCTGTAATATTAAGGACACAAATAGAAAACCTCTAACAGATAGGGAAGAAAAGGTTGATAGAAGGAAAGCTTACACAGAGTGTTTGTATAAGGGAAAGGAGATTGAGAATCATATAATGGAAAGGGAGGAGGAAATTGATGAGGATGCAAAAGGAGATTTAATATAAAGATCAGAATTTGACAGAGCATTGGAAAACTTGAGCAGGTACAAAGCACCAGACATAGATGGTATACCGATTGAGTTGCTACGCTGCATAGGAGATGAAGGTCTGATCAGGTTATGGAGAGTAGGATTTATCAGACAGGTGATGTACCCTCTGATTTCAAGAAGAATGTTTTCATCCCTATACCGAAGAAAGTGGGAGCTGACAGAAGTGAAGATTACCGTACAACCAGCTTGATTACTCATGCTTCAAAGATCCTGTCTAGAATAATTTACAAGAGGATGGAAAGCCAGATAGAAACGGAGTTGGGTGAAGACCAGTTTGGTTTCAGGAGAATTGTAGGAACAAGGGAAGCTCTACTAAGACTTAGGCTGATTTTGGAAGGTAGAATAAGGAAATATAAGAGAACGTTCATGGCATTTGTAGACTTATAAGAGGCTTTTGATAACGTTGGTTGGACTAAATTGTTTGATATTTTGAAAACGATTAGAATAAAGTACAGGGACAGGAGGGTGATCTACAATCTATACAGAAACCAGACAGTAGTCTTCCGAGCTGAAGGGCATGAGAGAGAAGCTGGTATTCAGAATGTTGGAATATGTGACCATGGTTTGTGTTGGTCACACTGTTAATCAGTAAACCTGCTCCATAGAGATATGTTTCTCTTTTGTTTTTGTTTTGGTGTGTATAAAAGAATGTTGTATCACCTTGTTCGTTCAGTTCTGTTCTAGTAAATGTCAAGTATATTAAACGTGTGTTCCATTTCAATTGCCTGTGTGCCTCGTAATCCTACAGGTTATGGGCCCAGCCACGAATCCACCGTGCGAATATAAAGTGCGTATGATAGACTGCTCGTTGTATGAACTGTGAATTTCGTTACGTATCGAAATCAACATGTCTGCAACCAGCGCCTCGTTACCGGCTATAGATAAGCTGCGAGGTAGTCTAAATTACGTGGATTGGCGATTCGAGATGGAAAACGTCCTAAGACTCGAAGATCTGTGGAGCTGTATAGTTGGCTACCCAGATGGAGATACTACAACATCTGCGAAGAAAGTAAAAGACGAAAGTCGGGCTAGGGCCAGACTTAACCTCGTGGTGGATAAATCAATTTTCCCAATCGTCATGCCTTGTAAGATCGCGAAGGAAGTCTGGGAAGCTCTTGAAAAGGCCTACTCAGATAAAGGAGTGAATCGGCGGATCGTCATCTTGAAGAAATTATGCAAAGTTAAATTAAAGCACTACAAGACGATGGAAGAGTATGTTAGTGAGGTTATGGGACTTGCTCAGCAACTTGCGTCTATGAATAAGGCACTGGACGACGAGTTTGTGGCAGCTCTTATGATGAAAGGTCTACCAGATGAGTTTCAGCCTATGATTATGGCTCTGGAAAGTTCCGGAACAGACCTTACTGCAGACACAGTCCGTACCAAGTTGCTACAAGATACTACTTGAAGTGGGAAAAGTACTTCCAAGCCATCCAAGGATTCTGTTCTGTTTTCACGAGAAGACAAGACGAAGAAGAAGCCCTTCTGCTGGAAATGCAAGAAGCCAGGACACTGGAAGCGGGATTGCAGGAAAGAGGAGATGCAGAGCTCAACTCAACAGAAGTCGAAGAAAGACAAGATGATGCTGGCGACCGATGGACAGGCATTAAGTGCAAGGGCCTCTACAGGGGCCTGGTTCGTTGACTCTGGTGCTACTAAGCATATGAGTTCAAGCAAGACTGCGATGGTGAACTTCACTGCTGGTCCTAATCTGGAGATCAGTACAGCAAACAATCAAAAATTGTATGGCCAAGGATCTGGTAATGTAACTGTTCAATTAGAAAATGGTATTTCACAAACCTTGTCCAATGTAGAATATGTTCCTGGTCTCACTGCTAATCTTTTATCTGTGTCTGCTGCTACTCAAAAGGGTTATGTTGTGGTCTTCACCGACAATACTTGTGAAGTTTATGATAGTGAAAACTTTGTTGCTCAGGTAATGTAGCACTGACTGCGAGTAATGTGGGGGATGTTTACCAAGTCAATGCTCTCGGTGCTTAAGCTAATATTTGTACCGATGACTCAGAATATTTATGGCTTAAACGACTAGGCCATCTTAACAACCACAGCATGAAGTTGTTAAGAGATGGTCTCACTCATGGAATTAATTTCTCAGATAATGGTTTTAAAAACTGTTTTTCATGTGCTGAAGGTAAACAAGCTAGGCAACCATTTAAGTCAAGTAAGAGTAAAATTGTATGTAAAAATAAGCTAAATCTTATTCATTCAGACTTATGTGGGCCTATGCCAGTTCCATCTTGGAGCAATGCTCGTTATTTCTTGACCTTCATTGATGATCATTCTAGAAAGGTTTTTGTGTATTTCCTTGCTAAGAAAAGTGATGTTTTGGATTGCTTTATTGATTTCAAGGCACAGGTCGAAAATCAGTGTGAAAGATTTATTAAGGTCCTACGCACTGATAATGGGGGTGAATTTTGTAGCAAAGCTTTTGAGAGGCTACTTAAATCAGAATGTATTCAGCATCAAACTACAACTAGCTATTCTCCACAGCAGAATGGTGTAGCTGAACGCATGAATAGAACATTACTTGATAAATGTAGAGCCATGATGAGCGAGTCTTAAGTAGATAAACGCATGTGGGCTGAAGCAATAAATACAGCAGCCTATCTTGTAAACAGGTCCCCAACCAGAAAAATTCCAGGTTAAGTTCCAGAGGAGATCTGGACTGGTAACAAGGTCAATATGGAGCATCTAAGAAGTTTTGGTTGTGTAGCACAAGTTCATGTCCCTGATCAAAGGAGAAACAAGTTGGATCCTAAAAGTGAAAAACACATTTTCTGTGGTTATTGTGAGGACAGTAAAGCCTATAGATTCATGCATCCTGTTACTCATCAAATTGTTAAGTCCAGGGATGCACAGTTCTTTGGAGATGTGTTCCAGGAGGTGTCTGATGTGTCTCCAGGTAATGTTGGCCCATCCTTGCAGATTAATGAACCTGCAATGGTGCAGATCTCAGTTCCCACTGACAGTGAGGCAGAACCCGACAACTCAGAGGATGGGGCAGAGTGCATTTCGGAACTTGAAAGCGTATCACCCATTAGCAGTGCTGGTGTGGCTGAGACTGTTGACTCAGCTGATTTAAGCTATGTCCCTGGTGGAACAGATTCAGACTGCAGTGATTCTGTGGGCTCTGCCACCATCGTCAATGAGCCAACGGAGGGGGATGCCGAAGGTAATCAAAGGTATCCTAGGCGCCAACAAAAGCCTGTAGACATGTCAGACTATGTGACATACTTGACTCTCACTGATGACTCTGAACCTAGTACAGTTAAGGAGGCACTGTCCATGCCTGATAGGGTTAAGTGGGAGCCGGCTATGAAAAGGGAAATGGAGATAATTCAGTTAAATGACACCTGGGATCTAGTTGATAAACACCAGGGCAAGAATGTTGTCAGTAGTAAGTGGGCTTTCAAAGTAAAAAGAGACTCTAACGGTAACATTCAATGGTATAAAGCCAGACTTGTGGCCAGGGGCTTCACCCAAAGTTACGGAGTAGATTTTACAGAAACTTTCTCTCCTGTTGTTCGACACAGCACGTTAAGGATGCTGCTTGCCTTGGCTGTCCAAACAGATCTGAAGGTGGTACATTGGGATGCTGAATCTGCTTTCCTCAATGGAAAGTTAGATGAAGAGATCTACATGTATCAGCCAGAAAGTTTTGTCAAGAAAGGTTCAGAGCATAAAGTTTGCAAGTTAAAACATCTATTTATGGCTTAAAACAATCTTCTCGTTTGTGGAATGAGAGAGCTCACTCTGTTCTTGTCAAATTGGGTTACAAAAATTGTGCTGATGAATCCTGTGTGTACTTTAAGAAACAAGCCCAAGGTATGGTAATTATTGCATTATATGTGGATGATTTCATTGTGGCTTATAATGATGAGTATGAGATCAAGTCATTGAAGACCTGTATTGATAAAGAATTTAAGGTACGAGATCTTGGACCAATTTCTTATATTTTAGGTATTAAAGTAAGGCATGATACGAAGAATGGTACAATGTATCTTAGCCAAGAGCAGTACATCAGTGAGATTGCAAAGAAATATGGTATGCACGATGCACGTCCCATTGGTACTCCTTTGGAAACCAAACCTAATCTTGGTGTTTCTGATACAGAAACTAGTGATCTTCCTTATAGAGAACTCATAGGTTCACTCATGTATTTAAGTGTTTGCACGCGTCCAGATATAAGCTATGCGATATCATATCTCAGTCAATTTAATCATTGTTACAATGAATCTCACTGGTCTGCTGCAAAGCGAGTGCTGCGTTATTTAAATTGCACAAAAGACTTGTCACTTAAGTATGTCAGGAATGGAGGTCAATTCATAGCATTTGTTGATGCTGACTGGGCTAATGATAGCACTGACCGAAAATCATACAGTGGTTTTGTGTTCAAAATGGCAGGTGGTGCTGTATCATGGGGGCTCAAAAGCAAATATGCATTTCCTTATCGTCTACTGAAGCCGAATATGTTGCACTGAGTGAAGGTGTAAGTTGAAACGTGTTTTGTCTAACTTTATAGATCTCAAGTCACCCATCATATTATTGAGTGATAGTCAATCAGCTCAAAAACTGGCAAAAAATCCAGTCCACCATAATAGGACCAAACATATTGACACTAAATATCACTATGTTAGAGATGCTTTGGATTCTAAAGTCATATACATTAAATATGAGGAGACTTCAAAAATGACTGCAGACATCCTAACAAAGCCTCTTCCTAAGCATAAGCATATTTATTTTTGTAAAGACTTGGGTCTTGTATCATGTCCTCTACTCCCACAGGTTTAAGGAGGTGTGTTGAAATATGTGACCATGGTTTGTGTTGGTCACACTGTTAATCAGTAAACCTGCTCCATAGAGATATGTTTCTCTTTTGTTTTTGTTTTGGTGTGTATAAAAGAATGTTGTATCACCTTGTTCGTTCAGTTCTGTTCTAGTAACTGTCAAGTACATTAAACGTGTGTTCCATTTCAATTGCCTGTGTGCCTCGTAATCCTACACAGAAAGGGGTAAGGCAAGGCAGCAACTTATCACCCATACTTTTCAATCTTTACATCGAACAAGCAATGAAGGAAATTGGAGAAAAATTTAAAGTGGGAGTGAAGATTCAAGGAGAAATAATTTCAACTCTGAGATTTGCCGATGGCATAGTCATCTTGGTTGACACGCCTGAGGATTTGAATGGTATGGACTCCGTCTTGAGGAAAGAATTCATGATGAAAATTGGTAAATGTTAAACAAAAATATTGGAATGCAGCCGAAATATATCAGAAACCTCTATGGACATCAAAATGGCAGGTGAAAAACTAAAGGAGGTAGGAGACTTCTGTTACTTAGGAAGCAAAATAACCAGTGATGGACGAAGCAAAGAGGATATAAAAAGTAGGTTAGCTCAGGCAAGGAAAGCATTTCTACAGAAAAGGAATATGTTGACATCGAATAGGCTATAGATTTAGGTATTGTATTAGGAAGTCATTTTTGAAGGCCTTTGTCTGGAGCGTGGTACTCTATGGAAGTGAATCTTGGACTATTGGTTCAGCAGAAAAGAGGAGAATTGAAGCGTATGAAAAGTGGTGTTACAGGAGAATGATGAAGATCAGATGGGTAGATTACAATCGAAGAGGTATTAAGACGAGTGGGAGAGGAGAGATGTTTCCGGTGACTGCTAATGAAAAGAAGAGATAGGTTGGTAGGACACATACTAAGACACCCTGGAATAGCAAGTTTAGTTATGGACGGAAGGGTCGAGGAAAAGAACTGTAGGGGGGGGGGGTCAAGTTTAGAATATGTTAAACAGATTGCCTCGGATGTAAGGTGTGGTAGCTATGTAGAGATGAAACGATTATCTCAGGACAGGGCTTGACAGTACACAGGTATACGGGGCGGGAGGAGGGAAAATCCAGTTCAGAAGATAACATTCCAAGTCAGTCGACCGCAACTGTTGTAAGAGTGAAGTTGAAACTGCTCGTAGCTCCAGCGAGGAAGACATCCATCCAGATAAGTAGTCTGTACTATACAGTACAACCAAGGTTGACCTTTTACAACATATAGTAACCCCAAGCAGACTAACTCCGGATTTCTATCACCATTTCAGCATTCCACCTAACATCTTAATACAATCAGCCTACACTGACAAGTTGCATTAATAATACTGCAACCAAATAATTGTACATATTGTAAATATTTTCACCTGTTTTGTTTCAAACCTAGATTTTATAGCCTAAGTGTAATGGATCTGATGATGATCGCTTGACGATTGAAACTGGTCATCCTAGTTATTTATTAATTTCAGGTAAATTATTTTCAGGAGTAGGGTAGTACCCAACTCTTTTGAGTACATCCGTGTTGACAGACTGAAAAGCACCAAACTTTTGTTTACTAAAGCAACAATGAAAAATGGCTTCAAACCCCATAATGTTCACGGCTAGTCAGGCAAATCGTGAAACCAAAAGATTCAAATCACTCATGCTTAAAGTCATGACAAGTCAATTTGGTTCAACAAAAAATGAATAGAACTAAATCCCACCCCTAAATACGTACCAATTAAAACCGTACCGAACACACCAGCTTCGATCATTTCAACTAAACAAGCCAAAGCGCTTTGGATAAAATACGAATTAAGATTTGCATACCTAAGAAAGCAAAAATTCAACATATAATTATACGATATTCAATTGCAACTAAGTAACTTATGGCATGCAACCCAATGGGACAGTTTCACCAAACACCTACATGATACCATCAAAATCAGAGCAACGAGGAAGCATGAAATGCTAGAAATTAAACTAAGAAGACTAGGAGAACCACGGAACAATCAATCTAATGAACAACACACGAACAACAATGAATTCAATTTCCACAGCAGAGTAAACAACAGAACGGACGTAACTTTCTCTCAAGACGAAATGAATATATTAGAGAAAGGCTTGAAATACAATTGCACAGACGGACACACGAACCACAATACAAAACAGTTAATCACAGATATTAAGATAGCCAGTCACAAGCTTCCAACAGAATTAACCAAAACTCTTGCCACCAACGAAGCCAAAAAAAATCCTCAAAAGAGAGGGCGAAAGCAAGAACATTCAAAGTAACAAACAACTCAAAGAAATAAAGTCACTGAAACAAACAAAAAACAAAATAAAGTCACTTCACAAAAGCATATGAGGGTCACACCACAGTAATTCTGAACAAAACATAACACATTGAGAAAACAGTCGAATTCCTAAACACCAACGAAATCAAGGAAATAGCAAAAGACCCCACCAACAAATTCAAAAAAAAAAAAAGTGCCTTAAAAGAAACAAAATACGTATTGACCAAAGCCGAAAAATCAAAATTAATAAGCATGAACCCGAAAATACCGTCATTGAGGGGACAACCTAAAATACACAATCAGAGTGCCCAATGAGACCAATAGTCAATTGTAGGAATGCCCCTAATTACAAAATCAGCAAAGAGTTACTAAAAATCTTAAAACACCGTCTTTCCAACGACAAAAACAATTCTGTAAAGAACACAACAGAATTAGTAACAGCATTGAACACGCTACAAATGAAACCTAGCCTGCGGCTAGTATCCTTCGATATAACTATCATATTCCAATTAATGAAGCAATCAGCACTATCGAATACAAGTTAAAAATCCATCAATTCGGCAAAAGAAACTGAAGAGATTGTGAGATTACTGAGGGTCGTTCTCAGCCAAAACGTGTTTCAATTCAACAATAAAATGTACACACAAACAGAAGGCCTAGACCTGGGGTATCACCACTAAGCGGGCTAATCGCCGACAACTTCATTAATGCACTAGAAAATGCGTTCTTAGAAAATACGTCAACTAAGGGAATAGTAATATGAAAAAGATACGTAGATGATGTAATCTGTATCTACGATACGGAATTAACAAGCGAAGAAACTATTCTCCAATCCATTAATAGCCTACACCACTCAATCAAATTCACCAAGGAATCCGAATTAGATCGAAAAATAAATTATCTCGGCATAACTATTGAACGTAAAGACAACGAGCTCTCATATACCATATTCCGGAAAGCCACACAAACCTCGCATGCAATCGACAATCAGTCTAATCACCCCAGTACGCATAAATCAGCGGGGTTCAACTCAATGGTGCACAGGGATTTGAACATACCCATGTCAAAAGACAATTATAAATAGGAAATAAGAATCATTAAGCAAATAGTAAAGGAATACAATTTCCCGCCAAGGAAAATAGACCAAATTGTAACCAAACATAAAAATAAAGATAACACTAATTCCAAACTGGACAGTAATGAGAAAAAATTCGCGCACTTCAACTATGTGAATGTGAACACATATAAAATCACTAATCTATTCAAAAACAAGACATAAAAATAGCTTTCACAACGTACAATACAACTGGGAGGCACCTACAAAATAGTAATCTAAATAAACAAGACTCATATTATAAATCAGGGGTATATTCTATTTCGTGCTGTGCTCTTTTGTGATGCGAGCCAGAAATTATTTATCTCCGCAAAGTCTTCTAAATTGTCCCATGCTAAAATATAGCTATGCTGGAAGTCGACCAGAAGACCGGTTTGTTACATCGCCAGTTAACTTAGTTAATTCGGTCCGCCAATGACAATGTTCATAGCCACGTGCAGTAGTAGAGAGTCAAATTGCGGCGTGCAAGACAAAGACCGGACGAGCATGCTCGAAGAGGACCGAGTATTCCCGAGAAGAGACCCCACCCCAGGCCCACGCGATATGCGTGGCTGAAGCGTGGAGGGAGAAGACTTTAGGGAGGCATGCGACACCCAGCCAATGAGAAGCGGCCTTACTTAAACGAGACCAAATAATGTAATGAACTTTGCTAATTACCGGTATGATTTTAAAACATCATAACACCAGAGAAGATATTAAATAATAAATAAGAACTATGTATTATAAATGCAACTCATTATTTATTTAATTAAGGAATATTATGAGCATCAATCATCAGCGACCAATCAGATCCTTGGTTTGAAAAGGACGCGGTCTTGTAAATTTGATGAGGGAAATCGGAGAGAGGAATCACGGCTCTTAATAATTACACCGTCAGCGAAGACAGACGTCTCGACGTGTAACTCGACAGTCATACAAAGCAAGCAGATATTTTCATCGAAGGCACTTAGTATTGCGCAAGTCAACATATTAAGTCGACATTGAACGAGAATATTGGAAAGTATTTTTAAGCAAATCTACAGAATTTAATATGTCGAAACTCCTGAAGTTGAGGGAGGTATTCCTCACTGAATCTACAGCAGACAAGATGATCAACTAAATAGTTATGGGAGCAGAACTATGATGACAACAAGAGTATCCGGAATGACATAACATCGATCTCGCGGGGGAGACTAACATCTCACCTCTCCGGTGCAGAAAATTCTACAACTAAAGCTACAAGTCATTTCACCAGCCAAAAATGACAATGAATATCAGAACTACGGCGAAGAAGATAGAAGAATTTCCCAGAACGAGGGCGATCAGCGTAGTCCCGATGCCATTTATTATGTTTTTAATAAAGCACATTTTAGCTATTATGTTTTGAATAAAGCACTTTATAACACTTAAATATGCACACACATCTCAATCTACATCTTAACACATTGAGCAATTACAACTAACATCGTCACAGAGTAAAAGCGTATATACACTCCGCCCAAGTTCCATAGAGGACATAAACTAGATACATAATAGTCTCCCCCACTTAAATAAAAACATATAACTTAAAAGGAACTATTTAAGTCACATAGTCTTGCAGATACTGAGGAGGTCGCCTGTCTCTGGCTGATCTTCTTAAATAATTATCAGCAGGTGGTGGAAGGCTGTTTCGAACAGGGCGTTCATCTCGTTGCAGGATGGTCTGCCTTGTATCATCTGAAGTGTGGGTTGCAGGAGGTATATCATCATTCTCTAGTCTTGGCTGGGTTGTTGTTGGTATATTTGGAACACCAAGCACTGGAGGATTTGTTGGAGCAAAAGTGACATGCTTAACTTTCTTTGGCACGAGAGTCGATAATAACTGGTCAACATGCCGCCTTAAAATTCGTCCCGAATCCAATTTCACATCATAGTGGCGCTGGCCGAGTTTAGTTTGTATAACACCAAACTGCCAAATATCACGGGTTAACGAATGTTCAACCTTGGGTCTTGGTTTGCCATTGCAGCCAACAAATGTCTGTTTTCGATCATATTCTGATCATGTTATCAAACCCAGAGGAAAAATTGTTGTCACAGTATCATATAAAGGAACAGAAATTGAGATCTATTTGTAGTTCCGCAAGGCCATGCCGCATTGCTTGGTCGTGTTTGGATCAGGGGCCTCGGCCTTGATCTGAAGGAAATTGATAAAGACACAAATCAATCTCTTCACACTGAATCTGTCAACTCAATGCAGTCAATTCAAGATACTTTACATCAATATAGTACAATCTTTGAAGAAAAAAATGGATGCGTTCCCAATGTTGAAGTAAAACTGCAACTCAGAGAGGGGGTGAAACCTGTCTTCAATCGTGAACGTGATGTCCCTTTTGCTCTTCGGGAACGCGTCGAAAAGGAACTCGCTTCATTGGAATCAGAAGGAGTTATCTCTCCAACAGCTTTAAGTGATTGGGGATCGCCAATTGTTATCCCAAAACCGGATTGGGGAGTTAGGTTATGTGTCGACTACAAATGTGGAGTGAATTCAAGGTTGATTTCTGCAAACCATCACATCCTCGTCGCCAACTATTATGTTTTTAATAAAGCACATTATAGCTATTATGTTTTGAATAAAGCACTTTATATCAATTTAATATGCACACACATCTCAATCTACATCTTAACACATTGAGCAATTACAACTAACATCGTCACAGAGTAAAAGCGTATATACACTCCGCCCAAGTTCCATAGAGGACATAAACTAGATACATAATACCATTCAAGAGAAAAAGGGTTATCCCATCTCGCACAAGAAGAATCACCGGCGGAGAGAATGGCAACACGATGATGACGGAGTTCGAATCCCGGACTTGACCACACCGGAACTTCTGTACGGGACTGGAGCAGACCAAACCACATCATGCAGTCTAGCGCTATTGGAAACCGTCCGTTTCTAAGGAACAGCAAAGGAAGCCCACTTCTAGACATCTTTAACGCAACACAAGGTAGTCTCTGGACCAACGATATACTCATCCCACTTGTAGTTTTGTAGACATTTTAAGAATATCCGAAAAACGATTTATTGATGCCATTTTCCTACATGTTTATGATAGTATTGTAATTTGCGACGTTAAATTTTCGTAAATACATCATGCGGATGTGTATTCACGTTTTGCGTCGATTTTGATTATATGGGAATTTATTACTTAGATTTTTTTTTTTAATTTTGCGATTTTCGAAATTTGAATGGAGATATTTTACAGTTTAGTTCAGGTTATATTTATGGTAAAGTTTAAATGTGTTCAGATCACATTTTGTGTATTTTTGAATTGTAAAATATCGTTTTTGTCAACGATAATAATGACGGAAATTTATTCCAAGAATGTTGTATTGAGTTATGTTTTTTAATGAATGCGATTCTTAAAGATCTTATGTAGAGATCCATGTAAAGTCACAATCTGATAACTTATTAGACAGATTTAATGATAAATATTTGATGACTGACATTTATGAAGTATTGAAGTTTTGTAAACATATTTTAAAGAAAGAATATGTGTGAAGAAAGAATTTAAAGAAATATTGCAGCTAATGGAAAGCTTTTATAGAAATGTGAATGGTGAACAGAAATAAGATTGTTATTTGAAGACTAGTATTTTATCGTATTACCTGTTAAATTAATTCATTGATAGAACCGTATTTTTATTAAATATTTTTATTAAGATTGTTGCAATTATGGAAAGAATTTGCTAATGAGAAGTGAGTCAAGAAGTATTATGTTTTTGAAAGGAACTGCGAAGCATCTCGGAGAGAGAGATTTATTATTCCCGTAGTAGACGGAGGCATTTATTGTAAGACAATGAGCGATTGTGAAGCCACTAGTCAATTGTTTAAGAAATGTCTGTAGTGACAGATGTACGCATATTTGAGGTTGAAATAGGACGTTTACGAAGATGCAGTATTATTGATTTTTATTATTATTGGTAGTTATTGAAATAGTCTCATAAAGTTGAAACTCCTTGAAATTCACAGGACAGTGGATCCTAGATGAAGTTAAATCTGTAAGCAATTATAGGGTTTAATGGATCTTTGTTGAAACTGAGAGTAAACTGAGATCTATTAAATGGTTCTGAAGTAGATATTGAATTTACTGTAATTATTCAACGCAGTGAAAGAAAGTATGCATTTTTATTAAGTATTTTCATTATTGACAGACAAGTTTTAGGAGATCTTTAAACTATGTTTCTACTTAATTGTATGGATTATAAAATACCGGATTGTCACAGTAACCCGAATAAGACATAGTAAGGTAAATGATTTATGTCTAATGTCAGTAGAGAAACGGAGAGTTGTATATATTTCATTTTTATAGAGTAGTTGTTGAACTACGACGCCACTAATTTAGGTTGTAAATAATGTTGTATTAGGAATTTAAAGATAGGTTTATAATTGTATTTACGCGCATTATTATTTTTAATTTATGATTAATATTTAAATAGAGTGTTTTATTGCTTCCAAGAGAAGAATTTTTAAATGATAGGACGTGGGAGGTAATTGTATAGAGTAATGGATAGTATTTGTAATGACGGATATCTACGTCAAGGGGTAAATTCATTTAAATTTTGGGAATATTTAAATTTCAGCTTAATAACATTTTTCTTCTTATTGAACTCCCGTTACCTAGGGAACAGCAGTTGTTTGCTGCTATTCAAGTCAAGTTTTGTTTAAGCTTATTAAAGCGAGTCGGTCATACATTTTTATTCAACGTCATTAAGGCACAGAATCATTGCCAGAGTTAGGAGACGTGTATTGTTTAGACAATAAAGACGCCAGGAACGTTGTTACGCTTCCCTGATTTGTTTTATAGGAATTTGGCATTATCTTTGTAGTTAAATGGTAGAGGGATGTGCTGTAGGGTGGAAGTTCCCGAGGGACCTAATCCGCATCCTTACGCCTGAGATTTTCATAGATTCTCATTGTTCCTGAGTAGATAGAGAACCTACTGTTCTGTAGTTAGTTACTATAGCACATTCCGCTTAGAAAATATCCTGTCCCTTATTCTGAGTGTTTTCGCCAAGTAGCACCATGCTGTTTTTAGCCGGGACTCCAAGATGCTACAATCCACTATGATTTCCAACCTGGGATTTTGGTGGATCATCCAGATATAAGGGTGCAGTACCAAGACACTGGCTGTCAAGCTAATTACATCGGACAGAGTGGAAGACGAGTAGATACACGTTAAAATGAACATAGGAACGCGATACAATATGGAACACATGCATCTGTATGCGAACACATGTGTGACGCGGGGCACAGTTTTACCAACATTGAAACGGACCTAAAAATAATTCATTACGAATCGAAAAGCAGAGATCTCGACATAAAGGAAGCAATCGAGATACACCTAGCCAAAGAAATAACGCCAACAATCTAAACGAACACACATTCATGGAGAGCTCACCCCTTTTCACTCTATTAAAAAGCACACCCTGTCGAAAACAAGACAATACGATACAGCCAAGCCAGTTAAAGAAAGGGCGGGAAATTAGGGGAGTTTAATAGGTAGCCTATATGTTATCTGGATCAGGGTACGATGCACTTTTTTTCTTCAATAAACCAACGCTGGCATGCGCGACAGTATTAAAGGTGCCGGGACATCCTCAAAGACTGGCCAGCGCTTAGTATGAATGGCTAATGATCCACGCGTGGCGAGGAATGATCCACGGTCTTTAATAGTTGAAGACTTCCTGAATCCAATAACATACATCTTATCTAGACTTGGCAACATCCCACATACACACATGCACTGACCTCAGACAGTACACAGGTATATGGGGCGGGAGGAGGGAAAATCAAGTTCAGAAGATAACATTCCAGGTCAGTCGACCGCAACTGTTGTAAGAGTGAAGTTGAAACTGCTCGTAGCTCCAGCGAGGAAGACATCCATCCAGATAACTAGTCTGTACTATACAATACAGCCATAGTTGACCGTTTACAACCATATAGTCATTCCAAACTGACTAACTCCGGATTTCTATCACCATTTTAGCATTTCACCTAACATCTTAATACAGTCAGCCTACACTGACAAGTTGCATTACTAATACTGCAACAAAATAATTGTACATATTGTAAATATTTTCACCTGTTTTTCAAACCTAGATTTTATAGCCTAAGTGTAATAGATCTGATGATGATCGCTTGACGATTGAAACTGGTCATCCTAATTATTTATTAATTTCATATACCTTTTTTTTTCAGGATTAGGGTAGTACCCAACTCTTTTGGGTACATTCGTGTTGGCAGATTGAAAAGCACCAAACTTTTGTTTACTAAGGCAACACTGAAAAATGGCTTCAAACCCCATAACGTTACTCGTATATTTAGTCTATGAAATTATTATGTAAGTTGGTGATTAAGTGTTAGAATAAATTCTATTGGCCCGTGCGGTAGCGTGTTCCCCCCCTCTCCTTGCCGTAGAGGCATCCTGCTGCACCCTGTCCCCGACCGGCAGTCTCAGCCTACCTATCGAAATGTAACCTGGCTGTACTGTACCCGTCAGAAGAGCTTGCCAGGGTTGCCAACAACCGAAATGACTTCCCAGATATTCCCATCTGTCAAACACATAATGTTGAGAGGATCGGATGCACTTCTTATAGGCCAGAGCGGCACGAGAATCATGGTCTCAGAGATCTGGGTAATCATGGAGGTAATGGCAAAGACAGCCCAGGAAGTACACCCTCAAAACACAAAACTAATAAATGAAAACATCCAAGCTTATGTAAAATCTCGTGAACATGTTTATTTAAAATCAACGAACCCCTATCCTACTGCGGAGGGTTCGTTTCGGCTAATCCGCAAAGCTAATAAATAAAAATAAATAAATAAATCCAGTGCCCTAAACCCTCTCGAAAGTCCTTTAATACAAAAGTGAAACAACAACAATAACAACAACGCTTGGAATGTGGTACGTAAAATAATCCCTACGCAATTATAAATAAGTTACACAATCGGAATTTACATTTAACAAAGTAGCAACACAAGGCCTATGATATGATGGTACTACTTCGACATTTACAGTCAATTTTAACTAATTTAGCTAAGTCCTGACATGAATACAAATTACGGCGATAGGCGTCCGCAAGCAAAATTTCCAATCAAAGCTAACATGACAACCAGTGACAAAAAAAAACATTCACTCTTACAAAGAGAAGTGTTCAACAACACTACAGGTACAATAGGATTAAATGCATAAATAAATAAATAAATATATAAATAAATAAATAAATAAATAAATAAATAAAGCACTTGACACAAATTCATATTAATTAAAGCCTTCCTGCACATTCTGGAATACTGTTTGTACCCTAAAGTCATCTAAATGCATGTTACGTTGGCGATGGCGTAGTAAAAACTACGTCTAACATCACATGAGTGTCGTGGCTCCACCATGTACGAACTTCTGGTTTATGCGCCACTCCGTTGTCTCAAAGTAGTGTGTTCTGTCTAAAAGGCATTCCCGCTAAGAAATGATTCAACTCTCATGGCGTTTACTGACGCAAGCACAACTGTAGGTCCAAAGTTAATAGCAAACAATTAATTAATTATTCAAATATTTTAGAATAATTACGTTTCATGATTTATAGACGTCGAATTAGGTTATCGATGGTTTATGACGAAATACTGATTGTTTTTTTAGCGTATGGCTTTTAGTGCCGGGAGTGTCCGAGGACATGTTCGGCTCGCCAGGTTTGTAGCTGCTTCGATACGGACACCCAATGGGTGAGCTACAATTACCGTTGGGGAGGAAAGTTGGAAGGGAAGGACGAGGAGTTGGAAGGTAGCGGCTGTGGCCTATAGTTAGGGGCCAACCCCGGCATTTGCCTGGAAGGAAGATGGGAAACCACAGAAGACCATCTTCAAGGTTGCCGGCGGGGGGATTCGAACCTCCTCGCCTCACGGATGTGAGCGACTGCCATTAGTCATGCCGTAACGACCACGGCTAAGTCACCCGGTGAAATACTGATGATTCCATGACACGTAGGCTTAAGTGAGTCTCCTCATGAGATCTGTCACTTACAAAAATGGCTTATAGTCAACACAACTCCACGAGCTAACACAGGCTCGGACAATAACAATAACATGAACTGACGGCCGCTCGCAGCTCACCGAAACAGCCTCGGGCAAGTCTGGTATCACATCAGATTCTTCCCGGCAATCTCAAACATACTACATTACTGGTCGCAGACATAAATCCATACGACAGTGCTTCACATGCACTAAATACAAATATATATGGCCTCATATAATGTGTCCTCATAGTCAAAAACAAATAATAAACCTATCATCAATTCGTATTACTTCTTGAAACAATATCATACAATTTGTCGCTCTCAAATGGCGATCTAAGATGTGACTTGAAAGTCATCCATTACATAATCAAAACATATGGTAGCCTACAAGATGGCTGCTCTCCTTGACCTAGATTATGAAAACAATTTCCATACAGAAAATTTGACGTCAACACGTCTGTCAAAGTGCTCAATAGTCTGTCTCAAATTCATGGCGCGTTGGTTTCTGGGTAAGCAAACTCGTTATGCAGCCGTGTCGAAACACACAAGCCTGCCTGCTTCTAGCAGTATGGTAACACATCATTAAGGCAAGGAATTCACTTTATTAAAGTCCTAACGTGAATTGTGCCTGATAGCGTCTCTTCAAATAACCTTTACAAAACTCGTACCAAAATATACGGAGTACAATGATATAACACGTTTGACAAAAGCAAACAGTCCTTTAAGATAGATATAACACTTAGTTTCAACTGCTTTGCCTGAAGATAAAACACTTCATCTATTTACAAGTTTCTCTTCATAAAAATGTTTCTTTGTCGACTACTTGACACAAAATAAAGATAAACAAACAACCTCTACTGATTCTGGGTTGTTAGAAATGATGCGAAATTAGCAGGGTTCGTTACTCGACTGGCATGATTACAATATTCCCTGTATTTGTTCTTTCTTAGAACTGTGTGGCATCAAAGCTTCACAATGCTCAAATAAAGCCATTATAAATTTGGCAGCCACTGTCGGATGACCAACTGATACGTTATAAAAATATAACCAAGCAGTGGCGTGACTAGAAAAATAAGGAAAATGAGTGTCACGACTAAATTTTTACACAGATGGCGTTCCATCCCCTAAACTTCAACTATAGTAGAGCAAAAATAGCTCATCAGCTATAGTCATGATAAATAGGCTGTAAGTCTTGACGTTATGAAAACGTCCCTTGGAATGCATCATTGGATAAAGATCCAATTACACGGTGGCTAACAAATCAGCGTACTGACGTAGGTTACAAAGATATGAGTGCTAAACTACAATTCCTACCTAACTGGTTGTCAAGGAGTTCGGTTGGTTAACTACGCTACGTCTACCACAATAATAATCCGTACAGGAAAAGAAATACAGACTCACTGGACCAGTATTTCACCTCATTCTCGCCGGCATTGAGGGGTAAGTAACATCAGGACTACAGGAAGGGTAAATCCAAACAAGGCTCTCCAATCAAAGCCCTATCCACATCCTGGTATTTCCGTCGTCCTCTTGGTCGTCTCTCGAGTAGCATTCTCTTCATGTTGTTCGCAGGTTCCCAAACCATAGCGTGGCTCCTTCTTGGAATGTCTCCTTCACATGGTTGGTTTACACCATGTTAAACATTGTAGATGGTAGTAGAAATACGTGGTAACACACGTGGTCTTTCATGTTGCACATTTTCATATAAAATCTTACACGTGGTGATCACAGAAGTTATGGTTATAACTGTAGAAATTAATTATTCACTGCTTCTACACAGGATTTGCAGACTTATTACCAAAATGGATTTTTCACTGTCTGCTTTCACTGATTCTAGGACATACTTGTGGTGTCTTCTCACAGAATTTATAACTGTACAAAATCACGAAATATCACAATAATCATCTATCGTAGATAGATTGCACTACTGGCATTAATAATGTTCAAGATATTGGCGTGCTTTAAATTTATATAGAATAATTCTCAATGGCCTTTGTAGATTATTTTCCGTTCCTCGTGGACTTAGAAAATTCGTGGAAAAATGTGATGTTCCACGATGCCAAAAATATACTGAAATAATTCAGTTTTCCAAAATTTCACAATGGTCGTTTATGTTAGACCAATAACGTAGTTTTATGATCACTGCACACAACACGGTGCTAAATAATACTGGATGACCGTATATAACGAAATTTTACATCACCTCGTGGGTGGACTATATTTCCTCGTCTCAGCGGACAGACAATACAACACGTCCAATTTAGACGACTCCAAAATCGGTCGTGCCAGGCACTGGATCGTGCTCCTGGGTTCAATTTAATGCTCTAGTCATTGAGCGACTAATTACTTCCACTTCGCATATCTGCGATGTAAAATACCTTTACCAAAAATAAAAATAGACACATCAAAGTGTTCCAATTATGCAGAATTATAGAATGAGGAATTCTGAGTTTTGTGGCAATAAAACATGCAGTAATAAATGCTCAGACAAATTAATAGGACATTTCTCCAAAGTCAAAAGAATGTCTGTCCTCATGTCATAGCATGTGCGGGCCTCTGGGTGCGTTCAGCGTTGAAGCAAAGTATTCACAAATACTTTCGAAGGAAAATATCACCGAGCATGAGCTCAGGCGGGCTCAGTACTAACCCGCCATCTTCGTGCGGGCTGTTGTATCCCAAATAGTGAGTACTCATTTTCCCCATTGGGGAAACATCACAGTGGCGACGTGGTTCTTGGTTTGTTTTTCTACGTGCGTCGTGTTGTATGGAAGTTGGCTGGAGAGCGCTGTGTAGCGCTGTTACGCTGTACATGTCCCTTGTTGGAGAAGCGCTTAATATTAGTGACCTTTTTGAATTTGATGAAATTCCGATTATGTCTGGAATTATTGGCAATATCAGGAAGTTTGACGCCACTGAGGAACAGTGGGAGTGCTATATTGAACGATTTTAACTATTTCTGAAGCGTAATAGAATAAGTTAGGGATCTTAAGGTCAGTACCCTATTGACCATCGTGGGAGTGAATACCTTTAAGTTATTACGAGATCTGTGTACACCGGTCAGTCCTTCATCTAAAACGATTATTGGTTGAAAACAAAACTGTTACTTTTAAAATTGATACGGGTGCCTCAGTCAGTGTAGTTAGTGAAAAGTTGTATTTGGAAAATCTTAAGGAAGTAAGGTTAAATCCTACAAATCTACGTTTGAGTTCATATATTAATGCTCCCATTGAGCTCGTTGGTGTAATTACAGCAAATGTTACTTACAGAGGCACTTCCAAAGATCTTGAATTGTATATTATTAAAAATGGGGCTAATCCTTCCATAGGTCGTGACTGGGTCAAGGCATTAAATGTGAAAATTTCCCTTGCAACTGATGAGCAGTTGTTTTCAACCGAAGTTGTTAGCAATTATTCTAAGAGTAGGCCTAGTGATAAACTTAAATCACAGGTAGTTAAAAATACCTTGAGGTGTTTACTACAAACTAGGTCAGTTTATGGTTGATCTGGTTAGGCTATTTATGAAAGAGAATATTGTACTTAAGAACGTGAGGCCCAGACCATTACCTTATACTTTGAAAGTTAAGGTTGAAAAGGAACTTCAACGGTTGGTTGAAGCCAATGTATTGTATCCAGTTGAAAGTTTGGAGTACGGGTCGCCTATAGTACCGGTTCTGAAGAAAGACGGAAGTGTTAGAATTTGCGGGGACTTAGGTGTCACTATTAACCCGCAGTTAGTTGTAGATAGTTACCCAATACCAAGAGTTGAGAATCTCTTTGCCGAACTACAGAAAGGCGAATCCTTTAGCAAAATTGATTTGAGCCAAGCTTACATGCAGTTAAGACTGGACGAGACCTCACAAAAATTGTGTACAATCAGCACGCATAGGTGTTGTTTTGCCTTTAAGCGTATGTCTTTTGGTATTTCTAGTGCTGTGAGTATCTTTCAGAGGGTTGTCGAGCAGGCTTTACAGGGTTTACCTGGTGTGAAGGTTTTTCTTGATGTCATCATTGTAAGTGGACCTGATACTAAAACTCACTTAGTAGGCTTGACGGAGTGTGTGACAGACTTAAACAGTATGGTTTTACAGGTATGCTGAATAAGTGTCGGTTTTTTGTACCTAAGCAAGAATGTTTGGGTTTCACTAGAGACAAGAATGGTCTTCTCACCTCAGAGGCTAAAGTAAAGGTCATTGTCGATGCACCTGTTCCTAAAAATGTGAAAGAAACTAAATCATTTTTGGTTTTAGTAAATTATTAGTGTCCCCTTGAAAGAAGCGTACACGAGACTGTTTTCGGGAAAGTGTTCAGTTCATCGTTCGTGTGGCTGGTAAAGTTTGATTTTTGCTTCCATAATTTCAAGGTAACATAAAGATAAAATAATATCGCAAGAAAGTGAAACAAGATTAAAATATATGTTGGAAAGCGATACGTTTCGAAACAGCATACAAAATTTGTAAAAGTTTCATGACTAGAGACGAGCTACAAAGACCGGAAGAGCTTGGACGGCCGAACAACGGCAGCAGCACAGCGATCTCATGAAGGAGTACAGGGGGCAGGGGAAATTACAACTGAAAGAGTGAAATTGTAGCGTGATCCTAAGTGGTGAATTCGCAAGTTAAAAAAACTTTAATTAACTGATATTTAGGCACAATATACAAATAAAAACCACCCATAGTTACACCCTCGAAATCTAAACAAATCACAATACAAATAAAACACTCAGCATAAAAATACTGAAATAACTCACAGGAAAACCTCGGATCAAGTCCGTAATTCACATATTTATTGCGTGTGCGTGCATAGATGGGATACCTAACCGATACGCCCGTAAAATAAATAAATAAATAAATAAATAAATAAATAAATAAATAAATGCAGTGGCGTGCAGAATAATTCCCAAAAATGGGAGCTTCAGAAAAACATGAAAGACTATTTAGCTTGAGCTGAATTAAAAATATTGCTCCCGTCAAACATGACGAAATTCATATTCCGTTTTGCGGAGTTACCATTTTAAATATTGCACCGTGTGTAATCACACAAAAATTGGTGACTAACTCTACCTGGAAACGAATTGCATAGAAGCGTGTTAAACGTGAAAATCACCATATAAGGTGGCTAAAGAGAGAGGAAATCCTACATGGTGACTGATATCAAAGTTACGGTTGCTACTAACTAATCCACCCATGGCCGTACAGAAATAGATTTTAGATCATGACTCACAGCAATTTGATGTTCACCTCACCCGACAGAAAAGGATTGAGTTTTTTCCCTTAATCCAAGGTATCCAGGGATATCTTCTCTGCTTAAACATGAGTATGGTTATCCTTCGGTCTTCCGCCATAGCTGTAGTGTAGCTTAGAAGTTTGGCGTTCCTCCCATGGGAATAGTTTAAGCCATCATCGTCTTCTTGGTCAGGACAGGACAGTTATACATCCGCACGTGGTTTAATGCTGACATCTTGCAGAAAGTTGTAGGATGACGAAAATCACTGCTCCTAGCGTGTATCAAATCACTGCGTCTACACTTCAAACTTTGCAGACTATATTTAATAAATGGCCTCGTCTGCTTTATCACTGAAGCTAGATCTGACACTGGGCATGTGTCTACACACAGAATTTAGCTCACTGCACGTGAAATCAATCTGCCTAGATCGGCTCAATCGTGATAGTAACAATTCAGGCTTTTACACAGTTCGGTAACGTAGAATATTAAATATGTGATATTATAACTCGATTTCACTGTCGTTTCACTTGTATGAAAATCACTGAGTGTCACGATGGTCGGCCATTTAGCATTACAGTAAGACCATGTGATCGTTCACTATCACTGGGAAAATACAATTTCCTCTCAAAAATATTACTGATTTAATTATTTCACTCGAATTATTCACATCCCAGCACACTTTGTGCTAAAATAAAACTGTGATTGTGTCGGATTACTTTCAGATTCCTGATTACGACATGTAGAAATCCCGGTCTACTTCAGACCTCAAAATTGACTGTGCGCGTCGATCGCACAAAAAAGAGTAGTTTCCTCACGGAAGCAGGCGTTCTAGCTCGACCACTTCCTTAGTATTGTGCCCGTTTAGACCGAAGTCCGGACGACCACATATGCATTTCACCAAAAATCAGTCAGCACGAGAATAAAAATATCCCGGGGCGCCAGTTGGGTTAAAGTCGAATACAAAGAACCAACAAAAAATGCGTAAATGATTTTGGCTCGATGCAACAATAAGGATAGAAGGAGATTTATGACACGGTTTTGCATACCATAAAATTATCTCATTTTATTTTTTAAAAATGACAGGAAAAATATGCCCAAAATGGCATAAAGATGACAGGAGAAGCATAGTTTATATACACAAAATACAATGTCGCCAACACATGAACACTAAAATAGTTGAAACGAGAGGTCAAAATATCAGTCCTGTTGACTTCGTTCAACATAATTATATACAGGGGTAGGGTTTTATCAGCGCAAAGTCAATCGTCTATACTGATCCTAAATCATTTAGCATTCACACGTTGAAGGTCGATAAGAAAAATTATCACTTGTTGAAAAATTTATCACTTTTCATTGTTCTTTTCTCAAACATATCGTAGCAATTTTTGACTAACACTTTCAGGATGCAGTAATATCAGGGTTGGTTTAAATACAAAGTTGATCATAATAAAGAGAATACAATATAATTTACATGGACTTTGAGCATTTTTAGATTCGAAGAACAGAAAATATCTATTTAATCATAGATCTCAATTCAAAGTCTATTCAAAAATTTGACTCAATCAAAAATATAATTATCAAAACTATAAATTCCATTCCACATGGATTCAGTCAATAAATCAATTAATTATCCCTTGAAAATATTAATTAGGAAATTTGAAATACCATTCAGAATATTTTATAATGAAACAATTTATTATTATTATTATTATTATCAAAATAATTTTGACGAAATGTCAAACATGTTTAGCATCAACTTATTTGCAAAAATGTGTATTTATTTTTATAGGATCTGAAAATCCTTTCAGCTTATTTCAAATAACAGCATCGGCCCATACGATTCACACGTGATCAAAATCACAGAATTATAGTCAGCATTTAGACAACGGTAAAGTTTTCCTGAATGAAAGGAACTAGTAGAACAATAACAATTTTCGGGTAAGCAATTACTAGAACTATTTTTTAAACACGTGAATCAACTGTAAATTAATAATGATGGTTCAACAAAATAACCTGTGGTTATATTACGACGAAAGTGTGGCTAAAACGACTCCTCTACTACATCAAATACACCCAACCTACAATATAATTGGTGCTCCATTTTACAACAACCTCATTCCTGCGACTTAGATTGCGCACTCAGAATGGCATATAACTTTCTGCACACACACAATGACATCTTCCCAAATTATACAAAATAATCAAACCTTTGCTTGTTACGACAAATGGAAGATTCAGAAATCAGTAAACCTCACCAATGAGTTTACGACAATATTAACAATAATTTTACCATCAGTTTGAAACATCCACACTGTGTTAATATTAGCAAAAACGTTTTGAAAGACGTTGCTCCATAATGATTTTATTTTATATAAACTCTAGCAAGAACCCTGCTTTATACATGCTTAGCTTCCCGTTTCACTTCTTTCCGTGTCTTCTCAAAGCGTTAATATGTCATGCAAACGTGAAGTAATTTCACTGAATTAATCTGTTATTTATACGTGGGCATGCGTTAACCACTAACCTTCGGAATTAACAAATATCCTATTTAGAATATGACTTCAAATGTCAACTGCATTAATCATACAACCAGAAAATGATTATTAGAAATCACCAATGTTTATTATTATTATTATTTCAGAAAAATAGAAAAATAATAATTATTATTAAATCACATTATTATTATTATTATTATTATTATTATTATTATTATTATTATTATTATCTCAACCGAAAATGGGTTTAAAGTTATTAAACTGTTCGGGGAATATCACCCTCGATTTCCATACAACGGATAACTATCCATTCCTCAACTTAGATTAATTCTTAATCTCAAATTACGGCGGCTAATGACAGCAAAAGCCAAAAAATCAAAATAAAATAAATGCTCGTTCTGCTCGTCCATAAATATCGAATCATTGAAGTCTGAGTAAAAACAACTCAGATCCAAGCTCAAATTTCGAAAAAAAAATATTTGCAACAGCAAATAAACATATCGATGACTAGAGAAAAAATATGTGTTGGCAAGACTGTAGAAAATATGAGAAAATCCAACTAACTACGCATAGAAATAATGTAAATTGCAGCTTACATTCTTGTAGGTCTTGATGTTAGAAGTCTGGACTGAACCAGATTATTCAGTCTTCCCGTTGTCTGTCCCATTAGGACGCGTACTTATTGGCAACTCAAACTAACACTTGGGGCGCTGCGGTCGGTCTGGATAAGTAGGGTTTAAAATACTCAATAACACGCGTTTGATATGGAACACTTTTTATTTTTCGGTTATAATCAGTAAATGTGGTCTCTAAAGTAATGACAGTGTTATTTTTAATTGTATATATGTATAACTGTGCGATACACGTTATCTAATTTGTGTGTTCCACTGGATTTTTTGGTGTCATTTGCATATTATCAAGCATCAGTTTTTATGGTTGATGTAGATCAGCTGATTCAAATTTACACAGGGCTACACTTCGGACATTATTTCGGTACTATTATGCGCAATATAATGTAAATGTCGATCCTGAGTCAACGCCGAGGACATTCAAATAGAGAAATACGGTACATAAACAAATAAATAACACACCGAAGCTGTGCTACTTTTATCATTCCGAGACTAGCATCCACGCAAACCAGACGCCACTGTTCCAAGCTCCGACTTATATCGTGAATTGATGTCAAACTGATGATCCGCCAGCTTTTCCGCCAAGCCTACACCTCGTAATCGCTAAGTTATTCGATATTCGAGCTATTCCACTACGAGTCATATAGGCCTAATTTGCCTTCCCGTGGGCACTGTAGAATGAGTGATTCCGCTACCATTCAAATATTAAACACCAAACACACCTTTTAATCATCCAAATCAAGCAATTCCTGTCGCCCCCCGAGTTTTAATACAAGTTAAACTCATCCCTTCTCCCTACCAAACAGCCAATAATTAATTATTTAATTAATTATTCAAGTAACTTCAATCTTACCAGCGCACCCATCGTAACAGCTGTTTTTAAACTGAATAACCTTCGCTGGCTTTACGTCGCAGGTCTTCTGTCTGTCTACCTCGACAAGTGTTAGATCCTTCCCGGGGTGGAAAGGTATTATTATTAGGTATTAGGTATTATTAGGTACCATCACATTTCGGCTATTGCTATTTGCATCTTTTGGAAAGTGATGAAAACGTATATCCGCAGCCCTCTTATACATCGACTTACAGCCGTAAACTGAGCAATACACTTTGCTTTTACTCATTTTTCACTCTATCAACGAGTAAAACCTATTACTTATGTATAAAGACACGAACAATTTACCACGATCTGTTTACCAATACAAGAAACCATATACAAACAGTCACCACGTGACAAATGTACCCTACTTGGTAAGTTTCTCATTTTTACCGCTAGATGTCATATCAGATAGCTGGAGTTGCCAATAATCTCGTATCGGCTTCCATTTTATACCCACAAGCTGTCTACACAGACATAGTGGCCTTCATAATATCTTGCAGAAAAATGTTGGCAGCTTCAATGGCTGAAGTGAAGTTGACAGGGGTCTGATCTAAACGATCCATGTTGAAAATAATTACCATGACCCAACTGTGATATAATCAGTATTCTAGTACGCTCACAATCTTATTCAGCACAATTACGAATTCTGTCGAGTTGGTTGGGCAGAGCTTCTCACTCTTCAGGTCACACAAGGCAAACCTGTATTCCCATTATCGGCTTTTGAATTGTAATATGCAAGAATGGTATTAAGATTACTGACTTATCTTGGCTGGTTCAACGAACAAGACTAAAACTTGTCCCTAGACTGTTGGATATAAATAATCCAGCTATAAGTGATTGTGGACTGTAGAAAGAATTATAGACAAAGTCTATCATATGTTCAAGCTGTAGCGGTAAGAAATTACCAAGTGCCACAGACTTATATCACCTCGGTGATAACGTAGAAAAGTTCGAAACTCACTTGAAATGTTTAACACTTTCAGTAACCATGTACTGTAGAAAATTTCAAAGTCCACAACTTGTGCTGTAAATCGAAGATTAAAGCAACCATGTGCTTGGCGATAGTAACGATGTTCGTAGATTGTCGAGAGTTAAGTGGCTAGAGCGCTTACGTAGCGTAGCACGCCCAAGGCAACGGAGTGCTGATGACGAAGTGAACATACATGTGCCTGGGAGACACGCCTTATATACTCCTCGGCTGGCCGGTTAGAGGTCAATGCGGAGAAAATGCTGAACTAAAACAGTTCATAACTCGGCTTCCGCTCGATCAATTTCTTTGAAACAAAGCTCATTCTTCTTCCCTTGTCCGTGCCAGTAATCTGATATAGGTTTCATGTTTCCATCTCATCGGAAAATATTTAGTGACATATAGCCTCGAGTATGATGCTCTCGTCCTACGTCACTTACCCACTTCTTGGCTGTCAAAACCTTCGAAAAGCTTCTATGAAGGTTCGGCGAGCGCTATTCAAACATACCAATCTGGACTTATCATCGGGTCCTGTTCCCTCAAAATCTAGGCTCACGGCTTGTACCCTTCAATCTAGGCAACTGGATTTTGGCACATCCACCCCGCACATAGCCAAAAAAATGGATTTTTTCACACACACTTCATGCTATCTGGTTCTTGAATAATAGATCTTCAAACTTGCAGAATTATAAGTTCCCACGAAGATACCAGTTCGTGTATTGGCTATCTTATAACTACCGTTGTTGTTACATTCCTCAATTCGGTATCTTCTTCTTCGTTTCCCTTGAAGTTTATTTCTTCGGTATCCTGAAATCTTACCGTTTCAGTACTCATATCAATCACAGCTTTATATTTCTGTATGAAATTTGCTCCTAAGATCATGTCGAAAGCCATGTCCTTCATAATCGCAAATACATGTCGAAAATCATGTCCTACTATTCTGATGCATAAATATAGCTGAGTCTTACACAGAGAAGTCTTATTTGGAATAATTCCTTGAATCTTGATTCCAGACACTGGAATTTCTTCGAGATTCTCAGTGAGTTTCCATAAAGCATATAATATCTAACTTATCAAGCATAACATCGCCCCAGTATCAATCAAAGTATCGACAGGCTTGCCGAATACCTCGCATACAATAATTGGCAATTTGATCCTCGTTCCCATTTCTTTGCATTCTTAATTATTCTGTATCAAATCATCGTCCTCTACTTGCCATTTGGTAATCCTGTAAGTAAAAGTCTTGATTAAGCCATTTGCTAAAGAAGGTTTGAAGTTTTTTTTAATTCTTTACTTTTAGTTTGTGGTGTTCCTGAAGTGCCGGGTTCACCCTGTTTCAATTGTTCTAGGTACTGTTTGTTCTCCTGTTGTCGTTCTTCCAAGTTATTCCTCGCCTCCTGCTTGAATTCTTCGTTAGATTGTCTAGGATTCTCATTCCTTGGGGAATATCTGTTACTTCTCCCAAAGTATCTTTTCTATTGATATCGCCCCTGATTTCCTCTTTGTCTTCCCCATTGATTTCTGTGTAATTGTTTTCAGGTCTTGAATATGGTCTATTTTCAAATGACCTATAATTGCTCTGATTCCATCTTCCTTGTCTTGGATCATCCCTCGGCGTTTTCTCTTCTCTACCGTCTCGAGGTGTCTGAGAATATCTGTCAGCCATCACTGCAAATACCCCGTTGTCATTCTTTCCAGCCTTCTGATGAAAGAATTGGGCGTTCGTGTGAGCCAATCTCTGTAAAACTTCGTCGAATTGTTCCATGCTGTATATGTCCGCTGCTATCAGTGTTCTTTGGACATCTGCAGGAAATTGCCTGATCAAAGCAGTAATCAGTTCGCTGTCGGGCATCGGCGGATCTAAATGTTGAAGTTTAGACATGTGTCCTGAGAAATAAGTTGAGCAACGAGTAGGTTGTGAAGTGAAATATCTTTTCGAGTACAACTCCGCTCTCACTTGCTGTTGGGTTTCTGGGGATCAGAATTTCTTTAATAATCCTCTAGAAAATTCTTCGATATTGTTTAGAGTAGATCTAAAAGCTCTAAACCACGTCAGTGCGGAACCTTCCAGAAATTTCCCTATCACTCTTATCTCTCTTTCCTTTCCAATTTTGGAATCTTTAAGGTAGTCTCCTACTTCTCTCAGAAATTCTACGGGTGTGATACTTCCGGTTCCAGAGAATTTTGAAGGTTTATCTTCTACATTTTTATAGAAGGTTATCGGTGTGGATTGCATCATTGTCCTAACCTCCTCTTGTTTATGGGGACTTCCTACTCTATTTATCTCCTCAATGTCTTTATCTTTACTTGTGGCTGTAGCTTTACTCTGAGGTTCAACAATACTCTTCGCTTGTTTTTGATAATCCAAAAATTTGTTATTAAGGGCTTTTATGACTTTTTTGAGTTTGGCATTCTCCTCACCCACTAATCTGTTTACCTCTTCGCTACTATTTTTGCTATGAGAACAATCACCCTGACTTTTATCTCTAACTTGACCCTTGATGTCCTCGATCTCCTTCTGATTTTCTTCAGATTTTTTTCTGATCTCTTCAGTATCTCTTTTGATCCCCCCTGTTTCTTTACAATTTTCTTTTACGTCAGTAGAAATTTGGTTCATCATCGTTTCATGATTTTTCAACGAACTTCTCATATCCACGATGTCCTTTTGAGCTATCTGGATATCTTTAGTAATGACCTGGACATGTGACGTCAAAGTTTCCCTAATCTCTTTGATTCCGTTTGGGTTTCCAGTTTAAGTGCATCTTTGACTTCTTGGATAACTGTTGTCTTGATCTCAGTTGTCAACTCCTTGACTACACTTTGCTGAATCTCTCCTACTACAAGTTCCTGGAATTGCTCGGTTAAACGTTGTATGACGTTATTTGCCATGTCAGTGTTTTCTTTCTGAACTCGAATTTCTAAGTTTATCATGTCTTCTCCTACTTTCCTGATACCTCGCTCGATCCTATCAGCTAATGACTGAGATTTTTGGTCGGCATCGCGAAATTTATCCTCCATTTTACTTGTGTTTAAAACTAAGGAAGTTTCGAGTTCATGAGTTTTCTCGAACAGTTTAGACATCTTGTTTTCTATAGAAGCTCCTAGTGAATCGGAATTTTCCCTCATTTTAGCTTTCAAATATACTGAGTTTTCCTCTAGTTTAGTGTCTAAAGAATTTGTTAATCTAGCTTCCAAAGAATCAGAGTTTTCTTTAAGTTTATTTTCTAAGGAAGATTTTAACGAATCAGAGTTTTCTTTAAGTTTATTTTTTAAAGAATTAGAGTTTTCTTTAAGTTTATTTTGTAAAGATTTAGAGTTTTCCCTAAATTTACTTTCCATTGAATTCTCAAGATTAACTTTTAAAGAAGTGGTCAACCTATTTTCTAGGGCATCTGAATTTCCCCCTAATCTTTCCCTTAAAGTTTCAGAGTTTTCTTCAAGTTTAACCTCCATTTGATCAGTTTTGTCAATGATTTCTGCTATTTGCAGTGCAGCACTCTTGGAGCTCTCCTCCTTACGATTCAAAATCCTCATGATCTCATCCATGATTATCAGAATAACATTCAAAATTGGGGGTATAAATGTAAGCAGACACAAAGACTTAAATCTAAAACAAGAATTATGCGTAGCTACTTGGATTTCTCAGAATAAAATGAGGTATGCCCTACTGTCGACGTGATGGAAAAAATACCTCTACTATTAACAATTAGATTTAAACAACAAAATCAAAAATTACAAAGTCAATATCCTCCACCTGGATTCTAACGAAATGCAACCTTTCTGACCATCGAACGTATACTAAACATTTATTTGACACCCTAATAGATAAGCCATCATACAACAAAACAAATCCCCACTCTAACTATTTGAATTTTAATTTGAATTAAGTTTACCCACTAATTGGGTTTCCTAAGAATTTATGTATCCGAACCAGACATTTTCCTCTTCCCAAAATATCTATTGAAAAATCAAATCGGTAAACAAATGACCGTGTAAAAAATCGGGACCCACGTTCGAAGCCATTTCTCTCTTCTATCTTATTTTATGTGCTCGTTTAGACCGAAGTCCGGATGACCACATATGCATTTCACCAAAAATCAGTCAGCACGAGAATCAAAATATCCCGGGGCGCCAGATGGGTTAAAGTCGAATACAAAGACACAACAAAAAATGCTTAACTGATTTTCGGCTCGATGCAACAATAAGGATAGAAGGAGATTTATGACACGGGTTTGCATACCATAAAATTATCTCATTTTATTTAAAAATTTGAAAATGACAGGAAAAATATGCCCAAAAAGGCATAAAAGATGACTGGAGAAGAATAGTTTATATACACAAACTACAATGTCGCCAACACATGAATTCTAAAATAGTTGATACCAGAGGTCAAAATATCAGTTCTGTTGATTTCGTTCAACATAATTATATACAGGGGTAGGGTTTTATCAGCGCAAAGTCACTCGTCTATACTGATCCCTAAATCATTTAGCATTCACACGTTGAAGATCAATAAGAAAAATTATCACTTGTTGAAAAATTTATCACTTTTCATTGTTCTTTTCTCAAACATATCGTAGCAAATTTTGATTAACACTTTCAGAATGCAGTAATATCAGGGTTGGTTTAAATACAAAGTTGATCATAATAAATAGAATACAATATAATTTACATGGACTTTGAGCATTTTTAGATTCGAAGAACAGAAAATATCTATTTAATCATAGATCTCAATCCAAAGTCTATTCAAAAATTTGACTCAATCAAAAATATAATTATCAAAACTATAAATTCCATTCCACATGGATTCAGTCAATAAATCAATTAATTATCCCTTGAAAATATTAATTAGGAAATATGAAATACCATTCAGAACATTTCATAATGAAACAATTTATTATTATTATTATTATTATTATTGCAACCGGGGGCGGCTTAAGGCCAGCAGCACGTCGGTAACTCGATAACCAACGCTCTGCTTCACCAGAAACAGAACATGCTTGCTTGCAAACAAAAGGACAAGAAACAAATTGAAATTAAAATGTTATACAGCCCAAAGGTTAAAATAAAAATTACAGGTATAACACAATGAGAAAGGGCTTGATAATTTACAAGGGAATGCAATAGCGATCCGACAGGCGGAGATCCCGGCCACAAAGAAACGAGAAACAAAAATTAAATTAACCAAATTAAATTGTATCAGAAAACAATTCATTAATTTGCATGATGGAGAAAAACACAGGAACAATTACTAAAAACGCAATGTTAAACCGACAAGGTTAAATAAAAAATACATCTTAAGTTAACACAACACGTTTGAGTTTCGCGGTTGACGCCAAGAGACTGCCCTCGAGACCAGAATGCATCTCTTCATAACAAAACAAAAACATGGCCACAAAAACGGGAGACCGCATGCCTGATCGAAACTACGGCAAACAATTACCATTAAATTAATTTAGAATCCCCAGAGCGGAATGAAAGGCGGAAAACAATTACTTCTAAAAACTATTAATGCAAGTCGCTTTAATGACTCGACGGACCTTACATTAGATTTTTAAAAATATGACAATCCCAAGCTTGCCAAATGAAAATAAATAATAATTTAAACGTAAAATAAACTTATAAATGTGTCTCCAGAAGGTACAAAATAATAACAAAATTAATATATACAAGGAAACGTTATTAAAACATAAAAGAAATTTTAGGCCTACCAGGCAAAACACAACACAAGATCAACATTCATACACGGCCAAAATTGGAGCTCCCAAAATAAAATAATTAGATAAATTAAATAAAAAACGTACCTTAAAACTTCACAGCGGAGACACAATGAAAACAAAAAAACTAACAAATTTTAAATAAAATAAAATATGGCACTATATTGCCCTGAACATGCACGCCCAGCACATGCTTCGTTTTGGTCATAAGCGTAGGTCCGCATCGAGATGCGATCACATTTCACACGTCCACTTCACGGCGAAACGATGAAATTCACAGCCAGAAGAGCACAGGCAATTTCCTAGTAGAATTGGCATTCATATTTTCTGTTGAATATATTTATATTTCGTAGAGGCTGGGGGCCAAGCCCCCATCAGCGGTGACACCTTTCACGACCAGTCGGATTGTTGCTTCTTCACGACAGCTAATGGACTCCACAAGGTGGCGGAGAATTTTTGCGTCAAGAACCGAACTGCATTCATGTAAACATTATCGTCCAATCAAGGCTTGACACATCAATCAACAATGTCATAATTTAGTAAATAATTTGGCGGTATCATGCATACACCGGCATTTGTTTCATGACGAAGAATGTAATTGTCTTTCAATTATGTCATGCATATAAAGAGTTTAATAAGACACAGCAAACACCATCTATCGGAGAAACAGGAACTACTTGGAGTCTTTCCAAAGTCCGACAGCAACTACCATCTCGTGTTCACAGACTGAACCAAGCGACGAAGCGGTCGTTTCAAAAAGGTCAAGAATTGCATCCAAGGGAAATTACATGTTTGAAACGTTGGGACGGGCTCTTGCACGTAACAATTATCAAAATAATTTTGACGAAATGTCAAACATGTTTAGCATCAACTTATTTGCAAAAATGTGTATTTATTTTTATAGGATCTGAAAATCCTTTCAGCTTATTTCAAATAACAGCATCGGCCCATACGATTCACACGTGATCAAAATCACAGAATTATAGTCAGCATTTAGACAACGGTAAAGTTTTCCTGAATGACAGGAACTAGTAGAACAATAACAATTTTCGGGTAAGCAATTACTAGAACTATTTTTTAAACACGTGGATCAACTGTAAATTAATAATGATGGTTCAACAAAATAACCTGTGGTTATATTACGACGAAAGTGTGGCTAAAACGACTCCTCTACTACATCAAATACACCCAACCTACAATATAATTGGTGCTCCATTTTACAACAACCTCATTCCTGCGACTTAGATTGCGCACTCAGAATGGCATATGACTTTCTGCACACACACAATGACATCTTCCCAAATTATACAAAATAATCAAGCCTTTGCTTGTTACGACAAATGGAAGATTCAGAAATCAGTAAACCTCACCAATGAGTTTACGACAATATTAACAATAATTTTACCATCAGTTTGAAACATCCACACTGTGTTAATATTAGCAAAAACGTTTTGAAAGACGTTGCTCCATAATGATTTTATTTTATATAAACTCTAGCAAGAACCCTGCTTTATACATGCTTAGCTTCCCGTTTCACTTCTTTCCGTGTCTTCTCAAAGCGTTAATATGTCATGCAAACGTGAAGTAATTTCACTGAATTAATCTGTTATTTATACGTGGGCATGCGTTAACCACTAACCTTCGGAATTAACAAATATCCGATTTAGAATATGACTTCAAATGTCAACTGCATTAATCATACAACCAGAAAATGATTATTAGAAATCACCAATGTTTATTATTATTATTATTATTATTATTATTATTATTATTATTATTATTATTATTATTATTATTTCAGAAAAATAGAAAAATAATTATTATTATTAAATCACATTATTATTATTATTATTATTATTATTATTATTATCTCAACCGAAAATGGGTTTAAAGTTATTAAACTGTTCGGGGAATATCACCCTCGATTTCCATACAACGGATAACTATCCATTCCTCAACTTAGATTAATTCTTAAATCTCAAATTACGGCGGCTAATGACAGCAAAAACCAAAAACATCAAAATAAAATAAATGCTCGTTCTGCCCGTCCATAAATGTAGAATCATTGAAGTCTGAGTAAAAAGAACTTAGATCCAAGCTCAAATTTCGAAAGAAAAATATTTGCAACAGCAAATAAACATATCGATGACTAGAGAAAAAATATGTGTTGGCAAGACTGTAGAAAATATGAGAAAATCCAACTAACTACGCATAGAAATAATGTAAATTGCAGCTTACATTCTTGTAGGTCTTGATGTTAGAAGTCTGGACTGAACCAGATTATTCAGTCTTCCCGTTGTCTGTCCCATTAGGACGCGTACTTATAATCTCGTATCGGCTTCCATTTTATACCCACAAGATGTCTACACAGACATAGTGGCGTTCATAATATCTTGCAGAAAAATGTTGACAGCTTCAAAAGCCGAAGTGAAGTTGACAGGGGTCTGATCTAAACGATCCATGTTGAAAATAATTACCATGACCCAACTGTGGTATAATCAGTATTCTAGTACGCTCACAATCTTATTCAGCACAATTACGAATTCTGTCGAGTTGGTTGGGCAGAGATTCTCACTCTTCAGGTCACACAAGGCAAACCTGTATTCCCATTATCGGCTTTTGAATTGTAATATGCAAGAATGGTATTAAGATTACTGACTTATCTTGGCTGGTCCAATGAACAAGACTTAAACTTGTCCCTAGACTGTTGGATATAAATAATCCAGCTATAAGTGATTGTGGACTGTAGAAAGAATTATAGACAAAGTCTATCATATGTCCAAGTTGTAGCGGTAAGAAATTACCAAGTGCCACAGACTTATATCACCTCGGTGATAACGTAGAAAAGTTCGAAACTCACTTGAAATGTTTAACACTTACAGTAACCATGTACTGTAGAAAATTTCAAAGTCCACAGCTTGTGCTGTAAATCGAAGATTAAAGCAACCATGTGCTTGGCGATAGTAACGATGTTGTAGATTGTCGAGAGTTAAGCGGCTAGAGCGCTTACGTAGCGTAACACTTCCAAGGCAACGGAGTGCTGATGACGAAGTGAACATACATGTGCCTGGGAGACACGCCTTATATACTCCTCGGCTGGCCGGTTCGAGGTCAATGCGGAGAAAATGCTGAAACTAAAACAGCTCATAACTCGGCTTCCGCTCGATCAATTTCTTTGAAACAAAGCTCATTCTTCTTCCCTTGTCCATGCCAGTAATCTGATATAGGTTTCATGTTTCCATCTCATCGGAAAATATTTAGTGACATATAGCCTCGAGTATGATGCTCTCGTCCTACGTCACTTACCCACTTCTTGGCTGTCAAAACCTTCGAAAAGCTTCTAAGAAGGTTCGGCGCGCGCTATTCAAACATCCCAATCTGGACTTATCATCGTGGCCTGTTCCCTCAAAATCTAGGCTCACGGCTTGTACCCTTCAATCTAGGCAACTGGATTTGGGCACAGTATACCTTTTGTCTTAAATACAATAAATTAAATACAAGTCTATGAAAATGTGGCCAATTATGCTGTATGACTATCAATTATAAATCCAAGGTTGCACATTAAAGAAAAATTATTTAATCATGATGAGAAATTATCCGGAGCTTCTTAACAGAGTCAAAAGTACATCTCAAGCGGTGGCGTGTTCCTAGGATGCATTCATAATTCTCTGACAAAATAAATTCCTTTGCTCTCATAAAATCTATTACCTGCATGAGCTATACGGGCTCATATGCCCTCTCGTCGTTTCAAATAAAAATGATGGCAGTTTTTTTTATTTGATTCTGCAATACTTCTTAGTTCTGGTGATACTTTTCTGTCCTGAATTTCTACTCTCGGTGGTTGAAGATACATAAATGGTAGTTAGTCTTTCTTCACAGATGAGTGACGAACGGAGTTCATATCATCCACCCATGCTTCCCATTCCTTCATCGATGGAATGTAACAATCGTCCTCAGAATCGGAGTCTCCTCTATCTCCCATAAATTCAATATGATGGACATGTACAGTTTCCTTCGTCTTCTTCCCATAAATCTTGTGCATAGCAGTCACATAGTCTTGCCATTTCTCCTGTTTCTTCTCAGTTGAAGCATCAGAATCGGAGTTTTCATCTCTGGTTACAACTCCAAAACTGTGAATATTGACGACCCTCTTCATACCATATCTTCGGCTTATCTTCTCCAGGTTATACAATGCTTCTGATTGGCTCATCTTCGGAATGTAATCATCATCATCAGAGCTAGAATCTGACTCTTCTTCGTTCGACATAGGTTCAATGTGGTGAATATCAGCTTCATCCGAGTCGAAGTTTCCAGAATCATATTCTTCTTCTCGCTCTCTCAGGCGTTGATTTATGGCATCATCCATCTTCTTCGTAATTTCTTCAAACTGCTCGTCGAACATCGACGGCTTCGTCTCCAAGTGATGGGCATCTGTGACAACTGTCATACGATGACTCTGGCAAGTTTCATCCCTCGAAGTTTAAGATGAATCATCAGATTCATTTCTTCTATTCAGTTCCATGATATAAGTGTTGCTCTCTAAGGCTCTTGCATGCCAGTCATTTTCTGGTCCTATTGCTTCATTACTGGGCTGCACTGAGTGTTCCTGAGTGGTATTCTCGCATTCTTCCTTAATGCTTTCTTCACTCTCTTCATCAGTGTTTTCTTCGCTATCGGCTTCAGAGCTTTCTTCATTGGTGCTATCTTGACACTCTTCCTCAGTGTTTTCTGCACCTTCTTCATTAATCTCGGTGATCACTATGCCCTCTGCGTTCTGCATATCTTGAGCATAGACATTGGCATCCTTCTTCAGGCACATCCATGGGAATAGCATCATGTGGCTTGGAGCAAATCGTGTTCTGGCCCATATCAAAGATTCCATCATGTTTCCTCATAAAATATGCGCCTAGAATAGCTTGATATCGTAGATCTCTTAATACAAGGAATAGATGTAAGTACACGTGGTTGGCAATCTCCACGGTACAATAAACTTGCACTGCGCATTTAACGCTCTTGTCTGGTATAATCCCTCGCACTTTCACCGTTGACACATGAAGTTCACTCAACTTGGTGTTGATCTTAAGAATAGCATGAAAGTCTGCTGACAGAACACTGATCATGGCTCCGGTGTCTATCAGTAACGTTACTGGGTAACAATTAATTTTGGTAGATATATCGGATAGTCTCGTTAGTTGTACGTCGTTCGTCGTCTTTCTCTCGTAAAGTAGATCTTCCTGGAGGGGTTCCCAAAGGAGTATGACAGCCTTCACTTTGGAACTCGTCTCATTAGACCTTATCGAGATTTTGGCGGGTTTTTTTCCTTTCCGCCATTTGAGGTACCAGGATGGTTAGGGTCCTCAAGTATTTCATCGGGCACTTCTTGGGGTTCCCTCAGCGTTCGAGTTTCCTCCATCTCTTCTCGGTTTTGGCGAAGATATTCTCTGCTTTCTTGAGCTCTTCCTCTCCTATCCCGGTCGACTTCCATCTCCTGTTGACGTGGATCTCGATCTCGACGATATCCTCCCAAGTATCGGTAATCTCGATGGATATTACCTCTGGATTGGTTCGGGTTATTACGTCTTTGATTGTCATTATAGTTTCGCTGATATTCATTCGGTTTTTCGAAACGACGCTCCCAATACGACTGGTTTCTGGGCCTTTCATTTCTGCCATAATTTCGATTATAAGGTTGCCGGTTCCAGTTTCTCCGGTCAGGACCTGGGTTATTCTGCTGATACCATGTCCCAATATTGGATGTTTGTTCAGGCGTTTGACTGTTTTTATCGACAGTGGTGATATTTACTTGTCGATTTACTGGTCTATTATCGTTCCGTGATTCACCACGAGGTCGGTGACTTACAAATTGCTCATTCGTCGAATCGAGTCTGCTTAAGATCTGATCGCACTGTACGAATGACGTTGCGTCAGCGGAGATCAAGACTCGTTGAACATCAGCGGGTTATTGTCTGATGATTGTTTGAATAAGATCAGTTTCCGCTAGTGGAGGTTGGAGACACCTCAGCTTGGCTAATTTCGATGAGAAATAATTGGCATAGCAAGTTGGCTGAGTGGAGCTGTACCTTTTTGTGTACATTTCTGCTCTTATCCCTTGCTGGATATCTGACGACCAGTATGTGCGTAATAAGGCTTCCTGAATGTCACGGAAACCGGTGAATGAATATCTAAAAGCTCTAAACCATGTACTGGCTTGCCCTTCCATCAAGCGCTAAATTACCTGGAGTTCGCGTTCGGATGTAACCATCGTATCACGAGATACGCTTCGACATTGCTCAGAAATTCAACAGGTGTGATACCTCCTCCACTCCCTGAGAATCGGGCAGGTTTTTCCTCCCGTGAACGTATTATCATTACATTCTGATTACCAGAACTACGTGTAGGGTGTAAATATCGGTGCATTACCATGGCCATTCTTCCTCTGTGTAGTGATAGATGGGTGTAAGGTGTTTATTCCTCATCTCAATAATTGATTTTTGAATAATGGAGGAGGAGCGGTTCCAAGCAATGATGAACCAGATGTTGGCTCATCTTAACGCCAATATGGAGGCGAGTATCGCCATATTATGAGCTGATTTCAATGATAATATGGCTAAATTGAGAGGTGATTTAGATTTAGTCCGAGGGGACGTCACCGATGACCCAGGTTGTTCCATGGCAGTTGGGTAGCAATTCCCTGCCATAGTTGTGACGTTAGGAGTAGTAGTCATTGAGGGTATTCGTGTTGTAGTAATTGCCATGGAATAATTATACTGCAGTGGATTTCCCACGGTGGAAGTTGAATTTAGTGGTGAGTGCCAATAATGCGACGTACTGGGTTGTCGTGAGGTTGTTGTAGGGTAAATCTCAGCAGTCATCATCATTTTGGGTTCACTGTTGATTATGTCGTTGGAACAAATGTAGGTGGTGTAAACATTGTCGATTTCACTTGAGCTTCCATCCGTTCTAATCGCTGCTCAAGATCTTGGATATCAGGCGAATTAAAAGGATTGCCTGTCGAACTTATTGTGTTTATCTGCAGCTTGATCCGCTCAATCTTCCCGTGGAGACACTGGTCATTGTCTTTGACGGTCTTCTTTATCTCTCAGTGTACTAAATCCATGTTAGTCTTATGTTCGGCCCGGTCTCGTTTGACAGAATTTATTTCCGTGGTCAACTCTTTTAAATTATCATGAGTTTCTAATCTCAATCCCTCAGTGTTTGCAGTCAGTTCTGCGATAGTACGGTTACTGTCGGCTAAATCTTCACGAAAACGTCCCATGTCTTTAAACATCGTCTTCATATTGTTATGGATGGCAACTGCTACGCCCCTCGTAACCTTCACACTAGAGCTGACAAGTTGAACCTCGCGCCTGATCCCCTCAGTAGCGGTTTGTGGTTCGTCCATGCGCTCTTCGATAGCAGAAACTAGAATTCCTTTTGCTCCTTCACGGTCGCAATTGCAAGTTGACGTTCACTCCTGCCGTCGTCCATACGGTCGCTAACTTCTTAATTCTCTCATCTATCGCATCTAACCGTATCTACATCTCTAATCTACCTGCAGCCATGTTAGTGGTCAGGATTTCAAAGCGTTTGTCAACCGTACTTAACCCTGCAATAAGATTAGCGTTTGCTTCTGCGCGATTAGTATCTAGATCATTTCTGACTTGAGCCAGAGTACAATTTAAAGCAAAAGTATTTTCCACATTAGCATTAATTGACTCATTCAGTATTTCTACATGGTTATCAATAGTCTGATTAATGGCAGCAACATTAGTGTTTATAGTAGCATTTAATTCTCTCCTAACATTGGCAACATTAGTATTTACATTGGTTATATCTGCCCTAACAGTAGTTAGGTCCCCCCTGACCTCAGTCAGTGTGTTGTTAATGGTGGAAAAATTAGTGTTCATGGTCTCATTAATTGTGGCAACATTGGCAGCATTAGCTTGATTTAGGTTAGCTGTATTAGCAGCCATAGCTTCATTCAAATTAGCAACATTAGTAGTTATGTTGCCCCTTACTCTACCCAACGTTCCATTTACATCGGCGACGTCCCCTCGGACGAAATTTAAATCACCTCTCAATATAGCGGTATTGTCATTGAAATCAGCTCGAAATATGGCGATACTCGCCTCCATATTGGCGTTAAGTTGAGCCAACAACTGGTTCATCATTGCTTGGAACCGCTCCTCCTCCATTATTCAAAATTCAATTATTGAGATGAGGAAGAAACACCTTACACCCAGCTATCCCAGCTATCACTACACAGAGGAAGAATGGCCATGGTGGAAGGCTTGGCCATTTCCAATAAACTTCCACGAATTCTGCTGGATTCGACGACAAAAGAATGATTCGACATTTACATTTAACAACAAGCAATTCAAAACAAAACACAAGTTAAATTTACTGAGGATGAAGTATTGGCAAAAATAAAAACCTCAACTTAATTTTTAATGTTATTGAACTTCACCCCATGATCTGATATCTAAACAGAATGCCATGTGACCTTTTGTACTGCTGTACGACCTCTAAAGTCCGACACAGTCCAGACAATTTGTCAACAATCGAAACTACATGATCCTTTCAAAAATCACATGTAGCTGATGGCCTACATGTCCACATCGGCCGACAATGTTGGACGCCAAATAAAAGAGAAAGGGGTATGTGCTCGCTGGAGGAGCTTATCTGGTCACCACCAACCGTAATGTGGCCTCCCAGATAAGCCCTTCCCCGAGACACATTGTCGGAGTAGATCGGAATGCACTCCTTGTGGGACAAGCCGGCACAAGACTCTGCTTCCATCAAGGATTAGGTTCCCATCACAGTGATTGACAGAGACACCCAAAGAAATGCACCCCAAAAAGTTCAAACTACTAAATGATAACATCCAGACTTAAGACATCTTCGTGGTTTGTTTATTATAAATGCCAAGCCCCTATCCTACAGTCGGAGGGTTTGGAAAAACGGCTAATCCGTATGCTAAATAAACAAAAAGAAAAAAACTCCTATATTTAGTGAAGAACCCTCTCGACAAGTTCTAAATAGAGCAAACTAAAAATCAAAGCTGGGGAAATGGTAACGAAACAAAATGAACATACAATGGCAAATGATGCTTCTGGGGAGAAGACATCGTGTTAATAAAAACTTGTCAAACATGACAGAAAAGTTAACAGACTAGTACCATACCATATTTACATTTACGATTATTTTAATTCGAACTAATCCTGCATTAACTAATCAACGGTGTTAGGCGTCCGTGATAAACAAACTAAAGAAAAGATCTAATAATTATCAGTCATTATTACAATACAATTTTACTATTCTGTACAACAACGAAGTTATAATAGTGTAAGAAACAGTAGAGTAAACAAAGGGATTCCATGTTAATAAATAAAAAAAAAACACTCAACAAGAATCTTATTATTCCTGCCTTCAGTCAGATGAACAACTGTTTGTTATTCACCGTCATCCATCAGTGTGCATCTAAGTGTGAATATCAAAAACTGCTCAATAACAGCATTCTCTGAATCGAGTCGCGGCCCATAAGTTCTGAACTTTGGGCTCGCTTACGATCTCCGTCGAAAAGTCTATCCATGTCAGCTACTAGGCATTCCCGCAGGAATAAATCACCTAAGCTCTGTGCATTGGTCTGCTAGACTAAAAAACTAGATCAAGTTTTAACGTGGATTAAGAGTTAACGGTAGTATTAGCATCGTCGGTTTAGTAAACAAATTGACGTTCATGATTTAGTTCTAAGTTTAATGTCGTAGATTTATGAGTTCATTATTTATGATGGTTGACCAAAATGCAAGGCTTCTAACGAGTGTGTGACCATCTCGTGGTACATTTCAACAAAATAGACGTAGCTCAGCACGTTAACAATAACACTCGGAGCATATAAGAGACACCGTTACCATCCCACCTCAGAAAATCTTGTTCAGAAACATAGATTTGCCGGCCTACACTAGAATAAATACGGTAACTAATCCAACATCGTGTATCAAAAACACGAAAAAAAAACATTCACTTTCAAGTGAGAATAACAATGGCCTTAAAACGTCGAACTCATCAAATGGTTACTCATATCAACAAAATTCATGGCAATAATAGACTGAAATCAATTACAAATATCTGCGAGGATATTTCGAAAATAATGCACGACTTAACAGTACCCCTGTACTGTGACATTCCTCAAAAATAATCATCACTTGATCAAGGTTAACAATATGAGCATTTACAAAACTTGGCTCGTAATGAAACATTCCTAGCAGTGTGTCTAAAGAAATAAAAACTGCGTCGTTCGTCAACTGTCTCGCAATTGAGATGGTAGGTTAGCCTGGGTAATATGACAGTCGCGACCTTGGGTGAGCATCTGTCATATGCCGTCAAGTGCACTGCAATACCCACAATACAGCGTGTAATTGAATTCTGCTCAAGGCAAATGTCTTTCACTGGTTTCAATACTCACTGGGTTCACAATAAAGTTCGTGAGTGACCCTAGTATACAGCACACTCGGTAGAATTATACACATGTAATGAAGAATATAAGGTAGTTCTAGACATATAAATTACAAGAATAATAATGTCTTGGCTTCGGCAAACCAAAGAAGCCTAACGGAAAGATATGTCTCTCCGGTTGAAAGTCTTTGAAAAGTATGCATCACCACTGCTGGTTACAAAATACACACACGCGCACAAGGCACGTTTAAATGAGTTTTATACTGTTCTTCACACCTAAACTTCTGGTGGAAATTATTGAAATGATATGATTTTCGTGTAATCGGGATTTATGAGTAAGTTAACACATGGCTTGACTCATTTACAACGATGTGAATTCATCTTGATTCTGGTGGAGTACTGCTCACTCTAAGAAAATGTATGTACAATAACAAAGTAGGCTGGGGACCTCCCATTCCTAACCGATACGCCCGTAAAATAAAATAAATAAATAAATAAATAAATGCAGTGGCGTGCAGAATAATTCTCAAAAAGGGGAGCTTCAGAAAAACATGAGAGAATATTTAGCTTGAGCTGAATTAAAAATATTGCTCCCGTCAAACATGACGAAATTCATATTCCGTTATGCGGAGTTACCATTTTAAACAATATTGCACCGTGTGTAACCACACAAAAATTGGTGACTAACTCTATCTGGAAACGAATTGCATAGAAGCGTGTTAAACGTGAAAATCACCATAGAAGGTGGCTAAAGAGAGAGAAAATTCTACCTGGTGACTCATATCAAAGTTACGGTTGCTACTAACTAATCCACCCATGACCATTCACCGTACAGAAGTAGATTTTAGACCATAACTCACAGCTATTTGACGTTCACCTCACCCGAAAGAAAAGGATTGAGTTTTTCCCCCCTTAATCCAAGGTATCCAGGGATATCTTCTGTGCTTAAACATGAGTATGGTTAACCATCGGTCTTCCGCCATAGCTGTAGTGTAGCTTAGATGTTTGGCGTTCCTCCCATGGGAATAGTTTAAGCCATCATCGTCTTCTTGGTCAGGACAGGACAGTTATACATCCGCACGTGGTGTAATGCTGACATCTTGTAGAAAGTTGTAGGATGACGAAAATCACTGCTCCTAGCGTGTATCAATTCACTGCGTCTACACTTCAAACTTTGCAGACTATATTTAATAAATGGCCTCGTCTGCTTTATCACTGAAGCTAGATCTGACACTGGGTATGCGTCTACACACAGAATTTAGCTCACTGCACGTGAAATCAATCTGCCTAGATCGGCTCAATCGTGATAGTAACAATTTAGGCTTTTACACAGTTCGGTAACGTAGAATATTAAATATGTGATATTATAACTCAATTTCACTGTCGTTTCACCTGTATGAAAATCACTGAGTGTCACGATGGTCGGCCATTTAGCATTACAGTAAGACCATGTGATCGTTCACTATCACTGGGAAAATACAATTTCCTCTCAAAAATATTACTGATTTAATTATTTCACTCGAATTATTCACATCCCAGCACACTTTGTGCTAAAATAAAACTGTGATTGTGTCGGATTACTTTCAGATTCCTGATTACGACATGTAGAAATCCCGGACTACTTCAGACCTCAAAATTGACGTGTGCGCGCGTCAATCGCACAAAAGGGAGAGTAGTTTCCTCACGGAAGCAGGCGTTCAAGCTCGATCACTTCCCTTAGCAATTAAATCCGATCCACTCGCATGTCTGCGACGGTATACTTTTTGTCTTAAATACAATAAATTAAATACAAGCCCATGAAAATGTGGCTAAATATGCTGTATGACTATCAATTATAAATCCAAGGTTGCACATTGAAGAAAAATTCTTTAATCATGATGAGAACTTATCCGGAGCTTCTTAACAGAGTCAAAAGTATATCTCAAGCGGTCGCATGCTTCTAGGATGCATTCTTAACTCTCTGACATAATAAATTCCTTTGCTCTCATAAAAGCTATCACCAGCATGAGCTATACGGGCTCAATACAAACACAAATATATGGGTCGACCGACCACCTCCCTTACGTCACATGACATTAGCATATTCCATATGCATAAAAAATTATTTACAATTACTTCAGACAGTCACTAGCTGAAATTAACAAATAAAATAATATCAACAAAATCATGAAATGCGTTTTTGTCGTGGAGAATCCCTATTTAAATGCATCTATTAACTTCCAATTATACAGGCTTATCTCATTATATATCTCAAGAGCACAGTCCCTCGCCGCTCGAGCACTGATTGCCTGAGATCCTCTTATATTTAGTCTGGTCGTGAGCAAGCTAGTGGATTCCCAACACTCATTCATCTGTCAATCAGCCAAGTGGATCTTACCATCGCCTCTCAAAGCGCATAGCTTTTGAGAACCGTAGACATCGCTGATACAGCTTCCTAAAAGAAATACATATGATCACACTCAACAAGATGTCCCCAGAAATGTCACTCATGAAATTCAGGACCGCAGAATGCACAGTCACCTCCTCCGAGTCTGCTGTCGTAGATTGCTGCATACAGGTAAATGACCGTCATACCCAGCGCAAATAATTACTCAAATGACTCCACCTTGACTTGACAGTACCTTTCCACAAAATAATAGCACCAGATCAATGGACTCGCTAAGAGAAACGTGTTTAAAAAATCACACACAATTTAATCTGTGCTCAATTTAGAATCAAAGTATTACTACAGAAGGAGACGGATCCTTGCTACTTAAATATGTAATGTCGCATAACATGTAGCCTGTGTAATCCGATATTAGCATACTACAATATCAATTTCCCCCATATCTGTCTTTAATTTACTGAAATACAAGCTCCACTTATCGTCATTTCCACATCTCACGTTCATATTGTATCATCTCAATAATACACACGATGTAATGCCCCCTAAAATTGAATTATTTAGGGACAAAATGAGAGTATTTTCCGTCCCAATGATAAAATTTAACCAGCAAATATAAATCCTGTGTGACACAAGAGAGTCGTGTTACAAGCTCGAGGCATTGGGAGAGACCGATCACGTGATATATTGCACAATAGACGCTTCTAGAACGCTGAAATTGGCATAACAACAGTGATTTAGCCATGAAATATTATAAATATTGTTATAAATTATGCTATTGGATCCCAGCCCAGAGCCAATGAGAAGAGGTCTTATTGAATACGGGATTAACTTCAACTACATAATTTGGTGAAATTATGCATTTAGGCCCTTAGAAGAAGGTTTTCTTTGTTGGTAATGAAGAGAACATTCAAAGAACATATGTCTGATACTTTAAAAACCGCTGATCGGTTAATCTACGCAGTAATAAGCATTAGTAATCTACGCGCTAAAATTATGTTAGGAGATTGATATGGCCGCCAAAATTTCGAATCGGAGAGGGAGATCCAAGGATCGAGGTTCTTATTCCAGCAGTCTTTGAAGAGTGAGGAAGTGCTTTTATTGGGTTAACGCAGATCCCAAAGCTTTGTCCGAGTGCGGCGATTGTCGACTCGTGGAGACGCTAGGTTGGCAGGGTAGAACATTGGAGATTACCGTACTAGCATTATAAACAAAGTTGTGAGGAATATTGAAAGTAGAATATCTCATATATATTCGAGACTAGACTTCAGCCATGTGAATATTAGAAAGTACAGATCGAATACTACATTCTGTTGAAAGTCGAGAGTTCTAAGTCACACCATTTCGACGAAATAAGCCTGTTAAGACAATTTTTCAAAAGTGTTGGTAATATAAGCTGAATATCATTTTAGTTGCAACGTGAAGTTGGCGAACGCAGTTCAAGTGAACAGTAGCGGAGAATTTTATCATTGGCGCAGCAAACGAACATTATCATAATGACTATCATTATTCATCGATTAGTTTCATTCGACATAATTGATATTGTTGAAATGATGAACTAAATAGTCATGCGCCAGAGACATATTTAATACAGAGTTAAGATACAACAATGGAGCTTCGATAGACAACGTATTGCAGAATACAGACGTAGTGCACGTTACACCTTGTACATTTTCGTCAGTCTACGAACATTAATGTAACATCAATTAGCAATAGAAATAATTCATTCACCATCTACATGAATATTTCTATACATTATTATTCAACGACGATGCTGATATATTTGCGACGGAGAATGAAGATTCTACAGAAGATGAGTGTCAATATTCTAGGGTATCCCAGCAACAACAGAAGAATTCGCCAGAAGGATGTCGTTCGAGCCCAGACGGAGGTTTGTGAATTCCGGAGAGGGAACGTTTTCCTATCTCTGAGGTCGCAGGTCCGAGGTTCGAATGGAGATCCATCTCAGTATCCTGAACTGAGGAAACACCTAAAGTATTGTGTAAATACTTACCCAGATCTTCAAGATATCGTCCAAATTAAGGGAGCTGTGTCTTTTACATATAGTATAGAGCTTGATTAGTGACATTCCGAGCCGACGTTCTTACTCCATATTTCACATTTTATGTATTACAGTGTTCTCATGTATTTTACACTTCAGATGTGTGTTAAGGTTTTTATGCTTCAAGATTATTAGAGATGATTGCCTTTCATCTATATTTCAATTTTATTCTACGGATCAGTTGTTGAACATTAAAATTTTTGTTTGAGGAATCAGATTGCATCGTAGAAGACGAGTCTTTTCGACTATCGAATTTTAATAATTTTATTTGAACCAAGAATTCAGACATTATGTCATAGTTGCAAATTAAATTCTTTTAAATTTAATTTGAGCACTTTAATGTAACAAATTCAACTTCAAGAGCAGAAGAAACATCGAATGATATTGTCATATCATTATTGTAAATATACATTCGGCGATCTAGGAAATACTAGTCGTTTGATAAGACGGAAGTCTTAATCCATACATACATTCTTTGTGTAGAGTGGATAAACATTACGACATTGACAAACTTTTTCATTATTTGTAAAGCTGAGAGCTTTGTTCATTTATCGTTAGAGGAAATATTCTTTTGATGGAAGACTATTCAAATCTTTGGCTAGGAATTCAAAGCTAGTTTATCCCGGTCAAGATTGAATTCTATTTGACACTATAAATAACATGTGAGTTATTTTACACTATTTCTGTAATATCACGTCATAATGTAGACCTGATATTGCAACGATTTGCAATTTAAAGCTTGGTAAATGAGGCGAGACAGAAGTATTATTTTTATTACATGTATTTGTGACAGACGAGTTAACAGTTAATTATCTTTTTGTGTAGTAAATTTTAGGAGGCCAATCACGACAGTCTAATATTGTTCATTATTATTGGAAGTTTCGTTTGAAGAACCAAAGGATGTAAAATAGTAGATCAGTAGTCATGTGCCATGCCGTTATTTGAGAGAAGTTCCTACAGAAGAAATGTTAATAACAATTAATCCGTTTTTTGTTATTGTTTAACATAGAGGATGCTAATTGTTTATGCCATATATACTGTTATATGAGGATTTGTAGAGCTATGGAGAGCTCGTGCGAAGGAAGGTTCCGCATTTTAAGAGAAGTCAATGAATTATTGTTCTTTGATAAGAAAAGGCATGGATCATGATAAGAGTCGTTATATACAAGAAGTCCAGTTCATGTGAAGTAACGTTTTAGCTGTGTTGACGCAAGGGTTTAAGCGGAAAGCAATTAGAGAACGATTGTCTACTCATGTCATTGATACTATTATTAAACTTTATTAAACCCGGATTTGTGTAAACACGTACAGTTAACCTTTGTCAGTCGACTGTATTAGATCGGCAATGTAATGAAACCTATATAAGACGATGCGTGAGCAGTATATGAAAGCCTAAGCATATTAGCAAACGTTTATGTGGAGAAACATTGTAAATAACTAATTATAAGTTTTATAGTAACAGAGAATCCAGAATCTCGAAGGTAACGAGTTAGCAACGTTAAATATTGTCTATTATTATGAACAAATTACTTGTAAATATTTTCCGTAATGATTTAATAATTTAAATAATTTTCAATGGGATTAATTAATAGAATGTTTCCGGAATAGAGTATTTTTGTGAGTGGATGTTTTTGTATGGATGATTGCCACCTTTTATAAGAGTGACTGTTCAACCTAGTTGGTCTAGAACATCTACGGATTATGAATGAAAGTGTGTATTAAAATTTCAGTATGATTGGTAGAGAATTGTTTAAGTTATGAGCGTTTTTGTAATGGTAAAATGTAACTTTTATTTGAGGCTTTTAGACGCGAGCCAGACAGCTATTGATACAAGAAAATGTTGACAGATAGATGAACCGTTAGCAGTCGAGGTCATGATTGTTATACAATGTGAAGCCTGATTGCCAGCCACTGCCTTGTAAATGGAACAGTTTTAGAGCGCAGCACTTTGCAAGCGTGTGTCAATGAATCAGGCCAATGCAGGTGCATTTCTAGAGGTGTGCCGGAAGAGGTAACCAGTTGTATGGAATGTTATGAATGCAGGAGCCTCTGTTAAACGTTTTATTCACGTATTGTAGGCCTAGTTATGCCAAGATGTTTATGCTTGTAATTTATACACAGTAATTGCAGTAGGATGTGTAGCGGAAGAGAAGTGTGTATGATTGTATGGTTATATATTTTTGTTATTTAGAATAGTTTATTGTTATTATTGTTTATATTAGATTAGTTTACTCTTGTTAATAAATTTACTCAGTTCGTTATCTTTCGTCGTTGACGTGTGGTTCATTTTAAATATAAGAATTAGAGTATTGTGGATGCAGTGTAGGCGAAGCTGAGTTCCCATTCCACGAGACACGTAAGTAAAGGTAAGTGTGCCTGTTGAATTTAATTATGTTTACAACTGACTATAACCTCTACTGTAAATCTAAGTTGGCAACAATGTGATCAAAAATGTATTTTACTTTTATAAGTTGGCAATTGTTTTAAACCAGAAGAAGATGTACAGCTAATGGCGGAATGTATGTGTAAGATATTGTCTGTGAAATCTGAAGCCATCAGCCATCAAAATTGTATCTATATTGAATGTAGGAAAGTTTTTGATAACTCATAAACATGTGTTATGCTGTAGAGTCAAAAGGTATGATATTGTCGACTTATCTAATATGTATTTTTCAACTTGTATTTGAATGAGGTTATATGTTGTATGGAAGCACACCTTAAGTTTACAAAATGTTCATAATAATAGAATAAGTTTGTAACTGATAGTGTAAACCATTATTGTATTATTTCTTTGTTTGCCAGGTGCCTTTTGATGATACTTGCTGTTTAATTTTTGATAAATAAAAGGACGTCATACATATTGACAATGACTTGATCATTCATCCCTGCTCGGAACACAAGAATTACAACAGGTTATCGGCCCAGATACCGCTCATACGTCAGACACGCCGAGCATCACGGGATACAATTTGGACGTCGAGAAAAAGTCAGCCGAGTCAGTCGTCGTCGTCCAAGTCAGAAGTCGTCAGGCCAGTCCAGTCAGCCGAGAAAGTCCACGTCAGTCATCGCAGACAATGTCAGCCCCGTCGAAGAGGACGTCAACCACATCGTCAGCCCAAGAAACGTCAGCTAAGTCAATCTAACCTCAAAATGTCAGTCAAGTAGCCTATACATGAGTCGGAGAAAATTGATAAAACTATTTGAAAATAGATAGTAAAATCTTGTGAAATGAAACGTTTGTAAATTTGTCATATTTTTGAAACTTAATTTTGCTTTTTAAGTCAAGTCATGGATACAGTAAAGGTTCATTTAGAAACTTTGACAGAAGATTTGCATGGAAATGTCAATTATGATTCTTGGCGTTTCAAAATTAATTTAGCTATGAGAACAAAAGAATGTTTTGATATTGCATCTGGTTTGACTGTCAAACCATCAGGTACAAACTCCGATCCTGTACGTAATTGGATAAAGAAAGATGTAGAAGCTCAAGCGCTTATAGGTTTAAATGTCAGTAGTAATATAGCGAAAAAGCTAGTCAAATGCCAAACTGCAAAACAAATGTTAGATAAGCTAGAAAATATTTATGGTAAAAAGTCTGATATTACTGTTGAGGGTTTGCAAAGGAAATTTTTTGGTTATGTTTTTGACAGCCAAAAATCAGCTGTTGAGAATTGCTTGGAGATTCAACAGATAACCGAAGACCTGTCATCAAATGACGACAGGGTAAAAGACAGTTGGATCATGACACGAATGCTGAGTATGCTACCACCTAAGCTGCACCATTTCAGAACAGCCTGGGACAATGTGACAGGAGCCGACAAAACTATTGAAACACTCATCGAAAGATTGAGGCTGGAAGAGGATCGACTCAATGAAGTTAAAAAGGAAAGTGGAGCAACTGCAGTCAACGCACTCATCGCAAAGGAGAAGAAAACTGGAAATCAGTCTGCTCACAACATTAGCAACAGACAAGGTGGAAGCGCGCCAGTCAGCTGCTTTAGGTGTGGACAGAAAGGACATGTGAAGAAACACTGCAGAAACAAACCCTGTGCCAAATATTTTGCCTATTGTAAAGAAAACTACCCTTGCCATGTGTGTGGACAGAAAGGTCACTTCGTAAGAGACTGTACTAAGAAGGATGACAACAAAAATGGAAATGAAAGGTCAGAACGGAGTGAACAGAAGACCACGAATCGCCCATACCGTGCACTAGCGTCAGTTGGACTGTCAACTGCAGAGCTGAACAGTCTAAATTCGAAATATAACACACGAAATCACTGGTACCAGGACTGTGGAAATACACAACATATGACATCACACAGGAACTGGTTCGTCAAATTGATTGAATTGGAAACTCCATCTCCCATTGTCATCGGAGATGCGACTGTACTAGAGGGTGTTGGCATCGGCAACGTTCAACTTGAGGCGTTCAACGGAACAGAATGGTACAAGGTCATCCTGGAGGATGTGCTTTATGTGCCTAAGCTCAACTACAATTTGATATATGTCAGTCAGATACTCGACAGAGGTTATGTCCAAACTGCAAACAAAGATTAGTCAATATTTGAAACGTCTGATCATCGTGAAATTGTGGCCATGGCAGTCAGAGAAGGTGACCTGTACAGAATGATGCTACGCCAGGAGAAGTTGGAAGCCTGTATGGTAGCCACCTCGATCGTAACCTGGCACGAGAGACTCGCACACCAAAATCTGAAGTATGTGAAGGATGCTTTGGATAGGAATGGCATTCCATATGTTGATGATTGTAACGAGAGAGTCTGCGAAGGATGCACCTACGGTAAACAACATCGGGTATCTCACCCACTGAACGAGAAGGTTGCTACCCAACCATTGGATCTGGTCCATGTAGATATTGGAGAGATGGCGACACCATCGCTAGGAGTAGCAAAATATTTCTTGCTTTTCAAGGATGATTTTTCACATTTCCGAACAGTATACTTCTTGAAGACGAAGGACGAAACCGCAGCCAAACTGGATGTTTTCATTAAGCTGGTGGAAAACCAATTCGGAAGGAAGGTGAAAATTCTAAGATCAGATAATGGAACCGAGATCAACAATGCCAACACACGTAAGCTGCTGGAGGAGCTAGGTATCTTTCACACTTTTTCAACAGCTTACACCCCAGAACAGAACGGAAAAGTGGAACGTGTAATGAGAACAATTGTAGAGTCAGCAAGGACAGCAATTCATGCACGAAACCTGAAGGACAATTTGTGGGCAGAACCAGTGAACTATTCTGTGTTCACGATCAACCAGACTGGCACAGATTCAGTGAAAGGAAAGAGTCCTGCCAACCTATGGTTTGGACGACAGGTCAACATGAACAAACTGAAAACCTTCGGATGCGACTGCTACGTTCTGACTCCCAACCTCAAGAGAAGCAAGCTTGACAAGAAGTCTAGGAAAGGTATATTTGTTGGATACGACATTGACTCTCCATCCTACAGAGTCTATCTGCTTGAAGAACGTGATGTTGTAAGTTCAGACAACGTCGTGTTTAATGAAGGAGAAAAAAATGAGCGAAACCTGACAGATGTTGAAATGGCCATGAACGAGAACGAGTTGATTGAAGAAGATGAGTATGAAGACAGCATAGACCTGAGACAAGACAGAAACGAAGAAAGAGATGAAGCCAGAGAAGAAGAAGAACAACCAAGAAGACCAGGACTACGCAATCGTCAAAATATTCAGCTACCTGCCAAACTATCAGACTATGTCATGGACTACCTCCGGGGAGGAAAGGGTGCCAACTTAGCCGTGTTAGGAGAAATCCAGGGTATCTCTATTTCCAAAGCGTTGAAAGATGCCAAGTGGCTGAAAGCCATGGCAGAAGAATTTGAATCCTTACAGAAGATGGAAACTTGGTAATTAGTGAAATGTCCGGAAGCTGTTCGACCCCAGACCTGCCGCTGGGTGTTACGAGAGAAGCCTGATGGGAGAATGAAAGCATGACTGGTAGCACGTGGCTTTGAGCAGGAAGGAGTTGACTATTCAGAAACATTTAGTCCAGTAGCAAACCATGCTTCAATTAGACTGATTCTCAGTCATGCCGCTACTGAGAAGATGAAACTTGTTCCCTTTGATGTGAAGACAGCCTTCTTGCACGGAGACTTGGAGGAGAACTTGTACATGTATCAACCTGAAGGATTTGAAGATGGTACTGGCAGTCTGCAAACTAATGAAAAACATATATGGACTAAAGCAAGCACCAAGAAAGTGGAATGAGAAAATGTCAGATTTTCTTGAGAAGGAACTTGGACTAGTGAACACCGACGATGACCAATGCATTTACTATAACGAGAAGAGAACTTTGATGATGGCTCTTTTCGTCGACGACGGGCTCGTCACTGGATATAATGAAAAAGAAGTCTTTGAAATCTTGAATGTCATAAATCGGGAATTTGAAATCACTTACCAACGATCAGTTCAGAAGCAATTCACGTACCTAGGCATGGAAGTCAGAATAGATAATGAAGGAATTTTTGTGAACCAGCCTGAATACACCAGAAAGATCATCAATCGTTTTCGGTTCGACACTTGCAACCCAAGTTCAACACCCATGGAGAAAGGAATGGTGGCAAACGAAGAAGATCGAATCAACGACAGACCAGCGCCACCTACAACTCCATATCGAGAAGCAGTGGGAAGTCTACTCTACCTGGCTACAATATCCCGACCGGGTATCTGCTACGCAGTGAACTACTTGGCCGCTTCAGCGGCAAAGCCATGCAGAGCAACTGGAAAATGGTGAAGAAGGTATTTCAGTATTTGAAGGGAACTCCAGACTATGGAATTTTCTTCAATGGAGACGACAAACTTGTGGCATATACATATTCAGATTACGGTGGGGACACCGTAACAGGGCGCTCAACAAGTGGTGTTCTACTGTTGAGAGGAGGACCAATCATTTGGTACACACAGAAGCAGTGACTCGTTGCTACGTCAACAGCAGAAGCAGAATACCGAGCAGCTGTCTCATCGATAGATGACATAAGCTGGATCAAGAGAATTGGACTGGAACTCGAAATTTTGAAGTCAGACAAACCAGTCACGCTGTTTGTTGACAACCAGTCAGCAATCCACATGCTGCACAATGCACACGAGGGGAAGACTACAAAAGGAAAGAAACATATAGAGATTCCACGCAAATTCATCCACGAACACGTGGGCAAAACTGTTGCTCTCAAACATGTCGAGAGCTCCAAGCAACTTGCTGATATCCTGACCAAACCCCTCTATAGAAAATTGTTTGAATCGCTTCGTTGTAAAATAATTAAGGAGGAGTGTTGAAATGTAATTATGTTTACAACTGACTATAACCTCTACTGTAAATCTAAGTTGGCAACAATGTGATCAAAAATGTATTTTACTTTTATAAGAGTAAAAGTATGGCGGACGAGATGAAAACGCGGATTGAGAATGCTCTCAAAACGATAGTTAATATAGCAGAAACGAGTCGCTACCTTAAGAATGAGAAGAAGGAAGACATTCTAAAAGCGGTAAGCGAACTGAGAAACTGCTTTGATGTAATAACTAATGTAGTGAATGACAAGAACAACGAAAAGACCGATCCTGGAAGCGAGGTTATGGAATACCAAAGAGATGAAATATCAGAGGGAAAAGACAGCTCGACCTCGGTACAACTAGCGCTATCTGATGGGCACAATCCAGAACCTGAAAGCAGCAGTAGCAAGCAACTACACCCATCTGACGGCGGAATACAAAGTTCACACTCATCCGAATCGATAACCCCACTCACACAGCAAAACAAATCCGTGCACAATGAAAATAAGGATCTGGCGGATATAAAAGAAAACGTGAGATATATGATGGACTTCGTAACGAACAAAATAAATATAATTATAGAAGAGAAAATAAATCAGACACTGAACAGAAACGCAATGCCTACACGCAGAGGTAATGAAGAGGTCCATAACAATCCAGACGGAAGGGATAATAATCATAACTATAGAAGAGAATCAGAATGGACAAATGTAACAAATAAAAGAAATAAACAATCCATCAGGGGAACAAGGATACAAGAGGACGATCTACAAGCTGCAGACAAAATGGCATGGCTTTACCTAGGCAATTTGAAAGGAAATGCCACAGAAGAGATGGTTAAAAGGTACCTAGAGAGAAATGGAATCAACGACAATGTCTATTGTGAAGAACTTCACACGCGAGGTAACAGCAAGGCCTTCAAAATAGGTTTTCCTTTCCAATTCCTTGAAAATACAGAACGACCGGAATACTGGCCAAACAGAACAGTCGTAAGACGATTTCGTTTTCGGAGGTCACACCGTGATGAAGGAGAAGAACTACAATAAATATACACATGTGCTCCTATGGAACATCGAAGGCATAAAGAATGCCCTACCTCTTTTCCCAACAGAGACACTAAGCGGTTATAGCGTCATCATACTGACTGAAACATTTTTAACAGAGCATTTCAACATTCAAGGATACTACGGGACTCATTCATTCGCCCGCCAGACAGAAGGAAGACCAGCAGGAGGGGTCTCCATCTTTTTCAAACCGAATTTAGGAACAATAAAAGAAATAATAAAAAAAGAAAACACAATTATAGTAAAAACCACCCTACTATCAATCATAGGCATGTATGCTCAACCGAAAATGTCAATAGAGGACATAATCGAAAGAATAACAGAGGTCTTATCGCAAACAAAATTAGATGATAGAGTAATCTTCGCAGGGGACATAAACGCAAGAATAGACAAACCAACCATTAAAACGGAACTGATTAAGGAGACACTGGAAGAAGCAGGCTATGTCCTTATTAATAGCCCCAATATGAAGACATACATTGCCCCGAATGGAACCAGCGCCATAGATCTAGTCTTCTACAGAGGAACAGACATTAAAAAACTCAGTCAAAAAGCACTATGGACTTCAGCCATGGCCCCAATTAGGAAACATCTACCAATCTCGACTACATTTGAAATCTTCTGCCAAGACCAACTACCCATACCGCCAAGGAATAAAATATCCAGGAAACAAGATATAGAGAAACTAGGGCATATCAGCGAAGAAATAGATAAAGCAAAACAATTAATTCAACGGCATGAATTAACTGAAGCAGTGGAAATATGTACAAGAACCCTTCAATCATGTCAAACTCAAACGAAAATAAGGATATCACAACCATGGTTCAATAAAGACTGTTATAATGAACGGAAAAAGACCCTGCTAGCACTACATCGAGCGAAGGACACATCGGAACCGAATCACCTGGTACAATACGCCGAACAAAGAAGGAAATATAAATCACTAATCAAAAAGAGGAGAACGGATTATATTGAAGAAGATGCCAAGAGACGCGCTGCAAACGCTCAAAATGACCCATTCCTAATGCTTAGGAAACCAAAATCACCAGTAACGAGCAATATCTCCATGGAAACATGGGAAAACCATTTCAGAAGCATTCTCAATCATCAATACCAGTCAACAGCGTTTGAATTAACTCCAGTAACAATGACAGTAAATTACACCCCCATAACAAGACAGGAAATTATTGAGACAATAACAACAGCAAAAAATGGAAAAGCCCCCGGTCCTGACAGCATTTGCAATGAACACCTAAAAGACTCTCTGCCTGTCATGCTAGACTACTGGGTAGAACTATTCAACACATGCATACTCACTGGGGAAATTCCAGAGCAATGGAGGTCGTCAACAATCAAAGTGATGTTCAAGAAAGGAGAAACTGATGACCCTGATTCATACCGAGGTATAGCTCTCGAAAATACATCCTTCAAAGTATTCATGAAAATTTTAACAAACAGGCTTACAGAAGAAATAGATTTCCAGATACCGGAGAGTCAATTCGGCTTCCGAAAGGGGAGAAGCACATTACATGCCGTGAAATATCTAATTGAACAAGCCCAGGATACAATGAGGCACCCAGGAAAGAAATACTTTGTGGTCTTCGTAGACTACCGTAAGGCTTTTGACCTAATTGACAGAACGACGCTCGTCCGGAAACTCAATCACCTACTAGGGGCTACACATCCGTTAGTAATCATAATCTCGAATATCATCAGATATAACTATGTCCAAATATCAGATAGCATAGCCCTATCCAAAAACATAACCCAAACAAACGGAATCCTACAAGGAGATCCAATCAGCCCAATATTATTCAACATCATGACAGCAGATATCACAGAAGTAATCATAGATACATCAGCATCACTTTTACTTTATGCGGACGACATGGCAATAGGTTCAGAAAACATAGAAGAGCTCCAAGAGGTCCTCAACAGGCTCACATCATGGACAGAAAGAAATGGCCTACAAATTAACCACAGCAAAACCAAACAGATGACCTTCAGGAAAGGAGGAAGGCATTCACTTAAAAACACAACGACTCTTCACAACAAACCACTAGAAGTAGTGCCGAAATTCAAGTACCTCGGAGTCACCCTCCAAACTACTCTAACATCCTACAATATCCACGTTAAAGAAAGAGCGGCCGCAGCAATAAAAGCCATCTACCACATCGAACAACCTCAACAAATATCATTGGGTACAGCAATGCTACTGTTCGTTGTTGTTTGAGTCTTCAGTCTTTTGACTGGTTTGATGCAGCTCTCCATGCCTCCCTGTCCTGAGCTAATCGTTTCATCTCTACATAGCTACCACACCCTACATCCGAGGCAATCTGTTTAACATATTCTAACCTTGGTCTACCCCTACAGTTCTTGTCCTCGACCCTTCCTTCCATAACTAAGCTTGCTATTCCTGGGTGTCTTAGTATGTGTCCTACCAACCTATCTCTTCTCTTCATTAGCAGTCGCCAGAAACATCTCTCCTCTCCCACTCGTCTTAATACCTCTTTGTTTGTAACCCTATCTACCCATCTGATCTTCATCATTCTCCTGTAGCACCACATTTCAAATGCTTCAATTCTCCTCTTTTCTGCTGCACCAATAGTCCAAGTTTCACTTCCATAGAGCGCCACGCTCCAGACAAAGGCTTTCAAAAATGACTTCCTAATACCTAAATCTATATTCGATGTCAGCAGATTCCTTTTTTGTAGAAATGCTTTTCTTGCCTGAGCCAACCTACTTTTTATATCCTCTTTGCTTCGTCCATCACTGGTTATTCTGCTTCCTAAGTAACAGAAATCTCCTACTTCCTTCAGCTTTTCACCTGCCAATTTGATCTCCATAGAGGTTTCTGATTTATTTCGGCTGCATTCCAGTATTTTTGTTTTACATTTATTAATTTTCGTCATGAATTCTTTCCGTAAGACGGAGTCCATACCATTCAAAAACTCATTCAAATCCTCAGGCTTGTTGGCCAAGATGACGATGTCATCAGCAAATCTCAGAGTTGAAATTATTTCTCCTTGAATCTTCACTCCCACTTTAAATTTTTCTCTAATTTCCTTCATTGCTTGTTCAATGTAAAGATTGAAAAGTATGGGTGATAAGTTGCAGCCTTGCCTTACACCTTTCTGAATACCAGCTTCTCTCTCATGTCCTTCAACTCGAATGACTGCAGTCTGGTTTCTGTATAGATTGTATATCACCCTCCTATCCCTGTACTTTATTCCAATCGATTTCAAAATGTCAAACAATTTAGTCCAATCAACGTTATCAAAAGCCTTTTCTAAGTCTACAAAAGCCATGAACGTTCTCTTATCTTTCCTTATTCTACCTTCCAAAATCAGCCTAAGACTTAGTACAGCTTCCCTTGTTCCTACATTTCTCCTGAAACCAAACTGGTCTTCACCCAACTCCGTTTCTATCTGGCTCTCAATCCTCTTGTAAATTATTCTAGACAGGATCTTTGAAGCATGAGTAATCAAGCTGATTGCACGATAATCTTCACATCTGTCAGCTCCCACTTTCTTTGGTATAGGGATGATTACATTCTTCTTGAAATCAGGGGGTATCTCACCTGTCTCATAAATCCTACACACCAAGTGAAATAACCTGATCAGACCTTCCTCTCCTATGCAGCGTAGCAACTCAATCGGTATATCATCTATGCCTGGTGCTTTGTTCCTGCTTAAGTCTTCCAAAGCTCTATCAAATTCTGATCTCAATATTAAATCTCCTTTCGCATCCTCATCAATTTCCTCCTCCCTTTCCATTACATGATTCTCAATCTCCTTTCCCTTATACAAACTCTCTATGTAAGCTTTCCATCTCTCAACCTTTTCTTCCCTATCTGTTAGAGGCTTTCCATTTGTGTCCTTAATATTACAGCACTTAGTCTTCTTTTCCCCAAATATATTCTTAATCCTTCGATAAGCTGTGTCTACTTTTCCTAATTTCAGACAATTTTCTATACCAGCACATTTCTCTTTCAACCATTCTTCTTTCGCTTCCTTGCACTTCTTGTTAACCTCATTTCTCAGACGTCTGTATTCTGCTTTCCCCTTTTCATCTCTTACATTCTTGTGCTTCCGCCTTTCATCCATCAATTCGAGTATATCCTGAGTGATCCACGGTTTTCTACCTATTCTTTCTTTCCTACCAATGTTTTCTTCTGCGGATTTTGTTATTTCATTCCTCAAAAGTGCCCATTCGTCTGCAATTGAAGCTTGTTTAGGGTTTTTCATTAGTCCTTCCTTTATACTCTTCTTGAATCTTTCGTTTACATCCTTCTCTTTCAGTCTGTCTATTGCCCACCTTTTTGGCTTTTGACTTTTCTTCAGTTTCTTCAACTTTAATCTGCATTTCATTACAACCAGATTGTGGTCAGAGTTTATGTCAGCACCAGGATATGTTTTACAATCCAAAATCTGGTTTCGAAACCTCTGCTTGACCATAATGAAGTCGATTTGGTAACGCCCTGTATCTCCTGGTCTCATCCATGTGTATATTCTTCTATTGTGGTTATTGAATAAGGTGTTAGCTATGACCAACTCATGCTCAGTGCAGAATTCTACCAGCCTGCTTCCTCGATCATTCCTTTCACCTAATCCGAAATCTCCTACTATCTTCCCTTCTCTCCCTTTTCCTACCACAGCATTCCAATCTCCCATTACTATAACATTTTCATCACCCTTGATATACCTCAGAATTTCGTCTATTTCTTCGTAGACCTTTTCAACATCCTCATCATCAGCTTGACTGGTAGGCATATAGACTTGTACCACTGTGGTGCAGGTAGGTTTAGTATTTATTTTTGCTACAATAATCCGTTCACTATATTGCTCATAATATTCCACCCGCTGTCCAAGTTTCCTACTCAATATGAGGCCAACCCCTGCTTGGCCATTGTTTGATTTAGTGCTAATGACCCTATAGTCTCCTGACCAAAAGTCCTGTTCTTCCTGCCAGCGCATTTCACTAATCCCAACCAAATCCAACCTCAACCTATCCATTTCCCTTTCTAAGTTTTCTAACCTTCCATTTCCTAGCAGACTTCTAACATTCCACGCTCCGATCCGTAGAATGTCAGAGTTCCTCTTTGTCACTTCTGTGATGTTAACCCCCTCTCGAGTAGTCCCCACCCGGAGATCCGAACGGGGGACTAGTTTACCTCCGGATTGAAATTTTACAAGGGAGGAGGCCATCATCACATGTAATTATGCATAGAGAGGTGCATATCCTCGGGAATAGCAAACGGCTGTAGTTTCCCCTTGCTTTCAGCCGTGCAGCAGGACGCAGTGTAGCCATTATTTGGCTTATATTATCAATATCTTAACCGTCTATAAGACTAGTAAAGAATTGATTTAATCTGAAAGGCTGCTACTCCCTTTCAGAATAAGTAAAGAGCAATTCTACTAACAAAAATACTAACCTTCTACTGTACTAACAATTAAATACCAAAATTCTACTAACGAAAAAATACTAAAGTTCCACCAACAACAAATACTACCACTAAAACAGTCTGTCACCAGACACACTCACATGCAATCACACATCACAGTCTACTGAAACAATGAACTATAACTAATAAACAATGCAACTGTTACCAGACACACTCACACACCACAGTCTAATAGAACAATGACATATATCTAATAGACAAACTAACTACCTACTTACAACTACAACTAACTACATACTTACTGTACTGTTATTTGAATTGACAATATTTACAAAATGCAATTTAGATAGAAAATACTTACAGGAAGAGAGCAAAGATAATGCCAATGGTTATCCTTCGTATAGGAGAAGAAATAATGGAACGTGATAAAATGTAGGGGTAGGTGCCCCAGGATATTAAATAAGTAAGTGTGAAAAAAGGCAGGGGGACACTACATTCAGGATGGCTACAGTCTCTACCAAGATTTGAACTTTCATTGTTTGAGCCTGCATCATCGTCATCATCTTGCACAGTTTCCAGCCACTGGCCGGGTCTGTTTGGAACACAAGCCTCTCCAACGTCTTCTGTCTTCCTACCATCTCTCAGCCACCACCTTTGTCCAGTCTTCTTCTCTCTTCTTCACGCTTACTCCTCTCTACTTCCACCCCCTTCAGCCACCTGTCTCTTGGTCTCCTTCTCGGTCTCTGTCCTTCCCACTTCGTCTCGTGTATCCTCCTGGGTATCCTCTTCTCCTCCATTCGTTTTACATGTCCATACCATCTAAGTCTAGCTTTCTCTATACCATCCTGTAATGGTTCTTCCTTCATTAATTCTCTGGTCCTCTCATTTCTTATTCTGTCCATCTTTGTAGCTCCAATACTGCTTCTCAAGAACTCAAGAACTGGCCTGTATTTTGCTCTTCTCCCTTCCTTTCATAACCCAGGTCTCAGAGGCATACGTCAGGATAGGGACATAGTACGTCCGATATATGATCTTTTTGCTGTTTTAAGGGACATCCTTGTCCATAACATGCTTCTCACACTCCTCCGGAATGCTTCTGCCTGCCTCCCCCGCTCATTTATTTCTCTATCGTTTCTTCCATTATCTTGTATCAGGCTTATAGTTTATTGGCAAGGAAATATGAAGTGAAATTCTTAGGTCAGTTGAAAAATTGTCTAGGATTGAGAGTTAACTACAACAAGGAGAGTGGTATTTTGAAACTAGACCAAAGTGAGTACATGTCAGATTTGTTGATGTGTTGAGGAAATTCAATATGGTTAACTGTCTGCAAAAGAGTACACCCATGTCTGCAAGTCGTGAATTACCCAAGTTGGAAACAAAAACTGAAGGGATTCCTTATCAGGAATTGATAGGTTCCTTGATGTATTTAGCTATTTCTACTAGACCTGACTTGATTTACACTGTTTGTAAATTAAGTCAATACAACAAATGTTACAGTGTTGAACAATGGTCAGCTTGTAAAAGAGTGCTGAGATACATTAGTGGTACTAAAATTTGTGGTCTTGTGTTTACTGGAAGTGGAAATTTGAGTATTGAATATTTTGTTGATGCTTCCTATGCTTGTGATGTTGAAAAAGGTTACTCTCATACTGGATATGTAATGAAGTTAGGAGGTTCTGTGTTTGCATGGCAGTCTAAGCAATTAAAAACTGTGACACTGTCAAGTACTGAGTCAGAATACCTGGGACTTACTGAAGGCATCAAAGAGTCTTTGTACATCAGAAATGTTTTCGAGATTCTAGGTTTAGGAAAAATTTGTGTTAAGATTTTCAATGACAATAATTGTGCTTTGTGTATTGCTAAAGATGAACAATCTCATAAGCGTACAAAGCACATTAATATAAGAAGATTATGCATTAAGGAAAAGGTCAGAGAAGGATTTGTAGAATTTGTAGAATCAGAGGCGTACGCTACTGTTCAGAACAGCCATATCACCAATAGCAACCTATGGGATTAGCATTACCTGGGAAAAACTCACACTCAGCGACCTGATGATAATAGAAAAAGTCAAGGCCCGATATCTTAAGAGGATTTTAGGCATAGGAAAGTCTGCACCTTCAAGGTTGACATATGTATTAACTAAGGAGGACTACTTCATCGACGACATCAAAATACAGTTTTACCTACCAAACACCAAAGCCTATGAGAATGCACGCCGAACCTTAAATGAGAAACGAAATGCCATTTGGTCCGACTTTTACTCCACAGATGCCATAATGACAGGAGACTGGAAACAAGCTAATTACGAGCTACGACACGTAATAACACGTTACGCCACCCATGGATTTCACTATAGATTTTGCAAAACCCAGAATTTCCACCAACCGAATGAAGACTGTGTGTGTGACCTGTGCAACGATCATTGTGAAAGGTACCACGCACAAAACTGCAAAATGAGGACAACCTCAATAATAAGACTGGCATTAGCATAATTGATCATTTATGTACAAACATGTATTTGCACATTGTGCGCTTTTCTTTTAATAATAAGTTGGCAATTGTTTTAAACCAGAAGAAGATGTACAGCTAATGGCGGAATGTATGTGTAAGATATTGTCTGTGAAATCTGAAGCCATCAGCCATCAAAATTGTATCTATATTGAATATAGGAAAGTTTTTAATAACTCATAAACATGTGTTATGCTGTAGAGTCAAAAGGTATGATACTGTCGATTTATCTAATATGTATTTTTCAACTTGTATTTGAATGAGGTTATATGTTGTATGGAAGCACACCTTAAGTTTACAAAATGTTCATAATAATAGAATAAGTTTGTAACTGAGAGTGTAAACCATTATTTTATTATTTCTTTGTTTGCCAGGCGCCTTTTGATGATAGTTGCTGTTTAATGTTTGATAAATAAAAGGACGTCATACATATTGACAATGACTTGATCATTCATCCCTGCTCGGAGCACAAGAATTACAACAGTGCCCCGTGTAATTTGTTGTTTTTTACAATATTCTTGTAACTACTGTATGTAAATCCCTAAAGACCATGTTGGAGCGATTTCTAATGAAGAAATTTGCCGGTGCTGTAAGAAATAGGCGATCCAGCTGGGGCTTTGGATATTCCAACAGGCTTCTTTCCGGATTTACGGGTACAGTACCCAACGGCACATTATTAATACACTGACATCCACAAACACAACAAAATGAATTACAAAATAGCCACGATGAGCTCCTTAATTAAATTAATAGTCGGTGACAAAAATTACTCTAAGCACACAACAAAATAATATAAACACTCAAAATATATACACAACAGTTCCTGTTTACCAAAACTAGCTACTTTAATGAAATTAATTCATATGTGTACTCATCCTATTTCTGCAAACATCAAATGGATATCTCCTGACATGACCCCAGCCGTGGTATCTACTCCATGGTAAACGCCTTGGTGGTCATGGGTTCGATAGACGTCCTTCCTTCAGGGTTGACAGCCATGGTCTTCAGGTGATGATTTTCTGTTTGAATAATACAACTTAGTTCGGTCTATAATATCACACGCGTAACCGCTACCTAAATTGCTTAAGTGGACTACTACTTTCATCCACGAGTCCTCTAAGCAATTTTATCGAAGACTGACTCTATGTTATAGCAATAAGCTATCTAAAAATATGCACACGCACTTCACACAAAATCAATGTCCAACCGACATGATAATAATAATAACTTCGAAGTTGAAGTAAGAAAATTTTATAAGTCTTAGTCTTTTCTTCGACAGTCTGATATTTCCTAAGTCCGGAGACCTGAATTAAAGTAACTTGAACCGTGTCCTTAGACAACCCAAAAGAAAGAATAGAGTATCCTCACACCAGCGCTTCAAGCAATATTTATACTAAATTCACCAAATAATAGGAGAGGGGATGGTGATAAACAAGCAATGATCTCACAGGCAAGCAATTTACATCCAAACATTCGTCATAAAGAGAAGAACATGATTCGAGCAATCGGAAACCAAATCGATCGGCAGATTAATCACAATTTGTTTCCCTCCAAATCTGATCTAATATAGCTTGGCGCAGAAAGCCCGCGTCTCAACGGCATCATCTCTTCTCATTCATCAATCCAATCTTCAGTTTCGCGCTGTTTCTGTCAACCATGCCTAGTAGGTCTAGGCGAAAAGTCTCTCTTTCTCTATATTTATGCATGTTTCTCTGTCACACCTTGCTGTACAAAGACATATATCCTCAATGATTCATGAGCGTCACTCTGGTTCTGCTGGTGTGTTGAACCTAAAGTAACTGTACTTTTCGTTGTTCTAAGATGGTCATACATTCCAAACTTATCCCTTTTCGTTGTTCTAAAGGAAGTCAGGGGTTAACAATTCCCGACTCCTAGGCTATCTCAGGTAGCAAGCTCACTGAGACACATAGCAGGTGTTTCCAGCAATATACAATAATTTTCCTTCCTTCACAGAACTCAATCAAGAAACATTAATATGTAGCATTCATATTAAGGGTTCATCAGGGAAGGTTTGTGCCCAGTTTGTCTACGGTGTTGACACCTTAGTATAACCTGTGGCAAAGGATTCTGACTTTTTGTTTGATCGTGCAGTTTATAGATTAGATTAGATTTTTATTAATCCATTTGATCAATTACATGTATACAATACATTTTTGATATAGGACACGTCAGTAATTACATCTATATAATAAAATAACTAACATGTATATATTACTAATACTATACCTATTTAGACTTATTATAATAACAGATCTTAAGAGATACAATCTTATTGGACAACTATTTACACCTTATTTTATTATCATAATATGAAAACTTAATTCTATAAATACAACTTACAGCTAGGTATTACAATTAAAATAGAAAAGAAAAATATAATTATAGATTTCATCGTTTCTATACACTAAGATATTCAACTACAGGGTAAAAACAATGGCACTGCAGATAAGCTCTCAACATTCTATCAAAGGTTTTTATTTTTGGGGCAAGTTTTATATACTGGGGTAGTTTATTGTATAATTTAACTCCTGTGTGATAAGTTCCTTTTTGATATAAGCTTGTGTGTGTGTGTGTGTGTGTGTGTGAAATATGAATGTTTTGGTTTTGTCTTGTGTTATGCCTATGAACATCATTGTTTGTTTCAAGAAAAACATCCTTATTCATTAAATTCTTTTACGAAACATAATACTTCCAATTATATATATGCAGGGCAGAGGGAGAATGTTATATCTTTAAACAGAGGTCTACATGATTCTCTAGTGTTTACATTTGCCATAATTCTAATCGCCCTCTTTTGTATCCTAAACATGCTTAGTACATCTGGCGACATACCCCAAAATATGACCCCATATCTTAAGTATAAATGGAAATAAGCATAATAAGTATTTCTTAATGTGTGCATGCTAGTGCAGGTTTTCAAAATACGTAACGCAAAGCACATCGAGTTCAGTTTAGTATTCAGATATTGTATATGTTTATTCCATTTCAAGTCATGTTGTATCCATAGTCCTAAAAACTTTGTTTCTGATTTATTTTCTATTTGATGACCATTTTTGTTATATTGGGCTTCGCAGGATTCCTATTCTGTATAGTGTGGAAATTTAGACATACTGTTTTTTTTATAGTTGATTATGAGGCGATTATCTTGTGACCATTTGGTTAACTCTCCTGTAACGGAGTCAGCAGACTGCTGTTTGACCTGTTTAGTTTCACCTTTTATTACGAGTGTTGTATCGTCCGCAAACAAAATTTCCTTATGTGAATGAACGTTCTGTGTTATATCATTGATATAAAAAAAAGAGTAGTGGGCCCAAAACCGATCCCTGGGGTACTCCAAATTTAATAATTCCCTCATTGGACAATGTTTCATTAAGTAATTTGGTTCCATCATCCTTGTGTCTCAAGCTTACTATTTTTTTACTCCTTGTTAAGTAAGACTCTATCCATTTATTAGCTAGACCTCTAATGCCATATTGATTTAGTTTTTTAAGGAGGATTTTATGGTCAACAACATCAAATGCTTTCGATAAATCCAAGAATAGGCCAGTTACATGTTCCTTATTGTCAATTAATTTCAGTATAATATTAATACATTCATAAATTGCTGTCTGTGTAGATTTTTCCGTTCTGAATCCATATTGTGAGTTTGATAATATTTTATTTTTTTCTATAAAACTTAACAGTCTCTTATACATGATTTTTCCACAATTTTTGCAATACCAGTTGGAAAGGTAATAGGACGATAGTTATCCAATTCATCTTTTGATCCGTTTATGTGCACTGGAATTACTTTTGATAACTTCAAAATATCCGGGAAAATCCCTGAGAGAATTGAACTGTTTATTAAGTGTGTAAGTGGATTTATTATATTTTCTGCACATTTCTTTAAAATTGCATCAGGGATGCCATCAATGCCAACACAAAATGTATTTATTAGCTCTCTTATAGCTATTCTTACCTCTTCACCTGCGCCATGATTTATACATAATCACTACATATATTTATTTTATTATTAGAATTTAGTGTATTTACCTGTGATTTATTTAATAATTTTTGTGGAATTTCCAGAAAATAGTCATTGAAAGTGTTTGCTATTTCCTCTGGATTATTAATCACTTTATTATTTCTGGTCAGTGTAATGTTGCTTTGTATTTTAGCAGATTTTCCAGTTTCTTTCCTTATCCCGGACCACATAGCCCTATTTTTATTAGATGATTGGGAAATAAAATTGTAATTATGCATTTTCTTGCTAGTCTTATTACCTTATTTAATATGCTAGTGTATTTTTTGTAGTATAAATTTAATTCAGGTGATGTGTGGTATTGTTTATATAATTTGTGTAGAAATTTCTTTCTTTGACATGAATTTATAATCCCTGTTGTTATCCAATTGCTAGTTTTGTTATTTGGAACAGTTCTTTGTCTAAAGGGGAATGCTGTTTCAAAATAGTGTTTTAGGGTACTGTTAAATGCATTAAATTTATCATTAACGGGAGAGTTAGCCGAGGTCGTTACGGCGTGGCTGCTGGCAGTCGCTCACATCCGGGAGGCGAGGAGGTTCGAATCCCCCCGCCGGCAACCTTGAAGATGGTTTTCTGTGGTTTCCCATCTTCCTTCCAGGCAAATGCCAGGGTTGGTCCCTAACTATAGGCCACAGCCGCTACCTTCCAATTCCTTGTCCCTACATTAACACTTTCCTCCCCAGACAACACTCCACACGTGACGGTACTTGTAGCTCACCAACTGGGTGTCCGTATAGAAGATGCTACAAAACTCTGGAGAGCCGAACATGTCCTCGGTCACTCCTGGCTCTAAAAGCCATACGCTAAAAAAATATCATTTACATTTTCTAGTTTATAAATTTCTGACCATGTTTCCTTATTTAATAAGTCATAGAAATATGTAACATTTGTTTCAGTGAATGACCTGCACTTTGATTTTTCTCCATTATCATTATTATTGATTGTTTTGGGTACTTCAAAACTCAGTATTTGTCCATGGTGGTCACTAAAACCCGGACAATAGACTTCTATTGAATGGTGATATTTATCTGTATTAAAAATAAAATTGATCAGGAGTGGTTTTACTAAATTTTCTTATTCTTGTTGGGGTATTTACTGTAGGTTTCAGTCCATAGGAAATTAGTAACTGTGTTAATAATTCAGAATTTCTATCAAATTTTAAGAAATCCACATTTACATCCCCACAAATTATTATATCGAAATTTACTTTGCTCATGTTATTGAGTAACAATTCTAATTTATCTATAAATAAAGGAAACTTTCCTGACGGAGAACGGTATACGCATACAATTATTAACTTAAACAGCTGTATTTTTACGGCAGAGAATTCAAAATCCTGTTCCATAATCATAAGCTGTTAACTGTTCATCATCTAAATTATTTCTTAAGAAGATACAAGTACCACCATGGCTAATATTAGTTCTAGAGTATTTACTAGCTTGTATAAACCCTGGGAATTGAATTAATTCGAGTTGTTCCTCTTTCAGCCAATGTTCTGAAATACATAGTGCTGAGATATCATTAAGTTCATTTTTAAGCATTAGATTTATGTAATCAATTTTATTATAGAGAGACTGAACATTCTGGTGGTAAAGTTTAAATATGTTACTTTTTCAAGCTTGTGTTGGTGATTATTGTTATTATTATTATTATCATAATTGTTATTATTATTGTTGCTAGACAAATCCGAAATACCATTGTTCCACTCAGTTAAATTTGACATCGAAAGATCTGATTGCCAAACCTCACGTTTGGCTTCTTTTACAAGTTTCCCTGCTTCCACTCTAAAGATATTACTGTTGAACTATTCTTACCATTTGAATTTACAATTTTGCAGATTTCATCACTAAGATACTCTTTTCCTAACCTATTTAAGTGTAGGCCATGTCGAGTGTGGAACTTCCTGTCTAATTTACTTACATCTATAATTTGGACATTTGGAAAACTCTTACAAATTTTACGAATTTTTCCATTTGCAGCCTCTATTTCTACATTTACACATGATCTCTGCGGAATGTTTACAATAATGCCATTTGTGTTAAGCATGGATGGCAATGTACCCTTTAAATCTTTGATTACCTTTTTACTCTCGTTTCTATAGATGTTGTTTGCTCCAGCGATGATTACTGCATAGTCCTTTGAAGTGAGGGTTGCATACTCTCCTAACATCCTGTTCGTGACCGTTGCAATGGGTGCTCCTAGCTTTACTGTCGAAGTGACCTCCATTTCTCCGCTTCTCTCCAATACGCTTGCTGCTACATCTCGCCCGTGGCTATATTCAAATATCCGCATCTTCCTGGATTTTCTCTTTATCACTTTCTTCTTTTCTTCTTGAAGAAAGTCATCATTTTTATCGACGAGCGCTCCAAATGAATTTGAGACGGGAATTTCAGTTACATATACCGGTACTCCATTTATAGGCCTAGGCATATTCAATCTTACCTTACCAGCAACCACTTTGTACCAAGTTTCCTTGTTTTCCTCTCTGTTTCCTTTTAATTTATTCAACTCTTCCATTAACTTAGTAATATCTTCCTTTAGCAGCTTTATAATTTCAGCTTTTGAGGACAGTTCGTTTCTCAGTTTATGACATTCGCATGACGGTACCGGTAGGCCAACATTACGACAATCGGTTTCACTTTTCTCCTCACTCAATTTTACCTGAGATCTTGTGATGATTTTATTTGCATTTTTACTTTTATTTTGCACGACGAGCATAAATCCGTAACGGTTACCGTACATTACCTGACGAGACACTAAGACTGTTTACTGCCGACATACTAAAGATCTAAATTAGGCTTGATGTTTACACCAAATTACACTAAGTTAAATTTATGTTAATTATTACTACCTAAATGAATTAATCTAATTACCTACCAATAAAGAAGAATGTGAAATACGTATATCTTCCAATCGGGTGAAAACTCGTAAAAGCACCACTGCTCTACTTGGTTCAAACGGTGATTGAAGAAGTCACCGAATCTTTGGATACACGTTCCCACAACTTAGTTAAAGTTTATTAAATTATCAACAAGAATTTCTAAATACTATCAATATTCCATATTTCACTTGACGTAAGGAAAGTAACTTTATAGATTTTAAACCTCTGTTATAATATTTTACCACTTTTATCAAATATTTACACTAGCTGCTATTGCACTACACTCTCACTGTGACGCCATCTTGCCGCAGGCACCATGTATGCAATCGTTTAATGAGATTAAAAAGCGCTTGTCTTCAGCCCCGGTAATGGCACATTACGACCCAGATGCTCCGGTAGTGTTAAATGTTGATGCGTCTAGTTATGGGTTAGGCTGTGTTCTTAGCATAGTTACTAAAGAAGAAGGTATGGAAAGTGCAGTGAGCTATGCAACTCGGACCCTTAACAGGCCAAGATGGCGTCGCAGTGAAAGCGTAGTGTAATAGCAGCTGGTGTAAATATTTGATAAAAGTGGTAAAATATTTTAACCGAGGTTTAAAATCTATAAAGTCTCTTAAATCAGGTCAAGTGTAATACGGAATATTGATAGTATTTATAAATTCTTCTCGTTAATTTAATTAACTTAAACTAAGTTGTTGGAACGCGTATCTAAAAATTCGGTGACTTCTTCAATCACTGTTTGAACCAAGTGAACCAGTGGTGCTTTTACGAGATTTCACCCGATTGGAAGATATACATATTTCACGTTTTTCTTTATCAGTAGGTAATTAGATTAATTCATTTAGGTTGTAATAATTAAAATAAATATAGTGTAATTTTGTGTAAACATCTAGGTTAACTTAGATCTCTAGTATGGCGTCAGTCAACAGTGTCAGTGTCTCGTCAGGCAGTGTAACCGTTACAGATTTATGCTCGTCGTGCAAATTAAAAGTAAAAAATGCAAATAAAATCATCACAAGGTCTCAGGTAAAATTGAATGACGAGAAAAGTGAAACAGACTGTTGTAATGTACCGGTACCGTCATGCGAGAAACGAACTATCCTCAAAATATGAAATTATAAAGCTGCTAAAAGACGATATTGCTAAGTTAATAGAAGACTTCAATACATTAAAAGGAAACAGAGAAGAAAGAAAGGAAACTTGGTCGACAGTGGTTGCTGGTAGTGAAAGAACAAATAATCCCAGGCCTAGAATGGAGTAACGGAAATTGTTAAGTGAGTAAGATTTCCTTTAGGTTTCCAGGTTATTTGTGGTCCTTTAGGCTCTACGATACCAACTGCACTGTATAGTTTTTTGTTTTATTAGGTCTGCAGTTTCATCATAATATTGGTACATAGTTTCCAACATATGAATAAACTTATAAATGAAATGAGTAATCTATTAAATGAGTTTAACATACTATTCAACGAAAATGTTTGGATTAACTTTGACTTAATACAATTCAGTATTTGATTAATACATTTACATAATCAGTATCAGTCTCACAAACTAATGATCACAATACAAAAATAATCTCTCACAGCTTTAACAGCTTACAAGTTGCTTACATACTAATAATGCCCAAGCCAGCTCGAAGAGTCTGGAAATGGTTATTACCTGTCAGTGGTTTGGTGAGAATACCTGCTTTCTGCTCACCTGAAGGAATATGAAGAACCTTGATTACATTCTTCCGAGACATATCTTTCACAATATTATACCTGACATCAACGTGTTTTAGCCTTTTCTCGTCCCACTTATCTAGGCAGAAAATGGTTGACCGATTGTCTTCAAAGATGGCAACTGGTCCACATAGTTCAACAACTATGTCCAAAACAAGATTTCTCAACCAAATGAGTTCCATTACAGCACATCCGAGAGAAACATACTCGGCTTCAGTTGATGACTGGGCAACGGCAGTTTGTTTCCTAGTCACCCAAAGTACATTAGCACCATAGACTTCGAACATGAAACCAGAAGTTGATTTCCTATTCATAGTATTACCCCTCCCCAGTCTGAATCAGCATAGCCAACTAGGTTAGCACTAGTTCCTGATTGCCTTTGAAATAAGGGTCCCATCTCGCCCAACCCATTGCGCATTAGTAGCGTTACTTTGAAACCTACTATAGAAATGTACTGCCATGCTTACATCAGGAGGGATTGTCAACATGAGATACATTAAACATCCAACTAGTTCTTTGTAAGGTCTGACAGAAAGGATACACTCACCAACAAGCTCCTTTGCTAGATCTACCTCCATGGGAGTTTTAGCTGGATTGCAGTATACCATTCCAAAACGTTTCAGAAGGTTTTGGATGTATTGGGGCTGGCTTAAGAACATTTATCTCTCTGAGCGATCAATTTTGATTCCCAGAAATTCCCTGAGATCTCCAAGATCAGTCATCTTGAATTCTGCAATGAGAGTCTGCTTACATTCCTGCAGAGCTACAGCTGAACTACCTGCTACAATAATATTGCTACGTGTCTATACAAGTATTAAGCGCGCTTTATGCGGTGGGGTGAGGAAACTGTTGACTGAATCACAAAAGACGAGATTGTCAAGGCAGTGGAAATGAAGGGAAGAGACGGGTCGAGTCGGCTGTGGTGGATTGTTATTGTAGAGACTCTGTTAAGAGATAAATGTAGCGATTGTATTAGAATGTGTGTGAATAAATATGAAAATTAGGAAGAGATAAAATTAATTTATAATTTTACCCACGGAACGTAACAATTGGGGTCAGAAGCGGGATAGAAATTGACCGTGAGTGTGACTTTTATTTTTGAAACTTGTAACTGTTTTCGTTCTTGGGATTATGACTACTGTGAGGGTAAAATTAAGTGAAAAGAAGGTTATAGAACTGAAACAGGAGCTGGAAGAACGCGATCTAGACACTACTGGAAACAAGGCCGTTTTGCAGATGCGACTTCGCTCCTCAGCCTTGAAGGCTGAAGGTAAGGATCCGGAGGCCCCCCTGTTCGAAAGAGCCATAAGCATGAAGGACCTTGCCGAGATGATGAAGAACCAAGCTGAAAGCTCCAGACTGCTAGAAGAAAAGATAAGTGAAATTTCCAAAACCCAACTGAAACTTCACGGTTACTCGCAGGAAAGATGGTGGAGATACACCAGTGGTTGGGAAACAAGTTAGGAGAGGGAATTCACGAAAATTCTAGGGCGTTCAGTGAGGAACTTGAGAAAGTTGAAAAGGATGTCCAGTTAAGAATTACCGCCATCGAAGAAAAATTTGATTCACTCCAGAAGACCATGGAAACAGGTACCAACGAAATTATACCAACAACCGGAGCCAATGTTAGGAGCGTCCATATAAAGCCACCCACGTATGACGGGAAAGCACTATGGTCCACGTACCTTGGGTAGTTTATTGGCTGAGGAATAACCCACCCACCAAGGGAAGATGATTAAGAGAAGGAAGTAGATTTGGGATTGAAAAAGAAGGATAGAAAAATAGGAGGAGAGTCCCACAAAATTAATAAGTTTCACTTTAAACACACTTAAAGGCGATTGCCACAGAAACTTAACCTCCTGATATCTAAAATAGGTACGAGCTTGGTCGAGGCCAACGGGAACTGCAGCTAAGACTTGGGCAGTTTGCCAGAGAGAGGCTTTAGTGTCTTTCCTCCCAAGCACGAATAAAAGTACTATAGGGAAGGGTGATGGTCTGGCCAGACAGATAGTAAAAGCTTTATTAAGCATGAACGAGAGCATAAACCTAGGAAGGGCCAGGAAAGCCAGGATCCTGCCTAACTGTAGTATCAGAAAAATGATGAATCCAAAACCAAATATTTAATTTATTTACAATTAGAAGAAGTTTGAGGAAATTAACAATTCTGCAATATAATTTTAATAAACATAGTTCATTTGAACTCTTTAACAAATAGGGTCGCAGACCTCTCAACATTAAAAGGTTGCTCCAGGCAATTGACCATTTACGAGGTTTCAAACCTTTTCTAAAATCTTTATAAGATTTAAACAAATGAACAATGAAATAATTAAAGCTTAAACGTGAATTGGAGAACAAAGAGTGCACCTTAAGAAATTCTGGAGAGAATGTTCTAGAGAAAGTGACAACTTTGAAAATAACAATAATAACAACATGAAAAATAAGATAGAAGTTCCTACAACTTCTTATATTTAAACAGAATTACTTTGTGAGAATTATATAAAGAGAGCAGGTCACTTACTGTGAACCTGAAAAGTTAATCAAAAGTAAGGATCTAGACCTCCTATACTTTAAATAAGACTCGCAAGTTAAATGAGGCAGTTTTCATTTAGCGAGACCAAAAAAATAACTCACTCAAGAGTTGAGAGAATTGTTTTCCCTGTTTTTGAAGGGAGAAACAATGGAAGTTTGAAACGTGTGCTAGACACGTAATTATACAGAGATACTTAATGATAAACCAACAAAATGGAAGGGCACTTCTTGGAATGACACCTTATTGGAACAGACCTAGATTAAAAGTTTATTACAGATTGTTAGTAAGAGGTTTAGGAAAGAGAAATGGGAATTAAGGAAAATGTTCATGGCCTTATTTGAATATAAGCGGACGATCGCGACGCGGTAGAAAAGTTGAGCAAGCACTGGTTTTCACTATAGTTCATTGAAATATATGAAAAGTTCACTGTGTAGACACAAAGTTTATGGAAATGAAAGTTATTGCAATGATGAAAATAACTGGTTTCATTAGATCAGTGAGAGTCTATTTCTTGAGAAAGTTGTAAATTTCAATTAAATACGCTATAGAAAATTCCCGCGGTGGCCGAAACTTCACTATGTAGTAATTTAGAAGTAAGATAATTCAATTTTAAATAGAATTCTCACAGGTACGTGAGAAATACATGACGGCAGGACTTGTAGATTGAGTACAGAATCTGGAGAGTTCCAGAACAATCTTATCAGTAAAATGGGGCCAATGTAAATCCAGCGGAGGAACTAGCTTGTTGAATTATAGACAGCGGGTAATTAGATAATATCCCACGTAGTGAGAGGATTTCTCATTTGAATAGCTTAATAAAAGCTCTTTGTGGTAAAATCGGCTTATACAAGCGAAAGCTCGACATGGCAAATCCCACGAAGAATGATTATTGCCCCAAATTAAATACTTTCACACTGTCTATAAAAGTATCATTAAAATCACGTGGAAGTTAAAACCATGAAGATGAGGTTAAAACTTGAAGAAGGTACTTATCTTTGTTGCATTTCGAAGTGAAGTTCCTCACTGATGCCTAGAGTTCCAACATGGCGTGGAATTTAAAAAATGCCTCGTTAGGTCAGGAGGCTAGCTCTGGTTGAGCCTTAACTGATTGCTTCAACTGCCGACTAAGAAGTGAGAGCAGCTCAAAGGAGCACGGAGGGACCAAGAAAAAGGGGAAAGAGTGGGGGGTAGGAGACAAAAGGAGAACATATAAGCATTACAAACTTTAAAACAAAAAATTTATCTTCTCTTGCTGAGCCGGTCTTCTAAGAGTTGATAACAGTTGATACTAGCGCAGCATGGTGAGTAAAGAAGTAGACGTAGTCCTCTTGCTCAAGGAGAAAATAGCTGGCGATGGTACAGGATCTGGTGGCCAAATGGATAAATAAGTCCACTAGCACCAGGAAGAATTGAGGAGCTTCAGAGATTCGCTGCGAGGTGACGCTAGGTGGGTCACAGAAGTTATATATCTGAAACATACTTATGAAGACATAAGAGATATGCCCAACAAGGAGAAAACAGATGATCACTGTTGGTGTTTGGCAAAGAGGAAGGAAGAAATGAACATGCAAGGAGCAGTAAACATTATACCTCAGGTACCGTGTATTCAAAGAATACACCATACTGGGGGGACAAACACCAACAGGGAACAAGAAAAACAAGTAAACATTTAAAGGTAATGGAGAGATCAAAGACAGAGGTCTTGTGATCGGACCATTAATAGTTAAGACTCTGACTTCCCTGACTCTCCCATCTCTTCCAGGGTAACACTGGGTCATTTTTCCAAAAGGCCAGACTAGGGGGGGGGGGGTGAACCATCCCTAACTAAGACCAAGTCTCCCACTTTAATGTCGGGACTGGAAAGAAACCACTTCTGCCTCCGTTGCAAGGAAGTTAAATATTCCAAGTTCCATCTCTTCCAAAAAGAATTACGGAGGGCTTCAAGTTTACGCCAAACGATAGGTATATCAGAATCCCTGAAAGAATTAGGAAGGGGAGGAGGGGCAGAGAGAGAAGTGCGTGTAAGGAAGCGACCAGGTGTAAGTGGAAGGAGGTCATCAGGGTCATTGGAAAGCGGAGTTAAAAGGCGAGAATTAACGACACTTTCAATCACGAAATAGCTGGAAGCTGAGAGAAATAAAGCACTAGTAAAGATTACGATACGATGCGAAAGAAGAATTGACAAGTTTAAACAAAGCGTATAGAAACAAGTACATCTATTCAGGACAAGAATGTACCAAATAAACAAAGGAACTATGCGAGTAGAAAGCAAGAACGCTATAGGTAACAAACGAGTAACCATAAGCAATGACCTTAAGTCACAATAAGCATCAAAGGGGTCACTCACAAAAATACTTAAGTCAGCGAGAAACGTGACATAACAAGTATAAATGCAAAAACACATCGAATGTGACGACGAGAAAAAACAAGTTTGTTCATCAATGAACATTAAGATCGCAAAAGATGTAAGCAAATTGCAATACATAAGCGCGTGAGAAATACGCAACGAAGTTTTGAAACAAGGAACGAAGCAGTTATAGAATACGAGCTTGAGTAAACGAAAGACACAAGCAAGTGCGGCCTTGACCCACATAGTACAACGAGATAAGGCATATAAATAGCTGAACGAGTCCTTAACTGGAACAAGTTTATTTTGGGAAATAGGTGAGCGGCTTCCGTACTTGCAGTAGCGACTCGCCAGACAATGGTTGGCAATCAGCCAGAGTTGAGATAAGAGAAACTTGTTTTGACCTTTGTCAAGCGTACAGGAAATAAACAACAACTTGGCCTTCCTCAGGCGTGAATACAAACAAGTTTGAAAAACAAGCAGTTCAGAATAAACAAACAACACTGGTTGAATCAGCTGTAACTTAAAGCAAATATTCAGGTTGAACGGAATGCAGTCAATCGTAACTTGGACGTGAAAAAGCAATTTAAAGATATATGAAATAGAGTAGGAAATCAATTTCGCATAATTGAGAGGATCACGGAATCCGACAATTTTCAACAAAAAGAAGCTTAATTCTTCCGAGCAAAGAAGACAAGCTGGGACATTGAGAAGAAGGTTATGCATAAGAACAGTTATTCTAGATGCTATAGAATTCAGAGTTTCAAGCGGTTTCAAAAGCGACTTCCAATTGTGAGGAAGGAGGGAGGAGCCGGCCGTGGCCATCCTTCTACATAGCGAAAGAAGTGAAACATAGCTTACAGCAAAGTGATGGTGACTGATAGCCATGGTTTTACACAAGGGGAAGATAGTTTTCGAGGAAGAGTTTAAGCAATTACCTGCTATAAAAAATGACATGAGAAGGTAAACGAAATAACACAAAGCAAGGCGAACTTGAATGGCCATCTTGTGCGGGAAGAAGGAAAAACCATTTAAGCAACTTACAGAGGTAGCGTAGTTGTTCACGATGAGACATCGTTTCGGCAAGTGTTTTTCAAAAATATTAAGATCTGAAAAATGAGCGTTCTCTTTTTCAGAAATGAGATTTATGTCAGCTGTAACGAAATGACATTGCGCTTTAGTTTGAAGACTGGGTTGTTTGATTTCACCAGTAATAACCCAACCAAAATCGGTGTCTCTGGCGACCACGGTTGAAGATAACTTGCGTGTTTGTTTGCGAATGCAATTCCAAAAAACATTGGCACGGAAAAGTACATCAATGGGACCTTGAGCATTAAACTGAGGATCAGCTAACCTTAAGTGCGAAGGAATCTTTAATCCGGAGGTATTAATAGAGTGACTTGGAGTGTCCTTGCCAATACTGGTAAGAATGAGACAGTTTAAATTAAGATTGGTGTTTCTTTGGCAAACGTCTCTGATTTTCAATTTTGAAGACTGCAAAACTTGAGTTTTCAAATTGTCAATGCCGGTCACACTGATAGAAGTAGGCGATGACGAAAGACCTAGTTTTTAAATCAACGATTGCGAAACAAAGTTGTGCGTTGAAGCGGAATCGAGAAGACCACGGGTTCTAAACCAATTTCCAAATTTATCTTGGATTTCGAATTGTACAGTGGTCAAAAGTGTTTGCGCACTGTGAGAAGGTTCGGCATTAGAAATGCAGGAAGAAGCATTAGTTTGTTCGGAGCTGCTCTGCATGGAGCTTGAAGAGGCAGGTACTGATGACCTCGATTTATCGTGAACATGCAATAAAGAATGATGCGGTTTTTTACAATGGAAACAGAGATTTATTGACGTACAGTTCGAAGAAGAATGCTTAAGTGACAAGCAATTGAAACAATGTTTGCTATTCAACACAAACTTCCTTCGATCTTCGACAGACAATTCTTTAAAGGATTTGCACAAATACAATGTGTGAAGCTTTTTACAGAGCGTGCATTTTAACGATTTGTTAAGCGGCCTGATATCTTCTCTTGAATGATTGAAAGAAGAACGGGTTTGTTTGTTTTCGACAAATGGGGGCTGATGTCCCTTTGAAGAAGCAAGTTTTTTTTTCAAAAATTTGACACTGAGGATTCGTTTCGACCTTTTCGCACTGAAATGCGAGTGCTGTAAGGAATTGACATCGACTGTTGAGAAACGAGATAAGGTGTTCGAACGAATGTTCCTTGTTGCAGGCGAGTTCGATCTCCCAGGACTTCAGTGTCGAAAAATCGAATCTTGATGTAGCTAGGTGAATAAGTATGGTGTCCCATGTTTGGACAGGCTGTTTTAGTTGGTATAACGCTCTGACATTTAACTGCATAGAATCTAAGAGGTCTCTTAATGATGTGACGTCATTAGGTTTGACGGCTGGTAAGTTGAAGAGACAGCGGATATGACGAGCTACACTCAAACGTAAATTGCCATATATCTCTTTAAGGAGATTAAAGGCGATGTGGTAGTTGTCTGCGCTTAAAGGCAGTGACTCCACCAAGGCCAAGGCCTCAGATTCCAAAGACGTACGGAGGAAGTAAAATTTATGTATGTCTGGGATCTCAGCATTTTCATGAATTAGGGAGCAGTAAAGTTCGTAAAAAGAATACCATTCACCTTCCTTGCCTGAGAAGTGCGGTAGGCTTATCTTGGGAAGTAACGGTTTCGGTTTGTTCTTGTGAACTGAAGCGGGTGCGAACTGGGCCGGATTGATGACCCTAGTGTCCGGTTCTGAGATATTGCGGATCAGTTGGTGGGCCTTTGCAATTCCTTCAAAGTACAAGGGTTCGACCTCGTCCCGATCCGATTGAAGGTCTGGGCAAGCGGATTCAATCTCGGTTTGAATTTGGTCATAATAATCATAAGACCGTTCGTACAACTTAAGGCGTTGTGTTAAGATATCTAAATCACACTCGGCGGGATTTAACTTGTTGATAAAATTTCGGAATCTAGTGAGTTGCCCTTTATAAGAAGAACGTCTAGCAATGAGAGTTTCATCTTTTTCAGTAGGAGCCATGATAAAGAGAATAAATTGAAATACAACTCACGAAACTGTAGAACCTTGGAGATGCTGTCAAGTTTGCAGCAGAGAATGGGTCGAAAGAACAGGACACACCAAAGGAGACAGGAGCGGCCTCTTTCCCGTTCACAGGCTTTGCACGATGTGGTTATAGCTGAAATATTCAACACAGATATTAATAATTTGCCAAGTATTGTCAAATGACACTTGACAAACAATAGAAATAAAAAATGGACTCTCCCGGGTTTCTGGTACCAAATTTTGGGTAGTTTATTGGCTGAGGAATAACCCACCCACCAAGGGAAGATGATTAAGAGAAGGAAGTAGATTTGGGATTGAAAAAGAAGGATAGAAAAATAGGAGGAGAGTCCCACAAAATTAATAAGTTTCACTTTAAACACACTTAAAGGCGATTGCCACAGAAACTTAACCTCCTGATATCTAAAATAGGTACGAGCTTGGTCGAGGCCAACGGGAACTGCAGCTAAGACTTGGGCAGTTTGCCAGAGAGAGGCTTTAGTGTCTTTCCTCCCAAGCACGAATAAAAGTACTATAGGGAAGGGTGATGGTCTGGCCAGACAGATAGTAAAAGCTTTATTAAGCATGAACGAGAGCATAAACCTAGGAAGGGCCAGGAAAGCCAGGATCCTGCCTAACTGTAGTATCAGAAAAATGATGAATCCAAAACCAAATATTTAATTTATTTACAATTAGAAGAAGTTTGAGGAAATTAACAATTCTGCAATATAATTTTAATAAACATAGTTCATTTGAACTCTTTAACAAATAGGGTCGCAGACCTCTCAACATTAAAAGGTTGCTCCAGGCAATTGACCATTTACGAGGTTTCAAACCTTTTCTAAAATCTTTATAAGATTTAAACAAATGAACAATGAAATAATTAAAGCTTAAACGTGAATTGGAGAACAAAGAGTGCACCTTAAGAAATTCTGGAGAGAATGTTCTAGAGAAAGTGACAACTTTGAAAATAACAATAATAACAACATGAAAAATAAGATAGAAGTTCCTACAACTTCTTATATTTAAACAGAATTACTTTGTGAGAATTATATAAAGAGAGCAGGTCACTTACTGTGAACCTGAAAAGTTAATCAAAAGTAAGGATCTAGACCTCCTATACTTTAAATAAGACTCGCAAGTTAAATGAGGCAGTTTTCATTTAGCGAGACCAAAAAAATAACTCACTCAAGAGTTGAGAGAATTGTTTTCCCTGTTTTGAAGGGAGAAACAATGGAAGTTTGAAACGTGTGCTAGACACGTAATTATACAGAGATACTTAATGATAAACCAACAAAATGGAAGGGCACTTCTTGGAATGACACCTTATTGGAACAGACCTAGATTAAAAGTTTATTACAGATTGTTAGTAAGAGGTTTAGGAAAGAGAAATGGGAATTAAGGAAAATGTTCATGGCCTTATTTGAATATAAGCGGACGATCGCGACGCGGTAGAAAAGTTGAGCAAGCACTGGTTTTCACTATAGTTCATTGAAATATATGAAAAGTTCACTGTGTAGACACAAAGTTTATGGAAATGAAAGTTATTGCAATGATGAAAATAACTGGTTTCATTAGATCAGTGAGAGTCTATTTCTTGAGAAAGTTGTAAATTTCAATTAAATACGCTATAGAAAATTCCCGCGGTGGCCGAAACTTCACTATGTAGTAATTTAGAAGTAAGATAATTCAATTTTAAATAGAATTCTCACAGGTACGTGAGAAATACATGACGGCAGGACTTGTAGATTGAGTACAGAATCTGGAAAGTTCCAGAACAATCTTATCAGTAAAATGGGGCCAATGTAAATCCAGCGGAGGAACTAGCTTGTTGAATTATAGACAGCGGGTAATTAGATAATATCCCACGTAGTGAGAGGATTTCTCATTTGAATAGCTTAATAAAAGCTCTTTATGGTAAAATCGGCTTATACAAGCGAAAGCTCGACATGGCAAATCCCACGAAGAATGATTATTGCCCCAAATTAAATACTTTCACACTGTCTATAAAAGTATCATTAAAAACACGTGGAAGTTAAAACCATGAAGATGAGGTTAAAACTTGAAGAATGTACTTATCTTTGTTGCATTTCGAAGTGAAGTTCCTCACTGATGCCTAGAGTTCCAACATGGCGTGGAATTTAAAAAATGCCTCGTTAGGTCAGGAGGCTAGCTCTGGTTGAGCCTTAACTGATTGCTTCAACTGCCGACTAAGAAGTGAGAGCAGCTCAAAGGAGCACGGAGGGACCAAGAAAAAGGGGAAAGAGTGGGGGGTAGGAGACAAAAGGAGAACATATAAGCATTACAAACTTTAAAACAAAAAATTTATCTTCTCTTGCTGAGCCGGTCTTCTAAGAGTTGATAACAGTTGATACTAGCGCAGCATGGTGAGTAAAGAAGTAGACGTAGTCCTCTTGCTCAAGGAGAAAATAGCTGGCGATGGTACAGGATCTGGTGGCCAAATGGATAAATAAGTCCACTAGCACCAGGAAGAATTGAGGAGCTTCAGAGATTCGCTGCGAGGTGACGCTAGGTGGGTCACAGAAGTTATATATCTGAAACATACTTATGAAGACATAAGAGATATGCCCAACACGGAGAAAACAGATGATCACTGTTGGTGTTTGGCAAAGAGGAAGGAAGAAATGAACATGCAAGGAGCAGTAAACATTATATCTCAGGTACCGTGTATTCAAAGAATACACCATACCTGAAACAGTTCCAGGCCACAGCTACTGCCAACAGATGGACAGAAGCAGGTAAAGCCTTTAGCCTGGTAACTGCTCTCCGAGGAGACGCTCTGAACATTCTACAGACCATTCCAGACAACGATCAAAAGGATTACACATCCCTGGTGGCAAGATTGGATATGAGGTATGGGGACAAACACCTACAGCAAGTCTATCATAGCCATCTTATTAACAGACAACAGAAAAGCGGAGAGACACTGCAGGAATTCGAGACGGATATCGCGCGTCTTGTTCGGGTGGCATACCCTTCTGCTCCTAATGATTTCGTCGAGCGGCTGTCTGTGGGAACCTTCCTCATGGGCGTGAAAGACCCGGAACTGCAACGAGACCACCGTCTTTCTCATCCTCAGACGCTAGTGGACGTGTTGAAACGTGCATTGGAGTTCGAGGCTGCCACGCGGACGTCAAGGGCGAACGCACGGCTACGATGCATCGTCGAGGAAGAATCCCTGGACGAGAAGGTTGAACGAATCGTCTCGAAACTTCTGCCGGGCAACGTCGGTCCGCGCCGGAGAAGGGAGATACGCTGCTGGAACTGTGGTGAGTTAGGTCATGTGAGAAACCGCAGCCCGAATGAAACCAAGAACCAGGAAAACTAGATTGGGCCGGTGCTGAGGGGCGAGCATCGAGGAATGGCCCTACGGCCCCTAAAGGGCATGTGCAGGTTATCTCCCTAATGCGTCAGACTCAGAGTTTATTCGTGGATGGAACCATCAATGGTATGGAACGTGACATGCTCCTTGATACTGGGGCTACTATCACGATCGTGAGGAAAGGCACTATTAAAGGAGCCCTCCAGCCGACGAGAGTTGTACTGAAGACAGCGACGGGTGAGCCGGCGAACACTTACGGTGAAATCAACTTCAACATCGGACTGGGCAGCAAGAAGATCAACCACCGAGTGATAGTGGCCAATATCACTGAAGATGTCATCCTTGGTATGGGCCTGATGATTAAATTAGGACTAGCCCTGGATTTAAAACATAGAAGCCTCAGATTCGCTGATGAAGAAATCATCCTTCATGGACGAGGCGATGGAGCAGTGCGAATGGTCCTGAACACGGATGAAGTTATTCCTCCCAGAAGCGACAACATGACCAGGGTTCGACCGGACAGCGATAACAAGGAGGCTACTGGGATCATCGAAGCTGTAAGAGGAGAAGAGAATTTTTGATGGGTTTTACTGGGAAAAGCTGCTGTCAACGCCACGGGACTGGTGCCAGTTCGAATGATGAACCTGAATGAGTACCCAGTCACCCTGAGGAAAGGCACTCAGGTCGCTTGGTGTAGCCCGGTATCAACGATTGTGCATGGGAAAACTACGAATGACGTCCGGAGAGACATCGGAGGCGTCGGAAAACTGACGGAAGCTCTACACCTTGAACGAGCAAGGCTAACCAAGGATCAAAGAACCAGGATCGAGGCACTTCTGACGAAATATCTGGATGTCTTCGCCATCGAAAAGAACCAGCTCGGCAGGACAAATGCGGTGAAGCATCGGATTAACATCGGAGATGCTCAGCCAATCCGACAGCGCCCTCGACGTTTGCCACTGCCCAAGAGGAAAGAAGCCGAGAAGACAATCTCCGACATGCGCCAACAGGGTGTCATCGAGCCTTCTACTAGCTCTGGTCTTCACCAGTTGTGCTCATAAAGAAAAAGGTCGGCTCAACAAGATTCTGTGTGGACTACCGACAGCTCAACAGCAAGACCGTCAAGGACAGCTATCCACTGCCCAGGATTGACGATACTTTGGATACCTTATCTAGGTGCCAAATGTTCTCCACTTTGGACCTGAAGAGTGGATACTGGCAGGTTGAAATGGAACCCCAGAATAAAGAGAATGCGGCTTTCTCCATTGGGTCGGGGCTCTGGCATTTCACTTTGAGGCCCTTTGGATTATGTAATGCGCCAGCTACGTTCGAGATGTTGATAGAGACGGTGCTACGAGGCCTTTCATGGAAGACTTGTCTGATCTACCTGGACGACGTCATAGTTATTGGGAAGACCTTCGACGAAAACCTCTTTCAGGAGGACGTAAAGTATCTGGGACACGTCGTATCTAGGAATGGTGTAGCCGTTGATCCTGAGAAGGTCAGCGCGGTGAGAGGATGGCCAATCCCCAAGGACGTACATGAACTACGGAGATTCTTGGGATTATGCTCCTACTACAGGCGTTTCGTACCCGGATTCGCCAGCATATTCAAGCCATTGACGACGCTCACCGAGGAAGGACGAGGCTACTGTTGGGACGGACACTGCCAATCATCATTCGAACAGCTGAAGACGTTCCTGGTAACTGCACCTATTCTTAGTTATCCTTGCACAGTTGACATGTTTATACTAGACACCGATGCTAGCAACAAAGGCATTGGTGGAGTTCTGTCACAGATACATTATGGCCGGGAGAAAGTAATCGCCTACTTCAGCAAGGTACTCTCCAAGCCCGAGAGGAACTACTGCGTCACTCGATGGGAGTTACTGGCTGTGGCGAAGTCTGAGGAACACTTCTATAAGTACCTGTATGGACGACGTTTTCTACTGAGAACAGATAATGGAGCCCTGAAATGGCTTATGCGGTTCAAGAACCCCGAGGGACAGATTGCTCGATGGATTGAACGCCTACAGGAGTACGACTTTCACATTGAGCATCGAGCTGGGATCAGCCACAAGAACGCGAACGCACTCTCAAGAAGACCATGCCCTGCGGACTGCAGCCACTGTACACGGCATGAATCGAAGGCTGGTCTGGTCAGACGACTGACAGTCGTTAGCGACTCATGGCAACCTGCGGAACTCCAGAAGGCTCAGAGTGAGGACGCAGATCTTGGCCTCATCATCCAGTGGCAGAAGATTGGACGCCGGCCTACGTGGGAAGAAGTCGCTCCGCGTAGCCCCAAAGCTAAATCTTATTGGGCCCAATGGGACTCGTTACGTCTGGAAGATGGAGTACTGAAGCGCATCGTCGAAGACTCGAACGGGACTTCAACCAGGACACAGATCGTCGTTCCTCAGAAGAAGACTTCGGATGTACTGCATCATCTGCACAACGAGAGTTCAGGAGGACATCTTGGCGTGAACAGGACCCTTGCAAAAGTCAGAGAAAGATTCTACTGGGTAGGTTGCAAGGAAGGCGTCAAAAATTGGTGCAGGAAATGTGAAGTCTGTGCTGTTGGAAATGGTCCGAGAGGAAGGAAGAAGGCACCCATGCGCCAGTACAATGTTGGAAGCCCATTCGAACGAATTGCGATCGACGTGGCAAGACCATTCCCCGACACAGACGCCGGGAACAGGTACATTTTGGTGGCCATGGACTACTTTTCAAAATGGGTGGAAGCTTACGCAATCCCCAACCAAGAATCGGTCACCGTCGCCAAGATCCTAGTGAACGAGTTGTTCTGACGGTTTGGTGCTTCTTTGGAAATACACTCGGACAAAGGGAGGAACTTTGAGTCGGCAGTGTTTCAGCAAATCTGTCAAATCATGGGAATTCGGAAGACCAGAACGACGCCACTACAGCCACAGTCGGATGGAATGGTCAAGCGGATGAATCGGACAATCGGGAAGCTTCTCTCTAAGGTGGTGGCAGAGAACCAACGCGATTGGGACGAACATCTCCCCCTGTTCTTGATGGCATACCGATCTTTGGTCCACGAGACAACGAGGCAGACACCGGCTTCTGTACTTTTCGGGAGGGAACTGAGATTACTCTGAGATTTGGCATTTGGCTGTAAGCCCGGCGAAGAACTGGTGGCAAGAGACGATTACATCATCAGCCTGACGGAGAAGATGAACCAGATCCACAACCTCGTCCGAAGGAACCTCGGAAATACTAGCGACCGGATGAAGCACGCCTATGGTGCACGGGCACGAGGAGGTGGCTTTAACGTGAAGGATCTGGTATGGCTGTTCAACCCACTACGGCGACGCGGTCGCTCACTCAAGCTGCAGCGATCCTGGGATGGACCGTACGAGGTGATAAAGAGGATTAACGACGTCATCTACCGGATACGAGGACTTCCACACGGGAAGCCTAAGGTGGTCCTTTTCAACCGACTAGCACGTTATGAGGGAGCTAATCCGACGGTTGACAACGGTTCCGTAATGACCTTGGACTGTTCCGGGATGGAACAGGCTTAAGGAGGGGGCAGTGCTACGTGTCTATACAGGTATTAAGCGCGCTTTATGCGGTGGGGTGAGGAAACTGTTGACTGTCTCAAAAGACGAGATTGTCAAGGCAGTGGAAGATGAAGGGAACAGACGGGTCGAGTCGACTGTGGTGTATTGTTATTGTAGAGACTGTGAAGAGATAAATGTAGCGATTGTATTAGAATAAGTGTGAATAAATATGAAAATTAGGAAGAGATAAAATTAATTTATAATTTTACCCACGGAACGTAACAATATCATCAACATAAAGAAGTAGGATAATAGCAAGTGTGCCATGAAAATAGACATTTATCATCTTCTGATTGCCTGAAACTATGCTTCTGAATGAAACCATTGAATCTAGAGTTCCACTCCTTTGGGGCCTGCTTCAATCCATAAAGTGTTTCGTTCAGCTTGCAAACCGGAGGTGGAGTTTACTCTTGCTCAAATCTCTCTGGTTGAGTCATGTAGATTTCTTCCTAGATGCTGCCGTGAAGGAAAGCGTTCTTCACATCAAGTTGTTGAGTAAGCAATCCATGATGATTAATTACTGGCAATAATACTGTCACAGTCACTAGGCGGGCCACTGGTGCATAAGTCTCAAAATAGTCAAAGCCCCGTTTTTGCGAACAGCCTTTAATGACAAGGTGGGCTTTATACTTCTCAACATTTCCATATGCATCATGTTTGATTCGAAACACCCACCTGTTGTTGATTGCCTTCTTACCAGGCTTGCAGCGTTGTCAGTGACTAGGTTTTATTTTCCTGCAGTGCATTCATCTCTTCTTGAACTGCTTTCCACCATTCTGTAGCGTCAGGTCTACCTTCAATGTCCTCGACAGATTCAGGAACATCATCTTCTACTGCACCCATATCTAGTTCACTTAGGGTAACCTCATAATCATCCAGATACTGCGGTCTCTTCCTCGAAAGAGTTCCACGCCTCCGTTCTTCTGTAGGTATGTCATTGGCGTCCAGCTCTTCCCCTGAATCTTGGCAATCTTCAGGAATTGGATCTTCCACGGTACCTTCTTCCTTTGAAATAGGCTTCTTATTAGTTTCATTGTGTGATAGATTAATATCTATAAACCTCTTCTTTTCATCTGGAGAACTCTCATCAAAAACGGCATCTTTCCCTTCAATAATTTCTTGGGTGTCAGGACACCACAATCTATAACCATTATGACAGTACCCAACATAGTAAAGTTTCCTCTAACAACTGTCAAATTTTCCTCTACTCAGTTTGGGAGTATGAAGGTAAGCTGGTGAACCAAATACCCTGATCTTGCTGACATCAGGTTTATGCCCATATCAGAGAGTTGCTGGAACACAGTCTGATAAGGCATTAGTAGTGCTCCTGTAGATAAGGTACACTGCTGCGCTTACTGTTTCAGTCCAAAGATTCTTCTGTAGCCCTGAGCTCAACGACATACATCTTGCTTTGCCCAGGATAGTTATGTTGAGCCTTTCAGCTACACCGTTTTGCTCAGGTGTGTAGCTTATGGTATATTCTAACTGTATTCATTTCTCTTGAAAGTAAGTCTTCAGCTCGTTTGGGGTGTACTCCCCACCTCGATCACAGCCGAGGCGACTTATTTTGCTCTAAAAATGAGCGGTTGCCTTCGCTCCATAGATCTTGATGTAGTCCACTGCTTCACTCTTCTTTTATAGAGGATATACAGCTGCAAAATGTGTGAAGTCATCCATTATAGTTATAATGTACCTTTCTCCATTATATGACTCAGATGTAATTGGGCCAAACAGGTCACTGTGGATTAGTTCCAGTGGCCTCTGTGCTCTTTTTCTTGTTTGGTTGTGTGGCAGTTCACACATTTTTCCTTGACAGCATATTTAACACACCTCCTTCACCTTATGATCTTTCATACTATCCACCAGGGTTTGCAGTTTCTGAAGCCCTGCCTTACTTGTGTGACCAAATCTTCGATGCCACAAGTCCCCACTTCTAAGTGTTAGGTATGCAATTTCCTTCCTGGTATGTAGTGTTAGTCTGCACAACTTGTTGATCCGATATGCAACTGCAATCGCATAATTTCCTTTCGTTATTAGTGCCTTACCGTCTTCAAAAATGATTGTGCATCCACTCATTTCCAGTCTTCTCGCAGACAGTAAATTTATTTCCAAATATGGAATGTACAACACGTCTGGAATGTTCACAGTATTCCATGTTCCGTCGACCAATGCAAAAAGTTTCATGTTTCCTTTTTGTGTTGATGTGACTGAGTGCCCTGCTTTTGCCACTTTAATCTTCACAGGATTAAGCTTTACACTTGTCTGAAAGAAATCAGATTGATTAATCATGTGCTCTGAAGCTAGATAAAGCTGAAGAACAGAATTCCTCTTCGTTTTCTTGAGTGACATTGGCAGCACCAGTTTGCATCCCTGAAAACTTTATAGGCTGCCAAGGAGTGTTACGTGGGCTGGGACAGTCTCTCCGTAAATGCCCACTTGTAAGAATTTGAAGCAGGTTTAGTATTACTGTTAGCTCCAGAAAACACCTTGGACTGGTGCTGATTGTATGTTGTTGTTGCAGTAGTCTTTGGCTGCTGGTACTGGTGTTTCTGTTTTCCTCAATTCTTTACTTGTCCTGGTCGAGTAAAGAAAGCAGTTGTTGACTCATTCCTCTGTGGTTTCTGTTTTACTTGGAGATTCCTTTTAGATTCTTCATCCAAAAGTCTATGTTTGACAAAAGGAAGGGTTAAATTATCACCGTTTGCTGACATGGTTTCAATAGAGATTACAACCATACAGTGGCGTATGCTGGACCAAAAGTATGGGTGTGCCGTTAAAAAAATACAGTTGATCTATGGCCTCACAGAACTCTTGCAAGTGACATATTGGGTACATTTCATACATTTAGAAATTAAAACCACGTTGGCTTACCTTTTTCATTTAAACATCAACTGTAATCCTCTTTCCTGAGAAGAGAACTTCTCAATCACAGCATTATAAAATGAGTCTTTGTCCTTCATTTTGTGTACTAACTTCTTTTCGATTGATAACAAACTTAAGTTACTCAGTCTTTCTTGTATTTGAGTACTTCGTAAGAAAGTCTTGATTCTTCTTAATGCAGAAAACGAATGTTTCACAGAGCTTGTAGTACAAGGAATGGTCAGTATTAATTTAGCAAGTTTATAAACTTCACCAAATCCAGAAGCGAGGTTATTTTCATGCAAATAACTAACAAGTTCGTGAACATCTTTTCCATGAAATTCAGCTGATTTGTTGAAAACATTTAATTCATTCTTCAATCCAATGCGGTCAAATAAATTTCCGTATTGAGCCAAACGTTTTTGTAGCAGTGGTTCGGGAAATGTTTTCCTATATTCAATATACCTATGGTGATGTAGCAAATGAAAATATTCCGATTTCTCAAGTTGAGAGAACCTACATTCACTCTGATGAATTAAACAATCGACAATTTCCACGTATAGGCGGCGATAACGATGTTCTTGTTCATTGTTATTTAGACAGTGCCGCTTTGGTTTGATCTGAGAATGTTCGTCCTTTGAAATTGTATTGTTCCAAACTAATGTATAAGAACGTTTTCTATCATACTGAGTTGATCTTTGATGTCATTTACCTTCTTGCTACAGTAAAGAATATAGCAATCCTTTGTTTGTAGAAGATTGTACAATATGTCTGTGTAAGCAAGCAACATAGAAAATACCTCCAATAGAAATTTAGTTTCAACATCTTGAAGAAAAGCCAAAAAACCTCGTGATTTTATGACTGCCTCACTATCCCAGTCACCAGAATGTTCTAGGATCTGTATTTTTTGCAGTGTGGCAAAGTCGTGATGTAAATTTCCCCCTGGTTGGTGCTACTTGGGATAATTTCTTTTGTACAAATTCTTGCAGCGCATGTGTTCTGTTAGATGATTTAAAAAATAAATCAGAGAGTACAGTTAATGTTTGGAAAAATATTCTGCATTCTTTAATCACCGATACACTCTGCTGGAGTACAAGATTTTGAACATGGGTATAACAGTGGGTGAATATTGCGTTTGGATAAGCCATTAAAACTTTGGATTGTAAGCCATTCACATGACCGCTCCATCGTACTGTACCCGGATTTATTTGAGAATATGAAGATGTTGTAGTCAAGATTCGAACTGGGACGCATGACTTCTACATGCGTGGAATTAAAATCTCTATCAAAGTTGAAATTTGTATACCGAAGCATTATGTGGTATGATGATTGAGTCTTCAGTCTTTTGACTGGTTTGATGCAGCTCTTCATGCCTCCCTGTCCTGAGCTAATCGCTTCATCTCTACATAGCTACCACACCCTACATCCGAGGCGATCTGTTTAACATATTCTAACCTTGGTCTACCCCTACAGTTCTTGCCCTCGACCCTTCCTTCCATAACTAAGCTTGCTATTCCTGGGTGTCTTAGTATGTGTCCTACTAACCTATCTCTTCTCTTCATTAGCAGTCGCCAGAAACATCTCTCCTCTCCCACTCGTCTTAATACCTCTTCGTTTGTAACCCTATCTACCCATCTGATCTTCATCATTCTCCTGTAACGCCACATTTCAAAAGATTCAATTCTCCTCTTTTCTGCTGCACCAATAGTCCAAGTTTCACTTCCATATTGAGCCCGTCAGAGGAGCTGCCAGGATAGCCAACAACCGCAATGACTTTCCTAACATCTCATCCGCCGGACCTAACTGCCAAGAGGATCAGGTGAACTTCCAAATAGGCCAAAGCGGCACGATAAACTGTAGTCCATGGGGATCGTGGTACATGGTGACGAAGGTCATAGACTGCCTAAGGAAAGGTTCACCTTAAAAACTAGACTGAAAAAAGAAACATCCAGACTTATGTAAAACACCGTGAAAATTTATTGTAAATTTTACAAACCCCTAGCCTAGTTCGGAGGGTTTCTATCGGCTAATCCGCAAGCTAATAATTAATCAAAAATAAAGAGCAGGTCCCTACCTGAGAAGTTACAGTAAACCCTCGCGAAAGATCTGTCTCACAATAATAAAGCAACAACAGCAACACTAGGAAAATGGTACGACGCAAATCCCTGGGTCAAGTTACAAGATCAAGCTAATATCAGAATCTACATTTAACAGGGTAGCAAAACAAATCTAAGTTAGGATGATACCATCTCCACATTTACATTTAACGTTAATTCATCTAGCTAAGTCCTATCAATTAATAACAAAATTTACGGCGGTGACGTCCGTAATAACAAACAATTACATTCAAAGCTAAGTGAACAGCCATAAAAAACATCTAAGTCATTCTTAGGAACTAAGTGCTAATCAGCACACAAAAGGGTAACATAGAGGATTCATACACTTTTACATCATCAAATGAATAAATAAGAGACCACAGTTTTATTCAAATGCCTGCCTGCACCTTGGTTTACTCTTTGTAAGCCATAGTCATCTAATGTGTGTAGTTACGGTGACGACTGCGTAGTGAAGACTACGTCTAACATCGTATGGCCTGCGCTCCACCAGCTACGAACTCTAGGTTCGAGCAAGCTTCAGTCGCAACAAAAAAGTGTCAGCAGTCCTCAAGTCATTTCCTCCAGGAAATACCTTCATAAACACGGCTATGTCAGCAGGTTCCAAATGCAAAAGAACAAGGTTAAGCAGAAAGAATTCGTTAGTTAGCTTTTGTTTTATCAAAACTATGCGTTTTATTATTAAGATGTCGGTTTAGGTTATCGTTGGTTTATGGCGAATAATACTGACAAGCCTGGGCACGGAGTGTCTCCCCTGAGATCATCTCTGCCAAATAAACCTCGACTCAAAAGTCGGAATACAATCAACGAGCAATAACAACTCGGACACACAATAACACAAGTTACCAACGGCGCACAGCTCGCGTTCAATAACTCTGGGATGGGCCTGGACACAATCAGTTACCCTCCCTAAATATCTGGTCAACGGGACAATCCCGGACATGATACACACAATACCATCATACATGAAAAACCTCCCAAACGGGGCTAGCCTACAACGTACTATAGAAACCTGACATAACTGTACTCATCAAAAACAACGGTACACGCAACAGCGTTTAACTAACAAATGACAATCTACAGAACATATGATCAGATACAAGAATAGACACTGGGTTCCATAAGCTATAATTGCAATGAAAGGGAAAGTGAATACTAAAAGCATTGTGTCCTATGTTAACATGAGTCCGTCTCACTTAGAAGCACGCGCTCTCAGTCGGGCGCTGGGTAGAATACACAAAACCTGTTCGTGTCGCCGCAGGCTACAAGATTCCTGCGCTGTATGACACAACACACTAACTAGGCCGGCAATTTAAGCAAAATAATAACTGTACAACTGGCCTCATCATAATACCTTTACAATAGGTTATAAACCTCGAAGAATATGTGCATAAAAAGCACGCTATAAATCTGAATACAATCATATAACTCTGTCTTTCACATCAAAGACGTTTAAAAGGTAGCAATGTCACTCGTTGCTGGAGCTCTCTGCTCTCGAAGATAAAATACATTTCAGTAGTTTCAAACATCAAATATCAAATAAGCACGTGTCATCACACCTGACACTAACAAAATAATAATTGTGGCGCAAATCCCACTCTCTGCTGGATCTGCTTAATGATACGTTGGGAACTGAGTTCGATGCTAGGCAACGACAAAACGTCCCTTTTACTTATAATTTCCACACTTGACCTGGATGGCTTCTGAGCTCATCTCAAATGAAATATAATGCAGTTACAAAACTGGTAATTACAGTCGATTACCCAAATGATACGACTACTCTAACGAAGTCAGGGGTGTAACATTAACTGGCTGCAAAAAGTGCAGTTAAAGAAATGTAACCATGGCATCTGATTGCCATAACTAGAGTCTGCAAAGACTTGAAAAATCACCCCAGATAGGGTTAAACAAAGTAGCCTAAAAATGACTACAGTCACGTTTAGCAATAGATAGAAATTGACGTTCTACGACGTCCATCAAGCTGCACCAGGGTTGACCAAAATGTCGGACCCAAGGGTGACTCACTATCACTGCAAATAAATGACATCTAATTAGAGTAAATTACATTCCCTACCTATGAAATGGCTGTCACTAAGTTCGGTTGTTTCACAAACTACACTAATCTAACTATACCACCAGAAACTTGAACAAGGAAGGGTGTACAAAACTCACGATATGCAGGAGTCCACACTTAGCACTCTGTCCAACGACAAGGGTTGAACAAAAGCGCCTCTGGCTTTCAGGGTTGGCATCGTCCTCATCAGAACTTCCATCTGGACTCTCCCAAATACCAGGGTTCAGTCTGTCCCTGTAGTTGACCTCGTGAATGGACTGGACATGCCTAGGAAAGGCATCCTCGGTTCCTTCCTCCTCGTCTGATGTTCTAGAAGTTCCATAATCAAGCTGGTCCCATCCGAGACATCTCCCTCATACCATAATGGTATTAGCCCATGGTCTCGGTCTCGAACATGGTGTTGAAAAAGTTAACCACGTGGGCGGTAGAATAAGACTTGTAGTAGTTCATTATTATCACTTGAAAATTACAGTATTCGTCGTAGATATCACAGGCTTTAAATATAACTGATAACACAGCCTCTACACTTTGTAGATGTAAATGATAAATGGCCATGCACTGTTCTGCGATTCTACACGTGTACAGATGCTACTTTTTCTATCACGTGGCATCCGTGAAATGGGCGTCGTTTTATTATAGATAAATTCACCGTAGCGATTCGCATATAATGTACTTTTATAATCACACTTGTCCAAAGTAATAATATCACATTTACCTGTATATTTTGCACCAGGCTCTCGGCCCTCCACAAACACGTGGGTGTAAAAATGTGGTGCTACAGAAAAGTCGTAAATTTCACAATACTTGCCAAATAATTCACTTTACAATTTGTGTTGATCACTGCACATCAACAACAGTGATTTGTAGTTCAGTTGTGCTCGATTGCACTCGATAATGATTTCCACGCTGAAAAGCGGACTGTTTGCCACTTCTAATGCGACGGATATAATTACACGCCTACACAGGGCGGATTCTCCAGACGTAGTGCCAGGAACTGCGTTCCTCGTGGAAGCAAGTCGTTAAACTAAGTCGTTGAGCGACTACTTACATTCCTGTTTGCGTATCTGCAATGATATTTCCTTACCTTAAAGTGAAAAAACATTCTCCAAAATGTTTCAATAATACTGAATGACGAAATGGAATATTCTGAGTCTCGTGGAAAGATAAAATTGATTAATAAGACCTCAGATAAATAATTAGCAGACTTCACCAAAGTCAAAAGTGCGATTCTCCGCTACTTCAAAGAGAATTGTATAAGCTCTCGGCTTCTCGTAGCTTTCTGGGTGTGTTCAAAGGTACTACATCCCATCATAAATGTGCTGTCGTGAAAAATATCACATGAACCTTAGCTCAGCGGGTTCAATATAGCGCCACGCTCCAGACATAGGCTTTCAAAAATGACTTCCTAATACCTAAATCTATATTCGATGTCAACAGATTCCTTTTTGTAGAAATGCTTTCCTTGCCTGAGCCAACCTACTTTTTATATCTTCTTTGCTTCGTCCATCACTGGTTATTCTGCTTCCTAAGTAACAGAAGTCTCCTACTTCCTTCTGCTTTTCACCTGCCAATTTGATCTCCATAGAGTTTTCTGATTTCTTTCGGCTGCATTCCAGTATTTTTGTTTTACATTTATTAATTTTCATCATGAATTCTTTCCGTAAGACGGAGTCCATGCCAGTCAAAAACTCATTCAAATCCTCAGGCTTGTCAGCCAAGATGACGATGTCATCAGCAAATCTCAGAATTGAAATGATTTCTCCTTGAATCTTCACTCCCACTTTAAATTTTTCTCCAATTTCTTTCATTGCTTGTTCAATGTAAAGATTGAAAAGTATGGGTGATAAGTTGCATCCTTGCCTTACACCTTTCTGAATACCAGCTTCTCTCTCGTGTCCTTCAGCTCGAATGACTGCCGTCTGGTTTCTGTATAGATTGTATACCACCCTCCTATCCCTGTACTTTATTCCAATAGATTTCAAAATGTCAAACAATTTAGTCCAATCAACGTTATCAAAAGCCTTTTCTAAGTCTACAAATGCCATGAACGTTCTCTTATCTTTCCTTATTCTACCTTCCAAAATCAGCCTAAGACTTATTACAGCTTCCCTTGTTCCTACATTTCTCCTGAAACCAAACTGGCCTTCACCCAACTCCGATTCTATCTGGCTTTCAATCCTCTTGTAAATTATTCTAGACAGGATCTTTGAAGCATGCGTAACCAAGCTGATTTTACGGTAATCTTCACATCTGTCAGCTCCCACTTTCTTTGGTATAGGGATGATAACATTCTTCTTGAAATCAGGGGTACCTCACCTGTCTCATAAATCCTACACACCAAGTGAAATAACCTGATCAGACCTTCATCTCCTATGCAGCGTAGCAACTCAATCAGTATATCATCTATGCCTGGTGCTTTGTTCCTGCTTAAGTCTTCTAATGCTCTGTCATATTCTGATCTCAATATTAAATCTCCTTTCGCATCCTCATCAATTTCCTCCTCCCTTTCCAATACATGATTCTAAATCTCCGTTCCCTTATACAAACACTCTATGTAAGCTTTCCATCTCTCAACCTTTTCTTCCCTATCTGTTACAGGCTTTCCATTTGTGTCCTTAATATTACAGCACTTAGTCTTCTTTTCCCCAAAAGTATTCATAATCCTTCGATAAGCTGTGTCTACTTTTCCTAATTTCAGACAATTTTCTATACCTGCACATTTCTATTTCAACCATTCTTCTTTCGCTTCCTTGCACTTCTTGTTGACCTCATTTCTCAGACGACTGTATTCTGCTTTCCCCTATTCATCTCTTACATTCTTGTATTTCCGCCTTTCATCCATCAATTCTAGTATATCCTGAGTGATCCACGGTTTTCTACCTTTTCTTTCTTTCCTACCAATGTTTTTCTTCTGCGGATTTTGTTATTTCATTCTTCAAAAGTGCCCATTCGTCTGCAATTGAAGTTTGTTTAGGGTTTTCAGTAGTCCTTCCTTTATACTCATCTTGAATCTTTCGTTAACATCCTTTACTTTCAGTCTGTCTACTGCCCACCTTTTTGGCTTTTGACTTTTCTTCAGTTTCTTCAACTTTAATCTGCATTTCATTACAACCAGATTGTGGTCATAGTTTATGTCAGCACCAGGATATGTTTTACAATCCAAAATCTGGTTTCGAAACCTCTGCTTGACCATAATGAATTCGATTTGGTAACGCCCTGTATCTCCTGGTCTCATCCATGTGTATATTCTTCTATTGTGGTTATTGAATAAGGTGTTAGGTATGACCAACTCATGCTCGGTGCAGAATTCCATCAACCTGCTTCCTCGATCATTTCTTTCACCTAATCCGAAATCTCCTACAATCTTCCCTTCTCTCCCTTTTCCTACCACAGCGTTCCAATCTCCCATTACTATAACATTTTCATCACCCTTGATATACCTCAGAATTTCATCTATTTCTTCGTAGACCTTTTCAACATCCTCATCATCAGCTTGACTGGTAGGCATATAGACTTGTACCACTGTGGTGCACGTAGGTTTAGTATTTATTTTTGCTACAATAATCCGGTCATTATATTGCTCATAATATTCCACCCGCTGTCCAAGTTTCCTACTCAATATGAGACCAACCCCTGCTTGGCCATTGTTTGATTTAGTGCTAATCACCCTATAGTCTCCTGACCAAAAGTCCTGTTCTTCCTGCCAGCGCATTTCACTAATCCCAACCAAATCTAACCTCAACCTATCCATTTCCCTTTCTAAGTTTTCTAACCTTCCACTTCCTAGCAGACTTCTAACATTCCACGCTCCGATCCGTAGACTATCAGATTTCCTCTTTGTCACTTCTGTGATGTTAACCCCCTCTCGAGTAGACCCCACCCGGAGATCCGAACGGGGGACCAATTTACCTCCGGATTGAAATTTTACAAGGGAGGAGGCCATCATCACATGTAATTATGCATAGAGAGGTGCATATCCTCGGGAATAGCATTACGGCTGTAGTTTCCCGTTGCTTTCAGCCGTGCAGCAGAACGCAGTGTAGCCATTAGTTGACTTATATTATCAATATCTTAAGGAAGATATATTATGAGTTTCAGAAGCATGCCTGAACATTTACTAGAGGCCAGAATGCAATTGGAACACTCGGATTTATTTAACAGAGAGATATTGTCTTTAGGAAGTGGCCAAGTTAATGTCAAGTTACGAGCAGGGAGGCTCAATAACCGGTTTAAGGCAGTGGAGTCACCAGCGGCGAGAGTTGAGGTCCGGGCGTGTCAAAAGAAGAGAGGGGGAAGTCTGGAGATACGTCACAAGCTCGCGGAGAAAAGGGTGGTGGAAGGAGTCTCGAGAGACAGAGTTTCAATCTTATTATACAGTTGGTCGAGTTAAGACCTATTAAAAGAAGTAATTCCAAGTTCAAGAACGCCTAGAATTGGAGCAGTAACGGGAGACGGAATAGCTTGAACGATGGAGAGCGACCTCCACGGGCCAAGAGATTTGGAGGCACGGTGAATTCACATTGAAACACACAACAGTGAAAGGACTTGCTGAAAGCTGAACGAAATGTGCTGTCGAAGAAAGAACTTCATAATATTACGTGATTATAACACTACTGAATACTGCAGATCTACAGCAGAGATATATATTTGACGTTTTACTGAAACATTAGCACAGTAATACTTTATAATAATACTATGGATATACAACGATAATACTACATACGGTACATACAACGATTATACTTCAGAATTTATTGAAGATACTATTTCAAACCAGTCAAAGGGGAAGCAGCACTTGTAATATCGTCATTGAAGGTGTGATTATATTCTAATTTTCACCATGGAGGGAAGTTAGTCTACATCAGCATTAGTGTGAAATCCAGTTGAACAACAGCGAAATGGATTTCATTGCCAACTACATCCGAAATACACCGAAGTCACAGTTTATGCTACGCTACGATGATATTCCACGTTTATCTAGGAATTATCATAGAACATTATCTAGTCAGAGATTTCCTTGACTTACTACCAGAGAGCAGCCGATTGAAGCGATGAACGTCAGTATCTATGATTCAGAAGTGAACGAGATACCAGAAAGTGTCATGTCGCGAGAAAACAAAATGCCCAGCGGAGATACGAGGCGACAAGGTCGAGTTCGAGGTGCAACCGGACCAGAGCCAGCCCGCTGTGGCCTAGTTTTAAGAAGCGATGACCTCGATCGAACTGTCGCCGGTAGACACGTGAGTGAGGAGAGAGCATGTGTCATACGTATTCCCAACTGTCTCAGAGGTATGTGGGCATTCCTAATTGCTTGGCGCTGTCTGTTAAAGCGAGATGGTCTCATATATGAGGTAGATAAGTGTTTCTTATTGTTCAATTTCAGTAGATAGCTATGTTTTGTGAGTGATTCAGTGTTGACCAACATATATTTGATAATTTACAACATATATTTGTGTAGAAATTTTTATTCATAACCCAAGTTATTATATTGCCATTTTCTTGTAAATTTAGACAGATTCCATTTTTTTTCATCGACGAGTTTCGTTTTTGACATTTTGTTGAGTCAAGTTATAGATTTCATATTTTCGAACTTCGTTTTACAGTTTAGTGAACTTGCAATACTAGATAACTCTGTTTTATAAGAAAGAGTAATGTTCGACAGTTTAGTAGAATGTTTCGAAAGTATAGTGTATGTTTCGAAAGCCTAGAATATTTTGAAGGTTTCGAAAATACTCAGCATTTCTTCATGTATTAAATGCGTCATTATATTTCGTCCGAAATACTTTGTAAAGAAATACTATGTAATTGTAATGAAAAATTAGTTGATGTAACGTCACAACTACATTATCAAATCAGATAGTTATCATGAACTATACTGAAATAATGCTCGTCATTGTCGAGTATAGAAATAAACCAACCAGGAAGAAATAATGTTCAGGGAACGTTAATAAATGTAAAAATTAATTGGAAAAATGACTATAGCTTTTTCAATAAATATTGTTGTTAAATGTTTCATGATAATAACTTGGAAAGTTCATTGTAAATATATTTCTAATGGAGAATCGAATGAATGACAAGGTGAGATATTGTAAATCTTTATATTGTCGGAAATGAGTCAGGATGGGCTTATATGAATTATATTCATAAAATGTTGTGATCAAGAAAGGGAGGATTTGACTTTATCTGTATTTCAAAGCGAATTCTTGCAGAAAGTTACAGTAATTTTGCTATGGAAGTTAAGAGTGGAATTAAATGAAAGTAAGGATATAGTTGAAACCACAACGTGTTTAAGAAATCGTACAGAATTATTTAAGGTTCGTGAAGAGAACGTGATGAAATAGAAAGCACGAGGAATTTTTGTATCAGAAGTAGGAGTTTTGATGTATTGTGACTTGAAAAATACTTCACAATTAGGGAGTTGGAAATAGTGTCACTGATTTTCTTACATTAGTTAGAATGTATTGAATTGGTTCAAATATTTGGAGATACCCTGCATTGACGTAAATAAAGTTTGTGAATTGTGAATAAAGGAGGCGTATTGGAGACGTTAGTTAGTTAGTTATTGTTGTTTTAAGGGGCGGAACTACGAGGTCATCTGCCCCTCTTAACAGATTAAAGAATACACATTTTGAATTGAATTTAACATTTTGAAGTGGACATCTAAATTTAAAAAGACCAAAAATTAATAAAACAAAAACAAACAATTAAATAAAAAATAAAAATTATAAAAATAAACAAAAATTACGGAAAAAACAAAACATTATCATTCAAAAACGAACAAGTCGTTGAGTCAATGTTCACTGGAAAATTTAGATTGCTGGCCCTAACCCACTCTCACTTATAAAGCGGATAACGCGATCAGCAGCCACCGCGTCGTCGGCTAATATAAGTTTGAGTGTCGTCTGCAAACCAAGGTTTCTTCGTAAGTCAGCAAGATCCACACACTCGGTAAAAATGTGGGCCACGGTGAATACGGCTCCACAGGTACAAAGTGGGGGGTCTTCCCTTCTCATTAGGTACGAGTGGGTGGATCTTGTATGACCTATCCTTAGCCTACACAAAATGACGGACTCTCTCCGGGCCCGGAAGGAGCTCCGCCACACGTGAGTAGTTCCCTTGATCGCTCTCAGTTTACTGGGCAGTGGGTCAGCTAGCCACTGACTCTCCCAAAAAGCCAGAACTTGTAGGCGTAACTGAGAGCGAATATCTCTAGCGGGTACCTCCATTGGTCGAGGTGGTAGTGATACCGCCTCTTTTGCAGCTTGATCTGCTAACTCATTTCCCGCAATTCCCATGTGGCTTGGAAGCCACAGAAAGGTGATTCGAGTGTCAGCGTGGCACAGCCCGGTATTGGAGACGTTCTTAGGGTTTGTTCACAGAGAGAGTGTGAGGTCGTTTTTATTGCAGTGAAGCAATATTCTGTACAGGATGTTAATAAAGTTAGTTGATTATTTGTATGAATTTAAAGAGGAAGATGTGGAGTGGATTAATGCCTCGCACCTAATTGTATGTCAACGATAATAAATTTGTCACTGAGAATCTAGCAATGATATTCGTCACTATCGAAATTTATTTGAATAATCGTGTAATTTTTGAGCAGTAAATAACTTAAACGTTTGTTACTTTTGTTAGTTTAGACTCGACAAGTATGTTAATACTTAATAAACCCATAAGGTATTGGTGATATACAAATATATTCATAGGAAAGATATAGAAAAGGAAAATCTTATGAGATTTGATTGATGAAGGAGAGAAAGATCGTGCTAGTCGCGATATTGTATATTCATGTACATATCCAGTGTTAATATTTTTGAATTATTTAATTTAGATTTGGAACCACGGTTCAATTAAATGGAACGCGATGTATAGAGTAGGGAAATATTTGTAGACGCCGACGTTTCATATTTCTCATATTTTGATCTTAGTTCAGAGGAACTACAGTATGTCTAAAAAATTCAATATTAAAATATTTTTATGTACAATTCTCATGTACGGTTTCATGTCGAGAGAAGGAGGGCTCAGTGGGGTGCCGAATTCCTCAGTTATAATTTGGATGATCAGATAGAAGTTTTTATCAAATGATTTTTGATTTTGTTTGGGTGTCAAATGGACACAGTTTTATTAATGTGTGTGAGGGACATAAGTGTATTGTCCAAATTAATAAACCGATACAGACACTGTTCTAGATTGCTTGTCTATATTTTTAAAGAAGCTGAACGCCTACTCATTTAATAATCAGCGTAGGATGGTACTACTGTAAGATACAGGCGTCCACTATAGGTATTATTACCTTATCACCCCTCGAGATCAGAGTTTGTCGTTCAGCTTTTTATCTTAAATGTTAGTTGAAGTATGTAACTAGTATAGTAGTATTATCCTATATTCTGTATGAGACCACGAATTCCTAATTCTTCATCTAGCAGGGAACGGTGGTAAAATTTGAGCTGGGTATCATCGTCCTTACAATCCTTTCCTTCTTTTCGGATATTAGGTGGTGATTAGAGAATTCGGGCACAATACGTCTGACCCACTAGTTTAATGGAAATTCTAACTTCATTTACTACTTGTTCTACATGAGCATATAAACCATTTGCTCTTCTATCAGCACTAACATCTACGAAGCCCAAGAATCTTTCATAGACAGTACTGTAGATAGTTGATATTTATTCTCAATATCTGACGATTCATCCAGCATTATAGCTACAAATGAAACGGAGTTAATTTCATTTTTATTTCTTCTTTTACTACGTCAGAAATAGTTCTTATGATATTATTTTGAATCACGCGAGAAGTTCCTCGAAATACTGTGGATAAATTTAGATGACTTTCTAAATGTAAATCATATTTTTTTTAGATTAAAAAATTCTAAAAAAATGCCTTTGTTGAAAGAGCCATTGGATTCGTCATGTCCCCGTAGAGGGAGATCCTGGGTAGCTAGGAGGCAAATAGCATCAATAATTCGTATTAATATGGCTCTATTTTTCTTTACCTCTTCGTTATGTTTACTGGTATCAATTCTACGCTGATCATCAAGTAAAGTATCGATTCGCTGTCTGCCGAAAAGTCTTGATTTCAGAAAACATTGGACATGGGTTTGAGATTTTGAATGTTTCTGTTGTGCACTAGACAAGTGATTTAAGTCAGCAAACCCATGCTTACTCCAAACATCATTTTTGTTAGAAAACAATAAGCATGGCCAACAAAATAATCTGTTAGAAGTTTCACAACCGGCTTACCAGTCTACATTTTCATACAGTGAAATACTCGTAGAAAAATGTCTAATGTATTGTTCACTTGTTGTTTTATATTGTTGCACTAAATTTGGAAGTGGAGGGGTAGGCCTAACCTTACTCACAATATCTAATTGATCTTCTAATGTACGAAGAGGGAATGGTTTTTGCAAGAAATCTACAACAGTATACATTTCCAAGCACAGGTGTCAACTTGGAAGATCCACACTAAGCTTGTCTTGCACTGACACAATTAAAAACTCCAATCAAACCGTACTTATGTTATAATGGTATACGAGCATGAGCTGAGCTGCTGGCGAGCCGAACGACCTGGCCGCTTGTGAAGCTCGAGAGCCCCCTCCCCACCAGTTGTGCGCGCAGGCAAAAACAGCGGTATTTTGGAACAAAGATGTCCGGAGGTAGGGACAGCACAGCCAAGCAGAGTCCAGGCCGGGGCAGGTGGCCCCAGCGGCCAATTTACTAGCTTCCTCGTCATTCTGGCGATGATATGCTCATCCAGCCAGCAGGCATTTGAGATTTAAATGGTAATAACTTAAATATAATCTTGAATCATATACAGTTAAATTCTAATGAGGGAGAGTGAAAAAAAGACAAAACACAAGTATATAGGGTGTCCAGTGGAGACCTTGAACACCCGCAATATACGCCTCTGCAACCATACTATAGTCAGTTGGCATGGTCAATAACAAATGACAAATCACATCTACCTCATCAGTATTCGTTTCAGCAGATTTAAGTTCTCGAATTTGTCTGTCAAGCGAGGGAAAACAATGCTGGAAATGAAGAGATTGTGTGAAAATAGATCGAAGTGGCAGAGATGGACAGAACGAGGCTACCCCGACGCTTGAAGGCACAAGGTATACGAAGAAGAAGAAGAAGAATAATAATTTGTCTGTCAAACTTCAGAAAATGATTTTCCAAAGTCTCATTAATAGGGTTATGTCGCATTGCAAGCAACGCTTTCCTTGCCTGAAGTTGACTGGCAATTCCTTTCCTTTGAAAAGTTTCTGCTAAAGTTTTCCAGACCTTGAAGGCTGCAATATTCCAAAAGGCTATCAGCTATAGCACTTACAATAAGTCTAATGCAATACTTATCTTCCTGCCGAAGTTTCTCATTAGTTGCTTCCCTGGCCGTTCAAGCTGCTGTTGTCTCGCCCGCCGGTGCTTCAGCATACTGAACTTCTTCAGTGATGTGGGACAACAGTTTCTTCTCTTCCAGTAGGACTTCAAGTCTGAATTACCAATTGTCGTAGTTCTTACCGTCGAAAAGTGGAATGTAGTATCTTTAATCATTGACTCTTTGTCTCTCCTCGTCGTTCATTTTTCCTTTGTCTCAAAGTACGCTAATGGAGTCACTATTCTTTCTCCGAAATTCCGTTAACCTCCCAGTATTGATTCCTGGCTTACTCACAAAAACTGTCCGTACGTACTCGGCCCATTACCTGTTAAGTGAGTAATATTTCCTTTAGGTTTCCAGGTTATTTTTGGTGAAAATATTAACAGGCACAGATTTTTGTTAACGTCCTTTAGGCTCTACGATACCAACTGCACTGTATCTAGTTTTGTTTTATTAGGTCTGCATTTTTTACATTACTTTGGTACTGTCCCCGCGCCAGCTCTGAGGACGCGGGGTATGAGGTAAGGGGAGCGGGAACGAAGAGTGACCGAGGGAATTCCGGACCATGCTTATGCTTATACTACCTCAGTGGAAACATAGACTTGACTGTGTGGTTCTCAAGTGTTATGTCGGTGTGAAAGAAAAATAAAGTTGTGCATTCTGAGGGTCGTGGTATCATAAGTAACATTATTGTAAAATGTGATTAAGAGGCTGAAAACAAACGTTTTGCTTTCACAGTAAACCACGCGACACGAAGAGCTGTTCACTATGCTGGAGTGTCCGAATCTTTTATTAAAAAGATACGGAGGAAACGAGGGAATTGGCTGAAAGTGGCAAGGGTCCACTCCGGGTAAGATACGAAATACAAGGCCATCACACACTGAGGTGAACATTGATGATTTTGATAAATGTGTAATTCGTCGTGCTATTCAAGCGTTTTATGTGGAAGAAAAACGTGTTCCTATCATTCCAAAACTCCTGCCTGTGACACAAGGCAAAATAACTTTCCCTTGGTCACACACTTCATTACGAAAAGTAGTAAAACAAATCGGTTTCCGGTGGGAAAAATCTCATAATCGGAGGAAGATTTTAATTGAAAGACCTCACATCGTATCGTTGCCCCCTCAGGGGCTCACATCTAGTGGGACGTGGGTTGGCGACCACGGGACCCCAGCTGAGTCCGGCATTGCTTCCACTTACTTGTGCCGGGCTCCGCTACGTCTTCTTTCCTGTCGACCTCCCTTGGTCAACTCTTGTTCTCTTCTGACCCCGACGGTATTAGGTTATCCGAGGCCTAGGGAGTCTTTCACTTTCCCGCCTTAATTGGCCCTTGTCTCATCTTTCCTGATACCCTCCTTCTGTGAGGGGTCAGCCTTCTTTTCTTTTCCTTTTAACACCTGCCTTGTGCTCAAGGCCCTTAAGGAGGCAGGGTGTATGTAGCCCCACCACTTCTGGTGCACCCTAGATAATGCTACACCCTCAAGGGCTCACGGCTGGTGAGTTAGGGAGTTGGCGACCCCGAGGGATTCCTGAGCTGGGTCCGTTTTCCACTTTTGTCCCTTACCTTTGGGGCGGACCCTCTCCTCTCTCCCCTCTCCTCTCCCCTCTCCTCTCCTCTCCTCTCCTCTTCTCTTCTCTTTTCCTTATATTTCCTTTTCTCTTTAAGATTCCCGCACTGTTTTTGTTACTTGGTTCACCGTGTATCTAAATTCCCTTTTAGCGATGTTTAAGGCATTTTTGATCTACGTTGCATTTTGTAAGTTTTTTCGATCTAAATTACATCTCGCGATTGTTTTCAACCTCAATTGCATTTTGTAAAGATTGACAATCTGAATTGCGTTTTAGTAAGTCTTTCAATGCAGGTAGACGGGCCTTTTAGTGAGTATTTTGAATTTCAATTGGATTTTGTAGGGTGCTCCGGGGTAACTGGGTCATGATTTTACAACATGACCTCCACTTACCTTAATAAAACCGTAATTTGGAACAAGTAAAAAGCGATTGATCACTGCAAAATATTGTATGATTATTTAGCAATAAACAACGCAACATATTACATACCAATTAAGGTATGTATTTAACATTTTATATTTTTTAACTAAATATTTTTTTTATCCTAGTGGCCCAGTTGCCCCGTGAATTTGGGGTAACTGGACCACCCCAGGCTATATTCTATAAGACCACCGCAGCAAATGCCTGGGGTAAGTGAATCTATTGTTATACATTCATTTGATTTAGAAAAAATATTAGTTTGATTAATTGTTTGATATAAGTACACATTCCGGAAGTTGTATCGGGACCATTAAAAAAAGAAGACATATAATAAGGAAAAGTTATATATTTATGTGTGTATTTAATTAAACATGCTTCTTGCAAAGAAATTACAATGAATTCAAATAAATGACAATAATTTCTTACCAAAAAAATTAAAAAAATGACCAAAAAATTTATTATTTTATTTTTTAGTTCGAACACTTAAGTTATATGAGTCCTTATACATTAAGAAAAACTTAGTAGATGTTAGTTAGATCACTCAGGTCTGCTGCAAAACCAATCATATTATTAAATCGAGCGGAACTACTTGTTGCCGGTTGTGGAGGTTTCCGTACGATGTCAAACACTCTAATGTAGAATTCTTCATCGGTTTCTTTGAATTTCAACGTCTGAAAATGCCGTTTGTAAAAAAGAACCATATAGCCTTCAATCTCTTTTCGTAAAACCTTATAATTATATCATTGGGGTAACTGGACCCCCTGGATCCAGTTACCCCAATAGGATGGCCCAGTTACCCCTTTTCTGAAACTTTTTCGGGGTAACTGGGCCACCCCTACCAGGCAATTAATAACAAACCTAGGGGTGGTAATTAGCATATTTATGTATAAACTCATTCATTATGTTTATGCCTGACTAGTAATAAGGAAACAGATACTGATCAAGCAACGACGGAAGCCCGTTAAACATGTGAAAACACGACGTTGTTTGAAAATATTTCTTCTTACAAATTATTGAACCTCTCACAACTACAAAATGGCTCCAAATGAAGTAATGCCTGTTGTTCTAGAGAGAAACAAGGACGATGAAGGTGTGCCAACCAAATAACATTATAATTCCCACAAATATGGATATGAATAACCCATGGCCCAGTTACCCCATGGGCCCAGAAACCCCGGAGCACCCTAAGTATTTTCAACCAAAACCGCATTCCGCACGAATTTTGAATCTAAATTGCATTTTGTTTGGTGGGCATTTTGCACATATTTTGATTCTCAATTGCATTTTGCGGGTATTTTGAATCTAAATTACATTTTGTCAAGTATTTTCAATCTAAATTGCATTTTGTAAGTATTGTCAATCCACATGAGTCCTTTGAATCTACCGTACATTTTGTAAGCATTTTCACTTTCAATTGCATTTTGTAAGTATTTTGAATATCAATTGCACTTTGTGAATAATTTGGATTGGAACTGGGATAGGGCCTATTTCAATCTGAATTGCATTGTGTATTTTCAATTTCAATTGCATTTTGTAAGTATTTTGAACCTCAATTGCATTTTGTACGTATCTTCGATCTCATTTGCATTTTGTAAGTATTTTGAATTTCAGTTGCATTTTGTAGGTATATCGACGCTACATTGCATTTTGTACGTATTTTGAATCTAGCCTACGTTTTGTGGGTCTTTTTCAATCTATTCTCTTTGTGAATCTTTTCGTTCTAAATTCCCTTTTGTAAGACCATATTGTGAGTTGTTTCCATCTGAGTTTCTCTTTGTACGTATTTTCCGTCTCACATAATTTTCCCTCTGGTTTCCATTTCATTCTCATTTTCGCTATCACCCAGATCATTAGGGGCCGATAACGTAGATGTTAGGCCCCTTAAAACAACAATTATCATCATCATCATCATCATCATCATCATCATCGTCGTCGTCGTCGTATCGTTGCGGCACGACTATCTAGTGAGAATAAAACAACTCAGGCAAAGTGGGCAACAGATAATTTATCTTGACGAAACTTGGATAGATAGTAATTTAACTTTTGGAAAGTATTTGGAGTACAAGCTAACGTGAATTAAGGTAATAGGTTAATAGTGGTTGACGCTGGGGGTATAAACGGATTCATAGATAATGCTTTCCTCATCTATAAAGACGGTACGGCAAGTGGGGATTATCACGGGCAGTTGAACAGTGTGAATTTCATTAAGTGGGCCACCGAGAAGCTTGCACCCAATCTACCACCTTCATCTGTAGTTGTCACGGGTAAACTCATTTTTTTTTTTACTTTATAACATTTTATCTTGTTATAAAACTCCCATTACCTAGGACTCAGCAGTTGTTTGCTGCGATTTAATTAATTATTTTATTAGAGCTTGTGAAAGCTTCCATAAATAATTGTATCGGTTTCTAGGAGAAACAAATAAGTGTTTAATGTAATAGAGTAATGACTAATTGAACGTTAATAATGTATATTATGAATTCTAGTTTAGGAAACGTGTATTTGTTAATGTCAATAAATATGACAGGCACGTTTTTACGATTCCCTGATCTTTTATAGAAATTTGGTATTGTCTTTGTAGTTCAATGGTAGTGGAATGTGCTATAGGGTGGAAGTTCCCGAGGGACCTTATCCGCATCCTGACGCCCGAGATTTTCATGGATTCTCGTCTTTCCTGAGTAGTTAGAGAACCCTATTGTCCTGTAGTTAGTTACTATAGCACATTCTGTTTGATAAATCCCTGTTCCTTATTCTGAGTGTTTTCGCCAAGTAGCACGGTGTTGTTTTTAGCCGGGACTTCAAGATGCTACAATCCATTATTTTTCCAGCCTTGGATTTTGGTGGATCATCCAGATATAAGGGTACAGTGCCAAAACTCAGCAATTCTTCCAGGTTTGTGTCGTGTCTTGTGTGGGGCTTCGCCTAGGACACCAAGCAGGTTCATCGGCGGGCTCTTGGTATTCCCGCCCGGACCCCCAATGGAGTAGCGAACTGCGCGCCACCTCCCTTTATATAAGGTGCAACTGCACCTTTTGGCTGCGAGAACTAAAAGCCCAAGCAGCCTCAACCTCCCTATGAAGGCTTCCAAAAAGATGGTATATTGGCTTTCACGGCCAGTGAATTAAAACTCAGCAATTCAAACCTAGACTCGTTCAGCGATTTTGTGTATAAACGTCGCACTAAACCTCGTTCCCGTTTTAATTTTTCCATTTTTCTTAGTCCTATCACGATCGCCAGATGTTAATAAAACACTTATTATAACTCATTACTTTAATGGAACGTGACGAAGCGCCATTACATGGATAACACAGACCGAAAAACAGCAGACAAACACACACAGAACAAACGACAAACAAACACCATCTGGTCAAGGCACTTAGTTCTTTAACATAAGTCATACAGCAAACGAACAGGGTACTGCAGGAAAGATCCCTTAAGCCCAATTCTTTTTATCATCTCCAAGACTGACATCATAAAAGTATACTGGAAAATGTGAAATTTTATGCCTATGCTGATGAAAAAATTAACGGTAATATTAGGTCTACATACCTCAACTTGTACTTGTCGTTCAATAACTCTCAGTCTTTTCTTGGGTGGCTGAAGCAGACGCTGTGGGAAATTGACAATTGCAGGTACTGCATCATCTTAAAATAATGGTTTGTTTATATTTGAATGAAACAAGTAGCATGATTTATAAAAGAGTTCACTAACTGTATTTTGTTGGGGTCCAGTCCTTCCTCCTCACAGCTATAACCCATTTAATACAACTGGACGTTTCCATGGAAATCTGTAATATAAGCTAGGCCCATTAGGCCCAGGTTATAATTCTGTGACTAATAACTTATAACCTATAATAGGGCCTACGTGTATTTGTCATATGCCTTTTAGATCAAAATTTGATGTAAGATGTATCCATAAACGCAGAATAGGCTACTTCATTACAAATCTCAATTCAAAAATAAAGTAGACCGTAAACCTACCGTATAATTGGAAAATACCATACATATAACGTTACACAGAGGTACGTACAATCAAATATATGAAAAGAATCACGACATATCAGCTGACTTGCAACCTAGAGTTCAATGGTATGGCAGTTTTAGGTGCGACTAGTTACGCCTGGTAGTGCACGTCAAGGAGGCGATGACCAGGAAGCTGTTTTCATCGAGGGTTACCATGGAAGGGGTTGTTCCAGTAGTACCTACAGTTCAATGCGTTGAAGTGGCCTTTCAGCTTAGATTGAATCTTATTGTATGACAGAGTTTCCGGATCATTAGGACTCACCAGGATCTTCAGCGCATCATTGAGTTCAGATCCCATGTAATCCCGTGCAAAGTGTGCATGATGATCCGCGGGTACCTTGCTCAGGTTGAGCGCCCAGGTAAAGCGAGTGAAATAGTCGGCTACAGTCGTCCCGTCAGTTGCACGATATGGTTGTATTGTGAATTGTGGCGGTCGAGGCTGTGATGAAGACGTTGTTGAACTTGTTGTCTGTCAGATAGCGTCGGCGATCATTGCCGAGAATTGTTGGAGTTGCTCAGAGGTTAATAAGTCTGTCATGGTGAAGATGAGTGGAGAATAGTATTAATAACACGCACTGCGATGAACGTAGTTCGGTGCAACACTTGCGTTGAAGTTAGAAAGTCACTTGGTTTCACAACGTTATTTATCTTATCCCAATTCTGGCACCACTGTTATATCGTGGGAGATACAAGATAAATAACACACACTTGTTAATATAAATCAACGGTTTATTTAACACTAGTTGATGCACAACTATACACAAGGTGGCTTAACTTGAGCAGTTTAGAGCGGAACTAGCGCGGAACTCACGTCTACAGTCTGCGGGTGCATATATACATAGTATATGGAAGGTTCCAGATTGGAATGTTCCAGATTAGAATGTTCTGGGCATAGTAACTAGAACATTCGTGTTATCTCAAGTAAATACACAACAATTATTATTATATGAACACGGACCTCCGGGGCGACAGCCGCTACACCACGAGGTGTTCACACAGTAGTCTGATTTCGGACACCGATAACCGTTTTGTGCTTGGTCCATTGTTGTTTACCTCACTGATAGATTTTCAACGTTTCATTTTGGAGTTCTATTTTATTAGTCTCCTGACATGAGGGTAGCATGTTTAAATGGTACAGACTGTAGTGATAATCCCTTCATAGGGTATTAGTTGACATGCGAGGACCAGCACATTCATATTTCTCTTTAAAAACGACCCTTTTTTGTTGCCAGAGACAGCTGTGAGCTGTATGTTATACATGGTCGGCCACGAAAATGATCACCCGGTGACGTCACGCAGCAGCCTATGCAATGGCAAGCCGAAGCGCGGAGGCCGGGATTGAGAATTGTAGACGGCGATGGCTGTACTCATTCTATGGATAATGCGGTATTAGCTCCCTGGGTGGAGTAAGTAGCAAATAAAGACTTCATGTAATTTGGGACCGATCACCCCGCCTGTTGTCTAGTTCGTTGATAGCGGCAGTACCAACACCACCTAGAGAGAAGGCCGTGCAATACGGTTTTAATATGCGAGTGACGTCACGGCCCAACGGCTGTGTGGCCATGGAGACAGAGGAATCATATTCGTGTTTATGGTGTGGTTTCCGAGTTTTGTGTTTCGTGTTTACAGTCCCGGTGTTGATTTTCTCGGAATTCCTATCCGGTTATACTTCTTGGTTATCAGTGCAGTGTTAAGTTTTGCCTAATAAGTGCAGTGTGCCAAATGTTAATGTTATTGGTTTTACGTCCCTTTTAACTACTCTGGCTTTTAGAGACGCCGTGGTGCCAGAATTTTGCCCCGAAGGGAATTTTAACGTGCCAGTAAATCTACTGACACGGCTCCCTCGCATTTGCGCACCCTCAAATGCCACCTGACTGCGCCAGGATACGAACCTGCAGCCTTGGGCTCAGCAAGCGAGAACGTTACCCCTGAGCCACGCAGCCAGGTGGAAATGTGCCAAATGGTAAAGGCAATTAAGACAATGGACCTTTTCCTAATTATGAAGGGAAGAATTCGAAATCGATACAAGCTATTCACCTCAATATATTCCTACAAAACATTCCAAGGCACGTGTTACATTAATGCTTAAGCTCCAATTCTCGCTAGTTTAGTTTAATGGTAGGAAGAAACCTTGTAACCAAGTCTCTTTTCTTGTCGGTGTGTGGACTCCATTTCAAACATGAGCATAGACTAGTATGTATGATGAAAAGAATGGAAAACTTATAGTTACTACACCGTTGTATAAACCGAGACTGATTAAAGATTAGTAAACAGATAGTCCTTAAATTCTAGCTTAGGCTCTGTTCGAGAAAATTCAATTAGATGTAAAATTCAGAATTTTCTAACCTAAATAATGTGCTACAGGTTTTGTCGGAAGGGGTTTAAATTGCAAGAACTGCATTAGGATGATAACCTGTAGCAGGTTCTGATTAATCCTTTCTTCTATTCCACTAATCTCATTCATTATTACCCTTTCACGAATTGATTGCCGGCGGTCGAGATGGGAATTATTCTCTGTTTACTTGTGTCACACGCACTGATTTCTATACATGGATGGCTGGTAGCTAAGGCAGCAGTAAGCCGAATAGACGATGACAGGTATAGCAAGATGGCAGCGAGCGCATGGTTTAATATTGCGAATCCGGCTCTGTGATTGGTTACTGGTAGTTTGATGTTACACCGGTACATGTATTTATACTGGCAGCAGGGACGTATTTCCCACTAGGCACACTAGGCACGTGCCTAGGGGCGGCACGGCCTGGGGGGCGGCACAGCCTGACGTCCGACGGGCGCCGCGGCTTCGGGTGAATTGCCGTGCCAAGCGCCAGGCGCAGTGACCGAGAACGGCAGTCAAAGGGAGCTTACTTCGCATTTTCTCACGTAAATTTGAAATCTAAATGCAATTCATAAACTAAAAAAAATCTATTTTACAAGTCAAGTGTGAAGTTTTGTTTTATTTAATATGGGTATATTTTATGCCGGTAGTCAACAGACTGGTAACACTGCCAGTCAGTGGGGATACAGCAGACTGTCAAAGCTAGTGTATTATAAGTCTGAATTACCAATAAAGCTCGCTGACAGCTGTCAAAGCTAGCACGTGGGGAAATGCTGCGTTGCCACTGAGGCAGATCATGACGCATAACATTCCAAGAGGCTTGCAGGAAGACACAAATACTGTGGAAGTTAGCCCCTCTGTCTGGCGGTCTAATGACCGTGACGAGTGAAGACACACTGAGTCAAACCATGTGCTTATTGCTGTGTCGGCATACATTGCAACATTGCTCACTGTTGGCGCCATGGAGACCGTTACCCCTCTCGTCTCCACTCCTCCCTCACCTCACCCATCAAGCGTATGACAGCTTTCACCGAGCATGTTTTGTAAATCAGATTATAGTCGTTCGCTTAACGTCTTCACGTTCAGTTGTTATCCTTACCAAGTCGTTCACATTGCCACATTGCTTAGATAAAGTGTGTTATAATTTTATTTTATTTATAATGTTGAACTAAAAAGTACCAATGAGTGAAAAACGTCGGAAGCATAGTGGTTCAGGTTACCGCAAAATCGCAAGTGAAAAACGTGAAAAATAAACTATATTTTTGAAAAATATTAAGACGGTTGACAGATTTTTTAAACCTCTTGAAAAATCCAAAGAGAGTGGACTGAGTGGAGAAGGCTGCTCATCTTGGGAACAGTACAATTTCAACGAAAGTGGTTCAAACAATGAAAATAATGATCAAGCAACAAGTGCCCCTGAAACGGATAATTTTATATTGAGTGGTGATAACGAACGTAGTTCCGAGAGTACACAAATAAGTAAAAGTTCAAATTATTCAGTTTCACAACAAACTGATATAAATTTTACTGTTAGTGACGACCCCATTGAGTGGAAAATAAATGACACCACGATCGAAGTATTATTACACAGAGGAATCAATCAGTATAAAGATTGTGATTTTAAAAACTCTAAAAGGGATTTTGGCAATAAAACCAGATATTTAAATAAACAAATCTTTAGTAGGAAATTACAAAATGGAGAACTCATTTCAAGAGATTACTTGGTGTATTCAAAAGGTACAGGTTCGGTATTTTGCGCTTCCTGCAGGTTATTTGGCTTTCAGAAGACGTGTTCTAAACTAGCCAGTGAAGGTGTTTCGGATTGGAAAAATATTGGAGCGATTTTGTCTGCACATGAAAGCTCACAAGAACACATCAATTCTGAACTGGCACTTTTGACCCGCAAGAGAAGAATTGGAACGCCAGACAGTCAATACGATTCCATCGTCGAAACTGAAAGGAAGTATTGGAAACACGTTTTGGAAAGAGTGTTCGCTGTGGTGAAAAGGCTGGCAAGCCGAGGACGTCCGTTTCGAGGAGCTGATGAAACATTTGGGTCTCTACACAATGGGGAGTACATGATGTCACTGGAATTAGTAGGAGAATTCGATCCTTTTCTCGCTGAACACATAAGTAAATTTGGTAATCTAGGTTCAGGGAAAACGTCCTATCTGTCTTCATTTATTTGCAATGAGGTAATTGCACTGTTAGCCTCTAAAGTTAGAGATACCATAATCAGTGAAGTGAAACAAGCGAAGTATTACTCCATAATAGTGGATTCAACGCCTGACATAAGTCACACTGATCAGCTTTCATTTGTTCTGTGGTTTGTACAAGATAATGGCAATCCTGTTGATCGCTTTCTCATGTTTTTGTCGAATACTGGGCACAAATCCGAAGACTTAGCCAATGCTGTTATGGCTGTTTTAAGATCATATGCCATCGATGTATCCGACTGTAGAGGGCAATCATACGGTAATGCTAGCAACATGTCAGGCGTGTATAGTGGCTTACAAGCTAGAATAAAGGATGAAAATCCCAAAGCACTGTTTGTTCCTTGTTCGGCACATTCACTTAACATTGTAGGTACGTGTGCTGCTAGCTGTTGTCCAGAAGCATGTGCTTTCTTTAACCATATACAAAACGTTTACAACTTTTTGTTGCATCTACTAAGAGATGGGAAATTCTAGTTACCTTTAGTCAATCTGAAAGTAAAACTCTTAAGGGTTTGTCAGAAACAAAGTGGAGTACTCGTGAAAGTGAAGCCACGGGACTTTTGAGATCATTGATTAGGCTGGAAACAGTATTTATTATGGAACTTTGGAGTGATATATTGGACAGGTTTGAACAAGTTAGCCAAACTCTTCAGAAAATAGAAACGTCCATAGAAAGAGATGTGAGACTGTATGATTCTTTAGTCCTTTTTATTGATTCTCTCCGAGACATGTTTGCCGTATATGAAAAAAGGGCTAAAAACGATGTGATTTGGACTATGAGACTTTTACAAACGTCAAAAAAAGAGAAAATTCCAGGCTGACGAAAACAAAGAAACTGAAATACTTCTTGAAGGACGTGACAAATTTAGAGTCGATACATTTTATGTAGTTCTCGACCAATTAAAAACTGAGTTGCAGAAGCGGAAAAGCGCATATGGTGAAATAGCAGACAAGTTTTCAGTTTTTAACGATCTGTCCTCCTCAACTGAAACAATAATAGAGCGTGCAAACAAACTTCAGTCATTGTATGCCAATGATCTAGAAAAGTCATTTTCAAATGAATGTGTACATTTTTCTTGTCTGTTGAAGAGTAGTGGAATTAGAAACAACCCACTCGTCATGATGAAATATATTAGAGAAGAACAACTCCAATCAACATTCCCCAACATTGATATAGCTCTTCGTATGTATTTGTGCACAGCTGTTTCCAACTGCTCAGCGGAACGTTCATTTTCTGTCTTAAAAAGAATAGAGTCTTGTCTTAGATCAAGGATGAATGAAGACAAATTAAACTTGTTGGCTATTCTACACATCGAGAATGAACTTTTGAACAGTGACAAGATGAATGTTGAAGATCTAATAGAGGAGTTCTCAATTATGAAATCCAGGAGAAAATCTACGTATATAAAAAACGCCGCTGGTGCAGATGTACTGTATTGATGCATAAGATATGTGTATTGATTTGCTAGTTTTTAACATCTAATTTTGTTCTTAATTATGAACATTGAATTATGTTTTTAAAAATTGTAAAATCCTTAATAGACTTGATGTATCATTTATTGTAGCGGATACAAAGACTTAACAATCACTTTAAAACTTTATCAAAGTGTAAAGGAAACTTTTCTATTGAGTAAATTTAGCCCATTGGAAATATGCCAGTTTGTAAGAATATTCTTAATTCTTATGTAATTAAATCAATCTTAGATCAATAACTTTTAGTTTTTATTAACATCAACCCCACAATTTAGATTAGTTTTTTTTAATAATCAATCTGCTTTATATACAATCAATAATGTCTAAAATAAAAATGACGTGCAAGATTTATCCTATACTCAGCCGTCCAGCGGGGCTTACCCTTACTCGGACACAAATAAAGCCAACCGGCCGATGAATTAGATGATTAATTAGCCGGTCGGCTGCATATTTGTGTGCGTGCGTGAGTTAAGGATCACTCTCAGGTGCCACCCCCACCCCTGGACGACCAACGTGGGAGGGGGGGGGGGTCAGAAGGTGCCTAGGGGCGGCAGATATGTAAATCTGTCCCTGACTGGCAGTAAATATTTTGTGTTTCTGGTAGTTGTAAAATGGGCTGAATTTGGTTATTTAAAGCGTAAAATCTTAGTTTTAAGTACCAATTTGGTGACCCATCATCCCAGGCAAGCCGGTAATACCTTTACTTCTCAGGCAGATAGGGCACTTAGCCGTAATTTTGAAGTTAATGTGAAGTTAAGTATACATTTGCGGTGGTGCTGAAGCAGACGTGATCGGCTAGGCTATTGCGTGTTTAAATTTGATCCCATTTCAGGGTTTTTCGGTTCTGGGTGCGAATAGTTCGCTTAATAGTTGTAAAACGGTGGGGAGAGTATATTTTGAGTAGGTTTTTAGTTGTGTTAAGTTTTATGTGAAGCTGAGGATTGAAATTGGTTTGGCTTAAAGTGCATTTTTGGCTTTGATCTACTTCCCGTTATTATTAAGTTTATTATAGATAGATAGATTTTATTAATTCTATTTGATCAAATACATGTATACAATACATTTTTGATATAGGACACGTCAGAATTTACATCTATAAAATAAAAGTACTAATAGGTATATAATACTAATACTATAACTATTTATAACATATTATAATAACAGATCTTAAGTGACAACTATTTACACCTTACTCTATTATCATAATATGAAAACTTAATTCTATAAATACAACAACTTACAGCTAGGTATTACAATTAAAATCGAAAAGTAAAATATAATTATAGATTTCATCGCTCCTATACACTAAGATATTCAACTACAGAGTATAAACAATGGCACTGCAGATAAGCTTTCAACATTCTATCAAAGGTTTTTATTTTTGGGGCAAGTTTTATATACTGGGGTAGTTTATTGCATAATTTAACTCCTGTGTGAAGTTCCTTTTTGATATATGCTTGTGTGTGTGTGAAATATGAATGTTTTGATTTTGTCTTGTGTTATGCCTATGAACATCATTGTTTGTTTTAAGAAAAACATCCTTATTCATTAAATTCTTTTTACAAAACATAATACTTTCAAAGATATACAGGGGCGCACCCAGCGGGGGGCTTTGGGGGCTTAAGCCCCCACCAAAAACCTGGGAACACTTTAAAAACATTGATGAAATCTTTCAAGAAAATTGATTGCATAACGGGCTCCAGAATGTTTAGTGTTGGAACGTTGGAACATTTTGCGATTTTCTACTGGTTTAAAATAGAATTATGTTAGGCCTATATTTATGCAACACTTGAGTGATAATAATATATATTGTAAACACAACACGATCGGATATTTCCGGCCGTTGTCGTAACTATGCTCGGAGCAAGATGCGCGTGGGACAGCGGTGAAAATTTCTCTCCCCAAGGTATTGTGCTGTGCTCTGTGTCAGGCGTCAAGTCAGTAGTGGTGTTTGTAAAAGTTGATTCGTAGATTGCTGTTGTGTTCGTATTTTCTATTGGCTATTGGTGTTCGTAGTGTGTCCAATTGGACTAGTAGTAATGGGAGACAAAATAAAGTCAAAACATGCAAAACTACTTTAAACCGTTAAAAATCAATAAATGTGATGTGGTTAGTGTTAATGAATGTGGCAATCCTTCAACGAGTAAGGAACTGTTATCAAGGACTGCAAGCATAGAAAAACAGCCAAGTTGTTCGTCAGAGGAGGGCTTAGAGGCAAATGTGAGCAGGCCTAAGGCCGTTGTAAGTAAACATAACATGGATTTGGACATTGGTTTATTTAAAAACAAAGTGATGACGGACAATGAAAAGTTCAAAATTTTGAATGACAAATGGGTTCCTCAGAGCAACTTTAACTTTCCTTTTAGATCGCATGGGAACCAACAACGAACATTTTCGTTTTCATGGCTAAAGAAATATACCTGGCTTTCGTATTCTGGAATTTAAGACTCTGCATACTATGTCCATTGTATGCTTTTTTTTTTTTTTTTTAAGAAGAAATAGGTAAGTGTAACGCTCAACACAATGGACAACTTGTTGAAGATTTTTGTAACTGGAAAAAAGCACTAGAAAAGTTTGAAAACATGCAAACTCGCAGTATCATAAAGACACATGTGTAAGCGCAGCTAACTTTAAAAGAGTTATGGACTGCCGAATGAAACTGATTGACAAATTTCTTGATAAAGGAAAAGACGTCCAAGCCCAAAATAATGTGAAAAGAATAATTCCAATAATAGTAACTATTATTTTGTGTGGCAGGTAAAATATCGCCCTTAGGGGCCATAGAGATTATGGTCAGTTTCAAATCGACAGCAAACCATTTGAAAATGAGGGGAACTTGAGAACTTTTCTCAGAGCTAGAATTGAAGCAGGTGATAACAATTTGAAAGATCACTTTGGGTCATGTGGCAAAAATGCGACCTATATAAGTTGGAATTTTCAAATTCAAGTCGTCGATGCTTGTAGCCAAATAATAACTGAAAAAATAGCAAGTAAAGTAAAAGAAGCTAAGTTTTTAGTGTTCTCGCAGATGAAACATTTGATGTTTCAACTGTTGAACAGTTTTCTTTGTGCTTACGTTATGTAACGCCAAATACTTTAAATAGTTATGCAATATGTGAGTAATTTTTGAAGTTCATGCCTCTAACCTAACTAATACGGGTAGCGTTTTGGCAAAAACATTGATTAAAGGTCTTGAAGACAGTAATATAGACATAAATGACCTACGTGGCCAGGGGTACGATGGGGCGGCTGCCATGAGTGCAAAGTTTAAAGGGGCTCAAGCGTGCATCCAAGAAGCTCACCCCACAGCAATATACGTGCATTGCGCTTCTCATAGCCTTAACCTGGCATTGTCAACCGCGTCTGAGGTTGTATCAATCAGGAACTGCTTTGGAATAGTGGACAAGTTGTGGGATTTTTTAACACTACTAAATGACAAGCAGTTTTAAAACAGTGCATTGAATCTGAGGTAAATCTTGAAACCAACAAGAAAAAACTCCTGCAGCTTTATCCAACGAGATGGGTACAACGGCACGATGCTATTTTTGTTATGAAAGAACTGCTGCAACCTCTTGAAGTAGCGTTAGAGGTGATTAAAAACTGGAATGATAGGGAATCTTCCTCAGGAGCTCTAATACTACTAAACACCTTAAGTCAAGGTGAATTTATAATTTCTCTCATGGCATATGAAAAACTGCTTGGTTACACAATAAACCTCAGCAAAAAGCTTCAGGGAACTGATTTAGATTTATCGTCTGCAATTACACACGCTGAAACTGTGATTGAAAGCTTAAAATCTCTAAGAAAAAATGCAGATCAAGAATTTCACTCGTTGTTTGAAGAAGCTACCAAAATTGCTAATAACTGCGGTTCAATAATTTCGATGCCTCGAACAGTTGGAAGACAACTGAACAGAAGCAACATACCAGCAGAAACTCCAGAATTATACTATAAAAGATCTGTTTTCATCCCTTGGATTGACTCTTTTATTATTTCATTGGAATCTCGATTCATCGAGCATAAAGACTTATTAGAGAGTTTTGAGTGCTTACTGCCATCAGCCAATGCATCACATACACATAAAGAAACCTTCTAAGAAAAAATGCAACTTGATTTCTTACAGCTGTGTAATTTTTATAAGAATGACATAATTGAAAGTGGAGGAAACAACAAAGGCCTGCTTATGGCTGAGTTTGAACTGTGGCACAAGAGCTTCAAGACCCACGCTAATATCCCTAAAAACGCAATCGATGTGTTGAACCTATGTGACAAGGACTTGTTTCCAAATATCCACACATTGTTGAGAATTTTGTGTACCATCCCTGAGACTACAAGCACTGCTGAGAGGTCATTTTCTACTCTACGTCGGCTGAAAACATATCTTAGGAATACCAAGGGTGCAACAGGCTGACTGGGCTAGCTGCACTGAATATTCACCGGGAAATTGAAGTCACCAGTACAGAGGTAGTTTCCATTTTGAAAAAATCTGCTAGGCGGCTGGATTTTGTTCTGTGAAATGTGAGTTTCCACTTTATTCAAACACCGTTAATGTTAATTCATTAATAAATGATTTGTATTCAACTATTTGTTTAAACTTGCATTCAGCCTGTGTAATAAAGTTCAACTTGAAATTCTAGAAATGTTCAAGATTTTTTATTACAGTATAATGTTAGTCATTAAGGAAAATTAAAATAACTTATATATTTTCACGTACAGTTCATAAAATATTTGTTACAATCCATAACACTATGGTATACAATTACATCTCGTAATTTTTAAAATGAAATTTTTAGTTCCAATTAAATGTACATATTCAAAATCAAAATGTTATTATTAATTTCCTAAAACCTATACTAGTTCTTGGTATAAACAACTCAAAACTTAGTAAATGATTGCAGATATTTGATGTTACACATCAATCTGACGATCCTGGTAGCTGGATATATAGTTATGATAATAGTGAACAGAGCAATCCAGTCGTTATCACTCTGATCGTGATTAAAAGTTAATTCCTGATAAAAAGCATGCACTTCCTTTTTATTAGGGCCTACTTGTATAACCTTAGGTCAATGGTACTGTAACTAATTTTTTTATAAAACCAATGCACATTTTGTTTAAATAATCTCCAGTCCAATAGCATCTTTTGTATTGGTTTTAACAGAACATTCTACAGTATGTTTGATCTTATAGAATATCTTTTTATGCATATGATCTCAAATATACATATTTACATACAAGACTAATAGTGGACACATTCTCTTTCCATAGCTGAAATCATGTTTTTGAGGAAAGCCCCCTCCAAACCAAAAGTCTGGGTGCGCCCCTGAAGATATATATACAGGGCAGAGGGAGAATGTTTAAATCTTTGAACATAGGTCTACATGATTCTCTAGTGTTTATATTTGCCATAATTCTAATCGCCCTCTTTTGTATCCTAAACGTGCTTAGTACATCTGGGGACATACCCCAAAATATGACCCCATATCTCAAGTATGAATGGAAATAAGCAAAATAAGTATTTCTTAATGTGTGCATGCTAGTGCAGGTTTTCAAAATACGTAACGCAAAGCACATCGAGTTCAGTTTAGTATTCAGATATTGTATATGTTTATTCCATTTCAAGTCATGTTGTATCCGTAGTCCTAAAGACTTTGTTTCTGATTTATTTTCTATTTGATGACCATTTAATGTTATATTGGGCTTCGCAGGATTCCTATTCTGTATAGTGAGGAAATTTAGACATACTGTTTTTTTATAGTTTATTATGAGGCGATTATCTTGTGACCATTTGGTTAACTCTCCTGTAACGGAGTCAGCAGACTGCTGTATGACCTGTTTAGTTTCACCTGCTGCTAGCGTGATTAAAAGCTGTAGTATTTGATGTAGAGTGCTGGGATTACTTGGGGGAAGTGTTGGTTATTTCATGGACACAGGAATACATTACCAAGCACCGATTACGATATGTTGAATCTAGGCCTGTATAGTGAGTTACCGGTAGATAGATAGATAGATAGATAGATTTTTATTTTTGGGGCCAGTTTTATATACTGGGGTAGTTTATTGTATAATTTAACTCCAGTGTGAAAAGTTCCTTTTTGATATATGCTTGTGTGTGTGTGTGAAATATGAATGTTTTGATTTGATTTTGTCTTGTGTTATGCCTATGAACATCATTGTTTGTTTTAAGAAAAACATCTTTATTCATTAAATTCTTTTAAAAAAACATAATACTTTCAAAGATATATATGCAGGTCAGTGGGAGAATGTTTAAATCTTTAAACGTTTATAGGTACATCATTTGAAGAATGCATAATTTCGTGGCATATAATATACATTTATACCGTATATACAATTTACAAGAATGTTTTCAGAAATTGTTTTTCACTCGTTACTCTGTTACTGATCGCTAATTGCGTGTACTCAGCACCTAAGTTGATATTTGTCAGCCGTTATTATACATTCATTTTTATTGCTATTCCGGAGATTTACTGACCTCGGAATGACGTGTCAGTGATCCCAATGCCCTTATGCTATGAGTGAACATATATCTATATTTTTATTTGCTCCAAAGCACCATTAATTACGATTTAAAATTGACTAGATTATCATTGCTTCCCCATAAGGAGAGCTCGAGAATGGGTACGCCAACATGGCGGACCGCGCGCTCAACCTGGCGTACTTTCTCGTGCGGCGGAGAGCTGCCAACAGCGATCCATGTATAGAGATCAGTGGTCACAGGTCACTCTGCTTCGTTGACAGGTACAGTTGCGCGAGTAGGATATGACTCAGCTACAGTAGCTGTCCGTGGTGACATGACGCTTATCTGCGCTTATAAGACAGGTAGCGCACGCAATGCTGCTTGACTTATGTGCAACTTGCACTGTGTCATCACTGTGTTCTTCTCCTTACCCCGCGAGGCTCCTGCTACAATAATCAACAAACGGTGGCGCAGCCAGGTTCAGCGGCAATCAAATGTTAAACGGGTAATACAGTACATTTATTATTGGGGTGGGGGAAGAGGGGTGAGTGAATCAGGTTTGAGGTTAAATAAATTTAGAATAAATAGAATAACTAATGAAATACAAGGTGATAACATTATTGTACCGTAATGTTCGAATGAAATTCCTAGGAGCAGTCCCTTCTCGGTTCCGCAACTGTCCAGAGTATTTAACTGGCACTGCAATATTGTCTGCCAAGAAGATCCAGATGATAGGAGGTGTAGGATTGAAAATAGTTTATCAAAGGCTCTTGCTGAAAGTATGCAGACATTGGCGGAGAATCTGGAAGCAGTTTCATTTGTTGTTCAGTCTTTAGACTGGTTTGATGCAGCGCTCCATGCCTCAACTTTCAGGAACTAAAGGTGAAGTTAAACAGTGCGAGTCTTCATCCTGAGGGGAATTACATTAAAGAGGAATCGTGCAGCCTACATATTTTATTTGAATTAACACTGAATGAACACTTGCGTTGCTGCATTAAGATAACAGAAGGTTTGAGTGCCTCCTTGTATGTATCAAATACAGAAGTGAAACGTTATAATAACATATCTTTACCAAGACAGTTAGGTGCAATGCTAGAAATTGAGGAACTTATAAGGAATGCCCATTCAGTGTATGCTGATTCTGATGCATATGCGTATCAAAGTGTTGAGGATAATGTACCTGTTATATAGGTACATGAATCAACAAGTTTGTTCTTTGGTAAATGCTCTCATGTCTCATTAAGACTGCTGCTCTGTTCCATTTCAGTAGGTAACCTTTTCTGTGCCCAAGATCGCGGTTCAAACCCGGCCGAAGTCGTCGGATTTTTAAGAGCGTTAAAAATCCCTCAGCACGCCTTCCTTTGGAGGGGAAGTAAAGCCGGCGGGCCCATGATATAGATTTATGGCATGTAAAAGTATCTTCTACTAACTACAATTGTGTGAAGCTACATTTCTATGTTAATTTGATTATCGCTCTATTATGTTGCAACGTTCACCACCAGGAGATGGTTGCGGTGGCATTTAGTATCCAAGCTCACAGCTTGGTCGTTGACGGTAGCATTTGATAGCAAAAGTAGGAACTACTTGAAATTGATCGTCTGCAGTCCTTACGTGAATTAGAGATATTATTATTATTATTATTATTATTATTATTATTATTATTATTATTATTATTATTACTGCAATGGAGATCGGGAAACTCGACCTAACGTGCACTGAGATGATATCGAGTTACGAAATTTGTCGAGTTTTACGGACTCGTTCAAGTCTGTTAGGTAACCGACAATAGTAGAAAGAAACGCAGCGAGTGATGATTAAAATTAACGCCTGGCTGCTTCAGTGGCGTATTTGGTAGTATGCTGAACTTCTAGATAGATAGATAGATAGATTTTTATTAATTCCACTCGATCAAATACATGCATTCAATACATTTTTGATATAGGACACGTCAGAATTTACATGCATAAAATAAAAGAACTAACAGGTATATATTACTAAGATTATAACTATTTATAACTTATATAATAGCAAATCTTAATAGATACAATCTTATTGCACAACTATTTACACCTCACTCTATTATCATAATATGAAAACTTAATTCTATAAATACAACAACATACAGCTAGGTATTAAAATTAAATTTAAAAAGTAAAATATAGTTATAGATTCCATCACTCCTATACGCTAAAATATTCAACTACTGAGTAAAAACAATGGCACTGCAGATAAGCTTTCAACATTCTATCAAAGGTTTTTATTTTTGGGGCCAGTTTTATATACTGGGGTAGTTTATTGTATAATGTAACTCCAGTGTGAAAAGTTCCTTTTTGATATATGCTTGTGTGTGTGTGTGAAATATGAATGTTTTGATTTTGTCTTGTGTTATGCCTATGAACATCATTGTTTGTTTTAAGAAAAACATCTTTATTCATTAAATTCATTTTAAAAAACATAATACTTTCAAAGATATATATGCAGGGCAGTGGGAGAATGTTTAAATCTTTAAACAGAGGTCTACATGATTCTCTAGAGTTTACATTTGCCATAATTCTAATCACCCTCTTTTGTATCCTAAACGTGCTTAGTACATCTGGCGACATACCCCAAAATATGATCCCATATCTTAAGTATGAATGGAAATAAGCAAAATAAGTATTTCTTAATGTGTGCATGCTAGTGCAGGTTTTCAAAATACGTAACGCAAAGCACATCGAGTTCAGTTTAGTATTCAGATATTGTATATGTTTATTCCATTTCAAGTCTTGTTGTATCCATAGTCCTAAAAACTTTGTTTCTGATTTATTTTCTATTTGATGACCATTTAATGTTATATTGGGCATCGCAGGATTACTATTCTGTATAGTGTGGAAATTTAGACATACTGTCTTTTTATAGTTTATTATGAGGCGATTATCTTGTGACCATTTGGTTAACTCTCCTGTAACGGAGTCAGCAGACTGCTGTATGACCTGTTTAGTTTCACCTTTTATTACGAGTGTTGTATCGTCCGCAAACAAAATTTCCTTATGTGAATGAACGTTCTGTGTTATATCATTGATATATAGAAGAAAGAGTAGTGGGCCCAAAACAAATCCCTGGGGTACTCCAAATTCAATAATTCCCTCATTGGACAATGTTTCATTAAGTAATTTGGTTCCATCATCCTTGCGTCTCAAGCTTACTATTTGTTTACGCCTTGTTAAGTAAGACTCTATCCATTTATTAGCTAGACCTCTAACACCATATTGATTTAGTTTGGTAAGGAGGATTTTATGGTCAACAACATCAAATGCTTTCGATAAATCCAAGAATAGGCCAGTTACATGTTCCTTATTGTCAATTAATTTCAGTATACTATTACTACATTCGTAAATTGCTGTCTGTGTAGATTTTTCCGTTCTAAATCCATGTTGTGAGTTTGATAATATTTTATTTTTTTCTATGAAACTTATCAGTCTCTTATACATAATTTTTTCCACAATTTTTGCAATACCAGTTGGTAAGGTAATAGGACGATAGTTATCTAATTCATCTTTTGAACCGTTTTTGTGCACTGGAATTACTTTTGATAACTTCAAAATATCCGGGTAAGTTCCTGAGAGAATAGGGATGTATAGAACTAGTACCGATAGAGCGCACTGCAGTTGTACTGGGTAAGCGCAAGGCGCTCTTCATTTGTCTCCTGTGTTCTCATGCCGCTAATATCCACGAATTTAAGTTGTTTAAATTGCTATTTTCGTGACTATGCCGAGCTATTGCTGTGTTCCTCTTTGCAAAAATCAGGGAAATCCGATTTCGTGTCACCAATTTTCACAAAATAAAGAAATGAGGAAGAAATGGTTACATGCTATTAGAAGGAAACATTTCGAACACAACAAAAATAAGGAAGAGGCCATACACAAGAAAATTGCCAGTTTACCACGATAAGCCTACAATATCGGAATATGCATAAATTATCTCCATTGAAGTACGGTACGGGAAGAAATCGTCAATATACAGGAAGAAGTGAATGTAACATTTGTGACTCCCATTTTCAAAGGCATCAATACTCGGACAAATACTTCAAGAATAAATGTCACAACTTTAACAGTCAAAAACGTATTATGGTTGGTTTCTTGAAATCAGAATTAATCGTCAACTTAACATCTGCCCGACGGAGAATGTGGTACCGGTAGTGACTGACTTCTACATTCTTGAGTCTTAGGCCTAAGTTAGCCAGATGAATGGAAACAGTTCATGGCCTTAAAACAGCGATTCTCAAACTTTTAAATACTGTACCCCTAAGTCGTTTGCAAGGGGTACGGAAACGATTTGTATTAAGAAATTGACAAATTACAAAAGAACCAAACGTTACGATGCATTTTGAGGTAAGCAATACCGGTATCAACTTTCTTTCATTATGTTTACCTAAAACAAGACCGTTTCATGTACGCTATCAACCAAAAAAATGCACGAATCGAAGTCTATAAGCAAGGGGAGCCAGTGAATATTTAAATCTCTATTTATAAAAGGAAGATAATAGTTTTACGTGACCGTTAATCTAGAGATAAGGCACAGAGGACTTCCTCTTTACGTGGAATCCGAACAGGACAAGGCATTTCAGTTTGAAAATCTCACATGCATTGACCGGGAAATCTCTATTTATGATTTAAGTCTTATGGAGATATAGGCTATTTACCAACATAGGCCTACAATACTCAAGCATGCTGACTCCTATTCATAATTTGAATAATAAAGCGTGTTGGAATTTTGTTATTACCGCTGTAGCCTACTAATTCTTCCCTCCTCCCACTAGTTTTAGCGCCTCTAGTCCGTAGCTCATTTTACAGCTGTTTAACGCTTAAACGCTGAAAATCGTTCATAATATATTAGAGGATATACCTATAGAATTAATTAATATAGTCTTGGAGTAAAATTAGAGAAGATATAATTTACTTTAGCTTAGAAAACTCGGTCACAATCTATACATTCCTCGTAGCTGACTGGGGCAAACATAGGACGATCGCCTTGCGCTTACCCAGTACTACACGAGCGCTATCTGGCGCGAACTTTCTCAGGCTACATCCCTATACTTGTTCTTCTTCTACTTCAGCTTCCATGATGTGTTGTTACATGCCAACATGGTTAGGTTAACATCGGTAATTTAGAGGGAATGTGATGTTCAAGTAATATCTTTTTGAATCATTGTATAACGATGAGTAAATCTCGTAAATTTTACTTTATTACTTAATTTGCTCTTTTGTTTTTGAACATTTATGAAATGTTAGGTCCTCTATTTTCGAAAAATGTTAACGGTCACCTGTCATTACTGTGAAGTAGAAGTACCGTTATATTTGCAGCATGCCATTGACCTAATTGGAAAATATGTGGTATGTAGATACAACGCAGGGACGCAAAGCAACCAGCTCTGTTAAATTGTCGATCAAATAAATTGTTAAAGGCAAAGTAGAAGTGACAGCAAGCATGAAAACTACGAAGAAAAGCACCAGGAATCGAGCTCGCCCCAACGCATTAGAGGACGAAGGATATATGGAAAAACTACCGAAGGGGGTGGATTGCTTGAAAGACCGTGTCGAGAACGACACCAATCTAAATGACTCTCCAATTTCATCAGAAAGAGATGAGGTAAAGTGTCTTGTATAAAACCACTACTTTAATTCACCAGGTGCCATGAAATTCTTCTAATCGAAGGATTTTTCAAATGTGAGAGTTAACCTACACGTGCAATCTATGCTACATGGTAAGAACTCTCATAATCGCTAATATCTTGAGAAGTTGGACTCTCGGAAAAATTGGAGGGCTTCTGGTGAACTATTTGGTAATTTGCGAGATTCCCTCGGGTGGGATTAGAACCACTCTTTGATTTCGAGCTTTTCTTAGACTAATTTATTGGTTGATGACCAACATCCACTTGTTTTACAGGATATTTACATGAATAGACTTAAGTTTTGGGTTTAAGGTTTAGATTAAAATTCTAGGGGCCATCAAAATGCTGATTCCCTGTAGAGAATTCTCGACGAATGCCAGAGACCATACATCTCATTACTTTTCTTAAACGAGAGTTAAGAGAAAGAAAAACAAATTTTATAGATGGCTTAGGCCTATATTTTACAGTAAGTGTTCTTACCTAAGTATGAAGAGTTACAGGTGTGCTTTTTCAAAAGCTTATCGAGCTATTAACTGGCACACAAAAAGCTGATTTTGAAACTATGCCCTGATCAATCAGTTTCATTATTTGGCAATTAGTCATTTTATGGTGGGCCATCAAGAAAGCCCGTCCGAGAAGGCAGTATTTTTCCCAATTCTTCTGCATCAAAAGTGTATTTCCCGTAGTACCAGTCAACAGTCTTTTTTGTTCTGATTTTAAAATCTAACCCCAGCTTTTTCAGCATTTTATTTACACTTCTCATCCTCTGTAGCTTGTCAAGCTGCTCATCTCTGCTCACTTATATCTGGATGACATCCAGTTCATCAATACTTATAAGGCAATCCCACAAACTCTTCCTATTCCAAGGTAGTTTTAACGGTAAAACTTCACAAGAGGGTTTCACAATGGTTTTGCCTAGACCAATATTTTCGTCCAGACCAATGGTGGATTGATAGCGCGGCCCACAAGCTAATAGATAACACCCCTGGTTTTTGTCACGCACAGTGGGGGAAGGCACGCATCAATAATCTTTATCCAGGCCAATAGTTTTGCCTTTTATTTCATGTCGTGAAACCCTCTTGTAAAGAATTGTTTTAACAAGGGCTGGGGAGTAACCGTAATGTCACTGCTTTTAACAGTGGAATTTGTATTAATTCTGAATGAAAGTAGAACGCGCCTTATACACTTGTATCAGACATGAATGTGACTTTTACATACCTGTGTCCTTGTTTGATCTTCTGGACGATATTACATGTTGAAATTAGGAACCCTGGTCACTACTGCACCTCATACTTAACGAATAGAATAAGAAGTGATATTACTGGCCTAGTGCGCCTGGTCCGCTGCAGCGCAGCGCTGGCTCAGATCTATGATTTAAGTTAGCATTGGCGCTTACGAGACTTTTAGAATCTTGCGACCTGTTTTACATGTTAAAACACCGCAAGATATCCTCATAGGTGCTAATAAGTTTGACATCTCCACTTTACTGTGCCCAATTATAATTTAATAAGTCGTGTCCTGTAATAGTCCAGTTTCGACAATAAGCGAAGACAGAGAGCAAGTTCAAAATGCAATTCGTTTTGCCAGCTATCGGTAAATTAAAAAAAAGAACGGAAAAATTAACCTCGCTATCAGAAAGGATTTCTTTACATTGTTACACATTTTACATTCCCTTAACAGTCTTGCAACATAGCCAAAAAAAAAAAATGCCGTACGAACGCAACTTTCAACTTTGCCGTAGATTACTATAAAATTCAATAATAACCATAAATTTCACTCCACAAACACCAAAATCAGTCAACTACCATCATTTCAGAAGAACGTAACATTAAACAGACATAGAAGGCATAGTCATGACCCTTCATAGAGTAGGCTATTGCCTAAACCCGATCACGGCTCCTTCAACTTTACTTTAGAATATTACAAAAATCAATTCTACCCATAAATTTCACTCCACAAACACCAAACACAATAAACTACCATCATTTCAGAAGCACTTCACATTTAACATAGAAAGCACAGTCATGACCCCAGTGGCGGATTTAAGGCAAGATTATGGGAGGGGTGGACACACCGAAGGTCTCGAATACGCCCCAAGCCAATAGGTGGTGCGAGGAAACTCCCTGAGAAAATTTTGCAAAATTTAGGTCCAAATTAGTGATTCATTTTGTGATATTTTTGGGTAAAAATATATGGTAACAATTTAAAATAAAGAAACAATCTGAAATTGTATGAAACTGTTTTCTGAATTTGGAAATCATCATCATCATTTCCCCTTATCCAGCTCCTGCCGGGTCGGGGTATTTATGGCACTTCTCCACTTTCCTCTTTCCTTCCACCATTTTTCTTCCACGATCTTGTCCCAGTCCAGATTTCTTTTTCTTATGCTGTTCTTCACTGAATCAATCCACCTTGTTCTAGGTCTTCCTCTTGCTGTCTTACCCTTGCACTTTGCCTCCAGCATCTGTCTTGGTATTCTATTTTCCTCCATCCTCTTTACATGTCCAAACCACCTTAGTTTATTCTTCTCAATTCTCTCATTTAGTTTTCCCATCCCAACTTCCTTCCTAACATCTTCATTCCTCACTCCGTCCTTCCTTGTCTTTCCTATCATACTTCTTAGGAATTTCATTTCACTGGCTTGGATTCTACTCTCTTGCCTGCTTGTCAGGGTCCAAGTGATATTAGCCATTTTAAGTGAAATATTTAATGTATTCTAAATTATCTCCGTTTTGTAAGTCCTACTATTTAATGCAATAGCTCTAATACGAATGATTTAGAACTATTTTTTAGGGAGGTTATAAAATTTGTAGTATTCTTTCAAATTAGGTACAGCACTCGTTTCAGGTTCCGTATTGACCGTGTTTACAGTAAGTAAAACCTGAATTTTCCGCCGAATCAATACTTCACTTATAGATAACTCTATGGGTACATGTTTCGGAGACCCTACTGTCTCCTTCCTCAGCCCTCTTTTGGTACTACTAACATCGTATGACACTTTCGAAATCCCCTAATAAAACAACATAAAATACACATCACAAATTACAAAGCCACAACATATTAAAAACTACTAGCTTAAAACACATTAATTAAAATTCAACATCAACCATGATTACAGCATGTAATGCTCCTCACATTTTCAGTCACTCAATTCTTGTTAAGTGTATGTCTTTTGACATGTTAAAATACTGTTTATGCACAACCATTTATTTTGTTCACAGTGTCTTCAATCTCTAAAATAAATGTAATCAATCTATGGAGATTCTTGCGTACGTAGGGCTATGTTAAATCGAAAGCATCTAGAATTGTTTAATACAATAGCAGATTACTTAAACAATAAACAACGCAAACCGCCCCCACAACCCCCACCGCAGTAGATATTTTCTCATACGTCCCGTTTCATTCAAACTCTGCCAGTTACACACCCACTCCCCTCTCTGCGCAAACTCATTTCTTACCCCCTCCCCTCCCCGTCACCCTTCCCCCACCACCGCGTCAGGCCGATTCACTGCAAGCAAGCAGCTAGTCATGTCTCAGGTGTTGTTTAGTTGATGTTGACCTCTTTGAGGGTTGTGATATTGACAAGGTCACATATGTCCGGTAAGTCTTTGTGCCGTTTTAATTTTCCGTAAGAATGTTTTTTCCATAAATATGGAAACACGTACTAATAAAGGCGTTTTCTGATGTTTTTGTTCTTCAGAATATTTGGAACTATTCAGCTTTCTGTGACGAATAAGACGAGGTGTCAACTTGATAATGTTCCTCGTAAGTCTTTATTTTATTTTATTTTATTTTTGGTCCGATTAGACTTGATAATATTCAGTTTCTTGGCATTCAATTTCTAAAAACGTACTTCATTCATTTCAGGACCAAAACAATAGTAATGAAAATTTGTAATAGATGCCGCCGACCGTCAACTACCATCATCTAAGAAGCCCTGAATTGACCGTCCTCAATTCTATACTAGCCATCTAATTGGACTGTTATTCATAAACAACAGTCGATTCTCCACGGCATGTTGTTAAGTATTATAGAGAGGGAACACCATAATATTTGATGCTCTACCTCAAATAAGTGTCATACCTGCCAACTCTCCCGATTTAGGCGGGAGACTCCCGATTTCAGATCATTTCTCCCGCCCTCCCGCTTAACGTATTAAATCTCCCGATTTTTCAAAAACCCCACGCGTAATTTTGGATTTAATGTGTCGTCTATCGAACGGATCGACTTTACGTGTTTTGAAGTTATATCTCGATACCGCAGTTTCGCTCTGTATCGATAATCGACAACTGCGTACTAACTCCCGCGTCGCGTCCTGCTGTTATAAAAAGTTGGCTTCGAATAAGTCTTCGTTTGAAATCGGCTTCGAATAAGTCTTCGTTTGAAATCGTCGAAGGTTAATTCAGCGCTTGTTCCTAGATGTGTTGCATAATGACCAGTGGGTGATAGGTAGTTGTACGCTGCGGAATATTGTATCTGTTTCACACGTGAAATTATATGATTTGTGTATAACTTAGTTTGATGTTGTTGGCGTTAATATGCCGGTAGGTTATTGTGATTTTTCGAACTGAGTGATTGCGTCGGTTCCTCGGTAATAAGGCGAAAAGATATGATGTGACATTTAAAAGTGTGTACAAAGATAACATTCCCAGGGTGTCTACCGGTAACGGAAGTAACGAATTTTACAAATGGGTAACGAAAATTTTCCGAAGGCGGATTGAATTATTTTAACTCGCGCCTCTAGGCTCAGAGATGGCGATGGAGCGAGTTTCACGCAAGCGGCGCCAATTGCATAAGCTATATTTCCCCGTGCCCGACCTCGAGGAAATGCATACTGAGGATACCCTGAGTGGTATACATCGTTCAGCGTATATCTTCGGCATCAAGATGACTTTTAGTTTTGTGTGAAATATTTATGTGTTATATTAGGAAGCCTGACTTTTCGCGAGACGTTTATTCGTGAAAACTTCTGAAATTATTCAGAAACCTCGCATTTTTCGCATTTATTTGGAGACTGTTAAATTGAAGTCCAGAAATAACGCTAAATAATTTAATGTCGCGATCTCGCGAAATGTTACCGTTTTGAAAAAGATTCGAAATACGTAGGCTGTAACTTATTTTAAAAATCTGTCTCGTAAATTAGCGACTTCCAGTATGGTTAATTCGAAATTCCGTTATATGATGATTTTTCCTTCGAACTTTGGTTCCATCGGATATATTATAATCTAACCGGTTATTTCGAAAACTTGTATAACTTTTATAATTCGTGATTCGCATTCGAAAGAAAACTTGTCCTCTAGTCGTATTATTCGTGCAATCCTCTCCGAATAATTCTTAATATTTGATACCTACTTCGAACATTCATACTCAAGACGGCCGGCTGACCGCACGACTTGCCTGCGGGAATCTCGTCAAATGGACCGAGATCGACGTCAGTAGCGTAAAATCAAAAAACCCGTCCCCTATCGTGAACTTGTGACCACGAGGTCTGCGGGAATCCCGTCAAAGATGATTGGGCACCAATCACGAAACATTCCGAAACCTACTCGCTACCTTTCCCATGGCGGTATACTTAAAAGCGTACGGGGAGCGAGAAGTGCATCTACCCACTTAGAAATGACAGCCTACGTAGCGTCGCGATACTAATTTCTCCTCGTGATCCACCCTGAACTGATGAACTCCCAACAACAGCATAGGGACAGCGGGAATCACGGCGCCGGCCTTACAACTTGTCCATAACTACTCGTGAATTTTAACCATGCCCAACCCTGAGCTTGCCTCCACCATTCTGTGAGGACGAATAAACAATCGTTCAACGGCCGGGTGCGGCGCGGTATGCACAATATCACGAGGACAACGTGAATCTCGTAAAACAGCCGAGAGCGGAAGCGGCAGCGATTGCCATACGTCGCGATATTTCTCTGCATTCAATGACGAGAACAACTATATTTTTGTCAAACGGACAGCAGGTGGCGCCGATTGCATAATAATGCTATATTTCCTCGCGCCCGACCTCAAAGACAATGGAAATCTCGTCGAACGACTAAAAGTGACACCGATTATTAAATCGTGATATTTATCAGTGTTCTATCGCGAAAACAACGGGAATCTTGACAAACGGGTGAGACCAGCGCCGATCGTGTAACATCTTGAAATTTCGCCGTACTTGACTGTGAGGACAGAATTCGGTTACAATCATGTAACGTCCCGTAAATTTCTTCGTGATCTACCGCGGGGACAAAGGAAAGATTAGAGCAGAGCAACCTCTTGGCAATTATAAAAACGCCTTGTGCACAAGACGACATATTAGCTGAAACAACTCATTTGATAATAAATATCTAGTATTTATTTATTATTTTTAAAATTGTTGTAACTCCCTAAGTGAATTGTATTTACCGCTTTAAACACAGTTCATTGCTGTCTTTCTCCACCGCGTGATGAGCCCATTTGCTTGCAGACCGCAGACGTATCTTGAATTCAAAGGTAACTAAAATTAACTAAAAGTTAACTAAAAGGTAGCTAAAAAGTAACTAATTTTTACTTCATCCTTACAGTAGACACCCTGATTCCGCATATAACTCAGTCAAGAAGAGGCGCAACATTTACATTTTGTAGTGTCTGTAGGTGTGATTTCAGTATCTCGCATAGTGGAAAGGGGGACATTTCATTTTCCAAAATTAAGCTTTTTGTAAATACATTTCCTAGCATGTTAACAGACCCTCAAGACAATTTTAATGAGGAAATGGATGCTTTACATTCCCAATTTTGAAACTTCCAACTAGAGGATGTGACATCTATTGAAGAAGAAGAGAGAATTGATGTGAAGCGGGCACTGGTAGGCCAAATGATATGTAGTGGTGGGGTACTCAAGTTATGCTTTCCATTCTGACCATTCCGCATAGTAATGCAGAGTGTGAGAGGATGTTCAGGTCATCTCTCTCTGACAAGACTTTGGATAAACTTATAACTCTGAAGTCGATTCAGAAAGGGAAGTGTTTTGAGCAAGAATATAGCAAGACCTTTTTGAAGAGGGCAAAATCAGCCTCAGTCACCTGCAACAACGACCAATAATATGATCTTCGATACATATTTGGTGCAATGTCTTAGCCTGTGTATGTATTATGTAGCGTTCCCCCTCGCCCCCCCCCCCCCCTTTTCCCCCCCCGTCGCCGCGTAGAATCTCCCGATTTTTCACTTTGAGAGGTTGGCAGGTATGAAGTGTCCTTCGGCAATAGGCAAATTCTAGATGCTTTCAATTTAACATAGCCCTACGTACGCAAGAATCTCCATAGATTGATTACGTTTATTTTAGAGATTGAAGACACTGTGAACAAAATAAATGGTTGTGCATAAACAGTATTTTAACATGTCAAAAGACATACATTTAACAAGAATTGAGTGACTGAAAAAGCGAGGAGCATTACATGCTGTAATCGTGGTTGATGTTGAATTTTAATTAATGTGTTTTAAGCTAGTAGTTTTTAATATGTTGTGGCTTTGTAATTTGTGATGTGTATTTTATGTTGTTTTATTAGGGGATTTCGAATGTGTCATACGATGTTAGTAGTACCAAAAGAGGGCTGAGGAAGGAGACAGTAGGGTCTCCGAAACATGTACCCATAGAGTTATCTATAAGTAAAGTATTGATTCGGCGGAAAATTCAGGTTTTACTTACTATTCTTTCAAACACAATGTTCGCAATATTGGCTATTGTAATCTTTCCATTTTGGTATTATACAGTATTTAAGTGTGAAAGAAATTGTGTGAATCTAATGTTTTCCTCAGGAGCATAAGTATGTTTTAGTATATAACAGCAAGATGAATCAAATTATTTAAAAGTTTATAGCTTTGATGTTTTGAAATCTGAGGATTTACAACAAGAACAGAAATTATCTTGACATACATCATTTTATCAAAGGTTAATTCCAAGCGTGACTCACACTACAACTGAGACATGCCATTAGGCACTAATGGCAGTTTTAAAATTGTAGGAGATGATTAGGTAAACAATGATGGTACTTTATGTTTACAGACACATGCCTTATTGTTATATTCGTTAATTGTTTTAAAACTGATCTCTTAAATGCCAGCAGTGTATGTCGATACTTATCTGTGACTCACTCTACAGGCGAGGAACTGAATTTGAGGAGCTCTCTATTATTTAGTATTTCTTCCTCTTTTACATTCATAAAAATATTTTGTTGATGGTATAGGATCATGCAGAAAGTAATGAAGTTTTCATACGATAAACAGGAAATTATAAAAAGCAATTTAAGATCAAGACCACACGCCTTATGATTCTTCAAATCCTTTATCGTGGTCATCACCTCCTGTTCAGTGATCCTTTCAGAGTTTATTAGGAAAACTGGTTTTGGTGGGGACTGAACAGTTGGCCGAGTATCCCTGTCTTGCAAAATGGCAGTCAGATGCTCTTCCCATCTCTCAATAGGAATATTCCTAGAGTACTTTGGTTTCCTTGGGTTCAGAGTCTTGTAGGGGTTTTCTTCCGCTTCGGATATTAGTTTCATCTCTTCTTCTTTAATGTAGGAGTCTCTGGTCGTTCGTAGAATGTCCTTATACCATTTCCTCTTGAGCCTATAAACCTGCAGGTTATGTTCTGATGGATCCACACGGGCTGATTGAAGGGTATCTAATACATCCTTCCTGGCCACGTAACATCTTTCGTTGAACCACTTCTTAGCCTTTCTTACCCGTGGTGATGGGAGCGTGGCCTTTAGTATCAGATCTTCTAGGCTAACTATTGCAGCATCCAGCTGACCACTATAGATTAGAGCCAGTATATCAACAGTTCACAAATTCAATTTTACTGTGTGACTCACACTACACTACCTTCTAAAGGAATATTTAATGAATTTGGATAGTGTTGTTATAACATAAACTTGCTCCTAAGGTCTACTTTCCTAACCCATTACAAAATCTTTGAAATTAAAATTTGGAAATACATATCTCATACGCTGATCAAACTTTGGTTCTGGTAAGTTAAGTATTATATTGTGTGCATCAATATCAGCTATGTCGTCTATTTGAGGCCATGAAAACTTTTTAAATTCCTTGTCAAATCTTAGAAATTTGACTGTTACAAAAGATGAGGAATATAGTATAATTTGTCCAACAAAGTGCTTGACAGTTTTCTTTCCAAGGAAAGGAGCTAGAACCCATTCACCAATACTGTAATTCTTCTTTGAGGTGACAGTCTTGTTTGATTCCACTCTACGGTCACTGTGGTCTTCAATTTCAGCTCTGCCAGATATCAAATCAACAATTTTATACTGTCTGGGATTTCTTGACACATTAGCTACTTTCATAATGTAGGGTGATACTTTCTCAAAGAAGTGCATTTTTCGTGTTTCAGGAATATTCATAATTTCAGTTCCATTTGGAGACCAAATCTTGTCTAACTGGGTAATTCTTGAATTGATTTCTTCTTCCGAGACGTAAAGTATGGTAATATTCGAACAAATATTCTTAGCACACTCTGCGAAGTCTTTTGCTGTCTGAGGGTCTACTGTTCTTGACATAGTGGCCTCCCTAACTCTGCGTTTAATGGACCCACCAAGACCATCAATTGCACCTTTACCATGACTGGTAGCTGAGAAGTGCCACTGGAACTGATCAAAATGTACAGTTCCCATGCACAATGAATACTTCTGCTTGAAGTGTTGTGCGCTTCCATCTGATTGATAAATTACTTGCTTGATGATAAGATTTGGATACATCTTTTTTACAGTATTAATAATTGCATCATTGAATACTGCTACAGCATACTTATTGTGTTGCAAGTAATCAGACACAACAACTATGGGTAATGATATGGGACTGTTTAGTCTATTTGCATTAAAATTGTACTGTCTTCAATATTTTCTTTTAGAAATTTGAAATTTTGTGCTTGCTGCTGATGTTCAAAAGCATGCTGAAGGAAGTTTTGGAGTTTACTTTCTAGCTTCTGAACTACATCATCTAGAGTACCAGACAATTTTACTCTGCATACTGTATTTGTTTCATCAGAAGTCCACTGTTGGTAAGGTATGTCTGCATTCCAGATCCCATCTGGCACTGAAGCACTAGCAGACTGTATCAGATCGTGAAACTTGGCCAATTGTCCACATTTACTACAAGTTTGTAGCATGCAATCCTCAGAGGTCTCATTACATACTACAACACGTATAAAATCTGTTGTTGAATTTGGAAGGAAAGGGCATACTTTTAAAAGCAAGGTGATGTTCTCATGATGAACACACAGAGATTTGATGGCGTTTCACATCGTAAACATTACATGTTTAGGTCTAAATTCACAAAATTTGCTATGTCCAATTTTAATGTTTGGATACAGCTCTTTAAACTGTCTGTATGTTTCACCTAATGTAAGAAATAGATAACGTTTCTGTATTTTTTTCTTTTCACCTGAGTCACGAGTAATAATATAGTCTCTGAAACCTGGAGCTTGGTAAGATATTGTGTCCGAATTATAAAATTGCTCAACTGTCTCTTGAACATCTGCTGATATAGCATTTGAAATATGTTTCTGTGGACTGTGTTCTGTATCTGGAGCAAAGTCATGAAAAAGTTTGGTGACAATTGCTCTGCGTTTGTTAGGGCTATTAGGGAGATTTTTCTTCGCTTTTGCAATTGCTTTACCATATGAGCTTCGTGATCTGAAAACTTTAGAAGGTGATTTCTTAGGAGTGCTATTTACTTCTACCACTGTTAGTTTCTTTTTCTCTCTGTATCTTCTCATCTCTTCCCTCTTTTTCCTTCATTGATCTTCTTTTTGTTCCACTGTCATAATTTCCTTCTTCTTTTTTCGGGCCAAATTTTGTTTCTGAGTTTCTTTTTTTCGAAACTCCTCATATTTCCCTGATGCTTTCAATTTTTGAGCCTTTGCTCTGCTTTACGTTCACCAGCTGATTTTGCCATTACTGAAAGGAATCAAGGATAGATCTCAACCAAGATACATAACCTTAAACTGTAGTGTGACTCACACTACAGAAATATTCTATGCAATAAATCATCCCCTTATAATAACTAATTGAAAGTGACCATGTATCATTGTTGACCTCAAAGCATAGTAGGATTTAAAAAATAACTATTGTTGTATTTGTAATACTAGCCATATAATATGAAAAACATTGGTTTTCCATGTGACTCACACTACAGTTGATAGACTTAATTTCAATCGTCAAATGTACTAAAGTATGTCCCAAACATAAATATCTAATAACATATTTTAAAAGTGCAAGGCTAGAAGTTACTGTAAATGTTTCAGAAGAACCAAAATCTTATTCAGATACCTGAAAACCAAGTTGTTAAAACTGTGCCTAAAACTTGTGCTTTGTGATCCTTAAATGAGTAGCCATCTTTTCTTGACAGTATAGCCTACATAGCAGCTGTTTTCATGATGTCTATACTTAAATTCTTAAAGTTCAAACTCCATAGAATATTCTGTAAATGAAAATTTGCCAGGAAATTAAGAAAAAAAAAACCAACCTCTTGGTGTACATCTCCATGGAATTAGCCCAAAATCATTATATTTATATTTAGCATAAATACAGACTGCTCACTTTTTGAAGTTCATCTTACAATAAGCTTGTGGATTAGTTTTTGCTCTCTTGTCCAAACCTATCAAGGATTTTATTGTGATCAATAGGAATGTCTCTATGGATGAACATTAGAGCCAATCTGTTGAGTCAAGTTTCTAAACTTCGATCTCAAGTATGTTTTCAGGAGACGGAGAGTCGAAAATGACCATTTGGCACACGCGATGCTTACAGGATGTGTCAGCATTACTTTGAGCATCGTCTTCACCAATGGAAATAAAACTGGGTGGCAAGCCTCGAACGCACTAGCTACACTTGATGGGATGATGCCCCCATTGTCCATTTCCATATTCCATTTTGTTGACCAATGGAGATATTCAGCTTTTAGTTTCGTATACAACACTCATTAGCCGGCCCCGTTGTGTTGGGGTAGCGCGCCTGCCTCGTACGGAGGCCCCGGGTTCGATTCCCGGCTCCGACAGGGATTTTAGAAACTGACGTGACGGCTGGAACGAGGTTCACTCAGCCTCGTGAAGACAGTTGAGTAGCTGTCTGACCGTGAGGCAGCGCCCCGGTCACGAAAACCAAGATTAACGGCTGAGGGGACCCGATGAGCTGACCACATGACACCCCAATATATGCAGGCCAAATGGCTGGGCAGCAGTTGCTTGGTCGGCCTAGGCCCTTCTTGTGCTGTAGTGCCAGGGGTTATTATACAACACTGACTCTTATATTTGAAACAAAGTGGCATATTTCTCAGTCACAGTCTTCAGGACTTTATTTTGGTCTGGAGTATCGAGATTAGTAATACAGTTTTTAACAACATTTTGAGGTAGAAACACATTTATTTTGTAGATGTCAAGGACTTATCAGAATCTTGTCTTTAGATTGTTGATCATCCAGTCCAGCAAGGGGATATAGATATTCCTCCTAAAATATTCTTCAGTAGTAGTGAATGGTGCATTTTGACGGTTTGTTTGTCTGTACGATTGTCGGAAGCCTTATCTCTACAGCCAACACAGTTGCAATTATATTACATTTTTCATACTCGCTGCTGAAGTCGTCTTCTATATTATTCCTTTTCCTAGCAAAGATGGATATCACACCGAATACTACATCAGATACTGACTTGATATCTAGGTTTTCAGTTTGAAAAAGTACGCTCAAGTAATGAGTTATGGCTAGAACTTCGTTAAGACTGCACAAAGATACAATAAATTCCTCATCGGTTATGCTGGACAACAAACATTGTGCCTCAGATGATTACGCATCCCCTTGAACGTCTGACCAACTGGAGACAATTTTGAGTGCAGCACTGACTTTTTCAATGTTGGCTGACAATTTCAAAATAGCGTCGTGCCGTTCCACCCATCGTGTCTCACAAAGGTCAATCAGTTGGCCATGAAGAATATTTTTCAGAACCATATTATTTTCGTTCTGAAGAAGCATTAAAGAATGATATAATTTCTGTCAAAATACCGAATGTATTTCTTACAGACAGGACCTTCGTTGTTTTGGATGTAGCCAAGTTTAGTTGGTGGTTCTAGCAAGGACATCTTACTGCATTAACAACAACTTTCTGAATCTCTTGTACTGCTCAAACCGTTTGGGAAATATTCACGGAAACTCCATCAGTTCCTATACCAACACAGTTATTAAGGTTCAAACCATGAGCCCTTAACTCTCTAATCACTACCTCACCGAGTATCAAACCTGTCACCGTCGGTTCAGTTTCATTGCTCGAATGGTTTTCATAATTCCCATCTTCTATCTCTGAGCCTGATCAATCTCTTGCAAGGGCCAAAACAGCTTTTATAATGTCGAGAAATCCCACAAAATCTTGTCTTACTTTGACGTTGCCTGCTTCATTCCAAATGTATCTCAGAATAAGTGACATTTGAGAAATATGGGACAGATCCACTGTTTCATCAAACATACAGCTGAATTCCTTGGCTTTGTTTACAAGAGCCACTGTAGTCTTCAAAATCTTCTCACCACAGCATTATAAGAGAGAATTTTGAATTGTTTTACTGGTAAAGAGACTTCTTGGACCAGCCGTTCTTAGATTTTCTTCAAGAGCATAAACGTAAATTAATATGCAAATGGATCTACATGTCATTATAAAAGGTAGTTACACTTTTAAAGGTCTGTAAAAAATTAATATTTCAAGAGCTTCGAGTTCCATGTTTAGTGATTAACTAAGAAATTGCATGATTTGTTTCCAGGCTTTTAATACAAGTAACCAAAAAGTGTTTAAATAACATTCAAAGATATTAGTAGAATTTGTCGGGGGGTCGCCCCCTCCGCCCCCCCCCCCCTTTAAATCCGCCCCTGCACGACCCCTTCTTAGAGTAGGCTATTGCCTAAAACTGATCACGCCTCCTTCAGCATTACGGTAGATATATGTTTTTAAACTCATTGTCTTTTTATTCTCATCCCTTTCTTCAGAGAAGTAGTCTTTAATGGCATCAAGAGCATTTTATTTACACCATACTGGACAAATATACTTAGGCAAATTAGGAAATATATGTGGAACAGAATAGTCTTTCGATCGCCAGTTGGTTCTTGGGAGAAGTACTACTTCCTTCCTTCTATCACAAATTTGTCAAATTTAACAATTAAATCTTCTGAAAAGTGAGCATCACAGATGTAGGACTTTTCAGTAAGTGCCCTATCCTGCCCTGGTATGGCCCCTTTGCACTTGATAAAACGTTCCTTATCTTTAGGAGGTTTGAAAAACCGTCTGACCTCTTTACAGTCCCCATAGCTAGATCTGCATCCTGGTACAAAACAGCAAGGCATCTTCACTACTCACATTAAGCACTCATGAAAATGTAAGGGCTAAACTGCTGTTTACTTACTTGCTGCGTAGCGGCGAGTGCCAACCCGATCCGTATTCATTACATGCTATTGAGGGAGAAGAGATCACACTTTTTATTCTATTCGTTATGCCTCATAAATGTGCTAAACTGAGTAAATATGTGTTTTAATTTATTGCTCTTTTAAGAACGACTGCCATGTTCCGACAGCACTTGCATCTCGTTCAACTGTCAAGGAGGGATATACAATCACTGTTGATATAAAAAAGTGGGATACAAAATCACTGTTGTTAAAAGAAGCATTCATCGGGATGTGTTAGGCTGTAACCATTGTCAAAAGCCATTGTATTGGACAAAACGAAGGTTAGAATGGTCGCGTGTAGGTGCGACATAGTACTGTAAGGACGATGTTGGCAGTACTGTTTTGATGATGATTGATATGAACAATGGCGGCCACAGCTGGAATTTCGCCTATGTAAGTCGTGATCCTATTTGGGAAGGCTGGGCGGGTCACAGACAGCGGAGGAGGAAACCTCTATTAAGACATCATTCCCTGATTTATTTCTCATCGTTTGATAAAGTATTTTGGCTAATTCATGTACAGGGGCAGATGACCTCGTAGTTCTGCCCCTTAAAACAACAATAACTAATTCATGTACTACAGAGAATGTTATCGCTACAGAATTTGTTGCTATTAATAGGCTATGCTGTATATTTTAAGGTTACTTTATGTCAATCTTTATAATATCTGGAAATGGGGTGTTTGTTTATTTATTTTTTGTTTGGATTATAAAACATTTAAAAATGTATTCACAGATGTCACTTAAATATTGTTTAAAATTCCATGATTAAACATTGTGAGGTTTGAAGCCATTTTTCAGTGTTGCCTAAGTAAACAAAAGTTTGGTGCTTTTCAGTCGGTCAACACGAATGTACCCAAATAGAGCTGGGTTATGCCCTGATCCTGAAATAAATTACATAAGATTAATAAATACACTAGGATGACCAGTTTCGATCGTCAAGCGATCATCAGATCCATTACACTTAGGCTATAACATCTGTGTTTGAGAATACAGGTGAAAAATATGTACAATATGTACAATTATTTAGTTGCAGTGTTGGTAATGCAACAGTCGGTGTATGTTAAATGTGGTATATCTAATGTTAGGTAAACTTCTAAAATGGTGATGAAAATCCGGAATTTGTCTGTTAGGGGTGATTATATGGCTTTACAAAATCAACTATGGTTATACTGAAATAATGCAAGCTTATACTTATCGAGTTGTCTCTTTAACTGGAACTTGAAGCAGTTGCGTGTTTCCATAGACACCAGTTGTAGTCGACTAACCTTGAGTGTTCGCTGGGTGGAACTGGTTTTCCCCTTCCTCCCCATTTAGTTGCTATGTTCTTCCAGAAGTCAGTGCCATGTATATTTGTGTGACTTTGCCAAATCTAGATAAAAGTGTATGCTATTGAATGCAGGAGTCTGCAACTACTAAAGACCGTGGAACTATCTTCGCCAACCTCAAGAAATGAGGAACACAACCGAGGTACCATTTGAATCTCAAGGTTACCGAATATATAATGGAAAACCAGGTCAAAGAGTTATAAAACATAGTCCCCAATTTGGAACAGGATTTTCTTGGTGAATATAAAAATAATAGATTCCATTATAGATTTTCAAGCAATATCACCCAGAATTGCAACTTAGACATTTAAGGCTACAAACAAAATTTATACCATAATAAATACTCATGCTCCCACTAATGATAAAAATTTTCTGGTAGGCTACAATCAATTTTTAGGTAGATTATTTTTGGGATCTCCTTGAACAAATAATAAATAAAGTAAAAAATAATGTAAAAATCTTGTTAGGAGACTTTAATGCACAATTAGGAAGAGATAAGATATATCACGATATACAGTAATTGGTAAATGGGCTCCACATAAACGTACAAACAAAAATGGTTAAAGACTTGTAGAACTCTGCAGAGTACAACATTTTATATCCATTTTTATACTTTTGGTCACATATTTCGAAAGAAACCCTCATAAACTCATGACTTGGAAACATCCTGATTGGAGAAAAATTTATCTCGGCACGCCGGAAGGTGGAGGTAGATTTCACCGGGCTACTAGGGGATAGGCTATATCCTATTAGGTAAAATATGCAGGCTCATTTATTGCGAGAAAGTATTTTACAATTGGAGCTTAAATAACTTTTTTTTCGTCTTAGCATATTTTTAACATTTTATTGTCTCCTGGGGATGGTAACCTTCTTGTCATATGGGGTCCGTTTTTATACTTGTGGTCACACTGTCCTTATGCAAGGTTTGGAACTGATGTGTAACTATCTAACAGTCAGTTACTTCTTCACGCAAAATTTTATCTCCCGCAGATATGTTGGTTGGTTCCTCAATTTAGGGGCTGCGACCGAGGTCATGTAACCCCGTGTACTTTGGGTGTGTGTAGAATCTGTCTGATAAACGGTGTTAATTGTGATGACTGTATTCGTCTGTAATTCAGGTAAGGACTGCAGACGGTCAATTTCAAGTAGTAGTTCCTAAGTTTGGTACCAAATATTACCATCGACACCTAGCTATGAACTTGGCAACTAGATGCCACCACAACCAACAACTTGCAACGAACGTTGGAACTTCCCCTCCAAAGGAAAGCATATTGAGGGAATTTTAGGGCTCTTAAGCCGGTATTACACTATCAATGAAATTTGTCAAAGTTTTATAAATTATATGACAGTGCAATGGGGAAATCTTTTATAAAAGGTGGTTTTATAAAATTTCTTTTATAAAATGTATGAGCACCTTGGTATCTGTGATAAAAGATTCCATCCAAAATGGCAGATCATAACAGCTGGAATATTATCACAGCAAATATGCTCATATCAGAGTGTGCAATGCATGAAATGTTACATAATATGTTACATAACGAATGGTATACAACGTAAAACATAAATAACAGATAGAAACTGTAGGTAAAAATAGCCGAGGCTAGATGCGCTGCACACCAAGGACGCGCATTTCAGGATATAAAGAGGAATTAAATAGTTGAATAGGCTGAAATAAGCCGTGAATAGTAGTGCATTTTATGTTATAATATTTGTATTATCATTTTTCAATTACACTTACGGTATTACAAACGAGTGTAAATAAGCACATTATCCTTACCAGTAGATGTAATGCATCTAACCAACCATGACACGCTAGTGTCTTGTTAGCGGAATGGGTAGAACGCTCGACTCTGGTTCGAAGGGATCTGGGATCGAATCCCACACAAGACATGTTTTTTACTTCGTATGTTTCAATTTTATTTGCTCGGGCAGAGGTTTTTTCGAACGTTACGACCATTCATTTCATCACAATTATTAATAATTAAATATTAATGTAATTTTTCAAGTCCTCGTACTACAGTACGTTCACCAAGATTTTACTCTTATAGGCCTAAATACCTTTCTTGTCACGTGGGCGAACTATGGTTTAACCCATAGACGTTTAGTTTATCTTTCCGTTTCTTTTACATATCGGTAGAATATTGCCATTGCAGAATTTCAACCACCGGTACCGTAATGTACAGTTAAGTGAACAAGGAACTGTCCTTCATCCATTTTGCTGAACTATTATAAAATATTTGATGTAATGTAATAGTGTGATTATTTCTTGGTATAACTTTTATAAAAGTTCAGTTTTATAAAATATATGATAACATTTCTTTGACAAATTTCTTTGATAGTGTAATACCGGCCTTAGAAAATCCGACGACTTTGGCCGGCTTTGAACCCGCGGCCTTGGGAATAGAAATTCAGCATGCTACCAGTTACGTCACTGAAGCCGCTTCCCACAGAGTTGGATGGAAAACTGAATGTGATCTCTTGCAATATTCGTACAATCAATCGGTAGACTATTGCCATTGCAGAATTTCAACCACCGGTACCGTAATGTACAGTTAAGTAAACAAGGAACTGTCCTTCATCCATTTTGCTGAACTGTTAATATTTGATCTCTTGCAATGGCGTTGTCATGGCGACCTCTGATAGCTCATCCCTCATCAATTTAGAAGCGTTGTCATGGTAACCTCTGATGGCTCTTGGCATTTTCTTATAATCTGACATGTTAACGTCAAGGTTGTTGACTTTTGACATTGTTCCGTATTGACGAGATTATATAACTAGAATAAAATAATTATTCTTGTAAATATGGGTCCGCCCAGTCAATACCTTTAATTATAATGTAATCAAAGATCACATCTATTTATACATTACAGGACATGTTGCACAAGCGAATGATTAAAACTAGTTGAACTAGTTTTAATCATTCGCTTCCACACTGGGGCTTGTGCAACACTTAGACTAGCACCTTTAATAAGATCACTTACTCGGATCTGGCTCATTATATTGTTCCATTCTGCACACTTGCAAACAAAAACCGCATCTTAATAATGGTATAACAGTAAAGGACAATCAAGGCTTAATATTATGAAGCTTAAACAATAGCGCATACTTCAAGATTTGTGAACTTCAAGACTTACTCAGCACAGTGTGGACACACAAGAATTAGAGTTTTACATGACAAGGAATAACCACTTCACGAAAACACATTTTATCTTAATATGCTGAATTTTATGCATTTTAACGAATTGGGACTTGCTATTTTAGCTTTCAATGTTTTTATCTTTAATGTCATTAACTTTGTGTTTTAACCATGTTTTATCGAGTGTATTAGGTTTTAGTGTCTGCCATATCTTGTCCATATGTTTTCACGCACCATACATTCCATTTTCATTTTATCACCCCGTTTTAACTATGTTTGTAGCTTGCCAAGGTGGGTGAGTGGATAGCGTGTCGGTCTACTAACCCCAAGATTGCAGGTTCGCCCCTGGCCTTGGTAAGTGATTTTTGAAAGGCGGCAAAAATACGATACGCATGTCATACGATGTTGGCATGTCAAAGAACCCATTTGAATTCAGTAGGCCGAGTTCATAATGGCAAAATTAATCTCGGGAGTTTCCGCCAACCCAAAGTTCCTCATTTCTCTACTAGAAAGCACTATAATGTTCAAGGAGCTTAGATATCTGTTATCTAACCTCCTTGACTTTCATAGTGATTCATGGAACAACGAAATTCGACATGCAAGCTACCCTCTGGGTGTCAAATTACAAAGCTTGCACCAGGCACCCGAGGCCATGCGATGTTATTATTATTAACTATGTTTGTGCAAAGGAGTGCTCTATCTTAATTTGTGGGGTCAATCTTATATAAGCTGATGAAGAAATCAGGATAAATGGAATCCCGAAACATGTCCTGTAATGTAGGATGTGATCTTTGATTACATTATAATTAAAGGTATTGACTGGGCGGACCCATATTTACAAGAATAATTATTTTATTCTAGTTATATTTTCTTATAATTCCGAAATCATTTTTCTCATCCCTTTGCGTAATGGTGATCATATCAAAAATTCTTTCAGACAAAAGTTTTAGGAAATTATTAGGGGAATATTGTCCATTTTGTACGGTTTTAATATTGTGCCTAATAAGAGAGATATGATTAATGTTTCCCGCAAACCCCACTTATTTCCACCCCTTTGATCAATGGTAGGTGCTATCAAAAAACTTTTTAGACATAAAATTTTGGCACTTATCTGACACATATTATGAACCTTTAATGGATTCAATATTTCACGTATTAAGAGAGTTATAGCGATATTTCTCTTTTTCGAAAAACGCCCCCTATTTTCACCCCCTTCGACCGATTTTGCCCATTAACAAACTCTACCAAGATCTTAAAAGGATACGTATTATGTAAAAAATTCAGAGTGATTGCTGGAAAATGACGGCAGTTATCGTGTCCACTGATATAGGCCTATATATACATAAATTATATATAAACTTTTGAACTGACTGTGGTTTTTGGGTCTGGGGGATGTGAAACGCGAAGATATGTGGAAATTTTCCAGAAGTCGAAACATGGTACCCATTGCAATAGTTAGCTTTCTAATGAAATCTACCTAAATGGCAGTTAGACCGTGTTAGTTTGGATAAATGCTTTCACAAGGAAATTTATAATATGAAAGTATTACGAGGAATGGACACTGGTTCTGATCATTACATAGTCTCCCCCAGGGGCTCACATTTAGTGGGACGTGGGTTGGCGACCATGGGGCCCCAGCTGAGTCCGGCATTGCTTCCACTTACTTGTGCCGGGCTCCTCTCCGTCTTCTTTCATGTCGACCTCACTTGGTCAACTCTTGTTCTCTTCCGACCCCGACGGTATTAGGGTATCCGAGGCCCAGGGAGTCTCTTCCTTTCCCGCCTTAATTGGCCCTTGTCTCATCTTTTCTGATACCCTCCTTCTGCGAGGGGTCAGCCTTCTTTTTCTTTTCCTGTTATCTCCTGCCTTCTGCTTAAGGCCCTCAAGGAGGCTGGGTGTATGTAGCCCCATCACTTTTGGTGCACCCTAGATAATGCTACACCCTCAGGGGCTCACGGCTGGTGAGTTCGGGAGTTGGCGACCCCGGGGGATTCCTGAGCTGGGTCCGGTTTCCCCCTTTCGTTCCTTACCTGTGGGACGGACCCTCTCCTCTTTCCCTTTCCTACCTGCCTTTCATGGCTCTCCTTCCTTCTTCCTGCTCCCTCCTTCTTCGAAGGGTCCGACCTCATGTTTTCTTTTCATTCTATTTCCTTTCGCCTTTAAGATTCCCTTTAAGATTTCGTGGGTGTTTTCAATCTCCGTTGCATTTTGTAAGTCTCTTCGATCTAAATTGCATTTTGTGAGTGTTTTTCAATCTCAATTGCATTTTGTAAGGATTGACAATCTAAATTGCTTTTTAGTAAGTCTTTCAATATCCGGGCCAGGGCTTTTGTGAGTTTTTTGAATTTCAATTGCATTTTGTATTTTCAACCTAAACCACTTTTTGCAAGTAGTTAATTCTCAATTGCATTTTTGTGGGTATTTTGAATCTAAATTACATTTTGTAAGTATTTTCTATCTAAATTGCATTTTGTAAGTATTGTCCATCCTAATGAGAAGTTTGAATCTACCATACATTTTGTAAGCAATTTCAATTGCATTTTGTATTTTCAACCTACCCCGCTTTGTTCAAGTAGTTAATTCTCAATTGCATTTTGTGGGTATTTTGAATCTAAATTACATTTTGTGCGTATTTTCAATCTCATTTGCATTTTGTAAGTATTTTGATTTCACTTGCATTTTGTATGTATTTCGACTGTACGTTGCATTTTGTATGTATTTTGAACTTATCCTACATTTTGTGCATATTTTTCAATCTATTCCTTTTGTGAGTATTTTCGTTCGAAATTCCCTTTTGTAAGTATTACCGTTCTCCATTTTGTGAGTAGTTACAATCTGAGTTTCTTTTTGTAAGTATTTTCCTGCTCACTTTTCGTTCTGATTTCCACTTCATTGACATTTTTGCTATCACACAGACCATTAGGGGCTGATAACCTGGATGTTAGGCCCCTTAAAACAATTATCATCATCATTACATAGTCTAAGTTGATTTTATATTCACACCGTTGAGGATAAAGAAAATTAAAACTAACCCACCAGTTAATAAATAATAAAACTTATGGGACAATTACACAATCAATAAAATTGACAGATGATTTGGAAGAATTAGTACCAATTCAGAAACATCAAGCCATAAATTTAGCTCCATTAAATCCAAAAAAGAAACATGTGTGGTGGACATTAGAATGTGATAACTTCATGAAGAGACACCTGGCATGGTGTTCTCTGCTGCAGAGAGGATAAAAGCCTATTGGCAAAATAGAACTAAATTGAGTAAGGCCATGTATAATTGATTGTAGTGGTCCAATGTTGGCCATAAAATAAATAAATAAATAAATCAACATGAGGTTATAAGTGGGCGATAGGAGGTATTGTCGTGGCAACAACTATGTGTCACTTCCATTACAAATGCTTGATTTATTATTTACATTTTTAATACAGTTATTCTGAAACAAGGGGTGTGTGTGCTGCAATGCTCTGTGTTCATGATATAGAAATAAATATTGCTGATTTTATCACAAAATGATGTTATCATTGTATGAATGAAAGATTTTCTATACAAGTAACAGCCCATTAAGTTACATAGCTTCAAAGATGGCGGCTGAGTAAGAGTGGCGTGTTGTTCAGCTCCCGAACTTTGTGTATTATTTTGTGTACTAATCTAAATATTTTTCAACTACAGCAAAGAAAAGTCTTCCTTTTAATTACTTTGACAAACTGAGTGTGCGTTGCTTAATTAGTGTACCATCGTTTATCCGTGTAATCGTTGTTTACTGAAGTGAGCTGTGTCACCAAGAAACATGCCGACCTGCGCCTTCTGTGACAAGGAGCTGGGGAAGAAGAAGGTACAGTGTGTAGCGTGTGAAAAGTGGAGCCATACGAAATGCATGGAAGAAAGAAATGGCGAGTGTTGTGTGAAAGCTGCGCCGAGTTATTCATTGGAGAATATCGTAAAACTCCTATTAAAAATGCAGGCAGAAATCAGGGAGATGAAGCAACAACAACAATCTCGGGAGCAGGACCTCACAAAATCTCTGAACTTTTGCCATGAGGGAGTAGATGAAAATGCGAAGAGTATCAAACAGCACGATACTCATCTGAAGGAAATCTCGCAGCAGGTTCTATCCCTACAACAAGAGAACACTGATCTCAGGGCCCGTGTGAAGACATTGGAGACTCGCCTCTCGGATGGAGAGCAGTATTCACGCCGTAACACTGTGGAGATATTTGGGGTCCCTGAAACTAAAAATGAAGACGTGCTCGAGACCGTTAAAGCCGTTGGCAGGGCAATGGACATTATCATTGACAATCTGATGGTGGACGCATGTCATCGCTTGCCTAAGCGACCAGATCAGCCTCATGGTGGAATCATCGTGAAATTTGTCCGGCGGTTCGACAAGGAAGACTTCATGTTTCGAAGGCGTGTGAAGCGTAACCTGTCCACCAAGCACATGGGGCTTTCTGGAGACAACATAATCTATATAAATGAAAGTCTGTCACCTGAGAAGAAGAAACTGCTGGCTCTATCGCGGAACTTCAAGAGGGAACACGGCTACAAGTTCTTATGGGTACGTAACGGTGTGATAAAACTCAGGAAGAGTGAGGGGTCAAATATTTATATCATAAATGACAGTAATGATCTCAGGAAGCTATCATAATTCGTGACAACCCGTAAGGTCTCATTTGAATTACCTTGTAAGGTCTATAGTGATTGTACACTGAGAGTACTGGAGGGTCACTGTCAGATTATTTCTGGACAGTTTCTTGAGCCTTTCTCTTCCCTTGCCCCATTGTTTCGCCTAACGGAAATCCCTACTAATGGCCTAGCCTCACTGCAGGTGCCTCTCTTCTCATTTAAGTAAAATGTCTTCTTCTTATAAATCGCTAAATTTATATTATCAAAATTGTAGGGGTTTGAGAACTAAAACTAGTCAGTTTTATACAAATATGACCAGCGAGAGCTACGGTATAGTGGTTTTAACAGAATCTTGGCTTATTTCGTCAATCTATTCGTCTGAACTCTTTGATGAGAGGTATGCTGTATTTAGAAATGATCGTGACGAAAATATAACCGGCAAGAGGCTAGGAGGGGGTGTAGTCCTCGCTGTCCATAACAAGTATAAAGCTGTGGAGATTGACCTGGGTCTGGAAACGGAAGTCCTTTGTGTGAAACTCTTCATAGACAACTATTTTACCATAGTTATCTGTTCTGTTTACTTTCCGCCGGAGTCGAAGGCAGAGAAATACGAGGAATTTTACACAAGTATAGAATCGAACTCACTCATAAGCAACAATCCTGTTCTTATTTTGGGAGACTTTAACATTCCAGAAATAACCCCAACATTTGATTTAAAAACAGGATCTCGGCTTTCTACCACCTTAAATAATTTTATAAATATGATGAACTTGAAAAGTTTTAATAATATCGTGAATGTGAATAATTGAACACTTGATCTAGTACTGTCCACCATCTCCTCTATTGCTGTCAATAGAGAGGAACAACCCCTTGTACCGGAAGACAATAATCATCCCCCCTTAAACATTAATGTACGATACTGGCAGAGAGAAGTTAGACACAATATTCACCAAACTCATACATACAATTTTAAAAAGGCTAATTTCGAACAACTTTATATAAAATTACAAGAAGTGGATTGGAGTGTTCTCTCGCAATTTTCCCATGTAGACGAGGCGGTAGATAATTTTTATTCCCGTTTCTATCAGGCTCTGGATTCTAGTGTACCTGTAAGCACTAGTAAGAGGACCAAACTGTATCCATGCTGGTTTAATTTTGATATAATAAAAAACATCCGAAGAAAATCTTACCATCGAAAGAAAATGCGTAGGGAACAGGCCAACAAGGACTTTCATTGCGAAAAGTTTAAAGAGCTCAGGAAAATTCTAAAACGTGATATTCAATCCGCCTACCGGCAATACGTACGTAATGTCGAAAATGCAATCGGAGAGGACACGAATCGCCTCTGGGCATTTATTCGACACAAGAAACGATCCCCGGCAATTCCCGTAATGAAAATTAATGGGGAAATATTAGAAAATGATAAGCAGATAGTCAACGGTTTTGCAGATTATTTCTCGTCGGTTTATTCCAAGGAATGTGCCAAGTATGACAATTTAGGTGCAAGTGACCAGGACATACACCCATTGCTTGATGTACTGGATTCTAAACAGATTAGTATTTCTGATGTTAAGAATGCGATACTAAAAATAAATCAAAAGAAAGCCGCTGGCCCAGACCTAATTCCTCCATACATAATCAAAGGCTGTGCAGAGGTGCTGGCCTATCCTTTAACTATAATATTTAATATAGCCATTCAAACTGGTACTTTTCCCAGTCGTTGGAAAATTACCAGGGTAAGTCCCATACATAAGTCTGGACATAAGTCTGATTTTGATAATTACAGACCCGTGGCAATACTGTCAGCCATTGCAAAGCTCTTTGAACAATTGTTATATCAGCATATATTTCAGCACGTACAGTACATTATAAGTGACTTTCAACATGGGTTCATGCCTAAAAGATCAACAGTAACTAATCTAATGGAGTTTACTCACAAAGTATCAGCAGCAATGGACAAAGGAAGTCAAGTTGATGTAATTTATACAGATTATGCGAAGGCATTCGATAAGGTAGATCATGATATCCTCTTAAATAAGTTAGCATATTATGGCTTCTCTTACAATTTGCTGAAGTTGTTCACCTCATATCTCAGTGAACGAAAACAGTTTGTTGCTTGCAATGGATGTGAATCCTATTCATACTATGCCCGATCAGGCGTCCCACAAGGTTCAAACCTAGGCCCTCTATTATTCTTACTGCTTATCAATGATCTTACAAGGTGTATTAAATATTCGAACGTTTTGTTATTCGCGGACGATGTCAAAATTTTTAGAAATATTCAGACAGAGCAGGACTGTCAATTACTACAAGAAGATCTCAATAATGTGGCATCCTGGAGTAAATTAAATCGCTTGAACCTTAACATAAAGAAATGCTCAGTTATGAAGTTTACTAGAAACAAATTTCAGGTGATGTTTCGGTACCGGATATTGGATGCGTATCTCACTATTAACAATTCTATCAAAGACCTAGGAGTCCATTTTGATTCAAAGCTAACATTTTCATTGCACACTCATGAAATGGTAGCTAGTGCTTATAAAATGCTAGGCTTTATAAGAAGAAATTCTAAAGATTTCGTCAACCCAAAAAGTATAAAATTATTGTCCAATTATTTTGTTAGAAGCAGATTAGAATATGCATCCAGCATCTGGAATCCCTGGTACTTGAACCACATTAGTGAAATTGAAATGGTTCAGAATAAATTCCTAAGATATCTGCAGTATAAAATGACGGGTATTTATCCGAAATATGATAGCTATGGAAATCTTCTAAGTTACCTGAATTATACATCTCTGGCTAACAGACGAAAAATTGCAATTCTTGTTTTTGTCTTCAAAGTATTCAATAACCTTTTGTATAGTCCGTATTTAATATCACAGTTTAATTTACGTGTCCCACCTCCATCAACTCGACCTAAGTTTATTACATTTTACTGCCCAAGAACTAGAACTGAACAGCATAAACATTCCCCAATAATAAGTGCTATTCAATTATACAATGAACATTCAATAGCAAACAACCTCGACTTATTCAGTTACACATATAGTTCCTTTGTTTCTGCCTGCTGTGCGATCACATGAACTCGTACATTCCACCTACCAATTACCTGCACAGTATTATTATATTTTCGTATTTAGTTGTAGAATTAATTTGCATTACAATCTCAGCATTATGTCTGTCAATTATATTATAATTTGATAGAATTGTGTAACCAAATGTACATGTGTTTCTTTTTATTAGGCATATGCCTGTTAGAAGCACAATAAATCCAAATAAATAATAATAATAATAATTATTTTCTCCATGCTTAAAAATACATTTTAATCAAGTTTGTACAGGGAATGGCTACATACATTTCAACCATATGAATTAAATGTGGAAATATAGGCTATTTGATAAATATAATTTTTGTACTTTCTAATAGTAAAGTTTGTAGTCCTAACACATTACCATGGAATGTGCCATGTTTTTCTGAATGTCTAAATAAATATAAGGTGGCCATTTGAATAGCAGGAGTACAGATTTGACAAATGTGATAATTCAGAGGCAGTGGTGTTGATGTAGAGTAGTGATTGTAAATTGTTCTGCTCATATTCGATGAAAAATTCTTGCATTGCAGGGTGATGGAGAGTCTATCCCTGAGGTTATCAAGGAAGGGAAAGTAGCTCTTATTCCACATACACAAACAAGAGCGCGACGGAGGTTCTCGGTCAATGTAGAAGTAGATGTGTTGTCCTCTATGTTGTTTTTATTTGGCCTTGTCACTCGTATGTACCGACTGGAGGAGCCTAGAAGCATTGTGTAAGTATAAAAACTGTAGACCTATAGACATCAGTCTTTTCATGTGTCCATTTTGCTAGGGGAAGAAGAGAGCCTGTACTTGGGTGTCCCTTGGGCATCTGTGTACATGAGGAATAATCTTAGCGTTCCCGTTCCCAGGGACTTACAACTGGTGAGACGAGGGTTGACTACCATAGCCGCCCAACTGGGCATTACCTTGCTACCACTTTCGTGGATCTTTCCCATCAACTTACCTTTGTCAGTTAATTAGTTTATGCCTGCCTTGTCAACACAAAGTAGCCTTCATCATGGAATGACATTCATCTAATCTTCAAGAGTTTTCAAGGCGATGCAGACTACGAAGTACGTCCCGAAAGTAAGTTCCGTTTGGTAATAACATTAAATTGTGTACAGATACAGAAAAATTATTTATTGCACAAAATTCTACAACCCTTAAACTACTTTTCCACATAACTGCCGAAATGTTGCAGGCATTTGTCGTAGCATGGCACGAGTTTTTGTATACCTTCTTCATAGACGTGTGCCGCCCGTGTCTTCAACTAGTTGTACGTTCCGCTGCAGCGCAGTTCCGCATATGCGCGGTAGACTCTCTGTATCAAGGAGAAGAAACGTGCGCCATTTGGAGAGCGCTGTCAGCCATGTACGCATTGTTGTGCATGTTGTATTGAATAGGGCGGAATAAATAATAACTTTACTGTACTCGTACAATGTCGGTGTTGATCGAAAATTCTGCCGCTTGTGAAATCAGATCTGTGATTCATTTTCTGAATGCTAGGAAAGTGAAACCAATTGAAATTTATCGGCAAATTTGCGAAGTGTATGGACGAAATGCGATGAGTGATTCAATGGTGAGAAGATTCAATGAAGGACGTATTGAAGTGCACGATGAAGAACGAAGTGGGCGTCCATCTTAGGTTACAGAAGAACTGGTTCACGCGATTGATGACAAGATCCGGGAAAACCTCAGGTTTACAATTAGTGCTCTCGCTATGGAATTTCCCCAAATCTCACGATCACTAATTCATGAAATTGTTACCGAAAAACTGAACTTTCGTAAACTTTGCCGACGTTGGGTACCAAAGATTCTTAACGAGCAACACAAAACAAAACGGATGGGTAGTGCACTTCAGTTTTTGACCTGTTACAATGAATGCGGCGAAGAATTTCTGACACAGATAGTCACAGGAGATGAAACTTGGGTTTCTTACGACACCCCTGAAAGTAAGCGGCAATCAATGGAATGGAGGCACACTTCATCCCCAGCAAAGGTTACGCCGAAACAATTCTTGACACCTCGGAAAATGATGTGCACAGTGTTCTGGGCCTGGAAAGGCATCTTACTCATTGATTTCTTACCGCGTGATCAAACAATCAACGCAGATGCTTACTGCGAGACACTTAGGAAATTGCACCGCGCAATACAGAATAAGCGCCGAGGGTTGCTGTCAAAAGGTGTTGTTTTTCTTCACGACATCGCACGACCACACACTGCAAATGTGACGAAAAACCTCCTACAGGGATTTGGCTGGGACGTGTTTGACCACCCTCCGTACAGCCCTGACCTCGCTCCTAGCGACTTTCATCTGTTCGCATATCTCAAGTTTTTCCTTGGCGGTCAACACTTCAACAATGACGACGAGCTGAAAGAAGATGTTTCCAACTGTTTGAAGACACAGGCGGCAAACTTCTATGAAGAAGGTATCCAAAAACTTGTGCCACGCTATGACAAATGCCTGCAAAAGTTCGGCAGTTATGTGGAAAGAGGTGTAGAATGTTGTGCAATAAATAATTTTTCTGTATCTGTACACAATTTAATTTTATTACCAAACGGAACTTACTTTCTGGACGTGCCTCGTATATCCTGTGTTCTTCACCAGTAAATGTTCGAAGTAGCAAGCAACTTAAAACAAAAACAATGCTGTTCTGATGAATGGGTAGTTTGTGGTAGGAGTACCTCAAGGTTCTGTCTTAGGACCAATTCTTTTCTTGGCCTATATTAATGATTAGTATTATTAGAATTGAAAGGCAAGCTTAAACTATTTGCAGATGATATTTTTATACTCTATCTGGGAACATCTGGACAGGAAATTATGCTAAACATTAATTATGATCTCAATAAGTTGGTGGATTGGTTGAGAGCACACAAAATGGTTATCAATATCACTAAAACAAAATATTTATTCTTTCATAAACCATCATACAAGATTGAGACCACAAACATAGTCAACATAGCCAACAAAGAAATAGAAAGGGTTAAATCGGCAACATACTTAGGTATCACACTAGATAAGATAGTACTAGTGATGTGGGCCGGATAACTACCCAGTGGGAAGGTAAATATAAATTGGTTATTTACCCGAGTATATACCCAATGGTTGTTTAAATACCCAAAATGAGGGTATTTTCAGTTTTTTGAGCTTTGTACAACACTTTTTGATGTGTATATGAAGTGATGGAAAACAAGGCCTGATACACAGGTATTTGATGCCCTAAATTGAAATCAGGAACAATATTGATCCTTCAAAACTAAAAAAAAAGGAAAATGGACATCCGGGTATTTTTGGGTATTTATATGTTTTGGCACTGTAACGTTGTCTTTAAGTGTTTTTCCCCTAAATTAAAGTAAAATATTGGATAAAACCTTTTGGTTGTTTTGTGTTTTAAATTTTTAATAACTATAATAAAGAATTCAATTTGATTCTACCCAAGTTGTAGGCCTACTTGTACTACTCAATTGATATTTTTCATTGTATATTGGAATATAGGCCTAAGCCTAGAGAGATTCATTATGAATGAACAGCCAAATACATTTGTTAAGCTTCATTAAACCTACTCGTAAATAAAGTAAGGCCTCTCTTTTTTTTAGAACTTTTTTAGTGTGACTGTAAATTTCCTATTTACGAGTCTTTTTGGTTATTTGATTATTTATTTTATATATAAATGATATTTCAAACTGTTTTGAAAAACATATACATTGTGTTGAAAACTGTATATTACACCTTTTATAGAACTTGGCCAATGCTCTGAATAAATTTCCCCCAACTTTTATCTCAATGTTTGCAAAAAGGCCTATTTCAATTCTAACCCTCAGTTTTTCAGGTTATAACTATTGAATTTTATCTCCTGATCTAATTCCCAATTTTAATTCTGTTTTTAAGTCCCAATTCTAATTAAATTTAATTTTATTAACTGTCTAATGTTGTTACATTTCTAAAAAGTTAATGGAGAATAGTTTGCATACCGGTACGGTACCCTTTTTTTAAGGTTCAACTTACGACAGGATTTTTAATGAAAATCTAAAATACCCGGTTATTTACCGAAATTGGGTATTTACCCGAGTATATACCCTGGGTATTTACCCCGATTTATAACTACCTGGGTATTTTACATCACTGGATAGTACACTAACCTGGGAAAATCATGTAGAAAATGTAAAACATAAAATCAGCCCTATAATAGGTATTATTTTCAGATTAAGATATAGCTGTCTTACCCCGTGTGGGTGCGGGTTAGAATACACCCACGGTATGCCCTGCCTGTCGTAGGAGGCGACTAATAGGGCCGACATGGCCGAATAACTTGCCAGTTTTGATTTGTTCAGACCCCCTGTGGATGGGGAGGGCAGAATTCATCCACGGTATCCCCTGCCTGTCGTAAAAGGCGACTTAGAGGGGGCCTTATAAAGGTCAATTTTGGTTTTCTGGTCCCAGCTCTGGTTTGACCAATAGAAATAAACATGCGTGCTGTTAGGGGAAGGGCCACCAGCTTGGCCATCTGGCCAGAAAGCCTAGACGGTATGCCCCATCCCGTCAGGTGGGTGCGCCATGTACCCTACAGTAGTATCCGCCTTACAACGAAGGTCCCTGCATGGCCGAATACTGGAGCTGAATAAATCCTGTGCATGCCGAGGGGGAAGTGCCTGTTTGAGGCACTGGGACCCCGGGCAATATCTGCTATGCCAGGTAGGTATTGCCTTGGCTGGGTGGCGCCCACAGTGATAGCCCCCGTTCGGAGTGGGCAGTATTCGGGGAGGATTTCGTCCGGGATGCCATCAAAGCGATCACGGACACCTGTACAGGGTGGCACCCTTAAAAAGCCGTCTCTTGAGTGTCGAGCTAATCCCAAGGTGTATACGCCTTGGGATGAAGCCTTTAATAGAAGATTCCCCGCTGATAAGTCTCCTCGCTACCTGGTAGCTACGAGGACTGACGGGGGTGATTTTAAACTAGTAAAATCAATAATTTTTTCTGAGGAAATCGAGGGGAAATTTGGGGACCTAAGCGGGATTTCCAAGCTCCGGAACGGTCAGCTGCTGCTGCACACCGTTGATCGGAAGCAAACCGAAGCGTTGCTGGAATGCACGCAATTCGGCGAAATTCCCGTTAAGGTCTCAAAACACGAAACGCTGAATGAGGTCCGAGGAGTTATTTTCCATCGTGACCTCGTTTTAAATAGCGATGCGGAATTGTTGCGGGATCTGGGGAAGAGAGGCGTCACCAAGATTAGGCGCATCACCCGAAAGATTGGGGAGAACAGCGTCGATACCGGCGCTTTTATTCTCCATTTTGAGGGTGATGTAGTACCTAAGCAGGTGAAGGTCACATCGTACCACTGCGATGTTCGACCGTACATCCCTCCACCTATGCGCTGCTATCAATGCCAGAGATTCGGGCATGTTTCCGCCAGGTGCACTGCCAAGGCCGTGTGTAGAGAGTGTGGCAAGGGGACACATGAGGGTGAGAGGTGTACGCCTCCCCCGATTTGTCCTAACTGCCAAGGAAGCCACTCTCCACGATCGAAGCAGTGCCCTGAGTTCTGTAAGGAAGCAAAAATTCAAGAAATAAGAACTCTTGATAGGCTTTCATATCACGACGCTCGCAAGAGGTACCGTGATATGAATGCCCCCGAATTTCGGGTATCGTTTGCAGCTGCAACGACGCCCTCATTCACCCCTGCCGCATCCTTACCGAGTGTAGTACCCTCGACGCCCGTATTATCAGCTGTATTAAAATCACCCCTCGCTGTACCAGCGAAAAATGTCAGCCCGAAGGAGGTACAACAACCTTCTTCGGCCCAGCAAAAGAAGGCGCCGGTTATACCATCTAAACCGGCGCAATCGGAGAAGAAGTCCTCTTCTTCTCCGAAACGGTCGGCGAACAAGTCTTCCCCAGCTAAAGGGGGAAAGAAGACTTTGCCGACCGGGGCTGGTCCTTCTTCCAGCCCACCTAATACGAAAAATATAGGGGAGAAGAGGGAGACGGTTCGCCGCCGTCTCTCTCGCCCTCCTGCTGACGGGGTGGCTACTGTCTCTGCTGGCCTTTCCGCTCCCATTACCACCAAGGGAGCGAAGCCTGCTGAAGCCAAGCCCGTACGCATGGAGGAACTCCCCTATAGAAAAGAAAATAGATCGGCGGAGGAGAGGGGAACGGTTCAGCGCCGTTTCTCTTCCTCTCCTAAAGGCAGGGCTGCTCACGTATCTGCTGACCATCCCGCTCCCACCACTACCAGTGGAGCGGTGCCAGCAGGAGCGACCTTGTTTTATAAGGACCCGGCGTCTGTGGGGAAGGGACCATCTACTTCCCCAAACACGCGTCGGCGCCGATCCAAGAAGAAATCTCTTCGGGGCGTGTCGGGGACAGACACCCAGTCTTCGGACCGGGAGAAAGTCCCTCGACACCGCTCTCGCTCTTCCCCAAGAGCGAGACTCGTGAGGTCCGACGACGACCGCGCGCAACCCAAGAGAGCGCCCGCTCCATTTTCTTCGTCTTCGGACGGAGATGTGGAGATTGAGGTGTGCTCTCCTGCCCCATCATCTCCAACTAGAGCTGGGGAAGGGTGGCAAACGGTCAAGCATAAGTAGAAGACCCATTTCTACTTAAGTCCACACCATGGCACTATTACAATGGAACTGTAATAGCTATTCTGTTCATCTCGCTGAGTTACGACAATTAATATCTTCGTTTTCGGCAACCATTGTCTGCCTTCAGGAATCCAGGTTTCGTCCTGGACATGAGACAACAATGCGTCACTTCAAACTCTTCTCTAAAGACCGGGTGGACGGAGCTGTGGCCGCTGGTGGCGTCTGCACTCTCGTCCACTCTAGCCTCTTTGGTGAAGAGGTGCCGTTGCGTACTCAGCTAGAGGCAGTTGCAGTTCGTACTTCGTTGCCAGTAATGGCAACAGTATGTAACGTGTACATCCCGCCTGATTCTCAGCCGGATTACGACCAGCTGGTGGATCTAGTCTCTCAGCTCCCCCCTCCTTTCCTCCTTCTGGGAGATGTTAATGCCCACAACACCATCTGGGGCTCCGCTACCACTAGCGGTAAAGGGAGAGATTTTGAGAGGCTGATCAGGCGGCTGGACCTGTGTTTGTTGAACACAGGAGAACCTACGCACTTCTCTATTGCACACGGCACTTATTCAAGTGTCGATATTACCTTGTGCAGTCGTGCGCTGGTTCCCCTGCTACAGTGGGGTGTACACGACGACCTTTGTAATAGTGACCATTTTCCAATTATCGTTACTCTTCCGAACCAGAGAGCCATCGAGTTACCAAGTCGATGGATTCTCCGTCGGGCTGATTGGCCAACTTTCACGGCACGTGCGGTGTTTGCCGAAGATACCTTTGAGAGTGTCGACGATCATACCATTCACATAACGAATGGTATTTTGGCTGCTGCTGAGGAAACAATACCTTCCTCATCCGGAAACTCACACCGGAAGCTTGTCCCTTGGTGGACAGCCGAGATTGCAGCAGCCATTAAAGATCGTCGACGTGCTTTCAAATGCTATCGGAGGCAAAACACTATGGCCAACCTTATCACCTTCAGAAGGATGCGTGCTAGAGCCCGATATCTGATTCGGGAGAGTAAGAAAACGACATGGGAAAAGTATGTGTCGTCCATGACGGCGCATACTCCTTCATCACAAGTGTGGACTAAGCTTCGTCGGATCTCCGGACACCCGACATCACTATCGATACCCGGAGTGTCCATCAATGGAGACATCATCACGGACCATCTCGCCATTGCCAACAGCATTGGCTCGCACTTCTCCGATGTATCCTCCTCCGGGAGTTACGATCCTACATTTCTGACTCTGAAGCGGGAGGCAGAGACTCACCCCTTGTCCTTTGCCACTGCTGCTTCGGAGTCCTATAATGTACCATTCTCTGAATGGGAACTGCGCAGTGCGCTTGCACTGTGCAGGGATACGGCTCCTGGACCGGATAACATACATAATCAAATGTTAAAACATCTGTGCGAATCCAGTATTAAAAAACTGTTGATCCTCTTCAATCGTATATGGATTGAAGGGGAGTTTCCATCTCAATGGCGAGAGGGGATCGTGATACCGATTCCTAAGGCTGGAAAGGATCCCAAGTTTGTAAGCAGCTATAGGCCCATTTGTTTGACAAATGGCCTATGTAAGCTGCTCGAAAAGATGGTGAACCGTCGACTGGTGTGGTTCTTGGAGGATAAAGGTCTCCTGTCTGAGTACCAATGTGGATTTCGCTCTCATAGGTCCACCACTGACCATCTGGTGCGACTTGAGAGCGCCATACAGGGGGCTTTTTTCCGGAAGCAGCACCTAGTCACGGTTTTCTTTGACCTCGAGAAAGCCTACGACACCACATGGCGCTACGGGATCCTTTCCACCCTTCACAAGTGGGGACTCCGTGGTAACTTACCGACTTTCATTGCGAATTTCATGTCCGTCCGACTCTTCCGTGTAAGGGTCGGTAGGACATTATCGCAGTACTATACCCAAGAAAATGGAGTTCCTCAGGGTTCAGTGCTGAGTGTCACCTTGTTCGCGATTGCCATTAATGGCATTGTTGCCGCCGCCGGGTCCGCGGTATTTCCATCGCTGTATGTAGACGATTTAGCTCTGCATTACAGCTCTGGAAGTATGGCAGTCGTGGAACGGCAATTGCAGCTAGCCATCAACCGGGTCGACAGGTGGGCTCACGACCGGGGTTTTCGTTTTTCAGCAGCGAAAACCTCCGTCGTCCATTTTTGTCGGCTCCGGAGGCTACATTTACACCCTGAACTACATCTCAGGGATGCTGCGTTGCCGTTGGTTGACACTTATCGCTTCCTGGGGCTCCATTTTGACAGCAAGTTAACGTGGCAGCACCATATACGGCAATTGAAAATGACATGTCTCAGGAAACTGAACATGCTCAGGTTTCTTAGTGGCACTACGTGGGGGGCTGACCGTGCGGTGCTGCTACGGTTCTACCAAGCCCTCGTCCTGTCCCGGCTAGACTATGGTTCTGCGGCATACGGTTCAGCAAGGCCGGCAACCTTGAAAATGCTGGACAGTATCCACCATAGTGGCGTTAGGCTGGCTACCGGTGCCTTCCGGACCAGCCCGATACCCAGCCTACTCGCCGAATCGGGTGTTCCACCTTTAAATTATAGACGCCAACATATGCTGTTAGCATATGCTGCCAATGTGCGTCAAATGCCGCAACACCCGACCTATCAAGCTCTCTTCGGTACCCAAAACCACCAGGGGTACGCCAACCGGCCTCGTGCCACTCGGCCGGTTGGTATTAGACTTGATAGCTCGTGTACCGAAATAGGAGTGGCTGTAGGTCCCTGTATGATCCGGACATCTAGCGAGGTGCCTCCGTGGCAAGTCCCGCGTCCGGAAATTCGGTTAGATCTGCACCGAGGTCCTAAGGTGAACACGGATGCCTCCGTTTACCGGAGGCAGTTCCACAGCATAGTTCACCAATTTCCGGACGCTGGCATTCTATACACGGATGGTTCGAAGGTGGACGAGAAGGTGGGTTGTGCTTACGTTATTGATGGTGCAAATACCAAGATCTCTTTGCCTGAGGCCTGTAGTGTGTTTACTGCGGAGCTCGTTGCCATCTATGAAGCTCTGCAGTTTGCACTACAGGATGCTCGAATCCACTTTCTCGTGTGTACTGACTCTTTGAGTTCGTTGCAGTCAATTGCTACATGTTTCCCGCAACACCCCCTAGTGCAGCGAATCCACGACCTACTAGCCGGGCTGTGCCACGCTGACACTCGAATCACCTTTCTGTGGCTTCCAAGCCACATGGGAATTGCGGGAAATGAGTTAGCAGATCAAGCTGCAAAAGAGGCGGTATCACTACCACCTCGACCAATGGAGGTACCCGCTAGAGATATTCGCTCTCAGTTACGCCTACAAGTTCTGGCTTTTTGGGAGAGTCAGTGGCTAGCTGACCCACTGCCCAGTAAACTGAGAGCGATCAAGGGAACTACTCGCGTTTGGCGGAGCTCCTTCCGGGCCCGGAGAGAGTCCGTCATTTTGTGTAGGCTAAGGATAGGTCATACAAGATCCACCCACTCGTACCTAATGAGAAGGGAAGACCCCCCACTTTGTACCTGTGGAGCCGTTTTCACCGTGGCCCACATTTTCACCGAGTGTGTGGATCTTGCTGACTTACGAAGAAACCTTGGTTTGCAGACGACACTCAAACTTATATTAGCCGATGACGCGGTGGCTGCTGATCGCGTTATCCGCTTTATAAGTGAGAGTGGGTTAGGGCCAGCAATCTAAATTTTCCAGTGAACTTTGACTCAACGACTTGTTTGTTTTTGAATGATAATGTTTTGTTTTTTCCGTAATTTTTGTTAATTTTTATAATTTTTATTTTTTATTTAATTATTTGTTTTTGTTTTATTAATTTTTGGTCTTTTGAAATTTAGATGTCCACCTCAAAATTTTAAATTCAATACAAAATTTGTATTCTTTAATCTGTGTTAAGAGGGGCAGATGACCTCGTAGTTCCGCCCCTTAAAACAACAATAACTAACTAACTAATAGCTGTCTTACTAGCCAACAATTGAAAAATATATACTTTGCTCTGATACATTCACATCTAATGTACATGAATTTCATATGGGGGTATTGTAAGAAGGAGCTGATAAAAGAACTTGAGATACTCCAGAAACGTGCTATAAAATCTATCTTTGGATTTCCTTGGCTCACACCCTCAAATGAATTATACTCAAGAACTAAAATTATGCCACTGCAAAAACAAATAGCTATGTCAGCAACAGTATTTGTATACAAATTAGAAAGCAAATTGATACACACATCCATTTTACCCATGCAAATGACATTCATCATTATGCAACAAGAGGAGTAAATCGAATATTCACCAGCCATTCCCAATCCATTAAATTTGGAACTAAAGGAATTATGTCCTCTATAATAAAGGAATACAACTCTCTACCATAAGGCATAAGGGAAAGTTTCTCTATAAAAACATTTAAGAGGAAAACAAAAGACTTCCTATTTAGGAATGAATAGCCCATATCCAATAGCCTTAAGCAATGCAATGTATCATACCAAATAATCTCTGTAAAGTTAGTCACTAGCAATCTAATATAAGTTACTATTAAACTAAACAATATAATGTTACAAAAATTATATATATGCCATGCTGTAACTATGTTACTTGATTGTACCTAACACGAGCTCAGGCTCATTGGGACCTATGTAAATAAATAAATAAATAAGGCCCTCAAGGAGGCAGGGTGTGTGTAGCCCCACCACTTATGGTGCATCCTGGATAGTGTTACACTCTCAAGGACTCAAGGCTGGCGAGTTCGGGAGTTGGCGACTAGGAGGGATTCCTGAGCCTGGTCAAGTTTCCCTTTCCCCCCTTTTTCCATTGCCTTTGAGGTGGACCCTCTCCTCTTTCCCTTCCCTATCTGCCTTTCGTGGCTCTCCTTCTTTCTGAGTCCCTCAATCCTCTTTCTCCGAGGGTTAAGGGCATTTATTTCCCCCTTTCTTTTGTTTCATTTACTCTTTTTTTGTTTTCCTTTTCTTCTTCTAGTGTGTAAGCTGTAGTCAGTTTTAGTTGTAAGTTGTATTTAGATTTACTTATAGTTTCATTTTCATTTTTCATGATCACTCAGACCATTAGGGGCCGATAACCTAGATGTTAGGCCCCTTAAAACAATACCCCGGGTGCCTGCAGCCCCAAGAACGGCCCTGGAATACTATGTCAGTAGCATTACCTTTACTGCACATTGCAAGAACACAAGCTCTTAGGTAGGGTTATAGCACTATATATCGAGCACTTAAGGTCATCTCTACGAATAATTGATCAGTAGTTTTTGCCAGTGAAGAACAGGCATCTGAAGAAGAGATAAAACCTTAACGGAACATCCGTTGGTTACAACTAGCTTGTTCTGACCTTTTAAATATATAATTTATAAGTTCCAGGCGTCTTTAAATGCAACAGCTGTATTCCTCCATATATCGAACGGTCTGCATTATACAGGGTGTCATTTATGTACTTGAGTACCCTTAAGGGGCATGTAGGGGATGGGTATAGGATCAATTTGAGTTAGGGAACCTGGAGTCGGAATGGCCTCCTTAGTAGGGAAGCGCGCCATGTGTTACTCTGAGGTCAGGCACTCTTTCGCTGTCAAAGGTCTTGGCGCGACCCCCGCTCAACACTGCGTTAGCCGAGAGCATAGAGGTGAGGCGGGGTGCCACGGTGGTCCCGGGTTCGTTTCTCCTGGGGTACCATGGCTTCATTTTTTCTTTTTCTTTATATTTTAGAGGGAAAAGGGGGGGGGGGGGGGGGGTAGTCAGAGTGCGTGTTTATTCTGTGCTGATTTTTTTAAACTATCGTTGATTCTGTAGGTTAATTGCCTTTTGATTATTAGTATCAACGAGTTACTTGTGTTTCTGTAGTAGTTAAAGACGACGGAACTATCAATTAGCAAGAGGAATGCAGCTCTCGTCTAACGCAGTGTTGAGCGGTGGTCGCGCCAAGGCCGTTGACAGCGAAAGAGTGTCTGACCTCAGAGTAACACATGGCGCGCTTCTCTACTTTACAGGGGCGGAGGGACTGAAACAAACCTATTTTCTGGGGTTAGGAGGCCATTCCAACCCCAGGTTCCCTATCTCAAATTGATCCTATACCCATCCCCTACACACCCCTTAAGGGTACTCAAGTACATAAATGACACCCTGTATATCGATCAGTGAAGTTGTAATTATCGAACATATTTTTTTATATATCGAACGGCAAGGTTTTAAATTATCAATAAATGATAAAAATGGTCCGGTTAGCTCAAACAATGCCAGCGTTTCGCCCCAGTGTGCCGTTGGGCTCGTCAGTTGGTACAGACACACCTACCAATACGCGTGGCTAGCACATACTGAGAAGGCCATGCAAGACACAAAATACAAGCAGTATTGACGTCACGAGCATGCCAATGTGCTACGGGAGTAAAACTCCCTTTCATAAAAACAAAAGCCTTACCAGTTGTACCAACTGACGAGCCCAACGGCACACTGGGGCGAAACGCTGGCATTGTTTGAGCTAACCGGACCATTTTTATCATTTATTGATAATTCATCCGCTCAAATGGAAACTACATCATATTCCCTTCGGGAATAATATTCAAAACCTTATAAGGTTTTAAATACCGAACAGAACTATTTATTATGAATCACGCAACCTTTAGACATTATTATGGTTGTAATAACAAGAACAAAACAGAAGGATTCTTAAATCATCATCATCATCATCATCATTTCCCCTTATCCAGCTCCTGCCGGGTCGGGGTATTTATGGCACTTCTCCACTTTCCTCTTTCCTTCCACCATTCTTCTTCCACGATCTTGTCCCAGTCCAGATTTCTTTTTCTCACGCTGTTCTTCACTGAATCAATCCACCTTGTTCTAGGTCTTCCCCTTGCTCTCTTACCCTTGCACTTCGCCTCCAGCATCTGTCTTGGTATTCTATTTTCCTCCATCCTCTTTACATGTCCAAACCACCTTAGTTTATTTTTCTCAATTCTCTCATTTAGTTTTCCCATCCCAACTTCCTTCCTAACATCTTCATTCCTCACTCTGTCTTTCCTTGTCTTACCTATCATACTTCTTAGGAATTTCATTTCACTGGCTTGGATTCTATTCTCTTGCCTGCTTGTCAGGGTCCAAGTCTCAGCTGCATAAGTTAATATGGGAACATAGTACACTTTATACATTACCTCCTTGCTTTTCCTTGGCACTTCCTTATCCCAAACAAGTTTTCTTACACTTTGATAGAATGCATTGCTCTGCTGTACTATCCTGCCAATCTCCATGTCCAACCTACCAGTTTGCATCAATTCACTTCCTAGGTATTTGAACGTGTCCACAATTTCCAAACTCTGACTTCCAATTTTCACAATGCCCTTTCCTTGTCTTTCCCCTCTTGTCATCACCATGGTCTTGCTTTTCTCTATACTGATTTTCAGGCCATACTTCTGAATATTTTCGTTCAGTGCATCTAGTTGTTTTTGCACTTCTTCCGTGTTCCTTCCCCAGACCACAATATCGTCTGCAAATAATAGTAACTTCATTTCTTTATGTCCATATGCTTCCTTTGTTTCCTTTACAATTTCATCCATTACCATTATGAATAAAAGAGGTGACAGCACACTCCCCTGTCTTAGTCCAGTCTTGTTCCTAAATCAATCTGTCTTTCCAACAGGGGTCAGAACCCTGCTAACACAGTTGTTGTACATTGCTTGCACCATTTCCAACATTTCTCTTTCCAGTCTCTTCTTAACCATGGTTTCCCATACCTTCTCTCTGGGGACACTATCATATGCCTTTTCTAGATCTATGAAAGTCATGATCAAATCCTCTCCATATTCCCAGTTCTTTTCCATCACCTCCCCCAGGGGCTCACATCTAGTGGGCGTGGGTTGGCGACCACGGGGCCCCAGCTGAGTCCGGCATTGCTTCCACTTACTTGTGCCGTGCTCCTCTCTGTCTTCTTTCCTGTCGACCTCACTTGGTCAACTCTTGCTCTCTTCTGACCCCGACGGTATTAGGGTATCCGAGGCCTAGGGAGTCTCTTCCTTTCCCGCCTTAATTGGCCCTTGTCTCATCTTTTCTGATACCCTCCTTCTGCGAGGGGTCAGCCTTCTTTTTCTCTTCCTTTTACCTCCTGCCTTGTGCTCTAGGCCCTTAAGGAGGCAGGGTGTATGTAGCCCCACCACTTCTGGTGCACCCTAAATAATGCTACACCCTCAGGGGCTCACGGCTGGTGAGTTCGGGAGTTGGCGACCCCGAGGGATTCCTGAGCTGGGTCCATTTTCCCCTTTTGTCCCTTACCTTTGGGGCGGACCCTCTCCTCTTTCACTTTCCTATATGCCTTTCATGGCTCTCCTTCCTTCCAAGTCCCTCAATCCGCCTTCTCCGAGGGTTGAGGGCATTTCTTTTCCTTCTGTCCTTTTATTTGCCTTATTCTCCTTTATTTTTCCATTTCTTCTTCTAGGATGTAGGTTAGTAGTTAGTTTTAGTTTTTAAGTTCGTTTTTGCTTTTTTTTCATCTTCACGATCACCCAACCCATCAGGGGCCGATAACCTAGATGTTAGGCGCCTTAAAACAACAATTATCATCATTATCATCATTTTCCATCACCTGCCTCAAGCTAAAGATTGGGTCCACTGTGGATCTTCCACTCCTGAAGCCATACTGTTCCTCTTGCAACTCTCCTTCCACCTTTCTTCTCATTCTTCTTTCTAATATCCTTTCCAGTATTTTTACTATCTGTGATATGAGGGTGATCCCTCTATAGTTATCACACACTTTCTTGTCCCCTTTCTTAAACACTGGTATTATTAGCCCTTTCACCCAGTCTTCTGGTACACATTTCCGTTTCCACACACACTTCAACAGTCGATACAGCCATTGCATACCAACAGGTCCAGCAGCCTTTATCATTTCTACACTGATCTCATCCACCCCTGTTGCTTTTCCCATCTTCATCTTCTGTACTGCTAATTCTACCTCCAGCATTGTTATATCATCTTCTGTTATAGAGTCGTCAGGCTGTGTCACTTCGATCTCACCAGTACAATTGCTCATGTTCAATAGCTTATCGAAATACTCCTTCCATCGTCCCTTTATCTCTTCCGGGTGTGTTAACAACTCTCCATCTTCCTTTTTCACAAGCTTTGTAGTAACCCTTTCTTTCCTCTTACTTCTTAGAAGCCCATACAGCATCCTTTTACTGCCACTTACATCTGTTTCCATTCTTCGTGTAAATTCTTCCCAACTTTTCTTCTTTTCTTCTCCTACCACTTTCTTACACCTCAGTTTGCTGTCGTGATACTTCCTTTTGCTTTCTTCTGTTTGATCTCGGTTCCATTCTTTCCATGCAGACTTCTTTTCTCTCACTGCTTTCCTCACTTCCTCATTCCACCACGGTGTCTCCTTCTCTTTCACTCTTGTTGACGTCCTACCACAAGCACTCTCTGCTGCACCAGCAAATGCCTTTTTAAAGTGGGACCATTCCTCTTCTACATTTTCCACTTCAGTAACTGGGATTTGTTGCTTCAATCTCTCCAGAAAATCTTCCTGTACAGCTTTGTCTTTCAATTTCCATACTTTTATTTTACTTTCTCTGATCTCCTTTAGGCTTTCCAATTTTCCCCATCTAAATTTTGCCACCACAGTTCTATGGTCCCCATCAAATGCTTCTCCTGGTAAAGCTGTCACATCCATCAGCTTTCTGCGATTTGTCCTTTCCACCAGGAAGTAGTCAATTACTGATTCTTAAATATAACTCACAAAAGCAATTAATAATATTAAAAATATCCTGAGAAACACAAAAAATCAGTTTATTTCCATAAGTCCACAGAGTGGAACATATCTTTAGTCCTATTTCTTTCTTTTCTTTTTCTTCAATTCTTCCTGGTACTCCTCTGAAGATATCGCGTCCAGTTTCCTTAATCCAAACTGATGGTGTTTTTCTGGTACTTGAGGAACTTTGAGAAAATCTTTGAATGTATCCTCGCTACTACGGGTACCGGTACTTGAGGTGGGAGAGCAAGCTCCGAATAGATTTCATCCTCATTCAATAGTTTCGGCTTGTGAACTTTTACTCCACTCTTCAGAATGGCGGCACCAGGAAGATCCTTCTTGGGAGATGGTACAAACACCTCTAAATGTTCTTCATTCCACGTGAAATCACGATTATCAATGCCCTGGTCATCATTTATTTCTTCTTCTTCTGATGAACTACCTGTCGTAGTTTCATGTGCCGATATAGTTGCATGTGTTGTATTGTACCGAGTTGTAACACTCTTCCAATAAGTGTACAAATCTGGTTCACCATCATTTTAATTTTTTCCATCAAATCTTAGTTTTTCCTTGAACGTATCGAGAATACAACGAGGCAAGAATTCTTCGAGGTCTTTAAGTACAAACTTTAACATATGATTGGAAGTGGAAGGGGATGAAGGGCTGCCTTCTTCACTCTCTTGTTGTTGATTTCCGACTGAGGTCTTCAAATATCTACAACACATTTTGAGTAGTCCACAGCGTTTGGATCTAGTGGATAGAGACCACACTTACGGAAGGCGCTTTTCACGATATCTGGCCTAACAGCATCATCCCATACCTTCCTCAACATGCATGCAAAATTTACCTTTGTTACTGATGCCCCGAGTTTGTATTTTTTCATCTTGAAGAGCATTTTCCCATGCTCTCTTGAGAGGTGCAAATACCCCACATATGCTGGCTGCAGAAGATGGCTGGCGTTACGGAAAAGGCAGTACAATATTATTCCATGGTCATGACAATATTCACTGACTTGAAGGGATAAATGACTTCTGTGTCCATCAAGAAAAAGAATAACAGGAAGTGTAACTTTCTTAAACTCTAACCATGACCTAAAGTGTTGAAGGTAGTTCAGAAACGTAGGCATGGTGTCCACAGGCAGGAAAAGTCAGGAAAAAGTGTGAAAAAATGGCGTGAGTCAGGAAAAAGTGGCGAAAAGTATTAGAAAGTCAGGAATTTTATATTAACCACACAGTATTTTGTGTTTATGGTAAGTTTCCATTTTTACAGTACATCATAGTACGCTTTTTTAGCGTTGGCGTAGGGATGTGGCGACCCCATCGCTATAGTTTAGGTTATTAAGTACTTTGATTTATGTATTATTGCATTATCATCATCATCATCATCTTGTACAGTTTCCAGCCCCAGGCTGGGTCTGTTTGGAACATAAGCCTCGCCACTTAGTCCTTTCTTCCCACCACCTCTCCGCTGTCACTCTGGTCCAGTCCTCGCCTCTCTTCTTGACACATTCCTCCACTCCTTTCAGCCATCTATCTCTTGGTCTTCCCCTTGGTCGTTTCTTCTGCATCTGCATCTCATGTATCCTCTTGGGAATCCTCTTCTCATCCATTCTCTTTAAGTGTCCATACCACCTCAGTCTTGACGTCTCAATCCTTCCTTGCAAGGGCTCCTCTTACACCATTTCCCTGACCTTTCCATTCCTCAACCTGTCCCGAGTTTGTATTTTTTCATCTTGAAGAGCATTTTCCCATGCTCTCTTGAGAGGTGCAAATACCCCCACATCTGCTGGCTGCAGACGATGGCTGGACACCATGGTAGGGGCCTTCATCCAGCCACTCTCTGTTTTCTCGTAGATCCATGGCTCAGGTACACTATCTTTGATAAGTTGCTGAAGTCGTATGTTGCTGTAGACAATCATTGTTGGGGCACAACGCCCATCGGCACAGAAATTTCCAAGCACTGTTATGCCTTCTTTCTCTTTAGAGGTTGCCATAATTTGAAGCTGTTCCCCTCTGACTCCAAGGTACTTTCCCGAAACCTTATGGAACAGAAAATTTGTCTCGTCTGCATTGAAGATCCTGCTTGGATCTTCCATAATTGATCTTACACCCTAAGATTCCAGGTATCACGATTGTCCAGCAAACCAACCATGTATTGTCTCTTCCGAAACAGCAGCCCTGCCCTTGCTAATGGTTTCAGCCTTTTTCTTAGACGGAAGGATGCCGTCCCATGAAACACTTGAACCAGGTTTTCCCAGGTCTTCCATGCTTAAACGGTGTGCTTCTTGCTGATGACTGAACAATTTGCTGTACAGTGTCAAGTAAATTCTTTCTCTTCAATGGAAATCCTCTCTTAGCCATATTGATCACCCATTCACTAATGTCCTCTTCTTCACGTGGAATCAGGAACTGCTTTCAGCCAAGGGCAGTCTGAATATTCTGACGTCCAGATAGTTTGTCGTTTAATGTTGTTAAAGGGACCTGGTATGTTTTAGATGCCTGCCTTTGTGACATCATACCGGACTTAACCTGTTGAACAGCTTCAGTCAACGCAAATAACTAATACTGACACCGTTTCATTTTTTCAACTGGTTTAACTCTTGATTTTGAGACATTTCGCCCCTTGGGTGTCTTAATTTTGACCATTGTCAAGCTGTAAGCACTAGTTACGGAAACTAACCAAGAAATGCAAAAATAATAATTTTCTGCTTCTAATCCTCTACTCTGTTTATTGCACAATATTTACCCGGTAGCGGCGGTTGGGAGTTAGACGTGAAGGGGGACGATTTTATGTTCTTAATGAACTACAAGGTGTCAATGGTTATAGGGCTGTTAGAGTATAAAATTGAAGAAATTGAGGCACAAAATCTGCCCCCGAAGGTCCCCTCTCGTCGCTGCCACTGTACAGTATTTGCCGATGTTGTGAACCCTGGAAAGTGACACGATTGTCAAATAAAGTGATTAGCACAATGTACGGCATCAAACCGACATAAGACAACGTAAAAGAAATCTAACTATACCCGATGCGGGTTCAAATTCAGGCCCTCTCAATTTACAGATAAACGCCTCGTCAGTCACGACCACAGAAATGCGGACTTCGGCGCAAAAGAAAACAATACTGTAAATTAAAATCAGTAGCAGCCTATTAATTTGTCTCATTCGATATTAAGGGTTATCTTTGTACGCATGAACCTCTTTTATCAAACGACATTTCGACATTATAAAACGGGATTCAAATATCAAACAGTATTTTATTTAGGAATAAATATGAAGATAAGTTAAAACCTAGAACAAAAGAATTTAATAAACATGTATTTATGTACATCATCATCATTTCCCCTTATCCAGCTCCTGCCGGGTCGGGGTATTTATGGCACTTCTCCTCTTTCCTCTTTCCTTCCACCATTCTTCTTCCACGATCTTATGTTATCACAACATATTACAACACAACATATTATATTATTTAAAGGATACTTCTGAAGACACTATTTTACCAGCAGAAATGAATAATCACTGGGACACGCTACCTTACTAACAATCCAACGCTGTCATCAATATCCCGCCAACAACAAGGTTCTGACACTTTCCCGCGCTCACCAACACAGTAACGACTTCGACCTATCGATTGACATAAAGAGAAGTTTGGCGGGGTGAATTCAGAAAGCTAAGATGCTTTGTAAACTTATCGATATCCTTATTTTGCAACGAAATAAAGTGTTCGATATTTAAAGGGTGTTCGATATATAGTGCCATAACCCTAGTCATAGTTAAATATTCTCGTATATTGTTGTTAATTGAAAATTGTAAAAACTATCGCAAACAGAAATGTGCAGAGAATGAAAATTGAGTTACAAACATTTTTACTTGACATTTCATTCTCCTTGACAACTACTGACAGTTCAAAGAAGTTCAGAAAGTCCTAAAGATTCCACGATTCTATGCTCTTCTGTGTAGCGGAGAAAAGTTACAAGTGTTATCATGGTATCCCCTGCCTTTTGTAATATGCCCTAAAGAGCAGGGTGAGTGTAGCCCACACCATACATGTTACAGCTGTGAGCATCCTCAGGAGCTCACTGATAGTGAGCTTGGGAGTTCAGACCCCTAGGCATTTGTGAGCTGAGTTGGTTTCCTCTTCTTTTTTTTTAAATCGGGAAGGGGCGTAATGGTGCAGAGGTCAAGCTGTTTGCCTCTCAAGGTGGACCGGGTTCGATTCCCGGTCAATGCAAGTGAGATTTTCGGAGTGAAATGCCATGTCCTGTGGTTCGGATTCCACGTAAAAAGGAGGTCCCATGGCCCGTGATGGCATGATTAACGGTCCCGTAAACCTAAAAGCTTCCTTTCTTTCTTTTATCTGCCATTCAAGGCTCTGTTTCCTTCCGTGGCCCTCAATCTTTCTTTCCCTCTCCTAATTAAAAACAAAAATGATTTTCCATTTTCTCTTCTAATATGTAAGTTAATGAGTAGTTAGTAGTAGTAGTAGTAGTAGTAGTAGTAGTAGTAGTAGTAATGATCATCTTCATCATTATGGGCTAGGTCTTAGATCTCCTTATAACAACCACCACCACGCCTTCATAATTCTTCGTGGATTGAGGTCACTCATATACAGATACCGGCGTTTAGCTCTGCACTTGACCTTGAGCTCAGTGGTAGGAGCGCGGTCTAGAGCGAGCCAAATACTTCCCTATTTGAGAACATTGACTCGTGTGACAGTAGGTTCTCACATCAGACACAGGTATGCTCAGCGTGGCAAATGTTTTACGCTGCAGTAGTATACCGGGGGAGTGGGATTGGGAAGTGCAGAACTACCTCCTGGTAACTGTAATTTTGGTTGCCCCATGAAGAAATGTTTCCTTCTTTGAAGATATATCTTAGTAAACTAAGGATATCGTATATGTTTTACTTTTTGTAAAAAATCTTTCTTTTTTTCCCCCCAGATTTGATGAACTTCATTATGGGAAATATGTCAGTTTATACATGAAACAGACATTTTTCTTTGACTCTCATCCACCACTTGGAAAGCAATTAATTGCTGCTGTAGCATACTTGGCGGGATTTGATGGTGTGTATATTCTCTTCCAGTGCTAAGGTAGATATTCTCCTCGTGGTATTTTTTCTCACTGTATTAATGTATGGTTGATTTTGATTCAGGTCAGTTCAAGTTTGATCGCATCGGAAGCTCGTACGCTGAAACGGTTCCACTGTTTGCTCTGCGGTTGGTCCCAGCAGTGTGTGGTAGTCTCTTAATTCCTACAGCATACCACTTAATGCTGGAGATGGGACTCTCTCAGTGGACGGCAGCGCTCGCTGGATTTCTTCTGCTTTGTGGTTAGTTGACGAGACAACTGAAAGTGCAGACATCGAAGGTTTGAGTCCTGGTGCTCACAGCAGCCTTACTGTGCATGGTTTATCCCCAGATTTTTCTACACTCCCTCCATGCTGATCCCTTATTTCAAGTTTTGGGTAACCTTCCCCAATACTAGACATAAAAATTGCAGTTACCGCCCTATCTCCAAGGTCTCACAACAACTGGAACATCGGACATTGTTCCCATATTTCTAAGCTGGGCTCCCCTCCTCCATCTTTCCTATTGACCTCCCTTGGTCAGTTCTGGTTCTCCTCCAATCCCAACGGTATTAGGGTATCTGGGGCGTAGGGTGTCTTTCATTTTTCTGACTTAATTGGCACTTTCCTTTCGTATACATTTTTTGTGGGTGTCAGAACTCCTCTTGTTTTTTCATGGTATCTCTTTCCTTCTGTAGGAGGCCTTAAAGGAGACTGTTGTATGTAGCCCACTACATATTCTACCCACAAGTATGCCAAGATAGGACTCTCATCTCAGGGTCGCACTCAGTTCACTTGAACGTTTAAATTAATGCTATCCTGGTTAGGATGAGATCATAGGGCTATGTACAAATAAACACACAGAATGATTCCACTCGACTAAAATTTAATAAAGTATACAAGGTTACAGAAAATAAACCATAGAATAAATCATCATCTTGAACCGTTCCAGCCACTGGCCGGGTCTGTTTGGATCGTAAGCCTTTCCATCGTCTTCTGTCTCCCCACCATCGCTCCGTCACCACCTTGGCCCAGTCTTCTCCCTTCTTTCACACGTAGTCCTCCACACCTTTCAGCCACTTATCTCTCTTCCTCTTAGTCTTTTTCCCTCTATTTTCATCTTGTGTATCTTCCTGGATATCCTCCTCCCATCCATCCGCTTAACATGCCCATACCATTTAAGCCTTGATTCCTCTATCCTATCCTGTAATGCTCCCTCCTTGACTAATTCTCTGATCTTCTCATTTGTTAACCTGTCCACCTTTGTCACTCCAATACTGTTTCTTAAGAATTTCATCTCACTAGCCTGTATTCTGCTTCACTCCCTTCCTTTCATAACTCAGGTTTCTTAGGCATGCGTCAGGATTGGAATGTAGTACGTCCTATATATGACCCTTTTGCTGTTTTGAGGGACATCCTTACTCCATATTAGGGGCCGATAACCTCGATGTTAGGCCCCTTAAAACAACAATTATCATCATTATTACTCCATATCAGGCTCCTAACCTTTCCTGAATAATTCTACTTTTCTCCCCCGGTCATTTATTTCTCTTTTGTTCCATCCATTTCCTTGTATCATGCTTCCCAGATACTTAAAACTCTCTAAGTTTCCTCAATTCTTCCCCACCAATTGTTATCCCCATTGTGTGTCTTTCCTTATTCCTGGTTGTGATCATCAACTCGATTTTGCTTATGCTAAACTTCATCCCATACCCATGTACTATTTTTTCCCATACATCAAACTGCTCCTGTACTTCCTCCTCCTTGTTTCCCCAGATCATCAAATCTGCAAACACCATTACTTTCATCCTTCTTTCACCAATCACTTCCGCCACTCTGGTCATTATATCGTCCATCACTACAATGAAGAGTAATGGTGAAAGTTCACTTCCTTGCCTCAAGCCATTCTTCTGTTCCAGCCAATCCGATCTCTCTCCTCCTACTTTCACACAGTTTATACTTCCATTGTACATTTCCCTTATCATCCATATAGGGGTCCAAAGCCTTCCATACCTTCTACATACACCATCATATGCTTTTTCAATGTCTAGGAAGGCCATAAGTAGATCTATTCCATATTCATAATGTTATTCCTGTAACTGTCTTACAGCCAAAATCAGATCTACTGTGGACATTCCCGCTCTGAAGACATGTTGTTCTTCCATCCTCCTATTTTTGCCCGAATTCACATTTCCAAAACTTTCTCAAAGATCTTTGCACAATGGCTCATCAATGTAATTCCCCGATATTTTTTGCATTACTTTCTGTTACCTTTCTTGAAGATTGGGACAATTATTCCCTTCTTCCATTCCTCAGAGGTCCTCCTCCCTTTCCATACAGTTTTCATTACTAGATATAGCCATTGTATCCCCACCTCTCCTGCCGCTCTCAGCATCTCTACACTTATCTCGTCTAGACCTGGTGCCTTCCCTCCGTTCATCTTCCTCACTGAGTCTTCCACTTCCCTCCATGTTGTCCTTTTCTGTTCCTGGTGTCTCCCCTCGTAGTTCCGCCCCTTAAAATAACAATAACTACCTAACCTTTCAACTTCCACACTGCATCCTCCGCTTTCGTCCAAGTTAAGTCGTTTTCTGTTCCCAGTTCCTCTATTTCTTCATCAAGGTCACCATTCGGGTTCAGGAGCTCTTCAAAGTACTCCCTACACATGATCTTGAGTTCATCCTTATTCCCTACTTCTCGACCACTTATGTTCACCATTCGAACGTAGTCCGTCATATCATTCCTCTTCTTACTTTTAAATATCCCATATTGGACCTTTTTTTGTACCTTCACTATCCTCCTCCATCATCCTTGCCCACTCTTCCATCCACTTTCTTCTCTCCTCAGCCACCACTCATTTCACTTCCTTCTTTCGTATTTGATACCAGGGTGTCGAGCGATACGGAATATACGGGAATTTTAGTGCCCCGGGAAATTTACGGGAGTTTCGCATTTGATACGTGAAATCTTTGAAAAGCCTCATAATGCCTGACTTCTTAGCCTCCGATTGCTCGGTCGAGTCCCGCCAATCGGCCTTCTATTTCGCCTGCAGACCGCACCGCCATACCCATTTTGCGCCACCGCCGCTTTGAACGCTAAGCTGGTTGAGAGCCCAGTCTACGTCACGACGCAGCAGCGTCAAATGCGACTGCTTTGCCTGGCCGAGTGCCAGCCGTACCCCATCCGCGCTGAGCTACTCGTGCCACGCCGAGCTCGTTGCTAGACAATGATGGACAGGACTCAGCCTGCATTGTTATTCACCGAGGAGACCAGTTATTTTTACGCAGAGCTGATATTTTTGTGTCAATGGGTACGTTTGCAAAGCTCAATGTGATAGGGAAGGATATTCAGCGGTAGTTGGAACCATTATGCTACTTCGCCTTTCGCCTACGTCGCCGTCCATCACTTTTATGAGATTTCAGCTGTTCCTACGGCTTTGAGGTCGATGCTGGGTACTAGGGAACAATGCGATATTACACAATCAAGACAGCTCTCGGCCGTTTCACAAGTTTCACTTTATCCTCGTGGTCCAATATCGATAAATATTGCGATGTTACGCAATCGGCACTGTCCGTGGTCCGTTTGACGAGATTCCCGTTGTTCTCGTGGTCAGACACGGATAAATATTGCAATGTTACGCACCGGCACCGTTTTTCAAGATTCCCCTTGTTCTCGAAGTCGGGCGCGGATAAATGTCACGATGTTATGCAATCGACGCCGCTCTCTGCCATTTGACGAGATTCTCATTGTTCTCGCGGACTCGTCGAGACTGGAATATTAAGATGTTATGCAACCCACGCCACTCGCCATCCGTTTGTTGAGATTACCGTTTTCTCGCGGTCGGGCATGGATGAATATCACGATGTTCAACCATCAAAGCTGCTCGCCGTCTGACATTATCTTGGTTCTCGCTGACAGACACGGAGAAATGTCGTTATGTATGTTATCGATGCCGCTCCTGGCCATTTGACTAGATTCCCATTGGCCTAGCAATGTGGGAGGTGGCGAGTTCACAATCGGGCATGGTCGAATGTGGCGAGTAGGTATCGGCACCACTCGCAAGCGGGTTGACTTTATTATCGCAGTTCCTACTCTGTGGCTGCGAGTTTACGGTGGAGCGCGGTCTGACTTTGGGGAAGTCGTGAATATGGTACGCAATCTGCTGTGATCGGCACCATTCGTGTATGACTAGATTACCTTGACTTTCACGATCTCAAGTTATACTCCGTCGTAGTCTGGATAGTCTCTGATCCGGATAATGACCAATCCAGATGGACTTCGTCTTTAGTACGTGTTTAGAAGTCTCATCATGAAACAACATACTATCGCTATACAGTTGCACATACACTAGAAAAACTTGATTCGCGCTTTAAGATTCATTCGATATGCGAACTCTAGTCTCAGAGAGATCTAAAATATAAGGGAATTTAAAAACGGGTTACTACTCGACACCATGGATACTCTTTTCTCATCTCTATTGTCCTATTTTGGAACCACACCCTAAAGGCTCTATTCTTCTTCTGCACTGTATCTTTTTGTTTCCTGATTCCACCATGGAGTTTCTTTCCATCTCTTCTTGTTGCTTGTCCTTCCACATACTGCTTCTGCCGCCCTTCCTAGTGTCCCTTTCCTCTTCTACTGTCTTCAGTTCATCATTTGGAATGCTTTCCTTCACTATTTTTAGGTATTCAACCCTCTTTTCTTCACCTCTCAACTTCCATACCCTTATCCGTCTATCCTGATTTTCTGTCCCTTTCTTATCCTTGGTCCCTCTCAGGTTCATTACCAGCAGTCGCTATAAATGAGAAGGTAGACTTGGAGACTCAATAAGAGAATCACTTGAGCATAAGAAGCAGGAAAATCATCAGAGGGGTGAGGTGAGTCAGGAAGGTGCTCAAAACATTCACAGGTCTTGATTTAAATAATTAAAAACAGTTCTCATAAATAGCAGCACAGAGTTAGTGTGGAGTGAATACTTGTGTCCAGTAAGGGGTGCTGATTTTGACAGAAATGTTAATATCTCAAAAAGTAGTGAAGGTAGTGTTATGTTATTTACACCAAATTGAAGCTAATAAAATAACGAATCCAGATAATGTAAAGTTCAAAATTAAAAAATTACAACTTTTTGACAATTTCTGGGTGTACACATACCTTAAGGGACCAATAACCTTGATGTTAGGCCCCTTAAAATAAATGATTACCATCACAGTTATGTCACCAATATTCATAAATTTTGGTGGACTGTCCTCAGACAATGCAATGCTGACTCAGTCGCGCTTCATCCTCATGGAGTCAATGCTGCTACTGTTTGCCTTATTTGGACTGCTGTGCATCCTCAAGTTCCGCCACTACCACACCAACCCTCTGTGCCTCAGATGGTGGCTGTGGTTAAGTCTCGGAGCAGCGTCACTCACATGTGCTCTCTGGTAAGTGCTCATATAGGCTTATACAGTGTGTCTATTAAATAGTAGAGTAACCACCGGGTGAGTTAGCAGTGGTTGTTACGGTGTGGCTGCAGGCAGTCGCTCACAATCCGGAGGCGAGAATTCAATTCCCCCCGCCGGCAACCTTGAAGATGGTCTTCTGTGGTTTCCCATCTTCCTTCCGGGCAAATACCGGGGTTGGTCCCTAACTATAGGCCACAGCTATCTTCCAATTCCTTGTCCTTACATTTACACTTTCCTCCCCAGACAACACTCCACAACACGCGACGGTACTTGTAGCTCCCCCCATGGGTGTCCTCACAGAAGCAGCTACTAACTGTGGCATGCCGAACATGGCCTAGGACACTCCAACACTAATAGCCATATGCTATTTTAAAAAAAAGAGTAACCCAAGCCAAGAGAATGCTGGGTGTGAACGGATACTAAAATCTTTCTTAACCGTTCTACCCTGAGTGCAAATAATGAATTTGGCAACATTACAACACACCAACATGCAATTGTGGGCAGTTACTCAACACAATGTAGCCCCCCAGGGGGTCACATCTAGTGGGACGTTGGTTGGCGACCACGGGACCCCAGTGAGTCTGGCATTGCTTCCACCTACTTGTGCCGGGCTACTCTCCATCTTCTTTCCTGTCGACCTCTTGTGGTCAACTCTTGTTCTCTTCAGGCTCCGACGGTATTAGGGTATCCAAGGCCTAGGGAGGCTTTCACTTTCCCGCCTTAATTGGCCCTTGTCTCATCTTTCCTGATACCCTCATTCTTCGAGGGGGCCTTCTTTTCTTTTCATGTTATCTCCTGCCTTCTGCACAAGGCCCCCCCAGGGGCCCACATCTACTAGGTTGTGGGTTGGCGACCACAGGACCCGGCTGAGTCCGGCATTGCTTCCAGTTACTTGTGCCGGGCTCCTCTCCGTCTTCTTTCCTGTCGACCTCCCTTGGTCAACTCTTGTTCTTTTCCGACCCCGACGGTATTAGGGTATCCGAGACCTAGGGAGTCTTTCACTTTCCCGCCTTTGTTGGCCCTTGTCTCATCTTTCCTGATCCCTCCTTCTTCGAGGGGTCAGACCTCTCATTTTCTTTTCATTATATTTCCGCACTGTTTTTTGTTAATTGGCTCCCCTTGTATCTAAATTCTCTTAAGCGTTTTTTTTTTACTTTTTGCATCTACACTCCATTTTGTAGGTATTTTCAATCTAAATTGCATTTTGTAAGTATTGTCAATCCAAATGAGTAGTTTGAATATACCATACATATTGTAAGCATTTTCAATTTCAATTGCATTTTGTAAACATTTTCAAATTCAATTGCATTTTGTGAGTATTTTTGATCTGAAATGGGCGTTTTTCAATCTGAATTGCATTGTGTATTTTCAATTTCAATTGTATTTTGTACGTATTTTCAATCTCATTTGCATTTTGTTAGTATTTTGCATTTCAGTTGCATTTTGTAAGTATTTCGACTCTACATTGCATTTTGTACGTATTTTGAACCTAACCTACATTTTATGCGTATTTTTCAATCTATTCCTTTTGTGAGTAATTTCGTTCTGAGTTCCCTTTTGTAACTGCTCTCTATTTTGTGAGTAGTTTCAATCTGAGTAACTTTTCGTAGTATTTTCCGTCGCACTTTTTTTCGTTCTGGTTTCCATTTTCATTGTCATTTCGCTATCACCCAGACCATTAGGGGCCGATAACCTGGATGTTAGGCCCCTTAAAACAACAATTATCATCATCATCTGCACAAGGCTCTCAAGGAGGCAGGGTGTATGTAGCCCCACCACTTCCAGTGCACCCTGGATAGTGCTACACCCTAAAGGGCTCACGGCTGATGAATTTGGGAGTTGGCGACCCCGAGGGATTCCTGAGCTGGGTCAGTTTTGTCCCCTTTTTCCTCTGACCTTGGGGCGGGCACTCTCCTCTTTCTCTTTCCTATCTGCCTTTCATGGCTCTCCTTCCTTCCAAGTCCCTCAATCCTCATTCTTTGAGGGTTGAGGGCATTTCTTTTCTTCCTGTCCTTTATTTGTTTACCATTTCTTCTTCTAGTATGTAAGTTTGTAGTTAGCATTATAGTTTTTTTCATTCTCATCTCATCTTTCACTATCACCCAAACCAGTAGGGGCCGATAACCTAGATGTTAGGCCCCTTAAAACAACAATTATCATCATCTTCTGCACAGTGTAATCCCAATTACAGTAGTGAAACATGCTAAAAATAACCTGAAAACAAGGATGACATGTGTCGCTCCTCAAGCGAGCATCATCAGATCTACATCTATACAAGACAAAATAGCTCTATAAAACACTACCAAACCTACAATGACACCTACTTATGGCCACTGCCCTCTTAAAACAAAACTCATCAATAACTTAGAAAGTGTGGCAACTGTCTGTCTCTGTTAGGTAGTCAGCTTGCCACTGTGGGTGAGTGGCTAACGTGTCGGTCTACTAACCCCAAGCTTGCAGGTTCGCTCCTGGCCGTGGTAAGTGATTTTTGAAAGGCGGCAAAAATGACGACACTTATGTCGTACGATGTTGGCATGTCAAAGAACCCATTTGAATTCAGTAGGCCGTGTTGATAGTGGCAAAATTAATCTCGGGAGTTTCCGCCAACACAAAGTTCCTGATTTCTCTACTAGAAAGCGCTATAGTGTTCAAGGAGCTTAGATATCTAACCTTCTTGACATTAATAGTGCTTCAAGGAACAACGAAATTCGACATACAAGCTACCCCCTGGGTGTCAAATAACAAAGCTTTTACCCGGCACCCTAGGCCATACGATATTATTATTATTATAGCACAGAGGCTGGTTGGGTCTTCATAAAGTACCGCCATAGGCTAGGTCGGTAGATATCCACAAAACCTCAAAGCAGCGTACTAGACAAGATGATTAATGAGGTAGTTTGTGAGGCAATAATTACTGGTAAAATAAAACCCTCTAGGCACGCCGGAAGGCGGAGGTAGATTTCACCAGGGAAATTTGCCAATTGTTGTGTACATACAAACGTTCCACATGTTTAGCATATATCTTCTTATAATTATATTACAGTCTACTGCTATTTACCTTGCACTAGCACAACTGCCAACCAGCCGGACCGGAGTTGGAGATAACGATATCTTTGCCTTGACTGTACAGCGACACGGCTGCCAAAACAACAATATTGCTTTGATGACATCCGTAGTTCAGTCAGCAATATTATTTGTAATACCTAGGGTATCTTCGGCTGAGCTCTTCCCTCATCAACTTGGCATCTTCATCGAAAATATTTTCCTCATCCCTTGGCGTAAGGGTGGATCATAGCAAAACATCTTTCAGACAAAAGTTTTAGGTAATGTTTAGAGGACTATTGACCATTTCGAACGGTTTTGATATTGTGCCTATGAAGGTAGGTATTCTTTTTTCTCAAAATACTCAATATTTTCCACCCCTTTTGTCAATGGTTGGTGCTATCAAAAAACATTACTGAGATAAGTGTTTGACCCTTATCCGAAGAATAGCATAAACTTCAAATGGATTCGATTTTTCACACATTAAGAAAGTTATAGCAATATTTCACTTTTTCGAAAAGTCCCCTTAGTCCGATTTTGTTTTCATAGGGTAATATTTTATGTACACATTTGAAAGTGGTTGGTGGAAAATGGCGGTAGTTATCGTGTCCACGAAAAAGTGATATATATATATATATGTATATGTATAAATTATATATAAACTTTTGAACTGATGGTGGTTTTGGGGTCTGGGGGATGTGAAACACGAAGATATGTCAAAATTTTCTGTAATTCGAGACTTTACCGGTAGCTTTCTATTGAAATCTTAAATTGTGAAGCAGGGAACCATTCAACTATAATTTAGAAGACCATGCAGCCTGTCAGCTGTTCCTTGGCGATTAACAGAATGGTAGTAAACAAACCTAATAAGAAATATTGAAATCCGCCTTATCAATACTGTGAAAATGATGTTTAATGAATGATTAAACCTACATGTTTCGGTATATCATTAATACCTTCATCAAACATGACAGATCAGATATTGACAGAGGATGTAATACAGCAAGTTTTCAATGATAGCAATGATACATCTGAATCGGAATTTAGTGAATGCAACGTGGTAAGCAGTAAAGGTATAACACACAAAGTGATAGTAAACAGAATAGCTCTGATAGTGAGGAAAGTAATGGAACAAATTGTCAAGTTTATGCAAAGGTTTTGATATAATATAGGTAAAACAGTGGTATCTTTCAGTTGCTGAACTCAGCACAGAATAAATGACTGTACTCTTCGAGAATACATTTTTTAATTTTTATTATCATTATTATTATTACCTTTTTTCTCGCATATAACTCACACTTTTTTGACCGAAAATGAGTGAAAATTTTCGTTGCATGATATGTACAGATCAAGAAAGGAGTAGAATGGTAACAGATGTCAGAGTAATACCCAGTGAGAGCCTTGACAGCGACCACCGTCTATTAGTAGCGGACCTGAAAAACTTCTATGTGCCAAAAGTACAGAACAGGAAAATGCCAAAAATCAAAGTATGGGAACTCCAGAAAACAGATAAGAAAACTGAGTGTCAGAACCGGATAAAAACCCTGTTACCAAGAGATGAAAGGAAAAAGGGGGAGGCAGAATGGACCAGACTAAGGGACACATTGGTAAAGGAAACAACCGAAGTTTGTGGAAAGACAAGTATGAAAACAAGAGAGAAGGAAACACCTTGGTGGAACGAAAGAGTGAGAGCAGCAATCAGGGAAAGAAATCTTGTGCGGAAAGAAAGGGATCAGGAGAAAAATAAACCAGAACTTACTAGAGACGAGACAATGATCAGAAACCTTGAAAAAATATACCGAAACAAGAAAGTGGACGTTAAAAGAACAGTTGCAGAAGAAAAGACCGAGGCATGGAAGATATTCACTCAGAAACTGGAGGAGGACAGCAGAAGCAATAGGAAACTACTGTATAGTGTTATCAGAGGTAAAAGGAGACCAATGAATACCATAAAGGCCCTTGAAGATGAAAATGGAAATCTGGTTAGGACAGATAGTGACATGAGAGAAGTTCTGCAGAACCATTTTGACCACCTACTGAATAGACCAGTTCAAGAATAAAATTGAGAACTGGAAATCCATGTCTACAATGAGGAACCACCCATCACTTGGACAGATACTGAGGCAGCCTTAAAATCTAAGCCTAAAGGAAAATCTTCAGGTGCAGATGAACTGAATGCAGACATGATAAAGACAGCGGGCGCCAGGGCTTACAATGGCTGCACAGAGTACTCAATACCATATGGACAGACAACAAAATACCTGCAGATTGGAGCAAGGATGTTATAATTCCCCTGTTTAAGATAGGCAGCAGAAGGAAACCCACCAACTATAGAGAAATAACCCTGCTGTCTCATGGGCTGAAAATTCTTGAGAAGATCATAGAAGATTGAGAACCATCATAGAACCACAGTTGGAGGAGGAACAATATGGTTTCAGAAGTAACAGATCGACAATGGATCCAATTTTTACCACTCGCATGCTGATGGAAAAATATTGGGAAAAAGGCAAGAACCTGGTCATTGTATTCCTGGATATAGAGAAAGCAGAAGTAATAGGAAACTACTGTATAGTGTTATCAGAGGTGTTATAAGAGATAAGATCTGGGAGTGCCTGAGGAAAAGAAATGTGCCTGAGGAACTAGTAAGGAAAGTTCAGATGCTGTACAAATACTGTATTAGCTGTGTACAAATTGGGGAAGGACGATCATCATGGTTTGAGACCAAGAGTGGAGTTCAGCAAGGCAGTGCACTATCCCCACTACTGTTCATCACTGTTGTGGATAATATAATGAAGAATGTCAAGTAAAAGTTAGGTGAATTGCATGCAGTGGCCTTTGCTGATGACATCATGATTTGGGGTGAAACAGAAGATGTACAGACCAGACTCATTGTATGAAAATCCCAGTTCCAGGAATATAACCTCAACATCAGCGAGGCCAAGACAGTGGTGATGGCAGTCAACAGAGATGGGCGTCCAGCAAGTGTTAAACTTGGAGACCACCAGCTGGAATGTGTGGACAGTTTTCCTTACCTTTGAAGTGTAATCTCCAGTGATAATTTGACCAGTAAAGAAATTACCAACAGAGTGCTAAAGGGATCAGAATTCTACCAACAAGTAAGAACACTTCTATGGGATGACATGATTCCAAAACCAGCTAGACTGGTGATGTTTAACAGCTACTTCATACCAATATTGACCTATGGTATTGAAGCATTCACCCTTACAAGGAGAGATGCATCAAGACTGCAAGCATTAGAGATTAAATTTTTTAGATCCACCATCCAGAAGACTAAGATGGACAAGTTAAAGAACGAGGAGGTGAGGAAACAAGCTGGAATAAAGACATCCCTATTAGACCGAATCAGCACATCTAGACTATGGTGGTACGGGCATGTGATGAGGATCGAGCCTACAAGATCGGCCAGAATAAATTTGGAAAGACAGGTGGATGGAAAAAGACCTGTAGGAAGGCCTAGAAACCGATGGATGGACATGATCAAGGTTGATCTAGCGACCAGAGGATGGACAGGTTGAAGTGGAAGAGGATCATAAACAGTACCCGGGAATCTGGAACTGTACAATGATGGTGATGATGATGATGATGATATGTACAGGGATTTGAATGCAAAAATTATATTCTAAAAAAAAATAACTTAAAATTTGCATTATTGATACAAGAAAACTAACATTGTCGCTGCCATCAGTGCTGCCAAACTCCGAGCTACTCTCGCATGCATCATTCGGGTCATCATCCTGACTTCAGTCCAACACATTGCGATGCCTGTCTTCAAGAAGCTCTTCATAACAATGTAGAAGTAGAAGTAATATAAGATAAACGTTCAGAAATTGAATACGAGCTGTAGGGTTAAGTGGAGGGGTAAGGGTTAGCCTGTGTGAATTCAGTTAATTTGCTATGCGCATAACCAGCTTCAAAATGTGTCCTAGGCTTGCGGATTTAGCACAAAGTGCTTCCTGATGTGTAAAATAATTAATCCCACACAAATCGCTTGCTATTCACTGTATGTTTTTTGCGCAGCAATGTCGAGAGCTCATTTTGCTCTTCTTGCAATGCTGGTGCTCAATCTGTGGTCACGGAGACCAAATGGTCCCAATTTAGACCAACGGCTTCAGTTGCTTCTCCGACAGCTTTCAGCAGATCGACACCCCTTGTTATGTCTTTCATAGATACCATATGCAAGAGCTCTTAAGTCACATGCAGATTGCTATCCATGCCATGAATATAAATTGCCAGCGGTCCTGTCTTGAAATGTTGGTCGATTTGTCCAATGCTATTGAATATGCAACAAATTCCCTGGCTTTGCCTATAGACATCGCCCACCATTTCACCTATGCAACACGTTATTGTCTGTGTGGAAAGGTTTATGTGTTTAAGTTTGCTGATGTCCATTGGAGCCACAAGTTCTGCGGCTTCAATAATGCAGTCTTTGATGAAGTCACCATTGCTGAAGATTTTGGTGGATCTAGCAATTAGTGTTAGTTTATAACTTGCCTTCAAAGATGGACTGCTATGATTGTTTACCTAAAATAAAACAGAACATACTGTAAAGAAAAGAAAAGAATCAACTTTTGATTGAGACTTTCGCGGCCCAGGTCAGCTTTTGCTTCATGGCCTATTTTTAACTCCTTCAACTTAGCTTCGTCATTCATCGCCCAATAACTCACTCAATTCTTTATGAAGTGTGTTATAATGACATTCTATAGCATTTTAACGTCGACCAGCGATTATTCGACCGCACACTAAACACTCAAACATATGTAAAGTGTTAACGAAAATCCTAACGAAGAGACTTACTAAAGTAATGGATGTAATTCAACCCCCAGAACAAGCAGGCTTCCGGACAAGCGACAACACAATGGACCACCTCCAAGTAGTAAACCAAGTAATAAAGAAAACACTTGAAATTAACGTTAGAGTATATATTGCATTCGTAGACTATAAAAAAGCATTTGACTCGGTAGAGCACATCAGAGTCTTGGAGGCATTGAAGGTAATAGGTTCAATTCTAAATACATTAAAATCATTGGTCTAACATACTTGGAAAGCTACGCTAAGGTTAGAACGGAAGTTGCAGGAGAACTCTTCAGAATAGAGAAAGGGGTCAAACAAGGGGATCCCATATCGCCCAAACTTTTCTCCTGCGTCCTCGAAATTTTGTTCTGAAAACTAAACTGGGCAAACGGGAACTTTGGAGTTAACATTAACGGAAGACTTCTATCCAACCTGCGCTTTGCAGATGACATTGTGCTATTTGTAAAGTAAGCAAAGGAACTAAACACAATGCTAGATGAACTCCATTACAAGAACAAAGAAGTGGGACTGCAAATGAACTCCACAAAAACCAAAATAATAACAAATTCCGAAGGGTTACCAATCATAGCGAATTCCACACTCGTAGAATATTGCAGCAAGTATATATATTTAGGCCAAGCAATAAGTACGACACTAACTAGCGACCAAGAAATCAAAAGCAGGATTGGATTGACGTGGGGGAAATTCTGGAGCCTAAGCTGCATTCTTAAGGATAAATCTTTAAGCCCTATAAGATTTGATGTACTACAAAGCTGTCATCCCAGTGTTAATCTATGGATGCCAAACTTGGTCATTGAGTAAATGTCAGACAAGACTGCTCCAGATCTGTCGATGGAAAATGGAAAGGAGAATCCTAGGCATTAAGCTAAGCGACAGAATCAGTAACACGGATCTGAGAAAAAGAAATGGGATGGAGGACACAGCAACAAGAGCTCGGCAACTGAAATGGCGCTGGGGTGGACACATATCCAGAATGCACCAGGATAGATGGGCCTACTCCACGACTACGTGGGATCCCAGAGCTAGCAAGAGAATCAGACGACGCTCCCGTCGCAGATGGTTGGACGAATTTAGGTTCGAGGCAGGTGTTACATGGACCAGAAAAGCCCCCTGGCTTATACTCCAGCAATTCTTTTAAGTTTTTGCTATGTCTGTTGCGGGATGGCCTTGGAAAGTAATATTAGGGAACTATGGAAGGAAATTCAGAACATTGTAATAGTGTGGCTGAAGGGGGTGGAAGAAAGTGTGAAGAAGAGAGGAGAAGACTGGACAAGGGTGGAGGCTGAGAGATGGTGGGAAGACAGAAGACGTTGGAGAAGCTTGTGTTCCAAACAGACCTGGCCAGTGGCTGGAAACTGTGCAAGATGATGATGATGTAATAGTGTAACAATGTAAAGGACGTAGTCAGGATGTGTGTTAATTTAATTTGTATTAAAGCGTGTCAATATGTATAGTAAAGACATCTCTGAAGAACTGATTCCTCTTTGGAGACTACTTGAACCTCCAGTAGGAGGCCCTTGCCCATTAGGGATCTACTGGCTTATCTTATCTTACAGTATCTTACACTAAGCACATGGAGTTATCTCCTTTAGTCTCAAAGAAGACACATAAGTCTACTCCGACGGTATTAGGTTATCCGAGGCCTAGGGAGTCTTTCACTTTCCCGCCTTAATTGGCCCTTGTCTCATCTTTCCTGATACCCTCCTTCTGTGAGGGGTCAGCCTTCTTTTTCTTTTCCTTTTACCTCCTGCCTTGTGCTCAAGACCCTTAAGGAGGCAGGGTGTATGTAGCCCCACCACTTCTGGTGCACCCTAGATAATGCTACACCCTCAGGGGCTTACGGCTGGTGAGTTGGGGAGTTGGCGACCCCAAGGGATTCCTGAGCTGGGTCCGTTTTCCACTTTTGTCCCTTACCTTTGGGGCGGACCCTCTCCTCTCCTCTTTTCCTTATATTTCCTTTTCTCTTTAAGATTCCCGCACTGTTTTTGTTACTTGGTTCACCGTGTATCTAAATTCCCTTTTAGCGATTTTTTAAGGTATTTTTAATCTACGATGCATTTTGTAAGTTTTTTCGATCTAAATTACATCAGCTATCGACAATAAGATTAATTTTCTAGACACCTCTGTTGCCAAAGTAAACAACAGGCTTCATTATAAAATTTTCAGAAAGCCCACGCAAACGCACACCATCATCAGGCAAGATTCTACCCACCCAGGTTCCCATAAAAAAGCAACCTTTTTCAGTTTTGTTAACAGAGCCCTCAAGTTACCCCTTTCTAAACAGGACCTTAACACAGAAATTAAAATTATTTATCAAATAGCCAAAATTAATGGTTTTAATCGGAACTATGTAAATGACATCATCAGGAAAATCAAAAACAAACCAGCCACCCACCTAATTCCAGACAAGCCCGAAAAGCCTTTGTTTACAGTTTTCACCTATCCTAACAATTCCGTATACAGTATCACAAACATCTTCAAAAAATGCAATATGAAAGTAGCCTATAAAACCTGTCATACTAATAGCAACTTGTTTTTCAATTCACACACTTTGAACAGCAAAGATAAATACAGTGCTTCTGGTATCTATAAATTAAGTTGTAATGACTGCAAAACTAACTACATAGGTCAAACGGGGAGAAGTTTCACCACCAGATTTTCTGAGCATGTCAACGCTACCAAATACAGGAGATTTTCAGCCATGGCTTCTCACATGAGTGAGATGAACCATCAATTTACCAACATAGACAATGACCTCGAAATTCTGCATCGTGTTAATAAGGGCTCTCTAATGAATATCTTAGAGTCCATTGAAATTAACTCCGCACAGAGAATTTTCAATCCCCCCAACATAAATGAAATATGTTTTGACCCCAATGTTTTATTTGACACTTTATCAGATTTTATCATAACAGCAAACAAAGGTTATAATAAACCGCCCTAAGCTCTCTTCACGCAGCTGGCTTCCCTCCCTTATTTCCCTTTCTTCCCACTCTTTCCCCCACCTTAGCTCTCTTCACGCAGCTGGCTTCCCCCCCCCCCCCTTATCTCCCTCTCTTCCTCCCCCTTTTTCCCCCACCTCTACTACTCCGCGGCATCGCTCCTTCGCCTCCCCTTCCCCGTCCATTCTCTGCTCTATGTTTCACACTCAGCGGTTCACTTTCACTTGTTCAGCCGGCCAGTCTCTCCACGTTTTCCTGCGTCGAAGTCACGTTGCCTCTGCTATGACGTAAGTTTGTTACCTTTCATGTTCTATTAGGGTTTTTTCAACTCTACGTTTTCGTTTGTCCCAATTTTATTTGCTGTTCACCTATTTATTTTCTTATACTAAATTTATTGCCCATTTAGGTTTCTCCTAAAGCCCTCATGTCTACCTGAAGAAATTGGACTTTCTAATTGCAAGATGCTCAACTTTGTTTCGTTTCAATTTTCAAGAGGCCTTCAAGCTTGACCGATTTGACTTTCGTCATGGAGATGTATTGTTCTTTTCGTCAACGATCCTTCATATGAAGTCTACAAAGTCATTTCATGACCATCAGTTTTTACATATTTTTAACTTATTTCATGGATCGAATTCCCTAGATTTTCGGGCACGGAATTCTGCCATTTTACTCTATCAAAACTTGAAGATTTTACAAGAATCATACAAATTACATTTTAAGTTCATATTTTAACATATACTGTTTTTTAAAGTGTTTTTTCCATTTGTTTGTGACATTCGCAAGTCTTTTTTAGGTTAAGTTTTACTTAAGTCATTTGTTCCACACTGTCCTTATGGTTTTTATGTTTTATTTCATCATGTTATCTCATGTTAGTTTTAACCTTTTCAATTGTATTCTGATAATTGTATTGACAATATGTTTGTATGTATGGCTGATGAAGGGGCCAAGAGGAGCCTCGAAACATGTACCATCCAAATGGGTTTAATATAGCCCCTTAATTGAAAATGTTGTATTGATCAGGCGGAATTCTGTTCCCTTTATATTTGACTTTTAATCAATACGGAACCATGAATGATTGTACGAATACTAAATTACATCTCGCGATTGTTTTCAACTTCAATTGCATTTTGTAAAGATTGACAATCTAAATTGCTTTTTGGTAAGTCTTTCAATGCAGGTAGCCGGGACTTTTAGTGAGAATTTTGAATTTCAATTGCATTTTGTAAGTACTTTCAACCAAAACCGCATCTCGCACGAATTTTGAATCTAAATTGCATTTTGTTTGGTGGGTATTTTGCACATATTTTGATTCTTAATTGCATTTTGTGGGTATTTTGAATCTAAATTACATTTTGTCAAGTACAGTGGAATCTCGTTAGTACGTTTTTCAAGGGACTGAAAATTTTGGACGTCATATGCGGGAAAACGTACTACCGAAAAACGCCATACTGCATTTACAACGTATAAGAAAGAACGCGGCGTATATATGGACGTTCAATCGCCGACCTTAGTAAGTGATTGTATGCACTACTACAGTCACGACATAAACATAGGTTATCAGTAACTTACACGCAATAAACAACATAAAAATTAATTACTGTACCTCTACACTACAGTATAATACAGGGTCTTTATTTGTGCTTAGCAAGGACATTTTCGCTTAGCAAGGACATTTTCGCTCTCGCGCTCCGCCAGTGATGGCTCAGTTGGCGGCGACCGCGCACGCATATGTAGGCCTACGGCTGAATACGGTGCTTAAAATCGGCAGCCTACCATGCAGTTTTACTGGCCATGATTTACAGTAGATGCTGAAAATGTTCCCCATCAGCTTCCAAACACATATAATACAGGGTCTTTCTTTATATTTGATCAGCAAGGACATTCTCGCACTCGCGCTCCGCCAGTGACGGCTATACCGCCGGCGACCGCGCACGCATATGTTCGAAGCACGTGCTTGCTTGAACCACTTCAATAAAGAGCTTTCTAGTTCAGGAAACTGTCCCTCTCGCACACGTTTCCTTTTGCCACTCACCCCTTCTTCAAATGCACGTTCAATTTCCTTCCTTTTGCTGAGAAACGTGTTCAGTGTAGACGGAGGAATGTTCCACTTTCGCGCTATATCCACACGCTTCATGTGAGGATTGCAGTCCACGTCTCGAATGTATTTAATCTTCTCATCATTATTTGTCTGCCGTACTTTCTTCTTATCCATTATGAAACACGCAATAAAATAGGTCATAACTGGACGTGAACACTAAGAACTAGAAGACAATAGTGCGGAACACGAAGACAATAATGCGCCTACGTGAGAAATAAACAAAGGGATGGGATGGAAGGGCAGCGGGAGAGAGACACGTCACCTGTGTTGCGTCATAGCTATAGCCACTTCTATGCTGTCAAACACAATCAAATCATCTACACTGTCAATAACTATCAGAGAATATGAGGCAATATCGCGTCGTGTTTTCCAGAAGCCGAATTTTAAAATGAAATAAGAATAAAATACGGTTCGCGTACAAATAGTACAACGGGAATTTGATCGTCGTAAGCGGGAATAGAGAACGTATTAAGGGGATATATCAACATGTATTTTGTAGAATTGGGACTGGGACTTGAGAAAATCATCGCGCTAAGCGGGAAAACGTCGTAACCGAGAACGTGCTAACGAGATTCCACTGTATTTTCAATCTAAATTGCATTTTGTAAGTATTGTCAATCCACATGAGTCGTTGAATCTACCGTACATTTTGTAAGCATTTTCAACTTCAATTGCATTTTGTAAGTATTTTGAATTTCAATTGCACTTTGTGAATAATTTGGATTGGAACTGGGATATTTCAATCTGAATTGCATCGTGTATTTTCATTTTCAATTGCATTTTGTAAGTATTTTGAACCTCAATTGCATTTTGTACGTAATTTCGATCTCATTTGCATTTTGTAAGTATTTTGAATTTCAATTCCATTTTGTAGGTATTCCGACACTACATTGCATTTTGTACGTATTTTGAACCTAGCCTTCATTTTGTGGGTATTTTTCAATCTATTCTTTTTGTGAATCTTTTCGTTCTAAATTCCCTTTTGTAAGAACATTTTGTGAGTTGTTTCAATCTGAGTTCCTTTTTGTAAGTATTTTCCGTCTCACTTAATTTTCGTTCTGGTTTCCATTTCATTATCATTTTTGCTATCACCCAGATCATTAGGGGCCGATAACCTAGATGTTAGGCCCCTTAAAACAACAATTATCATCATCAACAATTCAGTCTAATTCATTTTTAAAAGGGTGTGGCGGAAGGTTTCCAGACCTCTGTTTCTTTGGCGTTTTTCCCATTAGAATAGTCATGCATCAACCAACGTATGCACCTTGAGATAGTCTCACTCTCCTCTGCTTGTCAACATGCAGGTACAAAGGAGCAACTCGGTCTGTGGAGATTGGCTAGCAGGTCTGGGCCGTGTTGGGTCGATCATGCAACCCTAACCGGATTGCTCCGTTCCTTGCTAGTGTGCAGCACACTGCATCCATGTGAAATTTTGTGCAGTGTGCGCATCACTGCTATAGAGGTTTCCAAATAGATGATAATATTGACTTTCAGGGCCATTAATTATACTCCAGCAATTCTTTTAAGTTTTTGCATGTCCATTGCGGGATGGCCTTGGAAAGTAATATTAATATGAGGAAGTTCCGAACATAAATTTTGTAATTTTTTTCCCAGGGACACTTTATTGCCAAACTGACATACACCATGGCTTCATGAACTATACACCTTGCATTATTTTTCAATATAGTCACCACCAACAATTGAGACACTTGCCATAACGTGCAATCAGTTTGAAGAAACCACTCTGGTATAACTCAGCGTCCTGCGATCAAGGAATTATCGCACAGCCTGCTTCACCTCAGCATATTAATAGTGATAGTTAACTATCACATGTTATTTTATCCAGGAGTGTATTAAATATTTATACTTTGTACCCCGCCCAGTCATTGGGCAAACACCATGTCCTGTACTCGAACAATGTTGTTTTCATTAGTAGATGTGGGGTCGCCCGCTTCGATCTTAATCCTCCACACACTGCCATCCTTCACTGAACATGCAACACCAGCGACCGATCATTTGACGAGACATGACACGGTCTGTAGGCGTTCATGGATGACTGACACACTAGTCCCACGTGCCCATTAATACTGGATATCAGCACGCACATCCATTGGCAACTATGTTGTCAATACACGTCTGTCTGCCATCATGAGTTGTACTCGAATGATATCGGCCACGCCGGTCTACTGCCCCTCTCTCTTCGCTGGTGCTCGGCGCATGCGTTATTCCAACTCCACTGATGCTTCATCCTTCATTGAACCAGCCACAGGTGTGAATTCTTATGGTGATTGTTTGTGTCGCCTGGTGTACCATCCGCTCATGCGATAAAATGACGGTTCGGAACATCCCTCGAAGTAGTAATGGTAGTCCCCCCAGGGCCTCGCATCTAGTGGGGCGTGGGTTGGCGACCACGGGGCCCCAGCTGAGTGCGGCTTTGCTTCCACTTACTTGTGCCGGTCTCCTCTCCGTCTTCTTTCCTGTCGACCTAACTTGGTCAACTCTCGTTCTCTTCCGACCCAGACGGTATTAGGGTATCCGAGGCCTAGGGAGTCTCTTCCTTTCCCGCCTTAATTGGCCCTTGTCTCATCTTTTCTGATACCCTCCTTCAATGAGGGGTCAGCCTTCTTTTTCTTTTCATGTTATCTCCTGCCTTCTGCTCAAGGCCCTCAAGGAGGCAGGGTGTTTGTAGCCCCACCACTTCTGGTGCACCCTGGATATTGCTACACCATCGGGGGCTCACGGCTGGTGAGTTCGGGAGTTGGCGACACCGAGGGATTCCTGAGCTGGGTCCGGTTTCCCCCTTTTGTCCCTTACCTGTGGGGAGGACCCTCTCCTCTTTCACTTTCCTATCTGTCTTTGATGGCTCTCTCTAAAAGCCAGAGAAGTTAAAAGGGATGTAAAACCAATAACATTATTATTTCATGGCTCTCCTTCCTCCCAAGTCCCTCAATCCGCATTCTTCGAGGATCGAGGGCATTTCTTTTCCTCCTGTCCTTTATTTGCCTTATTCTCTTTTTGTTTTCCATTTCTTCTTCTAGTATATAAGTTAGTACAGTGCACTCTTGGTAATTCGCGGTAATTAATGCACGAAATTCCGCGAATTATTGAAAACCGCGAATTATCCTCAGTTATTTTTGTTAAGCCTAGTAAAAACAAAACTATTGATTAAAATATTGAAATATGCTTGAAACGCAAAATAATAATTAAAACACTTTATTGTAGTGTCTTATAAGACATGCTAGGCTAGAGGCAGGCCTATGTGGATTATGCCTACAATAATATTTAAAAAAAAAGTCATCCCGTGTTGTTTCTTAGATCGTTTATTCTCATTTTCGAGTGCACATTTCCGAAGAAAACGTTATAAGAGAACGAAAATTCATTTCGTTTTTCTATATAAGAAATAAATGTGACTAGATTCTGTGGGAAACTTTCGGGATTTCCGTTGCATCACTCCCGCACTCGATATCAACTGGATCTCAGTTTTCCTCACCAACAGTCAAATTCCGTGTTATTTCATCTTTGCTTTCATGTCTTAAATCATAATCGTCTTTATCGGCGTCTGACTTGCCCGTTCAAAATATCGTCGTTACAGATGTCGGCAAGAGCTTGCTTTTGTAGCGGTATTTTTCTCTCAAGACTGGTTGACTGCATGAAGAGCATCCAACAAACACGCTCTCGGTCTCGCGAAAGTTTACGTCATTAACCAATAATCGCTGTTTACAATACGCTGTCCGCGCATTCACCCTTCACAACTCACAGGTCAGCAACCTTGGAGTGTGGCTGTTGGGAAAGGGAGGGTAACCCAGTGAAAGTGCATTCCGCTTGTATTGTTTGGGCTTCGAAGATAAAGGAAATCTATGCTATGGTACCACTCGCGGCAACCTGCTCGTATGTTTCGAACATACTGAACTGCGTTTCCATCACAGAGAAACGCAGTTCAGTCTTCTCGAATGTCAATGATTTCGTCTTGACGCATTGCGTCGCACAAAAATTCTTTTAAATGACTGAGAGATTGCTTTACTTAGCATGATGATTAGTTGCCGTGAGAATTTCTATTTGAAATATATTTGGAGACCCGCGAATTAACCGCAAAGCGAATTATCCGCACGCGAATTATCGGGAGTGCACTGTAGTTAGTTTTAGTTGTAAGTTTACATTTCATTATCATCTTCACGATCACCCAAACCATTAGGGGCCGATAACCTAGATGTTAGGCCCCTTAAAACAATAATTATCATCATCATCATCATCATCAGTAATGGTAGTGGCAATATTAATAATCATTCTCATAATCATCCACATCATTAGTGGCCATGTGTTGCAGCGTTAAGTACGTTGGCTTCTTCTCGTGCTGTCTGGGTCTGCTGATCATTGCTCATGACTACTGGAGGCTGGTGGGAAACAAGAATTTGTCAGATGGAACACTGCTGTGGCACCTGATTACTCGCGGCACAGTGCTGGTTGCTGTCCCTGCGGCTATATACCTGTCAGTATTCTATGTTCACCTCGCCGTGCTCTATCGTGCTGGGCCTCATGACAGTGTCATGACGAGTGCCTTCCAGGCAAGCTTAGAGGTTAGTATGATTTGCATGTTATAGCTAAGTGGTGTTCTAATTTACTGTTCTCGTCCATCCCCACTGGTATTCAAGTATCCAAGACCTAGGGTATCATATCTCGTGCCTTTTATAATAGGCTCTAAGGGAGGCAGAGTGTGTATAGCCCCACCACACACGGTGTCCCCTCAATGGTTCATGGCTAGTGAGTTCTGGAGTTGGCGATTCAGAGGGATTACTGAGGTGGGACCTTTTTTTTTCCTCCCTTTTGCCAGCGACCTTGGGCTTTACCTATTCCTGTCCAATTTTCCTGCCCGCCTTTCATGGCTCTACTTCCCTCGATCCTCATCCTAGTTCTTTTTCTCATTCGTATTTCTCTTATTCCTTATGTCTCTCGAACAGTGGGACATGGTTTGCCGACCACAGCACCTCAGCCAAATCCGGCTATTTTTCCCCATATACCGTATATACCCGAATGTAAGACGACCCTGAATATAAGACGAGGTCTAGTTATCAACTGCCTCTTACAGATTTTTTCAAAAAAATACTCGCTAACTCATAACTTGCACAATATATGCCCTTAAGGTCGTGCTTTCATTTTTATAACGTCTCGTGTTATCGGAAATCCCTCTGCCCACTTTTCCAAGACATACTCTATAATTTCTTTGTTCAAGAATGGGAGACTTTATTAAATTAAGATATGTTGATCACTCAATTACTGCTCGTAAAACTGACTGGTTGTTCTTGTAAAGATGTTTTAAAACATATTTCTGTATGCTTTCGAACATATAATTTATCCGCTTAAAATGACGTGTATGCGTAAATCCTAACCTCAAAATGTACACTATTCGTATATGCATGGTAATTAAACATAACAAACCATATTTTAATCTTCATTAACGCATTGAGTTGTTGCGAGTTACAAGATGCCAACACCACATACTACTTTGCAAATAATAATACTGTAATTTTTTTTTTTTTTTTTTTTTTAATATCCTGAATATAAGACGACCCCAAATTTTTATAACACAAAGAGTGGGAAAAAACCTAGTCTTACATTCAGGTATATACGGTACTTTTGCTGGCTCCTCTCTTTCATCTTTCCTGTCGACCTCTAATGGTCAACATTTGTTCTCTTCCGACCATGACAGTGTTAGGGTTTCTGAGGACTTAGGGTCTTTTATTTTCCTGCCCTAATTGGCCCTTGTGTATTATTCTCTGATACCCTCATTTTTTGAGGTTAGGTCTCTTCTTTTCATGATATCTCCTGTCTTCTGCAAAAGACCTTGAAGGAGGCAAGTTGTGTTCAGTGCTCATGACCAGTGAGCTTGGGGGTTGGCGACCACAAGGGACTCTTTGAGTTCGGTCCATTTATTCTGTTTTTTCCATTGACTTTGGGGTGGACCAACACTACCTAGATAGAAGGCCGTTGCACTGAATTGAAAGTAGCCAAGATGGTGGATCACGAAGGCAACTGTGTGTGGGCATGCCGTTGTATTTATTCTGCGATTTTTTCCATTTTTTTTGCTGTAAAATATGGTTTACATGTGTTGTGTGCCGAAGTGCAGGGGTAATTATGATAATAAAAATAAAGTTCAAGTGTCTAAGTTCCCCGAAGAAGAGAATTTGAAGAAACGTTGGGTATCAGTAGGGAATGGAATATTTCGTGAATTATGAGAAAAACTTACTTTTATATGTATAGTTACTATTAATATACAGCCTTTTTCATATTGATTTTAACTCTCGAAAAATCGCAAATTTCGTATAATCTAACAAATTTGCTATGTTTTTGCGAAAAATACGTGTTTTTTGGAGCAATTAACGAAAAGAATGCGCGAAATTCTCATTTTGAAGCAATTTACTGGTAGTCGATCTTTTTCAATAGTATTGAGATCACGTTCAACAATCGAGAGAAACGTGTGTATGAGTAGAGGTATTCCTTTGTGTGTGCGTATTTGAAAGGCTACGAGATGCCTAACCGTAAAATATCTGCAAGGGATAAGAGCTTTCTAGTACGAAAAGTTTTGTAACTGTCTTGTGTCCTGGGAAAGAAACGATTCCATCCAAAAACATTTGGCGTCTGTAAAACACGTCACGGCGTTCAATTCTCGCAAAGAAGGCAAAACGTCTCGCATTCAGACATCAATTGCCACACGTTTTAACAAAAAGAACACCAGTGAATATCTTGGGAAACGTGTAGCAGATACATTTTTAAAAGCAAACATACCAATTTTGAAGCTGGAAAATGAACATGCGAAATCATTCATGTATGAATTCATACATGGTAAGTTTTGTTTTTTTATTACTGTAAGTAAATTTACATAATTTCACTGTTGAACACATTCAGTACCAGTTGGTTATGGCATTTAGTGAGACCTTCATGGGCGCGGCTTTTGTCAGTTAAAGCATTTAAGTGCTGGCGCTAACAAACTGCATTTATGTTTGGTCTGTATATTTTGGGCAGCCCTCGCAAGTTTAGGGGACTGAAGACACATAATAAAGGAACCACATTTTGTTCTTCCTGTTAGTCGCTTGCAGCATGTATAACCTTGAACGACCGCCATTTATTTTTAGAACGTAGGTTAAAACTTCCGATGCCGGGAAGCAAAAGTTAGGTTAGGGACGAACTACGTGACTAAACTGTTGGTTAGGATTATTGGTTAGTGACAAAACTATTGGTATGGTTGGTTAGGCCATGAAATGTTAGGTCATGTTATTTATTAGCATATTATTATTATATTACAAAATCGTGGTACAATTTAAAGTTTGAAGATATCAGATATCATACAGTCAAAGTCTACTAGAGTGACATTTTAGGTTTATAGAACTACTAGTTCAGTTTACTAACTTGTTGTGTAAAGGGCTGCAAGAGCATTTAAATTGTTGGCCTTTGGGTTTAAATGCCCCGCTGAGTGGCTGGTACGGAATGTGTTTATAAGAACACAAGATGTTCATAAAATTTGCGAACTTTTCTTTTCAAGTTGTATAGCTTAGGTTACTGTACATATCCTACTTAATTGGCATAAAGTTACTTGTCATCTAGTATGTACAATTCAACTTTCTTTAAAAATTCGGGAAGTCATCATCATCATCATCATTTCCCCTTATCCAGCTCCTGCCGGGTCGGGGTATTTATGGCACTTCTCCACTTTCCTCTTTCCTTCCACCATTCTACTTCCACGATCTTGTCCCAGTCCAGATTTCTTTTTCTTACGCTGTTCTTCACTGAATCAATCCACCTTGTTCTAGGTATTCCTCTTGCTCTCTTACCCTTGCACTTTGCCTCCAGCATCTGTCTTGGTATTCTATTTTCCTCCATCCTCTTTACATGTCCAAACCACCTTAGTTTATTCTTCTCAATTCTCTCATTTAGTTTTCCCATCCCAACTTCCTTCCTAACATCTTCATTCCTCACTCTGTCTTTCCTATCTTACTTCTTAGGAATTTCATTTCACTGGCTTGGATTCTACTCTCTTGCCTGCTTGTCAGGGTCCAAGTCTCAGCTGCATAAGTTAATATGGGAACATAGTACACTTTATACATTACCTCCTTGCTTTTCCTTGGCACTTCCTTATCCCAAACAAGTTTTCTTACACTTTGATAGAATGCATTGCTCTGCTGTACTATCCTGCCAATCTCCATGTCCAACCCACCAGTTTGCATCAATTCACTTCCTAGGTATTTGAATGTGTCCACAATTTCCAAACTCTGACTTCCAATTTTCACAGTGCCCTTTCCTTGTCTTTCCCCTCTTGTCATCACCATGGTCTTGCTTTTCTCTATACTGATTTTCAGGCCGTACTTCTGAATATTTTCGTTCAGTGCATCTAGTTGTTTTTGCACTTCTTCGGTGTTCCTTCCCCAGACCACAATATCATCTGCTAATAACAGTAACTTCATTTCTTTATGTCCATATCTTTCCTTTGATTCCTTTACAATTTCATCCATCACCATTATGAACAAGAGAGGTGACAGCACACTCCCCTGTCTTAGTCCAGTCTTGTTCCTAAACCAATCTGTCTTTCCAACTGGGGTCAGTACCCTGCTAACACAGCTGTTGTACATTGCTTGCACCATTTCCAACATTTCTCTTCCCAGTCTCTTCTTAACCATGGTTTCCCATTCCTTCTCTCTGGGGACACTATCATATGCCTTTTCTAGATCTATGAAAGTCATGATCAAATCCTCTCCATATTCCCAGTTCTTTTCCATCACCTGCCTCAAGCTAAAGATTGAATCCACTGTGGATCTTCCACTCCTGAAGCCATACTGTTCCTCTTGCAACTCTCCTTCCTCCTTTCTTCTCATTCTTCTTTCTAATATGCTTTCCAGTATTTTTACTATCTGTGATATGAGGGTGATCCCTCTATAGTTATCACACACCTTCTTGTCCCCCTTCTTAAACACTGGTATTATTAGCCCTTTCTCCTCTTCTGGTACACATTTCCGTTTTCCACACACACTTTAGCAGTCAATACAACCATTGCATACCAACAGGTCCAGCAGCCTTTATCATTTCTACACTGATTTCATCCACCCCTGTTGCTTTTCCCATCTTCATTTTCTGTACTGCTAATTCCACCTCCAGCATTGTTATATCATCTTCTGTTATAGAGTCGTCAGGTTGTGTCACTTCCATCTCACCAGTACAATTGCTCACATTCAATAGCTTATCGAAATACTCCTTCCATCGTCCCTTTATCTCTTCTGGGTGTGTTAACAACTCTCCATCTTCCTTTTTCACTAGCTTTGTAGTAACTCTTTCTTTCCTCTTACTTCTTAGAAGCCCATACAGCATCCTTTTACTGCCACTTACATCTGTTTCCATTCTTCGTGAAAATTCTTCCCAACTTTTCTTCTTTTCTTCTCCTACCACTTTCTTACCTCCATTTGCTGTCGTGATACTTCCTTTTGCTTTCTTCTGTTTGATCTCGGTTCCATTCTTTCCATGCAGACTTCTTTTCATTCACTGCTTTCCTTACTTCCTCATTCCACCACGGTGTGTCTGGCTGCGTGGCTCAGGGGTAACGTTCTCGCTTGCTGAGCCCAAGGTTGCAGGTTCGAAACCTGGCGCAGTCAGCTGGCATTTGAGGGTGTGCAAATGCGAGGGAGCCGTGTCAGTACATTTACTGGCACGTTAAAGATCCCCTTCGGGGCAAAATTCCGGCACCCCGGCGTCTCTAAAAGCCAGTGTAGTTAAAAGGGACGTAAAACCAATAACATTATTAACATCCACCACGGTGTCTCCTTCTCTTTCACTCTTGTTTACGTCCTACCACAAGCACTCTCTGCTGCACCAACGAATGCCTTTTTAAAGTGGGACCATTCCTCTTCTATGTTTTCCACTTCAGTAACTGGGATTTGTTGCTTCAATCTCTCCTGAAAATCTTCCTGTACAGTTTTGTCTTTCAATTTCCATACTTTTATTTTACTTTCTCTGATCTCCTTTAGGTTTTCCAATTTTTCCCATCTAAATTTTGCCACCACAGCTCTATGGTCCCCATCAAATGCTTCTCCTGGTAAAGCTGTCACATCTATCAGCTTTCTGCGATTAGTCCTTTCCACCAGAAAGTAGTCAATTACTGATTTTGTTCTTCTATCGCCCCAACCATATCTCGTAATTTCCCTGCTGTTTTTCTTCTGAAACCATGAATTACCCACTATCAGTCCATTCCTATCACAAAAGTTTACAAGTTCCTCTCCTTCCCGGTTCTTTTTCCCATATCCATATGGTCCAATGACTTCTTCCTTTCCTTGTCTCTCGTTTCCGACTTGTGCATTCATATCTCCCATGATCACCACTTCTACATCTGAAATTACTCTTTCTACATCCTCCAGGAATACTTGAATATCTTCTTCTCTGTTTCCAGTCTGTGGTGCATACACTTGTATGAAGTCCATCACGTCATTTTTCATCTTCATTCTAATTTTCATTATTCTGTCACTCACACACTCGACCACTTCAACATACTCCTCCAGTTGTTTCGAGGTTATCAGTCCCACGCCATTTTTTGCCTCTTGGCCACCACTCCAGTATAATGTATATCCTTTCCTCAATTTCTTCCTTCCTTTTTAAAAATATTAATGTGTTGCAGGAGCTGGAGATATTCCTTGTGCCAAAGTTTTCAGGGAAAAATTTATTTCAGAAATTGTGAATGAAAGGGTGGAAGAAATTAAGAGCAAACTTTCAGGACAGAAATTGGTTGTGTATTGTGATGAAATCACAAACAAACTCGAAGAATGTATTTTTGTTGTCTTCTTTTAAGCAATCAAGTCTTCAGTTTCTGTGGAAGTAATTGTCAGTGACACACACACACACACTGGAAACAGCAGATTCAAAAACCTGCTCTATAGCTATTTTGAACACTGAAGAAATATGACATTGAGCTTGATGACGTTCATTCATTCATTCATTCATTCATTCGTTTATTTGCAATTGGGGGTGTGTCCCCAGGTGGCAAATTAGATATACATTACAAATATATAATTGTACATAACAATTCACTAACAATTAAACTGGAGTATTTACACAAATAGTCTGTCTTTTCTTAAACACACCTATATGTTTGGGAAAAGGCTCTAAGACTGCGGCAGGTAGAGAGTTCCAATTATCAATGGCACGGTTTACGAAAGAATATTTACCATAATTTGTTCGCTGTGGTCGGCCCTTAACTTTGAAAGGATGATCGCTCCTACCCATGTAAGTAGGCTTTTCCATATGTTTGCTAAGCTCACCCCATGCTGGTTGATTTGTATACGTGTTGTACATAGCGCAGAGTCTAGATTTCATCCTCCTAGCCTCAAGTGATTCCCACCCAAGTTTCTTTAACATACGGCTCACACTGCTCCTGGGATTAAAGTCACTGAGCACAAATCTAGCAACCTTTCTTTGTACCATTTCCAACTCATTTATGTGTCCTACTTGATATGGATCCCAAACCGCCGAGACGTATTTCAGAATAGGTCTTACAAGTGACAATATCCTAATTCTTTAGCAGAGGTACTACTTCCTTTTAATACCCTCATTACAAAGTGCAGGGATTTGTAAGCTTTAGAAACTACACATCCTATATGACTACTCCATTTCATATCATTTCTTACGTGAACGCCCAAATATTAGCAAGAATCTTCTTCTACAAGTATTTCCGAGCCAATGTTATATTGAAAATCTTGCCTTCGCACTTTCCTTATTTTTATTAGACTACATTTTCTTGTGTTTATTTTCATTTTATTTTCAATCGCCCACTTATAGACCAGGTTCAGGTCATCTTGAAGTACTGCATTGTCTTGTGAGTCGTGTATCTTTCGATATATTACACAATCATCCGCAAACAATCGACAGTCACTGCGAATCCCATTTGGTAAGTCATTTATAAACGCCAAAAATAACAAAGTTCCGATTACGCTGCCCTGAGGGATACCCGACGTTACGGTAATTTCATCCGAGAATCGGCCTTCAACTTTCACTTTCTGGGAACGACCCGTCAAAAATTCTTGGATCCATAAAAATTACTCTTCTATCAATCTTCATCGAAGCTAATTTATGGAGTAGCATGTCATGTGGCACGACATCAAATGCCTTCGCAAAATCTATAACTACGGCGTCGACTGAAACTCCCATCGTCGAACGATTCGCTAATATCTTGAAAAAGTGATAGCATCTGACTCTCGCATGAGTAACCTTTCCGAAATCCATGTTGCGTATCATTAAACCATGATAATGTTTCCCACTGTTCCCTCAAGTAGTCGCAAATGAGATGCCCCATCTGTTTACAAACGATGGACGTAAGGCTAAAGCTAACCGGCCTGTAGTTGCCCAATTCAAGTCTGCTCCCTCCCTTAAATATTGGGACTACCGTAGCTCTTTTCCAGTCATCCGGGATTTGCGCATTGTTTATGGACACATTAAATATCACCTCTAAGTATTGTGCCACGGCCCTACCCCCTAGTTTAAGTACTTCACTCCTTTTTAAGAAAGGTGACAAAAAGGAATGTAACAATTACAGAGGGATCACCCTTATTGCCCATGTAGCCAAGATCTTTGAGAGAGTATTGGAAGGTAGACTGAGGAGGCAGACAGATGGAGAGATGGAAGAAGAATAGTATGGTTTTAGGAGAGACAGATCAACTTTTGATCTAATCTTTACACAGGCATATGATGGAGAAAAGATGGGAGTTTGGAAAAGACATGGTGATGACTTTTATTGATATTGAGAAAGCTTATGACAGTGTGCCTAGACAGGTGGTGTGGGATGTATTAAGAAAAAGGCAAGTTAACAGTGCAGAAGTGCAAATGGTGAAAGCTATGTACAAATATTGTCAGTAGCGTAAAGACCACTATAGGAGAAACAGAATGGTTCAAGGTGGAAACGGGTCTCCGTCAAGGAAGTGTATTGTCCCCCTTACTATTCATCATAGTCATGGATGAAATCCACAAGAATGTTAAACAGAGATTGGGACAAGAGGCAATAAAGGCCATGCTGTTTGCAGATGATATAGTGATATGGGGTGAGGATGAAAAGGAAGTACAAAAACAAGTAGATGTATGGAACCAAGAGATTGAGAAGTTTGGGATGAAAGTTAGCACAGAGAAGAGCAAGACAATGGTAATGTCAAGGGGAAGTAAGGAGGGAAGAGGAAAGATAGAAGTGAACGGAAAAATTCTAGAAGTGGTGAAAAGTTTCAAGTACTTGGGAAGTGTGATCACAGAAGATGGAAAGATTACTGAGGAAATTGGAAAGAGAATACAACAAGCGAACAGCTTCTACCAGAGTGTTAGGGATATTCTGTGGAACCAAGATGTCCCAAAGAAATGTAAGCATGTATTATATTCAACCTATTATGGACCCGTACTAACATATGCAGCTGGAGCATGGACCACTACAAAAAGAGAGGAGAGTAGAATACAAGCAGCGGAGATGAAATTCCTAAGAGGTATAGAAGGGAAGACCAGAAGAGATAAAATCAGAAACGAGGAGATAAGAAGGAGGACAGGAATCTTGAAGCTGCAGGACAGGATAGAAACAACCAAGTTAAAGTGGTATGGACATATGATGAGAATGGGAGAGGAGAGAGTGCCAAAGAAAGCTTTTCTGGAAAAGGTTTCGGGGAAGAGACCGCGCGGAAGGCCCCGAAAGAGATGGGCAGATACAGTGTGGGAGTGCGTGGAGAAGAAGGGAGGAAAACCTGAAGATGTACTTAAAGGGGGAGAGGAGTGGTGGAGAGACAGGCAACGTTGGAGGTCCTTGATTCACAACCCGACCCAGGAAGCTGGAAACGGGAAATGAAGAAGAAGAAGAAGACTAACAATATTATCAGGACCCTTCGATATATTGTAACGTAATTTTTGTATTAGCTTTACAATTGCTGACTGGTTTATTTGGAGAAGTGGAGCCCTTGATTCACCGTTAAGGTCCAACACACTACCATAAAAGACATTTAATTCATTAGCAATGGCCTGCTTCTCAGTAATTAATTTACCGTTACCGGACATTATCATCGACAAACTATTTGAATTTCCCTTTCTTCTTCTAACATAACTGTAAAATTTTTTCCACACATCGCCTCCCGAACCAAGTAAACCTTGCATATAATTGTCATGAGCAGCCCTCTTTTTTAAGACGAGCTCTCTTGATAAGGACTTAAATTTCAACATACACTTGTCACCAGTGCCTGATTTGTAGAAAAAGAGGTTCCAGTACTGTGGGCTACCGCGAGGTAGTGAGAGGGCGGGGAGAAGGGTAGGGTGACGGAGGGGGCTTTATTAAATATTGAAATATTGAGTTCTAAAAACGATATTTTTACGCTTTTCTGAACACCTTTAAAAATTAATCAGTTGACAAAATAGCAATCTAATTATGATTGCAATTTTAAATTAAATTGAGACTGCTGTAGCAACATTTTTCTTACCATAGCCGTTGGCTATAGCCTAACTAGGCTATCATTCAAACAATGCACATTAGTTCAATTTAATTTTTTACGTACCGTAATTTAAAAAAATTATCTACTGGTACATTCGGTTTGAAAACCCACACAAGTTCACCAACAATTTTTTATTTCTTATTTTATAAATCTGTCTTTACAGTTTTCTGAAATAATTATCCAGTCAAAGACCAAGTTGACCTTAACTTACAACTAACGTTTCACAGTTCTAAAAATTATGTTATATAGGCCTATTCGACTTTTCCCCCAATCAGAGGTTTCGGTACGGCATACCGTTGCGCACCGTCACAAATCTAGCCCTGCTTGTCACTATCATATCTTTTATTGTATAATTTCCTAATTTTCCGTTTAAGACTCCTGATTTCCCGTGTGTAATACTCAGGATCTGGGTTTTGTTTCAGTAATTTAAATGGAACAAATTTATCAATAGCGCTATTTAAAATTTTCAAAAAGTTAGTCCACAGGATATTAATGTGATTTTCTTCCGATGCCCATCTTACAAATAGCTCATTCAAATACCCCTGAAATTTGCCCTGATCCGCCCTGTGATACTGGAATATGATCTTATTTGCTACATCAGAGTCTAATTTTGTAATGTCATTGTATCTAATATTTATTTCAACCCCAGAATGGTCACTAATTCCTGGTACTTTCAGACAGTTAATATACAGCTCTACAGGCCTTATGAGATAAACATCTAAGGTATTATTGCCTCTAGTTGGGAAGTCAACTACTTGGGAAAATCCCCCTCCCTTAAGAATTTGTTTGCAGCGCTCTGAGCTTGACCACAGCTAGTTGACTCACCAGACCAGTCTACTTTGGGGAGGTTTAAATCTCCGGCAATTATTATGCTCTTTTTCATAGCATTTTATCATACAGTGTGTCGAGAAGCGAAAAGTTATCTTTCGGTGCTCTATACGCCCCTATCACCTGAAGAGGGAATTTATTCCCTTTATCCGAAATTTGTACACATAACATTTTATGATCCGTATCAGCCCACTTTATGAAACTAGCTATATTTTTGCGCACACAAATAAATAGCCCACCTCCTCGCTTCTCCCGATCCCTTCTGTACATTTCGTAGGTCCCTTGAATTATTTCATTACTATTTATATCATATAACCAAGATTCAGTAGCAATGTCAATGTCCGGAGAATACATCTCTACAAGATTCCAAAATTCAATTAATTTATTTCCTAAACTCTGACAATTAACTTGCAGTAATCTTAGAGTCTTACCTCCGCAGCAAATATCCCGAAGTAGCTCCTTCTGTTCCTGTCGGCTGGCAACCTCTGTGCCCCTTGTGTCAGATTCAGCACATTACATGGTAAAATGTTTCGACATACTGGGAAATATTCTAAGTGATGGTGTTTTGATTGTCCAGTGTTGGGCACACAAGCTAAATTTAGTGTTGAATGTGTTAGGTAATCACTTGCAAGATTTGCAGCTTGTTGTATCGAAAGTGAAGTCTGCATTTTTGAATACGCGGAAACGAAAGCATCTCTTAAGGAAGTTTCTGGACAGTAAATACCCAGGACAGTGTATACCACTATTTCCCATGCCCGTTTTCACAAGGTGGTCATCTTGGTACGAATCAGTGGCATATCTTGCTGAACACATACGAGATGTTGTGACATTCATGAAAAGTGAGGAATTTTGTGGGAAAAATGCTGGGGTTGATTTTCTTCAGAATATTAAGGAAGATGAATTAATTTCTGCTGGAGTTCCCCCAGGGGCTCACATCTAGTGGGACGTGGGTTGGCGACCTTTCCTGATCCCTCCTTCTTCGAGGGGTCAGACCTCTTGTCTTCTTTTCATTAAATTTCCTTTTCTCTTCAAGTTTCCCGCACTGTATTTGTTAATTGCCCCCCCCCCCCCTCCCCCCGTGTATCTAAATTCCCTAACGATTTTTTGTTTGTTTCATCAACATCATTTTGTAGGTATTTTCAATCTACGTTGCATTTTGTACGGTTTTTGGATTTAAATTGCATTTTGCGAGTGTTTTCAACCTCAGTTGCATTTTGTAAGGATTGACAATCTAACTTGCTTTTTAGTAAGTCTTCCAATATCCGGGCCGGGACTTTTGTGAGAATTTTGAATTTCAATTGCATTTTGTATTTTCAACCTAAACAGTTTTTTGCAAGTATTTTCAATCTAAATTGCATTTTGTATCATTGGCATTTTGCAAGTATTTTGATTCTCGGACATGATGGATATAATAGACGACACGGCTGTACACACAGACTAAGATTTGGAACTTTAAACATAAGAACGCTGACGGGGAAGATGGAGGAGATGGTGGATATGATGGAAAGAAGGAAATTGGGTTTATTGGGAGTGGCAGAAACAAAGGGGAAAGGGGAAGGAAGGAGAGAACTGAGAAAAGGCTATAGACTGTACTGGAGTGGGAATAAAGAGGGAAAGAGGAATGGAGTGGGAGTAGTAGTACGAGATGGTTTAAAAGAAGTGAGGAGAATAAGTGATAGGATGATGAAAGTGAAAGTAGCTCTGAGGGGAGAGACCGTAGAAATAGTGCAAGTGTATGCTCCATAAGTAGGCTGCGCCTTTGAAGAGGAGGAGGAGTTTGAAGAGGAATTGCAGAAGTAGCTGGTAGGGAGAAATATGATTGTTATGGGGGATTTGAATGCCCATGTAGGAAGAGAAAGACAAGGTTATGAGAGTGTTCTAGGACCAGAGAGTTGGGGCGGATGAAATGAGGAAGGAAAGAGATTGTTGGACTTCTGCCAAAGGAATAGCCTGCTAGTTGGGAACTCCTGGTTCAAGAAAAGAGAGAGCCACAATCACATGGTACAGTGATGACTTTACCAGGAAGTCCGTGGTCGACTATATACTGTATGAGAAAGAACTAAATAAGAACATCACGGACATCAAGGTTATACCATCGGAGAACCTGGATAGCGACTATCGATTGCTGGTAACGAACCTGAGAGGGAGTAAGGAGAAGAAAGGGACTGAGAACCAGGAAAGACGTATAAGGATATGGAAACTGAAAGAAGGGGATAGAAGGGTCGAGTACCTCAAAATGGTAAAGGAAGGAATTCCAACAGATGAAGAAAGAGGGGTGGAAGAGGAATGGGCTAGATTTAAGAAGACACTAGTAGTTGCCGCAGAAGCAGTATGTGGGAGGACACTTAGTAAGAAGAGGTGGAAGGAAACACCATGGTGGAATGAGAAGACAAAAGATATAGTATGGGAAAAGAATAGAGCCTTTAGGAGGTGCTATCAAAATAGGACGGTAGAGACAAGGGAAGAGTACCAGGAAAGAAAAAAGGAGGCGAAGAGAGTAGTGGCTGAGGAGAGAAGAAAGTGGATGGAAGAGTGGACAAATATGATGAAGTAGGATAGTGAAGGTACAAAAAAGGTCCTGTATGGGATGGTAAAAAATAAGAGGCGGAAGGATCCTACAGATTATGTTAGAATGGTGAACAAACGGGGACAAGAGATAGAAAATAGGGAAGAACTGAAGAAAATGTGGAAAGAATATTTTGAAGAACTTCTGAACCCAAATGGAAACCACGGCGAGGAGGAAGAAATCGGGAAAGAGGAAGATGAACTGCAAACAGAAAAGGACTTAACATGGAATGAAGTGGAAGATGCAGTGAGGAAGATGAAAGGAGGGAAGGCACCAGGTGTGGATGAGTTGAGTGTGGAGATGGTGAGAGCAGCAGGAGAGGTGGGGATACAATGGTTGTACCTAGTGATGAGGACAGCATGGAAGGAAAGGAAGACCCCTGAGGACTGGAAAAAAGGAATAATCGTTCCGATTTTCAAGAAAGGTTGTAGAACAGAATGCAGAAACTATCGGAGAATAACACTGATGAGTCATTGTGCAAAGATCTTTGAGAAAGTTTTGGAAAGGAGAATTAGGACAAGGATAGAAGGAGGGATGAGGGAAGAGCAACATGGCTTCAGAGCAGGAAGGTCCACAGTGGATTTGATTTTTGCTGTAAGGCAGTTACAAGAACAGCTCTATGAGTATGGAACAGATCTACTGATGGCCTTCCTGGACATTGAGAAAGCATATGACAGTGTATGCAGAAACAAAGTATGGATGTCCCTGGAGGATCGAGGAGTAGAGAAATGGACTATAAAGAGGATAAAGGAGATGTACAAGGGAAGCGTGAGCTGTGTGAAAGTGGGAGGAGAGAGATCGGACTGGTTGGAACAGAGAAACGGCCTGAATCAAGGAAGTGCACTGTCACCGTTACTTTTCATTGTGGTGATGGATGACATAATGACCCGAGTAGCACAAGTAATTGGGGAAGGAAAGATGAAAGCAATGGTGTTTGCAGATGATTTGATGATTTGGGAAAACAAGGAGGAGGAGGTACAGGAACAGTTGGACGTGTGGGAAGGAATAATACAAGGATATAGGATGAAATTTAGCATAATTAAGAGTGAGATGGTGATCACAACAAGGAAGAAGGAAAGAACCACAACGGGAATAACAATTGGCGGGGAACAGCTGAAGAAAGTCGAGAGTTTCAAGTATCTGGGAAGCCTGATACAAGATAATGGAAGAAACGATAGAGAAATAAATGAGCGGGGGAGACAGGCAGAAGCATTCCGGAGGAGTGTGAGAAGCATGTTATGGAGCAAGGATGTCCCTCAGAATAGCAAAAAGATCATATATCGGACGTACTATGTCCCTATCCTGACGTATGCCTCGGAGACCTGGGTTATGAAAGGAAGGGAGAAGAGCAAAATATAGGCCAGTGAGATGAGGTTCTTGAGAAGCAGTATTGGAGCTACAAAGATGGACAGAATAAGAAATGAGAGGACCAGAGAATTAATGAAGGAGGAACCATTACAGGATGGTATAGAGAAATCTAGACTTAGATGGTATGGACATGTAAAACGAATGGAGGAGATGAGAATACCCAGGAGGGTACACGAGACAAAGTGGGAAGGAAAGAGACCTAGAGGAAGACTGAGAGACAGGTGGCTGAAGGGGGTGGAAGAAAGCGTGAAGAAGAGAGGAGAAGACTGGACAAGGGTGGAGGCTGAGAGATGGTGGGAAGACAGGAGACGTTGGAGAGGCTTGTGTTCCAAACAGACCCGGCCAGTGGCTGGAAACTGTGCAAGATGATGATGATGATGAATTGCATTTTGGGGTATTTTGAATCTAAATTAAATTTTGTAAGTATTTTCAATCTAAATTGCATTTTGTAAGTATTGTCTATCCAAATGAGTAGTTTGAAACTACTGGGCATTTTGTAAGCATTTTCAATTTCAATTGCATTTTGTAAGTATTTTGAACCTCAGTTGCATTTTGTACGTATTTTCAATCTCATTTGCATTTTGTCAGTATTTTGAATTTCACTTGCATTTTGTATTTCGACTGTACATTGCATATTGTACGTATTTTGAACTTAACCTACATTTTGTGTGAATTTTTCAATCTATTTCTTTTGTGAGTATTTTCGTTCTAAATTCCCTTTTGTAAGTATTACTGCTCTCCATTTTGTAAGTTGTTTCAATCTGAGTTCCTTTTTGTACGTATTTACCTTCTCATTTAATTTTCATTCTGGTTTCCACTTTATTGACATTTTCGCTATCACCCAGACCATTAGAGGCCGATAACCTAGATGTTAGGCCCCTTAAAACAAAAATTATCATCATCATCATCATCTGCTGAAGTACAGTCTTCTTTTGTAAGGGATGTGGATAGTGGCATTGTGCATCACACAGTTTGACTAAAGTGACAAATTTAAGGAGTGGTGATACTGCTCGTGATTTCTACAAAGCTGCAAGAGTGTTTGATCCTTCCGAAATTGCATGTATAACTTGATGGTAATCTGATAAGAACTGTTAAACATCTGCAGTTCTGTTCGAAGCTAAGTGATGATAACAGTCTACAGCGAATTGCAAAGTGTGGTGAAAACCAAGCTTGCTTGTAATGAACGAGTGGACATTATTTCTGTGTTGCAGGGAATGATGATAAACTATGCTGTCTTTGCACAATCTGTGCTATAAGTGATATGGATGCCATGTGCAAATGCAGATTGTGAATGCTTTTTCTCATGTTTTAATAATGTCTTGTCTGATAAGCGCCCTCGCTTGTCTACAGAAAACACCAGTCTTTTTTCTGAAATGTATTTTGAAAGCTAGATTGTGAAAATACCGAAAAGTTCAATTTAAAACCCCGAATTTCCCTTTTTAAAATCCCACTTTCTGCACTTTCAACTCACCGAAAAATTCCAATCTCTAGGTATCAGTAATTAAACGAGAGAGCTTTATGCCAACAAAACATTCTGTCGTAAGTACCAGTAAACGTTTTTCTTTTTTCTTTTCTAAGCAGTGTTAACGTACTACATAAATCGCCGATATATTCTTAATAATATAACGAGCCGTAAGAACTAATACATTAGCTCGTAAGCAACTCGCAAGTGACGACGTCTAGTCCTTTTAAGGTTAGAGTAGGCGTAAATGCGAAGTATTGCTCCAAGTTTCAGATAATAACGAACGGTGTTTCTCATTAAATAATAATTAATCAACGAATCTCCCTAAATGCGAGGCAAGTTTGTTGTGCTTGGGAGAAATAAACCTAGTTATACTGGTACCATATTCTTTTATAACAAGCTATCACATTTTGAAATATTCACATGTACAGTACATGATTACATATGAGCATGCTGCAGTGGTAACAGTAAAGAACACCAGAACCTAAGTAAAGAAAATCTTAAACTACTGAAATTAGCCAAAATACCTGCAGTAATGGTAGGGAAAAAATCAGGAGATGATATAGTAGGCCTAGTAGATGTTTTCTGCTCCGCTGTATGTAACCCACCCAGACAACCCAAATAGGACCACGACGTATATAGATGAAATTCCAGCTGACTCCGCCATTTTTAGCATCATGTACAGTATTGCCAACCCCACGCATTCGGTAGTATATCACATCTGGCAGACCAATGGTTTTCGCCTAGACTACGTTAGCTAATTTAAACACCCCTGGTTTTTGTGGTAAATATTTGTCTGATATGAGCCTCTTCTATGTGAAATCAAGCTAAGCTGCGGATCTCTCAATGATTTTAAATTTTTGCTAACACACTGTCTGTTGTGATCAGAAAACTCAGTCATATACTGTAACTTCAACATATTATGTTACTTAGTATGATTCTTTTGCAAATTGCAGGTTTGTGAGCTGCATTTTAATGCTCAAGACTTTCCTGAGGAGCATTCGGGATCATTCTTTCTGATTGGGCCTTTTATATAGATGTGTAGTGCAATAGCACCTAGTGTAGTGTTATACAGTGTAGGTATTGCTACTAGTGGAGTGTTACAGTGTGGTGCAATAGCACATAGTGTAGTGTTATACAGTGTAGGTATTGCTACTAGTGGAGTGTTACAGTGTGGTGCAATAGCACATAGTGTAGTGTTATACAGTGTAGGTATTGCTACTAGTGGAGTGTTACAGTGTGGTGCAATAGCACATAGTGTAGTGTTATACAGTGTAGGTATTGCTACTAGTGGAGTGTTACAGTGTGGTGCAATAGCACCTAGTGTAGTGTTATACAGTGTAGGTATTGCTACTAGTGGAGTGTTACAGTGTGGTGCAATAGCACATAGTGTAGTGTTATACAGTGTAGGTATTGCTACTAGTGGAGTGTTACAGTGTGGTGCAATAGCACATAGTGTAGTGTTATACAGTGTAGGTATTGCTACTAGTGGAGTGTTACAGTGTGGTGCAATAGCACATAGTGTAGTGTTATACAGTGTAGGTATTGCTACTAGTGGAGTGTTACAGTGTGGTGCAATAGCACATGGTGTAGTGTTATACAGTGTTGGTATTGCTACTAGTGGAGTGACACAGTGTGGTGCAATAGCACCTAGTGTAGTGTTATACAGTGTTGGTATTGCTACCAGGTGAGTGTTACAGTGTGGTGCAATAGCACCTAGTGTAGTGTTATACAGTGTTACAGTATATATATATATAGTATGATCAAGTAGGGAGTGATAGAGGAGTAACACCTCTTTAAAAAACCTTGGTCCAGCTGGCCCGGCTGGTAGTACCTTGTTAGGGTCCCTTGCCAGGGTTACGGTGAAGTCCTCAACGGTACCTGCAGTGAAAGAGGTGAACTCTGGCACAGTGTGGTTGGCGGAAGGGGCAGCCTATTGCTCAGGTTTAATAGGGCAAACTATTGTCCATAGTTATGATGGGCAGGTTTTGGCCCAACGGCAAAATGAGCGGATGAGGAGCCAATCACTCTCATGGCTCCCAACGGTCATAGAGGCGGAAGAGGCCACGCCAGACGGACTGGCTGTAAAGGCGCACCTCAGTAGTACTTGAGTATGCGGCAGTTCGTTGCAGTCTCTGTGTTCGGTCCTGCATGTCTCATTCTTTGTGAGCCGCAGGATAAGGCTCAGAGATCATAGTGTGTGGGTCTCGTCCTGGCAAGCTGAGATCCACCCTAAACAAATTCACGCCAGTGGCACTTCTTCCGAACGTCACTTTTCAAAGTCCAACGGCGATGGGATATGGACGGTGGGGGCAGGTTATGGGTGTAACTGGAAGCCCCTAGTTCGGACCTGCACGTTGGCAGCAGATGTGTGATGGTCGTCTTCCGGAGACTCTGTGACTACTCAGGAATTCGGTCCTGCATCTGTGTTTGGGCAGGCCTATTTAGGATCACCGCTGCCCACCCCACATGGGGAAGGCCCTAGAAAAGGTGGGCTAAACATCGGAAGTCACAATCTTGGTCCGGCTGGGCAACCGCACTCAGCAGGTCACCCCTCATGCGGTCGAAACTCAAAAACAGTAAAGATTCACAATTTGATTATTGGATCATGGAACATCAGAACCTTGCTTGATTTTGACAATAACATTAGACCTGAGAGAAGGTCAGCTCTCGTTACCCATGAGTTATCAAGACTCAACGTTGACATTGCTGCTCTCAGTGAAACTAGGCTGTCAGCTGAAGGCAAGATTACTGAATCTGGAACAGGATATACCATCTTCTGGAAAGGAAAGGATGAGGGTGAATGTCGTATTCATGGTGTGGGCTTCGCTGTGAAGACCAAACTGGTAAATTATCACCAACTTACGCCCATTGCAATCAGCGAAAGGCTCATGACTCTCCGTATACCACTCTCAGGAGGTTCCTTTATGACACTCATCTCTGCCTATGCTCCTACCTTAGATTCTGATGATGAAGTAAAGGCTCAGTTCTATAATCAGCTAAGTGAAATCATCTCCAAGGTACCATCTGCAGATAAACTCTTGCTCCTCGGTGACTTCAATGCCAGAGTTGGGAAAGATCACAGGCTATGGAATAATGTGATGGGCAAACAGGGACTTGGAAAATGTAATCCCAATGGACTGTTGCTTCTTGGTCTTTGTGCAGAACACGAACTTTTCATTACCAACACGCAGTTCCGGCTACCTGACCGCTTCAAAACCACGTGGATGCATCCTCGTTCCAAACATTGGCACATTCTTGATTATATCATTACCCGGCAATGTGATAAGAAGGACACTCTTATTACCAGAACAGCAAGGAATATAGACGATTGTTGGACAGATCATAAACTTCTTATATGTAAGCTCAGGATATCCATCAGACCTAAACCACCTAGGAACATCAAAAATTTGCCAAGAAAGAAGTTTAATACATCCAAACTTCAGGATGAATCCATGTACAAACATTTTGGAAACAGGATCGTCACCCAGTTATCAGAAAACCCAGTAACAAATGATATTCAGCAAGAATGGGCCACATTACAGAAGATTATCACACAGTCAGCTGAGGAAACCATTGGTTTTATAGTGCGGAAAAGACAAGACTGGTTTGATGACAACAATGAGGAAATTCTGTCTCTCATCAATGCCAAAAGGAATGCCTATCTTGCCCATCTTCAAGACCCGACTTCCAACACAAAGAGAGATAAACTACTGGAACTCAAGGGTAAATGCCAGACGCAGATAAGGCAGATTAAAAATACTTGGTGGCAACAGAAGGCTCAGGAACTGCAGAGACTATCGGATGCTCGAGACTTGAGGAACTTCTATGCCGTACTCAAGGAAATATATGGACCATCTCGCTCATCATCAGGTACACTGAAAAGCGCTGATAATTCTACTACCTTTACTGATAGTCAAGAAATCTTGGAACAATGGAAGGAGCACTTCTCCAATCTCCTAAATCGTCCATCAGAAGCTGCTGAAGACTTCCTCTGTGATGTGCCGCAACAACCTGAACAACTGTGGTTGGCAGTACCTCCTACTTATCATGAATTCAGTGCAGCTCTCACCCAATTGAAACCCAGAAAAGCACCTGGCCCAGATAACATCCCTCTGGAACTAATTCAAGCCGGAGGTCATTCCCTCAAAACAAGAATTTTCATCCTTATCCTCAGAATTTGGGAATCAAGAAAGGTACCTGGAGACCTAAAGAATGCCACTATCGTCACTATCTTTAAAAAGGGTGATCGCAGTGTTTGTGGCAACTACCGTGGTATATCACTGCTATCAATTGTGGGGAAGATTCTTGCAAGAATTCTACTTAACCGCCTCAAGGTTATCTCTGAGAGGATCCTCCCAGAGTCACAATGCGGATTTAGAACTTCCAGAAGCACAATTGACTTGATTTTCTGTGTGAGACAGCTACAAGAAAAATGTAGAGAACAACAGAATCCACTCTTCTTAGTCTTTTATGACTTGGAAAAGGCATTTGATTCGGTTCCAAGACCAGCCATGTGGGCAGTGCTGAAGCGGTTTGGTTGCCCTCAGCGTTTTGTAGATCTAATCAAAGCTCTCCATGATGGCATGACAGGTCAGGTTTGCCATCAGAATAAGATGTCCGATGAATTTCCCATTACCCATGGACTGAAACAAGGATGTGTACTGGCTCCAACGCTTTTTGCGCTGTACTTGGCTGCAATGCTTTATGATTCACCCACAAACATCCCAGGTGTGGAGATCAAGTATCGTTTTGATGGAGGGCTTTTCAACCTAACTCGTCTCCGCTCCTTGAGGAAAACTCAGGTTACTAAGGTTACTAACATGTTGTATGCAGATGATGCTGCGTCACCAACTCTCACACCAGAAGAGCTGCAAGAGTCAGTTAACTGTTACAAAAGTGCATGTGATCGCTTTGGTCTTACCATAAATGTCAATAAGACTAAAGTCTTGGCACAACCTTCACCAGGCACACCTCTTCCTCAGTTCAATATCTCCATTTCAAATTTGCCATTAGAACAGGTTGACCACTTCTCGTACCTGGGCAGTACCATTTCTGTGAGCTGTACCTGTGAGCAGGATGTGGATAAGAGAATTGGCGCAGCCCATGCAGCATATGGACGATTAGCGCACCGGGTCTTCATGAATAAAGATCTATCCATGAGTACAAAGCTTATGGTGTACAAAGCAGTAGTCATTTCTACATTGTTGTATGGCTGTGAAACGTGGACCCTTTACCGACGTGATCTTAGGAAGCTTGAGCGTTTCCACCTACAAAAACTTCGATCAATCCTGAGGATTAAATGGGAAGACCGCATTACCAATATTGCTGTTCTGGAAAAGGCTCAAATCAACAGCATAGAATCATCCATAATAGGTCACCAATTTAGATGGATTGGTCATGTCCATCGGATGGATGATGTGAGATTACCTCGTCAAATGCTATATGGTGAGTTATGCTATGGCACCAGACCTCATGGTGGTCCTAAGAGGCGCTACAAGGACCAATTTAAGCAGACCCTGAAATTGACAGGTCTTGATTCACAAACCTGGGACATGCTGGCTGAAGACCGCTCAACTTGGCGCCGTACCATCTCGGATACTGTAAAGACGTTTGAAAGGGATCGACGCATACATGAAGAGGCCAAGCGTCAAGCTAGGAAACTTCGAGCAGCCCAACCACGTCCTCCTCCAGCAATACTATGTGACTTGTGTGGTCGCTTGTTCCATGCCAGGATTGGACTCTTTAGTCACCGTAAACACATCCACAAACTGGACTGAAGGAAGAAGATGTATACTCGGATTCGAGTTAAAGCCGATGATGATGATGATGTAGTGTAGCTGATATTGATTTAGTGGTCACTGCATGCTAGTTTCCCTAGGTCTTTCCACTCCTGCCTCATCTTTGCTGTTCTTGTCCATCGTTTTCCTCCCCATTTCACGAACAAGTCTGCCCATCTGATTCTTTGTCTCCCTACTCTTCGTCTTCCCGTTCTTGGGTCCCACATCGTCATTTTGTACGTCCATCGGTTTGGATCTAGTCTCTCCACATGTCCACCCCATTTCAATTTGAGCTGGTCTGCTGATGTCATAGCGTCTTTCATGCCGGTTTCTCCTTCTTATATCTTCGTTCCGTATTCCATCTCTCAATGAGACATGAAGTATCTTCCTCTACATTTTTCGTTGACACCTCTGGATCATTTGTCTTTGTTTCGATGTTAATGCCCAAGTTTGGCAACCATGTAATAAAACCGTATTGAAGATAATTAGCTATCAAATGCGTATATTTTAACGCTGTTTTTTTTTTAATGGTCGTTGGCTATTGACATACAGTAAATTGATCCTGGAACAGTAAAATAGTGTAGGTTACATTTCTTCCTACAGTACCGATACCTAGTTTCCCGAGAGGTTGCAATTTGAGGTGTACGACGAGAAGAAGCTTACTCAGTAGTAAACCGTATTTGTTTGTTATGCATGTAAAGGTATGGACCGGTAAAGGATGAAGTCATCATAATAGCCTATAAATGCTGCTGACGACTGATTTTTAAGTTGGAAGGATCCAGTCATGTGGGCCATGGCATGGGGCATGCTCCAGCAGCTCTGCCTTCTCTGTCCGCCATCTTGTTTGAATGCAAAGGCCTTGTATCTAGGTGGTGTTGGGTGGACCCTCTCCTCTTTCCTTTGTGGGGGGGGGGCTGTGGTCAAGCTTCCTGCCTCTCACCAAGGCAGACTGGGTTTGATTCCTGGTTAAGTCATGTGAGATTTTCAGAGTGAAATGTCATGGCCTGTGGCTTGGAGAGGGTGTATATATCTCAGGTTGGTGGTCCTGTTGGATTCTTGAACTAATCTGTTTTCCATATTCACAGTGAATTTGGGATGGACCCCTTCCTGTTTCTCAATTGTGTGTGTCTTATGGCCATACTATTCTGCTTCTTGTAGTAAGTAATGGTGGTAGCAGTAGTAGTAGTAGTAGTAGTCACCTGTACCAGCTCACTAATACCCTTAACCAAGCACTTCAGACCACTTACTGTAGTTTAGGTAGAAAAATCCAATGTTTCACTTGATTTTAATACATAAATTCCTTATACATGCCTTTGGTATGAAAAAGTAAATGTTTATGAATAGATCATTGAATTTTATCTTTCTAATTGAGAATTTTTGCCATCTCTGTTGTGAATGTTGATAATGTTTTTGTTTGTGTCCTCAGGGTGGTTTAGCATCAATCACGAAGGGACAACCTCTAGAAATAGCTCATGGCTCGCAGATTACGTTGCGCCATTCTCACGGGAGAACTTGCTGGCTTCACTCTCATCCACATGTTTACCCCATCCGCTACCCCGATAAGCGTGGCAGTTCTCACCAGCAGCAAGTTACGTGCTATTCCTTCAAGGATGTCAACAACTGGTGGATTGTGAAACGGCCCCTTCGGAATGACCTCGTGGTGTCTCAGCCAGTGGATGCCATTCGTCACGGAGATGTGGTACAACTGGTGCATGGCATGACGAGTCGGGCGCTCAACTCCCATGATGTAGCAGCTGCTGTCTCACCACAGAACCAGGTTTGACTTGATTTCTTATCATCCCTAGATAACCATTGTTAATATTGCCATACCAGGATCTGAAATACCGTATTTGCTCGCATATAACTCACTCTTTTCTGTCCGAAAATAAGTGTGAAAATCTTTGGTGCGAGATATATGCGGCGATTTGTGAGGGAAATTCCTTATTCCCGAAAAAACTTAAAATTTGCATTATTGAAACAAGACGACTGAAATTGTCAACTGCCGTCGCTGCTGCCAATCTCCAAGCTACTCTCGCGTGCATCATCATCCCATACTGCATCATCCTAACTTCCGTCCAATGCACTTGCGATGCCATTCTTCAAGAAGCTCTTAATAACGTCTGTCAACACCATAACCCGTATATCCAATCATGCAAGAGTTCAACTGACGGCCCTTTTATTTTGTCTTCTGTCAGCTTATTGTGGCTAACAATATCAGATCTCTGAATATCCAAACAGAAAAATCTCTGCCTAGTCAATACTTAATTTATATAATATAGTCAAATTACATATGGTACATGTTTCGGGGTTTAACTCTGCCCCTTCATCAGCCCAAAAATTGGCTACATGGATAATTCTTGCCAGGCGCGTCCACGTCGCGGGGTGGGCAACGGTACTGTAATATACCATGGAACTACAGTACTGGCTAAGTTATGGTGAGGACCCAGTCCTATGGGGTATAACATAGGCCCCGTGCACAGGGTTACATGCGAGACCTCAACGGAATCTGCAGCGGAGAAGATGGACTTCGGAACGGTGGAGATTGCGGAGGAGGCAGCCCAGTACTCCAGAAATAGTATGAGTACAGCATCAATCAGCAGCGTCTGTTTCCCATGTTAGGGGCGGCTCCAAGGGTGTCTGTTCTCCATGTTAGGCCTGAATAATAGCTGGCAGTAGCTTCATAAATTCCTTTGGGAGTGGCGACCCCATCGTAATAATAGCCTAAAATGGAAATGAAACCTCTATTAAAGAAAAGATGGAAATAAGCGAAAACACGTCAAATGTGGTCCCCGAGAAATCTTCTCGCGAAAATCACAACAACATCTGGAAGGTGAGCTTAGTGCTTACCTGGAATGCGCTCAAGTACTGTGCAGGCTTAGGCCGGCTGCTACACTGAGGTGCGAGGTCATGGGCAAGGCTGGAGTGGGGAAGGGGGGAGGGGATATTGGGTGGGGGAGAGGTACTAGCGGTCTGTCATAGCGCCTGCCTATAGGAAACCATAATTATCTAAGGAGGTTTTTTACATTTAATGTTCATGACGTAATCTGTAAGGGACTTAATTTTTTGTGAAATAAAACCGTTGATTTCGGTGTTAAAATTGACGCTATTTCGGTGGGTATTTCGCGAAATAAATTGTCATGATCAATGTTTCTTCTGAAATCTCATTATAGTATGGGATAAATCTAACAGATGATGTGATAAGGGGGTTTTTAAGCTTCTTTGTGATGTGTAGAGTATCGCCGAATGTTATTTTCCGCTTAGAATTATGTTCATTTCCTTCTTCCTTCCTCTTTTTATGAGTTGCTGAATCTCTGCAGTGTTTATTGCACGTGTCTTTTCGCTCTCACTGAATACGAACATAGGAGTATTTACACATCAGAATCTTTACTGCAGCGTCAAATACATAGAACCCCTCACTGTTGCATTCCTCGGCCCTCGAGAAAACTGTTGTGACTTTAATTTTCGGCATTTTTATACTTAAATGCTGGATGTTTGCCGATAGTTTTATCAGTCGCAAACTCGCTCTGATGTATCTACGACCACACCACCATTTGATGTAATCGATAGCGGATATCGATTTTCATCGATAGCCTTATAGATCTTTGGTTAATTCACAAAAATGAATGGAATTTTTAAGAGCACTGTTTGCAGAAAATTTGTAGTGCTTTTTTAGTAAATTTTGTTAAAATTGTGATAATTTATAGACTGGGCTACCCCTGAAATTGACGATAGGTCTTACAGGTAAATTGTCCTTATCTGTTTTTGGCATTGACCTGAGGGTGGGTAAACTTGGATTCATGTTGATAAGTTTTCTGACTTTGTGTTCGTCTAAAATCATAATAGTATTTTTTAAAGTTGCTTGAGTTTCCTTTGTATAGGCCCTATGGGATCCTTTTTAATGGTTTCAAAGTTTTTGTTTCTCAAAAACGATTCTGTTTTGTCAATATCTTCTTCTTCTTCATGTACCGTCTCCTCTTAGAAGGTTGGCGATCATCACAGCAATCCGGTTTTTGGATCTAGCAGCACTGAAAAGTTCACTGGAACACACTTGAACCATTTTTTCAGGTTGTCCAACCAAGAGATCCTTCTTCTTCCTCGACTCCTTCTGCCCTCAACCTTCCCTTGAATAATTTCTTGTAGAAGATGATAGCTGTCTCCTCTCATAGTCAGTTTTATTAATAATAACTAGGGACACTCGAATTTCTTGAATGAAATGGTGCTGAATTCTTGAGTGAAAAGAGAAAAAATTATTGAGTAACGAGGGAAAATTCTTGGGTAGGTAATTAAAATTCTTGAGTAGGAAACAAAAATTCTAGGGTAGAAAAGACAAATTCTTAGATAATATGGATCTTAGGGAAATAGAAAGGCAGTCAGTACTTTCAAATATTTATATTGTAACTTGAAAATTATCGTACAAAAGACAGAAATCGCAAACATTAAAGACAAAAAAGAAATTTACAAACTTTACCTCCCTGCTTCCTTTCATGCTTTACATTCATAATGTAGGATGACAGCTGTGGTGCAATAGCACCTAGTGTAGTGTTATACAGTGTAGGTATTACTACTAGTGGAGTGTTACAGTGTGGTGCAATAGCACATGGTGTAGTGTTATACAGTGTTGGTATTGCTACTAGTGGAGTGTTACAGTGTGGTGCAATAGCACATAGTGTAGTGTTATACAGTGTAGGTATTGCTACTAGTGGAGTGTTACAGTGTGGTGCAATAGCACATAGTGTAGTGTTATACAGTGTTGGTATTGCTACTAGTGGAGTGTTACAGTGTGGTGCAATAGCACCTAGTGTAGTGTTATACAGTGTAGGTATTGCTACTAGTGGAGTGTTACAGTGTGGTGCAATAGCACATAGTGTAGTGTTATACAGTGTAGGTATTGCTACTAGTGGAGTGTTACAGTGTGGTGCAATAGCACCTAGTGTAGTGTTATACAGTGTAGGTATTACTACTAGTGGAGTGTTACAGTGTGGTGCAATAGCACCTAGTGTAGTGTTATACAGTGTTGGTATTGCTACCAGGTGAGTGATACAGTGTGGTGCAATAGCACATAGTGTAGTGTTATACAGTGTAGGTATTACTACTAGTGGAGTGTTATACAGTGTAGGTATTGCTACTAGTGGAGTGTTATACAGTGTTGGTATTACTACTAGTGTAGTGTTATACAGTGTTGGTATTGCTACTAGTGTAGTGTTATACAGTGTTGGTATTGCTACTAGTGTAGTGTTATACAGTGTTGGTATTGCTACTAGTGTAGTGTTATACAGTGTTGGTATTGCTACTAGTGTAGTGTTATACAGTGTAGGTATTGCTACTAGTGGAGTGTTATACAGTGTTGGTATTACTACTAGTGTAGTGTTATACAGTGTTGGTATTACTACTAGTGTAGTGTTATACAGTGTTGGTATTGCTACTAGTGGAGTGTTACAGTGTGGTGCAATAGCACCTAGTGGAGTGTTATACAGTGTAGGTATTGCTACTAGTGGAGTGTTACAGTGTGGTGCAATAGCACCTAGTGGAGTGTTATACAGTGTTGGTATTGCTACTAGTGGAGTGTTACAGTGTGGTGCAATAGCACCTAGTGGAGTGTTATACAGTGTTGGTATTGCTACTAGTGGAGTGTTACAGTGTGGAGCAATAGCACCTAGTGGAGTGTTATACAGTGTAGGTATTGCTACTAGTGGAGTGTTACAGTGTGGTGCAATAGCACCTAGTGGAGTGTTATACAGTGTTGCATACCTGCCAACTTTTACGGTTTATCCGTAAAATTTACGGAAATTGCAGCATTTTACGGTTTTACGGATGAACGGTGTCATTTTACGATTTCGCGGACAAAAATTTGAAACGATAATTTACATTCGATAATACCGCCCACTTCCGTACAATCGATTGTTTGCGTGGGTCGAAGGCAAGTCCACGATAGTCGATAACTCGTTCTTTGATATGATTCGTACTTTAAACCGTGTGATATTTGTGTCGTCATTGTAATTGAATTTGAAGCCGGGATAACCGTTCTTCCATGTTAATCTTAGGTGTCGACAGGCTCTGCTTCGCATATTCTTTGTTCCGCTCCGTTCGCTCGTTGCGATTTAAACCATATTCTTTGACCACATTAGTTGTTCATTGTTCGCGAAGTTGGTGTTCCTTGAATGTTTTCGTCTTTTAAGGTTATGGCATATTTTAATTAAGCGTTCGAGTTATTGTGCTATAACTTCGTGCTTCGCAGTTTCCTGTATTCCTTGGACTAATTACATTACATTCGTTCCACGTGTGTGTTATTTTTCTTCTACCATGTGCATATTCTTTCTTCACGAGGTTGGCGTCCAGACATTTAAAGAATCATACTCGGTTGATTTTCTGCGCATACTAAAATCAAGAAAGGGAGAAAAAATTGCCTTTTGCACGGTATGTGGGTGTGATATTAATATTGCACATGGTGGAAAAATTAAGTAATCATGTGAAGTGCGGTAAACACATAAGTTATGTTAAATCGAAGGAAGATAGCAAGAAAATCAACACCTTTTTTGCTAAGTCTGGAAACGTTGACATTGGCGTAGTTAGGGCCGAGTGTCTGTTTACTTCCTTTTTGGTGGAACACAATGAGCCCTTACGTGCGGCTGATCATGCTGGTGCTTTATTTAAGAAGATGTTTCCCACATCAGAAGTTGCAAAGAAATATAGTTGTGGTCGCATGAAAACGACATGCATTGTAAATAAAATGGCAAAAAATGCATCATCTGAAGTTGTTAAGTGCCTTCAGAACGGACCGGATACAGATAAATCCCTTTTCTTTTCATCAGTGAGAAACTACTTTTGTACTGCCTGTGACTAAATCATTAACAAGTTTCCACTCAAGGATGACGTGTTAAAGAATGCTCAAGTTGCTAGGTTAGACAAAATTGAAGATGCACAGTTTTCTTCCATTCGTTTTTTTCTTGGAAAAGTTTCCTATCATGTTATGCAAGGAAGAGAATGAAACTACAGATGAGGTGGTGAATGAGCTTCAGAGGCAGTTCACAGCTCTTCAGGTAGATGACACTTTGGCTGCACATCAAGATGCTGCAAGTAATTCCAGTTGGGCACAAATATCAAGAATTCGTGGAGCCGATGGACTTCTTAAGTATAACCGAATTTCTAGAGTATTTCTCTCTATTCTCACCATACCCCATAGCAATGCAGAATGTGAACGTGTTTTTACCCTTGTGAAGAAAAATAAAACACAGTTCAGGTCATCCATGTCCTATGAATCTCTGGAGTCTATTTCTATTTTGAAGACCAGGAGTTCTGGTCCCTGTTATGACAAAACATTTTCTCAAGACTTTTTGCAGGAAGCTAAAAAGGCCACAACCATGACTTAAAAGTCGAACTAGCATGTGACTTGCAGAGTGTATTATATTATTTCTTGCCTGTGTTACGTTAAACAAGTTCTATTGTTTAAAGCCTTTTTCAATTATCGTATATCAGCTTAATCGATCAAGGAAGTCCTGTTATGTCGGCTCCAAACCAATATTCACCACGCCTGCTGCTGATTAACATGGATTTCTTCTTGATTGTTATGTTCATCTACAAATCATGTAAGTCGATATGATTTCATTGAAGTATCCTGTTTAAAGCATTAATTATTGTATTTTGTAGCCAAGAAGTATTATAATTTTCGTCAAGCCGGAGTATGTCGAAAATCGTTAGATTTTTATGTCGCGCGTGAGTTTTACTGATAGCCCTTTTCAAAAGTTGGCAGGTATGGTGTTGGTATTACTACTAGTGTAGTGTTATACAGTGTTGGTATTGCTACTAGTGGAGTGTTACAGTGACCCTTTACCGACGTGATCTTAGGAAGCTTGAGCGTTTTCACCTACAAAAACTTCGATCAATCCTGAGGATTAAATGGGAAGACCGCATTACCAATATTGCTGTTCTGGAAAAGGCTCAAATCAACAGCATAGAATCATCCATAATAGGTCACCAATTTAGATGGATTGGTCATGTCCATCGGATGGATGATGTGAGATTACCTCGTCAAATGCTATATGGTGAGCTATGCTATGGCACCAGACCTCATGGTGGTCCTAAGAGGCGCTACAAGGACCAATTTAAGCAGACCCTGAAATTGACAGGTCTTGATCCACAAACCTGGGACATGCTGGCTGAAAACCGCTCAACTTGGCGCCGTACCATCTCGGATTCTGTAAAGACGTTTGAAAGGGATCGACGCATACATGAAGAGGCCAAGCGTCAAGCTAGGAAACTTCGAGCAGCCCAACCACGTCCTCCTCCAGCAATACTATGCGACTTGTGTGGTCGCTTGTTCCATGCCAGGATTGGACTCTTTAGTCACCGTAAACACATCCACAAACTGGACTGAAGGAAGAAGATTTATACTCGGATTCGAGTTAAAGCCGATGATGATGATGAGGTATTACTACTAGTGGAGTGTTACAGTGTGGTGCAATAGCACCTAGTGGAGTGTTATACAGTGTTGGTATTGCTACTAGTGGAGTGTTACAGTGTGGTGCAATAGCACATAGTGTAGTGTTATACAGTGTAGGTATTACTACTAGTGGAGTGTTACAGTGTGGTGCAATAGCACATAGTGTAGTGTTATACAGTGTAGGTATTGCTACTAGTGGAGTGTTACAGTGTGGTGCAATAGCACATAGTGTAGTGTTATACAGTGTAGGTATTACTACTAGTGGAGTGTTACAGTGTGGTGCAATAGCACCTAGTGGAGTGTTATACAGTGTTGGTATTGCTACTAGTGGAGTGTTACAGTGTGGTGCAATAGCACATAGTGTAGTGTTATACAGTGTAGGTATTACTACTAGTGGAGTGTTACAGTGTGGTGCAATAGCACATAGTGTAGTGTTATACAGTGTTGGTATTACTACTAGTGGAGTGTTACAGTGTGGTGCAATAGCACATAGTGTAGTGTTATACAGTGTAGGTATTACTACTAGTGGAGTGTTACAGTGTGGTGCAATAGCACATAGTGTAGTGTTATACAGTGTTGGTATTGCTACTAGTGGAGTGTTACAGTGTGGTGCAATAGCACATGGTGTAGTGTTATACAGTGTAGGTATTGCTACTAGTGGAGTGTTACAGTGTGGTGCAATAGCACATGGTGTAGTGTTATACAGTGTTGGTATTGCTACTAGTGGAGTGTTACAGTGTGGTGCAATAGCACATAGTGTAGTGTTATACAGTGTAGGTATTGCTACTAGTGGAGTGTTACAGTGTGGTGCAATAGCACATGGTGTAGTGTTATACAGTGTTGGTATTGCTACTAGTGGAGTGTTACAGTGTGGTGCAATAGCACCTAGTGGAGTGTTATACAGTGTAGGTATTGCTACTAGTGGAGTGTTACAGTGTGGTGCAATAGCACCTAGTGTAGTGTTATACAGTGTTACAGTATATATATATATATAGTATGATCAAGCAGGGAGTGATAGAGGAGTAACACCTCTTTAAAAAACCTTGGTCCAGCTGGCCCGGCTGGTAGTACCTTGTTAGGGTCCCTTGCCAGGGTTACGGTGAAGGCCTCAACGGTACCTGCAGTGAAAGAGGTGAACTCTGGCACAGTGTGGTTGGCGGAAGGGGCAGCCTATTGCTCAGGTTTAATAGGGCAAACTATTGTCCATAGTTATGATGGGCAGGTTTTGGCCCAACGGCAAAATGAGCGGATGAGGAGCCAATCACTCTCATGGCTCCCAACGGTCATAGAGGCGGAAGAGGCCACGCCAGACGGACTGGCTGTAAAGGCGCACCTCAGTAGTACTTGAGTATGCGGCAGTTCGTTGCAGTCTCTGTGTTCGGTCCTGCATGTCTCATTCTTTGTGAGCCGCAGGATAAGGCTCAGAGATCATAGTGTGTGGGTCTCGTCCTGGCAAGCTGAGATCCACCCTAAACAAATTCACGCCAGTGGCACTTCTTCCGAACGTCACTTTTCAAAGTCCAACGGCGATGGGATATGGACGGTGGGGGCAGGTTATGGGTGTAACTGGAAGCCCCTAGTTCGGACCTGCACGTTGGCAGCAGATGTGTGATGGTCGTCTTCCGGAGACTCTGTGACTACTCAGGAATTCGGTCCTGCATCTGTGTTTGGGCAGGCCTATTTAGGATCACCGCTGCCCACCCCACATGGGGAAGGCCCTAGAAAAGGTGGGCTAAACATCGGAAGTCACAATCTTGGTCCGGCTGGGCAACCGCACTCAGCAGGTCACCCCTCATGCGGTCGAAACTCAAAAACAGTAAAGAATCACAATTTGATTATTGGATCATGGAACATCAGAACCTTGCTTGATTTTGACAATAACATTAGACCTGAGAGAAGGTCAGCTCTCGTAACCCATGAGTTATCAAGACTCAACGTTGACATTGCTGCTCTCAGTGAAACTAGGCTGTCTGCTGAAGGCAAGATTACTGAATCTGGAACAGGATATACCATCTTCTGGAGAGGAAAGGATGAGGGTGAATGTCGTATTCATGGTGTGGGCTTCGCTGTGAAGACCAAACTGGTAAATTATCACCAACTTACGCCCATTGCAATCAGCGAAAGGCTCATGACTCTCCGCATACCACTCTCAGGAGGTTCCTTTATGACACTCATCTCTGCCTATGCTCCTACCTTAGATTCTGATGATGAAGTAAAGGCTCAGTTCTATAATCAGCTAAGTGAAATCATCTCCAAGGTACCATCTGCAGATAAACTCTTGCTCCTTGGTGACTTCAATGCCAGAGTTGGGAAAGATCACAGGCTATGGAATAATGTGATGGGCAAACAGGGACTTGGAAAATGTAATCCCAATGGACTGTTGCTTCTTGGTCTTTGTGCAGAACACGAACTTTTCATTACCAACACGCAGTTCCGGCTACCTGACCGCTTCAAAACCACGTGGATGCATCCTCGTTCCAAACATTGGCACATTCTTGATTATATCATTACCCGGCAATGTGATAAGAAGGACACTCTTATTACCAGAACAGCAAGGAATATAGACGATTGTTGGACAGATCATAAACTTCTTATATGTAAGCTCAGGATATCCATCAGACCTAAACCACCTAGGAACATCAAAAATTTGCCAAGAAAGAAGTTTAATACATCCAAACTTCAGGATGAATCCATGTACAAACATTTTGGAAACAGGATCGTCACCCAGTTATCAGAAAACCCAGTAACAAATGATATTCAGCAAGAATGGGCCACATTACAGAAGATTATCACACAGTCAGCTGAGGAAACCATTGGTTTTATAGTGCGGAAAAGACAAGACTGGTTTGATGACAACAATGAGGAAATTCTGTCTCTCATCAATGCCAAAAGGAATGCCTATCTTGCCCATCTTCAAGACCCAACTTCCAACACAAAGAGAGATAAACTACTGGAACTCAAGGGTAAATGCCAGACGCAGATAAGGCAGATTAAAAATACTTGGTGGCAACAGAAGGCTCAGGAACTGCAGAGATTATCGGATGCTCGAGACTTGAGGAACTTCTATGCCGTACTCAAGGAAATATATGGACCATCTCGCTCATCATCAGGTACACTGAAAAGCGCTGATAATTCTACTACCTTTACTGATAGTCAAGAAATCTTGGAACGCTGGAAGGAGCACTTCTCCAATCTCCTAAATCGTCCATCAGAAGCTGCTGAAGACTTCCTCTGTGATGTGCCGCAACAACCTGAACAACTGTGGTTGGCAGTACCTCCTACTTATCATGAATTCAGTGCAGCTCTCACCCAATTGAAACCCAGAAAAGCACCTGGCCCAGATAACATCCCTCTGGAACTAATTCAAGCCGGAGGTCATTCCCTCAAAACAAGAATTTTCATCCTTATCCTCAGAATTTGGGAATCAAGAAAGGTACCTGGAGACCTAAAGAATGCCACTATCGTCACTATCTTTAAAAAGGGTGATCGCAGTGTTTGTGGCAACTACCGTGGTATATCACTGCTATCAATTGTGGGGAAGATTCTTGCAAGAATTCTACTTAACCGCCTCAAGGTTATCTCTGAGAGGATCCTCCCAGAGTCACAATGCGGATTTAGAACTTCCAGAAGCACAATTGACTTGATTTTCTGTGTGAGACAGCTACAAGAAAAATGTAGAGAACAACAGAATCCACTCTTCTTAGTCTTTTATGACTTGGAAAAGGCATTTGATTCGGTTCCAAGACCAGCCATGTGGGCAGTGCTGAAGCGGTTTGGTTGCCCTCAGCGTTTTGTAGATCTAATCAAAGCTCTCCATGATGGCATGACAGGTCAGGTTTGCCATCAGAATAAGATGTCCGATGAATTTCCCATTACCCATGGACTGAAACAAGGATGTGTACTGGCTCCAACGCTTTTTGCGCTGTACTTGGCTGCAATGCTTTATGATTCACCCACAAACATCCCAGGTGTGGAGATCAAGTATCGTTTTGATGGAGGGCTTTTCAACCTAACTCGTCTCCGCTCCTTGAGGAAAACTCAGGTTACTAAGGTTACTAACATGTTGTATGCAGATGATGCTGCGTCACCAACTCTCACACCAGAAGAGCTGCAAGAGTCAGTTAACTGGTACAAAAGTGCATGTGATCGCTTTGGTCTTACCATAAATGTCAATAAGACTAAAGTCTTGGCACAACCTTCACCAGGCACACCTCTTCCTCAGTTCAATATCTCCATTTCAAATTTGCCATTAGAACAGGTTGACCACTTCTCGTACCTGGGCAGTACCATTTCTGTGAGCTGTACCTGTGAGCAGGATGTGGATAAGAGAATTGGCGCAGCCCATGCAGCATATGGACGATTAGCGCACCGGGTCTTCATGAATAAAGATCTATCCATGAGTACAAAGCTTATGGTGTACAAAGCAGTAGTCATTTCTACATTGTTGTATGGCTGTGAAACGTGGACCCTTTACCGACGTGATCTTAGGAAGCTTGAGCGTTTCCACCTACAAAAACTTCGATCAATCCTGAGGATTAAATGGGAAGACCGCATTACCAATATTGCTGTTCTGGAAAAGGCTCAAATCAACAGCATAGAATCATCCATAATAGGTCACCAATTTAGATGGATTGGTCATGTCCATCGGATGGATGATGTGAGATTACCTCGTCAAATGCTATATGGTGAGTTATGCTATGGCACCAGACCTCATGGTGGTCCTAAGAGGCGCTACAAGGACCAATTTAAGCAGACCCTGAAATTGACAGGTCTTGATTCACAAACCTGGGACATGCTGGCTGAAAACCGCTCAACTTGGCGCCGTACCATCTCGGATACTGTAAAGGCGTTTGAAAGGGATCGACGCATACATGAAGAGGCCAAGCGTCAAGCTAGGAAACTTCGAGCAGCCCAACCACGTCCTCCTCCAGCAATACTATGCGACTTGTGTGGTCGCTTGTTCCATGCCAGGATTGGACTCTTTAGTCACCTTAAACACATCCACAAACTGGACTGAAGGAAGAAGATTTATACTCGGATTCGAGTTAAAGCCGATGATGATGAGGATGACAGCAATTCCAAATTTGTCACTGTTAGATTAGTTCTGAAATCCGTCAACACACAAGAAAAGATTGAAAATAATCTTTCACAATTTACATTTGACCTTGAAACCCACAGTGCCCTTAATGCACCATCAACAAAGGGTTGATGATCCTCACGCATTGCCTGAAGGGCATCTTCCACCGCTATTTCTGCATTCTTCTTCAGAATATCCTGAAGATCCCTATATGCGAGCACTCCTTCATCAAAGGGAATACCCTTCAGTGACGGTATTTTGCTGAATAGGGCCTTCAGTTTGTCTCTTGCTGTAGACTGCGACAAGACATACTGCCCGTAGAAGAGCTCAGACACTGGCTCCAAAAATGTACGGGCTGGGTCCCCCAACATCAGGTTGTCCAACTTCGTATGCATATGGCCTGACATCTTCTTTATTTCCTCCATCGCTCTGCCCCTAAGATTACCTTTCAGGGCATCCAGCTCTTCCTGGACTTTGTTGCTGAACATTCCTGCAGCAACCATTTGTATATGCTTCTTCAAGTTCTGAAGTTTGGGATACACTTCTGCAGCAATTGGTTTGGAATTTGTCTCCAGTCCGAGCAACAAGATCACGCCAGATAAGGCCTATAAGCTCGCGGAATGTGCGCTGTCCGTTCGCGTCGCGTGTCATAGCCTGCAGGCATAAAGACGAGATTACATTCTGCTGACAAGATCACGCCAGATTAGGCCTATAAGCTCGCGGAATGTGCTAAGTGACGAAACTGGCCGCTCGCGTCACAGTTCATAGCCCACAGGCATAAAGACGAGATTACTTTCTGCTAACAAGATCACGCCAGATTAGGCCTATAAACTCGCGGAATGTGCGCTGGCCGCTCATGTCACAGTTCATAGCCCGCAGGCATAAAGACGAGATTACTTTCTGCTGACAAGATCACGCCAGATAAGGCCGATAAGTTCGTGGAATGTGCGCTGTCCGTTCGCATCGCGGTTCATAGCCCGCGGGCATAAATACGAGAATATTTTCTCCTAACAAGATCACGCCAGATTAGGCCTAAAAGCTCGCGGAATGTGCGCAGTCCGTTCGTGTCGCGGTTCATAGCCCGCAAGCATAAAGACGAGATTCCTTTCTGCTGACAAGATCACGCCAGATTAGGCCTATAAGCTCGTGGAATGTGCGCTGGCCGTTCGCGTCACAGTTCATAGCCAGCAGGCATAAATACGAGATTACTTTCTGCTGACAAGATCACGCCAGATTAGGCCTATAAGTTCGCGGATTGTGCGCTGGCCGTTCGCGTCACAGTTCATAGCCCCAAGGCATAAAGACGAGATTACTTTCTGCTGACAAGATCACGCCAGATTAGGCCTATAAGTAAAGCCCTGCGCGGATAGACAAAACGTTATCCGCCCCGCATCCGCACGGCTGTTATCCGCCCTGCATCCGCACGGCTGTTATCCGCATTCGCACGACTTTTATCTGCATCCGCCCCGCATTCACGCGACTTTGAGCCACACGTTTGTTATCCGAATCTACTGGCATTACAATAATATTTCCAATGTGTTGCTTTATACTTTATCTTTTAGACATTTGAGCAGAAAGTCGAACCCTTAGGCTCTGTGTGTCGTGTACTATGTCTAAAATGAATGCAGCCAGAATTGCAACCCTTTTCAGTTCGGAGGGTTGATTGTGCTTAATGACATAATTTGAATGGGATTAGCGTAAATCATCATCTTACATTTGTCATGGGGGAAAAAGAGACATAACGGAAAAACATGATATGTCATATACATCCGGGCCCTGGTAAGGGAGAGTGGGGGGGGGGAATTGTGCGCACTTAAGTAAGAATCGGTCTCGTGATGGTCTCACAATAGATAACACAACTGCAGTTATGAATAAGAGAGCCTTAGCAACTCCATATTCGATGTGCAGAAACAAATTTAATTCAAAATTAAATTTGGTGGACTATAATTCGAAATCTTGCAAATATGCATTTGCGCACGATTAACCACCCTGCAGGGTAATCATGCGCACGGGTTGGGAAATTATGCGCATGGGATGAGTGTTGGAAAGCCATAATGATATAATGTGAATTGGCTGAAACTTGCACTGAGCATTAATATTAGCATATTCAAATGCATTTTATAATAGCACAAGCTGTACCCGGCATGCGTTGCAATGCCAATCAAAGAAAGTGTTGGCGTTGAAATTCTGTTTCTTGAAGTGATTTTGGATACACAACATGTTAACTTCCTCTAAGCTATCGTAAAATGGATTTTCTAATTTAGAACCATTCGTGGAAGCGTGCACAACAACTTTCAAAAGTTTCATCGCTGTCACTCATTTGTTGAATCTACTCGTACGCTACCTGTTGTGAAATGGATTTACTAAGTCGAAACCCTTCCCTGGCGTGTACACAATAACTCATCAATGATTCATCGCAATCGGATGAATTGTATATGCACGTATACGGGGTTTTGTTTAAACGATTCGTGCGCTGTCACTCATTTGTTGAATCTACTCGTGCGCTACCTATTGAGAAATGTATTACTAAGTCGAAGCCCTTCCCTGGCGTGTACACAATAACTCATCAAGGTTTCATCGCAATCGAAGAATGTTATATGAACGCAATAGGGGATTTTGTTGAAACGCTTCGCGCGTCGTCACCCATTTGTTGCATCTACTCTTGCGCTACTTATTGTGAAATGGATTTACTAAGTCCCCTTCCCTGGCGGGTACACAATAACTGATCAATGTTTCATCGCAATCGGATGAATAGTATATGAACGCATACCTGATTTTGTTTAAACGATTCGCGCTCCGTCACTCATTTGTTGAATCTACTCGTGCGCTACCTACTGTAAAATGTATTTACTAAGTTAGAAACCGTCATGTAAGTGTCCACAACATCTCACCCAAGTTTCATCGCTATCGGACTAATGGGATATGAAGACATGGGGACTGTATTGAAACGCTCCGCATGTCGTCGTTCATTTGTCGAATCTACTCGTGTGCTACCTACTGTGAAATGTATTTACTAAGTTAGAAACCGTCACGTAAGTGTCCACAACATCTCACCCAAGTTTCATCGCTATCGGACTAATGGGATATGAAGACATAGGGGACTGTATTGAAACGCTCCGATAACCTAGATGTTAGGCCCCTTAAAACAACAATTATCATCATCATCATCATCATCATGAAACGCTCCGCATGTCGTCGTTCATTTGTCGAATCTACTCGTGTGCTACCTACTGTGAAATGTATTTACTAAGCCAGAAACCTTCCTTGGAGTGTCCACCATATTTCACCCAAGTTTCACCGCTAACGGCAGAATGGTATTTGACCTTATACGGGACTTTGTTGAAAAGCTTCGCTCGTCGTCCCTCATTTGTTGAATCAACTTGTGCGCTGCATATTGTATAGTGGATTTACTAAGCCAGAAATTTTCCATGACGTGTACACAACATCTCACCCAAGTTTCATAGCTACGGACGAATGGTACATGAATGCATACGGGACTTGGTTGAAACGCTTCGCGTGTCGTCGCTCATTTGTTGATTCTACTCTTGCGCTACATATTGTAATATGGATGTACTCAGCCAGAAACCTTCCCTGGAGTGTACACAACATCTCACCCAAGTTTCATCGCAATCGGATGAATGGTATGTGAACGTATACGGGACGTTGTCGAAACGCTTCGCGCGTAGTCACTCATTTGTTGAATATAAACGTGCGCTTAGTATTGTAAAATGGATTTACTTATCCAGAAACCTTTCCTGGAGTGTACACAACAATTCACCAAACATTTATCACTATCAGACGACTGGTATATGATTTTATACGGGACTTTGTTGAAACGCTTCGCGTGTCATCGCTCATTTGTTGAATCTACTGGTGCGATACCTATTGTAAAATGTATGTACTAAGCCAGAAACCTTCCCTGGAGTGTACACAACATCTCACCCAAGTTTCATCGCTATCGGATGAATGTTATATGAAATTATATGGGACTTTGTTGAAACGCTTCGCGCGCCGTTGCTCATTTGTTGATTCTACTCGTGCTCTACCTGGTTCGGCCACTGTCTTGGCAAACCAGTTTTTGTGTTTCCCTATTTGTTTCCACTCTGCGTGGTTGTACATATCTGTATTATTTGTCTTCATTGTATTTATTCATTGTCAGGTTGGTTTTGTTTATGTTGATTGGTTGTCGTGATCTATTTGTTTTGATTGCATGTAGTATTCCCACTGCCGTGTTTCCAGTAGGATATTTTGGCTTAGAAGGTAATTTTGTATTCTAAGTTGGCCACATTGATTCATCTTTAACTTGTTTTTGATCTCTACTGTGATTGGCTGCTTTCGGCCTATCAGAGGCCTCTTACTTGGTTTTTAAACTCTCTACTGTGATTGGCTGCTTCCAGCCTATCAGAGGCCTCCTTGCTGCTTGTAGCGACCAATCACGTGTTTCTTCTTCGTTGTTCTTTGAAGTGTAGCCATGACACAATGTTGCGCTTCAACGCTGGTTGTGATATCAACAAGTATCCAGCTAATCTTTTCTATAATTGGTGCTATCTTCATAGTAACCGTGCTTAGCAATCATGTCCTATGCACATGATTTATATTTTGTTTGGGCAGTGACATTACGGTGATTTTCGATCTCATCATCACCATGCTTGATGTTGATACGCGTCATGTCGACGAATTCTTCAATCCGCGGCGTCGGATAGTTTGTTATGTGTTTACTTCTATCTTCATTTACTGCCTAACAATTTGTCTTCACGCGTATGAATAATGATGATGCTTCGTGTGATAAGTAATTCATCGTGTCTGGAAGCATGTTACAAGGCTAGGCATCATCACTAATGGAGGTTGACGCTAGGCTAAACTGCTTTACTATTGTGACAATACCGCGCGATTGGCATATCCCGGTATTTGTATGATAGCAACTATTTTGACTTCCTGCAACATCACTGGAATGGAAGTTGACGCTGGGTTTAACTACTTTACTATTGTGACAATACCGTGCGATGGGCATATCCCGGTATTTGTATGACAGCAACTACTTTGACTTCCTGCGTTTCACACATAATTTGTTTTATTAACAATTCATTTTGGGCTTACAGTATCGGCGCATCACTGTAAGTCAGTCCTGGTTCGACGACACATTCTCGTTCCATGCGACCTGTTTTTTCATTATTTGTTGCAACTCCACTTGTGTTGCATATTTAAATTATATCATTCTTTGGAACCGCCGTGTATTGCATGCCGTTCTATGATGTACTGATCTGCAGCTACGTTCAAGACAATATGTGTGTTTTAGGCTCAAGACGTAACGTGTGTTAATTCCTAATGAGTGTTTCTTCAAGTGTGTAAATTAGTGCTAGTGTTTCTCACATGTTTATGTGCCACCTTTGGATATTTGTTTATGTGTCACCTTTGGATATTTGTTTTACGTGCCACCTATTTGATAATATATCTTATTATTAGTTAGTGGTGGTGTCGTGTCCTTTATGCCTTCCTGGATTTCCTTATTTAGTGACAATAATATTGTCTGGTCCTCCACATGTTTGCTAAATTGTCAAGCGACCTTTGTAAAGTCAACTCTTTGTATTATCACATCATTATCTAATGCTTTGGCCAACAAATTTTTATACATTGTCCACTATTACCAGAATACTCTTGGTGGGTTGTTGACTTCCCGCGTTGGCCATTACACTACCTATTTTTAAAGGGATTTACTAAGCCAGAAACCTTCCCTGGAGTGCACACAAAATCTCAGCCTAGTTTTATCGCTATCGGACGAATGGTATATGAACGCAAACGTGACTTTGTTGAAATGCTTCGCGCGTCGTAGCTCATTTGTTGAATCTACTCGTGCGCTGCCTATTGTAAAGTGGATGTACTAAGCCAGAAAATTTCCCTGCAGTGTACACAACATTTTACGCAAGTTTCATAGCTATCGGACGAATGGTATATGAATGCATACGGGACTTTGTTGAAACGCATTGCGTGTCGTCGCTCATTTGTTGAATCTACTTGTGCGCTATCTACTGTGAAATGTATTCACTAATTTTGAAACCTTCACGTAAGTGTACACAACATCTCACCCAAGTTTCATCGCTATCGGACGAATGGTATATGAACACATACGGGACTTTGTTGGAATGCTTCACGCATCGTCGCTCATTTGTTGAATCTACGCGTGCGCTACCTATTGTAAAATGGATTTACTATGTCAGAAACCTTCCTTGGAGTGTACTCAACATCTCACCCAAGTTTCATTGCAATCGGATGAATGGTATATGAACGCATAGGAGACATACATACCCACAGACAGACAAACTATCACGTAACATTGATTTTTATATATATAGATAACAACTAAAATTCTGCAGTTTTGGATATTAGAATAAAATATCTTTGTTTCGTCAACATTAAAGGAGGCAATCCTATTTAGGCTTGTTCCTTCATGTCGTCTCAACGTTAATGCAAGATATCTCTTCAAGAACTCATACAACCAATATTTGCCTGCTAGACTTTTAACTTAATGGAAATTATGGAGAAACTTCTCTGCAAACTTAAAACTCTAACCGTCTTGACAAGCTTGGTGGGCGTTAAGCCGTAAAATAATTTTGCCAATGTCAAAAGGTATTCGGATAATGACTCCATTTCGTTGGTAAAAGCAACTTTACGGAGTAGATGAGGTGGAGCAAGACAATTTTGCAGCAACTGCTTTCGTAGAGTTGACTCTGGAATGTTGAAATTTATCCCCACTTCCCTTATTTTCCTCCCATCATCCCTAATTGCACGTAGAGCTTTCTGCACATTTTCTGCTGGGTAGGAGATTTTATCCGTTTTCCGCGTATAATTTCTTGGCATCTGGAGAACAAACACGAAATATTTTGCCATTAATGTCGCGTTGTATTTGGTTGGTTGGTTGGTTCCTTAGTTTAGGGGCTGCGACAACGCGGTCATGTAGCCCCGTGTACTTTGGGTGTGTGTAGAATCTGTCTGATAACCGGTGTTAATTGTGATGACTGTATTAGTGTGTGTATCTGTTTTTTAATTCAAGTAGAGACTGCGTTGTATTTACTTGTATCATATGTTCTGCGCACATTACCACACTCTGCTTTTAAAACGTAACTCACTGAATTCCGTCAAACTGATCTATTATATTGAAAAATAAATACATGCACAACCACTGTAAACACTGGCATTTAAAACTACATTTAATTTTAAATAATTGAATCACAGCTGTAGGCTTCTTATTTGCTGGCTACAGAAAATAACATGCAACGTGTGAAGTTTCTTCATCCAAGGCTCACGGTTATCACATAGCAACTGGCATCATGCTGACTATCCCTATCTGATAGGTACGATGACAGCTTGAGGGTAGGAGTGAACTGAGTTGCTAGTTGTACTACCAACTCGAAAAACATAGGTGCACACGATCACCCGCTGCGCACATTACTCAACACATTCCCCATGATATTCATCAAGTTCGTATTGTATTATAAAAACTCCCAGCATTATCCGCAGCTTATCCGCTATCCGCAAAGCCATGCAAAGTATATCCGCATGGCGAAAAATGTTGCGGATATCCGCATCCACGCAGGACTTTACCTATAAGCTCTCGGAATGTGCTCTTTCCATTCGCGTTGCAGTTCATAGCCTGCAAGCATAAAGACGAGATTACTTTCTCCTGACAAGATCATGCCAGATTAGGCCTATAAGCTCGCGGAATGTGCGCTGGCCGCTCGCGTCACAGTTCATAGCCCGCAGGCAAATAGATGAGATTACTTTCTCCTGTCAAGATCACGCCAGATTACAGTGGAATCTCGTTAGCACGTTCTCGGTTATAACGTTTTCCCGCTTAGCGCGATGATTTTCTCAAGTCCCAGTCCCAATTCTACAAAATACATGTTGATATATCCCCTTAATACGTTCTCTATTCCCGCTTACGACGATCAAATTTCCGTTGTACTATTTGTACGCGAACCGGATTTTATTCTTATTTCATTTTAAAATTCGGCTTCTGGAAAACACGACGTGATATTGCCTCATATTCTCTGATAGTTATTGACAGTGTAGATGATTTTATTGTGTTTGACGGCGTAGAAGTGGCTATAGCTATGACGCAACACAGGTGACGTGTCTCTCTCCCGCTGCCCTTCACCCCCTTCCCTTTGTTTATTTCTCACGTAGGCACATTAATGTCTTCGTGTTCCGCACTATTGTCTTCTAGTTCTTAGTGTTCACGTCCAGTTATGACCTATTTTATTGCGTGTTTCATAATGGATAAGAAGAAATTATGGCAGATAACTAATGACGAGAAGATTAAATACATTCGAGACGTGGACTGCAATCCTCACATGAAGCGTGTGGATATAGCGCGAAAGTGGAACATTCCTCCGTCTACACTGAACACGATTCTCGGCAAAAGGAAGGAAATTGAACGTGCATTTGAAGAAGGGGTGAGTGGCAAAAGGAAACGTGTGCGAGAGGGACAGTTTCCTGAACTAGAAAGCGCTTTATTGAAGTGGTTCAAGCAAGCACGTGCTTAAAACATATGCGTGTGCGGTCGCCGGGGATAGAGCCGTCACTGGCGGAGCGCGAGTGCGAGAATGTCCTTGCTGATCAAATATAAAGAAAGACCCTGTATTATATGTGTTTGGAAGCGGATGGGGAACATTTTCAGCATCTACTGTAAATCATGGCCAGTAAAACTGCATGGTAGGCTACTGATTTTAAGCACCGTATTCTGCCGTAGGCCTACATATGCGTGCGCGGTCGCCGACAACCGAGCCGTCACTGGCGGAGAGCGAGAGCGAAATGTCCTTGCTAAGCAAAAATAAAGACCCTGTATTATACTGTAGTGTAGAGGTACAGTAATTAATTTTTATGTTATTTATTGCGTGTAAGTTACTGATAACCTATGTTTATGTCGTGACTGTAGTAGTGCATACAATCACTTACTAAGGTCGGCGATTGAACGTCCATATATACGCCGCGTTCTTTCTTATACGTTGTAAATGCAGTATGGCGTTTTTCGGTAGTACGTTTTCCCGCATATGACGTCCAAATTTTTCAGTCCCTTGAAAAACGTACTAACGAGATTCCACTGTATACGCTCGCGGAATGTGCTAAGTGACGAAGCTTGCCGCTCGCGTCACAGTTCATAGCCCGCAAGCATAACGACGACATATTTTTCTTCTGACAAAGTCGTGCCAGGTTATAAAGTCGCGGCAGCATGTGCAACTGACTGGCGCACAAATACGAATATGCTATGCGACGATTATGCGATGACATTTTATAAACCTATTTTAGTGTTTGAAAATTGGGGTGCGACGATTACGCGGTGGCGACGCTTATGCGAGGAAATACGGTATTTCTATAGTTGCAATAAATTTCGCAAGTAAACCTAAAAATTCGTATATGGAGCCGAAATGTCAACATTTCGCGAATAGATAGTGTTCCAAATTACATTTAAATTCGTAACACATGTCCTATATGCCTTTCTCCCATCATATTTAACACTTTAAAAAAAATCGCGAATTTCGCAAGTTGCGAAATTTGAATGTCCCTAATAATAACTAAGCGACCGGAGAAGATGGAGTTATCGCAGAACTGTGGAAGATAACCAATGACGCCTTCATCACTGAAACGACGGAACTGTTCAGGAATATCTGGACGGATGTAAAGATACCGGAGGACTGGTTAGTGGCATTGATTCACCCATTACATAAAAAGGGGCCGAAAACTGATGTCAATAATTATAGAGGTGTAATCACTTTTATCAGTTACATACAAATTTTTTTCTTAACTACTACTGAACAGACTGGAACCACAAATTGACCCACAACTGGGTGAATATCCCAGAGAGGGCGTTCTTGTCCAGAGCAAATACTTAGTCTGAAAATGATAGTAAAATATTACACTGCACGATCTCATTCGTTGACTTTCACAAAGCTTACAATTCAATAGATAGACACATTGATGGACATATTGAGGGAATATGGAGTGCATCAAAAGACGCTAAACCTACTTATGCTGACGTTAACAAACACTATATCCAAGGTGAAATTCTGGGGAGAGATCAGCAAACCTTTCCAAATAAAAACTGGTTTGAGGCAGGGAGACAGCCTATCACCGATGTTGTTCAACGTAGTTCTAGATAAGATTATGAAGACATTGTGGACAACCAATGACTCCGGGGCTTTACTTGGAAGTAAAAATATAAACATCAAACCCAGATGTCTGGCCTTCACGGATGATCTGGCACTTCTAGCTGAAACGGAACAGGAAGCAATAATACAGATGAATGAACTAAAAGAAATTGCTGGGAAAACAGGGCTACAAATCTCTTTTCCAAAAAGAGATGATGAGCACCAACAAGAACTACATGAAGAAAACAGTCAAGACGAAATGCGGGAGGGTAAAGGTCACGAAACAGTTCAAATACCTCAGAGAGATCATTAGCAACAATGGACTGGACGAAGAGTCAATGGAAAACAGAAGACTTAAACTAGAAAAACTCAACTTCTCCATTAAAAAAATATACAACAAAAAGAACCTCTCTCTTAATGCCAAACTACAACACTACAATGCTGTGGTAAAACCGGTGATCTTATATGGTGTGGAAACGACAAATTTGGTGAACCTGGTAAAGCTTCTGAAGATTGAAAGGAGGATATTGAGGAGGATTTACAGCCCAAAAGTGGTACAGGGAACCTACAGACTAAGATCCAACAAGGAGATACATGAAAGGGTGGAAGACCTGGAAACAACAATTAGGAAAGGACGTTTACGTTTCTATGGACATATGGTTAGAACAAGAATAAATAAACAAATTTTTGATAAAATGTTTAATCTGAAGAGCCAAGGGGGTTACACCAAGCAGATGAAGGAAGAACTCCGGAGGCTAGGAATTACAGATGACTGTCGAGACTCAACACAATTCAGGGAAATACTTTAGAATATAAAGGATCTTGTGGGAGAAAAGAGAGAACACAGGGGAGGAAGATAGACAGCAGAGAGAAAGGCGCAACACTCTGAAAGAATGAAGGAAGTGTGGAGGAAGAGAAAGGAAGAAAGAATTATGAGACGAAAATAAAATGATATTTGCGTGGTCCTTAGTTTTGGCCGGTTCGCATAATGTAATGTAACTATGCTGTTACCTTTGTCTGCCTTTGCAGGGTGACAGCTTTCTGGAAAACTCAGGTAACACAGGGAATTTAAATTGCATAGAATAAACAGGGATAATACAGGGAAAAAATTTGGCACGATGATGAAATATGTCTTGACCTATGATTGGGCTTAATAATAATGCATCGTTGGCGGTATTAATTAATCTTGCATACAAGATTAATTACCGTCAAGATTAAAGATTAAGCACCGTAATTTGACTGTTCTGCCATTTCTTCTTTTCGGATGTTCGCCTTTCAGGGTATCCAAGGTTAGGTAAATTAGCCTCGCGAGATAAAATGACTTGGGTGTTTATACCTTATTCCATATAAGTTGAGAGTAATTACAACACGCCATGTACTCCAGATTAAAGATGCGAGCCACCAGCCTCTTCGGGATCCAACAGCCATACTACATCGATGGCATGACTACTAAAAGGAAATGTGTAATGAAGAGTTTCCACACACACCTGAATTGACCAGCGATCTAATTGCAGGACCTGTACCTCAAATTACTGAAGAAGAGGTATTAAACGCTGTAAGTACAATGAAAAATGGCAAAGCGACAGGACCAGATGACATACCATCTGAAATCTGGAACTTTCTTGGATATCCTGGTGCTAAAATTCTTACAGCACTTTTCAATCATATCCTTGAGGATGGCTGCATAGCTACAACCTGGCAGTCTAGTACTACCATCCCAATTTGGAAGGGTAAAGGAGATGTTGGCGAATGCTTCAATTATCGTCCAATTCGATTGCTCTGCCACACAATGAAAATCTTTGAGCGTATTCTTGACAGTCGTCTGCGCTGCATGATCCAGATATCTCCTAACCAATGTGGCTTTGTCAAAGGGGTTGGTACGCCCGACGCAATCCATGCTGTACGCCTACTTGTGGAAAAACATAGAGAAAAGAACCAACCTTCACATCTCGCATTCTTGGATCTCGAGAAGGCTTTCGACTGGGTGCCACATGGGCTCATCTGGAGATCACTTCGAGCTCACAAAATCCCAGAAGTTCACGTCCGATGTATTCAGTCCCTCTACTGCAACGTCACAAGTATGGTACGCTGTCCAGCTGGAATTTCACCTGCTTTCCCTATCACTGTTGGAGTTCATCAGGGATCAGCACTCTCGCCGCTTCTGTTCATTCTGTGCATGGACACAGACACCTCATCCATGAACGATCTTATATGCTGATGATGTGTTTCTTGCAGATCAAACTCGCGAAAATCTAGAAAATCGAACTCAATGTCTGAGTGTTCACTTTTCAGTGAAATTTACAAAGTTCACTTATTTTTATTATAACATAACCTCTCACCTGTCATGTCATTCCATTTTTTCAATCTGTTCTTGCTAGCACGTGTTCCATGACACTGTAATGATTTCCGGAACTAATGTTGGTCACGAGGTTCATTTTCAGTTGGCCCCTTGCTCTGATTGGCCTCAGCAGTTTTCGAGAATCTTCCATGCTCTCGGATTGGCCGACGCCACCTGTCCGCGTCTCGCATTCCGCGTGATCTCCGGTATATAGCCTGCCCTGGCCTACATCAACTGTCTGTCTCCAGCAAGTCACAATGCCAGTCACTTGTCGTAAGCTGTCTTCACGCTGTTTGCACAACGCTTGAATGTGTCTCAACGCTGTGTGGTAATACATCGCAAAATGCTTCTAGTCAAACCAGCAGTGCATTCTAAAATCTACGAAATCTATTTAAGTTAACATCGATACTTGGCCTACGTCAGTTTGTCGTGAGCAAAAAAACGATAAACAAATTTTCTTCTGTGCTGGGCACGAAGTCTTCAACATTTCCAAGACGGAAAAAAGTGATCAAAACCGAGTTCTACAAAGTCTATATAAGTTTACATCGATGATTGGCCTACGTCAGTTTTGTGCTGGGCACGAAGTCTTCAACATTTCCAAGACGGAAAAAAGTGATCATCACGCTCTTCCTCTATTTATATTATGTGGAAATTCCTCTACACCAACGCCAACAAGCTAAGTGTTTATTATAACCTCAAAAATTTCTAAATCTTAAAAATGTATCTTTCTTTTTAGGGTTATGTTACCCGACTTAAACAACTTGTCAAACTATGCCAAACTCAACTTATTTCTTTCTATTAAGTGGTTTAAGCATGTATTATGCCTTTAAATTGTAGGCTATGAGAAAACGGCTGTTCTCTCTCTTTCGCATGTTAACTTTCCTTCAAAACAAATCATTCTTTTCTCTATTTTTGTACAAACTATTGGGCTTAACACCAGTTCACCTATCTGACGAAGTGAATGGCTTGTTCTTCATTTAATCTATCAAAGTGTTCTTGGGAATGCTCCCATTTCAATTGTAAACAACCTCGCCTTGTAACTATCAGGCAACTAGTGGGATGCTATCCCTACTGGCATGTAAATATTGATTTTTCTGTAAATAAACTAGCCTACTCTCTGTGTGCAGTCCTAGGCTAAATTTTAAGCCTTCATTTGAGCACTATAGTTACTCACTATTTTACCCTGCATAGTTCTACTTCAGACTAACTGGCCACAAAGTGGTTACTTATTCTCAGGGTTCTTGGCATTTCAAACTTATGAAATCTTGTTCGCTTGTTGTTGGCCTGTCAAAGGTCACATTTCCCTTACATATTTATATATTTATTGTTAATCCTTTTCAAACTTATGAAATCTTGTTCGCTTGTTGTTGGCCTGTCAAAGGTCACCTTTCCATTACATGTTTATATATTTATTTATTGTTAATCTTTTTAAAGTTGGTTTTTGAATAAAATACCACTGTTATTGGCAAACTGTTTCCATTCCTATTTACTCATCAATGTTCAATCTGTTCCTACTTAGTAAAGTTCATTTTCTTATTAGACTAGAAGCTTCACTTCTAGTCCTTCCCGAAAAAGGAGGTCTCGCATTGACAGATCCTAACCACTGAGTATAAATGGCTTGAAACTCAACATAGGGAAAACTGAATACTTGCAATGTGGTACACAGACCAACGGTACCATCAGCATTGAAGAGCATCATCTCACTAAAACTACACACTTTAAATATCTCGGTTCCCTTATCACTTCAGATGGCGAAACGCTTCTCGATGCTCGAGCACGAGTTAACACTGCGTGGATGAAGTGGCGCCACCAAGTCACAGGAGTGCTGTGCGATAAGAAAGTACCTATCTCTTTGAAAGGGAAAGTTTACAAGTCCATGATACGACCAGTGGCACTTTATGGCACAGAATGTTGGCCAGCTTCAGCCAAGCATGAACAAGCCCTACATGGAATGGAGATGAAAATGTTACAGTGAAACCCCCATTTAACATTCGCCCTGGGACCTCCAGATTTGAGCCTTAAATCGAGGTTAACTTTAAATGGGGGTTTTGTGAATAAAGCAATGTAATGCCCTTTTATGATGAATTAAACATTTTAGACTACTATATTGGCTATTATATATACAAATTACTCTTAATACAAAGTATTTTACATCACTGTTAAATAAAAAGTTTTCAAAACATGATCACTATCTTCTACTGTGGTACTGTACATTATATTTTTACCAAAAAATCAGACTGCCTCATAATGCAACTTCTAGGCCATTAAATATTAAACTATAATCCATTAAAAATAAAATTGTACATTAACACGAAGGAAAAAAAACATAACATAGGCTAAATCACTATGAGAAGTCAGTCTTCATATGTTGTTGCCTCAGCTCTGGGCAGTAAGGACCACACCAATCTGGAAGGATGTAAGGAGGATTTAATTAGACATTTAGGCCTATAATGCTTGTATTCTAATAGTTGAAAACACCATAAAAATACAGAATTTTATTTTCAAAACCTTACCAGTTAAGTTTTGAAGTAATCCTTTATTGTAGTCTGCTTGCTTTTGCATGTTCTTCGGAGAAAGAGAAGTTCTCTCTCCATTTGCCCCAGTCTCAGCAGATTTGTGTCATCCAAGTTGAATGATGACATGTACCGCTTCACAACTTCAAAGGAAGCAACAGCTTCACCAAAAGATGGTGTGGGAAGTGGTAGTTCCTCATCTTCTTCGCCAACATCTTCTGCTTCCTTCTCTGCAGCAGCATCGCATAAATCCTCCACAGACTGTGTTCCTGCTGTTGCTACATCCTCATCGCATTGAATGAAATCTTCAAACACTATCGGCTCATCGTGAACAAGTAGATTCCAGTCCTCGCCACATAACTCATCTTCATTCTCTTCTTCAAGCGTTTGTGTTTTTGGAGAAAATCCAGCTTTCCTGAAGCAGTTGGCTACAGTTTGAAGAGTAACTGCATTCCAGGCAGCACAGAGGAGGTGAATGGCCTGTAGAACATTAATCTTCAACTCAGCATTTCTATCGATTGCTGCAATCGCTTTGTGGACCAGAGACTTCCTGTATTTCCTTTTCATGGAGTAAATTACCCCAAGATCCAGGGGTTGTAGCCTGCTGGTGCAATTGACTGGCAGGAACACAACTTTAATGTTTGCCAAAAATGTTGTATCTGGAGGATGACTGGGACATCGGTCAATAAAAAGAAGGATTTTCCTGTTGGCTGCTTTCATTTTTACATCCAGCTGCTGGAGAAAGTTTGTGAAAATAGCACACGTCATCCAGGCATTGGTGTTGCTGGTATAGGTGCATGGCAATGTATTAATGCCCTTAAAGCAGCGTGGCTTGGCAAATTTTCCTATTACGAGGGGCTTCAATTTCTCGCTTCCATCTGCATTGACACAAAGCAGCACTGATAGCCTCTCCTTACTCTTCTTACCACCATGACAAGAATTGCCTTTCACATGGAAGGTTCGATCAGGCAACAGATTATAAAATAGAGCTGTCTCATCAGCATTGAAGATGTTCTTCATGTCATAGCCTTCCAAAAGCTTTGGAAGATTTTCTTCTTTCCATAACTCTACTGTTTCTTCGTCAACGCTTTTACATTCCCCACTAATTGTCTTGAAACTAATGCCATGCCTTTGTTTGAAGCGATGAAGCCAGCCATTAGAACAAACAAAGTCATCAATGCCTAGCCTCAAAGCAATTACACCAGCCTTCTCCCTTAGAATCGGCCCATCTATCGGAACATTTTTTGACCTCACCTGTTGAAACCATTCAATGAGGATTTTCTCCAATTCTTCATGCTTGCCGGCCTTTATATTCTTTCTTTTTTTTATTTGGCTCCGAGAAGCACACTCTGTTGCCATAATCTTCTCCTTTGACAACATAATAGTGCTCAAAGATGATGGCACCATCCCCAAACGTTTTGCCATTTCTATTCTTGTAACATTAGGGCTTGCCTCCACTTGCCGAATAATGTCTTGTTTTTCACTAATAGTGAGCTTAATCCTCTTTGTTGCCATTTCTACGAAATTCACCACTAGTCAAAACTATCACAGCACACAACGAATACACACAAAGATAATTTGGAAAAATATTTAAATTATAAGCTAAAATTTAAGCTGGATGCTCTTATAACCACACCAACCAAACAAAAAGAGAAAGTTGTAATTCTATGCGTCACAATTCCAGGAAATAAGTTCCTTTTTGTATTAAATTAATGGGTATAAATAGGACGTAAGGAATCGAGCAAAGATTTAAATAAGAAGCTAAAAAATGATATGGTTATACAAGTCTTACTACGCACAAATCTCCAAACAATAGAATCGAGGAACTTAGAAGTGCATACAGCAGGCTAGCCACATCGGCGGGACGATACACGGCCAAACATACGAGATAGCTTGCCGTCAAAAAATCACTTTGTCATTTCGTTCCGATAACTCCGAATTAGAAAAAATGTGGTGAATATTCTATTCGATTACGTTTTTAAAAGCCATCGACAGGGATCGATATAATTTTCATGCAATAGTCAACTGGAATCTCGATAATAAATGCGTCCGAGCCCGCTTGCGGTACGCCTGCAGTGATTGGTCAGCTTCTCAAGGTTGCTGTGTGACGGCCAATAACAGAGCGTCTTTTCGCGGATGTTTGGCAGTAGGCCTACACCGTTCTGACGGGCGCTGAGTATCAAGCAAGCAGGTCCACGCGTAGGCTGGCAGCATCTGCGGGATGATACACTGTCAAATGTACGTCCAGCTTGCCGTTAAAAATTCGCTTTGTCATTTCGTTCCGATTACTCAGAATTGGAAAAATATGGTGGATTTATTGTTCGATTAAGTTTTTAAAAGCCATCGACAGGGATCGATATAATTTTCATGAAATAGTCAACTGGAATCGCGATAATAAATGCGTCCGAGCCCGCTTGCGGTACGCCTGCAGTGATTGGTCAGCTTCTCAAGGTTGCTGTGTGACGGCCAATAACAGAGCGTCTTATCGCGGATGTTTGGCAGTAGGCCTACACCGTTCTGACGGGCGCTGAGTATCAAGCAAGCAGGTCCACGCGTAGACTAACCGCAACTACGGGACGATACACTGCCAAATGTACGTCCGGCTTGCCGTTAAAAAATCGCTGTCATTTCGTTCCGATAACTCTGAATTGAAAAAATATGGGGGATTTATTGTTCGATTAAGTTTTTAAAAGCCAGCGAAAGGGATTTATATATTTTTCATTAACTATTCCTTCCTTGTTCCTTTAACTCGACTCCCGATAATAAATGCGCCCGAGCCCGCTTGCGGTACGCCTGCAGTGATTGGTCAGCTTCTCAAGGTTGCTGCGTGACTTGCCAATAACAGAGCATCTTCTCGCTGATGTTTGGAAATACAGCTGGAACACGCATACACATTCATACATTTCCTCGGGCATTTAAGACTTCGAGCAGGAAACGCGTGGGTATCTACTGGCTCGCCGTTGTTCAGCAATAACTTGACATTTTTTTTAAAGTGTGTTCCGATTCACAACAAATTGTCGCACGGCTTAAGTTAGTGATTTGTTTATCTTTCGTCATCGTAGAGGGAGTGACGTCATACTCTTCACGTAGGAAGGGAGAAAATACCAACGTTAAATCGACACAGATTTTATTCCAGGGGTCCAAGAATTCGAGCCTAAAATGGAGGTTAAACGTAAAATCGACAAACGTTAAAATGAAGCCTGATATACATTGCGTCTTATGGGATAATAGCCGGGACCTACGGAAATGTACGTTAAATGCGGGAAAACGTTATTTCGAGAAACGCTAAATCGGGAGTTCACTGTACGTTGGTCCATGGTTGTTACATGGCTTGATCATGTCAGGAAACAGATGGGAGTTGCAGCCATTACCGATAAAATGAGAGGAGCACGGCTTTGGTGGTATGGGCATGTCACTAGAAGTGATGAGAACTCTGTGGCAAGAACAGCTCTCCAATACGATCCAAGAGGAAATCGACCCCGTGGACGTCCAAAGAAAAGATGGCTGGGCAGAATCAAGGAAGACTTGGTGATGTGTGGACGTAAACATGAAGATGCCCTTGACAGGAAGAAATGGCGAACAGCAACCAAACAAGCGGACCCTGCACCATCGCGGGATACACGCTAGGAAAGAAGAAGAGCTCTTACCTATACGAGCACACTACCTTCAATTGAAATATTACAGACACGGTATTAGTTGTAAACTGGCTTTAACTTCACGTCAGTAAGAGGTAAGAGCTCTGGCGTGTTGTCATTTGACTCTCAACTTATATGGAATAAGGTATAGTTGTGGTGTTACGTGATTCACTGAACAGATAGCGCAAAATCTGAATGGAGTTTACTTACTGTATGTTCCAGACATCCTTCCTGCACTGTCGTCTTGTGTATGTAAATGATTTGCAGACTGTCAAAGCGTCGTTTTATACGTTGTCGTAAGAGACTATAATTATGTGTTTTATGTTCTACTGTATAATAAATAGAAAGAAGTATTTACCATACATAAATTTTGTTTTAGTTTTTGAAAATAAACATAAATGTTATCCTTATAAAAAAATATGCGTTAATAGAAGGTTAAATTTAAAAAAGGGAAAAATTATAACACAGGGAAAATAATTTTAGATAACCAGCGGTCACCCTGCTTTGTTATGATTAGATTTTCTTGAAAAACATTCTATTTAAGACTCAGCAATTCTTCTAGGTTTGTGCCGTGTCTTGTGTGGGGTTTCGCTTAGGACACCAAGCTAGGCTCATCGGCGGGCTCTTGGTGTCCCCGCCCGGACCCCCACAGGAGTGACGAACTGCGCGCCACCTCCCTTTATATAAGGTGCAACTGCACCACTTGACTACGAGAACTAAAAGCTCAAGCAGCCTTAACCTCCCTATGAAGGCTTCCAAAAAGATGGTATATTGGCTTTCACGGCCGGTGAATTAAAACTCAGCAATTCTTCTAGGTTTGTGCCGTGTCTTGTGTGGGGTTTAGCCTAGGACACCAAGCTAGGCTCATCGGCGGGCTCTTGGTGTCCCCGCCCGGACCCCTACGGGAGTGACGAACTGCGCGCCACCTCCCTTTATATAAGGTGCAACTGCACCACTTGACGACGAGAACTAAAAGCTCAAGCAGGCTTAACCTCCCTATGAAGGATTCCAAAAAGATGGTATATTGGCTTTCACGGCCGGTGAATTAAAACTCAGCAATTCTTCTAGGTTTGTGCCGTGTCTTGTGTGGGGTTTCGCGTAGGACACCAAGCTAGGCTCATCGGCGGGCTCTTGGTGTCCCCGCCCGGACCCCCACAGGAGTGACGAACTGCGCGCCACCTCCCTTTATATAAGGTGCAACTGCACCACTTGACTACGAGAACTAAAAGCTCAAGCAGCCTTAACCTCCCTATGAAGGCTTCCAAAAAGATGGTATATTGGCTTTCACGGCCGGTGAATTAAAACTCAGCAATTCTTCTAGGTTTGTGCCGTGTCTTGTGTGGGGTTTAGCCTAGGACACCAAGCTAGGCTCATCGGCGGGCTCTTGGTGTCCCCGCCCGGACCCCTACGGGAGTGACGAACTGCGCGCCACCTCCCTTTATATAAGGTGCAACTGCACCACTTGACGACGAGAACTAAAAGCTCAAGCAGGCTTAACCTCCCTATGAAGGATTCCAAAAAGATGGTATATTGGCTTTCACGGCCGGTGAATTAAAACTCAGCAATTCTTCTAGGTTTGTGCCGTGTCTTGTGTGGGGTTTCGCGTAGGACACCAAGCTAGGCTCATCGGCGGGCTCTTGGTGTCCCCGCCCGGACCCCCACAGGAGTGACAAACTGCGCGCCACCTCCCTTTATATAAGGTGCAACTGCACCACTTGACTACGAGAACTAAAAGCTCAAGCAGCCTTAACCTCCCTATGAAGGCTTCCAAAAAGATGGTATATTGGCTTTCATGGCCGGTGAATTAAAACTCAGCAATTCTTCTAGGTTTGTGCCGTGTCTTGTGTGGGGTTTAGCCTAGGACACCAAGCTAGGCTCATCGGCGGGCTCTTGGTGTCCCCGCCCGGACCCCTACAGGAGTGACGAACTGCGCGCCACCTCACTTTATATAAGGTGCAACTGCACCACTTGACGACGAGAACTAAAAGCTCAAGCAGGCTTAACCTCCCTATGAAGGCTTCCAAAAAGATGGTATATTGGCTTTCACGGCCGGTGAATTAAAACTCAGCAATTCTTCTAGGTTTGTGCCGTGTCTTGTGTGGGGTTTCGCCTAGGACACCAAGCTAGGCTCATCGGCGGGCTCATGGTGTCCCCGCCCGGACCCCCACAGGAGTGACGAACTGCGCGCCACCTCCCTTTATATAAGGTGCAACTGCACCACTTGACTACGAGAACTAAAAGCTCGAGCAGCCTTAACCTCCCTATGAAGGCTTCCAAAAAGATGGTATATTGGCTTTCACGGCCGGTGAATTAAAACTCAGCAATTCTTCTAGGTTTGTGCCGTGTCTTGTGTGGGGTTTCGCCTAGGACACCAAGCTAGGCTCATCGGCGGGCTCTTGGTGTCCCCGCCCGGACCGCCACAGGAGTGACGAACTGCGCGCCACCTCCCTTTATATAAGGTGCAACTGCACCACTTGACTATGTGAACTAAAAGCTCAAGCAGCCTTAACCTCCCTATGAAGGCTTCCAAAAGGATGGTATATTGGCTTTCACGGCCGGTGAATTAAAACTCAGCAATTCTTCTAGGTTTGTGCCGTGTCTTGTGTGGGGTTTCGCCTAGGACACCAAGCTAGGCTCATCGGCGGGCTCTTGGTGTCCCCGCCCGGACCCCCACAGGAGTGACGAACTGTGCGCCACCTCCCTTTATATAAGGTGCAACTGCACCACTTTACTACGAGAACTAAAAGCTCAAGCAGCCTTAACCTCCCTATGAAGGCTTCCAAAAAGATGGTATATTGGCTTTCACGGCCGGTGAATTAAAGCTCAGCAATTCTTCTAGGTTTGTGCCGTGTCTTGTGTGGGGTTTCGGCTAGGACACCAAGCTTGGCTCATCGGCGGGCTCTTGGTGTCCCCGCCCGGACCCCCACAGGAGTGACGAACTGCGCGCCACCTCCCTTTATATAAGGTGCAACTGCACCATTTGACTACGAGAACTAAAAGCTCAAGCAGCCTTAACCTCCCTATGAAGGCTTCCAAAAAGATGGTATATTGGCTTTCACGGCCGGTGAATTGAAACTCAGCAATTCTTCTAGGTTTGTGCCGTGTCTTGTGTGGGGTTTCGCCTAGGACACCAAGCTAGGCTCATCGGCGGGCTCTTGGTGTCCCCGCCCGGACCCCCACAGGAGTGACGAACTGCGTGCCACCTCCCTTTATATAAGGTGCAACTGCACCACTTGACTACGAGAACTAAAAGCTCAAGCAGCCTTAACCTCCCTATGAAGGCTTTCAAAAAGATGGTATATTGGCTTTCACGGCCGGTGAATTAAAACTCAGCAATTCTTCTAGGTTTGTGCCGTGTCTTGTGTGGGGTTTCGTCTAGGACACCAAGCTAGGCTCATCGGCGGGCTCTTGGTGTCCCCGCCCGGACCCCCACAGGAGTGACGAACTGCGCGCCACCTCCCTTTATATAAGGTGCAACTGCACCACTTGACTACGAGAACTAAAAGCTCAAGCAGCCTTAACCTCCCTATGAAGGCTTCCAGAAAGATGGTATATTGGCTTTCACGGCCGGTGAATTAAAACTCAGCAATTCTTCTAGGTTTGTGCCGTGTCTTGTGTGGGGTTTCGCCTAGGACACCAAGCTAGGCTCATCGGCGGGCTCTTGGTGTCCCCGCCCGGACCCCCACAGGAGTGACGAACTGCGCGCCACCTCCCTTTATATAAGGTGCAACTGCACCACTTGACTACGAGAACTAAAAGCTCAAGCAGCCTTAACCTCCCTATGAAGGCTTCCAAAAAGATGGTATATTGGCTTTCACGGCCGGTGAATTAAAACTCAGCAATTCTTCTAGGTTTGTGCCGTGTCTTGTGTGGGGTTTCGCCTAGGACTCCAAGCTAGGCTCATCGGCGGGCTCTTGGTGTCCCCGCCTGGACCCCCTCAGGAGTGACGAACTGCGCGCCACCTCCCTTTATATAAGGTGCAACTGCACCACTTGACTACGAGAACTAAAAGCTCAAGCATCCTTAACCTCCCTATGAAGGCTTCCAAAAAGATGGTATATTGGCTTTCACGGCCGGTGAGTTAAAGGGAGGTGGCGCGTAGTTCGTCACTCGTGTGGGGGTTCGGGCGGGGACACCAAGAGCCCGCCGATGAGCCTAGCTTGGTGTCCTAGCCGAAACCCCACACAAGACACGGCACAAACCTAGAAGAATTGCTGAGTTTTAATTCACAGGCCGTGAAAGCCAATATACCATCTTTTTGGAAGCCTTCATAGGGAGGTTAAGGCTGCTTGAGCTTTTAGTTCTTGTAGTCAAGTGGTGCAGTTGCACCTTATATAAAGGGAGGTGGCGCGCAGTTCGTCACTCCTGTGGGGGTCCGGGCGGGGACACCAAGAGCCCGCCGATGAGCCTAGCTTGGTGTCCTAGGCGAAACCCCACACAAGACACGGCACAAACCTAGAAGAATTGCTGAGTTTTAATTCACCGGCCGTGAAAGCCAATATACCATCTTTTTGGAAGCCTTCATAGGGAGGTTAAGGCTGCTTGAGCTTTTAGTTCTCGTAGTCAAGTGGTGCAGTTGCACCTTATATAAAGGGAGGTGGTGCGCAGTTCATCACTCCTGTGGGGGTCCGGGCGGGGACACCAAGAGCCCGCCGATGAGCCTAGCTTGGTGTCCTAGGCGAAACCCCACACAAGACACGGCACAAACGTAGAAGAATTGCTGAGTTTTAATTCACCGGCGGTGAAAGCCAATATACCATCTTTTTGGAAGCCTTCATAGGGAGGTTAAGGCTGCTTGAGCTTTTAGTTCTCGTAGTCAAGTGGTGCAGTTGCACCTTATATAAAGGGAGGTGGCGCGCAGTTCGTCACTCCTGTGGGGGTCCGGGCGGGGACACCAAGAGCCCGCCGATGAGCCTAGCTTGGTGTCCTAGGCGAAACCCCACACAAGACACGGCACAAACCTAGAAGAATTGCTGAGTTTTAATTCACCGGCCGTGAAAGCCAATATACCATCTTTTTGGAAGCCTTCATAGGGAGGTTAAGGCTGCTTGAGCTTTTAGTTCTCGTAGTCAAGTGGTGCAGTTGCACCTTATATAAAGGGAGGTGGCGCGCAGTTCGTCACTCCTGTGGGGGTCCGGGCGGGGACACCAAGAGCCCGCCGATGAGCCTAGCTTGGTGTCCTAGGCGAAATCCCACACAAGACACGGCACAAACCTAGAAGAATTGTTGAGTTTTAATTCACCGGCCGTGAAAGCCAATATACCATCTTTTTGGAAGCCTTCATAGGGAGGTTAAGGCTGCTTGAGCTTTTAGTTCTCGTAGTCAAGTGGTGCAGTTGCACCTTATATAAAGGGAGGTGGCGCGCAGTTCGTCACTCCTGTGGGGGTCCGGGCGGGGACACCAAGAGCCCGCCGATGAGCCTAGCTTGGTGTCCTAGGCGAAACCCCACACAAGACACGGCACAAACCTAGAAGAATTGCTGAGTTTTAATTTACCGGCCGTGAAAGCCAATATACCATCCATTCTATTTAAGGTTGGTGACATTTTTTATATGAGGTTGTTTTTGACATGTTGTTTTATTATTTTGTTAATTTTCTTATTAAGGACATATCTAACTTCATTCCTTTTTTCTTGTTGAAGTTAGCAAATTGCCACCTCTGATTAAACTATTAATACTGTTAAATTATAGGTATTTCTATTATTGTAAGAGATTTCCCAATTGTGTTTGCAACCCTTTTCTAGTAAATCTATTTCTGCTTCGTTAAAAGTGACATTGGATAGGTTTTCAACCGGTTTACGGAACTTATGGGTTGGGTTCTCAAGTTCCTCATAAAAGTATTGATTTGCCGGAAAAGGTGTATTCATATTACGGACTATAATTGAATTTGTCAATACGGACCAAAATGGAAACAAATACAGTACAACCTGTCCCATCCGGACCTGTGATATCCGAACCCTCCCATATCCGGACACATCTCCGAATGAATTTTCAAGTCGTAGTTGAGAGCGAGGATACATTAGTGTGCTAGCCAGGAAGGACTTGAAAGTTGCAGCGCTGGAAGGCTGTGTGCGTGCTTGACCGCGAGGGGTTGTGGCCTGACTCAGTCAACGACGTCTTCCCGGAAACTCATCCCTTTGTGTGAATAAGCGATATTCCATTCACGGCTTCTGCCTTCCTGCCACCAACGTCAACACGAGGCTGCCTCTCCTTCTACCCTTCAGTCTGTGCGTGAGTCTTGAAGCGACAGTTTGTTTTGCGAGTGTGTTTCTGTTGTTACTGTTATTGTTTACCGTTGTTATCGTTATTGTTATCTTTTAACCTTGTTTTTTTTTTTTTTTGCTAAAATGTCCGAAAAAAAGGATAAAAACTGTTGTTCCGATGGAGGAAAAGTTACGTGCTCTGAAAAGGTTAGATGCTGGTGAAACAGCCAAGAAGATTGCCGCGGATATGGGAGTAGGAACAAGCACTGTGAGTGACTGGAAAAAGGCTCGGAGTGATATTGAAAAGTGGTGCTCGTCACAAGCGTCAACAAGTGGTGTTAAAAAACTTAAAATGATGAAAAAGGCAGCTAACAACCAAGTTAATGAGGCATTGTTTCTTTGGTTTACCCAAAGAAGAGAGCAAGGGTTACCTATCTCAGGTCCTTTACTAAAAGAAAAGGCACTACACTTTAATAAGGAAATTGGAGGGGATGAACAGTTTAAAGCAAGTGAGGGGTGGTTGGAAAGCTGGAAAAATTGTCATGGTGTGCGGAAACTACAGATCAGTGGTGAAAAGCTGTCGGCTAACCAAGAAGACGTTGAAAAATTTAAAATATTTTTACACAGTCTAATTGATCAACATGGGATTACTGGAGAGCAGCTCTATAATTGCGACGAGACTGGGCTCAACTATAAAATGCTTCCCTCCTACACTTTGGCTTCCAAGAAAAAAGACAGTGCACCGGGGTATAAGAAGAAAAAGGAGAGGGTCACCATTTTAGCCTGCAGCAACGCTACAGGAAATCACAAGCTTCCATTAGGATTCATTGGAAAATCCGAAAAGCCAAGGGCTTTCAAGAACTTTAAAGACTTGTCTGGCCTACCAGTTTGGTACAGAAACCAGCACAGCGCATGGATGAACTGCGAAATATTTAGTGATTGGTTTCACAAGCAGTTTGTGCCACAAGTGGAAAAACATTTGTTGAAAAATAACTTGCCAAGAAAAGCAGTGCTCCTACTTGACAATGCACCCTCAAATCCAAGTGAAGACGAACTTAAAGATGGAGATATAAAGGGTGTGTTCTTACCACCAAACGTGACATCACTTTGTCAACCTATGGATCAAGGCGTGCTTGAGTCACTAAAGCGAACCTATCGCCATAGGTTACTTTCTGTGTTGATTGCTGGAATGGACGAAAAAGAAAGTGTTACAGAGACGTTAAAGAAGGTGGACATGTTAGACGTGATAATGTGGGTATCCCAGGCATGGGATGAAATAAAACCGTTGACGCTGGTAAGGTCATGGAGGAAGCTCTTAGATCACAAAGCTACTGATAAATGGACGGGGGAGAAAACAGAAGACGTCAATGAAACTTATGCCTGCAATGAAGAAAATCGTCAGATTGCTGAGCTTGTGCAATGCCTGCCTGGTGGTGAAAAAATCAACGAGGAAGCCATAAATTGGTTAGTAAATGAAGACGAAGTCAACGATATTACAGACAGTGACATTATAGAAATGGTGTGCAATGATGAGGAAAAAATCTTTGAACCCGAAGAAGACAACGCCCCTATAATGAGTCACTCTGAGGCATTCAAGACCATAGAATCTTTAATCACTTATGCATACCTGCCAACTTTTACGGTTTATCCGTAAAATTTACGGAAATTGCAGCATTTTACGGTTTTACGGATGAACGGTGTCATTTTACGATTTCGCGGACAAAAATTTGAAACGATAATTTACATTCGATAATACCGCCCACTTCCGTACAATCGATTGTTTGCGTGGGTCGAAGGCAAGTCCACGATAGTCGATAACTCGTTCTTTGATATGATTCGTACTTTTAACCGTGTGATGGTTGTGTCTTCATTGTAATTGAATTTGAAGCCGGGATAACCGTTCTTCCATGTGAATCTTAGGTGTCGACAGGCTCTTCTTCGCATATTCTTTGTTCCGCTCCGTTCGCTCGTTGCGATTTAAACCATATTCTTTGACCACGTTAGTTGTTCATTGTTCGCGAAGTTGGCGTACCTTGAATGTTTTCGTCTTTTAAGGTTATGGCATTTTTTAATGAAGCGTTCGAGTTTTTGTGCTGTAACTTCGTGCTTCGCAGTTTCCTGTATTCCTTGGACTAATTACATTCGTTCCACGTGTGTGTGTGTGTTTCTACCATGTGCATATTCTTTCTTCACGAGGTTGGCGTCGTGTTCATTTAATGGTTTAAGACTTTGTGTGTTTTGACATGTTTTAATGAAGTGTTGGCTGTCTTTAAGTGTTTTATGTTATAATTTTATGTGACGTTCAGTGATCCAGGTTCCTTTCGATGTTTTAGTAGATCTCGAGAATGAACAAATCCAACAAGAAACAGTACTTACAGACATTTAAAGAATCATACTCGGTTGATTTTCCGTGCATACTAAAATCAAGAAAAGGAAAAAAAATTGCCTTTTGCACGGTATGTGGGTGTGATATTAATATTGCACATGGTGGAAAAAACGATATAAGTAATCATGTGAAGTGCGGTAAACACATTAGTTATGTTAAATCGAAGGAAGATAGCAAGAAAATCAATATCTTTTTTGCTAAATCTTGGAAACGTTGACAGTGACGTAATTAGGGCCGAGTGTCTGTTTACTTCCTTTTTGGTGGAACACAATGTGCCCTTAAGTGCGGCTGATCATGCTGGTGCTTTATGTAAGAAGATGTTTCCCACATCAGAAGTTGCAAAGGTCATCCATGTCCAATGAATCTCTGGAATCTATTTCTATTTTGAAGACCAGGAGTTCTGGTCCCTGTTATGACAAAACATTTTCTCAAGACTGTTTGCAGGAAGCAAAGAGGCCACAACCATGACTTAAAAGTCGAACTAGCATGTGATTTGCAGTGTGTATTATATTATTTCTTGCCTGTGTTACGTTAAACAAGTTTTATTGTTTAAAGCCTTTTTCAATTATCGTATATCAGCTTAATCTATCAAGGAAGTCCTGTTATGTCTGCTCCAAACCAATATTCACCACGCCTGCTGCTGATTAACATGGATTTCTTCTTGATTGTTATGTTCATCTACAAATCATGTAAGTAGATATGATTTCATTGAAGTATCCTATTTAAAGCATGAATTATTGTATTTTGTAGCCCAGAAGTATTATTATTTTCGTCAAGCCGGGGTATGTCGAAAATCGTTAGATTTTTTTGTCGCGCGTGAGTTTTACTGATAGCCCTTTTCAAAAGTTGGCAGGTATGCTTATGTAGAAAATCAAGATGAAACGAGTGTGACTGAAGTGATGCTTTTAAGAAGATTGAGGGACATGGCATCCAATAAGCGTGTACAGTGCGTGAAGCAACAGAAAATCACAAACTTTTTCAAAAACTAATGTAGGAACAGTAGGCCTAAGTGAAGTGCGTGAAGCAACAGAAAATGACAAACATTTTCAAAAAATTATGTAGAAGCAGAATGTACAGTGTATTCATGTAAGTACACGTACTGTAAAGCATATTACTGTATTATAATTTAATTATTTTAATTTAGTTTAAAGCAATTCTATTTCTTAGCCTATGTACAGTATACAGTTAACAAAATGATACTAACGCGTTAAAACATTAAAATTAATCAACAACAAACTCGTTAATTATTTCTGGTCACCTAGCTATTTGTAAAAATAACCTTGTGAATCCGGATTTTTCCATATCCGGATCGGCCGGTCGCCACATTAGTCCGGATATGACAGGTTATACTGTACTCCCAAGCATCTTTATGACGGCGTTAGAAATTAATGCTAGATATATGCGAGGAATACTTTTTCCTGCAATTTCCAGTTTAAAAATGGGGTGCGAGATTTATACGAGCAAATACGGTATGTTTCACTTCGTATGACACTTATTTCATCGTGGACTATGTTGCCTGTACCAGAGACAGATCCTACTGTCTAACATAACAACATTTGTAAGTGATATGAGCTACACATCTATATAGAAGCTCCAATCAGAAAGAATGATCCCGAATGCTCCTCAGGACTTGCTCACCTGAAAATGAAAATCCACAGCCTGCTTCCAGTCTCCGACTGGGTCAGGAAACTTGCTGACCTGAAGAGTTAAAACTAAGCAATTCCCTGCAAAGCAGGAGGCCATAGCCCTTATTGGATTTTTAAGGCTATTTCTTCTTCTTCTTCTTCTTCTTCTTTTGTTTCCCCTCTTTGGGGTACGTTGAATAAATCATTTCCCTGTACGCTGTTCTTTCCGTAGAGCCCAGTACTTTTCCTCTCTTGTAAGGCTATTTATTATTATTATTATTATTATTATTATTGTTGTTTTTTGAGTCTTCAGTCTTTTGACTGGTCTGATGCAGCTTTTCACACCTCCCTGTCCTGAGCTAACCGTTTCTTCACTACATAGCTACCACACCCTACATCCGAGGCAATCTGTTCAACATATTCTAACCTTGGTCTACACCTACAGTTCTTGTCCTCGACCCTTCCTTCCATAACTAAGCTTGCTATTCCTGGGTGTCTTAATAAGTGTCCTACCAACCTATCTATCTCTTCTCTTCATTAGCAGTCGCCAGAAACATCTCTCCTTTCTCACTCGTCTTAATACCTCTTCGTTTGTAACCCTATCTACCCATCTGATCTTCATCATTCTCCTGTAACACCACATTTCAAACACTTCAATTCTCCTCTTTTCTGCTGCTCCAATAGTCCAAGTTTCACTTCCATAGAGTGCCACGCTCCAGACAAAGGCCTCCAAAAATTACTTCCTAATACCTAAATTTATATTCGATGTAACAGATTCCTTTTCTGTAGAAATGCTTTCCTTGCCTGAGCTAACCTACTTTTTATATCCTCTTTGCTTCGTCCATCACTGGTTATTCTGCTCCTAAGTAACAGAAGTCTCCTACTTCCTTTAGCTTTTCACCTGCCAATTTGATCTCCATAGAGGTTTCTGATTTATTTCGGCTGCATTCCAGTATTTTTGTTTTACATTTATTAATTTTCATCATGAATTCTTTCCGTAAGACGGAGTCCATACCATTCAAAAACTCATTCAAATCCTCAGGCTTGTCGGCCAAGATGACGATGTCATCAGCAAATCTCAGAGTTGAAATTATTTCTCCTTGAATCTTCACTCCCACTTTAAATTTTTCTCTAATTTCCTTCATTGCTTGTTCAACGTAAAGATTGAAAAGTATGGGTGATAAGTTGCAGCCTTTCCTTACACCTTTCTGAATACCAGCTTCTCTCTCATGTCCTTCAGCTCGAATGACTGCTGTCTGGTTTCTCTATAGATTGTAGATCACCCTCCTATCCCTGTACTTTATTCCAATAGTTTTCAAAATGTCAAACAATTTAGTCCAATCGACGTTATCAAAAGCCTTTTCTAAGTATACAAATGCCATGAACGTTCTCTTGTCTTTCCTTATTCTACCTTCCAAAATCAGCCTAAGACTTAGTACAGCTACCCTTGTTCCTACATTTCTCCTGAAACCAAACTGGTCTTCACCCAACTCCGATTCTATCTGGCTTTCCATCCTCTTGTAAATTATTCTAGACAGGATCTTTGAAGCATGAGTAATCAAGCTGATTGTACGGTAATCTTCACATCTGTCTGCTCCCACTTTCTTCGGTATAGGGATGAAAACATTCTTCTTGAAATCAGAGGGTACCTCACCTGTCTCATAAATCCTACACACCAAGTGAAATAACCTGATCAGACCTTCATCTCCTATGCAGCGTAGCAACTCGATCAGTATATCATCTATGCCTGGTGCTTTGTTCCTGCTTAAGTCTTCTAATGCTCTGTCATATTCTGATCTCAATATTAAATCTCCTTTTGCATCCTCATCAATTTCCTCCTCCCTTTCCATTACATGATTCTCAATCTCCGTTCCCTTATACAAACACTCTATGTAAGCTTTCCATCTCTCAACCTTTTCTTCCCTATCTGTTACAGGCTTTCCATTTGTGTCCTTAATATTACAGCACTTAGTCTTCTTTTCCCCAAAAGTATTCATAATCCTTCGATAAGCTGTGTCTACTTTTCCTAATTTCAGACAATTTTCTATACCTGCACATTTCTCTTTCAACCATTCTTCTTTCGCTTCCTTGCACTTCTTGTTAACCTCATTTCTCAGATGTCTGTATCCTGCTTTCCCCTTTTCATCTCTTACATTCTTGTGTTTCCACCTTTCATCCATCCTGAGTGATCCATGGTTTTCTACCTATTCTTTCTTTCCTACCAATGTTTTCTTCTGCGGATTTTGTTATTTCATTCTTCAAAAGTGCCCATTCGTCTGCAATTGAAGTTTGTTTAGGGTTTTTCATTAGTCCTTCCTTTATACTCTTCTTGAATCTTTTGTTTACATCCTTCTCTTTCAGTCTGTCTATTGCCCACCTTTTTGGCTTTTGACTTTTCTCCAGTTTCTTCAACTTTAATCTGCATTTCATAACAACCAGATTGTGGTCAGAGTTTATGTCAGCACCGGGATATGTTTTACAATCTAAAATCTGGTTTCAAAACCTCTGCTTGACCATAATGAAGTTGATTTGGTAATGCCCTGTATCCCCTGGTCTCATCCATGTTTATATTCTTCAATTGTGTTTATTGAATAGGGTGTTAGCTATGACCAACTCATGTTCAGTGCAAAATTCCATCAGCCTGCTTCCTCGATCATTCCTTTCACCTAATCCGAAATCTCCTACTATCTTCCCTTCTCTTCCTTTTCCTACCACAGCATTCCAATCTCCCATTACTATAACATTTTCATCACCCTTGATATACCTCAGAATTTCGTCTATTTCTTCTTAGACCTTTTCAACATCATCATCAGCTTGACTGGTAGGCATATAGACTTGTACCACTGTGGTGCCCATCCATTTTTTCCCTATCGTTTCTTTTCTTGAGACTTGTTCAAATTTCTTGTTTCTGATTTTATTTCTGAATTGATTTCTGTCCTTAATATTGTCTTCAGAGATTTTGATTCATTCCAGTTCTTCCTGTGTTTCTCTCATCCAACTGGTCTTTAATTTACTTGTATTAATGATGTAAATTTTTTTTCTTAGCGAGTCTGTTTTTATCCATCCTCCACAGATGTCCATAGAACTGTAGGCGTCTTTTCCTACATTTCTCAGTGATGGTGTCTGTGTTTCCGTAGAGTTCCTTTGTATACCTCATGCACGGAATCTGTGAAGTAGGTTTGCGCATTACGTCACACACAGGAAATGAAAAGAGAATGCTATGTATGCTATTCAAGCTTGGCAGCCCAGCTGTTGAAGCCAAGGTCGCGCCTCCCTCCTGCGCTTATTATTCAGTGGCATTGTACCTCATTGGCCAGTCAGCCGAGTCACTCCTGTGTGCAGACTACCTGTTTTCACACTGGCACTTTGCAGATTGCTTGTACGGATTTTGGTCGCCTGAACCAAGTTCCGTCTCGGAGAACAACGCCGTGTATCTTTCTAAGAAATTTCCGTTCTTGTTTCTCGATGTCATGAATTCTTGTCATCCCACCAATTAATTATTTATTTATTAATGTATTCATTCATTCACACACCCAAGTACACAGGGCTTAATGACCACATTGCCCAAGGCCCTCAAATTAAATAATAACATCTTTGGACCCGTGAATAATCTTTCAAGGTTGTAGCTATGCATGTTTCATTTCAGGAAGTGAGCTGTTACATTGACTACAATGTCTCGATGCCTGCACAGAATTTGTGGCGAGTGGATATCATCAACCGTGACCAAGTGGGGGACATCTGGCATACCATTGAATCTCTTGTAAGTAGGAATCTGTAGTTCGCCTATCATGCATGGTTACTGTGTGGGAAACATTCTCAGGTTTTCTTTTTTAACCAGTGGTTTAGGAGTGGATCCTCTCCTCTTTCTCCTGCTTTCTAATGGTGTTACTTCTTTCCAAGAACTCATCCCTCATTCTGTTAGTGCTGATGGTTTGTTCAAGGGAAATTGTTACAGAACTTATACCATGTATTACGGAAGATAGAAGGTGAAGGATATGACGGGAGCTTGGAACAGCTGACTTGTGTTCCCAAGTTTTTATTGTAAATCAGCTGATTCGAATAATACTCAGGGTCTACACTTCGAACATTATTTTGGTGAGCAGAACAGATCGAGATGGTATGGACATGTGCAGAGGATAAATGATGAAAGAATGCCGAAACATGTGATGGTGAGACGGATGACTGGAATGAGAGGGCAAAGAAGACCGAGAGTACGGTGGATGGATTTGGTGAAGGACAGTGTGAGGGAACGAAACCTGGAGTGGAGTTCAGTGGTTGAGGGAGGATGGTGGACAGACAGAGTAAAGTGGAGGGGTGTCATTTTTGCACAGACCTGGCTTAGGTTGGTAAACGGAAATCGATGATGATGATGTTTTGGCGTACGTTATAAAATGGCAGAGATTCGGTTCCAAACCCTTCCCCTCCCCAAACCTTTTAAACAGGTTGGAAATAAGTAATGAAATGTTGCTTTGTGCTCTCAGACTCTCCAGTGAAAAGTATTTCTCAGAATTGACTGCTGAGGCATGTCCAAAATATATCTGCTACAGGAGTTATTTGGCACATTTGTGATATACCAAGAATAAATTCATGAACCCTGATTGAGGGTCAGGCCTAAATTCTTACAGACCTTTTAAACAGGGTGGAAATAAATCACACAAGATTGTGGGATGTAGAAAGTTTTGTATTCCCATGACTCCATGTAAATGGTCTACACAGAGACATGTCATCATTATTGCAGCTCAAAGAGCATTTGGAATGTTTATGACACCATGCAGGAACACGCAAGGGGAACAGAAAGTTGCAGGTGTTGGAGCGTTTCAAATCCATCATGAATTCACGGTTGGTTTATGGTTATTGTTTATGTTGAATACAGTGTTGGGCTGGTTCATAATGGATAGTTGTTTCCATTTCCACGTGCTATTGACAACTGATTGCTCCATCTTGAAAAAGTGTTCAGCATTTTTGTTGCTTCGTTACTCTTAAAAGTAACGGCATTACACTTATAGTTACTTATTTTCGTTACCGTAAAAAGTAATGCGTTACTCCCCAACCCTGATTTCTACTAACCAATTTAAATCTGCTAGAACAGACTGTATTTTCAGCATAAATATCTCAATATTATGCGATCAGCGCCACTTTCAAGCAGGTAAGCACCATTTCCTCTAGTTCTATGGTTGCAAGTTTATGGTGTAACTTTCATGCTGACTTCGTTGATATCATAAAATTAAGCAGAATATATGAGGGGCATTCAAATGAAAACCGGTCAGTGCGTCTAACATTGCATTAGTCGTATGGTGGGACCATCTATTGAAAGAGCGACTGCAGCGTGCGCAACGTCAAACGTTGCATAAGGACAGTGTGGTTTCACGCCGAAGAGAAGGTGGTCACACAAGTTATAGTCCACTACTGAACATCAAGGCGAGTAGACAGGAACAACGAGGAGTGATCCGATTTTTAGCGGCTGTGGGAGTTGGAGGCCATGAAATGTATCGACGGAAGAAGGCTGTGTACGGTGAGTACAGTCTGTGATGTTTGTTGTGGAATGGCGCAATAGATACCTTGAGGGGCGCGAGTTACTGGAAGACGATGATCGTCCTGGGCAGGCTCATTGTGTCATCACACGTGAAATCATTGCGGAAGTGAATGCTTTAGTCTTGGGCAACAGCAGAATCACCGTGGATGTGATCCATCGGTTACCGGGTTTTAGCGTGAACACTATTCACACCATAATGCATCAACACTTGAAATTTCGAAAAGTTAGTTCACAGTGGGTTCCTCACCAACTGACCGCCGAACAGTGCAATACTTGAATGGCACTGTCTGAGTCATCTGCAACATTATCATGAGGAGGAATACGGCTTTCTGTCTCATATTGCCATTGGTGACGAAACATGGTGTCACCATTTTGAACCGAAAAGCAAGCGTCAGAGAAAGCAGTGGGAACATGCGACTTCACCACCTCCAAAGAAATCAAAGGCCGTGCACACCAGTTCTGGTAAGGTCATGATGTCCTTTTTTGACCACTAGGGCCCACTGCTTGTCGAGTTCCTGGAACGGAGAACCACCATCAATGCCCACCGTTATCAAGCCACTTTACAGAACCCAGACGAGCTATCAAGTCGAAACGCCCCGGCATGTTGTCCAATATTAATTGGAAGAATATCCATTTCACAAGGTCCGTATTGACGTGTACAATGACAATTTCAATGGGTTGAGTGGTCTCCGCCCAATCAATACAAGTTGCAACTTGTATTGATTGGGCGGAGACCACTCAACCCATTGAAATTGTCAATGTTGTCCAATGGCGTTATTCTCCTGCATGATAATGCCCGGCCACACACTGCCAATACGGTGAAGACGGCATTGCAGTAGTTTCGGTGGGAAATGCTGGAACTCCACCGTACAGTCCAGACTTTTCACCGTGTGACTTCCATGTTTATGGACCTCTCAAACAGGCTATTCGTGGACATCGATTCACAACGGACGCCGAAGTGTGTGAATGGGTCCAGGCCTGGATCCGACATCAGCGTACTGGTTTCTTCAAAGATGGAATCGGCCGTCTAGTGTCGCAATGGGATAAATGTGCCAACAGTTTTGGCGACTATTTTTGAGTTAATAACATCGTTACCGGCTAGTGTAGCAATGGGATAAATGTGCCAACGGTTTTGGCGACTATTTGTGTATTTATTTTTGAGTTTATAAAATAGTTACAGTATAACCCCGATTTTGCGTGACCTCTATTTAGCGTAAACCCGCATTTAACGGAAGAAATTTCAAGTCCCGAAAGTTATTCCATAAGTGCTATGCAATTTTATATTCGATTTAACGTAATTCGCATTACGGCAAAACCCGCATTTAGCGTTAGGAAATGTTAAAATTCTCAAGTATTTATTTCTATTCGTTATGGTTATGCGACATTAAGAACCTATGAAAAAGATGTCATAAGCTCGTTAAGGATGATTCAAGGCAGAATTTAGAGCACAGACTCGTAGCGATCGATACAATCGATCATCTTCCATATCGATTCCTCGCTACATGCACGAGCGAGTCGACCGCGGCCGAAGCGTGCTAACCTCACGCCGCACTGCGCCGCTTTGCATTCATGCACGCGGCCGAGCTCGGATGGGATGAAATACGTAAAGACGAAATCATTGAGATTCGAGAAGACTGAACTGTGTTTCTCTGTGATGTAACAGTAGGCCTACCTGCGCAATCTTCGAAACATAGAGCATGTTGGCACGAGTTGTATAGCACAGATTTCTTTATCTTCAAAGCCCAAACAATACAAGAGGAATGCACTTCACTCGGAACCTACTCTCCCTTTGCCAACAGCCACACTGCAAGGTCGCTGATCTGTGAGTTGTGAAGGATGGATGCGTGGACAGCGTATTGTAAACAGCGATGTTGCCTAATGGCGCCAACTTGCGCGACACCGGGAGCGTGTTTGTTTGATGCTCTTGATGCAGTCAACAAGTCATGGGAGTAAAATACCGCTACTACGCTCGTACAAAAGCAAGCGCATGCCGACTTCTGTAACGACGATATTTGGAACGGGCAAGTTAGACGTCGATAAAGACGATTATGATTTACGACATGAAAGCAAAGAAGAAATAGCACGGAATTTGACTGTTGGTGAGGAAAATGGAAATCCAGTTGATAACGAGTGCGGGAGTGATGCTACGGAAATCCCAAAAATTTCCCACAGTCGGGCTAGTGTCTCTAGTCACACTTATCTCTTAATAGAAAAACGAGATGAATTTTCGTTCTCATATAATGTTTCTTCTGAAATGTGCAATCGAAAATTAGAATAAACGATCTAAGAAACAGTTTTTATTAGGCTTACCCGAAAGTAACTGTGGATAATTCGCGGTTTTCGATAATTCGCGGAAGTTCGTGCATTAATTACTGCGAATTAACGAGAGTGCACTGACTTTTTTGTTGTTGTAGGCATAATCCACATAGGCCTACCTCTAGCCTAGCATGTCTTACAGGACACTACAATCAAGTGTTATAATCATTATTTTGTGTGTTCAAGCATATTTCAATATTTTAACCAATAGTTTTGTTTTTACTAGGCTTAACAAAAATAACTGCGGATAATTCGCGGTTTTCAATAATTCGCGGAAGTTCATGCATTAATTAACGCCATGCATTAATTAACGCGAATTAACGAGAGTGCACTGTATATGGAGAGAGTGCTGCAGTTAGTGATGAAACCTATCGAAACCTCGATTTAAGGTTAAAAAATTCCTGTCCCTAGAAAAACGTTAAATAGGGGTTCTACTGTACCATTACTTTACACAAGTGACTGGGTTTCATTTGAATACACAAGTTGACCGGGTTTCATTTGAATACCCCTTATAAATCGTGTTTCACAATTTTTCTAACAAAAAAGAAAAAAGGAAAATGTTTGAAATTTTCACAAAATGCCAAATCTTCCCATAGACTTCATATCTACCTAATACTTAACAATTGTCTGTATAAAAGAGAAAGAAAAATCATTAATAAAATATTCACACACCGTAATTTCAATCTTAATTAGATTATGTTTGACTGTTCAATATATCACTTAATCAAACTCAAAACAAATGAATACGAAGTATTTCGTAGTTAAATTACTGTATTCATGTCGATAGCACGAAGAATTGTGTTTCGCAACAAAATGGCAATTCATGAAGAGAAAAAAAAGTTCCAAATTTGTGAAAAGTCACAAGCACAAAATATGTTGAAATGTCACCGTTAGTATATTAGCTTTGTGGGCAAAATATTAAAGTTAGGGTGTCCCTTACTATTCATCATCTTGAACAGTTTCCAGCCACTGCCGGGTCTGTTAGGAACATAAGCCTCTCCATCGTCTTCTGTCTTCCCACCATCGCTCCGTCACCACCTTGGTCCAGTCTTCTCCTTTCTTTCGCACGCAGTCCTCCACACCTTTCAGCCACTTATCTCTTGGCCTTCCTCTTGGTCTTTTTCCCTCTATTTCATCTCGTGTATCTTCCAGGTTATCTTCCTGCCACCCATTCGCTTAACATGCCCATACCATTTAAGCCTTGATTCCTCTATTCTATCCTGTAATGCTCCCTCCTTGACTAATTCTCTGATCTTCTCATTTCTTAGCCTGTATTCTGCTTCGCTCCCTTCCTTTCATAACCCAGGACTCGGAGGCATACGTCAGGATTGGAACGTAGTACGTCCTATATATGACCCTTTTGCTGGTTTAAGGGACATCCTTATTCCATGGCTCCTAACACTTTTCCTGAATAATTCTGCTTGCCTCCCCCCACTTATTTATTTCTCTGTCGTTTCTTCCATTTTCTTGTATCATGCTTCCCAGGTACTTGAAACTCGCTATTTTCCTCAATTCTTCCCCACCAATTGTTATTCCCGCTGTGACTCTCTCCTTCTTCCTGATTATGATCATCCACTCGCTTTGCATCATCATCATCTTGCACAGAATCCAGCCACTGGCCGGGTCTGTTTGAACACAAGCCTCTCCAACGTCTTCTGTCTTCCCACCATCTTTCAGCCTCCACCCTTGTCCAGTCTTCTCCTCTCTTCTTCACGCTTTCTTCCAATCCCTTCAGCCACCTGTCTCTCGGTGTTCCTCTCTGTCTCTTTCCTTCCCACTTCGTCTCGTGTACCCCCCTGGGTATCCTCTTCTCCTCCATTCGTTTTACATGTTCATACCATCTAAGTCTAGATTTCTCTATACCATCCTGTAATGGTTCCTCTTTCATTAATTCTCTGGTCCTCTCATTTCTTATTCTGTCCATCTTTGTAGCTCCAATACTGCTCCTCAAGAACCTCATCTCACTGGCCTGTATTTTGCTCTCCTCCCTTCCTTTCATAACCCAGGTCTCCGAGGCATACGTCAGGTTAGGGACATAGTACGTCCGATATATGATCTTTTTGCTGTTCTGAGGGACATCCTTGCTCCATAACATGCTTCTCACGCTCCTCCGGAATGCTTCTGCCTGCCTCCCCTGCTCATTTATTTCTCTATCGTTTCTTCCATTATCTTGTATCAGGCTTCCCAGATACTTGAAACTCTCCACTTTCTTCAGTTGTTCCCCAACAATTGTTATTCCCGTTGTGGTACTTTCCTTCTTCCTTGTTGTGATCACCATCTCACTCTTATTTATGCTAAATTTCATCCCATATCCTTGTATTATTCCTTCCCACACGTCCAACTGTTCCTGTACCTCCTCCTTGTTTCCCCAAATCATCAAATCATCTGCAAACACCATTGCTTTCGTCTTTCCTTCGCCAATTACTTGTGCCACTCGGGTCATTATGTCATCCATCACCACAATGAAAAGTAATGGTGACAGTGCACTTTCTTGTTTCAGGCCGTTTCTCTGTTCCAACCAGTCCGATCTCTCTCCTCCCACTTTCACACAGCTCACGCTTCCCTTGTACATCTCCTTTATCCTCTTTATAGTCCATTTCTCTACTCCTCTATCCTCCAGGCACTTCCATACTTTGTTTCTGCATACACTGTCATATGCTTTCTCAATGTCCAGGAAGGCCATCAGTAGATCTGTTCCATACTCATAGAGCTGTTCTTGTAACTGCCTTACAGCAAAAATCAAATCCACTGTGGGCCTTCCTGCTCTGAAGCCATGTTGTTCTTCCCTCATCCCTCCTTCTATCCTTGTCCTAATTCTCCTTTCCAAAACTTTCTCAAAGATCTTTGCACAATGACTCATCAGTGTTATTCCCCGATAGTTTCTGCATTCTGTTCTACTACCTTTCTTGAAGATCGGGACAATTATTCCTTTTTTCCAGTCTTCTGGGGTCTTCCTTTCCTTCCATGCTGTCCTCATCACTCGGTACAACCATTGTATCCCCACCTCTCCTGCTGCTCTCACCATCTCCACACTCAACTCATCCACACCCGGTGACTTCCCTCCTTTCACCTTTCTCACTGCATCTTCCACTTCTTTCCATGTTAAGTCCTTTTCTGTTTGCAGTTCATCTTCCTCTTCCCCGATATCTTCCTCCTCACCATGGTTTCCATTTGGGTTCAGAAGTCCTTCAAAATATTCTTTCCACATTTTCTTCGGTTCTTCCCTGTTTTCTATCTCTTGTCCCCTTTTGTTCACCATTCTAACATAATCCGTAGGATCCTTCCGCCTCTTATTTTTTACCATCGCATACAGGACCTTTTTTGTACCTTCACTATCCTCCATCATCTTTGTCCGCTCTTCCATCCACTTTCTTCTCTCCTCGGCCACTACTCTCTTCGCCTCCTTCTTTCTTTCCTGGTACTCTTCCCTTGTCTCTACCGTCCTATTTTGAAACCACCTCCTAAAGGCTCTATTCTTTTCCCTTACTATATCTTTTGTCTTCTCATTCCACCATGGTGTTTCCTTCCACCTCTTCTTACTACGTGTCCTCCCACATACTGCTTCTGCTGCACCTACTAGTGTCTTCTTAAATCTAGCCCATTCCTCTTCCACCCCTCTTTCTTCATCTGTTGGAATTCCTTCCTTTACCATTTTGAGGTACTCGACCCTTCTATCCCCTTCTTTCAGTTTCCATATCCTTATACGTCTTTCCTGGTTCTCAGTCCCTTTCTTCTCCTTACTCCCTCTCAGGTTCGTTACCAGCAATCGATAGTCGCTATCCAGGTTCTCCGATGGTATAACCTTGATGTCCGTGATGTACTTATTTAGTTCTTTCTCATACAGTATATAGTCGACCACGGACTTCCTGGTAAAGTCATCACTGTGCCATATGATTGTGTGGCTCTCTCTTTTCTTGAACCAGGAGTTCCCAACTAGCAGGCTGTTCCTTTGGCAGAAGTCCAACAGTCTCTTTCCTTCCTCATTTCTTCCGCCCCAACCCTCTGGTCCTAGAACACTCTCATAACCTTGTCTTTCTCTTCCTACATGGGCATTCAGATCCCCCATAACAATCATATTTCTTCCTACCTGCTGCTTCTGCAATTCCTCTTCAAATTCCTCCTTCTCTTCAGAGGCGCAGCCTACTTGTGGAGCATACACTTGCACTATTTCTATGTTTTCTCTCCTCAGTGCTACTTTCACTTTCATCATCCTATCACTTATTCTCCTCACTTCTTCTTTTAAACCATCTCGTACTACTACTCCCACTCCATTCCTCTTTCCCTCTTTATTCCCACTCCAGTAAAGTCTGTAGCCTTTTCTCAGTTCTCTCCTTCCTTCCTTCCTTCCTTCCCCTTTCCACTTCGTTTCTGCCAATCCCAATAAATCCAACTTCCTTCTTTCCATCATATCCACTATCTCCTCCACCTTCCCCATCAGCGTTCTTATGTTTAAAGTTCCAAATCTTAGTCCGTGTGTACAGCCGTGTCGTCGTCTATTATATCCATCATGTCCGAGGCTCGTTCCATTCTTGAAAGCATTTGGTTTCATCCACTACTGGCTTGCTGGGCCTCGCTTTTGCTTATGCTAAACTTCATCCCATATCCATACCTGCCAACTTTTACGGTTTATCCGTAAAATTTACGGAAATTGCAGCATTTTACGGTTTTACGGATGAACGGTGTCATTTTACGATTTTGCGGACAAAAATTTGAAACGATAATTTACATTCGATAATACCGCCCACTTCCGTACAATCGATTGTTTGCGTGGGTCGAAGGCAAGTCCACGATAGTCGATAGCTCGTTCTTTGATATGATTCGTACTTTTAACCGTGTGATGGTTGTGTCGTCATTTGTAATTGAATTTGAAGCCGGGATAACCGTTCTTCCATGTGTCGACAGGCTCTGCTTCGCATATTCTTTGTTCCGCTCCGTTCGCTCGTTGCGATTTAAACCATATTCTTTGACCACGTTAGTTGTTCATTGTTCGCGAAGTTGGCGTTCCTTGAATGTTTTCGTCTCTTAAGGTTATGGCATATTTTAATGAAGCGTTCGAGTTTTTGTGCTATAACTTCGTAGTTTCTTGTATTCCTTGGACTAATTACATTCGTTCCACGTGTGTGTGTGTGTTTTTCTACCATGTGCATATTCTTTCTTCACGAGGTTGGCGTCGTTTTCATTTAATGGCTTTGTGTGTCTTGACATGTTTTAATGAAGTGTTGGCAGTCTTTAAGTGTTTTATGTTATAATTTTATGTGACGTTCAGTGATCCAGGTTCCTTTCGATGTTTTAGTAGATATCGAGAATGAACAAATCCAACAAGAAACAGTACTTCCAGACATTTAAAGAATCATACTCTGTTGATTTTCCGTGCATACTAAAATCAAGAAAGGGAGAAAAATTTGCCTTTTGCACGGTATGTGGGTGTGATATTAATATTGCACATGGTGGAAAAAACGATTTAAGTAATCATGTGAAGTGCGGTAAACACATTAGTTATGTTAAATCGAAGGAAGATAGCAAGAAAATCAACACCTTTTTTGCTAAGTCTGGAAACGTTGACGGTGACGTAATTAGGGCCGAGTGTCTGTTTACTTCCTTTTTGGTGGAACACAATGTGCCCTTAAGTGCGGCTGATCATGCTGATGCTTTATTTAAGAAGATGTTTCCCACATCAGAAGTTGCAAAGAAATATAGTTGTGGTCGCACGAAAACGACATGTATTGTAAATAAAATGGCAAAAGATGCATCTTCTGAAGTTGTTAAGGCCTTCAGAACGGACCGGATACAGATAAATCCCTTTTCTTTTCATCAGTGAGAAACTACTTTTATACTGCCTGTGACTACATCATCAACAAGTTTCCACTCAAGGATGACGTGTTAAAGAATGCTCAAGTTGCTAGGTTAGACAAAATTGAAGATGCACAGTTATCTTCCATTCGTTTTTTCTTGGAAAAGTTTCCTATCATGTTATGCAAGGAAGAGAATGAAACTACAGATGAGGTGGTGAATGAGCTTCAGAGGCAGTGCACAGCTCTTCAGGTAGATGACACTTTCGCTGCACATCAAGATGCTGAAAGTGATTCCAGTTGGGCACGAATATCAAGAATTCGTGGAGCCGATGGACTTCTTAAGTATAACCGAATTTCTAGAGTATTGCTCTCTATTCTCACCATACCCCATAGCAATGCAGAATGTGAACGTTTTTTTTAGCCTTGTGAAGAAAAATAGAACACAGTTCAGGTCATCCATGTCCAATGAATCTCTGGAGTCTATTTCTATTTTGAAGACCAGGAGTTCTGGTCCCTGTTATAACAAAACATTTTCTCAAGACTGTTTGCAGGAAGCTAAAAAGGCCACAACCATGACTTAAAAGTCGAACTAGCATGTGATTTGCAGTGTGTATTATATTATTTCTTGCCTGTGTTACGTTAAACAAGTTTTATTGTTTAAAGCCTTTTTCAATTATCGTATATCAGCTTAATCTATCAAGGAAGTCCTGTTATGTCTGCTCCAAACCAATATTCACCACGCCTGCTGCTGATTAACATGGATTTCTTCTTGATTGTTATGTTCATCTACAAATCATGTAAGTAGATATGATTTCATTGAAGTATCTTGTTTAAAGCATGAATTATTGTATTTTGTAGCCCAGAAGTATTATTATTTTCGTCAAGCCGGGGTATGTCGAAAATCGTTATTTTTTTTGTCGCGCGTGAGTTTTACTGATAGCCCTTTTCAAAAGTTGGCAGGTATGCATATCCATGTACTATTTCTTCCCATACATCCAACTGCTCTTGTACTTCCTCCTCCTTGTTTCCCCAGATCATCAAATCATCTGCAAACGCTATTACTTTCATCCTTCTTTCGCCAATCACTTCCGCCACTCTGGTCATTATATCGTCCATCACTACATCATCATCATCATCATTTCCCCTTATCCAGCTCCTGCCGGGTCGGGGTATTTATGGCACTTCTCCACTTTCCTCTTTCCTTCCACAATTCTTCTTCCACGATCTTGTCCCAGTCCAGACTTCTTTTTCTCACGCTGTTCTTCACTGAATCGATCCACCTTGTTCTAGGTCTTCCCCTTGCTCTCTTACCCTTGCACTTGACCTCCAGCATCTGTCTTGGTATTCTATTTTCCTCCATCCTCTTTACATGTCCAAACCACCTTAGTTTATTCTTCTCAATTCTCTCATTTAGTTTTCCCATCCCAACTTCATTCCTAACCTCTTCATTCCTCACTCTGTCTTTCCTTGTCTTACCTATCATACTTCTTAGGAATTTCATTTCACTGGCTTGGATTCTACTCTCTTGCCTGCTCGTCAGGGTCCAAGTCTCAGCTGCATAAGTTAATATGGGTACATAGTACATTTTATACATTACCTCCTTGCTTTTCCTTGGTACTTCCTTATCCCAAACAAGTTTTCTTACACTTTGATAGAATGCATTGCTCTGCTGTACCCTCCTGCCAATCTCCATGTCCAACCTACCAGTTTGCATCGATTCACTTCCTAGGTATTTGAACGTGTCCACAATTTCCAAACTCTGACTTCCAATTTTCACAGTGCCCTTTCCTTGTCTTTCCCCTCTTGTCATCACCATGGTCTTGCTTTTCTCTATACTGATTTTCAGGCCATACTTCTGAATATTTTCATTCAGTGCATCTAGTTGTTTTTGCACTTCTTCGGTGTTCCTTCCCCAGACCACAATATTGTCTGCAAATAATAGTAACTTCATTTCTTTATGTCCATATGCTTCCTTTGTTTCCTTTACAATTTCATCCATTACCATTATGAATAAAAGAGGTGACAGCACACTCCCCTGTCTTAGTCCAGTCTTGTTCCTAAACCAATCTGTCTTTCCAACTGGGGTCAGTACCCTGCTAACACAGTTATTGTACATTGCTTGCACCATTTCCAACATTTCTCTTCCCAGTCTCTTCTTAACCATGGTTTCCCATACCTTCTCTCTGGGGACGCTATCATATGCCTTTTCTAGATCTATGAACACCGGTTATCAGACAGAGACTGGCTATTAGAGTATTCAATCATGCTATCTTCTCGCATCAGATCTCTTTGCTGTTGGACTGCCCCTTGATACCGAAAAGGAACAGGATATCTATGTCCAACGAACACAGAATTATTATGCACGTTTAACGTTCGAAGTAGCTCGAAATAATTTTGATAATGCTCAATGTTTAGGTTAGAGTTGCTCTGTATAGCCATCTCACTTCTGTCTAATGTATTCCAAACGCATATTAAAATTTACGCCATCTCTGCAGCTTTCGTATACTGGTAATTCTGCCTTCCGTCCATTTCATGTTAATGTTCATTGTGAATATCTGTAGAGTTGATATCTCACTGATATGAGTTGCCTCAATGTTCATAAACACACGCAGCTTATTAAATATCAATGGCTTCAATACGGTGCTAATAATGTTCGTCTCACTTCACATAAATGTGCTGCTCGCCTCGCCAGTATACGAAATGTTATGGACTGAACGATCTAGTATCAGACGCAGATTCTCTTATGAATACACTCGTATAAAACACTGTTACAAACGTCAAAAACCAATTCCCGACTACACAATCCTCCTTATTTACCTTAATACAGCCGAAATGAAACCATTTCTCACTTAGTGCAATTTTGCATACGTCCCCCTTAAATTGCATTTTGTGACAATTTTGAATCTAAATTACATTTTGTAAGTATTTTCTATCTTAATTGCATTTTGTAAATATTGTCAATTCAAATAAAAGTACAGTAAGTATGTAGTTAGTTTTAGTTGTAAGTAGGTAGTTAGTTTGTCTATTAGATATATGTCATTGTTCTATTAGACTGTGGTGTGTGAGTGTTTCTGGTAGCAGTTGCATTGTTTATTAGTTATAGTTCATTGTTTCAGTAGACTGTGATGTGTGAGGGTGCATGTGAGTGTGCCTGTTGACAGACTGTTTTAGTGGTAGTATTTGTTGGTGGAACTTAAGTTTTTTGTTAGTAGAGTTTTGGTATTTAATTGTTAGTATGGTAGAAGGTTAGTATTTTTGTTAGTAGAATTGCTCTTTACTTATTCTGAAAGGGAGTAGCAGCCTTTCAGAATAAATCAATTCTTTACTAGTCTTATAGACGGTTAAGATATTGATAATATAAGCCAATAATGGCTACACTGCGTCCTGCTGCACGGCTGAAAGCAACGGGAAACTACAGCCGTATGCTATTCCCGAGGATATGCACCTCTCTATGCATAATTACATGTGATGATGGCCTCCTCCCTTGTAAAATTTCAATCCGGAGGTAAACTAGTCCCCCGTAGGGATCTCCGGGTGGGGACTACTCGAGAGGGGGTTAACATCACAGAAGTGACAAAGAGGAAATCTGACATTCTACGGATCGGAGCGTGGAATGTTAGAAGTCTGCTAGGAAGTGGAAGGTTAGAAAACTTAGAAAGGGAAATGGATAGGTTGAGGTTGGATTTGGTTGGGATTAGTGAAATGCGCTGGCAGGAAGAACAGGACTTTTGGTCAGGAGACTATAGGGTCATTAGCACTAAATCAAACAATGGCCAAGCAGGGGTTGGCCTCATATTGAGTAGGAAACTTGGACAGCGGGTGGAATATTATGAGCAATATAGTGAACGGATTATTGTAGCAAAAATCAATACAAAACCCACCTGCACTACAGTGGTACAAGTCTATATGCCTACCAGTCAAGCTGATGATGAGGATGTTGAAAAGGTCTACGAAGAAATAGACGAAATTCTGAGGTATATCAAGGGTGATGAAAATGTTATAGTAATGGGAGATTGGAATGCTGTGGTAGGAAAAGGGAGAGAAGGGAAGATAGTAGGAGATTTCGGATTAGGTGAAAGGAATGATCGAGGAAGCAGGCTGGTAGAATTCTGCACCGAGCATGAATTGGTCATAGCTAACACCTTATTCAATAACCACAATAGAAGAATATACACATGGATGAGACCAGGAGATACAGGGCGTTACCAAATCGACTTCATTATGGTCAAGCAGAGGTTTCGAAACCAGATTTTGGATTGTAAAACATATCCTGGTGCTGACATAAACTCTGATCACAATCTGGTTGTAATGAAATGCAGATTAAAGTTGAAGAAACTGAAGAAAAGTCAAAAGCCAAAAAGGTGGGCAATGGACAGACTGAAAGAGAAGGATGTAAACGAAAGATTCAAGAAGAGTATAAAGGAAGGACTAATGAAAAACCCTAAACAAACTTCAATTGCAGACGAATGGGAACTTTTGAAGAATGAAATAACAAAATCCGCAGAAGAAAACATTGGTAGGAAAGAAAGAATAGGTAGAAAACCGTGGATCACTCAGGATATACTAGAATTGATGGATGAAAGGCGGAAACACAAGAATCTAAGAGATGAAAAGGGGAAAGCAGAATACAGACGTCTGAGAAATGAGGTTAACAAGAAGTGCAAGGAAGCGAAAGAAGAATGGTTGAAAGAGAAATGTGCAGGTATAGAAAATTGTCTGAAATTAGGAAAAGTAGACACAGCTTATCGAAGGATTAAGAATACTTTTGGGGAAAAGAAGACTAAGTGCTGTAATATTAAGGACACAAATGGAAAGCCTCTAACAGATAGGGAAGAAAAGGTTGAGAGATGGAAAGCTTACATAGAGAGGAGAATCGAAGCATTTGAAATGTGGTCTTACAGGAGAATGATGAAGATCAGATGGGTAGATAGGGTTACAAACAAAGAGGCATTAAGACGAGTGGGAGAGGAGAGATGTTTCTGGCGACTGCTAATGAAGAGAAGAGATAGGTTGGTAGGACACATACTAAGACACCCAGGAATAGCAAGCTTAGTTATGGAAGGGTCGAGGACAAAAACTGTAGGGGTAGACCAAGGTTAGAATATGTTAAACAGATTGCCTCCGATGTAGGGTGTCGGAGCTATGTAGAGATGAAACGATTAGCTCAGGACAGGGAGGCATGGACAGCTGCATCAAACCAGTCAAAAGACTGAATACTCAAACAACAACAACAGATCTATGAAAGTCATGATCAAATCCTCTCCATATTCCCAGTTCTTTTCCATCACCTGCCTCAAGCTAAAGATTGGGTCCACTGTGGATCTTCCACTCATGAAGCCGTACTGTTCCTCTTGCAACTCTCCTTCCACCTTTTTTCTCATTCTTCTTTCTAATATCCTTTCCAGTATTTTTACTATCTGTGATATGAGGGTGATCCCTCTATAGTTATCACACACTTTCTTGTCCCCTTTCTTAAACACTGGTATTATTAGCCCTTTCTCCTCTTCTGGTACACATTTCCGTTTCCACACACACTTTAGCAGTCGATACAGCCATTGCATACCAACAGGTCCAGCAGCCTTTATCATTTCTACACTGATTTCATCCACCCCTGTTGCTTTTCCCATCTTCATTTTCTGTACTGCTAATTCCACCTCCAGCATTGTTATATCATCTTCTATTATAGAGTCGTCAGGCTGTGTCACTTCGATCTCACCAGTACAATTACTCACATTCAATAGCTTATCGAAATACTCCTTCCATCGTCCCTTTATCTCTTCTGGGTGTGTTAACAACTCTCCATCTTCCTTTTTCACCAGCTTTGTAGTAACTCTTTCTTTCCTCTTACTTCTTAGAAGCCCATACAGCATCCTTTTACTGCCACTTACATCTGTTTCCATTCTTCGTGTAAATTCTTCCCAACTTTTCTTCTTTTCTTCTCCTACCACTTTCTTACACATCCGTTTGCTGTCGTGATACTTCCTTTTTCTTTCTTCTGTTTGATCTCGGTTCCATTCTTTCCACGCAGACTTCTTTTCTTTCACTGCATTCCTCACTTCCTCATTCCACCACGGTGTCTCCTTCTCTTTCACTCTTGTTGACGTCCTACCACAAGCACTCTCTGCTGCACCAGCAAATGCCTTTTTAAAGTGGGACCATTCCTCTTCTACATTTCCCACTTCAGTAACTGGGATTTGTTGCTTCAATCTCTCCTGAAAATCTTCCTGTACAGCTTTGTCTTTCAATTTCCATCCTTTTATTTTACTTTCTCTGATCTCCTTTAGGTTTTCCAATTTTCCCCATCTAAATTTTGCCACCACAGCTCTATGGTCCCCATCAAATGCTTCTCCTGGTAAAGCTGTCACATCCATCAGCTTTCTGCGATTTGTCCTTTCCACCAGGAAGTAGTCAATTACTGATTTTGTTCTTCTATCACCCCACCCATATCTCGTAATTTTCCCTACAATGAAGAGTAATGGTGAAAGTTCACTTCCTTGCCTCAAACCATTCTTCTGTTTCAGCCAATCTGATCTCTCTCCTCCTGCTTTCACACAGTTTATACTTCCATTGTACATTTCCCTTATCATCCATATAGTCTGCATTCCTACTCCTCTGTTTCCAAAGCCTTCCATACCTTACTTCTACATACACTATCATATGCTTTTTCAATGTCTAGGAAGGCCATAAGTAGTGATGTGGGCTGGGCAAATGCCCAGTGGGCAGGACATCTAAATGGACATTTGCCGAAAGCAGTTTTAAGCGCCCAAAATCTGGGCATTTAAGAAAACTTCTTTTTTTTACTTTTTACTACTTGTGATTGTTACTAGAGCATCGAAAACATAATAAAAACCATTAATCAAAGGTACATTTCATGGATAAACTAGTAATAATTTAATTATCCTGTGTCAATGTTGTCAATAACAACTAAATGGGAATTACGTATATCTGGTTTGAATAAAACATTGTATTGCTGAGTTAGGCCTGCAGGCCTACTCATTTATATTTAGGAAAATTAGGTAGGAGTTTGATTATGGTGTGAATAGTGGCTTTGGGAGGAGAGTGGATGGGCTAGGCCCTGGGCAGCCATTGTGCTATCATCTTGGAATGGGGGGTAGGGTGGTTGTGAACTTGAGATTGGCGTGGCATTCTACCACCAGCAGCCCAGCCCAGTTAGTTGTGATGTAGAGCTGTCTGTTGAGTGGTCGAGTCTGAGATTTCTTAGGCTATTTATATTTTTAAGTCATCATCATCATCATCATTTCCCCTTATCCAGCTCCTGCCGGGTCGGGGTATTTATGGCACTTCTCCACTTTCCTCTTTCCTTCCACAATTCTTCTTCCACGATCTTGTCCCAGTCCAGATTCCTTTCTCTCACGCTGTTCTTCACTGAATCAATCCACCTTGTTTTAGGTCTTCCTCTTGCTCTCTTACCCTTGCACTTGGCCTCCAGCATCTGTCTTGGTATTCTATTTTCCTCCATCCTCTTTACATGTCCAAACCACCTTAGTTTATTCTTCTCAATTCTCTCATTTAGTTTTCCCATCCCAACTTCCTTCCTAACATCTTCATTCCTCACTCTGTCTTTCCTTGTCTTACCTATCATACTTCTTAGGAATTTCATTTCACTGGCTTGGATTTTACTCTCTTGCCTGCTCGTCAGGGTCCAAGTCTCAGCTGCATAAGTCAATATGGGTACATAGTACATTGTATACATTACCTCCTTGCTTTTCCTTGGTACTTCCTTATCCCAAACAAGTTTTCTTACACTTTGATAGAATGCATTGCTCTGCTGTACCCTCCTGCCAATCTCCATGTCCAACCTACCAGTTTGCATCAATTCACTTCCTAGGTATTTGAACGTGTCCACAATTTCCAAACTCTGACTTCCAATTTTCACAGTGCCCTTTCCTTGTCTTTCCCCTCTTGTCATCACCATGGTCTTGCTTTTCTCTATACTGATTTTCAGGCCATACTTCTGAATATTTTCGTTCAGTGCATCTAGTTGTTTTTGCACTTCTTCGGTGTTCCTTCCCCAGACCACAATATCGTCTGCAAATAATAGTAACTTCATTTCTTTATGTCCATATGCTTCCTTTGTTTCCTTTACAATTTCATCCATTACCATTATGAATAAAAGAGGTGACAGCACACTCCCCTGTCTTAGTCCATTCTTGTTCCTAAACCAATCTGTCTTTCCAACTGGGGTCAGTACCCTGCTAACACAGTTGCTGTACATTGCTTGCACCATTTCCAACATTTCTCTTCCCAGTCTCTTCTTAACCATGGTTTCCCATACCTTCTCTCTGGGGACACTATCATATGCCTTTTCTAGATCTATGAAAGTCATGATCAAATCCTCTCCATATTCCCAGTTCTTTTCCATCACCTGCCTCAAGCTAAAGATTGGGTCCACTGTGGATCTTCCACTCCTGAAGCCATACTGTTCCTCTTGCAACTCTCCTTCCACCTTTCTTCTCATTCTTCTTTCTAATATCCTTTCCAGTATTTTTACTATCTGTGATATGAGGGTGATCCCTCTATAGTTATCACACACTTTCTTGTCCCCTTTCTTAAACACTGGTATTATTAGCCCTTTCTCCCAGTCTTCTGGTACACATTTCCGTTTCCACACACACTTTAGCAGTCGATACAGCCATTGCATACCAACAGGTCCAGCAGCCTTTATCATTTCTACACTGATTTCATCCACCCCTGTTGCTTTTCCCATCTTCATTTTCTGTACTGCTAATTCCACCTCCAGCATTGTTATATCATCTTCTGTTATAGAGTCGTCAGGCTGTGTCACTTCGATCTCACCAGTACAATTGCTCACATTCAATAGCTTATCGAAATACTCCTTCCATCGTCCCTTTATCTCTTCTGGGTGTGCTAACAAATCTCCATCTTCCTTTTTCACCAGCTTTGTAGTAACTCTTTCTTTCCTCTTACTTCTTAGAAGCCCATACAGCATCCTTTTACTGCCACTTACATCTGTTTCCATTCTTTGTGTAAATTCTTCCCAACTTTTCTTCTTTTCTTCTCCTACCACTTTCTTACACCTCCGTTTGCTGTCGTGGTACTTCCTTTTGCTTTCTTCTGTTTGATCTCGGTTCCATTCTTTCCATGCAGACTTCTTTACTGCTTTCCTCACTTCCTCATTCCACCACGGTGTCTCCTTCTCTTTCACTCTTGTTGACGTCCTACCACAAGCACTCTCTGCTGCACCAGCAAATGCCTTTTTAAAGTGGGACCATTCCTCTTCTACATTTTTCACTTCAGTAACTGGGATTTGTTGCTTCAATCTCTCCTGAAAATCTTCCTGTACAACTTTGTCTTTCAATTTCCATACTTTTATTTTACTTTCTCTGATCTTCTTTAGGTTTTCCAATTTTCCCCATCTAAATTTTGCCACCACAGCTCTATGGTCCCCATCAAATGCTTCTCCTGGTAAAGCTGTCACATCTATCAGCTTTCTGCGATTAGTCTTTTCCACCAGAAAGTAGTCAATTACTGATTTTGTTCGTCTATCACCCCACCCATATCTCGTAATTTTCCTGCTGTTTTTCTTCCGAAACCATGAATTACCCACTATCAGTCCATTCCTTTCACAGAAGTTTACAAGTTCCTCTCCTTCCCGGTTCTTTTTCCCATATCCATATGATCCAACAACTTCATCCTTTCCTTGTCTCTCAATTCCGACTTGCGCATTCATGTCTCCCATGATCACCACTTCTACATCTGAGATTACTCTTTCTACATCCTCCAGGAATACTTCAATGTCTTCTTCTCTGTTTCCAGTCTGTGGTGCATACACTTGTATGAAGTCCATCACATCATTCTTCATCTTCATTCTAATTTTCATTATTATGTCACTCACACACTCTACCACTTCAACATACTCCTCCAGTTGTTTCGAGGTTATCAGTCCCACGCCATTTTTTGCCTCTTGGCCACTACTCCAGTATAATGTATATCCTTTCCTCAATTTCTTCCTTCCTTTACCTTTCCATTTCACTTCACTCAGCCCCATCATTCCAACCTTCTCCCTCTCCATGAAGTCTACCACCTCCTCCACCTTGCCTGTCAGGGTCATGACATTCATGATTCCCACTTTCATTTCGGTTACTGGTCGCCCATTTCTCACAGTTCCCCCAGTACCAAAGGAACTGCGCGTCGCCTGCAGGGTACGCCCTAACCTTTTCCGAATCATTGGAAGTGCCATATCCATTTTAGGCTATTATTACGATGGGGTCGCCACTCCCAAAGGCATTTTATGAAGATACTGCCAGCTATTATTCAGGCCGCCCCTAACATGGAGAACAGACGCCCTTGCAGCCGCCCCTAACATGGGAAACAGACGCTGCCGATTGATGCTGTACTCATACTATTCCCTGAGTACTGGGTTGCCTCTTCCGCAATCTCCACCGTTCTGAAGTCCATCTTCTCCGCTGTAGATTCCGTTGAGGTCTTCGCACGTAACCCTGTGCACGGGGCCTATGTTATACCCCATAGGACTGGGTCCTCACCAGAACTTAGCCGGTACTGTAGTTCCATGGTCTATTACAGTACCGTTGCCCACCCCCGCGACGTGGACGCGCCTGGCAAGAATTATCCATGTAGCCAATTAGGATTGACTCATGGACCGGGTTAAGGAGCTGTCTAAATCCAGCCTCCAAGTGTTAGATTAAATTAAGGACACAAATGGAAAGCCTCTAACAGATAGGGAAGAAAAGGTTGAGAGATGGAAAGCTTACATAGAGAGTTTGTATAAGGGAAAGGAGATTGAGAATCATGTAATGGAAAGGGAGGAGGAAATTGATGAGGATGCGAAAGGAGATTTAATATTGAGATCAGAATTTGATAGAGCTTTGGAAGACTTAAGCAGGAACAAAGCACCAGGCATAGATGATATACCGATTGAGTTGCTATGCTGCATAGGAGATGAAGGTCTGATCAGGTTATTTCACTTGGTGTGTAGGATTTATGAGGCAGGTGAGGTACCCCCTGATTTCAAGAAGAATGTAATCATCCCTATACCAAAGAAAGTGGGAGCTGACAGATGTGAAGATTACCGTGCAATCAGCTTGATTACTCATGCTTCAAAGATCCTGTCTAGAATAATTTACAAGAGGATTGAAAGCCAGATAGAAACGGAGTTGGGTGAAGACCAGTTTGGTTTCAGGAGAAATGTAGGAACAAGGGAAGCTGTACTAAGTCTTAGGCTGATTTTGGAAGGTAGAATAAGGAAAGATAAGAGAACGTTCATGGCTTTTGTAGACTTAGAAAAGGCTTTTGATAACGTTGATTGGACTAAATTGTTTGACATTTTGAAATCGATTGGAATAAAGTACAGGGATAGGAGGGTGATATACAATCTGTACAGAAACCAGGCAGCAGTCATTCGAGTTGAAGGACATGAGAGAGAAGCTGGTATTCAGAAAGGTGTAAGGCAAGGCTGCAACTTATCACCCATACTTTTCAATCTTTACATTGAACAAGCAATGAAGGAAATTAGAGAAAAATTTAAAGTGGGAGTGAAGATTCAAGGAGAAATAATTTCAACTCTGAGATTTGCTGATGACATCGTCATCTTGGCCGACAAGCCTGAGGATTTGAATGAGTTTTTGAATGGTATGGACTCCGTCTTACGGAAAGAATTCATGATGAAAATTAATAAATGTAAAACAAAAATACTGGAATGCAGCCGAAATAAATCAGAAACCTCTATGGAGATCAAATTGGCAGGTGAAAAGCTAAAGGAAGTAGGAGACTTCTGTTACTTAGGAGCAGAATAACCAGTGATGGACGAAGCAAAGAGGATATAAAAAGTAGGTTGGCTCAGGCAAAGAAAGCATTTCTACAAAAAAGGAATCTGCTGACATCGAATATAGATTTAGGTATTAGGAAGTCATTTTTGAAAGCCTTTGTCTGGAGCGTGGCGCTCTATGGAAGTGAAACTTGGACTATTGGTGCAGCAGAAAAGAGGAGAATTGAAGCATTTGAAATGTGGTGTTACAGGAGAATGATGAAGATCAGATGGCTAGATAGGGTTACAAACGAAGAGGTATTAAGACGAGTGAGAAAGGAGAGATGTTTCTGGCGACTGCTAATGAAGAGAAGAGATAGGTTGGTAGGACACATACTAAGACACCCAGGAATAGCAAGCTTAGTTATGGAAGGAAGGGTCGAGGACAAGAACTGTAGGGGTAGACCAAGGTTAGAATATGTTAAACAGATCGCCTCGGATGTAGGGTGTCGGAGCTATGTAGAGATGAAACGATTAGCTCAGGACAGGGAGGCATGGAGAGCTGCATCAAACCAGTCAAAAGACTGAAGACTCAAACAACAACAGATTAAATCATTACAAAATGCTTAGGAAAAAGGACCTATTTGGAACTTTTTTAATTTGAAAGGGAAAGTAGTATCTTGTAAATATTGTAATAAGGACTATTAACAGTCACATTGTAACAAAATGGAAAAGCACATAAAGAAGTGTTTTAAGTGCCCTCAGGATCTTTAAAAAAAAAGTGCATCAGTTAGGTACAATTACAGTGGTTGAAAAACCTTTTCGAAAGAAAATCCCCTTATGAACCTTTACTAATTGAAGTGGATGATTTCAACAACAAATCTGTAGTACCAAGCACAAGCTCAGCCTCTGAACCAAAATAAAGTTCTTTCAGTGAATTCCTACAACAACTTCTGCAGCCTATTTTGGGCTCAACTCCCGTTTTTATGGATAAATTTATAGAATACATATATGTAGATACATATATAGCTAAAACAATATTTATACAAGCATTGCATTAGGAATATGTTTTTAAAAGAGGTAAATACCCAAAATGCCTGGGCATTTATGGGTTTTGGGCATTTGCCCGGGCATTTATCCTGGACATTTGGCCCGACTTATAAATGCCTAGACATTTTACATCACTAGCCATAAGTAGATTCCATATTCATTATGTTATTCCTGTAACTATCTTACAGCCAAAATCAGATCTACTGTGGACCTTCCTGCTCTGAAGACATGTTGTTCTTTCATCCTCCTATTTTTGCCCGAATTCTCTTCTCCAAAACTTACTCAAAGATCTTTGTACAATGGCTCATAAATGTAATTCCCCGATAATTTTTGCATTCCTTTCTGTTATCTTTCTTGAAGATTGGGACAATTATTCCCTTCTTCCAGTCCTCAGGGGTCCTCCTCTCTTTCCATACAGTTTTCACTACTAGATATAGCCATTGTATCCCCTCCTCTCCTGCTGCTCTCAGCATCTCTACACTTATCTCGTCTAGACCTGGTGCCTTCCCTCCTTTCATCTTCCTCACTGCGTCCTCCACTTCCCTCCATGTTAAGTCCTTTTCTGTTCCTGGTGTCTCACCTTGTAGTTCCGCCCCTTAAAATAACAATAACTACCTAACCTTTCAACTTCCACACTGCATCCTCTGCTTTCGTCCAAGTTAAGTCGTCTTCTGTTCCCAGTTCCTCTATTTCTTCATCAGGGTCACCATTCGTGTTCAGGACCTCTTCAAAGTACTCCCTACACATGATCTTGAGTTAATCCTTATTCCCTACTTCTTGACCACTTATGTTCACCATTCGAATGTAGTCCGTCATATCATTCCTCTTCTTACTTTTAAATATCCCATATTGGACCTTTTTTTTGTACCTTCACTATCCTCCTCCATCATCCTTGCGCACTCTTCCATCTACTTTCTTCTCTCCTCAGCCACCACTCATTTCACTTCCTTCTTTCGTATTTGATACCAGGGTGTTGAGCGATACGGGATATACAGGAATTTTAGTGCCCCGGGAAATATACGGGAGTTTCGCATTTGATACGTGAAATTTTGAAAAGCCTCATAATGCCTGAGTTCTTAGCCTCAGATTGCTCTGCCGAGTCCCACCACTCGGCCTTCTATTTCGCCTGCAGACCGCTCCGCCATCCGCATTTTGCGCCACCACCGCTTAGAGCGCTAAGCGGGGTGAGAGCCCAGCCTACGTCACGACGCAGCAGCGACTGCTTTGTCTGGCCGCACGGAGCTACTCGTGCCACGCCACGCTCGTTGCTAGACATGCTTACTTCTACGTACACTATCATATGCTTCTTTCAATGTCCAGGAAGACCATCAGTAGGTCTATTCCATATTCATAATGTTTTTCCTGCAACTGTCTTACAGCAAAAATTAGATACTGTGGACCTTCCTGCTCTGAAGCCATATTGTTCTCTCATCTTTCCTTCTATCTTTGCCCGAACTCTCTTTTCCAAAACTTTCTCAAAGATCTTCGCGCAATGGCTCATCAATGTAATCCCCCGATAATTCTTGCACTCATTTCAGCTACCTTTCTTGTTTATTGGGACAATTATTCCCTTCTTCCAGTCCTCAGGGGTACTCCTCTCTTTCCATACAGCCCTCATTACTCGATGTAGCCATTGCATCCCATCCTCTCCTGCCGCTCTCAGCATTTCTTCACATATCTCGTCCAGACCAGGTGCCTTCCCTCTTTTCAACTTCCTCACTGCGTCCTCCACGTCCCTCCATGTTAAGTCCTTTTCTCTTCATCAGGGTCGCCATTCGGGTTCAAGAGTTCTTCAAAGTAATCCCTCCACATGATCTTGAGTTCATCCTTATTCCCTACTTCTCGACCACTTTTGTTCACCATTCGAACGTAGTCCGTCATATCATTCCTCCTCTTACTTTTAACCATCCCCTATAGGACCTTTTGGTACCTCCTCCATCATCCTTGTCCACTCTTCCATTCACTTTCTTCTCTCCTCAGCCACCACTCTTTTCACTTCCTTCTTTCGTATTTGGTACTCCTTTCTTGTCTCTATTGTCCTATTTTGTAACCACACCCTAAAGGCTCTATTCTTCTTCTGCACTTTATCTTTTGTTTTCTGATTCCTCCATGGAGTTGCTTTCCATCTCTTCTTGTTGCTTGTCCTTCCACATACTCCTTCTGCCGCTCTTACTAGTGTCCTCTTGAATCTACCCCATTCCTCTTCTACTGTCTTCAGTTCATCATTTGGGATGCTTTCCTTCAGTATTCTTCTCTTCACCTCTCAACTTCCATACCCTTATCCGTCTATCCTGATTTTCTGCCCCTTTGTTATCCTTGGTCCCTCTCAGGTTCATTACCAGCAGTCGGTGGTCACTATACAAGGCCTCTGATGGAATTACCTTGATGTCTATGATGTTTCTATTCATATCACTATCGTACAGGATATAGTCAACTCAACTACCGACTTTCTAGTCAGGTCATTGCTATACCTGGTAATCTTGTGGCTCTCTCTTTTCTTGAACCAGGAGTTTCCCACCAAAAAGCCATTTCTTTTACAAAAATCCAACAATCTTTCACCTTCCTCATTTCAACTGCCCAACCCTCTGGTCCAAGCACATTTTCATACCCTTGTCTTTCCCTTCCAACATGCGCATTTAAATCTCCCATAATAATCACAGTCTTTCCTCCCACCTGTTTCTGCATTTCCTCTTCAAACTCCTGTTTCTCTTCAGCAGTGCAGCCTACCCGTGGGGCATACACTATTAGTACCTATACAGACTTTCCTTTCAGTGATATTTTTACCTCCATCATCCTGTCACTTATTCTCACCACTTCTTCTTTTAACCCATCTCTCACTACTATCCCCACTCTATTCCTCTTTCCTTCCTCATTCCAACTCCAATATAGTCTACAGTCTTTTCTCAATTCTCTCCTTCCTTCTCCTTTCCACCTTGTTTATGCCAGCCCCAGCAGATCCAACTTCCTTCTTTCCATCATATCCACCATCTCCTCCACCTTCCCAGTTAATGTTTGTATATTCAGCATTCCAAATCGTAGTCCATGATCACGGCTATGTCGTCCATTGTATCCGTCCTGTCCGAGTCCTGTTCCCTTCTTGAAAACAAAAGTCTTATCCACTACTGGCTTGCTGAGCCTGTAGGGTTCCTGTAGGAACTTCAAAGCTACCGTAACGGTCCTGGGGCACACAAAGTCCCCACTATTCTTCGCCAATACAGGCAATTCCCTACTTTGTGCCGTTGCCCATCTCCCACGGCGCGGACGAGGGGTTCGACTACTATTAGTAGTACTAATTCTTCATTTCATTATCCTTGTCATAGGTGGCAGATGACTTCGCTGTTCTGCCCCTTTAAACGATCATCATCTCATCTAGTAGCATGCTTCATGTTGAGCGCAGTTTCCTCAGTTACAGATGAAAGTGGAAAAAATAAAACTGCTCTACACTCGCAATGTACACACAACCTTCTTCTTAAACACCAGGTACTTCGAATTTAAATGCTTTGAGGACCTAATCTAATGATTATTCATGTCTACAACAAAGTTCACACATGAGGTAGTCATAAAACAATATCTCCTGCAATATGTCATACAACAGTTATTTTAAACGCTCTACTCAACCCATACGAGGTTGTGTGTTATCATTTATGGGACGCTATGTATACAACATGATATTCATAATAACATTTCGTGAAGCGTTGAGATGTTATTACAACTTCTTTATAAAGTCCACTCATACCCAATCGCATGGAGTCAGGGATGAGATGATGGTTGGTTCCTTAGTTTAGGGGCTGCGACAACGCGGTCATGTAGCCCTGTGTACTTTGGGTGTGTGTAAAATCTGTCTGATAACCGGCGTTAAATGTGATGGCTGTATTAGTATGTGTATCTGTTTTTTAATTCAAGTAAGGACTGCAACGTTGAATTTTTCAAATAGTTCCTACTTTTGCCGCCAAACGCCACCGTCAACGACTACTAGGCCTAGTTCAGAACTAGACTACTAGACGCCACCGCAGTCGGCTCTTGGCAACGAACGTAGAAACCTAAGAGCGTTGTTTACATTCCTACCCTATACAATTTAGCTTCACACAGGTGTAATTAGTGGAAGGTTCTTTAACATGCCATAAATCTATGACATAGGACCGACGGCTTTACTTCCCCTCCGAAGGAAGGCATACTGGGGGATTTTTAATGCTCTTAAAAAATCCCGGCCGGGTTTGAACCCGCTATCTTGGGCATAGAAGCTCAGGGATGAGATGAGAAGAGTTTCTTTGTGGCGGTTGGTTATTACAGCCATTTTTCCTTCATGATGTAAAATTTGTGGGAGGAACTAATGAGAGATTAAATTAATGAAAATGGAAGGAAATTGGGTAAGAGGGTGGAAGGAACCATGGTATATAAGAAGACACCATCCTGGCATTTGTTTGGAGTTGAAAATGAGAAACCAAGGAAAACAATTTCAAAGTGCTGAATTGAAGTCACTTGTCAACTGATTTTGGCGACGACCTGGTTCTTAGCTACTGTGGTTATTATAAAGTAAAATAAATACAGAAAATAATCCAATTAAGCCAGTTTTTGTTAATCAGTGAACCCACATTGGTGGTAGTAAAAGTAGTACATTTCCACGTGATCTAAATGTAGCCACATTCCCTATTTCACCATTCTTATTGCCCTTAAGTGAGAATATTAGACATGGTATGTACACTAGCAGAAAGATTAAAAAAAAAAAAAAAAAATTGCACTGAAAATTATATTTTTTGCCAGACTGTGGGAAACTTATTGATTAACTCCACTATCACATGCTCGACTGATACTTCAGCTTAGAGCAGAGGTCCTCAAAGCAGCGGGCTCGCAGAGTGATTTATATTTCATATTCTGCAACAAATATTGCTATCCTCGTATCCATGAACCTATCATAGGCAGGAAGCTCCCACAACCATTCAAGACTAATCAACTCGTACTTTTGCTGTCTTATTTCACAAGAACTGACCAGTAGATCCTGCCAGCAGGAATTCTATAAAATGATGTACAGTAACATTTCCCACACAGAACCCTTTCACCCGCCACCTGCAGCGATATTTCCTTACCAAACCCTAACGACCACTAATGACAATGTGACCCTCACTTCCTTACAAGAATTGTCCTTAATTGCACTTACAGCAACCACACCTCTGGGCCACAATTTCTGTCCTCTTCATGATCACCTTCCTGCCATTAATTTTCTTATATTTAAATCATGGGTCATGCAACACTTAATTCTGTGAAGAAAGGCTTCCTTGAAATAAGTCTGTCTATTGTTCCTTCTTGTGGAGGCCACTCCACAAGGGGCTAAGATCAGTCCACATGCTTGGTTCCCCACAGTGTGGAGGAGCTTGTTGAGCATTTCAACAACCACTGGCCCCCACGGGTTTGTGGAGGCCGACCCTAACCAAGTTAGGTCTAATAATAAAAAAAATATATATAATACAAATTATTATTATTATTAACTTCATTGGTCCAATTAGACCACTTAAGTCAGTGTTCTCTGTATCTGCTATCTCGAGGCCAACAAATATCAATACTAAAATAATAAATCGATTAGTTACTAAACCTCTGTATATATTGGTCATATTGCTCAATTCAAAAGTGTTTTGGGCGACAGTCAACCACCACCCTGCTGTCTGTTAGGTAGTCAGCTCGAAGGCTGGTTGCATCCTCAAAAGGCACTGCCGTTAGGTTATGTGGGTAGATATCCACAAAAAAAAACAACAACAAGGCAACGCTATATTGAGGCATACTAGGCAAGATGAGGAGTGAGATAGTTTGCAATTGCTTTCCTCACTGAGTCAGAACAGCAGTACTAACCCTATGAGTAGAACCTTTCACAGCTTCCACAGACTGACTGTGCCATGAATGTCATTACTAGGGCCTGGATTTTGATGAAAAGTCATCTTTTTTCTGAGTACACGGAGACGATGCTTAGTGGTAATTAAGTGTATTCTACAATAAATATGTTAGATATATATGGGGTTTTTAAAAGTCATCAAAATGCATTTTTCCTACAATTTGCAGAATAGTCATCAAACATTTAGGGGCATTTTAGGTCATTTTTCATGTGTTATACATTTATAGGTCATTTTTTTAAAATTACATATGGTTAAATGCTCATTTTAAAGTTATGTTTTTAGTATCTGTATTTCCAAACATGTCAGCGTTTACATTCTTGGACTAACCCATATACTGTAGTTCTGCAGTGCTCATTGTTTTCATTACCCGTTTCTTATCTACGCAGCTGATTTATTTTTTTCTCGACGATGCATTTGTGTGTACAGTTTGCGTCACTGATTTCTTCACGTGCACCCCCAGGGGCTCACATCTAGTAGGACGTGGGTTGGCGACCACGGGGCCCCAGCTGAGTCCGGCATTGCTTCCACTTACTTGTGCCGGGCTCCTCTCTGTCTTCTTTCCTGTCAACCTCACTTGGTCAACTCTTGTTCTCTTCCGACCCCGACGGTATTAGGGTATCCGAGGCCTAGGGAGTCTCTTCCTTTCCCGCCTTAATTGGCCCTTGTCTCATCTTTTCTGATTCCCTCCTTCTGCGAGGGGTCAGCCTTCTTTTTCTTTTCATGTTATCTCCTGCCTTCTGCTCAAGGCCCTCAAGGAGGCAGGGTGTATGTAGCCCCACCACTTTTGTTGCACCCTATATAATGCTACACCCGCAGGGGCTCACGGCTGGTGAGTTCGGGAGTTCGCAACCCCGAGGGATTCCTGAGCTGGGTCAGTTTTCCCCTTTTGTCCCTTACCTTTGGGGCGGACCCTTTCACTTTCATATCTGCCTTTCATGGCTCTCCTTCCTTCCAAGTCCCTCAATCCGTATTCTTAGAGGGTTGAGGGCATTTCTTTTCCTCCTGTCCTTTATTTGCCTTATTCTCCTTTTGTTTTCCATTTCTTCTAGGTTATAAGTTAGCAGTTAGTTTTAGTTATAAGTTTAAATTTTCATTTTCATCTTTCACGATCACTCAAACCATTAGGGGCCGATAACCTAGATGTTAGGCCCCTTAAAACAACAATTATCATCATCATCTTCACGTGCACGTGAGTATTGCGTCAGTCTGAGAAAAGAAATGGGGTAATCCCCTCAGCGCCATGTGGTTTGTGTCGAGTTGATCTTTATTAGAAGTGTTGACAGCTCTGGCCTCTGATCTTTCACTCAGTTACCCGCTAACTATAGGACTTTTAAGGTGTGTTTGTGTTGTAGGTGTGTGACGTTTTGTTGTGCAGTGCAATTGAAATGCCAAAACAAAAGCAGTCAACTGCATACCGTTTAAAACAGTATGTGTCAGATTTCGGTGAAAACATATTCTCAACTGATGGAACTATTTTGTTCTGTAAAATGTGGAAAATCAAAGTTGCTGCATATAAACGGTTCACCGTACAAGAACACGCCGGGCGCGATAAACATTTGCGAGGTCTTGAAAATATGGAAAAAGGGAAGTGTCTCAATTACTGTTAAAAGAAACTGCTTCGACATCAAATTACAAGTCATCTTCCTTTTATAAAGAATTATGTGAAGTGTTTATTAGTGCTAATATTCCACTAGGAAAACTAAGCAATCCTAAATTAAGTGATTTCCTCGAACGCCACACTGGTCATACTATTCCAGACGAATCAACATTGCGTAAAAACTACCTATGAAAATGTTACGAAGACACGTTAAACCGAATGTTTGAATGGAAAAAAAAATTACTTATCAATTGACGAGACTACAGATTCAGAGGGACGTTATGTAGGAAATGTAGTGATAGGGACCCTAGAAATAAACAGTCCTGGGCAAACTTTTCTGCTGACCTCAGAGGTTTTGTAAGTGGTTAATCACACTCAGATATGCAAACTGTTTGATAAATCCATGTGTTTAATATGGCCTAGGGGAATTCAACATGAGAATGTGTTTCTCTTCCTAACAGATGCAGCACCTTACATGGTAAAGACAGCAAAGTCTATCAAAGCATTTTACAATGAGATGGTGCATGTTACTTGTCTTGCCCATGCTTTTCATCGAATTGCAGAAGAGGTCCGATAAAAATTTTCAGAAGTAGATAGACTAGTTTCCATGGTAAAGAAAGTCTTTGTCAAAGCACCATCCCGCATTAAATATTTCAAAGACAGGGCCGCTGATGTAGTTTTGCCCCCCGCACCAGTTTTAACACGCTGGGGTACCTGGTTGACTGCATGCATATACTAGTGGGACAATTTTCAGATAGTGAGAGAAGTAGTGAATGGCTTTGATAGGACAGATGCTAAGGCTATTGGGAGTGCACAGGACCTGTTTTCTGATCCTCAAATGGAAGGTAAATTGGCTTGCATAAAATCAAATTTTTCATTTTTGCCAGAAACCATAAGCTGCCTAGAAGAAAGTGGCATGGTATTGGCCATGTCAATAGAGTTAGGAATGCTGAAGGTTGTATAAAACATGTAAAAGGTGAGATTGGGGACACAGTCAGACAGAAAATAAAATTTGTATTGGACAAGAATAAAGGGTATCAGATAGTGTATCAAAGAGCCAGTATTTTGTCGGGAAAAGACTTCAGAATTGACATTTTTGAAGAGGATTTAACAGCCAGTGACATAGTGTTTTTCAAATATGCTCCTATTACATCAGTGGAAGTGGAGAGAAGTTTCTCGAAATATAAAACAGTAATAGCTGACAACCGCCGTTCCTTCATCTTTGATAACTTGAGGATGACGATGGTGGTGTATTGCAACGCTAACTAAGGAATGTTTAGTTAGCAATATATTTTTTCACTTTATAGTAGAAATGAAGATGACATATTGTTAATCTATTGATTAATAGTTTACACTAATTCTACTAAGAATGTTTGTTATTCGAACCATTATTTGTACAAGACATTCATGAAATTGACCTTTTTTTAAAGATAATTTTTTGGTCTTTTTTTTTTAATGAGGGCATTTTAAGAGAATTTTAGACCGACAGTAGTGGCTACGCTGGCTAAAGCGCAGCATTAGGTCATTGGGCCAAGCTATCTGCTGACTCGGTAGACGCGTGGGTTCGAGCCCCACCGTCGGCCGTCCTTGAAATGGTTTTCCGTGGTTTCCCATTTTCAACACCAGGCAAATGCTGGGACGGTACCTTCTGACAGGCCACGGCCGCTTCCTTCCACATCCTTGCCCAGTTTCATTCACCATCATTCATTTCATCTCTCATTAACTCCTCTCGTGAGGTTGGCGTCAGGAAGGGCATCCGGCCGTAAAAACCATCGCCACAAGGACTTCCATCGCATCTCATCCCCGACCCCGTTGGAAAACGGGAATAATAAGGGGTAGACATACATTTTAAGAGAATTTTAGGGGCATTTTATAGGTCATTTTTCGATAATTTTAAGGTCATCAACATCCGGGCCCTAGTCATTACTAAGCACCACCCATTCCTCAGTAGCTTCCATATAATCACAGCCATGAGTGAGACTGAGACATCGATGAAAAGCCACATTTTTCTCTAGCCTGTGCCAACAGACAAATGCAAATGTACTGCACTCATCAAGAGATGGCAAACAGGCCACCGCTACTTGCTGCTATACTGAGGTATTGTTAACTTAAAAACTTGTAGTATTGATCCACAGATCCTCTGCAAGATCAATGGGAAAACCTGAATTAGTGAATGGAGGAGAAATACATTAGATAACTTGGTGTTAATATCTTAAATAAAAGCTAATTGAGGTGTGTTGATGTGTAGGTTCATCTGGTCCATGTGAATTCCAGCCAAGCTCTGAAATTCAGTGGTCGTCAACTCCCAGACTGGGGATTCAATCAACACGAGGTGGTGACAGATCGCAATTTGCATCAGGATGATACTGTCTGGAACGTTGAAGAGCATCGCTATACCAAGAGTGAGTTCCTTGCAATATTAATATATTAGCCCCTCGGGGTAGTTCTATGTACTTGTGAAAATGATCAGATGAAATGCCTTCGGTTCTTCGTAGTCATCACCATCATCTTCTACAGTTTCCAGCCGCTGGCTGGGTCTGCTTGGAACATAAGCCTCTCCATCGTTTTCTATCCTTCCACCACCTTTCACTCTGTCCCTCTCCTCTTTTCTGCACTCCTTCCTCCACAACCACAATCCACCTATCTCTGGCCTTCCTCTTGGTCTCTCGCCTTCCATTTCCATCTTGTGCTTCCATCCTCCTTGGTATCCTGCCATCCTGCATTTTCCTAACATGTATGTACCAACTCATTCTTGACTTCTCTATAACCTCTTGTAAGGGTTTCTCTTCCACAATCTCTCTCACTCTCTCATTTCTTACTCTATCCTTTCTTGTTATTCCTAATCTGCTGCTTTGAAATTTCATTTCGCAAGCCTGGATCCTGCTTACCTGACTCTTCTTCATAACCCACGTTTCTGATGCATAGGTGAATATTGAGACATAATACGTGTGATACAATACCTGTTTGCTCTTCTGGAGTACGCCCCTGCTCCATACCAGACCTCTCGTGCTCTGCATGAATCCATGGGCTTGCCTTTCTCTCTCACTGATCTTGTCATTTCTACCACTTCTATTACACTCCCTAGATACTTGAAACTATCTACCTTCTTTAGTACTTCTCCTCCTATCATTATATCTGTTGTTACTCTTCACAGTACTTTGCAAAATCTTACAGTCCCTACATTAACTCTTTTCATGCCAAGCAATTAATGACTGGTTATGCTAAAATTGTCAAGCCATCTTCAATGAAATTACAAGGGTTTGATAAAAATTATCTCCTATGTAGGCCTATATATTTTCAAGGTAGAATGTTGATATTATTTTCTGTAGCAGGTAAACATATTATTAACGTATGAGATGCTAAAATCTAATATTTTGCTTCATTTGTTCAATTTAAAAAATATTAAAAAATATTTGTTAAAAATAAATTGGAAATTTTAATATAAATTTGGCAGCCAACACAATACTTATTGAATTGTGTACAAATATCCCAAGTTTAGAGTAATTGTATCAAATAGGTTTACAGTACGATCAATTTAGACTAAATCACAGTACTGTAACATTAGGTGGATTGTCGTCAGCAAAATCAAAGTAGTCATCATCAGTGGAAAATGCACTCTCACACACTTCAGTCAGCATTAAAACCTTTTTTCCCCCCTTCATTGAGAGAGCTAGGCCATATTTATTACCACATATCTTAATTAGCTCCAAGCAAGATAACACACACGGGAAAACAGCTGACTGCTGCCTGTTCAAAGAATACTTATTATAAATCCAATTAAACACATCGGTATATTCGAGAAAGAATGATTTCCGTGTTGTCTTGGTTACAACAGTGATAGCTCTGCATGTCTGTATAGAACACTAAAAAAAAAAAAAAAAAAACGGGGCCGACAGATCGGCCGGTGGCACTTTTAGCAGAAGCTCCCTCGGCCTGTTCAAGGCACTGGGACCCCAACCAATACTTACTATCGCCAGGTAGGTATTGCCTTGGCTGGATGGCGCCCGCTGTGATGGCCCTCGTTCTGGAGTAGGCAGTATTCTGGGAGGAAGATTTAGGGATGACGCATAAGTTTTTTAAAAGATCTTCAGAGGGTGGCCCTCTTAAAAAGCCATCTCTAGAGTGTCAAGCAAATCGCAAGGTACCATCGACCAGAAGTAGACCGAAGCGTTGCTGGTATGCACAAATATTTCCTATTATGTTCATGTTCTTGCATGTCTCTTTTAGTGGTGTTACACAGTAGTCTCGCAAACTCGGCACTCGGAAACCTGGCACTCCGGATATCTCAGCCACCCTGACAGGAGAAAAAAATAATGATTTTTGTTTGTTTTTGTGTTTTCGAACAGAGCGTTATTATGTTTTCTTTCGTCCAGTTTTTCTACATTTTCTTTTATAATTTACAGAAATTGTTTTCCTTTATTTTTATGCAGTACAGTACTGAACTATATATTCAAGTACTGTAATTGTAGGGGCTTAATGGTTTTAAATTTCTTCTTTTTAAAACATTTCCCGATAACCCGGCATTTTCGTGAACTCGGCCACCCTTCGGTCCACATTAGGCCGAGTTTGCGAGAGACTACTCTACTGTTTTTAATCAATGTTTTTATTAATGTAATGTGCTAACAATTTTTTAAACTACGGCTGAGGAAGGGAGCATTTATAGCCCCCGAAACATATACCGAAATGTATTTTAATTGATCTTGTAATATAAATGTATTGAATAGGCACATACCCAAAATTCTTTCATATTTTGGAATTATTGGCACCTCTCTAGTGTGATAACCTCACTAGCCTGAATTTTCAGAAAAGTTTAGTCGCTCTAGGGCGAGAACCGCACTAGCCCAAATTTTCAGAAAAGTTTGGTCGCTCTAGTGCGAGAACCTCACTAGCCAGAGTTTTCAGAAAAGTTTGGTCGCTCTAGTGCAAGAACCTCACTAGCCAGAGTTTTCAGAAAAGTTCGGTGACTCTCTCGCTCTATAATTAAATAGCTTATCCTGAGTTTGCAGGAATGTTCAGCACGCTCTTCTGCCAAGTTGCGAGAATATCACAATTTTGAGCCTTGGTCATTTCAGTTCTCTTTTGAACCCCAACAGTATTAGGGTATCTAAGGCTTCGGATGTCCTTAGTTTTCCCGCCTTAATTGGTCTGTAACTTTTCCATCCCAATGTCCGCACATTTTGGGGTTATAGACCTCTTATTCTTTATAGTCTTTGCCCGTTGAATTGCTAGCCTCTCATTAGAGGCATGTAAGAAAAACGGAATGTATGTAACTCTCAGAGCATGTTACACCCTGGGTGACATTAAGCAAATTGCACTTCAGATGCTTGTGGTTAGTGAATATTTAATTTGCAGTGTTGGTACATATTCAGGAAATTACTTGTGAGTCAACCCTTGCATACACATGTCTCCTTCAAGAATATTAATGAAAATATGTACTTATTGCAATAGATGTTTATGTTTTTGGTGTCGGCAGGCGAAGACCAGAAGGATCGTGAGCGCGACCTGGTGAATGCAGAGATGATTCCTCTAAGAGCGACGACGCTTTCGTTCTGGGAGAAGTTTGTCGAGCTGCAGTATAAGATGTTGTTCGCAAACCAGGAGAATGTTCAAAACCACATGTACAGCAGTGAGCCATTCGAGTGGCCTCTCATGTCGCGGGGAATAGCCTACTGGGTCAGTCCACACAGCAATGTGAGTATACAGTGCAACTCATTTGAGCTTTCCATCCCCCTAATTCACGACCTAACTTTGCAAGATCTCTCTCTCTCTCTGCTCCAGAACACCTTGGGGAATTGTTCCGATCATAAGCTACCAGGCATTAGCGTCCCAATGGTATTTCATCAGTTCAAGTGAGAAACATAATTAATTGTCGTGCAATGTCACAAAAAGATGAGCTTTATGCTGGTATAAACATGAAGGAAGATGAATTAGGTAGATTTCATTAGAAAACTACCTATTGCAATGGGTACTATGTTTCGACTTCCAGAAAATTTCGACATGTTCGCGTTTCACATCCTCCAGACCCCGAAAACACCGCCAGTTCAAAAGTTTATATTATTTATACCGTGACGGCCATCCCTAAAGAATGGAGGTTTGCTTGCCCGCGAGACAGGCAGAGAGTTATTAGTAGAGCCGGGCAAATTTGCTCTATTTCCGATCGGGATCGTAAGTTGCCGCATGGCCAGTATCGTCTCCCACCAAGCACACTCAAGGCCAGGTCTATCCGCTGAATGAGAATCTTAAGTCTCGATAATACCGGTACTGAGTGGGAACCTTAAGTCTCGATAATACCGGAACTCCTTTTTTCTCGGTGTTATCGACATTATTTATTTAAAGGTAAAAGCAGACTCACTCAAGCCGCTGGACGTGTAAAGTCAAAGCCTTCTGTATTAACTCCGGAATGTAAACCACTATTATGAAAATTATTAATGCATATTGGAAGTGATCATGTTCACGTGGTATATCATCTATCTTTGTGTGGTTTTGTTTTCTTGTTTGACAAAAAAATGAATGTCGGTCTTAGTTCAAGTATCTGCATGAATTTTTAATATTTAATAGGATGGCTTTTTGTATCAAACGCACAGGGTCAACTCTTGTTCTCTTCCGACCCCGACGGTATTAGGGTATCCAAGGCCTGGGGAGTCTCTTCAATTCCCGCCTTAATTGGCCCTTGTCTCATCTTTTCTGATACCCTCCTTCTGGGAGGGGTCAGCCTTCTTTTTCTTTTCCTGTTATCTCCTGCCTTCTGTTCAAGGCCCTCAAGGAGGCAGGGTGTATGTAGCCCCACCACTTTTGGTGCATCCTAGATAATGCTACACCCTCAGGGGCTCACGGCTGGTGAGTTCGGGAGTTGGCGACCCCGAGGGATTCCTGAGCTGGGTCCGTTTCCCCTTTGGGGCGGACCCTCTCCTCTCCTCTTTTCATTATATTTCCTTTTCTTTTGAAGATTCCCGCACTGTTTTTGTTACCTGGTTCCCCGTGTATCTAAATTCCTTTTACCGATTTTTTTTGTAGGTATTTTTAATCTACGTTGCATTTTGTAAGTTTTTTCGGTCTAAATTACATCTCGCGATTGTTTTCAACCTCAATTGCATTTTGTAAAGATTGACAATCTAAATTGCTTTTTAGTAAGTATTTTCAATATAGGTTTCAGGGCATTTTAGTGAGTATTTTGAATTTCAATTGCATTTTGTAAGTATTTTCAACCAAAACCGCATTTCGCAAGAATTTTAAATCTAAATTGCATTTTGTTTGGTGGGCATTTTGCAAATATTTTGATTCTGAATTGCATTTTATGGGTATTTTGAATCTAAATTACATTTTGTCAGGTATTTTAAATCTAAATTGCATTTTGTAAGTATTGTCAATCCACATGAGTTGTTTGAATCTACCGTACATTTTGTAAGCATTTTCAATTTCAATTGCATTTTGTAAGTATTTTGAACCTCAATTGCATTTTGTACGTATTTTCAATCTCATTTGCATTTTGTAAGTGTTTTGAATTTCAGTTGCATTTTGTAAGTATTTCGACGCTACATTGCATTTTGTACGTATTTTGAACCTAGCCTGCATTTTGTGGGTATTTTTCAATCTATTCTCTTTGTGAATCTTTTCATTCTAAATTCCCTTTTGTAAGAACATTTTCTGAGTTGTTTCAATTTGAGTTCCTTTTTGTAAGTATTTTCCGTCTCACTTAATTTTCGTTCTGGTTTCCATTTCATTATCATTTTCGCAATCACCCCGATCATTAGGGGCCGATAACCTAGATGTTAAGCCCCTTAAAACAACAATTATCATCATCATCAAACGCACAGGCATTAATTTAAAATTAATTTAAACATTTGAAGCCTACTTGACGGGTTATTCCTGTACCGTATTCAACATCAAATATGTACCCGCCTTCTGTGGCATGGTTCGTAATTCAAGGCCACTGCCACCTCCTTACCACTCCTACCCTCAGTTACAAATATACACAAACTACTACAGACACCATAATAACTTAGGTTATTAGACAAAGTTGACACACAAGAGCACAAAAATGATCACGATGTTGTAGCCCCTAAAGTAAAATAAAACTCAAATAATTGACGTAGCGGAGAAGAGCTGAAAGAAAGTCTCACGTGTATGGCTCATAAATTATTAGCCCTACTGACTAGGAATTTGCTTTAAAGAATACTTTCAACCTTCTTCTCCTACTTTTGCCGCCAAGCGCCACCCTCAACGACTACTAGGCCAAGTTCAGAACTTAGCCACCGCAGTCGGCTCTTGGCAACGAACGTAGAAACCTAAGAGCGTAGTTTACTTTTTTAACACCGGGTGAGTTAGCCGTGGTGGTTACGGCATGACTGATGGCAGTCGCTCACATCCGGGAGGCGAGGAGGTTCGAATCCCCCCGCCGGCAACCTTGAAGATGGTCTTCTGTGGTTTCCCATCTTCCTTCCAGGCAAATGCCGGGGTTGGTCCCTAACTATAGGCCACAGCCGCTACCTTCCAACTCCTCGTCCTTACATTCCAACTTCCCTCCTTCCCTCCCCAACGGTACTTGTAGCTCACCCATTGGGTGTCCGTCTCGAAGCAGCTACAAAACTGGCGAGCCGAACATGTCCTCGGACACTCCCGGCACTAAAAGCCATACGCTAAAAAAAAAAAAAAAAAAAAAAAAAAAACTTTTTTAACCTATCCAATTTAGCTTCACACAGGTGCAATTAGTGGAAGGATCTTTTAACATGCCATAAATCTATGACATGGGACCGCCGGCTTTACTTCCCCTCCGAAGGAAGGCATACTGAGGGATTTTTAACGCTCTTAAAAAATCCGACCGCTTCGGCCGGGTTTGAACCCGCTATCTTGGGCATAGAAGGTAGGGGAAGGTTTTTTTCCCCCCCGTTACGTTTTATTGTTGTTGTCAACCGCTTTTACCAGTATCTTACTACAAAAATGTTATGACAGTACACAGTTGCATCACAGGGGTTTTAGTAATATAGCGAGTGCATGAACTTTCAGGTTCAATTACGAGAAAGTTACATAGTGTTTGAATGTGGCATTACACGAAAAATCTTAATATGTACTGTACACGTCAAATAGAATTTTCTTTTCCTGAAATTTAATGACCAAATAATACCAACTGACGATCAAAATTTCCTTCGATATGTTATTAGGATGATATGCTCAATATACCTTAGGTAGTCTGTTAATATAATATCGTTGAAGTTGAGTGGATTCTTCCAATTCGCAGACTCAGTCATCGGAATGAACAATTTCCATTGAATCCTTACACAACAAGCCTCAGTGCCTTCTGGCAGCGCCTTATTGCCCAAGCGAAAAACGAGCGATAATGTCGAGAATTATCGTTATCAAGCCCACATTATCAGTAATACCAGCTCCGGAACCAGCATTTCCGTTCTTCATTCTCGTCCTACGAGACCGATTGAACTCGAGCTTTTTGCCCGGCTATCTTGGGCATAGAAGGTAGGGGAAGGTTTTTTTTCCCCCGTTACGTTTTATTGTTGTTGTCAACCGCTTTTACCAGTATCTTACTACAACAAAAATGTTATGACAGTACACAGTTGCATCACAGGGGCTTTAGTATTATAGCGAGTGCATGAATTTTCAGGTTCAATTACGAGAAAGTTACATAGTGTTTGAATGTGGCATTACACGAAAAATCTTAATATGTACTGTACACGTCAAATAGAATTTTCTTTTGCTGAAATTTAATGACCAAATAATACCAACTGACGATCAAAATCTCCTTCGATATGTTATTAGGATGATATGCTCAATATACCTTAGGTAGTCTGTTAATATGATATTGTTGAAGTTGGATGGATTCTTCCAATTCGCAGACTCAGTCAACGGAATGAACAATTTCCATTGAATCCTTACACAACAAGCCTCAGTGCCTTCTGGCAGCGCCTTATTGCCCAAGCGAAAAACGAGCGATAATGTCGAGAATTATCGTTATCAAGCCCATATTATCAGTAATACCAGCTCCGGAACCAGCATTTCCGTTCTTCATTCTCGTCCTACGAGACCGATTGGAACTCGAGCTTTTTGCCCGGCTCTAGTTGTTAGTCACCACCACTTAAGCACTGAGCGATAATACAAGAGCAGGACAGTAAGTCCTGAATGCTAGCATTGCATTTGTTACACACGCAGCTGGCAAGACTGTCGCGTACCCCGTGACAGCTCTTCGCAACATCTTTGATAACAGAATAATAAGCAGAGGACTATGGCCTGCCCGGTCACCCGATTTGTCTGTTTGTGATTTGTACTTGTGGGGGAACCTGGCACAAAAGGTATACCAAAACAATCCGCGTCCTCAGGAGGCTCTCGAGAACGCAATAACTGCACCGATATGAAATATCAGTCAGGATGATTTATAATAAGTGTACCAAAACTTCCTGCGCAAGTGCAACATGTGTCTAGAGAAATGAGGACAGCATTTCCAGCAACTACTGTGAAATTCATGTAATTAAATACGATGATTAAATACGTTAAAAAGTCTAAATGTGTTGAACTAGTGAGGCGCTATGCTGCTGCTAGCTCTACTCTACTGTTTTTAATCAATGTTTTTATTAATGTAATGTGCTAACAATTTTTTATACAATGGCTGAGGAAGGGAGCAGCATTTATAGTCCCCGAAACATATACCGAAATGTATTTTAATTGTTCTTGTAATATAAACTTATTGAATAGGCAGATACCCAAAATTCTTTGCCAGTGCCTTGCTCAACAGGCGGCTACACACAGTGGCCCACCAGTCGCGTGGCTCATCCGGGGCTCCGTTCTATTGGGATGGTCCTCACTGTACATCTATATATATAACTTTTTTGTGGACACTATAACTACCGCTATTTTCCACCAATCACTTTCAAATGTATTACCCTATAAAATTTCGGTCGAGTTCGTTGATGGGCAAAATCGGACCAAAGTGAAATATTGCTATAACTTTCTTAATATGTCAAAAATCAAATCCATTCAAAGTTTATACTATTCTTCGGATAAGGACCAAAAACTTATCTTAGTCAAGTTTTTTGTTAACACCAACCTTTGACAAAAGGGGTGGAAAATATTGAGTTTTTTTAGAAGAAAAATAACCTGCCTTAGTAGGCACAATATCAAAACCGTTCAAACTTGTCAATAGCCCTCTAAACATTACCTAAAACTTTTGTCTGAAAGATGTTTTGCTATGACCCGCCCTTATGCCAAGGGATGAGCAAAATGTTTTTGATGAAGATGCCAAGTTGATGAGGGAAGAGCTCAGCCGAAGATACTCTAGGTATCACAAATAATATTGCTGATTGAACTACAGATGTCATCAAAGCAATATTGTTGTTTTGACAGCCGTGTCGCTGTACAGTCAAGGCAAAGATATCGTTATCTCCAACTTCGGTCCGGCTGGTTGGCAGTTGTGCTAGTGCAAGGTAAATAAATAGCAGTAGACTGTAATATAATTATGAGAAGATATATGCTAAACATGTGGAACGTTTGTAGGTACACAACAATTGGCAAATTTAGTGAATTCGAAATACCGTATTTGCTCGCGTATATCTCGCACTTTTTTAACCGAAAATATGTGTGAAAATTTTCGGTGCGAGATATACGCGGGGAATAACCGTATTCCCGAAATTTTCCCCCGTGTGGGTGCGGGATAGAATACACCCACGGTATGCCCTGCCTGTCGTAGGAGGCGACTAATAGGGCCGACACGGCCGAATAACTTGCCAGTTATTGATTTGTTCAGACCCCCTGTGGATGGGGAGGGCAGAATTCATCCACGGTATCCCCTGTCTGTCGTAAAAGGAGACTTAGAGGGGGCCTTATAAAGGTCGATTTTGGTTTTCTGGTCCCAGCTCTGGTTTGACCAATAGAAATAAACATGCATGCTGTTAGGGGAAAGGCCACCAGCTTGGCCATCTGGCCAGAAAGCCTAGACGGTATGCACCATCCCGTCAGGTGGGTGCGCCATGTACCCTACAGTAGTATCTGCCTTACAACGAAGGTCCCTGCATGGCCGAATACTGGAGCTGCATAAATCCTGTGCATGCCGAGGGGGAAGTGCCTGTTCGAGGCACTGGGACCCCGGGCAATATCTGCTATGCCAGGTAGGTATTGCCTTGGCTGGGTGGCGCCCACAGTGATAGCCCCCGTTCGGAGTGGGCAGTATTCGGGGAGGATTTCGTCCGAGATGCCAAGTAAGCGATCACGGACACCTGTACAGGGTGGCACCCTCAAAGAGCCATCTCTGGAGTGTAGACCGAATCCCAAGGTGTATACGCCTTGGGATGAGGCATTTAATAAGAAGTTCCCTGTTGACAGTCTCCTCGCTACCTGGTAGCTACCAGGACAGACGGGGGAGATTTTAAACAGGTAAAATCGATCCTATTTTAAGAGGAAATCGAGGGGAAATATCGTGACCTTAACGGGATTTCCAAGCTCCGGAACGGGCAGCTCCTGCTGCATACCATTGACCGGCAGCAAACCGAAGCATTGTTGGAATGCACGCATTTCGGCGAAATTCCCGTTAAGGTTGAAAAGCACGATACGCTAAATGCGGTCCGTGGAGTTATATTCCATCACGACCTCATTCTAAACAGCGACGCGGAATTGATGCGGGATCAGGGGATGCGAGGCATCACCAGGATTAGGCGCATCACCCGGAAAATTGGAAATGATAGCGTCGATACTGGCGCTTTCATTCTTCACTTTGAGGGTGATGTAGTGCCTAGGCAGGTGAAGGTCACGTCGTACCATTGCGACGTTAGAGCGTACATCCCTCCACCTATGCGCTGCTACAATTGCCAGAAATTCGGCCATGTTTCTGCCAGGTGCACTGTCAAGGCGGTGTGTAGAGAGTATGCCAAGGGGACACATGACGGTGTGGGGTGTACGCCTCCCCCGACGTGTCCTAACTGCCAAGGAAGTCACTCTCCGTGGTCGAAGCAGTGCCCTGAGTTCTGCAAGGAAGCAAAGATCCAAGAAATCAGAACATTGGATCGGCTTTCATATCACGACGCTCGAAAGAGATACCGTGATATGACTGCACCCGAATTTCCGGTATCTTTCGCGGCTAAGGTGACGCCTCCTATCACCCCTGCCGACGAACTACTCTGAGATCGTAAAGTCTCCCCTCGCTGTCCAAGCGAGACCTGTCAGCCCGAAGAAGGTCACAAAACCTTCTTCGGCCATTATGAAAAAGGCGCCGGTTATACTATCTAAACCGGCGCAATCGGAGAAGAAGTCATCTTCCTCTCCGAAACGGTCGGAGAAGAAGTCTTCCCCTGCCAACGAGGCAAAGAAGACTTCTGCGACCGGGGCTGGATCGTCATCTAGCCCACCTGATAAGACAAAGATAGTGGAGAAGAGGGAGACGGTTCGTCGCCGTCTCTCTCACCCTCCTGCAGACGGGGTGGCTACTGTCTCTGCTGGCCTTTCCGCTCCCACGACCACCAAGGGAGCGAAACCTGCTGAAGCCAAGCCCGTCCGTATGGAGGAACTCCCCTATAGAAAAGAAAATAGATCGGCGGAGGAGAGGGAAATGGTTCAGCGCCGTTTCTCTTCCTCTCCTAAAGGCAGGGCTGCTCATGTATCTGCTGGCCATCCCGCTCCCACCACTACCAGTGGAGCGGTGCCAGCAGGAGCGACCTTGTTTTATTAGGACCTGGCGTCTGTGGGGAAGGGACCATCTACTTCCCCAAACACACGTCGGTGCCGATCCAAGAAGAAATCTCTTCGGGACGTGACGGGGTCACAGACACCCAGTCTTCGGACCGGGAGAAAGTCCCTCGACACCGCTCTTGCTCTTCCCCAAGAGCGAGACTCGTGAGGTCCGACGACGACCGCGCGCAACCCAAGAGAGCGCCCGCTCCATTTTCTTCGTCTTCGGAAGGAGATGTGGAGATTGAGGTGTGCTCTCCTTCCCCATCATCTCCAACTAGAGATGGGGAAGGGTGGCAAACGGTCAAGCATAAGTAGAACACCCACTTCTACTTAAGTCCACACCATGGCACTATTACAATGGAACTGTAATAGTTATTCTGTTCATCTCGCTGAGTTACGACAATTAATATCTTCGTTTTCGGCAACCATTGTCTGTCTTCAGGAATCCAGGTTTCGTCCTGGACATGAGACAACAATGCGTCACTTCAAACTCTTCTCTAAAGACCGGGTGGACGGAGCTGTGGCCGCTGGTGGCGTCTGCACTCTCGTCCACTCTAGCCTCTTTAGTGAAGAGGTGCCGTTGCGTACTCAGCTATAGGCAGTTGCAGTTCGTACTTCGTTGCCATTAATGGCAACAGTATGTAACGTGTACATCCCGCCTGATTCTCAGCCGGATTACGACCAGCTGGTGGATCTAGTCTCTCAGCTCCCCCCTCCTTTTCTCCTTCTGGGAGATGTTAATGCCCACAACACAATCTGGGGCTCCGCTACCACTAGTGGTAAAGGGAGAGATTTTGAGAGGCTGATCAGGCGGCAGGACCTGTGTCTGTTGAACACAGGGGAACCTCTCTATTGCACACGGTACTTATTAAAGTATCGATATTACCTTGTGCAGTCGTGCGCTGGTTCCTCTGCTACAGTGGGGTGTACACGATGACCTTTGTAATAGTGACCATTTTCCAATTATCGTTACTCTTCCGAACCAGAGAGCCATCGAGTTACCAAGTCGATGGCTTCTCCGTTGGGCTGATTGGCCAACTTTCACGGCACGTGCGGTGTTTGCCGAAGATACCTTTGAGACTGTCGACGATCATACCATTCACATGAAAATGAAAATCCACGGCCTGCTTCCAGTCTCCGACCGGGTCAGGAATGGAATGAATGAAGCCCCCATCTAGCGGCGAGGATATGAACTGTGCCGGCTGCCGAGGCCTGACGCACTCCTCTGGGGCAATGATTAAATGAATGACAGATGAAATGAAATGACAGTGGAGAGTGTTGCTGGAATGAAATTTTGACAGGGAAAACCGGAGTACCCGGAGAAAAACCTGTCTGCCTCCGTTTTGTCCAGCACAGATCTCACATGGAGTGACCGGGATTTGAACCACGGACTTAGCGGTGAGAGGCCGGCGTGCTGCCGCCTAAGCCACGGAGGCTTCACCATTCACATAACGAATGGTATTTTGGCTACTGCTGAGGAAACAATACCTTCCTCATCCGGCGACTCACGCCGGAAGCTTGTCCCTTTGTGGACAGCCGAGATTGCAGCAGCCATTAAAGATTGTCGATGTGCTTTCAAATGCTATCGGAGGCAAAACACTGTGGCCAACCTTATCACCTTCAGAAGGATGCGTGCTAGAGCCTGATATCTGATTCGGGAGAGTAAGAAAGCGACGTGGGAAAAGTATGTGTCGTCTATGACGGCGCATACTCCTTCATCTCAAGTGTGGACTAAGCTTCGTCGGATCTCCGGACTCCCGACATCACTGTCGATACCCGGAGGGTCCATCAATGGAGACATCATCACAGACCATCTCGCCATTGCCAACAGCATTGGCTCGTACTTCTCCGATGTATCCTGCTCCGGGAGTTACGATCCTACATTTCTGACTCTGAAGCGGGAGGCAGAGACTCACCCCTTGTCCTTTGCCACTGCTGCTTCGGAGTCCTATTATGTACCATTCTCTGAATGGGAACTGCGCAGTGCGCTTGCACTGTGCAGGGATACGTCTCCTGGACCGGATAACATACATAATCAAATGTTAAAACATCTGTGCGAATCCAGTATAAAAAACCTGTTGATCCTCTTCAATCATATATGGATTGAAGGGGAGTTTCCATCTCAATGGCGAGAGGGGATCGTGATACCGATTCCTAATGCTGGAAAGGATCCCAAGTTTGTAAGCAGCTATAGGCCCATTTGTTTGACAAATGGCCTATGTAAGCTGCTCGAAAAGATGGTGAACCGTCGACTGGTGTGGTTCTTGGAGGATAAAGGTCTCCTGTCTGAGTACCAATGTGGTTTTCGCTCTCATAGGTCCACCACTGACCATATGGTGCGACTTGAGAGCGCCATACAGGAGGCTTTTTTCCGAAAGCAGCACCTAGTCACGGTTTTCTTTGACCTCGAGAAAACCTACGACACCACATGGCGCTACGGGATCCTTTCCACCCTTCACAAGTGGGGACTCCGTGGTAACTTACCGACTTTCATTGCGAATTTCATGTCCGTCCGACTCTTCCGTGTAAGGGTCGGTAGGACATTATCGCAATACTATACCCAAGAAAATGGAGTTCCTCAGGGTTCAGTGCTGAGTGTCACCTTGTTCGCGATTGCCATTAATGGCATTCTTGCCGCCGCCGGGTCCGCGGTAATTCCATCGCTGTATGTAGACGATTTAGCTCTGCATTACAGCTCTGGAAGTATGGCAGTCGTGGAACGGCAATTGCAGCTAGCTATCAACCAGGTCGACAGGTGGACTCACGACCGGGGTTTTTGTTTTTCAGCAGCGAAAACCTCCGTCGTCCATTTTTGTCGGCTACGGAGGCTACACTTACACCCTGAACTACATCTCAGGGATGCTGCGTTGCCGTTGGTTGACACTTATCGCTTCCTGGGGCTCCATTTTGACAGCAAGTTAACGTGGCAGCACCATATACGCCAATTGAAAATGACATGTCTCAAGAAACTGAACATGCTCAGGTTTCTTAGTGGCACTACGTGGGGGGCTGACCGTGCGGTGCTGCTACGGTTCTACCAAGCCCTCGTCCTGTCCCGGCTTGACTATGGTTCTGCGGCATACGGTTCAGCAAGGCCGGCAACCTTGAAAATGCTGGACAGTATCCACCATAGTGGCGTTAGGCTGGCTACCGGTGCCTTCCGGACCAGCCCGATACCCAGCCTACTCGCCGAATCGGGTGTTCCACCTTTAAATTATAGACGCCAACATATGCTTTTAGCATATGCTGCCAATGTGCGTCAAATGCCGCAACACCCGACCTATCAAGCTCTCTTCGGTACCCAAAACCACCAGGGGTACGCCAACCGGCCTCGTCCCACTCGGCCTGTTGGTATTAGACTTGATAGCTCGTGTACTGAAATAGGAGTGGCTATAGGTCCCTGTATGATACGGACATCTAGCGAGGTGCCTCCGTGGCAAGTCCTGCGTCCGGAAATTCGGTTAGATCTTCACCAAGGTCCTAAGGTGAACATGGATGCGTCCGTTTACCGGAGGCAGTTCCACAGCATAGTAGACCAATTTCCGGACGCTGGCATTCTCTACACGGATGGTTCGAAGGTAGACGAGAAGTTGGGTTGTGCTTACGTTATTGATGGTGCAAATACCAAGATCTCTTTGCCTGAGGCCTGTAGTGTGTTTACTGCGGAGCTCGTTGCCATCTATGAAGCTCTGCGGTTTGCACTACAGGATGCACGAATCCACTTTCTCGTGTGTACCGACTCTTTGAGTTCATTGCAGTCAATTGCTACATGTTTCCCGCAACACCCCCTAGTGCAGCGAATGCACGACCTACTAGCCGGGCTGTGCCACGCTGACACTCGAATCACCTTTCTGTGGCTTCCAAGCCACATGGGAATTGCGGGAAATGAGTTAGCAGATCAAGCTGCAAAAGAGGCGGTATCACTACCACCTCGACCAATGGAGGTACCCGCTAGAGATATTCGCTCTCAGTTACGCACACAAGTTCTGGCATTTTGGGAGAGTCAGTGGCTAGCTGACCCACTGCCCAGTAAACTGAGAGCGTTCAAGGGAACTACTCGTGTGTGGCGGAGCTCTTTCCGGTCACGGAGGGAGTCCATCATTTTGTGTAGGCTAAGGATAGGCCATACAAGATCCACCCACTCGTACCTAATGAGAAGGGAAGACCCCCCACTTTGTACTTGTGGAGCCGTTTTCACCGTGGCCCACATTTTCACCGAGTGTGTGGATCTTGCTGACTTACGAAGAAACCTTGGTTTGCAGACGAGACTCAAACTTATTTTAGCCGATGACGTGGTGGCTGCTGATCGCGTTATCTGCTTTATGATGATGATGATGATGATAATTGTTGTTTTAAGGGGCCTAACAAAAAAAAAAAAAAAAAAAAGTGAGAGTGGGTTAGGGCCAGCAATCTAAATTTTCCAGTGAACATTGACTCAACGACTTGTTCGTTTTTGAATGATAATGTTTTTGTTTTTCCGTAATTTTTGTTTATTTTTATAATTTTTATTTTTATTTAACTTTTTGTTTTTGTTTTATTAATTTGTTGGTCTTTTTAAAATTTAGATTTCCACCTCAAAATTTTAAATTCAATTCAAAATTTGTATTCTTTAATCTGTGTTAAGAGGGGCAGATGACCTCTTAGTTCCGCCCCTTAAAACAACAATATTCCCGAAATTTGCATTATTGAAACAAGGCAACTGGCATACGGTACTCGCCCTATTCATTGTCACTGCTATCACTGCTGCCAATCTCCGAGATACTCTCGCGTGCATCACTCTGGTCATCATCCCATACTGCTTCATCCTGACTTCCGTCCAATGCATTTGCGATGCCCGTCTTCAAGAAGCTCTTCACAACAATGTCCGTCGACACCATTTATTTCTATTAGTTATGGTTATGCGACATTAAGAACCTATGAAAAAGATGTCATACGCTCGTTAAGGATGATTCAAGGCAGAAAAGGAATTTAGAGTGCAGACGCTTAGCGATCGATACGATCGATCATCTTCCATATCGATTCCTCGCTACATGCACGAGTGAGCTCGAACTTAGCCGACGACTAATGATGTACCGCGTGCTAACACTCACGCCACGCCGTAATCTTGCAGAAGCCAACGGATTCGACAGGAAATATGTTGACAGAATAATTAATAAAATCAAAAGCAAACCCGTTACAAAACTAACTAAAGAAGATAAAGAACCTCTCAAATATGCAGCCTTCACGTTCACCAACCAATCCACCTACCACATCACAAGCACCCTTAAAAAATATAAAATCAAAACAGCTTTTCGAACGAAAAACACTAATCAGAAAAAAATTTAACTCTAAAAATATTAATGTTACTAACAAATACAATAACTCAGGAGTATACAAACTCAATTGCAATCTTTGTGATACCGATTATGTGGGACAGACCGGGAGAGGGTTCAAGGTCAGATACACGGAACATGTTAATGCAGTCAAACACAACAGATTTTCAGCAATGGGGAACCATATGGCAGAAACAGGACACAAATTTACCACCATAGAAAAAGACTTGCAAATACTACACCAGGAAAAGAAAGAATCTCTCATGGATATACTAGAACAAATAGAAATCAACAAAGCACAAAGATTCAATCCCTCACACAACATCAACGAAATTAACATTTTATTTGACACCCTAATAGGATTAATACATGACAATAGGTAAGTCCACTATAGGTCAATTATCCATAGCACAGGACCATAATAGGAATTTTAACGTCTCAATGCTCTCGGCAATTACCACCGCACTCCTACCCCACCCCCTCCCCCTCCCAACACATCGCACATCCCATCCAGACTCCCCCCTCCCATCAGCGCCCCTTCCCTCTCCCTCTGACGTGTCCTTCCCCGCACGCCACACGACAGAGCTCCAAACTTAAACCATCAGTAAGCAGAGAGGCTTCAGCTAAGGCACATACACACGCAAGGTAAGATGCGCATTTGATTGACAAGAAACCTCATTTTCAAGTTCTTGTTATCTATCCTACCACCATATAAGTTATTTTTGTTAATATTCATAAATTTATTTTTCTTTATGCACAGTTTCTCTTCTCCAACAATCTACGTCTCAATCCTTCGAATCAACAGAATTGGATGCCGCATTTTCAATTTTTCTATGAGTAAGTCAGTCAGTGTATTTTCAGTCTTTTTTCTTTACCTACATTTCTTCGGAGAATCCCCCCAGGGGCTCACATCTTGTGGGCGTGGGTTGGCGACCACGGGGCTCCAGCTGAGTCCGGCATTGCTTCCACTTACTTGTGCCGGGCTCCTCTCTGTCTTCTTTCCTGTCGACCTCACTTGGTCAACTCTTGTTCTCTTCTGACCCCGACGGTATTAGGGTATCCGAGGCCTAGGGAGTCTCTTCCTTTCCCGCCTTACTTGGCCCTTGTCTCATCTTTTCTGATACCCTCCTTCTGCGAGGGGTCAGCCTTCTTTTTCTCTTCCTTTTACCTCCTGCCTTGTGCTCTAGGCCCTTAAGGAGGCAGGGTGTATGTAGCCCCACCACTTCTGGTGCACCCTCGATAATGCTACACCCTCAGGGGCTCACGGCTGGTGAGTTCGGGAGTTGGCGACCCCGAGGGATTCCTGAGCTGGGTCCGTTTTCCCCTTTTGTCCCTTACCTTTGGGGCGGACCCTCTCCTCTTTCACTTTCCTATATGCCTTTCATGGCTCTCCTTCCTTCCAAGTCCCTCAATCCGTCTTCTCCGAGGGTTGAGGACATTTCTTTTCCTTCTGTCCTTTTATTTGCCTTATTCTCCTTTAGTTTTCCATTTCTTCTTCTAGTATGTAGGTTAGTAGTTAGTTTTAGTTTCAAGTTCGCTTTTCATTTTCATCTTCACGATCACCCAAACCATCAGGGGCCGATAACCTAGATGTTAGGCCCCTTAAAACAACAATTATCATCATCATCATCTTCGGAGAATAACGACCTAAAATAGCTTTTCTTTTCTTTTTTCATTCTTTCAGAACACAATATTCGTCATAATACGCTCACTATCGGCACCGTGTCGCATGTGAATTGAACAACATCCTTGCCAATCGCCAATGGTTAAAAAGGGGCCAGCGTATAATGGAGAACACCATTCCGAGAAGAATTCACAGTTCAGAACTATTTTACATTGCAGAATGAACGGACATAGAGCAGTCCCAAACAAAAGTTTTACAATTTAATACTGTGTCATTTTAATCTCGTTTTTTAACATGTCTTCTTGTTTTTTAAATTCAAAGTGCACCATGTATACTATTAGGCTACACAAGGCCATATATTTTCAATGTAGTCTTAAGCATAATAACCCACATGTTTTTCAGTAGAATAAGTATTTGCACGCACAGGCATATACCTTAGTGAATCCTGTGATTTTATTACTTTTAGTATTTAAAGATTATTATATCCAAGTTATTGATGTCTTATGATGTTTTCTAAAGTTTAAATCAAGTCACTACAAGGACTGAAGAAGGGACCATATGGTCTCGAAACATGTATCATAATTTCTATGAACAAAGTTGTGAATTGTATTGAATAGGGCGGAATAAATAGTAACTTTACTGTATTTAAGGATGTTAATGTATTAATGTACTTGAAAATTAGTGTTCTCAACATTATGATATGCGAACACATCTCCCTTGCCTACAATACTTCGTGAGAAACTCACGTAACGGACTTCATTGGTAAAGTGCATTATGTACGTGTATAATGAAATGTTTGTATAACAACGCATTTGTCTAAAAATAAAATTGTTGCCACGACTTAGTAATTGACCCTCGTATACTTGCCCTCGCGGTCTCCCCCTCCAGGGGTTCTCAACTACTGGTACAGGGGTTGGTGACCACAGGACCTCAACTGAATCCTCTCTTTCATCTTTCCTGTCCACCCCCCTTGGTCAACTCTTGTTCTCTTCTGACCCCAACTGTATTGAGGTATCAGAGGCTTTCTTTGACCCACCTTAATTGGCCTTTGTATCTTTCTTTCCTGATACCCTCAATTTTTGAGGGGTCAGACCTCTTCTCTTCTTTTCACGGTGTCTTCTGTAAGAGGCCATGGAGGAGACAGGGTGTGTGTAGCCCCATTATGCTTGGTGCACTTCAGATAATGCTATACCTCAAGGGCATGCAGTTGATGAGTTTGGGAGTTGGCAACCCTAAGGGATTCCTGAGCTGAGTCTGTTTTTTGTTTTTGTTTTTCCCTTCCAATGTCTTTGGGGCAGACCATCTTGTTTTTGATTTTCCTGTCTGTCTTTCATGCCCTCTACTTCCCTTCCTTCCAAGTCCCTCAATCCACATTCTTAGATGGTTGAGGGCATTTCATTTCCCTTATTTCTGTTTTGATAATTCAAAAGTATATATATATCCACGAACCTACTACGGTGTCGTAGCAGGCGGAGAGGTGATACTCCGACGTGGCGCGTCCCAGGTGGCGGATAGGGGGGTCCTCACCGGCTTGCCGGCGGACTTGAGCAAAATAAAATAGCTCTCGCGGACCAAACACACAACAACCTCTATGGTTAACAACCGCAGTTGTAACTCTGAGCTTGCTCCATACAAGGTTGACTACCTTTGAAAGTCAAACATGGAAGGAAATCTTTTAAGGAATAATCCACCTAGACTGCATTCGGATACGGTGGGCAGTCACCTGAAAGATACCCTAGATGAGTCGGAGCATCTAAAAATACCCCCGACAGATAGAAAACCCAAATTTAGACTGAAGATAGGACAGATAAACTATATAGCAACACACAATATAAATTCCATCATACAGCCAGGAAAACTCAAAATTTTGACAGACGAAATGGATCGCAAAGGGATTCTAATAACCGGGCTTCAAGAAATGAGAAACACCGATCAGGAACCAATAGAATCACAAGGGTATAGAATTTACTAGGGAATACCAGGAAAAAGAGTAATGAAGCAATGTCCGCAATTCGGAACAGGATTTGTAGTCAATCTCAAAATAATTGAATCCATCATAGAATTTAAAGCATTATCCCCTAGGCTCTCGACACTAACTCTAAAAGCTGCAAATAGAACATATACCATTCTAAATGCCCATGCCCCTACTAATGATAAAAATAATAAGAAAGAACACAAAGATGATGTGGAGGGATTTTGGGAGCTTTTAGATCAGACAGCAACAAACATAAATAAATGTCACACCAAAATTTTAATTGGAGACTTTAATGCCCAGTTAGGAAAGGAAAAAAGATATAGAGACATAATAGGAAAATGGCCAGCACAGAGAAGAACAAACAGGAATGGCATAAGACTGGTGGAATTTTGCAGAAACCATGATATGATCTCCAAATCAACTTACTTCAAGAGAAGACCAAATAAACTCAAAACTTGGAAACATCCAGATTGGAAAAAAGGTGAATGGCAACTAGATCATGTTTGTATGGATAAGAACTATCACAGGGAGATCTACAATGTGAAAGTTCTGAGAGGAACAGATACTGGATCGGATCATTACATGATAAAGATTAAAATTAAATTTACCCTGTTGATAAAGAAAAAAACCCACCTAAAAAAGAAGAGAACATACGACCCTCATAAACTAATAAATAACAAGGGATACAAAGAACGAACTAAATATATTAAAATAACAGATGATCTAGAGGAAATAGTTCCCGAATTGAAACAAATAGCTGAACAAGTAGCCCCAATAAATCCAAGGAAGAAATACCAATGGTGGAACGATGAGTGTGATAATACAGTGGAAGATAGACATCAAGCCTGGTTACGGTATCAGAGTCAAAAAACAGATGAATCACACTTGGATCTCATAAAACAAAGGAAGATAACTCAAAAAATAATACGAGGGGTTAAACGGCTATACCAAAAGGATATACTTCTGATGATCGAAACAAATAGCGCGAAAACAAACTCAAGAGATTACTACAAAATTTTTAGCAAACAACTACAAAGATATGAACCTCCAACATTAATGTTAAAAGACAAAAATGGCGAGTTAGCTCATAGTAATAAAAGAAATACAGAAATTTTAGCAGAAATATTCAACAAGTTGCTAAATTGCGAAGATCCACCAGAACTGCTTCAAATAAATACAGACACCACTATTAAAACACCATCAGAAAACATAAATCCGCCCACAATCCAAGAAGTCTACAAAGCGCTGAGAGAGCTCAAAAACTACAAAGCGAGTGGAGAAGATCAAACATTTGCAGAATTGTGGAAATATGCAGCAGAACTAGTAAAGATTTCATTACACCAATGCATAGTGAACATTTGGATCAAAGAAGAACTGCCAGACCATTGGACTACTGCTATAATACATCCATTACACAAGAAAGGAGAAAAATCAAATCCTGACAACTATCGAGGAATTTCCCTTTTGGATATCACATTTAAAATCATGTCACGAATTCTATATAATCGTTGTAAAGATCAATTAGAACTGGAAATAGGGGAATATCAATGTGGATTTCGGCCATGGCGAAGCTGCCCTGAACAGATAATCACCTTAAAATTAGTAATGGACTACTACAAACGTAGACAAAAACAGCAAGTCATAACCTTCGTAGTTAAGTAAAATTCAGAGGAGAAATATCTGAACCGTTTACGATTAAAACAGGATTAAGGCAAGGAGATGGTTTATCGCCTCTACTTTTCAATTGTGCTTTGGAATATGTAATGAGGGAATGGTACAGGGAAAATCCTAGGAACATAAGAATTGGAACCAAGAAAGATCAAATAGACTTAAATTGCTTGGGATTCGTAGATGACTTAGCGTTACTGGCTAATAATATTCAAGAAGCCAAAAATCAAATAATAAGCCTACAAAATATAGCACAAAAAATTGGACTTCAGATATCATTTGAAAAGACAGAGATAATGGTAGCAAATCCACTTGTAATCAATCACATAACAGTAAATAACAAGAAAGTTAAAATAGTGAAGCAATTTAAATACTTAGGAGAAATTATAACTTACAACTTGGATGAGAAACCTGCATGGCAAGAAAGAACTAATAACTGAACTGATACATGTTGTTATTTAATCAGATAATGTCAAGAAGGAATGTATTTGGGCTGGTGCCTGTGTTCCTTCATATTGATAAATAAATAAATAAATAAAATGATAAAAGCCCAAAAATTAACATGGTCTACATATAAAAGAAAATGTCTATCAATCGCAACAAAATTAAAACATTACAAGGCGGTGGTTCAACCAGAGGTGACCTATGGAAGTGAAACTCTTTTTAAAGTTACTCAGAAAAACAGAATCGACAAAATTTTAAAAGTAGAAAGAAGAATAGCTAGAACATGCATAAATAAAAAATATCAAAGATGGACAGTGGCGGATAGTACCAAATGAAGTGGTATACAGAGAACTGGAGCCCATCACTGATACTATTCGGAAGAAACGGCTTTCTTTCTTTGGTCACATCATGAGGACACCAGAAACCAGGTTATCTAGAAAAATTGTAGTGAAACTTTGGAATATGAAACAACAAGTAGGATGGATTAAGGAAATTAGAGAAGATATGAAAGAATTGGAAATAACCTTGGATGACTTGCAAAACAATGCAACAAAATTAAAAAAACTGAGAGATATAAAAATAAGATTTCAGGCTAAAATAGACAAACGTAATACAGTAAAAAGGGTATTTACAGATGAGGAACACCTGAGAAGATCAGAGCGAATGAAGAGCTACTGGGCGACTCGGAAAGGAAACTTACTGAAGAAGAGGACCAAGAAATGATTGACTGAAGTGGTCCAATGAGGCCGTAAAAGCAGAAGAATATATATATATTTAAAAATATAAATAATTTTAAAAATAATCTTAAAACTAGCTCTAAAACATGTACACATCGCCTGTCGCTCTCATTATTTAAGGTGAGGTAAGTCGTAACAATATTTTAATATTAAAGGGTGATTTATGTATTTTATGATTATATTTAAGTAGTTTATATAAGTAAGTAGTACCCATTTGCGCTATCATCTATATCATTAGGGGCAGATGACCTAGATATTCACCACCATAACTTGGTTTCAAATTTTCAACAAACGACGTCAAGAGACAAAGAACTGACACATTAGCTCAATTGAACAAGGAGACTAGGTTTGCGACATTCAGCTGAACATTGTGGGGTTTGAAGCCATTTTTCAGTGTTGCCCTAAGTAAACAAAAGTTTGGTGCTTTTCATGTAATTTATTTCAGGATTAGAGCATAACCCAGCTCTTTTTGGTTACATTCGTGTTGACCGACTGAAAAGCACCAAACTTTTGTTATTCAGCTGAACACTGACAAAGGCTTGATATCTAAATAACTACCTCAAATGATTTCGGGGTGACAATTACACTAGTAACATGAGAGTCAAGCACTAAATTGTACATAATAAACTGAACAAACTAACATGACATACAACCACTGTAGTATTTAATTACATAACTATGGAATTGGGGGCATAGTTAAACTTTGGGTTGAACTTGGAGAATACCGGTTCTTACACAACCCCCAATCCTAGTCTATAAAGGTGCAGATGATTGCGTAGGTCTGCCCCTTAAAACAACAATAACTAACTAACTAGTCTCTAATAATTACAGTTACACTGTTACAGTTGCTACAGAAATACGGGTTTTCAGACAAATCCACACAAGTAAACAGTACTGATGACCAAGATGATACTAGACCCTAAAAAGAATTAAAAACAAAAAAATTATAAAATATGAAAACTTTTCTCACGGTCATTCAAATCCTCTCCTGTGGACACTTCCCATTACTGCCTCTGTTTGACTCACTGTAAAGTTGAAAATATGAAATTTCACAAAGATCACCTTGTGTTTTTTGACACAGGCCCAAGTTCACCTTCTGGGGAATGTAGTAATCTGGTACTCAGGATCACTGTGTTTGCTGCTATACTGTGGAATGCTAGTTGTCTACCTGCTGCGGCGCAGGCGGCTGTGTTACGATCTCAGTGGTGGTAAGTTGAACTCAGATCTGTAGACTGTTGGAATTTAGCAATAACAACTACTAACATGATGCACTTGTTTACAGAGGCTTGGGAGAACTTCTTGACTGTGGGCAAAGTCCTGTTGATGGGATTTCTCTTCCACTTCCTGCCATACTTCTTCGTAGAGAGGACATTGTTCCTCCACCATTACCTGCCAGCATTCACTTTCAAGGTTCTTCTCATGGCTGCCTTACTGGAACATCTGCACCATTTTATCTGGTAAATCATACAGTTCTATAAGCAAAGATTTAGAAATAGTACACATACTAAACAAAGGCAAGAAACGCAACATTCTTGAAAACAGAAATTTATAATGCCCAAAAAACTGATCCGATAAACAATCTTAATGAATTGACGTATAACGACAATATGTTATTTAATACGATCACAAAAATCAGGGGGAAAAGTCCAACTAAACAAAGAACCCTCTCTCACCCTTAATGACGCAAGTCTCTCTCCCTCATACTCCGCCCAACATCACGTCACAAGCTGCCTGCCAGCCAGGAAGCTGCAGATCAGTTAGTTAGCGCACGCTAGGGAGTAAGACACTCAGCGGCAGGCTGAGAGACACAATACAGTGATCATTAGACTCCCTAATCAACCGGTGGTTGACACAAAATTTTCAACAGCGGTATGTAAAAACTCATAATCTTCACTTTGTATTTAATAATGTTTGTTTAGAGCAGATGTTTTTCATGTTCAGTTTCACTGTACAATTTTCCCTTTCTTTGTCGGGATGACAGCCCCCGTATATAAAATAAGATAGAAGAACTAATCACAATAAAGGGTCGGTGCACTCCAGACAATTAACTCCGGTTGATAAGTAGGTGGCATTTCTAATGGGATAAGTCTCTGTTTAAATAGAGGTTCAATTTCAACACGTTGATACATATTGATTCTAATGGGGGGTTTTCGATTTTACATATGCAACTATGAAGATGGGAGTGGATAATCAACCTTGCTTCAGTTTGTTTCGTAAATTATAAGTGACAAAGGACCTTTACCCGGATTTTATACCCATTCTTTAAGAATTTTATTTCTATTTTAATGTTGATGACACCTGTGAATTTGTACAATTTTAATCAAACATATTCATATCATGTATTTAGTTTATAGGTTAACTACTAACGAGGGAAATACGCCAAGTGTAACAATCCGATTTCCCAGAAACTTCGCTCAGTGAAAGAGGGGTCGAAATAAGCGAACACATGTTTTGGCTTGTTCATAGACACTCGACCGGTTTCCAAGGAAATGATGCTCGAATTGTGTCAGACTTGCTTTATGTGCCCTCCAGCACGTAACATATGCAATTGACGCAGTACACCATGTATATATATATACTGTATATAATACATGACACTTATTGTGAAACCCAGTTGTAATTTTACAATGCCCCTGTATCCACTAACTTGATAAGAAACATTCGTGTAGCAATCGTCAATAGACTTCAGTAGATAAATGAAAATAAAATAAAAAACGAAACATCATTAATCGGGACTTGAACATGGGGCGTAAAAGTGTAAACCTTGCGCCACCGTGTGAGTTGAATCTGTTTTGCGCTAAAAGGCACATAAAGCATGTCGGACACACTTCGGCCGTCATTTTCTCAGAAACGATCAAGTGTCTACGGATATGCCGAAACATGTGTTCTTCAACCCCTCCTTCACTGAGCAAAGTTTCTGGGAAATCGGGCTGTTACACTTGGCATGTTCCCCTCGTAAGTGTAAAACTAAATAATTGACTTTACTAAGAACCCAGTTTGCTTCTGTCCCTAAACAATGCACAGCATTAGGAACAATTTTTCTTTCTTTTTTAAAGATCTGTTTAACACACATTAAACTAAATTTTTCATTAAACTAAATTTAATGGTATTCACAATGACTTATGTACATATTTTTACAATCAAACTTCAGAATTTTCAGCAGGCATCTACAGATATCCACAGTTAGCAACACTGCTTTTGAGACACCAGGTGGACAAAACTATTTTCTTTTTTGTTTTACTTCTAGTGAAGTTCTTCATTGGAGGTTCCTGTCTCTACTGTTCCGCCTGGCCACGGTCTGCTGGCTGTTGGTGGTGCTAGTGGTGTTCCGGCAGTTCTCGGTCCTCAGTTATGGCACGACACCGCTCTCGGCCGTTGATGTGCTGCGTCTACGCTGGCAAGACTCGTGGGACTTCATTGTGCACAGAGAGTAGCTCTGTTGATTCAGTACTCAAGACAACCAAAGATCTCAGTTACACAGTATAACATCACACATCATAATACTCATTTTATTATTAAACCGTGGTCGTATGGTGTTCCTACTCACCAACATCACATTGTCTCAGGGGGTAAACTCGGAAAAGAAATGTCACCTTTTCCGCAGGCACTGTGATTAAGTGTCCTTGTCATACCATGGGTGTTGATCTGAAAAAGCAGTTTTTTCTTTTGTATGTTTTTTATTTATTATTTATTTATCAGTCCAGTTTTTCTGTACATACTTATAATCAAGTTCTCTACAGCAGTTTTGTAAAACAGTAATTTTTGTAAAAATGGCATAAAAATCAACATAAAATTACTAGGTAGCAATATTATTGACTTGATTTTCTAATCTGCCCCTAGATGCAATATGTAATAATGTACCAGTCCAGGGTATTAGGCTCCAGAGGACTTGCAGTACATCTACCATATATACCGGAATGTAAAATTAGGTTTTTCCTCAACTTTTGTATTTTGAAAGATGGGGTCATCTTATATTCAGATTTAAGAAAAATGCCTCCCCCAAGTTGAATGGGTATTAGCCATAAGTTCTTAGCTCCTTTATTTGCAATGAAATATTGTTTGAATCAACGTTGCTTGTTATGGTCTGCCCCTAACCCACATTGACACTGGCGTTGTATTTATGACTGACATTCACAACTCTCCCGTGGAGAGTGCCCGACCTTATTTTATTTATTAACTTACATATAGCTTCAGTGCTGTGCAACAGCATTATCTTGTTACCATATATTATTGCAGAAATGTATTAACACCTTAGGCCCACAGGTTTGCGGAACATCATTTGTCGTGCTGGGCTGGTGGCCTCGTGCCACTGCTTCTCTATAATTGTTCAGCATTTCAACTTTATATTCACTGTCTGAATATGATCATTCATATTTTCAACAATTAATTCCAGTATTTCATCACTAACAAAAAGATTCCAACATTCAAATTCAGTTCTTGCATTCGTAGCATTCCTCACAACACCAGGTAGTTGTGTCAGAATATTGTGGGGCCGTGCCTCAGTAACCTTCCATGGTTCCTTGTTCCACTTCATGCCATCCTTGCCTAAAATGAAAAAGAAAAAAAGAAAAAAAAAAACTGACATAATAATAACAGTGGCTTACTTATTAATAAAATATAAACGGCTTCATGGTCAGTATCAGAGTCTCCGGATCTTGTTTCAACTTTGTCTTCAATATCAGGGCCATCACTTTCTTTGAAATTATCATCAACTAGCGATTCATTATCTTCCAGCAGAAGGCGACATACATATCTACATCCTTAGGTTTTCGTAAGTTGTATATCTCTTTACTCATATTCACTAACGCAACGTACCAAACCAAATAATCGCCCTAACAGCACACCTGCTACTCACTGACGATTCACTGCCACATCACTGGGCGTGCTGGGACTGCCAGTCCCACATGACACAGCAGCTTGTGGAGTTATTTTTTAGGCTCGCCATTTCACAACTCCAGGAAAATACTTAATAAGGTGTGGTGTAAGATGTCCCAAGACGATAAGATCATAACTTAAATTGTTGGCTTGATATTAAAACGAACACAAACCCCGGGGCTGTCAGACCCGTATGAGACTAACGGAGGGTTAACAGTATTTGCAAAATATTGCATACTGCATATGCCAATTCTATGGGAGTTTGGTGTGCGACCACTATTGAGCTGATGTTGTCATGTACAGCACTTTTTGAGGTTATGATATTTTAATTCTTTTCGTTTGCATATTATCAGGAGGGGTTATTTTCAGGCGAACATATTATCCAGTGCAAGATTGGTCAAGAAACGCTCTCCCTACTTGAGTAGTCCATGTAATCCAGCTGCAACTTCAGTATAGAAAATGTGGTTTATAAATAAAAGTTCGCAGTGAAACATACAGTTTATAAGACTTTAAAGGTATACCAATCGTCAGGAGCTGCACATTTCTAACATTGGTAAACACATGACAAATATTTCTTTTACTTCCTGTTCCACATTACTTGAACCCAATCAAAACATTGAAATTGTTAACAACTGTAAGAAGAATCTTTGTTATTAGTCCTTTCATGGAAGTCGCATCGCTGCCACATTAAATAAACCAATCGCTTCGTGTAAGCCCTGGCGTGTTTTGTTATTAATCGAGGGTTGATTGCAAGGAACAGCATATTCCAAATTAATTGAAGAGTATGGTTCCAAAACTTGCTCACTCCATTTTCAAACATTTTCAGGAAGAGCAATGGTGGGCATGTGTTGTCCACCTGAATACAAATACCGTATTTACTCGAATACGACCCGCCCCCGAATAAGACCCGCACCCTGATTTTGAAGAACAAAATTAAAAAAAAAAAAATACTCAAAATTATGTACAATTGTAACTAAATAAACAGAATAGCATTTATCCAAAATAGTTTCCAACAGTTTTGAAGTCGTCCTAAAATAACACACATCAAACGATTAAAAATACAAATAAAAGTACACAAACACTTCATTCATCGTCATCAGAAGTACCAACTTCGGAACTTTTATCACCATCCCACTAAATGTCGTCATCACTGACATCCATAGCATTCGAAATACTACATTTCTTAAAGCTCTTCCGTATGAGATCTCCCGAGATACGATTCCATGCCGTCAAAATGCACGAACATAGCAGCTGAACTTCCGGGCGCTGAATACGACCGGTTGGAGTCAGTGTGTGCTTATCGGCCGCCATTTGCTCCGTATACAGCTGTTTCAAGGCTGCTTTGAACGGTCGGTTCACGCAGACATCCAGTGGTTGTAGCATAGACGTCATCCCGCTCAATCACGAATACATGACTCGTCAATATCATACAGTGCACTCTCGTTAATTCGCGGTAATTAATGCACGAACTTCCGCGAATTATCCGCAGTTATTTTTGTTAAGCCTAGGAAAAACAAAACTATTGGTTAAAATATTGAAATAGGCTTGAACACGCGAAATAATAATTTTAACTCCTGATTGTAGTGTCTTACACGACATGCTAGGCTACTGGTAGGCCTATGTGGATTATGCCTACATTAATATATTTAAAAAAAGCCGTCATTACTTTTTGTTTCTTAGATCGTTTATTCTATTTTTCGATTGCACATTTCCAAAGAAAATATTATATGAAAACGAAAATTCATCTCGTTTTTCTATATAGAAGATAAGTGTGACTAGAGACACTAGCTTGACTGTGGGAAAATTTCGGGATTTCCGTTGCATCACTCTCGCACTCGAAATCTACTGGATTTCAGTTTTTCTCAACAACAGTCAAATGCCATGCTATTTCTTCTTTGCTTTTCTGTAGTAAATCATAATCGTCTTTATCGACGTCTAACTTGCCCGTTCGAAATATCGTCGTTACAAAAGTCGGCAAGCGCTTGCTTTTGTACGACCGGAGTAGCGGTACTTTCGTCCCGACTAGATGACTGCATGAAGAGCATCGAACAAACACGCTCTCGATGTCGTGCGCGTTTGCGCCATTACGCAATAATCGCTGTTTACAATGCGGTGTCCGCACATCCACCCTTCACAACTCACAGATCAGCGACCTTGGAGCGTGGCTGTTGGGAAAGGGAGGGTAGGTTCCGAGTGAAAGTGCATTCCTCTTGTATTGTTTGGGCTTCAAAGACAAAGGAAATCTGTGCTATACCACTCGCGGCAACATGCGCGTAAGTTTCGAAGATTGCGCAATTAGGCCTACTGTTGCATCGCAGAGAAATGCAGTTCAGTCTTCCCTAGTCTCAATGATTTCGTCTTTACGCATTGCGTCGCATCAAAATTCTTTTAAACGACAGAGAGATTGCTTAACTTAGCGTGATGATTAGTTGCTGTGAGAATTCCCAATTTAAAAAATACTCATGGAGACTCGCGAATTAACCGCAAAACGAATTATCCACACGCGAATTATCGGGTGTGCACTGTATTTCCTGCCGGGCACGATTTCCAATAACTCCAGCTTCCCTCACAACTTTCAGCTTCTCACTTACATTAAACGACCGCAAACTCTTCGTACAACTCATGTTTACACTCGGAACACGTGCGCGAGGAAGTATGACGCCGCCTGCTTATGGTAAAACAAAGTGATAGCCGGAAGAAGGCTAGCACCATCTAGCGGATACTCGCAACACCCGATATCGCGCGTGGCGGGCAATTTAAATCTTTAAAATCAGGATGACTCAAATAAGACCCTCACCCCAAATTTTCACGTCCGATTTTGTTTAAAAATGTGCGGGTGGTATTCGAGTATATACGGTAATAATAAGTTGTAGGTTTGAAACCCTTAAATGCTTTCGATTGGTATCAAAACCAGTTCAGTCCATGCAACTTTCCACTTGCATATCAAATACAAATGAAGGAGGAAGTAGTAGATCGTTATTAGTTTAAATACATTTGAAAGAATATGAGAAATATAATTAACATCCTTCAATACTTCTGAATCACTCTAGGCCTGCCACTAGATTATGTATGTATGAAGTTAAGGGAATAACCCATCTCTTTTGAGAAAAACTCGTGTTGACCGACTGAAAAGCATCAAACTTACGTAAATTAAGTGTTTTTTAAACACTTGGCACCACTTTAAAAGATTTTTAATGCCATTAGCTTTCAACAAGGAATCCATGGGTAAAATTACAGTAATACATCATTGAGAGACAGGAGAAAGTCATTCCAACTGAACAAAATGTCTCTCCCCAGTCATAAAGGGCTCAAACTGAAACACTTACTTAGGTTATAGGGGTACCCGCCCCGCGAAAGATACGGACCGAGGTAAGCATAAACAATTGGCAACGAGATGACATGTTTGCAATGCCTGCAGGTGTAAGAGGAAATACACAAGCATACTTACCTCTCTCCAATATGCTGCACCGAGTAATGCTCTTCTCCTACCCCGATACTCTGAAATTCATCCAATAGGAAACTAACCCACAGGATCGAGACAGGAAGGAGGAGTCTGGACAGAGCCAGTGGGTGGACGGGGATCCTAAACGAGGCCTAAGAATCGCAAGGAAATGATACGAACTCACGTTAATGACAATGCATTAAAGCTAATCAAAAGGTACAAAGAAAATATTAAGAAGGAAAACCCAAACCTAATGTGCCTGATTACATTTAAATTTAATTTAGTAAATTGGGTTCAGAAAATAATACAGTATGAAGTTGCCAGGATACACTTATTATTCTTACACGTCGGCCCTAAAAAAGAAAGACAGGGAAAGTTAGTTTCTCTCCGAGAGGTAACAAGAAAACAAATTGCTCACAACAAAAACCCTAGGATTTATCATATCCTGACCTAAACTCCGTCAGAAAATAAAAGACCGAAGTCCCTGCCAAAAATGAGACACCTAAAGCACACACAACATACCGTATTTACTCGAATACGACCCTCACCCTGATTTTGAAGAACAAAATTTAAAAAAAAAAAAAAAATTTACTCAAAATTATTTATTATCTTAACTAAATAAACAGAATAACATTTATCCAAAATAGTTTCCGACAGTTTTGAAGTCGTCCTAAAATAACACACATCAAACGATTAAAAATACAAATAAAAGTACACAAACACTTCATTCATAGTCATCAGAAGTACCAACTTCGGAACTTTTATCACCATCACTTTCCCACTAAATGTCGTCATCACTGACATCCATAGCATTCGAAATACTACATTTCTTGAAGCTCTTCCGTATGAGATCTCCAGAGATACGATTCCATGCCGTCAAAATCCACGAACACAGCAGCTGAACTTCCGGGCGCTGAATACGACCAGTTGGAGTCAGTGTGTGCTTATCGTCCGCCATCCGCTCCGTGTACAGCTGTTTCAAGGTTGCTTTGAACGGGCGGTTCACGCAGACATCCCGTGGTTGTAGCATAGACGTCATCCCGCTCAAGCACGAATACATGACTCGTCAATATCATATTTCCTACCGGGCACGATTTCCAATAACTTCAGCTTCCCTCACAACTTTCAATTTCTCACACACAGTAAATGACCGCAAACGTTTCGTAGCATTCATGTTTACACTCGGAGAACGTGCGCGTGACTGTCTGACGCCGCGTGCTTACGGTAAAACAAAGTTATAGCCGGAAGAAGGCTAGCACCATCTAGCGGATACTCGCAACACCCGATATCGCGCGTGGCGGGCAATTTAGATCTTTCAAATTTGGATGACTCAAATAACACCCGCACCCCAATTTTTCACGTCCGAATTTGTTTAAAGATGTGCGGGTGGTATTCGAATATATACGAAATCCAACTTACCCAACAACCCCCCTCGGAGAACAAACAGACCTGAATTCAAATATCCATCAAGACTATCATCAGACACAGAATACAAAGCAGATAACCACGACAAAACCCCTGATTCCCAAACACATCGATGACCAGAAATACCCCCAAAATAACCAAAAACTTAAATTTAAAGCATGAGTTGGACCGACCGTTAACCCTTACCCCTCGTCAGTCGGGCGAGCCCCGACATAACGAATTTCCCGTTTCGGTTGTGTGTCGGGCGATCCCCGACATCATAATTGTGTCCTCTACAGCTCGTCTGTCTTCTGTCCCGACAAATTATCCATTCCTATTTGGTGCTGCGATCTGTTGGTTGCGTGAAGAACATTGTGAAATCTCGATATTGTGAAGCAGGCAACCGTAAAACACTCATTTGGAAGGCCGTGCAACCTGTCAGCTGTTACTTAGCGACCGCCAAACTGATAGTAAGCAAACATGGCCGATCGGACATTGCCGGAGGATGAAATACGGCAAGTTTTTGATAATAGTGATGACATATCTGAGTCTGAATTTGATGAATGTGACGTAATAAGCAGTGAAGGTGATAACACACACAGTGATAGCAGTGACAGTGATCAGAATGTCTCTGATATTGACGAAAATAATGGACCGGAATGTGAAGTTGATGCTGAAGGTTGGCGTGAATATGAATCGACAGATCAAGACTTCATGAAACACCCATTTACAGCGGTTTCACAGTACTCCAATGCTGTAACAGGTCTTCTACCATGACTTACAAATCCACTTACTGACCTAAAAGGGAATTTAGGCAAGCCTACATCACCTGTTGTCCACGATCTCCAAGCAGTATTGGAATTTTGTACACGTCGGTGAAGTCCGCATCGCGGCAATACCGTATTTGCTCGCGTATATCTCGCACTTTTTTCCCTGAAATTTCAATTTAAAAAATGGGGTGCGAGATATACGCGGGGGCGAGATATATGCGAGCCGAAAATACGAGTGAAATTTGTCGGTGCGAGATATACGCCCTGAAGACAATGTGTGAGTCCACCAGGAATTACAACAAGATCCGTTTTCATTTCTTGGAGACGTTTCTTCGTGTCTCCCACCAAGTGTCCGCGGAAACTGTCCCACACTAGCATTGCCGGGCGTCGAAGCAATGCACCTGGCCGTGCTCCCCACACTGTACGGACCCAGTCCTGGATAAGAACTGTATCCATCCATCCTTTCTCTTGCACTCGAACATGAATGCCTTTGGGAAACTTCGCTTTAGGCATTGTTTTTCTTTTAAAAATAACATATGGTGGCAATTTTCTTCCGTCCGCGGTTACTGCTAGCATGACTGTGCAGCGTTGTTTCTCACACCCAGTTGTACGCACAAGGACGCTAGATTCTCCCTTCTTGTTTATGGTAGTGTTGGATGGCATGTCGAAGTTTATCGGAGTCTGATCTGCGTTGCCGATTTGAGATAGCAGGTAATTGTTCCTCTTCCGCATTGCTATCACATGACGATGAAACTCGATAAGTTTGTCATTGAAATCCTCGGCATTCTCTGACAGAGAGATGTTCGCCTTCGCAGACACAAGCCCTTTCTTTTCATGAACCTACGGATCCAAACCCGGCTCGCTTTTAGATCCGTACAGCTGATACCGCATTTATTCGCTAGTTCGCGCGCTTTAAAGTATAGCATCTCGTGCGAGATACTATAGCCATCAGTTCGTAACTCCGTGACGTAATTAATCAACTCATCTTCAAGCTCAGGAAACTTACCAGTTTTTGGCCCTCTGAATGCTTTACGTGTTCGGTTGGTGGTTTCTAGCGCAGCTTTCTGTTTACACCAGTAGCGAACATTAAACTCAGTCACACTGAATTCTCGTCCAGCAGCTCTATTACCATGTTCTTCTGTGTAGTTTATCACTTTGAGTTTAAACCCAGCCGTAAAACTTCCACGTTTCTCCATAACTTCGACGTACGCAAGGAAACAAGCACACTTAACTGAAAGACACCAGTGGAACGCGGAGTCAGAATACCGGTACTGATGTCTACAAGGCAACTGACAGACGGCAATAAAGGAAACCTCTGCCACCAAAACGAACAATAATATTGCGTATTGATGACTGTTGTGGCGCGCAGCGTCTCGATCCCTAATCGGCTCGCATCGGACAAGTTCGGATCAACTCGTCGTTGCTCGCTCGTCCTGTTAGTATCGCTTCGGGTAAGTTCCTGGACAATGACGACTGTTGTGGCGCGCTAAATCGAACTTGTTTATACCTCAAGGTTATTACGGTCATTTATATGACGGCGTCAAAAATGAATGCGATATATATGCGAGTACTTTTTTTCCCTGAAATTTCAACTAAAAAAATGGGGTGCGAGATATACGCGAGCAAATACGGTACATTATCACCTCCCCATCATCGCACACCTCGCTGTCACTCAGCTCACTTTTTGAAACATCACTTTCATCACTTGTCTCAAAAAGTTCATCACTTTCGTGATCACTGTCCGTAAATTCAGTCGAAATTGACGCTAATATTTCATCTTCCGTCAAGCCAGTCGCCGGCATTTTCCCGCGATCGCTTTCCATTGAGCATATACATCACCAAAGAAACAGAGTATTATTGCCATCGCATTCCAAAGGAAGTTGTCTGAACTTGGTTCTCACAATGTCCAGAAGATAGCAGCATTCGTTGAATAATAAATGGAACTCTTAGAGTAGTCCATGGAGTAGTTATGCGTCGGGTCGACCAGAGCTCGACACACGAGTGTTAGCGCTGGATGGTGGCTGTCGACCTGTAGTCGACACACGAGTGGAAAAGGTTAAAGATCGACGTACACAAGGAAACGATCACACTCAATTGAAAAACAACAATGGAACGCGAAGACGGAGTACTGGTAATTGTTGACGAATGCAGCAGACGGACAACAAATACCGTGAAATAAAGGAAACCTTTGCCGCCAAAACGAACAATAACATTGTGGGCAAGACAAGTAATGTTCACAAGCGTCTGCAGATAACATCCTACGGTATTTTTCTGCTGCTCGACTCGTTCCCTGTTTGGCTCGCTTCGGACTAGTTCGGATCATCTCGTTGATGCTTGCTCTTCCTGTTCTCATCACTTCGGGTAAGTTCCTGGACAATGATGACTTGTGGGGCGCTAATTCGAACATGTCCCAAGGTGCCGACTCGTTCCCTATTCGGCTTGTATCGGACAAGTTCGAATCAACTCATTGATGCTCACTCTTCCTGTTCTCATCACTTCGGGTAAGTTCCTGGACAATGACGACTGTTGTGGCGCGCAAAAGCGAACTTGTTTCTAACCGAAGGTTATTACGGTCATTTATATGACGGCGTCAGAAATGAATAAGAGATATATGCGAGTACATTTTTTCCCTGCAATTTCAAATTTAAAAATGGGGTACGAGATATATACGTGGTGACGAGTGATATGCGAGCAAATACGGTATTTATACCTAGGTATATTATATCATTTAGTAAATCCTTCAGGAATTATTTCTCTTCTTCAGTTTTTTAAATTACGTTAATTAAAAGTTACATTATAGAATACATTCATAATGGATACGTTAAAATATCCTGAAACATCCCTAGCACATCGCTGACCGGGTGTTCATCACACTGCGCAATCCCTGTGCCCGGCCATTTTCTGTGTAACTTTGTTGCTACAGCGCATGCACATAAACAAATGAGCCTAGCTTCACTAACCTTGTTCTGATTGTGGTGAAATTTACTGGAGGGTTCTTGTAATAATTCTAATAATGTTTCCTAGTGTGGTAGGTTGTGTAGCAATTACCTCTGTGAAGGGGCACACTGCAACTTTTGCAAGTTTCACTTCGATTGCCCTTGCTGGAACACACACTGCACACTCTTGTTGGATTATTTTTCACTCCTGTAACTGGAATTTCAACTTGAATATGGTCCTTTATCTGCCCTGAAAGCCTCTCGGGTTGATCCTTACTTGGAGACCTCTTGAACAGGTTTGACGAAGTAGATGGTTGAGGATCAAAAACACCTCGAATTTCAGTAAACTAGGTCTTGGCCACTCCCATGAGAAATTGCTTGTGCCTCAACTTTTTCTGAATGTTTAAGGCACAGCACAGCCTAAATGCATTAAATAATGCACAGTTCACTAGATAGAGCCCTACTTTCTTGTTCCACTTGATTGTCTTAGACAAGTACTGGCCTGCTCGAGCAACCCCCTTCATATACATATTGTACTCAATTATACACTTTGGTTTCATAATAACCTGCCCAGTCTTTGTCGGGTTTACCAGTACATTCCATAGTGGTATCATGGATAGTAGATACCATTCTAACAATTCTTTTGTCCTTCCAAACTACGAGCACAAAAGTAATCTCCCCTTTTTTCAGTTCCTTAGTTCTAAATTTCACTTCACATGGCAAACCACGATTCCCCCTAATTGTGCCGCAAACTCGTGTTTTGTATTGAAGAAGGGTTTGAGATGTGGACACACTATTATAATAATTATCTTGGTATGCGTGATGCCACATACCGTACCAAAGAAAGGCCTCATGACTGATAAAATTGTTTCTACCAGATTCTTTCCCTCTCCTGTATATACAGTATCTCCATATTGCAGTTATAACCTGTGTCACTCTTACAAACCATTCTCGCCAAAATACCATACTTGGCCAACTTTCCTGGGTTGTATGTCTTAAATTTAGGTCTCCTCTCCATGGGATCATTTCTTCATCCAATGATAGTTGTTGCTTGGGTTTGTATAATGACTGAAATTTTGGTAAGAAATAATCTAAAAGGGGCTGAACTTTGTTAAGCCTATTTCTGACTAGTCACTGAAATGAAGGAATGCGAGGATCTGCTCATTGTTTTGGAGTATATGGGGGTTTCAATGAGGGGATCAGTTGGCCAGTAGTCTTTCCAACATGACTTTTTTATCTGTGCCATCAATATAAACAAAGCAAAAGATTTCCGCATCTCACTACTGGTTTCATCAGTCCACTTCAAGCTTTTAGGGTACATTTTGTGTGAGGAAGCAGTTTGCTGGTGATACAAGTTCGTCTGCTCGGCAACAAGTTCAAAGAAATCATCACCAAAAATTAGGCCTACTACTTCGTCAATGTTTTGAGGTTCATCACGTCTTACTGTTATGCCAGGAACTCCCAGGAAATCTTCTAAAGTCAGTGCACTACTATTTTCTACCCATTCATACTCACTATATCACTTTCAGCCTCGCTCTCGACCACCGCTACTTCACATTGTTTTGGCATCCCGGCATCTCTAAAAGCCTCAGTAGTTAACAGGGACGTAAAACCAATAACATTATTATTATTTTGGAGTATATACATTGTCATTGTCACCTAAGACACTTTCGTCCGAAGAGCTTCCAATATCGAACCTGTGATCTTCTACATCACTGCCACAATCTGAATACTTATCCGCATATAATTCGTTAAAAATCTCGTCTGCGTCTAAACTTATGGCCAGTCTGGGAAGTGCCATCTTACCACCCACATGGCTCATCATACCATGTAAACAAGAGGTTGGGAAACAAAACAAATGAAGTGCAAAATAGTGAGAAATCTGTGCATGGAATACCCAAACTCTCCAGCACGGAAGTTCAATCAACCTTGACCACTAATTAGTTCCAGAAAGTTCCATCATTTGTGGTTCATGTACTTGTGTGTTGTAAGATAAGGCTACATATTTACTTTCTGGAATGCTTGGAGCCTTTCACGTTAATTTAATAAAAATAATAATAAATTATGTAACTGTAATATTGAATAGAAAGCTCTAATTTTTTGTATGCGATATTGGAAAAATCACCTCTATAAAATAATATTGCGGTTTTGATAGTAAAAATATTCCTAACTATTTTTGATCATGAAGTTTTTTTTTTTTTAATTTTTAAAGTAAAGATTTATTTCAGTCACCACTGCATTTAATATAATCTCTAAAATAAGAGTACAATAAGTTACGTTAATAAAATTGAAGGACCTAAGTAAAAAAAAGAGTCATGTGCCAAAATAGTGAAAATTAAGTTTATGGTAAAACAATGTTCTATACGTCATCGCCAATAACATAATTATATTCTGGTCCAAGCGCCGGAGCATTTGCAATTGGTTTGATAAAAATCCTGACGATGGTAGGTGTGTCATGCACCAAGCATGATGGTCAAATAGTGAGCCAAGTACCAGAAGAATTTAGTGCATCTCATTGTAAAAACCAAGCAGTCAAACCCCTTTGTAGTGACTCTTATGCAAGAAGAAGACTTCTTTAATTTCAAATCAGCTGCTGACAGATATATCAACACGTCCAACATGCATATTTCCAAAGCACAGTGCTTCAGGCTGACAGCAGAATGTCCAGGTGTGCTGCAAGTTCGATCGACGTTGAACGAAATGAAAGATTTCAAGGTTTTTTAAGAGTGGAGCCTTTGGATCTTGAACAAGCAGAGCTAGAAACACTTCGGTGAGCAAAGTGTCTGACGGAAGAAAAGAGGAAGGACTTGTCTAAAATGATGCCTTACATAAGGAGAGAAAATAATTGGTTTACGAGGACTTATTGAAGCAAATTGGTCTTAAAGTTACTTCGTTAAGTGCACAACCGAAAACAATGGAATGTTAAAAGGACTAATTCTGGAAAAATAAAAAATAAAAACATGTTAATGGTGATAAATATTCACTTTTTCCTAGTAAAATGAAGAACTCGATGTTATGGCGCTTGATTCAGTTTTAATGTTAGAACATTTGAACATATACCTTTTCATTTATTTTATCTTGTGTAACGTTTAACAACCAAATGAACTGATATTGAGTAAAGTAGTAGTCATTATAAAACCTTTGAAGAAAATATGCACAAATCATGGAGGTGGTAGAATGTCTCCCTTTCATTGGCTAAGGGAGGATGATGGGCTTGGTTCTTCTAGTACCTACTAGATGCCGTGAGCACTTACTTGAGTTCCATCCTGCTTCTACTCATGGTTCTCATTGCCATTCCTCCCCCAGGGGCTCACATCTAGTGGGACGTGGGTTGGTGACCAAGGGACCCCAGCTGAGTCCGGCATTGCTTCCACTTACTTGTGCCGGGCTCTTCTCCGTCTTCATTCCTGTCGACCTCTCTTGGGCAACTCGTTGTTCTCTTCCGACCCCGACGGTATTAAGGTATCCGAGGCTTAGGAAGTCTTTTCCTTTCCCGCCTTAATTGGTCCTTGTCTCATCTTTCCTGATACCCTCCTTCTGTGAGGGGTCAGCCTTCTTTTTCTTTTTATGTTATCCCCTGCCTTCTGCTCAAGGCCCTCACGGAGGCAGGGTGTATGTAGCCCCACCACTTCTGGTGCACCCTGGATAGTGCTACACTCTCAAGGGCTCACGGCTGGTGAGTTTGGGAGTTGGCGACCCCGAGGGATTCCTGAGCTGGGCCCGTTTTGCCCCCTTTTTCTTCTGACCTTGGGGCGGGCCCTTTTTCCCTTTCCTATCTGCCTTTCATGGCTCTCCTTCCTTCCAAGTCCCTCAATCCTCATTCTTTGAGGGTCCTTTATTTGCCTTATTCTCCTTTAGTTTACCATTTCTTCTTCTAGTATGTAAGTTTGTAGTTAGTATTAGTTATAGTTTTCATTCTCATCTCATCTTTCACTATCACCCAAACCATTAGGGGCTGATAACCTAGATGTTCGGCCCTTTAAACAACAATTATCATCAACATGTCATTGCCATTCAGTGCTACAAACCTAGCCATGTTGCAGCAAGAGCCTTTCCCATTTAAACATTATCTTGCGATAGTATTCTGATTCTATTTATAATTTACTAGCAACCCGACCCGGCTTCGCCCGGGAACAGTTATGAATGCATTACGTGATGAGATCTTTTTTTTTTTTCCAATGTCAAAGAACAACAACCAATACCCGTTTTACGTCTCGGCATGATGGGTTAAAATCAGTGACTGGACTATTAATTATATTATCATGGAGATGCTTGTGCAACAAATTCTTGTCAGACGTAATTTAAGAATGGCGAGGTGCATGAAACACAAATCCCCCTTCCTTCCAATCCTAACTTGACTGTGAATTTTGCGGAACGAAAAGTTCACAGGCGAAATGAAGAAAAGCCGAGTTGCACTTCCAGGGAAACTCCAAACACAACCACTCTTCTCTATAGTTTTTAACTCAACACGACTCGACAGTTTGCTGCTGGCTGTATCTGGGGCAATAAGCTCATCCACTAGCTAAGCTGTACTGGGGTGTTAGACTCGCCCCTAGCTAGCTCGTAAACTGTCGCCTCAGTAAATGAATGGAGATTGTTGGAAGAAATGAAAACGTAAAAACACTTATAGTAGGCGATGTACTAAAGATAGACATATTCACTCGCGGACTGTTTTGTAGAACTTTTCATGCTGAACAATTCTTACACTCATAGTATTTAGATATTTTTAACGGTTTGCCCAGCGTAAGCTTACAAAGCGCTCGAACGCCAGGTTTTTTTTTCCGACTTTTCCACTGAAATCGTTACTGCTCGGCTTCCTTCGATCATAAATACATTATTTTCTACAGAAATCATCCTCGAGATATCCTTTACAGAATGGTGAAAACCGCATCAAAATCCATCCAATGGTTCTCGAGTTTTCCCGTAACATCCAAGAATCGGGGACTTAGTTTTATACTAAGTAGAGATTGCATTAGAATATACGTCGCAAATTTTCTGAATACGAATTAGGAGCTGTTAACTGCTGCGGATTTACAAGCAATACTTGTGAAAAATTTAAATAGCTCAGCAGAGATCTATAATTTTAGTTACCCCGTTACTTTGAAAGTGTAAATTGATATTGTCAAAATCCCCTGGGGGATGGGGGCTGCAGCTCCGCCACTGGACACCTTTGTATTAACCACCTTGATTATATAAAGCAAGAGATAGAAAACACACCTCACAGAAGGACTTCCTTTAGAGGTGGCCAGACCATCTGTTGTAATCAGCTTTGTAAATCGATTTTCGAGCGGAACAAAATATATCTTTTGTGCTTCTCATGTAAACACATCATTTACCAGGGAGGATTCAAAAGCACTATTTATTTATTTAGTGTATGGCTTTTAGTGCCGGAAGTGTCCGAGGACATGTTCAGCTCGCCAGAGACTAGCTTCTTCAATGCGGACACCCATGGGGTGAGCTACCAGTTCCGTTCAATTTCAAGTAGTTACAACTTTCGCTACCAGATGTCACTGACACCTAGTGGTGAATGTTGGAACTTTGATAGAGCGTTTCAACGAAATCTAACCTGCAAATTTACCTTCACACAAGTTTAATTAGTGGAAGGTTCTTTTACATGCCATAAATCTATGACCTGGGACCGCCGGCTTTACTTCCCCTCCAAAGGAAGATAAACGGAGGGATTTTAACTCTCTTAAACAATCCGACGACTTCGGCCGGGTTTGAACCCGCGATCTTGGGCATAGAAGCTCAGCGTGCTACCGACTACGCCACCGAAGCCGCTTCAAAAGCACTTAACATAGTACATAGATAGTGTCTTTTGGTATGATGTACAGTAATCTGTCCACAGAGATATGAGTGTGTCGTCGGGGCTGGTAACTTGCGCCTACTACAATGTTATTTAATGCATTTATTTGTTGCTGGATATCTGTACATAATATGTGTGTTGTCATGATCAGAGTCTTGACTGTCTACAATGTTTGGTGGAAGTAATTTTCATATGTATTTTTTCTAATAAACAAGTTTATTTTGTAGTTGTCTCTCTTTTTTAAAATTGTTGAACAGAAGAACTTTCAGGTATCCTGGCACTACAATGAAGTACAAATGCACAAGGACATCAAGAAAATTCAAGCACTCACCATATCACACTTTCCCAAAGTCCCCTTCTCAAGTCCAAGCTCTTATCAAAAACCATGATTAGGGTTTATCAAACAAGGGTACATCTATGGTATCCCCCATCCCCCACCCAGGGGCTCTCAAATAGTGGGTGTGTGTTGGCTAGCACAGGTCACATGCGGAAACTCGCCTTGCTTACACTTGTGTTGGGCTCCACTCTCTCATCCTCCAGGAGCTTGCAACTAGTACGTGGGTTGGCGACCGAGGGACGCCAGCTGCGTCCGGCATTGCCTTCACTTACTTCTGCCTGGCTCCTCTGACATCTTTCCTGTCCACCCCCTTTGGGCGACTCTTATTCTCTTCCTACCCAAACGGTATTAGGGTATCCAAGGCCTAGGGAGTCTTTCACTTTCCCGCCTTAATTGGCCCTTGTATCATCTTTCCTGATACCCTCATTCTTCGAGGGGTCAGACCTCTTGTTTTCTTTTCATTGTATCTCCTGCCTTCTGCTCAAGGCCCTCAAGGAGGCAGGGTGTGAGTAGCCCCACCACTTGTGGTGCACCCTGGATTGTACTACACCCTCAAGGGCTCGCGTCTGGTGAGTTCGGGAGTTGGCGACCCCGAGGCCTTCCTGAGCTGGGTCCGGTTTTTCTCCTCCTTCCATTGCCTTTGGGGCGGTCCCTTTCCTCTCTGCCGTTCGTGGGTCTCCTTTCTTCCGAGTCCCTTAATCCTCATTCTTCGACAGTTGAGGGCATTTCCTTTCCCCCTGTCTTTTGTTTTTCATTTCTTCTAGTATGTACTGGAAGTCAGTAGTTAGTTTTAGTTTATCAACATCATTTTTTCATTGTCAGCCAAGCTATTGGGGCCTATACGGTAACGTAGGTGTTAGTCCCTCCCTTCAAAACACCAATCATTACAACAGTCGCCACCCTGATGGTAAAGGGAGGAAGTTGGTAGTTTTACGTGCCCATTTATCTCGTGATCATGTGCCACGGGACCTCCTTCTTACCTCCCACATGGGCTCACATCTAGTGGGACATGGGTTGGCGACCACGGGGCCCCAGCTGAGTCCGGCATTGCTTCCACTTACTTGTGCCAGGCTCCTCTCCGTCTTCTTTCCTGTCGACCTCACTTGGTCAACTCTTGTTCTCTTCCGACCCCGATGGTATTAGGGTATCCGAGGCCTAGGGAGTCTCTTCCTTTCCCGCCTTAATTGGCCCTTGTCTCATCTTTTCTGATACCCTCCTTCTGCGAGGGGTCAGCCTTCTTTTTCTTTTCATGTTATCTCCTGCCTTCTGCTCAAGGCCCTCAAGGAGGCAGGGTGTATGTAACCGCACCACTACTGGTGCACCCTAGATAGTGCTACACCCTCAGGGGCTCACGGCTGGTGAGTTCGGGAGTTGGCGACCCGGAGGGATTCCTGAGCTGGGTCTGGTTTTCCCGCCTTTTATCCATTGCCTGTGGCGCGGACCCTTTCCTCTTACACTTTCCTATCTGCCTTTTATGGCTCTTCCTTTCCAAGTCCCTCAATCCGCATTCTTCAAGGGTTGAGGGCATTTCTTTTCCTCTTGTCCTTTATTTGCCTTATTCTCCTCTTGTTTTCCATTTCTTCTTCTAGTATATAAGTTAGTAGTTTTAGTTATTGTTTACATTTCATTATCATTTTCACTATCACCCATATCATTAGGGGCCAATAACCTAGATGTTAGGCCCCTTAAAACAACAATTATCATCATCATCATGTCTCATCTTGCCTGATACCCTCATTTTTTGAGGGTTCAGCCTTCTTTTTCTTTTCATGTGATATTGCTACACCCTCAGGGGCTCATGGCTGGTGAGTTCGAGAGTTGGCGACCCCGAGGGATTCCTGAGCTGGGTCCGTTTTTTTTTTCCTTTTATCCATTACCTGTGGGGCGGACCCTCTCCTCTTTCAATTTCCTAACTGCCTTTTATGGCTCTCCTTCCTTCCAAGTCCCTCAATCTGCATTCTTTGATGGTTGAGGGCATTTCTTTTCCTCCTGTCCTTTATTTGCCTTATTCTCCTTTTGTTTTCCATTTCTTCTTCTAGTATATAAGTTAGTTTTAGTTATAGTTTACATTTCATTATCATCTTCATGATCACCCAAACCATTAGGGGCCCATAACCTAGATGTTAGGCCCCTTAAAACAACAATTATCATCATCTTCTTTTTCTTTTCCTCTTATCTCCCTCCATCTGCTCAAGGAAGCTGGGTGTATGTAGCCCCACCCCTACTGGTGCACCCTAGATCTTGCTACACCCTCAGGGGCTCACTGCTGGTGAGTTGGGGATCCCGAGGGATTCCTGATCTGGGTCCGTTCTTTTCCCCTTTTATCCATTACCTGTGGGGCGGACCCTCTCCTCATTCACTTTCCTATCTGCTTTTATGGCTCTCCTTCCTTCCAAGTCCCTCAATCTGCATTCTTCGATGGTTGAGGGCATTCTTTTCCTCCTGTCCTTTATTCTCGTTTTGTTTTCCATTTCTTCTTCTAATATATAAGTTAGTAGTTAATTTTAGTTATAGTTTACATTTCATTTTCATCTTCACGATCTCCCAAACCATTAGGGGCCAATAACCTAGATGTCAGGCCCCTTAAAACAACAATTATCATCATCATCATCATCTACAACTGGAAAAATATACACATTTCCAAAAGATTTGGAAATTTTTCTTAGAAACTTCACTGTTACTTTGTCGTTATCAGCATCTAATTGTGTGACCTGTCCGTAATAATGTTTCACCACTTCTTTCTTAGTGTTCTGGTTAAAAAAGCAAGTTCACAAGCACGAATTCACCAACAGAAAACTCATTCATGTTCACTCCTAAGTTGTCTGGTACCAGTACAGATGTTTCCTCCTCATAGTCACTTAGGTCAAGATCGGAGGCAGAGTTGTGGACAGAATAAGCGTCTGTATCATGACTAGAGCTCTCCTCAAATTTCCTTTTATTCCTATTTCTTTTCTTTTTGCAGCACTGGTCCATCATCTTCTGGTATTTCTGGAGCATAAGGGCTCACTGAAAGAGATTCTACCAGTATTCCTCTTCCTGGTGGAACATCTAATCTTTTCTTCTTCAAAGGCTCAGTTTATCTTTTCCTTGAGTCTTCCAAATACGTTTCAAATGTAAGGGCCCATTCACTGCTAGAAGTTTCAGCAGATTGTGTCCTTTTGTGGGGAAGCCTTTTCAGCACTTGGTCTTTGTCAATAGGGACAATTCCTGATGCTTTAAATCCACTCTGGATGTCTTTGGACATCGCGTCGGTTCCCATTTCCTCTATACTTTGCTTCAGGAGACGAGTAAATTTGTATTTAGGAATAGTTCCTCGGTTTTTGTTCTTCCACTGTGTTAGCACTTGGCGCCATTTGATTTTTAATGGTCGGAAAAAGGCGATATCCAAAGGTTGAGTGAGTCCAGTGCTGTTGGGAGGCAGAAGAACAAACTTAATATTGTTGCTCTTACACTCGTTTATAATCCAAGGTGATATGTGACTTGCTAGGTTATCACCAATCATCACTTTGACATCATTTTTGTCAAATCTTCGAAAATATGGCAGGGCAATTGTTCTAACCAATCTTCAAATATTTATATAGTAAACCATCCACTCTTTGATCGATTGTGCACTGTTCCCACAATACCTCCCTCTGTCCATGTGTTGTACAGGTGCTCAGCCTTATACGTAATATAGTGTTACGGCTGTGAGTTTGTTTCGTCGCCTCGCCGCATGAGTCGCTGTGCTCTGCCTCAGTGTATTACGTGCGCCTTACGCAACAGGGCTACTAGGACAAAAGGGGTGGTCCAGAAAATTCGTGAGCCAGCCAGTGATGGAAATCTCGAGAAGCCGTGAATCCTGGACGGGTCTAGAAGCATTTATTGAGTCACCAGCCTGCTATATAAGATCGACCTGGCAAGCGGGGTGGACAGTGTTATTGAGCTAGTGCGAGCTTTTACCTGAGCGACAGAGGTTAGTGTGGTGAAATGTGAAAGCACCGGGGGCTGTTTCCCTAGCCAGCGGACAGCGAAGCAGAGTGTAGTGGTGAGTGACCGGCTATCGTAAATAACTGTAGCTTGCGTATTCAAGGAAGTGTTGCAGGTAGTTCTGTCGAGGCCACCAGACTCATTAGGAGGGATTAACTTCTGTGGCTTATTGACAAGTGAAAGGCAACTGTTCCCTACAAGAGGAAACGAGTGAGATACTAATTGCTTGTATTTGCTATTTGTGTGGTGTATCTTTCTGGCCCGCAATAAAGCTAATACGTTTCTTTAAAGGAACAATTTGCGTTGTGCTTACTACCCGCCGTAATCCAGTTAACGGGAGTGCCACTAGGGGGTGGCACGTAACAACTGGTGTCAGAAGCCGGATTACAAACTCAAGCACAACTCCTGAAGGTCCTGGTTTCAAAACCCGAGCAGGTCATTTTACCACAGTTCTCTAATTTTCCTGTGAGTGCATGCCCTTTACAAGACAAACATCTAAAATGGAAGCGCAATTGGCAGCATTGCTAGAAATGTTAAGTGGCATGGAATCCAAGATAGAGGCCGGCCAGAAGAATTTAGAGGACGGCCAGAAGAAGGTGGAAGACAGTCTGAAAAGTTTAGCCGAGGACCTAACTTCCAAATTAGAAGACGGTCAAAATAAGCTAGCTGAGGACCTAACCGCCAAATTTCTGGATGGCCAGAAAAATCTGGAAGAGTGTCTGCTGACGAAATTACAGGAAAGTCAAAATAAATTGGAACAGGGTCTGCGTCAGGAAGTCAACACCGTCTGCCAGGGCCTACGTGAGGAAGTTACAGCTGTAGAAAAGGAGTTCGACGCCTTACAAGAGGAAGTTGCCGAACTGTGCCAACGCCCACTGACGGGGGTGGAAGAGAAATTCAACGCTTTACAAAAGGAAATTGCTGAGCTGAACCAACGCCCGTCGACGGGGATGGAAGCGAGATTCAACGCTCTTCAAGAGGAAGTTGCCGAGCTGCGCCGACGCCCGCCTACACGTACACCGGGAATATCAGGAACGGGACAGAGCATAGTGACGCCCCCAACCTTCGACGGAAAGGTCCCTTGGAAGACCTATTTATGTCAGTTCGAGGCAGCCTGTTCCATAAACAACTAGAACAGCACGGAAAAGGCTACAGCTCTCATTGTAGCGCTGAGAGGAGACGCCCTTAACGTCCTTCAGGCCATCCCGACTGGATCCCAGGACTACGCTTCACTAATCGCCGATATGGAGATAGCCATCTTCAGCAGGCCTACCAGATGCAGCTCCGGACCCGGGTACAAAAGAACACGGAAACCCTGCAGGAGTTCGAGATGGACATCGCACGCCTCGTAAGGCTCGCATATCCAACAGCGCCGGCCGACTTTCTGGAACAGATTGCTACGCAGACCTTCGCCGACGGGCTACGGGACTCTGACACTCAACAGGCGCTGCGACTCGCGCGCAATAAGACCCTGGCAGATGCGCTGAGCCACGCACTTGAGTTCGAGACGGCAAAACGGGCATCTAGAATGCACGCACGGGTGCGTCAAGTGGACGTCGACGAACCAGCCAAAGCCAACGAGACCAAGCCCCTGACCGATGAACTGATAGAGGCGGTAGGCCGGTTCTTCAAGAGTCGCAGTGCCACCAACAACGACGTAGCTGGAAGACACCCGGGGAGGCGGCCCGGAAGAGGACTACCGACCTGCTGGTCATGCCGTAGAAGGGCCACCTGAGCAAGGACTGCGGTGTTCGCCGCCGCCAAGGGTTTCCGTCGGGAAAGTCAGTCATAGGGAAAACGCGCGGCCCAGGAAAACGAGTACCAGCCAGCCTTGGGGGGCAAAGGTCGGCTTGTGACAGTCGTCAAGCCCCGGCAGCCCAAGTTCGTGTGACGAAGTTACGGAGAGAAGATAGCAGCCTGATGGTCGACGGAGTCGTCAACGGAGTGAGCTGGCCCATGCTGATCGACACGGGAGCGTCGAGGACCATCGTCAATCCCACCGTGATCCTGAAGTGGAGAGTGCAACCCACACAAAGGAACCTCCAGCTAATAACCGCGACCGGAGAAACCGCACCGGTACATGGCGAAGCATCACTGGAGTTCGTCATTGGTCGACGGGCGGTAAAGCATCCAGTGCTCGTGGCTGACGTATCAAACGAAGTGATCATCGGACTGGACTTCCTGGACCAGAACAACATCATCTTGGACCTGAGTACCAACACTCTGCACTTCGGAAGTGAGGAACTTGCTTTGCAACCAGCACACGAGGCCGTCACCGCACGACGAGTAAGGCTGAGAGAGGACGTCATCGTTCCCGCCAGGACGGAAGTCAGCGCTGCCGTAATTGTCAACGGAACTGCTGAGGGAGTGGCGGCTATCATCGAGCCAAAATCTGAGGACATCTAGACAAAAGGATTGCTAATTGCCAAGACTCTCATCAACACGACGTCTCGGCCGTACGTCCGCCTGTCCAACCTGAACGACTACGACATTACGGTTCACCGGGACACCAACCTGGGAGACTGCGAGCTGTTACCTGGATTGCCCGCATCACAGACACGACGGACGGACACCTGCAGACTGACAACCGAAGAAGACGTGCCCTGCCAGAAGAACTACAGAAGCTGTACCAAAGATCCCAGGACCATTTAGACGAGGAACAATCACGCCAACTTCGGGACCTGATACATGAATTCCAGGATGTCTTCTCCGTGGGGAGCAAAAACTTCGGCAAGACAAGCTTGGTCCAGCACAGAATCGACGTTGGGGACAGCGCACCGATTATGGCCCCATTCCGACGTGTCCCGCTCGCCAAGCAAGCCGAAGTCGACCGGATGGTAGAAGAGGTGAAGGAGCAAGGAGTGATCGAGCCATCACATAGTCCTTGGAGTTCTCCGGTCGTGCTAGTGAAGAAGAAGGACGGTTCCACCAGGTTCTGCGTGGATTACAGGCGGGTGAATGACGTCACGAAGAAGGACAGCTACCCTCTACCCCGGATCGACGACACCCTGGACACCATATCAGGGTCAAGATGGTTATCCACCTTGGATTTGAAGAGTGGCTACTGGCAGGTGGAGGTCCACCCTAAGGACCGCGAGAAAACGGTGTTCTCTGTGGGCAGCGGGCTCTGGCAGTTCACCGTCATGCCATTCGGTCTGTGCAACGCCCCTGCGACCTTCGAAAGGCTAATGGATTCCATTCTGAGGGGACTACACTGGAAGACCTGCCTGGTCTACCTAGACGACGTCATCGTTCTGGGGAGAAGCTTCGAGGAGCACTACAGCAACCTGAAGGAGATCTTAATGAAGCTACGGGCTGCCCAGCTGAAGTTGAGCCCCAAGAAGTGTCAGCTCTTCCAGAAGCAGGTCCAGTACCTTGGGCATATCGTCTCCGAGGAAGGGGTGCGCACCGACCCGGTGAAGACCGCAGCTGTGAGGGAGTGGCCAGTTCCGAAGGACAAGTCCCAACTACGAAGCTTCCTGGGACTCTGCACTTATTACCGTCGCTTCGTGAGAGGATTCGCCGACATCGCCAAACCACTGCATCGACTGACTGAGAAGGACCAACTCTTCACGTGGACAGCAGAATGCCACAGCGCCTTCGAACAACTCAAGCAGGCTCTGTGCACCGCACCTATTCTCGTCGATACCGATGCCAACGACTTTGGTATAGGGGGGGATCCTGTCGCAGGTAGTGGACGGCGAGGAGAGAGTAGTGGCCTACTTCAGCAAAGCCAGAGATGAACTACTGCGTCACCAGGAAGGAGCTGCTCGCCATCGTGAAGACCATTAAACACTTCCACAAGTACCTGAACTGGCAAGAATTTCTCATCAGGACCGACCATGCATCCCTGCGGTGGCTCCTGAACTTCAAGCAGCCCGAGGGTCAACTCGCGCGGTGGTTAGAGAGGCTTCAACAGTACAACTTTGAGATCCAGCACAGGAAAGGCCAACTGCATTCTAACGCCGACGCCCTGTCACGAAGACCGTGTCCCGAAGACTGCGCCTTCTGTACCAGAAGGGAGGAGAACACCGGGATACAGTGCCGAAGGACTACCGTGGAACTTCAGGGGAGCTGGAGCCGCGAATCTTTCACGCGGGCACAAGCAGAAGATGATGACCTGGGACTGATAGCCGAATGGAAGAGGGCCTGTGTTCCCAGACCCGGGTGGAACATTGTGAGCGACTGCAGTCCAAAGTTCAAGTCCTACTGGGCGCAGTGGGACTCGCTGATTGTAAGGGATGGCCTGCCTCATCTGCCGTACCTGGAAGAGCACCGACGGGAAGTCATCTCGGGAACAAGTCGTCGTACCAAAGGCTATGACGGAGGAGGTCCTGAAGGAAGTCCATGGAGGATCATCTGGTGGACACCTAGGGATAAAGAAGACCCTGGAGAAGCTGAGAGAGCGGTTTTACTGGATCGGATGCCGAGCAGACGTGGAGAACCACTGCGCGAGGTGTCACGAATGCGCAGCCAGCAGGGGACCAGGACGAAGACGACGGGGTCCACTGAAGACCTACAACGTGGGCGGCCCCATGGAGAAAGTGGCCATCGATGTTGCTAGGCCATTCCCGTTGAGCGAGGCAGGGAACCGCTACATATTGGTCGCCAGGGACTACTTCACCAAATGGCCGGAGGCGTATGCGCTCCCTAACCAAGAAGCCGCGACGATCTCAGAGACTCTGGTGAAGGAATTCGTCAGCCGGTACGAAGTACCCCTGGAGCTGCACTCCGACCAAGGGAGGAATTTCGAGTCGCAGGTGTTCCTGAACCTATGCCAGCTGCTGGGAATCCGGAAGACAAGGACGACGCCGCTACACCCTCAGTCCGACGGGATGGTAGAGCGATTCAATCCCACCATCGAGAACCATCTCCGAATAGTCGTCAGCGAGCACCAGAGGGATTGGGACAAACATCTTCCACTATTTCTCCTGGCCTACCGCGCCGCCGTGCATGAAGCCACCGGGTGCACACCAGCCCGGGCCATGTTTGGGAGGGAACTCCGTCTACCTGTCGATCTTGCCTTCAGCCGACCTGGGAATGATCCGATCCCGGTAAGCCAGTATTGTCAAGAACTGGTCGACCAACTGGAGGACGTGCACGCGTTCGCGAGGAGGAGACTGCGGATGGACACCGACCGAATGAAGACCCGATACGACCAGCAGACGGATGCCGGCGGATTCCACGAGGACGACATGGTCTGGCTCTTCAACCCATTACGGAAGAAAGGCCTGTCACCCTAACTGCAGAAGTCCTGGGAGGGCACGTACCGAGTCGTCTACAGGATCCAGTGGAGCCCGAGGGCGAAGATGAAGATCGTGCATCGAGATCGCCTGGCAGCCTACGGAGGGACACAGACGGACCAATGATTGATCGGGACGATCAGCCTTTTAGGAAGGGGGTGGTGTTACGGCTGTGAGTTTGTTTCGTCGCCTCACCGCATGAGTCACAGCTGCCCCCCGGGCTGTACTCTGCCTCAGTGTATTACGTGCGCCTTACGCAACAGGGCTACTAGGACAAAAGGGATGGTCCAGAATATTCGTGACCCAGCCAGTGATAGAAATCTCGAGAAGCAGTGAATCCTGGATGGGTCTAGAAGCATTTGAGTCACCAGCCTGCTATATAAGAGCGACCTGGCAAGCGGGGTGGACAGTGTTTTTCGAGCTAGTGTGAGCTTTTACCTGAGCGACAGAGGTTAGTGTGGTGAATTGCGAAAGCACGGGGGCTGTTTCCCCAGCCAGCGGACAGCGAAGCAGATTGTACTGGTGAGTGACCGGCTATCGTAAATAACTGTTGCTTGTGTATTCAAGGAAGTGTTGCAGGTAGTTCTGTTGAGGCCACCGGACTCATTAGGAGGGATTAACTTCTGTGGCTTATTGACAAGTGTTCGGCAAGTGTTCCCTACAAGAGGAAACTAGGGTGAGATAGTAATTGCTTGTATTTGCTATTTCCCCCAGGGGCTCACATCTAGTGGGATTTGGGTTGGCGACCACGGGACCCCAGCCGAGTCCGGCATTGCTTCCTCTTACTTGTGCCAGGCTCCTTCCTGTCTTCTTTCCTGTCGACCTCACTTGGTCAACTCTTGTTCTCTTCCGACCCCGACGGTATTAGGGTATCCGAGGCCTAGGGAGTCCTTCATTTCCCGCCTTAATTGGCCCTTGTCTCGTCTTTTCTGATTCCCTCCTTCTGCGAGGGGTTAGCCTTCTTTTTCTTTTCCTTTTACCTCCTGCCTTGTGCTCAAGGCCCTTAAGGAGGCAGGGTGTATGTAGCCCCACCACTTCTGGTGCACCCTAGATAATGCTACACCCTCAGGGACTCACGGCTGGTGAGTTCGGGAGTTGGCGACCCCGAGGGATTCCTGAGCTGGGTCCGTTTTCCACTTTTGTCCCTTACCTTTGGGGCGGACCCTCTCCTCTCTCCCCTCTCCTCTTTTCCTTATATTTCCTTTTCTCTTTAAGATTCCCGCACTGTTTTTGTTACTTGGTTCACCGTGTATCTAAATTCCCTTTTAGCGCTTGTTAAGGCATTTTTGATCTACGTTGCATTTTGTAAGTTTTTTCGATCTAAATTACATCTCGCGATTGTTTTCAACCTCAATTGCATTTTGTAAAGATTGACAATCTAAATTGCTTTTTCGTAAGTCTTTCAATGCAGGTAGACGGGCTTTTTAGTGAGTATTTTGAATTTCAATTGCATTTTGTAAGTATTTTCAACCAAAACCGCATTTCGCACGAATTTTGAATCTAAATTGCATTTTGTTTGGTGGGCAATTTGCACATATTTTGATTCTCAATTGCATTTTGTGGGTATTTTGAATCTAAATTACATTTTGTCAAGTATTTTAATCTAAATTGCATTTTGTAAGTATTGTCAATCAACAGAAGTCGTTTGAATCTACCGTACATTTTGTAAGCATTTTCAATTTCAATTGCATTTTGTAAGTATTTTGAATTCCAATTGCACTTCATGAGTATTTTGAATCTGAACTGGCATTTTTTCAATCTAACTTTCATTGTGTATTTTCAATTTCAATTGCTGTAAGTATTTTGAACCTCAAGCCTCCGTGGCTTAGGCGGCAGCACGTCGGCCTCTCTCCGCTGGGTCCGTGGTTCAAATCCCGGTCACTCCATGTGAGATCTGTGCTGGACAAAGCGGAGGCAGACAGGTTTTTCTCCGGGTACTCCGGTTTTCCCTGTCAAAATTTCATTCCAGCAACACTCTCCTCTCCACTATCATTTCATTTCATCTGTCATTCATTTAATCATTGCCCCAGAGGAGTGCGTCAGGCCTCGGCAGCCGGCACAGTTCATATCCTCGCCGCTAGATGGGGGCTTCATTCATTCCATTCCTGACCCGGTCGGAGACTGGAAGCAGGCTGTGGATTTTCATTTCAAGTATTTTGAACCTCAATTGCATTTTGTACGTATTTTCGATCTCATTTGCATTTTGTAAGTATTTTGAATTTGTTGCATTTTGTAAGTATTTCGACGCTACATTGCATTTTGTACGTATTTTGAATCTCGCCTACGTCTTGTGGGTCTTTTTTCAATCTATTCTTTTTGTGGAACTTTTCGTTCTAAATTCCCTTTTGTAAGACCGTATTTTGAGTTCCATCTGAGTTCCTTTTTGTACGTATTTTCCGTCTCAGATAATTTTCTTCTGGTTTCCATTTCATTATCATTTTCGCTATCACCCAGACCTCGATGTTAGGCCCCTTAAAACAACAATTATCATCATATTTGCTATTTGTGTGGTGTATCTTTCTGGCCCGCAATAAAGCTAATACGTTTCTTTTAAGGAACAATTTGCGTTTTACCCACCGTAATCCAGTTAACGGAAGTGCCAGTAGGGGGCGGCACGTAACAATAGGGAGGCCGTAAAGTGCCGTCAGCTGCAGCAGAAAACAGACAGAGGTACTTGATTTGGTTGAATCAATAATTCTCTCAGGATGACGGCTACCTCTTCTAACAACAACTCTGTGTTTTCCAGGGTCATCTGTCATGTTAGTTTTATCATCATCGATTATTTGTTTTGGCGGTACACCATCTAATGTCACACTCAATTCATCAAAGTACAGTGGCTCGACTCCTCTTTATATTTTAACACATTTTGTTTGAGAGCTCCTATTTGTATCTTCATAGAAAAGACCGCACTAAATCTGAGGCCTAGGGAGTCCCTTCATTTCCCGCCTTAACCCCTCAGGCCGGCTATTTAATCCGGAGATGTTCCCTTCTCCGGCGGTATTTAAATTGAAGCTCAACAGAGGTGTAGACACCAACAAGGTAAAAAATTAATAATGTAAAATCTACGAAATATAACGTAATGAAAATTTTAGGAATACTTACCGATAACATGTCCAATGTTTCTCAGTAATATATGTGACGACTGCTTTTCGGGGTTGTCCATGATCACACGCAATATTTACAAAAATATAATAATTTGATAAGTTCCACTTTTGGTATTTGTTTCAGGTATATTTACAATGAAAACAAGATATTTACATGATAATGCTCAATCTACATAATTTTCGGGTATAATTTCCAGGAAAAGCTGAATTTTGAAAAGCTTTTAGGCCCCGTATATGTATCCCATGTATAATTGTCAACAAAATGTAAATATCGCAATAATAGTTCAAACCTGTCGCTTGGCATTGATTGAAGGAATATAGGCTAGGGGTTTCTAAAAATCCCCTGTCACTAACTTCCACTTCTTGGCGCGCGACCTTGGTTTCAAGAGCGCGCCAACTATACATTCTGCCGCGTACTATTTGTTTCTCAAACAATTAGTTCAATCACTTTGTCGTCGAAAAAACGCAAAATAGCATCTAAGACAGTCCTGAAATGCTTTCCTGTTCCCGGCATACCCGTGAACCTCTTGCCACAAACACTGAACAGTGGTCGTTGTTATTACAGCTGAAGCTATTTCTTCTTCATCAGCGCTGTCTGCCACTTCCCCAATAACATCATGCTGTGCATAGTCCGTATCACTACCGAAAATATCGCTTCCCTATACATCACTTCCACTACTGTCATCTATCAAACGAATAATCTCTGCACCCGTAAGATAATGAGACAGCCCGGCATTTATTTATCTGCGACTGAGTAGCCTCAGGCCTACGAAGCAAAAAAAAATCTACGTAGTATTTACTTTCGGTGCTTCCCCTTCATAAGTGGCAAAAATTGTCAAGTTAGACAGAGTTCACAAAACATTCTCGAGATCGCAGGAGAGACTGTGATACCTTCTAAAGCAACTAACTTGAAACTCAATAGAGCGCATTTCAAGTTCTTTCCCTGATCGATATGAGTCATAAAGAGCAACGGATATCGATCAACTTCGTATTAGTTCTAATTATGAAACAGAGATGGCATGAAAATACATAACGTTTCGGTTCATAACGTGCAAAAAGATCCCGCGATGCCGCAGTGGTTCATGTGTACAGGTGTCCTAACTTCCGCCTGCACCGGCCGTTTGTGGTACGTCGAACCGGCTGGACGAGTAGAGTCCAGCGGACGTACAGTGTACGGCCAACCGTCTTGAGGGGTTGGCCCTCGTCTCATCTTTTCTGATACCCTCCTTCTGCGAGGGGTCAGCCTTCTTTTTCTTTTCCTGTTATCTCCTGCCTTCTGCTTAAGGCCCTCAAGGAGGCCGGGTGTATGTAGCCCCACCACTTTTGGTGCACCCTAGATAATGCTACACCCTCAGGGGCACACGGCTGGTGAGTTTGGGAGCCGGCGACCCCGAGGGATTCCTGAGCTGGGTCCGGTTTCCCCCTTTTGTCCCTTACCTGTGGGACGGACACTCTCCTCTTTCCCTTTCTTATCTGCCTTTCAAGGCTCTCCTTCCTTCTTCCTGCTCCCTCCTTCTTCGAGGGCTCCGACCTCTTGTTTTCTTTTCTTTCTATTTCCTTTCGCCTTTAAGATTCCCTTTAAGATTTCGTGGGTGTTTTCAATCTCCGTTGCATTTTGTAAGTCTTTTCGATCTAAATTGCATTTTGTGAGTGTTTTTCAATCTCAATTGCATTTTGTAAGGATTGACGATCTAAATTGCTTTTTAGTAAGTCTTTCAATATCCGGGCCAGGGCTTTTGTGAGTTTTTTGAATTTCAATTGCATTTTGTATTTTCAACCTAAACCGCTTTTTGCAAGTAGTTAATTCTCAATTGCATTTTTGTGGGTATTTTGAATCTAAATTACATTTTGTAAGTATTTTCAATCTAAATTGCATTTTGTAAGTATTGTCCGTCCAAATGAGAAGTTTGAATCTACCATACATTTTGTAAGCAATTTCCATTGCATTTTGTGTTTTCAACCTACCCCGCTTTGTTCAAGTAGTTAATTCTCAGTTGCATTTTGTGGGTATTTTGAATCTACATTACATTTTGTGCGTATTTTCAATCTCATTTGCATTTTGTAAGTATTTTGATTTCACTTGCATTTTGTATGTATTTCGACTGTACGTTGCATTTTGTACGTATTTTGAACTTACCCTACATTTTGTGCGTATTTTTCTGTCTATTCCTTTTGTGAGTATTTTCGTTCGAAATTCCCTTTTGTAAGTATTACCGTTCTCCATTTTGTGAGTAGTTTCTATCTGAGTTCCTTTTTGTAAGTATTTTCCTGCTCACTTTTCGTTTTGGTTTCCACTTCATTGACATTTTCGCTATCACACAGACCACGAGGGGCCGATAACCTGGATGTTAAGCCCCTTAAAACAACAATTATCGTCATCATGATCATCATCTTTTCATGTTTTCTCCTGCCTTCTGCTCAAGGCCCTCAAGGAGACAGGGTGTATGTAGCCTCACCACTTCTGGTGCACCCTGGATAATGCTGCACCCTCAGGGGCTCAAGGCTGGTGAGTTCGGGAGTTGGCGACCCCGAGGGATTCCTGAGCTGAGTCCGGTTTCCCCCTTTTGTCCATTACCTGTGGGGCGGACCCTCTCCTCTTTCACTTTCCTCTGTGCCTTTCATGGCTCTCCTTCGTTCCAAGTCCCTCAATCCGCATTCTTCGAGGCTTGAGGGCATTTCTTTTCCTTCTGTCCTTTATTTGCCTTATTCTCCTTTTGTTTTCCTTTTCTTCTTCTAGTATATACGTTAGTAGTTCGTTTTAGTTATATTTTACATTTCATTATCATCTTCTCGATCACCCAAACCATTAGGGGCCGATAAACAGTGGTGTAGTGGCAAAATTTTTAGTGTGGGAACGCTAAATACCGACTTACCAATGGGAGGAAGTGGTCTGAGGGGTACCCCCTGGGTAGATTATTGGCTGAGGAATAACCCACCCACCAAGGGAAGATGATTAAGAAAAGGAAGTGGGTTTCGGACTAGAGAAGAAGGATAGAGAAATTGGATGAGAGTTCCACAAAAGTTATAAGTTTAACCTTTAATGCACTTAGAGGCGGTTTCCACTGAAAATCCGCTCTCTGATACCTAAAGTGGGTACGAGCTTGGTCGAAGCTGACGGGAACCGCAGCTAAGACTTGGGCGGTTTGCCAGAGAAAGGCTTTAGTGTATTTCCTCCCAAGCACGCATAAGACTACTATAGGGAATGGTGATGGTCTGGCAATACAAATAGTAGCAGATTTGTTCTGTATTAACGATGGCATGAACTTGGGAAGAGTCAGGGAAGACAGGATCTTGCCTAACCGTTGCACTAGAAAAAATGAAAAGGCAAAAAGAAACGCTTAATTTATTTAACAATTCAAAAGAAGTTAATAACTTTAATAAATATATTTTCAATTTGGTTAACAATTTTGGGGTCACAGACCTCAGAAAACATTAAACGTTTGCTCCAGGCAATTGACAATTTATTAGGTTTCAAACCTTATATATGTTCTAAAATCTTTATAAGATTTTCAAAGACAAATGAAGTAATTAAAGTTTAAACATTAAATTGAGTACAAGGAGTGCACTATAAGAAATTTCTGAGAGAATATTCTAGAGAGAGTGACAACTTCAAAAATAACAATAAGAAAAACATGAAGAATAAGATAGAAGTTCCTACAACTTCTTATATTTGTGCAGAATTCCTTTATAACAATTATACAAAAGAGAGCAGGTCACTTACGGTGAAACCTGAAGAGAAAAGTCAAAAGGAAGGTTCTAGACTTCCTATGTTTAAGTAGGAATCACGAGCCAAATGGGGCAGTTTCCATTTCGTGAGACCCAGAAATAACTCACTGAAGAGTTGAAAGTATTGTTTTCCCTGATTATAGGGAAGAAACAATGTAAGCTTAAACCGTGTATAAAACACGTAGTTATACAGGGGTTAATTAATTATAAACAAGCAGAAATGGAAGGGCACTTCGTTATAGTAACACCTTATAGAAAAGTACAATTTTATTAATATGGTTTGTTAGTAGAAGGTTGAGGAAAGATCATTGGAATTTAGGATCAATGTTCATGGCCTTATTTAATGTAAACGGACGATCGCGACGCGGTAGAAAAGTAGGACAAGCACTGGTTATCACTATAGTCTTTTAAATAGATGAAAAGTTCACTGTAGAGACACGAACGTTTATGGGAAAGAAAGTTATTGCAATGATGAAAAGAACTGGTTGCACTGGATAGGCGAGAGTCTATTTCTTGAGAAAATTGTGAATTACAATTAAATGCGCCATAGAACATTCCAACGGTGGAAGAAAGTTCGCTATTGCAGTAATTTATAAGGAAGATTCCTCATTTTAAATAGTATTCTCAAAAGTGAGTGAAAAATACCTGTCGGCAAGACTTGCAGATAGAGTACAGGATCTGGAAGGTTCCAGAACGATCTTAATAGAAAATGGGGCCAAGGTTAATCCAGCGGAGGAACTTACTTTGTAAATTATAGACAGCGGGTATTGGATAATATCCCACGTGGTGAGAAGATTTCTCATTTAAATAGCTTAAGAAAAGCTCCTTTCTAGTAAGGTTGGCTTATACAAACAAAAGCTCAACATGGCAAATCCCGCGAAGAATGATTTTTGCCCCGAAATAAGTAATCTCACGCTGTCTATAAAATATCGTTAAAAGCATGTAGAAGTTAAAACCATGAAGATGAGGTTAAAACTTGAAGTAGGTACTTATCTTTGTTTCATGTCGAAGGTGAAGTTTCCTTTGACGGATGCCTAATGTGCCAACATGGCGTAGAGCGTGTCTCTTGGTTTGAGGAGACTGGCTCGGGTTGAGCCTTGACTGACCGAGTCAACTGCCGACTTAGAAGTGAGACCTGCTCAGCGAAGCACAGAGGGTCCAAGGAAGGGAAAAGAGTGGGGGTAGGAGACAAAAGGTATACATATCAGCATAACCAACTTAAGAAAATTAAATTCTCTTGAGGAGATGGTCTTCAAAGAGTTGATAGCAGGCGACAATAGCACAGCATGGTGAGTGAAAAAGTAAACGACGTCCTCTTGCTCATGGAGATAATAGCTGGCGATGGTACCGAGATCTGGTGGCCAGATGGAAAAAGAAGTCCTCTTGCACCAGGAAAAATTGAGGAGCTTCAGAGATTCGCTGCTAGATGACGCTAGGAGGGTCATGGAAGATATATATATATCTAGAACAGACTCATAAAAGATATAAGCGAAGTGATCACCACAGAGAAAATAGAAGATCACTGTTGGTGTTTGACTAAGGGGAAGGAATGAACATGCAAAGAGCATTAAACTTTATATTCTCTCGTACCGTGTATTCCAAGAATACACCATACTGGGAGGGGAAAACACCAACAGAGAACAAGAAAAACAAACATTTAAAGGTAATGGTTGTTTTGTGATCGGACCATTAGTGGTCAAGATTTTGGCCACCCTGACGCTCCCATCTCTTCCAGGATAACACTCGGTCACTCTACCAGAGATCCATACTAGAGGGGGTGAAACATCCCTAACCAAGACCAAGTCCCTCACTTTAATGTCGGGACTGGAAAGAAACCACTTCTGTCTCCGTTGCAAGGAAGTGAAATATTCCAAGTTCCACCTCTTCCAAAAAGAATTACGGAGGGCTTCGAGTTTACGCCAAACGATACTTAGGTAGATTAGAATCCCTGAAAGAATTGGGAAGAGGAGGAGGGGCAGAAAGAGAAGTGCGTGTAAGGAAGTGACCAGGTGTAAGTGGAAGCAGGTCATTGGAAAGCGGAGTTAAAGGACAAGAATTAACGACACCTTCAATCACAAAATAGCTAGAAACTGCGGGAAATAAGGCACTAGTAAAGATTGCGATATGATGCGAAAAGAGAATTGAAAAGTTTAAACAAAGCTTATAGAAACAAGTACATCTATTAAGGATAAGAATATACCAAATAAACAAAGGAACTATGAGAGTAGAAAGAAAGAACGCCATAGGTAACAACCTAGTAGCCATAAACCTTAAGTCATAATAAGTATCAAAGGGGTTACTCAGAAAAATTCTTAAGTCAGCGAGAAACGTGACATAACAAGTATAAATGCAAAAACACATCGAATGTAACGACGAGAAAAAACAAGTTTGTTCATCAATGAACAATAAGATCGCAAAATATGTCAGCAATGTGCAATACATTAGCGCGTAAAAGATATGCAACGATGTTATAAAACAAGAATCGAAGCAATTGTAAGATACGAGTCTGAACAAGTGGGAGACATAAGCAAGCGCGGCCTTGATCCACATAGTACAACGAGATAAGGAATATAAATATCTGAAAGAGTCCTTGAGCGGAACAAGTTTATTTTGTTGATGAGTTGAACGGCTTCTGAACTTACGGAAGCGACTCGCCAGACAATGGTTGGCAATCAGCCAGAGTTGAGATAAGGGAATCTTGCTTTGACCTTTGGCAAGCATACAGGAAATAAACGATAACTTGGCCTTCCCCAAACTTGTATACAAACAAGTTTGACAAACAAGCAGTTCCAAGTAAACAAACAATAGTTGAATCAGCTTTGACTTAAAGCGGAACGAGTAACACGACATGTAGTCATCCGTAGCTTGGACGTGAACAAACAATTTAAAGACATATGAAATAGAGTAGGAAATCAATTTCGCATAATTTGGAGGATCACGGAATCCGACAATTTTCAACAGAAAAAAGCTTAATTCTTCCGAACAGAGAAGAAAAGCTGGGACATTGAGAAGGAGTCTATGCGTAAGAATAGTTATTCTAGATGCTAGAGAATTCAGATTTTCAAGCGGTTTCATGAGCGACTTCCAATTGTGAGGAAGGGGGGAGGAGCCGGCCGTGGCCATCCTTCTAAATAGCGAAAAAAAAGTGAAACATAGCTTACAGCGAAGTGATGGTGACTGATAGCCATGGTTTTACACAAGGGGAAGATAGTTTTCGATAAAGAGTTTAAGCAATTACCTGCTATAAAAAATGACATGAGAAGGTAGACGAAGTAACACAAGGCAAGGCGAACTTGAATTGCCATCTTGTGCGGGAAGAAGGCAAAATCATTTAAACAACTTACCAAGGTGGCGTAGTTGTTCACGATAAGACATCGTTTCGGCAAGTGTTTTTCAAAAGTATCGAGATCGAAACCATAAGTATTCTCTTTTTCAGAAATGGGATTTATATCAGCAGTAACGAAATGACATTGCGATTTGGTTTGAAGACTGGGATGTTGGATTTCGCCAGTAATAACCCAACCAAAATCGGTGTCTCTAGCGACCACGGTTGAAGATAACTTGCGAACCTGTTTACGGAGACAATTCCAAAAAACATTGGCACTGAAAAGTACATCAATGGGACCTTGAGCATTAAACTGAGGATCAGCTAACCTTAAGTGCGAAGGAATCTTTAAACCGGAGGTATTAATAGAGCTGCTAGGGGTGTCCTTGCCAATACTGGTAAGAATGAGACAGTTTAAGTTAAGATTGGTGTTTCTTTGGCAAACGTCTCTGATTTTCAATTTTGAAGACTGCAAGACTTGAGTTTTCAAATTTTCAATGCCAGATACATTGATGGGAGTATGCGATGACGAAAGACCTAGTTTTTTAATTAATGATTGCGAAACAAAGTTGTGCGTTGAAGCAGAATCGAGAAGACCACGGGTTCGAACCCAATTTCCAAAATTATCTTGGATTTCTAATTGTACAGTGGACAAGAGGGCTTGCGCACTGTGAGAAGTTTCGGCGTTAGAAATGCAGGAAGAAGCATTAGTTTGTTCGGAGCTGCACTGCATGGAGTTTGAAGAGGCAGGTACTGATGACCTCGATTTATCATGAACGTGCAGTTAGGAATGGTGCGGTTTTTTACAATGAAAACAGAGATTGGAAGACGTGCAGTTTGAAGAAGAATGCTTAGGTGACAAGCAGTTGAAGCAATGTTTGCTATTGAAGACAAACTTCCTTCGATCTTCGACAGACAATTCTTTAAAGGATTTGCACAAATACAATGTGTGAAGCTTTTTACAGAGCGTGCATTTTAAAGATTTGTTGAGCGGCCTGTTATGTTCTCTTGGATGGTTGAAGGAAGCAGAACGAGTTTGCTTGTTCTCGACAGATGGAGCTGATGACCCTTTGAAGAAGCAAGTTCTTTCTCAAAACTGTGACACTGATGATTCGTTTCGACATTTTCGCACTGAAATGCGAGTGCTGTAAGGACTTGGCATCGGCTGTTGAGAAACGAGATTAAGTGTTCGAACGAAAATTCCTCCTTGCGGGCGAGTTCGATTTCCCATGCCTTTAAAGTCGAAAAATCGAATCTGGATGTAGCTAGATGAATAAGTATGGTGTCCCATGTTTGGACGGGCTGCTTAAGTTGATATAATGCTCTGACATTTAACTGCATAGAGTCTAACAAGTCTCTTAAAGAGGTGACGTCATTAGGTTTGACGGCTGGCAGGTTGAAGAGACAGCGGATGTGACGAGCTACACTCAAACGTAAATTGCCATATCTCTCTTTAAGGAGATTAAAGGCGATGTGGTAGTTATCTGCGCTTAAAGGCAGTGATTGGACCAAGGCCAAGGCCTCGCTTTCCAAAGACGTACGTAAAAAGTAGAATTTATGAATGTCGGGAATTTCCTTATTGTCATGAACGAGTGAGCAGTAAAGTTCATAAAAAGAATACCTTTCACCTTCCTGGCCTGAGAAGTGCGGTAGGCTTATCTTAGGAAGTAACGGTTTCGGTTTGTTCTTGTGAACTGAAGCGGGTGCGAACTGGGCCGGATTGATGACCCTAGTGTCCGGTTCTGAGATACTGCGGATCAGTTGGTGGGCCTTGGCAATCCCTTCAAAGTACAAGGGTTCGACCTCGTCCCGATCCGATTGAAGTTCTGGGCAAGCGGATTCAATCTCGGTTTTAATTTGATCGTAATAATCACAGGACCGTTCGTACAACTTAAGGCGTTGTGTTAGGATGTCTAAATCACACTCGGCGGGATTTAATTTGATGATAAAATTTCTGAATCTAGTGAGTTGCCCTTTATAGGAAGAACGTCTGGCAATGAGAGTTTCATCTTTTTCAGTAGGAGCCATGACAAAGAAAATAAATTGAAATACAACTCACAAAACTGTAGAACCTTGGAAATGCTGTCAAGCTGGTGGCAGCAAATAAGTAGAAAGAACGGGACACACCAAAGGGGACAGGAGCGGCCTCTTTCCCCTTCACAGGCTTTGCACGACGTGGTTATAGCTGAAAGATTCAAAGCAGATATTAATAATTTGCAAAGTATTGCCAAATGACATTTGACAAAGCATAGAAATAGCAAATGGACTCTCCCGGGTTTCTGGGACCAAATTTTGGGTAGATTATTGGCTGAGGAATAACCCACCCACCAAGGGAAGATGATTAAGAAAAGGAAGTGGGTTTCGGACTGGAGAAGAAGGATAGAGAAATAGGATGAGAGTTCCACAAAAGTTATAAATTTAACCTTTAATGCACTTAGAGGCGGTTTCCACTGAAAATCCGCTCTCTGATACCTAAAGTGGGTACGAGCTTGGTCGAAGCTGACGGGAACCGCAGCTAAGACTTGGGCGGTTTGCCAGAGAAAGGCTTTAGTGTATTTCCTCCCAAGCACGCATAAGACTACTATAGGGAAGGGTGATAGTCTGGCAATACAAATAGTAGCAGATTTGTTCTGTATTAACGATGGCATGAACTTGGGAAGAGTCAGGGAAGACAGGATCTTGCCTAACCGTTGCACTAGAAAAAATGAAAAGGCAAAAAGAAACGCTTAATTTATTTAACAATTCAAAAGAAGTTAATAACTTTAATAAATATATTTTCAATTTGGTTAACAATTTTGGGGTCACAGACCTCAGAAAACATTAAACGTTTGCTCCAGGCAATTGACAATTTATTAGGTATCAAACCTTATATATGTTTCTATTATTTAAACTAGTTTCCATGATGGTTCCGTATTGACGTACTAAATAGTTTTAACAACAAATTGTATATCCGCCTTAGTCAATACATAAACGAAAATAAATTATAATTGCACTTGCTCCTGGTACATGTTTCGGGGATTAATTGCTTTTATCCCCTTCATCAGCCAAGACAAATATCCGAAGAAAGATATAAAATAGCGTAGCACTCAAAAAATAAATAGCTATTTAACTTAATATGGTGCACCATATAAGTAGGTCACAGGAAATTGTTGAGCAAAACTGTTACATATATGTTTTTAGTTTTGCTCAACAATTTCCTGTGACCTACTTATATGGTGCACCATATTAAGTTAAATAGCTATTTATTTTTTGAGTGCTACGCTATTTTATATCTTTCTTCGGATATTTGTCTTGGCTGATGAAGGGGATAAAAGCAATTAATCCCCGAAACATGTACCAGGAGCAAGTGTAATTATAATTTATTTTCGTTTATGTATTGACTAAGGCGGATATACAATTTGTTGTTAAAACTACTTATATATGTTCTAAAATCTTTATAAGATTTTCAAAGACAAATGAAGTAATTAAAGTTTAAACATTAAATTGAGCACAAGGAGTGTACTATAAGACATTTCTGAGAGAATATTCTAGAGAGAGTGACAACTTCAAAAATAACAATAAGAAAAACATGAAGAATAAGATAGAAGTTCCTACAACTTCTTATATTTGTGCAGAATTCCTTTATAACAATTATACAAAAGAGAGCAGGTCACTTACGGTGAAACCTGAAGAGAAAAGTCAAAAGGAAGGTTCTAGACTTCCTATGTTTAAGTAGGAATCACGAGCCAAATGGGGCAGTTTCCATTTCGTGAGACCCAGAAATAACTCACTGAAGAGTTGAAAGTATTGTTTTCCCTGATTATAGGGAAGAAACAATGTAAGCTTAAACCGTGTATAAAACACGTAGTTATACAGGGGTTAATTAATTATAAACAAGCAGAAATGGAAGGGCACTTCGTTATAGTAACACCTTATAGAAAAGTACAATTTTATTAATATGGTTTGTTAGTAGAAGGTTGAGGAAAGATCATTGGAATTTAGGATCAATGTTCATGGCCTTATTTAATGTAAACGGACGATCGCGACGCGGTAGAAAAGTAGGACAAGCACTGGTTATCACTATAGTCTTTTAAATAGATGAAAAGTTCACTGTAGAGACACGAACGTTTATGGGAAAGAAAGTTATTGCAATGATGAAAAGAACTGGTTGCACTGGATAGGCGAGAGTCTATTTCTTGAGAAAGTTGTGAATTACAATTAAATGCGCCATAGAACATTCCAACGGTGGAAGAAAGTTCGCTATTGCAGTAATTTATAAGGAAGATTCCTCATTTTAAATAGTATTCTCACAAGTGAGTGAAAAATACCTGACGGCAAGACTTTCAGATAGAGTACAGGGTCTGGAAGGTTCCAGAACGATCTTAATAGAAAATCGGGCCAAGGTTAATCCAGCGGAGGAACTTACTTTGTAAATTATAGACAGCGGGTATTGGATTAGATCCCACGTGGTGAGAAGATTTCTCATTTAAATAGCTTAAGAAAAGCTCCTTTCTAGTAAGGTTGGCTTATACAAACAAAAGCTCAACATGGCAAATCCCGCGAAGAATGATTTTTGCCCCAAAATAAGTAATCTCACGCTGTCTATAAAATATCGTTAAAAGCATGTAGAAGTTAAAACCATGAAGATGAGGTTAAAACTTGAAGTAGGTACTTATCTTTGTTTCATGTCGAAGGTGAAGTTTCCTTTGACGGATGCCTAATGTGCCAACATGGCGTAGAGCGTAGAGAGTGTCTCTTGGTTTGAGGAGACTGGCTCGGGTTGAGCCTTGACTGACCGAGTCAACTGCCGACTTAGAAGTGAGACCTGCTCAGCGAAGCACAGAGGGTCCAAGGAAGGGAAAAGAGTGGGGGTAGGAGACAAAAGGTATACATATCAGCTTAACCAACTTAAGAAAATTAAATTCTCTTGAGGAGATGGTCTTCAAAGAGTTGATAGCAGGCGACAATAGCACAGCATGGTGAGTGAAAATGTAAACGACGTCCTCTTGCTCATGGAGACAATAGCTGGCGATGGTACCGAGATCTGGTGGCCAGATGGAAAAAGAAGTCCTCTTGCACCAGGAAAAATTGAGGAGCTTCAGAGATTCGCTGCTAGATGACGCTAGGAGGGTCATGGAAGATATATATCTAGAACAGACTCATAAAAGATATAAGCGAAGTGATCACCACAGAGAAAATAGAAGATCACTGTTGGTGTTTGACTAAGAGGAAGGAATGAACATGCAAAGAGCATTAAACTTCATATTCTCTCGTACCGTGTATTCCAAGAATACACCCCCCACCCAGAGAGCGGGGGGTTCGGTTCGGGGGCCCTGTAGCATATGGAATGGATAAAATTATCACAGGGAAAAAGAAAAAATAGAAGATGTAACATGTTTTTATGTATACGTTTACTAACAAATTCAAACACAAAGATTAAAAACTGAACATATTCAATAAATTTTTATAATGTATTTACAAGTAAATGGCAAATGCATCTTCTTCCTCTTTGTCATCAGGTTGGAGGTTGGCTCGTCGAGTTCCAGTGACATCAGCTGTGCGGTGTCGTCTTAACCATGTTTTGACGTACTCTGGTTTCCATGTCTGGATACTTGGTCCATTCAACTTGATAAACATTAATGCTGATACGTGCTCGATGGTCAGTTTTGACCGTGTTGGCGATATAATAATATTCATGTGACTGAAGTCACGTTCACACTCTGCTGAACTGCAAGGAATACGCTTTGTGCAGTTTATCAGAGGGTTTAAGTCCTTCGGAATCGTAGTGCTGTTTTCCAGGTAATCTCTGAAGCTGTTCTTAATTTTGTTGGCATTCAACCTAAATCTTGCACAGAGATGTTCGATTCCTTGTTCACCGTATCCAGCATATTTTTCTGGAGGCCAGTTGTTACTTTCAAGTACTTTCAGTTCTGAAAGGAGAGATTCATATTCTTTTTCATAATCATAATTGTTGGTCCCTGTGGCTGTAGATGGTTCGTTACTTCTTCTTGTTGTGAAAAGTCTCCGTTTAAGGTTGTTGATAACACTTGATAGCAACTGCTGGTCATTAATAGCAGTTATTTTGTTTCTACTTGTTAAGGGAACATCACAAAAATTACCAGTGATTGCAGCTCTCTTGGCTTCAAGGGTCTTAGTTCCAGGTTTCTCTTTAAGGCACTCGAAAAAAGCAATTGACCTTCTTATGAGTTTGTCTGCATAAACAACAGTTGCCTCCCTATTTTGAAGACTTTCTGAAACCATTGTTAATTCAGCTAATATGTCATACATTATCGCCAAATCTGACAAACTGAGTTGATGTCAAGCGCTTAATCAACCCACCGTACAATGCTTGTTCGGTTGTTGTTCTGTTCTTGTCTTCTTGGACCTTCTTAAAATGAGAGTACAATGCTTGATAATCCATACCAAACGGCCATAACAGTTTTAAATGTACTGGAAACCCATCTCGTACCCAAAATGCGACCAACTTTCTGTAGTTGCAAATCAAGCTCACTAGCACACTCGGCTAGTTCTCTTTGGCATTTAGGCGATTTACTATACAGAGTGTACAGCTTGTCCATAAACATTTGAAAATGGTTAATAGCCCCAACGTCATTTGATAGAATCACTTACAGCTAACTCTATCCTATGGTTCATGCAATGCCAAGGAACAATGTTGGGAATCTGTTGTAGTAGCTTTTCTACGACGCCAGATTTTTTTTCCTAACATGACACTAGCGCCATCACAGGCAAATGCAACTAAGTTCTCTTTTAGGTACTCAAGATCAAACCCATATTTTTTCAACAACCTAAGAGTGCCTCAAAAATAGAATCAGCAGTTTGGTTAGGCAATTCAATTAGGTCTAAGATGAAGACATTTGGTGGCAAATCTTTGCTGGTTTCACATTTTAAATAAACAATCAAAGTAGATTTATCACTTAAGCTTGTAGATTCATCGATCAAAATCGAAATTTTACCTGCAATGCTTTTAACCTGTTGAGTAATTCGTTTTTTCGTTTCATCAGAAATGTGGTCAATGATTTCAGTTGCACTAAATCTAGAGTGTAATCCTACACCAATGTCTACACCATTCATTTTCTGAAGTTGCAAAAGTTTAGAATAATCAGAAAAGGACCTATCATTTTTTGCCAAATAGTAAGCTGATCGAAATACTTTAATTGTAGATTCTAGATTGGAAAGGTTCATTTTATCACAAACGTTTTCAATAGTTTCCTCGTTCGCCTTAGCGGTTATGCTCTCAGCAGTCAAGTGGGCTGATGATTGCTTGTGAAGAATTTTTTTTCTTCTTAGGGAAGTAAGTTGGGCAGGTCTTACTAGACCCATTGAATGTTATTGCAAATGTGCAACATTCTTTAGAAATTGATGTACGTTCCTTTTTAAAAGCACCATGACGAGAAACGTTGCTACATAATGTACAGCCTAATGAACCATTTTTGTAACCCAACCATAGGAAGGCTTCTTTTTTGCGTTCCCACATATCAATAGTCCATATAGAAGGCCATTCAGATTTATTTTGTGCATCATGCTCATGCATTTTCGAAGTCGAACTTACAGAAGAATTACTTTCAGTTCCTGCCTGTAAACCACTTTTTTCATCTGAAGACACACGAAGAGAAGTAGAATTTTTCCCTGAGTGAGATACATCTAAATCGTCATTTACTTCTTCACCTTTATCTTCAATTGGTTCCTTAGAAAAGAACGAAAACAGTGTTTTTTTGATTTTTCTTTGACGGCTCCATGTTCGATTGGGATAATTGAGTAATCGCCCTTCAATTCAAGTTCGTCTGAATACTATTAAAATAACACAACTAATTATTAAAGTAATACAGCGCACGATAACCTCACTAACAAACAAAATAGAACAGTCAAATCAGCGCGTCACCACTTGCCACACGAACGCCAGTAGCGCGACTGCCGAGTGCCGACTGCAGAAGTCAATGACAATGACTTCCCTCCCTCTCTCTCACCTCTTTCTCTGTTGCACGTGAAAGAGGGAGGGGGCTGAACTTGAGCGCCCCGGATACCGGCTAGCACCGCGCCGACGACGCGACGGCAAGGTTGCGACAACGAACTACTGAATCTTAATCTAAGTAAACAATTAGAATATTGAAATTCGGGTAGGTACGGTGCATGGGTGCTGATGCTTCAAATCAATATATGAGGCACTCACACATTTTTTAAGATATTATTTTATTTACTTGCGTAAGTGATTTTAATTTTATTTGTTACTATTATTATTATTTTTTTACTGAATGAAACCAGTGTGGGAACGCCGTTCCCACGCGTTCCCGCTCCACTACACCCCTGCCGATAACCTAGATGTTAGATCCCTGAAAACAACAATTTTCATCATCATGTTTATAGTCATGTACCATATTTGAGGCTAAAAGAAAAAGAAAACAAAATTAAACGTTCTGACACTTACACATTGTCAAGTTTAAATACTGGGAAGATTAGATAATGCTCAGTTTAGATAGTATGCTGCTGTCCCAAGTTCCGCATTATCGGGAAATTTCATCCCCTACTAAACTACAGGTGGCAATATGACCTTGTCAATTTCACAGGTTGTGTAGGACAGTATGAGGTTATGCATGAAGGCGCGAAAACTTGCTCACCTTAATAGATTCTTGTGTAGAGACAAAGTTATTTCATACAGATATTTTTAGATAAATATGTAAACAATTGAAACGTGTTGCGAACTTACTTTCAAGTCGAAGAAGATCAGAATTTTATCCCCTGACCGTGGTAAGTGGTTTCTGAAAGGCGGCAAAAATACGATACGCATGTCATACGATGTTGGCATGTCAAAGAACCCATTTGAATTCAGTAGGCCGTGTTCATAATGGCAAAATTAATCTCGGGAGTTTCCGCCAGCACAAAGTTCCTCATTTCTCTACTAGAAAGCGCTATTGTGTTCAAGGAGATTAGATATCTAACATCTAACCTCCTTGACTTTCATAGTCAAGGAACTACGAAATTAGACATGCAAGCTACCCTCTGGGTGTCAAATAGCAAAGCTTGCACCAGGCACCCGAGGCCATACGATATTATTATTATTTAGAATTTTATCACAGTAACAGCCACTTATCGTACTCACATCCGTGTACTTACAAGAAGTCTAACTAAAACAGGAGACCTAAAGCATGAGACGCTATAATGTCCCAAGTTACCCCCAACGTCCCAAGTAGCCCCTTGTTACGGTCCCAGTTCCTTTCAAACCCTTTTTCTCCAATTCTTCCAAAAGATGAAGTGAGGTGAAGTAGTCAACGACAAAACAAGTGATAGGGAAGCCTGTTCTTATCATCAAAAATATCACCGTACTGCAAGACGACAGAAGCACCCAGTCCTAGATTTTTATATTGATCACAAATCGCCCCCAGGTGCTCACATCTAGTGGGACGTGGGTGGCGACCACGGGACCCCCGCTGAGTCCGGCATTGCTTCCACTTGTGCCGGGCTCCTCTCAGTCTTTCCTGTCGACCTTTCTTGGTCAACTCTTGTTCTCTTCCGATCCCGACGGACGGTATTAGGGTATCCGAAGCCTAGGGAGTGTTTTTTCTTTCCCTCCTTAATTGTCCCTTGTCTCATCTTTCCTGATACCCTCCTTCTGCGAGGGGTCAGTTTTCTTTTTCTTTTCATATTATCTCCTTCCTTTTGCTCAAGGCCCTAAAGGAGGCAGGATGTATGTAGCCCCACCACTTCTGGTGCACCCTGGATTTTACTACTCCCTCAGGGTCTCACGGCCGGTGACTTCGGGAGTTGGCGATCCCGAGGGATTTCTGAGCTGGGTCCGATTTCCCCCCTTTTTCCACTGACATTGGGGCAGGCCCTCTCCTCGTTCCTCTCCCCCAGGGGCTCACATCTAGTGGGACGTGGGTTGGCGACCACGGGGCCCCAGCTGAGTCCGGCATTGCTTCCACTTACTTCTGCCGGGCTTCTCTCCGTCTTCTTTCCTGTCGACCTCACTTGGTCAACTCTTGTGCTCTTCCGACCCCGACGGTATTAGGGTATCCGAGGCCTAGGGAGTCTCTTCCTTTCCCTCCTTAATTGGCCCTTGTCTCATCTTTTCTGATACCCTCCTTCTGTGAGGGGTCAGCATTTTCTTTTCCTGTTATCTCCTGCCTTCTGCTCAAGGCCCTCAAGGAGGCCGGGTGTATGTAGCCCCACCACTTCTGGTGCACCCTAGATAATGCTACAGCCTCAGGGGCTCACGGCTGGTGAGTTCGGGAATTGGCGACCCCGAGGGATTCCTGAGCTGGGTCCGTTTTCCCCTTTTGTCCCTTACCTTTGGGGCGGACCCTCTCCTCTTTCACTTTCCTATCTGCCTTTCATGGCTCTCCTTCCTTCCAAGTCCCTCAATCCGCATTCTTCGAGGGTTGAGGGCTTTTCTTTTCCTCCTGTCCTTTATTTTGCCTGTCGTAAGAGGCGACTAGAAGGGGCGACCTTGGCTATACTTTAAGGACTCCGCGTTGTTTTGTGAATTGGACCCCCAGTGGGTGGGAGGAAGCGAATACATCCACGGTAATCCCTGCCAGTCGTAAAAGGCGACTAAAAGGGCTTCTCGGAACGGTCCCCTTTCGAGGGTTTGACAGTCAGCTCTAAAAGACATACACCCGTGCGGTATAACTCTCATTAGGTTATATCGCACTTCTTTCCGTTACTGCTTGTTAAATATTCGGCCCTCCACCAATGGATAGATTTAATACACCTAAAAATAACTGAACTTTATTTATCTTTCATTACATGCTGTCCGTTCCGTTGGACGCCATTTGACTTAACTACTTGAGTCAATGCCCTCTAGATCCTAGGGCTGCTTGATATATAAAATAAACAAAGACATCTCAATCAGTGTTCCCAACATTCTCCCACCAAGTTAACGGATGTGGAACAGTTAACTTCATAGTCCTGGGAACATTACACATTCTGCTCACACCTGAAACAAATTGGCACAAAACAGACAAGTTAATCAAAATATCTTTTTGGCACTTTTAAATTTTTCCACTCCTTGTCCTGATTTCTTCCCCTACGTCACTCACACTACCACATGAAACCACTATCTTCTTTAACAGTCAGTTTACTGTCTGAAGTAGAAGGTTCACTTCCTTGGGCTTCTAGGAGGAGGTAGAGTCTTTGAACTGGGCGCAGAAGCTCTCCAGATGTAGTCTTCAGACGAACGAGACGGGTGACTCCATCCTTTCCGGGCAAAAGTTCTAGGACCTTTCCTAAAGGCCAATCTAGTCTTTTTGAGTTGTCATTGCCAATGAAGACAACATCATCAACCTGAACAATTTTTTGCTGCTTGACATCCATCTGCTGTCGCAGCAGACCCAAGTACTCGCTACGGAACCTCTTTCTCAGATTCTCCTTAAGTCTTAATCTGTACTTCAACCTCTTGTTCAAACTGGAAGACTCGATGACATCAATCTCAGGGACAGCAGCTTCACGAATATCCATTGCGTCTGAGCCTTCTTCCTCCTTTTCTTCATCATCTCTCTTCTCTTCATGTTTACTCATCATGCTTACTGTTCTAGCATAAAAAGCCCCCCCCCCCCCAGGGGCTGACATCTAGTGGGACGTGGGTTGGCGACCACGGACCCCAGCTGAGTCTGGCATTGCTTCCACTTACTTGTGCCGGGCTCCTCTCCGTCTCCTTTCCTGTCGACCTCACTTGGTCAACTCTTGTTCTCTTCCGACCCCGACGGTATTAGGGTATCCGAGGCCTAGGGAGTCTTTCACTTTCCCGCCTTAATTGTCCCTTGTATCATCTTTCCTGATGCCCTCCTTCTGTGAGGGGTCAGCCTTCTTTTTTCTTTTCCTTTTATCTCCTGCCTTGTGCTCAAGGCCCTTAAGGAGGCAGGGTGTATGTAGCCCCACCACTTCTGGTGCACCGTAGATAATGATACACCCTCAGGGGCTCACGGCTGGTGAGTTCGGGAGTTGGCGACCCCGAGGGATTCCTGAGCTGGGTCCGTTTTCCCCTTTTGTCCCTTCCCTTTGGGGCTGACCTTCTCCTCTCTCCTCCCCCAGGGGCTCACATCTAGTAGGACGTGGGGTGGCGACCACGGGGCCCCAGCTGAGTCCGGCATTGCTTCCACTTACTTGTGCCGGCTCCTCTCTTTCTTCTTTCCTGTCGACCTCACTTGGTCAACTCTTGTTCTCTTCTGACCCCGACGGTATTAGGGTATCCGAGGCCTAGGGAGTCTCTTCCTTTCCCGCCTTAATTGGCCCTTGTCTCATCTTTTCTGATACCCTCCTTCTGCGAGGGGTCAGCCTTCTTTTTCTCTTCCTTTTACCTCCTGCCTTGTGCTCTAGGCCCTTAAGGAGGCAGGGTGTATGTAGCCCCATCACTTCTGGTGCACCCTAGATAATGCTACACCCTCAGGGGCTCACGGCTGGTGAGTTCGGGAGTTGGCGACCCCGAGGGATTCCTGAGCTGGGTCCGTTTTCCCTTTTTGTCCCTTACCTTTGGGGCGGACCCTCTCCTCTTTCACTTTCCTATCTGCCTTTCATGGCTCTCCTTCCTTCCAAGTCCCTCAATCCGCCTGTTCCGAGGGTTGAGGGCATTTCTTTTCCTTCTGTCCTTTTATTTGCCTTAGTCTCCTTTAGTTTTCCATTTCTTCTTCTAGTATGTAGGTTAGTAGGTATTTTTAGTTTTAAGTTCGCTTTTCATTTTCATCTTCACGATCACCCAAACCATCAGGGGCCGATAACCTAGATGTTAGGCCCCTTAAAACAACAATTATCATCATCATCTCCTCTCTCCCCTCTCCTCTCCTCTTTTCATTATATTTACTTTTCTCTTCAAGATTCCCGCACTGCTTTTTGTTACTTGGTTCACCGTGTATCTAAATTCCTTTCTGGCGGTTTTTTAAGGCATTTTTAATCTACGTTGCTTTTTGTATGTTTTTTCGATCTAAATTACATCTCGCGATTGTTTTCAACCTCAATTGCATTTTGTAAAGATTGACAATCTAAATTGCTTTTTAGTAAGTCTTTCAATGCATGTGCCCGGGCCTTTTAGTGAGTATTTTGAATTTCAATTGCATTTTGTAAGAATTTTCAACCAACGCCGCATTTCGCACGAATTTTGAATCTAAATTGCATTTTGTTTGGTGGGCATTTTGCACATATTTTGATTCTCAATTGCATTTTGTGGGTGTTTTGAATCTAAATTACATTTTGTCAAGTATTTTCAATCTAAATTGCATTTTGTAAGTATTGTCAATCCACATGAGTCGTTAGAATCACCGTACATTTTGTAAGCATTTTCAATTTCAATTGCATTTTGTAAATATTTTGAATTTCGATTGCACTTTGTGAATAATTTGGATTGGAACTGGGATAGGGCCTATTTCAATCTGAATTGCATTGTGTATTTTCAATTTCAATTGCATTTTGTAAGTTTTTTGAACCTCAATTGCATTTTGTACGTATTTTCGATCTCATTTGCATTTTGTGAGTATTTTGAATCTCGCCTACGTCTTGTGGGTCTTTTTTCAATCTATTCTTGTTGTGCAACTTTTCGTTCTAAATTCCCTTTTGTAAGACCATATTGTGAGTTGTTTCCATCTGAGTTCCTTTTTGTACGTGTTTTCCGTCTCAGATAATTTTGTTCTGGTTTCCATTTCATTATCATTTTCGCTATCACCCAGATCATTAGGGGCCGATAACCTCGATGTTAGGCCCCTTAAAACAACAATTATCATCATCATCATCATCATCATCAAAAGGGCACTTCTTGTAGTTGCTGCCATACATATCAAACCATTCTACCCTGTTGATGTTGCATGTGACAAATCTCCTGGAGAAAGCCTCTGAGACAAAAGCAGCCCAGATGACGTCATTGGACGGAAAGAAAGCAACAATTCCGTCTTCATCAACCTCATCACTTACCAAGCCCCAGTATCTAGCTCTATGAATTTTCTGATCATCACTGAGAGCGTCTGAATGATATGCTGCTATCTGGTACATCTATATTTTGTTAATCTCCTTCACCCTGAATGAGCTCATTGAACCTCACCAGATAGATGTATTGTGCACAAAGGAGAATGGGTCCTATATGATCTAAGTGAGGGAAGGCAGCAGCAGTTGTGCTTACAGTTAAGGCAGGTGGATAATTTAACGGAAGTTGTGTAACAGCCGGGGGGCAAATTCTATGAGGATTGAAGACATCATCACCCACTAAATCAGGAAAGCAAGCTGCAATTCTGGCTAGAGTGACCGTCTTTCTTCTATCTTTGCTTCCCATTCTGTCTTGTATGTTAAACACTTCCTTTCGTTTAGCAACAGTCTTCTTCGTTTCATCATCCATCATGAGCATCATTTTTGTGAGGTTCGTGCCTCTTTTAGCATATAAAGCGCATAGTGCCTTAAAGATGGATAGTGCTTGATCCATAGTCATATCGGCTGCAAATGCCTTCCTCAAGAGGATGGACTTCATTGCCGATGCCTTGAATCCAACATAATCGAACTCTTGTTTTTGCCTGAACCAACTGTACATTTACTTGCCGAGTCGTCTCCACCCTCAGGAACACAGCTGCAGCGTAGGCATCCTTGCTGGCATCACAAAATGTATGCACACTCCATTCAGCAGGTCCACTGTTAGAAGGTAACCATCTTGGGATCTTCAAGTCTTTCAAGCATGTGACATCTTCTGCCCATTTCACAAATCTGTTGGCAATGCCTTGATCCACCTCTTCATCCCACCCAATGTTTACACTCCATAATTCTCTTAAGATAAGTTTTGGTTCTAGGGTCACAGGAGATGAAAAACCAATTGGATCGAACACCTTATGGGCAGTGGAATGGATAGTCCTTTTGGTAATTTTCTCTGGATAATTCTGGAAACAGTCTGGACTTATGGCCAGAGTGTCATGCTTTCTGTCCCAGATTAAACCAAGTACATTAGTGAGACAAGCCTCTGTAAGTATATCTGGATCTGAGAACTCCCATCCACGCAATTCGAACTTGCCATCAGCCATGATAGAGGTGGCTTCGTGAATGAATGTTTTAAGCTGATCATCATCAAGGCTAGTGACTACATTATCAACATAGAAACAATCCAAAAGACTTTTAATTGTGGTCTCAGAGTATGCAGAAATTCCCTCATGACATTCATCTAGAATCCTTGAGAGATGAAGTCTGATAACTGCATTTAACAGATAAGGACTACAAACAACCCCAAACACAACTCTCCTGTGTCGATAAACAAGTATATTCCCCAAATCATCCTTCCATAAGAAACGTAGGAAGTTCCTGTAATTTGAATGTATACTTATCTGCAAGAAAGCTCGCCTGATGTCAGCCACAACTCCCACTTGCTTCAGACGGAATCTTAAAAGAAGTGGAGGTATCTGTTCTACCAATGATCTCCCTTTCCCCAAGCACAAATTCAATGATGGACTATTCTTTTCACGAGCTGATGCATCAAACACAGGTCTAATTTTGGTGGTGCTATTTTCTTTCACTACATGTCTGTGAGGACGATAATGACAGCTATCACTAACAATCTCCGAGTCAGGAACCCGTTCAATGACACCTTCTTCAAGCCATTCCTCAAAAACATGTTCATAATCTGGGTACAGGTTATTAGCCTTCAATTTCTTTATAGTAGAATCCAGTCGTTTTTCTGCCAGGATGTAATTCGATGGAAGAGGGGGGTGCCTATCCTTCCAGGGAAGATGGACTTCATATCGACCTTCACCATTCACCCTTACAGTCTCTTGAAAAATGCTTGTCAACTTCCAACTGCAATTCAAGCTTAGTTTTCCGATCAACAGGATCCGTAATGCCAATCAACTCCAATTTCCAAAGATCTGAGATGTTTAAATGGTTAATCAACATTGATGTGACAATCATAGCAGTTGTAACTGGTCTCCATAGCTATCAAACCACATGACACACTTCTAACATTGCCCGTGAAGAGTCTGGCAGCAATGTCAGCACCAATCAGAATTTCTACAGGACCTGCAGTACCTATGGCTTCCTGTATATTGTTGGTATTATCAAGTATTTCATTAACTAAGGCACTATTCTGAATATGAGGTACATTATCACAAATATTGTCTTGGTCCAAGACCTCAAAATTGCACAAATAATCATTATTGAGACTGGCAAGATGAATTCTATATTTATTGTGCTCACAAATACCGGTTTTCTGACCTCCGAACAGTGAATGGACAATAGTTTCTCTCCCAACAGGAGAATAATTCATTTCCCGTGCTGTTCTCTTCAACACATATGACCGTTGTGACCCTATATCAAGAACTGCCTTCACAGTACGTTCACATCCATTCCCACGAACCTTCACCAGAAGCGTAGGAAGCAGCACACTATTATCACACGTTAAGTTAGCAAGGGCTTCATCTTTCTGTACAGTCATGACGTCAGGCCTAGGGGAGTCAGTACTGTTAACTACATTCTTACTTCTCTTAAAATCTGGACACAACAACATTACATGGCGCTTATCACAAATCAAACATTTTTGCTTGGTGCACTTTTTAGCTACATGATTTGGTTTAATGCAAATAAAACAATATTTCCTATCCTTAATAATTTCAAGTTTTTCCGAGAGAGGCATATCACGTGCTTTATAGCAGTCAGCGCTGCTATGGTGTTCATTACTGCAAAAAATACAAGCAGAACGCTTATTTTCCTGTAACGAGAGTAAACCCATTGCTGTTGGTACATCTTGCCTAGAACATGATTTAGGACTGCTATCTTTCTGCACTTTCTTTGCCCTATCAGCTGACTGTTTAAACCCAGACATGGCCACATGGATCCTTTCCTCATTTTGCACTTCCGCCTTCATGAAGGACATGAACTTATTAAGTCGTTGTTCTGCATTAGATATATCACTATATAAAGAACTTCGCTGCCATACTCCTAAAAAGTCTTCCGTCATGCACGATTCTAACAAAGGACAAAGGATTGCTGCACATTTCCCAGTTGTGACACCAAGAGATTCAAGTGCCCTTAAATGACACTCGAGCTTATCATACATCTCCGTGAGTGAACGGCATGTTTTACTAGCAGGCAGGGTCAAACTGAGAAGATCCCTGATGTATACTTTAATTAGAAGATCTTCCCTACCAAAACGTTCCTGAAGTGCTTCTATCACTAACACGTAATTGTCATCTGTGGCTGGAAAACTGTCTACAACAGACCTAGCTCTGGAGTTGGGTAACGTAGCTTGTATAAGATAATAGAATTTATCAACTGGTGCAATCCCTACATTCTCATGAATACGCTGGAATTGGTTCCAAAACGGCAACCAATCTCTGAGTTCACCGCCGAACTTACGAAATTCTGTGGTTGGAAGCTTTATTTTCCTATTTTCTTGAGCATTACTTGTTGAGTCTTCACTTGTGATGGATTGTCGGTCTAGGGAATCAATTTTTAAACGCCGCACTTTTAACAGTTCGTACTTACTGGGATACTCGTCAGCCGCCAGCGGTTCGTGTTCACTAGCACCGTTTTCCAACATCCATTCCATAACCTCTTCATTCTGGGCACTGATATTCTCGAAATACTGTTCCAAAGAAGCAAATGATGCTCGAGCTTCCTCATACTTTTCTTCTTCAAGAAACTTATCAAGTGCAACGGAATGCCGCGCGAACAATGCTCTGTCGATTCGTCTTCTACTTTTAACCTTCTCCATTGCGGAAGTAATCACAAAACACTGACGAGAAAAACTATCGTGCCGTTACGCTGGGCGCCAAATGTCAAATATTCGGCCCTCCACCAATGGATAGATTTAATACACATAAAAATAACTGAACTTTATTTATCTTTCATTGCATGCTGTCCGTTCCGTTGCCCCCCAGGGGCTCACATCTTGTGGGCGTGGGTTGGCGACCACGGGGCCCCAGCTGAGTCCGGCATTGCTTCCACTTACTTGTGCCGGGCTCCTCTCTGTCTTCTTTCCTGTCGACCTCACTTGGTCAACTCTTGTTCTCTTCTGACCCCGACGGTATTAGGGTATCCGAGGCCTAGGGAGTCTCTTCCTTTCCCGCCTTAATTGGCCCTTGTCTCATCTTTTCTGATTCCCTCCTTCTGCGAGGGGTCAGCCATCTTTTTCTTTTCATGTTATTTCCTGCCTTCTGCTTAAGGCCCTTAAGGAGGCCGGGTGTATGTAGCCCCACCATTTTTGGTGCACCCTAGATAATGCTACACCCTCAGGGGCTCACGGCTGGTGAGTTCGGGAGTTGGCGACCCCGAGGGATTCCTGAGCTGGGTCCGTTTTCCCCTTTTGTCCCTTACCTTTGGGGCGGACCCTCTCCTCTTTCACTTTCCTATCTGCCTTTCGTGGCTCTCCTTCCTTCCAAGTCCCTCAATCCGCATTCTTCGAGGGTTGAGGGCATTCCTTTTCCTCCTGTCCTTTATTTGCCTTAATTCTCCTGTCGTTTTCCATTTCTTCTTCTAGTATGTAGGATAGTAGTAAGTTTTTAGTTTTAAGTTTGCATTTCATTTTCATCTTAACGATCACCCAAACCATCAGGGGCCGATAACCTAGATGTTAGGCCCCTTAAAACAATTATCATCATCAACCGTTCCGTTGGACGCCATTTTACTTAACTACTTGAGTCAATGCCCTCTAGATCCTAGGGCTGCTTGATATATAAAATAAACAAAGACATCTCAATCAGTGTTCCCAACACTGCTTTCAGGGTCTGGCAACCAAAATTTCTATATGTGCGTGCTGTTAGGGGATGGGCCACTTACGCTAGCGACTACGCTCGAAAGCCTGTTCCGGTCTTGGCCGCGCCGACAGGTGGGTGTGCCATGTACCCGTTCAGTAGTATCCGCCTGACTACGCAGGTCCCCGCACAGCCGAATGTCTGAGCTGTAAAATCCAGTATATGCCAAGGGGTACATGCCGATACGGCATTGTGAAACATCGGACCCCCGGGCAATGCCTTCCAAGCTAGGCTGGGTAGCGCCTACTGTGACGGCCCGTGATCGGATGTCGGTGGCATTCGGGAAGGATGATCTGGCCATGGGTTCAAAAAGAGAAATCCCCAAACAGGGTGGTCCTACACCCAAGTCTTTACCATTTGATTCCCTACGGGGATCAACCCCCTGGGAACAATCTGTGCGTGAAAATCTGGGTGCTAACACCCCCAAGTTTCTGGTAGCTACCAGAACAGATGGGGGTGATTTCAAGCTGGTAAAGAGTATTTTGTTTTCTCGCCACATAGAAGGTGTCTATGGTGAGCTTGAGAAAGTACAAAAGATGAGGAACGGTAGCTTGTTGCTCAAGACTAGGACTGGTGAGCAAGTTGAACAACTTTTGCAATGTGACCACTTTGGCGAAATTCCCGTCAAAGTGGAAAAGCACACGTCCCTGAATCTGGTCCGAGGAGTTATTTTCCACCGGGACCTGATTCTGAACACTGACGAGGAGCTCAAGGAGGATTTGCAACACCGTCACGTGACTGATGTCCGGCGCATTACGCGCAAGGTCAATGGTCAGATCGTGGATACTGGTGCTTTCATTATTTCCTTTGAGCTTTCGGTGCTCCCGGAGAAAGTAAAGGTTACAAGTTACCGTTGTGACGTACGGCCTTATATCCCTCCACCAATGAGGTGTTCTAAGTGCCAGAAGTTCGGGCACATTTTATCCCGATGCTCGAGCCCCGAAATCTGTGGAACATGCGGTAAGGTACCACACGAAGCGGAAGAGTGCACTACACCTTATCAGTGCACTAATTGCCCTGGATTTCATTCTCCTCGGGACAGGAACTGTCCTGTCTTCCTGAGTGAGAAGAAAATCCAAGAGATCAAAACCCTGGATGGTCTCACCTACCAGGAAACCCGCAAGAAGTACCATACCACGATTTCGCCTTCTCCAACTATTGATTATAGAGCCGTAATACCAAATTTGGTCCCGGCGACCTCATCTTTTGTACCAGCTGTGAAACCTGCAACTGAGTTACCTGCTCCGAAACCAGCACCTATGATTATAACGGAAAGCCCGAAGGTGACTTCAACTCCACCTTCGGCCAGCACGAAGGCTGCTCCGCCCGCACAGCAGGGGAGGAAGTTGAAGACTTACTCCCCACTCGGGAGGAAATCGAAGACTTTCCCCCCACCCAAATGGTCGGCGAAAGCCGTGCCGATGCCGGCGGAGGTGGCATCGTCGACCAGGGTCAGGAATTCGGCTCCTGACCCGTCTATATATCTTAAAGAGGCGGGTAAGGGTAAGAAGGGACCCCGCACTACGCATTCCCTTTCTCCAAAAAAGGGGAAGCCATCCGCCCCAACCCCCAGGGGCTCACATCTTGTGGGCGTGGGTTGGCGACCACGGGGCCCCAGCTGAGTCCGGCATTGCTTCCACTTACTTGTGCCGGGCTCCTCTCCGTCTTCTTTCCTGTCGACCTCACTTGGTCAACTCTTGTTCTCTTCCGACCCCGACGGTATTAGGGTATCCGAGGCCTAGGGAGTCTTTTCCTTTCCCGCATTAATTGGCCCTTGTCTCATCTTTTCTGATATCCTCCTTCTGCGAGGGGTCAGCCTTCTTTTTCTCTTCCTTTTACCTCCTGCCTTGTGCTCTAGGCCCTTAAGGAGGCAGGGTGTATGTAGCCCCACCACTTCTGGAGCACCCTAGATAATGCTACACCCTCAGGGGCTCACGGCTGGTGAGTTCGGGAGTTGGCGACCCCGAGGGATTCCTGAGCTGGGTCCGTTTTCCCCTTTTGTCCCTTATCTTTGGGGCGGACCCTCTCGTCTTTCACTTTCCTATATGCCTTTCATGGCTCTCCTTCCTTCCAAGTCCCTCAATCCGCCTTCTCCGAGGGTTGAGGGCATTTCTATTCCTTTTGTCCTTTTATTTGCCTTATTCTCCTTTAGTTTTCCATTTCTTCTAGTATGTAGGTTATTGGTTAGTTTTAGTTCGCTTTTCTTTTTCATCTTCACGATCACCCAAACCATCAGGGGCCGATAACCTAGATGTTAGGCCCCTTAAAACAACAATTATCATCATCATCAACCATCCGCCCCACCACCTGCGGATGCTCTTGCGCCTGGGGACGTTTCGGTCCCCAGATCTGCGCGCTCCCCACGGAGATCCCCCCGCCGCTGAACTGCGTCTAGGAAATCTTCCACCGAGTCGATTCACTCCATGACCTTGCCTGACGACATGGAGATTATAGTCGACGAAGTGACTGAGATCCTCCAGAGTCTAAGTTGTAGCTTGCTGCTCCAACTTATTCCCTAAGTTCACACAATGGCACTGTTACAGTGGAATTGTAACAGTTATGACAGGCATTTGACAGAACTCCGTCAGCTTATTGCCCAATACGCAGCGAGTATAGTCAGCCTACAGGAAACAAACCTCAGACCTGATCACGAGACTGTTCTGAGAGGTTTCCGACTATACTCTAAAGAGCGACAAGACGCCGGCCGGGCTTCCGGGGGCGTTTGTACCTTCGTTCGCTCTGACTGCTATAGTGAGGAGTTTCCACTCGCCACTCCTCTGGAAGCTATAGCAGTTCGCGTGTCCTTGCCTGCTATGACAACTGTTTGTAACGTGTACCTTCCACCGAACCAGCCCCTTGATCTTAATGACGTCTTAGATCTTGTTGATCAACTTCCAGTCCCTTTCCTACTCGTAGGTGATTTCAACTCTCATCACCCCCAATGGGGATCACCATCTTCCTGCCCCAGAGGGAGGGACGTGGAGGGTTTAATTCAAGGGTTGGATTTATCTCTATTAAATACTGGGGAAGCTACACATTTTAGCTTAGCGCACGGCACGTACTCACACATTGACTTGAGTGTGTGTAGCCGTGCGCTGGTCCCCCTATTTGGTTGGTATGTACACGACGACCTCTGTGACAGTGACCATTTCCCGATCGTTCTTACCCTTCTGAACCAGACGCCCGTGGAGTTCCCCAGTCGTTGGGTTCTTAAGCGGGCAATTTGCCCTCGTTTCAAGAACGAGCTGTGTTCGTTGATTTTGGTTGCCGGAGCGTCGATGACGAGGTACAGCACATCACCTATGTGCTTCTTGCTGCCGCCGAAGAGTCCATTCCATCCTTTTCTGGGACTCCTCGTCGCAAACTCGTCCCTTGGTGGACAGAGGATATTGCAGCGGCAATAAGAGACCGTCGTCGAGCTCAGCACTACCGTCGGCGTCCAACCATGGCCAATTTGGTGGTGTTTAAGAAATTTCGTGCCAAGGCACGGATTCTTATTCGCCAGAGTAAGAAACAATCCTGGGAACGGTATGTGTCTTCTATTACGGCACATACCCCCTCCTCTTAAGTGTGGACTAAACTACGACGCATTTCGGGAATTCAGACATCTTCTACTGTACCGGGAATTTCCATTGATAATGAATTGGTTACAGATCCTTATCGCGTTGCAAACCATCTCGCCTCGTATTTTGCGGATATATCCGGTTCCGATAACTATGACCTTGCCTTCGTGGCCCTCAGGCGCGAAGCGGAACGTTTCCAGCTTAGTTTTGCTTCCCGCGCTTCGGAGGAGTACAACGTGCCCTTTACGGAGTGGGAACTCCGCGGAGCGCTGGCGCTCTGCAGGGACACGTCTCCCGGCCCGGATAATATTCACAACCAGATGCTTAAGCACCTTAACGATGAGAGCATTCGTTATTTGCTCAGGGTGTTTAACCGAATCTGGTTGGATGGTGTGTTTCCAGCGCAATGGCAGGAAGGTATCATTATACCTATCCTGAAGCCCGATAAGGATCTCAATTTGACAGGGAGTTACAGACCTATTTGTCTCACTAACGGTCTGTGCAAGCTCTTTGAGAGGATGGTCAATCGGCGCCTGGGGTGGGTCCTGGAGAAACGGGGACTCCTGTCTGAATACCAGTGTGGTTTCAGGGCGTCTCGGTGTACCAACGATCATCTGGTACGCCTGGAGACCGCCATACAGGACACTTTTCTCCGGAGACAGCACCTAGTCGCTGTTTTCTTTGACGTCGAGAAGGCCTATGACACCACTTGGCGTTACGGCATCCTCTCTACCCTGCATCAATGGAAAATCCGAGGTAACTTACCGGTTTTTATTGCGAATTTTCTGTCCCTTCGCCTGTTCCGTGTCCGAATAGGGGGGACATATTCGCAATACCATATACAGTAAACGGAGTCCCTCAGGGATCGGTGCTTAGCGTAACATAATTTGCGATTGCCATAAACGGTATAGTAGCTGCTGCTGGTCCAGCAGTGGTACCGTCACTATATGTAGACGACTTCGCTCTACATTATAGTGCGCAAAATATGGCGGTCGCTGAACGACAGCTACAACAAGCTATTCGGAGAGTGGAACGCTGGACACTAGAGCATGGCTTTCGATTCTCAACCGCCAAGTCCTCGGTTGTCCATTTCTGCCGAAAGTGCACTCTCCATCCTGATCCTGAGCTTTATCTGGGCAATGTAGCTTTGCCTGTTGTTGCTACGTACCGGTTCCTTGGGCTCCTTTTCGATCAGAAATTGACGTGGGAGCCACACGTGCGGTGTTTGAAAACTGCCTGTGCTAAGAAACTCAACATGTTGCGGTATTTTAGCGGCACCTCATGGGGGGGGGGGTTGGGGGGGGGGGGCGGACCGCGCGGTGCTCCTACGCTTTTATAAGGCTCTGATTTTATCTCGATTAGATTATGGCAGTGTAGCATATGGTTCGGCCCGTAAGTCAGTGCTTGTTAAACTGGACAGTGTCCACCACGGCGGTGTGAGGCTGGCGACGGGTGCCATTCGGACGAGCCCAGTCGTCAGCTTGCTCGCCGAGGCTGGCGTACCTCCTTTACACCTGAGGCGCCAACAAGTACTGCTGACCTATGCTGCAACTATTCGACAGATGCCCCTTCATCCAAGCTATCCATGTTTGTTTTCCAATCCGAATCGCCGGCTGTATGATGCGCTCGCCCGAGCTTCTCGGCCGGCGGGGATTCGCTTGGATGTCTTTACCGTCAGTTTCGATTTCCTTCTGTCTCCTGTATCGTCCGAGTACCTAGCAAGGACCCTCCGTGGATGGTCTCTCGCCCTGATATCATCCTGGATCTGCACATCGGCCCCAAGTTGGACACTGACTCCTCCGTCCATCGGAGGCTGTTCCAGTCCGTGGTAAGCCGGTATCCGGGATCAGGGCTTCTATTCACTGACGGTTCGAGGGTAAACGAGAAAGTAGGCTGTGCATTTGTGGTTGAGGATCGTCGGTTTCTCTTTTCACTTCCCGATGCCTGTGGCGTGTACACAGCGGAGCTCTATGCCATCTTAGAGGCTCTGCGGTACACGTTATCAGACGATCACCAGCACTTTCTTGAGTGTACTGACTCTCTGAGTGCGCTGGAAGCGATCGATGTGTGTTTCCCGAAGCACCCGTTGGTCCAGCGTGTGCACGACCTGCTCGTCAGTTCGCGTAACGCTGGGGCCGGGGTGTCCTTTGTGTGGCTTCCTGGCCACATGGGTATTGCGGGAAACGAGCTTGCTGATCGGGTGGCGAGAGAGGCAGTCGGACTGCCCTCGCTACCGTATAAGGTGCCTGCTAGTGATGAGCGTTCTCAGTTGCGGCATTCGATCCTGTCGCATTGGGAGGAAGCATGGCGTGCCACGCCTCCACCCAACAAACTGAGAGGCATCAAGGAGACAAGAAGGTGTGGAAATCTTCCTTCCGATCTCTCCGGAAGGAAGCTGTGGTACTCTGTCGACTCCGGATCGGCCATGGGATGGCTACGCACTCCCACTTGCTGAAGAGAGAAGATCCCCCTGTGTGTCCTTGCGGCGCCCACCTAACCGTGGCACACCTTCTCTTGGAGTGTGTGGATCTGGCCGATCTGCGCAGGACTCTTAAACTGCCTAATACCCTCTCCCTTATTCTCCGTGATGACGGGCCTTCAGCTGACCTCGTCATCCGGTTCATGAGGGAGAGTGGTTACTTTTTTAAGTTTTAATTCAGGTTAAATCTGTTTTATGTTTTTATTGTGTTCATCTATTATATTGTTCACTATTCCTTATTTGTTTTATCCTTTTTTGCCATCCGCCTTTTATTCTTTTTATTCAAATAAGGCATAATTTTTTGGGCTCACTGTCTGTTTTATAAACACCATTTTCGTTTCATCCATGGCAGTGAGTTGTTTTTATCTACATCCTTTCATTTCACGCCATTTCATTTCATTAGGGGCCGATAACCTCGATGTTTGGCCCCTTAAAACAACAATTATCATCATCATCATCCGTGAAAAGGAGCGATGACAAGAAGTGTGGAGTATTTACATAGGCGAGGACCCACCTTGCAATTATTAGGCGTTGTTTGTTCTTGCGCCGCCCCCAGGGGCTCACATCTAGTGGGACGTGGGTTGGCGACCACGGGACCCCAGCTGAGTCCGGCATTGCTTCCACTTACTTGTGCCGGGCTCCTCTCCGTCTTCTTTCCTGTCGACCTCCCTTGGTCAACTCTTTTTCTTTTCCGACCCCGACGGTATTAGGTTATCCGAGGCCTAGGGAGTCTTTCACTTTGCCGCCTTAATTGGCCCTTGTCTCACCTTTCCTGATACCCTCCTTCTGTGAGGGGTCAGCCTTCTTTTTCTTTTCATTTTACCTCCTGCCTTGTGCTCAAGGCCCTTAAGGAGGCATCAGGGGCCGATAACCTAGATGTTAGGCCCCTTAAAACAACAATTATCATCATCACACCTTAAGGAGGCAGGGTGTATGTAGCCCCACCACTTCTGGTGCACCCTAGATAATGCTACACCCTCAGGGGCTCACGACTGGTGAGTTCGGGAGTTGGCGACCCCGAGGGATTCCTGAGCTGGGTCCGTTTTCCCCTTTTGTCCGTTACCTTTGGGGCGGACTCTCTCCCCTCTCCTCTCCTCTCCTCTTTGCCTTATATTTCCTTTTCTCTTTAAGATTCCCGCACTGTTTTTGTTACTTGGTTCCCCGTGTATCTAAATCCCCTTCTAGCGTTTTTTTTTGTAGGTATTTTTAACCTACGTTGCATTTTGTGCATATTTTCGATCTAGATTGCATTTTGTGAGTGTTTTTCAACCTCACTTGCATTTTGTAAGGATTGCCAATCATAATTGCTTTTTAGTAAGTCTTTCAATATAGGGGGGCCTTCTTGTGAGTATTTTGAATTTCAATTGCATTTTGTATTTCCAACCTACCCCGCTTTGTTCAAGTAGTTAAGTCTCAATTGCAATTTTGTGGGTATTTTGAATCTAAATTACATTTGTAATTATTTTCAATCTAAATTGCATTTTGTAAGTATTGTCCATCCAAATGAGAAGTTTGAATCTACCATACCTTTTGTAAGCAATTTCAATTGCATTTTGTGTTTTCAACCTACCCCGCTTTGTTCAAGTAGTTAAGTCTCAATTGAATTTTGTGGGTATTTTGAATCTACATTACATTTTGTGCGTATTTTCAATCTCATTTGCATTTTGTAAGTATTTTGATTTCACTTGCATTTTGTAGGTATTTCGACTGTACGTTGCATTTTGTACGTATTTTGGACTTAACCTACATTTTGTGCGTATTTTTCAATCTATTCCTTTTGTGAGTCTTTTCGTTCCAAATTCCCTTATGTACGTATTACTGCTCTCCATTTGGTGAGTAGTTTCATTCCGAGTTCCTTTTTGTAAGTATTTTCCCTGCTACATAAGACATAGTTCTTGGGGCTCACTGTCTATTTTCCCCCCAGGGGCTCACATCTAGTGGGTTGTGGGTTGGCGACCACGGGGCCCCAGCTGAGTCCGGCATTGCTTCCACTTACTTGTGCCGGGCTCCTCTCTTTCTTCTTTCCTGTCGACCTTCCTTGGTCAACTCTTGTTCTCTTCCGACCCCGACGGTATTAGGTTATCCGAGGCCTAGGGAGTCTTTCACTTTCCCGCCTTAATTGGCCCTTGTCTCATCTTTCCTGATACCCTCCTTCTGTGAGGGGTCAGCCTTCTTGTTCTTTTCCTTTTACCTCCTGCCTTGTGCTCAAGGCCCTTAAGGAGGCAGGGTGTATGTAGCCCCACCACTTCTGGTGCACCGTTGATAATGCTACACCCTCAGGGCCTCACGGCTGGTGAGTTCGGGCGTTGGCGACCCCGAGGGATTCCTGAGCTGGGTCCGTTTTCCCCTTTTTGTCCCTTCCCTTTGGGGCGGACCTTCTCCTCTATCCCCTCTCCTCTCCTCTTTTCCTTCTATTTCCTTTTCTCTTTAAGATTCCCGCACTGTTTTTGTTACTCGAATCACGGTGTATCTAAATTCTCTTTTATCGATTTTTAAGGCATTTTTGATCTATGTTGCATTTTGTAAGTTTTTTCGATCTAAATTACATCTCGCGATTGTTTTCAACCTCAATTGCATTTTGTAAAGATTGACAATCTAAATTGCTTTTTAGTAAGTCTTTCAATGCAGGTTGCCGGGCCTTTTAGTGAGTATTTTGAATTTCAATTGCATTTTGTAAGTATTTTCAACCAAAACCGCATTTCGCACGAATTTTGAATCTAAATTGCATTTTGTTTGGTGGGCTTTTTGCACATATTTTGATTCTCAATTGCATTTTGTGGGTGTTTTGAATCTAAATTACGCCGGCCCCGTGGTGTTGGGGTAGCTCGCCTGCCTCTCACCCGGAGGCCCCGGGTTCGATCCCCGGCTCCGTCAGGGATTTTAAAAAACTGACGTGAGGGTTGGAACGGGGTGTACTCAGCCTCGTGAGGACAATTGAGTAGCTGTCTGACAGTGAGACAGCGCTCCGATCACGAAAACCAAGATTAACGGCCGAGGGGACCCGACGCGCTGATCACGCGTCACCCCAATATCTGCAGACCGAATGGCTGGGCAGCGGTCGCTTGGTCGGCCTTAGCCCGTCATGGGCTGTATAGTGCCAGGGGTTGATTTGATTTTTTTGAATCTAAATTACATTTTGTCAAGTATTTTCAATCTAAATTGCATTTTGTAAGTATTGTCAATCCACATGAGTCGTTAGAATCACCGTACATTCTGTAAGCATTTTCAATTTCAATTGCATTTTGTAAGTATTTTGAACCTCAATTGCATTTTGTACGTAATTTCGATCTCATTTGCATTTTGTAAGTATTTTGAATTTCAGTTGCATTTTGTAAGTATTTCCGCGCTACTTTGCATTTTGTACGTATTTTGAATCTAGCCTACGTTTTGTGGGTCTTTTTCAATCTATTCTTTTTGTGAATCTTTTCGTTCTAAATTCCCTCTTGTAAGACCATATTGTGAGTTGTTTCCATCTGAGTTTGTCTTTGTACGTATTTTCCGTCTCACATAATTTTCGTTCTGGTTTCCATTTTATTCTCATTTTCGCTATCACCCCGATCATTAGGGGCCGATAACCTAGATGTTGTTGTTGTTTGAGTCTTCAGTCTTTTGACTGGTTTGATGCAGCTTTCCATGCCTCCCTGTCCTGAGCTAATCGTTTCATCTCTACATAGCTCCGACACCCTACATCGGAGGCAATCTGTTTAACATATTCTAACCTTGGTCTACCCCTACAGTTTTTGTCCTCGACCCTTCCTTCCATAACTAAGCTTGCTATTCCTGGGTGTCTTAGTATGTGTCCTACCAACCTATCTCTTCTCTTCATTAGCAGTCGCCAGAAACATCTCTCCTCTCCCACTCGTCTTAATACCTCTTTGTTTGTAACCCTATCTACCCATCTGATCTTCATCATTCTCCTGTAACACCACATTTCAAATGCTTCAATTCTCCTCTTTTCTGCTGCACCAATAGTCCAAGTTTCACTTCCATAGAGCGCCACGCTCCAGACAAAGGCTTTCAAAAATGACTTCCTAATACCTAAATCTATATTCGATGTCAGCAGATTCCTTTTTTGTAGAAATGCTTTCTTTGCCTGAGCCAACCTACTTTTAATATCCTCTTTGCTTCGTCCATCACTGGTTATTCTGCTTCCTAAGTAACAGAAGTCTCCTACTTCCTTCAGCTTTTCACCTGCCAATTTGATCTCCATAGAGGTTTCTGATATATTTCGGCTGCATTCCAGTATTTTTGTTTTACATTTATTTATTTTCATCATGAATTCTTTCCGTAAGACGGAGTCCATACCATTCAAAAACTCATTCAAATCCTCAGGCTTGTCGGCCAAGATGACGATGTCATCAGCAAATCTCAGAGTTGAAATTATTTCTCCTTGAATCTTCACTCCCACTTTAAATTTTTCTCTAATTTCCTTCATTGCTTGTTCAATGTAAAGATTGAAAAGTATGGGTGATAAGTTGCAGCCTTGCCTTACAACTTTCTGAATACCGGCTTCTCTCTCATGTCCTTCAACTCGAATGACTGCTGTCTGGTTTCTGTACAGATTGTATATCACCCTCCTATCCCTGTACTTTATTCCAATTGATTTCAAAATGTCAAACAATTTAGTCCAATCAACGTTATCAAAAGCCTTTTCTAAGTCTACAAAAGCCATGAACGTTCTCTTATCTTTCCTTATTCTACCTTCTAAAATCAGCCTAAGACTTAGTACAGCTTCCCTTGTTCCTACATTTCTCCTGAAACCAAACTGGTCTTCACCCAACTCCGTTTCTATCTGGCTTTCAATCCTCTTGTAAATTATTCTAGACAGGATCTTTGAAGCATGAGTAATCAAGCTGATTGTACGGTAATCTTCACATCTGTCAGCTCCCACTTTCTTTGGTATAGGGATGATTACATTCTTCTTGAAATCAGGGGGTACCTCACCTGTCTCATAAATCCCACACACCAAGTGAAATAACCTGATCAGACCTTCATCTCCTATGCAGCGTAGCAACTCAATCGGTATATCATCTATGCCTGGTGCTTTGTTCCTGCTTAAGTCTTCCAAAGCTCTATCAAATTCTGATCTCAATATTAAATCTCCTTTCGCATCCTCATCAATTTCCTCCTCCCTTTCCTTTACATGATTCTCAATCTCCTTTCCCTTATACAAACTCTCTATGTAAGCTTTCCATCTCTCAACCTGTTCATCCCTATCTGTTAGAGGCTTTCCATTTGTGTCCTTAATATTACAGCACTTAGTCTTCTTTTCCCCAAAAGTATTCTTAATCTTTCGATAAGCTGTGTCTACTTTTCCTAATTTCAGACAATTTTCTATACCTGCACATTTCTTTTTCAACCATTCTTCTTTCGCTTCCTTGCACTTCTTGTTAACCTCATTTCTCAGACGTCTGTATTCTGCTTTCCCCTTTTCATCTCTTAGATTCTTGTGTTTCCGCCTTTCATCCATCAATTCTAGTATATCCTGAGTGATCCACGGTTTTCTACCTATTCTTTCTTTCCTACCAATGTTTTCTTCTGCGGATTTTGTTATTTCATTCTTCAAAAGTGCCCATTCGTCTGCAATTGAAGTTTGTTTAGGGTTTTTCATTAGTCCTTCCTTTATACTCTTCTTGAATCTTTCGTTTACATCCTTCTCTTTCAATATGTCTATTGCCCACCTTTTTGGCTTTTGACTTTTCTTCAGTTTCTTCAACTTTAATCTGCATTTCATTACAACCAGATTGTGATCAGAGTTTATGTCAGCACCAGGATATGTTTTACAATCCAAAATCTGGTTCCGAAACCTCTGCTTGACCATAATGAAGTCGATTTGGTAACGCCCTGTATCTCCTGGTCTCATCCATGTGTATATTCTTCTATTGTGGTTATTGAATAAAGTGTTAGCTATGACCAATTCATGCTCGGTGCAGAATTCTACCAGCCTGCTTCCTCGATCATTCCTTTCACCTAATCCGAAATCTCCTACTATCTTCCCTTCTCTCCCTTTTCCTACCACAGCATTCCAATCTCCCATTACTATAACATTTTCATCACCCTTGATATACCTCAGAATTTCGTCTATTTCTTCGTAGACCTTTTCAACATCCTCATCATCAGCTTGACTGGTAGGCATATAGACTTGTACCACTGTAGTGCAGGTAGGTTTTGTATTGATTTTTGCTACAATAATCCGTTCACTATATTGCTCATAATATTCCACCCGCTGTCCAAGTTTCCTACTTAATATGAGGCCAACCCCAGCTTGGCCATTGTTTGATTTAGTGCTAATGACCCTATAGTCTCCTGACCAAAAGTCCTGTTCTTCCTGCCAGCGCATTTCACTAATCCCAACCAAATCCAACCTCAACCTATCCATTTCCCTTTCTAAGTTTTCTAACCTTCCACTTCCTTGCAGACTTCTAACATTCCACGCTCCGATCCGTAGAATGTCAGATTTCCTCTTTGTCACTTCTGTGATGTTAACCCCCTCTCAAGTAGTCCCCACCCGGAGATCCGAACGGGGGACTAGTTTACCTCCGGATTGAAATTTTACAAGGGAGGAGGCCATCATCACATGTAATTATGCATAGAGAGGTGCATATCCTCGGGAATAGCATACGGCTGTAGTTTCCCGTTGCTTTCAGCCGTGCAGCAGGACGCAGTGTAGCCATTATTGGCTTATATTATCAATATCTTAACCGTCTATAAGACTAGTAAAGAATTGATTTATTCTGAAAGGCTGCTACTCCCTTTCAGAATAAGTAAAGAGCAATTCTACTAACAAAAATACTAACCTTCTACCATACTAACAATTAAATACCAAAACTCTACTAACAAAAAACTTAAGTTCCACCAACAACAAATACTACCACTAAAACAGTCTGTCAACAGGCACACTCACATGCACCCTCACACATCACAGTCTACTGAAACAATGAACTATAACTAATAAACAATGCAACTGCTACCAGACACACTCACACACCACAGTCTAATAGAACAATGACATATATCTAATAGACAAACTAACTACCTACTTACAACTACAACTAACTACATACTTACTGTACTTTTATTTGAATTGACAATATTTACAAAATGCAATTTAGATAGAAAATACTTACAAAATGTAATTTAGATTCAAAATTGTCACAAAATGCAATTTAAGGGGGACGTATGCAAAATTGCACTAAGTGAGAAATGGTTTCATTTCGGCTGTAGTATATATGAAAATATGCTGTATAGTTCTTCACGGAACTACTTGTTACTGTTGTGGTCATGCTTTCTCACACTTCAAAACAATAGCCAGGTTGGTTGACATTTTGTCAGATTTGACATTAGAAACAAAATTAGTTGAACAACTTCTTTCTTTCTTTCTTTCTTACTTTCTTTCTTTCTTTCTTAGCAAGGTTTTGATGAAATTACCGCACAAGTTAACTACACATTCCTCCGATATTTATGCAATCTATTTAACAGCGCATATACCAGGGTTTTTCATTATACTATTTTACGGTTACAAGCCCTACTCAGATACCAAGGTTCTCTATCTCTCCTAGCATTTATCTCACAATGCAAGGTCCACTGCTTTGCTACATCTCCTCCATTTCAGTCTGTCGTTGGCACCAACATTATGCATGTCGGTCCACCGCTTTGCTGGTGTTCCACACGGTCGCATTCCACCTGGGTCATTTTGCAGGTGTTTTAGCGACTGAATTCCCTTGACTCCTCAGTATGTGACCATACCAGCGGAGCCAAGCTTCCCTCACTTTCTCCACGATCGGAGCGATGCCTAATCTTTGTCGAACATATAGCCTATATTCCATAAATGGTCACATCGAGTCAGTCTTAGGGTCCATCAGAGCATGTTAGGCCCCTTAAAACAACAATTATCATCATCATCTTCATATGTTCTTGCGCCGATTGATAGTGATAAGGGTACAATCGCTGGTCCTTCCGAACCTTCCACACCGTCATATGAGAAGTGCCAACATTCGTCGCGACAGACCTCTTACTGGTTGAAGGATTTTTTATCATTTATTTCTTCTAATGCAGCCTCTTCAAGCTCTGGGCTCCGTACCGACGACGTCCTGCCAGCGTCGTGCATCTAAACCACGAAGCTCCCTCCTTCACGCAGTCACCTGTCAATTGAAACGAAGGTTGAATTACGAGGTTGGCGGCGATTAGGGTGCTGGACGCTATAAATCCGTGCGGCTTCTTTCCCGTTGTCATTTGCTGCGCCATAAGCTAGGTGCATATTAGCCAATTCTTCGTTAGTGTACCGAAACGGTGCCATTCTCAACAATTTATGCCGCAAAAGTAGTCGATGTGTGTAGAACAAACTGTACACTGCCCCCTGGGGTCGAGTAGTGAGTGCGTCAGTCGCACCAGCATATCTCTGTCTGCGTTAATCATCCCTTCCCTTGTCTGAAGCACAGCAGTGGCCAGCGGCTTGCACTCTGGCTCAGGAAAAACGGCGAGCTCGTCAATTTGAATCGCGCGCCCAGAAGTAACCTCATTTTCTCGAAGGGAAACATTTTCTCCGCCAAGCCGATTGCGGTATCATCTTTTACATAACACACAGAGCGTCCCGGATTTTTTTGTCGGTATAATTAAGATACATCCTGTATAGCGGTCCAGGTTCACATATCGAATCTCGCTGTTGGATTACGTAATGCGATACTCAACTGGTGATTGGCTCTATCCTTTGGAAGGTTCTGAACTCTTCTTATATGCAATAACATTTCTCAAAATAAGTAGAATATTAGCGTAAAATCATAGTTACAAGTGCTTATGCCTTCCACTTCCATATATCAATGAAGCAAGCATATTCCAATATTTACTAACGGACTCTCACGTCACGTCACACCCTCAGGGGCTCACATCTAGTGGGACGTGGGTTGGCGACCACGGGACCCCAGCTGAGTCCGGTATAGCTTCCACTTACTTGTGCCGGGCTCCTCTCCGTCTTCTTTCCTGTCGACCTCCCTTGGTCAACTCTTGTTCTCTTCTGACCCCGACGGTATTAGGTTATCCGAGGCCTAGGGAGTCTTTCACTTTCCCGCCTTAATTGACCCTTGTCTCATCTTTCCTGATACCCTCCTTCTGTGAGGGGTCAGCCTTCTTTTTCATTTCCTTTTACCTCCTGCCTTGTGCTCAAGGCCCTTAAGGAGGCAGGGTGTATGTAGCCCAACCACTTCTGGTGCACCGTAGATAATGCTACACCCTCAGGGGCTCACGGCTGGTGAGTTCGGGAGTTGGCGACCCCGAGGGATTCCTGAGCTGGGTCCGTTTTCCACTTTTGTCCCTTACCTTTGGGGCGGACCCTCTCCTCTCTCTCCTCTCCTCTCCTCTCCTCTCCTCTTTTCATTATATTTCCTTTCTCTTTAAGATTCCCGCACTGTGTTTGTTACTTGGTTCACCGTGTATCTAAATTCCCTTTTAGCGATTTTTTAAGGTATTTGTAATCTACCTTGCATTTTGAAAGTTTTTTCGATCTAAATTACATCTCGCGATTGTTTTCAACTTCAATTGCATTTTGTAAAGATTGACAATCTAAATTGCTTTTTGGTAAGTCTTTCAATGCAGGTAGCCGAGCCTTTTAGTGAGAATTTTGAATTTCAATTGCATTTTGTAAGTATTTTCAACCAAAACCGCATTTCGCACTAATTTTGAATCTAAATTGCATTTTGTTTGGTGGACATTTTGCACATATTTTGATTCTTAATTGCTTTTTGTGGGTATTTTGAATTTAAATTACATTTTGTCAAGTATTTTCAATCTAAATTGCATTTTGTAAGTATTGTCAATCCACATGAGTCGTTTGAATCTACCGTACATTTTGTAAGCATTTTCAATTTCAATTGCATTTTCTAAAGCATTTTGAATTTCGATTGCACTTTGTGAATAATTTGGATTGGAACTGGGATATTTCAATCTGAATTGCATCGTGTATTTTCAATTTCAATTGCATTTTGTAAGTATTTTGAGCCTCAATTGCATTTTGTACGTAATTTCGATCTCATTTGCATTTTGTAAGTATTTTGAATTTCAATTGCATTTTATAGGTATTTCGACGCTACATTGCATTTTGTACGTATTTTGAACCTAGCCTTCATTTTGTCGGTATTTTTCAATCTATTCCTTTTGTGAATCTTTTCGTTCTAAATTCCCTTTTGTAAGAATATTTTGTGAGTTGTTCCAATCTGAGTTCCTTTTTGTAAGTATTTTCCGTCTCACTTAATTTTCGTTCTGGTTTCCGTTTCATTATCATTTTCGCTATCGCCCAGATCATTAGGGGCGGATAACCTAGATGTTAGGCCCCTTAAAACAACAATTATCATAATCATCATCGTCACGTCACTTGCTACATTCAAACTTGCAGAGGTACCATGTGCAGCGACCTCAGCCACGCCCTAGCACGCTCGGTTCAAAAACCAGCTCACGCCAGCCTCTGTGCTACGTCTCATCAGGTCACAGTATGTAGCCTCACCATTTCTGGTGCACCCTAGAGATTGCTACACCCTTATGGGCTCACGGTTGGTGAGTTCGGGAGTTGGCGATCCCGGGAGATTCCTGAGCTTGGTGCGTTTTTCCACTGACTTTGGGGCAGGCCCACTCCTCTTTCCCTTTCATATCTGCCTTTCATGGCACTCCTTCCTTCCAAGTCCCTCAATCCTCGTTCTTCGAGGGTTGAGGGCATTTCTTTTCTTCCTGTCCTTTATTTGCCTTATCCTGTATTTGTTTGCCATTTCTTCTTCTAGTATGTAAGTTTGAAGTTAGTATTGGTTATAGTTTTCATTCTCATCTCATCTTTCACTATCAACAAAACCATTAGGGGCCGATAACCCAGATGTTAGGCCCCTTTAAACTATTATCATTTTTATTTTATCGCAGATATCTTTTTAATTAAGTTCAGAGAAAGCTTTCTTTAGATGGGATTATGTTTATTTATTTATTTATTGCCTCCAACAGAATAAAATTTCAATTACTGGAGACTGACCAATTTTACATAGCATTATCACAATCACATGTTAAATAAAACAAACACACAAACCATAATAATTCATTTCTCATTGTACAATACTCAAGTTTAACTATTCTTAACACAAATAAATGCTGGTTGCTAACTTGATAAAGTGAAAGTAAACTGTAATTAAATTAAGAATATTACAGGAATCAATACATTGTGATTAGTAATGGATGAAAACAACAAATTATTAAATGTATTAATATCTGGTGATTATCACTTGATACTATTGTGCAGAAGGTCTAGATTTGACTAACAACAGGGTTCATTCTACAGTTGCATATAGTATGATGCATAGATTTTGACATTTTATCAGACATTTTCCAAGATTTATTTGTGTTATTAATTTATGTAGGTACTGACTTAGTATTTGTTTTAACTGTTGCAAAGATAAAGTGAAATCAAACATTTCGAAATGCACACCGATGAGATTAGCTGTCCGGCACATTGTATGAAGTGGCGAGTTTTATTGAGAGCACATTCTTGGTTTGGGGACGACTAGCAAAGCACGTCGTCTGAGATTCATTATCCGGGTATTAAAACTGATGTAATTTAGAAATTCGATATTATCAATAATATTATTTATAAGCTTATAATGAAATATCTATTGGGATATTTCTCTTCTGTTCGACAAGCTATTTAAATTAAACTCATGAAGCATTTCAGTGTAAGAGTGTTATTGCAAACGTTCCATGTTTTCTATAGTATAGATACTTAATGAACTTCAGAATTTTTTCAATTTGATTCTTATAAGTGAAACAACTAGGAAGCCAGACAGAAGATGCATATTCAAGTTTGCTTCTAACAAAGGATTGATACAATACAGACAGTGATGTTATATTTCGGAAGTCTCTAGCATTTCTAAACAGGAAGCCTAGGTTTCTATACGATTTTAGCACTATTCTATCAACATATTGCCTAATGAGAGATCGTTAGAAATTGTTACTACTAAATCGTTATATTCGTATACTCTTTCAATGACAGTATTGTTAATAATATACGGCTGTATCGGATTGTCAAATTTCCGAGACATCATGTTGTAACAGCACTTCTTAATGGTAAAGTTAAGTCCATTCTCTATGCCCCAAACATAAGCTCTATTCAAATCACCTTGTAAATCTGACATATCACCCATGTTATTAAATGTTTTATACAGTTTAACATCGTCTGCATACAACAAACATTCTGAGTGCCTTGCAACTTGCGATAAATCATTAATATACAAACGAAACTATAATGGTCCTAGGTTTGAACCTTGTGGCACTCCTGAGTTCACGACAAGAGTATGATTTGGTATGACGATACATAACAAATTGCTTTCTACCTTTAAGGTAAGATGATGTTAAATTTAACAGCAGTGGGGAAAGTCCATACCGTGTCAGTTTCCTTAAGAGTATGTCACGATCAATTTTTTCAAATGCTTTTGAGAAATCTGTATTAATTGTGTCTACTGTTTTAGAGTTATCTAGTTCATTGGAAATATACTGTACAAAGTTAATTAGATTTGTTGTTGACCTTCGAGGGTAAAAACCGTGTTGCTTTTCACTTATGTAACTTTTAACGTGGGAAAAAAATACGACTATAGAGTATTTGCTCAAAGATTTTACCTGCGACACATATTAGAGAAATAGGTCTATAATTTTCAAACAGAGCTATGTTGCCAGATTTAAAGATAGGACACACTTTACTAATGTTCCATAGAATTGGGAATATTTGACTCCTTAATATTAAGTTGTAAATGAAACATAATGGAATTTTCAGCACATCTGAACAGCCCTTTAATAAGTAAGCTGGGATGGCATCTCGTCCACTAGATCTCTTCGATTTAAGTTTCTTGATGGCATTATTCTGTACTTCCTCGTCTATTTCCTTTATAAATAAACTGAATGGAATCATTCTCTCAATATTATGGCGATAAGTGGTGTAACCTTCCCACTTCTATTAATCAACGGTTGTGGGGTGTTCGGAAAAACACTCTATAGAATACCTAGCATTGATTGGAAGTAACTACAGTTTGATGCTCTTCTCAATATAGTAACACATGTTTAACTGATATAAATATTACTATTTTCTCTATACTCATGATATTAATGAAAGGTTTGTGCCATCGCATTATATTGCCCTAATTCGTGACTGGTTATTAGCCGCTATGACATTGTTACACATTACACACTGAAGATCTTGTAGATATGCTTGTTAAAACACTTATTGCGAGGCTGCCGTAGTCTGGAAGCTGTTGACTGTTTGCTCAACATAGCTGTACTTCTTTTTTGCGAGATACCGGGTCATTATTTTTGCTTGGCAAGGACATTCTCGCTCACGCGCTCCGCCAGTGACAGCTCAGTTCCCGGCTGCCGCGCGTTCATATGTACGGCAGAATACGGCGCTTAAAATCAGTATCATGCATTTTTACTCACCATGTTTACAGTAGATGCTGAAAATGTTTCCCGTCCCCTGCCAAGCTTAATCGGCATGTCCTTATGAAGTTTCCGGTTACTCTACCAAGTTCTTCAGCACTGATGGATGCAATTGAACCTCTTATATTGTATTTAAGTTCATCTAGTGTGTGAGGGTTGTTCCCATAAACTCCCTTTTTTAACCTTTCTCACAAATAAGAATCACATGCCGTTAATGCTGGGCTACGAGAGGGCCACAGATGATCCTTGTACAAACACTCGGCGTAATTCAGCAATGTATGCATTAGCTGTATGAGTTGTGGCAGAATCCTGCTGAAAATATGCCAAAGACGTTCTGTGTATGTCAGTTCATCAAACAATATGAGTAGTGAAGTAGTGACAGTTCCAACTCACTCCAGAACCCTCCTCGACCCACTACTAAGCCTCAGCCATGTTAAATATCTCTTGAACGCATGGTCCGATTTTGACAAATGAGGTGTCGTTGGACTCTAGCTGACGTCCTCTTTCCTATGGACCACTCGTTATATTTTTATTTTTTTTGAAAATTTTTCGTTTTCGAAAATAGGTAATAGTTTGAAAACCAAACATGGTAGAACGTTGTGCCATGGCTCAAACGAATGGTCTTTATGACCTTTATTTTCTATAATAAAACTTTTTTATTTTTTATGTTTTTTTTTAAACACTCGAATTTTGAAAATCCTATATTTCGGAAACTAGGAACTCTACAAAAAAAATTGTTTGACGTAAATCAATGGACCCTACCCCCTCTACCCCAAAATTAATTTCAAGTCTCGAGGACAAAAACCTGTAGTAGTGGGGTAGTGACAGAGCTGCTTCCAAAAGTAAGTTGTGAACCCCTGCGACCTTGGAATAGAAGGAGTCATGCTAGGAAGGCGTGCTTGGATTGGTTTTTTTCGTCTCGTTGCGCTCTTTACGGAAATGTAGGTGTCGAAAAGGTGAAAATCTGGAAACACGGTTTTTTGGGGTGAAAACGTGATTTAAAACTTTTGCTATATTTCGCGAACCAATTATGCTAGAGGCGTGTACGACGGGTCCAAGGACTCGGAGTGACGTCCTCTTTGCTATGGACCACTCGTTATAATTTAAAAAAAATGTGGAAACTCGATTTTGGGGTAAACACGTGTTTTTTGTGATTTTTGCCGATATCTCACGAACCAATAACGCTAGAGACGTGTACGAGGTGTCCTAGGACTCGGGCTAACGCCCCCCTTGCAAATGTGGTAGATATTTTTTCCAAAAAATAATTCACAAAGGGCCTAACGCCATACATGTTGAAAAAACCTTTTCTTTACTTGTTTATAATGTTTATGAAGCGTGGTGGTTGAGAGAGAGACGATACTGCTGGGTGTGTGTGTTTCAACGAACCTGTCGTTTAGCACAAGGACCATGCTTAATAGAACAATCGCTATTTCGGCGGGTCGGTGTATGAAAGAGCGAGCGTGCGTTTTTCTGATATTTTACCTTTAACATGTAAACGGTGATGAGAACTTGGTTCTATGTTGGTCGAAGCGAGTAAAGAAAACAAACTTGCAGAGGAGCAGGAGGTGAATGTCATTTGAGCTTATTGGAAAGCGCTGATCTGACTTGACAACAGGTGCAATGGAAAAATGACCATGACGCTTGAAGGTGAAATAATCTGACCACTGTGGTGGCAGGGAAGAGCGAAATGCATGCACATACGTGTGACACCACATGCACGCTAAACAAGTTGCATCCTGTCTTGCTTCGTACGTGACAAAATGCAAGTTCATGTGAAATTTGATCTGCCACAGGTGTTCACTTTGGGCGTTAGCTGTCCACGTGCATGATAACAGAATGTTCAAAGCGTGGGAAAAAATGAGTATACATGCAACGTAACATATATAAGGACATGTCGTTATCATTTCCTCTCTCACTTAGCCTTTGAACACATTGCGTTGTGTGAAACCCCTGGTCTTGTTTAACAGTTTTGGTGTTGGTGGAAAATACTTATTCTTGTTGTGAGGTAGGTATATATTTATTCATTTATACATTTATTGATTTATATATATTTACAAGCAATTATTTATTGATTAGGTAATTATTGATTTTTTAATTTGTTTGCAGATAATTGGTATACCTTACATGTCTGAGAGAGAAGATACCATTGCACTTTTGGGCCCACTAGAAGGAAACAGCAATAAGCCACTGCAAGTGAAGGTGGGATTATTTTTTTAAAATAACTTGTTTCATTTTCTTGTTTCATATTTTACTTTATAAAATGCATGTACTAACCTGAATTTAGGTATTTATAACGGTTTATTTTATTTATTTTTAGAAACTTGGAAAGAAAAGCCTTACCGCCGTAGCAGTCGCTGAAAACCCGAGACGCAGTAAAGTGCAACCATTGTTTCCAGGCAGTGAAATATTTAAAACTCAGGTAAGACTAACATAAAATGCTATTCCATTTTACCACTAATGAAAATTGGTAGACAAAAAAATTCATTACCTGTACATGACTAGGACGATGATTGCTTTCTTGATTAATGGCTATGTTGTTGACTGGGAAAAGTACAAGGCCATGTTGGATTTTCTAAAAATAAAAATTTAAATTTAATTTATGGGTGGTTCCCTATGGACTCAACGAATATCCACAGGTTTGAACATAATAATGTGAACAAAATGACATGACATTCATTTTTGTATATATATTGGTTAAAGGGGGGATGTAAATGACTGTAGCTTTATAAAAAGAAAATAAGTACATGTGTTACTGTTAGTGCCAACATATAGTTTATTTTTAATGGTGTTTTGATTTATTAATGCCAATTAATGTTAACGTTTTATTTACAAGTATTGATTGATTGCTTGATTGATTGAGTGATGGGTTATTTTGTTTGCTTTTAGGTGTCGTCATGCGCCATTAACGTAATGAACAGACAGTGAACAAGCATACATTGTGCTTTAAAGTACTCTGTGCAACGTTAATAACTTACAATAAGAAAAAGTTTTAATATAACACATGGCGTTAGTACCAAATACAACAAGTGAGCAAGTTGGTTTACCACGTGGGTTAAATTTAAAATCAGAACATGACCGTTGGTTAACATTTGAATCCTGGCCTGTAGGCTTTTTGTCGACACATGAACTTGCAAAAGCCGTTTTTTTTTTAACTTGAACCGAGAAGATGTGGTGCGCTGTGTGTTTTGTCGTATTGAACTTTCACACTGGGAAGAAGGGGATGATCCCTTTAGAGACCTTGTTGTCCTTACATGCTTGGAAAGCAAGTGGGTAACCTACCCGTGCATTCATTTTACCGAACCACAAGACCATTGGCCGCTACTTACGTTGCTGAATCACAAATAAATAATAATGATGTATTGTCAGCCAACAACGGTAGTGTCGATATATGTGGTCCATATGCCATAGACAGTGTTGAATTGGCATGTGCTTTTGAAAAATTGGGAGTTTGCAAGACTAAAGCACTAGCACACCCAGAGTACAGCTCTGTTGAACAACGTTTAGAATCTTATAAAAATGTTTGGCCATTAATATTAAAACACCTTACCAAACAGCTAAGTGGAGCTGGATTTTTTTATACTGGTAAAGGGGATAAAACAATATGTTTTTATTGTGGATTTGCTTTAAAGGATTGGCAAATGACTGATGACCCTTTTGTGCAATACGCTTGTTGGTTACCTAACTGCAAATACATGGTGTTGCTTAAAGGTCAGGAATTTGTGAACACTATTCGTAAAGAAAACATGATTGCAGCACAAGACTTAAAAGTGCCTTAAGAGTTAGAACACGCGGAGCAAATACACGAGGCTGAAAGAAAAGACTTGTCTCACGAACAGATACAAAAGTGTGACCAACAATTATGTAAAATTTGTTATCACGATGAACTAGGTGTTGTATTTTTGCCTTGTGGACACATGATAGCCTGTGTCAAGTGTGCATTAGAACTCAACACTTGTGCTATATGCAGAAAAGCAGTATCTGCTACAGTTAGGGCATTTCTTGCATAAATAGTAAAATTTATCAGCCATGCATAGTGCAAAATCCCAAATTGCACAATATTATTAAAGCTGTTTTAGAGTGTAATAGATATGTTTTTCTTTTGTTTATAGACTACTACAATGAATGTTTTGAATGCTGTGGGTCAAGCATGTGGCTTAGAGACAAAGAAGCTCAGCGAATTGCCAACGCATATTCCATTCCGCATTATCAAGATTCGGAAATTGAAAACAGCATACAGCTTAGTATGAAAACCTCGTATGGCACAATTTATAAATTTTACAGGAGACACAAAAAACTGATTTTCTGCACTATTTATCCTAGAATGATTTTCATTTTTTTACATGTTTTTGATTTGAACTATTTAGAATCATTATAGAACAGAGTTTTATCTTCCTTGTTGTTGGTAATTTATTTATGGGACATACGAAGTTATCCTTCTTAACTTTCTTGATATACGTGGTTTTCACGATTTGTTTATTGTTATACGTGTTTTTCATACTATGGGGCTATGTAACGTACGTGGTTTTCACGTATAATAACAAGCTGATGCGTATGCTGCATTAGTCATAATACTACATAATTTCATTTTAGAAAAACTTGAATTTAATATTTTAGAGTTTGATGTATACGCTTAGATTTTCAATGAGTTCTTCTATTTAAAAAAACTTTCATATTTTTTTTCTTTTTTTAGTTTAGGTCTTACAAAAGTTGGCTGTTGCTCTGTATTGTAACTTTGACAAGACCTCTTATAAAAATCTTTGTTAACAATTAGATATTGCAACACCCCCATAGTTTATTTTACTGTAGGTGTAATAAAAGATTATTCAGTGAAGTAATATGGATTTATTATACAAAAAGGAATACAAACTTTACAAGAAATAATTATTAAAATTAAACTACTTTTATATTACAGTACAAAAAATAAACACCAAAAAGTCTCCATTGAAATATAAAATAAATGAAGGATGCTGTTCTTATCCTCATGCTCTAGTTCCTTATATTAATGATGCAGGAGCACTCGTTTGGCTTGCAAAATTTACTCGCAGGTTTTGCCTTGAAGTGTGGAAGCCTGTCATGGTAGGGATGAACATATCTTGGTAGCACCGACTTCAATTCCTGCAGGTGCTTAAATTTGGTCGACTCTATGAGGATCCTAGTACTGTGCAGCGGGTGAACCAGAACTTCTCCGTTTGGCCTTTTAACTCTTCTGGGAAGCTCCGTGAAGTCTGTAGAGTCTATTTCCAGTTTTACCGGAAGTGACCAGTCAGGTTTGTAGTTAATGCATCTTAAATCAGTCACTACTGGATCTCCTTTCTTTACTCCGGGTCTGATGGATTGGAAAAAGTTCAGGGTGCTGAACTTTTTGAAGAAGTCATGGTATAGGTACTGTACCTTGTAAGGTTTAGGATTCAGTCTTGCTGTTCGACAAGCATCTTCATAGGCAGAAGGAGAGTACACCTCCCTGTTTCTCAAATTTCTCTCTATTGTAGCATGCATGGAGTCACACTCCATTTGAGTGTGACCCTTTTCAAGAAACTTCTGAGTAATTTGTATTCCCGTTTCTTGGGAAGCCAACAAGAGAGCATTAGCTATTATACAGTTTAGGTTTTGATACGTACAACCGTCACTGTAAAATATGACATGATTGTAAGTGTTTTTGTTAATATGTGTTGTAATGAAGTCGTATAGGATGCTCGCGAATTCGTCTGCATTCAGACCACCTTCTGACTCATTCCAAAGATAGCAGTAGCCAACCAAGGTATTGAGATTGAATATTGTAAAGTTGTGCACCTTCAACTTTGTTCGGTAGTACAAGGCTGACGCTTTCAAGTCTGGGCTTAGTAAAACGGCTTGCATATCCATTGTGAATACCGCGGTCATGCAGTCGGGTTTGTCAGCACTGGCTTTGTCCATCTCTTTTTCTTTTCTTGCCGTCTTTTTTTTTACGTTCACCGTGCGCTTTGTATGCTTGTTCGCTCAAGTTGCCGACATTATAAGCACTGCAAATGTCGCATTGGTCTTTTTTTGGTTGAAACAAGCTCATATTACACTCTTCAAATATTTCATAGAATAAGAAAATTGATGCCTTGAAGTTTCCTTTGTCGTGTGAATTGCAAAAACTTCCATATAACCGGTACAATTCGGCTTTAGATTGCCATTTTGGCTCCAAGTACAACTTGGAACTATCTCTTCGACAGTAGTCGAAGAGTAGTGGGATTCAAGTTTGGGTAGTGATTCGAAAAATGATCTCACTAAAATCTTTTTAGCTTGATCAGTTTCACTCTTTCTGGTGTTGATTGGGACATGCTCTTCATCCATTACTTCATCTTCATTGTCATCTAGACATTGCTCATTACTGTTTCTTACCCAGTTCGAAACTGCCCATTCTCCAATAGCTAGAGTCTGGAGGAACATTTTTTTACAAACTCTCACTTTACCCTTCATATGTTAGGTATTGTACCCGATACCTATTTTAGGCTATCGGCTACGCCAGCTGACATTAAGCTGTAGTTGAAGTTTTGGGAAGCATTCAGATAAGATAGCGCATCGATCGCGTCAAGAAGAAAGCCAAGATGACGTAGGAGGTCAAGAATCAAGGAGGCATTGAAATCTGTGAGAAGATAGAATTATTAATAAAGATGTGAAGCTTTATTGAAATGTATATGGGATTATAATAAGTTAAAACAACTTAGAAGAGTATATATGACATGAATTATATGTGGAAATAATTTTATGGAAATAAGTTATTGTATAACAGAACAGCCGAGAGGAGTCGGGTTCGAGACTATCTTCGTGACGTGGGAGCACTGTGGTGGGGGAGAATCAGCCACGTGCCGCTCGGAACTCATAAGCTGGGACGCAGCGCTTAGCAGTTCAGTTAGGCTCAACGAGGCGAGCAGTACAGAGCAGTCCTATAGCACAGCGAGACGGGCATTGAAGGTCACGCAACACACGTAAGCCGTCACGGCAAGTGTAGGCGACTTTTCTCGCATCACCGAGCAACAGAGGCCGAGCGGGTCATCGATCCAGCCGGGCTAGCCGAGAGGACAATTGTGGATAGCCGGGGTATTTCAAAACCGCACTGATCGCATATGAAGACTTTGTTTCAAGCTTCATTTCGACGTTGTTCGAACACAGGCTTTCACATTTAACATTATAACCATGCTGTTATATAATACATTCAAAGCGACTTTTTACTATTTCAAGTAAACTGAATGTTTAGCATAGGCTCTGATGAACATTACAGCGTGCATTTATAAGATTTTTATCTTATGCCATTTTCATGGATTACAAATTATAGACAGATACAGGGTGTATCGTAATCTGGAACACTATCTAGTAAAATTTTTATTTTACTCAAGTAGAACTTCGCAGTAAGTTGAGAGAGGACTTACAATTCTCAAACTGAACATTTATCGGAACAGTGGCGTATATTAGAAGAAGAGTAGGGGGTCCGCTGTTACCATGAACTTTTCGAGAAGGAGTTGGACGATATCCGCTATGGGTAATCCGAGGTTCAACATGATCGAGTAAACGTGAATAGAGACAAGATGGCACCACAGAGCGATGGATTCGGTTCCTGACGAGAGGAGTCCAACAGCTGATTCGCTTGGGATTTCGAAGGAAATCATCATTTCATGGATGAAATGATATTCACGCCGATCTTACGAGAAATCTTTAGGTAGGGAAAATCGACGATCTTGGAAATTATATTACAACTGATAATGAAAGGTATTGTAAGAGTTCTATCTACCTGATACGATTATTTTCATGAATACTGGGCACACATGTATATTTTTCTAATAGGAGTGATTTGATTATTAAGACATGGTTTGAATTTATATACTTCGAATTTGCTAGAATATGGAGTGACCATATGATATGGCAGGCATCATTATTCGATATTCTCACCGTTGTTTGACTTTATTAAGAATATGTTTGATCTTATAGACATTTTTCCAGCTAGGATATTTTTCATGGATAGTTTTTTTTTTGTGTAACGAGTATTTCGAACTCGTGATCTGCAATTGATTATCAGAAACTACTTCGTCAGTTCATTGCATACTAGCGAGTGTGTATTATTCATCAGTAGGGATTTTTTCCATTGGATTGTTTGGAGATATTAAGAAGTTATTCACTTTAGTGAATGAACGTCGCTTTTATATGACAACTAGAAACTTGTTGATTCCTTTCTGGTACATTCACTCATATAGTCCACGAGATGGGGTCTGTCGTATTTATACGATTGTATGGTGGTACTCGCCTTACCCATCGTTTAGGGAACTATCATCCAAGTCGACGGGGCGAGGTCCTTCGTATTTATACGATTGCACGGTGGTTACACATCTTACTCGCCATTGAGGAACTCATTTTATCATCCGAATGTACACGAGATGTAAGTGAATTAAACAAGGAACTACTAGTCACATATCAGTCGAAATTTTGTTAAATAAAGTAACGATAAATGTCAACAGGATTGCATTTAGTAATTCTAGTTTGCCAATCCAATATTTTGTTGCTATACTCTTTTGAGAGTAATTTCAGTTTAACAGCTATTACAGCTGATGCTTTGATGATTTTTATAATTGTGTTTGATACCTTTGAGAAGGATTTAAAGTAATTTAATCTTGTAAGATTAATCATTAATGGTCATAATTATTTTAAGGCAGATCAGTATTGCAGATTTTGATGTGAGAGATTATAGCACATTGGTGTTTTTCTACGATGTGAATTATGAAACTTGTGAAAGAGAATTTATGCTATTTGAAAGCAAATATTAAATTACTGAAGTAATGTTTTTCCAATTGTTTAAGAAGTTGTCTAGAAGTGATCAGAGTAATTACAGTCATTGGAGATTATGTGCGTTAATAATTTGAAGCCATTTATATATTTTTGTAGATCATGCAACGTGGTTAAAAGAAGTTTGTGATAGGCATTTTGTGGAATTTGCCATTTGATAGTTGCAACGTTGATAATGTATTTTGAAGCGGACATGAGGTTGTCATACCCAGTCTAGCGTTATTGTTGAAATTCATGCTGTATGTGCTGAATATTTATGGAGTTTTTGTAGCAATTCTTATATTCAAATGTGATATTTGGAATATTGAAGAAATATAATGTCGTTGTGGATAGTTAGATCCAACGTGATGTCGTGGAGACAATAATATTTTGGCATGATAATTAAATACGAGATATAACTTGGAAGTAATAAAACTGTAAGACAACGTTCTATAAACCCTATTAAACAATTTGTTAGGAAATTAAACAAGTAAATGAAGTTGATAATACAAGATTTTCTGAAAATAATAATTAATGAAATAATAATCTGAGATTTAAGCATATTAACGATCTGACCTAATGAAATAAAAATCAGAATGACTAGATGAAATAATAAAATTAAATAACCAGATGATTGAAATTTAAATAAGTTGATAAATTAAATTTTGAAATAAATCGATGAATTAAATAAGTGGATGAATTAAATTTTGAATTAATTAAACTGATTGAAATAAATTATTAGACGATTGTAATGATGATGAATAACTGAATTAGAAGGTGATGATTAATTAAAGAAGCTGATGATTAATGAATTTATATGAAATTAAATAAATTTAATTGAGAGATGATTCGAAGGAATTGCAACTTGAAATGTGAATTTAAATGATGTAATGGTGATGAATTAACGATTCTGACAGGAATATTTGGAATTTTGAAGTGAGAATTAATGTAAGAAATATTTAATTTGATAATAATGATGAGGATGACCAATGAGAATTTGAATTTTCTGTAATTCACAGATAAGAGATTAATGACGATGTAAATAATGTAAATTAATTATTCAATGTTTAGGAACATTTGATTAACATGTTCTACGTTCAAATTATACCATGCAAACCATAATTTATGTGATATTTAACATGAGTGATTATTATATGTGTATGTTTAGGCAGATTAGTAACTTAATTAAATCCACATTGATGTTAAATTAAAGAGAATTAGGTCTCAGGTTTCACAAATGTCAGTGACGAAAGACATAGTGCGACAGTGATCCTGAGAACCCAAGAGAACTTTATACATTTTTCTTGATAAGTGGATTGAAATAATTTTGCATTAGAAAGGAGATGGTTCGATTTTTGGACAATGACAATTTAACTTTGCATTCGACCATACTCTTAGGTAGGATTTATATTTAAAATGTCTGTCTGACTATCAAAGTAAAATAAATTTGTTTTTATCTTAGTTGTGATCTGATGATGGTGTGATGTTCCTTTTTCTTTCCTTGTCTTGAGTAAGGCTTATCCGGAAAGGAAGTGGTTTTGCTAGGAATTCAGTTGATGGCGCCCATTTATATTTGAATTATTTTTATTAACTTAAGCCCGTAACGACCCTAGAGATACTTTGTCTCGTGAAACCCACTGCTTTTTCACGAACTCAGCTGAATTTCCGACACATTCCTTATTTGACTAGAGGTTCATTTAACTCCGCTCTGTCCTGGAACTCCAGGGATGTGATGTTATAGCAGATGGGTCATCGCATCCCCAGGACTAACGGGTACAGAGAGAGAGGGAGAATTGGCTTTATCCAACTAGTGGGGCTTTTCGATTTTGTTAATTCGATGGAATCACATCAGATTTAGATTACTGAGAGATTGATCTCAAGTTCATTTAAGTGTGTTACAAAATTTATTATACTTAGTCAGACAATGTACTTGTGTGCCCAATCCAGTGGTCATGTTAATCGTATTAGTAATATCATGTTAGTTATAAGATATTTTTCCCTATACCCAAGTGAATGCAGGAATTGAGACATTGCGATGTGTTGTTGTCTAACGTCTCTATATAATTCTATATTGAAATATAATTATGTTGCCAGAGGATTTAGCGAAGGTGTTAGGAGAGTTACAGACGGGTATGTCTGGAATTGCAGAAACCATTTCTAAGATGGAAACTGAAGTTAAAGAACAAATTAATAATTCAGAAGCTAGATTAGAAGCTAAATGTAAAGAGAATGTAAAATCATTACAGGCTAGTAATGAAGAGAATTTAAAATTATTGCAAACTAGTACTGAAGAAAATTTAAGGTTGTTACAGGCTAGTAACGAAGGTAATCTAAACGACAATTTAAAATCATTAGAGACTAGGCTACAGTCAACTACTGAAGAAAACTTAAAATTATTGCAGTCAAATAGCAAAGATGAGTTGATGTTATTAGAGACTAGGCTACAGTCAAATAGCAAAGATGAGTTGATGTTGTTAGAAGAAAGATTACAGTCAAGGACTGAAAGTCATTTAAAAGCTAACTTGAAAGATAACTTTAAATCGTTAGAAGAGAAATTACAGTCAAATAGTGAGGACAATTTCAAATCGTTAGAAGAGAAATTACAGTCTCGTAGTGAAGAAACTAATACTGAATTAGAAAATAAGTTAACCAGATTAGAGAATAGTTTAACTTTGAAGAACAATGAGATGTTGAAAACTTTACAATTAGACATCATTGCAGTAAACATGAAAGGAGAGGAAAATGTTCAGATATTAAGGAAAAATATTATCGAGTTGGAAAATAGAGGGGAAGAAAATATTTTTACTTTAAGAACAGACGTTATGACCATACAGAAAGACATTAAGTCAGATGTATCGAAGTTGAGATTCGACATCGATGGTTTAGTGGCAGATGTAGGAAAAATTCAAGATTGGTCTACCGAAGTATCTTTCGAGACTAAGATTAAGAGTCTAGAAACGAATCTAGGTAACGAAATAAAAGATTTGAAGACAGTAATTGGGACCATTAAAGATGAAGTCTTGGGAGAGGTCAATTCTAATATAAAGTCGTTAGAAAATCAATTGCAGAAGGATATTAGAAAGATAGACGACGATATAGAGCAAAAGGTTAACGAAAACTTAACTTTATTTAAAAATAGAGTCGGAGCAATTGTTGAGGAACGATATAATGAGGTCGATGCCGAAGCAAAAGAGAAACGTGACGGGTTAGATGAAAAATTAATCGCAGGTATGGCAAACTTAGAAGCTAGGTTTACGGAAAGCAAGGAAGCGATGAAATTAGATTCAACACTATTTAGAACAGATGTTGATCTGTTGAAAGAACAAGTCGCGTTAGTGAAGAACACGTGCGAAGGAAAGATTGACAAGTTGAGGAACGATCTAGACGAAAGTAACAAGACGCAGGACGTTACATCGTTAGATGAGTTGAAGACTCAGGTCAAGAGATTAGCAGAAGACAGGGTGACGAAACTAGAATCCATAGTTAACAGTTTTACCAGTCATAATGTGACATCAGGGGAAACATTGATGAATCAAACAGCGATAGACCGCAGTATGACGAATCAAGACACGAGCATGGTAGAAGACCGTCAAATGCAACCGAATGTGACATTCGAAAGGGTCAGTTCAACCCCGCAGGAGAATCCAAGTTCGAGTAGGAGTACGTCGAGTCCAAGTGAACGATATTCAGGTCCAGTCACAATTATAAGGAACCTAGATGACAAACCGAGAAAGTTTTCGGGAAATACAGGTGTTACACCAGTAGAATTTCTGCGAGATATTCGAGACTACATGGCGGAACACAGGGTAGCCAAAGAAAGAGAGCTAAGGATAGTAGAACGCGCCTTAGATGGATCTGCACTTACGTGGTTTAGAGCGTTCAGAAGCAACTTTGCGAACATGGAGCAATTTGCCATGGCTTTCTTGAGGAGATTCTGGAGTGCCGAGGATCAACTCAACGTAAGAGCGGAGATGTACTCTAAACGCTATTCTACGTCACATCCGACGCATTACGCCAACTACTTCACGTCACAGCTGGCTAAATTACAGTTCCTTATTCCTCCATTGCCAGAAGAAGAGCTTTTGCAAGCTATAGCGCGACAGTTACCGATAGAGGTACAGCGATCTTTGATAGCATCGGGAGCCAATACGCTGGAACATTATGATGATATATTGAGGCGATTGGATTATACGAGCGCACAGGTTACACCGAGAAGTAATCGAAACGACAACAGAAACACGCAAGAAGTAAACGCGGTAGTCGTGGACAATGCAGTTCAAACGGATAGAAGGGATTCCTGGGAAAACCGACGGAACGATGGGAATCGAGGAAACATCCGTAATGCAAGAGGAAATGATCGATATAGAGGACCATATGAAAGGCCATACGATCAAGAAGCGAGAAATAACCGGTATAGGAATTATAACCGTAAGGCTTATCCGGAAAGGAAGTGGTTTTGCTAGGAATTCAGTTGATGGCGCCCATTTATATTTGAATTATTTTTATTAACTTAAGCCCGTAACGACCCTAGAGATACTTTGTCTCGTGAAACCCACTGCTTTTTCACGAACTCAGCTGAATTTCCGACACATTCCTTATTTGACTAGAGGTTCATTTAACTCCGCTCTGTCCTGGAACTCCAGGGATGTGATGTTATAGCAGATGGGTCATCGCATCCCCAGGACGAACGGGTACAGTATCAAGATAATAAAACAGAGATTGATTCCTCCTAAATGTAGCCTTATCTTCTTTTCTTCGTAATACCGATTTTCTTTGAACTATACGTTGTACAAAAAAATTCTCTTCCCCGTGGGTTAAGGACAAAAATTTCCCAAAAATGTATGTTCTGTCATCGTCTGAAATCGTAATGCACTTAAATTGCGTCTTAGGAGTGTCTTTACACAAACAACGTGCTTTCCCTTTTTTTTTACATCAAAAGCAGTTTTACCTTCTTCATTTTACCTCCTTCCGAAATACTCTTCTCCCTTTGACCTTTTAATTTGGTTTCTGCGTTGTTCCCAACTATCTATCATTGCCCTTCCTCATCGATTCCTTTTTCTTTTGGGTGTTATTTATTTACTTTGATTTAAGATTGTTTCATCAGCCCTAGTTTTAGCTTCATGTTCTCCGTCAGTGTCAGATGAACTACTTTCCTCTACATCATTATCTGGGACATAGTCAATGTCATTCTCATTTTCTTTACTGTTATCCTCAAAATTAATATCTACGGGAAAAGTCTCAGTGTGATTCTCAATTTCAACTTCCCTTTCAATATTTCCTACCTGAAATTCCAAAGCAAGAACTTCAATGTTGTTGTGCTGTGCGTTTTCCCCAATGTTTTAGGATAGAACTTCTACTTCAGGGCCTAAGTGATTATTTAAGAAATCGTTACTCCTATCCATTGCAGAAACAGCCTGCACATCTTGATCCTCGCATCCGATGAACTCTATAAGGATGTCGTCCAGTGCTGAGTTTCCAGTCTCAGTTGTTTCATTCAGAAACCTATCTCCGCCTGGAAAAAAATCAAAATCATTGGACCTATAATTACTTGTACTTTAAGTTATCAAGTTGTCAATTACTTTATAAACGAAGAAATATTCTGTAATGCCAGGTAAATATTGTAATGCAATGTGTACATGCCATTAGATTTTTAATCATCTCTGTAACCAAGTAACTCCCCCAGGGGCTCACATCTTGTGGGCGTGGGTTGGCGACCACGGGGCCCCAGCTGAGTCCGGCATTGCTTCCACTTACTTGTGCTGGGCTCCTCTCCGTCTTCTTTCCTGTCGACCTCACTTGGTCAACTCTTGTTCTCTTCTGACCCCGACGGTATTAGGGATCCGAGGCCTAGGGAGTCTCTTCCTTTCCCGCCTTAATTGGCCCTTGTCTCATCTTTTCACCCCCCAGGTGCTCACTTCTAGTGGGCGTGGGTTGGCGACCACGGGGCCCCAGCTGAGTCCGGCATTGCTTCCACTTGTGCCGGGCTCCTCTCCGTCTTCTTTCCTGTCGACCTCACTTGGTCAACTCTTGTTCTCTTCCGACCCCGACGGTATTAGGATATCCGAGGCCTAGGGAGTCTCTTCCTTTCCCGCCTTAATTGGCCCTTGTCTCATCTTTCCTGACACCCTCCTTCTGTGAGGGGTCAGCCTTCTTTTTCTTTCCTTTTACCTCCTGCCTTGTGCTCAAGGCCCTTAAGGAGGCAGGGTGTATGTAGCCCCGCCACTTCTGGTGCACCCTAGATAATGCTACACCCTCAGGGGCTCACGGCTGGTGAGTTCGGGAGTTGGCGACCCCGAGGGATTCCTGAGCTGGGTCCGTTTTCCCCTTTTGTCCCTTACCTTTGGGGCGGACCCTCTCCTCTTTCACTTTCCTATATGCCTTTCATGGCTCTCCTTCGTTCCAAGTCCCTCAATCCGCCTTCTCCGAGGGTTGAGGGCATTTCTTTTCCTTCTGTCCTTTTATTTGCCTTATTCTCCTTTATTTTCCATTTCTTCTTCTAGTATGTAGGTTATTCGTTAGTTTTAGTTTTAAGATCGCTTTTCATTTTCATCTTAACGATCATCCCAACCATCAGGGACTGGGTAGTTTATAGGCTAAGGAATAACCCACCCACCAAGGGAAGATGATTAAGAGAGGGAAGTAGATTTTGGATTGGAGAAAAAGGATAGAAAAATAGGAGGAGAGTCCTACAAAATTTATAAGTTTAGCTTTCAATACACTTAGAAGCGGTTGCCACCGCAAATCCGTTCTCGGATACCTAAAGTGGGTACGAGCTTGGTCGAAGCTGACGGGAACCGCAGCTAAGACTTGGGCGGTTTGCCAAAGAAAGGCTTTAGTGTGTTTCCTCCCAAGCATGCATAAAAGTACTATAGGGAAGGGTGATAGTCTGGCAATACAAATAATAGCAGATTTGTTCTGTATTAACGATGGCATGCACTTGGGAAGAGTCAGGGAAGACAGGATCTTGTTTACCCGTTGTATTAGAAAAATGATGAATCCAAAAACAAATATTTAATTTATTATACAATTCAAAGAAGGTTAATGAATTTAACAAGTATGTAATATATTTTTGACAAACATAGTTCATTTGAACTTTTTAACAAATGGGGTCGCAGACCTCCCAACATTAAACTTTTGCTCCAGGTAATTGACAATTTACAAGGTTTAAAACCTGGTACTAAAATCTTTATAAGATTTAAACAAATAACCAATGAAGTAATTAAAGTTGGAACGTTAATTGGAGTACAAAGAGTGTACCTTAAGAAATTCCTGAGAGAATATTCTAGAAAAAGTGAAAACTTCTAAAATAACAATAAGAAAAACATGAAGAATAAGATAGAAGTTCCTACAACTTTTTATATTTAAGCTGCATTACTTATGTGACAATTATACACAAAAGGGCAGGTCACTTACTGTGAAACCTGAAGAAAGTTAAAAGGAAGGTTCTAGACTTCCCAAGTTTGAGTAGGAATCACTAGCCAAATGGGACAGTTTCCATTTCGTGAAACCTGAAAATGACTCGCTCAAGAGTTTAAAGAATTGTTTTCCCTGATTATAGGAAAGGAACAATGTGAATTTGAATCGTGTATCACACACGTAATTATACAAAAATTAATTAATGTTAAACTAGCAAAGTTGGAAGGGCACTTCGTGAGTGACACCTTATAGAAAAGTTACAATTTTATTAATATGGGTTGTTAGTAGAAGGTTGAGGAAAGATCATTGGGATATAGGATCAATGTTCATGGCCGTATTTAATGTAAACGGACGATCGCGACGCGGTAGAAACGTGGAGCACGCACTGGTTATCACTGTAGTCTATAAAGATGGATGCAAAGTTCACTATAGAAACACTAAAGTTTATGAGAAAGAAAATTATTGCAATTATGGAAATAACTGATTGCACTATATAGGTGAGAGTCTATTTCTTGAGAAAGTTGTGAGTTACAATTAAATGTGCCATAGAACATTCCAGCGGTGGAAGAAAGTTAGCTATTGAGCTTTTAATTCAGGAATGAGATTCTTCAATTTTAAATAACATACTCACAAGTGAGTGAAAATTTCAACGGCAGGACTTGTAGATGAAATACCGAATCTAGAAGGTTCCAGAACGACCTTAGTAGAAAAATGGGGTTGAGAAAATCCAACGGAGGAACTAGCTTGGTGAATTATAGACAGCAGGTATTAGGTAATATCCCACGTAGTGAGAGGATTTCTCATTTGAATAGCTTAAGAAAAGCTCTTTTTTAGTAAGGTTGGCTTGTACGAACAAATGCTCAACATGGCAAATCCCACGAAGAATGATTTTTGCCCCAAAATAAATAATTTCACACTGTCTATAAAAGTATCGTTAAAAGCACGTGGAAGTTAAAACCATGAAGATGAGGTTAAAACTTTTAAGATGGTACTTATCTTGATTTCATGTTGAAGGCGAAGTTTCCTATGATGACAACTACCTTGCCAACATGGCGTAGAAGAGAGTATGCCTCTTGGTTTGAGGAGGCTGGCTCGAGAGGAGCCTTAACTGATCGAGTCAACTGCCGACTGCGAAGTGAGACCTGCTCAACGGAGCACGGAGGGTGCAAGGAAGGGAAAAAGAGTGGGGGGTAGGTAACAAAAGGAGAACATATAAACATAACCAACTTATCAAAAATAAATGTTCTTCTTGATGAATGGTCTTCAAGGAGTTGATAGTAGGCGATGCTAGCGCAGCATGGTGAGTAAAGAAGTAGACGTAGTACTCTTGCTCAAGGAGAAAATAGCTGGCGATGGTAACCGGATCTGGTGGCCAAATGGATAAGTAAGTCCTCTAGCACCAGGAAGAATTGAGGAGCTTCAGAGATTCGCTGCGAGATGACGCTAGGTGGGTCACAGAAGGTATATATCTAGAACAGACTCATGAAAAGCATAAGAGACAGGAACCAAAGAGAAAATAGAAGATCACTGTTGGTGTTTGACAAAGAGGAAAGAAAGAACATGCAAAAGCAATCAAAATTGTAATCTCTCGTACCGTGTATTCAAGAATACACACCATACTGGGAGGGGAAAACACCAACAGAGCACAAATAAGCAATTAAACATTTAAGAGTAATAAAGTAATTGAAGAGAAGTGGTCTTATGATCTGACCATTAGTGGTCAAAACTCTGACCACCCTGACTCTCCCATCTCTTCCAGGATAACACTCGGTCACTCTACCCGAGATCCAGACTAAGGGGGGAGAAACTTCCCTAACCAAGACCAAGTCTCCCACTTTAATGTCGGGACTGGAAAGAAACCACTTCTGTCTCCGTTGCAAGGAAGTTAAATATTCCAAGTTCCACCTCTTCCAAAAGGAATTACGGAGGGTTTCAAGTTTACGCCAAGTGATAGGTAGATTGGAATCCCTGTAAGAATTGGGAAGGGGAGGATGGGCAGAGAGAGAAGTGCGTGTAAGAAAGTGACCAGGTGTGAATGGAAGCAGGTCATCAGGGTCATTGGAAAGCGGAGTTAAAAATCGAGAATTAACGACATCTTCAATCACAAAATAACTAGAAGCTGAGGGAAATAAAGCACTAGTAAAGATTTCGATACGATGCGAAAGAAGAATTGACAAGTATAAACAAAGCGTATAGAAACAAGTACATCTATTAAGGATAAGAATATACCAAATAAACAAAGAAACTATGCGAGTAGAAAGCAAGAACGCCATAGGTGACAAACGAGTAGCCATAAACAATGACCTTAAGTTACAATAAGCATCAAAGGGGTTACTCAGAAAAATACTTAAGTCAGCGAGAAACGTGACGTGACAAGTATGAATACAAAAACACATCGAATGTAAGGACGAGAAAAAACAAGTTTGTTCATCAATGAACATTAAAGGTGCAAAATATGTAAGCAAAGTGCAATACATAAGCGCGTAAAGGATATGCGACGATGTTACGAGACAAGAATCGAAGCAATTGTAGAATACGAGCGTGAGTAAGTGGAAGACAAAAGCAAGTGCGGCCTTGACCCACATAGTACAACGAGATAAGGCATATAAATAGCTGAAAGAGTCCTTGAGCGGAACAAGTTTATTTTGGTGATGAGTTGAACGGCTTCTGTACTTGCAGAAGCGACTCACTAGACAATGGTTGGCAATCAGCCAGAGTTGAAATAAGAGAAACTTGCTTTTAACTTTGGCAGGCATACCGGAAATAAACAGCAACTTGGCCTTACTCAAGCTTGCATACAAACAAGTTTGAAAAACAAGCAGTTCAAAGTACACAAACAACACTAGTTGAATCAGCTGTAACTTAAAGCAGATATTCAGGTTGGACGACATGCAGTCAATCGTAACTTGGACGTGAAAAAACAATTTAAAGCCATATGAAATAAAGTAGGAAATCAATTTCGCATAATTTTGAGGATCACGAAATCCGACAACTTTCGACAGAAAAAAAGCTTAATTCTTCCGAACAGAGAAGAAAAGCTGGGACATTGAGAGGAAGGTTATGCATAAAAATAGTTATTCTAGATGTTAGGGAATTCAGATTTTCAAGCGGTTTCAAAAGCGGCTTCCAATTGTGAGGAAGGGGGAGGAGCCGGCCGTGGCCATCCTTCTAAATAACGAAAGAAGATAAACATAGCTTACAGCGAAGGGATAGAGACTGATAGCCATGGTTTTACACAAGGGGAAGATAGTTTTCGAGAAAGAGTTTATGCAATTACCTGCTATAAAAAATGACATGAGAAGGTAGACGAAGTAACACAAAGCAAGGCGAACTTGAATTGCCATCTTGTGCGGGAAGAAGGAAAAACCATTTAAACAACTTACAGAGGTAGTGTAGTTGTTCACGATAAGACATCGTTTCGGCAAGTGTTTTTCAAAAATATTGAGATCTGAAACATGAGCGTTCTCTTTTTCAGAAATGGGATTTATGTCAGCTGTAACGAAATGACATTGCGCTTTGGTTTGAACACTGGGATGTTTGGTTGGTTGGTTGGTTGGTTCTTAAGTTTAGGGGCTTCGGCCGGGTTTGAACCCGCTATCTTGGGCATAGAAGCTCAGCATGCTACCGACTACGCCACCGAAGCCGCCACTGGGATGTTTGATTTCACCAGTAATAACCCAACCAAAATCGGTGTCTCTGGCGACCACGGTTGAAGATAACTTGCGTGTTTGTTTGCGAAGGCACTTCCAAAAAACATTGGCACTGAAAAGTACATCAATGGGACCTTGAGCATTAAACTGAGGATCAGCTAACCTTAAGTGCGAAGGAATGTTTAATCCGGAGGTATTAATACAGCTGCTAGGAGTGTCCTTGCCAATACTGGTAAGAATGAGGCAGTTTATGTTAAGATTGGTGTTTCTTTGGCAAACGTCTCTGATTTTCAATTTTGAAGACTGCAAGACTTGAGTTTTCAAATTGTCAATGCCGGTCACATTGATAGAAGTCGGTGATGACGAAAGACCTAGTTTTTTAATCAACGATTGCGAAACAAAATTATGAGTTGAAGCGGAATCAAGAAGACCACGGATTCGAACCCAATTTCCAAATTTATCTTGGATTTCGAATTGTACAGTGGTCAAAAGGGTTTGCGCACTGTGAGAAGTTTCGGCGTTAGAAATGCAGGAAGAAGCATTAGTTTGTTCGGAGCTGCTCTGCATGGAGCTTGAAGAGGCAGGTACTGATGACCTCGATTTATCATGAACGTGCAATAAAGAATGATGCGGTTTTTTGCAATGAAAACAGAGATTGGATGACGTACAGTTTGAAGAAGAATGCTTAGGTGACAAGCAATTGAAGCAATGTTTGCTATTGAAGACAAACTTCCTTCGATCTTCGACAGACAATTCTTTAAAGGATTTGCACAAATACAATGTGTCAAGCTTTTTACAGAGCGTGCATTTTAACGATTTGTTGAGCGGCCTGATATGTTCTCTTGCATGATTGAAAGAGGCAGAACGGGTTTGCTTGTTCTCGACAGATGGGGGCTGATGTCCCATTGAAAAAGCAAGTTTTTTCTCAAAAATGTGAGACTGATGATTCGTTTCGACCTTTTCGCACTGAAATGCGAGTGCTGTAAGGACTTGGTATCGGCTGTTGAGAAACGAGATTAAGTGTTCGAAGGAAAATTCTTCCTTGCGAGCGAGTTCAATTTCCCAAGCCTTTAAAGTTGAAAAATCGAATCTTAAGGAAAAGGAAGGAAGCTTGTAGTTTTACGTGACCGTTAATCTTGAGATCATGAGCCACGGGACCTCCTTTTTACGTGGAATCCGAACCACAGGACATGGCATTTCACTTTGAAAATCTCACATGCATTGACCGGGAATCGAACCCGGACCGCCTTGGTGAGAGGCATACAGCTAGACCGCTGAGCCACCACGCCCCAAAAAATCGAATCTTGATGTAGCCAGATGAATGAGTATGGTGTCCCATGTTTGGACAGGCTGCTTGAGTTGATATAATGCTCTGACATTTAATTGCATAGAGTCCAACAGGTTTCTTAAAGAGGTGACGTCATTAGGTTTGACGGATGGCAGGTTGAAGAGACAGCGTATGTGGCGAGCTACACTCAAACGTGAATTGCCATATCTCTCTTTAAGGAGATTAAAGGCGAAGTGATAGTTGTCTGCGCTTAAAGGCAGTGACTCCACCAAGGCCAGAGCCTCGCATTCCAAAGACGTACGGAGGAAGTAGAATTTATGAATTACGGGAATTTCAGTATTTTCATGAATGAGTGAACAGTAAAGTTCGTAAAAAGAATACCATTCACCTTCCTGGCCTGAGAAGTGCGGTAGGCTTATCTTAGGAAGTAACGGTTTCGGTTTGTTCTTGTGAACTGAAGCGGGTGCGAACTGGGGCGGATTGATGACCCTAGTGTCCGGTTCTGAGATATTGCGGATCAGTTTGTGGGCCTTTGCAATCCCTTCAAAGTACAAGGGTTCGACCTCGTCCCGATCCGATTGAAGTTCTGGGCAAGCGGATTCAATCTCGGTTTGAATTTGATCATAATAATCATAAGACCGTTCGTACAACTTAAGGCGATGTGTCAAGATGTCTAAATCACACTCGGCGGGATTTAACTTGTTGATAAAATTTCTGAATCTGGTGAGTTTCCCTTTATAAGAAGAACGTCTAGCAATGAGAGTTTCATCTTTTTCAGTAGGAGCCATGATAAAGAGAATAAATTGAAATATAACTCACGAAACTGTAGAACCTTGGACATGCTGTCAAGCTTGCAGCAGCGAATAAGTAGAAAGAATGGGACACACCATAGGAGACAGGAGCGGCCTCTTTCCCGTTCACAGGCTTTGCATGATGTAGTTATAGCTGAAAAATCCAAAGCAGATATTAATAATTTGCAAAGTATTGCCAAATGACACTTGACAAACAATGGAAATAGCAAATGGACTCTCCCGGGTTTCTGGTACCAAATTTTGGGTAGTTTATAGGCTAAGGAATAACCCACTCACCAAGGGAAGATAATTAAGAGAAGGAAGTAGATTTTGGATTGGAGAAAGAGGATAGAAAAATAGGAGGAGAGTCCTACAAAATTTATAAGTTTAGCTTTCAATACACTTAGAAGCGGTTGCCACCGCAAATCCGTTCTCGGATACCTAAAGTGGGTACGAGCTTGGTCGAAGCTGACGGGAACCGCAGCTAAGACTTGGGCGGTTTGCCAAAGAAAGGCTTTAGTGTGTTTCCTCCCAAGCATGCATAAAAGTACTATAGGGAAGGGTGATAGTCTGGCAATACAAATAATAGCAGATTTGTTCTGTATTAACGATGGCATGCACTTGGGAAGAGTCAGGGAAGACAGGATCTTGTTTACCCGTTGTATTAGAAAAATGATGAATCCAAAAACAAATATTTAATTTATTAAACAATTCAAAGAAGGTTAATGAATTTAACAAGTATGTAATATATTTTTGACAAACATAGTTCTTTTGAACTTTTTAACAAATGGGGTCGCAGACCTCCCAACATTAAACTTTTGCTCCAGGCAATTGACAATTTACAAGGTTTAAAACCTGGTACTAAAATCTTTATAAGATTTAAACAAATAACCAATGAAGTAATTAAAGTTGGAACGTTAATTGGAGTACAAAGGGTGTACCTTAAGAAATTTCTGAGAGAATATTCTAGAAAAAGTGAAAACTTCTAAAATAACAATAAGAAAAACATGAGGAATAAGATAGAAGTTCCTACAACTTTTTATATTTAAGCTGCATTACTTATGTGACAATTATACACAAAAGGGCAGGTCACTTACTGTGAAACCTGAAGAAAGTTAAAAGGAAGGTTCTAGACTTCCCAAGTTTGAGTAGGAATCACTAGCCAAATGGGACAGTTTCCATTTCGTGAAACCTGAAAATGACTCGCTCAAGAGTTTAAAGAATTGTTTTCTCTGATTATAGGAAAGGAACAATGTGAATTTGAATCGTGTATCACACACGTAATTATACAAAAATTAATTAATGTTAAACTAGCAAAGTTGGAAGGGCACTTCGTGAGTGACACCTTATAGAAAAGTTACAATTTTATTAATATGGGTTGTTAGTAGAAGGTTGAGGAAAGATCATTGGGATATAGGATCAATGTTCATGGCCGTATTTAATGTAAACGGACGATCGCGACGCGGTAGAAACGTGGAGCACGCACTGGTTATCACTGTAGTCTATAAAGATGGATGCAAAGTTCACTATAGAAACACTAAAGTTTATGAGAAAGAAAATTATTGCAATTATGGAAATAACTGATTGCACTATATAGGTGAGAGTCTATTTCTTGAGAAAGTTGTGAGTTACAATTAAATGTGCCATAGAACATTCCAGCGGTGGAAGAAAGTTAGCTATTGAGCTTTTAATTCAGGAATGAGATTCTTCAATTTTAAATAACATACTCACAAGTGAGTGAAAATTTCAACGGCAGGACTTGTAGATGAAATACCGAATCTAGAAGGTTCCAGAACGACCTTAGTAGAAAAATGGGGTTGAGAAAATCCAACGGAGGAACTAGCTTGGTGAATTATAGACAGCAGGTATTAGGTAATATCCCACGTAGTGAGAGGATTTCTCATTTGAATAGCTTAAGAAAAGCTCTTTTTTAGTAAGGTTGGCTTGTACGAACAAATGCTCAACATGGCAAATCCCACGAAGAATGATTTTTGCCCCAAAATAAATAATTTCACACTGTCTATAAAAGTATCGTTAAAAGCACGTGGAAGTTAAAACCATGAAGATGAGGTTAAAACTTTTAAGATGGTACTTATCTTGATTTCATGTTGAAGGCGAAGTTTCCTATGATGACAACTACCTTGCCAACATGGCGTAGAAGAGAGTATGCCTCTTGGTTTGAGGAGGCTGGCTCGAGAGGAGCCTTAACTGATCGAGTCAACTGCCGACTGCGAAGTGAGACCTGCTCAACGGAGCACGGAGGGTCCAAGGAAGGGAAAAAGAGTGGGGGGTAGGAAACAAAAGGAGAACATATAAACATAACCAACTTATCAAAAATAAATGTTCTTCTTGATGAATGGTCTTCAAGGAGTTGATAGTAGGCGATGCTAGCGCAGCATGGTGAGTAAAGAAGTAGACGTAGTCCTCTTGCTCAAGGAGAAAATAGCTGGCGATGGTAACCGGATCTGGTGGCCAAATGGATAAGTAAGTCCTCTAGCACCAGGAAGAATTGAGGAGCTTCAGAGATTCGCTGCGAGATGACGCTAGGTGGGTCACAGAAGGTATATATCTAGAACAGACTCATGAAAAGCATAAGAGACAGGAACCAAAGAGAAAATAGAAGATCATTGTTGGTGTTTGACAAAGAGGAAAGAAAGAACATGCAAAAGCAATCAAAATTGTAATCTCTCGTACCGTGTATTCAAGAATACACCAGGGGCCGATAACCTAGATGTTAGGCCCCTTAAAACAACAATTATCATCATCATCATCATCATAACCAAGTAACAACGATTTATTATGAGCCTACCTACCTTCCCATAAACCATCGCCCGAAAAGTTTAGGTTGGGCTCCAATTTGGTAGCCAGCGGATTTGGTATTTGCAGCCATGTGCCATGATCGCCTGTAAAAGTGAACATTTATTATGGTCAAAATGTGAGTTAGTATGGGATCAAATGTGCAATAAACTTAAGTTTGAAGAAAATTTTGAATTTTTTGCAAGCGCTATCAAAGAAGTAAACATTTTAAGTAGGCTAAAAGTAATGTTATGACAAAATTTTCGGTCGATATTAAAAGCTGACTATTTCATCAGACTTTAGAAGCAATTAATCTACCTTCATTTGAAGTACTGGCTGTCGGGTTAGGTGTAGATTCCGATTCAGTAGCCTGCGGGTTTATCAAATCATCTCCTACAAAATAGAAAAAAATTATCAGTGTGCTACATATTGATTCATAATGTTCATTGAAAGTTTATACCACAATTAAAGTAAGTATAAGCTTACAACAAAAAATTCTTTCATAATATCACAATTTTATCAGGCCTAGTACAATGAGTAAAATATTATCACCTTTTACTGAAATTGTGTCAGATGGGATGAGTTTAGGGCCATTTTGTGATTGTTGACGACCAACGTTCTGATTCCGTGAATAAACGTGGTCCGTTTCCCCTTTAAGGGCAAGGTTAACTATATAGTTTCCTCTTGACATCTCATATTATCTCCTGTAACAAAAACTATAGGTTGAGAACCCTATTACAGGCACTTCATTTTAATAACATAATACCTATATTACGGTATACCAACAATTTTAATCTGCTATTAGTGTATTTGCTCAGAGAGTGAACAACATTTTTAATGTCATACGAATTAATATTGCACTGTAAGTGGCATGAAATACTCGTATATCAAGTGTTAGTAGTGCTATTACACCTGTTAGGTAAATTGGAAAACCGCGTATATCTGGCATACGAGGTTTTCACGGTTATGTGCATTTTTACGTGGTTTTCACTTTTCATAGCCTAATTTACACTTCACAATACTGGAATAACAGATTAAAACAGGGTATTTAATTTTTAAGGTAACACATATACTTGCCTCACTGCATTTGGTGGAACACCCACGGAATGTTTTGAAGTGAGAAAACACACTGTAAACACTTAAAAAATGCAGCCAATCTTCCTTGGATGTACAAGGTCTTCTCACCAAATCTTGGGAGCAACTGATATACGTGGCTCCTATTTTTGTCTGTAGAGAGCAGCACTGCGCAGATGAATTTTTTTTCACAGCTGTTTCATATAATATACGTGGTTTTCTACCTATAACGACCAAAATGTCATTTTTTATAAAAAATGGAATTACGAGGTTTTCATACTAAGCCATCGATATGGTGATCGTGTACTTTGTGTATGTAAAAACTTTGAGACATTTCTACCTATACGGTTTAATGATATGTCGGAGAGTGTTTTTGATGAAGTCAATAATGCTGTGCAACCTGTACATTTAATTTATGAAGGTTCTAAATACAATAGTTGCATGGTTCGTTTTAATTAAATAAAAAAAACATATGTCAAATAATAATAATGAAACATATAAGTGATGACAATGGCCCCCCAGGGGCTCACATCTTGTGGGCGTCGGTTGGCGACCACGGGGCCCCAGCTGAGTCCGGCATTGCTTCCACTTACTTGTGCCGGGCTCCTCTCTGTCTTCTTTCCTGTCGACCTCACTTGGTCAACTCTTGTTCTCTTCTGACCCCGACGGTATTAGGGTATCCGAGGCCTAGGGAGTCTCTTCCTTTCCCGCCTTAATTGGCCCTTGTCTCATCTTTTCTGATACCCTCCTTCTGCGAGAGGTCAGCCTTCTTTTTCTCTTCCTTTTACCTCCTGCCTTGTGCTCTAGGCCCTTAAGGAGTCAGGGTGTATGTAGCCCCACCACTTCTGGTGCACCCTAGATAATGCTACACCCTCAGGGGCTCACGGCTGGTGAGTTCGGGAGTTGGCGACCCCGAGGGATTCCTGAGCTGGGTCCGTTTTCCCCCTTTTGTCCCTTACCTTTGAGGCGGACCATCTCCTCTTTCACTTTCCTATATGCCTTTCATGGCTCTCCTTCCTTCCAAGTCCCTCAATCCGCCTTCTCCGAGGGTTGAGGGCATTTCTTTTCCTTCTGTCCTTTTATTTACCTTATTCTTCTTTAGTTTTCCATTTCTTCTTCTAGTATGTAGGTTAGTAGTTAGTTTTAGTTTTAAGTTCGCTTTTCATTTTCATCTTCACGATCACCCAAACCATCAGGGGCCGATAGCCTAGATGTTAGGCCCCTTAAAACAACAATTATCATCATCATCATCATCTTCTTTCCTGTCGACCTCACTTGGTCAACTCTTGTTCTCTTCTGCCCCGACGGTATTAGGGTATCCGAGGCCTAGGGAGTCTCTTCCTTTCCCGCTTTAATTGGCCCTTGTCTCATCTTTTCTGATGCCCTCCTTCTGCGAGGGGTCAGCCTTCTTTTTCTCTTCCTTTTACCTCCTGCATTGTGCTCTAGGCCCTTAAGGAGGCAGGGTGTATGTAGCCCCACCACTTCTGGTGCACCCTAGATAATGCTACACCCTCAGGGGCTCATGGCTGGTGAGTTCGGGAGTTGGCGACCCCGTGGGATTCCTGAGCTGGGTCCGTTTTCCCTTTTTGTCCCTTACCTTTGGGGCGAACCCTCTCCTCTTTCTCTTTCCTATCTGCCTTTCATGGCTCTCCTTCCTTCCGCGTCCCTCAATCCACTTTCTTCGAGGGTTGAGGGCATTTCTTTTCCTCCTGTCCTTTATTTGCCTTATTCTCCATTTCTTCTTCTAGTATGTAGGTTAGTAGTTAGTTTTAGTTTTAAGTTCGCTTTTCTTTTTAATCTTCACGATCACCCAAACCATCAGGGGCCGATAACCTAGATGTTAGGCCCCTTAAAACAACAATTATCATCATCATCATCATCATGACAATGGACTGAAAGAAAAATATGTGTATAGAATAATAATGTTTTAGTTTTTAGTATTGTCTTAAAACATATTATCATGAAACCAAAAACATGTATATAAAGTTTGTAAATAAATGCTAAATGATGTTACAATGCTGTTTTATTTTATACAAAGTTCGTATATTTAACATTGCAGAGTATACATGATTATGACAATAGATGCACACCGAATACAAGCCTTTCTCTCTTTACAATAGTCTGTTATAGTTTTAAACACAAGGCTTTTTGTAGATCATTTTATAGCAGTGTCCATTCACTGTTGTTTTCGAAAACTGGGGAAGCCGCAATGGTTTTATAGGCATAAAAAACCTTATCGTTATTACTATTTAGTCATTTTTATCCTCTTGCATATCAAGAGCAGATGACCTTGTTGTTCCACTCTTTAAAACGACAACAACAACACTACCTCTTGCACAGCTTGTGATGTTGATGGCTCTGGCGACGTGGTAGATGGATTAAAAATAACTTTTAGAACAGGGGTTAAACGTTGCTCATTAAACAATGCACTATTTTGAGTAGCAATATGGTTTTCTTGATTTATTGTCGACGGCAACTGTGTTTCATGCAGTACACTACATTGATGATCACTGACACTTAAAACCTCACTATTTTTACTTTTTAGGTCACCACGACAATGTTTGGAACGTTGCTTTGAACAACGCCAAATAACAGTTCCATTTTTATTGGTTCGTTTCACAATATATGAATATCCTTTATAGTATGCGTAAGGCTTACCATACCTAGTCACTGATACTTCCATGTCAACTGTCAAGCATAGACTAAGCTCTAGTAAAGTCAACTTGGTAATAAGAATAATAGTTTAATGTGAGAGCAAATATGGATCCAAAGAGTTCAGGTAAAAGTGGAAGCAAATAAGCAAATATAAGAACCAAGAGTGGGGTTAAAAGTGGTCGCAAAGTGGTAGACCCATTACACAATAATTTCAGCACGACGAAGCTCTTGTTCAATTTCTTTGATTTCCCAATCGTGACCGGTATGCCCAGCTTGTTGTAAAGCATGCAATTGTCGGAGCCGTTGAATTAGCTTACTGGGTTTGTTCCAGTATACAAATTTAACAAATGGATTTTTAGGTGTAAACAGAGCATTATCATCATCATTATCATTAACATGATCATCATGACCATCATCACTATTACTATATAGTCATTTTTGATCCTCTTGCAATACCACTTTATTTATAGTCTGAGTTGATTTTGATAGTGTTGAAGGTTTCTTGGACGTTGACAACTGTCTTAACATGACTTTTTGAGGACATGATAAGTCCTTTTGAACAAACCCTGCACTATCATTAGCCGCAATATCGTTTTCTTGAACTTGCTTTTTAGCATTTTGATAATTGTTTGTAAACAGCAAGCGACGTTCGTTTAGAGCACTACATTGATGAACACTCACACTTAAAACCTTTCCATTTTTACTTTTTAGATTGCCCCGACATTTTGTTGACCTCTCTTTTGAGCATCGCCAGAATATTATTCCATTCACATTCTGGCGATTATAGTTATAGGAGTAGCCTTGATAGAGTGCACGTAGCCTACCTTTGTTGGTAGTAATAAGTTCCATAGTAGTAACTGACCTGTCAGTACGATGTTCACACCACAAAGGTTACAACTGTTTTGCTGATGGAGTGACCTACCATAAGCATTCGCTTATGTGTTGGCTTTTTGTGTTAGCTTTTCGTGTTGGCTTTTTGTGTTAGCTTTTTGTGTTGGCTTTAGTATTGGCTTTTGTATTGGCTTATTTGACAAGTTATTTGTGTCAATGTATTTAGTGGATTTTTTTCTTTGTGTTGGAAAGTAGTTGAAAGAGAGGGAATATTTAAAGACTTAACCTCAGTTCACTAACATAACGTTACCTAACCTAACTTTACCTAACCTAACTTAACCTTTCATCTCTCAGATGTTAATTAAATGCTGTGCATAGTCGAGCTGGAACCCAAGACCTCAGGGGTAAAAAAACATTTATTTTTGATGGCTTATTTTGGTAACTTATTTTGATGGCTAACCTAGCTTTACCTAACCTAACCTCAGCTCACTTAGGATATTACTAGTAAGTGTTCATATCCTCCGCTAGGTAGCATGCTAGTAGTACAGGTAGTGCTCATATTTACCGCTAGGTAGCGGAAACATACTGTTGGCTTTCTCAAATTGTTGTTGTTGTTGTTTTCTGCCAACAGATGCTTACTGCGTATGACAAGGCTGTACACTCGTGGGTTAGACAGCCTTTCTTGCTAAGGGTCTCCTATATACCCTAAACATGGCTATACATGTTAGTTCTGATCATTTAGTGGTTAATTGTATATTGAGTTTAAATAGAGAACTTATACAAGCACGTCTTGCATGTGACACTTGTATAAGTTCTCTATTTAAACTCAATATACAATTAACCACTAAATGATCAGAACTAACATGTATAGCCATGTTTAGGGTATATAGGAGACCCTTAGCAAGAAAGGCTGTCTAACCCACGAGTGTACAGCCTTGTCATACGCAGTAAGCATCTGTTGGCAGAAAACAACAACAACAACAATTTGAGAAAGCCAACAGTATGTTTCCGCTAACTAGCGGTAAATATGAGCACTACCTGTACTACTAGCATGCTACCTAGCGGAGGATATGCACACTTCCTAGTAATATCCATAGTGAGCTGAGGTTAGGTTAGGTTAGGTGAGGTAAAGTTAGGTTAGCCATAAAAATAAGTTACCAAAATAAGCCATCAAAAATAATTGGTTTTTTACCCCTGAGGTCTTGGGTTCCAACTCGACTATGCACAGAATTTAATTAACATCTGAGAGATGAAAGGTTAAGTTAGGTTAGGTAAGGTTAGGTTAGGTTAGTGAACTGAGGTTAAGTCTTTAAATATTCCCTCTCTTTCAACTACTTTCCAACACAAAGAAAAAAATCCACTAAATACATTGACACAAATAACTTGTCAAATAAGCCAATACAAAAGACAATACTAAAGCCAACACAAAAAGCTAACACGAAAAGCCAACACGAAAAGCCAACACAAAAAGCCAACACGAAAAGCCAACACAAAAAGCCAACACATAAGCCAATATATAAGCTTATGGCAGGTCACTCCATCAGCAAAACAGTTGTAACCTTTGTAGTGTGAACATCGTACTGACAGGTCAGTTACTACTATGGAACTTATTACTACCAACAAAGGTAGGCTACGTGCACTCTATCAAGGCTACTCCTATAATTATAATCGCCAGAATGTGAATGGAATAATATTCTGGCGATGCTCAAAAGAGAGGTCAACTAAATGTCGGGGCAATCTAAAAAGTAAAAATGGAAAGGTTTTAAGTGTGAGTGTTCATCAATGTAGTGCTCTAAACGAACCACGCTTGCTGTTTACAAACAATTATCAAAATGCTAAAAAGCAAGTTCAAGAAAACGATATTGCGGCTAATGATAGTGCAGGGTTTGTTCAAAAGGACTTATCATGTCCTCAAAAAGTCATGTTAAGACAGTTGTCAACGTCCAAGAAACCTTCAACACTATCAAAATCAACTCAGACAATAAATAAAGTGGTATTGCAAGAGGATCAAGAAGGACTATATAGTAATAGTGATGATGGTCATGATGATCATGTTAATGATAATGATGATGATGATGATGATAATGGTAATGCTTTGTTTACACCTAAAAATCCATTTGTTAAATTTGTATACTGGAACAAACCCAGTAAGCTAATTCAACGGCTTCGACAATTGCATGCTTTACAACAAGCTGGGCATACCGGTCACGATTGGGAAATCAAAGAAATTGAACAAGAGCTTCGTCGTGCTGAAATTATTATTTAATGGGTCTACCACTTTGCGACCACTTTTAACCCCACTCTTGGTTCTTATATTTGCTTCCACTTTTACCTGAACTCTTTGGATCCATATTTGCTCTCACATTAAACTATTATTCTTATTACCAAGTTGACTTTACTAGAGCTTAGTCTTTGCTTGACAGTTGACATGGAAGTATCAGTGACTAGGTATGGTAAGCCTTACGCATACTATAAAGGATATTCATATATTGTGAAACGAACCAATAAAAATGGAACTGTTATTTGGCCTAGATGTTAGGCCCCTTAAAACAACAATTATCATCATCATCATCATCATGTTATTTGGCGTTGTTCAAGCAACGTTCCAAACATTGTCGTGGTGACCTAAAAAGTAAAAATAGTGAGGTTTTAAGTGTCAGTGATCATCAAAGTATTGTACTGCATGAAACACAGTTGCCGTCGACAAAAAAACAAGAAAACCATATTGCTACTCAAAATAGTGCATTGTTTAATGAGCAACGTTTAACCCCTGTTCTAAAAGTTATTTTTAATCCATCTACCACGTCGCCAGAGCCATCAACATCACAAGCTGTGCAAGAGGTAGTGTTGTTGTTGTCGTCGTTTTAAAGAGTGGAACAACTAGGTCATCTGCTCTTGATATGCAAGAGGATAAAAATGACTAAATAGTAATAACAATAAGGTTTTTTATGCCTATAAAACCATTGCGGCTTCCCCAGTTTTCGAAAACCACAGTGAATGGACATTGCTATAAAATGATCTACAAAAAGCCTTGTGTTTAAAACTATAACAGACTATTGTAAAGAGAGAAAGGCTTGTATTCGGTGTGCATCTATTGTCATAATCATGTATACTCTGCAATGTTAAATATACAAACTTTATATACATGTTTTTGGTTTCATGATAATATGTTTTAAGACAATACTAAAAACTAAAACATTATTATTCTATACACATATTTTTCTTTCAGTCCATTGTCATCACTTATATCTTCCACTATTATTATTTGACATTTGTTTTTTTTATTTAATTAGAACGAACCATGCACCTATTGTTTTTAAAACCTTCATAAATTAATTGTACAGGTTGCACAGCATTATTGACTTCATCAAAAACACTCTCCGACGTATCATTAAACCGTATAGGTAGAAATGTCTCAAAGTTTTCACATACACAATGTACACGATCACCATATGCTGTTTTCAATTTCCGAATCTTGATAATGCGGAATGGAATATGCGTTGGCAATTCGCTGAGCTTCTTTGTCTTTAAGCCACATGCTTGACCCACAGCATTCAAAACATTCATTGTAGTAGTCTATAAACAAAAGAAAAGCATATCTATTACACTCTAAAACAGCTTTAATAATATTGTGCAATTTGGGATTTTGCACTATGCATGGCTGATAATTTTTACTATTTATGCAAGAAATGCCCTAACTGTAGCAGATACTGCTTTTCTGCATATAGCACAAGTGTTGAGTTCTAATGCACACTTGACACAGGCTATCATGTGTCCACAAGGCAAAAATACAACACCTAGTTCATCGTGATAACAAATTTTACATAATTGTTGGTCACACTTTTGTATCTGTTCGTGAGACAAGTCTTTTCTTTCAGCCTCGTGTATTTGCTCCGCGTGTTCTAACTCTTAAGGCACTTTTAAGTCTTGTGCTGCAATCATGTTTTCTTTACGAATAGTGTTCACAAATTCCTGACCTTTAAGCAACACCATGTATTTGCAGTTAGGTAACCAACGAGCGTATTGCACAAAAGGGTCATCAGTCATTTGCCAATCCTTTAAAGCAAATCCACAATAAAAACATTGTTTTATCCCCTTTACCAGTATAAAAAAATCCAGCTCCACTTAGCAATGAAGGAAATTAGAGAAAAATTTAAAGTGGGAGTGAAGATTCAAGGAGAAATAATTTCAACTCTGAGATTTGCTGATGACATCGTCATCTTGGCCGACAAGCCTGAGGATTTGAATGAGTTTTTGAATGGTATGGACTCCGTCTTACGGAAAGAATTCATGATGAAAATAAATAAATGTAAAACAAAAATACTGGAATGCAGCCGAAATAAATCAGAAACCTCTATGGAGATCAAATTGGCAGGTGAAAAGCTGAAGGAAGTAGGAGACTTCTGTTACTTAGCAAGCAGAATAACCAGTGATGGACGAAGCAAAGAGGATATTAAAAGTAGGTTGGCTCAGGCAAAGAAAGCATTTCTACAAAAAAGGAATCTGCTGACATCGAATATAGATTTAGGTATTAGGAAGTCATTTTTGAAAGCCTTTGTCTGGAGCGTGGCGCTCTATGGAAGTGAAACTTGGACCTTTGGTGCAGCAGAAAAGAGAATTGAAGCTTTTGAAATGTGGTGTTACAGGAGAATGATGAAGATCAGATGGGTAGATAGGGTTACAAACAAAGAGGTATTAAGACGAGTGGGAGAGGAGAGATGTTTCTGGCGACTGCTAATGAAGAGAAGAGATAGGTTGGTAGGACACATACTAAGACACCCAGGAATAGCAAGCTTAGTTATGGAAGGAAGGGTCGAGGACAAAAACTGTAGGGGTAGACCAAGGTTAGAATATGTTAAAGAGATTGCCTCGGATGTAGGGTGTCGGAGCTATGTAGAGATGAAACGATTAGCTCAGGACAGGGAGGCATGGAAAGCTGCATCAAACCAGTCAAAAGACTGAAGACTCAAACAACAACAAGGTGTTTTAATATTAATGGCCAAACATTTTTATAAGATTCTAAACGTTTTTCAACAGAGCTGTACTCTGGGTGTGCTAGTGCTTTAGTCTTGCAAACTCCCAATTTTTCAAAAGCACATGCCAATTCAACACTGTCTCTGGCATATGGACCACATATATCGACACTACCGTTGTTGGCTGACAATACATCATTATTATTTATTTGTGATTCAGCAACGTAAGTAGCGGCCAATGGTCTTGTGGTTCGGTAAAATGAATGCACGGGTAGATTACCCACTTGCTTTCCAAGCATGTAAGGACAACAAGGTCTCTAAAGGGATCATCCCCTTCTTCCCAATGTGAAAGTTCAATACGACAAAACACACAGCGCACCACATCTTCTCGGTTCAAGTTAAAAAAAACGGCTTTTGCAAGTTCATGTGTCGACAAAAAGCCTACAGGCCAGGATTCAAATGTTAACCAACGGTCATGTTCTGATTTTAAATTTAACCCACGTGGTAAACCAACTTGCTCACTTGTTGTATTTGGTACTAACGCCATGTGTTATATTAAAACTTTTTCTTATTGTAAGTTATTAACGTTGCACAGAGTACTTTAAAGCACAATGTATGCTTGTTCACTGTCTGTTCATTACGTTAATGGCGCATGACAACATCAAAAAGCAAACAAAATAACCCATCACTCAATCAATCAATACTTGTAAATAAAACGTTAACATTAATTGGCATTAATAAATCAAAACACCATTAAAAATAAACTATATGTTGGCACTGACAGTAACACATGTACTTATTTTCTTTTTATTAAGCTACAGTCATTTACATCCCCCCTTTAACCAATATATAAACAAAAATGAATGTCATGTCATTTTGTTCACATTATCATGTTCAAACCTGTGGATATTCGTTGAGTCCATAAGGAACCACCCATAAATTAAATTTAAATTTTTGTTTTTAGAAAATCCAACATGGCCTTGTACTTTTCCCAGTCACGGCATTGCTTCCACTTACTTGTGCCGGGCTCCTCTCTGTCTTCTTTCCTGTCGACCTCACTTGGTCAACTCTTGTTCTCTTCTGACCCCGACGGTATTAGGGTATCCGAGGCCTAGGGAGTCTCTTCCTTTCACGCCTTAATTGGCCCTTGTCTTATCTTTTCTGATACCCTCCTTCTGCGAGGGGTCAGCCTTCTTTTTCTCTTCCTTTTACCTCCTGCCTTGTACTCTAGGCCCTTAAGGAGGCAGGGTGTATGTAGCCCCACCACTTCTGGTGCACCCTAGATAATGCTACACCCTCAGGGGCTCACGGCTGGTGAGTTCGGGAGTTGGCGACCCCGAGGGATTCCTGAGCTGGGTCCGTTTTCCCCTTTTGTCCCTTACCTTTGGGGCGGACCCTCTCCTCTTTCACTTTCCTATATGCCTTTCATGGCTCTCCTTCCTTCCAAGTCCCTCAATCCGCCTTCACTGAGGGTTGAGGGCATTTCTTTTCCTTCTGTCCTTTTATTTGCCTTATTCTCCTTTAGTTTTGCATTTCTTCTTCTAGTATCTAGGTTATTAGTTAGTTTTAGTTTTAAGTTGGCTTTTCATTTTCATCTTCACGATCACCCAAACCATCAGGGGCCGATAACCTCGATGTTAGGCCCCTTAAAACAACAATTATCATCATCATCATTTTCCCAGTCAACAACAACATAGCCATTAATCAAGAAAGCAATCATCGTCCTAGTCATGTACAGGTAATGATTTTTTTGTCTACCAGTTTTCAGTAGTGGTAAAAGGGAATAGCATTTTATGTTAGTCTTACCTGAGTTTTAAATAGTTCACTGCCTGGAAACAATGGTTGCACTTTACTGCGTCTCGGGGTTTCAGCGACTGCTACGGCGGTAAGGCTTTTCTTTCAAAGTTTCTAAAAATAAATGAAATAAACCGTTATAAATACCTAAATTCAGGTTAGTACATGCATTTTATAAAGTAAAATATGAAACAAGTTATTTTAAAAAAATAATCCCACCTTCACTTGCAGTGGCTTATTGCTGTTTCCTTCTAGTGGGCTCAAAAGTGCAATGGTTTCTTCTCTCTCAGTCATGTAAGGTATTCCTATTATCTGCAAACAAATAAATTAAAAAATCAATAACTACCTAATCAATAAATAATTGCTTGTAAATATATATAAATCAATAAATGTATAAATGAATAAATATATACCTACCTCACAACAAGAATAAGTATTTTCCACCAACACCAAAACTGTTAAACAAGGCCAGGGGTTTCACACAACGCAATGTGTTCAAAGGCTAAGTGAGAGAGGAAATGATAACGACATGTCTTTATATATGTTACGTTGCATGTATAATCATTTTTTCCCACGCTTTGAACGTTCTGTTATCATGCACGTGGACAGCTAACGCCCAAAGTGAACACCTGTGGCAGATCAAATTTCACATGAACTTGCATTTTGTCACGTACGAAGCAAGACAGGATGTAACTTGTTTAGCGTGCATGTGGTTTCACACGTATGTGCATGCATTTCGCTCTTCCCTGCCACCACAGTGGTCAGATTATTTCACCTTCAAGCGTCATTATCATTTTTCCATTGCACCTGTTGTCAAGTCAGATCAGCGCCTTCCAATAAGCTCAAATGACATTCACCTCCTGTTCCTCTGCAAGTTGGTTTTCTGTACTCGCTTCGACCAACATAGAACCAAGTTCTCATCACCGTTTACATGTTAAAGGTAAAATATCAGAAAAACGCACGCTCGCTCTTTCATATACCGACCCGCCGAAATAGCGATTGTTCTATTAAGCATGGTCCTTGTGCTAAACGACAGGTTCGTTGAAACACACACACCCAGCAGTATCGTCTCTCTCAACCACCACGCTTCATAAACATTATAAACAAGTAAAGAAAAAGTTTTTTCAACATGTATGGCGTTAGGCCCTTTGTGAATTATTTTTTGGAAAAAATATCTACCACATTTGCAAGGGGGCGTTAGCCCGAGTCCTAGGACACCTCGTACACGTCTCTAGCGTTATTGGTTCGTGAGATATCGGCAAAAATCACAAAAACACGTGTTTACCCCAAAATCTAGTTTCCACATTTTTTTAAAATTATAACGAGTGGTCCATAGCAAAGAGGACGTCACTCCGAGTCCTTGGACCCGTCGTACACGCCTCTAGCATAATTGGTTCGCGAAATATAGCAAAAGGTTTAAAATCACGTTTTCCCCCCAAAAAAACCGTGTTTCCAGATTTTCACCTTTTCGACACCTACATTTCCGTAAAGAGCGCAACGAGACGAAAAAAAAAACGAATCCAAGCACGCCTTCCTAGCATGACTCCTTCCATTCCAAGGCCGCAGGGGCTCACAACTTGCTTTTGGAAGCAGCTCTGTCATTACCCCACTACTACAGGTTTTTGTCCTAGAGACTTGAAATTTATTTTGGGGTTAGAGGGGGTAGGGACCATTGATTTACGTCAAACAATTTTTTTGTAGAGTTCCTAGTTTCCGAAATATAGGATTTTCAAAATTCGAGTGTTAAAAAAACATAAAAAATAAAAAAGTTTTATTATAGAAAATATAGGTCATAAAGACCATTCGTTTGAGCCATGGCACAACGTTCTACCATGTTTGGTTTTCAATCTATTACCTATTTTCGAAAACGAAAAATTTTCAAAAAAAATTCAAAAATATAACAAGTGGTCCATAGGAAAGAGGACGTCAGCTCGAGTCCAACGACACCTCATTTGTCAAAATCGGACCATGCGTTCAAGAGATATTTAACATGGCTGAGGCTTAATAGTGGGTCGAGGAGGGTTCTGGAGTGAGTTGGAACTGTCACTACTCAACTACTAATATGTCAAGGATTTAATCTCTATAACGCATATTGTTAATTGTGCCCTCATAAAAAATCGGGCCTATAATTCTATGCCCGTTCAAAGCGACCCAGACCCCGATTTTCTCGTCATAAAGCGGTTGCTCATACAAGAAATCTGGTTTTGTATCACTGTAGTATCTATTATTTTGTGAGCTTACATGGCCATGCAAATGGAAATTAGCCTCATGAGGAAAAAAAACTTGGGGCCAATTTCTCCTGAGTCTAATTTCCCTCCCCCCAGGGGCTCACATCTAGTGGGTTGTGTGTTGGCGACCACGGGGCCCCAGCTGAGCCCGGCATTGCTTCCACTTACTTGTGCCGGGCTCCTCTCTGTCTTCTTTCCTGTCGACCTCACTTGGTCAACTCTTGTTCTCTTCCGACCCCGACGGTACTAGGGTATCCGAGGCCTAGGGAGTCTCTTCCTTTCCCGCCTTAATTGGCCCTTGTCTCATCTTTTCTGATTCCCTCCTTCTGCGAGGGGTCAGCCTTCTTTTTCTTTTCATGTTATCTCCTGCCTTCTGCTTAAGGCCCTCAAGGAGGCCGGGTGTATGAAGCCCCACCACTTTTGGTGCACCCTAGATAATGCTACACCCTCAGGGGCTCACGGCTGGTGAGTTCGGGAGTTGGCGACCCCGAGGGATTCCTGAGCTGTGTCCGTTTTCCCCTTTTGTCCCTTACCTTTGGGGGCGGACCCTCTCCTCTTTCACTTTCCTATCTGCTTTTCATGTCTCTCCTTCCTTCCAAGTCCCTCAATCCGCCTTCTTCTTGGGTTGAGGGCATTTCTTTTCCTCCTGTCCTTTATTTGCCTTATTCTCCTTTAGTTTTCCATTTCTTCTTCTAGTATGTAGGTTAGTAGTTAGTTTTAGTTTTAAGTTCGCTTTTCATTTTCATCTTCATGATCACCCAAACCATCAGGGGCCGATAACCTAGATGTTAGGCCCCTTAAAACAACAATTATCATCATCATCATCATCATCTAATTTCCCTATAACCCAATTGCAAAAATTCACTCTCTTAGCGGGATCTAGCGGTTGTAATTTTTGAACTCCGCTTATCTTATAACGTCTGAGTTTTAATAATTTTGTTGCCTTCCAGGCAGAAGTATGAGATACCCCAGTTTCCTGCAACACACGCTTCAGTGATTTTTGTGACGTGTGTTCCAATCGTTCGCCAATCTCATGTAATTTAGCTTCAGTAACGAAATAACTACCTTTAAGTCTATTTTTATTGTCTATTGAGCATGTACGTTTGAATCTCTTAGCCAGTTGTTTTATTGATCGATTTATAGGAATGGGTCTCCCTGGAAATTTCACTTGAAACGTTTGCCTTGTTTTAGCGCACGATTTCCTGCACTTTATGTACGTATTGTGCAGATATATTCGTTCACGTAACGATATTTCACATAAGGCATTACAGCAATATATACAATCACAATGAAACACTACACAATACGATATACAGTATCGTTACACAGTACCTTTATTAAACACTGAAAGACTGAAACGCCCAATTAGCTCGGAGCTCACATGTCTACCGAAGAGCGAGAGAATACCCAAGAAATACGGCTGTAGACCACGCTCCAACCTGAAACACCTGGCTATTAGCCGGTGGCCAAGGTCGAGCGAAGGTCTGCACAATACGTGCCGTACATAACGTGCGCTAGAACAAGACAAAAGTTTCGAATGACATTTCCAGGGAGACCCATTCCTATAAATCGGACAATAAATCAACTGGCTATGAGATTCAAATGTACTGAAGCTAAATTAACCGGAGTAACCGGAAACTTCATAAGGAGATGCCGGTTATGTTTGGCAGCGGATGGGGAACATTTTCAGCATCTACTGTGAGCATGGTGAGTGAAAATGCTTGATACTGAATTTAATCACCGTGTTCTGTCGTACATGCGCGCGCGCGTGGCAGCCGGCAACTGAGCTGTCACTGGCGGAGCGCGTGAGCGAGAATGTCCTTGTCAAGCAAAAATAAAGACCCTGTATTACAGACATGCTGTATATGTTGCCTACTCTTACTCCTGCAATAACGGTAATCTCCTTGTGCTAGTCATTATCTAATCTTTCCTAATATAGACGGCCACAGTCAGAGTTGATTGATCCGCGGGATGTAGTAACCTTAGAGCTTCCTCGCGAGGCTGAATGCTCATAGTAATTTGTACTGTCTACACACGCAAAAAGACTGTCTGCCTGTCTTCTCGTCTCCGAAGAGTACTAACGAAGAAGAAAGAACCAACGAACAATGAATGTTGACTTATGAATATCCTCTCTTCTCCCAGTCAGCCCTTATATACTAACAATCATCAGCACGTGGTACGGACTCCCACTACTCCGTAACCGACCAATAGACATCGAAGTGTCCCCAAACCACCCCAAGAATGACGTAGCTGCTTGCACCACAAATTGCAATACCGTGTGTATCATTCGCAGTTTGAGAATATGCAACCCTTCCTCGCAACGATGCGTGAGCGTTATTGCGTGCTCCGATGCAATATATATTTCCCCGCGTCACGGGAGCGTTACGCACGGCTTGCTCTCTCTCTGGCGCAACATTTTCCCCTGCTGACTAACCCTTGGCACAAGCGCTCATGTTACAACTAACATATAAAATATAAAAATATAAAATAATGGGATGAATGAATACTTGTCAATTGGATGAAATTAATACACTCTAAATTAGTAACCTCTTATACTATATGAGAAGAATGAAAAAACAGATGGAATATATAGAAACAAATGACATAAAATGAGGAATATTAGTATTTTGGAAGCTGAAGTATGCGGTTCAATCTATGCATAACCAACATGTTACAATTGCTCCCCCCCTCCCGCTAGAGTTCTAAGCGTAACGCAGTACTTCATCCACACTCAATCATTCCCTATAACATATCGTAATTATACTGAACTGCAGCATAAATATACTGAATAACAACATCGTAAATACTTCAAAACTCTCATTATCCAAATGTTTGTGAGTCCTTTATGGTATTTAATTATACCTGTTTGTATCCCTTTACATTATAAATTGTGCTCTGAAAGAGCAATTTCCACGCTAAGATTTTCCAATTTTGAAGCAAAAATATTTGCCATAATAGCAAATTATTTAGATCCGTTTTGATAGAATAATTAAAAAACACCTATGTTAAATATTCGCCAAATCAATACTAAAAACACTTAAATGTCTATATTTTATAGACTATGTGTACATGTTTCGAAACACGTTGGTTTCTTCATCAGCACAATTTAGAGAAAACTTATCCTAAGGAGACTTAAAACTTAGAAAATGGATATCCTTACAATACGTTTTTAAGAGATAATTTAGAAAAAAAACATTAATAAATCCGTAAAATTATCTATGATTTTTTAATATTATTAAACAATCTTCTGAAAAAAATATATATATGAAATATTGTTTTATAGGGTTAATCTTTTGAAAAAATATCTATGAAAAATGTTGTAAATGTTCCTCATCTGGTAAAATTATTGGTTATTATGTGTTCCGATGAATATAAAATGTATATTCAAAAATAAACTAGCAAATCTTTAAAGTAGTTGCACAACGGAGATGAACTTCGCATGTAGTCAAACCTCCAGGAACTGAAACAACCTTTGATCCTACTCAGAGCATCAAGTCTTGATTCGATATTCATTCAGTTCTAAAAGTTAAACATGTTGCTATTCTTGCTATTGTCCTTTTTTATCTCTTGTTATGACAATGCACATCAGCAACTCATAAATATTCCATACGGTGTTGATATGAGCCAATACGCAGCGGCATCTCGAATCTAGGAAATTCAAACAAGTTATAGGTTAGTCGTTGGAACTTGACGAATTTTTTTTGTAAGACCATCCATACCTCACATGTCATTCCTCCTCTCCCCCCTTGCTGAACCTGCTGTGGTTTAATGGTGTTTACTAACCTCGAAAACATCAAAATCACAGCATCAGATCGTCATCTCGCCGCTACGCCTTCTGTCTCGCAGGCCAACTACACTGTGATATTAATTGTACGAATATTTAATACAAACTCCAAAATATCTATAGGTCCTTCACAATGTTAAAACATGCGATCATAGTTCATTTAATGGGTTGGAAGATGAAAAAAAAAACACAAGAGGAAAGGAAATTATCCTAGATGCCGTGCTGGCAAAGAAACTTAAAAAAAAATCATTCTTTGAGTCTTCCCAATGTCCGCATTGGCGTCGCTACAATAACACGTTTGACCGTTGTGGTGCTACTATCTTCCAATGGACTACATGTATAATCGCTTCTGTTACATTTCCTGCGAATAAGCTAAAGATTGAGTTGAATATAGCGCGTTTATTCAATCAACCCTAAAATATTGAATAAACAGCGTGAAATGCTAGTATACATTAAATCATCATACCCCACCCACATCGTTATTATGTTTTCAAATCCCGAATGTCAACCAAGTTGTGTTTACTTGTGTGAATATTTAATTTAAATTTGAAAAAAATATTTATTGGGTTCTTGTTGCAATGAATCATGAATAGAGCTAAAGAAAACATTGAAAAAACAGTATCTTGCCAATGTTTCACCTCAAATTGTGAAGGCAAGCTCTCTCCACCGACAATAAGTTACACATTTATATATATTATTAAAGTACGAGCCGAAGAGAAGCAACATGGCCCCTTAAGTAGCAGGTCAACAACTGATCTGTTATTATCTTTAAGATTTGTCATGGAGAAGCATTGCGAAATGAAAAGATGTCATATTTGTTTTCTTATATATTGAAAATATCTATGGCTGTGTACATAACCAAATCTGCGAATGTCTTGAGAATTGATCTATACCATGTGTATTATTTATTAAAGTAAATGCTGATTGATCATAGCAAAAGATGTGACAAAATTAGGGATGGATATTCAGAATGTTATGAGATTAGGTAGGGTTTATAACAATTTTATAAATCATTGAAATGGATGAAGTTGAAAAAATCATTAATAACTCTGAGATTAGAGTTCTTGCCTTTGCAGAGGAGGTGGTGATAAAGGGTGATGATGATTTTGAGCTACTGTAGGAGCTGTATGAATGGAATGCTGAATTCAAGCGATTTAGTCTCGAAATAAACTAGTAAAAAACCCTGTATTTGTAACAAATACTACAGTTATGTGTTCTATATTAATAGGTTGAAATTTTGAAAAGGAGAAGCTTTAATTAAACCAATATATAAAATGGGGATAATTATCTTGGTTTATCAAGGATTTATATATTGTTGTTTGAGTTTCTGTTCATTGTTTTTTAATGCGGTTAATGAGTGTTATGAATAAAGGGTTGTTATCATTAATTATTTCATTTATATTAAGGTCACATAATTGTGAGCCTAATTTTCTGGAAAAAATTGTAAACAAAAACAAACAAAAAACAAAAAACTTTGCCATTCTCGTGAAAATCTACCCGCTAGTTTGGGTTAATTTGGGTAAATATCTTTGTTGAATGACATGTTGAGGATATTTAATTCTGTCATTGGAAGATTTTATTTACAGTGAATCTAATATTTGAAGTAAAATAGGTTATAAAACATCAATATAGGACATATATAAACACACTATAGCTAAATTGGCAAAAATACAAAACACTTGAAACCCTAGATTAGTTCCTTTGGAAAACACTGATCATAAAAGCAGTACTTTTCTCATTTACATCCCCCAGGGGCTCACATCTAGTGGGACGTGGGTTGGCGACCACGGGACCCCAGCTGAGTCCGGCATTGCTTCCACATACTTGTGCCGGGCTCCTCTCTGTCTTCTTTCCTGTCGACCTCACTTGGTCAACTCTTGTTCTCTTCCGACCCCGACGGTATTAGGGTATCCGAGGCCTGGGGAGTCTCTTCCTTTCCCGCCTTAATTGTCCGCTGCATTCAACTACCATCTATAAACGTTACAACGCAATAAACGTTCTCAAACTAAAATTCAACTAGTGATCTCCACAATTGCAATAACTTTTCGTCTGATAAACTTTCCTTGTTGCAATAGTGAACTTTTCAACGGACTACAGTGCATAACAGTGCCCATTCAACAACCATCCGTGTCGCGTTCGAACGAAAGCAATAAATACGGCCATAGACTTTCTCCTAATCCTCCTATTTCCTCTTCTCAAACTCCTCACTAACATATTATAATAATTGTAAAATTTAGATTCTTTTCAATGAGGTGACACTCTATAGAAGTGCCCTCCCATCTTTGTACAGTTTTCCATAGTAATTTCTGTATAATCTGTGTCTAGTAAACACCTTAAATCATATTGTTTTTCCTCTTTTGTTAGGGAATTCAATTATTCTACTCACAAGTGAGTTTTCCAACTCTCCTTTTCCAGGTTTCACGAAAGGGTAACTGGCCCCATTTTTCTCGTGTTCCCTGCTTCATTACGGGAAGTTATAGAAACTTCTTCTTAATTCTCTCTTTTCTGGTTATAATTTCAAATTTAATATTTGTTCATACTTTAAGATTTCCACAAAGGAATTCTCAAAGTGCATATATTGTACCTGATTCTCTGTCATAGCTTTAATTATTTATAATCCTCGTTATAAACTTTAAAGTTTGCTATTTTTAGCACAACTTTTAAAAATCCTATTCAGATTTATGCTCGAAGCAAGTTTTAAACTTGCATCCCCTTTAACATCGTTAAAAAATTTACAATTTGTTAGTATTAAGTCTCAGACTTTTGTATGTTAAAATTGTTCATTGTTATTAATTGGAATCTTAATCAGCTTTATATAGTTTGTTACGTATTGTTAAATAAATTAAATTCCATTTTTTCGTTTTATAAATTCCTAGAGAATAACGGTCAGGCAAGTCCTTGTCTTCCCTGGCTTATGGTCCCTTTAAGAAAATTACTCAAAAAGTAATTAAAGTTTCGCTACTTGTTGCATTTAACTTGAAACTTCAAAAATCTTGTTTAAAGCTCTTTTTAGTTTTCATAACTAAAGCCATCGAGGCGAGCATAGCTAGCTCAGCAAGCTTCCTGCTCGTCGAGATTTTCTCTATAACTCATGGTTTGTTTTCCAAACTCATAGTTTTCCTCTGGTTTGAACTTTTAATCGGCACTCCGCTGGTTACAAGCTCAACTTATCTTACGTGCGACAATTGGCATTCTTCCAACTCATCAAGAAGAAATAAAATCCTTACTAAAAGCATTCATATTGCTTCATCGCTTCCCTTTTTGGGAGTACCCCCCAGGGGCTCACATCTAGTGGGTTGTGGGTTGGCGACCACGGGGCCCCAGCTGAGTCCGGCATTGCTTCCACTTACTTGTGCCGGGCTCCTCTCTTTCTTCTTTCCTGTCGACCTTCCTTGGTCAACTCTTGTTCTCTTCCGACCCCGACGGTATTAGGGTATCCGAGGCCTAGGGAGTCTCTTCCTTTCCCGCCTTAATTGGCCCTTGTCTCATCTTTCCTGATACCCTCCTTCTGTGAGGGGTCAGCCTTCTTGTTCTTTTCCTTTTACCTCCTGCCTTGTGCTCAAGGCCCTTAAGGAGGCAGGGTGTATGTAGCCCCACCACTTCTGGTGCACCGTCGATAATGCTACACCCTCAGGGGCTCACGGCTGGTGAGTTCGGGCGTTGGCGACCCCGAGGGATTCCTGAGCTGGGTCCGTTTTCCCCTTTTGTCCCTTCCCTTTGGGGCGGACCTTCTCCTCTCTCCCCTCCCCTCTCCTCTTTTCCTTCTATTTCCTTTCCTCTTTAAGATTCCCGCACTGTTTTTGTTACTCGAATCACCGTGTATCTAAATTCCCTTTTATCGATTTTTAAGGCATTTTTGATCTATGTTGCATTTTGTAAGTTTTTTTCGATCTAAATTACATCTCGCGATTGTTTTCAACCTCAATTGCATTTTGTAAAGATTGACAATCTAAATTGCTTTTTAGTAAGTCTTTCAATGCAGGTTGCGGGGCCTTTTAGTGAGTATTTTGAATTTCAATTGCATTTTGTAAGTATTTTCAACCAAAACCGCATTTCGCACGAATTTTGAATCTAAATTGCATTTTGTTTGGGGGCATTTTGCACATATTTTGATTCTCAATTGCATTTTGTGGGTATTTTGAATCTAAATTACATTTTGTCAAGTATTTTCAATCTAAATTGCTTTTTGTAAGTATTGTCAATCCACATGAGTCGTTGGAATCACCGTACATTTTGTAAGCATTTTCAATTTCAATTGCATTTTGTAAGTATTTTGAATTTCGATTGCACTTTGTGAATAATTTGGATTGGAACTGGGATAAGGCCTATTTCAATCTGAATTGCATTGTGTATTTTCAATTTCAATTGCATTTTGTAAGTATTTTGAACCTCAATTGCATTTTGTACGTATTTTCGATCTCATTTGCATTTTGTAAGTATTTTGAATTTCAGTTGCATTTTGTAAGTATTTCGACGCTACATTGCATTTTGTACGTATTTTGAATCTAGCCTACGTTTTGTGGGTATTTTTCCATGTATTCTTTTTGTGCAACTTTTCGTTCTAAATTCCCTTTTGTAAGACCATATTGTGAGTTCCTTTTTGTACGTATTTTCCGTCTCAGATAATTTTGTTCTGGTTTCCATTTCATTATCATTTTCGCTATGACCCAGATCATTAGGGGCCGATAACCTCGATGTTAGGCCCCTTAAAACAACAATTATCATCATCATCATTTTTGGGAGTATTTGGTTGGTCTAACGGAGATCCAACAGTGCCCAAAACTAAAGCTATCACGGCCAATTAAAATTATTTTCGCCTTTCAAAACCGTTGATTAAACCTAACTCCTTTGAAAGGATATACAATAAATTTGTTATTCTTTGTCTTGCCAGACTACCACCCTTCCCCCATATTACCCAATTTTAAGCTGGGAAGGGAAAGCACAAACGCTGCTAGCTTGCAAATAGCTCAAGCTCTAGCTGCATTTCCCGTTAGCTACGGCCAGATCCATTCCCACTTTAGGTGTTTCACGGGCTTTGCAGTGACACTCGTCACTAACTCATTCAAATTTATTTTGTTTGCTTAGTGTTGGACTCTCGTCCTATTTACCCACACTTGTTCTTCATTCAGAAACCCACTTCCCTTTCCTTTTCTCTTCATCTTCCCTTGGGGGTAAGGTTAATTCCTAGCAAATACCTACCCAGGGTGTGCCATCACTGCGTTCAATGTGATAGTTAGGCAGATGAAAGTTGAAATGGGACGGTAACCAACTTTCTTGAATTAAGATGATGTCAGGATGGAATTCCTGCACAAATAGAATGAGTTCATGCTTTTTATGTAGAAGGCTCCGACAATTCCATTGAAGGGGGCGCGTCTAAGCGGGATGGAGAGGGATCGGGAGGGATTGTGAATTTAACGGAAGAAACGTGCGTTTGTGGAGGTAAAAATTTAAGAAAGTGTTCAGTAACCATTGCCATTGAGCGTTGGTACCTAATAACGTGAGTAAATGCGCATAATCAGCATACAATTCAGGTGGCATACCGGCAGGCGGTAGCAGGTCCGACGAGTTAGGGTGGAGGGGAAGGGGGGTCATGGAAGACGGTCCAGCAAGTGACCGAGAATCAGTTTGTTGGGGGATGTAAAATCGCCTTATAGGCCTCATGATCATAACCCGGGGGGTTGGGGAAATTTGGGGGAACGTGACAGAACAGTTGGGAGAGAATTCGGAAGAGCCTGGGAAGGGGCGAACGGAGAAGTGGTTCCGCTAATGAAGGAAACTGTTGGCGGGTAGTCAGTGGGTTGACTGTGAGTGGGTTCTGCTTGGTGACTTCCACGTAAGTTTTGTTAGTGAGGCACATTTGGCGCTTGATTTCTATTTGGTGTTGATGGAATTCACTGCGAGAAGAACCACAAGGGTAGGTTTGCAGACAATGGGCACAATAAGAGAGCACATTAGTGCAATCAACCGTCAAGTGGGACTGAGCACATTTACGACATCTTGGTGATTTCGCCCGACAGTTGAGGCCAACATGACCATATCGTTGACATCGTTGGCATATAATGGGTAGGAATACGAGATAAACATTAAAAAGAGAGACAGATCGGGGCAAGTGTTGAGAAGCAAAGGTAATTTTGACAGTCCCCATGGGAACGTATTCAGGGTGACCATCTTTAGTCACTCTCCTAGTCATTCATTGAAGTTTGGCAATGGGAATCGGAGTGACAATGTAATTCATAATATCTTCAAGAGAGAGATCTAAATCAACTCCTCTGACAACCCCCACTCTCTGAATACTGGAGGAGGGTATAAAAGCTTTAAGATTGTGTTCTGTCAGAATGGGATGTAACAGAAAATCGTTTGCATGGGTAGCTGAACTGAACTGAATTGAATCTGTACTCGATTACGACCTCTGCGTTGAATAGAGGTGATACCATTAATTTTGCGATCATAGAAAGTACGTCCAAGACTCATGGGATGCAAGTTTCCCAACCTCTTTTGATCAGAGGACTCAACATGTACAATATACGGTCCCATATGATTAGTAGTATAAACAGAAGAAATATCAGGACAAATGAAGATATCGGATCGGGGACGATCCGATGGAGCAATTAGAGAAGGAGCAGAATGTTCAGTAACCATGTGGGGTTGAAAAGGTGCCGTGAGAGGTACAATATCCCTGGTAAAATGTTGGAGTACAGGATCGGGGGGTCGGGCATGCAAGCTACCGTCACTGGAAGACGCCATTACAGGACAACCAGCATTCACGAACTTGCCTGGGAAGAAAACAAAAGGTTTACACTAAAGACAATATTCACACAAGAAGGAAGAAACAATAAGGTAGACTAAAGTACACTCCGAACACGCGAGGTAAGGAATACTGGGAGTACCAGCACACTACGTCCACACGCACGGAGAATCCCGACTCGAGTCCTTGATATAATCCACTAAATCATCATCGTTTTTAAACACGTCGCGTAAGCCCGCCATTAATTGTTGACATGTGGCGAGATATGCGGATACGACCTTCATTTTTTAAAAATTCGTCACACGAAAACAAATAATTTTATGCGGCTCCTAGTGGTAAAAGTGGAGACTACGTACCTTCCTTGATAAGAATATACTGATTTGTGCTGTCATCTACCGTAAAAGGAAGAACTACGACAGTGTCTAAACACATCTGCTCGAGGGATGAAATATCATTCCTGGCACTTTAGGCGAGTTCACGGAGGAATGAAAATCATCCCTTGGCGCTCAAAGAGTTAACATTTGTTTTGTATTGATTGAGGGAATATATTTGCATATTGTTTTATAATATATGTCAATACGGACCATGATGGAGTCTAAAGTAGATTCCATTTCATTGTCATTTTCGCTATCACCCAGACCATTAGGGTCCGATAACCTAGATGTTAGGCCCATTAAAACAACAATTATCATCATCATTTCTTACACCACCCGTTTACTTTCTGAACTGCTTGCCACGGTGGGTGAGTGGTTATAGTGTCGGATTACCAACCCCAAGATTGCAGGTTCGCCCCTGGCCATGGTAAGTGATTTTTGAAGGCGACAAAATCACGATACTCATGTCATACGTTGTTGGCATTTTAAAGAACCCATTTTAATTCAGTAGGCCGTGTTCAATGGCAAAATTAATCTCGGGATTTTCCGCCAACACAAAGTTCCTCCATTCTCTACTTGAAAGCGCTGTAGTGTCAAGGAGTTTAGATATCGAACCTCCTTGACTTTTATACCGTTCAAAGGAACGACCAAATTCGACTTGCAAGCTACCCTCTGGGTGTCAATTAACAAAGCTTGCACCAGGCACCCGAGGCCATACGATATTATACTTCCTGAACTGGTTCAATTCCTGTGCAAGTAGAAGAAAATGATACTCTTTGATTATCTTTCCATTCAACTACCACTATACCATCGTCTGATCTCACATAGGCTACTTATGGCATTCTCCTCTTTCCATCTTACCCTCTTTTAAATGAACACTATTCATTCTGTTAGCCATAATAGTGCATGTGCCATCCAAACCAATTTCTGATAGTTATGCTAATTAAGGTATTGTGGTGAATTATCTGTCAAAATATACAATACTGCCCTTTGGAAGTGTTTGCTCAAGTCTCATTATTACCGAAGGCCCTCAACCTGTAACGGTTTTTGACAGGTGAGTATTTGATCTCTGGTATAATTCAAAGTCAAGACTATTCCTGAAGATGTTGTAATTACAAAGTTCTTGATTCCGACAGGTCTTGGCTTATTTTTTACACACTGCTTTAATTTACACCTGCCTGTAAATAGAATCATTTGCTCATCAACTGATCCCCCTGTGGGTGGGGGGTTTAGAATACACCCACGGTATCCCCTGCCTGTCGTACGAGGCGTCTTAAAGGAGCGACCTTGGCTATTCTTTTAGGTTTCCGGCTTGTCTTGCGAATTGAACCTCCCTTGGGTGGGAGGGATGGAATACACTCACAGGTATACCCTGCCAGTCGTAGAAGGCGATGAAAAGGGTTTCTTGGGCCAGGTCCCCTTTACGGGTTTGACAGCCAGCTCTAAACGCCCCACTTTGTGCGATATAACTCTCATTAGGTTATATCGCACGCCTTTTCCCGTTCATGTTTTTGAGGTCTGGCACTCAAAATTATATGTGCGTGCTGTCAGGGGAAGGGCCACCTAAGTGTGCGACTACGCTCGAGAGCCTTTTCGGTCTGGCCACACCGACAGGTGGGTGCGCCATGTACCCTGCAGTAGTACCCGCCTGACAACGCAGGTCCCCGCACAGCTGCATACCTGTGCTGGAAAACTCTCTAGTATATGCCAAGGGGTACATGCCTGTATGGCATGTCAAACATCGGACCCCGGGCAATGCCTTCCAAGCTAGGCGGGACTTGCCTTGGCTGGGTAGCGCCTACAGAGACAGCCCGTGATTGGAGTCGGTGGCATTCAGGGAGGATCGAATGGCAATGGGACAGAAAAGGAATATCACCCACCAGGCTGGTCCGCCACCTAAGTATTTAACTTTTGATTCCCTACGGGGATCAACCCCCTGGGAACAGTCTGTTCGTGAGAATCTGGGTGCTAACACTCGCAAGTTTCTGGTCGCATCCAGAACGGATGGGGGGTGATTTCAAGATGGTAAAGTCTATTTTGTTTTCTCGCCACATAGAAGGGGTCCATGGTGAGCTTGAGAAGGTACAAAAGATGAGAAACGGTAGCTTGTTGCTCAAGACTAGGACTGGTGAGCAGGTTGAACAACTTCTGAAATGTGACCACTTTGGCGAAATCCCTGTCAAAGTGGAAAAGCACACATCTCTGAATCTGGTCCGAGGTGTTATTTTCCACCGGGACCTGATTCTGAACACCGACGAGGAGCTCAAGGAGGATATGCAGCACCGTCACGTGACTGATGTTCGGCGCATTACGCGCAAGGTCAATGGTCAAATCGTGGATACTGGTGCTTTCATTATTTCCTTTGAGCTATCGGTGCTCCCGGAGAAAGTCAAGGTTACAAGTTACCGTTGTGACGTACGGCCTTATATCCCTCCACCAATGAGGTGTTATAAGTGCCAGAAGTTCGGGCATATGTTATCCCGATGCTCAAGCCCTCAAATCTGCGGCACATACGGTAAGGTACCCCACGAGGCGTAAGACTGCACCACACCATATCAGTGCACTAATTGCCCTGGATTTCATTCTCCTCGGGACAGGAACTGCCCTGTCTTCCTGAGTGAGAAGAAAATCCAGGAGATCAAAACCCTGGATGGTCTCACCTACCAGGAGACCCGCAAGAAGTACCATACCACGATTTCGCCTTCTCCAACGATTGATTATAGCGCCATAATACCAAATTTGGTCCCGGCTACCTCATCTTTTGTACCAGCTGTGAAACCTGCAAATGAGTTTCCTGTTCCGAAACCAGCACCTTTGATTATAACGGAAAGCCCGAAGGTGACTTCAACTCCACCTTCGGCCAGCACGAAGGCTGTGCGAGCGAAGGCTGCTCCGCCCGCACAGCAGGGGAGGAAGTTGAAGACTTACTCCCCACTCAAACGATCGGCGAAAGCCGCGCCGAAGCCGGCGGAGGCGGCATCGTCGACCAGGGTCATGATTTCGGCTCCTGACCCGTCTATCTATCTTAAGGAAGCGGGTAAGAAGGGACCCCGCTCTACGCATTCCCTTTCTCCAAAAAAGGGGAAGCCATCCGCCCCACCACCTGCGGATGCTTCTGCGCCTGGGGACGTTTCGATCCCCAGATCTGCGCGCTCCCCACGGAGATCCTCCCGCCGCCGAACTGTGTCTAGGAAATCTTCCACCGAGTCGATTCACTCCATGACCTCGCCTGAGGACATGGAGTTTATAGTCGACGTAGAGGCTGATTATCCTCCAGATGCTAAGTTGTAGCTTGCGGCTCCAACTTATTCCCTTGTCTATAAGTTCACACAATGCCACTGTTACAGTGGAATTGTAACAGTTATGACAGGCATTTGACAGAGCTCCGTCAGCTTATTGCCCAATACGCAGCGAGTATAGTCTGACTACGGGAAACAAACCTCAGACCTGATCACGAGACTGTTCTGAGAGGTTCCGACTATACTCTAAAGAGCGACAAGACGCCGCCCGGGCTTCTGGGGGCGTTTGTACCTTCGTTCGCTCTGACTGCTATAGTGAGGAGTTTCCACTCGCCACTCCTCTGGAAGCTATTGCAGTTCGCGTGTCATTGCCTGCTATGACAACTGTTTGTAACGTGTACCTTCCACCGAACCAGCCCCTTGATATTAATGACGTCTTTGATCTTGTTGATCAACTTCCAGTCCCTTTCCTACTCGTGGGTGATTTCAACCCTCATCACCCCCAATGGGGATCACCATCTTCCTGCCCCAGAGGAAGGAACGTGGAGGGCTTAATTCAAGGGTTGGATTTATCGCTATTAAATACAGGGGAAGCTACACATTTTAGCTTAGCGCACGGCACGTACTCACACATTGACTTGAGTGTGTGTAGCCGTGCGCTGGTCCCCCTATTTGGTTGGAATGTACACGACGACCTCTGTGACAGTGACCATTTCCCGATCGTTCTTACACTTCTGAACCAGAAGCCCGTGGAGTTCCCCAGTCGTTGCGTGCTTAAGCGGGCAAATTGGCCCTCGTTTCAAGAACGATCTGTGTTCGTTGATCTTGGTTGCAGGAGCGTCGATGACGAGGTACAGCACATCTCCCATGTGCTTCTTGCTGCCGCCGGAGAGTCCATTCCATCCTTTTCTGGGACTCCTCGTCGCATACTCGTCCCTTGGTGGACAGAGGATATTGCAGCGGCAATAAGAGACCGTCGTCGAGCTCACAAGCACTACCGTCGGCGTCCAACCATGGCCAATTTGGTGGCGTTTAAGAAATGTCGTGCCAAGGCACGGATTCTTATTCGCCAGAGTAAGAAACAATCCTGGGAACGGTATGTGTCTTCTATTACGGCACATTCCCCCTCCTCTCAAGTGTGGACTAAACTAAGACGCATTTCGGGAATTCAGACATCTTCTACTGTACCGGGAATTTCCATTGATAATGAATTGGTTACAGATCCTTATCGCGTTGCAAACCATCTCGCCTCGTATTTTGCGGATATATCCGGTTCCGATAACTATGACCCTGCCTTCGTGGCCCTGAAGCGCGAAGCGGAACGCTTCCATCTTAGTTTTGCTTCCCGCGCTTCGGAGGAGTACAACGTGCCCTTTACGGAGTGGGAACTCCGCGGAGCGCTGGCGCTCTGCAGGGACACGTCTCCTGGCCCGGATAATATTCACAACCAGATGCTTAAACACCTTAACGATGAGAGCATTCGTTACTGCTCAGGGTGTTTAATCGCATCTGGTTGGAAGACGTGTTTCCAGCGCAATGGCAGGATAAGGATCCCAAATTGACAGGGAGTTACAGACCTATTTGTCTCACTAACGGTCTGTGCAAGCTCTTTGAGAGGATGGTCAATCGGCGCCTAGTGTGGGTCCTGGAGAAACGGGGACTCCTGTCTGAACACCAGTGTGGTTTCCGGGCGTCTCGGTGTACCAACGACCATCTGGTACGCCTGGAGACCGCCATACAGGACGCTTTTCTCCGGAGACAGCACCTAGTCGCTGTTTTCTTTGATCTCGAGAAGTCCTATGACACCACTTGGCCTTACGGCATCCTCTCTACCCTGCATCAATGGAAATTCCGAGGTAACTTGCCGGTTTTTATTGCGAATTTTCTGTCCCTTCGCCTGTTCCGTGTCCGAATAGGGGGGTCATATTCGCAATATCATATACAGGAAAACGGAGTCCCACAGGGATCGGTGCTTAGCGTAACATTATTTGCGATTGCCATAAACGGTATAGTCGCTGCTGCTGGTCCAGCAGTGGTACCGTCGCTATATGTAGACGACTTCGCTCTACATTATAGTGCGCAAAATATGGCGGTCGCTGAACGACAGCTACAACAAGCTATTCGGAGAGTGGAACGCTGGACACTAGAGCATGGCTTTCGATTCTCTACCGCTAAGACCTCAGTTGTCCATTTCTGCCGAAAGCGCACTCTCCATCCTGATCCTGAGCTTTATCTGGGCGATGTAGCTTTGCCGGTCGTTGCTGCGTACCGGTTCCTTGGGCTCCTTTTCGATCAGAAATTGACGTGGGAGCCACACGTGCGGTGTTTGAAAACTGCCTGTGCTAAGAAACTCAACATGTTGCGGTTTCTTAGCGGCACATCATGGGGGGTGGACCGCGCGGTGCTCCTACGCTTTTATAAGGCTCTGATTTTATCTCGATTGGATTATGGCAGTGTAGCATATGGTTCGGCCCGTAAGTCAGTGCTTGTTAAACTGGACAGTGTCCACCACGGCGGTGTGAGGCTGGCGACGGGTGCCTTTCGGACGAGCCCAGTCGTCAGCTTGCTCGCCGAGGCTGGCGTACCTCCTTTACACCTGAGGCCCCAACAAGTACTGCTGACCTCTGCTGCAACTATTCGACAGATGCCCCTTCATCCAAGCTATCCATGTTTGTTTTCCAATCCGAATCGCCGGCTGTATGATGCGCTCGCCCGAGCCACTCGGCCGGCGGGGATTCGCTTGGATGACTTATACCGTCAGTTCCGATTTCCTTCTGTCTCCTGTATCGTCCGAGTACCTAGCAAGGCCCCTCCGTGGATGGTCTCTCGCCCTGATATCATCCTGGATATGCACACCGGCCCCAAGTCGGACACTGACTCCTCCGTCCATCGGAGGCTGTTCCAGTCCGTTGTGAGCCGGTATCCGGGATCAGGGCTTGTATTCACGGATGGTTCGAGGGTAAACGAGAAAGTAGGCTGTGCATTTGTGGTTGAAGATCGTCGGTTTCTCTTTTCACTTCCCGATGCCTGTGGCGTGTACACAGCGGAGCTCTATGCCATCTTAGAGGCTCTGCGGTACACGTTATCAGACGATCACCAGCACTTTCTTGTGTGTACTGACTCTCTGAGTGCGCTGCAAGCGATCGATGTGTGTTTCCCGAAGCACCCGTTGGTCCAGCGTGTGCACGACCTGCTCGTCAGTTCGCGTTCCGCTGGGGCCGGGGTGTCCTTTGTGTGGCTTCCTAGCCACATGGGTATTGCGGGAAACGAGCTTGCTGATCAGGCGGCGAGAGAGGCAGTCGCACTGGCTTCGCTACCATATAAGGTGCCTGCTAGTGATGTGCGCTCTCAGTTGCGGCATTCGATCCTGTCGCATTGGGAGGAAGCATGGCGTGCCACGCCTCCACCCAACAAACTGAGAGGCATCAAGGAGACAACGAAGGTGTGGAAATCTTCCTTCCGATTTCTCCGGAAGGAAGCTGTGGTACTCTGTCGACTCCGGATCGGCCATGGGATTGCTACGCACTCCCACTTGCTGAAGCGAGAAGATCCTCCTGTGTGTACTTGTGGCGCCCACCTAACCGTGGCACACCTTCTCTTGGAGTGTGTGGATCTGGCCGATCTGCGCAGGACTCTTAAACTGCCTAATACCCTCTCCCTTATTCTCCGTGATGACGGGCCGTCAGCTGACCTCGTCATCCGGTTCATGAGGGAGAGTGGTTACTTTTTTAAGTTTTAATGTGTAGTTACGACTTTTAATTGTGGTTAAATTTGTTTTATGTTTCTTATTGTGTTATGTATTGTATTGTTCACTATGCCTTATTTGTTTTATCCTTTTTTACCATCCGCCTTTTATTCTTATTATTCAAATAAGGCATAATTTTTTGGGGCTCATTGTCTGTTTTATAAACACCATTTTCGCTTCATCCATGGCAGTGAGTTGTTTTTATCTACATCCTTTCATTTCACGTCATTTCATTTCATTAGGGGCCGATAACCTCGATGTTAGGCCCCTTAAAACAACAATTATCATCATCATCATCAAATTTCCGATTCTAGGCCTAACATTGGACATTGCTGCATTTCACACGTCGGAGTGCAGCAAGGTCGTGATATTTGGCCCAGCAGATAAAATCATTCCTCTACTATTGCTAACTACGTTACATACCGGTAATCTACATAACTGTGAGAACTTGGAATTCACCTTTGAGAACTTGGAATTCACCCTATAGTAAAGGGTGAAAGGAATGTTAAACAATGCAAATATCATCCTAAAAACCTTTATTCTATATATTTTTCAAGCAATTCTAAGACTTCTTTTTAAAATCTTATGCGGTTCTTTGATTCTATTAACTGCATGTCCTGTACTCAGAATTCATGAAATTCATATCACTGTTGCTGATATTCGGAGTGGGCTCCCATTCTTTTCTCCCTTCTACGAACTCGGAAAAGGACTTCACCGCCTTCGCTACTTCCTCTTGCAGCGTCGATTTATGAGCCTTTTGGCTCGACCCAATGGACCGTGAGCTGCATGAATCTGCAGAGCCAGTCGCACTTGAAGTGCTAGCAGATGACTGCTCTTCATCTAACAAAGGGATGTCAAATGACCCTTCATCTATTTCAATAGGGGCATTCTCCATCCAGAATTCTTCCGATGATTTACAATACTTGTTCGGATGAGCCGAAGCTGTCGACACCAATCTAAACACAACGGAAAATCACCGTTTCACTAGGATGCAATGTACACACACAAAATATATCAATAATAATAATAATAATAATATCGTATGGCCTCGGGTGCCTGGTGCAAGCTTTGTTAATTGACACCCAGAGGGTAGCTTGCATGTCGAATTTCTTCGTTCCTTTGGACTCTATGAAAGTCAAGGAGGTTAGATATCTAACCTCCTTGACACTACAGCGCTTTCAAGTAGACAATGGAGGAACTTTGTGTTGGCGGAAAATCCCGAGATTAATTTTGCCATTGAACACGGCCTACTGAATTCAAATGGGTTCTTTAACATGCCAACAACGTATGACATGAGTATCGTGATTTTTGTCGCCTTCAAAAATCACTTACCATGGCCAGGGGCGAACCTGCAATCTTGGGGTTGGTAGTCCGACACTATAACCACTCACCCACCGTGGCAAGCAATATATCAATAAAGAAAGGCAATATAAGCACATCACTTCGTTTCAGATCTTGTTTCATTTATTAATATACTGTACTAGCAGTAGTGCCCAGTGGATTTATTTGTTTTATGGATGATAATGAATACTGTTATATAACTGGCACATGATGCTTAAAATAACAGAAAATATATATATGCTGCTCAAAAAAATTAAAGCACCACTTTTTTCAAAGGCCACCTAATTTTGAAAAGTGACCCGCACAGCTCGAAATCTCAGTATGACGTTTGTCCTGACGCCTACCAAGCATATGCTTCAGCACAACTCCCCAACTTGAGTAGTTTCGGGGTAGCGCCCCGAAAACCAGCCCATTTTCGAAAACCGCAAATTGAAGTTTGCGAAAAACGCTGTAGGACTCTTCGCAGGTTGCCAAAGCAGTCGAAAAGGAATCAGTCTTACTCTTAAAGGTTCCACAAACACGTTGAACTCGTTACATTTGACGTTCGGGTATTTTCAACCCCCTTCATCATCCCCTAAACATGGGCTACCATTTGGGTCGTCTGAGAAGGTACCGGGTGTGCTTAACCACCTGAAAATCTGCACACCGTCCTCGGTTGCTGATTGCAGTAAGTTCTTAAGGCCTCCGGCAATGTTCACCCCCCCCCCCCCCCCCCCAATAACACCCTCAACTGGCGTGGGACCAAATCACCCCCTCTCGATTCACCCCTAAGGAAGGTTTTAATCGAGATGTTTATCAGTGCTGTGAATGAGGGTCTTCCCCTAACGTTTCAAAAAAGGAGCTGTGCCTGTGTCACCACCCCTTCCCCTGCTACCCCTGTTTGTATGATTTTTCGAATAAGGCCCGTTTTAAGAGCTGAAACGAGGTCTTAATCACTGAAACAGCTGTAAAGGTCCTTAGAAGTAGTGGTGACACGAAATCAACCCCTTCCGATCGTTGATTGACATTCCATCCCCCAAACTTGAAATTTTTGCACCCTCAACCCTCCCTGTCTGGACGCGTAACGCGTCATGGCAGAGTTTTCAGAGTTAGATGAAAATGAAGCTTATGGCCTGAAATCTAGCCCAAAACAGCAGGTTGGATGGAAATTCATCGGTAGAGTGGAAAACGGGACCAAAAGTTTTCAAAAACTCTAAAAGTCTCTCGTAAGTACACCCATGCGTAGGCAACCCACATTACGTAATTTTTCTCCCATTTCCAACCTTTAACCTATTGCCGATCCTAGGCAACCCGAACGCACGACGTGATGTGGTTTGTCTATGCATGGGCGTACTTACTATAGGCTGTTAACTTTTTTGAAAACTTTTTGGACCCGTTTCCCACCCTACCGATGAATTTCCATCCAACCTGCTGTTTTGGGCTCCATTGCAGACCATAAGCTTAATTTTCATCTATCTCTGAAAACTCTGCCTTGACGCGTTACGCGTCCAGACAGGGAGGGTTGAGGGTGCAACAATTTCAAGTTTGGGGGACGGAATGTCAATCAACGATCGGAAGGGGTTGATTTCGTGTCACAACTACTTCTAAGGACCTTTACAGCTGTTTCAGCGATTAAGACCTCGTTTCAGCTCTTAAAAAGGGCTTGATTCGAAATATCATACAAACGGGGGTAGCAGGGGAAGGGGTGGTGACACAGGCACAGTTCCTTTTTTGAAACGTTTGGGGAAGACCCCCCATTCACAGCACTGATAAACATCTCGATTAAAATATTCCTTAGGGATGAATCGAGAGGGGGTGGTTTGGTCCCATGCCAGTTGAGGGTGTTAGGGGGGTGAACATTGCCGGAGGCTTTAAGAACTTACTGCAATCAGCACCCGAGGACGGTGTGCAGGTTTTCATGTGGTTAAACACACCCGGTACCTTCTCAGACGCCCCCAATTGTAGCCCATGTTTAGGGGATGATGAAGGGGTTGAGAATACCCGAACGTCAAATGTAACGAGTTCAACGTGTTTGTGGAACCTTTGAGAGTAAGACTGATTCATTTTCGACTGCTTTGGCAACTGCGACCAGTCCTACAGCGTTTTTCGCAAACGTCAATTTGCTGTTTTCGAAAATGGGCTGGTTTTCGGGGCGCTACCCCGAAACTACTCAAGTTGGGGAGTTGTGCTGAAGCATATGCTTGGTAGGCGTCAGGACAAACATCATACTGAAATTTCGATCTGTGCGGTCAACTTTTCAAAATTAGGTGGCCTTTGAAAAAAGTGGTGCTTTAATTTTTTTTTAGCAGTTTATATATAACTTTTTTGTGGTGGTAGTAGGGACGTAACATTCTGGTCATTTTCCCGCAATGATAACAATGAATAGGGAAACGGCTATTTTCTAACAACAGTACTGACACAAGTAATTTACAAACAAATTGAAAAATATGATTAGAAAGAGGAGTATGTGAAATAAAAGACACTGCCTAGGGCCTACAGTATATCTCATTGGCTGTTAGAAATGTAGAGGCCAATAGCGCGGTAGGAAAATAATCAGAGCACTTTGGAAAACTTCGGCTGTCCCGAGCTCCTGAGGTAGGAATAGTGCCATTTATCGCCACATAGCGCTGAAGGATAAGGATCGGAATAAATGAAAGTAAATTTGAAAGCACCAATGCTTATTGCAGCTGATAACCTCAATGTACTGTACAACAGCATCGCACTTATACAGAGACATAATATTTTCATGATGATAACTGTTTTAAGGGGCCTATGAAATCTTTCTGCACTAAATACTCCCCGTGACTGCAATTTATAAGCAAGACAAAATGTAACTATTTTCGCAATTCTGCACCAGAACACGGGCTTGATGCAGCCCGCATCGCCAGCCAACAATATAGACTTATTGCTGTAAAATATTCTTACAGTTACACTACTACGGACATGAATGGTTCTAGAACCTTAAAACGTGGTTTTCAAGTTCCTTTGGTCTGTTATTATAAATGTAGGGAATGGAGAGGGTTGTCCAAAATATCAAGTGGATAGAATTACCCGCAGGGTTCCAAAGTTTATGTATACAAAATTTGGTTCAGATCGGTGAAACGGTGTAGATTTCTTTAAATGACAAACAGGCAAACAAACCAACATTCTGCTTTATATACAATAGGCTAGGTTAGACAGGCACACTAAAAAGCCAAGCCATTATCACTACTGCAATTCCGAATACACATAAATTACGACAATCTGTGTGTTTAACCCCCGGGACGTCGGGCGGGGCAGTGTAACGTCAGTCGTCGCGCGCGGTCGAAAGACCGAAAACATTCAACATCGGTTTTGTATTTCAATTGCTATTAGGTTTTGTTATGTTGCTTTTTTTTTTGTTTACTCTCTATTTTCATAATTAAAACTACCCATTTTATTTATTTACATTTAAATAGTGCTTTAAAATGATACAATAACTAATGTTACGTTCTACATTAAAACAAACATCAAAATACAGTGAAATGGGAAGAACGTAGTCACAGAATTCGCAAAAGTAAACTGGTAAATGTACGAATATCTTACAACTATCAGTAAAAAGGTAGACAGTGCAATGTTTATCACTTTAAAACCTTCAACAAATAAAATGGTTACAGCAATATCTTACTGTTCACTAAAGACAACACAATGATTCTGATTCGTTTATCAGTCTTCATTTTATACGTGAGCTGACTGTGTTCGTAGATAATAAAACAGTCATCTTCATCCGCTGTTCCCATACTGCAGGCTTGACAGGTGAAGACAGTGTGCTCCCGACATATGTACAGAGGGCAGCTAGCACACGAAGTCTTCGTCTTTCTGTTTCGTTTGCTATCACAGAAGGCACATCTCCCAGGGTTTTGGTTATTTCTCTCAGGCCTTTCTTCTTCTCTTTCTGTCCCAAGAATATCCCGCAGTCTCTGCTTTATTCGTCGAGGAATATTTTCAAGAGAGAAGCGATACTGCAAATAATCGTGGCAAGTTCAGCTGCTAGTGTCTTCAAAAATGAACGACGATTTATGTCAACTTTGTTTTGCAGAATTATGAAACTGTTGATGCCGCCTATGTTGAGGAGAGTGTAAAACAATGTTAGAGTCCATCGTCTGCTCGTTCGTGACACCGTATAAGATGCTTTGAGTTTATCAACGACATCCACTCCCCCTTTGGTTAGGTTGTAAAAAAGTCAACTTTTCTGGTTTCTCTGCCTCACCTGATTCGTCATCAATGTCACCGCTGTTGTGCATAGTTGATAACAACAACACTACTTCTTTTTTTGGGGGGAGGGGGGACATACGACAACAACGTGGACACATTTCCAAAGCCAAACATGCTGCTCACTTCCGGTCTGAATTCGGAAAGAGTTATGGGGCGAAGTAGACACGAAACGTTGGTACAAGTGGGAGTTGGAGGCTAAAAGGGAAGGGGGGGGGGGGGGGCAAAATCCGGTGGAAGTTGATGATAAGAACGAAGGACATCGTCAGATATGAAAAATGAGGAGTTGGGAGAAGAAGTATGAGACAAAAAAATTATAGTAGCCCAAATACGAGAAAGAGGAGTGGATCGATTAATGGAAGTTGTGAAGCGTTGCCAAGCGGCCTAACGTTTCGTATTAAAAGTTCTTTGTAGTTGAGCAGTAATTTTGTTATAATTTTGAGGTATTAAACTGTCGATATAATTTAAAGACGTGTTTGCGACGTTTGAGTAATAAGGCACATTCATGATCCCACCAAGAAATGTGATAAGAAGGGGAAGCAGGGGAGCGGCGAACCGTTAAGGGATGATAAATATCTAAATAAGAACCAATATAGGATAATAGATTGGTATAAGCAGTAGAAGAGGTCCCATGAGGAAAAGGAGAGGTATTCTGAATATAATCAGCAAACAGAAAAGAATCAAATTGTTGAAGAAAACGAGTGGGTGGCGAAGTAAGAGAAGGAAGGCGAGAAGGACGGGCAAGAGAGTATGACATAAGAATAGGATAATGGTCACTTTGGAGACAGTGTGCAATATTTAGGGTGATAAAAGCTAGATCAAAGGCACTTTTTGCCTGGTTTGGTCCAGTGAGTCTGGTAGGGGAACTCTCATTTAGGAGATGGAGGTGGAGATTGGTAAAAGCCGAATAAATATGACGACCCTTGGAAGTGGTTTTATCACATCCCCAAGCGGAATGATGGGCATTATAATCTCCTGTAAGAATATGGGATCCCAAGTTACTGTGATATTGTTAAAAGGAAAACCATTGACGAAAATTGCCTTTGATGGCTGGAGGGCAATAAAAGTTTGTGATATAGAAGGCGTCTAATCGGATAGTTAAGGAATATCCTGTCGAACTCACTTGGTCAACTCTTGTTCTCTTCTGACCCCGACGGTATTAGGGTATCCGAGGCCTAGGGAATCTCTTCCTTTCCCGCCTTAATTGGCCCTTGTCTCATCTTTTCTGATACCCTCCTTCTGCGAGGGGTCAGCCTTCTTTTTCTCTTCCTTTTACCTCCAGCCGTGTGCTCTAGGCCCTTAAGGAGGCAGGGTGTATGTAGCCCCACCACTTCTGGTGCACCCTAGATAATGCTACACCCTCAGGGCCTCACGGCTTGTGAGTTCGGGAGTTGGCGACCCCGAGGGATTCTCGAGCTGGGTCCGTTTTCCCCTTTTGTCCCTTACCTTTGGGGCTCTCCTCTCCTCCCCTCTTTTCCTTATATTTCCTTTTCTCTTTTAGATTCCCGCACTGTTTTTGTTACTTGGTTCACCGTGTATCTAAATTCCCTTTTAGGGTTTTTTAAATGCATTTTTGATCTACGTTGCATTTTGTAAGTTTTTTCGATCTAAATTACATCTCGCGATTGTTTTCAAGCTCAATTGCATTTTGTAAAGATTGGCAATCTAAATTGCTTTTTAGTAAGTCTTTCAATGCAGGTAGACGGGCCTTTTAGTGAGTATTTTGAATTTCAGTTGCATTTTGTAAGTATTTTCAACCAAAACCGCATTTCGCACGAATTTGGAATCTAAATTGCATTTTGTTTGGTGGGCATTTTGCACATATTTTGATTCTCAATTGCATTGTGTGGGTATTTTGAATCTAAATTACATTTTGTCAAGTATTTTCAATCTAAATTGCATTTTGTAAGTATTGTCAATCGACATGAGTCGTTTGAATCTACCGTACATTTTGTAAGCATTTTCAATTTCAATTGCATTTTGTAAGTATTTCGAATTTCAATTGCACTTTGTGAATAATTTGGATTGGAACTGGGATAGGGCCTATTTCAATCTGAATTGCATTGTGTATTTTCAATTCCAATTACATTTTGTATTTTGAACCTCAATTGCATTTTGTACGTATTTTCGATCTCATTTGCATTTTCCCCCAGGGGCTCACATCTTGTGGGCGTGGGTTGGCGACCACGGGGCCCCAGCTGATTCCGGCATTGCTTCCACTTACTTGTGCCGGGCTCCTCTCAGTCTTCTTTCCTGTCGACCTCACTTGGTCAACTCTTGTTCTCTTCTGACCCCGACGGTATTAGGGTATCCGAGGCCTAGGGAGTCTCTTCCTTTCCCGCCTTAATTGGCCCTTGTCTCATCTTTTCTGATACCCTCCTTCTGCGAGGGGTCAGCCTTCTTTTTCTCTTCCTTTTACCTCCTGCCTTGTGCTCTAGGCCCTTAAGGAGGCAGGGTGTATGTAGCCCCACCACTTCTGGTGCACCCTAGATAATGCTACACCCTCAGGGGCTCACGGCTGGTGAGTTCGGGAGTTGGCGACCCCGAGGGATTCCTGAGCTGGGTCCGTTTTCCCCTTTTGTCCCTTACCTTTGGGGCGGACCCTCTCCTCTTTCACTTTCCTATATGCCTTTCATGGCTCTCCTTCCTTCCAAGTCCCTCAATCCGCCTTCTCCGAGGGTTGAGGGCATTTCTTTTCCTTCTGTCCTTTTATTTGCCTTATTCTCCTTTAGTTTTCCATTTCTTCTTCTAGTATGTAGGTTAGTAGTTAGTTTTAGTTTTAATTTCTCTTTTCATTTTCATCTTCACGATCACCCAAACCATCAGGGGCCGATAACCTAGATGTTAGGCCCCTTAAAACAACAATTATCATCATCATCATCATTTGCATTTTGTAAGTATTTTGATTTTCAGTTGCATTTTGTAAGTATTTCGACGCTACATTGCATTTTGTACGTATTTTGAATCTAGCCTACGTTTTATGGGTCTTTTTCAATCTATTCTTTTTTGTGAATCTTTTCGTTCTAAATTCCCTTTTGTAAGACCATATTGTGAGTTGTTTCCAACTGAGTTTCTCTTTGTACGTATTTTCCGTCTCACATAATGTTTGTTCTGGTTTCCATTTCATTCTCATTTTCGCTATCAAACAGATCATTAGGGTCCGATAACCTAGATGTTAGGCCCCTTAAAACAACAATTATCATCATCATCAGTTAAGGAATACGTTCGGGGAATAGTAAATTGGTTTGGGACAAGGGTTTATGGAATGTGATATTTAATCAAAGTCATGACGCCCCCATAGGGTGTGGTGTATTCTTTGGAATACTCGGTAAGACAGAGTTAGCATTCGTTGCTCTTTGCTTAACTTATTTCTTCCTTTTTTCTCAAACACCAACAGTGATTTCTTATCTTTTCTTTTATGTGCGCACCTTGTTCAGTCGGTTTAAAAATTTGTTGTAAATATAACTTCCATGATCAACCTAGCGGCATCTAGCAGCTAACTGCTGAAGTTCCTCAACATCTCTATGCTCAAGAGGACTTCCTTCCCAATCCAGCCACAAGATGTCGCCGCTATCTTCAGCTAACATCTCCATGCTCAAGAGGACTTCTACAACATACCCTTCCACCAGGCTTCGCTATTGACGCCTACTATAAACTTCTTGAAGATTACTTTTAGTTTTATTTCTAAAGTTGGTATTTCATATATATGTTCCTTTGTTTTTCCCCCACTGCCTTCCCTCCTTGGCACCTCTGTGCTTCGTTGTGCGGTCCCCACTTGTGTGTTATTCTTCAAAGCTCACAGTCGGAGCCTTACTAAGGCTCGTCTCTTGTTCATGTGAGACATATTTTAAATTGCTACGCCATGATGTGGATTTAAGCTAACGGTCGCCTGGATCGCCTACTCTTCAGAAATGAGCTAAGTACTAATCTTAAAAGTCTTTACATGGTTTTAATGGTTTTTAAATAAGGTTCTATAGACAGTGTGCGTTATTGCTATGAACAACCTAATAACCGCCTTCGAGGGACTTTTCCAGTCATGCTCCATCCATCTAAGCTGACTTTCCAACTTGGAAAATTAGTGCTTCCTGCACAAATTAATTGGGAATGATTTCTCACACCGTGGGAGATTTATTAACCTGGCTGTCTATAAAAACTTAGCTCTTTTCCTCCGCGGGATGTTCTGCCCGATTCTACTGTTATCTTAACTCTAGAACTTTCTACAATCAATTTATCTTTCTACAAGTAAAACCGTGAAGTACTTTCCACCTAAATATGGAAACGCTTGCTTCTCACTGAGGAATTTATGTTGAAAATACTTCTAATCAGCATATAATTTGTCTTCCTTCGTTGGAAATTGTCCGCTGCATTCAACTACCATCTATAAACCTTACAACGCAATAAACTTTCTTAAACTAAAATTCAACTAGTGATCTCCACAATTGCAATAACTTTTCGACTGATAAACTTTCCTTGTTGCAATAGTGAACTTTTCAACGGACTACAGTGCATAACAGTGCCCATTCAACAACCATCCGCGTCGCGTTCGAACGAAAGCAATAAATACGGCCATAGACTTTCTCCTAATCCTCCTATTTCCTCCGTCTTCTTTCCTGTCGACCTCACTTGGTCAACACTTGTTCTCTTCTGACCCCGACGGTATTAGGGTATCCGAGGCCTAGGGAGTCTCTTCCTTTCCCGCCTTAATTGGCCCTTGTCTCATCTTTTCTGATACCCTCCTTCTGCAAGGGGTCAGCCTTCTTTTTCTCTTCCTTTTACCTCCTGCCTTGTGCTCTAGGCCCTTAAGGAGGCAGGGTGTATGTAGCCCCACCACTTCTGGTGCACCCTAGATAATGCTACACCCTCAGGGGCTCACGGCTGGTGAGTTCGGGAGTTGGCGACCCCGAGGGATTCCTGAGCTGGGTCCGTTTTCCCCTTTTGTCCCTTACCTTTGGGGCGGACCCTCTCCTCTTTCACTTTCCTATATACCTTTCATGGCTCTCCTTCCTTCCAAGTCCCTCAATCCGCCTTCTCCGAGGGTTGAGGGCATTTCGTTTCCTTCTGTCCTTTTATTTGCCTTATTCTCCTTTAGTTTTCCATTTCTTCTTCTAGTATGTAGGTTAGTAGTTAGTTTTAGTTTTAAGTTCGCTTTTCATTTTCATCTTCACGATCAGGGGCCGATAGCCTAGATGTTAGGCCCCTTAAAACAACAATTATCATCATCATCATCATCATCTTCACGATCACCCAAACCATCAGGGGCCGATAACCTAGATGTTAGGCCCCTTAAAACAACAATTATCATCATCATCATCAACCCTATTTCCTCCTCTCAAACTCCTCACTAACATATTATAATAATTGTAAAATTTAGGTTCTTTTCAATGAGGTGACACTCTATAGAAGTGCCCTCCCATCTTTGTACTGTTTTCCATAATAATTTCTGTATAATCTGTGTCTAGTACACACCTTAAATCATATTGTTTTTCCTCTTTTGTTAGGGAATTCAATTATTCTACTCACAAGTGAGTTTTCCAACTCTCCTTTTCCAGGTTTCACGAAAGGGTAACTGGCCCCATTTTTCTCGTGATCCCTGCTTCAGTACGGGAAGTTATAGAAACTTCTTCTTAATTCTCTCTTTTCTTGTTATAATTTGAAATTTAATGTTTATTCATACTCATAAGATTTCCACATAGGAATTCTCAAAGTGCATATATTGTACCTGATTCTCTGTCATAGCTTTAATTATTTATAATCCTCGTTATAAACTTTAAGTTTGCTATTTTTAGCACAACTTTTTAAAATCTTATTCAGATTTATGCTTGAAGCAAGTTTTAAACTTGCATCCCCTTTAACATCGTTAAAAATGTACAATTTGTTAGTATTAAGTCTCAGACTTTTGTATGTTAAAATTGTTCATTGTTATTAATTGGAATCTTAATCATCTTCATATAGTTTGTTACGTATTGTTAAATAAATTAAATTCCATTTTTTCGTTTTATAAATTCCTAGAGAATAACGGTCAGGCAAGTCCTTGTCTTCCCTGGCTTATGGTCCCTTTAAGAAAATTACTCAAAAAGTAATTAAAGTTTCGCTACTTGTTGCATTTAACTTGAAACTTCAAAAATCTTGTTTAAAGCTCTTTTTAGTTTTCATAACTAAAGCCATCGAGGCGAGCACAGCCAGCTCAGCAAGCTTCCTGCTCGTCGAGATTTTCTCTATAACTCATGGTTTGTTTTCCAAACTCATAGTTTTCCTCTGGTTTGAACTTTTAATCGGCACTCCGCTGGTTACAAGCTCAACTTATCTTACGTGCAACAATTGGCATTCTTCCAACGCATCAAGAATAAATAAAATCCTTACTAAAAGCATTCATATTGCTTCATCGCTTCCCTTTCTGGGAGTATTTGGTTGGTCTAACGGAGATCCAACAGTGTCCAAAACTAAAGCTATCACGGCCAATTTAAATTATTTTCGCCTTTCAAAACCGTTGATTAAACCTAACTCTTTTGAAAGGATATACAATAAATCTGTCATTCTTTGTCTTGCCAGACTACCACCCTTTATTACCCAATTTTAAGCTGGGAAGGGAAAGCACAAACGCCGCTTGCATGCAAATAGCTCAAGCTCCAGCCGCATTTCCCGTTAGCTACGACCAGATCCATACCCACTTAAGGTGTTTCACGGGCTTTGCAGTGTCACTCGTCCCTAACTCATTCAAATTTATTTTGTTTGCTTAGTGTTGGACTCTCGTCCTATTTATCCACCCCCTCCCAGGGGCTCACATCTAGTGGGACGTCGGTTGGCGACCACGGGACCCCAGCTGAGTCCGGCATTGCTTCCACTTACTTGTGCCGGGCTCCTCTCCGTCTTCTTTCCTGTCGACCTCACTTGGTCAACTCTTGTTCTCTTCCGACCCCGACGGTATTAGGTTATCCGAGGCCTAGGGAGTCTTTCACATTCCCGCCTTAATTGGCCCGTGTCTCCTCTTTTCTGATACCCTCCTTCTGTGAGGGGTCAGCCTTCTTTTTATTTTCCTTTTACCTCCTGCCTTGTGCTCAAGGCCCTTAACCCCCAGGGGCTCACATCTAGTGGGCGTGGGTTGGCGACCACGGGGCCCCAGCTGAGTCCGGCATTGTTTCCACTTACTTGTGCCGGACTCCTTTCTTTCTTCTTTCCTGTCGACCCCCCTTGGTCAACTCTTGTTCTCTTCCGACCCCGACGGTATTAGGTTATCCGAGGCCTAGGGAGTCTTTCACTTTCCCGCCTTAATTGGCCCTTGTCTCATCTTTCCTGATGCCCTCCTTCTGTGAGGGGTCAGCCTTCTTTTTCTTTTCCTTTTACCTCCTGCCTTGTGCTCAAGGCCCTTAAGGAGGCAGGGTGTATGTAGCCCCACCACTTCTGGTGCACCGTCGATAATGCTACACCCTCAGGGGCTCACGGCTGGTGAGTTCGGGAGTTGGCGACCCCGAGGGATTCCTGAGCTGGGTCCGTTTTCCCTTTTTGTCCCTTACCTTTGGGGCGGACCCTCTCCTCTTTCACTTTCCTATCTGCCTTTCATGGCTCTCCTTCCTTCCAAGTCCCTCAATCCACCTTCTTCGAGGGTTGAGGGCATTTCTTTTCCTCCTGTCCTTTATTTGCCTTATTCTCCTTTAGTTTTCCATTTCTTCTTCTAGTATGTAGGTTAGTAGTTAGTTTTAGTTTTAAGTTCGCTTTTCATTTTCATCTTCACGATCACCCAAACCATCAGGGGCCGATAGCCTAGATGTTAGGCCCCTTAAAACAACAATTATCATCATCATCATCAAGGCCCTTAAGGAGGCAGGGTGTATGTAGCCCCACCCCTTCTGGTGCACCCTAGATAATGCTACACCCTCAGGGGCTCACGGCTGGTGAGTTCGGGAGTTGGCGACTCCGAGGGATTCCTGAGCTGGGTCCGTTTTCCATTTATGTCCTTTACCTTTGGGGCGGACCCTCTCCTCTCTCCCCTCTCCTCTCCTCTTTTCCTTATATTTACTTTTCTCTTGCCTTATTCTCCTTTAGTTTTCCATTTCTTCTTCTAGTATATAGGTTAGTAGTTAGTTTTAGTTTTAAGTTCGCTTTTCATTTTCATCTTCACGATCACCCAAACCATCAGGGGCCGATAACCTAGATGTTAGGCCCCTTAAATCAACAATTATCATCATCATCCTTTTCTCTTTAAGATTCCCGCACTGTTTTTGTTACTTGGTTCACCGTGTATCTAAATTCCCTTCTGGCGATTTTTAAAGGCATTTTTAATCTACGTTGCTGTTTGTTTGTTTTTTTCGATCTAACTTACATCTCGCGATTGTTTTCAACCTCAATTGCATTTTGTAAAGATTGACAATCTAAATTGCTTTTTAGTCTTTCAATGCATGTGCCCGGGCCTTTTAGTGAGTATTTTGAATTTCAATTGCATTTTGTAAGAATTTTCAACCCACGCCGCATTTCGCACGAATTTTGAATCTAAATTGGATTTTGTTTGGTGGGCATTTTGCACATATTTTGATTCTCAATTGCATTTTGTGGGTATTTTGAATCAAAATTACATTACCGCCAGGCGGTAGCAGGTCCGACGAGTTATGGGGGTGGGGGGTGGTCATGGAAGACGGTCCAGCAAGTGACCGAGAATCAGAGTTTGTTGGGGGATGTAAAATCGCCTTATAGGCCTCATGATCATAACCCGGGGGGTTGGGGAATTTGGGGGAACGTGACAGAACAGTTGGGAGAGAATTCGGAAGAGCCTGGGAAGGGGCGAACGGAGAAGTGGTTCCGCTAATGAAGGAAACTGTTGGCGGGTAGTCAGTGGGTTGACTGTGAGTGGGTTCTGCTTGGTGACTTCCTCGTAAGTTTTGTTAGTGAGGCACATTTGGCGCTTGATTTCTATTTGGTGTTGATGGAATTCACTGCGAGAAGAACCACAAGGGTGGGTTTGCAGACAATGGGCACATTAATAGAGCACACTAGTGCAATCAACCGTCAAGTGGGACTGAGCACATTTACGACATCTTGGTGATTTCGCCCGACAGTTGAGGCCAACATGACCATATCGTTGACATCGTTGGCATATAATGGGTAGGAATACGAGATAAACATTAAAAAGAGAGACAGATCGGGGCAAGTGTTGAGAAGCAAAGGTAATTTTGACAGTCCCCATGGGAACGTATTCAGGGTGACCATCTTTAGTCACTCTCCTAGTCATTCGTTGAAGTTTGGCAATGGGAATCGGAGTGACAATGTAATTCATAATATCTTCAAGAGAGAGATCTAAATCAACTCCTCTGACAACCCCCACTCTCTGAATACTGGAGGAGGGAATAAAAGCTTTAAGATTGTGTTCTGTCAGAATGGGATGTAACAGAAAATCGTTTGCATGGGTAGCTGAACTGAATTGAATTTGTACTCGATTACGACCCATGCGTTGAATAGAGATGATACCATTAATTTTGCGATCATAGAAAGTACGTCGAAAACTCATGGGATGCAAGTTCCCCAACCTCTTTTGATCAGTGGACTCAACATGTACAATATACGGTCCCATATGATTAATAGTATAAACAGAAGAAATATCAGAACAAATGAAGATATCGGATCGGGGACGATCCGATGGAGCAATTAGAGAAGGAGCAGAATGTTCAGTAACCATGTGGGGTTGAAAAGATGCCGTGAGAGGTACAATATCCCTGGTAAAATGTTGGAGTACAGGATCGGGGGGTCGGGCATGCAAGCTACCGTCACTGGAAGACGCCATTACAGGACAACCAGCATTCACGAACTTGCCTGGGAAGAAAACAAAAGGTTTACACTAAAAACAATATTCACACAAGAAGGAAGAAATAATAAGGTAGACTAAAGTACACTCCGAACACGCGAGGTAAGGAATACCGGGAGTACCAGCACACTACGTCCACACGCACGGAGAATCCCGACTCGAGTCCTTGATATAATCCACTAAATCATCATCGTTTATAAACACGTCGCGTAAGCTCGCCATTACTTGTTGACATGTGGCGAGATATGCGGATACGATCTTCATTTTTTTAAATTCGTCACACGAAAACAAATAATTTTATGCGGCTCCTAGTGGTAAAAGTGGAGACTGCCTTCCTTGATAAGAATATACTGATTTGTGCTGTCATCTACCGTAAAAGGAAGAACTACGACAGTGTTTAAACACATCTGCTCGAGGGATTAAATATCATTCCTGGCACTTAAGGCGAGTTCACGGAGGAATGGCGCTCAAAAAGTTAACATTTGTTTTGTATTGATTGACGGAATATATTTGCATATTGTTTTATAATATACAGTATGTCAATACGGACCATGATGGAGTCTCAAGTAGATTCCATTTCATTGTAATTTTCGCTATTACCCAGACCATTAGGGTCCGATAACCTAGATGTTAGGCCCCTTAAAACAACAATTATCATCATCATTTCTTACACCACCTCTTTACTTTCTGAACTGGTTCAATTCCTGTGCAAGTAGAAGACAGTAAAACTCTTTGATTATCTTTCCATTCAACTACCACTATACCATCGTCTGATCTCACATAGGCTACTCATGGCATTCTCCTCTTTCCATCTTACCCTCTTTTAAATGAACACTATTCATTCTGTTAGCCATAATAGTGCCTGTGCCCTTCAAACCAATTTCTGATAGTTTTGCTAACAAAGGTACTGTATTGTGGTGAAATATCTGTCAAAATATACATAACTGCCCTTTGGAAGTGTTTGCACAGGTCTCATTATTACCGAAGGCCCTAAACCTGGAACGGTTTCTGGCAGGGGAGTATTTGATCCCTGGTATAATTCAAAGTCTAAGACTATTCCTGAAGATGATGTAATTACAAAGTTCTTGATTCCCACAGGTCTTGGCTTATTTTTTACATACTGCTTTAATTTACACCTGCCTGTAAATGAAATCATTTGCTCATCAACTGAGTAATTTCCATAGTTCCTAGTTATTTTCAGGCATGTGTTCCTAATTGATTCAATAACAGGTTGCACCTTCCAACGGGTGTTATTTTCTGGTGTATTGGATGGTGACTGAGTGCTACAAACAGAAAGTTATTTCTTAGTGCAAGAAATCTATCTCGAGGCATGCAATCAGCTTTTACTTTCATTGCAATTCCCTGTTGCCAGTCCCCCCAGGGGCTCACTTCTAGTGGGCGTGGGTTGGCGACCACGGGGCCCCAGCTGAGTCCGGCATTGCTTCCACTTACTTGTGCCGGGCTCCTCTCTGTCTTCTTTCCTGTCGACCTCACTTGGTCAACTCTTGTTCTCTTCCGACCCCGACGGTATTAGGGTATCCGAGGCCTAGGGAGTCTCTTCCTTTCCCGCCTTAATTGGCCCTTGTCTCATCTTTCCTGACACCCTCCTTCTGTGAGGGGTCAGCCTTCTTTTTCTTTTCCTTTAACCTCCTGCCTTGTGCTCAAGGCCCTTAAGGAGGCAGGGTGTAGGTAGCCCCACCACTTCTGGTGCACCCTAGATAATGCTACACCCTCAGGGGCTCACGGCTGGTGAGTTCGGGAGTTGGCGACCCCGAGGGATTCCTGAGCTGGGTCAGTTTTCCCCTTTTGTCCCTTACCTGTGGGGCGGACCCTCTCCTCTTTCACTTTCCTATCTGCCTTTCATGGCTCTCCTTCCTTCCAAGTCCCTCAATCCGCATTCTTCGAGGGTTGAGGGCATTTCTTTTCCTCCTGTCCTTTATTTGCCTTATTCTCCTTTTGTTTTCCATTACTTCTTCTAGTATATAAGTTTGTAGTTAGATTTAGTTATAGTTGGCATTTCATTTTCATCTTCACGATCACCCAAACCATCAGGGGCCGATAACCTCGATGTTAGGCCCCTTAAAACAACAATTATCATCATCAACCTGTTGCCAGTACATACTGAGTCTTGGGTATGGAATGCATCCCATCATTAAATTCATTTCAAAGAACACTTTCAGTTCCTCTGGAGTAGTTTCCAATGCTTTCCCAGTAGATGACACACTATACATTGCAATGTGACCAGCCATACCGGACCACTAGGATTGAGTGGAAGCTACCAGTCCATTTCAACCATACCCAGATGATTTACTTCGAAACTGTCAATGATAGTCTAGACCCAGAAATAATACAGTAGAATTTCAAGAAATATAACAATCTACGGTATTCTTCAAATAAAATTTACAATAAATTAAAATAAGAACAAACACAATAAGACATCATGAAATAAAATAAAATGGGTGGAAGAACGTACTTACTTCATCAGAGAAATACAACTCTGTAATTCATCGAAGATGGAGTAATTACCCAGACGGTAATTGTATCATCAGATCAGGATATAGTTGAAGTATGCTTCCATCACATTATTTGACGAAGTATTTAATATCCAACTGACTTCAATAAAGCTCGAAGAAGAAACGTAATACACATTACACATTGCCAAGCATTGAAAGCAAGAGGGGGAACTAATACACGTCTATCATCTTTCAAGATTTCGCATCGTCTGTTATTTTCAGACCAGTTGACTGTCGATTCATCTATATTTATAAAGCTCAATGTTTTGTCTATCTGTCTGTCTGTTTGTCTGTTATGTATACAAATCCACACCGTTTCACCGATCTGAACCAAAATTTGTATACTTACCCTTCGGAACCCTGCGGGTAACCCTGTCCACTTGAAATTTCCGACAGACCACCCCATTCCCTGCATTTAGGCCCTTTGGCCCAAATCTACACCGTTTCACCGATCCCAACCAAACTTTGTATACTTACCCTATGTAACCCTGTCAATAACACTGTCCGCTTAAAATTTCGGACAGACCACCCCATTTCCTGCATTTAGGCCCTTTGGCAAACATCTACACCGTTTCACCGATCCGAACCAAAAGTTGTATACTTACCCTTTGCAACCCTGCGGGTAACCCTGTCCACTTGAAACTTTGGACAGACCAACCCAATCTCTCCATTTAGGCCCTTTGGTCCAAATCTACACCGTTTCACCGATCAGAACCAAAATTTGTATACTTACCCTTTGCAACCCTGCGGGTAACCCTGTCCACTTGAAATTTCGGACAGACCAACCCAATCTCTACATTTAGGCCCTTTGGTCCAAATCTACACCGTTTCACCGATCAGAACCAACATTTGTATACTTACCCTTTGGTACCCTGCGAGTAACACTGTCTGCTTGAAATTGCGGACAGACCACTCCATTCCCGGAAAGTGGACAGGGTCCGTCCCAAAGGCAATGGAAAAAAGGGGTAAAACCGGACCCGCTCAGGAAACCCTCAGGGTTGCCAGCTCCTGAACTCACCAGCCATGAGCCCTTGAGGGTGTAGCACTATCCAGGGTGCACCAGAAGTGGTGGGGCTACACACACCCTGCCTCCTTGAGGGTCTTGAGCAGAAGACATGAGATATTAAGAAAAGAATGAGGCTATTAGGAATGATTAGACAAGGGCCAATTAAGGCGGGAAAGTGAAAGAGTCCCTAGGCCTCGGATACCCTGATACCATCGGGGTCGGAAGAGAACAAGAGTTTGACCAAGGGAGGCTGACAGGAAAGAGAACTGAAAGGAGCCCGGCATCAGTAAGTAGAAGCAATGCCGGACTCAGCTGGTGTCCCGTGGTCGCAAACCCACGTCCCACAAGTTGTGAGACCCTGGTGGGTGGAGGGGGGAAGAAGGGGCCGCTCAATGTGAATAGGACCGGAACCCCTCCCCCACCTCCCCCGAACGTCTGTCATCAAATATCGTCATCATCTGCGATATTCTCAGGTTCGTGCAGCTTGGACCCGAGCAGTACTCGATAAGCTCTTTCACTACACGCATCGAGTATAGGCCTAAGCCGGAAAATAACGTTCAGACTTTGGAAGACATCGAAGGTAGAAATCTGAATTACCTATATCAGATTTAAAATTACACCATGTTCGTTTAGTAGTCATTTTTCATTACCTTATTATTATCATCATAAGGGCAAATGACCTAGATGTTACGCCCATTATACCACTAATCACCACACACAATAAGTCTTCATCGCCTGTGAATTTTGAAATATTTCTTTCTGTCACGGTAGTTTGTAAGTTTGTCGTGTCAATTCAACAGTAGTTTTCATTACCATCAAATGGGCAAATGACCTAGATGTTACGTCCATTATACTACTAAGTAACACCACAGTCTTCATCGCCTGTGATTTTTAAAATGTGTATTTCCATTAGTTTGTAAGTTTGATATATCCGTTCAGTAGTCGTCTTCATTATCATCCTCATCAAAGGGGCAAATGAAGTAGATGTTACGTCCATTATACTACTAAGCAACACCACAGTCTACCTAGCCTGTGATTTTAAAAATATGTATTTCCATTAGTTTGTAAGTTTGATATGCCCGTTCAGTAGTAGTCGTCTTCATTATCATCCTCATCAAAAGGGCAAATGACCTAGATGTTACGTCCATTATACTACTAAGCAACACCACAGTCTTCATCGCCTGTGATTTTTAAAAGCTGTTTTTCCAATAGTTTAAAAGTTTGATGTACCAGTTCAGTAGTCGTCTTCATTATAATTCTTATCAAAAGGGCAAATGACCTAGATGTTACGTCCAACACCACTGTCTTCCTCGCCGGTGATTTAAAATATGTATTTCTATTAGAGTGTAAGTTTATTATACCCGTTCAGTAGTAGTCGTCTTCAGTATCATCTTCATCAAAAGGGCAAATGACCTAGATGTTACGTCCATTATACTACTAAGCAACACCACAGTCTTCATCGCCTGAGATTTTTAAAATGTGTATTTCCATTAGTTTGTAAGTTTGATATACCCGTTCAGTAGTAGTCATATTCGTTATCATCTTCATCAAAAGGGCAAATGACCTAGATGTTACGTCCATTATACTACTAAGCAACGCCACAGTCTACCTAGCCTGTGATTTTTAAAATATGTATTTCCGTTAGTTTGTAAGTTTGATATACCCGTTCAGTAGTAGTCGTAAGGGCAAAGGACCTAGATGTTACGTCCATTATACTACTAAGCAACACCACAGTCTACCTAGCCTGTGATTTTAAAAATATGTATTTCCTTTAGTTTGTAAGTTTGATATGCCCGTTCAGTAGTAGTCGTCTTCATTATCATCCTCATCAAAAGGGCAAATGACCTAGATGTTACGTCCATTATACTACTAAGCAACACCACAGTCTTCATCGCCTGTGATTTTAAAAAGCTGTTTTTCCATTAGTTTAAAAGTTTGATGTACCAGTTCAGTAGTCGTCTTCATTATAATTCTTATCAAAAGGGCAAATGACCTAGATGTTACGTCCAACACCACAGTCTTCCTCGCCGGTGATTTAAAATATGTATTTCTATTAGAGTGTAAGTTTATTATACCCGTTCAGTAGTAGTCGTCTTCAGTATCATCTTCATCAAAAGGGCAAATGACCTAGATGTTACGTCCATTATACTACTAAGCAACACCACCGTCTTCATCGCCTGAGATTTTTAAAATGTGTATTTCCATTAGTTTGTAAGTTTGATATACCCGTTCAGTAGTAGTCATATTCGTTAACATCCTCATCAAAAGAGCAAATGACCTAGATGTTACGTCCATTATACTACTAAGCAACGCCACAGTCTACCTAGCCTGTGATTTTTAAAATATGTATTTCCATTAGTTTGTAAGTTTGATATACCCGTTCAGTAGTAGTCTTCATTATCATCCTCATCAAAGGGGCAAATGACCTAGATGTTACGTCCATTATACTACTAAGCAACACCACAGTCTACCTAGCCTGTGATTTTAAAAATATGTATTTCCATTAGTTTGTAAGTTTGATATACCCGTTCAGTAGTAGACGTAAGGGCAAATGACCTAGATGTTACGTCCATTATACCACTAATCACCACACACAATAAGTCTTCATCGCCTGTGAATTTTGAAATATTTCTTTCTGTCACGGTAGTTTGTAAGTTACTCGTGTCAATTCGACAGTAGTTTTCATTACCATCAAATGGGCAAATGACCTAGATGTTACGTCCATTATACTACTAAGTAACACCACAGTCTTCATCGCCTGTGATTTTTAAAATGTGTATTTCCATTAGTTTGTAAGTTTGATATATCCGTTCAGTAGTCGTCTTCATTATCATCCTCATCAAAGGGGCAAATGACCTAGATGTTACGTCCAACACCACAGTCTTCCTCGCCGGTGATTTAAAATATGTATTTCTATTAGAGTGTAAGTTTATTATACCCGTTCAGTAGTAGTCGTCTTCAGTATCATCTTCATCAAAAGGGCAAATGACCTAGATCTTACGTCCATTATACTACTAAGCAACACCACAGTCTTCATCGCCTGAGATTTTTAAAATGTGTATTTCCATTAGTTTGTAAGTTTGATATACCCGTTCAGTAGTAGTCATATTCGTTATCATCCTCATCAAAAGGGCAAATGACCTAGATGTTACGTCCATTATACTACTAAGCAATGCCACAGTCTACCTAGCCTGTGATTTTTAAAATATGTATTTCCGTTAGTTTGTAAGTTTGATATACCCGTTCAGTAGTAGTCGTAAGGGCAAATGACCTAGATGTTACGTCCATTATACTACTAAGCAACACCACAGTCTACCTAGCCTGTGATTTTAAAAATATGTATTTCCTTTAGTTTGTAAGTTTGATATGCCCGTTCAGTAGTAGTCGTCTTCATTATCATCCTCATCAAAAGGGCAAATGACCTAGATGTTACGTCCATTATACTACTAAGCAACACCACAGTCTTCATCGCCTGTGATTTTAAAAAGCTGTTTTTCCATTAGTTTAAAAGTTTGATGTACCAGTTCAGTAGTCGTCTTCATTATAATTCTTATCAAAAGGGCAAATGACCTAGATGTTACGTCCAACACCACACTCTTCCTCGCCGGTGATTTAAAATATGTATTTCTATTAGAGTGTAAGTTTATTATACCCGTTCAGTAGTAGTCGTCTTCAGTATCATCTTCATCAAAAGGGCAAATGACCTAGATGTTACGTCCATTATACTACTAAGCAACACCACCGTCTTCATCGCCTGAGATTTTTAAAATGTGTATTTCCATTAGTTTGTAAGTTTGATATACCCGTTCAGTAGTAGTCATATTCGTTATCATCCTCATCAAAAGGGCAAATGACCTAGATGTTACGTCCATTATACTACTAAGCAACGCCACAGTCTACCTAGCCTGTGATTTTTAAAATATGTATTTCCATTAGTTTGTAAGTTTGATATACCCGTTCAGTAGTAGTCTTCATTATCATCCTCATCAAAGGGGCAAATTACCTAGATGTTACGTCCATTATACTACTAAGCAACACTACAGTCTACCTAGCCTCCCCCAGGGGCTCACATCTAGTGGGCGTGGGTTGGCGACCACGGGGCCCCAGCTGAGCCCGGCATTGCTTCCACTTACTTGTGCCGGGCTCCTCTCTGTCTTCTTTCCTGTCGACCTCACTTGGTCAACTCTTGCTCTCTTCTGACCCCGACGGTATTAGGGTATCCGAGGCCTAGGGAGTCTCTTCCTTTCCCGCCTTAATTGGCCCTTGTCTCATCTTTTCTGATACCCTCCTTCTGCGAGGGGTCAGCCTTCTTTTTCTCTTCCTTTTACCTCCTGCCTTGTGCTCTAGGCCCTTAAGGAGGCAGGGTGTATGTAGCTCCACAACTTCTGGTGCACCTTAGATAATGCTACACCCTCAGGGGCTCACGGCTGGTGAGTTCGGGAGTTGGCGACCCCGAGGGATTCCTGAGCTGGGTCCGTTTTCCCCTTTTGTCCCTTACCTTTGGGGCGGACCCTCTCCTCTTTCACTTTCCTATCTGCTTTTCATGGCTCTCCTTCCTTCCAAGTCCCTCAATCCGCCTTCTTCGAGGGTTGAGGGCATTTCTTTTCCTCCTGTCCTTTATTTGCCTTATTCTCCTTTATTTTTCCATTTCTTCTTTTAGTATGTAGGTTAGTAGTTAGTTTTAGTTTTTAAGTTCACTTTTGCTTTTTTTCATCTTCACGATCACCCAAACCATCAGGGGCCGATAACCTAGATGTTAGGCCCCTTAAAACAACAATTATCATCATCATCATAGTCTACCTAGCCTGTGATTTTAAAAATATGTATTTCCATTAGTTTGTAAGTTTGATATACCCGTTCAGTAGTAGTCGTAAGGGCAAATGACCTAGATGTTACGTCCATTATACCACTAATCACCACACACAATAAGTCTTCATCGCCTGTGAATTTTGAAATATTTCTTTCTGTCACGGTAGTTTGTAAGTTACTCGTGTCAATTCAACAGTAGTTTTCATTACCATCAAATGGGCAAATGACCTAGATGTTACGTCCATTATACTACTAAGTAACACCACAGTCTTCATCGCCTGTGATTTTTAAAATGTGTATTTCCATTAGTTTGTAAGTTTGATATATCCGTTCAGTAGTCGTCTTCATTATCATCCTCATCAAAGGGGCAAATGACCTAGATGTTACGTCCAACACCACAGTCTTCCTCGCCGGTGATTTAAAATATGTATTTCTATTAGAGTGTAAGTTTATTATACCCGTTCAGTAGTAGTCGTCTTCAGTATCATCTTCATCAAAAGGGCAAATGACCTAGATGTTACGTCCATTATACTACTAAGCAACACCACAGTCTTCATCGCCTGAGATTTTTAAAATGTGTATTTCCATTAGTTTGTAAGTTTGATATACCCGTTCAGTAGTAGTCATATTCGTTATCATCCTCATCAAAAGGGCAAATGACCTAGATGTTACGTCCATTATACTACTAAGCAATGCCACAGTCTACCTAGCCTGTGATTTTTAAAATATGTATTTCCGTTAGTTTGTAAGTTTGATATACCCGTTCAGTAGTAGTCGTAAGGGCAAAGGACCTAGATGTTACGTCCATTATACTACTAAGCAACACCACAGTCTACCTAGCCTGTGATTTTAAAAATATGTATTTCCTTTAGTTTGTAAGTTTGATATGCCCGTTCAGTAGTAGTCGTCTTCATTATCATCCTCATCAAAAGGGCAAATGACCTAGATGTTACGTCCATTATACTACTAAGCAACACCACAGTCTTCATCGCCTGTGATTTTAAAAAGCTGTTTTTCCATTAGTTTAAAAGTTTGATGTACCAGTTCAGTAGTCGTCTTCATTATAATTCTTATCAAAAGGGCAAATGACCTAGATGTTACGTCCAACACCACAGTCTTCCTCGCCGGTGATTTAAAATATGTATTTCTATTAGAGTGTAAGTTTATTATACCCGTTCAGTAGTAGTCGTCTTCAGTATCATCTTCATCAAAAGGGCAAATGACCTAGATGTTACGTCCATTATACTACTAAGCAACACCACCGTCTTCATCGCCTGAGATTTTTAAAATGTGTATTTCCATTAGTTTGTAAGTTTGATATACCCGTTCAGTAGTAGTCATATTCGTTATCATCCTCATCAAAAGGGCAAATGACCTAGATGTTACGTCCATTATACTACTAAGCAACACCACAGTCTACCTAGCCTGTGATTTTAAAAATATGTATTTCCATTAGTTTGTAAGTTTGATATACCCGTTCAGTAGTAGTCGTAAGGGCAAATGACCTAGATGTTACGTCCATTATACCACTAATCACCACACACAATAAGTCTTCATCGCCTGTGAATTTTGAAATATTTCTTTCTGTCACGGTAGTATGTAAGTTACTCGTGTCAATTCAACAGTAGTTTTCATTACCATCAAATGGGCAAATGACCTAGATGTTACGTCCATTATACTACTAAGTAACACCACAGTCTTCATCGCCTGTGATTTTTAAAATGTGTATTTCCATTAGTTTGTAAGTTTGATATATCCGTTCAGTAGTCGTCTTCATTATCATCCTCATCAAAGGGGCAAATGACCTAGATGTTACGTCCATTATACTACTAAGAAACACCACAGTCTACCTAGCCTGTGATTTCAAAAATATGTATTTCCATTAGTTTGTAAGTTTGATATGCCCGTTCAGTAGTAGTCGTCTTCATTATCATCCTCATCAAAAGGGCAAATGACCTAGATGTTACGTCCATTATACTACTAAGCAACACCACAGTCTTCATCGCCTGTGATTTTTAAAAGCTGTTTTTCCATTAGTTTAAAAGTGTGATGTACCAGTTCAGTAGTCGTCTTCATTATAATTCTTATCAAAAGGGCAAATGACCTAGATGTTACGTCCAACACCACAGTCTTCCTCGCCGGTGATTTAAAATATGTATTTCTATTAGAGTGTAAGTTTATTATACCCGTTCAGTAGTAGTCGTCTTCAGTATCATCTTCATCAAAAGGGCAAATGACCTAGATGTTACGTCCATTATACTACTAAGCAACACCACAGTCTTCATCGCCTGAGATTTTTAAAATGTGTATTTCCATTAGTTTGTAAGTTTGATATACCCGTTCAGTAGTAGTCATATTCGTTATCATCCTCATCAAAAGGGCAAATGACCTAGATGTTACGTCCATTATACTACTAAGCAACGCCACAGTCTACCTAGCCTGTGATTTTTAAAATATGTATTTCCATTAGTTTGTAAGTTTGATATACCCGTTCAGTAGTAGTCGTAAGGGCAAATGACCTAGATGTTACGTCCATTATACTACTAAGCAACACCACAGTCTACCTAGCCTGTGATTTTAAAAATATGTATTTCCTTTAGTTTGTAAGTTTGATATGCCCGTTCAGTAGTAGTCGTCTTCATTATCATCCTCATCAAAAGGGCAAATGACTTAGATGTTACGTCCATTATACTACTAAGCAACACCACAGTCTTCATCGCCTGTGATTTTAAAAAGCTGTTTTTCCATTAGTTTAAAAGTTTGATGTACCAGTTCAGTAGTCGTCTTCATTATAATTCTTATCAAAAGGGCAAATGACCTAGATGTTACGTCCAACACCACAGTCTTCCTCGCCGGTGATTTAAAATATGTATTTCTATTAGAGTGTAAGTTTATTATACCCGTTCAGTAGTAGTCGTCTTCAGTATCATCTTCATCAAAAGGGCAAATGACCTAGATGTTACGTCCATTATACTACTAAGCAACACCACAGTCTTCATCGCCTGAGATTTTTAAAATGTGTATTTCCATTAGTTTGTAAGTTTGATATACCCGTTCAGTAGTAGTCATATTCGTTATCATCCTCATCAAAAGGGCAAATGACCTAGATGTTACGTCCATTATACTACTAAGCAACGCCACAGTCTACCTAGCCTGTGATTTTTAAAATATGTATTTCCATTAGTTTGTAAGTTTGATATACCCGTTCAGTAGTAGTCGTAAGGGCAAATGACCTAGATGTTACGTCCATTATACTACTAAGCAACACCACAGTCTTCATCGCCTGTGATTTTTAAAAGCTGTTTTTCCATTAGTTTAAAAGTTTGATGTACCAGTTCAGTAGTCGTCTTCATTATAATTCTTATCAAAAGGGCAAATGACCTAGATGTTACGTCCAACACCACAGTCTTCCTCGCCGGTGATTTAAAAATATGTATTTCTATTAGAGTGTAAGTTTGATGTACCCGTTCAGTAGTAGACGTCTTCATTATCATCTTCATCATTAGGACAAGTTACCCACATGTTACGCCCATTACTATAGTAATAATCACCAAAACATAGTCTTGCACGAACTATGATTTTTAAAAATGACTTTGTCTATTAATTTCTAAGTTTCATGTGTTCAATGCAATAATAGTCATTAGGGGCCAATGACCCATAATATGCTCCGTTCATATTACTTTTAAATAATACGACATAAAATCTTTCTTGACTGCGATTTACAGGTACATGGTACGCCCTTTGTTATTGTAACAATTACCAACGGCTTTCCACTGCGAATTTTTCATTTAACTATTTCAAAATGCCTCCTAAAAAGCGACAATCTATTGGGAAAATCAGCCAACAAACCAAGAAAGTTAGATTATTAAGGGCTGCTGAAACACCTGAGCAGCGTCAATATCGGCTTGAACAGGACGAAAAAAGGCACGCTGAGCTCAGGGCTGCTGAAACTCCTCAGCAGCGTTAAGACCGGCTTGAAGATCAGCAAATAAGGCAGTCTCAGACTAGGGCTGCTGAACCATCTGAGCAGCGTCAATATCGGCGTGATCAGGATGAAAGAAGGCATGCTGAGTTCAGGGCTGCTGAAACACCTCAGCAGCGTCAAGACCGACTTGAACAGGACGAAAGAAGGCACGCTGAGCTCAGGGCTGCTGAAACACCTCAGCAGCGTCAAGACCGGCTTGAAATCGAACGTACGCGACTTTTTCAATCTAGGCAAACATTTAGGCAGTCTGATTTGAAATTAGAGGCATTTCAGTACGATCACACTTACAATTATGGAATACACCCCAAAGTAACAATTGGAAAAATGGATGTTGTATGCAATCACTGTCTAGCCAAAAAATTCAGATCGGAGTCACCTGGAATATGTTGCTCTAACGGGAAAATTAAGCTAGCCGCTTTAAATCCTCCTCCAGAACCACTTCTTTCGTACACGTCAGGAACGACTCAAGAATCTAAACACTTCCTGAAAAACATTAGGAAGTACAATTCATGCTTCCAAATGACTTCTTTCGGTACAACAGCAATAGTAAAAGAAACTGGTTTCATGCCAACTTTCAAAGTGCAAGGACAAATTTATCATCAACTTGGATCAATTCTTCCCTTCACTGATGAGAATCCAAAATTCTTACAAATCTATTTTATGGGAGACGAACGACAACAAGCCGATCAACGTTGTAAAAAATTTCCCAGCACCAGAAGGGAGATTGTTATAGCTCTACAGAGGTTGTTGCAAGAGCATAATAACTTAGTAAATATGTTTAAGACCGCCCTGGATCGAATGCCTACGGATGAATATAAGGTTGTCATATCAGCAGACAAGAGACCAGTAGGCGAACATGAACGTCGTTTTAATGCTCCGACCATTGACGAAGTGGCCATTGTAATGACAGGACAAGAATTCGAGAAACGTGACATAATCATTCATAGACGGAGTGATGTTTTGCAACGAATTTCAGAAACACACAGATCGTACGATGCCCTTCAGTACCCATTAATATTTTGGGAGGGTGAGGATGGGTACCACTTTAATCTGAGGCAAACTGATCCAATCAGTGGTACAGCCACGAATAAAAAGATATCAGCTATGGATTTTTATGCCTACAGAATAATGATTAGACCAGGATCATCAAACCATATACTGAAAAGCGGACAACTCTTCCATCAATTTATTGTTGATATGTACGCCAAGATAGAAAGTGAACGCCTGCTCTACATCCGATTAAACCAAAACAAACTTCGAGTTGATGATTACATTCATTTGCGTGATGCTGTAGCCAATGATGGCAATGTTGTGGACATTGGAAAAATGGTTATTTTACCGGCAACATTTACGGGAAGTCCAAGACATATGCACGAATATGCCCAGGATGCCATGTGCTATATTCGGATATACGGATGTCCAGATTTATTTATTACAGTTACATGTAATCCTGCCTGGACTGACATTAAGGAAGAACTTTTCTGTGGCCAGGCAAGTACTGATTGCCATGATTTGACAGCGAGAATTTTTAAACAAAAATTAGCAAAGCTCATGGATATAATAACCAAGAGTCATATTTATGGAGAAACTCGCTGTTGGATGTACTCAATTGAGTGGCAAAAATAAAGAGGCCTTCCACATGTTCACATATTATTATGGCTCCAAAGCAAGATACGTCCAACTCAAGTGGACAGTGTTATTTCCGCGGAGATACCCAGTAAAAAACAAGACCCCATGCTCTTTGAGATAATTGCAAAGAATATGATCCATGGACCATGTGGAGCTATCAACCCTAAGTCACCCTGCATGAAGGAAGGAAAGTGTAGCAAAAAGTACCCCCCGAGAATTTGCCCAGGAAACCCAAACCGGAGATGATGGCTACCCTCTGTACGGAAGACGAAAACCAGGAAACGGAGGCTATACTTCGAATATTAATCTTAAAATAAACAACCAGTACAGACAAACTGAGGTAGACAACAGATGGGTTGTTCCATATTCTCCTCTACTTTCTAAAATGTTCCAAGCACACATCAACGTTGAATACTGCAATTCAGTGAAATCCATTAAATTCATCTGTAAATATGTCAACAAGGGTAGCGATATGGCAGTATTTCAACTTGAAGGACAAACCAGGACTATCGATGAGCCTACACAATTTCAGTTGGGAAGATATATCAGCAGCAACGAAGCAGTTTGGCGTATCCTTAATTTCCCAATTCATGAACGTTATCCAGCTGTTGTTCATCTCAGTGTTCACCTAGAAAACGGACGAGTTTATTTCACAGCTGATAACGCCCAAGAGAGAGCTGTACAACCTCCTAACACGACACTAACAGCCTTCTTTCTTTTATGTCAACAAGATCCATTTGCTAGAACACTGATGTATACAGAAGTTCCAAGATATTATACATGGAATAAATCTACCAAAGTTTTCTGCAAGAGAACACAAGGTGCTTTACTTCCAGGACATGATGTGCGTGCAAGTGATGCCTTAGGCCGGGTATATACAGTTCATCCCAACAACGCCGAATGCTATTACCTTCGATTACTACTTCACATAATTCGAGGGCCAACATCATTCAAATATCTGAAAACTGTGAACGGGGTAGAATGCCAAACATTCTGAGAAGCTCCCCCGGGGGCTCACATCTTGTGGGGCGTGGGTTGGCGACCACGGGATCCCAGCTGAGTCCGGCATTGCTTCCACTTACTTGTGCCGGGCTCCTCTCCTTCTTCTTTCCTGTCGACCTCCATTGGTCAACTCTTGTTCTCTTCTGACCCCGACGGTATTAGGGTATCCGAGGCCTAGGGAGTCTCTTCCTTTCCCGCCTTAAATGGCCCTTGTCTCATCTTTTCTGATACCCTCCTTCTGCGAGGGGTCAGCCTTCTTTTTCTCTTCCTTTTACCTCCTGCCTTGTGCTCTAGGCCCTTAAGGAGGCAGGGTGTATGTAGCCCCACCACTTCTGGTGCACCCTAGATAATGCTACACCCTCAGGGGCTCACGGCTGGTGAGTTCGGGAGTTGGCGACCCCGAGGGATTCCTGAGCTGGGTCCGTTTTCCCCTTTTGTCCCTTACCTTTGGGGCGGACCCTCTCCTCTTTCACTTTCCTATATGCCTTTCATGGCTCTCCTTCCTTCCAAGTCCCTCAATCCGCCTTCTCCGAGGGTTGAGGGCATTTCTTTTCCTTCTGTCCTTTTATTTGCCTTATTCTCCTTCAGTTTTGCATTTCTTCTTCTAGTATGTAGGTTATTAGTTAGTTTTAAGTTCGCTTTTCATTTTCATCTTCACGATCACCCAAACCATCAGGGGCCGATAACCTAGATGTTAGGCCCCTTAAAACAACAATTATCATCATCATTTTCCTTTTACCTCCTGCCTTGTGCACAAGGCCCTTAAGGAGACAGGGTGTATGTAGCCCCACAACTTCTGGTGCATCGTAGATAATGCTACACCCTCAGGGGCTCACGGCTGGTGAGTTCGGGAGTTGGCGACCCCGAGGGATTCCTGAGCTGGGTCCGTTTTCCCCTTTTGTACCTTACCTTAGGGGCGGACCTTCTCCTCTCTCCTCCCCCAGGGGTTCACATCTTGTGGGCGTGGGTTGGCGACCACGGGGCCCCAGCTGAGTCCGGCATTGCTTCCACTTACTTGTGCCGGGCTCCTCTCTGTCTTCTTTCCTGTCGACCTCACTTGGTCAACTCTTGTTCTCTTCTGACCCCGACGGTATTAGGGTATCCGAGGCCTAGGGAGTCTCTTCCTTTCCCGCCTTAATTGGCCCTTGTCTCATCTTTTCAGATACCCTCCTTCTGCGAGGGGTCAGCCTTCTTTTTCTCTTCCTTTTACCTCCTGCCTTGTGCTCTAGGCCCTTAAGGAGGCAGGGTGTATGTAGCCCCACCACTTCAGGTGCACCCTAGATAATGCTACACCCTCAGGGGCTCACGGCTGGTGAGTTCGGGAGTTGGCGACCCCGAGGGATTCCTGAGCTGGGTCCGTTTTCCCCTTTTGTCCCTTACCTTTGGGGCGGACCCTCTCCTCTTTCACTTTCCTATATGCCTTTCATGGCTCTCCTTCCTTCCAAGTCCCTCAATCCGCCTTCTCCGAGGGTTGAGGGCATTTCTTTTCCTTCTGTCCTTTTATTTGCCTTATTCTCCTTTAGTTTTCCATTTCTTCTTCTAGTATGTAGGTTAGTAGTTTTAGTTTTAAGTTCGCTTTTCATTTTCATCTTCACCATCACCCAAACCATCAGGGGCCGATAACCTAGATGTTAGGCCCCTTAAAACAACAATTATCATCATCATCATCTCCTCTCTCCCCTCTCCTCTCCTCTCCTCTTTTCATTATATTTCCTTTTCTCTTTAAGATTCCTGCACTGTTTTTGTTACTTCGTTCACCGTGTATCTAAATTCCCTTCTAGCGATTTTTTTAGACATTTTTAATCTATGTTGCTTTTTGTATGTTTTTTTCGATCTAAATTACATCTCGCGATTGTTTTCAACCTCAATTGCATTTTGTAAAGATTGACAATCTAAATTGCTTTTTAGTAAGTCTTTCAATGCAGGTAGACGGGCCTTTTAGTGAGTATTTTGAATTTCAATTGCATTTTGTAAGTATTTTCAACCAAAACCGCATTTCGCACGAATTTTTAATCTAAATTGCATTTTGTTTGGCGGGCATTTTGCACATATTTTGATTCTCAATTGCATTTTGTGGGTATTTTGAATCTAAATTTCCCCCAGGGGATCACATCTTCTGGGCGTGGGTTGGCGACCACGGGGCCCCAGCTGAGTCCGGCATTGCTTCCACTTACTTGTGCCGGGCTCCTCTCTGTCTTCTTTCCTGTCGACCTCACTTGGTCAACTCTTGTTCTCTTCTGACCCCGACGGTATTAGGGTATCCGAGGCCTAGGGAGTCTCTTCCTTTCCCGCCTTAATTGGCCCTTGTCTCATCTTTTCTGATACCCTCCTTCTGCGAGGGGTCAGCCTTCTTTTTCTCTTCCTTTTACCTCCTGCCTTGTGCTCTAGGCCCTTAAGGAGGCAGGGTGTATGTAGCCCCACCACTTCTGGTGCACCCTAGATAATGCTACACCCTCAGGGGCTCACGGCTGGTGAGTTCGGGAGTTGGCGACCCCGAGGGATTCCTGAGCTGGGTCCGTTTTCCCCTTTTGTCCCTTACCTTTGGGGCGGACCCTCTCCTCTTTCACTTTCCTGGCTCTCCTTCCTTCCAAGTCCCTCGATCCGCCTTCTCCGAGGGTTGAGGGCATTTCTTTTCCTTCTGTCCTTTTATTTGCCTTATTCTCCCTTTAGTTTTCCATTTCTTCTTCTAGTATGTAGGTTAGTAGTTAGTTTTAGTTTTAAGTTCGCTTTTCATTTTCATCTTCACGATCACCCAAACCATCAGGGGGCCGATAACCTAGATGTTAGGCCCCTTAAAACAACAATTATCATCATCATCATCATGAATCTAAATTAGATTTTGTCACGTATTTTCAATCTAAATTGCATTTTGTAAATATTGTCAATCCACATGGGTGGTTTGAATCTACCGACATTTTGTAAGTTTTTTCAATTTCAATTGCATTTTGTAAGTATTTTGAATTTCAATTGCACTTTGCGAATAATTTGGAATGGAACTGGGATATTTCAATCTGAATTGCATTGTGTATTTTCAATTTCAATTGCATTTTGTAAGTATTTTGAACCTCAATTGCATTTTGTACGTATTTTCGATCTCATTTGCATTTTGTACGTATTTTCGATCTCATTTGCATTTTGTAAGTATTTTGAATTTCAGTTGCATTTTGTAAGTATGTCGACGCTACATTGCATTTTGTACGTATTTTGAATCTAGCCTACGTCTTGTGGGTCTTTTTCAATCTATTCTTTTTGTGCATCTTTTCGTTCTAAATTCCCCTTTGTAAGACCATATTGTGAGTTGTTTCCATCGGAGTTCCTTTTTGTACGTATTTTCCGTCTCAGATAATTTTGTTCTGGTTTCCATTTCATTATCATTTTCGCTATCACCCAGATCATTAGGGGCCGATAACCTAGATGTTAGGCCCCTTAAAACAACAATTATCATCATCATCATTGTGAGAAGCATGCCAACAGCGTGGCTTACTTGAAAATGACCAACATTGGGACATAACATTGTCCGAAGCATCCCTCACATCTTTTCCATCTCAACTAAGAAGTCTCTTTGCAATTATAATAACAACTTGCTCCCCATCGAACCCTCAGGCTCTTTGGGACGAATATAAAGAAAGCCTTAGTGAGGATGTACTTAGAGAACAACGAAGAGCTAATCCAGCTTTGGTTTGGAATTTTTCTTCTCATGTACTTAATGAAGCCCTCATAATGATTGAGGATAAATGCAATGGCAAAACTCTCATACAGCTTGGTTTGCCAGCCCCATTATGCACTAATACTGACGTACTTGATAGGGACATATTGAGAGAAAGAAGCTTCAACACTGATAAGTTAAAAAGGTTCGTTGAAGACAAAAAGCCTCTCTTAGTTGATGACCAAAGATTTGCATATAGTGCCATAATGGACTTAATCAATAACGAAAATGGTGGAATTGTTTTTCTTGATGCACCAGGAGGAACAGGAAAAACGTTTCTCATTAATTTGCTACTTGCAGAAATTCGGGCACAGAACGAAATTGCATTTGCAATGGCATCATCAGGAATTGCATCCACACTACTCACTGGAGGTCGAACAGCACACTCGGCTCTGAATCTGCCATTAAATCTTGCGCAGTCAGAAACTCCAGTATGTAACATCAAGAAGGGCTCCGGAAAAGCTGAAATACTTAAAACATGCAAAGTCATTGTTTGGGATGAGTGCACTATGGCCCATAAGAAAGCTCTTGAAGCGCTTGATCGAACACTGAAAGACATACGAGGAAACAGTCAACTAATGGGAGGGGCTGTTTTAGTTCTGGCGGGTGACATTCGCCAAACATTACCAGTTATACCACGATCAACTCCCGCTGATTAACTCAATGCTTGCCTCAAAGCATCGTATCTTTGGAGACATGTTTACAAAAGGAAGGAAGCTTGTAGTTTAACGTGACCGTTAATCTCGCGATCATAAGCCACGGGACCTCCGTTTTACGTGGAATCCGAACCACAGGACATGGCATTTCACATCGAAAATAGACATGTTTACAAAATGACACTGACGACCAATATGAGAGTCCATTTACTAGGAGATGTGACTGCACAGAATTTTGCGCAACAACTCCTGCATCTCGGTGATGGTGATTTCACGCCTGATGCGACAACCAATCTCATTTCTTTCCCGTTGGACTTTTGCGAACTGATGCCTTCAGTTCAGGAAATGATGAACGAAGTATTCCCAAATATTCCTGGAAATTATGAAGACATCAGTGGCTTAGCGAGCGAGCAATTCTAGCGCCTAGCCCCTAAAAACGAAAGTGTACACAAAATCCCCCCAGGGGCTCACATCTAGTGGGTTGTGGGTTGGCGACCACGGGGTCCCAGCTGAGTCCGGCATTGCTTCCACTTGCTTGTGCCGGGCTCCTCTCTTTCTTCTTTCCTGTCGACCTTCCTTGGTCAACTCTTGTTCTCTTCTGACCCCGACGGTATTAGTTTATCCGAGGCCTAGGGAGTCTTTCACTTTCCCGCCTTAATTGGCCCTTGTCTCATCTTTCCTGATACCCTCCTTCTGTGAGGGGTCAGCCTTCTTGTTCTTTTCCTTTTACCTCCTGCCTTGTGCTCAAGGCCCTTAAAGAGGCAGGGTGTATGTAGCCCCACCACTTCTGGTGCACCGTCGATAATGCTACACCCTCAGGGGCTCACGGCTGGTGAGTTCGGGCGTTGGCGACCCCGAGGGATTCCTGAGCTGGGTCCGGATACGACCTTCATTTTTTAAAAATTCGTCACACGAAAACAAATAATTTTATGCGGCTCCTAGTGGTAAAAGTGGAGACTAAGTGCCTTCCTTGATAAGAATATACTGATTTGTGCTGTCATCTACCGTAAAAGGAAGAACTACGACAGTGTCTAAACACATCTACTCGAGGGATTAAATATCATTCCTGGCACTTAAGGCGAGTTCACGGAGGAATGGCGCTCAAAAAGTTAACATTTGTTTTTTATTGATTGACGGAATATATTTGCATATTGTTTTATAATATTCAGTATGTCAATACGGACCATGATGGAGTCTCAAGTAGATTCCATTTCATTGTCATTTTCGCTATTACCCAGACCATTAGGGTCCGATAACCTAGATGTTAGGCCCCTTAAAACAACAATTATCATCATCATTTCTTACACCACCTCTTTACTTTCTGAACTGGTTCAATTCCTGTGCAAGTAGAAGACAGTAAAACTCTTTGATTATCTTTCCATTCAACTACCACTATACCATCGTCTGATCTCACATAGGCTACTCATGGCATTCTCCTCTCTCCATCTTACCCTCTTTTAAATGAACACTATTCATTCTGTTAGCCATAATAGTGCCTGTGCCCTCCAAACCAATTTCTGATAGTTTTGCTAACAAAGGTACTGTATTGTGGTGAAATATCTGTCAAAATATACATAACTGCCCTTTGGAAGTGTTTGCACAGGTCTCATTATTACCGAAGGCCCTAAACCTGGAACGGTTTCTGGCAGGGGAGTATTTGATCCCTGGTATAATTCAAAGTCTAAGACTATTCCTGAAGATGATGTAATTACAAAGTTCTTGATTCCCACAGGTCTTGGCTTATTTTTTACATACTGCTTTATTTTACACCTGCCTGTAAATGAAATCATTTGCTCATCAACTGAGTAATTTTCATAGTTCCTAGTTATTTTCAGGCATGTGTTCCTAATTGATTCAATAACAGGTTGCACCTTCCAACGGGTGTTATTTTCTGGTGTATTGGATGGTGACTGAGTGCTACAAACAGAAAGTTATTTCTTAGTGCAAGAAATCTATCTCGAGGCATGCAATCAGCTTTTACTTTCATTGCAATTCCCTGTTGCCAGTACACACTGAGTCTTGGGTATGGAATGCATCCCATCATTAAATTCATTTCAAAGAACACTTTCAGTTCCTCTGGAGTAGTTTCCAATGCTTTCCCAGTAGATGACACACTATACATTGCAATGTGACCAGCCATACCGGACCACTAGGATTGAGTGGAAGCTACCAGTCCATTTCAACCATACCCAGATGATTTACTTCGAAACTGTCAATGATAGTCTAGACCCAGAAATAATACAGTAGAATTTCAAGAAATATAACAATCTACGGTATTCTTCAAATAAAATTTACAATAAATTAAAATAAAAACAAACACAATAAGACATCATGAAATAAAATAAAATGGGTGGAAGAACGTACTTACTTCATCAGAGAAATACAACTCTGTAATTCATCGAAGATGGAGTAATTACCCAGACGGTAATTGTATCATCAGATCAGGATATAGTTGAAGTATGCTTCCATCACATTATTTGACGAAGTATTTAATATCCAACTGACTTCAATAAAGCTCGAAGAAGAAACGTAATACACATTACACATTGCCAAGCATTGAAAGCAAGAGGGGGAACTAATACACGTCTATCTTCTTTCAAGATTTCGCATCGTCTGTTATTTTCAGACCAGTTGACTGTCGATTCATCTATATTTATAAAGCTCAATGTTTTGTCTATCTGTCTGTCTGTTTGTCTGTTATGTATACAAATCCACACCGTTTCACTGATCTGAACCAAAATTTGTATACTTACCCTTCGGAACCCTGCGGGTAACCCTGTCCACTTGAAATTTCCGATAGACCACCCCATTCCCTGCATTTAGGCCCTTTGGCCCAAATCTACACTGTTTCACCGATCTCAACCAAAATTTGTATACTTACCCTATGTAACCCTGTCAATAACACTGTCCACTTAAAATTTCGGACAGACCAACCCATTTCCTGCATTTAGGCCCTTTGGCAAACATCTACACCGTTTCACCGATCCGAACCAAAATTTGTATACTTACCCTTTGCAACCCTGCGGGTAACCCTGTCCACTTGAAACTTTGGACAGACCAACCCAATCTCTGCATTTAGGCCCTTTGGTCCAAATCTACACCGTTTCACCGATCAGAACCAACATTTGTATACTTACCCTTTGGTACCCTGCGAGTAACACTGTCTGCTTGAAATTGCGGACAGACCACTCCATTCCCGGAAAGTGGACAGGGTCCGTCCCAAAGGCAATGGAAAAAAGGGGTAAAACCGGACCCGCTCAGGAAACCCTCAGGGTTGCCAGCTCCTGAACTCACCAGCCATGAGCCCTTGAGGGTGTAGCACTATCCAGGGTGCACCAGAAGTGGTGGGGCTACACACACCCTGCCTCCTTGAGGGTCTTGAGCAGAAGACATGAGATATTAAGAAAAGAATGAGGCTATCAGGAATGATTAGACAAGGGCCAATTAAGGCGGGAAAGTGAAAGAGTCCCTAGGCCTCGGATACCCTGATACCATCGGGGTCGGAAGAGAACAAGAGTTTGACCAAGGGAGGCTGACAGGAAAGAGAACTGAAAGGAGCCCGGCATCAGTAAGTAGAAGCAATGCCGGACTCAGCTGGTGTCCCGTGGTCGCAAACCCACGTCCCACAAGTTGTGAGACCCTGGTGGGTGGAGGGGGGAAGAGGGGGCATGTGTGAGAATAGCTTGCTCATTCATCGCGAGGTGACATGAGAGAAATGTCCAGACCCCGCCGTGTTACCTGGTATTGCTGACTATGCTGATGTTCATACAGGGTCTTTGCTCAAACCGCTGTAGTGTTACGAAAGAATGAGTGATTCACCGATCAATGTGAATAGGACCGGAACCACCCCCCCCTTCCCCCGAACGTCTGTCATCAAATATCGTCATCATCTGCGATATTCTCAGGTCCGTGCGGCTTGGACCCGAGCAGTACTCGATAAGCTCTTTCCCTACACGCATCGAGTATAGGCCTAAGCCGGAAAATAACGTTCAGACTTTGGAAGACATCGAAGGTAGAAATCTGAATTACCTATATCAGATTTAAAATTACACCATGTTCGTTTAGTAGTCATTTTTCATTACCTTATTATTATCATAAGGGCAACTGACCTAGATGTTACGCCCATTATACCACTAATCACCACACACAATAAGTCTTCATCGCCTATGAATTTTGAAATATTTCCTTCTATCACGGTATTTTGTAAGTTTGTCGTGTCAATTCAACAGTAGTTTTCATTACCATCAAATGGGCAAATGCACTAGATGTTACGTCCATTATACTACTAAGTAACACCACAGTCTTCATCGCCTGTGATTTTTAAAATGTGTATTTCCATTAGTTTGTAAGTTTGATATACCCGTTCAGTAGTAGTCATCTTCGTTATCATCCTCATCAAAAGGGCCAATGACCTAGATGTTACGTCCATTTTACTACTAAGCAACGCCACAGTCTGCCTAGCCTGTGATTTTTAAAATATGTATTTCTGTGATTTTTAAAATATGTATTTCCATTAGTTTGTAATTTTGATATACCCGTTCAGTAGTAGTCGTCTTCATTATCATCCTCATCAAAAGGGCAAATGACCTAGATGTTACGTCCATTATACTACTAAGCAACACCACAGTCTTCATCGCCTGTGATTTTTAAAAGCTGTTTTTCCATTAGTTTAAAAGTTTGATGTACCAGTTCAGTAGTCGTCTTCATTATAATTCTTATCAAAAGGGCAAATGACCTAGATGTTACGTCCAACACCACAGTCTTCCTCGCCGGTGATTTAAAAATATGTATTGCTATTAGAGTGTAAGTTTGATGTACCCGTTCAGTAGTAGACGTCTTCATTATCATCTTCATCATTAGGACAAGTTACCCGCATGTTACGCCCATTACTATAGTAATAATCACCAAAACATAGTCTTGCACGAACTATGATTCTTAAAAATGACTTTGTCTATTAATTTCTAAGTTTCATGTGTTCAATGCAATAATAGTCATTAGGGGCCAATGACCCATAATATGCTCCGTTCATATTACTTTTAAATAATACGACATAAAATCTTTCTTGACTGCGATTTACAGGTACATGGTACGCCCTTTGTTATAGTAACAATCACCAACGGCTTTCCACTGCGAATTTTTCATTTAACTATTTCAAAATGCCTCCTAAAAAGCGACAATCTATTGGGAAAATCAGCCAACAAACCAAGAAAGTTAGATTATTAAGGGCTGCTGAAACACCTGAGCAGCGTCAATATCGGCTTGAACAGGACGAAAAAAGGCACGCTGAGCTCAGGGCTGCTGAAACTCCTCAGCAGCGTTAAGACCGGCTTGAAGATCAGCAAATAAGGCAGTCTCAGACTAGGGCTGCTGAACCATCTGAGCAGCGTCAATATCGGCGTGATCAGGATGAAAGGAGGCATGCTGAGTTCAGGGCTGCTGAAACACCTCAGCAGCGTCAAGACCGACTTGAACAGGACGAAAGAAGGCACGCTGAGCTCAGGGCTGCTGAAACTCCTCATCAGCGTCAAGACCGACTTGAACAGGACGAAAGAAGGCACGCTGAGCTCAGGGCTGCTGAAACTCCTCATCAGCCCTCCACCAATTAACACACTCTAACACTAAACATCCCCCAGGGGCTCACATTTAGTGGGAAGTGGGTTGGCGACCACGGGGCCCCAGCTGAGTCCGGCATTGCTTCCACTTACTTGTGCCGGGCTCCTCTCCGTCTTCTTCCCTGTCGACCTCCTTTGGTCAACTCTTGTTCTCTTCCGACCCCGACGGTATTAGGGTATCCGAGGCCTAGGGAGTCTCTTCCTTTCCCGCCTTAATTGGCCCTTGTCTCATCTTTTCTGATTCCCTCCTTCTGCGAGGGGTCAGCCTTCTTTTTCTTTTCCTGTTATCTCCTGCCTTCTGTTCAAGGCCCTCAGGGAGGCCGGGTGTATGTAGCCCCACCACTTTTGGTGCACCCTAGATAATACTACACCCTCAGGGGCTCACGGCTGGTGAATTCGGGAGTTGGCGACCCCGAGGGATTCCTGAGCTGGGTCCGTTTTCCCCTTTTGTCCCCTACCTTCGGGGCGGACCCTCTCCTCTTTCACTTTCCTATCTGCCTTTCATGGCTCTCCTTCCTTCCAAGTCCCTCAATCCGCATTCTTCGAGGGTTGAGGGCATTTCTTTTCCTCCTGTCCTTTATTTGCCTTATTCTCCTTTAGTTTTCCATTTCTTCTTCTAGTATGTAGGTTGGTAGTTAGTTTTAGTTTTAAGTTTGATTTTCATCTTCACGATCACCCAAACCATCAGGGGCCGATAACCTAGATGTTAGGCCCCTTAAAACAACAATTATCATCATCATCATAACACTAAACAAATGAAAGCCGAGATTCAGAAATCTGTAGCTACTGTGAAATCCGAAGTCAAGGCCGAGTTGTCGGTTGCTCAAACGCTTACCAAGGCTAGTATAACGTTAGCACTGGAGGAAGCCAAGTTAGCTTTAGAAAAGGCCAGAAAGGAAGATAGGTTAGCTAGAGAAAAAAAAGGAAGAAATTAGGTTAGCTAGAGAAAAGGAATGGGAGGTAATCAGGTTAGCTCAAGAGAAGGCACAGGAGGAAATTAGGCTAACATTAGAAAAAGCACGAGAGGAAGACAGAAAGGTAGAAGAAGAGGCTAAAAGGATAAGAGCGGAGATGAGATTAGCTCAAGAAAAAGCTCGTGAAGAGGACCGATTGAGTCAGGAACAGGCTAGATTAGAAGATAGGAAAAATCAGGAAAAAGCGCAGGAAGAAGCCAGGAAAATTCATGATGAGGTTAGGAAAAATCAGGAAAAAGCGCAGGAAGAAGCCAGGAAAATTCATGATGAGGTTAGGAAAAATCAGGAAAAGCGCAGGAAGAAGCTAGGAAAATTCATGATGAGGTTAGGAAAAAGCGCAGGAAGAGGCCAGGAAAAATCAGGAAATTTTAGAAAGGGCAGGAAATGCACAGGAAGAATTGAAAACCTTATTTGACCAAGTCAAACAGGACATTAGTCTTACTAAAACAGAGGTAGGAAGTCTAAGATCCGGCATGATAGGCAAAGTATTAGAAGTGAAATTTGCTAACAGTAACCACATAATAGAGCTAGAGGAAAAATTACAGGCTAGTATTAGCTCCATTAAGGAAGAAAACACTACACATCATGTACACATTTCAGGTGCCCAGAACAGACTTAAGGAGCAACTTGACAGTCTAAATGATATACTGTTGGTGAATTACAGGTCAAGTTGGAAGGTCAAAGGAAATTGATTGAAGATGGCATTAATGTAGATATAAATGCCTCTATTGTAAAGGCCGTTACGGACATGAAGGAGGAGGTCGTAACAGTCACCACTAAAATTGTATCTGAAATCCATCATAAATTATCTAATGATATTAAGGCTATAGAATTATGTTCAAACATAAATGTTGGTAGAGTACGTGAAGATCTATCCAAGCGGATAGATACGCTGCAAATCAATAACGTAGCCACGCTGACAGATATTGTAAATAAAACAGATTTAAGTAATTCAGACGAACTTGACAGGGTTAAACGTACAGTCGATGACAAACATAGAACTGGCGAAAATTAGGTCGAGGCAGGAAAAGGAAACCAGCGAATTGGAACAACAATTAAGATCACTCACGATTGGGGACGCTACATTTTCATCTACGTTAAGAGCTGAAGTCAGGGAGGACATCAGGAAGGACTTAACTAGATACTTTGAAGCAAGAGATGAGGAATTGAAGGAAGAAATCAGGAAATTAGAGGCTAGGACAGATAATATAGAAGAGAATAAGCAAAGCGTGGATAGTCAACAGCAGATTCCGAAATCCAGCTTTAACTTCATTCGAGAGCCATTTCGAACAGAAACAGGGGAACTTGGAGGAGACTTTGAACCTTACCAGAGTAGGTCAAATGCGAACATTATCGTCATCAAGAGTAACGACGAAAAGCCCAATAAATTCAGCGGGGTTGGAAATATCACTGCTGTGGAATTTCTTAGAGACATGAGATCGTATCTAGAGGACAACAGAATACCTCGTGAACGACACATGAGGGTAGTAGAGAAATATTTGGACTCAGAGGCATTAGTTTGGCACAGAGCTTTCAGGTATACTTACCATACATTCGAGGAATTCGCTATTGCTCTACAGAAGCGATTCTGGAGCAAGGAACTTCAACAAGACATACGCGCCGAAATTTATTCGAAAAAGTATGCTTACTCTAGTCCGACGAAATACGCAAGCTTCTTTACAAAACAATTAGCACGCTTGCAATATCTGCAACCTCCATTGGCAGAAGAAGACCTAGTACATGCTATTTCATGCCAGTTACCAACTGAAGTTAGAAGGCACCTCATTTCGGCAAACGTCAAAACATAAGAGGGGATGGCAGAAATACTGAGGAGACTGGATCACACGTCCAATGTGTCCAACAACTCAACCGGAAACCAGAACCAAAGAAGCAGAAATCCGGAACATAGAGAGATCCACACCATCCATGTTGATCAAACGCAACAGACGGAAGACAATAAAAATGGAGTAGGACCAACTAGATCGATAATTTATGGACAAAATCGCTTTCAACCAGGTTATCAGAGACCTAGAGAAGGAAGACCATACCAGAATCAGAGATGGAACGAAAATCAAAACTGGAGAAACAGCTACCACCAAAGGACAATGATTATCGCCGAGAGGGATACTACAATAGAGATAACCCGACGAATAATTACGGATATCGAGGATATCAAAACTGGAGGAACACAAACAACTATTCGAGACAGCAACAACAGCAGAATCAACAAAACCAAGGATGGAGAAACAACAATAACGTGAGGAGGTATTACGATGATAGAGAGAGAGAAAGTCAAGAATACCTGAGGAACCTTAGAGAAAGGGAAGAAAGAAACGCAAGAAACCAAAATCAGGGACAGCGTAACCAAAATCAGGAATCTCAGCCCGGATAAAGCAGAGACCGGAGCAATGAAGACCCAGGAGGGGTACAAAAAACTTCAAATTCCAAAAAGTAAAGGAGGACGAGAACATCACCGTAACCAGACATGTAATCGAGATAAACGAGTTGTATCAAGCCACGAACGAAGATCTCCTGTATGAGCGAGAAGAGCCGAAAACAGGAAGAGTAGCGAGGCTACCCATCATAGAAATAGTATCTGAAGGTGAATGCCTGAGAACACTCCTAGATACGGGGGCGACAGCGTCAATTTTGTCGGAGAACTGTTTTCACGGATTGAAAGACGGTAATTCACTCACAGCAATGCCCGTTTCAACTATCAAGGTCAGGGGTGTATTCAATGATAAGACCATGAAGTGCAAAGTCCAGGCATTAATGGAATTCTCCATAAATGAATATAAATACGAGCAGATATTCATAGTCTAGAACAAGATAAATTTCGATGCTATTCTAGGTATTGATTTTATAACGAAGACAGGAGCCGTGATTGACTTGCGTAACGGAGTCATAAAATATAATGAAGGCCAATATCAGCCAGAAAACTCGAAGAAGGCGGAGAATGAGTGTAGTCTGATTGACGAAACTACAGAAGAAAATCTAGTAAGAATAGTCATGGAAGTCGAAGCAGAAGGGATACCTCACTATGGTAGGAAAATTGAGAATTTTGAAGATCAGAGAGAGAGATTAGAAGAATTGGTCACGACTTTTGCAGATGTATTTAATGATAAACCTCCCCCTGTGGGTGGGGGGTTTAGAATACACCCACGGTATCCCCTGCCTGTCGTAAGAGGCGACTAAAAGGGGCGACCTTGGCTATACTTTAAGGACTCCGCGTTGTTTTGTGAATTGGACCCCCAGTGGGTGGGAGGAAGCGAATACATCCACGGTACTCCCTGCCAGTCGTAAAAGGCGACTAAAAGGGCTTCTCGGAACAGTCCCCTTTCGAGGGTTTGACAGTCAGCTCTCAAAGACATACACCCGTGCGGTATAACTCTCATTAGGTTATATCGCACTTCTCTCCGTCACTGCTTTCAGGGACTGGCAACCAAAATTTCTATATGTGCGTGCTGTTAGGGGATGGGCCACTTACGCTAGCGACTACGCTCGAAAGCCTGTTCCGGTCATGGCCACGCCGACAGGTGGGTGTGCCATGTACCCGTTCAGTAGTATCCGCCTGACTACGCAGGTCCCCGCACAGCCGAATGTCTGAGCTGTAAAATCCAGTATATGCCAAGGGGTACATGCCGATACGGCATTGTAAAACATCGGACCCCCGGGCAATGCCTTCCAAGCTAGGCGGGCCTTGCCCTGGCTGGGTAGCGCCTACTGTGACGGCCCGTGATCGGATGTCGGTGGCATTCGGGGAGGATGATCTGGCCATGGGTTTCAAAAGAAAAATCCCCAACCAGGGTGGACCTTCACCCAAACAGGGTGGTCCTACACCCAAGTCTTTAACATTTGATTCCCTACGGGGATCAACCCCCTGGGAACAATCTGTGCGTGAAAATCTGGGTGCTAACACCCCCAAGTTTCTGGTAGCTACCAGAACAGATGGGGGTGATTTCAAGCTGGTAAAAAGTATTTTGTTTTCTCGCCACATAGAAGGTGTCTATGGTGAGCTTGAGAAAGTACAAAAGATGAGGAACGGTAGCTTGTTGCTCAAGACTAGGACTGGTGAGCAAGTTGAACGACTTTTGAAATGTGACCACTTTGGCGATATTCCCGTCAAAGTGGAAAAGCACACGTCCCTGAATCTGGTCCGAGGAGTTATTTTCCACCGGGACCTGATTCTGAACACTGACGAGGAGCTCAAGGAGGGTATGCGGCACCGTCACGTGACTGGTGTCCGGCGCATTACGCGCAAGGTCAATGGTCAAATCGTGGATACTGGTGCTTTCATTATTTCCTTTGAGTTTTCGGTGCTCCCGGAGAAAGTCAAGGTTACAAGTTACCGTTGTGACGTAGGGCCTTATATCCCTCCACCAATGAGGTGTTATAAGTGCCAGAAGTTCGGGCACATGTTATCCCGATGCTCGAGCCCTGACGTCTGCGGAACATGCGGTAAGGTACCACACGAAGCGGAAGAGTGCACAACACCTTATCAGTGCACTAATTGCCCTGGATTTCATTCTCCTCGGGACAGGAACTGCCCTGTCTTCCTGATTGAGAAGAAAATCCAGGAGATCAAAACCCTGGATGGTCTCACCTACCAGGAGGCCCGCAAGAAGTACCATACCACGATTTCGCCTCCTCCAACGATCGATTATAGAGCCATAATACCAAATTTGGTCCCGGCGACCTCATCTTTTGTACCAGCTGTGAAATCTGCAACTGCGTTACCTGTTCCGAAGCCAGCACCTATGATTATAATGAAAAGCCCGAAGGTGACTTCAACTCCACCTTCGGCCAGCACGAAGGCTGTGCGAGCGAAGGCTGCTCCGCCCGCACAGCAGGGGAGGAAGTTGAAGACTTACTCCCCACTCGGGAGGAAGTCGAAGTCTTCCTCCCCACCCAAACGGTCGGCGAAAGCCGCGCCGAAGCCGGCGGAGGCGGCATCGTCGACCAGGGTCAGGACTTCGGCTCCTGACCCGTCTATATACCTTAAAGAGCCGGGGGCGGGTAAGAAGGGACCCCGCACTACGCATTCCCTTTCTCCAAAAAAGGGGAAGCCATCCGCGCCAACACCAGCGGATGCTTCTGCGCCTGGGGACGTTTCGGTCCCCAGATCTGCGCGCTCCCCACGGAGATCCCCCCGCCGCCGAACTGCGTCCAGGAAATCTTCCACTGAGTCGATTCACTCCATGAACTCGCCTGAGGATATGGAGATTATAGTCGACGTAGTGACTGTAGATCCTCCAGAGTCAAAGTTGGAGTAGCTTGCTGCTCCAACATATTCCCTAAGTTCACACCATGGCACTGTTACAGTGGAATTGTAACAGTTATGACAGGCATTTGACAGAGATCCGTCAGCTTATTGCCCAATACGCAGCGAGTATAGTCTGCCTACAGGAAACAAACCTCAGACCTGATCACGAGACTGTTCTGAGAGGTTTCCGACTATACTCTAAAGAGCGACAAGACGCCGCCCGGGCTTCCGGGGGCGTTTGTACCTTCGTTCGCTCTGACTGCTATAGTGAGGAGTTTCCACTCGCCACTCCTCTGGAAGCTATTGCAGTTCGCGTGTCCTTGCCTGCTATGACAACTGTTTGTAACGTGTACCTTCCACCGAACCAACCCCTTGATATTAATGACGTCTTAGATCTTGTTGATCAACTTTCCTACTCGTGGGTGATTTCAACTCTCATCACCCCCAATGGGGATCACCATCTTCCTGCCCCAGAGGAAGGGACGTAGAAGGCTTAATTCAAGGGTTGGATTTATATCTATTAAATACAGGGGAAGCTACACATTTTAGCTTAGCGCACGGCACGTACTCACACATTGACTTGAGTGTGTGTAGCCGTGCGCTGGTCCCCCTATTTGGTTGGTATGTACACGACGACCTCTGTGACAGTGACCATTTCCTGATCGTTCTTACCCTTCTGAACCAGACGCCCGTGGAGTTCCCCAGTCGTTGGGTTCTTAAACGGGCAAATTGGCCCTCGTTTCAAGAACGAGCTGTGTTCGTTGATCTTGGTTGCCGGAGCGTCGATGACGAGGTACAGCACATCACTGATGTGCTTCTTGCTGCCGCCGAAGAGTCCATTCCCTCCTTTTCTGGGACTCCTCGTCGCAAACTCGTCCCTTGGTGGACAGAGGATATTGCAGCGGCAATAAGAGACCGTCGTCGAGCTCATAAGCACTACCGTGGCGTCCAACCATGGCCAATTTGGTGGCGTTTAAGAAATTTCGTGCCAAGGCACGGATTCTTATTCGCCAGAGTAAGAAACAATCCTGGGAACGGTATGTGTCTTCTATTACGGCACATACCCCCTCCTCTCAAGTGTGGACTAAACTACGACGCATTTCGGGAATTCAGACATCTTCTACTGTACCGGGAATTTCCATTGCTAATGAACTGGTTACAGATCCTTATCGCGTTGCAAACCATCTCGCCTCGTATTTTGCGGATATATCCGGTTCCGATAACTATGACCCTGCCTTCGTGGCCCTGAAGCGCGAAGCGGAACGTTTCCGTCTTAGTTTTGCTTCCCGCGCTTCGGAGGATTACAACGTGCCCTTTACGGAGTGGGAACTCCGCGGAGCGCTGGCGCTCTGCAGGGACACGTCTCCTGGCCCGGATAATATTCACAACCAGATGCTTAAACACCTTAACGATGAGAGCATTCGCTATTTGCTCAGGGTGTTTAATCGTATCTGGTTGGAAGGTGTGTTTCCAGCGCAATGGCAGGAAGGTATCATTATACCTATCCTGAAGCCCGATAAGGATCCCAAACTGACAGGGTGTTACAGACCTATTTGTCTCACAAACGGTTCGTGCAAGCTCTTTGAGAGGATGGCCAATCGGCGCCTGGTGTGGGTCCTGGAGAAACGGGGACTCCTGTCTGAATACCAGTGTGGTTTCAGGGCGTCTCGGTGTACCAACGACCATCTGGTACGCCTGGAGACTGCCATACAGGACGCTTTTCTCCGGAGACAGCACCTAGTCGCTGTGTTCTTTGACCTCGAGAAGGCCTATGACACCACTTGGCGTTACGGCATCCTCTCTACCCTGCATCAATGGAAATTCCGAGGTAACTTGCCGGTTTTTATTGCGAATTTTCTGTCCCTTCGCCTGTTCCGTGTCCGAATAGGGGGGACATATTCGCAATATCATATACAGGAAAACGGAGTCCCACAGGGATCGGTGCTTAGCGTAACATTATTTGCGATTGCCATAAACGGTATAGTCGCTGCTGCTGGTCCAGCAGTGGTACCGTCGCTATATGTAGACGACTTCGCTCTACATTATAGTGCGCAAAATATGGCGGTCGCTGAACGACAGCTACAACAAGCTATTCGGAGAGTGGAACGCTGGACACTGGAGCATGGCTTTCGATTCTCAACCGCTAAGTCCTCGGTTGTCCATTTCTGCCGAAAGCGCACCCTCCATCCAGATCCTGAGCTTTATCTGGGCAATGTAGCTTTGCCTGTTGTTGCTGCGTACCGGTTCCTTGGGGTCCTTTTCGATCGGAAATTGACGTGGGAACCACACGTGCGGTGTGTGAAAACTGCCTGCGCTAAGAAACTCATATGTTGCGGTTTCTTAGCGGCACATCATGGGGGGCAGACCGCGCGGTGCTCCTGCGTTTTTATAGATCACTGATTTTATCTAGGTTAGATTATGGCAGTGTAGCATATGGTTCGGCCCGTAAGTCAGTGCTTGTTAAACTGGACAGTGTCCACCACCGCGGTGTGAGGCTGGCGACGGGTGCCTTTCGGACAAGCCCAGTCGTCAGCTTGCTCGCCGAGGCTGGCGTACCTCCTTTACACCTGAGGCGCCAACAAGTACTGCTGACCTATGCTGCAACTATTCGACAGATGCCACTTCATCCAAGCTATCCATGTTTGTTTTCCAATCCGAATCGCCGGCTGTATGATGTGCTCGCCCGAGCCACTCGGCCGGCGGGGATTCGCTTGGATGACTTATACCGTCAGTTCCGATTTCCTTCTGTCTCCTGTATCGTCCGAGTACCTAGCAAGGCCCCTCCGTGGATGGTCTCTCGCCCTGATATCATCCTGGATCTGCACACCGGCCCCAAGTCGGACACGGACTCCTCCGTCCATCGGAGGCTGTTCCAGTCCGTGGTGACACGGTATCCGGGATCGGGGCTTGTATTCACGGACGGTTCGAGGGTAAACGAGAAAGTAGGCTGTACATTTGTGGTTGAGGATCGTCGGTTTCTCTTTTCACTTCCCGAGGCCTGTAGCGTGTACACTGCGGAGCTCTATGCCATCTTAGAGGCTCTGCGGTACACGTTATCAGACGATAACCAGCACTTTCTTGTGTGTACTGACTCTCTGAGTGCGCTGCAAGCGATCGATGTGTGTTTCCCGAAGCACCCGTTGGTCCAGCGTGTGCACGACCAGCTCGTCAGTTCGCGTAACGCTGGAACCGGGGTGACCTTTGTGTGGCTTCCTAGCCACATGGGTATTGCGGGAAACGAGCTTGCTGATCAGGCGGCGAGAGAGGCAGTCGCACTGCCCTCGCTACCATATAAGGTGCCTGCTAGTGATGTGCGCTCTCAGTTGCGGCATTCGATCCTGTCGCATTGGGAGGAGGCATGGCGTGCCACGCCTCCACCCAACAAAATGAGAGGCATCAAGGAGACCACGAAGGTGTGGAAATCTTCCTTCCGATTTCTCCGGAAGGAAGCTGTGGTACTCTGTCGACTCCGGATCGGTCATGGGATTGCTACGCACTCCCACTTGCTGAAAAGAGAAGATCCTCCTGTGTGTACTTGCGGCGCCCACCTCACCGTGGCACACCTTCTCTTGGAGTGTGTGGATCTGGCCGATCTGCGAGGGACTCTTAAACTGCCTAATACCCTCTCCTTTATTCTCCGTGATGACGGGCCGTCAGCTGACCTCGTCATCCGGTTCATGAGGGAGAGTGGTTACTTTTTTAAGTTTTAATGTGTAGTTACGACTTTTAATTCTGGTTTTATCTGTTTTATGTTTTTTATTGTGTTCTGTATTATATTGTTCACTATGCCTTATTTGTTTTATCCTTTTTTTACCATCCGCATTTTATTCCTTTTTATTCAAATAAGGCATAATTTTTGGGGCTCACTGTCTGTTTTATAAACACCATTTTCGCTTCATCCATGGCAGTGAGTTGTTTTTATCTACATCCTTTCATTTCACGTCATTTCATTTCATTAGGGGCCGATAACCTCGATGTTAGGCCCCTTAAAACAACAATTATCATCATCATCATCATAATGATAAACCAGGCATTATCAGAGGATATAAATATCAGATCAAGCTCGCAGATAACACACCTTTTCAAAAGAAATTGTATCCGATACCGGAGAAATATCAATCAGAAGTGACGGAGCTAATAAAAGGCATGGAAAAGGAAGGTATAATAAGAAAGCAAGCCACTCCTTATTTAAACCGTCTTACAGTCGTCAAGAAAGCAGATGGAAGTCTGAGACCATGCTTAGATGCCAGAGGCATTAATACTCTTTTGTTAAAAGAATATGACAGGCCACCAAAAATCAGGGAACTACTGAGGAGATTCAAGAATAAAACCAGTTTCTCAGTGATTGATTTAACTGCCGCATTTCATCAAATAGAGCTTACGTGTATCAGAGAGTACCATACGGGTTGGTAAATTCAAGTCCAGCACTCATTAGAGCCTTGGATGATAAGTTAAGTGATGAAGTAAAACAATTTGCCATTTGCTACGTGGACGACATTATCATATCTTCAGAAACGCCAGAGCAACACTTCATGCATTTGAAAAAGCTATTTGAAAACCTCAGAAGTGCGAACATCAAGGTGAAATTGAATAAATGCCATTTCTTTCAAGAAAAGATCAACTTTCTTGGACATACGATAGACAGATTCGGTTACCACCCGAATGAAGACAAGATAGAAGCAATATTAAAGTTTCCCAAACCCAAGAAGATCAAAGAGATCCGAGCTTTTGCGGGTCTTTGCCAGTTTTTCAGTAGTCATTGCCCACGTTATTCTGAAATTATGGCACCACTACATGAGCTCCTGAAGAAAAACAATAGATGGAAATGGGATGCAGCTGCCGAGAATGCCTTTATTCAAGCAAAGGAAATGCTCAAAAACAACATCAAACTAGAATACCCAGACTTCGAAACATCATTCATAGTAGAAACTGACGCTTCACGAATTGGTATTAGCGCAGTCTTGTATCAGAAGGATCAAGACGGCAACCATCACTATATTTCCTTCAGCAGCAGGAAGTTACGCACGCACGAGTTAAATTATTTCACGACGGAGCTTGAAGCTTTAGCCGTCATAAATGCCCTACAACAATGGAAAAAATTAATGCTGGGACACAAGATTATAATCAGAACGGATCACAAAGCACTGGAGTTCATGTTAAAGTCCGACTTGTCAAGCGATCGGATGACCAGGTGGACTATGTTTTTACAACAATTTGATGCCACGATAGTCCATGTTCCTGGAAAAGACAACCTACTGGCAGATATTCTTTCCAGACATCCAACTCCTGAAAATAATGTAAGAATTAACGTTATCCAGACGGACGCAGAAGATCAGGAAACGTTGGATAAACTAAGAAGGATTCCTTCTTTTTCAAAAGAAGCATGCACCATTTAGGAACATTTATAGATTCTTGTCAGGGAGAATGACAAGGAGGCACGCCTCATATTTCGATCCCCCAGGGGCTCACATCTTGTGGGCGTGGGTTGGCGACCACGGGGCCCCAGCTGAGTCCGGCATTGCTTCCACTTACTTGTGCCGGGCTCCTCTCTGTCTTCTTTCCTGTCGACCTCACTTGGTCAACTCTTGTTCTCTTCTGACCCCGACGGTATTAGGGTATCCGAGGCCTAGGGAGTCTCTTCCTTTCCCGCCTTAATTGGCCCTTGTCTCATCTTTTCTGATACCCTCCTTCTGCGAGGGGTCAGCCTTCTTTTTCTCTTCCTTTTACCTCCTGCCTTGTGCTCTAGGCCCTTAAGGAGGCAGGGTGTGTGTAGCCCCACCACTTCTGGTGCACCCTAGATCATGCTACACCCTCAGGGGCTCACGGCTGGTGAGTTCGGGAGTCGGCGACCCCGAGGGATTCCTGAGCTGGGTCCGTTTTCCCCTTTTGTCCCTTCCCTTTGGGGCGGACCCTCTCCTCTCTCCCCTCTCCTCTCCTCTCCTCTCCAATCCTCTCCTCTTTTCCTTATTAGTTAGTTTTAGTTTTAAGTTTACATTTCATTTTTCATCTTCACGATCACCCACACCATCAGGGGCCGATAACCTAGATGTTAGGCCCCTTAAAACAACAATTATCATCATCATCATCATATTTCGAAACTAGAAGGAAAGCTAGACATTACATTCTCGTGGGAGAAACTGTATGCAAATATATCGATGCTAGACACACGAAGGTGCGAGTTGCTATTCCACCTGAACTTATTGTGCCACTAATTTGGTTAGTGCACAAGAGCATAGGTCACGGAGGAGTTGACAAAACATACTATACCATGTTAGAAAAGTTCTATTGGGTTAACATGCGAGAGTCCATTACCATAGTGGTCAGATCTTGTGAACTGAGTCAGAAAAACAAATACAACTCTGAACTATTGAAGGAACGACCTAAAGCAATTATTCCTACTAAACCACTGGAACTGTTTAGCCAGGATATTTTTGGACCTGCACCTAAAGGAGACAGGGGAAACCAATATGTACTAGTCACGATGGATGTGTTTTCCAAAGTTGTAATGCTTAATCCAATGCAAAAAGCCACAACGAAAACTGTTTTATACCACTTGGAGAGAAACATTATTCCTAAGTTGGGAAAACCAGAAAGACTTCTAACGGACCATGGAACGCAATTTACCTCTGCAGAATTTCAAGGAGCGATGGATAGGTTGGATGTTGTTCACCTATTTTCATCAGTTCTGGGCTCCTCTCTGTCTTCTTTCCTGTCGACCTCACTTGGTCAACTCTTGTTCTCTTCTGACCCCGACGGTATTAGGGTATCCGAGGCCTAGGGAGTCTCTTCCTTTCCCGCCTTAATTGGCCCTTGTCTCATCTTTTCTGATACCCTCCTTCTGTGAGGGGTCAGCCTTCTTTTTCTCTTCCTTTTACCTCCTGCCTTGTGCTCTAGGCCCTTAAGGAGGCAGGGTGTATGTAGCCCCACCACTTCTGGTGCACCCTAGATAATGCTACACCCTCAGGGGCTCACGGCTGGTGAGTTCGGGAGTTGGCGACCCCGAGGGATTCCTGAGCTGGGTCCGTTTTCCCCTTTTGTCCCTTACGTTTGGGGCGGACTCTCTACTCTTTCACTTTCCTATATGCCTTTCATGGCCCTCCTTCCTTCCAAGTCCCTCAATCCGCCTTCTCCGAGGGTTGAGGGCATTTCTTTTCCTTCTGTCCTTTTATTTGCCTTATTCTCCTTTAGTTTCCATTTCTTCTTTAGTATGTAGGTTAGTAGTTAGTTTTAGTTTTAAGTTCGCTTTTCATTTTTCATCTTCACGATCTCCCAAACCATCAGGGGCCGATAGCCTAGATGTTAGGCCCCTTAAAACAACAATTATCATCATCATCATCATCATCAGTTCGCAGCCCAGAGACAAATTCCATTCAAAGAACAATGCTTGAATTTTCTAAGTACATTCGCTTGTATAGTGCAGATAATCATGCGAATTGGGTGAAGATTGTACCCCTAGTAGAATTTTGCATAAATAACACGAGACATGAGAGCACCAACGAAATTCCAGTTATGTTACACTTTGAGGAGAAACCCATACGACCCTGGAACGGAATCTTCAACATTCCGGAAGATGACGAACCACCGATGGACCAGGGAATCGAAGCAGCACGAGTCCAGCTAAACAAAGCGGCCGAGAAGAGTTTAAAACGCTTGCAAGGGAAGAGATTTAGCGGCCCGCTACGAGAAGGTGACCTTGTATTAGTCAGGATTCCTGTGAAAGCAGACGTACTGAAGAAGGTATACATCAAGTTCAGTAGCCTTTTTAGGGGACCGTTCAAGGTAGATACAGTCTACGGTAACAATTGCTACACGATCGTAAGGATTGAAGACAACAGATCCATTGGAAAATTTAACCACTCCAAATTAAAAAGATTTTACCCTAAGATTCAGTAAGTAAATAAATTCAGTCCCAAGAACAGAGAAACCAACTGTTATTAAAGAAAGTACAGGCTATACTTTACTTTAAATTGGCAACGGGGAATTGCGCCCGAATTTATTTAAGGCCAATACCAAAGATCCCGTCTGTATATGAACTGGGACCCAGGAAAAATAAAAGAACGAATTAAAATCTTTTATTCCTTAAAATTCGTGAGATATGGAAAACCTGAGTTGAAATAGTGAAATACTATGCATCATTAATAATTAAACAATTACGGAAGGCAAGAAGGAACTATTTAAATATGGTTGTATATTTATTATCTGAATGTAGGGAGGCCTACATTGTAAGAGTGCGTCACGCCGTGAGGAGTGAGAGAAACGTCATGAAGGAGGAGAAGGGATCAAGGCTGAGGACACACTGAGGGAGGAGAAGTTTATGGAGTTACGTCACACCGCAAGAGGGGAGGCAGAGCGAGGAACTTGCCGTACGCAGAGGGCAAGAGCGAGGAGTTCTTTCCAAATTGAGATCGCGACGAGACAAGACCGTGAGTGGAGAAACTAGTAGTTGTTCAGAATAGTGCTACGCATCACGAAGTTGGGAAAGACGAGTGTGGAGTACAGAAGGCTGTGACTTGCAGAGCAAGGAACATTCTAAGCAGACCAGCACAGCATATAGACCACTGATCTTGAAACACAGCTTGATATTACAGTATTGATTTGACGGGAAGTTTCAACTGAATAAACTATTACAGTATTAGCCCAGTCAAATGGTAGTTTTGACCAAAAAAAATTAGGGTAGAAGGTTTCTCGACGGATTCTTATGTTTTTCGGTGTGCTGAATCCGAATCTGAAGTTTGCCAACAAAAAAATGACGGCTTCACAGTGAAAATCGCAAAATAAACTAAAAATTTAGGACTTTTTTCACAAAATTGCTTATAAGTTGAAAAATATTCAACCTAGTGAATTTCTCATTATTTACAAAATTAAAGTAGACAAAATTTATTTCAAAATGCACTGGGCACTTTTAGTTTTTGAGTGCAGGGTACCGCCGCTAGAGCGAGCTGAAAAAGAGCGACGTTTTGGCACTTAGGCGAAATCGACAGAAACTCATCGTGTTTCCTCCATGAATACCTGTTTTATTCATGTTCTATGGTGGTAACATGATTGAAAGTTCGTTGTAAAAAATGTTGATCATCATCATCATCATTTCCCCTTATCCAGCTCCTGCCGGGTCGGGGTATTAATGGCACTTCTCCACTTTCCCCTTTTCTTCCACAATTCTTCCTCCACGATCTTGTCCCAGTCCAGATTTCTTTTTCTCACGCTGTTCTTCACTGAATCGATCCACCTTGTTCTAGGTCTTCCCCTTGCTCTCTTACCCTTGCACTTGGCCTCCAGCATCTGTCTTTGTATTCTATTTCCCTCCATCCTCTTTACATGTCCAAACCACCTTAGTTTATCCTTCTCAATTCTCTAATTTAGTTTTCCCATCCCAACTTCCTTCCTAACATCCTCATTCCTCAATCTGTCTTTCCTTGTCTTTCCCATCATACTTCTTAGGAATTTCATTTCACTGGCTTGGATTCTACTCTCTTGTCTGCTTGTCAGGGTCCAAGTCTCAGCTGCATAAGTTAATATGGGTACATAGTATACTTTATACATTACCTCCTTGCTTTTCCTTGGTATTTCCTTATCCCAAACAAGTTTTCTTACACTTTGATAGAATGCATTGCTTTGCTGTACCCTCCTGCCAATCTCCATGTCCAACCTACCAGTTTGCATCAATTCACTTCCTAGGTATTTAAACGTGTCCACAATTTCCAAACTCTGACTTCCAATTTTCACAGTGCATTTTCCTTGTCTTTTCCCTCTTGTCATCACCATGGTCTTGCTTTTCTCTATACTGATTTTCAGGCCGTACTTCTGAATATTTTCGTTCAGTGCATCTAGTTGTTTTTGCACTTCTTCGGTGTTCCTTCCCCCAGACCACAATATCGTCTGCAAATAATAGTAACTTCATTTCTTTATGTCCATATGCTCCCTTTGTTTCCTTGACAATTTCATCCATTACCATTACGAACAAAAGAGGTGACAGCACACTCCCCTGTCTTAGTCAGTCTTGTTCCTAAACCAATCTGTCTTTCCAACTGGGGTCAGTACCCTGCTAACACAGTTGTTGTACATTGCTTGCACCATTTCCAACATTTCTTTTCCCAGTGTCTTCTTAACCATGGTTTCCCATACCTTCTCTCTGGGGACACTATCATATGCCTTTTCTAGATCTATGAAAGTCATGACCAAATCTTCTCCATATTCCCAGTTCTTTTCCATCACCTGCCTCAAGCTAAAGATTGGGTGCACTGTGGATCTTCCACTCCTGAAGCCATACTGTTCTTCTTGCAACTCTCCTTCCACCTTTCTTCTCATTCTTCTTTCTAATATCCTTTCTAGTATTTTTACTATCTGTGATATGAGGGTGATCCCTCTATAGTTATCACACACTTTCTTGTCCCCTTTCTTAAACCCTGGTATTATTAGCCCTTTCTCCCAGTCTTCTGGTACACCTTTTTCACTAGCTTTGTAGTAACTCTTTCTTTCCTCTTACTTCTTAGAAGTCCATACAGCATCCTTTTACTGCCACTTACATCTGTTTCCATTCTTCGTGTAAATTCTTCCCAACTTTTCTTCTTTTCTTCTCCTGCCACTTTCTTACACCCCCGTTTGTTGTCGTGATACTTCCTTTTGCTTTCTTCTGTTTGATCTCGGTTCCATTCTTTCCATGCAGACTTCTTTTCTTTCACTGCTTTCCACACTTCCTCATTCCACCACGGTGTCTCCTTCTCTTTCACTCTTGTTGACGTCCTTCCACAAGCACTCTCTGCTGCACCAGAAAATGCCTTTTTAAAGTGAGACCATTCCTCTTTTACGTTTTCCACTTCAGTAACTGGGATGTATTGCTTCAATCTCTCCTGAAAATCTTCCTGTACAATTTTGTCTTTCAATTTCCATACTTTTATTTTACTTTCTCTGATCTCCTTTAGGTTTTCCAATTCTTCCCATCTAAATTTTGCCACCACAGCTCTATGGTCCCCATCAAATGCTTCTCCTGGTAAAGCTGTCACATCTATCAGCTTTCTGCGATTTGTCCTTTCCACCAGAAAGTAGTCAATTACTGATTTTGTTCTTCTATCACCCCACCCATATCTCGTAATGTTCCTGCTGTTTTTCTTCCGAAACCATTAATTACCTACTATCAGTCCATTCCTTTCACAAAAGTTTACAAGTTCCTCTCCTTCCCGGTTCTTTTTCCCATATCCATAAGGTCCAATGACTTCTTCCTTTCCTTGTCTCTCGTTTCCGACTTGTGCATTCATATCTCCCATGATTACCACTTCTACATCTGAAATTACTCTTTCTACATCCTCCAGGAATACTTCAATATCTTCTTCTCTGTTTCCAGTCTGTGGTGCATACACTTGTATGAAGTCCATCATGTCATTCTTCATCTTCATTCTAATTTTCATTATTCTGTCACTCACACACTCTACCACTTCAACATACTCCTCCAGTTGTTTCGAGTTTATCTGTCCCACGCCATTTTTTGCCTCTTGGCCACCACTCCAGTATAATGTATATTCTTTCCTCAATTTCTTCCTTCCTTTACCTTTCCATTTCACTTTACTCATCCCCATCATTCCAACCTTCTCACTCCACCGTTCCGAAGTCCATCTTCTCTGCTGCAGATTCCGTTGAGGTCTTCGCACGTAACCCTGTGCACGCGGCCTATGTTATACCCCATAGGACTGGGTCCTCACCAGAACTTAGCCAGTACTGTAGTTCCATGGTATATTACAGTACCGTTGCCCACCCCCGCGACGTGGACGCGCCTGGCAAGAATTATTCATGTAGCCAATTACGATTGACTCATGGACCGGGTTAAGGAGATGTCTAAATCCAGCCTCCAAGTTAATGTGGAGTATGTCTATCTGTACTTATCCACCTAATTCTAAAGTGTGAAATTGATGAGGTGAGTAATTAATGTAAAACAGTTTTTGTGATTTTTCACTCGACATCTCACCATGTCACACATATCTCACACATTCCTAAAGAGATATATTTAATATATTGATAGTGTGAAACCGGAGTATTTCCCCTTTGTGTGAAATGTTCACCCTCAAGCCCTCAATAGAAAGGGTCCCTTTTTTGCCGACAAATCTGTCCTTGACAGGTCCCCCTCCATGCCTCCGGCCAACTCCTCTGCCATTCGAGTTTAGTTTAGTTTAGTTTGCTCTCTCCTCCTCGTGGGACAGCTAAGCGTTCTTCTTCGGGTTTCTGCCGTTCGTTCAGTGTTTTCAATTGAACTAATGTTGTTATTATTGAATATGTGAGGGACGAAAATGTCGCGTCGTGAATGTGCAATTTGTGAGGAGCCTCTGGATGATCAGACTCGAACTTTCTTTCAAACGACAAGAACAAGAGTAGATTCATAGAGCTCCTCAGGAGTAGACGGAGTGAGGCAGGGATTGAATCACGACAAGCTGATGCCCTCATCATAAGAACAGCTCAATCCATAGCTTCCACGCATGGCACAGTTGCAGTAGTGGTGGGAGAAGATGTTGACCTTCTCGTCATCATGATAGGCAACCGCACTTCTCCTAGCATGTTCTTCCTGAAACCAGGAAAAGGAAAAGTACCACTGACGCTATATAGCCCTGGCAGCTCGCTAGAGGAGCCTCTGAGCCACCATATTTTATTCCTCCACGCTGTCAGTGGTTGTGACTCCACATCCGCCATGTTCAACCATGGTAAGACGAAACTCTTGAAGACCCTCAAGGTGAACCCAGATCTTGTAAACTACCTTGAGCATTACATGGACCCCATAGCACAAGTCGAGGAGCTTGTGAAGGTTGGCGAAAAATTTCTAGTGGCCCACCATACCACTCGTCTAAACGAACTGAGGTAGAAGCTGTACCTCAGTACAGCATATAATGTCACCGGAAACATGGCCTCGATCCCTCCCACTGAAGCTGCAGCCCCTATTTCACTGGGTTTTGAACAGTTTTCCAACTAGACACCTCAAAGTATTGTGTACAATATGTACAATTTTCTAGTGCACTTACTGACCGATAGCAATCAACAGGGGCCTTCTCCTCGGCAACCGGAGGCTGCTCCATCGAGGCCAAAAAGGAGGAAGCTCAACTAAAGAATTGAAATTAATTGTAATGTATTAATAGTTAATTGCTATTACATTCCTTTTCATTATATTCATTTCATTTAATTTTTGACATAAATAATAAAACGGCTTGATCGGTCCTTTATGAATTCCTACCACTCCGAGGGCAATGTTTTTCAAGAGCTCCGTATTCTTTTAACCACCATAGAACATGAATAAAACACGTATTCATGGAGGAAACACGATAAGAAAGCGTCTGGGGCTTGTTAGGGCTGAGTTTCTCTCGTTTTTCCCTAATTGCCAAAAAAGTTGCTCCTTTTCAGCGCGCTCTAGCGGCGGTGCCCTGAACTCAAAAATAAAAGTGACCAGTGAATTTGAAGAAAATTTTGGCTACTTTAATATTGTAAATAGTGAGAAATTCACTAGGATGCATACTTTTCAACTTATAAGCGATTTTGTGAAAAACGTCCGAAATTTTTAGATTTTTTGTGATTTTCACTGTGAAGCCGTCATTTTTTTTTGTTGGCAAACTTCAGATTCGGATTCAGCACACCGAAAAACATAAGAATCCGTCGAGAAACCTTCTACCCTATTTTTTTTTTTGAAACAGGCACTTCTAAGCACCAAATGACTGGGCTATATATCAAAAACAAAGCTATAATACATCGCATGCAGACAGATGCAGAAGTCTCACTTCTACAGAAGAGCTTCATTATTTCTGCAATTTAATTCATACTTGGAAATTATACAGAATGCAGTTCGTGAATTGGCAACGGGGAAGTTATAAAAGTCTCATCATTAAAATGAGTATGACCACGTGCTAAGGTGCACATCATAGGGAAGTAGAAGCTACAAAAATGAAGAGTTGAATCCAGAATTCCACAACATGGAAGGCGCAGCGGAACATCTACGCGATGCGCAAAATTACAGAACAAATCTCTACTTCTTAATACGAAGTCATATACATCCAGTATACTCTCAAAGACTTTTATGAAACAAACGAATTTCAACCTTGAGAAGTGATGTCGGTGCAGTGATGGGGTATCGCAAGAAGATCCAGACAACGTGCGGGAGACGAGCGAGGGAGTGCGGACGAGACATGCTGTTTCACGGCGAGGTCGCTAACCCGGTTATGTCACTGACCTTGTTCCACTGGGAGAGATGTCCAGCTGGCCCCGTCACAAGCGGTCTGCATAGCTGTGGGCGGTGCGCTCACAAACACTTTTGGCTTGCCAGACGAGACATGGTACATCTAAGACCGTCTTCAACTCAAGGTAGAGAAGAGATTGATTTATATTTGGTAGAATTGTAGTCTGTGTTTACCCTAATTGACCAACCGTATAATTTTTGTCATTGTATTTAAAATTGTGTAGATTTTGATCTAGTATTTTTCGTATTTTCTTAGGAGTCTTTTTTGTTCATTGAAATTTTCCGTCACTTGGACGAAATTTTATTTGCGTAGCGCAGTTGTTAACGTTAAAATCATTTCAATATAAAATCGTTCAGAATTATAGATATTTGCGTTGAATTAAATAAGTCTGTTTTATGCGCAGCGATGGAACGTATATTGAACAATTTAAGTACCGTATATTCAAAAAGTTATGTCACGAAGTGTCAAATATTTCGACAACTCATGATGTTGATTCGAGTGTCAGAAATTTATTTTCAACCAATTGTGAACAAATTGAATTGTTGTTACACGAGACAAAATCTGATAAAGGATAGTCCAAATACTTGATAGATAATTAAACCAATGAATACCAAATTCACTGTAATGAAACAGATAGATATGTAGATCTATGCTGTAACGTGATAAGCCATATTTCCTAGTAACAAAGGTATTTCAAGAACCTTTATATACATATATATGTGTCCAATAAAACATTTAGAGCATTAAAAAGCCTAGATAAATTTGTTAAACAAATATTCCACGAAGATAGTTAAGGCTTAAATATTTTCACGAAAGGAAGACACACTTATATCATTTGTTAAATATGAATTCTTGCTGATAATTTTTGAAAGTTGCAATAATGTAAAACTGAATTTAAATACGTGAAAAGGAGTTAGGAAAGTTAAATCACAGGGTGATATAAAAGTAACTGTACAGAAGTGAAGTTATAGGCACGATGAGATTTTGTATAAGGATAGAGGAGATTGTTAAAGTTTGTTTCTTGAACAATATTCACAATGGACGTGGATATCTAATAAAGTTACTAATTTTCTTTGCATGGAGTCAGAAAATGCATTGAAGTGGGAGTTTAGATTTGAAATACCGTGCAAGAAAGGAATAGTAGACGTAAATGAGTTACGTATTTTCACGAAAGGAGACTGAGGAGTCCCCCAGGGGCTCACATCTTGTGGGCGTGGGTTGGCGACCACGGGGCCCCAGCTGAGTCCAGCATTACTTCCACTTACTTGTGCCGGGCTCCTCTCTGTCTTCTTTCCTGTCGACCTCACTTGGTCAACTCTTGTTCTCTTCTGACCCCGACGGTATTAGGGTATCCGAGGCCTAGGGTGTCTTCCTTTCCCGCCTTAATTGGCCCTTGTCTCATCTTTTCTGATACCCTCCTTTTGCGAGGGGTCAGCCTTCTTTTTCTCTTCCTTTTACCTCCTGCCTTGTGCTCTAGGCCCTTAAGGAGGCAGGGTGTATGTAGCCCCACCACTTCTGGTGCACCCTAGATAATGCTACACCCTCAGGGGCTCACGGCTGGTGATTTCGGGAGTTGGCGACCCCGAGGGATTCCTGAGCTGGGTCCGTTTTCCCCTTTTGTCCCTTACCTTTGGGGCGGACCCTCTCCTCTTTCACTTTCCTATATGCCTTTCATGGCTCTCCTTCCTTCCAAGTCCCTCAATCCGCCTTCTCCGAGGGTTGAGGGCATTTCTTTTCCTTCTGTCCTTTTATTTGCCTTATTCTCCTTTAGTTTTCCATTTCTTCTTCTAGTATGTAGGTTAGTCGTTAGTTTTAGTTTTAAGTTCGCTTTTCATTTTCATCTTCACACCCCCAGGGGCTCACTTCTAATGGGCGTGGGTTGGCGACCACGGGGCCCCAGCTGAGTCCGGCATTGCTTCCACTTACTTGTGCCGGGCTCCTCTCTGTCTTCTTTCCTGTCGACCTCACTTGGTCAACTCTTGTTCTCTTCCGACCCCGACGGTATTAGGGTATCCGAGGCCTAGGGAGTCACTTCCTTTCCCGCCTTAATTGGCCCTTGTCTCATCTTTTCTGATTCCCTCCTTCTGCGAGGGGTCAGCCTTCTTTTTCTCTTCCTTTTACCTCCTGCCTTGTGCTCTAGGCCCTTAAGGAGGCAGGGTGTATGTAGCCCCACCACTTCTGGTGCACCCTCGATAATGCTACACCCTCAGGGGCTCACGGCTGGTGAGTTCGGGACTTGGCGACCCCGAGGGATTCCTGAGCTGGGTCCGTTTTCCCTTTTTGTCCCTTACCTTTGGGGCGGACCCTCTCCTCTTTCACTTTCCTATCTGCCTTTCATGGCTCTCCTTCCTTCCAAGTCCCTCAATCCGCCTTCTTCGAGGGTTGAGGGCATTTCTTTTCCTCCTGTCCTTTATTTGCCTTATTCTCCTTTAGTTTTCCATTTCTTCTTCTAGTATGTAAGTTAGTTTTAGTTTTAAGTTCGCTTTTCATTTTCATCTTCACGATCACCCAAACCATCAGGGGCCGATAACCTAGATGTTAGGCCCCTTAAAACAACAATTATCATCATCATCATCATCTTCACGATCACCCAAACCATCAGGGGCCGATAACCTAGATGTTAGGCCCCTTAAAACAACAATTATCATCATCATCATCACCGAGACTGAGGAGTCTCAGTTTTTTCTAGTATTGGTCACAGCGAATGTGACATTGTTTAAGTGTATTCAAGGAAAATTCTGTACAGGGTGTTTAAGAAATAATGTGTTTGTTGTATAATTTTGGAAGAGAAGTGTGTAATGAAGGTCAAATGCCATGCACTTAGAGTATTCACGTTTATCAAAGAAATGTAAACCGAGCAAAGAATTTCAGGAATTTTTCGAGATTTAATGATCAAATGGGAGAAGACAAAGTAAGAACAGTGCTTAACTTCAATGTTTGTCACCTATGTTCTATTGATTCAGTCTAGTATTTATACTTTCAACCGATAGAGTTACGGTGTTTGTTACGGAAGTTGAGTGGTAAAGACTCATTTGTATTATATGTAATTTAATCACTTCAACACAATTAAGTGTATATTTGTGCGAACCACGAATTATTGTATATATGAATATAGTTAATACTGAGTAAATTTTTATTTTACATATTTAGATGTGGAACTACGGTTCAAAGATGAAACGGAATGTATAATATAGGGTAATGTTTAAAATCACGCCGTTTCATAATTTTTCTTGTCATATTAGTACCACGTTTTAGTTTATTTTGAGTTTATTTATTGCAGTGTCAGGTAGACACTATTGATAGGCAGGCAGGCAGTATAGGTCTGTATTTTTTCTTAGTACAATAAACGGCTGGCGCTCCTTAGCGAATCAGTCAATTTTTTATCTTAGCTGACATCGTTTTCATTTTGTCATCGCCGAAAATAGTACTGCTAGGTAAGATACAGGCGCTAGACAGACCTTATCACCCCTCGAGATTGGAGTTTCTCGATTTGCTCAAATGTAAATGATAGTAGAAATTTGTACCTACGCTGGTAGTACTATTTTCTTTCATAGATCTACCCTATGTGTTCCTGGAATTCCCAATTTACTTAGCAGACAATGGTAAGTTAGTGAGCTGGGTAGATACGTGTCTGCAATCCTTCACAGTGCAGCGGATATAGGTACTGATTGGTGAATTCGGGCGCAGTACTGACTTTTGAGATGCTGCTCGCAACGTTAAAGTCTTATTTAAAACTTGTTGCACGGCTTCGTTCAGGCACTGCTCCGTGTAATTCTTATAAAAGCGGGCGCCCAAAGCCCTTCTATAAGTTCGAACCATTTTCAGCTGACTATAGCACGGCAAAATCACAAATGAATACACTAAAACACCGAAAACATAGGCAAAAAACGAAAATATAAACCTTGTGGCGACTTTGTGACACTTTTGTGTCACAAAATCCCCACGATTATCACTGAAATTTTAAATAAGTGCAAATGTTGTTTGAGTCTTCAGTCTTTTGACTGGTTTGATGCAGCTCTCCATGCCTCCCTGTCCCGAGCTAATCGTTTCATCTCTACATAGCTACCACACCCTACATCCGAGGCAATCTGTTTAACATATTCTAACCTTGGTCTACCCCTACAGTTCTTGTCCTCGACCCTTCCTTCCATAACTAAGCTTGCTATTCCTGGGTGTCTTAGTATGTGTCCTACCAACCTATCTCTTCTCTTCATTAGTAGTCGCCAGAAACATCTCTCCTCTCCCACTCGTCTTAATACCTCTTTGTTTGTAACCCTATCTACCCATCTGATCTTCATCATTCTCCTGTAGCACCACATTTCAAATGCTTCAATTCTCCTCTTTTCTGCTGCACCAATAGTCCAAGTTTCACTTCCATAGAGCGCCACGCTCCAGACAAAGGCTTTCAAAAATGACTTCCTTATACCTAAATCTATATTCGATGTCAGCAGATTCCTTTTTTGTAGAAATGCCTTTCTTGCCTGAGCCAACCTACTTTTTATATCCTCTTTGCTTCGTCCATCACTGGTTATTCTGCTTCCTAAGTAACAGAAATCTCCTACTTCCTTCAGCTTTTCACCTGCCAATTTGATCTCCATAGAGGTTTCAGATTTATTTCGGCTGCATTCCAGTATTTTTGTTTTACATTTATTAATTTTCATCATGAATTCTTTCCGTAAGACGGAGTCCATACCATTCAAAAACTCATTCAAATCCTCAGGCTTGTTGGCCAAGATGACGATGTCATCAGCAAATCTCAGAGTTGAAATTATTTCTCCTTGAATCTTCACTCCCACTTTAAATTTTTCTCTAATTTCCTTCATTGCTTGTTCAATGTAAAGATTGAAAAGTATGGGTGATAAGTTGCAGCCTTGCCTTACACCTTTCTGAATACCAGCTTCTCTCTCATGTCCTTCAACTCGAATGACTGCAGTCTGGTTTCTGTATAGATTGTATATCACCCTCCTATCCCTGTACTTTATTCCAATCGATTTCAAAATGTCAAACAATTTAGTCCAATCAACGTTATCAAAAGCCTTTTCTAAGTCTACAAAAGCCATGAACGTTCTCTTATCTTTCCTTATTCTACCTTCCAAAATCAGCCTAAGACTTAGTACAGCTTCCCTTGTTCCTACATTTCTCCTGAAACCAAACTGGTCTTCACCCAACTCCGTTTCTATCTGGCTCTCAATCCTCTTGTAAATTATTCTAGACAGGATCTTTGAAGCATGAGTAATCAAGCTGATTGTACGATAATCTTCACATCTGTCAGCTCCCACTTTCTTTGGTATAGGGATGATTACATTCTTCTTGAAATCAGGGGGTACCTCACCTGTCTCATAAATCCTACACACCAAGTGAAATAACCTGATCAGACCTTCCTCTCCTATGCAGCGTAGCAACTCAATCGGTATATCATCTATGCCTGGTGCTTTGTTCCTGCTTAAGTCTTCCAAAGCTCTATCAAATTCTGATCTCAATATTAAATCTCCTTTCGCATCCTCATCAATTTCCTCCTCCCTTTCCATTACATGATTCTCAATCTCCTTTCCCTTATACAAACTCTCTATGTAAGCTTTCCATCTCTCAACCTTTTCTTCCCTATCTGTTAGAGGCTTTCCATTTGTGTCCTTAATATTACAGCACTTAGTCTTCTTTTCCACAAAAATATTCTTAATCCTTCGATAAGCTGTGTCTACTTTTCCTAATTTCAGACAATTTTCTATACCAGCACATTTCTCTTTCAACCATTCTTCTTTCGCTTCCTTGCACTTCTTGTTAACCTCATTTCTCAGACGTCTGTATTCTGCTTTCCCCTTTTCATCTCTTACATTCTTATGCTTCCGCCTTTCATCCATCAATTCGAGTATATCCTCAGTGATCCACGGTTTTCTACCTATTCTCTCCTTCCTACCAATGTTTTCTTCTGCGGATTTTGTTATTTCATTCCTCAAAAGTGCCCATTCGTCTGCAATTGAAGTTTGTTTAGGGTTTTTCATTAGTCCTTCCTTTATACTCTTCTTGAATCTTTCGTTTACATCCTTCTCTTTCAGTCTGTCTATTGCCCACCTTTTTGGCTTTTGACTTTTCTTCAGTTTCTTCAACTTTAATCTGCATTTCATTACAACCAGATTGTGGTCAGAGTTTATGTCAGCACCAGGATATGTTTTACAATCCAAAATCTGGTTTCGAAACCTCTGCTTGACCATAATGAAGTCGATTTGGTAACGCCCTGTATCTCCTGGTCTCATCCATGTGTATATTCTTCTATTGTGGTTATTGAATAAGGTGTTAGCTATGACTAACTCATGCTCAGTGCAGAATTCTACCAGCCTGCTTCCTCGATCATTCCTTTCACCTAATCCGAAATCTCCTACTATCTTCCCTTCTCTCCCTTTTCCTACCACAGCATTCCAATCTCCCATTACTATAACATTTTCATCACCCTTGATATACCTCAGAATTTCGTCTATTTCTTCGTAGACCTTTTCAACATCCTCATCATCAGCTTGACTGGTAGGCATATAGACTTGTATCACTGTGGTGCAGGTAGGTTTAGTATTTATTTTTGCTACAATAATCCGTTCACTATATTGCTCATAATATTCCACCCGCTGTCCAAGTTTCCTACTCAATATGAGGCCAACCCCTGCTTGGCCATTGTTTGATTTAGTGCTAATGACCCTATAGTCTCCTGACCAAAAGTCCTGTTCTTCCTGCCAGCGCATTTCACTAATCCCAACCAAATCCAACCTCAACCTATCCATTTCCCTTTCTAAGTTTTCTAACCTTCCATTTCCTAGCAGACTTCTAACATTCCACGCTCCGATCAGTAGAATGTCAGAATTCCTCTTTGTCACTTCTGTGATGTTAACCCCCTCTCGAGTAGTCCCCACCCGGAGATCCGAACGGGGGACTAGTTTACCTCCGGATTGAAATTTTACAAGGGAGGAGGCCATCATCACATGTATTTATGCATAGAGAGGTGCAAATAACTTCCACAAAACACATCGTACGAAATCGGTATTGCATTAACTTGTACACTAAATATAAGTATTTAATATTAATTACCTGTCAAGCTCCAACTATGCATACAACGGCGTCCACAATCGAAATTTTCCGGAAAACTTATTAATAAACTTATTAATAATGAAATTGCCGCATGCAACAAAACAAGTCACTACCGGTCAGCGCAGCGAAAGCTTTTCTCTGTAGCCGCTACTGGACGCTCAACACTCCACTTCACCATGCCGGCCGCTGCACGTGTCTATCTCCCTTGGTTACGGCGCCAATTTCAAAAACAAAATTTCAAGTCACTTGTCACAATGACACCGGTTTACGGTATTACATAAGTTACGGTATCTCCTTATTGTTTTCAATCTTCGTCTACATCATTTCCTTCTTGTTCCCGGAGTGATCTATAGAACCGATGGTGTGGTGTAATATATTTCATCAGATCCAGTAAATCTTTTAATTTCTCTGTTGATATTTCCCTGCCTATGGGGTAGAGGACCTCCAGAGAACTTGATTTGTGGGTTGGCGACCACGGGGCCCCAGCTGAGTCCGGCATTGCTTCCACTTACTTGTGCCGGGCTCCTCTCTTTCTTCTTTCCTGTCGACCTTCCTTGGTCAACACTTGTTCTCTTCCGACCCCGACGGTATTAGGTTATCCGAGGCCTAGGGAGTCTTTCACTTTCCCGCCTTAATTGGCCCTTGTCTCATCTTTCCTGATACCCTCCGTCTGTGAGGGGTCAGCCTTCTTTTTCTTTTCCTTTCACCTCCTGCCTTGTGCTCAAGGCCCTTAAGGAGGCAGGGTGTATGTAGCCCCACCAATTCTGGTGCACCCTAGATAATGCTACACCCTCAGGGGCTCACGGCTGGTGAGTTCGGGAGTTGGCGACCCCGAGGGATTCCTGGGCTGGGTCCGTTTTCCCCCTTTTGTCCCTTACCTTTGGGGCGGACCTTCTCCTCCCTCCCCTCTCCTCTCCTCTTTTCCTTCTATTTCCTTTTCTCTTTAAGATTCCCGCACTGTTTTTGTTACTTGAATCACCGTGTATCTAAATTCCCTTTTGGCGATTTTTAAGGCATTTTTGATCTATGTTGCATTTTGTAAGTTTTTTCCGATCTAAATTACATCTCGCGATTGTTTTCGACCTCAATTGCATTTTGTAAAGATTGACAATCTAAATTGCTTTTTAGTAAGTCTTTCAATGCAGGTTGCCGGGCCTTTTAGTGAGTATTTGAATTTCAATTGCATTTTGTAAGTATTTTCAACCAAAACCGCATTTCGCACGAATTTTGAATCTAAATTGCATTTTGTTTGGTGGGCATTTTGCACATATTTTGATTCTCAATTGCATTTTGTGGGTATTTTGAATCTAAATTACATGTTGTCAAGTATTTTCAATCTAAATTGCTTTTTGTAAGTATTGTCAATCCACATGAGTCGTTTGAATCTACCGTACATTTTGTAAGCATTTTCAATTTCAATTGCATTTTGTAAGTATTTTGAATTTCAATTGCACTTTGTGACTAATTTGGATTGGAACTGGGATATTTCAATCTGAATTGCATTGTGTATTTTCAATTTCAATTGCATTTTGTAAGTATTTTGAACCTCAATTGCATTCTGTACGTATTTTCTATCTCATTTGCATTTTGTAGGTATTTTGAATTTCAGTTGCATTTTGTAAGTATTTCGACGCTACTTTGCATTTTGTACGTATTTTGAATCTAGCCTACGTTTTGTGGGTCGTTCTCAATCAATTCTTTTTGTGCAACTTCTCGTTCTAAATTCCCTTTTGTAAGACCATATTGTGAGTTGTTTCCATGTGAGTTCCTTTTTGTACGTATTTTCCGTCTTAGATAATTTTGTTTTGGTTTCCATTTCATTATCATTTTCGCTATCACCCAGATCATTAGGGGCCGATAACCTCGATGTTTGGCCCCTTAAAACAACAATTATCATCATCATCATCATCAGAACTTGGTAACTGACGGGTGGGTCGACCTCGAACGGATTTCTTTGCGAGATCAACAGTATTGAATATTCCATCTTCATGGCTGGTGTAGTTATAAAACAAGATCTTTGGGTACTCTCTCTGGATCTTAAGCCATCGCTTCTTCAACCATTCCACTTTTTCCTTCTGCGTAATTACTTTCCTGTTAGTTAAACCTTGTTCCGAAGCCTTTGTGCTGAAGAACAGATGACTAGTCATTTTATGGACAACAAATCTTGGTCTTTGCTTCTTAGCCTTCTCCCCCCAGGGGCTCACATCTAGTGGGTTGTGGGTTGGCGACCACGGGGCCCCAGCTGAGTCCGGCATTGCTTCCACTTACTTGTGCCGGGCTCCTCTCTTTCTTCTTTCCAGTCGACCTTCCTTGGTCAACTCTTGTTCTCTTCCGACCCCGACGGTATTAGGTTATCCGAGACCTAGGGAGTCTTTCACTTTCCCGCCTTCATTGGCCCTTGTCTCATCTTTCCTGATACCCTCCTTCTGTGAGGGGTCAGCCTTCTTGTTCTTTTCCTTTTACCTCCTGCCTTGTGCTCAAGGCCCTTAAGGAGGCAGGGTGTATGTAGCCCCACCACTTCTGGTGCACCGTCGATAATGCTACACCCTCAGGGGCTCACGGCTGGTGAGTTCGGGCGTTGGCGACCCCGAGGGATTCCTGAGCTGGGTCCGTTTTCCCCTTTTTGTCCCTTCCCTTTGGGGCGGACCTTCTCCTCTCTCCCCTCTCCTCTCCTCTTTTCCTTCTGTTTCCTTTTCTCTTTAAGATTCCCGCACTGTTTTTGTTACTCGAATCACCGTGTATCTAAATTCCCTTTTAGCGATTTTTTTAGGCATTTTTTGATCTATGTTGCATTTTGTAAGTTGTTTCGATCTAAATTACATCTCGCGATTGTTTTCAACCTCAATTGCATTTTGTAAAGATTGACAATCTAAATTGCTTTTTAGTAAGTCTTTCAATGCAGGTTGCCGGGCCTTTTAGTGAGTATTTTGAATTTCAATTGCATTTTGTAAGTATTTTCAACCAAAACCGCATTTCGCACGAATTTTGAATCTAAATTGCATTTTGTTTGGTGGGCATTTTGCACATATTTTGATTCTCAATTGCATTTTGTGGGTATTTTGAATCTAAATTACATTTGTCAAGTATTTTCAATCTAAATTGCTTTTTGTAAGTATTGTCAATCCACATGAGTCGTTTGAATCTACCGTACATTTTGTAAGCATTTTCAATTTCAATTGCATTTTGTAAGTATTTTGAATTTCAATTGCACTTTGTGAATAATTTGGATTGGAACTGGGATATTTCAATCTGAATTGCATTGTGTATTTTCAATTTCCATTGCATTTTGTAAGTATTTTGAACCTCAATTGCATTTTGTACGTAATTTCGATCTCATTTGCATTTTGTAAATATTTTGAATTTCAGTTGCATTTTGTAAGTATTTCGGCGCTACTTTGCATTTTGTACGTATTTTGAATCTAGCCTACGTTTTGTGGGTCTTTTTCAATCTATTCTTTTTTGCAACTTTTCGTTCTAAATTCCCTTTTGTAGGACCATATTGTGAGTTGTTTCTATGTGAGTTCCTTTTTGTACGTATTTTCCGTCTTCGATAATTTTGTTCTGGTTTCCATTTCATTATCATTTTCGCTATCACCCAGATCATTAGGGGCCGATAACCTCGATGTTAGGCCCCTTAAAACAACAATTATCATCATCATCATCATCTTAGCCTTCTCTATTACAGTACACCAATCTTCTGGATGAAAAATGTGAGGATGGTATTTCTTTTCTATTTCTATAATTCCAAAGTTTTGATCACAAGTGGAAAAACTATGACCAGGTACAAAGAACTTCTGATGTATCAATTCAATGTTTTCTGAATTTTGAATGATATACCTTTATAACAAAGGAGAAACTGTTCCGCATAGTCAATACATTTATTTAAAACACGTTATAAACTTGTTATTATATATTTATATTTATTATCTCATAAGGGGCACCTGAGCCAAGGCTCGTGATAGTGCAGTACATCAAGGTAACAATGGTATTTTAGTAATTACATGTAAGCTACATTGTTGAATCCATTAAGAATTTAAACAGTTCTTTCCTGAAAGTTCTCAGCGAGGAGATATTTTTCAGGCCATCAGGCAGTCTATTATATATAAATGATGAGTAATGCCATAGTAAATTATTTCCAAACCTGCTGGTATTTATTACATTATAGTGGATATTGCTTGCATTTCTGGTGATGTGTGAGTGAGTATCTGAATTGGTTGTGAGTATGATATTTGAATTGGTTATTTTATGTTTAATTTTATATATCGTTATTACTGAGGCTCTTTGACGGAGACAATTTAGTGATAGGACATTACATTGTTGGTATAATTGAATTGTAGGTGTTAACATGGGAAGATTGAAAAGTATTTTCAAAGCCCTTTTATGTAATATATTAATTTTATTGAATAATCCTTTGCTGCAACAAGCCCAAATGTGAATCATGTATGCAATGTGACTTTCAATAAGTGCGTGATATATAGACTTCAGTAGTGCTCGAGAAACTTTGTATTTTACTCGGCTATGAACTCCTATAGCTGGAATTATTTTTCCACCAATAGCTTTGACATGATCATCCCAAGAAAGTAGCTCATCAATAACTAATCCCAAAAATTTGGTAGATTTAACTCTGGGTAGACATTGGTCGTGGAAGTATAATCGCATATCTAAAGGTAGGTTGTAGGAAGGCTTGTGAAAGACGATATAGTTAGTTTTAGTTAAGTTAACTGTTAGACGGTTTTCTTGCATCCATGATAGAATCAGATGTGCATCTTCCTGCATTTTCTGTTCGAGTTCATGGACAGACTTTCCAACATAGAATACATTGGTATCATCAGCAAATAGGGATATCTTACCGTTTAAATTTAGTCTACCAATGTCGTTGATAAATATTAAAAATAATATTGGGCCTAAGACAGATCCCTGTGGCACCCCAATAGTAATTGCTTGGCAACTACTCTCAGCATTCATGCAACTAACAAATTGTTCCCTGTCCTTAAGGTAATCTACAAACCAGTGAAGTGCAGTTCCTCTCACACCAGCTGATTCTAATTTATGAAACAGTAGAGAGTGATCCACAGTGTCGAAAGCCTTTTTAAATCTATAAATAAACCTGAAGCAAGAAATCCTGAATCTATAGCCTCTTGAAGTCTAACAATAATATCTTCAACTGCATTGTTTGTGCTAGAGTTGGGAATGAATCCATACTGATGCTTATAGAAATAATGGTTACGAAGAAGAAATTTTAGTAGCCGGTCCTTCACTACCTTTTCTAATATTTTAGAAATAACAGGAAGTATTGAGATAGGTCTATAATTATTAACATCATGTTTATCTGATCCCTTATAGATTGGTACTACTCGGGCCATTTTTAACTTCTTAGGAATTTTCCCTTCGCTCAAGGATTTATTTATTAATTTTGTGATATACGATACTAACTGATGAGACAGGGTCTTAATTATGTTATTATTTAAGCCAGAAACATCCAAACTACTACTTTTTTTAAGATCATTAATTATTCGTGAGACTTCAATTTCATCTGTGGGCTCAAGAAAAATAGAGTTGACAGGCCCTATTACTGATTTGGTGCAATCGTTGATAGGAATTTTATCGGCAAGTGACTTACCGTATTGTGAAATGTTCATTAAAAATTGTACAGACTTCAGTTGGATTTGTAGCCAAATTACCATTTACTTCCAGGTTAATATTACTATTATTATTGGCTTTGGTATCTGTAGATAATATTTCATTGATAATTTTCCAGTGATTATTTGTGTTGTTTAATCTATTCAAAAAATATGCATTTTCTAGTTCTCTTCTCATTTTTGTTACTTTCTTACAGTGTGCATTATAGTCTGCAATTAGCTCCTTTGACTGATACTCACATCCAGATCTTACTCTGATTTGCTGCCTTTTTAGTTTACTATATAACCTGTTCTTTTGATCAATTAGCTTTAAAAAATCTGGAGTTACCCATGGACAAGATGGCCTTAATCTTCCACTTGTATTATGACTCGATCTTAGGTCCCTAGTCTCACTGTTGAGTGGGTTGGCGACCACGGGGCCCCAGCTGAGTCCGGCATTGCTTCCACTTACTTGTGCCGGGCTCCTCTCTGTCTTCTTTCCTGTCGACCTCACTTGGTCAACTCTTGTTCTCTTCTGACCCCGACGGTATTAGGGTATCCGAGGCCTAGGGAGTCTCTTCCTTTCCCGCCTTAATTGGCCCTTGTCTCATCTTTTCTGATACCCTCCTTCTGTGAGGGGTCAGCCTTCTTTTTCTCTTCCTTTTACCTCCTGCCTTGTGCTCTAGGCCCTTAAGGAGGCCGGGTGTATGTAGCCCCAAAACTTCTGGTGCACCCTAGATAATGCTACACCCTCAGGGGCTCACGGCTGGTGATTTCGGGAGTTGGCGACCCCGAGGGATTCCTGAGCTGTGTCCGTTTTCCCCTTTTGTCCCTTACCTTTGGGGCGGACCCTCTCCTCTTTCACTTTCCTATATGCCTTTCATGGCTCTCCTTCCTTCCAAGTCCCTCAATCCGCCTTCTCCGAGGGTTGAGGGCATTTCTTTTCCTTCTGTCCTTTTATTTGCCTTATTCTCCTTTAGTTTTCCATTTCTTCTTCTAGTATGTAGGTTAGTAGTTAGTTTTAGTTTTACGTTCGCTATTCATTTTCATCTTCACGATCACCCAAACCATCAGGGGCCGATAACCTAGATGTTAGGCCCCTTAAAACAAGAATTATCATCATCATCATCATCATCTCACTGTTGACGTTTTCGAAATAATAGATCAATTTGTCCTCTATTGTTTCACAGCTATCATCATCCTTGATCTCTAATGGATTAACAGACATAAAATAATCCATGGCTTTCAAATTCCATCTTTGCATTTGCTTATGCCTATTATGAACTTGAGCAGTACCAGTAATAGGAATTTCAAAGTCGCATACTAAAAGGTTGTGGTCACTAAAATCACTGAATACATTATACAGTCTGCAACAATACTGTTTGTTAATATAGATATGATCTATCAAGGTAGCACTATCAGTTGTAACTCTGGTCGGATATATTGTATTACATGCATTCTGGTTGAAACAAACACATAATTTATCAAGTTCTTCAGCTAGACGACTTTGTCCTAACTTATCTATATTTATATCTCCAACTGTAAAGCATGCTTTATTATTATACTTCATCCAAGTATCCTCAAGAATTTTAAGAAATTCAGTGCCATGATTCACATTCGGGTTATAGCAAGCTAAAATTTGGAAATCCTTACTAAAACCGACTACCTCAACAAGCAATAGATTATATGGTGTTATAGTAGCATTAATAGACATCACTATATTTGCCTTAAGAGGCCTTTTGATGAAAATAGCTATCCCTCCCCCTATGGTATTAACTCTTGAACAAAAGTAACCGTCATATCCATTTACATTGAAATATTTCTCCTCTTCGAGACATAACCCTGTTTCAGTCAATACTATAATATCCGGGAAATTTTCTTCGGTTATAATAAGGCTGTTGAACTGACTCCATTTATTCCTGATACTCTGGCAATTTGAATATAAAATTCTAAATCCGTAAGTAATCCCCTTAAGTTCTTTTAAGCTATCTACCTGTGTTTCTACAACTTCCATAAAAATGATGTGATTTACAAGGTTTCCAAAGTGAGAATATCCTCAATACGTTTTACGTGAGTAATTGGGGATAACTCATCCTTCCTTATAAAGACTTTCCCTTCCCTTGACCAAAAAAATTTGTAACCTTTCTGCCTTAGGTCTTTTGCTCTTTTGAGAAGGCCTTTAGCTTTAGGAGTCAAGTGTTCATTTATATAAACAGTCTCTCCTCCTGTGCATCCACTAACATCCGATGAGGACAGTCGCTGTACATTACGCCTTGCTTTAATTAGGTCAAGCTTCTTCCATCTCCCCCCAGGGGCTCACACCTAGTGGGATGTGGGTTGGCGACCACGGGGCCCCAGCTGAGTCCGGCATTGCTTCCACTTACTTGTGCCGGGCTCCTCTCTGTCTTCCTTCCTGTCCGACCACACTTGGTCAACTCTTGTTCTCTTCCGACCCCGACGGTATTAGGTTATCCGAGGCCTAGGGAGTCTTTCACTTTCCCGCCTTAATTGGCCCTTGTCTCATCTTTCCTGATACCCTCCTTCTGTGAGGGGTCAGCCTTCTTTTCCTTTTACCTCCTGCCTTGTGCTCAAGGCCCTTAAGGAGGCAGGGTGTATGTAGCCCCACCAATTCTGGTGCACCGCAGATAATGCTACACCCTCAGGGGCTCACGGCTGGTGAGTTCGGGAGTTGGCGACCCCGAGGGATTCCTGAGCTGGGTCAGTTTTCCCCTTTTGTCCCATACCTTTGGGGCGGACCTTCTCCTCTCTCCCCTCTCCTCTCCTCTTTTCATTATATTTACTTTTCTCTTTAAGATTCCCGCACTGTTTTTTTTTTTTGTTACTTGGTTCACCGTGTATCTAAATTCCCTTCTGGCGATTTTTTTTAAGGCATTTTTAAATCTACGTTGCATTTTGTATGTTTTTTCGATCTAAATTACATCTCGCGATTGTTTTCAACCTCAATTGCATTTGTAAAGATTGACAATCTAAATTGCTTTTTAGTAAGCCTTTAAATGCATGTGCCCGGGCCTTTTAGTGAGTATTTTGAATTTCAATTGCATTTTGTAAGAATTTTCAACCAACGCCGCATTTCGCACGAATTTTGAATCTAAATTGCATTTTGTTTGGTGGGCATTTTGCACATATTTTGATTCTCAATTGCATTTTGTGGGTATTTTGAATCTAAATTACATTATGTCAAGAATTTTCAATCTAAATTGCATTTTGTAAGTATTGTCAATCCACATGAGTCGTTAGAATCACCGTGCATTTTGTAAGCATTTTCAATTTCAATTGCATTTTGTAAGTATTTTGAATTTCGATTGCACTATATGAATAATTTGGATTGGAACTGGGATAGGGCCTCTTTCAATCTGAATTGCATTGTGTATTTTCAATTTCAATTGCATTTTGTAAGTATTTTGAACCTCAATTGCATTTTGTACGTGTTTTCGATCTCATTTGCATTTTGTAAGTATTTTGAATTTCAGTTGCATTTTGTAAGTTTTTCGACGCTACATTGCATTTTGTACGTATTTTGAATCTAGCCTACGTTTTGTGGGTATTTTTCCATGTATTCTTTTTGTGACTCTTTTCGTTCTAAATTCCCTTTTGTAAGACCATATTGTGAGTTCCTTTTTGTACGTATTTTTCGTCTCAGATAATTTTGTTCTGGTTTCCATTTCATTATCATTTTCGCTATCACCCAGATCATTAGGGGCCGATAACCTCGATGTTAGGCCCCTTAAAACAACAATTATCATCATCATCATCTTCTTCCATCTGTTAACAAATCTTAGCACAATGGGTCTGGGAATTGACCTATTAGCTGACGGAATCCGATGTGCAATGTCTATTTCCTCTTTGCCAATCTCGCAGCCCACAGCTTTTCCGATGTTTGACACAATGGAGTATACATCTTCTTCCCGCTGTTCAGGCACTCCATGGATTTTTACGTTGTTCCTCCTGAGATATTGGTTGATGTTCTCGTTCTCCTCGCTCATATCATTTTTAACTTTACTTAACTCATTTTGGAGTTCCTTAATTTTTGCATCCCTATCCCTAAGTTCGGTTCTCAAGTCTTGAATGACTTTGGTATTAAAGTCAACACTCTCATTTATTCTATTGATAACTTTATCGACAAGTTTTTCAAGAAGAGAGTCAAATAGGCCACAATCGTTCTTCACTATTCCTTGAACTACAGCTTTTAGTTCATCGGAATCCCACCTTACATCGCTTGAATCGACGCTTTTATCCACGGAATTATTAGCGCTTTTATCCACGGAATCATTGTGGTTATGTTTGCAATTCTTGCAGAACCATAGTATTTCTCCCGGGTTTGCAACCATTGCTTTAAAAACGGCATTTGATACGTGCGCACAATTTAGGTGGAACGTTTCACTGCACTTTCCATCACACTTCACATAATTTTCATTTTCTTTCAGCACTTTTTTGCATGAGTTAGTTACACGAGGTTTCATTATGTTTAGGCGCCATTTTGCTGTTATTCAGTGGTGGTAAATTTTAATATATTACGCTGTTATTCTGTAGCGTGTAATTCCTTGTTGAATACTCTTTGGTATCTAGTGAGCAGTTATTCCGTGACGGACAATTTTTTTACCAATATACAAATCACTAATAAATGAGCACTATCTTCTAACAGATCAACTTATGTTAATAGACACCTTCACACAAACATATACACCAATCATAACCACTTATTTCGACCTTATTCACACTAATAAACTTTCATAAGAACATTCGATTATCACAGCAAATTCACATGCATATTCATCGCCGCCATTTTGTTGTTTTGTTGTTTTATTATATGGTACACGTTTCGGGGCCTCTAGTACGGGTCCCTTCTTCAGCCATAAATTAAGATGTAAAATCCAGCATAATTAAAGAAATCATAAAAAATACATAAAATGATGAGTGAATGGATGAAATGAGGTGAAAAAGAACATATTAACCATGAGAAGTAACATGAGTGCGCATCAGTAAAATGTAACACCATTGGTAGTGCTAGGTTCTTGTGAATAAACTCTTATATAGCACTATTCTAATGTTTGTACGTGTGAAAATCACTTCACTTGGGATGTATGTTCTGTTGTTTACAATGCTGTTGAATGAAACTTGCTGTTCAAGCTGGGGCTTCTGAGCTTATAGTCTCTTATTAGAGGGAAAAACCCTGATTGTCATGATGAGGAGACGTCCGAGCGTGGAAAAAACATACTTTACTTAGACCAACTAAACAATTTTCTTTGTTGAACCAATTCACAGAATCTCAAATCCTATTTTTCAACCAAAGCCTCATCTCTGCTTCTTGTCTTTATTAAAATTACATAAACTTCATGGCCCCATTATTGCTTCATCCAGTTGCGTAGATACCTTTGACCTAAGGCTTCTAGATTCTATGCATTGCCTAGGTCATGAAGTATCTAAATTTGCAACCATTGCACTCTCGTTATTGATATATTATTAAATTTAAAAAATAATGACAATAAAATATACTCATAAAATACAATATGAGATTTAAATTAAAATAAGGTGAGGTAATATAATTTTTTATCTTTGTGACCTGGAAGTGTTATAAATGGAACATAGAAATCTGGATGGGGTTATAAGGGAGCACAATTTGATATAACTTAGCATAAGAACCATTTTGATATTCGGTTTTGACCACCACAACTATCACTGTACAGTACAATCTCCCTTGTTGTTGACGGAAGACAGTTTTTGATATGGTATAAAAGACATCAAGCAATTTCTTGAGAAGCAAATTGTTCTCCCCAAACATACATGTGTCTACAGTTGGTAACCTCATCATGAACTCCAAGGTTGTACACCCGTAGCTGCCGTTTATAGTAGGCTACTCCCGTTGTTAATAATTGAGTAGGGAGTGTTTTCTGAAGATCAAAAACAAGAACTTGTTTCCTACCATTGGAGGCACGAGCTTCCTCTTTTTTTTTTTTTTTTTTTCAAATCCCGGATGCCATCTTCACTTCGCAGGTAAAGTTCATGTTGCTCAAGTAGATTCTGCTTTTCAAGACCATCCGATAATCCAATCGTCTTAGCTTGAAATTCATCATATGTGTTGCATGTGACTTTCTTTGGTTGCTTAAGGTGTAAATTAAACTGTGTATTGAAAATATGGCGAAACATGTAAAGCGACACAGCTTTTTGTCCATGATTGGACCCTCGCACATCACTATCTAATGAAACAATGAACTATATCTAATAAACAATATAACTGTTACCAGACACACTCACATGGAACCTCACTCGCCACAGGCTAATCAAACAATGAACTATATCTAATAAACAAAGTTTAGTTCTATTTATTCTAGCTGAGCTAATTCCAGGTGTTATTGGAGTATTTTCTTTTCAAGTCTTGCCCAAGTGTAAAACGTGCTATTCAGATATTCCCAGTCTTATTTTAGTTAGTGAGGTTTTGCGATAATCATCGCATGCGTTATATCTGACATTCAAATACGCCTCGTGATTCAATCGTTTTGTTTTTGTTTTGTTTTGTTTTGTTTTGTTTTGTAAATGTATTCTTGGATCTATTCCTGAGATGAAATTGAGTAATATAACTCGAACTGTAGTCTTCGTGCTATTTCTCGTTTCTATTTGATGCATCGGTATCAGTTTACCTTCGAATGGGGTCAAGTGAAACTTATAATAATGTTTGTAATCTCTCATGGCTCATAGTAAAATTGCTATAACACTTATACAGGGTCCGGCAAAAAAACCTCCCCGGTTTGAGCAAGCCACCGCGTGAGTTGTAGTGGGGGTAGAGATGTGGAGGGGGTATTGTTCCGTAGCGGCGTACGTGCGATTTTCAGTGTTCGCCATGGCTTGGCTCGGTGAGCATCGGGCGTTTGTTGTGGAGGAGTTTATTAAAAATGGCGGTTCTGTGATTTCTACTCAACGAGCGTTTCGGATTCGATTCGAACTTGGCCGACGTCATAGTGTTCCTGACGCGAAAACGATTACACTGTGGGTGTCAAACTTTAGGCAAACAGGGTCAGCACTAAAAAGAAAGCCAACTGGCCGACCTCGTACTGCAATAACACCGGAGAATGTGGCGCGAGTGAGAACATCCATCCAACAGTCTCCAAAGCGTTCAGCGGTTAAACATGCAGCTGCCCTGGGATTGTCAGAAAGGAGTGTTAGGAGAATTCTGCATAAAGAACTTAATCTGCATCCCTACAAAATAATGGTTGCCCAAAAGTTGTTTGAAGCAGATTATGAAACTCGCAGGGCTGCATGTGATGACATTTTGCACAACATTCCCTCAGATGCTGTCTTCATTTCTTCTGATGAAGCCCACTTCCACTTGTGTGGAACTGTTAACAAGCAGAATTTCCGCTACTGGGCTGCAGAAAATCCTACGGAACTCCACCAACAACCACTACACAACCCAAAAGTCACAGTTTGGTGCGCCGTTGCGGAATTTGGTGTGTGGGGACCGTACTTTTTTGAAGAAGATGGACCAACAGTAACGGTCAATGCCGATCGCTATTGTCACATGATAGAGACATTTCTCCGACCCAAGATCAACCAGTTTGTTTTAGACCATGAGGAAGAAGAAGTTTGGTTCCAACAGGACGGAACCCCCAGGGGCTCACTTCTAGTGGGCGTGGGTTGGCGACCACGGGGCCCCAGCTGAGTCCGGCATTGCTTCCACTTACTTGTGCCGGGCTCCTCTCTGTCTTCTTTCCTGTCGACCTCACTTGGTCAACTCTTGTTCTCTTCCGACCCCGACGGTATTGGGGTATCCGAGGCCTAGGGAGTCTCTTCCTTTCCCGCCTTAATTGGCCCTTGTCTCATCTTTTCTGATTCCCTCCTTCTGCGAGGGGTCAGCCTTCTTTTTCTTTTCATGTTATCTCCTGCCTTCTGCTTAAGGCCCTCAAGGAGGCCGGGTGTATGTAGCCCCACCACTTTTGGTGCACCCTAGATAATGCTACACCCTCAGGGACTCACGGCTGGTGAGTTCGGGAGTTGGCGACCCCCAGGGATTCCTGAGCTGGGTCCGTTTTCCGCTTTTGTCCCTTACCTTTGGAGCGGACCCTCTCCTCTTTCACTTTCCTATATGCCTTTCATGGCTCTCCTTCCTTCCAAGTCCCTCAATCCGCCTTCTTCGAGGATTGAGGGCATTTCTTTTCCTACTGTCCTTTATTTGCCTTATTCTCCTTTAGTTTTCTATTTCTTCTTCTAGTATGTAGGTTAGTAGTTAGTTTTAGTTTTAAGTTCATTTTTTTTATATATATTTTTTTTTTCATCTTCTCGATCACCCAAACCATCAGGGGCCGATAACCTAGATGTTAGGCCCCTTAAAACAACAATCATCATCATCATCATCAACAGGACGGAGCCACAGCTCACACTGCTCGGCGGTCCATGGGAATGTTAAGAGAGTTGTTCCCTGGACGTCTTGTTTCTTCAAGAGGAGACATTTCCTGGCCCCCAAGGTCACCCGACTTATCACCTTGTGATTTCTTTCTGTGGGGCTACCTAAAGGCTGAAGTGTACAAACATCGCCCCAGAACTCTGCAAGAACTAAAAGATGCCATTAGGCAGGAAGTGGCAGCCATTCCAAGGGAAGTTACATGAAGAACTATGGACAACTTCAGGGAAAGACTTCGTGAATGTCTTAACAATGGGGGACATCATTTATCGGACATAATTTTCAAAACCAAATAAAGTGTACTAAGTGATGTCAAATGGCATCATATAGGCTATTCACAAATATAAGTAATTGTTCTGTATGTTTCTTATTCTTTTTGCAAATGCCTATTGAAATCAGGGAGTTTTTTTTTTTGCCGGACCCTGTATTATCTGAGATATGAAATATTGAGAATAATAATAATAATAGCTTCAAATTTTTCACTAAAGGTCAGTGGTGAGATCTGTGACTGATAGCTGACCGACTGAAGATTTCCATATTCTGGATTATTTTAAATTCTCATTCTGTGGTAAACCATGAGTAGTTTTTGGATATTTGTTAGGATGAGTTGCGAAAATAATGAAGTTGAATTTTTGCATTCTTTGGAGGTAGGTGAAGCCTCATTTAAACGGGCGTTTCGAGGACATGGCATCGTTAGTTAGTTATTATTGTTTCAAGGGGCGGAACTACGAGGTCATTTGCCCCTAAATGGCATCGTTTTATTGAGAATACTAGGGCTCAAGCACAGTGGCTTGAGTGAATGATATTATGAAAATTTGTATTATGATTGGTGTTGCTATTTGATAATTTGGAGCTGTGTTAATTAGGTGGTGCAAATGATTAATATTAGAAGGATTATGGTCTGGTTTAAGTACTGTAAATGATGTCACGACATAATGAAATCGAGCTACTCAGAAGGTTGTCATTTTAATATTGAGAATGAGTATATTTTTCCAGTACAGTCATGTTATGATGGGAGTGTGATTTGAGGTTGAGCAACCTATTAGTCTTCTTCTTCTTCCTCTTCATCATCATCTATCCCTTTTGCCTCTCGGCGTCGGGTCTGCCAGCCACTTTCTGTATTCATTCCTATTCCCTGCGAGTCTCCTGGTTTGCTGCAAAGTCCTTCCCTTCTCTGCCACCTCTCCGACATATTGGATCAATTCTTCCTTGGACGACCTCTTCTTCGAGTGCCTTCAGGCTTTGCCTCAAACACTTGCTTCGGTTTCCTTTCTTCATCCATCCGTATGATATGTCCATACCATTGTAAAGCTTTCTTCTGGATAGTATGTACTACTGATTCCACCTTTAATTCTTCTCTAATCGCTATATTTCGTACCCTATCTCTTCTAGTTTTATTCACTATCTTCCGGAGGTATTTCATCTCTGAGGCCCCCCAGGGGCTCACATCTAGTGGGCGTGGGTTGGCGACCACGGGGCCCCAGCTGAGTCCGGCATTGCTTCCACTTACTTGTGCCGGGCTCCTCTCTGTCTTCTTTCCTGTCGACCTCACTTGGTCAACTCTTGTTCTCTTCCGACCCCGACGGTATTAGGGTATCCGAGGCCTAGGGAGTCTCTTCCTTTCCCGCCTTAATTGGCCCTTGTCTCATCTCTTCTGATACCCTCCTTTTGCGAGGGGTCAGCCATCTTTTTCTCTTCCTTTTACCTCCTGCCTTGTGTTCTAGGCCCTTAAGGAGGCAGGGTGTATGTAGCCCCACCACTTCTGGTGCACCCTAGATAATGCTACACCCTCAGGGGCTCACGGCTGGTGAGTTCGGGAGTTGGCGACCCCGAGGGATTCCTGAGCTGGGTCCGTTTTCCCTTTTTGTCCCTTACCTTTGGGGCGGACCCTCTCCTCTTTCACTTTCCTATCTGCCATTCATGGCTCTACTTCCTTCGAAGTCCCTCAATCCACCTTCTTCGAGGGTTGAGGGCATTTCTTTTCCTCCTGTCCTTTATTTGCCTTATTCTCCTTTAGTTTTCCATTTCTTCTTCTAGTATGTAGGTTAGTAGTTAGTTTTAGTTTTAAGTTCGCATTTCATTTTCATCTTCACGATCACCCAAACCATCAGGGGCCGATAACCTAGATGTTAGGCCCCTTAAAACAACAATTATCATCATCATCATCATCTCTGAGGCAGTCACTCTACTTTCATGTTTATCCAGCATAGTCCATGTCTCAGCTCCATAGGTGAGTGTAGGTAAAAATACTGTCTTATAGATTTGAATCTTGGTTTTCTCCGAGACTTCCTTCTTTCCCACAATACATTGGCTCAACTGATAATATATGTTATCTGCCTTCTTTACCCGAGTATTAACCTCTCCGTCGATTCTTCCATCCTCAGTCAGCATTGTTCCCAGATATGTAAAGCTGTGGACTTGGTCCATAGTCCTTCCTTGCCACTCAATTAACATTTCTTCTCTATCTCCTCCTATCTTCATCACCTTACTCTTATTTATATTAATGGTGAGTCATCTGTCTTGTAGGGAAGTTGCCCATTCTGTGACAGCTTGTTGCAGGTCTTCTGAACTATTATTAATAAGTACTATGTCGTCCGCATACACTAGTGACTGAAGGTACATTGGTCTCATTTTCCAGTTTCCAATTTTCATTCGCCTTGTCCTAGCTCTGCATTGACTGGTCACTTGATTCATGAATACAATGAAGAGCAGTGGACTCAGGCTGTCACCTTGTTTCACTCCTCTGTCCATCCTGAATTGTCCAGTCTCATGTCCATCCAATCTCACTAATCCCTAGACCACCTTATACACACTTTGAATTACTCTGATCAACTTTCTTCCTATCGGTAAAGTTTCCATTGCTTTCCATATTTCCTCTTTAGGTACAGAATCAAACGCAGCTGTAATGTCTAGGAATGCCAGATATGCTTCCTTCCTTCTGTTGTTTATTCTCTCTATAAGGTGTCGAAGACAACTTATCTGATCTTGAGTTTGCCGATGTGGGCGGAATGCTGCTTGTTCTTCTTGTAGCTCTGGCTCCACCTTTCTTCGTAATCTTTTCTCTACAATTCTCGTGTATAGCTTCAATACAACTGATGATAAGCAAATGGCTCGATAGTTCCGACAATCTGTTGTACTTCCATTCTTATGGATGGGGATGATGATGTTGTTTGTCCATTCCTCAGGTATCATTTCTTCCTTCCAGCAAATGTTAAACAAAATTCTTAACCATTCTTTTAATTCATCACTTCCTTTCTTAATCAATTCAGGAGCTATATCATCCGGACCCGATGCTTTACCATTCTTCATCTTGGTTATCGCTTCGTCAATTTCATATCTACTGATTATTTCTTCTTCTTCTTCATCCTCCATCTCTTCTGATTGTAGTTGTTGCTCTTGCTCTATCTCATCCCTCTCAGTTTCGAACACATCTGCATAGTAATCTCTCCATGTTTCCAGTACTTCTTCTACTTTGGTTTTAAGAATGCCGTCTTTGTTTTGTATACGGTACTTCTTACTTTCTTCCCATATTTTCCTCTGAGTCCTTTGACAAATGTCCAAAACCTTCGTTTATTTTCATGGAAATTTTTCTCTGTTTCATCTCCAAATTCTTTCCAACTATCCTCTTTTGCTTGCCTGACAATTTGTTTCGATACATTCTAGCTTCCACGTATTTCTCCCAGTCATCCCTCTCTTGCTTTGTACATATTTCTTCCATGCTTCTTTCTTCTTTTCTGCCTCCTGCACCACTTCATTCCACCATCTAGTTCTCTTCTGATAGCCTCCTTCTGTCTTCATCCCACATGTCTTGTACTGTTTTCTTGATGATGTCTCTTAGTACTTCTCAGACTTGTTCGTCTGAATTCATCTCCGTATTCCCTCTGGCTGCCTGCAGCCTCTGATCTAACTCGTCTCTATATCTCTTCTTCTTTTCCTCATCATTAAGTTGGTCTATGTTCAACTTGGAGTACTTTCTGGGTCTCTGTGGCTTTGGTGTCCGGAAGTGCATAGTCATGACTAATAGGAGATGTTCAGTACTCATCTCCGCACTTCTAAAAACTCGTACATCATCGATTGCATACCTCGCACTCTCTGTGTATGTAAAATAGTCTATAGCACTCGTTACATCTCGTCCTTCAGCTACGTATGTCATCTGATGACAGTTCTTATGGGGAAAGAAAGTGTTTCCAATAAGTAGTAGATTATCTATGCAAAACTCAATCATTCTGTCTCCATTACGATTCTTAACTGCTTCTGCCGCATATTTGCCAACACATCCATATCCTTCCTCAAACTCATTACCTATCCGTGCATTCCAATCTCCCATGACAACGACGTGCTTATTCCCATCCTGAGCTCTGTTAATTGTTGTCTGCAAGGCTTGGTAGAAGTCATCTTTCTCTGCTTCACCTCTGTCTTCTGTGGTGCATATATCTGGATGATCGAGATGTCCTCTTATAAGCCGAGGTCCATTCTGATTACCCTGGAATTTACTGCTTCCCAGTACCTCACTTGGTTGTTGAGTGTAGGACTTAGTATGACTCCCACTCCCTCTTTGGCTCTTTGATCTCGATCCACACCGGAATACCACAAGGTAAATCCTTTTTTCATTGCCATTTGTCCAGTACCCTTCTTCTTTGTTTCACTAATCCCCAGCAAAGGAATTTTATATTTCTGCATTCATTTATTATTTCTACTTCCTTTCCTGTCAGATAAGCTAGATTCCATGTGGCCCATCTCATTGTCCTTTTCTCGCAGGGTCGTATCATGTTTATCCGTCCGGCTCTTCCGTTTTTTCTCTGAATTTTATAAGCTTCACCCGACGTGAGTAATCACCCCTACGCGAGCTAGCACAGTGGAGGGGCTGCCTCCTCACAGCATCTGTGCCTACTGGACATTTCTGTCAGGGTTGTTCCCCCTTATCTGAGCATATCCCGTTTTAAGGCGCCGGATTCTCGCCCTAACCCCTCCCTTACGGGCTGGGATTTGCTGGTTGCATTGCTAGGCAGAGCCTCACAACTAGGGCATTTCTCAGTATTTACCAGAGACACCTACTCAGCATTGGTGTCCCCACCGAAGCCCAATAACCAGCCATTCACCCTCCTCCTTTCTCAACCTGGCTTGGGACCGGCTATGGCGGAGTTAACCTATTAGTCAAATATCTAAAATACCAATTAGAAGGATATTGTTGAGTGTTAACTTGAATTAATATCCGATTTCAAGCAGGTTCATTATGATTTGTGTCCAACGATTTACTAAGTGGTAAATAATTGAAACCCAAGTGCGAGTGTTGAAGAAATGACCTGTTTGAATAATATAGTGAATGATTAGATTGTGTGAACACGATTTGAATACTTATTTAGTTAATAAGACACTTTTATTTTTGAGTGAAGGTTAACCATTTAATTTTTGAGTAGGAATCTTATGGGGAAAAAGACTCTATTTTTCAACCTTGTTGATTTAGGCAGGAGTGTTTAATTTTGTGTTCATCCTTTCCTATATTGCGTGGGTTGGCGACCACGGGGCCCTAGCTGAGTCCGGCATTGCTTCCACTTACTTGTGCCGGGCTCCTCTCTGTCTTCTTTCCTGTCGACCTCTCTTGGTCAACTCTTGTTCTCTTCCGACCCCGACGGTATTAGGGTATCCGAGGCCTAGGGAGTCTCTTCCTTTCCCGCCTTAATTGGCCCTTGTCTCATCTTTTCTGATGCCCTCCTTCTGCGAGGGGTCAGCCTTCTTTTTCTCTTCCTTTTACCTCCTGCCTTGTGCTCTAGGCCCTTAAGGAGGCAGGGTGTATGTAGCTCCACCACTTTTGGTGCACCGTAGATAATGCTACACCCTCAGGGGCTCACGGCTGGTGAGTTCGGGAGTTGGCGACCCCGAGGGATTCCTGAGCTGGGTCCGTTTTCCCTTTTTGTCCCTTACCTTTGAGGCGGACCCTCTCCTCTTTTACTTTCCTATCTGCCTTTCATGGCTCTCCTTCCTTCCAAGTCCCTCAATCCGTCTTCTTCGAGGGTTGAGGGCATTTCTTTTCCTCCTGTCCTTTATTTGCCTTATTCTCCTTTAGTTTTCCATTTCTTCTTCTAGTATGTAGGTTAGTAGTTAGTTTTAGTTTTAAGTTCGCTTTTCATTTTCATCTTCACGATCACCCAAACCATCAGGGGCCGATAACCTAGATGTTAGGCCCCTTAAAACAACAATTATCATCATCATCAACTTTCCTATATTCAAGCGTGGAACTTGAATTTGGTTAGCACCATTTTTCTACTCAGTTTACCCCGAGTCTCCTGCTCAACAGATTTCGAGGTTCACGCATATGTGGGCGTTGCTCTCCGGACTAACGGGCACACTATCGGGCACAGTAAGTAGAATAAAACTAGGGAAGTTATGCATGTAATGCTAAGGCGTGAGGGGATTAAAACAGGAAGCCTCCATTTTGTCAGTGGAAAGCGCTCAAGATGGCTGCAAGTCACTCACTGCTTCCACGATGAGGTGAGAAACAAATTAGGCATATCTCAATAATGTGTCTAAGAAGTGATATACCGTAGAATGATAAACATTCTACAAAGTGAGTCCATACGCATGCTACCTAAACTGTCTATAGACTGCGAGGTGCAGCGTTACCGTTCTTGTTCGCTTTACCCAAAGTCAGTTGGCTATTTAAGGGCACGTAAATGTGTGGGAACCGTGCCAGTAGTTCAACTGCTACTGGCACGTTAAAGATCCCTTTTGGGGCGAAATTGCGGCATTTCTAAAAGCCTCAGTTGATGAAAGGGACGTAAAACCAATGACATTCTCTTCACAGCTACTTTATGTTTATTGCAGTCACTTTAACTCCATTAGCTTTTTCTCGACGAAGGATGTGCTGATATTGATTTGTTAGTAAGTACTTGAGTCTCCAAGGAACATCAAGTTAGTGTAATTCAGACAAACAAAGGTTACTCAACATACCTGTAGCAAATGAAGTCATCGAAGACACACAGTATTTGTTGAAAATTGTTTGGGAGAAATTCTGAGCTCATCTCTTGATGTTGTACAAATGTAGCATATAGGTAATCGTAGCTCGATAATTGAACAGAACTGCACTCAGAATGCAAACAATAAAGACCACAATACCGAGAAGGACTCCTGAAATGATCCATGGTCTTGGCTGTATCCTCAGGCATGATGTCTTGTCAAATTCCACATCACTCGTTCCATATACTCGGTAATTTAAATGGATATTGACAAAGTAGTGGATCAGAAGTTCCCAATCATGCAAAGATGATTCATTGAGAAATGGTTGTAAAATTATTATGCGCAGTCTTTACAATCAAACTGTAAGTCAGTTGTGGAATTAGACATGAGTTCCGAAAAATAATCAATCTCATTATTTGAAAGGTTCACATTTTTGACCCACACATCATTAGGCCATTTAGCAGATTTCTTAATGGAGAATATATCTTGCCAATTATTAATTTTGTTTGAAGATATATTCAAATAATCAGCAGTTGTTTGAGTACTTCCAAGATTATGAATATACTTCAAAGAATTGTGGGATAAATCCAGAAGACGTAGTGAGCAACCGAAGACTATAGGCCAGTTAGTTAAAATGTTGTTTGATAGGTTTAATAATTCCAAATTATTAAGATGAGTGAAAGTATTTTCTTCAGATAAGTGCCGGAGAGATTTAGTAATGTATTTATTTTTAATTAAGGGAAAGTATTTTTCTTCAAATACGTAAGTGAATTGCCGGAGAGATCTAATAATTCCAAATTTTGAAGATGGGTGAAGATATTTTCTTCCAAATACCACAGTAAATTGCTCGAGATATCTAACAATTCCAAATTATTAAGATGGGTGAAAGTATTTTCCATTAGATATCGCAGAGTTGCAGGAGAGTTGACAATCTAACTTGCTTTTAGTAAGTCTTTGATGACACACCCCCTTTTCAGCGAGCAGAAGGACCGAACCCATTTGCGACATAACCCAGAGGAATGTTTAGAGATTACAGTATCAGATGTAGGCCTGGAAATGATACACCTTTTCACTTTTAAGTAACAACTTCTATTCACAAACATTTAAGTTACACATTCACATAAAACAAATAACAACACAAATTTAAAAACAAGATATGGAAATAACATAAACCCCAAAGGTACTTGCCTTATTATTAACAGTCCGTCATATTCATAGTAATCCAGCCACAACCCAGGTGACAATAACATCCACTCATCAATATAATTTCTTCTCTCTGCGTCGCCTCGTTTTTACTTCGCTTCTTAAAAAACACCAGTAAAGTTCTATACGATGCTCAAACATGTCTTACTACATGTCGAGAAGTCAGGATACATCCTCTCCAGAAATAATCCAAGACCTTTTCAAAGCAACCTTTTCAAATTCATCGACCGTCGTCATAGCTCTATGAAGTCTGCAACATTACTAATATTACCGCTCGATACATATCATCTCTTAGTTCACGTCCAGATGTCAGAATTCGTTTCTTCATTAAACAATTCGTGACTATTCCCACAGTCAACATTATAAGACGTGCGCTCTCTATCAAGGCGACTCGTATACTCTTCCAAATGTACCAATCGTTACTGCTTTAATACACATACATGTCTTAGTACATGTCAAGGTGTCAGAATCCTCTTGTCCTTTACAATAATTCATGACTATCCCCGCAGTAAAATATTGACGACTTCTTCCTGTCATGGCTCCCAGAGCTCTCATCTTTTTTACAATCAGCTGACGCACGACCAATGTTATAGTCCGCCATCAGAAGATTCAATAAAACAAAACACCAGCTAATATAAACCCAATACGACTTACGATACAAATTCTCTACTCTTAGGCCTGTCCATGTCATTCACGGCCACCACAATTCTTACAAGATCAATAAATAGAACATCTAAATGTTAATGCTCCTTCCCAGGCCACCTGGATTCCTAATCGGGACTCGCAGCCAAACATTTGCACGGAATCTTCCCACGGCGATCCAATTCAAACCTCTATAATATACGTTCCAAGCATCCCTCATACTTGACTGTAAAATAACAACTGAATAAACGAAGAACATCTCGGCGTTCGCTCTCTGGACCAGGGCACCAACTACATTCTGTAGAATAAGACATACACAAGATCTTACCTTGCGGTGCAGCTCTCTAGCGGGAAACAGAGAACTGAATGTGACAAACCAGGCAGCAATTACTTACGCCAAGGCGAAGAAGCTGATAGTGTAAAACGAGACGAGATATCGGCTCATTTGAATGTAGGGGCGGCATTTTAGTGAGTATTTTGAATTTCAATTGCATTTTGTAAGAATTTTCAACCTAAGCCGCATTTTGGAAGTATTTCCAATCTATATGGTGCGTTCAAAAAGTAACGAGTCGGAGGCTGGAATTCGCAAACTGGTAACGACATCGGCTAATCGTGGCGTGTGTAACGAGGTGTGGTTCCGACCAGAGCGTGGAAGTTCACAGCCCGTCGCTAGAGAACATGCGTTCACGTCACGTGCCGATCCAAAGCGAGCAGCAGCATGCATTAATCGTCCAACCAAGACCAAGACAGTAGGCCATTCGACATGCTTCCTGGTGCGGTTGAAGACTGTGGGGCACCCATTGGGTACACACATTCCGCAAGTGCAGTCGTTCCTTCATGATAGTGTGCACACTTCCGACGCTCAATCCGACCATGGCGGCTATGGCGTTCACTGTCACTCGGCGGTCCTGGGTAATGTACCGATATGGCATTAAATGTGGAACATGTATTCGTAACCCAACTGCTCGCGGTCTGTCGGGGCATGTGACATCCTCCCACTGTACCGAATACACATTCAGAATTTGATAACTACAAGGTAACTACTCTTCAGGAAAAACAAACATATTCCTAAAGTAACTGAATTTAATTCTAAATTATGGCATAATAAACAACAATAAAAGAAAATCCTTACATTTAAATTACTCCCAACAATGCAAAATAATGTTTGGAACACACAGATGAATGTTTCAAGGGATCACAAATCCTAAATTTACTCATCTGTGCTCCGCAGCTCAGATCAAACTTTGATCTCCTCAGGAATGCTGCAACACTGTCTCTTGTGAGTTCCTGAGTCTAAGTGCGGTGTCCCCCCAGGGGCTCACATCTAGAGGGACGTGGGTTGGCGACCACGGAACCCCAGCTGAGTCCGGTATTGCTTCCACTTACTTGTGCCGGCATCCTGTCTGTCTTCTTTCCTTTCGACCTCACTTGGTCAACTCTTGTTCTCTTCCGACCCCGACGGTATTAGGGTATCCGAGGCCTAGGGAGTCTCTTCCTTTCCCACCTTAATTGGCCCTTGTCTCATCTTTTCTGATTCCCTCCTTCTGCGAGGGGTTAGCCTTCTTTTTCTTTTCATGTTATCTCCTGACTTCTGCTCAAGGCCCTCATGGAGGCCGGGTGTATGTAGCCCCACCACTTCTGGTGCACCCTAGATAATGCTACACCCTCAGGGGCTCACGGCTGGTGAGTTCGGGAGTTGGCGACCCCGAGGGATTCCTGAGCTGGGTCCGGTTTCCCCCTTTTGTTCCTTACCTTTGGGGCGGACCCTCTCCTCTTTCACTTTCCAATCTGCCTTTCATGGCTCTCCTTCCTTCCAAGTCCCTCCATCCGCATTCTTCGAGGGTTGATGGCATTTCTTTTCCTCCTGTCCTTTATTTGCCTTATTCTCCTTTAGTTTTCCATTTCTTCTTCTAGTATGTAGGTTAGTAGTTAGTTTTAGTTTACATCTCATTTTCATCTTCACGATCACCCTAACCATCAGGGGCCGATAACCTAGATGTTAGGCCCCTTAAAACAACAATTATCATCATCATCTAAGTGCGGTGTCTCAACACCCTAATTCACTTTCGTTAACTATCTTTCATATTTGAAATAAGCATTCACTGTCACTTGACGAATGTTCATATTCCATGCACATCACTACAACAATGATAATAATAATAATCAAAGCAAACATTACATAAGACTGTACACATACCACCACGGGGCCCCAGCTGAGTCCGGCATTGCTTCCACTTACTTGTGCCGGGCTCCTCTCCGTCTTCTTTCCTGTCGACCTCCCTTGGTCAACTCTTGTTCTCTTCTGACCCCGACGGTATTAGGTTGTCCGAGGCCTAGGGAGTCTTTCACTTTCCCGCCTTAATTGGCCCTTCTCTCATCTTTCCTGATACCCTCCTTCTGTGAGGGGTCAGCCTTGTTTTTATTTTCCTTTTACCTCCTGCCTTGTGCTCAAGGCCCTTAAGGAGGCAGTGTGTATGTAGCCCCACCACTTCTGGTGCACCCTAGATAATGCTACACCCTCAGGGGCTCACGGCTGGTGAGTTCGGGAGTTGGCGACCCCGAGGGATTCCTGAGCTGGGTCCGTTTTCCACTTTTGTCCCTTACCTTTGGGGCGGACCCTCTCCTCTATCCCCTCTCCTCTTTTCCTTATATTTCCTTTTCTCTTTAAGATTCCCGCACTGTTTTTGTTACATGGTTCACCGTGTATCTAAATTCCCTTTCGGCGATTTTTAAGGCATTTTGGATCTACGTTGCATTTTGTAAGTTTTTTCGATCTAAATTACATCTCGCGATTGTTTTCAACCTCAATTGCATTTTGTAAAGATTGACAATCTAAATTGCTTTTTAGTAAATCTTTCAATGCAGGTAGACGGGCCTTTGAATTTCAATTGCATTTTGTAAGTATTTTCAACCAAAACCGCATTTCGCACGAATTTTGAATCTAAATTGCATTTTGTTTGGTGGGCATTTTGCACATTTTTTGATTCTCAATTGCATTTTGTGGGTATTTTGAATCCAAATTACATTTTGTCAAGTATTTTCAATCTAAATTGCATTTTGTAAGTATTGTCAATCCACATGAGTCGTTTGCATCTACCGTACATTTTGTAAGCATTTTCAACTTCAATTGCATTTTGTAAGTATTTTGAATTTCAATTGCACTTTGTGAATAATTTGCATTGGAACTGGGATATTTCAATCTGAATTGCATCGTGTATTTTCAATTTCAATTGCATTTTGTAAGTATTTTGAACCTCAATTGCAATTTGTGCGTATTTTCGATCTCATTTGCATTTTATAAGTATTTTGAATTTCAGTTGCATTTTGTAATTATTTCGACGTTACATTGCATTTTGTACGTATTTTGAATCTCGCCTACGTCTTGTGGGTCTTTTTTCAATCTATTCTTTTTGTGCAACTTCTCGTTCTAAATTCCCTTTTGTAAGACCATATTGTGAGTTGTTTCCATCTGAGTTCCTTTTTGTACGTATTTTTCGTCTCAGATAATTTTGTTCTGGTTTCCATTTCATTATCATTTTCGCTATCACCCAGATTATAGGGGGCCGATAACCTCGATGTTAGGCCCCTTAAAACAACAATTATCATCAACATCATCATCCTTATCATCTTCCCCCGAACCATTAGGGGCCGATAACCTTGATGTTAGGCCCCTTAAAACAACAATTATCATCATCATCTCTTCCGACACCGACGGTATTAGGGTATCCGAGGCCTAGGGAGTCTCTTTCTTTCCCGCCTTAATTGGCCCTTGTCTCATCTTTTCTGATACCCTCCTTCTGCGAACGGTCAGTCTTCTTTTTCTTTTCTTGTTATCTCCTGCTTTCTGCTCAAGGCCCTCAAGGAGGCAGGGTGTATGTAGCCCCACCACTTCTGGTGCACCCTGGATATTGCTTCACCCTCAGGGGCTCAAGGCTGGTGAGTTCGGGAGTTGGCGACCCCGAGGGATTCCTGAGCTGGGTCCGGTTTCCCCCTTTTGACCCTCAACTTTGGGGTGGACCCTCTCCTCTTTCACTTTCCTATCTGCCTTTCATGGCTCTCCTTCCTTCCAAGTCCCTGAATCCGCATTCTTCGAGGGTTGAGGGCATTTCTTTTCCTCCTGTCCTTAATTTGCCTTATTCTCCTTTTGTTTTCCATTCCTTCTGGTATATAAGTTAGTAGTTAGTTTTTAGTTATAGTTTGCATTTCATTTTCATCTTCACGATCAACCAAACCATTAGGGGCCGATAACCTAGATGTTAGGCCCCTTAAAACAACAATTGTCATCATCATAATCTAGATCATGAGGTACTGCCCATGTTTTTGTATTGAAAGAAATTTTGTTGGAGTAAGAATAATACTGAAGGGAATTTCAGGGAGTTAATGAAGCATGGTGAAAAGTTCCAAAGGTAAATGTCCAATTCTAGGCCTAACATTGGACATCGCTGCATTTCACACATCGGAGTGCAGCAAGGTCGTGATATTTGGTCCATCAGATGAAGTAATTCCTCTACTATTGCTAACTACGGTACATACCGGTAATCTACATAACTGTGAGAACTTGGAATTCACCCTATAGTGAAGGATGAAGGAAGGTTAAACAATGCAAATGTCATCCTGAACAGCTGAGTCCGGCATTGCTTCCACTTACTTGTGCCGGGCTCCTCTCTGTCGTCTTTCCTGTCGACCTCACTTGGTCAACTCTAGTTCTCTTCCGACCCCGACGGTATTAGGGTATCCGAGGCCTAGGGAGTCTCTTCCTTTCCCGCCTTAATTGGCCCTTGTCTCATCTTTCCTGATTCCCTCCTTCTGTGAGGGGTCAGCCTTCTTTTTATTTTCCTTTTACCTCCTGCCTTGTGCTCAAGGCCCTTAAGGAGACAGGGTGTATGTAGCCCCACCACTTCTGGTGCACCCTAGATAATGCTACACCCTCAGGGGCTCACGGCTGGTGAGTTCGGGAGTTGGCGACCCCGAGGGATTCCTGAGCTGGGTCCGTTTTCCCTTTTTGTCCCTTACCTTCGGGGCGGACCCTCCCCAGGGGCTCACATCTTGTGGGCGTGGGTTGGCGATCACGGGGCCCCAGCTGAGTCCGGCATTGCTTCCACTTACTTGTGCCGGGCTCCTCTCCGTCTTCTTTCCTGTCGACCTCACTTGGTCAACTCTTGTTCTCTTCTGACCCCGACGGTATTAGGGTATCCGAGGCCTAGGGAGTCTCTTCTTTCCCCGCCTTAATTGGCCCTTGTCTCGTCTTTTCTGATACCATCCTTCTGCGAGGGGTCAGCCTTCTTTTTCTCTTCCTTTTACCTCCTGCCTTGTGCTCTAGGCCCTTAAGGAGGCAGAGTGTATGTAGCCCCACCACTTCTGGTGCACCGTAGATAATGCTACACCCTCAGGGGCTCACGGCTGGTGAGTTCGGGAGTTGGCGACCCCGAGGGATTCCTGAGCTGGGTCCGGTTTCCCCCTTTTGTCCCTTACCTTTGGGGCGGACCTTCTCCTCTTTCACTTTCCTGTATGCCTTTCATGGCTCTCCTTCCTTCCAAGTCCCTCAATCCGCCTTCTCCGAGGGTTGAGGGCATTTCTTTTCCTTCTGTCCTTTTATTTGCCTTACTCTCCTTTATTTTTCCATTTCTTCTTCTAGTATGTAGGCTAGTAGTTAGTTTTAGTTTTAAGTTCGCTTTTCATTTTCATCTTCACGATCACCCAAACCATCAGGGGCCGATAACCTAGATGTTAGGCCCCTTAAAACAACAATTATCATCATCATCATCTTTCCTCTTTCACTTTCCTATCTGCCATTCATGGCTCTCCTTCCTTCCAAGTCCCTCAATCCGCATTCTTCGAGGGTTGAGGGCATTTCTTTTCCTCCTGTCCTTTATTTGCCTTATTCTCCTTTAGTTTTCCATTTCTTCTTCTAGTATATAAGTTAGTAGTTAGTTTTAGTTTTTAAGTTCGCTTTTCATTTTCATCTTCACGATCACCCAAACCATCAGGGGCCGATAACCTAGATGTTAGGCCCCTTAAAACAACAATTATCATCATCATCATCATCATCATGTCATCCTGAAAACCTTAATCTATATATTTTTCAAGCAATTCTAAGACTTCTTTTTTAAATCTTATGCGGTTCTTTGGTTCTATTAACTGCATGTCCTGTACAACAGAATTCATGAAATTCATATCACTGTTGCTGATATTCGGAGTTGGCTCTCGTTATTTTCTCCCTTCTACGAACTCGGAAAAGGACTTTACCGCCTTCGCTACTTCCTCTTGCAGCGTCGATTTATGAGCCTATTGGCTCGACCCAATAGACTGAGAGCTGCATGAACCTGCAGAGCCAGTCGCACTTGAAGTGCTAGCAGATGACTGCTCTTCGTCTAACAAGGGGATGTCGAATGACCCTTCATCTGTTCCAATAGGGGCATTCTCCATCCAGAATTATTCTGATGATTTGCGAAACTTGTTCGGACGAGCCGAAGCTGTCGACACCAATCTAAACACAAAGGAAAATCACCGTTTCACTAGGATGCAATGCACACACACAAAATATATCAATAAAGAAAGGCAAAATAGGGACAGCACTTCGTTTCAGATCTTGTTTCTTTTATTAAAATACTAGCAGTAGTGGCCAGTGGATTTATTAGTTTTATTGATGATAATGAATACTGCTATATAACTGGCACATGATGCTTAAACTAACAGGCATATATACGAAGGACGTCCAGAAAGTAAGCTCCGTTTGGTAATAAAATTAAATTGTGTACAGATACAGAAAAAATATTTATTGCACAACATTCTACACCTCTTAAACTACTTTTCCACATAACTGCCGAACTTTTGCAGGCATTTGTCATAGCGTGGCACAAGTTTTTGGATACCTTCTTCATAGAAGTTTGCCGCCGACCCGTAAACGAGAGTGAAGACTCCCCTTAAGATATCCTACTGTTTGGCCATCAGAAAACTAATATGGACATGAATAACTACTACGTTATCACCCAATCCATATGTACCCTTCAGTGTTCTTCTAGGATGCCGACTCTGGCTCGGGTAGTGGTCTGTTCGGTGTGGCTCTAACTTATTCTATACATCCTAGGAATATCGTCGAGGATCACAGGAGGCTTAACTTAAAATCAGTATGTCAGAGAACTCCTAATAAAAATAATTTTATTCACAAAAACATCATCTCCCATTTCTCCCATCCATAGACAATAAAAAAAAAAAACTCCCTTAAATTACTCTAATCAGCATCATCAAAAAAATGCAAAAATAAATTTATCACACTGGCTGAAACCAGGAAAAGAAAAATAATCTATTTCCCTGCAGTCCACTGCTTCAAGTTCAAAAATTAACGCCAACAGACTTAGTTCATCAAAACTATGGCCTAAATAACCCAGCCATTCTATCAAAACAAATATGTGCACTCATGTTTATAACTTGCAAAATTGGTTTCTGGGAGCTCGGACATGTTTTCTCGTACAATCATCATCCTTCCTCACAAGAGTCAGACAATGAAGGCAATATATTTATTCTAGGCCACAGGCATGTGTGCACTTCTAACTTAAAAACAATTAATTCTCTCTGTTAATTATGGTAAAACTAACAAGTCAACATACATGAAGCACAAATAAATACTTCGGCGGCCGGTGCCCCGCGACTATTAATAAACAAACAACTATAATGAATGTACTCAAAATAATGACAGTACAAGACGTCGCTTCCTAAAGCGGTACAAAAGAAGAAATCCTGGGAAGACGGACTACCTTCCCTCGAGAATAACAATACCATCCTCGACCTGGTGACAGACACTTTCACCACACTAACCAGCTGGGCAGGCAATAACCTTCACTGCTACTTTTAGAATTCAGACGGCTGGCCGTGGCCCTATACCTGCTTCCTAAGACTCTCTTTGACTACCTGGGGTTCGAGCTGTATAATTACCTTTCCGACGGAGCTAAAGCGCACTCTCATCAGACAATGAACTCAGTCATTTCACTCACCATTTATATCATCGTAGAACACGGGAATACCACCTCCTTTATTAATTTCTTTTACCATTTATATCATCGTAGAACACGGGAATACCACCTCCGTTATTAATTTCACTTACCATTTATATCATCGTAGAACACGGGAATACCACCTCCGTTATTAATTTCACTTACCATTTATATCATCGTAGAACACGGGAATACCACCTCCGTTATTAATTTCACTTACCATTTATATCATCGTAGAACACGGGAATACCACCTCCGTTATTAATTTCACTTACCATTTATATCATCGTAGAACACGGGAATACCACCACCGTTTATTAGTTTCACTTACCATTTATATCATCGTAGAACACGGGAATACCACCTCCGTTTATTAGTTTCAGCTCAACCCAGGATCAACTCTCAAACTTTTCTGAAGATTACATTATCATCCAGCCATTTGTCTTACCTTTCTTTACCTTAGTGTGATTATCAATTACCGTACTTACTATTCACATAATTTCAGTGTCATTACTGGTCTTGTCACAATATCGAGCTGTCTTCCCCATATTAGCATTTACGTTAATATCGTGCATAAGCACTATCAAACCAATTATTCCCTTAATTGTGCATTCAGCAAAAATTACTGATACTCAAACAAAACATATTTAAACAAAATTTTGATGCTCATATACTATTTACGTTATAAAACACACAAAAAATAATCATTACTGATAAATACACAAATCTACACAAAACATGCCTGCTATGCCTAAAATATCTATTTTATCATAATTGCTTATGATCGAGATAAACTTATCCGATCCCCATGATGGGATACGTTATGGCAAACATGCCCCATACAATATTTTACTTATCTCGTATACATCCTGATGATGTTCTGGTCCTTGTTATCAGTCTTCTGGATCAGTTGGTTCATCTTGCAAGGAGGATAATTTACACACGGTTTCCAAAATTCACCAAAGCAAAGGTCCACTGTGAATTATTATTATTATCATCACAATGCACGGTTCTCGCATATGAAGCTCCTACCTCCTACAGCTATCATCAGCCTACTTAGTTCAGCTGATAGTTCAATAGCTTCCTAGATCACTGATTTAGCTACTAATAGCTCGTGCGGCTATCCCTATCATTATAACTGCGTACTGCCACGGTATGCACTTTTCTAATTCGCACTCGCGAATACTTAGCGATATTCAAATTCCAAAGGTATAACTGTTTCTACTTATAAAACTTGTATAAATTATCACTTTTCTGACGGCTACGGGGTTAGGCTTCCGCCTCCACAGCGCCCCGAGTAAGAAACTTATGAGAACTTGTAAAATTTATTAATATTCTTGTTGCTTCAAGCGCGGGCTTCCGCCTCCACAGCGCCCGGAGTAAGAACTGATTTCGCTGCGTCTCCAACCATTATTTATATGATTTCTCTTAGGGGGACTTGGAGTGGGGAGCTTTTAGAATTTATTTCCATAACAACACTCACATAAATATGCAAACTAGCTCCTTTGAACGTCCTCATTTCTAATGTCTCAATGACTTCTTTTTATCCAAAATCCGATCGTTGGATCCTTGTATAATGAGCTCCGTAATTTCCTTCATTGTTCCTTAATTTCGGCGGGATTTGGTCGCGTCTCGCGTCCCTCGCTGCTATTGGTAGTTTTAAATCCACCCCCTGATTTCATTTTAATTCTGGCAAAAATCACAGAATGATCCAATTTAAATTTTGACGATACTTCTGAGAGGCTGGGATTGTCCCCTATACGATAGTATAATTCCTGTTTCTGTATTTTAATTACTGCTCCAATTCCTCTCAAATGGGCGGGGTTTATTTAGTGAGTGATCGTTGAAATTTTCGCATTTACCCGCTTAGTTGAAGGACCTTCGCGCGTTGTCTGAGCGCATGTGGTATCCAGATGTTAGCTTTCTCTCCCTACCGTCTTTGTTTGCGCTGGGTGAAAGTTACTCTAAGGCACGTACGAACTTCCCTTTGTTATTCCCTGTTCAACAAGCAACATCTATTCTCACACCGGCTTTGAAACATGAATAAAATCTTGTTGGAACAAATATGTAGAATTTATGCAATCACAGATGCATAAAGGTTACATTACCCTCCTGCAAAGGAAAAAAATCGATATGGAACGTATGATTTTTTTTCTCAATCTCGATCCGTCTCACGGATGCTGTAAGGTTCCGCCGCCACTCCTTATTTTGTTTACTTGGTTCGCCACTGCTGGTCGCGCGCAGGGATTCCCTTGCTACTATTCTTGTGTCTCCCTCTCCACATTCTTGGTAGGATTAGTGTATCGGCTGTCTGGTGCAGGTAGCTATTGTCCGCCTGTCTCGCCAAGTCCTCTCACTTCACGGCCGTCCACTGTAAACACCGGGTCTGTTTATGACTGACTACTTCCTCGTTCCACGTGCATTTGGCTCATCTTTGTTCGATTTCCATAATGTTGACACCCGCGGTATTCCGTGGTTGATCAAACGGTTCCCTTTCATGATATATTTTGAGGTTTGAGCAATTTACTACTGATGTGCTCCCGCCGTTTATGTCCTGTATCTTATACGCATTATTTCCCAAATTTCTTAAGATTCGGTAAGGTCCTATGTATGGGAAACACCATTTATGAAACACTTTGTTTGCAGGATCAGAGATAGGTGGCCTCTTCAATAAAACTAATTCATCGGCGTTCAATTCTCTGTGAAAGCGTTTCCCTTTTAGCCTTCTTAATCTCCTGTCAGCTTGTTCTCCCATGTACGTGACCTTTCGTTCTATTCTCAGCTGTGGTGCTGGCTGCGGATCTCTTGGGCAATCTAGTACTGTTGTCCAAGATCTCGGTGGTTGCTGGTTCAAATGTAACGTGTATGGACTTTGTCCAGTTGACTCATGACGTGTCATGTTAATGCAAATCTCAATGTTTTTCAAGGTATCAGCCCAACGATGATGCTCTGTGGGTATGAACATGCGGATATGCTTCGAGACCTCACGTAAAACTCTTTCGCTAGGATTGCTCTGTGGATGGCGTATGCTAGATAGTACATGTTTGATGTCTAGCTCATTTAATCCGCGCTTAAATGCTGCTGATGTGAAGTAACTTCCATGGTCGGAAAGTATAAATTCAGGCTTCCCCATTGTAGGTATAACTCGATTCTTGATTCGGCTTAGGACCTGTTTCGATGTTGTCTTCTGGATAGCACATAAAACAACAAACTTAGAGAAGACGTCCACGCACACAAGGACATGTCGCACTCCTCTACGTCCTTTCGGCAATGGGCCCAGGCAATCTGTAGCAATGAGCTCTAATGGTTTCTGTGGCAATAGTTGCTTTGGGTATTGTCTCATGAGGAAGTTATTGGGTTTTGCACGCTGGCAAATATCGCATGTCTTCAGGACATCGCGTATAGTGATCCTCATCCGTGGCCAAGTGAAAGCTTCACCTATTGTTGCTTGTGTCTTGTCTAATCCAATGTGACCAAGCGTATAATGAGTATGCCACACTAATTTCCTCTGTAAAGAAGCTGGTAACAATATCCGTAACTTGACGTGATCCTCATCTATAAATTTATGGAGCATATTATTGAAGTATGAATAACTTCTCGCTTGAGCTTCAATCTCTCGGTATGCTAGGATATCAGGTGTTGTCTCTCTCTTGAGGAACTTAATCATCTGCATCATCCATGGCTCCTTTTCCTGTTCCTGCGGTAGCCTCTTCAGTTCTTGTAAGAAGTCTTGGTCTTCGTTTGTCAGCTCAATGTGTTGCACTAACATCTCCTCCTTCTGTGCCTCCTGTTCTGGATTTCGGCTCAAAATATCCGGGATTACATTCAATTTTCCTGATATATGCTCAATTTGTAGATCAAACTGCTGCGCATAGATGGTCCATCTGTTGATGCGTTCACTTACCATGGTGGTCTTAAATAAGAAAGTCAGCGCCTTGTGATCAGTGCGGATTGTTATGGGGAAACCATAGATAATACGACACCATTGTTGTAACGCGTATATGATAGCCAGAAGCTCCAGCTCTGAGATGGTATAACTTTTCTCATGTTTTCTTAGCTTCCTGCTGATAAATGCTAGGTATGAACGGCCTGCTGTTCTCTCTGCGTCTTCTTGGATAAGCATTGCTCCGATGCCCACTAAAGATGCATCTGCTTGAATTATGAATCTCTTCGAAAAATCTGGGTAACCCAGTTTGATGCTATTTGACAGTAACTCTTTCGTAGCTACAAATGACCTCTCACACTCTTCGTTCCAAAACCAACGGTTATTCTTTTTTAGCATCTCCTGTAATGGTGCTACTACTTCGGTGTATCCTGGACAGTTTTCACGAAATAAATTTGTTGCCCCCAAGAACATCCTTATGTGCTTGACTCTGGTTGGTCGAGGAAAATTTTTAATGGCTTCAATTTTCACTGGGTTGGGTCTGATCCCCTCTCCATCAACAATATGTCCTAAATATAAAATTTCGTGCTGAAAGACGTGTGATTTTTTTAGATTGATCTTGAAATTTGCCCTTTCTAGGTTCTCTAACAACTTGCTTAAATTTTGCATGTGTTCCTCATTGCTTTCTGATGCTAGTAAGATATCGTCGACATATCTGACAGTCATGTCTTTCACCTCTTCTGTCAAATTTCGATCCAATGCTCGGATTAGTGCAGATCCGGCTGTCTTAACTCCAAATGGTAAGCGACACCAGGTGAAACTCTGATTATCGAATAGAAATCCAGCTAACAGCTGTGATTTCTCTTCTAACTCGATGTGCCAGTAGCTATTTGCAAGGTGGACAGACGAATATATTTTCTTCTTGTGGAACTTCTTTAGTAGATCCTTAATTAGTGGTGCACGGTCAGTTTCATCAATTAATCTGGAATTGAGGGTGCGAGCATCGAGACATAGTCTCACAGAACCATTGGGTTTCGCCACCGCTAATATGGCGTTCAAATATGGGGTTGGAGCTTTCTTAATTATGCCCCCTCTAAGCATTTCGTCTATAATTTTTCTAACTGCTGCACGCTGCTTTTCTGGAATTAGGTAGAGTCGGCTTTTGAATGGGGTCCAGTCATCTACCTGCATAGCGTACTTGAAATTTAATATTTTTCGCGGTAGTGTATTGAATGCTGCTGAATGTTTACATAGCATTTGTGCCAAGCAATTTCTTTCTTCATCATTTAGCTTTGCCTCCCTTAATTTTTCCTTCAAAAGTGCCTCAAAACTGTCGTTGTTGCCATGTTCTTCTACTGCCATGGACCACATCTCATCTTCCAATTCTTGCTTTTCCTCCAGGAGTCCTGTGTTCGAGTCCTCTTCATCTGCTTGATTTTTCTCTTCTTCCTCAGGAATCGTCTCCAGCGTCCAAATGTCAGCATCTCTATCTAAGCCTTGGTTATTCATGTTCAGTTCCACCGCTGATAATCCTTCCATATTTCTGAATTGAATTACATTGTTGCGTAGATCAATCACTGCTTGGTGCTCGCATATGAAATCCGCGCCCAGGATCAAGTTAACGCTCATCTTGTTCATCACCATGAATACGTGTGAGAAAGTGTGTCCTAATATTTCTAGATTCAATTGCACTTGAAATTTACATACAGCTGATTTTTCGGGAATTACTCCTCTAATTTTGACCTGTGGTACTGGAATCGTAGGTATTCTCTGTTTTTCGCTTAGAGCTTTAATTAATGCCTCTGATACTAGACATAGCTGTGCCCCAGTGTCCACTAATCCTTTTACTCTTAGTCCTTCTATTCTCGTAATGATGACTGGTAATTTCCTCAAACAATGTTGTTCCGGTTGAATAATTTCACGTGTAAAATCATCAGGAGTTGCGGCCCATTCCTCAATGTTCGCTATCAACCACTGTGTTTTGTCTGTCGTGAAAATTAGACTATCTCCTTTATCCTCGAGTACTTTTTTTTTTTTTTTTTTTTTGCTAATGGCCCCCGTCTGCCTCTTCTCGTTCTGACTCTCGCGATGCTGTTGCGCTAATTCACTTTCTGCTCCGGTGATCTCCACATCTGGATTCTCGCGATTTTCCATCGTCTTTCGCCAGCGATCCTTTTCCGTCTCTTGGCTGCGATGCAACTCATCTAGGTACCGTTGTGATGCCTCGTGTCTGCTCTGCCATTCCCGTCGACTGTCCTCCGTGTATCCTCGGTTCTCATCTCGTCCTCGGTTCCACGTTCTATTTTCTCTTCTATCATATCTGCGATGATGATATGGACCTTCGCGACCACGCCCTTTCCATTCATCTCTCCTGTACTGTTGCGGCTGCCAGTTTCTTTCGTTCCTTGGTTCATATCTCCTTTGCTCTTCTCTTGGCAAGTCTGACCTTCCGTTGTTGTTTCCGCTCTTATGGCTAACATTCGTATTGGTGCTCTGCTCTCTAGTTTTGACTAGTTCGGCCTGGTGTACCAGCGCTGCGCTGTCACTCGCTCTGACGTGCCTATTCTGAGTATTTAATGAAGTTTCATCCAATTGACGTAAAACCTCCTCTGCTTGTAGTGCGCTCGAGACGTTTGCCGCAATTAAGAACTGTTGCACTGGTAATGGAAGCTGTTTACCAATTGTCATCACCAGTTCTGACTCCGGTGGTAAAATATCCATGTCTTTCAATCTGAGTAGCTGAGCCGAAAAATATTCTGAATAACGCGTGGGCTGTGAAGCGTGATACTTCCTGCTATACAATTCCATTCTCAGACTATGTTGTATGGACATGCTCCAATAACGGCGTAGAAATGCATGTTTGAAGCTGTCCATGTCTTCAAAAGTGTAGCGAAAACTTCTGAACCAAGTCAAGACGCTATCCGCAAGTAATTTCTCTGTTACTCTGAGTTTCTTATTCTCAGGAATGTTACTGTCTATAAGGTAGTGTTCTAAATCTTTTAAAAAGCTTTCGGCGTTTGTGAACCATCATTATTGAATTTGCGTGGGCGGTCCTCCTGCATTCTAATTATTTGGACATACTGTGTAGTTGGGTTATTATTATTATTATTGCCAGTCGGCTGTTCAGGTGTCGAGGCGTGTCCTCTAAATGTTGGGAAACCGTCATTATTCTCGCTACCTGTGGTTGCACGGCCCGGACTAAGTTCATTCATTCCTTCTACCTGAGTCTGGCTTGTGTTGAAATTATTAGCCATACCGCTTGTCCCTTTACTGCTATTATGAGCTTTTAGTTCGAGAAGCATGTCTTGCTGTTGTAAAGACTGTATTTTTGTCTTTAGGATCTTCCGTTCTTGTCCCTCTATCTTTCCTAGTAACTGCAGTTCAACCTCCTTTATCCTTTTCTGGTTCTCTTCCATTTGTTCTATGAGTTTCTTTCTATCCTCTTTCCCGTCAATTCCAATTTGTTGGCATGTCTTGTTTATTTCTGCTCTTATTGCCTCATATCTATCTTCCTCTTTTCTCTTTCCCTCCTTCTTATCGCTTTCCAGCTGATCGAGCCTGCCTCCTATCAGTTCATTACTTTCACGAATGCTCTCTTTAAGTGCATCATTATCATTCTCTTGAATACTCCATCGTTCTGCTGAAGTCAAAGCTGCCTTGTCTATTTCCGTTCTGATCTCTGTCATCTCCCCTTCTAAGCTGTGCAATTGCTTTGCCGCAGACTTAACCTCGCTGTCTACTCCTTTTATTGTGGCCTGGATTGCTAACTGTTCTATCTTTATCCCTTCTGTATTGGCATTACATATTTCTTCCAGTTGTATGAGTTTTGCTGCCGTCTTTTCTTCACTGAACGCTGTTGATTGCCTTAAGTTCATCTCCATCTGTCCTAACTGTGCGGTAGTCTCAAGCGTGATCTTAGCTATCTGCTCTGCTAATTTATCCGTCAGCTGTGTATTAGTAATTGTACTTTGCTCCGCGAGTAGTGCATTATTTATCCTACTTTGTTCCGCGATTTGTTTCGTTATACGTGCATTGTTTATTTCGCTCTGTTCCGCTATCTGCTCTGAGATACGTGCATTGTTTATTTTACTCTGTTCCGCTATCTGTTCTGAGATACGTGCATTGTTTATTTCACTCTGTTCTCTACACCCCTCTTAAATTGTTCGAATTGCTCCATTGTTCTAGCTACCGAACTCTCAATTATAGCTAGAATTTCTTCCACTGAAGCCATAGCAACAAAATATAACACTTATTTGAGAAGACTGGGGCATGAAGCCTCACGCACCCACCTTTTGCAATCATAAAATGAGTCGCTTTATCCCAATCTACGTTATTCCCATTAATTACTTTTATTTGCTTGAAGAGCTGCCTATTTGATGTTTTCCCCCAGGGGCTCACATCTTGTGTGCGTGGGTTGGCGACCACGGGGCCCCAGCTGAGTCCGGCATTGCTTCCACTTACTTGTGCCGGGCTCCTCTCTGTCTTCTTTCCTGTCGACCTCACTTGGTCAACTGTTGTTCTCTTCTGACCCCGACGGTATTAGGGTATCCGAGGCCTAGGGAGTCTCTTCCTTTCCCGCCTTAATTGGCCCTTGTCTCATCTTTTCTGATTCCCTCCTTCTGCGAGGGGTCAGCCTTCTTTTTCTTTTCATGTTATCTCCTGCCTTCTGCTTAAGGCCCTCAAGGAGGCAGGGTGTATGTAGCCCCACCACTTCTGGTGCACCCTAGATAATGCTACACCCTCAGGGGCTCACGGCTGGTGAGTTCGGGAGTTGGCGACCCCGAGGGATTCCTGAGCTGGGTCCGTTTTCCCCTTTTGTCCCTTCCCTTTGGGGCGGACCTTCTCCTCTCTCCCCTCTCCTCTCCTCTTTTCCTTCTATTTCCTTTTCTCTTTAAGATTCCCGCACTGTTTTTGTTACTCGAATCACCGTGTATCTAAATTCCCTTTTACCACTTTTTTAAAGGCATTTTTGATCTATGTTGCATTTTGTAAGTCTCTTCGATCTAAATTACATCTCGCGATTGTTTTTCAACCTCAATTGCATTTTGTAAAGATTGACAATCAAAATTGCTTTTTAGTAAGTCTTTCAATGCAGGCGTCAGGGCATTTTAGTGAGTATTTTGAATTTCAATTGCATTTTGTAAGTATTTTCAACCAAAACCGCATTTCGCACGAATTTTGAATCTAAATTGCATTTTGTTTGGTGGGCATTTTGCACATATTTTGATTCTCAATTGCATTTTGTGGGTATTTTGAATCTAAATTACATTTGTCAAGTATTTTCAATCTAAATTGCTTTTTGTAAGTATTGTCAATCCACATGAGTCGTTTGAATCTACCGTACATTTTGTAAGCATTTTCAATTTCAATTGCATTTTGTAAGTATTTTGAATTTCAATTGCACTTTGTGAATAATTTGGATTGGAACTGGGATATTTCAATCTGAATTGCATTGTGTATTTTCAATTTCAATTGCATTTTGTAAGTATTTTGAACCTCAATTGCATTTTGTACGTACTTTCGATCTCATTTGCATTTTGTAAGTATTTTGAATTTCAGTTGCATTTTGTAAGTATTTCGGCGCTACTTTGCATTTTGTACGTATTTTGAATCTAGCCTACGTTTTGTGGGTCTTTTTCAATCTATTCTTTTTGTGCAACTTTTCGTTCTAAATTCCCTTTTGTAGGACCATATTGTGAGTTGTTTCCATGTGAGTTCCTTTTTGTACGTATTTTCAGTCTTCGATAATTTTGTTCTGGTTTCCATTTCATTATCATTTTCGCTATCACCCAGATCATTAGGGGCCGATAACCTCGATGTTAGGCCCCTTAAAACAACAATCATCATCATCATCATATTTGATGTTTGCTTTCATGAATAAATTTTCAGTTTACCCTCCTGCGTTAATTTTAACTTCCCAGTCCTGTCAATAAAGTTCTGACATGACTTTTCACGGTTCACGCCGTCCTACAACATACATTTGGAGTTTGCTACTAATTATTCAATTATAAGGGCGCCACAAAAACACTGCTTCTACCTCAATATGCAAAATAAACTCAGCATTTTCGACTATTTATTTTAAACAAACTCCTATCTTTACTTTCCCCTGAATTACTTGTTAATTTGGCCACACTACAGGGCGACATGATATGGTGGATGACTACCTCGTAAGACATCGCAGCAACCATCCAAGGTCTCGGTTGTACTGTCGAGTGCCCCACTTGAGCGTCACCATAATCAGGGGACACTCTACATCTGTTTACATGTCCACGACGCGGCATGTACACTTCAGTAGGCTCCGGCTAGCTACTCTCTGACAATCTCCATCACTGTGATCCACTAATTAATAAAAGAAAACTAATATGGACATGAATAACTACTACGTTATCACCCAATCCATATGTACCCTTCAGTGTTCTTCTAGGATGCCGACTCTGGCTCGTGTAGTGGTCTGTTCGGTGTGGCTCTAACTTATTCTAAACATCCTAGGAATATCGTCGAGGATCACAGGAGGCTTAACTTAAAATCAGTATGTCAGAGAACTCCTAATAAAAATAATTTTATTCACAAAAACATCATCTCCCATTTCTCCCATCCATAGACAATAAAAAAACCAAAATAACTCCCTTAAATTACTCTAATCAGCTTAATCAAAAAAATGCAAAAATAAATTTATCACACTGGCTGAAACCAGGAAAAGAAAAATAATCTATTTCACTGCAGTCCACTGCTTCAAGTTCAAAAATTAACGTCAACAGACTTAGTTCATCAAAACTATGGCCTAAATAACCCAGCCATTCTATCAAAACAAATATGTGCACTCATGTTTATAACTTGCAAAATTGGTTTCTGGGAGCTCGGACATGTTTTCTCGTACAATCATCATCCTTCCTCACAAGAGTCAGACAATGAAGGCAATATATTTATTCTAGGCCACAGGCATGTGTGCACTTCTAACTTAAAAACAATTAATTCTCTCAGAGCCATGACTCTGTTAATTATGGTAAAACTAACAAGTCAACATACATGAAGCACAAATAAATACTTCGGCGGCCGGTGCCCCGCGACTATTAATAAACAAACAACTATAATGAATGCACTCAAAATAATGACAGTACGAGACGTCGCTTCCTAAAGCGGTACAAAAGAAGAAACCCTGGGAAGACGGACTACCTTCCCTCAAGAATAACAATACCATCCTCGACCTTGTGACAGACACTTTCACCACACTAACCAGCTGGGCAGGCAATAACCTTCACTGCTACTTTTAGAATTCAGACGGCTGGCCGTGGCCCTATACCTGCTTCCTAAGACTCTCTTTGACTACCTGGGGTTCGAGCTGTACAATTACCTTTCCGACGGAGCTAAAGCGCACTCTCATCGGACAATGAACTCAATCATTTCACTCACCATTTATAGCATCGTAGAACACGGGAATACCACCTCCGTTATTAATTTCTTTTACCATTTATATCATCGTAGAACACGGGAATACCACCTCCGTTATTAATGTCACTTACCATTTATATCATCGTAGAACACGGGAATACCACCTCCGTTATTAATTTCACTTACCATTTATATCATCGTAGAACACGGGAATACCACCTCCGTTATTAATTTCACTTACCATTTATATCATCGAAGAACACGGGAATACCACCTCCGTTATTAATTTCACTTACCATTTATATCATCGTAGAACACGGGAATACCACCACCGTTTATTAGTTTCACTTACCATTTATATCATCGTAGAACACGGGAATACCACCTCCGTTTATTAGTTTCAGCTCAACCCAGGATCAACTCTCAACCTTTTCTGAAGATTACATTATCATCCAGCCATTTGTCTTACCTTTCTTTACCTTAGTGTGCTCATCAATTACCGTACTTACTATTCACATAATTTCAGTGTCATTACTGGTCTTGTCACAATATCGAGCTGTCTTCCCCATATTAGCATTTACGTTAATATCGTGCATAAGCACTATCAAACCAATTATTCCCTTAATTGTGCATTCAGCAAAAATTACTGATACTCAAACAAAACATATTTAAACAAAATTTTGATGCTCATATACTATTTACGTTATAAAACACACAAAAAATAATCATTACTGATAAATACACAAATCTACACAAAACATGCCTGCTATGCCTAAAATATCTATTTTATCATAATTGCTTATGATCGAGATAAACTTATCCGATCCCCATGATGGGATACGTTATGGCAAACATGCCCCATACAATATTTTACTTATCTCGTATACATCCTGATGATGTTCTGGTCCTTGTTATCAGTCTTCTGGATCAGTTGGTTCATCTTGCAAGGAGGATAATTTACACACGGTTTCCAAAATTCACCAAAGCAAAGGTCCACTGTGAATTATTATTATTATCACAATGCACGGTTCTCGCATTTGAAGCTCCTACCTCCTACAGCTATCATCAACCTACTTAGTTCAGCTGATAGTTCAATAGCTTCCTAGATCACTGATTTAGCTACTAATAGCTCGTGCGGCTATCCCTATCATTATAACTGCGTACTGCCACGGTATGCACTTTTCTAATTCGCACTCGCGAATACTTAGCGATATTCAAATTCCAAAGGTATAACTGTTTCTACTTATAAAACTTGTATAAATTATCACTTTTCTGACGGCTACGGGGTTAGGCTTCCGCCTCCACAGCGCCCCGAGTAAGAAACTTATGAGAACTTGTAAAATTTATTAATATTCTTGTTGCTTCAAGCGCGGGCTTCCGCCTCCACAGCGCCCGGAGTAAGAACTGATTTCGCTGCGTCTCCAACCATTATTTATATGATTTCTCTTAGGGGGACTTGGAGTGGGGAGCTTTTAGAATTTATTTCCATAACAACACTCACATAAATATGCAAACTAGCTCCTTTGAACGTCCTCATTTCTAATGTCTCAATGACTTCTTTTTATCCAAAATCCGATCGTTGGATCCTTGTATAATGAGCTCCGTAATTTCCTTCATTGTTCCTTAATTTCGGCGGGATTTGGTCGCGTCTCGCGTCCCTCGCTGCTATTGGTAGTTTTAAATCCACCCCCTGATTTCATTTTAATTCTGGCAAAAATCACAGAATGATCCAATTTAAATTTTGACGATACTTCTGAGAGGCTGGGATTGTCCCCTATACGATAGTATAATTCCTGTTTCTGTATTTTAATTACTGCTCCAATTCCTCTCAAATGGGCGGGGTTTATTTAGTGAGTGATCGTTGAAATTTTCGCATTTACCCGCTTAGTTGAAGGACCTTCGCGCGTTGTCTGAGCGCATGTGGTATCCAGATGTTAGCTTTCTCTCCCTACCGTCTTTGTTTGCGCTGGGTGAAAGTTACTCTAAGGCACGTACGAACTTCCCTTTGTTATTCCCTGTTCAACAAGCAACATCTATTCTCACACCGGCTTTGAAATATGAATAAAATCTTGTTGGAACAAATATGTAGAATTTATGCAATCACAGATGCATAAAGGTTACAATATGTATATGTATATCAGTTTCTTGTGGACACGATAACTGCCGTAATTTAGCACCACTCACTTTGAATTTTTTTTACCGAATATGTATACCTATAAAATCTCGGTCGAGTTCGTTACTGGGCTAAATCGGTCGAAGGGGGTGAAAATGGGGGGCTTTTTTTTCGAAAAAGTGAAATATTGCTATAACTCTCTTAATATGTGAAATATCGAATCCGTTCAATGTTCATACTATGTGTCGGATAAAGCCCAAAAATTTATGTTTGAAGAGTTTTTTTATAGCACCAACCATTGACCAAAGGGGTGGGAAAAAGTGGGTTTTTCGGGAAACTATCATATCTCTCTTAATAGGCACAATATCAAAACCGTACAAAATGGACAATATTCCCCTAATAATTACCTAAAACTTTTGTCTGAAAGAATTTTTGATATGACCCACCATTACGCCAAGGGATGAGAAAAATGATTTCGGAATTATAAGAAAATGCCAAGAGCTATCAGAGGTTGCCATGGCAACACTACTAAATTGATGAGTGATGAGCCATCAGACGTTGCCAAGATAACGCACTTGCACGAGATCATATTCAGATTTCCATCTGGCTAAGTGTGAAGCGGTTTCGGTGACGTAACTGGTAGCATGCTGAATGTCTATGCCCAAGGTCGCGAGTTCAAAGCCGGCCAAAGTCGTCGGATTTTCTAAGAGCGCTAAAAATCCCTCAGTATGCTTTCCTTTTGGAGGGGAAGTTCCAACGTTCGTTGCGAGTTGATGGTTGCGGTGGCATCTAGTAGCCAAGTTCACAGCTAGGTGTCGTTGACGGTAGTACCTGGTAGCAACAATAGGAACTACTGCTTGAAATTGACCGTCTGCAGTCCTTACCTGAATTACAGACTAATACAGCCATCCCTAAGTACACGGGGTTACATGACCGCGTTGTCGCAGCCCCTAAACTGAGGAACGAACCAAAATCTCTGCGGGAGATAGAATTTTGCGTGAAGAAGTAACAGACCGTTACATAGTTACACATCAGTGTCGAAACCTTGCATAAGGACAGTGTGACCACAAGTATAAAAATGGACCCCAAATGACAAGAAGGTTACCGTTCCCATAAGACAATAAAATGTTTAAAATAAAAATAAAATGACGAAAAACAAAGTTAATTAAGATCCAATTATAAAATATCTTCTCGCAATAAATGAGGTCTGATCCCTCTACGAAAACCTGCATATTCCGCCTATTTTCGCCCATCCCCAAGTTTGTCCGGTGAAATCTACCTCCGCCTTCCGGTGTGCCGAGAGGACTTTTTTTAATCTACGTTGCATTTTGTAATTCTTTTCGATCTAGATTGCATTTTGTGAGTGTTTTTTCAATCTCAATTGCATTTTGTAAGGATTGACGATCTAAATTGCTTTTTAGTAAGTCTTTCAATATCCGGGCCGAGGTTTTTGTGAGTTTTTTGAATTTCAATTGTATTTTGTATTTTCAACCTACTTCGCTTTGTTCAAGTAGTTAAGTGTCAATTGCAATTTTGTGGGTGTTTTGAATCTAAATTACATTTTGTAATTATTTTCAATCTAAATTGCATTTTGTAAGTATTGTCCATCCTAATTAGAAATTTTGAATCTACCATACATTTTGGAAGCAATTTCAATTGCATTTTGTATTTTCAACCTACCCCGCTTTGTTCAAGTAGTTAAGTCTCAATTGCAATTTTGTGGGTATTTTGAATCTCCATTACATTTTGTGCGTATTTTCAATCTCATTTGCATTTTGTAAGTATTTTGATTTCACTTGCATCTTGTAGGTTTTTCGACTGTACGTTGCATTTTGTACGTATTTTGGACTTAACCTACATTTTGTGCGTATTTTTCACTCTATTCCTTTTGTGAGTATTTTCGTTCGAAATTCCCTTATGTACGTATTACCGCTCTCAATTTGGTGAGTAGTTTCAATCTAAGTTCCTTTATGTAAGTATTTTCCCTGCTACATGCCCCACCACTTCTGGTGCACCGTCGATAATGCTACACCCTCAGGGGCTCACGGCTGGTGAGTTCGGGCGTTGGCGACCCTGAGGGATTCCTGAGCTGGGTCCGTTTTCCCCTTTTTGTCCCTTCCCTTTGGGGGCGGACCTTCTCCTCTCTCCCCTCTCCTCTCCTCTTTTCCTTCTATTTCCTTTTCTCTTTAAGATTCCCGCACTGTTTTTGTTACTCGAATCACCGTGTATCTAAATTCCCTTTTACCACTTTTTTTAAAGGCATTTTTGATCTATGTTGCATTTTGTAAGTCTCTTCGATCTAAATTACATCTCGCGATTGTTTTCAACCTCAATTGTATTTTGTAAAGATTGACAATCTAAATTGCTTTTTAGTAAGTCTAACAATGCAGGCGTCAGGGCATTTTAGTGAGTATTTTGAATTTCAATTGCATTTTGTAAGTATTTTCAATCAAAACCGCATTTCGCACGAATTTTGAATCTAAATTGCATTTTGTTTGGTGGGCATTTTGCACATATTTTGATTCTCAATTGCATTTTGTGGGTATTTTGAATCTAAATTACATTTGTCAAGTATTTTCAATCTAAATTGCTTTTTGTAAGTATTGTCAATCCACATGAGTCGTTTGAATCTACCGTACATTTTGTAAGCATTTTCAATTTCAATTGCATTTTGTAAGTATTTTGAATTTCAATTGCACTTTGTGAATAATTTGGATTGGAACTGGGATATTTCAATCTGAATTGCATTGTGTATTTTCAATTTCAATTGCATTTTGTAAGTATTTTGAACCTCAATTGCATTTTGTACGTAATTTCGATCTCATTTGCATTTTGTAAGTATTTTGAATTTCAGTTGCATTTTGTAAGTATTTCGGCGCTACTTTGCATTTTGTACGTATTTTGAATCTAGCCTACGTTTTGTGGGTCTTTTTCAATCTATTCTTTTTGTGCAACTTTTCGTTCTAAATTCCCTTTTGTAGGACCATATTGTGAGTTGTTTCCATGTGAGTTCCTTTTTGTACGTATTTTCAGTCTTCGATAATTTTGTTCTGGTTTCCATTTCATTATCATTTTCGCTATCACCCAGATCATTAGGGGCCGATAACCTCGATGTTAGGCCCCTTAAAACAACAATTATCATCATCATCATCATTTCCCTGCTACATAAGGCATAGTTGTTGGGGCTCACTGTCTATTTTATCCAAACCATTTTCGTTTCATCCATAGCAGTGAGCTGTTTTTTTTTATCTTCATCCTTTCATTTCACGCCATTTATTTCATCAGGGGCCGATAACCTCGATGTTAGGCCCCTTAAAACAACAATTATCATCATCATCATCATGTTTTACGAATAGGTTTTTATTCATACTAGGGTTGCCGAGCGCAACACGTTAAGATGTCACTGTGGAACACCTTAGTTCTATATTTTGAGTTTTTTTTATATCCCTTTTCAGGATCTTCAGTCACGGACTAGATTGGGAATGCACGTCGGTGGGAATATTTATGTCTTTTATTTCAGGTTTCTGTCAAACCCATAGGTGTGATTCTGGTGTGTGTATTGTGTCAATGTGTGTGTATTGATTCTTCGTGATGAGGGGTAGAATGTGTCTACTGCCCTCAAATTTTGGTTGTATTTCCCCCTCCCTGTGCCCGTTTCTCCAATGCACCGACGGCTCAATCTCCGGGGGTGCCTGTATAACAGCATGCCACGGTCTACTTGGTTTTCGTCCATGGTGCAGAAGACAAGGAATTTGTCTGGTACTTTCATGCGTTGTTGAGTTCAAGCAACGTTCAATTATGGGTACCACTTCCATCCATCTATGATGGTGTTCATGACAATAAATCCGGCAGTATTTTCCAATCTCTGCATTTACCCTTTCAACTGGATTTCCTTCTGGGTATCTTAAGGAGCTCAAGATATGCCTTATGCCGAGTCGTGCCATTGCCTCTTGAAATTCGGCGCTCATGAACTGCTTTCCGTGATCGCTCAGGAGGAACTCTGGCTTCCCTGCAGTTTGAATCACGCCGGTTTCAATCCTGTGAATTACGTACCGGGATGTTGCCTTCTGTATAGGGTGCTACATGACTAATTTGGTAAACACATCCATCGTCACCAAGATGTATTGGTTGCCCCTGGCTCTGTGCTGATTCTTGGATTTCCGTGGGAAATGCTAAGATATGTTTTTTTTTTCTTGACACACACACGTATTATGTGCTATTGGGAGCACGCTTCTTCGAGACTTGAGCCATTGCTACGGCAGGCCGAGATATTTGACACGTGGGTTGACAGATGTTGCAGATTCCACTTTGCGCCCGTCTAGGTCTGGTGATTCATCGTGTAGGCAGTCCAGCTACGACCGACTGACCCCTTAAGCTATCTGTAGCAAACCTGTTCTTTTAATGATCTTTGGATCATAATATTAATTTGGGAGTTCGCCATGTCCGTTACAAACACCGCATATCGTATGAAATGAAGTATTTGTTGTTATGATGTAAATGTTGGCTTGAGCCTAGTGATTTCTGTGACTCATTTGATTTGCTTATATTTTCATGTTTATTTTGTGTCGTGACCCGGTCGAGTGTATTTAGCATTTCATATAAAAATGGCAAGCGGCCATGTGTGTATTTTTCTTGTTGATGATCACGTGTCGATTTACTTGTGTTGATTTAAAAAGTCCTAATTTTTTTAGGCGTTAGTGTTGATTGCTACGGCAATTCTTTGATTCCAATTTCATGCGGAAATTATTTTGTCTTATTCAGTGTAGGGAGTGTCGGATAGTTTAATTAGTGTTTAGATTGTGTTCCTAGTGTCTGTCTAGCTCTAAGACAATGCAGATTCGTCCCCTGAAAGTTTACTGGATGGTAACGCATCTCGCATTAATTGTACACATCGTACCGCATGTAGAGGAGCCGCACACGCACATGTCATTGCAGTAATTTGGGACATTTGGTCCGGAGGTTAACGATCTCTCCTGAGAGCAGGCCTAGTTTGGCACTTTTATTAATTCAAGTGGGTGTCATTTGGAAGTCCTTGTGTTTTGCTGTAAATATTGTAAATTTGTAGATCTGTTAATTAAATTCATAAGTTTTAATCCTGGTATTCACTTTTTCCTGCATGTTATTTTGTTATGTGTTACCCTGCATTTTTAAGAAGCGCTCATTACAACAACTTTACGAAATGGACCGTTACGCTCCCCGAAAATCGAGTCTCATATGCTTCTTCGCAAGGGTTCAATATATATGACTTTTTGTAGTTGTAGTGTGGACGTAACATTCTGGTCATTTTCCCGCAATGATAACAATGAATAGGGAAACGGCTATTTTCTAACAACAGTACTGACACAAGTAATTTACAAACAAATTGAAAAATATGATTAGAAAGAGGAGTAAGTGACATAAAAGACACTGCCTAGGACCTATACCTCATTGGCTGTTAGAAACGTAGAGGCCAATAGCGCGGTAGGGAAATAATCAGAGCACTTTGGAAAACGTCGGCTGTCCCGAGCTCCTGAGGTAGGAATAGTGCCATTTATCGCCACATAGCGCTGAAGGATAAGGATCGGAATAAATGAAAGTAAATTTGAAAGCACCAATGCTTATTGCAGCTGATAACCTCAATGTACTGTACAACAGCATCGCACTTATACAGAGACATACTATGTCCATGATGATAGCTGTTTTAAGGGGCCTAAGAAATCTTTCTGCACTAATTGCTCCCCGTGACTGCAATTTATAAGCAAGACAAAATGTAACTATTTTCGCAATTCTGCACCAGAACACGGGCTTGATGCAGCCCGCATCGCCAGCCAACAATATAGACTTATTGCTGTAAAATATTCTTACAGTTACACTACTACGGACATGAATGGTTCTAGAACCTTAAAACGTGGTTTTCAAGTTCCTTTTGTCTGTTATTATAAATGTAGAGAATGGAGAGGGTTGTCCAAAATATCAAGTGGACAGAATTACCCGCAGGTTTCCAAAGTTTAAGTATAAAAAATTTGGTTTAGATCGGTGAAACGGTGTAGATTTGTATAAATGACAGACAAACAAACCAACATTCTGCCTTATATATAATAGGCTAGGTTAGACAGGCACACTAAAAAGCCAAGCCATTAACCTCTTCTTGCATGAATTAACTTCCGTTCACAAAAAAAAAATCTTTTTTTGTGAAATCTTGCTCGGAGAGCCCTATAAAATTGCAAGATAATAACGTTTTCATTATAAGAGCCCACATAAGGACCTGTGCATCCTGGCATCATTTGATGCCATCATGCGTCTGATAACCCAATATCTCAGTTAACAATGAAGGATCACGTATGGAAAATTATTGACATTTTAGAGACATTAAATATGTATGATATTTATATGTAAGGTATACCCTTAATACACTCAACTTATCACATTGCTACACTAAGATTTCTCAATATTTAAAAGGCAAGTTCAACAAAGAGTGCTTTTCATTGATAATGAAAACTTTCCATACATTCTGGGCACACAGGTTCCTCGCATTTCTTGCAGATGTATCTGGTACGTTTCTTGCAGAATTTATCATGGCATCTTGGCGCTTATTTTGCTGTCACTTTCTTTGGATAGTGTCCTCTGCCATCATACCGTCCTTGTCCATCAGCTCTATTCACTGGTTGCTTCTTCTTGGCAACTGGTTCATCTTCCCCCTCAGTTGAAGGGCGACCTCTTTTTCGGCTTTGAGGAGTGGTCCCTATCAGAATAAGAGATGAAGCAACAGCAGCCTTGAATGTAAGCAGAGGGATCTTTTCAACTTTTTCCCTGTAACACAGCCATGCATTCACAATAGCCATATTTCGGAGGTGAAAAAACAGTCTTAGATACCATTTTTTGTTTTTAAACCCATGGGGATAGTGGGCAATCATTCTGTCCATCAAGTCTCCACCACCCATGAATTTATTGTACTCTCCAACAGAAAATGGTCTTGCAATGGATACAGTTCTTTTCTCCTTCCTGTCCCATCTTTCCACTTCATCCTCGTGCTGTGCACCAGCATATGTAGCGAGTAAGAGCACCTCCCTCGTGTCCTTCCAGCGTACAACAGTCATGTTGTCACAGGAAGTTGCAATTGAGCATGATCCTCGTGGAAGCTGCTTCCCATCCACAAGTTTTGTCTGAATGTTGGGAATTCTATTCAAACGCACAGTCCCTACAACAAAAATCTCTTGCAATTTCAAGTGTTCCAGCAAAGGGACTGATATAAATAAATTGTCTATGAAAAATTTGTGATTCTTCTTTTCAATTCCATGGCAGAGCCTAACAACAGTGTCACCAAACGGTCCAAGTGCACTCCTATCTTGTTGCTTGGCTCCTTCATAAATTTCAAAACAGTGAACATAACCATCCACACTAGCTCTTACCCAAATTTTGAATTCCCACTTTTTGACTTGCCCTTCAAATATTGTTTCAAATGACTCCTGCCTTTGAAAGGTACCAACATTTCATCCACACTCTGATGTTCTTTAGGATTAACAGCTTCGTGGAAAGTTTGGTGCAAGGTGGAAACAATAGGACGTAGTTTCCAGAATTTATCAGGCATCTGATCATCTTTATCGTCATTATTCACAAAGTGGATGTAACGTTTTATTTCCTCAAATCTATTGACTGACATGCTGTCTGCAATTAGATCCATTCGAAGACCTTTCACTGATGATCAATACATTCTTGATTGTGGATATTTGATATAAGTCATTGTAATATTCATTCCCAGGAAGATTTTTAGTTCATTTTCTGTAACCCTGAATGACATTTTCCCATTCTGAAAGGCATAACGGTTAGTCCCGTACACTATAGCAGAAAATAATGTCTCTGGGAAAAGATGAATGAAAAAATCGTATGGATCATTTCCATCTATTTTTATACTGTAGGTATCAAGGAACTGAGGAATTTGGTTGGTGTAGTCATTGTCCTTCCCTGAGAACCATAGTTTGGGTCTTTGCTTTCCCTTATCAGCGGCGGATAATGGAGTGACCGTGTTTCCTTGGGTGTTAGTTTTAGAACTACTAGGTTCGGGAGCTAGTGATAAATGACTGGTTCCAGAATCAAGGTTACGTGTTCCAATATCTAGATATAGAGGCAGTTGTGTACAATTTTGTTCATTTTGTAGCTGTGGAACATTATCATCGTTATCACTATCTAGAAATATGCGATTACGAATGCTTCTTTGAATGACTTCATATTCATCATCGTCATCACTACTCGAAAAGCTGGCATCAGAATCTACAGGCAGATAATCTTCCAACAAGTGTTCCTCGATTTCATCTGGATCCAGAAACTCAGCCATTAGGGATCTGTTATGAAATAATGGGCTCATTGGTAATTTCTAACAATCAACATCACATTATAGGTGGCATAGTCTTATTATATTGGCTGCTGTATATAACCTAGGAAGAACGGAACCGAAAATTACATTGAAAGCAACATCGGCGTAATAAGAAATATGACTAGACCACTTACATCATACTTCGTAAATTAACAATAATATAAACTCCAATTTTGACCTAAATCAAATGATTTTTGTGCTACCATAACCAACCAAGACTTAGAGATTATGTGTAACTTTCTGCATACTGGCATCATATGATGCCACATGTGTTACGGTCTCTAGTACTACTCCGAATTATTCTGATATTCATATTTTCATACTGTTGTATAAAGCATTCCATACTGCATAACCCAGTATTTTTACTTACTTTTGGAAACCAATACTGATGCGTACACGAAGGGATTATATTAGTAATGCAAGCGAACTTGAGAACACATGTGCACTGGCGGGAACAAACCGTTGCAACCACAGATTACCTACTACTACAGATAGCCGACAGCCATGCTAATTCTTGGCACCTAAGACTTCAGCGCTGTCTGGTGTTTGACCGCGGTACTAGTTGAGCACGACCGTGCGGGTAGCCTACCCCACCCCTTCCCCTCGTTCCGCTAAATATTCTCGTCCTAACTGCTCTGCCCACTTCAATGTTCCGAAAATCACAATCTTCCCAATACTTATAGCACACGTTTTTAAGTGTGGAGATAATAATATGATCTACACGGAATAAATCACATTCAAAATAGCAATAACAGTTTTTTTTAATAATACCAAAGTGGGAAATTGTGAATTCCGGAAATCTGAAATGAGCAATCACAGCATTTAGGACATGACCTCATCAATAATTTACATGTTTACATTTCTTTCAGTTGCAATTGGAGCATATTGCATTGACAAGAATTAGGCTACTATAAGGTATGCAGCATATTATTACTCAATTTAAAAAAATGGTCCCTTCCAATTAACCACTGTTGGCCCAATTATAACCGATTAGTTCCGAGATTAAACTAGAAAGGAAAAGTACTGGGAAGGGAGAATATTCATATCTTAAAATGCTTGATGCTGTTCGCAATAACAGGAAAATTTTAAGAGAGAATACTAAGGAAATAGGTGGTGTAACCTGATCCTCATCACACTAAAATTGTTAGTGTAATTAATGCCAAATTCATTAGTTTCAGAAAAATAATTGGATATCACAAAATTTATATACAGTAGTTCATTTGATATTCCCTTTAAAATATATCCAGTCCACCAATTTTGAAGGGTGAAATACAGTAAGTACATGTACATAAACAAATTTCATGGCACACTAATACAGTAAATTCTATGACATGCTGTGAAGGGGAAAGGAGAAATAGGACTTTCAATGAAAAACAAGAAACACACTCAATACTGCTAGAAATCATCATGTTTTATTTCAAAAGTTTGTCAACTAAGAAAAAATAACAGGGAGAGCCAAAATCAAACTTACCAAAAATACAGTAATCAAATCTGGTCCTTTTAAAAGTATGTGTTGAGGCATGTTCTTCTTTCTTGCCAAGGTATAACGGTAGGCTACAGCACATGATAATGGACCTATTACCTCCTTGACGCCATGGCTGACACCGATGAACCGCAAATTCCTACAACACATGCAAGTTTGTATGTTGAAACAGTTAACTTAATAAATGTGTAATGCTTGAAATGGAGAACTTGAATTTGCTGTTATGTGTATGTTTGCAACTACTATAACTATATTTTAAAAGAATCTCTTATTGTAGAATCATTGTGTTTTTGATATTAATTTTAGGGCTTTTGATAACATATTCATTTAGCCCCATATATTTGGAAGTGTATAGGATTTATATGATAATCTCTGTTATTGTGGTATCTGTAGTAGTGTGTAGGCTATACTTTCTGTAATTCAGATGAGGACTGGAAAGGTGGCAGCCATAGTTAGGGACATTTATTTTTAAGAATTTTTAATAATATGTACTAAAATGAAATTGAAATACCAACAGGAACTGTTACAAATTCGCCCTCAGGGGCTCACATCTAGTGGGACGTGGGTTAGCGACCACGGGACCCCAGCTGAGTCCGGCATTGCTTCCACTTACTTGTGCCGGGCTCCTCTCTGTCTTCTTTCCTGTCGACCGCACTTGGTCAACTCTTGTTCTCTTCCGACCCCGATGGTATTAGGGTATCCGAGGCCTAGGGAGTCTCTTCCTTTCCCGCCTTAATTGGCCCTTGTCTCATCTTTTCTGATTCCCTCCTTCTGCGAGGGGTCAGCCTTCTTTTTCTTTTCCTTTTCCCTCCTGCCTTGTGCTCAAGGCCCTTAAGGAGGCAGCAGGGTGTATGTAGCCCCACCACTTCTGGTGCACCCTAGATAATGCTACACCCTCAGGGGCTCACGGCTGGTGAGTTCGGGAGTTGGCGACCCCGAGGGATTCCTGAGCTGGGTCCGTTTTCCCCTTGTGTCCCTTACCTTTGGGACGGACCCTCTCCTCTTTCACATTCCTATCTGCCTTTCATGGCTCTCCTTCCTTCAAAGTCCCTCAATCCGCATACTTTGAGGGTTGAGGGCATTTCTTTTCCTCCTGTCCTTTATTTGCCTTATTCTCCTTTACTTTTCCATTTCTTCTTCTAGTATGTAGGTTAGTAGTTAGTTTTAGTTTTAAGTTTGCATTTCATTTTCATCTTCACGATCACCCAAACCATCAGGGGCCGATAACCTAGATGTTAGGCCCCTTAAAACAACAATTATCATCATCATCATCATCATCATCACTAGGCTGTGTGTACCCTGTTCTTACCCTCCGACTAGAATTAGAATTCTTGACATTCAGCAATCAAACATGGACCCCAGAAGTGTCAACCAAGAACTATACCACCTGGTTGGTCTCATTTATTTTTAAGAATAATATGTACTAAAAAGAAATTGATCCAAGTTATTTATTTTTACTGTGCTTCGAATGAAGGTTGCGGCGTTGTGTATAGTGCAGCCATTATATCCAACGTTGCAATGAGTAAATGTTCCCCGATATTGGTATAGGACACATTACCTGTATGAACTCTGAATAAGTGAAGCAATAGAGCAATACTTAATTAAATTACTAGAACTGAAAGTACCGGTAACAATTCCATAGCCAAAATTGTGACGTGCCTTTTATGTCTTAGTTGTTTTGCAGAAAATACTGTACTAAGAGTGTAGAGTTGAAATACAACTTGAACAAGAACACGACAGCCTAGAATAAATACACACGAGACACGACAATAGAGCACTTTAGAACAGTAACGAGAGCGAACTTTCAGTGGAGATGTTGGCAACCATGTGAATACAAACAATTTATGACCAGAACGTAAAACTATGCCAGCGCTCAGAGCATGTTAAAACAATTGGGATCAGTTCAGTTGTTTGCAAACGACTTGTTTATGTTACGGTGAGTAGTCGCTGAATTCATTCGACTGTTTTCTAAAAGCAGTCAAACAAGTCGATGGTTTTAACTTTTGTCAGTCGACTGCTGATGCCCATCTCTACAAACCAATTGACAACCAGAATCAATTTGAGCGTACACACCCTCCGACTTGCTAAAATGCTATTAATATTGGATCCCAATACTGTATAAAATATTTTCTGATTTAATTTTCCTGGAAAATCTATTCTATGTTTGCATCGATCATTACCATCACGCTATGGGGAGAATTTCATAATAATTTTCTTGTAATTCATTTATCACGCGGTAGAATAAATGAATGAAATTCAATCATAAAATAAATAGAACTCTAAGCCATAATTGGTAAGCCCATGTTCAAGTTGTGTAATAATTCAAGAATGCACCCAATTCTCATTAAAAGTGTATAGACTGTGTTAAGGAGTTCAAACATAACCTAAATATTGAATGCTTAACATTTCCAATGAAATGACATACATATATATTTGGACAACTGGACGTAGGATATTTCATTGAAAGAATCTACGAACAAGAAACTGTATAAAACTATAGGCACCTACAGCCGTCAAGCTGTCCTCACAGTACCCGCTGGAGATTTACATCACCACTCTATCTGTACGGTACCTCGAGATAAGCCTAAGTGCGCCAACTGTGAGGGAACACATAAACTCTTCCATCCCTGCCCTCATGTCTTTGCCACTAACCCCCCCCCCCCCCCCCCTCCCACACAGCACGCCACTGCTCTGACACAGTTGTTAGGCCTGCTACAACAACTCTCAGCCATAACCCTGTAAACTACAGCTAAACCAAACCCAGAACCCCCTAATACACTTCATTTGCAGAGCAATAAAATCCATAAATCAACTCCGCAACGAGCTTCACAAAACCTAAATTATGAACGAAAAGACTACTCCACAAACACCAAAATCAGTAAACCTCCCTCATTTCAGCCACACTACACCTTAAACAGACATAGAAAGCATAGTCATGACCCCTTCATGGAGTAGGCTATTGTCTAAACACGATCATGTCTCCTTCAACTTTACTGAAGACTTCATTAAATTCTATTAAAAATTCATAAACTCATTCCACAAATCTTAAAATCAGTATACATCCCTCATTTCAGTTACTCTATTCAATAAACAAACATAGAAGGCGTAACCATGACCCCTTCATGGAGTAGGCTATTGTCTAAATCTGACCACGCATACTACAACCTTACTCTAATTCAAAATTACAGCCAAATGATCCATCTGACTGGGAGGCTTGCCTGGGATGATGGGCTAGAAAACCGGGAGTTCAAGCATAACCTAAATATTGAATGCTTAACATTTCCAATAACTTGGACAACTGGATTTAGGCTATTTCATTGAAAGAATCAACGAACTGTATAAAACTATAGGCACCTACAGGTATACTTAACATATTAATTAAAGCTCTACAATAAACATACAGCACAATGAATTGTATAGCATGAAGTTATCCTGAAGAAGTCGTTTCATTAGAACGACTACTTAAATTCGAATGATTCCATTCGCTTGGAATTAGTCGTTTGCCAACGACTTGTTTCATTCCAATGATTTCCAACGATTGCTTTGGGATCAGTCGTTTACAACGGCTACTTCAATTCGAATGATTCCATTCGCTTGGAATTAGTCGTTTGCCAACGACTTGTTTCATTCCAATGATTTCCAACGATTGTTTTGAGATCAGTCGTTCCCCCAGGGGCTCACATCTTGTGGGCGTGGGTTGGCGACCACGGGGCCCCAGCTGAGTCCGGCATTGCTTCCACTTACTTGTGCCGGGCTCCTCTCTTTCTTCTTTCCTGTCGACCTCACTTGGTCAACTCTTGTTCTCTTCTGACCCCGACGGTATTAGGGTATCCGAGGCCTAGGGAGTCTCTTCCTTTCCCGCCTTAATTGGCCCTTGTCTCATCTTTTCTGATACCCTCCTTCTGCGAGGGGTCAGCCTTCTTTTTCTCTTCCTTTTACCTCCTGCCTTGTGCTCTAGGCCCTTAAGGAGGCAGGGTGTATGTAGCCCCACCACTTCTGGTGCACCGTCGATAATGCTACACCCTCAGGGGCTCACGGCTGGTGAGTTCGGGAGTTGGCGACCCCGAGGGATTCCCAAGCTGGGTCCGTTTTCCCCTTTTGTCCCTTACCTTTGGGGGCGGACCTTGTCCTCTCTCCCCTCTCCTCTCCTCTTTTCCTTCTATTTCCTTTTCTCTTTAAGATTCCCGCACTGTTTTTGTTACTCGAATCACCGTGTATCTAAATTCCCTTTTAGCGATTTTTTAAGGCATTTTTGATCTATGTTGCATTTTGTAAGTTTTTTCGATCTAAATTACATCTCGCGATTGTTTTCCACCTCAATTGCATTTTGTAAAGATTGACAATCTAAATTGATTTTTAGTAAGTCTTTCAATGCAGGTTGCCGGGCCTTTTAGTGAGTATTTTGAATTTCAATTGCATTTTGTAAGTATTTTCAACCAAAACCGCATTTCGCACGAATTTTGAATCTAAATTGCATTTTGATTGGTGGACATTTTGCACATATTTTGATTCTCAATTGCATTTTGTGGGTATTTTGAATCTAAATTACATTTGTCAAGTATTTTCAATCTAAATCTTTTTGTAAGTATTGTCAATCCACATGAGTCGTTTGAATCTACCGTACATTTTGTAAGCATTTTCAATTTCAATTGCATTTTGTAAGTATTTTGAATTTCAATTGCACTTTGTGAATAATTTGGATTGGAACTGGGATATTTCAATCTGAATTGCATTGTGTATTTTCAATTTCAATTGCATTTTGTAAGTATTTTGAACCTCAATTGCATTTTGTACGTAATTTCGATCTCATTTGCATTTTGTAAGTACTTTGAATTTCAGTTGCATTTTGTAAGTATTTCGACGCTACTTTGCATTTTGTACGTATTTTGAATCTAGCCTACGTTTTGTGGGTCTTTTTCAATCTATTCTTTTTGTGCAACTTTTCGTTCTAAATTCCCTTTTGTGAGACCATATTGTGAGTTATTTCCATGTGAGTTCCTTTTTGTACGTATTTTCCGTATTCGATAATTTTGTTCTGGTTTCCATTTCATTATCATTTTCGCTATCACCCAGATCATTAGGGGCCGATAACCTCGATGTTAGGCCCCTTAAAACAACAATTATCATCATCATCATCATCGAGATCAGTCGTTTGCAAACGACTTGTTTATGATACGGTGAGTAGTCGTTGAATTCATTCGACTGTTTTTTAAAAGCAGTTGAATAAGTCGATTGTTTTAACTATCGACTAATTCGACTGTTTTCAGTTGACTGCTGCCCATCTCTACACACAACTAATTTTCTACACCAGCCGCTACTGAGCACGAGCTGTGACTGGCCTAGACATTAGCATCCTACGTGTTGAAAAATATTGTAAGTAACGTGTGGGAATAAAATACTACCTATAGGTATGTCAACCATTACATTGGCATATAATAAATGAATTATATTTATCTTGTATCTATCTATCCCACGATATAACATAATACAAGGTGAAGAGTCCTTTAAAACAAATTGTTTACTGTGATACTGGAAGAAACAATACAACACAGTGGTAATAGTTCTAGCCTGCGCCTATTTGTTAATAAAATTTCATGTGATTTCACTCAGATCTCTGTTGCAGTGGCTTATTATATGTGCACCTTGTAACTTAATAGTACATTATGCAACGAGCCAATAATGACAATAATTAAGACACGAGTTTTATAATTTCCATACGAGTGTCTTAATTACAATTATAGACGAGTTGCATACGACTGTTTATGTTCGACGATAATTATAACTATTTTATGTTCGAACATAAATATTCATAAATATCTGTCGAGATTTCACCAGTTTTATATACTGAACAGAGAGAATGGGATGCAGAGAATACCTTGTATTTGACCATGGCCTCCTGGAATACCTCACTATGACACTCGCCACGCAGTGAAATTTAAAATAGGGGGCCATGGAAGTGAGCGCAGGTGCGATGCTATCCTCACCTAATTGGTCACACAACTGTTTCTTGAGCTCTGATTGGTGGGAGAAACTGTATCATAATGAAAACTTGTACTATAATGAGCCTCATTATAGTACAGTTTTCTGACATAATATTTACATTTCGCCAGTGTTGAACATAAACATATTAACCAATCTTCTTTACACTGTTTTATGAGTTAACACCACATCAAAACTGATGAGGATTTATTTTAGTTGGACACAGAAGCTTATTTATTAATGTAATAGACATCTATGATTGATGAAACCCATAAGATTGCCTCTCTCACCTTTCAGAAAATAACTTAAAATTTTAATTCTGCGATTAATGTAACTAATCCACGTGTGTTTCTATTACACAACAATTAAGGGTAACTCCAGCATATCTTCTAGATTTTTGATGTGTCTGGTGAGTGGTTTTGTTACTGCTTCTGCAGGTATCACCCTTCTGAAAGATGTCTCATCGTTTCTAATTCTATTCTTAATCCTCTGCCAGAGGAGAAATAGTTTTGCAATGCATGAATACAGTGCTGTAGCTGCTGAATTTTCTAAAAATAATTATGGAATGATGGGAAGCAAAATAAATATAGCCTATTCTAAAATAACAACATACGCATAAAATGAAACCATTCTGATGAACTTAATATGCTTCAAATTCAGAGTACAAATGCGTTCACCATTTGGTGCTTCGTTCAATTGTATATTTGGACCAAAATGTAGACCTCTGAAATAAATTTTAATGTTGGACTTTGCTCCACAGAACAAGAGCACACAGCCACCCATAGGACCAGTGTGTGTTAAGATTTTAGAACCTGTACTTACAGTTCTACATCAGTAATGGCATTACTACATATTCGACCAACTGAATACTTGCCACTGCACCAGTAACTAACATGTGCAAGCACTGATCTTTTTTTTGAATACGGTACCAATAATTTGAAATTCAAGGAAGGGGAAAATATTAAAGCTTAGACACGTTGCCGTGAGCCATGACATTTTTAATCTACCGCAATGTAAAATGAATTATTAACACTCCTCAAGAACTTGAGTACACATATGCAATAGGCTCATGGTACTGTATGTATCTCTGCAAGATGTAATCAAGTTGAAAACATTACGGTAACATAGACTCTTACCTGGTCATTTCTCAGGAGAGTAGGCCAAATTGCCACATTCATCTGCTATTTCGAGAACAGCAATTTACGATTTGTTTGTTCACAGAATTTGGTAGGCCTACCTGTGGAATAAATAATAGTGAAAGTGTAATTAATATGTCAAGTAGAATATCACCTGTACACTGCGTCTAATATCAATTCAAAACTAGGCTACCGGTACGGTATATTTTTCACAGGCACTACAAAAACAAGTTTTCACTTAAACTCTTAAAATAAGCGTACTTACTTGGCGTAGCAGAAGAAGAACTGTTCACTTCTCATTACCAAGAAGACGATTTGATGAAAGACAGATGAGAAAGAACACAACATTAGCTTATTAAAAATATTAATATACGGCCAATATTGTTTACACCAAGCACGACATAAACAGAGCGTCCATGTTGGTCAATGCCACCAACCCAGTAGAAATAATGTTTATTTAATTATAAGTGCCGTAATTATCGTCGGTGAGCAAGATAATTGCAATGAAATGTCAATTAGGAATTATGTGTATATTTATTGACTAAATATAGGGATATATTTGCAATTTAATTACAACGTGTATCATGCATATGTAGGCAAGACGATATACAGCGTTCCATATGGCTGGCCGCGCAACTACACCGATGGTACCAAATAATCCCTATCTGGTTGACACCCCCTGGTTGCAACTCAACTTCGAATGCTGCTGCTACCTGTCTGCGAGTACAATAACTTAGAGATGGCCTCCTCTGATGCCACCATGCACGTTAGGTACATAGAATGATTTTCGTAACCAAGCAACGAACGAATAATTATCTGGCATCATGTGTTACCTCTATGCGAGAAGAGGTTAACACTACTGCAATTCCGAATACACATAAATTACAATCTGTTTTTTTTTTAAATTATGACAGCAGCCATATTCCTATACATGTCACAGTCATGGAACTGCTGCGAGAGTCACGTGACTGAATTCGAAATAAAATACACTTCTCGATGTTCTGGCCAAAAAATTACACCTGCCTGAAAATTACTGCTTGTTCCACAAGCAAGGCAGTCTGGGGCGTGAGCCCCAGGTTAGGTTTGTGTTTGTATGTAAGGCCTTATTATCCCGGGAGAGGTGGCGCGGGAAACTTCGTGACCTCACGCAGTTTCGTCAAGCTGGGGTTCCTACCCTTTACTGCTCACAGACTATACCTGCCACATGCCTTATCTATTGGCTGAGTGCAGTAACTTATTAGTGGAAGGTACGAGGGCCGAGACAAATGTATTTTTGTCTAGCTGCGTTGTAATGTGTTCCAAAAGACCCCGTGCCACCAGTCCCGCTGGCAGAGTGAACAGCTGTTCCAGTCTTACGCGTACTCCATGAGAATGTATCTGATTGATCGCGAAATAGAATTGATTGTAGATAAGTGTTAAAATAAAACCGTATGAATCGTCTGAGCTACGAAGAGCAAGAATCCAGGGTCTGCAAAACGTCGAAGAGGAAGAAATATTAGGAGGTGAAACAGTGATAGTGAAGATAAACTAGAAATAGCAGAATCTTGTAGTGATACTGAGCAGAGTGCAGATGAAGAAAATGTAGAAAGTGACGATGATATGCCTCTTCATCAGAGAATGTGTACCCTTACTGGAAAAGACAAATAGTGTACAATACAACCCCAATAAAATACAACAAGAGACTTCTCTAAAATGTGTCATTGGTGAAAAACTAGAACCCTACATGATATAAAACTTGTTGAATCATTCATTTTGAAAGTGTTAATAGGCAAACTGTAGTAAGAATTATCAGATACTAGCAGAAGTACCCGCTCTTCGAACGGTCTTCGGTATTAATAACCAGACCTTATCATTTGAGCTACGGTTGAGATGGTTAGGGGCTTGTCATTTCTTCATAAGTTTATCAGAACGAAGTTAGTTTTCTGGGTATATTGTAGACACTGTTTATTTAAGGACCATAAAATGTGGTTTTCGAAGACCCTTTATAGACTCTCTAGTTTTTGTTTTGTTTTTTTTATATCACACACCCCCACGGGCTCACATCTAGTGGGCGTGGGTTGGCGACCACGGGGCCCCAGCTGAGTCCGGCATTGCTTCCACTTACTTGTGCCGTGCTCCTCTCTTGTCTTCTTTCCTGTCGACCTCACTTGGTCAACTCTTGCTCTCTTCTGACCCCGACGGTATTAGGGTATCCGAGGCCTAGGGAGTCTCTTCCTTTCCCGCCTTAATTGGCCCTTGTCTCATCTTTTCTGATATCCTCCTTCTGCGAGGGGTCAGCCTTCTTTTTCTCTTCCTTTTACCTCCTGCCTTGTGCTCTAGGCCCTTAAGGAGGCTGGGTGTATGTAGCCCCACAACTTCTGGTGCACCTTAGATAATGCTACACCCTCAGGGGCTCACGGCTGGTGAGTTCGGGAGTTGGCGACCCCGAGGGATTCCTGAGCTGGGTCCGTTTTCCCCTTTTGTTCCTTACCTTTGGGGCGGACCCTCTCCTCTTTCACTTTCCTATCTGCCTTTCATGGCTCTCCTTCCTTCCAAGTTCCACAATCCGTCTTCTTCGAGGGTTGAGGGCATTTCTTTTCCTCCTGTCCTTTATTTGCCTTATACTCCTTTATTTTTCCATTTCTTCTTCTAGTATGTAGGTCAGTAGTAGCTTTATTTTTTAAGTTCGCTTTTGCTTTTTTCATCTTCACGATCACCCAATCCATCAGGGGCCGATAACCTAGATGTTAGGCCCCTTAAAACAACAATTATCATTATTATTATTATTATTTTTATCACACATTGAGAAGCGCAACATATGCTTTGGTTGTCCTTCTAGGATATTGTTTATTTTTCACCTATTTTAGCATGTATTTTGAAAAGTTGTTCCTTATACCCACCCACCCTTCTATGAGAAGTACGTTGAAGAGTATTCTAAATGATTGGTGTATTGACTCATGGTTACAATACCGAATTTTACGATGCTCCAAGCACCCCAACATGAATTATAGGCGTACATAAACTTAAATATATATCAACCACACAGTATCAAACAAAATCATCTTTACAATGAACCCGTTTGTCGACAAAACTATGATTACTTAAAATGTGCTCTCAAACTAAATTCACCTAACATGTACTTCCTGACGTGACAATAATATTGAAAACCTCGTAGACGAAACGCAATGTATGTCAAATTAAAACTGACCCTCACCGTTATGGAAAGTCCCCATCCCCAGGAAGACTCCCTAAATAAATTATAAAGGCTTGTGGTGCATGAAAATGCGGGATTTTTAGACTCCAATGGCCCAAATTCCCAAAAGCTGCAAAAAAACACTATTCCAATCCAGGAATTTTTGAAAATAATGTTGCTGTTCGGAGATTTAATAGACCTTCTGCAAAACATATCGCACGTGTAAGTCACGTGTAAAAATTCTAGGGTACCCCTTGACCCCCTTAATCGCTTTGTTAAATTTTACAGTCTATGTTTGATTCCACGATAACCTTATAGCCACTTGCAAACTTTCACAAAAATGTAATAAATTGAGTGGCATTGCTTCTTACAGAAATAAATGGAAAGTTGGATGTCACCTCTTGTGATACTGTTGTCATGTTTACCGGCTTGCATTACTTCATTAGTTTCTTCTTCTTCTTCTTCTTTCGGATGGGCCAGCTAAGGACCACGACGTTCAACTTTTCAGTTTTGCGAGGGACTTGATGTATGCCCAATATTCGCGCATTATCTGGCTATGTTTCTCTCTTTTGTCCAGATGATGCCGGTTTTCTTACAGGGTGGTCTGTCCTGAAAACTCTTCTGTTTAAGTATCTTTCTGAGATGTGATCGCCTTCGAATATCACATTTCATTATCTTCAGTTCTTGGATATCCTTGTTAACTACTGTTAGCGACGGTGTCAAGCTCTTTCTATTCCCCCAGTAGTTGAGAAGCCGGTTGGTTAGACTTGTTGGGTTCATCCATGACACATGTCCGTAGAAAGCCAGACGTCTCTTCCTGGCCACATCTGTGATTTTCTCAGTATATTTATATAGCTCCTGATTTGGTGTTCTTCTGTATTCGTCATCTATTTATTAGTTTATTAAATGAAATTAGTTTTCTGGCAATATCTCAAAAAACGTAGTTTTAGAGCCTTAAAACGTAGTTGCCACCGAGGGGCTGCAAAAGAGTTTTGTCTCGTCCTTGTAGGTCATAATATAATAATAATCATAATAATAATTGATTAATATAGGGATAGCGATATAATAGACCTGTAGTACCACACCCGCACGTGTAAATCACGTGAAAAAAATCAAGAGTACCCCTTGACCCCCTTAAGCGCATTATATTCGTATTACAGCTTAAGTTTGTTCCGTGATAACCTTATAGCCGTTTGCGAACGTTCACAGTAATGTAATAAATGGAATGGCATTGCGTCTTATAGAAATAGATGGACTTCAGAGAATGTGTTGCCATGGTTACCGGATTGCATTCTTTCAATCATACTAATATATAAAAATGAGATGGTGTGTGTCTTTCTGTCTGTCTGTTACTCAATAACGCAAGAACCACTGGTCCGATTTAAATTAAATTTTGCATGGATGTAGCTGATTTACCAGGTTTACATATAGGATACTTTTGATTACGATATTTTGCACTATTGAAAAATGGCGACTATTTTCATATTTCCGTTTCAAATAAAAAGAGAACGCTAAGATATAGCAACCTTTTGATGGCACTACGAGCTTTAAAATTTATCCCCCAGGTGCTCACATCTAGTGCGCGTGGGTTGGCGACCACGGGGCCCCAGCTGAGCCCGGCATTGCTTCCACTTACTTGTGCCGGGCTCCTCTCTGTCTTCTTTCCTGTCGACCTCACTTGGTCAACTCTTGTTCTCTTCCGACCCCCCCCCCAGGGTATCCGAGGCCTAGGGAGTCTCTTCCTTTCCCGCCTTAATTGGCCCTTGTCTCATCTTTTCTGATACCCTCCTTCTGCGAGGGGTCAGCCTTCTTTTTCTCTTCCTTTTACCTCCTGCCTTTTGCTCTAGGCCCTTAAGGAGGCAGGGTGTATGTAGCCCCACAACTTCTGGTGCACCCTAGATAATGCTACACCCTCAGGGGCTCACGGCTGGTGAGTTCGGGAGTTGGCGACCCCGAGGGATTCCTGAGCTGGGTCCGTTTTCCCCTCTTGTCCCTTAGCTTTGGGGCGGAGCCTCTCCTCTTTCTATTTCCTATCTGCCTTTCATGGCTCTCCTTCCTTCCAAGTCCCTCAATCCGCCTTCTTCGAGGGTTGAGGGCATTTCTTTTCCTCCTGTCCTTTATTTGCCTTATTCTCCTTTAGTTTTCCATTTCTTCTTCTAGTATGTAGGTTAGTAGTTAGTTTTAGTTTTAGTTTTAGTTTTTAAGTTCGCTTTTCTTTTTCATCTTCACTATCACTCAAACCATCAGGGGCCGATAACCTAGATGTTAGGCCCCTTAAAACAACAATTATCATCATCATCATCTTCCGACCCCGACGGTATTAGGGTATCCGAGGCCTAGGGAGTCTCTTCCTTTCCCGCCTTAATTGGCCCTTGTCTCATCTTTTCTGATACCCTCCTTCTGCGAGGGGTCAGCCTTCTTTTTCTTTTCATGTTATCTCCTGCCTTTTGCTTAGTTTGTAGGTTAGTAGTTAGTTTTAGTTTTAAGTTCGCTTTTCATTATCATCTTCACGATCACCCAAACCATCAGGGGCCGATAACCTAGATGTTAGGCCCCTTAAAACAACAATTATCATCATCATCATTTAAAATTTAATTTTCTATCCGAAAGGTCCTTATCACTTTTCGTGTATCTCCAACGGTTAGCGAGTAAAACCTACTTTTGTGACGTCACTACACCCTTTGGTTTCAAAATTTCATATTTCCATTTCAAATAGAAAGAGAACGCTAAGAAATAGCAAACTTTTGATGGTATACACGAGCTTTAGCATTTAATTTTCTATCCAAAAGGTTCTTATCACTTTTCGTTTATCTCCGACGGTTAGCGAGTAAAACCTAAATTTGTGCAATAAAACACGGTCAACACCGAGCGGTGCAGTATATCTCTACATATATAAAAAAGAATTTTTTTTTCTGAATTTCTACGGAAATTTGAGTTATTTACACGTTTCAGACTGTTTTATGATAGATGCGCGCGAAAATAATGTTTTGGTCTGTCTGTCTGTTTGTTTGATTGTCGGTGGACAACTTTGTTCCCTTATAACTCGAGAACGTCTGGGTGTATCAACGTAAAATTTGGTATAGATATCCATCAGAGGCACGACACTGATCATTGATGTAACCCTTCTCCGTACATCTCATAAAAGAGGGCCTACCCCCTTAAAATACATGCTGAAATAGGAGTAGAAGGACGAGACAAAGCTCATTTTCAGCCCCTCAATGTGAGAGACAAAACTTGGGGGCCCTAAAAGCACATTTTAAGGTCCTACGTCCAACCGTTTTTGAGATATTCCCAGAAAACTAATTTAATTTAATAAACTAATGAACGAATGCAAGCCGATAACCATGGCAACAGATTCTCAGAGGTCATCTATTGCTGTAAGACGCAATACAATTGCATTAATTACATTAGTGTGAAAGTTTGCAAATGGTTAGATGGTTATTATGGAACCAAATTAAGCTGTAAATTTCATCAATACGTAAAATGCGCTTAAGGGGGTCAAGGGGTAGTCTAGAATTTTTTCACGCGATTTACATCTGCGGGTGTGGTATGGCAGGTATATTATATTCCTATCCCTATATTATATTATTATTATTAATATTATATTATGGCGAACAACGACGAGACAAAGCCCCTCGGTGCCAGAAATAAAACTCGAGGGTCCTCGAAAACTACATTATAAGGCTCTAAAACCAACAGTTTCTGAAACATTCCCAGAAAACTAATTAAATTTAATTTAACAAACTAATGAAGGAATGCAAATCGGTAACCATGAGAACATTATCTCAAGGGGTGGCATCCAACTTTCCATCTATTTCATTAAGAAGCAATTTATTACATTTATTACATTTCTGTGAAAGTTTGCAAATATAAGGTTATCACGGAACCAACGTAGACTGTATAGTTCATCAATGCAATTAAGGGGGTCAAGGGGTAACCTAGGATTTTTTCATGCAATTTTCACTGCGACATATAGTACAGAAGGTCTATTATATCTCCAAACAAGAACATTATTTTCAAAAATTCCTGAATTGAATCAGCATTTTTTGCGGCTTTTAGGAATTTGGGCCATTTGAGACTAAAGAACCTGAATTTTCATGCACCACAAGCTTTTATAATTTATGATAGAGGTCTTCCTGTGTATGGGGACCCAACACAACGTAGAGGGTCTGTTTTTATGTGACGTGTATTGCGTTTCATCTACAAGGCTTTCAATTCTATTTCATGTCAGGAAGTACACGTTAGGTGAATTTAGTTTGAGAGCACATTTTAACTAATCTTTTTTTTTTTTTGTCGACATACGGGTTCATCGTGAGGATGATTTTCTTTGATACTGTGTGGTAGATATACCCATATTTGGATTTCTGGGTGATATGTTGTAGACAATAGTATTGTCTGTCTGTCTGTCTTTCTGTGTATCCTTATGTATGCCTATAACTCATGTTCGGATGCTTGGTGCATCGTAAAATTAGGTATGGTAAACATGAGTCAATACACCAATCATTTATAAAACTCTTCACCGTACATTTCATACAGTAGAAGGGTGGATATCGGGAAAAACTTCTCAAAATACATGCTAAAATAGGCGAAATATAAAAATTATCCTAGAAGGACGACCAAAGCATATGTTGCACTTCTCAATGTGAGACACAAAATTTGCGAGTCTATAAAGGGACTCCGAAAACCACAATATAAGGCCCTTAAATTAACAGTGTGTGTGATATTCCCAGAAAACTAACTTCGTTTTGAAAAATTTATGAAGGAATTACAAGCCGCTAACCATTGCAACAGTAGCTCAATTGATAATGTCTGGTGCGTCTCTAAAAGCAACAGTACTTAAAAGGGACGTAACACCAATAACATTATTATTATTATTATAATGTCTGGTGTTAACACCGAACACCGTTCGAAGAACGGGTACTTCTGCTAGTAGCTTAATAAATGAAATTAGTTTTCTGGGTATATCTCAAAAACTGTTTCCCCCAGGGGCTCACTTCTAGTGGGCGTGGGTTGGCGACCACGGGGCCCCAGCTGAGTCCGGCATTGCTTCCACTTACTTGTGCCGGGCTCCTCTCCGTCCTCTTTCCTGTCGACCTCACTTGGTCAACTCTTGTTCTCTTCCGACCCCGACGGTATTAGGGTATCCGAGGCCTAGGGAGTCTCTTCCTTTCCCGCCTTAATTGGCCCTTGTCTCATCTTTCCTGACACCCTCCTTCTGTGAGGAGTCAGCCTTCTTTTTCTTTTCCTGTTATCTCCTGCCTTCTGCTCAAGGAGGTAGGGTGTATGTAGCCCCACCACTTCTGGTGCACCCTAGAAAGTGCTACACCCTCAGGGGTTCACGGTTGGGGAGTTCGGGAGTTGGCGACCCCGAGGGATTCCTGAGCTGGGTCCATTTTCCCCTTTTGTCCCTTACCTTTGGCGAGGACCCTCTCCTCTCCTCTCTTCATTATATTTCCTTTTCTCTTGAAGATTCCCGCACTGTTTCTGTAACTTGGTTCCCCGTGTATCTAAATTCCCTTTAGCGATTTTTTTGTAGGTATTTTTAATCTACGTTGCATTTTGTAAGTTTTTTTCGATCGAAACTACATCTCGCGATTGTTTTCAACCTCAATTGCATTTTGTAAAGATTGACAATCTAAATTGCTTTTTAGTAAGTCTTTCAATGTAGGGTTCAGGGCATTTTAGTGAGTATTTTGAATTTCAATTGCATTTTGTAAGTATTTTAACCAAAACCGCATTTCGCAAGAATATTAAATCTAAATTGCATTTTGTTTGGTGGGCAATTTGTGGGTATTTTGAATCTATTACATTTTGTCAAGTATTTTCAATCTAAATTGCATTTTGTAAACATTTTCAATTTCAATTGCATTTTGTAAGTATTTGGAATTTCAGTTGCCTTTTGTAAGTATTTCGACGCTACACTGCATTTTGTTCGTAGTTTGAACCTAGCCTACATTCTGTGGGTATTTTTCAATCTATTCTTTATGTAAATCTTTTTGTTCTAAATTCCCTGTTGTCAGAACATTTTGTGAGTTGTTTCAATCTGAGTTCCTTTTTGTACGTATTTTCCGTCTCACTTAATTTTCGTTCTAGTTTCCATTTCATTATCATTTTCGCTATCACCCAGATCATTAGGGGCCGGTAACGTAGATGTTAGGCCCCTTAAAACAACAATGATCATCATCATCGCATCATCTATAATATGTGTATGTTTATCATTTTAGACAAATATACTTGCTCATTAGTTCAGTGAATATTTTCATGCCATATCATTAGCCTAGCATAAACAAAATAACTGTCGTTTCTATAAAGAAATAATTGGGAGGGGCCAGAAATGATGCCGCACCACCTCTATGTTGCTCAAGTAAGTGCCACCTCTCCCGGGTTAACATAGTATAAAGGAAAAAATAGTTCAAATATGCATACAGTAGCGTATGTGCGGGGTTGGCAATATATTACCGCCGTAATGGCACACAAAACACAAAATTTGCTGCATAAGTCAAGATCTTAAAAAGGCACGGCAGGTGGGTTATAGACAGCGGAAGAGTAAACATCTATTACTAAACCACTTCCAGAATTATTATTCATCATTAGATATGTATTTTGCCTAGTTTTATCACTGCACAAAATATTACAGTAGGTGTCCCTATATCGAACTGTTACCCATACTTCAACTGGTCACCTCTCATACGACAGTAGTGATCTACAGATAGCTGCGGAGTCAATTTTCCTGCATTAATAACGGGATTGAAATCGATCTCAACACCCAGACCTCGAATGACAATTCTGTACAGAATGTACTTGCACATTGTTACAGTATGACGTATTTCAGTTAGTCACACTCCAGCAATTGGCATTGAAATATGCCAACCGGACTCTCCGCAAGGCCAAATCAAGGTATAATACATGGGATCACACAGTATAGTAACAAAATCAACATTCCTGAAGCAACCTTCTCCCTCACTTACTGCAATGTTTCTATGAGATGGTCGAGCTCCGGCAGCTCCAAATACAGCAGCATGTAGGGTCATTATAACATCTTTTATCTGAGAAAGGTTCAAGATAAAAATACATTGCCAATTTCAAAACGCGTTAGGCTGTAACCATTGTCAAAAACCATTGGATGGGCAAAACGAAGGTTAGAATGGTCTGGTGTAGGTGAGGCCTTAGCTACCCGAGCTCGGTTGACACAAAAATGAAGTGCACTAGAGAATGAAATGGGCGCTTCTTTGTTTTACATAGTACTGTAAGGGCGGGGTTGGCAGTACTGCCTAAACGATAATTCATGTGGACAATGGCGGACACAGCTGGAATTTTTGCCTATATGTAAGTCGTGATCCTATTTGGAATGGCTGGGTGGGTTACAGACACTGGAGGAGTAAACATCTATTAAAACATAATTCCCTGGTTTATTTCTCATCGTTAGGATATCCGAGGCCTAGGGAGTCTTTTCCTTTCCTGCCTTAATTGGTCCTTGTCTCATCTTTTCTGATACCCTCCTTCTGCGAGGGGTCAGCCTTTTTTTCTTTTCATGTTATCTCCTGCCTTGTGCTCAAGGCCCTCAAGGAGGCAGGGTGTATGTAGCCCCACCACTTCTGGTGCACCCTGGATATTGCTACACTCTCAGGGGCTCACGGCTGGCGAGTTCGGGAGTTGGCGACCCCGAGGATTCCTGAGCTGGGTCCGGTTTTCCCCTTTTGTCCCTTACCTGTGGGGCGGACCCTCCCCTCTTTCCCTTTCCTATATGCCTTTCAAGGCTCTCCTTCCTTCCAAGTCCCTCAATCCGCATTCTTCGAGGGTTGAGGGTATTTCATTTCCTCCTGTCCTTTATTTGCCGTATTCTCCTTTTGTTTTCCATTTCTTCTTGTATATAAGTTAGTAGTTAGTTTTTAGTTAAAGTTTCATTTCATTTTCATCTTCACGATCACCCAAACCATTAGGGGATGATAACTTCGATGTTAGGCCCCTTAAAACAACAATTATCATCATCATCATCATATTTCTCATCGTTTGATAAGGTATTTTTTCTAATTCATGCACTCTAGAGAATGTTATCGCTAGTTCTACTGCCATTCAATGCTAATATATGTTCTTTTTAAAATGAATCAAGACAGTCAGGGCTATTACTTTCTCTTCTGCCCCAGGGGCTCACATCTAGTGGACGTGGGTTGGCGACCACCGGGCCCCAGCTGAGTCCGGCATTGCTTCCACTTATTTGTGCCGGGCTCCTCTCTGTCTTCTTTCCTGTCGACCTCACTTGGTCAACTCTTGCTCTCTTCCGACCCCGACAGTATTAGGGTATCCGACGCCTAGGGTGTCTCTTCCTTTCCCGCCTTAATTGGCCCTTGTCTCAACTTTCCTGATACCCTCCTTGTATGAGGGGTCAGCCTTCTTTTTCTTTTCCTTTTACCTCCTGCCTTGTGCTCAAGGCCCTTAAGGAGGCAGGGTGTATGTAGCCCCACCATTTCTGGTGCACCCTGGATAATGCTACACTCTCAGGGGCTCACGGCTGGTGAGTTCGGGAGTTGGCGACCCCGAGGGATTCCTGAGCTGGGTCCGTTTTCCCTTTTGACCCTTACCTTTGGGGCGGCCCCTCTCCTCTCTCCCCTCTCCTGTCCTCTTTTCATTATATTTCCTTTTCTCTTTAAGATTCCCGCACTGTTTTTGTTACTTGGTTCACCGTTTATCTAAATTCCCATTTAGCGATTTTTTAAGGTATTTTTAAACTACGTTGCATTTTGTAAGTTTTTTCGATCTAAATTTTATCTCGCGATTGTTTTCAACCTCAATTGCATTTTGTAAAGATTTACAATCTAAATTGCGTTTTAGTAAGTCTTCCAATGCTGGTTGCAGGGCATTTTAGTGAGTATTTTGAATTTCAATTGCATTTTGTAAGTATTTTCAACCTAAACAGCATTTCCCACGAATTTTTAATCTAAATTGCATTTTGTTTGGTGGGTATTTTGCACATATTTTGATTCTCAATTGCATTTTGAGGGTATTTTGAATCTAACTTACATTTTGTCAAGTATTTTCAATCTAAATTGCATTTTGTAAGTATTGTCAAACCACATGAGTCGTTTGAATCTACCGTACATTTTGTAAGCATTTTCAATTTCAATTGCATTTTGTAAGTATTTTTAATTTCAATTGCACTTTGTGAATAATTTGGATTGGAACTGGGATATTTCAATCTGAATTGCATTGTGTATTTTCAATTTCAATTGCATTTTGTAAGTATTTTGAACCTCAATTGCATTTTGTACGTATTTTCGATCTCATTTGCATTTTGTAAGTATTTTGAATTTCAGTTGCATTTTGTAAGTATTTCGACGCTACATTGCATTTTGTACGTATTTTGAATCTAGCCTACGTTTTGTGGGTCTTTTTCAATCTATTCTTTTTGTGAATCTTTTCGTTCTAAATTCCCTTTTGTAAGACCATATTGTGAGTTGTTTCCATCTGAGTTTCTCTTTGTACGTATTTTCCGTCTCACATAATTTTCGTTCTGGTTTCCTTTTCATTCTCATTTTCGATATCACCCAGATCATTAGGGGCCGATAACCTAGATGTTAGGCCCCTTAAAACAACAATTATCATCATAAATTGCATTTTGTAAGTATTGCCAATCCACATGAGTCGTTTGAATTTACCGTACATTTTGTAAGCATTCTCAATTTCAATTGCATTTTGTAAGTATTTTGAATATCAATTGCACTTGGTGAATAATTTGGATTGGAACTGGGATATTTCAATATGAATTGCATTGTGTATTTTCAATTTCAATTGCATTTTGTAAGTATTTTGAACCTCAATTGCATTTTGTACATATTTTCGCTCTCATTTGCATTTTGTAAGTATTTTGAATTTCACTTGCATTTTGTAAGTATTTCTACGCTACATTGCATTTTGTACGTATTTTGCACCCAGCCTACATTTTGTGGGTATTTTTCAATCTATTTTTTTTTTTTTTGTGAATCTTTTCGTTGTAAATTCCCTTTTGTAAGACCATATTGTGAGTTGTTTCCATTGAAACACTCTCACCTCCTCGCTGGAGTTGATTTAACTTGAACTACCCTCATTTTCCACAAACCTACAGAATTTACTGCCTTTAAATACAGGCCACAAGTGATTTTAACGTTACTTCCCGACTTTGAATGGGCGCCAAGGTTGACCATATGGGTCTTCCTGAATAAAATAGAAATATATACATAGCTGTTGCCCCGACTATGAAAAATACTTTCTCCCAGGCGTAGGGCATTTGGCATGCGTTTGCTGATGTACCAGTTTCATGCAAGACAGGAATATAAACACACATGAATTTAACGAAATAATCTATTGGCTGTTCTAACACATATGTACACAAATACACAACACAAAATACACTTGTAATAAAACTTTGTACAGTACCTTTTGTTCACTGCTTCTACGCTCTTAGAGCAACAATACTTCTGGTCAGTTTGACCCCAGGCATTCAGCCTCCTATCATATTTACACTTGTGTAGTTTGTACGGAAAGTGTACACAAGTTCCAACAGTCGGCGATTATAGCGTTGTTCCACAGTCTTTTTGCTCGATCCACGATAAGTCGCTCGCCACCACTTTCCAACATGTGGACCACAAATAGCTTGTTAGGCCCAGATGTATAGTCATGTGTTATACCCCCCAGGGGCTCACATCTTGTGGGCGTGGGTTGGCGACCACGGGGCCCCAGCTGAGTCCGGCATTGCTTCCACTTACTTGTGACGGGCTCCTCTCTGTCTTCTTTCCTGTCGACCTCACTTGGTCAACTCTTGTTCTCTTCTGACCCCGACGGTATTAGGGTATCCGAGGCCTAGGGAGTCTCTTCCTTTCCCGCCTTAATTGGCCATTGTCTCATCTTTTCTGATACCCTCCTTCTGCGAGGGGTCAGCCTTCTTTTTCTCTTCCTTTTACCTCCTGCCTTGTGCTCTAGGCCCTTAAGGAGGCAGGGTGTATGTAGCCCCACCACTTCTGGTGCACCGTAGAGAATGCTACACCCTCAGGGGCTCACGGCTGGTGAGTTCGGGAGTTGGCGACCCCGAGGGATTCTGAGCTGGGTCCGTTTTCCCCTTTTGTCCCTTACCTTTGGGGCGGACACTCTCCTCTTTCACTTTCCTATATGCCTTTCATGGCTCTCCTTCCTTCCAAGTCCCTCAATCCGTCTTCTCCGAGGGTTGAGGGCATTTCTTTTCCTTCTGTCCTTTCATTTGCCTTATTCTCCTTTAGTTTTCCATTTCTTCTTCTAGTATGTAGGTTAGTAGTTAGTTTTAGTTTTTAGTTCGCTTTTCATTTTCATCTTCACGATCACCCAAACCATCAGGGGCCGATAACCTAGATGTTAGGCCCCTTAAAACAACAATTATCATCATCATCATCATGTGTTATAATCGTCCTTCGGGCGTGATTTGCACCAACAACCCATGGTACAATAGCCGAAGCTCAGAGGAGAACTATAACTGCCTTTGCTGTTGGTTACCGCACTATGACATAGAACGACCCTGATTCGCAAGAAGACCCCGTGAGAGCATCAATCACGCCATTTTAAACACTCACGCATGAATATCCTTCCACCCAGTACTGTCCTTTTGCCTGCCGGAACTCATTGGCGCGCGCCCACTCCAAGCGGATATTCGTGGCAACATCGGAACATTTGACGATCGTAATTCAGCTGAGCGCACACTAACTTCACTGAGTAATTTTCCTGCGCCGGGTCATCAGAGTTAAGGCTATTCTTAACCCAGGCATTTCCTGGCTTGACACAAATAAGTCAAATTACCGTTTAACTTTCTCATATGCCCCAACTTCCAGCCTTCGAAAATTGTGACTCGTGTACCTATAGTACAGCCAGCAATTGAAACTTTTAACATTTCTAGTTAAAATAAACACATTAACCCCAAACCAAAATGAAATAATGCTTCTACTTCAGGTAATAATACAGTCTTTTATATCCCTGTTCCCAAAACGTAATAAATATCAAAAAAACCCGTATTTTATAATATCAAATATCCAAAAACCGATAATTAATAAACAGTGATCCTAGGTTGTCCGGACCATCCAAAAATGAATCCGTCCACACAAAAACACACAGGCACAATAAAAATCACCTCTGCAACCCCATGTTAACCCAATATAATAAGATACGAATAAAATACCCCAAACTAAATGCACGAAGCAAAACCCGAGGGTGAGCTACTGTAACTGAATAAATTCGGTTACAAACCTGAGTTCCTTTTTGTACGTATTTTCCGTCTCCCATAATGTTCGTACTGGTTTCCTTTTCATTATCATTTTCGCTATCACCCAGATCATTAGGGGCCGATAACCTAGATGTTAAGCCCCTTAAAACAACAATTATCATCATCATCATTACTTTCTCTTCCTAATGTACCGCACTAACCACATCATTGTGTCATGGAAGACAAAGGGGGTCTTCTTCCCTTGTCACCCTGAACCGTGGGCAAAGGTGTCGTAGTTTCTCGAAGGGCCCTCACGAACCTATCCCGAAGATTCGCCTACCGTTTCCTCACTGTGGCAGCTAGAATAATTCATAGCAAGGAATTGTTATACAGCAGTCTCTCCGAAACCATTAATTACCTACTATCAGTCCATTCCTTTCACAAAAGTTTACAAGTTCCTCTCCTTCCCGGTTCTTTTTCCCATATCCATAAGGTCCAATGACTTCTTCCTTTCCTTGTCTCTCGTTTCCGACTTGTGCATTCATATCTCCCATGATTACCACTTCTACATCTGAAATTACTCTTTCTACATCCTCCAGGAATACTTCAATATCTTCTTCTCTGTTTCCAGTCTGTGGTGCATACACTTGTATGAAGTCCATCATGTCATTCTTCATCTTCATTCTAATTTTCATTATTCTGTCACTCACACACTCTACCACTTCAACATACTCCTCCAGTTGTTTCGAGTTTATCTGTCCCACGCCATTTTTTGCCTCTTGGCCACCACTCCAGTATAATGTATATTCTTTCCTCAATTTCTTCCTTCCTTTACCTTTCCATTTCACTTCACTCATCCCCATCATTCCAACCTTCTCACTCCACCGTTCCGAAGTCCATCTTCTCTGCTGCAGATTCCGTTGAGGTCTTCGCACGTAACCCTGTGCACGGGGCCTATGTTATACCCCATAGGACTGGGTCCTCACCAGAACTTAGCCAGTACTGTAGTTCCATGGTATATTACAGTACCGTTGCCCACCCCCGCGACGTGGACGCGCCTGGCAAGAATTATTCATGTAGCCAATTACGATTGACTCATGGACCGGGTTAAGGAGATGTCTAAATCCAGCCTCCAAGTTAATGTGGAGTATGTCTATCTGTACTTATCCACCTAATTCTAAAGTGTGAAATTGATGAGGTGAGTAATTAATGTAAAACAGTTTTTGTGATTTTTCACTCGACATCTCACCATGTCACACATATCTCACACATTCCTAAAGAGATATATTTAATATATTGATAGTGTGAAACCGGAGTATTTCCCCTTTGTGTGAAATGTTCACCCTCAAGCCCTCAATAGAAAGGGTCCCTTTTTTGCCGACAAATCTGTCCTTGACAGGTCCCCCTCCATGCCTCCGGCCAACTCCTCTGCCATTCGAGTTTAGTTTAGTTTAGTTTGCTCTCTCCTCCTCGTGGGACAGCTAAGCGTTCTTCTTCGGGTTTCTGCCGTTCGTTCAGTGTTTTCAATTGAACTAATGTTGTTATTATTGAATATGTGAGGGACGAAAATGTCGCGTCGTGAATGTGCAATTTATGAGGAGCCTCTGGATGATCAGACTCGAACTTTCTTTCAAACGACAAGAACAAGAGTAGATTCATAGAGCTCCTCAGGAGTAGACGGAGTGAGGCAGGGATTGAATCACGACAAGCTGATGCCCTCATCATAAGAACAGCTCAATCCATAGCTTCCACGCATGGCACAGTTGCAGTAGTGGTGGGAGAAGATGTTGACCTTCTCGTCATCATGATAGGCAACCGCACTTCTCCTAGCATGTTCTTCCTGAAACCAGGAAAAGGAAAAGTACCACTGACGCTATATAGCCCTGGCAGCTCGCTAGAGGAGCCTCTGAGCCACCATATTTTATTCCTCCACGCTGTCAGTGGTTGTGACTCCACATCCGCCATGTTCAACCATGGTAAGACGAAACTCTTGAAGACCCTCAAGGTGAACCCAGATCTTGTAAACTACCTTGAGCATTACATGGACCCCATAGCACAAGTCGAGGAGCTTGTGAAGGTTGGCGAAAAATTTCTAGTGGCCCACCATACCACTCGTCTAAACGAACTGAGGTAGAAGCTGTACCTCAGTACAGCATATAATGTCACCGGAAACATGGCCTCGATCCCTCCCACTGAAGCTGCAGCCCCTATTTCACTGGGTTTTGAACAGTTTTCCAACTAGACACCTCAAAGTATTGTGTACAATATGTACAATTTTCTAGTGCACTTACTGACCGATAGCAATCAACAGGGGCCTTCTCCTCGGCAACCGGAGGCTGCTCCATCGAGGCCAAAAAGGAGGAAGCTCAACTAAAGAATTGAAATTAATTGTAATGTATTAATAGTTAATTGCTATTACATTCCTTTTCATTATATTCATTTCATTTAATTTTTGACATAAATAATAAAACGGCTTGATCGGTCCTTTATGAATTCCTACCACTCCGAGGGCAATGTTTTTCAAGAGCTCCGTATTCTTTTAACCACCATAGAACATGAATAAAACACGTATTCATGGAGGAAACACGATAAGAAAGCGTCTGGGGCTTGTTAGGGCTGAGTTTCTCTCGTTTTTCCCTAATTGCCAAAAAAGTTGCTCCTTTTCAGCGCGCTCTAGCGGCGGTGCCCTGAACTCAAAAATAAAAGTGACCAGTGAATTTGAAGAAAATTTTGGCTACTTTAATATTGTAAATAGTGAGAAATTCACTAGGATGCATACTTTTCAACTTATAAGCGATTTTGTGAAAAACGTCCGAAATTTTTAGATTTTTTGTGATTTTCACTGTGAAGCCGTCATTTTTTTTGTTGGCAAACTTCAGATTCGGATTCAGCACACCGAAAAACATAAGAATCCGTCGAGAAACCTTCTACCCTATTTTTTTTTTTGAAACAGGCACTTCTAAGCACCAAATGACTGGGCTATATATCAAAAACAAAGCTATAATACATCGCATGCAGACAGATGCAGAAGTCTCACTTCTACAGAAGAGCTTCATTATTTCTGCAATTTAATTCATACTTGGAAATTATACAGAATGCAGTTCGTGAATTGGCAACGGGGAAGTTATAAAAGTCTCATCATTAAAATGAGTATGACCACGTGCTAAGGTGCACATCATAGGGAAGTAGAAGCTACAAAAATGAAGAGTTGAATCCAGAATTCCACAACATGGAAGGCGCAGCGGAACATCTACGCGATGCGCAAAATTACAGAACAAATCTCTACTTCTTAATACGAAGTCATATACATCCAGTATACTCTCAAAGACTTTTATGAAACAAACGAATTTCAACCTTGAGAAGTGATGTCGGTGCAGTGATGGGGTATCGCAAGAAGATCCAGACAACGTGCGGGAGACGAGCGAGGGAGTGCGGACGAGACATGCTGTTTCACGGCGAGGTCGCTAACCCGGTTATGTCACTGACCTTGTTCCACTGGGAGAGATGTCCAGCTGGCCCCGTCACAAGCGGTCTGCATAGCTGTGGGCGGTGCGCTCACAAACACTTTTGGCTTGCCAGACGAGACATGGTACATCTAAGACCGTCTTCAACTCAAGGTAGAGAAGAGATTGATTTATATTTGGTAGAATTGTAGTCTGTGTTTACCCTAATTGACCAACCGTATAATTTTTGTCATTGTATTTAAAATTGTGTAGATTTTGATCTAGTATTTTTCGTATTTTCTTAGGAGTCTTTTTTGTTCATTGAAATTTTCCGTCACTTGGACGAAATTTTATTTGCGTAGCGCAGTTGTTAACGTTAAAATCATTTCAATATAAAATCGTTCAGAATTATAGATATTTGCGTTGAATTAAATAAGTCTGTTTTATGCGCAGCGATGGAACGTATATTGAACAATTTAAGTACCGTATATTCAAAAAGTTATGTCACGAAGTGTCAAATATTTCGACAACTCATGATGTTGATTCGAGTGTCAGAAATTTATTTTCAACCAATTGTGAACAAATTGAATTGTTGTTACACGAGGCAAAATCTGATAAAGGATAGTCCAAATACTTGATAGATAATTAAACCAATGAATACCAAATTCACTGTAATGAAACAGATAGATATGTAGATCTATGCTGTAACGTGATAAGCCATATTTCCTAGTAACAAAGGTATTTCAAGAACCTTTATATACATATATATGTGTCCAATAAAACATTTAGAGCATTAAAAAGCCTAGATAAATTTGTTAAACAAATATTCCACGAAGATAGTTAAGGCTTAAATATTTTCACGAAAGGAAGACACACTTATATCATTTGTTAAATATGAATTCTTGCTGATAATTTTTGAAAGTTGCAATAATGTAAAACTGAATTTAAATACGTGAAAAGGAGTTAGGAAAGTTAAATCACAGGGTGATATAAAAGTAACTGTACAGAAGTGAAGTTATAGGCACGATGAGATTTTGTATAAGGATAGAGGAGATTGTTAAAGTTTGTTTCTTGAACAATATTCACAATGGACGTGGATATCTAATAAAGTTACTAATTTTCTTTGCATGGAGTCAGAAAATACATTGAAGTGGGAGTTTAGATTTGAAATACCGTGCAAGAAAGGAATAGTAGACGTAAATGAGTTACGTATTTTCACGAAAGGAGACTGAGGAGTCCCCCAGGGGCTCACATCTTGTGGGCGTGGGTTGGCGACCACGGGGCCCCAGCTGAGTCCAGCATTACTTCCACTTACTTGTGCCGGGATCCTCTCTGTCTTCTTTCCTGTCGACCTCACTTGGTCAACTCTTGTTCTCTTCTGACCCCGACGGTATTAGGGTATCCGAGGCCTAGGGTGTCTTCCTTTCCCGCCTTAATTGGCCCTTGTCTCATCTTTTCTGATACCCTCCTTTTGCGAGGGGTCAGCCTTCTTTTTCTCTTCCTTTTACCTCCTGCCTTGTGCTCTAGGCCCTTAAGGAGGCAGGGTGTATGTAGCCCCACCACTTCTGGTGCACCCTAGATAATGCTACACCCTCAGGGGCTCACGGCTGGTGATTTCGGGAGTTGGCGACCCCGAGGGATTCCTGAGCTGGGTCCGTTTTCCCCTTTTGTCCCTTACCTTTGGGGCGGACCCTCTCCTCTTTCACTTTCCTATATGCCTTTCATGGCTCTCCTTCCTTCCAAGTCCCTCAATCCGCCTTCTCCGAGGGTTGAGGGCATTTCTTTTCCTTCTGTCCTTTTATTTGCCTTATTCTCCTTTAGTTTTCCATTTCTTCTTCTAGTATGTAGGTTAGTCGTTAGTTTTAGTTTTAAGTTCGCTTTTCATTTTCATCTTCACGATCACCCAAACCATCAGGGGCCGATAACCTAGATGTTAGGCCCCTTAAAACAAGAATTATCATCATCATCATCTCACTGTTGACGTTTTCGAAATAATAGATCAATTTGTCCTCTATTGTTTCACAGCTATCATCATCCTTGATCTCTAATGGATTAACAGACATAAAATAATCCATGGCTTTCAAATTCCATCTTTGCATTTGCTTATGCCTATTATGAACTTGAGCAGTACCAGTAATAGGAATTTCAAAGTCGCATACTAAAAGGTTGTGGTCACTAAAATCACTGAATACATTATACAGTCTGCAACAATACTGTTTGTTAATATAGATATGATCTATCAAGGTAGCACTATCAGTTGTAACTCTGGTCGGATATATTGTATTACATGCATTCTGGTTGAAACAAACACATAATTTATCAAGTTCTTCAGCTAGACGACTTTGTCCTAACTTATCTATATTTATATCTCCAACTGTAAAGCATGCTTTATTATTATACTTCATCCAAGTATCCTCAAGAATTTTAAGAAATTCAGTGCCATGATTCACATTCGGGTTATAGCAAGCTAAAATTTGGAAATCCTTACTAAAACCGACTACCTCAACAAGCAATAGATTATATGGTGTTATAGTAGCATTAATAGACATCACTATATTTGCCTTAAGAGGCCTTTTGATGAAAATAGCTATCCCTCCCCCTATGGTATTAACTCTTGAACAAAAGTAACCGTCATATCCATTTACATTGAAATATTTCTCCTCTTCGAGACATAACCCTGTTTCAGTCAATACTATAATATCCGGGAAATTTTCTTCGGTTATAATAAGGCTGTTGAACTGACTCCATTTATTCCTGATACTCTGGCAATTTGAATATAAAATTCTAAATCCGTAAGTAATCCCCTTAAGTTCTTTTAAGCTATCTACCTGTGTTTCTACAACTTCCATAAAAATGATGTGATTTACAAGGTTTCCAAAGTGAGAATATCCTCAATACGTTTTACGTGAGTAATTGGGGATAACTCATCCTTCCTTATAAAGACTTTCCCTTCCCTTGACCAAACAAATTTGTAACCTTTCTGCCTTAGGTCTTTTGCTCTTTTGAGAAGGCCTTTAGCTTTAGGAGTCAAGTGTTCATTTATATAAACAGTCTCTCCTCCTGTGCATCCACTAACATCCGATGAGGACAGTCGCTGTACATTACGCCTTGCTTTAATTAGGTCAAGCTTCTTCCATCTCCCCCCAGGGGCTCACACCTAGTGGGATGTGGGTTGGCGACCACGGGGCCCCAGCTGAGTCCGGCATTGCTTCCACTTACTTGTGCCGGGCTCCTCTCTGTCTTCCTTCCTGTCGACCACACTTGGTCAACTCTTGTTCTCTTCCGACCCCGACGGTATTAGGTTATCCGAGGCCTAGGGAGTCTTTCACTTTCCCGCCTTAATTGGCCCTTGTCTCATCTTTCCTGATACCCTCCTTCTGTGAGGGGTCAGCCTTCTTTTTCTTTTCCTTTTACCTCCTGCCTTGTGCTCAAGGCCCTTAAGGAGGCAGGGTGTATGTAGCCCCACCAATTCTGGTGCACCGCAGATAATGCTACACCCTCAGGGGCTCACGGCTGGTGAGTTCGGGAGTTGGCGACCCCGAGGGATTCCTGAGCTGGGTCAGTTTTCCCCTTTTGTCCCATACCTTTGGGGCGGACCTTCTCCTCTCTCCCCTCTCCTCTCCTCTCCTCTTTTCATTATATTTACTTTTCTCTTTAAGATTCCCGCACTGTTTTTTTTTTTGTTACTTGGTTCACCGTGTATCTAAATTCCCTTCTGGCGATTTTTTGTAAGGCATTTTTAATCTACGTTGCATTTTGTATGTTTTTTCGATCTAAATTACATCTCGCGATTGTTTTCAACCTCAATTGCATTTTGTAAAGATTGACAATCTAAATTGCTTTTTAGTAAGCCTTTAAATGCATGTGCCCGGGCCTTTTAGTGAGTATTTTGAATTTCAATTGCATTTTGTAAGAATTTTCAACCAACGCCGCATTTCGCACGAATTTTGAATCTAAATTGCATTTTGTTTGGTGGGCATTTTGCACATATTTTGATTCTCAATTGCATTTTGTGGGTATTTTGAATCTAAATTACATTATGTCAAGAATTTTCAATCTAAATTGCATTTTGTAAGTATTGTCAATCCACATGAGTCGTTAGAATCACCGTGCATTTTGTAAGCATTTTCAATTTCAATTGCATTTTGTAAGTATTTTGAATTTCGATTGCACTATATGAATAATTTGGATTGGAACTGGGATAGGGCCTCTTTCAATCTGAATTGCATTGTGTATTTTCAATTTCAATTGCATTTTGTAAGTATTTTGAACCTCAATTGCATTTTGTACGTGTTTTCGATCTCATTTGCATTTTGTAAGTATTTTGAATTTCAGTTGCATTTTGTAAGTTTTTCGACGCTACATTGCATTTTGTACGTATTTTGAATCTAGCCTACGTTTTGTGGGTATTTTTCCATGTATTCTTTTTGTGACTCTTTTCGTTCTAAATTCCCTTTTGTAAGACCATATTGTGAGTTCCTTTTTGTACGTATTTTCCGTCTCAGATAATTTTGTTCTGGTTTCCATTTCATTATCATTTTCGCTATCACCCAGATCATTAGGGGCCGATAACCTCGATGTTAGGCCCCTTAAAACAACAATTATCATCATCATCATCTTCTTCCATCTGTTAACAAATCTTAGCACAATGGGTCTGGGAATTGACCTATTAGCTGACGGAATCCGATGTGCAATGTCTATTTCCTCTTTGCCAATCTCGCAGCCCACAGCTTTTCCGATGTTTGACACAATGGAGTATACATCTTCTTCCCGCTGTTCAGGCACTCCATGGATTTTTACGTTGTTCCTCCTGAGATATTGGTTGATGTTCTCGTTCTCCTCGCTCATATCATTTTTAACTTTACTTAACTCATTTTGGAGTTCCTTAATTTTTGCATCCCTATCCCTAAGTTCGGTTCTCAAGTCTTGAATGACTTTGGTATTAAAGTCAACACTCTCATTTATTCTATTGATAACTTTATCGACAAGTTTTTCAAGAAGAGAGTCAAATAGGCCACAATCGTTCTTCACTATTCCTTGAACTACAGCTTTTAGTTCATCGGAATCCCACCTTACATCGCTTGAATCGACGCTTTTATCCACGGAATTATTAGCGCTTTTATCCACGGAATCATTGTGGTTATGTTTGCAATTCTTGCAGAACCATAGTATTTCTCCCGGGTATGCAACCATTGATTTAAAAACGGCATTTGATACGTGCGCACAATTTAGGTGGAACGTTTCACTGCACTTTCCATCACACTTCACATAATTTTCATTTTCTTTCAGCACTTTTTTGCATGAGTTAGTTACACGAGGTTTCATTATGTTTAGGCGCCATTTTGCTGTTATTCAGTGGTGGTAAATTTTAATATATTACGCTGTTATTCTGTAGCGTTTAATTCCTTGTTGAATACTCTTTGGTATCTAGTGAGCAGTTATTCCGTGACGGACAATTTTTTTACCAATATACAAATCACTAATAAATGAGCACTATCTTCTAACAGATCAACTTATGTTAATAGACACCTTCACACAAACATATACACCAATCATAACCACTTATTCCGACCTTATTCACACTAATAAACTTTCATAAGAACATTCGATTATCACAGCAAATTCACATGCATATTCATCGCCGCCATTTTGTTGTTTTGTTGTTTTATTATATGGTACACGTTTCGGGGCCTCTAGTACGGGTCCCTTCTTCAGCCATAAATTAAGATGTAAAATCCAGCATAATTAAAGAAATCATAAAAAATACATAAAATGATGAGTGAATGGATGAAATGAGGTGAAAAAGAACATATTAACCATGAGAAGTAACATGAGTGCGCATCAGTAAAATGTAACACCATTGGTAGTGCTAGGTTCTTGTGAATAAACTCTTATATAGCACTATTCTAATGTTTGTACGTGTGAAAATCACTTCACTTGGGATGTATGTTCTGTTGTTTACAATGCTGTTGAATGAAACTTGCTGTTCAAGCTGGGGCTTCTGAGCTTATAGTCTCTTATTAGAGGGAAAAACCCTGATTGTCATGATGAGGAGACGTCCGAGCGTGGAAAAAACATACTTTACTTAGACCAACTAAACAATTTTCTTTGTTGAACCAATTCACAGAATCTCAAATCCTATTTTTCAACCAAAGCCTCATCTCTGCTTCTTGTCTTTATTAAAATTACATAAACTTCATGGCCCCATTATTGCTTCATCCAGTTGCGTAGATACCTTTGACCTAAGGCTTCTAGATTCTATGCATTGCCTAGGTCATGAAGTATCTAAATTTGCAACCATTGCACTCTCGTTATTGATATATTATTAAATTTAAAAAATAATGACAATAAAATATACTCATAAAATACAATATGAGATTTAAATTAAAATAAGGTGAGGTAATATAATTTTTTATCTTTGTGACCTGGAAGTGTTATAAATGGAACATAGAAATCTGGATGGGGTTATAAGGGAGCACAATTTGATATAACTTAGCATAAGAACCATTTTGATATTCGGTTTTGACCACCACAACTATCACTGTACAGTACAATCTCCCTTGTTGTTGACGGAAGACAGTTTTTGATATGGTATAAAAGACATCAAGCAATTTCTTGAGAAGCAATTTGTTCTCCCCAAACATACATGTGTCTACAGTTGGTAACCTCATCATGAACTCCAAGGTTGTACACCCGTAGCTGCCGTTTATAGTAGGCTACTCCCGTTGTTAATAATTGAGTAGGGAGTGTTTTCTGAAGATCAAAAACAAGAACTTGTTTCCTACCATTGGAGGCACGAGCTTCCTCTTTTTTTTTTTTTTTTTCTTATCCCGGATGCCATCTTCACTTCGCAGGTAAAGTTCATGTTGCTCAAGTAGATTCTGCTTTTCAAGACCATCCGATAATCCAATCGTCTTAGCTTGAAATTCATCATATGTGTTGCATGTGACTTTCTTTGGTTGCTTAAGGTGTAAATTAAACTGTGTATTGAAAATATGGCGAAACATGTAAAGCGACACAGCTTTTTGTCCATGATTGGACCCTCGCACATCACTATCTAATGAAACAATGAACTATATCTAATAAACAATATAACTGTTACCAGACACACTCACATGGAACCTCACTCGCCACAGGCTAATCAAACAATGAACTATATCTAATAAACAAAGTTTAGTTCTATTTATTCTAGCTGAGCTAATTCCAGGTGTTATTGGAGTATTTTCTTTTCAAGTCTTGCCCAAGTGTAAAACGTGCTATTCAGATATTCCCAGTCTTATTTTAGTTAGTGAGGTTTTGCGATAATCATCGCATGCGTTATATCTGACATTCAAATACGCCTCGTGATTCAATCGTTTTGTTTTTGTTTTGTTTTGTTTTGTTTTGTTTTGTTTTGTTTTGTAAATGTATTCTTGGATCTATTCCTGAGATGAAATTGAGTAATATAACTCGAACTGTAGTCTTCGTGCTATTTCTCGTTTCTATTTGATGCATCGGTATCAGTTTACCTTCGAATGGGGTCAAGTGAAACTTATAATAATGTTTGTAATCTCTCATGGCTCATAGTAAAATTGCTATAACACTTATACAGGGTCCGGCAAAAAAACCTCCCCGGTTTGAGCAAGCCACCGCGTGAGTTGTAGTGGGGGTAGAGATGTGGAGGGGGTATTGTTCCGTAGCGGCGTACGTGCGATTTTCAGTGTTCGCCATGGCTTGGCTCGGTGAGCATCGGGCGTTTGTTGTGGAGGAGTTTATTAAAAATGGCGGTTCTGTGATTTCTACTCAACGAGCGTTTCGGATTCGATTCGAACTTGGCCGACGTCATAGTGTTCCTGACGCGAAAACGATTACACTGTGGGTGTCAAACTTTAGGCAAACAGGGTCAGCACTAAAAAGAAAGCCAACTGGCCGACCTCGTACTGCAATAACACCGGAGAATGTGGCGCGAGTGAGAACATCCATCCAACAGTCTCCAAAGCGTTCAGCGGTTAAACATGCAGCTGCCCTGGGATTGTCAGAAAGGAGTGTTAGGAGAATTCTGCATAAAGAACTTAATCTGCATCCCTACAAAATAATGGTTGCCCAAAAGTTGTTTGAAGCAGATTATGAAACTCGCAGGGCTGCATGTGATGACATTTTGCACAACATTCCCCCAGATGCTGTCTTCATTTCTTCTGATGAAGCCCACGTCCACTTCTGTGGAACTGTTAACAAGCAGAATATCCGCTACTGGGCTGCAGAAAATCCTACGGAACTCCACCAACAACCACTACACAACCCAAAAGTCACAGTTTGGTGCGCCGTTGCGGAATTTGGTGTGTGGGGACCGTACTTTTTTGAAGAAGATGGACCAACAGTAACGGTCAATGCCGATCGCTATTGTCACATGATAGAGACATTTCTCCGACCCAAGATCAACCAGTTTGTTTTAGACCATGAGGAAGAAGAAGTTTGGTTCCAACAGGACGGAACCCCCAGGGGCTCACTTCTAGTGGGCGTGGGTTGGCGACCACGGGGCCCCAGCTGAGTCCGGCATTGCTTCCACTTACTTGTGCCGGGCTCCTCTCTGTCTTCTTTCCTGTCGACCTCACTTGGTCAACTCTTGTTCTCTTCCGACCCCGACGGTATTAGGGTATCCGAGGCCTAGGGAGTCTCTTCCTTTCCCGCCTTAATTGGCCCTTGTCTCATCTTTTCTGATTCCCTCCTTCTGCGAGGGGTCAGCCTTCTTTTTCTTTTCATGTTATCTCCTGCCTTCTGCTTAAGGCCCTCAAGGAGGCCGGGTGTATGTAGCCCCACCACTTTTGGTGCACCCTAGATAATGCTACACCCTCAGGGACTCACGGCTGGTGAGTTCGGGAGTTGGCGACCCCCAGGGATTCCTGAGCTGGGTCCGTTTTCCGCTTTTGTCCCTTACCTTTGGAGCGGACCCTCTCCTCTTTCACTTTCCTATATGCCTTTCATGGCTCTCCTTCCTTCCAAGTCCCTCAATCCGCCTTCTTCGAGGATTGAGGGCATTTCTTTTCCTACTGTCCTTTATTTGCCTTATTCTCCTTTAGTTTTCTATTTCTTCTTCTAGTATGTAGGTTAGTAGTTAGTTTTAGTTTTAAGTTCACTTTTTTTATATATATTTTTTTTTCATCTTCTCGATCACCCAAACCATCAGGGGCCGATAACCTAGATGTTAGGCCCCTTAAAACAACAATCATCATCATCATCATCAACAGGACGGAGCCACAGCTCACACTGCTCGGCGGTCCATGGGAATGTTAAGAGAGTTGTTCCCTGGACGTCTTGTTTCTTCAAGAGGAGACATTTCCTGGCCCCCAAGGTCACCCGACTTATCACCTTGTGATTTCTTTCTGTGGGGCTACCTAAAGGCTGAAGTGTACAAACATCGCCCCAGAACTCTGCAAGAACTAAAAGATGCCATTAGGCAGGAAGTGGCAGCCATTCCAAGGGAAGTTACATGAAGAACTATGGACAACTTCAGGGAAAGACTTCGTTAATGTCTTAACAATGGGGGACATCATTTATCGGACATAATTTTCAAAACCAAATAAAGTGTACTAAGTGATGTCAAATGGCATCATATAGGCTATTCACAAATATAAGTAATTGTTCTGTATGTTTCTTATTCTTTTTGCAAATGCCTATTGAAATCAGGGAGTTTTTTTTTTTGCCGGACCCTGTATTATCTGAGATATGAAATATTGAGAATAATAATAATAATAGCTTCAAATTTTTCACTAAAGGTCAGTGGTGAGATCTGTGACTGATAGCTGACCGACTGAAGATTTCCATATTCTGGATTATTTTAAATTCTCATTCTGTGGTAAACCATGAGTAGTTTTTGGATATTTGTTAGGATGAGTTGCGAAAATAATGAAGTTGAATTTTTGCATTCTTTGGAGGTAGGTGAAGCCTCATTTAAACGGGCGTTTCGAGGACATGGCATCGTTAGTTAGTTATTGTTGTTTTAAGGGGCGGAACTACGAGGTCATTTGCCCCTAAATGGCATCGTTTTATTGAGAATACTAGGGCTCAAGCACAGTGGCTTGAGTGAATGATATTATGAAAATTTGTATTATGATTGGTGTTGCTATTTGATAATTTGGAGCTGTGTTAATTAGGTGGTGCAAATGATTAATATTAGAAGGATTATGGTCTGGTTTAAGTACTGTAAATGATGTCACGACATAATGAAATCGAGCTACTCAGAAGGTTGTCATTTTAATATTGAGAATGAGTATATTTTTCCAGTACAGTCATGTTATGATGGGAGTGTGATTTGAGGTTGAGCAACCTATTAGTCTTCTTCTTCTTCCTCTTCATCATCATCTATCCCTTTTGCCTCTCGGCGTCGGGTCTGCCAGCCACTTTCTGTATTCATTCCTATTCCCTGCGAGTCTCCTGGTTTGCTGCAAAGTCCTTCCCTTCTCTGCCACCTCTCCGACATATTGGATCAATTCTTCCTTGGACGACCTCTTCTTCGAGTGCCTTCAGGCTTTGCCTCAAACACTTGCTTCGGTTTCCTTTCTTCATCCATCCGTATGATATGTCCATACCATTGTAAAGCTTTCTTCTGGATAGTATGTACTACTGATTCCACCTTTAATTCTTCTCTAATCGCTATATTTCGTACCCTATCTCTTCTAGTTTTATTCACTATCTTCCGGAGGTATTTCATCTCTGAGGCAGTCACTCTACTTTCATGTTTATCCAGCATAGTCCATGTCTCAGCTCCATAGGTGAGTGTAGGTAAAAATACTGTCTTATAGATTTGAATCTTGGTTTTCTCCGAGACTTCCTTCTTTCCCACAATACATTGGCTCAACTGATAATATATGTTATCTGCCTTCTTTACCCGAGTATTAACCTCTCCGTCGATTCTTCCATCCTCAGTCAGCATTGTTCCCAGATATGTAAAGCTGTGGACTTGGTCCATAGTCCTTCCTTGCCACTCAATTAACATATCTTCCCTATCTCCTCCTATCTTCATCACCTTACTCTTATTTATATTAATGGTGAGTCATCTGTCTTGTAGGGAAGTTGCCCATTCTGTGACAGCTTGTTGCAGGTCTTCTGAACTATTATTAATAAGTACTATGTCGTCCGCATACACTAGTGACTGAAGGTACATTGGTCTCATTTTCCAGTTTCCAATTTTCATTCGCCTTGTCCTAGCTCTGCATTGACTGGTCACTTGATTCATGAATACAATGAAGAGCAGTGGACTCAGGCTGTCACCTTGTTTCACTCCTCTGTCCATCCTGAATTGTCCAGTCTCATGTCCATCCAATCTCACTAATCCCTAGACCACCTTATACACACTTTGAATTACTCTGATCAACTTTCTTCCTATCGGTAAAGTTTCCATTGCTTTCCATATTTCCTCTTTAGGTACAGAATCAAACGCAGCTGTAATGTCTAGGAATGCCAGATATGCTTCCTTCCTTCTGTTGTTTATTCTCTCTATAAGGTGTCGAAGACAACTTATCTGATCTTGAGTTTGCCGATGTGGGCGGAATGCTGCTTGTTCTTCTTGTAGCTCTGGCTCCACCTTTCTTCGTAATCTTTTCTCTACAATTCTCGTGTATAGCTTCAATACAACTGATGATAAGCAAATGGCTCGATAGTTCCGACAATCTGTTGTACTTCCATTCTTATGGATGGGGATGATGATGTTGTTTGTCCATTCCTCAGGTATCATTTCTTCCTTCCAGCAAATGTTAAACAAAATTCTTAACCATTCTTTTAATTCATCACTTCCTTTCTTAATCAATTCAGGAGCTATATCATCCGGACCCGATGCTTTACCATTCTTCATCTTGGTTATCGCTTCGTCAATTTCATATCTACTGATTATTTCTTCTTCTTCTTCATCCTCCATCTCTTCTGATTGTAGTTGTTGCTCTTGCTCTATCTCATCCCTCTCAGTTTCGAACACATCTGCATAGTAATCTCTCCATGTTTCCAGTACTTCTTCTACTTTGGTTTTAAGAATGCCGTCTTTGTTTTGTATACGGTACTTCTTACTTTCTTCCCATATTTTCCTCTGAGTCCTTTGACAAATGTCCAAAACCTTCGTTTATTTTCATGGAAATTTTTCTCTGTTTCATCTCCAAATTCTTTCCAACTATCCTCTTTTGCTTGCCTGACAATTTGTTTCGATACATTCTAGCTTCCACGTATTTCTCCCAGTCATCCCTCTCTTGCTTTGTACATATTTCTTCCATGCTTCTTTCTTCTTTTCTGCCTCCTGCACCACTTCATTCCACCATCTAGTTCTCTTCTGATAGCCTCCTTCTGTCTTCATCCCACATGTCTTGTACTGTTTTCTTGATGATGTCTCTTAGTACTTCTCAGACTTGTTCGTCTGAATTCATGTCCGTATTCCCTCTGGCTGCCTGCAGCCTCTGATCTAACTCGTCTCTATATCTCTTCTTCTTTTCCTCATCATTAAGTTGGTCTATGTTCAACTTGGAGTACTTTCTGGGTCTCTGTGGCTTTGGTGTCCGGAAGTGCATAGTCATGACTAATAGGAGATGTTCAGTACTCATCTCCGCACGTCTAAAAACTCGTACATCATCGATTGCATACCTCGCACTCTCTGTGTATGTAAAATAGTCTATAGCACTCGTTACATCTCGTCCTTCAGCTACGTATGTCATCTGATGACAGTTCTTATGGGGAAAGAAAGTGTTTCCAATAAGTAGTAGATTATCTATGCAAAACTCAATCATTCTGTCTCCATTACGATTCTTAACTGCTTCTGCCGCATATTTGCCAACACATCCATATCCTTCCTCAAACTCATTACCTATCCGTGCATTCCAATCTCCCATGACAACGACGTGCTTATTCCCATCCTGAGCTCTGTTAATTGTTGTCTGCAAGGCTTGGTAGAAGTCATCTTTCTCTGTTTCACCTCTGTCTTCTGTGGTGCATATATCTGGATGGTCGAGATGTCCTCTTATAAGCCGAGGTCCATTCTGATTACCCTGGAATTTACTGCTTCCCAGTACCTCACTTGGTTGTTGAGTGTAGGACTTAGTATGACTCCCACTCCCTCTTTGGCTCTTTGATCTCGATCCACACCGGAATACCACAAGGTAAATCCTTTTTTCATTGCCATTTGTCCAGTACCCTTCTTCTTTGTTTCACTAATCCCCAGCAAAGGAATTTTATATTTCTGCATTCATTTATTATTTCTACTTCCTTTCCTGTCAGATAAGCTAGATTCCATGTGGCCCATCTCATTGTCCTTTTCTCGCAGGGTCGTATCATGTTTATCCGTCCGGCTCTTCCGTTTTTTCTCTGAATTTTATAAGCTTCACCCGACGTGAGTAATCACCCCTACGCGAGCTAGCACAGTGGAGGGGCTGCCTCCTCACAGCATCTGTGCCTACTGGACATTTCTGTCAGGGTTGTTCCCCCTTATCTGAGCATATCCCGTTTTAAGGCGCCGGATTCTCGCCCTAACCCCTCCCTTACGGGCTGGGATTTGCTGGTTGCATTGCTAGGCAGAGCCTCACAACTAGGGCATTTCTCAGTATTTACCAGAGACACCTACTCAGCATTGGTGTCCCCACCGAAGCCCAATAACCAGCCATTCACCCTCCTCCTTTCTCAACCTGGCTTGGGACCGGCTATGGCGGAGTTAACCTATTAGTCAAATATCTAAAATACCAATTAGAAGGATATTGTTGAGTGTTAACTTGAATTAATATCCGATTTCAAGCAGGTTCATTATGATTTGTGTCCAACGATTTACTAAGTGGTAAATAATTGAAACCCAAGTGCGAGTGTTGAAGAAATGACCTGTTTGAATAATATAGTGAATGATTAGATTGTGTGAACACGATTTGAATACTTATTTAGTTAATAAGACACTTTTATTTTTGAGTGAAGGTTAACCATTTAATTTTTGAGTAGGAATCTTATGGGGAAAAAGACTCTATTTTTCAACCTTGTTGATTTAGGCAGGAGTGTTTAATTTTGTGTTCATCCTTTCCTATATTCAAGCGTGGAACTTGAATTTGGTTAGCACCATTTTTCTACTCAGTTTACCCCGAGTCTCCTGCTCAACAGATTTCGAGGTTCACGCATATGTGGGCGTTGCTCTCCGGACTAACGGGCACACTATCGGGCACAGTAAGTAGAATAAAACTAGGGAAGTTATGCATGTAATGCTAAGGCGTGAGGGGATTAAAACAGGAAGCCTCCATTTTGTCAGTGGAAAGCGCTCAAGATGGCTGCAAGTCACTCACTGCTTCCACGATGAGGTGAGAAACAAATTAGGCATATCTCAATAATGTGTCTAAGAAGTGATATACCGTAGAATGATAAACATTCTACAAAGTGAGTCCATACGCATGCTACCTAAACTGTCTATAGACTGCGAGGTGCAGCGTTACCGTTCTTGTTCGCTTTACCCAAAGTCAGTTGGCTATTTAAGGGCACGTAAATGTGTGGGAACCGTGCCAGTAGTTCAACTGCTACTGGCACGTTAAAGATCCCTTTTGGGGCGAAATTGCGGCATTTCTAAAAGCCTCAGTTGATGAAAGGGACGTAAAACCAATGACATTCTCTTCACAGCTACTTTATGTTTATTGCAGTCACTTTAACTCCATTAGCTTTTTCTCGACGAAGGATGTGCTGATATTGATTTGTTAGTAAGTACTTGAGTCTCCAAGGAACATCAAGTTAGTGTAATTCAGACAAACAAAGGTTACTCAACATACCTGTAGCAAATGAAGTCATCGAAGACACACAGTATTTGTTGAAAATTGTTTGGGAGAAATTCTGAGCTCATCTCTTGATGTTGTACAAATGTAGCATATAGGTAATCGTAGCTCGATAATTGAACAGAACTGCACTCAGAATGCAAACAATAAAGACCACAATACCGAGAAGGACTCCTGAAATGATCCATGGTCTTGGCTGTATCCTCAGGCATGATGTCTTGTCAAATTCCACATCACTCGTTCCATATACTCGGTAATTTAAATGGATATTGACAAAGTAGTGGATCAGAAGTTCCCAATCATGCAAAGATGATTCATTGAGAAATGGTTGTAAAATTATTATGCGCAGTCTTTACAATCAAACTGTAAGTCAGTTGTGGAATCTTATTCTCCTTTAGTTTTCCATTTCTTCTTCTAGTATATAAGTTAGTAGTTAGTTTTAGTTTTAAGTTCGCTTTTCATTTTCATCTTCACGATCACCCAAACCATCAGGGGCCGATAACCTAGATGTTAGGCCCCTTAAAACAACAATTATCATCATCATCATCATCATCATCAGTTGTGGAATTAGACATGAGTTCCGAAAAATAATCAATCTCATTATTTGAAAGGTTCACATTTTTGACCCACACATCATTAGGCCATTTAGCAGATTTCTTAATGGAGAATATATCTTGCCAATTATTAATTTTGTTTGAAGATATATTCAAATAATCAGCAGTTGTTTGAGTACTTCCAAGATTATGAATATACTTCAAAGAATTGTGGGATAAATCCAGAAGACGTAGTGAGCAACCGAAGACTATAGGCCAGTTAGTTAAAATGTTGTTTGATAGGTTTAATAATTCCAAATTATTAAGATGAGTGAAAGTATTTTCTTCAGATAAGTGCCGGAGAGATTTAGTAATGTATTTATTTTTAATTAAGGGAAAGTATTTTTCTTCAAATACGTAAGTGAATTGCCGGAGAGATCTAATAATTCCAAATTTTTAAGATGGGTGAAGATATTTTCTTCCAAATACCACAGTAAATTGCTCGAGATATCTAACAATTCCAAATTATTAAGATGGGTGAAAGTATTTTCCATTAGATATCGCAGAGTTGCAGGAGAGTTGACAATCTAACTTGCTTTTAGTAAGTCTTTGATGACACACCCCCTTTTCAGCGAGCAGAAGGACCGAACCCATTTGCGACATAACCCAGAGGAATGTTTAGAGATTACAGTATCAGATGTAGGCCTGGAAATGATACACCTTTTCACTTTTAAGTAACAACTTCTATTCACAAACATTTAAGTTACACATTCACATAAAACAAATAACAACACAAATTTAAAAACAAGATATGGAAATAACATAAACCCCAAAGGTACTTGCCTTATTATTAACAGTCCGTCATATTCATAGTAATCCAGCCACAACCCAGGTGACAATAACATCCACTCATCAATATAATTTCTTCTCTCTGCGTCGCCTCGTTTTTACTTCGCTTCTTAAAAAACACCAGTAAAGTTCTATACGATGCTCAAACATGTCTTACTACATGTCGAGAAGTCAGGATACATCCTCTCCAGAAATAATCCAAGACCTTTTCAAAGCAACCTTTTCAAATTCATCGACCGTCGTCATAGCTCTATGAAGTCTGCAACATTACTAATATTACCGCTCGATACATATCATCTCTTAGTTCACGTCCAGATGTCAGAATTCGTTTCTTCATTAAACAATTCGTGACTATTCCCACAGTCAACATTATAAGACGTGCGCTCTCTATCAAGGCGACTCGTATACTCTTCCAAATGTACCAATCGTTACTGCTTTAATACACATACATGTCTTAGTACATGTCAAGGTGTCAGAATCCTCTTGTCCTTTACAATAATTCATGACTATCCCCGCAGTAAAATATTGACGACTTCTTCCTGTCATGGCTCCCAGAGCTCTCATCTTTTTTACAATCAGCTGACGCACGACCAATGTTATAGTCCGCCATCAGAAGATTCAATAAAACAAAACACCAGCTAATATAAACCCAATACGACTTACGATACAAATTCTCTACTCTTAGGCCTGTCCATGTCATTCACGGCCACCACAATTCTTACAAGATCAATAAATAGAACATCTAAATGTTAATGCTCCTTCCCAGGCCACCTGGATTCCTAATCGGGACTCGCAGCCAAACATTTGCACGGAATCTTCCCACGGCGATCCAATTCAAACCTCTATAATATACGTTCCAAGCATCCCTCATACTTGACTGTAAAATAACAACTGAATAAACGAAGAACATCTCGGCGTTCGCTCTCTGGACCAGGGCACCAACTACATTCTGTAGAATAAGACATACACAAGATCTTACCTTGCGGTGCAGCTCTCTAGCGGGAAACAGAGAACTGAATGTGACAAACCAGGCAGCAATTACTTACGCCAAGGCGAAGAAGCTGATAGTGTAAAACGAGACGAGATATCGGCTCATTTGAATGTAGGGGCGGCATTTTAGTGAGTATTTTGAATTTCAATTGCATTTTGTAAGAATTTTCAACCTAAGCCGCATTTTGGAAGTATTTCCAATCTATATGGTGCGTTCAAAAAGTAACGAGTCGGAGGCTGGAATTCGCAAACTGGTAACGACATCGGCTAATCGTGGCGTGTGTAACGAGGTGTGGTTCCGACCAGAGCGTGGAAGTTCACAGCCCGTCGCTAGAGAACATGCGTTCACGTCACGTGCCGATCCAAAGCGAGCAGCAGCATGCATTAATCGTCCAACCAAGACCAAGACAGTAGGCCATTCGACATGCTTCCTGGTGCGGTTGAAGACTGTGGGGCACCCATTGGGTACACACATTCCGCAAGTGCAGTCGTTCCTTCATGATAGTGTGCACACTTCCGACGCTCAATCCGACCATGGCGGCTATGGCGTTCACTGTCACTCGGCGGTCCTGGGTAATGTACCGATATGGCATTAAATGTGGAACATGTATTCGTAACCCAACTGCTCGCGGTCTGTCGGGGCATGTGACATCCTCCCACTGTACCGAATACACATTCAGAATTTGATAACTACAAGGTAACTACTCTTCAGGAAAAACAAACATATTCCTAAAGTAACTGAATTTAATTCTAAATTATGGCATAATAAACAACAATAAAAGAAAATCCTTACATTTAAATTACTCCCAACAATGCAAAATAATGTTTGGAACACACAGATGAATGTTTCAAGGGATCACAAATCCTAAATTTACTCATCTGTGCTCCGCAGCTCAGATCAAACTTTGATCTCCTCAGGAATGCTGCAACACTGTCTCTTGTGAGTTCCTGAGTCTAAGTGCGGTGTCCCCCCAGGGGCTCACATCTAGAGGGACGTGGGTTGGCGACCACGGAACCCCAGCTGAGTCCGGTATTGCTTCCACTTACTTGTGCCGGCATCCTGTCTGTCTTCTTTCCTTTCGACCTCACTTGGTCAACTCTTGTTCTCTTCCGACCCCGACGGTATTAGGGTATCCGAGGCCTAGGGAGTCTCTTCCTTTCCCACCTTAATTGGCCCTTGTCTCATCTTTTCTGATTCCCTCCTTCTGCGAGGGGTTAGCCTTCTTTTTCTTTTCATGTTATCTCCTGACTTCTGCTCAAGGCCCTCATGGAGGCCGGGTGTATGTAGCCCCACCACTTCTGGTGCACCCTAGATAATGCTACACCCTCAGGGGCTCACGGCTGGTGAGTTCGGGAGTTGGCGACCCCGAGGGATTCCTGAGCTGGGTCCGGTTTCCCCCTTTTGTTCCTTACCTTTGGGGCGGACCCTCTCCTCTTTCACTTTCCAATCTGCCTTTCATGGCTCTCCTTCCTTCCAAGTCCCTCCATCCGCATTCTTCGAGGGTTGAGGGCATTTCTTTTCCTCCTGTCCTTTATTTGCCTTATTCTCCTTTAGTTTTCCATTTCTTCTTCTAGTATGTAGGTTAGTAGTTAGTTTTAGTTTACATCTCATTTTCATCTTCACGATCACCCTAACCATCAGGGGCCGATAACCTAGATGTTAGGCCCCTTAAAACAACAATTATCATCATCATCTAAGTGCGGTGTCTCAACACCCTAATTCACTTTCGTTAACTATCTTTCACATTTGAAATAAGCATTCACTGTCACTTGACGAATGTTCATATTCCATGCACATCACTACAACAATGATAATAATAATAATCAAAGCAAACATTACATAAGACTGTACACATACCACCACGGGGCCCCAGCTGAGTCCGGCATTGCTTCCACTTACTTGTGCCGGGCTCCTCTCCGTCTTCTTTCCTGTCGACCTCCCTTGGTCAACTCTTGTTCTCTTCTGACCCCGACGGTATTAGGTTATCCGAGGCCTAGGGAGTCTTTCACTTTCCCGCCTTAATTGGCCCTTCTCTCATCTTTCCTGATACCCTCCTTCTGTGAGGGGTCAGCCTTGTTTTTATTTTCCTTTTACCTCCTGCCTTGTGCTCAAGGCCCTTAAGGAGGCAGTGTGTATGTAGCCCCACCACTTCTGGTGCACCCTAGATAATGCTACACCCTCAGGGGCTCACGGCTGGTGAGTTCGGGAGTTGGCGACCCCGAGGGATTCCTGAGCTGGGTCCGTTTTCCACTTTTGTCCCTTACCTTTGGGGCGGACCCTCTCCTCTATCCCCTCTCCTCTTTTCCTTATATTTCCTTTTCTCTTTAAGATTCCCGCACTGTTTTTGTTACATGGTTCACCGTGTATCTAAATTCCCTTTCGGCGATTTTTAAGGCATTTTGGATCTACGTTGCATTTTGTAAGTTTTTTCGATCTAAATTACATCTCGCGATTGTTTTCAACCTCAATTGCATTTTGTAAAGATTGACAATCTAAATTGCTTTTTAGTAAATCTTTCAATGCAGGTAGACGGGCCTTTGAATTTCAATTGCATTTTGTAAGTATTTTCAACCAAAACCGCATTTCGCACGAATTTTGAATCTAAATTGCATTTTGTTTGGTGGGCATTTTGCACATTTTTTGATTCTCAATTGCATTTTGTGGGTATTTTGAATCCAAATTACATTTTGTCAAGTATTTTCAATCTAAATTGCATTTTGTAAGTATTGTCAATCCACATGAGTCGTTTGCATCTACCGTACATTTTGTAAGCATTTTCAACTTCAATTGCATTTTGTAAGTATTTTGAATTTCAATTGCACTTTGTGAATAATTTGCATTGGAACTGGGATATTTCAATCTGAATTGCATCGTGTATTTTCAATTTCAATTGCATTTTGTAAGTATTTTGAACCTCAATTGCAATTTGTGCGTATTTTCGATCTCATTTGCATTTTATAAGTATTTTGAATTTCAGTTGCATTTTGTAATTATTTCGACGTTACATTGCATTTTGTACGTATTTTGAATCTCGCCTACGTCTTGTGGGTCTTTTTTCAATCTATTCTTTTTGTGCAACTTCTCGTTCTAAATTCCCTTTTGTAAGACCATATTGTGAGTTGTTTCCATCTGAGTTCCTTTTTGTACGTATTTTTCGTCTCAGGTAATTTTGTTCTGGTTTCCATTTCATTATCATTTTCGCTATCACCCAGATTATAGGGGGCCGATAACCTCGATGTTAGGCCCCTTAAAACAACAATTATCATCAACATCATCATCCTTATCATCTTCCCCCGAACCATTAGGGGCCGATAACCTAGATGTTAGGCCCCTTAAAACAACAATTATCATCATCATCTCTTCCGACACCGACGGTATTAGGGTATCCGAGGCCTAGGGAGTCTCTTTCTTTCCCGCCTTAATTGGCCCTTGTCTCATCTTTTCTGATACCCTCCTTCTGCGAACGGTCAGTCTTCTTTTTCTTTTCTTGTTATCTCCTGCTTTCTGCTCAAGGCCCTCAAGGAGGCAGGGTGTATGTAGCCCCACCACTTCTGGTGCACCCTGGATATTGCTTCACCCTCAGGGGCTCAAGGCTGGTGAGTTCGGGAGTTGGCGACCCCGAGGGATTCCTGAGCTGGGTCCGGTTTCCCCCTTTTGACCCTCAACTTTGGGGTGGACCCTCTCCTCTTTCACTTTCCTATCTGCCTTTCATGGCTCTCCTTCCTTCCAAGTCCCTGAATCCGCATTCTTCGAGGGTTGAGGGCATTTCTTTTCCTCCTGTCCTTAATTTGCCTTATTCTCCTTTTGTTTTCCATTCCTTCTAGTATATAAGTTAGTAGTTAGTTTTTAGTTATAGTTTGCATTTCATTTTCATCTTCACGATCAACCAAACCATTAGGGGCCGATAACCTAGATGTTAGGCCCCTTAAAACAACAATTGTCATCATCATAATCTAGATCATGAGGTACTGCCCATGTTTTTGTATTGAAAGAAATTTTGTTGGAGTAAGAATAATACTGAAGGGAATTTCAGGGAGTTAATGAAGCATGGTGAAAAGTTCCAAAGGTAAATGTCCAATTCTAGGCCTAACATTGGACATCGCTGCATTTCACACATCGGAGTGCAGCAAGGTCGTGATATTTGGTCCATCAGATGAAGTAATTCCTCTACTATTGCTAACTACGGTACATACCGGTAATCTACATAACTGTGAGAACTTGGAATTCACCCTATAGTGAAGGATGAAGGAAGGTTAAACAATGCAAATGTCATCCTGAACAGCTGAGTCCGGCATTGCTTCCACTTACTTGTGCCGGGCTCCTCTCTGTCGTCTTTCCTGTCGACCTCACTTGGTCAACTCTAGTTCTCTTCCGACCCCGACGGTATTAGGGTATCCGAGGCCTAGGGAGTCTCTTCCTTTCCCGCCTTAATTGGCCCTTGTCTCATCTTTCCTGATTCCCTCCTTCTGTGAGGGGTCAGCCTTCTTTTTATTTTCCTTTTACCTCCTGCCTTGTGCTCAAGGCCCTTAAGGAGACAGGGTGTATGTAGCCCCACCACTTCTGGTGCACCCTAGATAATGCTACACCCTCAGGGGCTCACGGCTGGTGAGTTCGGGAGTTGGCGACCCCGAGGGATTCCTGAGCTGGGTCCGTTTTCCCTTTTTGTCCCTTACCTTCGGGGCGGACCCTCCCCAGGGGCTCACATCTTGTGGGCGTGGGTTGGCGACCACGGGGCCCCAGCTGAGTCCGGCATTGCTTCCACTTACTTGTGCCGGGCTCCTCTCCGTCTTCTTTCCTGTCGACCTCACTTGGTCAACTCTTGTTCTCTTCTGACCCCGACGGTATTAGGGTATCCGAGGCCTAGGGAGTCTCTTCTTTCCCCGCCTTAATTGGCCCTTGTCTCGTCTTTTCTGATACCATCCTTCTGCGAGGGGTCAGCCTTCTTTTTCTCTTCCTTTTACCTCCTGCCTTGTGCTCTAGGCCCTTAAGGAGGCAGAGTGTATGTAGCCCCACCACTTCTGGTGCACCGTAGATAATGCTACACCCTCAGGGGCTCACGGCTGGTGAGTTCGGGAGTTGGCGACCCCGAGGGATTCCTGAGCTGGGTCCGGTTTCCCCCTTTTGTCCCTTACCTTTGGGGCGGACCTTCTCCTCTTTCACTTTCCTGTATGCCTTTCATGGCTCTCCTTCCTTCCAAGTCCCTCAATCCGCCTTCTCCGAGGGTTGAGGGCATTTCTTTTCCTTCTGTCCTTTTATTTGCCTTACTCTCCTTTATTTTTCCATTTCTTCTTCTAGTATGTAGGCTAGTAGTTAGTTTTAGTTTTAAGTTCGCTTTTCATTTTCATCTTCACGATCACCCAAACCATCAGGGGCCGATAACCTAGATGTTAGGCCCCTTAAAACAACAATTATCATCATCATCATCTTTCCTCTTTCACTTTCCTATCTGCCATTCATGGCTCTCCTTCCTTCCAAGTCCCTCAATCCGCATTCTTCGAGGGTTGAGGGCATTTCTTTTCCTCCTGTCCTTTATTTGCCTTATTCTCCTTTAGTTTTCCATTTCTTCTTCTAGTATATAAGTTAGTAGTTAGTTTTAGTTTTTAAGTTCGCTTTTCATTTTCATCTTCACGATCACCCAAACCATCAGGGGCCGATAACCTAGATGTTAGGCCCCTTAAAACAACAATTATCATCATCATCATCATCATCATGTCATCCTGAAAACCTTAATCTATATATTTTTCAAGCAATTCTAAGACTTCTTTTTTAAATCTTATGCGGTTCTTTGGTTCTATTAACTGCATGTCCTGTACAACAGAATTCATGAAATTCATATCACTGTTGCTGATATTCGGAGTTGGCTCTCGTTATTTTCTCCCTTCTACGAACTCGGAAAAGGACTTTACCGCCTTCGCTACTTCCTCTTGCAGCGTCGATTTATGAGCCTATTGGCTCGACCCAATAGACTGAGAGCTGCATGAACCTGCAGAGCCAGTCGCACTTGAAGTGCTAGCAGATGACTGCTCTTCGTCTAACAAGGGGATGTCGAATGACCCTTCATCTGTTCCAATAGGGGCATTCTCCATCCAGAATTATTCTGATGATTTGCGAAACTTGTTCGGACGAGCCGAAGCTGTCGACACCAATCTAAACACAAAGGAAAATCACCGTTTCACTAGGATGCAATGCACACACACAAAATATATCAATAAAGAAAGGCAAAATAGGGACAGCACTTCGTTTCAGATCTTGTTTCTTTTATTAAAATACTAGCAGTAGTGGCCAGTGGATTTATTAGTTTTATTGATGATAATGAATACTGCTATATAACTGGCACATGATGCTTAAACTAACAGGCATATATACGAAGGACGTCCAGAAAGTAAGCTCCGTTTGGTAATAAAATTAAATTGTGTACAGATACAGAAAAAATATTTATTGCACAACATTCTACACCTCTTAAACTACTTTTCCACATAACTGCCGAACTTTTGCAGGCATTTGTCATAGCGTGGCACAAGTTTTTGGATACCTTCTTCATAGAAGTTTGCCGCCGACCCGTAAACGAGAGTGAAGACTCCCCTTAAGATATCCTACTGTTTGGCCATCAGAAAACTAATATGGACATGAATAACTACTACGTTATCACCCAATCCATATGTACCCTTCAGTGTTCTTCTAGGACGCCGAATCTGGCTCGGGTAGTGGTCTGTTCGGTGTGGCTCTAACTTATTCTATACATCCTAGGAATATCGTCGAGGATCACAGGAGGCTTAACTTAAAATCAGTATGTCAGAGAACTCCTAATAAAAATAATTTTATTCACAAAAACATCATCTCCCATTTCTCCCATCCATAGACAATAAAAAAAAAAAACTCCCTTAAATTACTCTAATCAGCATCATCAAAAAAATGCAAAAATAAATTTATCACACTGGCTGAAACCAGGAAAAGAAAAATAATCTATTTCCCTGCAGTCCAGTGCTTCAAGTTCAAAAATTAACGCCAACAGAGTTAGTTCATCAAAACTATGGCCTAAATAACCCAGCCATTCTATCAAAACAAATATGTGCACTCATGTTTATAACTTGCAAAATTGGTTTCTGGGAGCTCGGACATGTTTTCTCGTACAATCATCATCCTTCCTCACAAGAGTCAGACAATGAAGGCAATATATTTATTCTAGGCCACAGGCATGTGTGCACTTCTAACTTAAAAACAATTAATTCTCTCAGAACCATGACTCTGTTAATTATGGTAAAACTAACAAGTCAACATACATGAAGCACAAATAAATACTTCGGCGGCCGGTGCCCCGCGACTATTAATAAACAAACAACTATAATGAATGTACTCAAAATAATGACAGTACAAGACGTCGCTTCCTAAAGCGGTACAAAAGAAGAAATCCTGGGAAGACGGACTACCTTCCCTCGAGAATAACAATACCATCCTCGACCTGGTGACAGACACTTTCACCACACTAACCAGCTGGGCAGGCAATAACCTTCACTGCTACTTTTAGAATTCAGACGGCTGGCCGTGGCCCTATACCTGCTTCCTAAGACTCTCTTTGACTACCTGGGGTTCGAGCTGTATAATTACCTTTCCGACGGAGCTAAAGCGCACTCTCATCAGACAATGAACTCAGTCATTTCACTCACCATTTATATCATCGTAGAACACGGGAATACCACCTCCTTTATTAATTTCTTTTACCATTTATATCATCGTAGAACACGGGAATACCACCTCCGTTATTAATTTCACTTACCATTTATATCATCGTAGAACACGGGAATACCACCTCCGTTATTAATTTCACTTACCATTTATATCATCGTAGAACACGGGAATACCACCTCCGTTATTAATTTCACTTACCATTTATATCATCGTAGAACACGGGAATACCACCTCCGTTATTAATTTCACTTACCATTTATATCATCGTAGAACACGGGAATACCACCACCGTTTATTAGTTTCACTTACCATTTATATCATCGTAGAACACGGGAATACCACCTCCGTTTATTAGTTTCAGCTCAACCCAGGATCAACTCTCAAACTTTTCTGAAGATTACATTATCATCCAGCCATTTGTCTTACCTTTCTTTACCTTAGTGTGATTATCAATTACCGTACTTACTATTCACATAATTTCAGTGTCATTACTGGTCTTGTCACAATATCGAGCTGTCTTCCCCATATTAGCATTTACGTTAATATCGTGCATAAGCACTATCAAACCAATTATTCCCTTAATTGTGCATTCAGCAAAAATTACTGATACTCAAACAAAACATATTTAAACAAAATTTTGATGCTCATATACTATTTACGTTATAAAACACACAAAAAATAATCATTACTGATAAATACACAAATCTACACAAAACATGCCTGCTATGCCTAAAATATCTATTTTATCATAATTGCTTATGATCGAGATAAACTTATCCGATCCCCATGATGGGATACGTTATGGCAAACATGCCCCATACAATATTTTACTTATCTCGTATACATCCTGATGATGTTCTGGTCCTTGTTATCAGTCTTCTGGATCAGTTGGTTCATCTTGCAAGGAGGATAATTTACACACGGTTTCCAAAATTCACCAAAGCAAAGGTCCACTGTGAATTATTATTATTATCATCACAATGCACGGTTCTCGCATATGAAGCTCCTACCTCCTACAGCTATCATCAGCCTACTTAGTTCAGCTGATAGTTCAATAGCTTCCTAGATCACTGATTTAGCTACTAATAGCTCGTGCGGCTATCCCTATCATTATAACTGCGTACTGCCACGGTATGCACTTTTCTAATTCGCACTCGCGAATACTTAGCGATATTCAAATTCCAAAGGTATAACTGTTTCTACTTATAAAACTTGTATAAATTATCACTTTTCTGACGGCTACGGGGTTAGGCTTCCGCCTCCACAGCGCCCCGAGTAAGAAACTTATGAGAACTTGTAAAATTTATTAATATTCTTGTTGCTTCAAGCGCGGGCTTCCGCCTCCACAGCGCCCGGAGTAAGAACTGATTTCGCTGCGTCTCCAACCATTATTTATATGATTTCTCTTAGGGGGACTTGGAGTGGGGAGCTTTTAGAATTTATTTCCATAACAACACTCACATAAATATGCAAACTAGCTCCTTTGAACGTCCTCATTTCTAATGTCTCAATGACTTCTTTTTATCCAAAATCCGATCGTTGGATCCTTGTATAATGAGCTCCGTAATTTCCTTCATTGTTCCTTAATTTCGGCGGGATTTGGTCGCGTCTCGCGTCCCTCGCTGCTATTGGTAGTTTTAAATCCACCCCCTGATTTCATTTTAATTCTGGCAAAAATCACAGAATGATCCAATTTAAATTTTGACGATACTTCTGAGAGGCTGGGATTGTCCCCTATACGATAGTATAATTCCTGTTTCTGTATTTTAATTACTGCTCCAATTCCTCTCAAATGGGCGGGGTTTATTTAGTGAGTGATCGTTGAAATTTTCGCATTTACCCGCTTAGTTGAAGGACCTTCGCGCGTTGTCTGAGCGCATGTGGTATCCAGATGTTAGCTTTCTCTCCCTACCGTCTTTGTTTGCGCTGGGTGAAAGTTACTCTAAGGCACGTACGAACTTCCCTTTGTTATTCCCTGTTCAACAAGCAACATCTATTCTCACACCGGCTTTGAAACATGAATAAAATCTTGTTGGAACAAATATGTAGAATTTATGCAATCACAGATGCATAAAGGTTACATTACCCTCCTGCAAAGGAAAAAAAATCGATATGGAACGTATGATTTTTTTTCTCAATCTCGATCCGTCTCACGGATGCTGTAAGGTTCCGCCGCCACTCCTTATTTTGTTTACTTGGTTCGCCACTGCTGGTCGCGCGCAGGGATTCCCTTGCTACTATTCTTGTGTCTCCCTCTCCACATTCTTGGTAGGATTAGTGTCTCGGCTGTCTGGTGCAGGTAGCTATTGTCCGCCTGTCTCGCCAAGTCCTCTCACTTCACGGCCGTCCACTGTAAACACCGGGTCTGTTTATGACTGACTACTTCCTCGTTCCACGTGCATTTGGCTCATCTTTGTTCGATTTCCATAATGTTGACACCCGCGGTATTCCGTGGTTGATCAAACGGTTCCCTTTCATGATATATTTTGAGGTTTGAGCAATTTACTACTGATGTGCTCCCGCCGTTTATGTCCTGTATCTTATACGCATTATTTCCCAAATTTCTTAAGATTCGGTAAGGTCCTATGTATGGGAAACACCATTTATGAAACACTTTGTTCGCAGGATCAGAGATAGGTGGCCTCTTCAATAAAACTAATTCATCGGCGTTCAATTCTCTGTGAAAGCGTTTCCCTTTTAGCCTTCTTAATCTCCTGTCAGCTTGTTCTCCCATGTACGTGACCTTTCGTTCTATTCTCAGCTGTGGTGCTGGCTGCGGATCTCTTGGGCAATCTAGTACTGTTGTCCAAGATCTCGGTGGTTGCTGGTTCAAATGTAACGTGTATGGACTTTGTCCAGTTGACTCATGACGTGTCATGTTAATGCAAATCTCAATGTTTTTCAAGGTATCAGCCCAACGATGATGCTCTGTGGGTATGAACATGCGGATATGCTTCGAGACCTCACGTAAAACTCTTTCGCTTGGATTGCTCTGTGGATGGCGTATGCTAGATAGTACATGTTTGATGTCTAGCTCATTTAATCCGCGCTTAAATGCTGCTGATGTGAAGTAACTTCCATGGTCGGAAAGTATAAATTCAGGCTTCCCCATTGTAGGTATAACTCGATTCTTGATTCGGCTTAGGACCTGTTTCGATGTTGTCTTCTGGATAGCACATAAAACAACAAACTTAGAGAAGACGTCCACGCACACAAGGACATGTCGCACTCCTCTACGTCCTTTCGGCAATGGGCCCAGGCAATCTGTAGCAATGAGCTCTAATGGTTTCTGTGGCAATAGTTGCTTTGGGTATTGTCTCATGAGGAAGTTATTGGGTTTTGCACGCTGGCAAATATCGCATGTCTTCAGGACATCGCGTATAGTGATCCTCATCCGTGGCCAAGTGAAAGCTTCACCTATTGTTGCTTGTGTCTTGTCTAATCCAATGTGACCAAGCGTATAATGAGTATGCCACACTAATTTCCTCTGTAAAGAAGCTGGTAACAATATCCGTAACTTGACGTGATCCTCATCTATAAATTTATGGAGCATATTATTGAAGTATGAATAACTTCTCGCTTGAGCTTCAATCTCTCGGTATGCTAGGATATCAGGTGTTGTCTCTCTCTTGAGGAACTTAATCATCTGCATCATCCATGGCTCCTTTTCCTGTTCCTGCGGTAGCCTCTTCAGTTCTTGTAAGAAGTCTTGGTCTTCGTTTGTCAGCTCAATGTGTTGCACTAACATCTCCTCCTTCTGTGCCTCCTGTTCTGGATTTCGGCTCAAAATATCCGGGATTACATTCAATTTTCCTGATATATGCTCAATTTGTAGATCAAACTGCTGCGCATAGATGGTCCATCTGTTGATGCGTTCACTTACCATGGTGGTCTTAAATAAGAAAGTCAGCGCCTTGTGATCAGTGCGGATTGTTATGGGGAAACCATAGATAATACGACACCATTGTTGTAACGCGTATATGATAGCCAGAAGCTCCAGCTCTGAGATGGTATAACTTTTCTCATGTTTTCTTAGCTTCCTGCTGATAAATGCTAGGTATGAACGGCCTGCTGTTCTCTCTGCGTCTTCTTGGATAAGCATTGCTCCGATGCCCACTAAAGATGCATCTGCTTGAATTATGAATCTCTTCGAAAAATCTGGGTAACCCAGTTTGATGCTATTTGACAGTAACTCTTTCGTAGCTACAAATGACCTCTCACACTCTTCGTTCCAAAGCCAACGGTTATTCTTTTTTAGCATCTCCTGTAATGGTGCTACTACTTCGGTGTATCCTGGACAGTTTTCACGAAATAAATTTGTTGCCCCCAAGAACATCCTTATGTGCTTGACTCTGGTTGGTCGAGGAAAATTTTTAATGGCTTCAATTTTCACTGGGTTGGGTCTGATCCCCTCTCCATCAACAATATGTCCTAAATATAAAATTTCGTGCTGAAAGACGTGTGATTTTTTAGATTGATCTTGAAATTTGCCCTTTCTAGGTTCTCTAACAACTTGCTTAAATTTTGCATGTGTTCCTCATTGCTTTCTGATGCTAGTAAGATATCGTCGACATATCTGACAGTCATGTCTTTCACCTCTTCTGTCAAATTTCGATCCAATGCTCGGATTAGTGCAGATCCGGCTGTCTTAACTCCAAATGGTAAGCGACACCAGGTGAAACTCTGATTATCGAATAGAAATCCAGCTAACAGCTGTGATTTCTCTTCTAACTCGATGTGCCAGTAGCTATTTGCAAGGTGGACAGACGAATATATTTTCTTCTTGTGGAACTTTTTTAGTAGATCCTTAATTAGTGGTGCACGGTCAGTTTCATCAATTAATCTGGAATTGAGGGTGCGAGCATCGAGACATAGTCTCACAGAACCATTGGGTTTCGCCACCGCTAATATGGCGTTCAAATATGGGGTTGGAGCTTTCTTAATTATGCCCCCTCTAAGCATTTCGTCTATAATTTTTCTAACTGCTGCACGCTGCTTTTCTGGAATTAGGTAGAGTCGGCTTTTGAATGGGGTCCAGTCATCTACCTGCATAGCGTACTTGAAATTTAATATTTTTCGCGGTAGTGTATTGAATGCTGCTGAATGTTTACATAGCATTTGTGCCAAGCAATTTCTTTCTTCATCATTTAGCTTTGCCTCCCTTAATTTTTCCTTCAAAAGTGCCTCAAAACTGTCGTTGTTGCCATGTTCTTCTACTGCCATGGACCACATCTCATCTTCCAATTCTTGCTTTTCCTCCAGGAGTCCTGTGTTCGAGTCCTCTTCATCTGCTTGATTTTTCTCTTCTTCCTCAGGAATCGTCTCCAGCGTCCAAATGTCAGCATCTCTATCTAAGCCTTGGTTATTCATGTTCAGTTCCACCGCTGATAATCCTTCCATATTTCTGAATTGAATTACATTGTTGCGTAGATCAATCACTGCTTGGTGCTCGCATATGAAATCCGCGCCCAGGATCAAGTTAACGCTCATCTTGTTCATCACCATGAATACGTGTGAGAAAGTGTGTCCTAATATTTCTAGATTCAATTGCACTTGAAATTTACATACAGCTGATTTTTCGGGAATTACTCCTCTAATTTTGACCTGTGGTACTGGAATCGTAGGTATTCTCTGTTTTTCGCTTAGAGCTTTAATTAATGCCTCTGATACTAGACATAGCTGTGCCCCAGTGTCCACTAATCCTTTTACTCTTAGTCCTTCTATTCTCGTAATGATGACTGGTAATTTCCTCAAACAATGTTGTTCCGGTTGAATAATTTCACGTGTAAAATCATCAGGAGTTGCGGCCCATTCCTCAATGTTCGCTATCAACCACTGTGTTTTGTCTGTCGTGAAAATTAGACTATCTCCTTTATCCTCGAGTACTTTTTTTTTTTTTTTTTTGCTAATGGCCCCCGTCTGCCTCTTCTCGTTCTGACTCTCGCGATGCTGTTGCGCTAATTCACTTTCTGCTCCGGTGATCTCCACATCTGGATTCTCGCGATTTTCCATCGTCCTTCGCCAGCGATCCTTTTCCGTCTCTTGGCTGCGATGCAACTCATCTAGGTACCGTTGTGATGCCTCGTGTCTGCTCTGCCATTCCCGTCGACTGTCCTCCGTGTATCCTCGGTTCTCATCTCGTCCTCGGTTCCACGTTCTATTTTCTATTCTATCATATCTGCGATGATGATATGGACCTTCGCGACCACGCCCTTTCCATTCATCTCTCCTGTACTGTTGCGGCTGCCAGTTTCTTTCGTTCCTTGGTTCATATCTCCTTTGCTCTTCTCTTGGCAAGTCTGACCTTCCGTTGTTGTTTCCGCTCTTATGGCTAACATTCGTATTGGTGCTCTGCTCTCTAGTTTTGACTAGTTCGGCCTGGTGTACCAGCGCTGCGCTGTCACTCGCTCTGACGTGCCTATTCTGAGTATTTAATGAAGTTTCATCCAATTGACGTAAAACCTCCTCTGCTTGTAGTGCGCTCGAGACGTTTGCCGCAATTAAGAACTGTTGCACTGGTAATGGAAGCTGTTTACCAATTGTCATCACCAGTTCTGACTCCGGTGGTAAAATATCCATGTCTTTCAATCTGAGTAGCTGAGCCGAAAAATATTCTGAATAACGCGTAGGCTGTGAAGCGTGATACTTCCTGCTATACAATTCCATTCTCAGACTATGTTGTATGGACATGCTCCAATAACGGCGTAGAAATGCATGTTTGAAACTGTCCATGTCTTCAAAAGTGTAGCGAAAACTTCTGAACCAAGTCAAGACGCTATCCGCAAGTAATTTCTCTGTTACTCTGAGTTTCTTATTCTCAGGAATGTTACTGTCTATAAGGTAGTGTTCTAAATCTTTTAAAAAGCTTTCGGCGTTTGTGAACCATCATTATTGAATTTGCGTGGGCGGTCCTCCTGCATTCTAATTATTTGGACATACTGTGTAGTTGGGTTATTATTATTATTATTGCCAGTCGGCTGTTCAGGTGTCGAGGCGTGTCTTCTAAATGTTGGGAAACCGTCATTATTCTCGCTACCTGTGGTTGCACGGCCCGGACTAAGTTCATTCATTCCTTCTACCTGAGTCTGGCTTGTGTTGAAATTATTAGCCATACCGCTTGTCCCTTTACTGCTATTATGAGCTTTTAGTTCGAGAAGCATGTCTTGCTGTTGTAAAGACTGTATTTTTGTCTTTAGGATCTTCCGTTCTTGTCCCTCTATCTTTCCTAGTAACTGCAGTTCAACCTCCTTTATCCTTTTCTGGTTCTCTTCCATTTGTTCTATGAGTTTCTTTCTATCCTCTTTCCCGTCAATTCCAATTTGTTGGCATGTCTTGTTTATTTCTGCTCTTATTGCCTCATATCTATCTTCCTCTTTTCTCTTTCCCTCCTTCTTATCGCTTTCCAGCTGATCGAGCCTGCCTCCTATCAGTTCATTACTTTCACGAATGCTCTCTTTAAGTGCATCATTATCATTCTCTTGAATACTCCATCGTTCTGCTGAAGTCAAAGCTGCCTTGTCTATTTCCGTTCTGATCTCTGTCATCTCCCCTTCTAAGCTGTGCAATTGCTTTGCCGCAGACTTAACCTCGCTGTCTACTCCTTTTATTGTGGCCTGGATTGCTAACTGTTCTATCTTTATCCCTTCTGTATTGGCATTACATATTTCTTCCAGTTGTATGAGTTTTGCTGCCGTCTTTTCTTCACTGAACGCTGTTGATTGCCTTAAGTTCATCTCCATCTGTCCTAACTGTGCGGTAGTCTCAAGCGTGATCTTAGCTATCTGCTCTGCTAATTTATCCGTCAGCTGTGTATTAGTAATTGTACTTTGCTCCGCGAGTAGTGCATTATTTATCCTACTTTGTTCCGCGATTTGTTTCGTTATACGTGCATTGTTTATTTCGCTCTGTTCCGCTATCTGCTCTGAGATACGTGCATTGTTTATTTTACTCTGTTCCGCTATCTGTTCTGAGATACGTGCATTGTTTATTTCACTCTGTTCTCTACACCCCTCTTAAATTGTTCGAATTGCTCCATTGTTCTAGCTACCGAACTCTCAATTATAGCTAGAATTTCTTCCACTGAAGCCATAGCAACAAAATATAACACTTATTTGAGAAGACTGGGGCATGAAGCCTCACGCACCCACCTTTTGCAATCATAAAATGAGTCGCTTTATCCCAATCTACGTTATTCCCATTAATTACTTTTATTTGCTTGAAGAGCTGCCTATTTGATGTTTGCTTTCATGAATAAATTTTCAGTGCACCCTCCTGCGTTAATTTTAACTTCCCAGTCCTGTCAATAAAGTTCTGACATGACTTTTCACGGTTCACGCCGTCCTACAACATACATTTGGAGTTTGCTACTAATTATTCAATTATAAGGGCGCCACAAAAACACTGCTTCTACCTCAATATGCAAAATAAACTCAGCATTTTCGACTATTTATTTTAAACAAATTCCTATCTTTACTTTCCCCTGAATTACTTGTTAATTTGGCCACACTACAGGGCGACATGATATGGTGGATGACTACCTCGTAAGACATCGCAGCAACCATCCAAGGTCTCGGTTGTACTGTCGAGTGCCCCACTTGAGCGTCACCATAATCAGGGGACACTCTACATCTGTTTACATGTCCACGACGCGGCATGTACACTTCAGTAGGCTCCGGCTAGCTACTCTCTGACAATCTCCATCACTGTGATCCACTAATTAATAAAAGAAAACTAATATGGACATGAATAACTACTACGTTATCACCCAATCCATATGTACCCTTCAGTGTTCTTCTAGGATGCCGACTCTGGCTCGTGTAGTGGTCTGTTCGGCGTGGCTCTAACTTATTCTAAACATCCTAGGAATATCGTCGAGGATCACAGGAGGCTTAACTTAAAATCAGTATGTCAGAGAACTCCTAATAAAAATAATTTTATTCACAAAAACATCATCTCCCATTTCTCCCATCCATAGACAGTAAAAAAAACAAAATAACTCCCTTAAATTACTCTAATCAGCTTAATCAAAAAAATGCAAAAATAAATTTATCACACTGGCTGAAACCAGGAAAAGAAAAATAATCTATTTCACTGCAGTCCACTGCTTCAAGTTCAAAAATTAACGTCAACAGACTTAGTTCATCAAAACTATGGCCTAAATAACCCAGCCATTCTATCAAAACAAATATGTGCACTCATGTTTATAACTTGAAAAATTGGTTTCTGGGAGCTCGGACATGTTTTCTCGTACAATCATCATCCTTCCTCACAAGAGTCAGACAATGAAGGCAATATATTTATTCTAGGCCACAGGCATGTGTGCACTTCTAACTTAAAAACAATTAATTCTCTCAGAGCCATGACTCTGTTAATTATGGTAAAACAAACAAGTCAACATACATGAAGCACAAATAAATACTTCGGCGGCCGGTGCCCCGCGACTATTAATAAACAAACAACTATAATGAATGCACTCAAAATAATGACAGTACGAGACGTCGCTTCCTAAAGCGGTACAAAAGAAGAAACCCTGGGAAGACGGACTACCTTCCCTCAAGAATAACAATACCATCCTCGACCTTGTGACAGACACTTTCACCACACTAACCAGCTGGGCAGGCAATAACCTTCACTGCTACTTTTAGAATTCAGACGGCTGGCCGTGGCCCTATACCTGCTTCCTAAGACTCTCTTTGACTACCTGGGGTTCGAGCTGTACAATTACCTTTCCGACGGAGCTAAAGCGCACTCTCATCAGACAATGAACTCAATCATTTCACTCACCATTTATAGCATCGTAGAACACGGGAATACCACCTCCGTTATTAATTTCTTTTACCATTTATATCATCGTAGAACACGGGAATACCACCTCCGTTATTAATGTCACTTACCATTTATATCATCGTAGAACACGGGAATACCACCTCCGTTATTAATTTCACTTACCATTTATATCATCGTAGAACACGGGAATACCACCTCCGTTATTAATTTCACTTACCATTTATATCATCGAAGAACACGGGAATACCACCTCCGTTATTAATTTCACTTACCATTTATATCATCGTAGAACACGGGAATACCACCACCGTTTATTAGTTTCACTTACCATTTATATCATCGTAGAACACGGGAATACCACCTCCGTTTATTAGTTTCAGCTCAACCCAGGATCAACTCTCAACCTTTTCTGAAGATTACATTATCATCCAGCCATTTGTCTTACCTTTCTTTACCTTAGTGTGCTCATCAATTACCGTACTTACTATTCACATAATTTCAGTGTCATTACTGGTCTTGTCACAATATCGAGCTGTCTTCCCCATATTAGCATTTACGTTAATATCGTGCATAAGCACTATCAAACCAATTATTCCCTTAATTGTGCATTCAGCAAAAATTACTGATACTCAAACAAAACATATTTAAACAAAATTTTGATGCTCATATACTATTTACGTTATAAAACACACAAAAAATAATCATTACTGATAAATACACAAATCTACACAAAACATGCCTGCTATGCCTAAAATATCTATTTTATCATAATTGCTTATGATCGAGATAAACTTATCCGATCCCCATGATGGGATACGTTATGGCAAACATGCCCCATACAATCTTTTACTATCTCGTATACATCCTGATGATGTTCTGGTCCTTGTTATCAGTCTTCTGGATCAGTTGGTTCATCTTGCAAGGAGGATAATTTACACACGGTTTCCAAAATTCACCAAAGCAAAGGTCCACTGTGAATTATTATTATTATCACAATGCACGGTTCTCGCATTTGAAGCTCCTACCTCCTACAGCTATCATCAACCTACTTAGTTCAGCTGATAGTTCAATAGCTTCCTAGATCACTGATTTAGCTACTAATAGCTCGTGCGGCTATCCCTATCATTATAACTGCGTACTGCCACGGTATGCACTTTTCTAATTCGCACTCGCGAATACTTAGCGATATTCAAATTCCAAAGGTATAACTGTTTCTACTTATAAAACTTGTATAAATTATCACTTTTCTGACGGCTACGGGGTTAGGCTTCCGCCTCCACAGCGCCCCGAGTAAGAAACTTATGAGAACTTGTAAAATTTATTAATATTCTTGTTGCTTCAAGCGCGGGCTTCCGCCTCCACAGCGCCCGGAGTAAGAACTGATTTCGCTGCGTCTCCAACCATTATTTATATGATTTCTCTTAGGGGGACTTGGAGTGGGGAGCTTTTAGAATTTATTTCCATAACAACACTCACATAAATATGCAAACTAGCTCCTTTGAACGTCCTCATTTCTAATGTCTCAATGACTTCTTTTTATCCAAAATCCGATCGTTGGATCCTTGTATAATGAGCTCCGTAATTTCCTTCATTGTTCCTTAATTTCGGCGGGATTTGGTCGCGTCTCGCGTCCCTCGCTGCTATTGGTAGTTTTAAATCCACCCCCTGATTTCATTTTAATTCTGGCAAAAATCACAGAATGATCCAATTTAAATTTTGACGATACTTCTGAGAGGCTGGGATTGTCCCCTATACGATAGTATAATTCCTGTTTCTGTATTTTAATTACTGCTCCAATTCCTCTCAAATGGGCGGGGTTTATTTAGTGAGTGATCGTTGAAATTTTCGCATTTACCCGCTTAGTTGAAGGACCTTCGCGCGTTGTCTGAGCGCATGTGGTATCCAGATGTTAGCTTTCTCTCCCTACCGTCTTTGTTTGCGCTGGGTGAAAGTTACTCTAAGGCACGTACGAACTTCCCTTTGTTATTCCCTGTTCAACAAGCAACATCTATTCTCACACCGGCTTTGAAATATGAATAAAATCTTGTTGGAACAAATATGTAGAATTTATGCAATCACAGATGCATAAAGGTTACAATATGTATATGTATATCAGTTTCTTGTGGACACGATAACTGCCGTAATTTAGCACCACTCACTTTGATTTTTTTTTACCGAATATGTATACCTATAAAACCTCGGTCGAGTTCGTTACTGGGCTAAATCGGTCGAAGGGGGTGAAAATGGGGGGCTTTTTTTTCGAAAAAGTGAAATATTGCTATAACTCTCTTAATATGTGAAATATCGAATCCGTTCAATGTTCATACTATGTGTCGGATAAAGCCCAAAAATTTATGTTTGAAGAGTTTTTTTATAGCACCAACCATTGACCAAAGGGGTGGGAAAAAGTGGGTTTTTCGGGAAACTATCATATCTCTCTTAATAGGCACAATATCAAAACCGTACAAAATGGACAATATTCCCCTAATAATTACCTAAAACTTTTGTCTGAAAGAATTTTTGATATGACCCACCATTACGCCAAGGGATGAGAAAAATGATTTCGGAATTATAAGAAAATGCCAAGAGCTATCAGAGGTTGCCATGGCAACACTACTAAATTGATGAGTGATGAGCCATCAGACGTTGCCAAGATAACGCACTTGCACGAGATCATATTCAGATTTCCATCTGGCTAAGTGTGAAGCGGTTTCGGTGACGTAACTGGTAGCATGCTGAATGTCTATGCCCAAGGTCGCGAGTTCAAAGCCGGCCAAAGTCGTCGGATTTTCTAAGAGCGCTAAAAATCCCTCAGTATGCTTTCCTTTTGGAGGGGAAGTTCCAACGTTCGTTGCGAGTTGATGGTTGCGGTGGCATCTAGTAGCCAAGTTCACAGCTAGGTGTCGTTGACGGTAGTACCTGGTAGCAACAATAGGAACTACTGCTTGAAATTGACCGTCTGCAGTCCTTACCTGAATTACAGACTAATACAGCCATCCCTAAGTACACGGGGTTACATGACCGCGTTGTCGCAGCCCCTAAACTGAGGAACGAACCAAAATCTCTGCGGGAGATAGAATTTTGCGTGAAGAAGTAACAGACCGTTACATAGTTACACATCAGTGTCGAAACCTTGCATAAGGACAGTGTGACCACAAGTATAAAAATGGACCCCAAATGACAAGAAGGTTACCGTTCCCATAAGACAATAAAATGTTTAAAATAAAAATAAAATGACGAAAAACAAAGTTAATTAAGATCCAATTATAAAATATCTTCTCGCAATAAATGAGGTCTGATCCCTCTACGAAAACCTGCATATTCCGCCTATTTTCGCCCATCCCCAAGTTTGTCCGGTGAAATCTACCTCCGCCTTCCGGTGTGCCGAGAGGACTTTTTTTAATCTACGTTGCATTTTGTAAGTCTTTTCGATCTAGATTGCATTTTGTGAGTGTTTTTTCAATCTCAATTGCATTTTGTAAGGATTGACGATCTAAATTGCTTTTTAGTAAGTCTTTCAATATCCGGGCCGAGGTTTTTGTGAGTTTTTTGAATTTCAATTGTATTTTGTATTTTCAACCTACTTCGCTTTGTTCAAGTAGTTAAGTGTCAATTGCAATTTTGTGGGTGTTTTGAATCTAAATTACATTTTGTAATTATTTTCAATCTAAATTGCATTTTGTAAGTATTGTCCATCCTAATTAGAAATTTTGAATCTACCATACATTTTGGAAGCAATTTCAATTGCATTTTGTATTTTCAACCTACCCCGCTTTGTTCAAGTAGTTAAGTCTCAATTGCAATTTTGTGGGTATTTTGAATCTCCATTACATTTTGTGCGTATTTTCAATCTCATTTGCATTTTGTAAGTATTTTGATTTCACTTGCATCTTGTAGGTTTTTCGACTGTACGTTGCATTTTGTACGTATTTTGGACTTAACCTACATTTTGTGCGTATTTTTCACTCTATTCCTTTTGTGAGTATTTTCGTTCGAAATTCCCTTATGTACGTATTACCGCTCTCAATTTGGTGAGTAGTTTCAATCTAAGTTCCTTTATGTAAGTATTTTCCCTGCTACATAAGGCATAGTTGTTGGGGCTCACTGTCTATTTTATCCAAACCATTTTCGTTTCATCCATAGCAGTGAGCTGTTTTTTTTTATCTTCATCCTTTCATTTCACGCCATTTATTTCATCAGGGGCCGATAACCTCGATGTTAGGCCCCTTAAAACAACAATTATCATCATCATCATCATGTTTTACGAATAGGTTTTTATTCATACTAGGGTTGCCGAGCGCAACACGTTAAGATGTCACTGTGGAACACCTTAGTTCTATATTTTGAGTTTTTTTTATATCCCTTTTCAGGATCTTCAGTCACGGACTAGATTGGGAATGCACGTCGGTGGAAATATTTATGTCTTTTATTTCAGGTTTCTGTCAAACCCATAGGTGTGATTCTGGTGTGTGTATTGTGTCAATGTGTGTGTATTGATTCTTCGTGATGAGGGGTAGAATGTGTCTACTGCCCTCAAATTTTGGTTGTATTTCCCCCTCCCTGTGCCCGTTTCTCCAATGCACCGACCGCTCAATCTCCGGGGGTGCCTGTATAACAGCATGCCACGGTCTACTTGGTTTTCGTCCATGGTGCAGAAGACAAGGAATTTGTCTGGTACTTTCATGCGTTGTTGAGTTCAAGCAACGTTCAATTATGGGTACCACTTCCATCCATCTATGATGGTGTTCATGACAATAAATCCGGCAGTATTTTCCAATCTCTGCATTTACCCTTTCAACTGGATTTCCTTCTGGGTATCTTAAGGAGCTCAAGATATGCCTTATGCCGAGTCGTGCCATTGCCTCTTGAAATTCGGCGCTCATGAACTGCTTTCCGTGATCGCTCTGGAGGAACTCTGGCTTCCCTGCAGTTTGAATCACGCCGGTTTCAATCCTGTGAATTACGTACCGGGATGTTGCCTTCTGTATAGGGTGCTACATGACTAATTTGGTAAACACATCCATCGTCACCAAGATGTATTGGTTGCCCCTGGCCCTGTGCTGATTCTTGGATTTCCGTGGGAAATGCTAAGATATGTTTTTTTTTTTCTTGACACACACACGTATTATGTGCTATTGGGAGCACGCTTCTTCGAGACTTGAGCCATTGCTACGGCAGGCCGAGATATTTGACACGTGGGTTGACAGATGTTGCAGATTCCACTTTGCGCCCGTCTAGGTCTGGTGATTCATCGTGTAGGCAGTCCAGCTACGACCGACTGACCCCTTAAGCTATCTGTAGCAAACCTGTTCTTTTAATGATCTTTGGATCATAATATTAATTTGGGAGTTCGCCATGTCCGTTACAAACACCGCATATCGTATGAAATGAAGTATTTGTTGTTATGATGTAAATGTTGGCTTGAGCCTAGTGATTTCTGTGACTCATTTGATTTGCTTATATTTTCATGTTTATTTTGTGTCGTGACCCGGTCGAGTGTATTTAGCATTTCATATAAAAATGGCAAGCGGCCATGTGTGTATTTTTCTTGTTGATGATCACGTGTCGATTTACTTGTGTTGATTTAAAAAGTCCTAATTTTTTTAGGCGTTAGTGTTGATTGCTACGGCAATTCTTTGATTCCAATTTCATGCGGAAATTATTTTGTCTTATTCAGTGTAGGGAGTGTCGGATAGTTTAATTAGTGTTTAGATTGTGTTCCTAGTGTCTGTCTAGCTCTAAGACAATGCAGATTCGTCCCCTGAAAGTTTACTGGATGGTAACGCATCTCGCATTAATTGTACACATCGTACCGCATGTAGAGGAGCCGCACACGCACATGTCATTGCAGTAATTTGGGACATTTTGTCCGGAGGTTAACGATCTCTCCTGAGAGCAGGCCTAGTTTGGCACTTTTATTAATTCAAGTGGGTGTCATTTGGAAGTCCTTGTGTTTTGCTGTAAATATTGTAAATTTGTAGATCTGTTAATTAAATTCATAAGTTTTAATCCTGGTATTCACTTTTTCCTGCATGTTATTTTGTTATGTGTTACCCTGCATTTTTAAGAAGCGCTCATTACAACAACTTTACGAAATGGACCGTTACGCTCCCCGAAAATCGAGTCTCATATGCTTCTTCGCAAGGGTTCAATATATATGACTTTTTGTAGTTGTAGTGTGGACGTAACATTCTGGTCATTTTCCCGCAATGATAACAATGAATAGGGAAACGGCTATTTTCTAACAACAGTACTGACACAAGTAATTTACAAACAAATTGAAAAATATGATTAGAAAGAGGAGTAAGTGACATAAAAGACACTGCCTAGGACCTATACCTCATTGGCTGTTAGAAACGTAGAGGCCAATAGCGCGGTAGGGAAATAATCAGAGCACTTTGGAAAACGTCGGCTGTCCCGAGCTCCTGAGGTAGGAATAGTGCCATTTATCGCCACATAGCGCTGAAGGATAAGGATCGGAATAAATGAAAGTAAATTTGAAAGCACCAATGCTTATTGCAGCTGATAACCTCAATGTACTGTACAACAGCATCGCACTTATACAGAGACATACTATGTCCATGATGATAGCTGTTTTAAGGGGCCTAAGAAATCTTTCTGCACTAATTGCTCCCCGTGACTGCAATTTATAAGCAAGACAAAATGTAACTATTTTCGCAATTCTGCACCAGAACACGGGCTTGATGCAGCCCGCATCGCCAGCCAACAATATAGACTTATTGCTGTAAAATATTCTTACAGTTACACTACTACGGACATGAATGGTTCTAGAACCTTAAAACGTGGTTTTCAAGTTCCTTTTGTCTGTTATTATAAATGTAGAGAATGGAGAGGGTTGTCCAAAATATCAAGTGGACAGAATTACCCGCAGGTTTCCAAAGTTTAAGTATAAAAAATTTGGTTTAGATCGGTGAAACGGTGTAGATTTGTATAAATGACAGACAAACAAACCAACATTCTGCCTTATATATAATAGGCTAGGTTAGACAGGCACACTAAAAAGCCAAGCCATTAACCTCTTCTTGCATGAATTAACTTCCGTTCACAAAAAAAAAATCTTTTTTTGTGAAATCTTGCTCGGAGAGCCCTATAAAATTGCAAGATAATAACGTTTTCATTATAAGAGCCCACATAAGGACCTGTGCATCCTGGCATCATTTGATGCCATCATGCGTCTGATAACCCAATATCTCAGTTAACAATGAAGGATCACGTATGGAAAATTATTGACATTTTAGAGACATTAAATATGTATGATATTTATATGTAAGGTATACCCTTAATACACTCAACTTATCACATTGCTACACTAAGATTTCTCAATATTTAAAAGGCAAGTTCAACAAAGAGTGCTTTTCATTGATAATGAAAACTTTCCATACATTCTGGGCACACAGGTTCCTCGCATTTCTTGCAGATGTATCTGGTACGTTTCTTGCAGAATTTATCATGGCATCTTGGCGCTTATTTTGCTGTCACTTTCTTTGGATAGTGTCCTCTGCCATCATACCGTCCTTGTCCATCAGCTCTATTCACTGGTTGCTTCTTCTTGGCAACTGGTTCATCTTCCCCCTCAGTTGAAGGGCGACCTCTTTTTCGGCTTTGAGGAGTGGTCCCTATCAGAATAAGAGATGAAGCAACAGCAGCCTTGAATGTAAGCAGAGGGATCTTTTCAACTTTTTCCCTGTAACACAGCCATGCATTCACAATAGCCATATTTCGGAGGTGAAAAAACAGTCTTAGATACCATTTTTTGTTTTTAAACCCATGGGGATAGTGGGCAATCATTCTGTCCATCAAGTCTCCACCACCCATGAATTTATTGTACTCTCCAACAGAAAATGGTCTTGCAATGGATACAGTTCTTTTCTCCTTCCTGTCCCATCTTTCCACTTCATCCTCGTGCTGTGCACCAGCATATGTAGCGAGTAAGAGCACCTCCCTCGTGTCCTTCCAGCGTACAACAGTCATGTTGTCACAGGAAGTTGCAATTGAGCATGATCCTCGTGGAAGCTGCTTCCCATCCACAAGTTTTGTCTGAATGTTGGGAATTCTATTCAAACGCACAGTCCCTACAACAAAAATCTCTTGCAATTTCAAGTGTTCCAGCAAAGGGACTGATATAAATAAATTGTCTATGAAAAATTTGTGATTCTTCTTTTCAATTCCATGGCAGAGCCTAACAACAGTGTCACCAAACGGTCCAAGTGCACTCCTATCTTGTTGCTTGGCTCCTTCATAAATTTCAAAACAGTGAACATAACCATCCACACTAGCTCTTACCCAAATTTTGAATTCCCACTTTTTGACTTGCCCTTCAAATATTGTTTCAAATGACTCCTGCCTTTGAAAGGTACCAACATTTCATCCACACTCTGATGTTCTTTAGGATTAACAGCTTCGTGGAAAGTTTGGTGCAAGGTGGAAACAATAGGACGTAGTTTCCAGAATTTATCAGGCATCTGATCATCTTTATCGTCATTATTCACAAAGTGGATGTAACGTTTTATTTCCTCAAATCTATTGACTGACATGCTGTCTGCAATTAGATCCATTCGAAGACCTTTCACTGATGATCAATACATTCTTGATTGTGGATATTTGATATAAGTCATTGTAATATTCATTCCCAGGAAGATTTTTAGTTCATTTTCTGTAACCCTGAATGACATTTTCCCATTCTGAAAGGCATAACGGTTAGTCCCGTACACTATAGCAGAAAATAATGTCTCTGGGAAAAGATGAATGAAAAAATCGTATGGATCATTTCCATCTATTTTTATACTGTAGGTATCAAGGAACTGAGGAATTTGGTTGGTGTAGTCATTGTCCTTCCCTGAGAACCATAGTTTGGGTCTTTGCTTTCCCTTATCAGCGGCGGATAATGGAGTGACCGTGTTTCCTTGGGTGTTAGTTTTAGAACTACTAGGTTCGGGAGCTAGTGATAAATGACTGGTTCCAGAATCAAGGTTACGTGTTCCAATATCTAGATATAGAGGCAGTTGTGTACAATTTTGTTCATTTTGTAGCTGTGGAACATTATCATCGTTATCACTATCTAGAAATATGCGATTACGAATGCTTCTTTGAATGACTTCATATTCATCATCGTCATCACTACTCGAAAAGCTGGCATCAGAATCTACAGGCAGATAATCTTCCAACAAGTGTTCCTCGATTTCATCTGGATCCAGAAACTCAGCCATTAGGGATCTGTTATGAAATAATGGGCTCATTGGTAATTTCTAACAATCAACATCACATTATAGGTGGCATAGTCTTATTATATTGGCTGCTGTATATAACCTAGGAAGAACGGAACCGAAAATTACATTGAAAGCAACATCGGCGTAATAAGAAATATGACTAGACCACTTACATCATACTTCGTAAATTAACAATAATATAAACTCCAATTTTGACCTAAATCAAATGATTTTTGTGCTACCATAACCAACCAAGACTTAGAGATTATGTGTAACTTTCTGCATACTGGCATCATATGATGCCACATGTGTTACGGTCTCTAGTACTACTCCGAATTATTCTGATATTCATATTTTCATACTGTTGTATAAAGCATTCCATACTGCATAACCCAGTATTTTTACTTACTTTTGGAAACCAATACTGATGCGTACACGAAGGGATTATATTAGTAATGCAAGCGAACTTGAGAACACATGTGCACTGGCGGGAACAAACCGTTGCAACCACAGATTACCTACTACTACAGATAGCCGACAGCCATGCTAATTCTTGGCACCTAAGACTTCAGCGCTGTCTGGTGTTTGACCGCGGTACTAGTTGAGCACGACCGTGCGGGTAGCCTACCCCACCCCTTCCCCTCGTTCCGCTAAATATTCTCGTCCTAACTGCTCTGCCCACTTCAATGTTCCGAAAATCACAATCTTCCCAATACTTATAGCACACGTTTTTAAGTGTGGAGATAATAATATGATCTACACGGAATAAATCACATTCAAAATAGCAATAACAGTTTTTTTTAATAATACCAAAGTGGGAAATTGTGAATTCCGGAACTCTGAAATGAGCAATCACAGCATTTAGGACATGACCTCATCAATAATTTACATGTTTACATTTCTTTCAGTTGCAATTGGAGCATATTGCATTGACAAGAATTAGGCTACTATAAGGTATGCAGCATATTATTACTCAATTTAAAAAAATGGTCCCTTCCAATTAACCACTGTTGGCCCAATTATAACCGATTAGTTCCGAGATTAAACTAGAAAGGAAAAGTACTGGGAAGGGAGAATATTCATATCTTAAAATGCTTGATGCTGTTCGCAATAACAGGAAAATTTTAAGAGAGAATACTAAGGAAATAGGTGGTGTAACCTGATCCTCATCACACTAAAATTGTTAGTGTAATTAATGCCAAATTCATTAGTTTCAGAAAAATAATTGGATATCACAAAATTTATATACAGTAGTTCATTTGATATTCCCTTTAAAATATATCCAGTCCACCAATTTTGAAGGGTGAAATACAGTAAGTACATGTACATAAACAAATTTCATGGCACACTAATACAGTAAATTCTATGACATGCTGTGAAGGGGAAAGGAGAAATAGGACTTTCAATGAAAAACAAGAAACACACTCAATACTGCTAGAAATCATCATGTTTTATTTCAAAAGTTTGTCAACTAAGAAAAAATAACAGGGAGAGCCAAAATCAAACTTACCAAAAATACAGTAATCAAATCTGGTCCTTTTAAAAGTATGTGTTGAGGCATGTTCTTCTTTCTTGCCAAGGTATAACGGTAGGCTACAGCACATGATAATGGACCTATTACCTCCTTGACGCCATGGCTGACACCGATGAACCGCAAATTCCTACAACACATGCAAGTTTGTATGTTGAAACAGTTAACTTAATAAATGTGTAATGCTTGAAATGGAGAACTTGAATTTGCTGTTATGTGTATGTTTGCAACTACTATAACTATATTTTAAAAGAATCTCTTATTGTAGAATCATTGTGTTTTTGATATTAATTTTAGGGCTTTTGATAACATATTCATTTAGCCCCATATATTTGGAAGTGTATAGGATTTATATGATAATCTCTGTTATTGTGGTATCTGTAGTAGTGTGTAGGCTATACTTTCTGTAATTCAGATGAGGACTGGAAAGGTGGCAGCCATAGTTAGGGACATTTATTTTTAAGAATTTTTAATAATATGTACTAAAATGAAATTGAAATACCAACAGGAACTGTTACAAATTCGCCCTCAGGGGCTCACATCTAGTGGGACGTGGGTTAGCGACCACGGGACCCCAGCTGAGTCCGGCATTGCTTCCACTTACTTGTGCCGGGCTCCTCTCTGTCTTCTTTCCTGTCGACCGCACTTGGTCAACTCTTGTTCTCTTCCGACCCCGATGGTATTAGGGTATCCGAGGCCTAGGGAGTCTCTTCCTTTCCCGCCTTAATTGGCCCTTGTCTCATCTTTTCTGATTCCCTCCTTCTGCGAGGGGTCAGCCTTCTTTTTCTTTTCCTTTTCCCTCCGGCCTTGTGCTCAAGGCCCTTAAGGAGGCAGCAGGGTGTATGTAGCCCCACCACTTCTGGTGCACCCTAGATAATGCTACACCCTCAGGGGCTCATGGCTGGTGAGTTCGGGAGTTGGCGACCCCGAGGGATTCCTGAGCTGGGTCCGTTTTCCCCTTGTGTCCCTTACCTTTGGGACGGACCCTCTCCTCTTTCACATTCCTATCTGCCTTTCATGGCTCTCCTTCCTTCAAAGTCCCTCAATCCGCATACTTTGAGGGTTGAGGGCATTTCTTTTCCTCCTGTCCTTTATTTGCCTTATTCTCCTTTACTTTTCCATTTCTTCTTCTAGTATGTAGGTTAGTAGTTAGTTTTAGTTTTAAGTTTGCATTTCATTTTCATCTTCACGATCACCCAAACCATCAGGGGCCGATAACCTAGATGTTAGGCCCCTTAAAACAACAATTATCATCATCATCATCATCATCATCACTAGGCTGTGTGTACCCTGTTCTTACCCTCCGACTAGAATTAGAATTCTTGACATTCAGCAATCAAACATGGACCCCAGAAGTGTCAACCAAGAACTATACCACCTGGTTGGTCTCATTTATTTTTAAGAATAATATGTACTAAAAAGAAATTGATCCAAGTTATTTATTTTTACTGTGCTTCGAATGAAGGTTGCGGCGTTGTGTATAGTGCAGCCATTATATCCAACGTTGCAATGAGTAAATGTTCCCCGATATTGGTATAGGACACATTACCTGTATGAACTCTGAATAAGTGAAGCAATAGAGCAATACTTAATTAAATTACTAGAACTGAAAGTACCGGTAACAATTCCATAGCCAAAATTGTGACGTGCCTTTTATGTCTTAGTTGTTTTGCAGAAAATACTGTACTAAGAGTGTAGAGTTGAAATACAACTTGAACAAGAACACGACAGCCTAGAATAAATACACACGAGACACGACAATAGAGCACTTTAGAACAGTAACGAGAGCGAACTTTCAGTGGAGATGTTGGCAACCATGTGAATACAAACAATTTATGACCAGAACGTAAAACTATGCCAGCGCTCAGAGCATGTTAAAACAATTGGGATCAGTTCAGTTGTTTGCAAACGACTTGTTTATGTTACGGTGAGTAGTCGCTGAATTCATTCGACTGTTTTCTAAAAGCAGTCAAACAAGTCGATGGTTTTAACTTTTGTCAGTCGACTGCTGATGCCCATCTCTACAAACCAATTGACAACCAGAATCAATTTGAGCGTACACACCCTCCGACTTGCTAAAATGCTATTAATATTGGATCCCAATACTGTATAAAATATTTTCTGATTTAATTTTCCTGGAAAATCTATTCTATGTTTGCATCGATCATTACCATCACGCTATGGGGAGAATTTCATAATAATTTTCTTGTAATTCATTTATCACGCGGTAGAATAAATGAATGAAATTCAATCATAAAATAAATAGAACTCTAAGCCATAATTGGTAAGCCCATGTTCAAGTTGTGTAATAATTCAAGAATGCACCCAATTCTCATTAAAAGTGTATAGACTGTGTTAAGGAGTTCAAACATAACCTAAATATTGAATGCTTAACATTTCCAATGAAATGACATACATATATATATTTGGACAACTGGACGTAGGATATTTCATTGAAAGAATCTACGAACAAGAAACTGTATAAAACTATAGGCACCTACAGCCGTCAAGCTGTCCTCACAGTACCCGCTGGAGATTTACATCACCACTCTATCTGTACGGTACCTCGAGATAAGCCTAAGTGCGCCAACTGTGAGGGAACACATAAACTCTTCCATCCCTGCCCTCATGTCTTTGCCACTAACCCCCCCCCCCCCCCCTCCCACACAGCACGCCACTGCTCTGACACAGTTGTTAGGCCTGCTACAACAACTCTCAGCCATAACCCTGTAAACTACAGCTAAACCAAACCCAGAACCCCCTAATACACTTCATTTGCAGAGCAATAAAATCCATAAATCAACTCCGCAACGAGCTTCACAAAACCTAAATTATGAACGAAAAGACTACTCCACAAACACCAAAATCAGTAAACCTCCCTCATTTCAGCCACACTACACCATAAACAGACATAGAAAGCATAGTCATGACCCCTTCATGGAGTAGGCTATTGTCTAAACACGATCATGTCTCCTTCAACTTTACTGAAGACTTCATTAAATTCTATTAAAAATTCATAAACTCATTCCACAAATCTTAAAATCAGTATACATCCCTCATTTCAGTTACTCTATTCAATAAACAAACATAGAAGGCGTAACCATGACCCCTTCATGGAGTAGGCTATTGTCTAAATCTGACCACGCATACTACAACCTTACTCTAATTCAAAATTACAGCCAAATGATCCATCTGACTGGGAGGCTTGCCTGGGATGATGGGCCAGAAAACCGGGAGTTCAAGCATAACCTAAATATTGAATGCTTAACATTTCCAATAACTTGGACAACTGGATTTAGGCTATTTCATTGAAAGAATCAACGAACTGTATAAAACTATAGGCACCTACAGGTATACTTAACATATTAATTAAAGCTCTACAATAAACATACAGCACAATGAATTGTATAGCATGAAGTTATCCTGAAGAAGTCGTTTCATTAGAACGACTACTTAAATTCGAATGATTCCATTCGCTTGGAATTAGTCGTTTGCCAACGACTTGTTTCATTCCAATGATTTCCAACGATTGCTTTGGGATCAGTCGTTTACAACGGCTACTTCAATTCGAATGATTCCATTCGCTTGGAATTAGTCGTTTGCCAACGACTTGTTTCATTCCAATGATTTCCAACGATTGTTTTGAGATCAGTCGTTCCCCCAGGGGCTCACATCTTGTGGGCGTGGGTTGGCGACCACGGGGCCCCAGCTGAGTCCGGCATTGCTTCCACTTACTTGTGCCGGGCTCCTCTCTGTCTTCTTTCCTGTCGACCTCACTTGGTCAACTCTTGTTCTCTTCTGACCCCGACGGTATTAGGGTATCCGAGGCCTAGGGAGTCTCTTCCTTTCCCGCCTTAATTGGCCCTTGTCTCATCTTTTCTGATACCCTCCTTCTGCGAGGGGTCAGCCTTCTTTTTCTCTTCCTTTTACCTCCTGCCTTGTGCTCTAGGCCCTTAAGGAGGCAGGGTGTATGTAGCCCCACCACTTCTGGTGCACCCTAGATAATGCTTCACCCTCAGGGGCTCACGGCTGGTGAGTACGGGACTTGGCGACCCCGAGGGATTCCCAAGCTGGGTCCGTTTTCCCCTTTTGTCCCTTACCTTTGGGGGCGGACCTTGTCCTCTCTCCCCTCTCCTCTCCTCTTTTCCTTCTCCCCCAGGGGCTCACATCTTGTGGGCGTGGGTTGGCGACCACGGGGCCCCAGCTGAGTCCGGCATTGCTTCCACTTACTTGTGCCGGGCTCCTCTCTGTCTTCTTTCCTGTCGACCTCACTTGGTCAACTCTTGTTCTCTTCTGACCCCGACGGTATTAGGGTATCCGAGGCCTAGAGAGTCTCTTCCTTTCCCGCCTTAATTGGCCCTTGTCTCATCTTTTCTGATACCCTCCTTCTGCGAGGGGTCAGCCTTCCTTTTCTCTTCCTTTTACCTCCTGCCTTGTGTTCTAGGCCCTTAAGGAGGCAGGGTGTATGTAGCCCCACCACTTTTGGTGCACCCTAGATAATGCTACACCCTCAGGGGCTCACGGCTGGTGAGTTCGGGAGTTGGCGACCCCGAGGGATTCCTGAGCTGGGTCCGTTTTCCCATTTTGTCCCTTACCTTTGGGGCGGACCCTCTCCTCTTTCACTTTCCTATCTGCCTTTCATGGCTCTCCTTCCTTCCAAGTCCCTCAATCCGCCTTCTTCGAGGGTTGAGGGCATTTCTTTTCTTCCTGTCCTTTATTTGCCTTATTCTCCTTTAGTTTTCCATTTCTTCTTCTAGTATGTAGGTTAGTAGTTAGTTTTAGTTTTAAGTTCGCATTTCATTTTCATCTTCACGATCACCCTAACCATCAGGGGCCGATAACCTAGATGTTAGGCCCCTTAAAACAACAATTATCATCATCATCATCATCATCTTTTCCTTCTATTTCCTTTTCTCTTTAAGATTCCCGCACTGTTTTTGTTACTCGAATCACCGTGTATCTAAATTCCCTTTTAGCGATTTTTTAAGGCATTTTTGATCTATGTTGCATTTTGTAAGTTTTTTCGATCTAAATTACATCTCGCGATTGTTTTCAACCTCAATTGCATTTTGTAAAGATTGACAATCTAAATTGCTTTTTAGTAAGTCTTTCAATGCAGGTTGCCGGGCCTTTTAGTGAGTATTTTGAATTTCAATTGCATTTTGTAAGTATTTTCAACCAAAACCGCATTTCGCACGAATTTTGAATCTAAATTGCATTTTGTTTGGTGGACATTTTGCACATATTTTGATTCTCAATTGCATTTTGTGGGTATTTTGAATCTAAATTACATTTGTCAAGTATTTTCAATCTAAATCGTTTTGTAAGTATTGTCAATCCACATGAGTCGTTTGAATCTACCGTACATTTTGTAAGCATTTTCAATTTCAATTGCATTTTGTAAGTATTTTGAATTTCAATTGCACTTTGTGAATAATTTGGATTGGAACTGGGATATTTCAATCTGAATTGCATTGTGTATTTTCAATTTCAATTGCATTTTGTAAGTATTTTGAACCTCAATTGCATTTTGTACGTAATTTCGATCTCATTTGCATTTTGTAAGTACTTTGAATTTCAGTTGCATTTTGTAAGTATTTCGACGCTACTTTGCATTTTGTACGTATTTTGAATCTAGCCTACGTTTTGTGGGTCTTTTTCAATCTATTCTTTTTGTGCAACTTTTCGTTCTAAATTCCCTTTTGTGAGACCATATTGTGAGTTATTTCCATGTGAGTTCCTTTTTGTACGTATTTTCCGTATTCGATAATTTTGTTCTGGTTTCCATTTCATTATCATTTTCGCTATCACCCAGATCATTAGGGGCCGATAACCTCGATGTTAGGCCCCTTAAAACAACAATTATCATCATCATCATCATCGAGATCAATCGTTTGCAAACGACTTGTTTATGATACGGTGAGTAGTCGTTGAATTCATTCGACTGTTTTTTAAAAGCAGTTGAATAAGTCGATTGTTTTAACTATCGACTAATTCGACTGTTTTCAGTTGACTGCTGCCCATCTCTACACACAACTAATTTTCTACACCAGCCGCTACTGAGCACGAGCTGTGACTGGCCTAGACATTAGCATCCTACGTGTTGAAAAATATTGTAAGTAACGTGTGGGAATAAAATACTACCTATAGGTATGTCAACCATTACATTGGCATATAATAAATGAATTATATTTATCTTGTATCTATCTATCCCACGATATAACATAATACAAGGTGAAGAGTCCTTTAAAACAAATTGTTTACTGTGATACTGGAAGAAACAATACAACACAGTGGTAATAGTTCTAGCCTGCGCCTATTTGTTAATAAAATTTCATGTGATTTCACTCAGATCTCTGTTGTAGTGGCTTATTATATGTGCACCTTGTAACTTAATAGTACATTATGCAACGAGCCAATAATGACAATAATTAAGACACGAGTTTTATAATTTCCATACGAGTGTCTTAATTACAATTATCCCCCAGGGGCTCACATCTAGTGGGTTGTGGGTTGGCGACCACGGGGCCCCAGCTGAGTCCGGCATTGCTTCCACTTACTTGTGCCGGGCTCCTCTCTGTCTTCTTTCCTGACGACCTCACTTGGTCAACTCTTGTTCTCTTCCGACCCCGATGGTATTAGGGTATCCGAGGCCTAGGGAGTCTCTTCCTTTCCCGCCTTAATTGGCCCTTGTCTCATCTTTTCTGATTCCCTCCTTCTGCGAGGGGTCAGCCTTCTTTTTCTTTTCATGTTATCTCCTGCCTTCTGCTTAAGGCCCTCATGGAGGCCGGGTGTATGTAGCCCCACCACTTTTGGTGCACCCTAGATAATGCTACACCCTCAGGGGCTCACGGCTGGTGAGTTCGGGAGTTGGCGACCCCGAGGGATTCCTGAGCTGGGTCCGTTTTCCCTTTTTGTCCCTTACCTTTGGGGGCGGACCCTTTCCTCTTTCACTTTCCTATCTGCTTTTCATGGCTCTCCTTCCTTCCAAGTCCCTCAATCCGCCTTCTTCGAGGGTTGAGGGCATTTCTTTTCCTCCTGTCCTTTATTTGCCTTATTCTCCTTTAGTTTTCCATTTCTTCTTCTAGTATGTAGGTTATTAGTTAGTTTTAGTTTTAAGTTCGCTTTTCATTTTTCATCTTCACGATCACTCAAACCATCAGGGGCCGATAACCTAGATGTTAGGCCCCTTAAAACAACAATTATCATCATCATCTAATTACAATTATAGACGAGTTGCATACGACTGTTTATGTTCGACGATAATTATAACTATTTTATGTTCGAACATAAATATTCATAAATATCTGTCGAGATTTCACCAGTTTTATATACTGAACAGAGAGAATGGGATGCAGAGAATACCTTGTATTTGACCATGGCCTCCTGGAATACCTCACTATGACACTCGCCACGCAATGAAATTTAAAATAGGGGGCCATGGAAGTGAGCGCAGGTGCGATGCTATCCTCACCTAATTGGTCACACAACTGTTTCTTGAGCTCTGATTGGTGGGAGAAACTGTATCATAATGAAAACTTGTACTATAATGAGCCTCATTATAGTACAGTTTTCTGACATAATATTTACATTTCGCCAGTGTCGAACATAAACATATTAACCAATCTTCTTTACACTGTTTTATGAGTTAACACCACATCAAAACTGATGAGGATTTATTTTAGTTGGACACAGAAGCTTATTTATTAATGTAATAGACATCTATGATTGATGAAACCCATAAGATTGCCTCTCTCACCTTTCAGAAAATAACTTAAAATTTTAATTCTGCGATTAATGTAACTAATCCACGTGTGTTTCTATTACACAACAATTAAGGGTAACTCCAGCATATCTTCTAGATTTTTGATGTGTCTGGTGAGTGGTTTTGTTACTGCTTCTGCAGGTATCACCCTTCTGAAAGATGTCTCATCGTTTCTAATTCTATTCTTAATCCTCTGCCAGAGGAGAAATAGTTTTGCAATGCATGAATACAGTGCTGTAGCTGCTGAATTTTCTAAAAATAATTATGGAATGATGGGAAGCAAAATAAATATAGCCTATTCTAAAATAACAACATACGCATAAAATGAAACCATTCTGATGAACTTAATATGCTTCAAATTCAGAGTACAAATGCGTTCACCATTTGGTGCTTCGTTCAATTGTATATTTGGACCAAAATGTAGACCTCTGAAATAAATTTTAATGTTGGACTTTGCTCCACAGAACAAGAGCACACAGCCACCCATAGGACCAGTGTGTGTTAAGATTTTAGAACCTGTACTTACAGTTCTACATCAGTAATGGCATTACTACATATTCGACCAACTGAATACTTGCCACTGCACCAGTAACTAACATGTGCAAGCACTGATCTTTTTTTTTGAATACGGTACCAATAATTTGAAATTCAAGGAAGGGGAAAATATTAAAGCTTAGACACGTTGCCGTGAGCCATGACATTTTTAATCTACCGCAATGTAAAATGAATTATTAACACTCCTCAAGAACTTGAGTACACATATGCAATAGGCTCATGGTACTGTATGTATCTCTGCAAGATGTAATCAAGTTGAAAACATTACGGTAACATAGACTCTTACCTGGTCATTTCTCAGGAGAGTAGGCCAAATTGCCACATTCATCTGCTATTTCGAGAACAGCAATTTACGATTTGTTTGTTCACAGAATTTGGTAGGCCTACCTGTGGAATAAATAATAGTGAAAGTGTAATTAATATGTCAAGTAGAATATCACCTGTACACTGCGTCTAATATCAATTCAAAACTAGGCTACCGGTACGGTATATTTTTCACAGGCACTACAAAAACAAGTTTTCACTTAAACTCTTAAAATAAGCGTACTTACTTGGCGTAGCAGAAGAAGAACTGTTCACTTCTCATTACCAAGAAGACGATTTGATGAAAGACAGATGAGAAAGAACACAACATTAGCTTATTAAAAATATTAATATACGGCCAATATTGTTTACACCAAGCACGACATAAACAGAGCGTCCATGTTGGTCAATGCCACCAACCCAGTAGAAATAATGTTTATTTAATTATAAGTGCCGTAATTATCGTCGGTGAGCAAGATAATTGCAATGAAATGTCAATTAGGAATTATGTGTATATTTATTGACTAAATATAGGGATATATTTGCAATTTAATTACAACGTGTATCATGCATATGTAGGCAAGACGATATACAGCGTTCCATATGGCTGGCCGCGCAACTACACCGATGGTACCAAATAATCCCTATCTGGTTGACACCCCCTGGTTGCAACTCAACTTCGAATGCTGCTGCTACCTGTCTGCGAGTACAATAACTTAGAGATGGCCTCCTCTGATGCCACCATGCACGTTAGGTACATAGAATGATTTTCGTAACCAAGCAACGAACGAATAATTATCTGGCATCATGTGTTACCTCTATGCGAGAAGAGGTTAACACTACTGCAATTCCGAATACACATAAATTACGACAATCTGTTTTTTTTTTAAATTATGACTGCAGCCATATTCCTATACATGTCACAGTCATGGAACTGCTGCGAGAGTCACGTGACTGAATTCGAAATAAAATACACTTCTCGATGTTCTGGCCAAAAAATTACACCTGCCTGAAAATCACTGCTTGTTCCACAAGCAAGGCAGTCTGGGGCGTGAGCCCCAGGTTAGGTTTGTGTTTGTATGTAAGGCCTTATTATCCCGGGAGAGGTGGCGCGGGAAACTTCGTGACCTCACGCAGTTTCGTCAAGCTGGGGTTCCTACCCTTTACTGCTCACAGACTATACCTGCCACATGCCTTATCTATTGGCTGAGTGCAGTAACTTATTAGTGGAAGGTACGAGGGCCGAGACAAATGTATTTTTGTCTAGCTGCGTTGTAATGTGTTCCAAAAGACCCCGTGCCACCAGTCCCGCTGGCAGAGTGAACAGCTGTTCCAGTCTTACGCGTACTCCATGAGAATGTATCTGATTGATCGCGAAATAGAATTGATTGTAGATAAGTGTTAAAATAAAACCGTATGAATCGTCTGAGCTACGAAGAGCAAGAATCCAGGGTCTGCAAAACGTCGAAGAGGAAGAAATATTAGGAGGTGAAACAGTGATAGTGAAGATAAACTAGAAATAGCAGAATCTTGTAGTGATACTGAGCAGAGTGCAGATGAAGAAAATGTAGAAAGTGACGATGATATGCCTCTTCATCAGAGAATGTGTACCCTTACTGGAAAAGACAAATAGTGTACAATACAACCCCAATAAAATACAACAAGAGACTTCTCTAAAATGTGTCATTGGTGAAAAACTAGAACCCTACATGATATAAAACTTGTCGAATCATTCATTTTGAAAGTGTTAATAGGCAAACTGTAGTAAGAATTATCAGATACTAGCAGAAGTACCCGCTCTTCGAACGGTCTTCGGTATTAATAACCAGACCTTATCATTTGAGCTACGGTTGAGATGGTTAGGGGCTTGTCATTCCTTCATAAGTTTATCAGAACGAAGTTAGTTTTCTGGGTATATTGCAGACACTGTTTATTTAAGGACCATAAAATGTGGTTTTCGAAGACCCTTTATAGACTCTCTAGTTTTTGTTTTGTTTTTTTTATATCACACACCCCCACGGGCTCACATCTAGTGGGCGTGGGTTGGCGACCACGGGGCCCCAGCTGAGTCCGGCATTGCTTCCACTTACTTGTGCCGTGCTCCTCTCTTGTCTTCTTTCCTGCCCCCCAGGGGCTCACATCTAGTGGGTTGTGGGTTGGCGACCACGGGGCCCCAGCTGAGTCCGGCATTGCTTCCACTTACTTGTGCCGGCTCCTCTCTTTCTTCTTTCCTGTCGACCTCCCTTGGTCAACTCTTGTTCTCTTCCGACCCCGACGGTATTAGGGTATCCGAGGCCTAGGGAGTCTCTTCCTTTCCCGCCTTCATTGGCCCTTGTCTCATCTTTTCTGATTCCCTCCTTCTGCGAGGGGTCAGCCTTCTTTTTATTTTCCTTTTACCTCCTGCCTTGTGCTCAAGGCCCTTAAGGAGGCAGGGTGTATGTAGCCCCACCACTTCTGGTGCACCGTCGATAATGCTACACCCTCAGGGGCTCACGGCTGGTGAGTTCGGGCGTTGGCGACCCCGTGGGATTCCTGAGCTGGGTCCGTTTTCCCCTTTTTGTCCCTTCCCTTTGGGGCGGACCTTCTCCTCTCTCCCCTCTCCTCTCCTCTTTTCCTTCTATTTCCTTTTCTCTTTAAGATTCCCGCACTGTTTTTGTTACTCGAATCACCGTGTATCTAAATTCCCTTTTACCATTTTTTTTAAGGCATTTTTGATCTATGTTGCATTTTGTAAGTCTCTTCGATCTAAATTACATTTCGCGATTGTTTTCAACCTCAATTGCATTTTGTAAAGATTGACAATCTAAATTGCTTTTTAGTAAGTCTTTCAATGCAGGCGTCAGGGCATTTTAGTGAGTATTTTGAATTTCAATTGCATTTTGTAAGTATTTTCAACCAAAACCGCATTTCACACGAATTTTGAATCTAAATTGCATTTTGTTTGGTGGGCATTTTGCACATATTTTGATTCTCAATTGCATTTTGTGGGTATTTTGAATCTAAATTACATTTGTCAAGTATTTTCAATCTAAATTGCTTTTTGTAAGTATTGTCAATCCACATGAGTCGTTTGAATCTACCGTACATTTTGTAAGCATTTTCAATTTCAATTGCATTTTGTAAGTATTTTGAATTTCAATTGCACTTTGTGAATAATTTGGATTGGAACTGGGATATTTCAATCTGAATTGCATTGTGTATTTTCAATTTCAATTGCATTTTGTACGTAATTTCGATCTCATTTGCATTTTGTAAGTATTTTGAATTTCAGTTGCATTTTGTAAGTATTTCGGCGCTACTTTGCATTTTGTACGTATTTTGAATCTAGCCTACGTTTTGAGGGTCTTTTTCAATCTATTCTTTTTGTGCAACTTTTCGTTCTAAATTCCCTTTTGTAGGACCATATTGTGAGTTGTTTCCATGTGAGTTCCTTTTTGTACGAATTTTCAGTCTTCGATAATTTTGTTCTGGTTTCCATTTCATTATCATTTTCGCTATCACCCAGATCATTAGGGGCCGATAACCTCGATGTTAGGCCCCTTAAAACAACAATTATCATCATCATCATCATCATCATCTTCTTTCCTGTCGACCTCACTTGGTCAACTCTTGCTCTCTTCTGACCCCGACGGTATTAGGGTATCCGAGGCCTAGGGAGTCTCTTCCTTTCCCGCCTTAATTGGCCCTTGTCTCATCTTTTCTGATATCCTCCTTCTGCGAGGGGTCAGCCTTCTTTTTCTCTTCCTTTTACCTCCTGCCTTGTGCTCTAGGCCCTTAAGGAGGCTGGGTGTATGTAGCCCCACAACTTCTGGTGCACCTTAGATAATGCTACACCCTCAGGGGCTCACGGCTGGTGAGTTCGGGAGTTGGCGACCCCGAGGGATTCCTGAGCTGGGTCCGTTTTCCCCTTTTGTTCCTTACCTTTGGGGCGGACCCTCTCCTCTTTCACTTTCCTATCTGCCTTTCATGGCTCTCCTTCCTTCCAAGTTCCACAATCCGTCTTCTTCGAGGGTTGAGGGCATTTCTTTTCCTCCTGTCCTTTATTTGCCTTATACTCCTTTATTTTTCCATTTCTTCTTCTAGTATGTAGGTCAGTAGTAGCTTTATTTTTTAAGTTCGCTTTTGCTTTTTTCATCTTCACGATCACCCAATCCATCAGGGGCCGATAACCTAGATGTTAGGCCCCTTAAAACAACAATTATCATTATTATTATTATTATTTTTATCACACATTGAGAAGCGCAACATATGCTTTGGTTGTCCTTCTAGGATATTGTTTATTTTTCACCTATTTTAGCATGTATTTTGAAAAGTTGTTCCTTATACCCACCCACCCTTCTATGAGAAGTACGTTGAAGAGTATTCTAAATGATTGGTGTATTGACTCATGGTTACACCCCCCAGGGGCTCACATCTTGTGGGCGTGGGTTGGCGACCACGGGGCCCCAGCTGAGTCCGGCATTGCTTCCACTTACTTGTGCCGGGCTCCTCTCTGTCTTCTTTCCTGTCGACCTCACTTGGTCAACTCTTGTTCTCTTCTGACCCCGACGGTATTAGGGTATCCGAGGCCTAGGGAGTCTCTTCCTTTCCCGCCTTAATTGGCCCTTGTCTCATCTTTTCTGATACCCTCCTACTGCGAGGGGTCAGCCTTCTTTTTCTCTTCCTTTTACCTCCTGCCTTGTGCTCTAGGCCCTTAAGGAGGCAGGGTGTATGTAGCCCCACCACTTCTGGTGCACCCTAGATAACGCTACACCCTCAGGGGCTCACGGCTGGTGAGTTCGGGAGTTGGCGACCCCGAGGGATTCCTGAGCTGGGTCCGTTTTCCCCTTTTGTCCCTTACCTTTGGGGCGGACCCTCTCCTCTTTCACTTTCCTATCTGCCTTTCATGGCTCTCCTTCCTTCCAAGTCCCTCAATCCGCCTTCTTCGAGGGTTGAGGGCATTTCTTTTCCTCCTGTCCTTTATTTGCCTTATTCTCCTTTAGTTTTCATTTTCTTCTTCTAGTAAGTAGGTTAGTAGTTAGTTTTAGTTTTAAGTTCGCTTATCATTTTCATCTTCACGATCACCCAAACCATCAGGGGCCGATAACCTAGATGTTAGGCCCCTTAAAACAACAAATATCATCATCATCATCATCATCATGGTTACAATACCGAATTTTACGATGCTCCAAGCACCCCAACATGAATTATAGGCGTACATAAACTTAAATATATATCAACCACACAGTATCAAACAAAATCATCTTTACAATGAACCCGTTTGTCGACAAAACTATGATTACTTAAAATGTGCTCTCAAACTAAATTCACCTAACATGTACTTCCTGACGTGACAATAATATTGAAAACCTCGTAGACGAAACGCAATGTATGTCAAATTAAAACTGACCCTCACCGTTATGGAAAGTCCCCATCCCCAGGAAGACTCCCTAAATAAATTATAAAGGCTTGTGGTGCATGAAAATGCGGGATTTTTAGACTCCAATGGCCCAAATTCCCAAAAGCTGCAAAAAAACACTATTCCAATCCAGGAATTTTTGAAAATAATGTTGCTGTTTGGAGATTTAATAGACCTTCTGCAAAACATATCGCACGTGTAAGTCACGTGTAAAAATTCTAGGGTACCCCTTGACCCCCTTAATCGCTTTGTTAAATTTTACAGTCTATGTTTGATTCCACGATAACCTTATAGCCACTTGCAAACTTTCACAAAAATGTAATAAATTGAGTGGCATTGCTTCTTACAGAAATAAATGGAAAGTTGGATGTCACCTCTTGTGATACTGTTGTCATGTTTACCGGCTTGCATTACTTCATTAGTTTCTTCTTCTTCTTCTTCTTTCGGATGGGCCAGCTAAGGACCACGACGTTCAACTTTTCAGTTTTGCGAGGGACTTGATGTATGCCCAATATTCGCGCATTATCTGGCTATGTTTCTCTCTTTTGTCCAGATGATGCCGGTTTTCTTACAGGGTGGTCTGTCCTGAAAACTCTTCTGTTTAAGTATCTTTCTGAGATGTGATCGCCTTCGAATATCACATTTCATTATCTTCAGTTCTTGGATATCCTTGTTAACTACTGTTAGCGACGGTGTCAAGCTCTTTCTATTCCCCCAGTAGTTGAGAAGCCGGTTGGTTAGACTTGTTGGGTTCATCCATGACACATGTCCGTAGAAAGCCAGACGTCTCTTCCTGGCCACATCTGTGATTTCCTCAGTATATTTATATAGCTCCTGATTTGGTGTTCTTCTGTATTCGTCATCTATTTATTAGTTTATTAAATGAAATTAGTTTTCTGGCAATATCTCAAAAAACGTAGTTTTAGAGCCTTAAAACGTAGTTGCCACCGAGGGGCTGCAAAAGAGTTTTGTCTCGTCCTTGTAGGTCATAATATAATAATAATCATAATAATAATTGATTAATATAGGGATAGCGATATAATAGACCTGTAGTACCACACCCGCACGGTTAAATCACGTGAAAAAATCAAGAGGAGCCCCTTAAGCGCATTATATTCGTATTACAGCTTAAGTTGGTTCCGTGATAACCTTATAGCCGTTTGCGAACGTTCACAGTAATGTAATAAATGGAATGGCATTGCGTCTTATAGAAATAGATGGACTTCAGAGAATGTGTTGCCATGGTTACCGGATTGCATTCTTTCAACAGCTTAATAAATGAAATTAGTTTTCTGGGTATAACTGAAACACTGTTTCCCCCAGGGGCTCACTTCTAGTGGGCGTGGGTTGGCGACCACGGGGCCCCAGCTGAGTCCGGCATTGCTTCCACTTACTTGTGCCGGGCTCCTCTCCGTCCTCTTTCCTGTCGACCTCACTTGGTCAACTCTTGTTCTCTTCCTACCCCGACGGTATTAGGGTATCCGAGGCCTAGGGAGTCTCTTCCTTTCCCGCCTTAATTGGTCCTTGTCTCATCTTTCCTGACACCCTCCTTCTGTGAGGGGTCAGCCTTCTTTTTCTTTTCCTTTTACCTCCTGCCTTGTGCTCAAGGCCCTAAAGGAGACAGGGTGTATGTAGCCCCTCCACTTCTGGTGCACCCTAGATAATGCTACACCCTCAGGGGCTCACGGCTGGTGAGTTCGGGAGTTGGCGACCCCGAGGGATTCCTGAGCTGGGTCCGTTTTCCCCTTTTGTCCCTTACCTTCGGGGCGGACCCTCTCCTCTTTCACTTTCCTATCTGCCTTTCATGGCTCTCCTTCCTTCCAAGTCCCTCAATCCGCATTCTTCGAGGGTTGAGGGCATTTCTTTTCCTCCTGTCCTGTATTTGCCTTATTCTCCTTTAGTTTTCCATTTCTTCTTCTAGTATGTAGGTTGGTAGTTAGTTTTAGTTTTAAGTTTACATTTCATTTTCATCTTCACGATCACCCAAACCATCAGGGGCCGATAGCCTAGATGTTAGGCCCCTTAAAACAACAATTATCATCATCATCCTCATCATTTCCTTTTCTCTTTCAGATTCCCGCACGGTTTTTGTTACTTGGTTCCCCGTGTATCTAAATTCCCTTTTAACGATTTTTTTGTATGTATTTTTAATCTACGTTGCATTTTGTAAGTCTTTTCGATCTAGATTGCATTTTGTGAGAGTTTTTCAATCTCAATTGCATTTTGTAAGGATTGACAATCTAAATTGCTTTTTAGTAAGTCTCGGAATATCCGGTCCGGGGCTTTTGTGAGTTTTTTGAATTTCAATTGCATTTTGTATTTTCAAGTAGTTAAGTCTCAATTGCAATTTTGTGGGTATTTTGAATCTAAATTACATTTTGTAATTATTTTCAATCTAAATTGCATTTTGTAAGTATTGTCCATCCTAATGAGAAGTTTGAATCTACCATACATTTTGTAAGCAATTTCAATTGCATTTGTTCAAGTAGTTCAGTCTCAATTGCAATTTTGTGGGTATTTTGAATCTCCATTACATTTTGTGCGTATTTTCAATCTCATTTGCATTTTGTAAGTATTTTGATTTCACTTGCATTTTGTAGGTATTTCGACTGTACGTTGCATTTTGTACGTATTTTGGACTTACCCTACATTTTGTGCGTATTTTTCAATCTAATCCTTTTGTGAGTATTTTCGTTCGAAATTCCCTTATGTTCGTATCACCGCTCTCCATTTTGTGAGTAGTTTCAATCTGAGTTCCTTTTTGTAAGTATTTTCCCTGCTACATAAGGCATAGTTGTTGGGGCTCACTGTCTATTTTATATAAACCATTTTCGTTTCATCCATAGCAGTAAGCTGTTTTTTATCTTCATCCTTTCATTTCACGCCATTTATTTCATCAGGGGCCGATAACCTCGATGTTAGGCCCCTTAAAACAACAATTATCATCATCATCATCATGTTTTACGAATAGGTTTTTATTCATACTAGGGTTGCCGAGCGCAACACGTTAAGATGTCACTGTGGAGCACCTTAGTTCTATATTTTGAGTTTTTTTTAGATCCCTTTTCAGGATCTTCAGTCACGGACTAGATTGGGAATGCAAGTCGGTGGAAATATTTATGTCTTTTATTTCAGGTTTCTGTCAAACCCATAGGTGTGATTCTGGTGTGTGTATTGTGTCAATGTGTGTGTATTGATTCTTCGTGATGAGGGGTAGAATGTGTCTACTGCCCTCAAATTTTGGTTGTATTTCCCCCTCCCTGTGCCCGTTTCTCCAATGCACCGACGGCTCAATCTCCGGGGGTGCCTGTATAACAGCATGCCACGGTCTACTTGGTTTTCGTCCATGGTGCAGAAGACAAGGAATTTGTCTGGTACTTTCATGCGTTGTTGAGTTCAAGCAACGTTCAATTATGGGTACCACTTCCATCCATCTATGATGGTGTTCATGACAATAAATCCGGCAGTATTTTCCAATCTCTGCATTTACCTTTTCAACTGGATTTCCTTCTGGGTATCTTAAGGAGCTCAAGATATGCCTTATGCCGAGTCGTGCCATTTCCTCTTGAAATTCGGCGCTCGTGAACTGCTTTCCGTGATCACTCAGGAGGAACTCTGGCTTCCCTGCAGTTTGAATCACGCCGGTTTCAATCCTGTGAATTACGTACCGGGATGTTGCCTTCTGTATAGGGTGCAACATGACTAATTTGGTAAACACATCCATCGTCACCAAGATGTATTGGTTGCCCCTGGCCCTGTGCTGATTCTTGGATTTCCGTGGGAAATGCTAAGATATGTTTTTTTTTTTTTACACACACACGTATTATGTGCTATTGGGAGCACGCTTCTTCGAGACTTGAGCCATTGCTACGGCAGGCCGAGATATTTGACACGTGGGTTGACAGATGTTGCAGATTCTACTTTGCGCCCGTCTAGGTCTGGTGATTCATCGTGTAGGCAGTCCAGCTACGACCGACTGACCCCTTAAGCTATCTGTAGCAAACCTGTTCTTTTAATGATCTTTGGATCATAATATTAATTTGGGAGTTCGCCATGTCCGTTACAAACACCGCATATCGTATGAAATGAAGTATTTGTTGTTATGATGTAAATGTTGGCTTGAGCCTAGTGATTTCTGTGACTCATTTGATTTACTTATATTTTCATGTTTATTTTGTGTCTTGACCCGGTCGAGTGTATTTAGCATTTCATATAAAAATGGCAAGCGGCCATGTGTGTATTTTTCTTGTTGATTGTCACGTGTCGATTTACTTGTGTTGATTTAAAAAGTCCTAATTTTTTAGGCGTTAGTGTTGATTGCTACGGCAATTCTTTGATTCCAATTCCATGCGGAAATTATTTTGTCTCATTCAGTGTAGGGAGTGTCGGATAGTTTAATTAGTGTTTAGATTGTGTTCCTAGTGTCTGTCTAGCTCTAAGACAATGCAGATTCGTCCCCTGAAAGTTTACTGGGTGGTAACGCATCTCGCATTAATTGTACACATCGTACCGCATGTAGAGGAGCCGCACACGCACATGTCATTGCAGTAATTTGGGACATTTGGTCCGGAGGTTAACGATCTCTCCTGAGAGCAGGCCTAGTTTGGCACTTTTATTAATTCAAGTGGGTGTCATTTGGGAGTCCTTGTGTTTTGCTGTAAATATTGTAAATTTGTTGATCTGTTAATTAAATTCATATGTTTTAATCCTGGTATTCACTTTTTCCTGCGTGTTATTTTGTTATGTGTTACACTGCATTTTTAAGAAGCGCTCATTACAACAACTTTACGAAATGGGCCGTTACGCTCCCCGAAAATCGAGTCTCATATGCTTCTTCGCAAGGGCTCAATATATATGACTTTTTGTAGTTGTAGTGGGGACGTAACATTCTGGTCATTTTCCCGTAATGATAACAATGAATAGGGAAACGGCTATTTTCTAACAACAGTACTGACACAAGTAATTTACAAACAAATTGAAAAATATGATTAGAAAGAGGAGTAAGTGACATAAAAGACACTGCCTAGGGCCTATATCTCATTGGCTGTTAGAAAAGTAGAGGCCAATAGCGCGGTAGGAAAATAATCAGAGCACTTTGGAAAACTTCGGCTGTCCCGAGCTCCTGAGGTAGGAATAGTGCCATTTATCGCCACATAGCGCTGAAGGATAAGGATCGGAATAAATGAAAGTAAATTTGAAAGCACCAATGCTTATTGCAGCTGATAACCTCAATGCACTGTACAACAGCATCGCACTTATACAGAGACATACTATGTTCATGATGATAGCTGTTTTAAGGGGCCTAAGAAATATTTCTGCACTAATTACTCCCCGTGACTGCAATTTAACAAAATGTAACTATTTTCGCAATTCTGCACCAGAACACGGGCTTGATGCAGCCCGCATCGCCAGCCAACAATATAGACTTATTGCTGTAAAATATTCTTACAGTTACACTACTACGGACATGAATGGTTCTAGAACCATAAAACGTGGTTTTCAAGTTCCTTTGGTCTGTTATTATAAATGTAGAGAATGGAGAGTGTTGTCCAAAATATCAAGTGGACAGAATTACCCGCAGGTTTCCAAAGTTTAAGTATAAAAAATTTGGTTCAGATCGGTGAAATGGTGTAGATTTGTATAAATGACAGACAAACAAACCAACATTCTGCTTTATATATAATAGGCTAGGTTAGACAGGCACACTAAAAAGCCAAGCCATTAACACTACTGCAATTCCGAATACACATAAATTACGACAATCTGTTTTTTTTTAAATTATGACTGCAGCCATATTCCTTTACATGTCACAGTCATGGAACTGCTGCGAGAGTCACGTGACTGAATTCGAAATAAAATACACTTCTCGATGTTCTGGCCAAAAAATTACACCTGCCTGAAAATTACTGCTTGTTCCACAAGCAAGGCAGTCTGGGGCGTGAGCCCCAGGTTAGGTTTGTGTTTGTATGTAAGGCCTTATTATCCCGGGAGATGTGGCGCGGAAAATTTCGTGACCTCACGCAGTTTCGTCAAGCTGGGGTTCCTACCCTTTACTGCACACAGAATATACCTGCCACATGCCTTATCTATTGGCTGAGTGCAGTAACTTATTAGTGGAAGGTACGAGGGCCGAGACAAATGTATTTTTGTCTAGCTGCGTTGTAATGTGTTCTAAAAGACCCCGTGCCACCAGTCCCGCTGGCAGAGTGAACAGCTGTTCCAGTCTTACGCGTACTCCATGAGAATGTATCTGATTGATCGCGAAATAGAATTGATTGTAGATAAGTGTTAAAATAAAACCGTATGAATCGTCTGAGCTACGAAGAGCAAGAATCCAGGGTCTGCAAAACGTCGAAGAGGAAGAAATATTAGGAGGTGAAACAGTGATAGTGAAGATAAACTAGAAATAGCAGAATCTTGTAGTGATACTGAGCAGAGTGCAGATGAAGAAAATGTAGAAAGTGACGATGATATGCCTCTTCATCAGAGAATGTGTACCCTTACTGGAAAAGACAAATAGTGTACAATACAACCCCAATAAAATACAACAAGAGACTTCTCTAAAATGTGTCATTGGTGAAAAACTAGAACCCTACATGATATAAAACTTGTCGAATCATTCATTTTGAAAGTGTTAATAGGCAAACTGTAGTAAGAATTATCAGATACTAGCAGAAGTACCCGCTCTTCGAACGGTCTTCGGTATTAATAACAAGACCTTATCATTTGAGCTACGGTTGAGATGGTTAGGGGCTTGTCATTCCTTCATAAGTTTATCAGAACGAAGTTAGTTTTCTGGGTATATTGCAGACACTGTTTATTTAAGGGCCATAAAAAGTGGTTTTCGAAGACCCTTTATAGACTCTCTAGTTTTTTGTCACACATTGAGAAGCGCAACATATGCTTTGGTTGTCCTTCTAGGATATTGTTTATTTTTCACCTATTTTAGCATGTATTTTGAAAAGTTGTTCCTTATACCCACCCACCCTTCTATGAGAAGTACGTTGAAGAGTATTCTAAATGATTGGTGTATTGACTCATCCCCCCTGTGGGTGGGGGGTTTAGAATACACCCACGGTATCCCCTGCCTGTCGTAAGAGGCGACTAAAAGGGGCGACCTTGGCTATACTTTAAGGACTCCGCGTTGTTTTGTGAATTGGACCCCCAGTGGGTGGGAGGAAGCGAATAAATCCACGGTACTCCCTGCCAGTCGTAAAAGGCGACTAAAAGGGCTTCTCGGAACGGTCCCCTTTCGAGGGTTTGACAGTCAGCTCTAAAAGACATACACCCGTGCGGTATAACTCTCATTAGGTTATATCGCACTTCTTTCCGTCACTGCTTTCAGGGTCTGGCAACCAAAATTTCTATATGTGCGTGCTGTTAGGGGATGGGCCACTTACGCTAGCGACTACGCTCGAAAGCCTGTTCCGGTCTTGGCCGCGCCGACAGGAGGGTGTGCCATGAACCCGTTCAGTAGTATCCGCCTGACTACGCAGGTCCCCGCACAGCCGAATGTCTGAGCTTTAAAATCCAGTATATGCCAAGGGGTACATGCCGATACGGCATTGTAAAACATCGGACCCCCGGGCAATGCCTTCCAAGCTAGGCGGGCCTTGCCCTGGCTGGGTAGCGCCTACTGTGACGGCCCGTGATCGGATGTCGGTGGCATTCGGGGAGGATGATCTGGCCATGGGTTCAAAAAGAAAAATCCCCAACCAGGGTGGACCTACACCCAAGTCTTTAACATTTGATTCCCTACAGGGATAAACCCCCTGGGAACAATCTGTGCGTGAAAATCTGGGTGCTAAAACCCCCAAGTTTCTGGTAGCTACCAGAACAGATGGGGGTGATTTCAAGCTGGTAAAGAGTATTTTGTTTTCTCGCCACATAGAAGGTGTCTATGGTGAGCTTGAGAAAGTACAAAAGATGAGGAACGGTAGCTTGTTGCTCAAGACTAGGACTGGAGAGCAAGTTGAACAACTTTTGCAATGTGACCACTTTGGCGACGTTCCCATCAAAGTGGAAAAGCACACGTCCCTGAATCTGGTCCGAGGAGTTATTTTCCACCGGGACCTGATTCTGAACACTGACGAGGAGCTCAAGGAGGGTATGCGGCACAGTCACGTGACTGGTGTCCGGCGCATTACGCGCAAGGTCAATGGTCAAATCGTGGATACTGGTGCTTTCATTATTTCCTTTGATTTTTCGGTGCTCCCGGAGAAAGTCAAGGTTGCAAGTTACCGTTGTGACGTACGGCCTTATATCCCTCCACCAATGTGCCAGAAGTTCGGGCACATGTTATCCCGATGCTCGAGCCCCGCAATCTGCGGAACATGCGGTAAGGTACCACACGAAGCGGAAGAGTGCACAACACCTTATCAGTGCACTAATTCTCCTCGGGACAGGAACTGCCCTGTCTTCCTGAGTGAGAAGAGAATCCAGGAGATCAAAACCCTGGATGGTCTCACCTACCAGGAGGCCCGCAGGAAGTACCGTGCCACGACTTCGCCTTCTCCAACGATTGATTATAGAGCCATAATACCAAATTTGGTCCCGGCTACCTCATCTTTTGTACCAGCTGTGAAACCTGCAACTGAGTTTCCTGTCCCGAATCCAGCTCCTAAGATTATAACGGAAAGCCCGAAGGTGACTTCAACTCCACCTTCGGCCAGCACGAAGGCTGTGCGAGCGAAGGCTGCTCCGCCCGCACAGCAGGGGAGGAAGTTGAAGACTTACTCCCCACTCGGGAGGAAGTCGAAGACTTTCTCCCCACCCAAACGGTCGTCGAAAGCCGCACCGAAGCCGGTGGAGGCGGCATCGTCGACCAGGGTCAGGAATTCGGCTCCTGACCTGTCTATATATCTTAAAGAGGCGGGGCGGGTAAGAAGGGACCCCGCACTACGCATTCCCTTTCTCCGAAAAGGGGGAAGCCATCCGCGCCCACACCTGCGGATGCTTCTGCGCCTGGGGACGTTTCGGTCCCCAGATCTACGCGCTCCCCACGGAGTTCCCCCCGCCGCCGAACTGCGTCTAGGAAATCTTCCACCGAGTCGAGTCACTCCATGACCTCGCCTGAGGACATGGAGATTATAGTCGACGTAGTGGATGATGATCCTCCAGAGGCTAAGTTGTAGCTTGCTGCTCCAACTTATTCCCTAAGTCCACACAATGGCACTGTTACAGTGGAATTGTAACAGTTATGACAGGCATTTGACAGAGCTCCGTCAGCTTATTGCCCAATACGCAGCGAGTATAGTCTGCCTACAGGAAACGAACCTCAGACCTGATCACGAGACTGTTCTGAGAGGTTTCCGACTATACTCTAAAGAGCGACAAGACGCCGCCCGGGCTTCCGGGGGCGTTTGTACCTTCGTTCGCTCTGACTGCTATAGTGAGGAGTTTCCACTCGACACTCCTCTGGAAGCTATTGCAGTTCGCGTGTCCTTGCCTGCTATGACAACTGTATGTAACGTGTACCTTCCACCGAACCAGCCCCTTGATATTAATGACGTATTTGATCTTGTTGATCAACTTCCAGTCCCTTTCCTACTCGTGGGTGATTTCAACGCTCATCACCCCCACTGGGGATCACCATCCTCCTGCCCCAGAGGAAGGGACGTGGAGGGCTGAATTCAAGGGATGGATTTATGTCTATTAGATACAGGGGAAGCTACACATTTTAGCTTAGCGCACGGCACGTACTCACACATTGACTTGAGTGTGTGTAGCCGTGCGCTGGTCCTCCTATTTGGTTGGAATGTACACGACGACCTCTGTGACAGTGACCATTTCCCGATCGTTTTTACACTTCTGAACCAGAAGCCCGTGGAGTTCCCCAGTCGTTGGGTGCTTAAGCGGGCAAATTCGCCCTCGTTTCAAGAACGAGCTGTGTTCGTTGATCTTGGTTGCAGGAACGTCGATGACGAGGTACAGCACATCACCGATGTGCTTCTTGCTGCCGCCGAAGAGTCCATTCCATCCTTTTCTGGGACTCCTCGTCGCAAACTCGTCCCTTGGTGGACAGAATATATTGCAGCGGCAATAAGAGACCGTCGTCGAGCTCATAAGCACTACCGTCGGCGTCCAACCATGGCCAATTTGGTGGCGTTTAAGAAATTTCGTGCCAAGGCACGGATTCTTATTCGCCAGAGTAAGAAACAATCCTGGGAACGGTATGTGTCTTCTATTACGGCACATACCCCCTCCTCTCAAGTGTGGACTAAACTACGACGCATTTCGGGAATTCAGACATCTTCTACTTTACCGGGAATTTCCATTGATAATGAATTGGTTACAGATCCTTATCGCGTTGCAAACCATCTCGCCTCGTATTTTCCGGATATATCCGGTTCCGATAACTATGACCCTGCCTTCGTGGCCCTGAAGCGCGAAGCGGAACGTTTCCATCTTAGTTTTGTTTCCCGCGCTTCGGAGGAGTACAACGTGCCCTTTACGGAGTGGGAACTCCGCGGAGCGCTGGCGCTCTGCAGGGACACGTCTCCTGGCCCGGATAATATTCACAGCCAGATGCTTAAACACCTTAACGATGAGAGCATTCGCTATTTGCTCAGGGTGTTTAATCGTATCTGGTTGGAAGGTGTGTTTCCAGCGCAATGGCAGGAAGGTATCATTATACCTATCCTGAAGCCCGATAAGGATCCCAATTTGACAGGGAGTTACAGACCTATTTGTCTCACTAACGGTCTGTGCAAGCTCTTTGAGTGGATGGTCAATCGGCGCCTAGTGTGGGTCCTGCAGAAACGGGGACTCCTGTCTGAATACCAGTGTGGTTTCAGGGCGTCTCGGTCTACCAACGACCATCTGGTACGCCTGGAGACCGCCATACAGGACGCTTTTCTCCGGAGACAGCACCTAGTCGCTGTTTTCTTTGATCTCGAGAAGGCCTATGACACCACTTGGCGTTACGGCATCCTCTCTACTCTGCATCAATGGAAATTCCGAGGTAACTTGCCGGTTTTTATTGCGAATTTTCTGTCCCTTCGCCTGTTCCGTGTCCGAAGGAGGGGGGACATATTCGCAATATCATATACAGGAAAACGGAGTCCCACAGGGATCGGTGCTTAGCGTAACATTATTTGCGATTGCCATAAACGGTATAGTCGCTGCTGCTGGTCCAGCAGTGGTACCGTCGCTGTATGTAGACGACTTCGCTCTACATTATACTGCGCAAGATATGGCGGTCGCTGAACGACAGCTACAACAAGCTATTCGGAGAGTGGAACGCTGGACACTAGAGCATGGCTTTCGATTCTCTACCGCTAAGTCCTCGGTTGTCCATTTCTGCCGAAAGCGCACTCCCCATCCTGATCCTGAGCTTTATCTGGGCGATGTAGCTTTGCCGGTCGTTGCTGCGTACCGGTTCCTTGGGCTCCTTTTCGATCAGAAATTGAAGTGGGAGCCACACGTGCGGTGTTTGAAAACTACCTGTGCTAAGAAACTCAACATGTTGCGGTTTCTCTGCGGCACATCATGGGGGGCGGACCGCGCGGTGCTCCTACGCTATTATAAGGCTCTGATTTTATCTCGATTGGATTATGGCAGTGTAGCATATGGTTCGGCCCGTAAGTCAGTGCTTGTTAAACTGGACAGTGTCCACCACGGCGGTGTGAGGCTGGCAACGGGTGCCTTTCGGACAAGCCCAGTCGTCAGCTTGCTCGCCGAGGCTGGCGTACCTCCTTTACACCTGAGGCGCCAACAAGTACTGCTGACCTATGCTGCAACTATTCGACAGATGCCACTTCATCCAAGCTATCCATGTTTGTTTTACAATCCGAATCGCCGGCTGTATGATGTGCTCGCCCGAGCCACTCGGCCGGCGGGGATTCGCTTGGATGACTTATACCGTCAGTTCCGACTTCCTTCTGTCTCCTGTATCGTCCGAGTACCTAGCAAGGCCCCTCCGTGGATGGTCTCTCGCCCTGATATCATCCTGGATCTGCACACCGGCCCCAAGTCGGACACGGACTCCTCCGTCCATCGGAGGCTGTTCCAGTCCGTGGTGACACGGTATCCGGGATCAGAGCTTGTATTCACGGACGGCTCGAGGGTAAACGAGAAAGTTTGCTGTGCATTTGTGGTTGAGGATCGTCGGTTTCTCTTTTCACTTCCCGAGGCCTGTGGCGTGTACACTGCGGAGCTCTATGCCATCTTAGAGGCTCTGCGGTACACGTTATCAGACGATCACCAGCACTTTCTTGTGTGTACTGACTCTCTGAGTGCGCTGCAGGCGATCGATGTGTGTTTCCCGAAGCACCCGTTGGTCCAGCGTGTGCACGACCAGCTCGTCAGTTTGCGTAACGCTGGAACCGAGGTGACCTTTGTGTGGCTTCCTAGCCACATGGGTATTGCGGGAAACGAGCTTGCTGATCAGGCGGCGAGAGAGACAGTCGCACTGCCCTCGCTACCGTATAAGGTGCCTGCTAGTGATGTGCGCTCTCAGTTGCGGCATTCGATCCTGTCGCATTGGGAGGAGGCATGGCGTGCCACGCCTCCACCCAACAAACTGAGAGGCATCAAGGAGACAACGAAGGTGTGGAAATCTTCCTTCCGATCTCTCCGGAAGGAAGCTGTGGTACTCTGTCGACTCCGGATCGGCCATGGGATTGCTACGCACTCCCACTTGCTAAAGAGAGAAGATCCTCCTATGTGTACTTGCGGCGCCCACCTAACCGTGGCACACCTTCTCTTGGAGTGTGTGGATCTGGCCGATCTGCGAGGGACTCTTAAACTGCCTAATACCCTCTCCCTTATTCTCCGTGATGACGGGCCGTCAGCTGACCACGTCATCCGGTTCATGAGGGAGAGTGGTTACTTTTTTAAGTTTTAATGTGTAGTTACGACTTTTAATTCTGGTTAAATCTGTTTTATGTTTTTTATTGTGTTATGTATTGTATTGTTCACAATGCCTTATTTGTTTTATCCTTTTTTACCATCCGCCTTTTATTCTTTTTATTCAAATAAGGCATAATTCTTGGAGCTCACTGTCTGTTTTATAAACACCATTTTCGCTTCATCCGTGGCAGTGAGTTGTTTTTATCTACATCCTTTCATTTCACGCCATATCATTTCATTAGGGGCCGATAACCTCGATGTTAGGCCCCTTAAAACAACAATTATCATCATCATCAATATTGACTCATGGTTACAATACCGAATTTTACGATGCTCCAAGCACCCCAACATGAATTATAGGCGTACATAAACATATAAATATATATCAACCACACAGTATCAAACAAAATTATCTTTACAATGAACCCGTTTGTCGACAAAACTATGATTACTTAAAATGTGCTCTCAAACTAAATTCACCTAACGTGTTCTTCCTGACGTGACAATAATATTGAAAACCTCGTAGACGAAACGCAATGTATGTCAAATTAAAACTGACCCTCACCGTTATGGAAAGTCCCCAGCCCCAGGAAGACTCCCTTAATAAATTATAAAGGCTTGTGGTGCATGAAAATGCGGGATTTTTAGACTCCAGTGGCCCAAATTCCCAAAAGCTGCAAAAAACACTATTCCAATCCAGGAATTTTCGAAAATAATGTTGCTGTTTGGCGATTTAATAGACCTTCTGCACAACATATCGCTCGTGTAAGTCACGTGTAAATCGCATTGTTAAATTTTACAGTCTATGTTTGATTCCACGATGACCGTATAGCCATTTGCAATCTTTCACAAAAATGTAATAAATTGAGTGGCATTGCTTCTTACTGAAATAAATGGAAAGTTGGATGTCACCTCTTGTGATACTGTTGTCATGTTTACCGGCTTGCATTACTTCATTAGTTTATTCTTCTTCTTCTTTCGGATGGGCCAGCTAAGGACCACGACGTTCAACTTTTCAGTTTGGCGAGGGACTTGATGTATGCCCAATATTCGCGCATTATCTGGCTATGTTTCTCTCTTTTGTCCAGATGATGCCTGTTTTCTTACAGGGTGGTCTGTCCTGAAAACTCTTCTGTTTAAGTATCTTTCTGAGATGTGATCGCCTTCGAATATCACATTTCATTATCTTCAGTTCTTGGATATCCTTGTTAACTACTGTTAGCGACGGTGTCGAGCTCTTACTATTCCCCCAGTAGTTGAGAAGCGGTTGGTTAGACTTGTCGGGTTCATCCATGACACATGTCCGTAGAAAGCCAGACGTCTCTTCCTGGCCACATCTGTGATTTTCTCAGTATATTTATATAGCTCCTGATTTGGTGTTCTTCTGTATTCGTCATCTATTTATTAGTTTATTAAATGAAATTAGTTTTCTGGCAATATCTCAAAACACGTAGTTTTAGAGCCTTAAAACGTAGTTGCCACCGAGGGGCTGCAAAAGAGTTTTGTCTCGTCCTTGTACGTCATAATATAATAATAATCATAATAATAATTGATTAATATAGGGATAGCGATATAATAGACCTGTAGTACCACACCCGCACGTGTAAATCACGTGAAAAAAATCAAGAGTACCCCTTGACCCCCTTAAGCGCATTATATTCGTATTACAGCTTAAGTTTGTTCCGTGATAACCTTATAGCCGTTTGCGAACGTTCACAGTAATGTAATAAATGGAATGGCATTGCGTCTTATAGAAATAGATGGACTTCAGAGAATGTGTTGCCATGGTTACCGGATTGCATTCTTTCAATCATACTAATATATAAAAATGAGATGGTGTGTGTCTTTCTGTCTGTCTGTTACTCAATAACGCAAGAACCACTGGTCCGATTTAAATTAAATTTTGCATGGATGTAGCTGATTTACCAGGTTTACATATAGGATACTTTTGATTACGATATTTTGCACTATTGAAAAATGGCGACTATTTTCATATTTCCGTTTCAAATAAAAAGAGAACGCTAAGATATAGCAACCTTTTGATGGCACTACGAGCTTTAAAATTTATCCCCCAGGTGCTCACATCTAGTGCGCGTGGGTTGGCGACCACGGGGCCCCAGCTGAGCCCGGCATTGCTTCCACTTACTTGTGCCGGGCTCCTCTCTGTCTTCTTTCCTGTCGACCTCACTTGGTCAACTCTTGTTCTCTTCCGACCCCCCCCCAGGGTATCCGAGGCCTAGGGAGTCTCTTCCTTTCCCGCCTTAATTGGCCCTTGTCTCATCTTTTCTGATACCCTCCTTCTGCGAGGGGTCAGCCTTCTTTTTCTCTTCCTTTTACCTCCTGCCTTTTGCTCTAGGCCCTTAAGGAGGCAGGGTGTATGTAGCCCCACAACTTCTGGTGCACCCTAGATAATGCTACACCCTCAGGGGCTCACGGCTGGTGAGTTCGGGAGTTGGCGACCCTGAGGGATTCCTGAGCTGGGTCCGTTTTCCCCTCTTGTCCCTTAGCTTTGGGGCGGAGCCTCTCCTCTTTCTATTTCCTATCTGCCTTTCATGGCTCTCCTTCCTTCCAAGTCCCTCAATCCGCCTTCTTCGAGGGTTGAGGGCATTTCTTTTCCTCCTGTCCTTTATTTGCCTTATTCTCCTTTAGTTTTCCATTTCTTCTTCTAGTATGTAGGTTAGTAGTTAGTTTTAGTTTTAGTTTTAGTTTTTAAGTTCGCTTTTCTTTTTCATCTTCACTATCACTCAAACCATCAGGGGCCGATAACCTAGATGTTAGGCCCCTTAAAACAACAATTATCATCATCATCATCTTCCGACCCCGACGGTATTAGGGTATCCGAGGCCTAGGGAGTCTCTTCCTTTCCCGCCTTAATTGGCCCTTGTCTCATCTTTTCTGATACCCTCCTTCTGCGAGGGGTCAGCCTTCTTTTTCTTTTCATGTTATCTCCTGCCTTTTGCTTAGTTTGTAGGTTAGTAGTTAGTTTTAGTTTTAAGTTCGCTTTTCATTATCATCTTCACGATCACCCAAACCATCAGGGGCCGATAACCTAGATGTTAGGCCCCTTAAAACAACAATTATCATCATCATCATTTAAAATTTAATTTTCTATCCGAAAGGTCCTTATCACTTTTCGTGTATCTCCAACGGTTAGCGAGTAAAACCTACTTTTGTGACGTCACTACACCCTTTGGTTTCAAAATTTCATATTTCCATTTCAAATAGAAAGAGAACGCTAAGAAATAGCAAACTTTTGATGGTATACACGAGCTTTAGCATTTAATTTTCTATCCAAAAGGTTCTTATCCCCCCCAGGGGCTCACATCTTGTGGGCGTGGGTTGGCGACCACGGGGCCCCAGCTGAGTCCGGCATTGCTTCCACTTACTTGTGCCGGGCTCCTCTCTGTCTTCTTTCCTGTCGACCTCACTTGGTCAACTCTTGTTCTCTTCTGACCCCGACGGTATTAGGGTATCCGAGGCCTAGGGTGTCTCTTCCTTTCCCGCCTTAATTGGCCCTTGTCTCATCTTTTCTGATACCCTCCTTCTGCGAGGGGTCAGCCTTCTTTTTCTCTTCCTTTTACCTCCTGCCTTGTGCTCTAGGCCCTTAAGGAGGCCGGGTGTATGTAGCCCCACCACTTTTGGTGCACCCTAGATAATGCTACACCCTCAGGGGCTCACGGCTGGTGATTTCGGGAGTTGGCGACCCCGAGGGATTCCTGAGCTGGGTCCGTTTTCCCTTTTTGTCCCTTACCTTTGGGGCGGACCCTCTCCTCTTTCACTTTCCTATCTGCCTTTCCTGGCTCTCCTTCCTTCCAAGTCCCTCAATCCGCCTTCTTCGAGGGTTGAGGGCATTTCATTTCCTCCTGTCCTTTATTTGCCTTATTCTCATTTCGTTTTCCATTTCTTCTTCTAGTATGTAGTTTAGTAGTTAGTTTTAGTTTTAAGTTCGCTTTTCATTTTCATCTTCACGATCACCCAAACCATCAGGGGCCGATAACCTAGATGTTAGGCCCCTTAAAACAACAATTATCATCATCATCATCATGTTCTTATCACTTTTCGTTTATCTCCGACGGTTAGCGAGTAAAACCTAAATTTGTGCAATAAAACACGGTCAACACCGAGCGGTGCAGTATATCTCTACATATATAAAAAAGAATTTTTTTTTCTGAATTTCTACGGAAATTTGAGTTATTTACACGTTTCAGACTGTTTTATGATAGATGCGCGCGAAAATAATGTTTTGGTCTGTCTGTCTGTTTGTTTGATTGTCTGTGGACAACTTTGTTCCCTTATAACTCGAGAACGTCTGGGTGTATCAACGTAAAATTTGGTATAGATATCCATCAGAGGCACGACACTGATCATTGATGTAACCCTTCTCCGTACATCTCATAAAAGAGGGCCTACCCCCTTAAAATACATGCTGAAATAGGAGTAGAAGGACGAGACAAAGCTCATTTTCAGCCCCTCAATGTGAGAGACAAAACTTGGGGGCCCTAAAAGCACATTTTAAGGTCCTACGTCCAACCGTTTTTGAGATATTCCCAGAAAACTAATTTAATTTAATAAACTAATGAACGAATGCAAGCCGATAACCATGGCAACAGATTCTCAGAGGTCATCTATTGCTGTAAGACGCAATACAATTGCATTAATTACATTAGTGTGAAAGTTTGCAAATGGTTAGATGGTTATTATGGAACCAAATTAAGCTGTAAATTTCATCAATACGTAAAATGCGCTTAAGGGGGTCAAGGGGTAGTCTAGAATTTTTTCACGCGATTTACATCTGCGGGTGTGGTATGGCAGGTATATTATATTCCTATCCCTATATTATATTATTATTATTAATATTATATTATGGCGAACAACGACGAGACAAAGCCCCTCGGTGCCAGAAATAAAACTCGAGGGTCCTCGAAAACTACATTATAAGGCTCTAAAACCAACAGTTTCTGAAACATTCCCAGAAAACTAATTAAATTTAATTTAACAAACTAATGAAGGAATGCAAATCGGTAACCATGAGAACATTATCTCAAGGGGTGGCATCCAACTTTCCATCTATTTCATTAAGAAGCAATTTATTACATTTATTACATTTCTGTGAAAGTTTGCAAATATAAGGTTATCACGGAACCAACGTAGACTGTATAGTTCATCAATGCAATTAAGGGGGTCAAGGGGTAACCTAGGATTTTTTCATGCAATTTTCACTGCGACATATAGTACAGAAGGTCTATTATATCTCCAAACAAGAACATTATTTTCAAAAATTCCTGAATTGAATCAGCATTTTTTGCGGCTTTTAGGAATTTGGGCCATTTGAGACTAAAGAACCTGAATTTTCATGCACCACAAGCTTTTATAATTTATGATAGAGGTCTTCCTGTGTATGGGGACCCAACACAACGTAGAGGGTCTGTTTTTATGTGACGTGTATTGCGTTTCATCTACAAGGCTTTCAATTCTATTTCATGTCAGGAAGTACACGTTAGGTGAATTTAGTTTGAGAGCACATTTTAACTAATCTTTTTTTTTTTTTTGTCGACATACGGGTTCATCGTAAGGATGATTTTCTTTGATACTGTGTGGTAGATATACCCATATTTGGATTTCTGGGTGATATGTTGTAGACAATAGTATTGTCTGTCTGTCTGTCTTTCTGTGTATCCTTATGTATGCCTATAACTCATGTTCGGATGCTTGGTGCATCGTAAAATTAGGTATGGTAAACATGAGTCAATACACCAATCATTTATAAAACTCTTCACCGTACATTTCATACAGTAGAAGGGTGGATATCGGGAAAAACTTCTCAAAATACATGCTAAAATAGGCGAAATATAAAAATTATCCTAGAAGGACGACCAAAGCATATGTTGCACTTCTCAATGTGAGACACAAAATTTGCGAGTCTATAAAGGGACTCTGAAAACCACAATATAAGGCCCTTAAATTAACAGTGTGTGTGATATTCCCAGAAAACTAACTTCGTTTTGAAAAATTTATGAAGGAATTACAAGCCGCTAACCATTGCAACAGTAGCTCAATTGATAATGTCTGGTGCGTCTCTAAAAGCAACAGTACTTAAAAGGGACGTAACACCAATAACATTATTATTATTATTATAATGTCTGGTGTTAACACCGAACACCGTTCGAAGAACGGGTACTTCTGCTAGTAGCTTAATAAATGAAATTAGTTTTCTGGGTATATCTCAAAAACTGTTTCCCCCAGGGGCTCACTTCTAGTGGGCGTGGGTTGGCGACCACGGGGCCCCAGCTGAGTCCGGCATTGCTTCCACTTACTTGTGCCGGGCTCCTCTCCGTCCTCTTTCCTGTCGACCTCACTTGGTCAACTCTTGTTCTCTTCCGACCCCGACGGTATTAGGGTATCCGAGGCCTAGGGAGTCTCTTCCTTTCCCGCCTTAATTGGCCCTTGTCTCATCTTTCCTGACACCCTCCTTCTGTGAGGAGTCAGCCTTCTTTTTCTTTTCCTGTTATCTCCTGCCTTCTGCTCAAGGAGGTAGGGTGTATGTAGCCCCACCACTTCTGGTGCACCCTAGAAAGTGCTACACCCTCAGGGGTTCACGGTTGGGGAGTTCGGGAGTTGGCGACCCCGAGGGATTCCTGAGCTGGGTCCATTTTCCCCTTTTGTCCCTTACCTTTGGCGAGGACCCTCTCCTCTCCTCTCTTCATTATATTTCCTTTTCTCTTGAAGATTCCCGCACTGTTTCTGTAACTTGGTTCCCCGTGTATCTAAATTCCCTTTAGCGATTTTTTTGTAGGTATTTTTAATCTACGTTGCATTTTGTAAGTTTTTTTCGATCGAAACTACATCTCGCGATTGTTTTCAACCTCAATTGCATTTTGTAAAGATTGACAATCTAAATTGCTTTTTAGTAAGTCTTTCAATGTAGGGTTCAGGGCATTTTAGTGAGTATTTTGAATTTCAATTGCATTTTGTAAGTATTTTAACCAAAACCGCATTTCGCAAGAATATTAAATCTAAATTGCATTTTGTTTGGTGGGCAATTTGTGGGTATTTTGAATCTATTACATTTTGTCAAGTATTTTCAATCTAAATTGCATTTTGTAAACATTTTCAATTTCAATTGCATTTTGTAAGTATTTGGAATTTCAGTTGCCTTTTGTAAGTATTTCGACGCTACACTGCATTTTGTTCGTAGTTTGAACCTAGCCTACATTTTGTGGGTATTTTTCAATCTATTCTTTATGTAAATCTTTTTGTTCTAAATTCCCTGTTGTCAGAACATTTTGTGAGTTGTTTCAATCTGAGTTCCTTTTTGTACGTATTTTCCGTCTCACTTAATTTTCGTTCTAGTTTCCATTTCATTATCATTTTCGCTATCACCCAGATCATTAGGGGCCGGTAACGTAGATGTTAGGCCCCTTAAAACAACAATGATCATCATCATCGCATCATCTATAATATGTGTATGTTTATCATTTTAGACAAATATACTTGCTCATTAGTTCAGTGAATGTTTTCATGCCATATCATTAGCCTAGCATAAACAAAATAACTGTCGTTTCTATAAAGAAATAATTGGGAGGGGCCAGAAATGATGCCGCACCACCTCTATGTTGCTCAAGTAAGTGCCACCTCTCCCGGGTTAACATAGTATAAAGGAAAAAATAGTTCAAATATGCATACAGTAGCGTATGTGCGGGGTTGGCAATATATTACCGCCGTAATGGCACACAAAACACAAAATTTGCTGCATAAGTCAAGATCTTAAAAAGGCACGGCAGGTGGGTTATAGACAGCGGAAGAGTAAACATCTATTACTAAACCACTTCCAGAATTATTATTCATCATTAGATATGTATTTTGCCTAGTTTTATCACTGCACAAAATATTACAGTAGGTGTCCCTATATCGAACTGTTACCCATACTTCAACTGGTCACCTCTCATACGACAGTAGTGATCTACAGATAGCTGCGGAGTCAATTTTCCTGCATTAATAACGGGATTGAAATCGATCTCAACACCCAGACCTCGAATGACAATTCTGTACAGAATGTACTTGCACATTGTTACAGTATGACGTATTTCAGTTAGTCACACTCCAGCAATTGGCATTGAAATATGCCAACCGGACTCTCCGCAAGGCCAAATCAAGGTATAATACATGGGATCACACAGTATAGTAACAAAATCAACATTCCTGAAGCAACCTTCTCCCTCACTTACTGCAATGTTTCTATGAGATGGTCGAGCTCCGGCAGCTCCAAATACAGCAGCATGTAGGGTCATTATAACATCTTTTATCTGAGAAAGGTTCAAGATAAAAATACATTCCCCCCAGGGGCTCACATCTAGTGGGTTGTGGGTTGGCGACCACGGGGCCCCAGCTGAGTCCGGCATTGCTTCCACTTACTTGTGCCGGCTCCTCTCTTTCTTCTTTCCTGTCGACCTCCCTTGGTCAACTCTTGTTCTCTTCCGACCCCGACGGTATTAGGGTATCCGAGGCCTAGGGAGTCTCTTCCTTTCCCGCCTTCATTGGCCCTTGTCTCATCTTTTCTGATTCCCTCCTTCTGCGAGGGGTCAGCCTTCTTTTTCTTTTCCTTTTACCTCCTGCCTTGTGCTCAAGGCCCTTAAGGAGGCAGGGTGTATGTAGCCCCACCACTTCTGGTGCACCGTCGATAATGCTACACCCTCAGGGGCTCACGGCTGGTGAGTTCGGGAGTTGGCGACCCCGAGGGATTCCTGAGCTGGGTCCGTTTTCCCCTTTTTGTCCCTTCCCTTTGGGGCGGACCTTCTCCTCTCTCCTCTCTCCCCTCTCCTCTCCTCTTTTCCTTCTATTTCCTTTTCTCTTTAAGATTCCCGCACTGTTTTTGTTACTCGAATCACCGTGTATCTAAATTCCCTTTTACCATTTTTTTAAGGCATTTTTGATCTATGTTGCATTTTGTAAGTCTCTTCGATCTAAATTACATCTCGCGATTGTTTTCAACCTCAATTGCATTTTGTAAAGATTGACAATCTAAATTGCTTTTTAGTAAGTCTTTCAATGCAGGCGTCAGGGCATTTTAGTGAGTATTTTGAATTTCAATTGCATTTTGTAAGTATTTTCAACCAAAACCGCATTTCGCACGAATTTTGAATCTAAATTGCATTTTGTTTGGTGGGCATTTTGCACATATTTTGATTCTCAATTGCATTTTGTGGGTATTTTGAATCTAAATTACATTTGTCAAGTATTTTCAATCTAAATTGCTTTTTGTAAGTATTGTCAATCCACATGAGTCGTTTGAATCTACCGTACATTTTGTAAGCATTTTCAATTTCAATTGCATTTTGTAAGTATTTTGAATTTCAATTGCACTTTGTGAATAATTTGGATTGGAACTGGGATATTTCAATCTGAATTGCATTGTGTATTTTCAATTTCAATTGCATTTTGTAAGTATTTTGAACCTCAATTGCATTTTGTACGTACTTTCGATCTCATTTGCATTTTGTAAGTATTTTGAATTTCAGTTGCATTTTGTAAGTATTTCGGCGCTACTTTGCATTTTGTACGTATTTTGAATCTAGCCTACGTTTTGTGGGTCTTTTTCAATCTATTCTTTTTGTGCAACTTTTCGTTCTAAATTCCCTTTTGTAGGACCATATTGTGAGTTGTTTCCATGTGAGTTCCTTTTTGTACGTATTTTCAGTCTTCGATAATTTTGTTCTGGTTTCCATTTCATTATCATTTTCGCTATCACCCAGATCATTAGGGGCCGATAACCTCGATGTTAGGCCCCTTAAAACAACAATTATCATCATCATCATAAAAATACATTGCCAATTTCAAAACGCGTTAGGCTGTAACCATTGTCAAAAACCATTGGATGGGCAAAACGAAGGTTAGAATGGTCTGGTGTAGGTGAGGCCTTAGCTACCCGAGCTCGGTTGACACAAAAATGAAGTGCACTAGAGAATGAAATGGGCGCTTCTTTGTTTTACATAGTACTGTAAGGGCGGGGTTGGCAGTACTGCCTAAACGATAATTCATGTGGACAATGGCGGACACAGCTGGAATTTTTGCCTATATGTAAGTCGTGATCCTATTTGGAATGGCTGGGTGGGTTACAGACACTGGAGGAGTAAACATCTATTAAAACATAATTCCCTGGTTTATTTCTCATCGTTAGGATATCCGAGGCCTAGGGAGTCTTTTCCTTTCCTGCCTTAATTGGTCCTTGTCTCATCTTTTCTGATACCCTCCTTCTGCGAGGGGTCAGCCTTTTTTTCTTTTCATGTTATCTCCTGCCTTGTGCTCAAGGCCCTCAAGGAGGCAGGGTGTATGTAGCCCCACCACTTCTGGTGCACCCTGGATATTGCTACACTCTCAGGGGCTCACGGCTGGCGAGTTCGGGAGTTGGCGACCCCGAGGATTCCTGAGCTGGGTCCGGTTTTCCCCTTTTGTCCCTTACCTGTGGGGCGGACCCTCCCCTCTTTCCCTTTCCTATCTGCCTTTCAAGGCTCTCCTTCCTTCCAAGTCCCTCAATCCGCATTCTTCGAGGGTTGAGGGTATTTCATTTCCTCCTGTCCTTTATTTGCCGTATTCTCCTTTTGTTTTCCATTTCTTCTTGTATATAAGTTAGTAGTTAGTTTTTAGTTAAAGTTTCATTTCATTTTCATCTTCACGATCACCCAAACCATTAGGGGATGATAACTTCGATGTTAGGCCCCTTAAAACAACAATTATCATCATCATCATCATATTTCTCATCGTTTGATAAGGTATTTTTTCTAATTCATGCACTCTAGAGAATGTTATCGCTAGTTCTACTGCCATTCAATGCTAATATATGTTCTTTTTAAAATGAATCAAGACAGTCAGGGCTATTACTTTCTCTTCTGCCCCAGGGGCTCACATCTAGTGGACGTGGGTTGGCGACCACCGGGCCCCAGCTGAGTCCGGCATTGCTTCCACTTATTTGTGCCGGGCTCCTCTCTGTCTTCTTTCCTGTCGACCTCACTTGGTCAACTCTTGCTCTCTTCCGACCCCGACAGTATTAGGGTATCCGACGCCTAGGGTGTCTCTTCCTTTCCCGCCTTAATTGGCCCTTGTCTCAACTTTCCTGATACCCTCCTTGTATGAGGGGTCAGCCTTCTTTTTCTTTTCCTTTTACCTCCTGCCTTGTGCTCAAGGCCCTTAAGGAGGCAGGGTGTATGTAGCCCCACCATTTCTGGTGCACCCTGGATAATGCTACACTCTCAGGGGCTCACGGCTGGTGAGTTCGGGAGTTGGCGACCCCGAGGGATTCCTGAGCTGGGTCCGTTTTCCCTTTTGTCCCTTACCTTTGGGGCGGCCCCTCTCCTCTCTCCCCTCTCCTGTCCTCTTTTCATTATATTTCCTTTTCTCTTTAAGATTCCCGCACTGTTTTTGTTACTTGGTTCACCGTTTATCTAAATTCCCATTTAGCGATTTTTTAAGGTATTTTTAAACTACGTTGCATTTTGTAAGTTTTTTCGATCTAAATTTTATCTCGCGATTGTTTTCAACCTCAATTGCATTTTGTCAAGATTTACAATCTAAATTGCGTTTTAGTAAGTCTTCCAATGCTGGTTGCAGGGCATTTTAGTGAGTATTTTGAATTTCAATTGCATTTTGTAAGTATTTTCAACCTAAACAGCATTTCCCACGAATTTTTAATCTAAATTGCATTTTGTTTGGTGGGTATTTTGCACATATTTTGATTCTCAATTGCATTTTGAGGGTATTTTGAATCTAACTTACATTTTGTCAAGTATTTTCAATCTAAATTGCATTTTGTAAGTATTGTCAAACCACATGAGTCGTTTGAATCTACCGTACATTTTGTAAGCATTTTCAATTTCAATTGCATTTTGTAAGTATTTTTAATTTCAATTGCACTTTGTGAATAATTTGGATTGGAACTGGGATATTTCAATCTGAATTGCATTGTGTATTTTCAATTTCAATTGCATTTTGTAAGTATTTTGAACCTCAATTGCATTTTGTACGTATTTTCGATCTCATTTGCATTTTGTAAGTATTTTGAATTTCAGTTGCATTTTGTAAGTATTTCGACGCTACATTGCATTTTGTACGTATTTTGAATCTAGCCTACGTTTTGTGGGTCTTTTTCAATCTATTCTTTTTGTGAATCTTTTCGTTCTAAATTCCCTTTAGTAAGACCATATTGTGAGTTGTTTCCATCTGAGTTTCTCTTTGTACGTATTTTCCGTCTCACATAATTTTCGTTCTGGTTTCCTTTTCATTCTCATTTTCGATATCACCCAGATCATTAGGGGCCGATAACCTAGATGTTAGGCCCCTTAAAACAACAATTATCATCATAAATTGCATTTTGTAAGTATTGCCAATCCACATGAGTCGTTTGAATTTACCGTACATTTTGTAAGCATTCTCAATTTCAATTGCATTTTGTAAGTATTTTGAATATCAATTGCACTTGGTGAATAATTTGGATTGGAACTGGGATATTTCAATATGAATTGCATTGTGTATTTTCAATTTCAATTGCATTTTGTAAGTATTTTGAACCTCAATTGCATTTTGTACATATTTTCGCTCTCATTTGCATTTTGTAAGTATTTTGAATTTCACTTGCATTTTGTAAGTATTTCTACGCTACATTGCATTTTGTACGTATTTTGCACCCAGTCTACATTTTGTGGGTATTTTTCAATCTATTTTTTTTTTTTTTTTGTGAATCTTTTCGTTGTAAATTCCCTTTTGTAAGACCATATTGTGAGTTGTTTCCATTGAAACACTCTCACCTCCTCGCTGGAGTTGATTTAACTTGAACTACCCTCATTTTCCACAAACCTACAGAATTTACTGCCTTTAAATACAGGCCACAAGTGATTTTAACGTTACTTCCCGACTTTGAATGGGCGCCAAGGTTGACCATATGGGTCTTCCTGAATAAAATAGAAATATATACATAGCTGTTGCCCCGACTATGAAAATACTTTCTCCCAGACGTAGGGCATTTGGCATGCGTTTGCTGATGTACCAGTTTCATGCAAGACAGGAATATAAACACACATGAATTTAACGAAATAATCTATTGGCTGTTCTAACACATATGTACACAAATACACAACACAAAATACACTTGTAATAAAACTTTGTACAGTACCTTTTGTTCACTGCTTCTACGCTCTTAGAGCAACAATACTTCTGGTCAGTTTGACCCCAGGCATTCAGCCTCCTATCATATTTACACTTGTGTAGTTTGTACGGAAAGTGTACACAAGTTCCAACAGTCGGCGATTATAGCGTTGTTCCACAGTCTTTTTGCTCGATCCACGATAAGTCGCTCGCCACCACTTTCCAACATGTGGACCACAAATAGCTTGTTAGGCCCAGATGTATAGTCATGTGTTATAATCGTCCTTCGGGCGTGATTTGCACCAACAACCCATGGTACAATAGCCGAAGCTCAGAGGAGAACTATAACTGCCTTTGCTGTTGGTTACCGCACTATGACATAGAACGACCCTGATTCGCAAGAAGACCCCGTGAGAGCATCAAACACGCCTTTTTAAACACTCACGCATGAATATCCTTCCACCCAGTACTGTCCTTTTGCCTGCCGGAACTCATTGGCGCGCGCCCACTCCAAGCGGATATTCGTGGCAACATCGGAACATTTGACGATCGTAATTCAGCTGAGCGCACACTAACTTCACTGAGTAATTTTCCTGCGCCGGGTCATCAGAGTTAAGGCTATTCTTAACCCAGGCATTTCCTGGCTTGACACAAATAAGTCAAATTACCGTTTAACTTTCTCATATGCCCCAACTTCCAGCCTTCGAAAATTGTGACTCGTGTACCTATAGTACAGCCAGCAATTGAAACTTTTAACATTTCTAGTTAAAATAAACACATTAACCCCAAACCAAAATGAAATAATGCTTCTACTTCAGGTAATAATACAGTCTTTTATATCCCTGTTCCCAAAACGTAATAAATCTCAAAAAAACCCGTATTTTATAATATCAAATATCCAAAAACCGATAATTAATAAACAGTGATCCTAGGTTGTCCGGACCATCCAAAAATGAATCCGTCCACACAAAAACACACAGGCACAATAAAAATCACCTCTGCAACCCCATGTTAACCCAATATAATAAGATACGAATAAAATACCCCAAACTAAATGCACGAAGCAAAACCCGAGGGTGAGCTACTGTAACTGAATAAATTCGGTTACAAACCTGAGTTCCTTTTTGTACGTATTTTCCGTCTCCCATAATGTTCGTACTGGTTTCCTTTTCATTATCATTTTCGCTATCACCCAGATCATTAGGGGCCGATAACCTAGATGTTAAGCCCCTTAAAACAACAATTATCATCATCATCATTACTTTCTCTTCCTAATGTACCGCACTAACCACATCATTGTGTCATGGAAGACAAAGGGGGTCTTCTTCCCTTGTCACCCTGAACCGTGGGCAAAGGTGTCGTAGTTTCTCGAAGGGCCCTCACGAACCTATCCCGAAGATTCGCCTACCGTTTCCTCACTGTGGCAGCTAGAATAATTCATAGCAAGGAATTGTTATACAGCAGTCTCTACATATGATACAAATCTGTTCATTTCTTGATTTTGGAAATTTTGAACTACAATGGCAGTAACTTACGGTCAGAACACAACTCTTGAGCAATGCTGCTCCAAGTGTTCCATGCGTTCATCCTTGTATGAGGACTTTGTTTTATTATAAATATATTCATGCTGTTGAACGTAAGAAATTAATATTTCATCAAAAGCAGTTTGATCCATATTAAAAGCGATTCTTCTTTGTGTGTTGCAGAGCAATAAACACCAATACAACTAACAAAATGCTTCAGAAGGGCAAAAAACAAAGAATACCTAAGAAGCAAGGTTAGAAAGCACATTCACAGGTTTCTGTTTACAGGTGGCTACGATGCCATCCGTACTGCCCATTTGCAGCTACAACGTTTCTGATTGGCTCCGGGAAGCTCCGAGAACGTCAAACATGAAACTTGACCATGTTTCCCGTTGGCCTTCCCGGGCTACTTTTAGCTTCTCGTTCCCGGAGATTGGTTATGAACCGACCCATAAGGTAGCGTGCATTTCAACTTCCTTCACGTCCCCGTTCTCGTTCTGGTTCTCGTTCCCGGGCCACTGTGAACCGGCCTTTACAGCCTAGCTAGCGGCACTGCCTTCGTAATGTAACAGGCCGTACTGTAGCTCCGATGACATCACCCTAAGAGGCGATCAGCTAGCTCCGTTAGACCCGCCCAATGCAAGCAAACATCGTAGTTATGCGATACAATGTGTATTTTAGGTATGAAATATTGACTAATGTTGCATTAATATAACAAGTGAAAACCTTAACACTGTGTGATCTTTCGAAATATAGTAGATAAGGCCGACATGATTTCAGGAGAAATGGCTATAAAACGTGATAAAACAGTCAAAGCGTAACGATTGTCTTACTTGTGCGCCCACCTATCAAATCTTATTATGAATTAATAAAAGCATGGAAACAACGAACGTACAAAAAAAAGTATATTAATATATGGCATTACCTCCATACATTTAGTTGTCCATAAATACGGCAGCTTTCCTGGTTTTCTTCTTGGAACGTCCGGCATTATCCTTCCAAGATCGTTTTGAGCCACTTTCTTCCACACAAACATTTGTTTGATTTTTACTATAGTTATTTAGGAATACGTTCGCCCAAATGGTAACACACCGGCCAGCAAGGGTATGCTAATGTTTTTCCACATTCACATACAATTGCAGAGGAACTGAGTTGCATTGCTTCTACTACCTGATGATTTAACACAGATTTTGGGCCATCAGAATATAAAAATAACATTTTGTAACTATCAGAAACAAGAACTTCAAAAATGTATATGCCTGAAATCCAATTTCAAGTGAGAAACTAGATGGATAATTAAAACCTCCACGATTTAAATGGTTTAAATAACTCACTTCAGGGGGTAATTCACACACTAAGTCTGAAGCTGTAATTAAAGTTGACTTACACATCAAACATTCACATCTGAGAGAGACTTTAAAGCTAACGTAGCCAGCTAGAAATATTATTATTTCTAAAGTAGAGGATTCCATTTCAATTTCCTCACTTTCATTTATAAAATTGTCATATTCAGCAGACAAAAGGAATTCATTGGGTATGTCCTGGTCTGAAGTTACATTAATGTCTTTGATCCTCTCAGAAACATTCAAAATTGCTTGCCTGGACTTTAACTTCAGTAAATTTGTAATTTCATTTTCCTCTCAGATTCTATTATCTGCTGAACTGAAACGTTGTAGTTGCAGTTACTCATCTACCTATACTTTCCAAATCTTTGTTCCAAGTCATCAGTTTGAAAAGTTCCTAACAAGACATACTGCAACTTCAGATCATTCACCCCCCAGGGGCTCACATCTAGTGGGGCGTGGATTGGCGACCACGGGACCACAGCTGAGTCCGGCATTGCTTCCACTTACTTGTGCCGGGCTCCTCTCCGTCTTCTCCCCCCTGTGGGTGGGGCTTTAGAATACACCCACGGTATACCCTGCCTGTCGTAAGAGGCGACTAAAAGGGGCGACCTTGGCTATACTTTAAGGACTCCGCGTTGTTTTGTGAATTGGACCCCCAGTGGGTGGGATGAAGCGAATACATCCACGGTAATCCCTGCCAGTCGTAAAAGGCGACTAAAAGGGCTTCTCGGAACGGTCCCCTTTCGAGGGTCTAACAGTCAGCTCTAAAAGACATACACCCGTGCGGTATAACTCTCATTAGGTTATATCGCACTTCTTTCCGTTACTGCTTTCAGGGTCTGGCAACCAAAATTTCTATATGTGCGTGCTGTTAGGGGATGGGCCACTTACGCTTGCGACTACGCTCGAGAGCCTGTTCCGGTCTTGGCCGCGCCGACAGGTGGGCTGCCATGTACCCGTGCAGTAGTATCCGCCTGACTACGCAGGTCCCCGCACAGCCGAATGTCTGAGCTGTAAAATCAAGTATATGCCAAGGGGTACATGCCGATATGGCATTGTAAAACATCGGACCCCCGGGCAATGCCTACCAAGCTAGGCGGGCCTTGCCCTGGCTGGGTAGCGCCTACTGTGACGGCCCGTGATCGGATGTCGGTGGCATTCGGGGAGGATGATCTGGCCATGGGTTCAAAAAGAAAAATCCCCAAACAGGGTGGTCCTACACCCAAGACTTTAACATTTGATTCCCTGCGGGGATCAACCCCCTGGGAACAATCTGTACGTGAAAATCTGGGTGCTAACACCCCCAAGTTTCTGGTAGCTACCAGAACAGATGGGGGTGATTTCAAGCTGGTAAAGAGTATTTTGTTTTCTCGCCACATAGAAGGTGTCTATGGTGAGCTTGAGAAAGTACAAAAGATGTGGAACGGTAGCTTGTTGCTCAAGACTAGGACTGGTGAGCAAGTTGAACGACTTTTGCAATGTGACCACTTTGGCGAAATTCCCGTCAAAGTGGAAAAGCACACGTCCCTGAATCTGGTCCGAGGAGTTATTTTCCACCGGGACCTGATTCTGAACACTGACGAGGAGCTCAATGAGGATATGCAGCACCGTCACGTGACTGATGTCCGGCGCATTACGCGCAAGGTCAATGGTCAAATCGTGGATACTGGTGCTTTCATTATTTCCTTTGAGCTTTCGGTGCTCCCGGAGAAGGTCAAGGTTACAAGTTACCGTTGTGACGTACGGCCTTATATCCCTCCACCAATGAGGTGTTATAAGTGCCAGAAGTTCGGGCACATGTTATCCCGATGCTCGAGCCCCGAAATCTGTGGAACATGCGGTAAGGTACCACACGAAGCGGAAGAGTGCACAAAACCTTATCAGTGCACTAATTGCCCTGGATTTCATTCTCCTCGGGACAGGAACTGCCCTGTCTTCCTGAGTGAGAAGAAAATCCAGGAGATCAAAACCCTGGATGGTCTCACCTACCAGGAAGCCCGCAAGAAGTACCATACCACGATTTCGCCTTCTCCAACGATTGATTATAGAGCCATAATACCAAATTTGGTTCCAGCGACCTCATCTTTTGTACCAGCTGTGAAACCTGCAACTGAGTTACCTGTTCCGAAACCAGCACCTATGTTTATAACGGAAAGCACGAAGGTGACTTCAAATACGCCTCCTGCCAGTACGAAGGCTGTGCGAGCGAAGGCTGCTCCGCCCGCACAGCAGGGGAGGAAGTTGAAGACTTACTCACCACTCGGGAGGAAGTCGAAGACTTTCTCCCCACCCAAACGGTCGGTGAAAGCCGCGCTGAAGTCGGCGGAGGCGGCATCGTCGACCAGGGTCAGGAATTCGGCTCCTGACCCGTCTATATATCTTAAAGAGGTGGGTAAGAAGGGACCCCGCACTACGCATTCCCTTTCTCCAAAAGAGGGGAAGCCATCCGCGCCAACACCTGCGGATGCTTCTGCGCCTGGGGACGTTTCGGTTCCCAGATATGCGCGCTCCTCATGGAGATCCCCCCGCCGCCGAACTGCGTCTAGGAAATCTTCCACCGAGTCGATTCACTCCATGACCTCGTCTGACAACATGGAGATTATAGTCGACGTAGTGACTGTAGATCCTCCAGAGTCTAAGTTGTAGCGTGCTGCTCCAACTTATTCCCTAAGTTCACACAATGGCACTGTTACAGTGGAATTGTAACAGTTATGACAGGCATTTGACAGAACTCCGTCAGCTTATTGCCCAATACGCAGCGAGTATAGTCTGCCTACAGGAAACAAACCTCAGACCTGATCACGAGACTTCTGAGAGGTTTCCGACTAAACTCTAAAGAGCGACAAGACGCCGCCCGGGCTTCCGGGGGCGTTTGTACCTTCGTTCGCTCTGACTGCTATAGTGAGGAGTTTCCACTCGTCACTCCTCTGGAAGCTATTGCAGTTCGCGTGTCCTTGCCTGCTATGACAACTGTTTGTAACATGTACCTTCCACCGAACCAGCCCCTTGATATTAATGACGTCTTAGTTCTTGTTGCTCAACTTCCAGTCCCTTTCCTACTCGTGGGTGATTTCAACTCTCATCACCCCCAATGGGGATCACCATCTTCCTGCCCCAGAGGAAGGGACGTGGAGGGCTTAATTCAGGGGTTGGATTTATCTCTATTAAATACAGGGGAAGCTACACATTTTAGCTTAGCGCTCGGCACGTATTCACACATTGACTTGAGTGTGTGTAGCCGTGCGCTGGTCCCCCTATTTGGTTGGTATGTACACGACGACCTCTGTGACAGTGACCATTTCCCGATCGTTCTTACCCTTCTGAACCAGACGCCCGTGGAGTTCCCCAGTCGTTGGGTTCTTAAGCGGGCAAATTGGCCCTCGTTTCAAGAACGAGCTGTGTTCGTTGATCTTGGTTGCCGGAGCGTCGATGACGAGGTACAGCACATTACCGATGTTCATCTTGCTGCCGCCGAAGAGTCCATTCCATCCTTTTCTGGGACTCCTCGTCGCAAACTCGTCCTTTGGTGGACAGAGGATATTGCAGCGGCAATAAGAGACCGTCGTCGAGCTCATAAGCACTACCGTCGGCGTCCAACCATGGCCAATTTGGTGTCGTTTAAGAAAGTTCGTGCCAAGGCACGGATTCTTATTGGCCAGAGTAAGAAACAATCCTGGGAACGGTATGTGTCTTCTATTACGGCACATACCCCCCTCCTCTCAAGTGTGGACTAAACTACGACGCATTTCGGGAATTCAGACATATTCTACTGTATCGGGAATTTCCATTGATAATGAATTGGTTACAGATCCTTATCGCGTTGCAAACCATCTCGCCTCGTATTTTGCGGATATATCCGGTTCCGATAACTATGACCCTGCCTTCGTGGCCCTGAAGCGCGAAGCGGAACTTTGCCAGCTTAGATTTGCTTCCCGCGCTTCGGAGGAGTACAACGTGCCCTTTACGGAGTGGGAACTCCGCGGAGCGCTGGCGCTCTGCTGGGACACGTCTCCCGGCCCGGATAATATTCACAACCAGATGCTTAAGCACCTTAACGATGAGAGCATTCGTTATTTGCTTAGGGTGTTTAACCGAATCTGGTTGGAAGGTGTGTTTCCAGCGCAATGGCAGGAAGGTATCATTATACCTATCCTGAAGCCCGATAAGGATCCCAATTTGACAGGGAGTTACAGACCTCTTTGTCTCACTAACGGTCTGTGCAAGCTCTTTGAGAGGTTGGTCAATCGGCGCCTGGTGTGGGTCCTGGAGAAACGGGGACTCCTGTCTGAATACCAGTGTGGTGTCAGGGCGTCTCGGTGTACCAACGACCATCTGGTACGCCTGGAGACCGCCATACAGGACGCTTTTCTCCGGAGACAGCACCTAGTCGCTGTTTTCTTTGACCTCGAGAAGGCCTACGACACCACTTGGCGTTACGGCATCCTGTCTACCCTGCATCAATGGAAATTCCGAGGAAACTTTCCGGTTTTTATTGCGAATTTTCTGTCCCTTCGCCTATTCCGTGTCCGAATAGGGGGGGACATATTCTAAATACCATATCCAGGAAAACGGAGTCCCACAGGGATCGGTGCTCAGCGTAACATTATTTGCGATTGCCATAAACGGTATAGTTGCTGCTGCTGGTCCAGCAGTGGTACCGTCACTATATGTAGACGAATTCGTTCTACATTATAGTGCGCAAAATATGGCGGTCGCTGAACGACAGCTACAACAAGCTATTCGGAGAGTGGAACGCTGGACACTAGAGCATGGCTTTCGATTCTCAACCGCTAAGTCCTCGGTTGTCCATTTCTGCCGAAAGCGCACTCTCCATCCTGATCCTGAGCTTTATCTGGGCAATGTAGCTTTGCCTGTTGTTGCTGCGTACTGGTTCCCTGGGCTCCTTTTCGATCAGAAATTGACGTGGGAGCCACACGTGCGGTGTTTGAAAACTGCCTGTGCTAAGAAACTCAACATGTTGCGGTATCTTAGCGGCACATCATGGGGGGCGGACCGCGTGGTGCTCCTACGCTTTTATAAGGCACTGATTTTATCTAGATTAGATTATGGCAGTGTAGCATATGGTTCGGCCCGTAAGTCAGTGCTTGTTAAACTGGACAGTGTCCACCACGGCGGTGTGAGGCTGGCGACGGGTGCCTTTCGGACGAGCCCAGTCGTCAGCTTGCTCGCCGAGGCTGGCGTACCTCCTTTACACCTGAGGCGCCAACAAGTACTGCTGACCTATGGTGCAACTATTCGACAGATGCCCCTTCATCCAAGCTATCCATGTTTGTTTTCCAATCCGAATCGCCGGCTGTATGATGCGCTCGCCCGAGCCACTCGGCCGGCGGGGATTCGCTTGGATGACTTATACCGTCAGTTCCGATTTCCTTCTGTCTCCTGTATCGTCCGAGTACCTAGCAAGGCCCCTCCGTGGATGGTCTCTCGCCCTGATATCATCCTGGATCTGCACACCGGCCCCAAGTCGGACACTGACTCCTCCGTCCATCGGAGGCTGTTCCAGTCCATGGTGAGCCGGTATCCGGGATCAGGGCTTCTATTCACGGACGGTTCGTGGGTAAACGAGAAAGTAGGCTGTGCATTTGTGGTTGAGTATCGTCGGTTTCTCTTTTCACTTCCCGATGCCTTTGGCGTGTACACAGCGGAGCTCTATGCCATCTTAGAAACTTTGCGGTACACGTTATCAGACGATCACCAGCACTTTCTTGTGTGTACTGACTCTCTGAGTGCGCTGCAAGCGATCGATGTGTGATTCCCGAAGCACCCGTTGGTTCAGCGTGTGCACGACCTGCTCGTCTGTTCACGTAACGCTGGGGCTGGGGTGTCCTTTGTGTGGCTTCCTAGCCACATGGGTATTGCGGGAAACGAGCTTGCTGATCAGGCGGCGAGAGAGGCAGTCGCACTGCCCTCGCTACCGTATAAGGTGCCTGCTAGTGATGTGCGCTCTCAGTTGCGGCATTCGATCCTGACGCATTGGGAGGAGGCATGGCGTGCCACGCCTCCACCCAACAAACTGAGAGGCATCAAGGAGACAACGAAGGTGTGGAAATCTTCCTTCCGATCTCTCCGGAAGGAAGCTGTGGTACTCTGTCGACTCCGTATCGGCCATGGGATTGCTACGCACTCCCACTTGCTAAAGAGAGAAGACCCCCCTGTGTGTACTTGCGGCGCCCACCTAACCGTGGCACACCTTCTCTTGGAGTGTGTGGATCTGGCCGATCTGCGCAGGACTCTTAAACTGCCTAATACCCTCTCCCTTATTCTCCGTGATGACGGGCCGTCAGCTGACCTCGTCATCCGGTTCATGAGGGAGAGTGGTTACTTTTTTAAGTTTTAATGTGTAGTTACGTTTTTTAATTCAGGTTAAATCTGTTTTATGTTTTTTATTGTGTTCATCTATTTTATTGTTCACTATGCCTTATTTGTTTTATCCTTTTTTACCATCCGCCTTTTATTCTTTTTATTCAAATAAGGCATAATTTTTGGGGCTCACTGTCTGTTTTATAAACACCATTTTCGTTTCATCCATGGCAGTGAGTTGTTTTTATCTACATCCTTTCATTTCACGCCATTTCATTTCATTAGGGGCCGATAACCTCGATGTTAGGCCCCTTAAAACAACAATTATCATCATCATCATCATCTTTCCTGATACACCCCTTCTGTGAGGGGTCAGCCTTCTTTTCCTTTTACCTCCTGCCTTGTGCTCAAGGCCCTTAAGGAGGCAGGTTGTATGTAGCCCCACCACTTCTGGTGCACCCTAGATAATGCTACGCCCTTAGGGGCTCACGGCTGGTGAGCTCCGGAGTTGGCGACCCCGAGGGATTCCTGAACTGGGTCCGTTTTCCACTTTTGTCTCTTACCTTTGGGGGCGGACCCTCTCCTCTCTCCCCTCTCCTGTCCTCTTTTCCTTATATTTCCTTTTCTCTTTATGATTCCCGCACTGTTTTTGTTACTTGGTTCACCTTGTATCTAAATTCCCTTTTAGCGATTTTTTACGGAATTTTTGATCTACGTTGCATTTTGTACGTTTTTTCGATCTAAATTCCATCTCGCGATTGTTTTCAACCTCAATTGCATTTTGTAAAGATTGACAATCTAAATTGCTTTTTAGTAAGTCTTTCAATGCAGGTAGACGGGCCTTTTAGTGAGTATTTTGAATCTCAATTGCATTTTGTATGTATTTTCAATTTCATTTGCATTTTGTAAGTATTTTGAACCTCAATTGCATTTTGTACGTATTTTCGATCTCATTTGCATTTTGTAAGTATTTTGAATTTCAGTTGCATTTTGTAAGTATTTCGACGCTACATTGCATTTTGTACGTATTTTGAATCTAGCCTACGTTTTGTGGGTATTTTTCAATCTATTCTTTTTGTGATTCTTTTCGTTCTAAATTCCCTTTTGTAAGACCATATTGTGAGTTGTTTCCATCTGAGTTTCTCTTTGTACGTATTTTCCGTCTCACATAATTTTCGTTCTGGTTTCCATTTCATTCTCCTTTTCGATATCACCCAGATCATTAGGGTCCGATAACGTCGATGTTAGGCCCCTTAAAACAACAATCATCATCATCATCATCATCATCAAATCATTCAGAGGGTATTTACGAGGCACGTCCATTAAGTATGTTCCGTTTGGTAATAAAATTAAATTGTGTACAGATACGGAAAAATTATTTATTGCACAACATTCTACACCTCTTAAACTACTTTTCCACATAACTGCCGAACTTTTGCAGGCATTTGTCATAGCGTGGCACAAGTTTTTGGATACCTTCTTCATAGAAGTTTGCCGCCTGTGTCTTCAACCAGTTGGAAACATCTTCTTTCAGCTCGTCGTCATTGTTGAAGTGTTGAACGCCAAGGAAAGACTTGAGATGTGTGAACAGATGAAAGTAGCTAGGAGCGAGGTCAGGGATGTACGGAGGGTGATCAAACACGTCCCAGCCAAATCCCTGTAGGAGGTTTTTCGTCACATTTGCAGTGTGTGGTCGTGCGTTGTCGTGAAGAAAAACAACACCTTTTGACAGCAACCCTCGGCGCTTATTCTGTATTGCGCGGCGCAATTTCCTAAGTGTCTCGCAGTAAGCATCTGCGTTGATTGTTTGACCACGCGGTAAGAAATCAATGAGTAAGATGTCTTTCCAGTCCCAGAACACTGTGCACATCATTTTCCGAGGTGTCGAGATTTGTTTTGGCTTAACCTTTGCTGGGGATTAAGTGTGCCTCCATTCCATTGATTGCCGCTTACTTTCAGTGGTGTCGTAAGAAACCCAAGTTTCATCTCCTGTGACTATCTGTGTCAGAAATTCTTCGCCGCCTTCATTGTAACGGGTCAAAAACTGAAGTGTACCCATCCGTTTTGGTTTGTGTTGCTCCGTAAGAATCTTCGGTATCCAACGTCGGCAAAGTTTACGAAAGTTCAGATTTTCGGTAACAATTTCATGAATTAGTGATCGTGAGATTTGGGGAAATTACATAGCGAGAGCACGAATTGTAAACCTGCGGTTTTCCCGGATCTTGTCATCAATCGCGTGAACCAGTTCTTCTGTAACCAAAGATGGACGCCCCCTTCGTTCTTCATCGTGCACTTCACTGCGTCCTTCATTGAACTGTCGGACCCATCTTCTCACCATTGAATCACTCATCGCATTTTGTCCATACACTTCGCAAATTTGCCGATAAATTTCTATTGGTTTCACTTTCCTAGCATTCAGAAAACGAATCACAGATCTGATTTCACAAGCGGCGGGATTTTCAAACAACACCGACATTGTACGAGTAAACTTGCACAACAACGCGTACGTGGCTGACAGCGCTCTCCAAATGGCGCACGTTTCTTCTCCTTGATACAGAGCGTCTACCGCAACTAGTTGAAGACACAGGCGGCACACGTCTATAAAGAAGGTATACAAAAACTCGTGCCACGCTACGACAAATGCCTGCAACATTTCGGCAGTTATGTGGAAAAGTAGTTTAAGGGTTGTAGAATTTTGTGCAGAGAATATTTTTTCTTTATCTGTACACAATTTAATATTACCAAACGGAACTTACTTTCTGGACGTACTTCGTACATAATTCGAGCAAGGTCTCAGTGGTATGTAACAGCGCTGAAAATGTCTCCCTACTGAGCTTTCCACAACTTTTGGGGAGTCAATGATAACAATATCATTCCAACTTTTGAGCCAGGAGCAAAAGGAATACAAATATCGAACACTTTCCTGATCCATGTTTCTAATAGGCTCAGCATATTTCTCTCTTAAACGAATCCCCTTCTCAAGATGTTTCACATTAACAATCATCCACCACTTCCTGATCATTTGCAACCAGTCTTTTGTACCCTCGGCACTCTGGATAGTGGACATGGCAGTAATAGTTTTATCATCAAAAAGCGCTACAGCATAATTAACATTTTGTCGTTCATAACTGTTTGGATAGCACACTCGAAAGGAAAGTCCCGGAGCGTGCTTTACAAGCTGAAGCTTCTGGTCCTGATAAATTCTTCTGACATCCTGAAATTTACACAACTGAATTGTGTTAACATCGTTCATTGACAGGTAGGTGAAAGTACTATCCCTCTCGTTTAACCAATTGTTTCTTAAATTCTTCAACAGATGTACTGTATCAAAGAGTAAAAAGCACTTCTTCTGACTGTCACAAGGGTTAGTGATAAAAGGATGGATCACACTATCACTACTTACCAGTTTGAAACACTTAGCATTAACCTTAGCATTGTCTGCAATAACAGCAACAACCTCATAGCCTGTTTCAGAGAAAATCGGCATCCACAGTTTTTACTGGCGGTAAATCTACTACATCTTTCTGTTTTGACAAAATAGATTTAATCATGAATGTTTGAACAGTTGTTGCTGATGTCAGGTTCAATGAATTCCTTGCCATGCCAATAATTTTGTTGCCTTTGTATGTAATTTTTGGTTTAACATATATTTCATCTAACAACAGACATAGCAGTTTTTCATGGGCTTCCAGGGCATCACATTTTACTTTCAGATATTTCTTAAGGGAACCATTAACTTCTGAACTAATGCTAGATAAAGTGAACGTTTTGAGATAAGAGGGATGTGGCAACACAAGAATTTCCAAATTCCTCAGACCAAATTCCTCAGATATCTGTAAGCAGCAGGAAATGAATAAAAAAAGCTGCAGGCAAAAAAAAAGTATCAACAGAATATCTCCTCTGATTGGAAATTTGAAGTGCAAGCTGTTCAGTAATGAAAGTCAGAGCAGCTTTCATTCTGCTTTCTTCACAAATATCAACACATTCTTTAAGAACAGCCTGGATATGTCTAATTTTACCCTTAATTGTAACACCTTTACCTTCAAGAGTGTTTACTGCTGTTAACAAATTAACCAGTTTAGAGTAAGAGCTACATAAAAGCTCTGGGACTAAAATATATGAATATTTATACCATCAACAATAATGCTAACTTTTAACTCTTTATCAATGGTCACAGTTCTTTTAAGGGACGCACATTCACTGAAATCTACGTTCTTAAAATACAATTTCTCATTTTTACCTTTGACTATCCAATCTAAATAATTATACTTTCCCCCCAGGGGCTCACATCTAGTGGAACGTGGGTTGGCGACCACGGGACCCCAGCTGAGTCTGGCATTGCTTCCACTTACTTGTGCCGGGCTCCTCTCCGTCTTCTTTTTTTTTGTCGACCTCCCTTGGTCAACTCTTGTTCTCTTCCGACCCCGACGGTATTAGGTTATCCGAGGCCTAGGGAGTCTTTCACTTTCCCGCCTTAATTGGCCCTTGTCTCATCTTTCCTGATACCCTCCTTCTGTGAGGGGTCAGCCTTCTTTTTATTTTCCTTTACCCTCCTGCCTTGTGCTCAAGGCCCTTAAGGAGGCAGAGTGTATGTAGCCCCACCACTTCTGGTGCACCGTAGATAATGCTACACCCTCAGGGGCTCACGGCTGGTGAGTTCGGGAGTTGGCGACCCCGAGGGATTCCTGAGCTGGGTCCGTTTTCCCCCTTTTGTCCCTTACCTTTGGGGCGGACCTTCTCCTCTCTCCCCTCTCCTCTCCTCTCCACTTTTCATTATATTTACTTTTCTCTTTAAGATTACCGCCCCCCCCAGGGGCTCACATCTAGTGGGCGTGGGTTGGCGACCACGGGGCCCCAGCTGAGTCCGGCATTGCTTCCACTTACTTGTGCCGGGCTCCTCTCTGTCTTCTTTCCTGTCGACCTCACTTGGTCAACTCTTGTTCTCTTCTGGCCCCGACGGTATTAGGGTATCCGAGGCCTAGGGAGCCTCTTCCTTTCCCGCCTTAATTGGCCCTTGTCTCATCTTTTCTGATGCCCTCCTTCTGCGAGGGGTCAGCCTTCTTTTTCTCTTCCTTTTACCTCCTGCCTTGTGCTCTTGGCCCTTAAGGAGGCAGGGTGTATGTAGCCCCATCACTTCTGGTGCACCCTAGATAATGCTACACCCTCAGGGGCTCACGGCTGGTGAGTTCGGGAGTTGGCGACCCCGAGGGATTCCTGAGCTGGGTCCGTTTTCCCCTTTTGTCCCTTAACTTTGGGGCGGACCCTCTCCTCTTTCACTTTCCTATATGCCTTTCATGGCTCTCCTTCCTTCCAAGTCCCTCAATCCGCCTTCTCCGAGGGTTGAGGGCATTTCTTTTCCTTCTGTCCTTTTATTTGCGTTATTCTACTTTAGTTTTCCATTTCTTCTTCTAGTATGTAGGTTAGTAGTTAGTTTTAGTTTTAAGTTCACTTTTCATTTTCATCTTCACGATCACCCAAACCATCAGGGGCCGATAACCTAGATGTTAGGCCCCTTAAAACAACAATTATCATCATCATCATCATCCTTCTTTTTCTTTTCCTTTTATCTCCTGCCTTGTGCTCAAGGCCCTTAAGGAGGCAGGGTGTATGTAGGCCCACCACTTCTGGTGCACCGTAGATAATGCTACACCCTCAGGGGCTCACGGCTGGTGAGTTCGGGAGTTGGCGACCCCGAGGGATTCCTGAGCTGGGTCCGTTTTCCCCTTTTGTCCTTTCCCTTTGGGGCGGACCCTCTCCTCTCACCCCTCCTCTCTCCTCTCCTCTTTTCGTTATATTTCATTTCTCTTTAAGATTCCCGCACTGGTTTTGTTACTTGGTTCACCGTGTATCTAAATTCGTTTCTGGCGTTTTTTTAAGGCATTTTTACTCTACGTTGACTTTTGTATGTTTTTTCGATCTAAATTACATCTCGCGATTGTTTTCAACCTCAATTGCATTTTGTAAAGATTGACAATCTAAATTGCTTTTTAGTAAGTCTTTCAATGCATGTGCCCGGGCCTTTTAGTGAGTATTTTGAATTTCAATTGCATTTTGTAAGAATTTTCAACCAACGCCGCATTTCGCACGAATTTTGAATCTAAATTGCATTTTGTTTGGTGGGCATTTTGCACATATTTTGATTCTCGATTGCATTTTGTGGGTATTTTGAATCTAAATTACATTTTGTCAAGTATTTTCAATCTAAATTGCATTTTGTAAGTATTGTCAATCCACATGAGTCCTTTGAATCTACCGTAAATTTTGTAAGCATTTTCAATTCAATTGCATTTTGTAAGTATTTTGAATTTCAATTGCACTTTGTGAATAATTTGGATTGGAACTGGGATATTTCAATCTGAATTGCATTGTGTATTTTCAATTTCAATTGCATTTTGTAAGTATTTTGAACCTCAATTGCATTTTGTACGTATTTTCGATCTCATTTGCAATTCCCCCCAGGGGCTCACATCTTGTGGGCGTGGGTTGGCCACCACGGGGCCCCAGTTGAGTCCTGCATTGCTTCCACTTACTTGTGCCGGGCTCCTCTCTGTCTTCTTTCCTGTCGACCTCACTTGGTCAACTCTTGTTCTCTTCTGACCCCGACGGTATTAGGGTATCCGAGGCCTAGGGAGTCTCTTCCTTTCCCGCCTTAATTGGCCCTTGTCTCATCTTTTCTGATACCCTCCTTCTGCGAGGGGTCAGCCTTCTTTTTCTCTTCCTTTTACCTCCTGCCTTGTGCTCTAGGCCCTTAAGGAGGCAGGGTGTGTGTAGCCCCACCACTTCTGGTGCACCCTAGATCATGCTACACCCTCAGGGGCTCACGGCTGGTGAGTTCGGGAGTTGGCGACCCCGAGGGATTCCTGAGCTGGGTCCGTTTTCCCCTTTTGTCCCTTCCCTTTGGGGCGGACCCTCTCCTCTCTCCCCTCTCCTCTCCTCTCCAATCCTCTCCTCTTTTCCTTATTAGTTAGTTTTAGTTTTAAGTTTACATTTCATTTTTCATCTTCACGATCACCCACACCATCAGGGGCCGATAACCTAGATGTTAGGCCCCTTAAAACAACAATTATCATCATCATCATCATTTGCAATTTGTAAGTATTTTGAACCTCAATTGCATTTTGTACGTATTTTCGATCTCATTTGCATTTTGTAAGTATTTACAATTTCAGTTGCATTTTGTAAGTATTTACAATTTCAGTTGCATTTTGTAAGTATTTCGATGCTACATTGCATATTGTACGTATTTTGAATCTAGCCTACGTTTTGTTGGTCTTTTTCAATTTTTATTTTTTTTAAATCTCTTCGGTCTATTTTTTTTTTTACATTCGAATTGAACCACTATGGACTACGGAGTAACAATCAAAATCAATGTTTCGTTCTAGATCGTCTGCCAGCTTTGATGTCCGGCCAGTATCTCTTGAGCCCATCACTCAGCGCCTTCTTCCGATCTTCTGAAAGTGGTCCCCTCCGTCTTTTGGGTTCTGCCCCTACCTTAAATCCTTGGTAATTTTTGATTAGGTGTCTGAATTCACACCTGTTCATAATTTTGCAGTCCGGAATACTAATTCCTAGAAGGTCTTTGTTACATTCTTCAAACCATGCCAATTTTTTCTTCTTTGGTTTCACGAAATTCCAAATTTTCTTTGTTATACGATCGTTGGACATTCTGAAAATGTGTCCATAGAACATCAACCTTTTCCTTTTTATTGTTGACGTGACTGGTTCTATCTTTCTATATAGCTCTTCGTTCGACTTCAAACGTATGTGCCCGTCAACCCATCTGTTGCCTAAAATTTTTCTCAATACCCTGCGTTCTCTTTTGACCAACTGGTCGACTAGTCCCCGCCTGTTCATAGTCAAAGTCTCCGAAGCATATAATGCTTCAGGTTTGACAACCGTGCTGTAGTGTCTTAATTTGGCTCCAGTGCTCAGCGACTTCTTATTATAGAGATTTTTTGTCAGGTGATAGGCTCGGTCTAATTTCCAGATTCTAAGATTAATTGCTTCCTGTTCCAGGCCATTTTGTTGGATTACCTCACCCAGGTATTTAAATTTCTTTTGACGTTTAATCTTCCCTTGGTTTGTTTTCATCCATTCTGGTCCATCACTGATGTTTGTCATGTACTTTGTCTTCTCAAAGGATATCTGTAAACCTACTTTCTCAGCCATCTCTGACAACCGATTAACCTTTACAATGGCTGATTTAATATTGTTGGCAAAAATAGCTAGGTCATCTGCAAAAGCCAAACAATCAACATGCACCCCTTTCAGTTTGGGCCCTAGCCTGAATCGTTCTTCATTCTCTTCTTCCCGACTCAGTGTCTTCCTCCATTCACGAATGACCTTTTCTAATACACAGTTGAAAAGGATTGCAGATAACCCATCACCTTGTCTGACACCAGTTTTGATTACAAAGGGATCTGAGATCTCGCCAATGAATTTTACTTTTGACACTGTGTCGGTCAAAGTCTGTTTAATCAGATTTCGAGACGTGTCATCCACTCCAAATTCTTCCAGAATATTCAGTAGCGACTCGCGGTCAGTTGAGTCATACGCTTTCTTAAAATCAATGAATACGACCACATAGTCATACCTGCCTATCGTCTTATACCTAATGATGTTTTTCAGGTTAAAAATCTGTTCCGGACAAGGACGTCCCTTTCTGAAACCGGCCTGGTACTCACCAATCTGATTATCAAGATGTTCTTCAATTCTGTTCAGGAGTGCTTTGGATAGGATCTTGTAGGGAACAGATACAATTGATATACCCCTGTAATTATTAACGTCCTCTTCGGTCTATATTCACTTTTGTAAGACCATTTTGTGAGTTGTTTCAATCTGAGTTCCTTTTTGTACGTATTTTCCGTCTCCCATATTTTTCGTTCTGGATTCCATTTCATTATCATTTTCGCTATCACTCAGATCATTAGGGGCCGATAACCTAGATGTTAGGCCCCTTAAAACAACAATTATCATCATCATCATGATTATACTTTGATTCATTATTTAAAATCTGATCTAAATTTGAAATTTCATCTTCTGACAGCCACTGAGTTTATTTCCTCTTTTCGTTCTCAATATAAGATTTCCTTCTTTCCTCTCGATCTTTACGATGGACACGATTGTCTGCAGTAAGGTACTTTGGTAAATTTGGAAATATCGATGGTACGGCATCACTTGTCAGATCCAATTTCTTGCGTGGTACCACCAGTTCAGAACCTAAGCAAAAACGTGTACCAGTTTGTTGTTGTCTACAAGCTGATCATCATTCATAATAGATTAATTTTTCAGTGTTAAAATAATGCCAAAATCATTTAACGAAGGTTGGGATTTATAAACTACATTTAGTTCTACATTTTAAGCTATCTTTTAATCTTACTTAGCTTCAGGGGAAAAAGGCAGCTTATTCTCAATATTCCCTACCCAAGGGACACTACAAATTCAGGCTCAGTTACTATCCTTTTAATTACTTGTAAACATTTTCTGTGTCACATAAGACTCACTACCGTACTATAAATCTGAACAACAACAACAACAACAAGAGGAAAGACAAAAGCAGGACTCACCATCAGCACGGGTTGCTATGATTTTTCTCACAATTTGATCTTCAGGAAAATGAATGATGCATACTCCCGTATTCCTAGTAACTGATAAATTTTCTCTTGGTATTTTCCTCTTCCATAGATTAACTCTTTCCTCGTCGGAAGGAAATGAAAATATTGGTGTATATCCACCCGTGTAGTTGGATTTGCATCCTGACACACAACAACTTCTTGGCATAGTGACCACTTGCTTGTTTTCACACACACTTCTACACACAGTACATTGTATTTACACAAAACAGTGCTATACAGTAAATATTCAATTATTATATACAACAAGGAGCAATATATCCTCTGAATTAACTCAACTCTCCTCGTGGAGATAGCATACTTAACCTAAACGGCATAGCCTCACTATTTCAATTACAGTTATTTATGTGCATCTTGATGTCATAAATAACGATAATTTAGAGAGAAAAAAGGCATTTAACATACTTAAAAATAAATGACTCTCAACAACCCCACCCCCAAGGGGCTCACATCTAGTGAGAAGTGGGTTGGCGACCACGGGGCCCCAGCTGAGTCCGGCATTGCTTCCACTTACTTGTGCCGGGCTCCTCTCTGTCTTCTTTCCTGTCGACCTCACTTGGTCAACTCTTGTTCTCTTCCGACCCCGACGGTATTAGGGTATCCGAGGCCTAGGGAGTCTCTTCCTTTCCCGCCTTAATTGGCCCTTGTCTCATCTTTTCTGATTCCTTCTTTCTGCGAGGGGTCAGCCTTCTTTTTCTTTTCCTTTTACCTCCTGCCTTGTGCTCAAGGCCCTTAAGGAGGCAGGGTGTATGTAGCCCCACCACTTCTGGTGCACCCTAGATAATGCTACACCCTCAGGGGCTCACGGCTGGTGAGTTCGGGAGTTGGCGACCCCGAGGGATTCCTGAGCTGGGTCCGTTTTCCCCTTTTGTCCCTTACCTTCGGGGCGGACCCTCTCCTCTTTCACTTTCCTATCTGCCTTTCATGGCTCTCCTACCTTCCAAGTCCCTCAATCCGCATTCTTCGAGGGTTGAGGGCATTTCTTTTCCTCCTGTCCTTTATTTGCCTTATTCTCCTTTAGTTTTCCATTTCTTCTTCTAGTATGTAGGTTGGTAGTTAGTTTTAGTTTTAAGTTTACATTTCATTTTCATCTTCACGATCACCGAAACCATCAGGGGCCGATAGCCTAGATGTTAGGCCCCTTAAAACAACAATTATCATCATCATCATCAACAACCCCAATAATTCACAAAAAGCTTCCAATAACTTCGCATTACACCTACAAATACAACTCGTAACCCCCCCAGGGGCTCACATCTTGTGGGCGTGGGTTGGCGACCACGGGGCCCCAGCTGAGTCCGGCATTGCTTCCACTTACTTGTGCCGGGCTCCTCTCTGTCTTCTTTCCTGTCGACCTCACTTGGTCAACTCTTGTTCTCTTCTGACCCCGACGGTATTAGGGTATCCGAGGCCTAGGGAGTCTCTTCCTTTCCCGCCTTAATTGGCCCTTGTCTCATCTTTTCTGATACCCTCCTTCTGCGAGGGGTCAGCCTTCTTTTTCTCTTCCTTTTACCTCCTGCCTTGTGCTCTAGGCCCTTAAGGAGGCAGGGTGTATGTAGCCCCACCACTTCCGGTGCACCCTAGATAATGCTACACCCTCAGGGGCTCACGGCTGGTGAGTTCGGGAGTTGGCGACCCCGAGGGATTCCTGAGCTGGGTCCGTTTTCCCCTTTTGTCCCTTACCTTTGGGGCGGACCCTCTCCTCTTTCACTTTCCTATCTGCCTTTCCTGGCTCTCCTTCCTTCCAAGTCCCTCAATCCGCCTTCTTCGAGGATTGAGGGCATTTCTTTTCCTCCTGTCCTTTATTTGCCTTATTCTCCTTTTGTTTTCCATTTCTTCATCTATTATGTAGGTTAGTAGTTAGTTTTAGTTTTAAGTTCGCTTTTCATTTTCATCTTCACGATCACCCAAACCATCAGGGGCCGATAACCTAGATGTTAGGCCCCTTAAAACAACAATTATCATCATCATCATCATCAACAACTCGTAACATACGCCCTAATCGATCAGCTGATTGTCTTCGCGTGCTTCCTACAGTACGGCCTGTTACATTACGAAGGCAGTGATAGCGGGCGAACCTATTGCCCCAGATACAGCCAGCAGTAAACCGTTGAGTCGTGTTGAGTTAAGACTTCCGAGAAGGGTGGCTGTGTTTGGATTTTCCCTGGAAGTGCAACTCGGGATTTCTTGGTTTCGCCTGTGAAACCCAGTCACGTTGAGATTGGACGAAAGGAGGATTTGAGTTTCATTCATCTCGCCATTCCCTGGAAGTGCAACTCTCATTTCGCCTGTGAACTTTTCGTTCCGCAAAATTCGCAGTCAATTTAAGATTGGACTGAAGGGGGATTATATTATATTAAATTTTACTTATTGGCGTATAATCTTTGCCCCCAGGGGCTCACATCTAGTGGGACGTGGGTTGGCGACAACGGGGCCCCAGCTGAGTCCGGCATTGCTTCCATTTACTTGTGCCGGGCTCCTCTCCGTCTACTTTCCTGTTGAGCTCACTTGGTCAACTCTTGTTCTCTTCCGACCACGACGGTATTAGGGTATCCGAGGCCTAGGGAGTCTCTTCCTTTACAGCCTTAATTGGCCCTTGTCTCATCCTTTCCGATCCCCTCCTTCTGTGAGGGGTCAGCCTTCTTTTTTCTTTTCCTTTTACCTCCTGCCTTGTGCTCTAGGCCCTTAAGGAGGCAGGGTGTATGTAGCCCCACCACTTCTGGTGCACCCTAGATAATGCTACACCCTCAGGGGCTCACGGCTGGTGAGTTCGGGAGTTGGCGACCCCGAGGGATTCCTGAGCTGGGTCCGTTTTCCCCGTTTGTCCCTTACCTTTGGGGCGGACCCTCTCCTCTTTCACTTTCCTATATGCCTTTCATGGCTCTCCTTCCTTCCAAGTCCCTCAATCCGCCTTCTCCGAGGGTTGAGGGCATTTCTTTTCTTTCTGTCCTTTTATTTGCCTTACTCTCCTTTATTTTTCCATTTCGGCTTCTAGTATGTAGGTTAGTAGTTAGTTTTAGTTTTAAGTTCGCTTTTCATTTTCATCTTCACGATCACCCACACCATCAGGGGCCGATAACCTGGATGTTAGGCCCCTTAAAACAACAATTATCATCATCATCATCATCGTTCTAAATTCCCTTTTGTAAGAACATTTTGTGAGTTGTTTCAATCTGAGTTCCTTTTTGTAAGTATTTTCCGTCTCACTTAATTTTCGTTCTGGTTTCCGTTTCATTATCATTTTCGCTATCACCCAGATCATTAGGGGCCGATAACCTCGATGTTAGGCCCCTGAAAAAAAATTACCATCATCATCATTAGGGGCCGATAACCTAGATGTTAGGCCCCTTTAAACAACAATTATCATCATCATCATCCCCCTGTGGGTGGGGGGTTTAGAATACACCCACGGTATCCCCTGCCTGTCGTACGAGGCGACTAAAAGGGGCGACCTTGGCTATCCTTTTAGGTTTCCGGCTTGTCTTGCGAATTGGACCTCCCGTGGGTGGGAGGGATGGAATACACTCACAGGTATACCCTGCCAGTCGTAGAAGGCGACGTAAAGGGTTTCTTGGCCCAGGTCCCCTTTACGGGTTTGACAGCCAGCTCTAAACGCCCTACTTTGTGCGATATAACTCTCATTAGGTTATATCGCACGCCTTTTTCCGTTCATGTTTTTGAGGTCTGGCACTCAAAATTACATGTGCGTGCTGTCAGGGGAAGGGCCACCTAAGTGTGCGACTACGCTCGAGAGCCTGTTCGGTCTGGCCACACCGACAGGTGGGTGCGCCATGTACTCTGCAGTAGTATCCGCCTGACAACGCAGGTCCCCGCACAGCTGCATGCCTGTGCTGGAAAACTCTCTAGTATATGCCAAGGGGTACATGCCTGAATGGCATGTCAAACATCGGACCCCCGGGCAATGCCTTCCAAGCTAGGCGGGCCTTGCCTTGGCTGGGTAGCGCCTACAGAGACAGCCCGTGATTGGAGTCGGTGGCATTCAGGGAGGATGAAACGGCCATGGGACAGAAAAGGAATATCTCCCACCAGGGTGGTCCGCCACCCAAGTCTTTAACTTTTGATTCCCTGCGGGGATCAACCCCCTGGGAACAGTCTGTTCGTGAGAATCTGGGTGCTAACACTCCCAAGTTTCTGGTCGCAACCAGAACGGATGGGGGTGATTTCAAGATGGTAAAGTCTATTTTGTTTTCTCGGCACATAGAAGGGGTCTATGGCGAGCTTGAGAAGGTACAAAAGATGAGAAATGGTAGCTTGTTGCTCAAGACTAGGACTGGTGAGCAGGTTGAACACCTTCTGAAGTGTGACCACTTTGGCGATATCCCTGTCAAAGTGGAGAAGCACACGTCTTTGAATCTGGTCCGGGGAGTCATCTTCCACCGGGACCTGATTCTGAACACTGACGAGGAGCTCAAAGAGGATATGCAGCACCGTCACGTGACTGATGTCCGGCGCATTACGCGCAAGGTCAATGGTCACATCGTGGATACTGGTGCTTTCATTATTTCCTTTGAGCTTTCGGTGCTCCCGGAGAAAGTCAAGGTAACAAGTTACCGTTGCGACGTTCGGCCTTACATCCCTCCACCAATGAGGTGTTATAAGTGCCAGAAATTCGGGCACATGTTATCCCGATGCTCGAGCCCTGACGTCTGTGGAACATGCGGTAAGGTACCCCACGAAGCGGAAGAGTGCACAACACCATATCAGTGCACTAATTGCCCTGGATTTCATTCTCCTCGGGACAGGAACTGCCCTGTCTTCCTGCGTGAGAAGAAAATCCAGGAGATTAAAACCCTGGATGGTCTCACCTACCAGGAGGCCCGCAAGAAGTACCATACCACGATTTCGCCTTCTCCAACGATTGATTATAGAGCCATAATACCAAATTTGGTACCGGCTCCATCATCTTTTGTCTCAACTGTGAAACCTACTAATTTACCACTGCCATCAACATCTCTAGATACTCCCCAGAATCAGAGAGAGAGCCCGAAGGTGACTTCAACCCCATCTTCGGCCAGCACGAAGGCTGTGCGAGCGAAGGCTGCTCCGCCCGCACAGCAGGGGAGGAAGTTGAAGACTTCCTCCCCACTCGGGAGGAAGTCGAAGTCTTCCTCCCCATCCAAACGGTCGGCGAAAGCCGCGCCGAAGCCGGCGGAGGCGGCATCGTCGACCAGGGTCAGGACTTCGGCTCCTGACCCGTCTATATACCTTAAAGAGCCGGGGGCGGGTAAGAAGGGACCCCGCACTACGCATTCCCTTTCTCCACAAAAGGGGAAGCCATCCGCGCCAACACCTGCGGATGCTTCTGCGCCTGGGGACGTTTCGGCCCCCAGATCTGCGCGCTCGCCATGGAGATCCTCCCGCCGCCGAACTGCGTCCAGGAAATCTTCCACTGAGTCGATTCACTCCATGAACTCGCCTGAGGACATGGAGATTATAGTCGACGTAGTGACTGTAGATTCTCCAGAGTCAAAGTTGGAGTAGCTTGGTGCTCCAACTTATTCCCTAAGTTCACACAATGGCACTGTTACAGTGGAATTGTAACAGTTATGACAGGCATTTGACAGAGCTCCGTCAGCTTATTGCCCAATACGCGGCGAGTATAGTCTGTCTACAGGAAACAAACCTCAGACCTGATCACGAGACTGTTCTGAGAGGTTTCCGACTATACTCTAAAGAGCGACAAGACGCCGCCCGGGCTTCCGGGGGCGTTTGTACCTTCGTTCGCTCTGACTGCTATAGTGAGGAGTTTCCACTCGCCACTCCTCTGGAAGCTATTGCAGTTCGCGTGTCCTTGCCTGCTATGACAACTGTTTGTAACGTGTACCTTCCACCGAACCAACCCCTTGATATTAATGACGTCTTAGATCTTGTTGATCAACTTCCAGTCCCTTTCCTACTCGTGGGTGATTTCAACTCTCATCACCCCCAATGGGGATCACCATCTTCCTGCCCCAGAGGAAGGGACGTGGAAGGCTTAATTCAAGGGTTGGATTTATGTATATTAAATACAGGGGAAGCTACACATTTTAGCTTAGCGCACGGCACGTACTCACACATTGACTTGAGTGTGTGTAGCCGTGCGCTGGTCCCCCTATTTGGTTGGTATGTACACGACGACCTCTGTGACAGTGACCATTTCCCGATCGTTCTTACCCTTCTGAACCAGACGCCCGTGGAGTTCCCCAGTCGTTGGGTTCTTAAGCGGGCAAATTGGCCCTCGTTTCAAGAACGAGCTGTTTTCGTTGATCTTGGTTGCCGGAGCGTCGATGACGAGGTACAGCACATCACCGATGTGCTTCTTGCTGCCGCCGAAGAGTCCATTCCATCCTTTTCTGGGACTCCTCGTCGCAAACTCGTCCCTTGGTGGACAGAGGATATTGCAGCGGCAATAAGAGACCGTCGTCGAGCTCATAAGCACTACCGTCGGCGTCCAACCATGGCCAATTTGGTGGCGTTTAAGAAATTTCGTGCCAAGGCACGGATTCTTATTCGCCAGAGTAAGAAACGATCCTGGGAACGGTATGTGTCTTCTATTACGGCACATACCCCTCCTCTCAAGTGTGGACTAAACTACGACGCATTTCGGGCATTCAGACATCTTCTACTGTACCGGGAATTTCCATTGATAATGACTTGGTTACAGATCCTTATCGCGTTGCAAACCATCTCGCCTCGTATTTTGCGGATATATCCGGTTGCGATAACTATGACCCTGCCTTCGTGGCCCTGAAGCGCGAAGCGGAACGTTTCCAGCTTAGTTTTGCTTCCCGCGCTTCGGAGGAGTACAACGTGCCCTTTACGGAGTGGGAACTCCGCGGAGCGCTGGCGCTCTGCAGGGACACGTCTCCTGGCCCGGATAATATTCACAACCAGATGCTTAAACACCTTAACGATGAGAGCATTCGTTATTTGCTCAGGGTGTTTAATCGTATCTGGTTGGAGGGTGTGTTTCCAGCGCAATGGCAGGAAGGTATCATTATACCTATCCTGAAGCCCGATAAGGATCCCAAGTTGACAGGGAGTTACAGACCTATTTGTCTCACTAACGGTCTGTGCAAGCTCTTCGAGAGGATGGTCAATCGGCGCCTAGTGTGGATCCTGGAGAAACGGGGACTCCTGTCTGAATACCAGTGTGGTTTCAGGGCGTCACGGTGTACCAACGACCATCTGGTACGCCTGGAGACCGCCATACAGGACGCTTTTCTCCGGAGACAGCACCTGGTCGCCGTTTTCTTTGACCTCGAGAAGGCCTATGACACCACTTGGCGTTACGGCATCCTCTCTACTCTGCATCAATGGAAATTCCGAGGTAACTTGCCGGTTTTTATTGCGAATTTTCTGTCCCTTCGCCTGTTCCGTGTCCGAATAGGGGGGACATATTCGCAATATCATATACAGGAAAACGGAGTCCCACAGGGATCGGTGCTTAGCGTAACATTATTTGCGATTGCCATAAACGGTATAGTCGCTGCTGCTGGTCCAGCAGTGGTACCGTCGCTATATGTAGACGACTTCGCTCTACATTATAGTGCGCACAATATGGCGGTCGCTGAACGACAGTTACAACAAGCTATTCGGAGAGTGGAACGCTGGACACTGGAGCATGGCTTTCGATTCTCAACCGCTAAGTCCTCGGTTGTCCATTTCTGCCGAAAGCGCACCCTCCATCCAGATCCCGAGCTTTATCTGGGCAATGTAGCTTTGCCTGTTGTTGCTGCGTACCGGTTCCTTGGGCTCCTTTTCGACCAGAAATTGACGTGGGAACCACACGTGCGGTGTTTGAAGACTGCCTGTGCTAAGAAGCTCAACATGTTGCGGTTTCTTAGCGGCACATCGTGGGGGGCGGACCGCGCGGTGCTTCTACGTTTTTATAAAGCACTGATTTTATCTAGGTTAGATTATGGCAGTGTAGCATATGGTTCGGCCCGTAAGTCAGTGCTTGTTAAACTGGACAGTGTCCACCACGGCGGTGTGAGGCTGGCGACGGGTGCCTTTCGGACGAGCCCAGTCGTCAGCTTGCTCGCCGAGGCTGGCGTACCTCCTTTACACCTGAGGCGCCAACAAGTACTGCTAACCTATGCTGCAACAATTCGACAGATGCCCCTTCATCCAAGCTATCCATGTTTGTTTTCCAATCCGAATCGCCGGCTGTATGCTGCGCTCGCCCGAGCCACTCGGCCGGCGGGGATTCGCTTGGATGACTTATACCGTCAGTTCCGATTTCCTTCTTTCTCCTGTATCGTCCGAGTACCTAGCAAGGCCCCTCCGTGGATGGTCTCTCGCCCTGATATCATCCTGGATCTGCACACCGGCCCCAAGTCGGACACGGACTCCTCCGTCCATCGGAGGCTGTTCCAGTCCGTGGTGACACGGTATCCGGGATCAGGGCTTGTATTCACGGACGGTTCGAGGGTAAACGAGAAAGTAGGCTGTGCATTTGTGGTTGAGGATCGTCGGTTTCTCTTTTCACTTCCCGAGGCCTGTAGCGTGTACACTGCGGAGCTCTATGCCATCTTAGAGGCTCTGCGGTACACGTTATCAGACGATCACCAGCACTTTCTTGTGTGTACTGACTCTCTGAGTGCGCTGCAAGCGATCGATGTGTGTTTCCCGAAGCACCCGTTGGTCCAGCGTGTGCACGACCAGCTCGTCAGTTCGCGTAACGCTGGAACCGGGGTGACCTTTGTGTGGCTTCCTAGCCACATGGGTATTGCGGGAAACGAGCTTGCTGATCAGGCGGCGAGAGAGGCAGTCGCACTGCCCTCGCTACCATATAAGGTGCCTGCTAGTGATGTGCGCTCTCAGTTGCGGCATTCGATCCTGTCGCATTGGGAGGAGGCATGGCGTGCCACGCCTCCACCTAACAAACTGAGAGGCATCAAGGAGACAACGAAGGTGTGGAAATCTTCCTTCCGATCTCTCCGGAAGGAAGCTGTGGTACTCTGTCGACTCCGGATCGGCCATGGGATTGCTACGCACTCCCACTTGCTAAAGAGAGAAGATCCTCCTGTGTGTACTTGCGGCGCCCACCTAACCGTGGCACACCTTCTCTTGGAGTGTGTGGATCTGGCCGATCTGCGAGGGACTCTTAAACTGCCTAATACCCTCTCCCTTATTCTCCGTGATGACGGGCCGTCAGCTGACCTCGTTATCCGGTTCATGAGGGAGAGTGGTTACTTTTTTAAGTTTTAATGTGTAGTTACGACTTTTAATTGTGGTTCAATCTGTTTTACGTTTCTTATCGTGTTATGTATTGTATTGTTCACTATGCCTTATTTGTTTTATCCTTTTTTACCATCCGCCTTTTATTCTTTTTATTCAAATAAGGCATAATTTTTGGGGGCTCACTGTCTGTTTTATAAACACCATTTTCGCTTCATCCATGGCAGTGAGTTGTTTTTATCTACATACATTCATTTGACGTCATTTCATTTCATTAGGGGCCGATAACCTCGATGTTAGGCCCCTTAAAACAACAATTATCATCATCATCATCATCATCATCATCATCATCATCATGTTTTTCAACCTCACTTGCATTTTGTAAGGATTGCCAATCAAAATTGCTTTTTAGTAAGTCTTTCAATACAGGGGGGTCTTTTTGTGAGTATTTTGAATTTCATTTGTATTTTCAACCTACCCCGCTTTGTTCAAGTAGTTAATTCCCCAGGGGCTCACTTCTAGTGGGCGTGGGTTGGCGACCACGGGTCCCCAGCTGAGTCCGGCATTGCTTCCACTTACTTGTGCCGGGCTCCTCTCTGTCTTCTTTCCTGTCGACCTCACTTGGTCAACTCTTGTTCTCTTCTGACCCCGACGGTATTAGGGTATCTGAGGCCTAGGGAGTCTCTTCCTTTCCCGCCTTAATTGGCCCTTGTCTCCTCTTTTCTGATACCCTCCTTCTGCGAGGGGTCAGCCTTCTTCTTCTCTTCCTTTTACCTCCTGCCTTGTGCTCAAGGCCCTTAAGGAGGCAGGGTGTATGTAGCCCCACCTCTTCTGGTGCACCCTAGATAATGCTACACCCTCAGGGGCTCACGGCTGGTGAGTTCGGGAGTTGGCGACCCCGAGGGATTCCTGAGCTGGGTCCGTTTTCCCCTTTTGTCCCTTACCTTTGGGGCGGACCCTCTCCTCTTTCACTTTCCTATATGCCTTTCATGGCTCTCCTTCCTTCCAAGTCCCTCAATCCGCCTTCTCCGAGGGTTGAGGGCATTTCTTTTCCTTCTGTCCTTTTATTTGCCTTATTCTCCTTTAGTTTTCCATTTCTTCTTCTAGTATGTAGGTTATTAGTTAGTTTTAAGTTCGCTTTTCATTTTTCATCTTCACGATCACCCAAACCATCAGGGGCCGATAACCTAGATGTTAGGCCCCTTAAAACACCAATAATCATCATCGTCATCATCATCAACTCTTGTTCTCTTCCCACCCCGACGGTATTAGGGTATCCGAGGCCTAGGGGGTATCTTCCTTTCCCACCTTAATTGGCCCTTGTCTCATCTTTCCTGACACCCTCCTTCTGTGAGGGGTCAGCCTTCTTTTTCTTTTCCTTTTACCTCCTGCCTTGTGCTCAAGGCCCATAAGGAGGCCCGCCCAGGGGCTCACATCTAGTGGGTTGTGGGTTGGCGACCACGGGGCCCCAGCTGAGTCCGGCATTGCTTCCACTTTCTTGTGCCGGGCTCCTCTCTTTCTTCTTTCCTGTCGACCTCCCTTGGTCAACTCGTGTTCTCTTCCGACCCCGACGGTATTAGGTTATCCGAGGCCTAGGGAATCTTTTACTTTCCCGCCTTAATTGGCCCTTGTCTCATCTTTCCTGATACCCTCCTTCTGTGAGGGTTCAGCCTTCTTTTTCTTTTCCTTTTACCTCCTGCCTTGTGCTCAAGGCCCTTAAGGAGGCAGGGTGCATGTAGCCCCACCACTTTTGGTGCACCCTAGATAATGCTACACCCTCAGGGGCTCACGGCTGGTGAGTTCGAGAGTTGGCGACCGCGAGGGATTCCTGAGCTTGGTCCATTTTCCCCTTTTGTCCCTTACCTTCGGGGCGGACCCTCTCCTCTTTCACTTTCCTATCTGCCTTTCATGGCTCTCCTTCCTTCCAAGTCCCTCAATCCGCATTCTTCGAGGATTGAGGGCATTTCTTTTCCTCCTGTCCTTTATTTGCCTTATTCTCCTTTAGTTTTCCATTTCTTCTTCTAGTATGTAGTGTGCCCAACTGGTCACGGCAGTCTGGCATCGAACTCAGGGCCTCATCAGAGAAGACCAGGCAAATGGTTATGCCTAAGGTCGAACCAGTGGTCTCTAAGGGGGAGCCATTATATGGAACCCACAGAGCAATGAGAGGTCTACTGACACATAATAGTCTAGCGTGATTTCACGATTATTTAGGTGCAAATCATAGCAATTTAAAGGAAAAATTATAAGCAAAATGCAAGGGAATGTACGTTTTCAGTGCATACGAAGTGGAAAGAAGGCTAGTTTGAAGTCTGACAAATTACTTTAGCAAGTAGGCGGGGTAGGCCTGGCGCCTACGGAAATATTTCCGTCTAGGGCGGTCAGACAGCTCAAAATTAATGACTCGGGAATTCACCACTCGACAACGAGCAAAGCTTTGGCGGAACCAAGCCCACAAGAAATTAATTAATTACAGATAAATGGAGCATTGTAATGCAATGGAACTTACACACAGATGAATGTATTCACGGAGGAGTAATTTAGGAGTGGTTTTTCACCTCAAATTACGCCTATTTCTCAAAATGACCGCATTACAACCTAACTCACGCTCGAGAGCACGAATACTTTAACCAACCAGCGGGAAATCCCCACCGTGGCGTCCCACGCGCTGAACTAAGGCAATTAATTGTAATTAATTGGCCGAAGCGATCGCCGGCACGCGAGTGTTTTTAAAACCTCCACGCCTAAATAGACAAGATGCAGATGTTATTTCGGCTGAAGACGGAGTATTTCAAGAAGGGAGTCGCTCTCACGTGTCCCGTGAACTATTTTGTGCAAGAAACCAATATAAGGGAGAGCAGCCTACGCCAAGGGGCAGTTGAAAAGGCAGTTGGAAAGTTGTTGTTAGTCAGTGAAGACGTCAGACGGTCGCTCGAGTTGGAAGTTAGTCCTTTGTCTACAAGCGCTCTGCAGTAAGCACGCCAATTATTAAAATATCAGCGTACCGCCGTTGAAGACAATGGAGGCAAATTGTAAGCTTCATCAGTAATAATGAAGTGCATAAAAAGTAACAAAGTGCAGATATTTCTTTATTATCTGACACAGATATAAATTCGCTACAGCGAATAGGAACTGATAATGTTTGGAACAGTTCGTATACCGGAAGGTATTGTCAATTATATGACATCAGCATCAGGAGCACTCCAGTGATGGGAGAGTGGAAGTTATTGCCACCTATCCAGGACAGTGAGGTGAATGGGAGTGCAGGGAACTAGGATCGAACATCTATAAAAACGCTACTAGATTTCACGGAGACCAGCGGTTATCATAAGTTCATCGCATCTCTGAGGTCAAGCGTAGGTGAAATCCAGATTAAGGATCAACATGTGAAATGATAGATGAAGTGTATAAATTGTGAAATAATAATTTAAAGTGTTAATGTGTTTAATGATTAATATTCAGTGTTTATCAGTGGTAAAGGCCACTTGTGATAATATGTGTATCATGTGTAAAAAGTGTGAATCTCAGTGTTGTGTATTGGATATCATTATGGATTAAGTCAATCATCATGGTAGAGCTCAGGCGGAGATACTGGTACTTTCCAGCCAGAAGGAAACGTGAGTACACATGCAAATAATAGCATTATAATGGCATAGTTCACCATGTAACGATTAATCACTTTGAAATTAAAGATGTAATAGTCACTTACTGAACGAGTTTTCACCACTCGTCTTGAATAAAGTATGACTTGGAAGGTGATTTGCTTAGGACCATGTAGGTCAAAAATAGTGATGGATCTAAACGTTAAAATAATAATAATAATAATAACTGGGGTCGGCAACCATAAAGTAAGGGCAAAGTTGGCCTAAGTAATGTTCAAATAGTGTCATGTCTAATTTAAGATACGGTCATTTGGTAAACAGTAAAGAATGTAGTGTGGAATATCGCGAATACGAGAGCTTTTCTCAGTGTCAGTGAAATTTTGAATGAATATGTGAAATTAAAGTAAGCCAGTATATTTATACATTTGTGTTAGGAGCTATGTAAAGCTTTGGCTTAAGTAGTATAACAGGAAGAACGCAGGTACCTTGATAATGGAGTCATATATGTGAAATATTGTTTAGCCGCATATAGCGTGCAGATTAACGTAGAATCCAGTGATTTACGTAAGATAAGCACGGGAAAGACTAGTATAGCTTGCGCGTGAGGTGAAAATTGGCTTAATCTTCGAGAAGTATCGCCTTTGTGCATACTGTATTTGTTACGCAGCGATTTGGATAGATTCTGTCTATTGCCAACGCTTGCATTGAATTATAGCCACTATGGACGCCCAGCGAGGCGCGGTGTGCATTTATACTTATGGTCTGCCCGAGAGGTAGAATCATATTCGTCGACGAGGAACGTGGTTCCCAAATATATATATGTTAATGACAGCTGCTGATGATAACCATGGGGTTTCATTATGATGCGCGTCTTAAAAGCCACAAGTAATCACCTTAGAACGGCAATGCTATCATTGGAATTTCACCCCTGCCATGAATGTTTAATAGGAGCCATTTGAGCCCAAATACACTGTAAAGTTAGGTGTTAATTAATTAAATGACTCAATTACTTAGGACTATGCCTAGCGGATCTTTACTGTTATATAATTGTAAACAAGTTTGGCCTTGACGGTAGAGAGAGACAGGGAATGTAGACCATTTCCGTGGCAGCCATCTTGGAGAGCTGTCTGGAACTAATTTTATGACCTGCTGAGGGAAGGGGAGGTTGCTCGACCGATCCCTTGTCAATTACAGTCACAATAGGACACTGAGAGATCTCGGTATTCAATATGCAATGAAAATATAAGTATTTTAGTGATGCAAATGGAATTAATTGGTATGTGGCAACTCACATATGTGGTTGAACCATAGAAATCAGATGATATTTGGCGAAGTTATCCTCTGAGGGGGAAAGCTGAACCAAAATAATGTAGGCATCTTCTTTAAAGTGCATTTTGCCAGTTTATGCTAATTTAGGAAAAACGGGTATGTGTTTTTCCCAGAACATGACACAGTTGTATCTATGATAAGTCCGACAAGACCCAGATAATCGTTATATGGTGAAACTATAAATATTCTATCCATGTTTATGTTATTTTATGATTAAGAAGCATGACTCATTTTCCTAGAGCGTTCATAGGGATGGAAAGAAGGAAGATGATTCGCACGACACAACAAATATTTGCTAATAAATGTAGGAAACATTGAAGTAATGCTAATTAAAGTAAATGCCGTAGAAGACGGAATAATGTCTTAGTAATATCATGTTTATGTGACATGTGGTTTTTGTGTTAAGATATTTCCATTAAATAAAATTGTGTCACATGACGAACACTATGAAAACCTTGTAATCTGAACTATTATTGACAGGATATTAGAAGTAGGTTTGAGTGCATTGTAGCGCTATTTTTAAGGAGAAAGCTCACAGAATAACCCTATTTATTTGTGGGAATTAATTGTAATTTGTCCTTTGTTTTGTATTTGTTGTACAGCCATGATTTTAGACCAGTAAATATTTTATTCATAGGAATGTTGTGTATTTCCTGTAGAGTAGTTACCTGGTAGACTCAAATCCTGAGCATGTGGTCGTATTGTGGGCAGGAACGTCCCATACCTCGAAAGACCGTGAGCTAGTTGGGATACGAACACATGGTCCACATGGTGACAATCGGGTACATGGGGGAGTTGTCTCTGTACTTGGATTGAGTCACAGGTAATTACTTAAGTCGGTCAAGGTATTAATGGTAGAAGCAAATATAGCATAGAAATTAGGACAGAATAGGAAGACCGCATCCCATTTGTTAATAAGCCACCACATTAAAAATAATTGTTATTCCTCCATAAGACATGCTTATATAATTGTAACTTTCATAAACCATAGCCATAGATAACACATATAAAATAACATGACGCTGATATGTGGGGCCAGTTTAAAATACAGGTAACCTCCACTTAAGCATCATGAGCATGGCATAAATAAGCACGTTGACCCGAAATTAATATGGCATGGCCAAATGTGGGGCATTCGGCAGTAAAAACCACTCCTTGGACAGTTTTAATAATAAATTACAATATAGCCACACCGACCCTAAAAATAACATGGCGCCCGTACGTGGATGGCTTATGGGATTCAGAAAAAAACCATAATAATAGCATGGTTTTCATGGGGAAAACCATAGAATTTTTTTTTTCCTCAAACTTGGTTTGAGCGATTGTGAGTCTTTCTAGATGATGTTCAGACGTCAGACAAACGTTGTCAGACGGGTACGAGGGTCTATACCCATTCCATAGTTAGTTTTGACATTTTATAATATGTTGTTGTTGTTGTCGCGGGATCGGAATCCTTTCTTTCCAATAGAACGCGCCAGTGTCTTCAGCTAGGGCCTACCTGAATCTCAAATTAAGTAGTACAGGATGGCCGGAACGGAAGAGGTACTCAGGTGTATCGCCGAGTTAAGGGAACATTTCGATGTTATAAACGCTAAGAGTAAGGAAGAATCCAAAGCATTTAAAGATGAAATAGCGGATAGGCTAGAGGCTAGTCAAACTGAGGTAAGCCAGATGTTGGCTACAGTAAATACTAGACTAGAGGCTAATCAAGCCGAAATAAATACTAGACTAGAGGCTAGTCAAACTAATGTAAACACACAGTTAGAATTAAACCTAGTAGAGGTTAATAAGAAAATGGACGACGTTAAAGAGTCTGTCCAGAGACAGGTAACTAAGAATATTGTTAGCGTGATCTCAGAAATGCAAAATGATAACGATAAACGCTTTGAGTCTATTGAATTAAAATTAGAAAGCAATTTGCAAATGTGCAGAGAGTCACAGCGTGAAATTAACGATAATTTAAACAGTATGTCCCGGGAGCTTAAAGACATTCAAAGTCAGAATGAAGCTAACACTAGACGTCAGTTAGAACAATTTAACACGTTTACTCAGACCGTGGATCATAGGTTCGAGGATAATGAACTAAAATGGAATACGCGAATGGCAGGTTATGCCAAGGCTGTAGACGAAGCTTTAAGAAAGCAGGACCGGAATATCCTTGACCAATGCAAGGAAATGCAGGAAATAAAGACGTCTGATCGAGATAATAAGGAAATAATGTCTAATATGAAGATACAAGTTGGAAAAGTGCAGAAAGAGTTGGAACAAACTCAGAACGACTTAGCAGTTATCCATAAAAGACAGGACGAAGACCAAGGAGAAATCACGAAAATAAGGACTGAAATCTCTCATATACAAGGTCACATTCAACGGGAAGTTACAGGCTTACGCGAAGAGTTAGAGCTTCGAGAAGGCTTAAAGATTGAAGCCAGTGATAAGACTCTTGCCGAAGTAAGAGAAAGTCTAGCAGGGGAAATTATCCACCTGAAGGAAAACCTTAAGGATAATAAAGAAAAGGTATTTTCTATGGCAGAAAGAAACCGAGATCGCCTAGAGAAAATAGAACGAAAGGTATTAGCTCGTTTGGAAAGGACTGAAAACAGGCACAGCCAATTAGAAACTAGAATGATAGCGCAGGAAGAATCCATGTTGCGGAATCCTAGGTCTAGCGAAGGAAGTATAGACGAGAATAGGAGGAATAAATGGGCAGAGATAGAAATACAGCCCACTCCAAAGAATGCAGCAATGCCAAGTGACAGCCCGTATGCCACACCTGGTATGCCAATGGCTATGTCAACACCGCAGGAAAATGCTGTACAGAACCAAATAGTCACAGTTATAAGGGCTAGTGATGAAAAACCAAAGAAATACTCTGGGAGTAATTCTAATATGACACCCAAGTACTGGCTTAAAGAAGTTTCCGAGTACTTGAATGATGCGAAAGTACCGCCAGAGCGCAGGTTGAGAGCGATTGAAAAACTAACCGACGGGGAGTGTGCTCTATGGTTTAGAAGTTTTAGGTACACGTTCGACACCGTTGAGGAATTTCGCCAAGCATTTTTAAGCAGGTATTGGAACGCGAGCGTACAACAAAACCTTAGACTGGACTTGTATTCCAGGCGTTACAGTACTAGTAACCCGACCAAGTACGGAGAGTTTTTTGTGAACCAATTATGCCGTTTTCGCGAGCTCGATGAAGGGCTTAGAGAGTCAGATTTATGCATAGCAATAGCTAAGCAGCTGCCGTATGAAGTGCAGCGCCTGCTAATCTCAGCAAACGCCAAAACTGCAATCGATATGGAGGAGGGGCTGAGACAACTTGATTTAACCACAGTGCAGCACGCAAGACAAAGTCGACATGTGGAACAAGTTAATATGACGAATACGCCGATCGAGCCAACGAAGGTGCAGACGAAATGCAAGTCTACAAGCACCGAAACAGAAAAATCCGACTGGCAGCGCGAAGGACGCGAAAACCAAAATTGGAGGCCAGCGTATCGAGGAGGTTCGAACCGTGGTAACCGAGGAAGGAAAAACTGGAATCAGCGTGGTACCAGAGACCAGCAGCTGGATAACAGAAGAAATTACGGCCGAAATGGGAATAACCAAGGATGGAGATCCCAAGAACAGAGTCGTGGGTTCGATGAAGAGGCGGAAGAACGCTATCATGCATCTTTAAGATACATGGAAGAGCGCGGAGATGATCCAAGACAATCGCGAGTTCACTGGGATGAAGCGATTCGAAATAGAAGGTCACCCGACATATATCAAAATGATGATGGTGCCAAAAGTCTGGAACTTCAACAGCATGAAGACAGGCAGAAGAACTCCACAAAGAATGGAGCAATTGAAAAAAAAAACACCAATTTTAAATGACCAGAGAGAGATAGGTTCAGGATGGAATACAGTAAATGTTATTAACTGGATTGCCAAACCTGAGGAGCTTATCGAAGACCTCGATGAAAGAACGGTCAATGTGAGAAGGGAATTACCTATTATTATTGTAAACATTGCGGGAACGAAAGTAAGAAGTCTCATTGATACAGGATCAACAGTGAGTTTGATAACCCAGGCATTATACAATGAAATCCAGAGTAAAATCCACGTATTGAAAATACCCATTTCAAGCGTGAAAATAAAAGGTGTCATACCAGACAAAGTTATGATATGCAGATACCAAGTATTTTTAGATCTGCAGATGGGGAACTCTACATTCTCACAGAGCTTCCTACTTGTAAATAAGCTGCCATATAACCTTATTGTTGGGATGGATTTCATAAGAGAGTATAAAGTTATTATAGATCTCTCGCAAGACATTGTAATGTTTCGCGCAAGTGAGGGAAAGGAAGACTTAGAACTCTCATTAAGGCATAATGAAGCGAGACAAGAAGAATACGTATGGCATACATATGGAGATATGACTGGGGAGGCAGTGTCGACAATAGAAGATATTGAGGAAGAGTTGGCAACACTGGCCGCAGACATTGAAAAGGATCTCGAACCAAAATTTGAAGAATGCCTGGAAGAGAAGATTGAGGAAGCTAAATTTGGTCCAGAATATAAAAAAATGCTAAGGGAACTGCTATTCGAGTATAAAGGAGTCTTCGATTCGAGACCTGGCCGGATCAAGAATTTCCAGTATGCGTTTCAAGTCAGCGATTGGACGCCATTCAAACAGAAGCCGTATCCTGTAGCTGAGAAACATTATTTAAAGGTCAAAGAAGCGATACAGGAAATGCTAGAAGCAGGCGTCATTGTAAAGACAGCCACACCTTATGTCAGCCCACTGGTAGTTGTACCGAAACAGGATGGAAGTGTGAGGATATGCCTGGACCTACGAAATTTGAATTCCAAGGTCATACCGGAATTTGATACAGTTCCACCCATTAAGGAGGTACTCAGAAGGTTCAAAGGAAAGACTGTATTCTCAAATCTTGATCTAACGGCAAGTTTTCACCATCTTGCTCTGGAAGAGAAAACAAGTCTGTTAACCGGATTTTTATTTGACCAGCACACGTACTCATACGTCCGTCTTCCATTTGGATTAAAAACAGCAGGTTCAGCGTTGATACGAGCGCTAGATAGGAACCTATCCGAAGAAGTAAAAGCTACAACCATATGCTACGTAGATGATATACTACTGACCTCTGAAACAGTTGAAGAACATGTCAGAGATCTACGCAAGTTGTTATATGACCTAAGTCAGGCTAACTTCAAGGTCAATATAAAGAAGTCTAACTTTGCTCAGAGAGAAGTTAAATTTCTAGGTCATGTAATCGATGCACAAGGAGTCAGGCCTAATCCGGGAAAACTGGAAGTCATAAAACGTTTCCCGAGACCAACGAAGGTGAAGAACGTCAGGCAATATCTAGGCGTTATTGGATTCTTTTCGAACCATTGTCCGAAGTACACCGAGACTGTAGCACCACTCCAAGACTTACTTAAAAAGGGAGGAAGATGGCGATGGACGGAGCAATGCGAGGAAGCCTTCGTGAAATCTAAACAGATGCTGTTAGATTATGTGAAATTGGGATATCCTGACTGCACTCAGAAATTTATCATCCAGACTGACGCATCCTTCATAGGCATTGGAGCTATGTTGTATCAGGAAAATAAGGACAGGCCAGAGGAGAGAACTTATATCGCATTCATCAGTAGAAGGTTGAGGCCTAATGAAAAGAATTATACGGTCACGGAGATCGAATTACTTGCGATACTGTATGCATTACAGTATTGGCACAAGCTGATTTATGGTTTTAGAATTATTTTGAGAACAGACCATAAAGCCCTAACGTTCCTGCTAAAAACTGACTCGTCGAGTCAAAGACTGACAAGGTGGTCCCTGTACATACAACAATTTCAAGTGGAAATAGAATATTGCCCGGGGAAGGACAATATCATACCTGATTTGCTAAGCAGATACCCTACAGCAGAGGAAGAAGAAACTCTAGCTATTGAGATAGAAGATAGAGATCAGAAGACCTTAGATGATCTGAGGAACATCACCGTTTTTCAACGTGAAGATCCCTGGATACGGTTGATGATAAATTACTTCGAGGGAAAGCTGGATAGAGGAACCCCGATGTATATGGAAGCTGAAGCACTTTCAACGGAATATCTATGGTTTAACCAGATGTTACATAAATGGAGCGACTCTGACCACACAAAACCTAGGATTGTTGTACCACCAGCATTGCAGAGAAGGCTAGTTTGGCTAGCACACCGAGCTTTTGGACACTCAGGTGTAGATAAGACTGTTGCCCTGCTTAAAGAGGCGTTTATTTGGCCTAAACTTAGAGAAACAGTCAGAAATACTATCAGGACATGTGATATGTGCCAACGAGTAAAGCCTAACTCGTACTTAATGAGGCAGAAACCTATACCACTCTTACCAGAGAAGCCATGTCAGCTCCTGGCGCTGGACAACTTTGGGCCCCTGCCTAGAGCTAGAAGAGGAAATAAACACATCCTAGTTGCACTAGACGTGTTTTCCAAAATGGTAGTCCTGTGTCCAATTCAGAAAACCAGCACAAAACAAGTACTTAAGAGGCTGAAGGAAAGAATCATTCCTATATTAGGACAGCCAGAAAACATCTTATCGGATCATGGAAGTTGTTTTACCAGCGTAGAATTTCGCAGGGAGTTGGAAAATCTGGGCATAAGACAGATTTTGTCCACGGTTAGGCACCCCGAGTCGAACTCAGCTGAGAGAGTTATGAGGGAGGTGCAAAAATACATGAAGATATACTGCTCTACTGAGAATTGGAAATGGATTGACGTACTTGAGATTATTGAATATTGTATCAACAATACCGTGCACGAAGCTACAGGAGAGGTGCCAGTGAGCCTACATCTCGACAGAAGACCCGAGAGGCCATGGAATAACGTCATCCAGACAACCGTCGATGCACAACTTGGACGTGAGTTGAGAATCCAGAGGACGTTCGAGTATCTCAAGAAACAAGCAGATAAACGACAGCGGAGAAACAGGAGGAAACGCTATCATAGACCGCTACTCGTGGGAGAATACGTCCTATTGAAAAAACCCGCCAGTTCAGATCCAGAGAGCAGGAAATATAAGAAATTTCAGCATGCTTATCTCGGACCCTACCTGATTATAAGGGATCTGCAGAATAACGCATATCGGATTAAAGATGAGGTAACAGGTAGAGAAGTTGTGGTAAATGCAGCTAATCTGAAGTTATATAGTCCACCAGAAGACTATGATGCGAGAGAAGAGCAAGCTACACACATCCAAGTGAACGGGGAATCATTACGTATGCACGGAAAGGTTCTGGAGAAAAGCTTGCAGACTCGAGATGGGTCGAAGAAAAGCAAACAGCTCGCCAGCTCAGCGGACACGAGGGGAGAGTGCAGCTGTCGGTTGCAGGAGTTTTACGACCAGTTGAAGGAAGCCGCTGTGGAGTTAGAGGAGATGAATGAACAATTGAGACAGGAAAACGAAAGTCTACGAGACAGCAGACAAGAGTGGAGTGGGAAAACGTGAAAGCCCATTGCCGAGAGCAATGACCGCTTAAAGTAAACACTGCAAGGAGTTGATACCAGCTGATAGGCCCGATAAATTCACTTGTGAAATGAATTTTTCGAACTTAGCAGGAGAAAGATGTGCCCAACTGGTCACGGCAGTCTGGCATCGAACTCAGGGCCTCATCAGAGAAGACCAGGCAAATGGTTATGCCTAAGGTCGAACCAGTGGTCTCTAAGGGGGAGCCATTATATGGAACCCACAGAGCAATGAGAGGTCTACTGACACATAATAGTCTAGCGTGATTTCACGATTATTTAGGTGCAAATCATAGCAATTTAAAGGAAAAATTATAAGCAAAATGCAAGGGAATGTACGTTTTCAGTGCATACGAAGTGGAAAGAAGGCTAGTTTGAAGTCTGACAAATTACTTTAGCAAGTAGGCGGGGTAGGCCTGGCGCCTACGGAACTATTTCCGTCTAGGGCGGTCAGACAGCTCAAAATTAATGACTCGGGAATTCACCACTCGACAACGAGCAAAGCTTTGGCGGAACCAAGCCCACAAGAAATTAATTAATTACAGATAAATGGAGCATTGTAATGCAATGGAACTTACACACAGATGAATGTATTCACGGAGGAGTAATTTAGGAGTGGTTTTTCACCTCAAATTACGCCTATTTCTCAAAATGACCGCATTACAACCTAACTCACGCTCGAGAGCACGAATACTTTAACCAACCAGCGGGAAATCCCCACCGTGGCGTCCCACGCGCTGAACTAAGGCAATTAATTGTAATTAATTGGCCGAAGCGATCGCCGGCACGCGAGTGTTTTTAAAACCTCCACGCCTAAATAGACAAGATGCAGATGTTATTTCGGCTGAAGACGGAGTATTTCAAGAAGGGAGTCGCTCTCACGTGTCCCGTGAACTATTTTGTGCAAGAAACCAATATAAGGGAGAGCAGCCTACGCCAAGGGGCAGTTGAAAAGGCAGTTGGAAAGTTGTTGTTAGTCAGTGAAGACGTCAGACGGTCGTTCGAGTTGGAAGTTAGTCCTTTGTCTACAAGCGCTCTGCAGTAAGCACGCCAATTATTAAAATATCAGCGTACCGCCGTTGAAGACAATGGAGGCAAATTGTAAGCTTCATCAGTAATAATGAAGTGCATAAAAAGTAACAAAGTGCAGATATTTCTTTATTATCTGACACAGATATAAATTCGCTACAGCGAATAGGAACTGATAATGTTTGGAACAGTTCGTATACCGGAAGGTATTGTCAATTATATGACATCAGCATCAGGAGCACTCCAGTGATGGGAGAGTGGAAGTTATTGCCACCTATCCAGGACAGTGAGGTGAATGGGAGTGCAGGGAACTAGGATCGAACATCTATAAAAACGCTACTAGATTTCACGGAGACCAGCGGTTATCATAAGTTCATCGCATCTCTGAGGTCAAGCGTAGGTGAAATCCAGATTAAGGATCAACATGTGAAATGATAGATGAAGTGTATAAATTGTGAAATAATAATTTAAAGTGTTAATGTGTTTAATGATTAATATTCAGTGTTTATCAGTGGTAAAGGCCACTTGTGATAATATGTGTATCATGTGTAAAAAGTGTGAATCTCAGTGTTGTGTATTGGATATCATTATGGATTAAGTCAATCATCATGGTAGAGCTCAGGCGGAGATACTGGTACTTTCCAGCCAGAAGGAAACGTGAGTACACATGCAAATAATAGCATTATAATGGCATAGTTCACCATGTAACGATTAATCACTTTGAAATTAAAGATGTAATAGTCACTTACTGAACGAGTTTTCACCACTCGTCTTGAATAAAGTATGACTTGGAAGGTGATTTGCTTAGGACCATGTAGGTCAAAAATAGTGATGGATCTAAACGTTAAAATAATAATAATAATAATAACTGGGGTCGGCAACCATAAAGTAAGGGCAAAGTTGGCCTAAGTAATGTTCAAATAGTGTCATGTCTAATTTAAGATACGGTCATTTGGTAAACAGTAAAGAATGTAGTGTGGAATATCGCGAATACGAGAGCTTTTCTCAGTGTCAGTGAAATTTTGAATGAATATGTGAAATTAAAGTAAGCCAGTATATTTATACATTTGTGTTAGGAGCTATGTAAAGCTTTGGCTTAAGTAGTATAACAGGAAGAACGCAGGTACCTTGATAATGGAGTCATATATGTGAAATATTGTTTAGCCGCATATAGCGTGCAGATTAACGTAGAATCCAGTGATTTACGTAAGATAAGCACGGGAAAGACTAGTATAGCTTGCGCGTGAGGTGAAAATTGGCTTAATCTTCGAGAAGTATCGCCTTTGTGCATACTGTATTTGTTACGCAGCGATTTGGATAGATTCTGTCTATTGCCAACGCTTGCATTGAATTATAGCCACTATGGACGCCCAGCGAGGCGCGGTGTGCATTTATACTTATGGTCTGCCCGAGAGGTAGAATCATATTCGTCGACGAGGAACGTGGTTCCCAAATATATATATGTTAATGACAGCTGCTGATGATAACCATGGGGTTTCATTATGATGCGCGTCTTAAAAGCCACAAGTAATCACCTTAGAACGGCAATGCTATCATTGGAATTTCACCCCTGCCATGAATGTTTAATAGGAGCCATTTGAGCCCAAATACACTGTAAAGTTAGGTGTTAATTAATTAAATGACTCAATTACTTAGGACTATGCCTAGCGGATCTTTACTGTTATATAATTGTAAACAAGTTTGGCCTTGACGGTAGAGAGAGACAGGGAATGTAGATCATTTCCGTGGCAGCCATCTTGGAGAGCTGTCTGGAACTAATTTTATGACCTGCTGAGGGAAGGGGAGGTTGCTCGACCGATCCCTTGTCAATTACAGTCACAATAGGACACTGAGAGATCTCGGTATTCAATATGCAATGAAAATATAAGTATTTTAGTGATGCAAATGGAATTAATTGGTATGTGGCAACTCACATATGTGGTTGAACCATAGAAATCAGATGATATTTGGCGAAGTTATCCTCTGAGGGGGAAAGCTGAACCAAAATAATGTAGGCATCTTCTTTAAAGTGCATTTTGCCAGTTTATGCTAATTTAGGAAAAACGGGTATGTGTTTTTCCCAGAACATGACACAGTTGTATCTATGATAAGTCCGACAAGACCCAGATAATCGTTATATGGTGAAACTATAAATATTCTATCCATGTTTATGTTATTTTATGATTAAGAAGCATGGCTCATTTTCCTAGAGCGTTCATAGGGATGGAAAGAAGGAAGATGATTCGCACGACACAACAAATATTTGCTAATAAATGTAGGAAACATTGAAGTAATGCTAATTAAAGTAAATGCCGTAGAAGACGGAATAATGTCTTAGTAATATCATGTTTATGTGACATGTGGTTTTTGTGTTAAGATATTTCCATTAAATAAAATTGTGTCACATGACGAACACTATGAAAACCTTGTAATCTGAACTATTATTGACAGGATATTAGAAGTAGGTTTGAGTGCATTGTAGCGCTATTTTTAAGGAGAAAGCTCACAGAATAACCCTATTTATTTGTGGGAATTAATTGTAATTTGTCCTTTGTTTTGTATTTGTTGTACAGCCATGATTTTAGACCAGTAAATATTTTATTCATAGGAATGTTGTGTATTTCCTGTAGAGTAGTTACCTGGTAGACTCAAATCCTGAGCATGTGGTCGTATTGTGGGCAGGAACGTCCCATACCTCGAAAGACCGTGAGCTAGTTGGGATACGAACACATGGTCCACATGGTGACAATCGGGTACAGTAGATTGGTAGTTAGTTTTAAGTTTGCATTTCATTTTCATCTTCACGATCACCCAAACCATCAGGGGCCGAAAGCCTAGATGTTAGGCCCCTTAAAACAACAATTATCGTCATCAACCATAAGGAGGCAGGGTGTATGTAGCCCCATCACTTCTGGTGCACCCTAGATAATGCTACATCCTCAGGGGCTCACGGCTGGTGAGTTCGGGAGTTGGCGACCCCGAGGGATTCCTGAGCTGGGTCTGTTTTTCCCTTTTGTCCCTTCCCTTTGGGGCGAACCCTCTCCTTTTTCCCCTCCCCTCTCCTCTCCAATCCTCTCCTCTTTTCCTTATATTTCCTTTTCTCTTTCAGATTCCCGCACTGTTTTTGTTCCCCCCAGGGGCTCACTTCTAGTGGGCGTGGGTTGGCGACCACGGGGCCCCAGCTGAGTCCGGCATTGCTTCCACTTACTTGTGCCGGGCTCCTCTCCGTCTTCTTTCCTGTCGACTTCACTTGGTCAACTCTTGTTCTCTTCCGACCCCGACGGTATTAGGGTATCTGAGGCCTAGGGAGTCTCTTCCTTTGCCGCCTTAATTGGCCCTTGTCTCAGCTTTCCTGACACCCTCCTTCTGTGAGGGGTCAGCCTTTTTTTATTTTCCTTTTACCTCATGCCTTGTGCTCAAGGCCCTTAAGGAGGCAGGGTGTATGTAGCCCCACCACTTATGGTGCACCCTAGATAATGCTACACCCCTAGGGGCTCACGGCTGGTGAGTTCGGGATTTGGCGACCCCGAGGGATTCCTGAGCTGGGTCCGTTTTCCCCTTTTGTCCCTTACCTTTGGGGTGGACCTTCTCCTCTCTCCCCTCTCCTCTCCTCTCCTCTCCTCTTTTCATTATATTTAGCTTTCTCTTTAAGATTCCCGCACTGTTTTTTGTTACTTGGTTCACCGTGTATCTAAATCCCCTTCTGGCGATTTTTTAAGGCATTTTTAATCTACGTTGCTTTTTGTATGTTTTTTCGATCTAAATTACATCTCGCGATTGTTTTCAACCTCAATTGCATTTTGTAAAGATTGACAATCCTAATTGCTATTTAGTAAGTCTTTCAATGAATGTGCCCGGGCCTTAAAGTGAGTATTTTGAATTTCAATTGCATTTTGTAAGAATTTTCAACCGACGCCGCATTTTGCACGAATTTTGAATCTAAATTGCATTTTGTTTGGTGGGCATTTTGCACTAATTTTGATTCTCAATTGCACTTTGTGGGTATTTTGAACCTAAATTACATTTTGTCAAGTATTTTCAATCTAAATTGCATTTTGTAAGTATTGTCAATCCACATGAGTCGTTTTAGAATCACCGCACATTTTGTAAGCATTTTCAATTTCAATTGCATTTTGTAAGTATTTTGAATTCCAATTGCACTTTGTGAGTAATTTGGATTGGAACCGGCTTTTTCAATCCAACTCGCATTGTGTATTTTCAATTTCAATTGCATTTTGTAATTATTTTGAACCTCAATTGCATTTTGTACGTATTTTCGATCTCATTTGCATTTTGTAAGTATTTTGAATTTCAGTTGCATTTTGTAAGTATTTCGACGCTACATTGCATTTTGTACGTATTTTGAATCTAGCCTACGTTTTGTGGGTATTTTTCAATCTTTTTTTTTTTTTTGTGACTCTTTTCGTTCTAAATTCCCTTTTGTAAGACCATATTGTGGGTTCCTTTTTGTACGTATTTTCCGTGAGATAATTTTGTTCTGGTTTCCATTTCACTATCATTTTCGCTATCACCCAGATCATTAGGGGCCGATAACCTCGATGTTAGGCCCCTTAAAACAACAATTATCATCATCATCAACTGTTTTTGTTACTTGGTTCCCCGTGTATCTAAATTCCCTTTTAGTGATTTTTTTTGTAGGTATTTTTAATCTACGTAGCATTTTGTAAGTCTTTTCGATCTAGATTGCATTTTGTGAGTGTTTTTCAATCTCAATTGCATTTGGTAAGGATTGACAATCTAAATTGCTTTTTATTAAGTCTTTCAATATCCGGGCCGGGGCTCTTGTGAGTTTTTTTGAATTTCAATTGCATTTTGTATTTTCAACCTACCCCGCTTTGTTCAAGTAGTTAAGTCTCAATTGCAATTTTGTGGGTATTTTGAATCTCCATTACATTTTGTGAGTATTTTCAATCTCATTTGCATTTTGTAAGTATTTTGATTTCACTTGCATTTTGTAGGTATTTCGACTGTACGTTGCATTTTGTACGTATTTCGGACTTAACCTACATTTTGTGCGTATTTTTCAATCTATTCCTTTTGTGAATATTTTCGTTCGAAATTCCCTTATGTAGGTATTACCGCTCTGCATTTGGTGAGTAGTTTCACTCTGAGTTCCTTTTTGTAAGTATTTTCCCTGCTGCATAAGGCATAGTTGTTGGGGCTCATTGTCTATTTTATCTAAACCATTTTCGTTTCATCCATAGCAGTGAGCTGTTTTTTTTTAAATCCTTTCATTTCACGCCATTTAATTTCATCAGGGGCCGATAACCTCGATGTTAGGCCCCTTAAAACAACAAATATCATCATCATCATCAAGTAGTTAAGTCTCAATTGCATTTTGTGGGTATTTTGAATCTAAATTACATGTTGTCATGTATTTTCAATCTAAATTGCATTTTGTAAGTATTGTCAATCCACACGAGTCGTTTGAATCTACCGTACATTTTGTAAACATTTTCAATTTCAATTGCATTTTGTACGTATTTTGAATTTCAATTGCACTTCGTGAATAATTTGGATTGGAACTGGGATAGGACCTATTTCAATCTGAATTGCATTGTGTATTTTCAATTTCAATTGCATTTTGTAAGTATTTTGAACCTCAATTGGAGTTTGTACGTATTTTCGATCTAATTTGCATTTTGTAAGTATTTTGAATTTCAGTTGCATTTTGTAAATATTTCGACGCTACATTGCATTTTGTACGTATTTTCTATCTAGCCCACGTTTTGTGGGTCTTTTTCAATGTATTCTTTTTGTGACTCTTTTCGTTCTAAATTCCCTTTTGTAAGACCATATTGTGAGTTGTTTCCATCTGAGTTTCTCTTTGTACGTATTTTCCGTCTCTCATCATATTCGTTCTGGTTTCCATTTCATTCTCATTTTCGCTATCACCCATATCATTAGGGGCCGGTAATCTAGATGTTATGCCCCTTAAAACAACAATTATCATCATCATCATGTCCCTGATACAGCCAGCTGGATAGTTTTTGGCTAGGGATTAACACCACCTCCAAGGGAAGATGAAGAGATAAGGAAAGGGAAGTGGGTTTCGGAATGAAGAGCAAGTATGGCTAAATTGGACGAGAGTCCAATACTAAGCAAACAAAATGAATTTGAATGAGTATTTAGTGACGAGTGTCACCGCAAAGCCCGTGAAGCACCTAAAGTGAGTATGGACTTGGCCGTAGCTAACGGGAAATGCGGCTGGAGCTTGGGCTATTTGCAAGAAGCAGTGATCGTAGCTTCCCTTCCAAGCCTACATTTGGCTATTATAGGGAAGGGTGGTAGTCTTGCAAGACAAAGAATGACAGATTTACTTCATATCCTTTCAAAGGAGTTAAGTTTGAACGAATGTTTTGAAAGGCGCAAATAATTCGAATTTGCCGTTATGACTTTAGTTCTTGGAACTGTAGGATCTCCGACGACTGATCGAATACTCCCAGGAAAGGTAGTGGTGAAGCAGTTATAGTGATTTTGGGAACAATTTTGTCGATTTCTTCGAAAATTTTGGTAAGAATGACAATAGGGCATGTAAGAATAGCTAAGCTTTTACCCAGCCAAGTGCCGACTAAAAGTTTAGACCGGAAGAAAAACTTAAATTTTGAATACGAACCACAAGTTTTAGAGAAAATCTCAACTAGCAGGAAGCTTGCGGAGCTAGCTTTACTTGCCTTTCTGGCTCATTAGAATTAGCTATAGCAGCTAAAGGATGCTTTGAAAAAGATGATACTAGAAGTTTTCGTTCAAGTGCAACAAGCAGCAAAACTTTTATAATTTTAGTGCCGTTATGTGATTTGCTTAATGAGAGCATAAACCGATGGGAAGAGTCAGGGAAACTAGGGTCCTGCCTAATTGTTATTCTAAGACAAGAACGAGGAAATATAATCTGATTTATTTAACAATAAAGAAAGAGTTGACGTAGCAAACAATATAAAGTTGATTTAGATTCAAATTAATAACAATAAACAATTTTAACATACAAAAGTCTGAGACTTAATGCTAACAAATTGTATTTTTTTTTGACAATGATAAATAGGACGCAAGTTTATAACTTGCTTCGAGCACAAAATCTGAATAAGATTTTAAAATTTCTGCTAAAAATTGAAAACTTTGAAGTTTATAACGAGGATTACAAATAATTAAAGTTTTAACAAGGAATCAGGTACATACAATATAGGCACTTTAAGAATTCCTATTCGAGATTTTAAAGGCTATGAAATAGTACATTATGCAACGAGCCTATAATGGCTATAATTAAGACACGAGTATTTTTTATAAAACGAGCGTATGCGAGTTTTATAATTTCCATACGAGTGTCTTAATTACCATTATAGGCGAGTTGCATACGACTGTTTATGTTCGACGATAATTATAACTTTATTATATGTTTTAACATAAATATTCATAAATATCTGTTCAGTCACTAGAATGTTGTGATCGGGTGCTGCGGTGGGTAGTATATCTCTGTTTTCCAAGCTATCTGGACAACCGACGCATGCGCTCTGTGTGCTTCAATACCATATGTTCAGATTGTGCACCGTTATTCAGTAAAACTGTCACCGAAGTCGTTTCAAAACCTCGCGCTGTGTAGAAATTGGTTTTGGGGATATTAAGGTACAGTGCTATTTCTGGTCTCATATTCACCAGTTATTTATGCGAACATATGGACGGTGCACTTTCGGTAAATTATATAGACATGTTGGATTTTGAGCGCATGCGCGAAGGTATCCTTATCTAATTGGTCACACGACTGTTTCTTGAGCTCTGATTGGTGGGAGAAACTGTTTCATAATGAAAAATAGTGTTATAATGAGCCTCATTATGATACAGTTTTCTGACACATAATAGTTAGGGTCGAACATAAAAGCATTTAATATAAGATTATAACAAAAAAAAAGAGGAAAATTAAGAAGAAGTTTCTATAACTTCTTATATTTAAACAGGGATCACGAGAAAAAATGGGGCCAGTTGCCCTTTCGTGAAACCTGGAAAAGGAAAGTTAGAAAACTCACTTGTGAGTAGAAATAATTGAATTCCCTAGTAAACGAGGAAAACAATAGTTTAAGGGTGTGCTAGGCGCAGATTATACAGAAATTACGATGGTAAACAGCACAAAGATGGGAGGGCACTGCTATTGAGTGACACCTCATTGAAGGAGATCCAAATTTTATAATTTAATTATAATATGTTAGTAAGGTATTTGAGAGGAGGAAAATAGGAGGTTTAGGAAAATGTATTGGCCATTTTTATTGCTCTCTTTCGAACGCGACACGGATGGTGGTTGAACGAGCACTGTTATGCACGGTAGTCTGTTGAAAAGTTCACTATTGCAACACGGAAAGGCTCATAAGAAGAAAAGTTATTGCAGTTATGTAAATCACTAGTTGAATTTTAACTTGAGAAGGTTTACTGCGTTGTAGCTTTTATAGGTTGTAGTTGAATGCAGTGGAAAGTTTCCCACGAAGGAAGACGAATTAGACGTAGACTATCTAATGCTGTTAAGAAAAATCTTTAGCTAAGAAAAGTATTCCCATATTTAGGTGGAAAATACTTGACGGCTTTACTTGCAGAAAGATAACTTGATGTAGAAAATTCTAGAGCATTGATATCTGTTGAATTGGGCAAAACAAGTCCCCCGGCGGAAAGCTGAATTCTATAGACAGTGGGTACTTTAAATTATCCCTCGGTGTGAGATAATATCTCAGATAATCAGTACAAGAAGTACATTTTCATTTTGAAAAGTTAGCTGAAGTAGCCACAACTAGATCAGGAAGATCTTCTGAAGGCAGATATTGCATCACAATTAGCAATTTCACACTGTCTATAAAATCAGATACAATGCTATAAGCAATTTAAAACTTGGTGAAAACCATTGAAGTTGTACTTAGCTCATTTTGAAGAAAGACGATGGTCTGGATGACGGTTGAGGTTAAAATTCAGACATGGCATCCGATTTAAAAAATGTCTCTCGAGGAGAGGAAACAAGCTCGGGAAGAGCTTCAACTGTATGTGTAGAGGTCTGACACTGAAGTGGGAGCTGCTCGACGAAGCACAGAGGTACCAAGGAAAGAAAATGGGGTGGGGGAAAAGGACAAAGGAACATACATAAAGATTACCAACATAACAATGATAAATTGCTTTCTTAGATATTAATTTTCTTGATGGAGTGATCTTCAAGGAGAAGCTAGCAGGCGATGATGACGACGTCTGGAGGATTGGAATGATGAAGACGTCCTCTTTAGCATGGAGATGTTAGCTGGAGATAGCGACGACATCTTGTGGCTGGATTGGGAAGGAAGTCCTCTTGAGAGTTGAGATATTGAGAAACTTCAGTAGTTAGCTGCTAGATGCCGCTAGGTTGATCATGGAAGATATATATCTATAACAGACTTACAAAGGAAGTAAGCAATAAAGAAATAAAAGAAAAAGTAAGAAATCACTGTTGGTGTTTGCGAAAAAGGAAGGAATGAATTAAAGCAAAGAGCAGCAAAAGCTACCTCTGTCTTACCGTGTATTCCAAAGAATACACCACCAGCAGCAAACTGTTGAGTCGTGTTGAGTTAAAAACTTTAGAGGAGAGTGTGTTTTGAGTTTCCCTGAAGTGCAACTCGGCTTTTCTTCATTTCGCCTGGGAACTTTTCGTTCCGCAAAATTCACAGTCAAGTTAAGATTGGACGGAAGGGGGATTTGTGTTTCATGCACCTCGCCATTCTTAAATTGCGTCTGACAAGAATTTGTTGCACATGCATCTCCATGATATTATAATTAATAGTCCAGTCAGTGATTTTAACCCATCATGCCGAGACGTAAAACGTATATTGGTCTTTGTTCATTGATATTGGAAAATAAAAGTGCTTATCACGTAATTCATAACTGTTCCCGGGCGAAGCCGGGTCGGGTTGCTAGTATAATATATGGACTATACTGCTGAGCACATAATTTCTCCCTTAACTGTTTTTGGGCCCCCTATGTTAGGCATAAGTCTAGCTAACGCCGCTGCTTTCTGCTCTGCCTTTTGAGTAACTGGATTCACGTGTGCTCCAAACGTGCAATTCATGTCTAGCAGAACTCCTAGATAACGTACACCCTCCCCTGGAACGATCTCAATGTTATATAAGTGAAAACGGATATTCTTCCACTTCCTTGAGCCCTTCAAAATTACAGCCACAGTCTTATGTGGTGCCAGACTCAAGCAATTATTTTCCATCCAAAGGTTAACACGTCGCAATGATTCATTTACTCTGAAGGTCAGATCCTCTGCATTCTCTGCTGTTACCACTATCGCAAGGTCATCGGCATAACCAATTGATCCCCCCAGGGGCTCACATCTAGTGGGACGTGGGATGGCGACCATGGGACCCCAGCTGAGTCCGGCATTGCTTCCACTTACTTGCGCCGGCCTCCTCTCTGTCTTCTTTCCTTTCGACCACACTTGGTCAACTCTTGTTCTCTTCCTACCCCGACGGTATTAGGTTATCCGAGGCCTAGGGAGTCTTTCACTTTCCCGCCTTAATTGGCCCTTGTCTCATGTTTTCTGATTCCCTCCTGCGAGGGGTCAGCCTTCTTTTTCTTTTCCTTTTACCTCCTGCCTTGTGCTCAAGGCCCTTAAGGAGGCAGGGTGTATGTAGCCCCACCAATTCTGGTGCACCGTAGATAATGCTACACCCTCAGGGGCTCACGGCTGGTGAGTTCGGGAGTTGGCGACCCCGAGGGATTCCTGAGCTGGGTCCGTTTTCCCCTTTTGTCCCTTACCTTTGGGGCGGACCTTCTCCTCTCTCCCCTCCCCTCTCCACTCCTCTCCTCTCCTCTCCTCTCCTCTCCTCTCCTCTCCTCTCTTCTCCTCTCCTCTTTTCATTATATTTGCTTTTCTCTTTAAGATTCCCGCATTGTTTTTTGTTACTTGGTTCACCGTGTATCTAAATTCCCTTCTGGCGATTTTTTTAAAGGCATTTTTAATCTACGTTGCTTTTTGTATGTTTTTTTCGATCTAAATTACATCTCGCGATTGTTTTCAACCTCAATTGCATTTTGTAAAGATTGACAATCTAAATTGCTTTTTAGTAAGTCTTTCAATGCATGTGCCCGGGCCTTTTAGTGAGTATTTTGAATTTCAATTGCATTTTGTAAGAATTTTCAACCAACGCCGCATTTCGCACGAATTTTGAATCTAAATTGCATTTTGTTTGGTGGGCATTTTGCACATATTTTGATTCTCAATTGCATTTTGTGGGTATTTTGAATCTAAATTACATTTTGTCAAGTATTTTCAATCTAAATTGCATTTTGTAAGCATTGTCAATCCACATGAGTCGTTAGAATCACCGTACATTTTGTAAGCATTTTCAATTTCAATTGCATTTTGTAAGTATTTTGAATTTCGATTGCACTTTGTGAATAATTTGGATTGGAACTGGGATAGGGCCTCTTTCAATCTGAATTGCCTTGTGTTTTTTCAATTTATTGCATTTTGTAAGTATTTTGAACCTCAATTGCATTTTGTTCGTATTTTCGATCTCATTTGCATTTTGTAAGTATTTTGAATTTCAGTTGCATTTTGTAAGTATTTCGACGCTACATTGCATTTTGTACGTATTTTGAATCTAGCCTACGTTTTGTGGGTAATTTTTCCAGGTATTCTTTTTGTGACTCTTTTCGTTCTAAATTCCCTTTTGTAAGACCATATTGTGAGTTCCTTTTTGTTCGTATTTTCCGTCTCAGATAATTTTGTTCTGGTTTCCATTTCATTATCATTTTCGCTATCACCCAGATCATTAGGGGCCGATAACCTCGATGTTAGGCCCCTTAAAACAACAATTATCATCATCATCATAACCAATTGATACTGCGCCTTTCGTCAGCTGCTGACGTAGGACGCCATCATATAGAATGTTCCCTGCGGAACGCCAGCACTAATTTCAAGGTCCTCTGATTGGCTTAGTTTTATTCTACGTCCTTTGAAGTAATTGATGATAATTTGTTGCAGGTATTGAGATATGTTCTTCCTTCGAAGTTCTCTCACAAAAATGCTCATGTAGCCGTATTAAAAGCATTTTTCACATCTAGAGTTATTAAAGCTGCACATTTCTCGCTGCTCTCTGCCGGTATTTGCAATACTCTCTCGATAGCTTGGGTTGTGCTCCTGCCCTTTCTAAACCCAAACTGGCTCCTTGCTGTTCTAATTCTTTCTCAAGTCTTGTTTTGATCATTCATTCAAAAAGCTTACTCAAGGTATTTAGTAAACAAAGTGGTCTGTACGCTGATGGATCTAAGGACAGTTTCCCTGCTTTCAATAGTAACACTAGCTTGGCTACCTTTCACTCAGCGGGGAACTCACGCTGTCTCAGTAAATCGTTGAAGATAAATAAGAACCATCCAGGTGCTACCTCAAATGCATATTTGATGGCTTCTAGTGGTACGCCTATTCGAGGTGCCTTACCAGTCTTCATATTACACGCTACATCGCGTATCTCTTCCATCGTAAACAGATCTACGGCATTAAAATCTGGGTCCAATTCAAGACAAGAATTAGCGCACGGAAACGATGCCATCGCTATGGCTTTCCTTCTTTCATTTGTGAGCTGAACCGGAACTCTGTTGATTAAGCGCCCTGACACTATCTTGTATCCCCCCCCAGGTATCATTGTCCAGATCCTCACAGAGCTTTTGCCAGAGATTCTTTTTTGATTGCTGTATTTGCTTTGTTAGTTCCCTCTTTGCTGCCTTGGTAGTCATCTTCTAGTTGTTTTAAGTTATCCTGATTTATTCGTTTCCTAGCTCTTGTAAGAATTCGTCTCTTGCGATGTCAATGTTTTCGTTGCATAGCTATTTCATTATTCCACCAATAAGTTACACGGGTTTCATTTTTATGTTTGTCCCCTCAATCGACTAGACCTAAAAACATCTTTAAGAACAGCAATTACGTCTTTTAAAGTAATTCACGCCAGATCCACGGATTGCAACATCCATTCAATTGTGTTTTTAAAAATATCCCAATTATACTTCCACACCGTTTTTGTGATATCTGTGAGCTTCTTGAAACCCCTAACTTGAAAGTAAATAAAACGATGATCACTGAGAGATTCGTCTTCCAGGACTTCCCAGTCCGCAATGTATGATGCTATGCCCTGTGTTGAGCATGTTGAGATTCACAACTCCCTCTGGAAAAAGTTGGAGTAATGGACCATCAAGTCTAAACTAGCTATCCAATCCGCCCAATATTTGCCCCTACGGTCAGCAGTTGGTGCTCCCCAAAATAATGCATTCTCTACCTGTCGCCACACAGTCTACCTCAGCCTTGAAGCTATCAAAGGAGATGTTAGGAGTGGTGTAACAACAATAAATCTGGCACTGCTGAAGTCGAATACATAACTAACCTTATTCTGCCCTTATGCTTAGTACCTCCAGCTTGTCATTCAAAAGGAATGCAGCTACGTCACTTCTCTCGTCCGTGAACCAGCTAATATTTGCTACTCGCTTTCTATTTGGCTCACTAACAAGTAATAAATCTACTTTCTTCTCCAAGGATGTTGCGTACAAAATGTCATGACTCTCGGGTTTCCTCATGAGATTTGCCTGAATTATGTCCATTAATGGTCCCCCTGTGGGTGGGGGGTTTAGAATACACCCACGGTATCCCCTGCCTGTCGTACGAGGCGACTAAAAGGGGCGACCTTGGCTATCCTTTTAGGTTCCCGGCTTGTCTTGCGAATTGGACCTCCCGTGGGTGGGAGGGATGGAATACACTCACAGGTATACCCTGCCAGTCGTAGAAGGCGACGTAAAGGGTTTCTTGGCCCAGGTCCCCTTTACGGGTTTGACAGCCAGCTCTAAACGCCCCACTTTGTGCGATATAACTCTCATTAGGTTATATCGCACGCCTTTTTCCGTTCATGTTTTTGAGGTCTGGCACTCAAAATTACATGTGCGTGCTGTCAGGGGAAGGGCCACCTAAGTGTGCGACTACGCTCGAGAGCCTGTTCGGTCTGGCCACACCGACAGGTGGGTGCGCCATGTACTCTGCAGTAGTATCCGCCTGACAACGCAGGTCCCCGCACAGCTGCATGCCTGTGCTGGAAAACTCTCTAGTATATGCCAAGGGGTACATGCCTGAATGGCATGTCCAACATCGGACCCCCGGGCAATGCCTTCCAAGCTAGGCGGGCCTTGCCTTGGCTGGGTAGCGCCTACAGAGACAGCCCGTGATTGAAGTCGGTGGCATTCAGGGAGGATGAAACGGCCATGGGACAGAAAAGGAATATCTCCCACCAGGGTGATCCGCCACCCAAGTCTTTAACTTTTGATTCCCTACGGGGATCCACCCCCTGGGAACAGTCTGTTCGTGAGAATCTGGGTGCTAACACTCCCAAGTTTCTGGTCGCAACCAGAACGGATGGGGGTGATTTCAAGATGGTAAAGTCTATTTTGTTTTCTCGGCACATAGAAGGGGTCTATGGCGAGCTTGAGAAGGTACAAAAGATGAGAAACGGTAGCTTGTTGCTTAAGACTAGGACTGGTGAGCAGGTTGAACACCTTCTGAAATGTGACCACTTTGGCGATATCCCTGTCAAAGTGGAGAAGCACACGTCTTTGAATCTGGTCCGGGGAGTCATTTTCCACCGGGACCTGATTCTGAACACTGACGAGGAGCTCAAAGAGGATATGCAGCACCGTCACGTGACTGATGTCCGGCGCATTACGCGCAAGGTCAATGGTCAAATCGTGGATACTGGTGCTTTCATTATTTCCTTTGAGCTTTCGGTGCTCCCGGAGAAAGTCAAGGTAACAAGTTACCGTTGCGACGTTCGGCCTTATATCCCTCCACCAATGAGGTGTTATAAGTGCCAGAAATTCGGGCACATGTTATCCCGATGCTCGAGCCCTGACGTCTGTGGAACATGCGGTAAGGTACCCCATGAAGCGGAAGAGTGCCCAACACCATATCAGTGCACTAATTGCCCTGGATTTCATTCTCCTCGGGACAGGAACTGCCCTGTCTTCCTGCGTGAGAAGAAAATCCAGGAGATTAAAACCCTGGATGGTCTCACCTACCAGGAGGCCCGCAAGAAGTACCATACCACGATTTCGCCTTCTCCAACGATTGATTATAGAGCCATAATACCAAATTTGGTCCCGGCTACATCATCTTTTGTCTCAACTGTGAAACCTTCTAATTTACCACTGCCATCAACATCTCTAGCTACTCCCCAGAATCAGAGAGAGAGCCCGAAGGTGACTTCAACCCCACCTTCGGCCCCAAAGGAGGCTGTGCGAGCGAAGGCTGCTCCGCCCGCACAGCAGGGGAGGAAGTTGAAGACTTACTCCCCACTCGGGAGGAAGTCGAAGACTTTCTCCCCACCCAAACGGTCGGCGAAAGCCGCGCCGAAGCCGGCGGAGGCGGCATCGTCGACCAGGGTCAGGAATTCGGCTCCTGACCCGTCTATATATCTTAAAGAGGCGGGGGCGGGTAAGAAGGGACCCCGAACTACCCATTCCCTTTCTCCCAAAAAGGGGAAGCCATCCGCGCCAACACCTGCGGATGCTTCTGCGCCTGGGGACGTTTCGGTCCCCAGATCTGCGCGCTCCCCACGGAGATCCCCCCGCCGCCGAACTGCGTCTATGAAATCTTCCACCGAGTCGATTCACTCCATGACCTCGCCTGAGGACATGGATATTATAGTCGACGTAGTGACTGTAGATCCTCCAGAGTCAAAGTTGGAGTAGCTTGCTGCTCCAAGTTATTCCCTAAGTTCACACAATGGCACTGTTACAGTGGAATTGTAACAGTTATGACAGGCATTTGACAGAACTCCGTCAGCTTATTGCCCAATACGCAGCGAGTATAGTCTGCCTACAGGAAACGAACCTCAGACCTGATCACGAGACTGTTCTGAGAGGTTTCCGACTATACTCTAGAGAGCGACAAGACGCCGCCCGGGCTTCCGGGGGCGTTTGTACCTTCGTTCGCTCTGACTGCTATAGTGAGGAGTTTCCACTCGACACTCCTCTGGAAGCTATTGCAGTTCGCGTGTCCTTGCCTGCTATGACAACTGTATGTAACGTGTACCTTCCACCGAACCAGCCCCTTGATATTAATGACGTCTTTGATCTTGTTGATCAACTTCCAGTCCCTTTCTTACTCGTGGGTGATTTCAACTCTCATCGCCCCCAATGGGGATCACCATCTTCCTGCCCCAGAGGAAGGGACGTGGAGGGCTTCATTCAAGGGTTGGATTTATCTCTATTAAATACAGGGGAAGCTACACATTTTAGCTTCACGCACGGCACGTACTCACACATTGACTTGAGTGTGTGTAGCCGTGCGCTGGTCCCCCTATTTGGTTGGTATGTACACGACGACCTCTGTGACAGTGACCATTTCCCGATCGTTCTTACCCTTCTGAACCAGACGCCCGTGGAGTTCCCCAGTCGTTGGGTTCTTAAGCGGGCAAATTGGCCCTCGTTTCAAGAACGAGCTGTGTTCGTTGATCTTGGTTGCCGGAGCGTCGATGACGAGGTACAGCACATCACCGATGTGCTTCTTGCTGCCGCCGAAGAGTCCATTCCATCCTTTTCTGGGACTCCTCGTCGCAAACTCGTCCCTTGGTGGACAGAGGATATTGCAGCGGCAATAAGAGACCGTCGCCGAGCTCACAAGCACTACCGTCGGCGTCCAACCATGGCCAATTTGGTGGCGTTTAAGAAATTTCGTGCCAAGGCACGGATTCTTATTCGCCAGAGTAAGAAACAATCCTGGGAACGGTATGTGTCTTCTATTACGGCACATACCCCCTCCTCTCAAGTGTGGACTAAACTACGACGCATTTCGGGAATTCAGGCATCTTCTACTGTACCGGGAATTTCCATTGCTAATGAACTGGTTACAGATCCTTATCGCGTTGCAAACCATCTCGCCTCGTATTTTGCGGATATATCCGGTTCCGATAACTATGACCCTGCCTTCGTGGCCCTGAAGCGCGAAGCGGAACGTTTCCATCTTAGTTTTGCTTCCCGCGCTTCGGAGGAGTACAACGTGCCCTTTACGGAGTGGGAACTCCGCCGAGCGCTGGCGCTCTGCAGGGACACGTCTCCTGGCCCGGATAATATTCACAACCAGATGCTTAAACACCTTAACGATGAGAGCATTCGTTATTTGCTCAGGGTGTTTAATCGTATCTGGTTGGAGGGTGTGTTTCCAGCGCAATGGCAGGAAGGTATCATTATACCTATCCTGAAGCCCGATAAGGATCCCAAACTGACAGGGAGTTACAGACCTATTTGTCTCACTAACGGTCTGTGCAAGCTCTTTGAGAGGATGGTCAATCGGCGCCTGGTGTGGGTCCTGGAGAAACGGGGACTCCTGTCCGAATACCAGTGTGGTTTCAGGGCGTCTCGGTGTACCAACGACCATCTGGTACGCCTGGAGACCGCCATACAGGACGCTTTTCTCCGGAGACAGCACCTAGTCGCTGTTTTCTTTGACCTCGAGAAGGCCTATGACACCACTTGGCGTTACGGCATCCTCTCTACCCTGCATCAATGGAAATTCCGAGGTAACATGCCGGTTTTTATTGCGAATTATCTGTCTCTTCGCCTGTTCCGTGTCCGAATAGGGGGGACATATTCGCAATATCATATACAGGAAAACGGAGTCCCACAGGGATCGGTGCTTAGCGTAACATTATTTGCGATTGCCATAAACGGTATAGTCGCTGCTGCTGGTCCAGCAGTGGTACCGTCGCTATATGTAGACGACTTCGCTCTACATTATAGTGCGCAAAATATGGCGGTCGCTGAACGACAGCTACAACAAGCTATTCGGAGAGTGGAACGCTGGACACTGGAGCATGGCTTTCGATTCTCAACCGCTAAGTCCTCGGTTGTCCATTTCTGCCGAAAGCGCATTCTCCATCCAGATCCTGAGCTTTATCTGGGCAATGTAGCTTTGCCTGTTGTTGCTGCGCACCGGTTCCTTGGGCTCCTTTTCGATCAGAAATTGACGTGGGAACCACACGTGCGGTGTTTGAAAACTGCCTGTGCTAAGAAACTCAACATGTTGCGGTTTCTTAGCGGCACATCATGGGGGGCAGACCGCGCGGTGCTCTTACGTTTTTATAAGGCACTGATTTTATCGAGATTAGATTATGGCAGTGTAGCATATGGTTCGGCCCGTAAGTCAGTGCTTGTTAAACTGGACAGTGTCCACCACGGCGGTGTGAGGCTGGCGACGGGTGCCTTTCGGACGAGCCCAGTCGTCAGCTTGCTCGCCGAGGCTGGCGTACCTCCTTTACACCTGAGGCGCCAACAAGTACTGCTGACCTATGCTGCAACTATTCGACAGATGCCACTTCATCCAAGCTATCCATGTTTGTTTTCCACTCCGAATCGCCGGCTGTATGATGCGCTCGCCCGAGCCACTCGGCCGGCGGGGATTCGCTTGGATGACTTATACCGTCAGTTCCGATTTCCTTCTGTCTCCTGTATCGTCCGAGTACCTAGCAAGGCCCCTCCGTGGATGGTCTCTCGCCCTGATATCATCCTGGATCTGCACACCGGCCCCAAGTCGGACACGGACTCCTCCGTCCATCGGAGGCTGTTCCAGTCCGTGGTGAACCGGTATCCGGGATCAGGGCTTGTATTCACGGACGGTTCGAGGGTAAACGAGAAAGTAGGCTGTGCACTTGTGGTTGAGGATCGTCGGTTTCTCTTTTCACTTCCCGAGGCCTGTGGCATGTACACTGCGGTGCTCTATGCCATCTTAGAGGCTCTGCGGTACACGTTATCAGACGATCACCAGCACTTTCTTGAGTGTACTGACTCTCTGAGTGCGCTGCAGGCGATAGATGTGTGTTTCCCGAAGCACCCGTTGGTCCAGCGTGTGCACGACCAGCTCGTCAGTTCGCGTAACGCTGGAACCGGGGTGACCTTTGTGTGGCTTCCTAGCCACATGGGTATTGCGGGAAACGAGCTTGCTGATCAGGCGGCGAGAGATGCGGTCTCACTGCCCTCACTACCGTATAAGGTGCCTGCTAGTGATGTGCGCTCTCAGTTGCGGCATTCGATCCTGTCGCATTGGGAGGAGGCATGGCGTGCCACGCCTCCACCCAACAAACTGAGAGGCATCAAGGAGACAACGAAGGTGTGGAAATCTTCCTTCCGATCTCTCCGGAAGGAGGCTGTGGTACTCTGTCGACTCCGGATCGGCCATGGGATTGCTACGCACTCCCACTTGCTAAAGAGAGAAGATCCTCCTGTGTGTACTTGCGGCGCCCACCTAACCGTGGCACACCTTCTCTTGGAGTGTGTGGATCTGGCCGATCTGCGAGGGACTCTTAAACTGCCTAATACCCTCTCCCTTATTCTCCGTGATGACAGGCCGTCCGCTGACCTCGTCATCCGGTTCATGAGGGAGAGTGGTTACTTTTTTAAGTTTTAATGTGTAGTTACGACTTTTAATTCTGGTTAAATCTGTTTTATGTTTTTTATTGTGTTATGTATTGTATTGTTCACTATGCCTTATTTGTTTTATCCTTTTTACCATCCGCCTTTTATTCTTTTTATTCAAATAAGGCATAATTTTTGGGGCTCACTGTCTGTTTTATAAACACCATTTTCTCTTCATCCATGGCAGTGAGTTGTTTTTATCTACATCCTTTCATTTCACGGCATTTCATTTCATTAGGTCCCCCAGGGGCTCACTTCTAGTGGGCGTGGGTTGGCGACCACGGGGCCCCAGCTGAGTCCTGCATTGCTTCCACTTACTTGTGCCTGGCTCCTCTCTGTCTTCTTTCCTGTCGACCTCACTTGGTCAACTCTTGTTCTCTTCCGACCCCGACGGTATTAGGGTATCCGAGGCCTAGGGAGTCTTTCCTTTCCCGCCTTAATTGGCCCTTGTCTCATCTTTCCTGATACCCTCCTTCTGTGAGGGGTCAGCCTTCTTTTTCTTTTCCTTTTACCTCCTGCCTTGTGACCAAGGCCCTTCAGGAGGCAGGGTGTATGTAGCCCCACCACTTCTGGTGCACCGTAGATAATGCTACACCCTCAGGGGCTCACGGCTGGTGAGTTCGGGAGTTGGCGACCCCGAGGGATTCCTGAGCTGGGTCCGTATTCCCCTTTTGTCCCTTACCTTTGGGGCGGACCCTCTTCTCCTCTTTCACTTTCCTATCTGCCTTTCATGGCTCTCCTTCCTTCCAAGTCCCTCAATCCGCCTTCTTCGAGGGTTGAGGGCATTTCTTTTCCTCCTGTCCTTTATTTGCCTTATTCTCCTTTAGTTTTCCATTTCTTCTTCTAGTATGTAGGTTAGTAGTTAGTTGTAGTTTTAAGTTCGCTTTTCATTTTCATCTTCACGATCACCCAAACCATCAGGGGCCGATAACCTAGATGTTAGGCCCCTTAAAACAACAATTATCATCATCATCATCATCATTTCATTAAGGGCCGATAACCTCGATGTTAGGCCCCTTAAAACAACAATTATCATCATCATCATCATCATGTCCATTAATGGTCGTTTAAAGATTCTTCTTCTCCCTTGCCTCCAATACTATATTTCTGTAATTAGGGCATTTCATTTGACCTGCGCGGTGGCCTTCTACTTGGCACGATGTGCTAAAATAATTGTTTCCACACTGCTTCGCCATATGTCGTCCTTATCCGCAATTTAGATAGCTGCGAGATCGGTCTTCTGTGTCCTTGCACTGGGGCGCTTTGTGTCCAAATCCAAAACATTTGAAACTCCTTGAAACCGTAACTTTTTCCCTCACCATACAGGTTGCCCATCCCACATTGATACTCTTTTTCTTTAACAATATTTTCGAAGATTCCGCTGGTAAGGTTACGGTAGCATTGAGATGTCCGTACCTGCCAGGTCTCACTGATGTAATATTGACCTGTGATTCTTCAACAGCTGCTTCCAACGAGATGGCTCTTCGTAGATAATTTTTCATTTAAATTCGGATCCATGCCATACACTAGGATGGTTGTCTCCTTTATCTTTGTCGACACCTCAACCAGTGGCATACCCAGACTTTCATTTTGTGGGCCCCCCCAGGGGCTCACATCTAGTGGGTTGTGGGTTGGCGACCACGGGGCCCCAGCAGAGTCCGGCATTGCTTCCACTTACTTGTGCCGGGCTCCTCTCTTTCTTATTTCCTGCCGACCTCCCTTGGTCAACTCTTGTTCTCATCCGACCCCGACGGTATTAGGGTATCCGAGGCCTAGGGAGTCTCTTCCTTTCCCGCCTTAATTGGCCCTTGTCTCATCTTTTCTGATTCCCTCTTTCTGTGCGGGGTCAGCCTTCTTTTTCTTTTCCTTTTACCTCCTGCCTTGTGCTCAAGGCCCTTAAGGAGGCAGGGTGTATGTAGCCCCAGCACTTCTGGTGCACCGTCGATAATGCTACACCCTCAGGGGCTCACGGCTGGTGAGTTCGGGAGTTGGCGACCCCGAGGGATTCCTGAGCTGGGTCCGTTTTCCCCTTTTGTCCCTTCCCTTTGGGGCGGACCTTCTCCTCTCTCCCCTCTCCTCTCCTCTTTTCATTATATTTACTTTTCTCTCTAAGATTCCCGCACTGCTTTTTGTTACTTGTTTCACCGTGTATCTAAATTCCCATCTGGCAATTTTTTTAAAGGCATTTTTAATCTACGTTGCTTTTTGTATGTTTTTTCGATCAAAATTACATCTCGCGATTGTTTTCAACCTCAATTGCATTTTGTAAAGATTGACAATCTAAATTGCTTTTTAGTAAGTCTTTCAATGCATGTGCCCGGGCCTTTTAGTGAGTATTTTGAATTTCAATTGCATTTTGTAAGAATTTTCAACCAACGCCGCATTTCGCACGAATTTTTAATCTTAATTGCATTTTGTTTGGTGGGCATTTTGCACATATTTTGATTCTCAATTGCATTTTGTGGGTGTTTTGAATCTAAATTACATTTTGTCAAGTATTTTCAATCTAAATTGCATTTTGTAAGTATTGTCAATCCACATGAGTCGTTAGAATCTCCCGTGCATTTTGTAAGCATTTTCAATGTCAATTGCATTTTGTAAGGATTTTGAATTTCAATTGCACTTTGTGAATAATTTAGATTGGAACTGGGATAGGGCCTATTTCAATCTGAATTGCATTGTGTATTTTCAATTTCAATTGCATTTTGTAAGTTTTTTGAACCTCAATTGCATTTTGTACGTATTATCGATCTCATTTGCATTTTGTAAGTATTTTGAATTTCAGTTGCATTTTGTAAGTATTTCGACGCTACATAGCATTTTGAACGTATTTTGAATCTCGCCTACGTCTTGTGGGTCTTTTTTTTCAATCTATTCTTTTTGTGCAACTTTTCGTTCTTAATTTCCTTTTGTAAGACCATATTGTGAGTTGTTTCCATCTGAGTTCCTTTTTGTACGTGTTTTCCGTCTCAGATAATTTTGTTCTGGTTTCCATTTCATTATCATTTTCGCTATCACCCAGATCATTATGGGCCGACAACCTCGATGTTAGGCCCCTTAAAACAACAATTATCATCATCATCATCTTTCCTGATACCCTCCTTCTGTAAGGGGTCAGCCTTCTTGTTGTCTTCCTTTTACCTCCTGCCTTGTGCTCAAGGCCCTTAAGGAGGCAGGGTGTATGTAGCCCACCATTTCTGGTGCACCGTCGATAATGTGACACCCTCAGGGGCTCACGGCTGGTGAGTTCGGGAGTTGGCGACCCCGAGGGATTCCTGAGCTGGGTCCGTTTTCCCCTTTTTGTCCCTTCCCTTTGGGGCGGACCTTCTCCTCTCTCCCCTCTCCTCTCCTCTTTTCCTTCTATTTCCTTTTCTCTTTAAGATTCCCGCACTGTTTTTGTTACTCGAATCACCGTGTATCTAAATTCCCTTTTAGCGATTTTTAAGGCATTTTTGATCTATGTTGCATTTTGTAAGTTTTTTCGATCTAAATTATATCTTGCGATTGTTTTCAACCTCAATTGCATTTTGTAAAGATTGACAATCTAAATTGCTTTTTAGTAAGTCTTTCAATGCAGGTTGCCGGGCCTTTTAGTGAGTATTTTGAATTTCAATTGCATTTTGTAAGTATTTTCAACCAAAACCGCATTTCGCACGAATTTTGAATCTAAATTGCATTTTGTTTGGTGGGCATTTTGCACATATTTTGATTCTCAATTGCATTTTGTGGGTATTTTGAATCTGAATTACATTTGTCAAGTATTTTCAATCTAAATTACTTTTTGTAAGTATTGTCAATCCACATGAGTCGTTTGAATCTACCGTACATTTTGTAAGCATTTTCAATTTCAATTGCATTTTGTAAGGATTTTGAATTTCAATTGCACTTTGTGAATAATTTGGATTGGAACTGGGATATTTCAATCTGAATTGCATTGTGTATTTTCAATTTCAATTGCATTTTGTAAGTATTTTGAACCTCAATTGCATTTTGTTCGTAATTTCGATCTCATTTGCATTTTGTAAGTATTTTGAATTTCAGTTGCATTTTGTAAGTATTTCGACGCTACTTTGCATTTTGTACGTATTTTGAATCTAGCCTACGTTTTGTGGGTCTTTTTCAATCTATTCTTTTTGTGCAACTTTTCGTTCTTAATTTCCTTTTGTAAGACCATATTGTGAGTTGTTTCCATCTGAGTTCCTTTTTGTACGTGTTTTCCGTCTGCGATAATTTTGTTCTGATTTCCATTTCATTATCATTTTCGCTATCACCCAGATCATTAGGGTCCGATAACCTCGATGTTAGGCCCCTTAAAACAACAATTATCATCATCATTTTGTGGGGGGTCATGTGCCTGAACAGGGCCAAGTTCTACCCGGGGGGGGGGGGGAGGGGGGGGAGAGGGCGGTTTGTCGTTATGACAAGTAGTTTAGCTAGTAAATAAATAAATTTCTCCGAACAAAGATATTAAAATACGTTTAATATGCATAAACATGAAAAAAAAACGGTTCTTTCACAAACACAGTCACTTTTAGGCCTACAAAAGTCTACCTCCATGTCTTCGTGTACAGGCATGAGTGCTAAACCTGTTAGACGCTCTTCTCCCATACGACTTCTCAACCCTGTTATCAACAGCCGTAAGGTCGAAAAAGATCTTTCTACTACACTTATTGGCAAAGTTGCCAAAATTCTCAGCAAAGTGTTTATTGACGGATAAATATCCTTGTCACATTGTTCAATGATATTGATAACACTCGCTTTGGAGGCATTTTCGTTCGACTCCTTTGCCCATTTTTTTGCTCCCCAAGTTCAAATTCATGTTGCACGGATTGTACTGGTACTTTGAGGAAGTGTTGGTACGTCTCAGCTACACTCCCCCCAGGTGCTCACTTCTAGTGGGCGTGGGTTGGCGACCACGGGGCCCCAGCTGAGTCCGGCATTGCTTCCACTTACTTGTGCCGGGCTCCTCTCCGTCTTCTTTCCTGTCGACCTCACTTGGTCAACTCTTGTTCTCTTCCGACCCCCCCCCCAGGGGCTCACATCTTGTGGGCGTGGGTTGGCGACCACGGGGCCCCAGCTGAGTCCGGCATTGCTTCCACTTACTTGTGCCGGGCTCCTCTCTGTCTTCTTTCCTGTCGACCTCACTTGGTCAACTCTTGTTCTCTTCTGACCCCGACGGTATTAGGGTATCCGAGGCCTAGGGAGTCTCTTCCTTTCCCGCCTTAATTGGCCCTTGTCTCATCTTTTCTGATACCCTCCTTCTGCGAGGGGTCAGCCTTATTTTTCTCTTCCTTTTACCTCCTGCCTTGTGCTCTAGGCCCTTAAGGAGGCAGGGTGTGTGTAGCCCCACCACTTCTGGTGCACCCTAGAAAATGCTACACCCTCAGGGGCTCACGGCTGGTGAGTTCGGGAGTTGGCGACCCCGAGGGATTCCTGAGCTGGGTCCGTTTCCCCTTTTGTCCCTTACCTTAGGGGCGGACCCTCTCCTCTTTCACTTTCCTATATGCCTTTCATGGCTCTCCTTCCTTCCAAGTCCCTCAATCCGCCTTCTCCGAGGGTTGAGGGCATTTCTTTTCCTTCTGTCCTTTTATTTGCCTTATTCTCCTTTAGTTTTCCATTTCTTCTTCTAGTATGTAGGTTAGTAGTTAGTTCTAGTTTTAAGTTCGCTTTTCATTTTCATCTTCACGATCACCCAAACCATCAGGGGCCGATAACCAAGATGTTAGGCCCCTTTAAACAACAATTATCATCATCATCATCTTCCGACCCCGACGGTATTAGGGTATCCGAGGCCTAGGGAGCCTCTTCCTTTCCCGCCTTAATTGGCCCTTGTCTCATCTTTTCTGATGCCCTCCTTCTGCGAGGGGTCAGCCTTCTTTTTCTCTTCCTTTTACCTCCTGCCTTGTGGTCAAGGCCCTTAAGGAGGCAGGGTGTATGTAGCCCCACCACTTCTGGTGCACCCTAGATAATGCTACACCCTCAGGGGCTCACGGCTGGTGAGTTCGGGAGTTGGCGACCCCGAGGGATTCCTGAGCTGGGTCCGTTTTCCCTTTTTGTCCCTTCCCTTTGGGGCGGACCCTCTCCTCTTTCACTTTCCTATGTGCCTTTCATGGCTCTCCTTCCTTCCAAGTCCCTCAATCCGCCTTCTTCTTGGGTTGAGGGCATTTCTTTTCCTCCTGTCCTTTATTTGCCTTATTCTCCTTTAGTTTTCCTTTTCTTCTTCTAGTATGTAGGTTAGTAGTTAGTTTTAGTTTTAAGTTCGCTTTTTCATTTTCATCTTCACGATCACCCAAACCATCAGGGGCCGATAACCTAGATGTTAGGCCCCTTAAAACAACAATTATCATCATCATCATCAGCTACACTCTTAACTAGTAGTTCAGTATTTTCGTCACAATTCGTAAATGGCGGCATAAATACATTTAGGTTGAACGCTTTTAGCACTTCATCCGAAAACCGTCGTTTCAAATCCGAAATGGATGTAAATAGATGTTCAGAAGATTTTCCACTTGTCAGCTGGTGGGTTGTCACGGTGATTTTGATGCACAATTTTGCGAGGTCGTGATAATTCCACCCCCAGTTCCTGTGCAATGGCTTGAGCTCGGGCAATGAGCTGGCTGAATTTTCTGCCTACTTCTTTTTTTTTTTCCAAGGTCTGCGTTGTATATTTAACCAAATCCGATGCCGTTTTTAAATCGAGCGATGGAGTTTGAAGATATGTGCTAAGCGACTTTGTAGTTCCTGAAGCAAATACCACCGGAACAACGATTAAAATATTGAACAATGGTATTAGTGTTAGATTAAAAAACATCTTAAAGTAAATAAACGAACAAAATTATCATATGTAAGTAATATGTAATTTTTTCTTACCTAAAACATCGCAAATGCACACCATGGAAATCACGAAATCTGTAGTTTTGATTGCCTGGAGTAAACAGTAGGCGTTGGCAGATGGTTTTCGGTCTTGCCACGAGGAGATTTTCTCCAAGGCTCTTGCAATTTTGGGTAGGCTTTCCTGAAACTGCAAAAGCCCATCCTTTTTCTCGCTCCAACGTGTTTCAAACAATCCTTTTAAAGCTTTGTCGCCAAGTTCTTGTTTAAAAACCAGATGTCTCTTTGCAGACATATTTGTAAAAGCAATAATTCTCTGCATAATTTCGGTAGTGTTGCGGCAAGAAACAACTTTCGAACACTTTGACAGGCCGTTGTTTAGGGCATGATTACAACAGGGACATAGCCTTGCGTTCACCACCTTCTTGAGTAATTCTTGAACTGCTCCCTTCACATTTGAAGACATAACAGCGCAATTGTCAGTGCCTGCTCCAACCATCATTATTATATCAATAGAATGCTTTAAAAGAAGGTCCACCACGACATGAGCAAGAGCGATACCCGTCAGTCGGCGTTCACCCTTTTCGTCTACATCTTCAGGGCGAATCGATTCATATGCGTCAGCAAAAGTGACAAAATCTTCTCTAATTGAATTCCCATACAAGTAGCGGAAATACAAGCTGAGCTGCTCGATATGGGAGCAATCGGTGGTTTCTCTCACTCTACCTAGAATCACCTTGAATGTCTTTCTTGCAACAGTCTCTTAACTCATTTTGCGCTCTGGGACTGATGTAAGTAGCATTTTCGGCAGAATTATCTAAGTGCTTTAACAACTTTTCATCTCCTGCTTCTATTCCAAAACGAAGCAAAGCTTTGAAGTTTCCTTCTTTATACACAGTATTCTCTTCCTCTTCTAAATTAGCGGCCTGGTCCCGGTCATTTTCTCCCGATTTTGAAGACTGTGGTAATAATAAACCGTGATCTCTGTGGCCACGGAGCGGTATGTTCTGACGGCCACACAGAAGGATTGTACTCAATATAGTCCTGAGCCGTTCTCTGTTTTCGCGTACTTGCATTTCACGCTGAGAAGATTGCTGATTAATTACCTCCAACGAAGGGTTGTGGTAGGATAGAAGGAAGTTCTTTCCGGCTTCAACTGCCTTTCTGTGATACTGAGTCGCTCATGAGAGCAGAGTGCTCCCTTTTCACCCAAAAGGTCGTCAAACATTGTCAATGGTTGTCTGACTAAGCGTTTCGGCCTGGTATTCCACTGATAATCTCCGCATTCTCCAGCGGCAAAAGGTACACAATATTTACAATACAAGCCTTTATATTTATGGGAGAGAACTAGCCAAAAAAAAATTGTCGAGGTGAGATCTCTGTGTAAACTTCCTTGTTTCTTTTCCCTTTTTCTTAATAACACAGTGCAGAAATGCATAATCCTTCGGTGGAGTCCACGGTCTCTCTAACAGCTGACATTTTTCAAAATCTGTTCCCCCCAGGGGCTCACATCTTGTGGGCGTGGGTTGGCGACCACGGGGCCCCAGCCGAGTCCGGCATTGCTTCCACTTACTTGTGCCGGGCTCCTCTCTGTCTTCTTTCCTGTCGACCTCACTTGGTCAACTCTTGTTCTCTTCTGACCCCGACGGTATTAGGGTATCCGAGGCCTAGGGCGTCTCTTCCTTTCCCGCCTTAATTGGCCCTTGTCTCATCTTTTCTGATACCCTCCTTCTGCGAGGGGTCAGCCTTCTTTTTCTCTTCCTTTTACCTCCTGCCTTGTGCTCTAGGCCCTTAAGGAGGCCGGGTGTATGTAGCCCCACCACTTCTGGTGCACCCTAGATAATGCTACACCCTCAGGGGCTCACGGCTGGTGAGTTCGGGAGTTGGCGACCCCGAGGGATTCCTGAGCTGGGTCCGTTTTCCCCTTTTGTCCGTTACCTTTGGGGCGGACCCTCTCCTCTTTCACTTTCCTATCTGCCTTTCATGGCTCTCCTTCCTTCCAAGTCCCTCAATCCGCCTTATCCGAGGGTTGAGGGCATTTCTTTTCCTTCTGTCCTTTATTTGCCTTATTCTCCTTTAGTTTTCCATTTCTTCTTCTAGTATGTAGGTTAGTAGTTAGTTTTAGTTTTAAGTTCGCTTTTTCATTTCCATCTTCACGACCGCCCACACCATCAGCGGCCGATAACCTAGATGTTAGGCCCCTTAAAACAACAATTATCATCATCATCATTATCAAAATCTGTTACACCGGGCTGGCCCACGAAATTCCCATCATCCCATGCGTACGCATTGACAGGGTCGGCAGATAAAGTAACAGTGGCTAGTGGACTACTGGAACCCTCCACATTGCTGCTAGTACTTCCTTGGTTAAGTGTACTGCTGCCTGAATTGGATGGCTTCTCAGTACACAGAGGAGAGATTGCTGACGGCGAATTTACGCCAGCAGCTTCAGGCTCAACCGCGATATTACGTTGTTTAGAGAAAAAAATATCAATGGTCCTAACGGTACACCGTTTTATACCAACACCAGAGACAGGATCAGTAGGGGGAGCAGGAATTGGACCCGTTGCAGGAGGAGTATTGTTGATGCTCACAAATTCACTACCAGCATGCTGAGCTTTCTGGACACGAAGGAACGCCATCCCCATCCTGCACCAGGACAAAGGAAACAATTTTGATAGAAAAACAAAAGTAAAAATCACCCGTTCGTCCCTCAGCCCCCAAAGGAAACAATTTTGATTTCAAAAAAAGAACATAATCATCCGTTCGTCCCCCACCACAAAAATACAAAATTCAAAAAAATGTAACAGCAGCTAAGCTACACCACAACCACGATCGATGTATTTGGCATGACACATTTTAATTGGCCATGTACCATTATCTTTGCTAACGAGGATTTTTATGATGTATTGGTACACCTTACGATAAAATCACAAACAAACAAAAAACTTTTGTCAATTCTACATTTTACAAGTACAGTAGACCTACCAAAGTTCAACGCTCAGCAAAGTACCAAAGTAATACTGATCAACTGTAGCAATACTATCAAGGTTGTTCTGAAATAGGGATAATTAAATAGTTAGCCACAGAGCTAATATAGAGAATCTTTACTTTAACCCGATTTTTGGCTACCTCGAAGATCAAATATTAAATTTGAAAACATCCATGTTCATGTTCTTTGCTCATAAACATATAGCCCCCTGTGGGTGGGGGGTTTAGAATACACCCACGGTATCCCCTGCCTGTCGTAAGAGGCGACTAACAGGGGCGACCTTGGCTGTACTTTAAGGACTCCGCGTTGCTTTGTGAATTGGACCCCCAGTGGGTGGGAGGAAGCGAATACATCCACGGTACTCCCTGCCAGTCGTAAAAGGCGACTAAAAGGGCTTGTCGAAACGGTCCCCTTTCGAGGGTTTGACAGTCAGCTCTAAAAGACATACACCCGTGCGGTATAACTCTCATTAGGTTATATCGCACTTCTTTCCGTCACTGCTTTCAGGGTCTGGCAACCAAAATTTCTATATGTGCGTGCTGTTAGGGGATGGGCCACTTACGCTAGCGACTACGCTCGAAAGCCTGTTCCGGTCTTGGCCGCGCCGACAGGTGGGTGTGCCATGTACCCGTTCAGTAGTATCCGCCTGACTACGCAGGTCCCCGCACAGCCGAATGTCTGAGCTGTAAAATCCAGTATATGCCAAGGGGTACATGCCGAAACGGCATTGTAAAACATCGGACCCCCGGGCAATGCCTTCCAAGCTAGGCGGGCCTTGCCCTGGCTGGGTAGCGCCTACTGTGACGGCCCGTGATCGAATGTCGGTGGCATTCGGGGAGGATGATCTGGCCATGGGTTCTAAAAGAAAAATCCCCAACCAGGGTGGACCTACACCCAAACAGGGTGGTCCTACACCCAAGTCTTTAACATTTGATTCCCTACGGGGATCAACCCCCTGGGAACAATCTGTGCGTGAAAATCGGGGTACTAACACCCCCAAGTTTCTGGTAGCTACCAGAACAGATGGGGGTGATTTCAAGCTGGTCAAGAGTATTTTGTTTTCTCGCCACATAGAAGGTGTCTATGGTGAGCCTGAGAAAGTACAAAAGATGAGGAACGGTAGCTTGTTGCTCAAGACTAGGACTGGAGAGCAAGTTGAACAACTTTTGCAATGTGACCACTTTGGCGACATTCCCGTCAAAGTGGAAAAGCACACGTCCCTGAATCTGGTCCGAGGAGTTATTTTCCACCGGGACCTGATTCTGAACACTGACGCCCACCAGGGGCTCACATCTAGTGGGACGTGGGATGGCAACCATGGGACCCCAGCTGAGTCCGGCATTGCTTCCACTTACTTGTGCCGGCCTCCTCTCTGTCTTCTTTCCTGTCGACCTCACTTGGTCAACTCTTGTTCTCTTCTGACCCCGACGGTATTAGGGTATCCGAGGCCTAGGGAGTCTCTTCCTTTCCCGCCTTAATTGGCCCTTGTCTCATCTTTTCTGATACCCTCCTTGTGCGAGGGGTCAGCCTTCTTTTTCTCTTCCTTTTACCTCCTGCCTTGTGCTCTAGGCCCTTAAGGAGGCAGGGTGTATGTAGCCCCACCACTTCTGGTGCACCCTAGATAATGCTACACCCTCAGGGGCTCCCGGCTGGTGAGTTCGGGAGTTGACGACCCCGAGGGATTCCTGAGCTGGGTCCGTTTTCCCCTTTTGTCCCTTACCTTTGGGGCGGACCCTCTCCTCTTTCACTTTCCTATATGCCTTTCATGGCTCTCCTTCCTTCCAAGTCCCTCAATCCGCCTTCTCCGAGGGTTGAGGGCATTTCTTTTCCTTCTGTCCTTTTATTTTCCTTATTCTCCTTTAGTTTTCCATTTCTTCTTCTAGTATGTAGGTTGGTAGTTAGTTTTAGTTTTAAGTTCGTTTTTCATTTTCTTCTTCAGGATCACCCAAACCATCAGGGGCCGATAACCTAGATGTTAGGCCCCTTAAAACAACAATTATCATCATCATCATCTTCTTTCCTTTCGACCACACTTGGTCAACTCTTGTTCTCTTCCGACCCCGACGGTATTAGGTTATCCGAGGCCTAGGGAGTCTTTCACTTTCCCGCCTTAATTGGCCCTTGTCTCATCTTCCCTGATACCCTCCTTCGGTGAGGAGTCAGCCTTCTTTTTCTTTTCCTTTTACCTCCTGCCTTGTGCTCAAGGCCCTTAAGGAGGCAGGTCGTATGTAGCCCCACCACTTCTGGTGCACCGTAGATAATGCTACACCCTAAGGGGCTCACGGCTGGTGAGTTCGGGAGTTGGCGACCCCGAGGGATTCCGGAGCTGGGTCTGTTTTCCCCTTTTGTCCCTTACCTTTGGGGCGGACCTTCTCCTCTCTTCCCTCTCTCCCCTCTCCTCTCCTCTCCTCTCCTCTTTTCATTATATTTACTTTTCTCTTTAAGATTCCCGCACTGTTTTTTGTTACTTGGTTCACCGTGTATCTAAATTCCCTTTTAGCGATTTTTAAGGCATTTTAAATCTACGTTGCTTTTTGTATGTTTTTTCGATCTAAATTACATCTCGCGATTGTTTTCAACCTCAATTGCATTTTGTAAAGATTGACAATCTAAATTGCTTTTTAGTAAGTCTTTCAATGCATGTGCCCGGGCCTTTTAGTGAGTATTTTGAATTTCAATTGCATTTTGTAAGTATTTTGAATTTCGATTGCACTTTGTGAATAATTTGGATTGGAACTGGGATAAGGCATATTTCAATCTGAATTGCATTGTGTATTTTCAATTTCAATTGCATTTTGTAAGTATTTTGAACCTCAATTGCATTTTGTACGTGTTTTCGATCTCATTTGCATTTTGTAAGTATTTTGAATTTCAGTTGCATTTTGTAAGTATTTCGACGCTACATTGGATTTTGTACGTATTTTGAATCTAGCCTACGTTTTGTGGGTATTTTTTTTCGACTTTTTCGTTCTAAATTCCCTTTTGTAAGACCATATTGTGAGTTGTTTCCATCTGGGTTTCTTTTTTGTACGTATTTTCCGTCTCACATAAATTTGTTCTGGTTTCCATTTCATTATCATTTTCCCCCTGTGGGTGGGGGGATTAGAATACACCCACGGTATCCCCTGCCTGTCGTAAGAGGCGACTAAAAGGGGCAACCTTGGCTATACTTTAAGGACTCCGCGTTGTTTTGTGACTTGGACCCCCAGTGGGTGGGAGGAAGCGAATACATCCACGGTACTCCCTGCCAGTCGTAAAAGGCGACTAAAAGGGCTTCTCGGAACGGTCCCCTTTCGAGGGTTTGACAGTCAGCTCTAAAAGACATACACCCGTGCGGTATAACTCTCATTAGGTTATATCGCACTTCTTTCCGTCACTGCTTTCAGGGTCTGGCAACCAAAATTTCTATATGTGCGTGCTGTTAGGGGATGGGCCACTTACGCTAGCGACTACGCTCGAAAGCCTGTTCCGGTCTTGGCCGCGCCGACAGGTGGGTGTGCCATGTACCCGTTCAGTAGTATCCGCCTGACTACGCAGGTCCCCGCACAGCCGAATGTCTGAGCTGTAAAATCCAGTATATGCCAAGGGGTACATGCCGATACGGCATTGTAAAACATCGGACCCCCAGGCAATGCCTTCCAAGCTAGGCGGGCCTTGCCCTGGCTGGGTAGCGCCTACTGTGACGGCCCGTGATTGGATGTCGGTGGCATTCGGGGAGGATGATCTGGCCATGGGTTCAAAAAGAAAAATCCCCAACCAGGGTGGACCTACACCCAAACAGGGTGGTCCTACACCCAAGTCTTTAACATTTGATTCCCTACGGGGATCAACCCCCTGGGAACAATCTGTGCGTGAAAATCTGGGTGCTAACACCCCCAAGTTTCTGGTAGCTTCCAGAACAGATGGGGGTGATTTCAAGCTGGTAAAGAGTATTTTGTTTTCTCGCCACATAGAAGGTGTCTATGGTGAGCTTGAGAAAGTACAAAAGATGAGGAACGGTAGCTTGTTGCTCAAGGCTAGGACTGGAGAGCAAGTTGAACAACTTTTGCAATGTGACCACTTTGGCGACATTCCCGTCGAAGTGGAAAAGCACACGTCCCTGAATCTGGTCCGAGCAGTTATTTTCCACCGGGACCTGATTCTGAACACTGACGAGGAGCTCAAGGAGGATATGCGGCACCGTCACGTGACTGATGTCCGGCGCATTACGCGCAAGGTCAATGGTCAAATCGTGGATACTGGTGCTTTCATTATTTCCTTTGAGCTTTCGGTGCTCCCGGAGAAAGTCAAGGTTACAAGTTACCGTTGTGACGTACGGCCCTATATCCCTCCATCAATGAGGTGTTACAAGTGCCAGAAGTTCGGGCACATGTTATCCCGATGTTCGAGCCCCGCAATCTGCGGAACATGCGGTATGGTACCACACGAAGCGGAAGAGTGCACAACACCTTATCAGTGCACTAATTGCCCTGGATTTCATTCTCCTCGGTACAGGAACTGCCCTGTCTTCCTGAGTGAGAAGAAAATCCAGGAGATAAAAACCCTGGATGGTCTCACCTACCTGGAGCCCCGCAAGAAGTACCGTACCACGACTTCGCCTTCTCCAACGATTGATTATAGAGCCATAATACCAAATTTGGTCCCGGCTACCTCATCTTTTGTACCAGCTGTGAAACCTGCAACTGAGTTTCCTGTTCCGAAACCAGCTCCTAAGATTATAACGGAAAGCCCGAAGGTGACTTCAACTCTACCTTCGGCCAGCACGAAGGCTGTGCGAGCGAAGGCTGCTCCGCCCGCACAGCAGGGGAGGAAGTTGAAGACTTACTCCCCACTCGGGAGGAAGTCGAAGACCCGCGGAGGCGGCATCGTCGACCAGGGTCAGGAATTCGGCTCCTGACCCGTCTATATATCTAAAGAGGCGGGGGGGGGGGGGGGTAAGAAGGGACCCCGCACTACGCATTCCCTTTCTCCCAAAAAGGGGAAGCCATCCGCGCCCACACCTGCGGATGCTTCTGCGCCTGGGGACGTTTCGGTCCCCAGATCTACGCGCTCCCCAGGGAGTTCCCCCCGCCGCCGAACTGCGTCTAGGAAATCTTCCACCGAGTCGAGTCACTCCATGACCTCGCCTGAGGACATGGAGATTATAGTCGACGTAGTGGATGATGATCCTCCAGAGTCTACGTTGTAGCTTGCTGCTCCAACTTATTCCCTAAGTCCACACAATGCCACTGTTACAGTGGAATTGTAACACTTATGACAGGCATTTGACAGAACTCCGTCAGCTTATTGCCCAATACGCAGCGAGTATAGTCTGCCTACAGGAAACGAACCTCAGACCTGATCACGAGACTGTTCTGAAAGGTTTCCGATTATACTCTAAAGAGCGACAAGACGCCGCCCGGACTTCCGGGGGGCGTTTGTACCTTCGTTCGCTCTGACTGCTATAGTGAGGAGTTTCCACTCGCCACTCCTCTGGAAGCTATTGCAGTTCGCGTGTCCTTGCCTGCTATGACAACTGTATGTAACATTTACCTTCCACCGAACCAGCCCCTTGATATTAATGACGTCTTTGATCTTGTTGATCAACTTCCAGTCCCTTTCCTACTCGTGGCTGATTTCAACTCGCATCACCCCCACTGGGGATCACCATCTTCCTGCCCCAGAGGAAGGGGCGTGGAGGGCGTAATTCAAGGGATGGATTTATGTCTATTAGATACAGGGGAAGCTACACATTTTAGCTTAGCGCACGGCACGTACTCACACATTGACTTGAGTGTGTGTAGCCGTGCGCTGGTCCCCCTATTTGGTTGGAATGTACACGACGACCTCTGTGACAGTGACCATTTCCCGATCGTTCTTACACTTCTGAACCAGAAGTCCGTCGAGTTCCCCAGTCGTTGGGTGCTTAAGCGGGCAAATTGGCCCTCGTTTCGAGACCGAGCTGTGTTCGTAGATCTTGGTTGCAGGAGCGTCGATGACGAGGTACAGCACATCACCGATGTGCTTCTTGCTGCCGCCGAAGAGTCCATTCCATCCTTTTCTGGGACTCCTCGTCGCAAACTCGTCCCTTGGTGGACAGAGGATATTGCAGCGGCAATAAGAGACCGTCGTCGAGCTCTTAAGCACTACCGTCGGCGTCCAACCATGGCCAATTTGGTGGCGTTTAAGAAATTTCGTGCCAAGGCACGGATTCTTATTCGCCAGAGTAAGAAACAATCCTGGGAACGGTATGTGTCTTCTATTACGGCACATACCCCCTCCTCTCAAGTGTGGACTAAACTAAGACGCATTTCGGGAATTCAGACATCTTCTACTGTACCGGGAATTTACATTAATAATGAATTGGTTACAGATCCTTATCGCGTTGCAAACCATCTCGCCTCGTATTTTGCGGATATATCCGGTTCCGATAACTATGACCCTGCCTTCGTGGCCCTGAAGCGCGAAGCGGAACGTTTCCATCTTAGTTTTGCTTCCCGCGCTTCGGAGGAGTACAACGTGCCCTTTACGGAGTGGGAACTCCGCCGAGCGCTGGCGCTCTGCAGGGACACGTCTCCTGGCCCGGATAATATTCACAACCAGATGCTTAAACACCTTAACGATGAGAGCATTCGTTATTTGCTCAGGGTGTTTAATCGTATCTGGTTGGAAGGTGTGTTTCCAGCGCAATGGCAGGAAGGTATCATTATACCTATCCTGAAGCCCGATAAGGATCCCAAATTGACAGGGAGTTACAGACCTATTTGTCTCACTAACGGTCTGTGCAAGCTCTTTGAGAGGATGGTCAATCAGCGCCTGGTGTGGGTCCTGGAGAAACGGGGACTCCTGTCTGAATACCAGTGTAGTTTCAGGGCGTCTCGGTGTACCAACGACCATCTGGTATGCCTGGAGACCGCCATACAGGACGCTTTCCTCCGGAGACAGCACCTAGTCGCTGTTTTCATTGACCTCGAGAAGGCCTATCACACCACTTGGCGTTACGGCATCCTCTCTACCCTGCATCAATGGAAATTCCGAGGTAACTTGCCGGTTTTTATTGCGAATTTTCTGTCCCTTCGCCTGTTCCGTGTCCGAATAGGGGGGACATATTCGCAATATCATATACAGGAAAACGGCGTCCCACAGGTATCGGTGCTTAGCGTAACATTATTTGCGATTGCCATAAACGGTATAGTCGCTGCTGCTGGTCCAGCAGTGCTACCGTCGCTATTTGTAGACGACTTCGCTCCACATTATAGTGCGCAAAATATGGCGGACGCTGAACGACAGCTACAACAAGCTATTCGGAGAGTGGAACGCTGGACACTAGAGCATGGCTTTCGGTTCTCAACGGCAAAGACCTCGGTTGTCCATTTCTGCCGAAAGCGCACTCTCCATCCTGATCCTGAGCTTTATCTGGGCAATGCAGCTTTGCCTGTTGTTGCTGTGTACCGGTTCCTTGGGCTCCTTTTCGATCAGAAATTGACGTGGGAGCCACACGTGCGGAGTTTGAAAACTGCCTGTGCTAAGAAACTCAACATGTTGCGGTTTCTTAGCGGCACATCATGGGGGGTGGACTGCGCGGTGCTCCTACGTTTTTATAAGGCACTGATTTTATCTAGATTAGATTATGGCTAAGTAGCATATGCTTCGGCCCGTAATCAGTGCTTGTTAAACTGGACAGTGTCCACCACGGCGGTGTGAGGCTGGCGACGGGTGCCTTTCGGACGAGCCCAGTCGTCAGCTTGCTCGCCGAGGCTGGCGTACCTCCTTTACACCTGAGGCGCCAACACGTACTGCTGACCTATGCTGCAACTATTCGACAGATGCCACTTCATCCAAGCTATCCATGTTTGTTTTCCAATCCTAATCGCCGGCTGTATGATGCGCTCGCCCGAGCCACTCGGCCGGCGGGGATTCGCTTGGATGACTTATACCGTCAGTTCCGATTTCCTTCTGTCTCCTGTATCGTCCGAGTACCTAGCAAGGCCCCTCCGTGGATGGTCTCTCGCCCTGATATCATCCTGGATCTGCACACCGGCCCCAAGTCGGACAAGGACTCCTCCGTCCATCGGAGGCTGTTCCAGTCCGTTGTGACACGGTATCCGGGATCAGGGCTTGTATTCACGGACGGTTCGAGGGTAAACGAGAAAGTAGGCTGTGCATTTGTGGTTGAGGATCGTCGGTTTCTCTTTTCACTTCCCGAGGCCTGTAGCGTGTACACTGCGGAGCTCTATGCCATCTTAGAGGCTCTGCGGTACACGTTATCAGACGATCACCAGCACTTTCTTGTGTGTACTGACTCTCTGAGTGCGCTGCAAGCGATCGATGTGTGTTTCCCGAAGCACCCGTTGGTCCAGCGTGTGCACGACCAGCTCGTCAGTTCGCGTAACGCTGGAACCGGGGTGACCTTTGTGTGGCTTCCTAGCCACATGGGTATTGCGGGAAACGAGCTTGCTGATCAGGCGGCGAGAGAGGCAGTCGCACTGCCCTCGCTACCATATAAGGTGCCTGCTAGTGATGTGCGCTCTCAGTTGCGGCATTCGATCCTGTCGCATTGGGAGGAGGCATGGCGTGCCACGCCTCCACCTAACAAACTGAGAGGCATCAAGGAGACAACGAAGGTGTGGAAATCTTCCTTCCGATCTCTCCGGAAGGAAGCTGTGGTACTCTGTCGACTCCGGATCGGCCATGGGATTGCTACGCACTCCCACTTGCTAAAGAGAGAAGATCCTCCTGTGTGTACTTGCGGCGCCCACCTAACCGTGGCACACCTTCTCTTGGAGTGTGTGGATGTGGCCGATCTGCGAGGGACTCTTAAACTGCCTAATACCCTCTCCCTTATTCTCCGTGATGACAGGCCGTCCGCTGACCTCGTCATCCGGTTCATGAAGGAGAGTGGTTACTTTTTTAAGTTTTAATGTGTAGTTACGACTTTTAATTCTGGTTAAATCTGTTTTATGTTTTTTATTGTGTTATGTATTGTATTGTTCACTATGCCTTATTTGTTTTATCCTTTTTACCATCCGCCTTTTATTCTTTTTATTCAAATAAGGCATAATTTTTGGGGCTCACTGTCTGTTTTATAAACACCATTTTCTCTTCATCCATGGCAGTGAGTTGTTTTTATCTACATCCTTTCATTTCACGGCATTTCATTTCATTAGGTCCCCCAGGGGCTCACTTCTAGTGGGCGTGGGTTGGCGACCACGGGGCCCCAGCTGAGTCCTGCATTGCTTCCACTTACTTGTGCCTGGCTCCTCTCTGTCTTCTTTCCTGTCGACCTCACTTGGTCAACTCTTGTTCTCTTCCGACCCCGACGGTATTAGGGTATCCGAGGCCTAGGGAGTCTTTCCTTTCCCGCCTTAATTGGCCCTTGTCTCATCTTTCCTGATACCCTCCTTCTGTGAGGGGTCAGCCTTCTTTTTCTTTTCCTTTTACCTCCTGCCTTGTGACCAAGGCCCTTCAGGAGGCAGGGTGTATGTAGCCCCACCACTTCTGGTGCACCGTAGATAATGCTACACCCTCAGGGGCTCACGGCTGGTGAGTTCGGGAGTTGGCGACCCCGAGGGATTCCTGAGCTGGGTCCGTATTCCCCTTTTGTCCCTTACCTTTGGGGCGGACCCTCTTCTCCTCTTTCACTTTCCTATCTGCCTTTCATGGCTCTCCTTCCTTCCAAGTCCCTCAATCCGCCTTCTTCGAGGGTTGAGGGCATTTCTTTTCCTCCTGTCCTTTATTTGCCTTATTCTCCTTTAGTTTTCCATTTCTTCTTCTAGTATGTAGGTTAGTAGTTAGTTGTAGTTTTAAGTTCGCTTTTCATTTTCATCTTCACGATCACCCAAACCATCAGGGGCCGATAACCTAGATGTTAGGCCCCTTAAAACAACAATTATCATCATCATCATCATCATTTCATTAGGGGCCGATAACCTCGATGTTAGGCCCCTTAAAACAACAATTATCATCATCATCATCATCATGTCCATTAATGGTCGTTTAAAGATTCTTCTTCTCCCTTGCCTCCAATACTATATTTCTGTAATTGGGCATTTCATTTGACCTGCGCGGTGGCCTTCTACTTGGCACGATGTGCTAAAATAATTGTTTCCACACTGCTTCGCCATATGTCGTCCTTATCCGCAATTTAGATAGCTGCGAGATCGGTCTTCTGTGTCCTTGCACTGGGGCGCTTTGTGTCCAAATCCAAAACATTTGAAACTCCTTGAAACCGTAACTTTTTCCCTCACCATACAGGTTGCCCATCCCACATTGATACTCTTTTTCTTTAACAATATTTTCGAAGATTCCGCTGGTAAGGTTACGGTAGCATTGAGATGTCCGTACCTGCCAGGTCTCACTGATGTAATATTGACCTGTGATTCTTCAACAGCTGCTTCCAACGAGATGCCTCTTCGTAGATAATTTTTCATTTAAATTCGGATCCATGCCATACACTAGGATGGTTGTCTCCTTTATCTTTGTCGACACCTCAACCAGTGGCATACCCAGACTTTCATTTTGTGGGCCCCCCAGGGGCTCACATCTAGTGGGTTGTGGGTTGGCGACCACGGGGCCCCAGCAGAGTCCGGCATTGCTTCCACTTACTTGTGCCGGGCTCCTCTCTTTCTTATTTCCTGTCGACCTCCCTTGGTCAACTCTTGTTCTCATCCGACCCCGACGGTATTAGGGTATCCGAGGCCTAGGGAGTCTCTTCCTTTCCCGCCTTAATTGGCCCTTGTCTCATCTTTTCTGATTCCCTCTTTCTGTGCGGGGTCAGCCTTCTTTTTCTTTTCCTTTTACCTCCTGCCTTGTGCTCAAGGCCCTTAAGGAGGCAGGGTGTATGTAGCCCCAGCACTTCTGGTGCACCGTCGATAATGCTACACCCTCAGGGGCTCACGGCTGGTGAGTTCGGGAGTTGGCGACCCCGAGGGATTCCTGAGCTGGGTCCGTTTTCCCCTTTTGTCCCTTCCCTTTGGGGCGGACCTTCTCCTCTCTCCCCTCTCCTCTCCTCTTTTCATTATATTTACTTTTCTCTCTAAGATTCCCGCACTGCTTTTTGTTACTTGTTTCACCGTGTATCTAAATTCCCATCTGGCAATTTTTTTAAAGGCATTTTTAATCTACGTTGCTTTTTGTATGTTTTTTCGATCAAAATTACATCTCGCGATTGTTTTCAACCTCAATTGCATTTTGTAAAGATTGACAATCTAAATTGCTTTTTAGTAAGTCTTTCAATGCATGTGCCCGGGCCTTTTAGTGAGTATTTTGAATTTCAATTGCATTTTGTAAGAATTTTCAACCAACGCCGCATTTCGCACGAATTTTTAATCTTAATTGCATTTTGTTTGGTGGGCATTTTGCACATATTTTGATTCTCAATTGCATTTTGTGGGTGTTTTGAATCTAAATTACATTTTGTCAAGTATTTTCAATCTAAATTGCATTTTGTAAGTATTGTCAATCCACATGAGTCGTTAGAATCTCCCGTGCATTTTGTAAGCATTTTCAATGTCAATTGCATTTTGTAAGGATTTTGAATTTCAATTGCACTTTGTGAATAATTTAGATTGGAACTGGGATAGGGCCTATTTCAATCTGAATTGCATTGTGTATTTTCAATTTCAATTGCATTTTGTAAGTTTTTTGAACCTCAATTGCATTTTGTACGTATTATCGATCTCATTTGCATTTTGTAAGTATTTTGAATTTCAGTTGCATTTTGTAAGTATTTCGACGCTACATAGCATTTTGAACGTATTTTGAATCTCGCCTACGTCTTGTGGGTCTTTTTTTTCAATCTATTCTTTTTGTGCAACTTTTCGTTCTTAATTTCCTTTTGTAAGACCATATTGTGAGTTGTTTCCATCTGAGTTCCTTTTTGTACGTGTTTTCCGTCTCAGATAATTTTGTTCTGGTTTCCATTTCATTATCATTTTCGCTATCACCCAGATCATTATGGGCCGACAACCTCGATGTTAGGCCCCTTAAAACAACAATTATCATCATCATCATCTTTCCTGATACCCTCCTTCTGTAAGGGGTCAGCCTTCTTGTTGTCTTCCTTTTACCTCCTGCCTTGTGCTCAAGGCCCTTAAGGAGGCAGGGTGTATGTAGCCCACCATTTCTGGTGCACCGTCGATAATGTGACACCCTCAGGGGCTCACGGCTGGTGAGTTCGGGAGTTGGCGACCCCGAGGGATTCCTGAGCTGGGTCCGTTTTCCCCTTTTTGTCCCTTCCCTTTGGGGCGGACCTTCTCCTCTCTCCCCTCTCCTCTCCTCTTTTCCTTCTATTTCCTTTTCTCTTTAAGATTCCCGCACTGTTTTTGTTACTCGAATCACCGTGTATCTAAATTCCCTTTTAGCGATTTTTAAGGCATTTTTGATCTATGTTGCATTTTGTAAGTTTTTTCGATCTAAATTATATCTTGCGATTGTTTTCAACCTCAATTGCATTTTGTAAAGATTGACAATCTAAATTGCTTTTTAGTAAGTCTTTCAATGCAGGTTGCCGGGCCTTTTAGTGAGTATTTTGAATTTCAATTGCATTTTGTAAGTATTTTCAACCAAAACCGCATTTCGCACGAATTTTGAATCTAAATTGCATTTTGTTTGGTGGGCATTTTGCACATATTTTGATTCTCAATTGCATTTTGTGGGTATTTTGAATCTGAATTACATTTGTCAAGTATTTTCAATCTAAATTACTTTTTGTAAGTATTGTCAATCCACATGAGTCGTTTGAATCTACCGTACATTTTGTAAGCATTTTCAATTTCAATTGCATTTTGTAAGGATTTTGAATTTCAATTGCACTTTGTGAATAATTTGGATTGGAACTGGGATATTTCAATCTGAATTGCATTGTGTATTTTCAATTTCAATTGCATTTTGTAAGTATTTTGAACCTCAATTGCATTTTGTTCGTAATTTCGATCTCATTTGCATTTTGTAAGTATTTTGAATTTCAGTTGCATTTTGTAAGTATTTCGACGCTACTTTGCATTTTGTACGTATTTTGAATCTAGCCTACGTTTTGTGGGTCTTTTTCAATCTATTCTTTTTGTGCAACTTTTCGTTCTTAATTTCCTTTTGTAAGACCATATTGTGAGTTGTTTCCATCTGAGTTCCTTTTTGTACGTGTTTTCCGTCTGCGATAATTTTGTTCTGATTTCCATTTCATTATCATTTTCGCTATCACCCAGATCATTAGGGTCCGATAACCTCGATGTTAGGCCCCTTAAAACAACAATTATCATCATCATTTTGTGGGGGGTCATGTGCCTGAACAGGGCCAAGTTCTACCCGGGGGGTGGGGGAGGGGGTGAGAGGGCGGTTTGTCGTTATGACAAGTAGTTTAGCTAGTAAATAAATAAATTTCTCCGAACAAAGATATTAAAATACGTTTAATATGCATAAACATGAAAAAAAACGGTTCTTTCACAAACACAGTCACTTTTAGGCCTACAAAAGTCTACCTCCATGTCTTCGTGTACAGGCATGAGTGCTAAACCTGTTAGACGCTCTTCTCCCATACGACTTCTCAACCCTGTTATCAACAGCCGTAAGGTCGAAAAAGATCTTTCTACTACACTTATTGGCAAAGTTGCCAAAATTCTCAGCAAAGTGTTTATTGACGGATAAATATCCTTGTCACATTGTTCAATGATATTGATAACACTCGCTTTGGAGGCATTTTCGTTCGACTCCTTTGCCCATTTTTTTGCTCCCCAAGTTCAAATTCATGTTGCACGGATTGTACTGGTACTTTGAGGAAGTGTTGGTACGTCTCAGCTACACTCCCCCCAGGTGCTCACTTCTAGTGGGCGTGGGTTGGCGACCACGGGGCCCCAGCTGAGTCCGGCATTGCTTCCACTTACTTGTGCCGGGCTCCTCTCCGTCTTCTTTCCTGTCGACCTCACTTGGTCAACTCTTGTTCTCTTCCGACCCCCCCCCCCCCAGGGGCTCACATCTTGTGGGCGTGGGTTGGCGACCACGGGGCCCCAGCTGAGTCCGGCATTGCTTCCACTTACTTGTGCCGGGCTCCTCTCTGTCTTCTTTCCTGTCGACCTCACTTGGTCAACTCTTGTTCTCTTCTGACCCCGACGGTATTAGGGTATCCGAGGCCTAGGGAGTCTCTTCCTTTCCCGCCTTAATTGGCCCTTGTCTCATCTTTTCTGATACCCTCCTTCTGCGAGGGGTCAGCCTTATTTTTCTCTTCCTTTTACCTCCTGCCTTGTGCTCTAGGCCCTTAAGGAGGCAGGGTGTGTGTAGCCCCACCACTTCTGGTGCACCCTAGAAAATGCTACACCCTCAGGGGCTCACGGCTGGTGAGTTCGGGAGTTGGCGACCCCGAGGGATTCCTGAGCTGGGTCCGTTTCCCCTTTTGTCCCTTCCCTTTGGGGCGGACCCTCTCCTCTTTCACTTTCCTATGTGCCTTTCATGGCTCTCCTTCCTTCCAAGTCCCTCAATCCGCCTTCTTCTTGGGTTGAGGGCATTTCTTTTCCTCCTGTCCTTTATTTGCCTTATTCTCCTTTAGTTTTCCTTTTCTTCTTCTAGTATGTAGGTTAGTAGTTAGTTTTAGTTTTAAGTTCGCTTTTTCATTTTCATCTTCACGATCACCCAAACCATCAGGGGCCGATAACCTAGATGTTAGGCCCCTTAAAACAACAATTATCATCATCATCATCAGCTACACTCTTAACTAGTAGTTCAGTATTTTCGTCACAATTCGTAAATGGCGGCATAAATACATTTAGGTTGAACGCTTTTAGCACTTCATCCGAAAACCGTCGTTTCAAATCCGAAATGGATGTAAATAGATGTTCAGAAGATTTTCCACTTGTCAGCTGGTGGGTTGTCACGGTGATTTTGATGCACAATTTTGCGAGGTCGTGATAATTCCACCCCCAGTTCCTGTGCAATGGCTTGAGCTCGGGCAATGAGCTGGCTGAATTTTCTGCCTACTTCTTTTTTTTTTCCAAGGTCTGCGTTGTATATTTAACCAAATCCGATGCCGTTTTTAAATCGAGCGATGGAGTTTGAAGATATGTGCTAAGCGACTTTGTAGTTCCTGAAGCAAATACCACCGGAACAACGATTAAAATATTGAACAATGGTATTAGTGTTAGATTAAAAAACATCTTAAAGTAAATAAACGAACAAAATTATCATATGTAAGTAATATGTAATTTTTTCTTACCTAAAACATCGCAAATGCACACCATGGAAATCACGAAATCTGTAGTTTTGATTGCCTGGAGTAAACAGTAGGCGTTGGCAGATGGTTTTCGGTCTTGCCACGAGGAGATTTTCTCCAAGGCTCTTGCAATTTTGGGTAGGCTTTCCTGAAACTGCAAAAGCCCATCCTTTTTCTCGCTCCAACGTGTTTCAAACAATCCTTTTAAAGCTTTGTCGCCAAGTTCTTGTTTAAAAACCAGATGTCTCTTTGCAGACATATTTGTAAAAGCAATAATTCTCTGCATAATTTCGGTAGTGTTGCGGCAAGAAACAACTTTCGAACACTTTGACAGGCCGTTGTTTAGGGCATGATTACAACAGGGACATAGCCTTGCGTTCACCACCTTCTTGAGTAATTCTTGAACTGCTCCCTTCACATTTGAAGACATAACAGCGCAATTGTCAGTGCCTGCTCCAACCATCATTATTATATCAATAGAATGCTTTAAAAGAAGGTCCACCACGACATGAGCAAGAGCGATACCCGTCAGTCGGCGTTCACCCTTTTCGTCTACATCTTCAGGGCGAATCGATTCATATGCGTCAGCAAAAGTGACAAAATCTTCTCTAATTGAATTCCCATACAAGTAGCGGAAATACAAGCTGAGCTGCTCGATATGGGAGCAATCGGTGGTTTCTCTCACTCTACCTAGAATCACCTTGAATGTCTTTCTTGCAACAGTCTCTTAACTCATTTTGCGCTCTGGGACTGATGTAAGTAGCATTTTCGGCAGAATTATCTAAGTGCTTTAACAACTTTTCATCTCCTGCTTCTATTCCAAAACGAAGCAAAGCTTTGAAGTTTCCTTCTTTATACACAGTATTCTCTTCCTCTTCTAAATTAGCGGCCTGGTCCCGGTCATTTTCTCCCGATTTTGAAGACTGTGGTAATAATAAACCGTGATCTCTGTGGCCACGGAGCGGTATGTTCTGACGGCCACACAGAAGGATTGTACTCAATATAGTCCTGAGCCGTTCTCTGTTTTCGCGTACTTGCATTTCACGCTGAGAAGATTGCTGATTAATTACCTCCAACGAAGGGTTGTGGTAGGATAGAAGGAAGTTCTTTCCGGCTTCAACTGCCTTTCTGTGATACTGAGTCGCTCATGAGAGCAGAGTGCTCCCTTTTCACCCAAAAGGTCGTCAAACATTGTCAATGGTTGTCTGACTAAGCGTTTCGGCCTGGTATTCCACTGATAATCTCCGCATTCTCCAGCGGCAAAACGTACACAATATTTACAATACAAGCCTTTATATTTATGGGAGAGAACTAGCCAAAAAAAAATTGTCGAGGTGAGATCTCTGTGTAAACTTCCTTGTTTCTTTTCCCTTTTTCTTAATAACACAGTGCAGAAATGCATAATCCTTCGGTGGAGTCCACGGTCTCTCTAACAGCTGACATTTTTCAAAATCTGTTCCCCCCAGGGGCTCACATCTTGTGGGCGTGGGTTGGCGACCACGGGGCCCCAGCCGAGTCCGGCATTGCTTCCACTTACTTGTGCCGGGCTCCTCTCTGTCTTCTTTCCTGTCGACCTCACTTGGTCAACTCTTGTTCTCTTCTGACCCCGACGGTATTAGGGTATCCGAGGCCTAGGGCGTCTCTTCCTTTCCCGCCTTAATTGGCCCTTGTCTCATCTTTTCTGATACCCTCCTTCTGCGAGGGGTCAGCCTTCTTTTTCTCTTCCTTTTACCTCCTGCCTTGTGCTCTAGGCCCTTAAGGAGGCCGGGTGTATGTAGCCCCACCACTTCTGGTGCACCCTAGATAATGCTACACCCTCAGGGGCTCACGGCTGGTGAGTTCGGGAGTTGGCGACCCCGAGGGATTCCTGAGCTGGGTCCGTTTTCCCCTTTTGTCCGTTACCTTTGGGGCGGACCCTCTCCTCTTTCACTTTCCTATCTGCCTTTCATGGCTCTCCTTCCTTCCAAGTCCCTCAATCCGCCTTATCCGAGGGTTGAGGGCATTTCTTTTCCTTCTGTCCTTTATTTGCCTTATTCTCCTTTAGTTTTCCATTTCTTCTTCTAGTATGTAGGTTAGTAGTTAGTTTTAGTTTTAAGTTCGCTTTTTCATTTCCATCTTCACGACCGCCCACACCATCAGCGGCCGATAACCTAGATGTTAGGCCCCTTAAAACAACAATTATCATCATCATCATTATCAAAATCTGTTACACCGGGCTGGCCCACGAAATTCCCATCATCCCATGCGTACGCATTGACAGGGTCGGCAGATAAAGTAACAGTGGCTAGTGGACTACTGGAACCCTCCACATTGCTGCTAGTACTTCCTTGGTTAAGTGTACTGCTGCCTGAATTGGATGGCTTCTCAGTACACAGAGGAGAGATTGCTGACGGCGAATTTACGCCAGCAGCTTCAGGCTCAACCGCGATATTACGTTGTTTAGAGAAAAAAATATCAATGGTCCTAACGGTACACCGTTTTATACCAACACCAGAGACAGGATCAGTAGGGGGAGCAGGAATTGGACCCGTTGCAGGAGGAGTATTGTTGATGCTCACAAATTCACTACCAGCATGCTGAGCTTTCTGGACACGAAGGAACGCCATCCCCATCCTGCACCAGGACAAAGGAAACAATTTTGATAGAAAAACAAAAGTAAAAATCACCCGTTCGTCCCTCAGCCCCCAAAGGAAACAATTTTGATTTCAAAAAAAGAACATAATCATCCGTTCGTCCCCCACCACAAAAATACAAAATTCAAAAAAATGTAACAGCAGCTAAGCTACACCACAACCACGATCGATGTATTTGGCATGACACATTTTAATTGGCCATGTACCATTATCTTTGCTAACGAGGATTTTTATGATGTATTGGTACACCTTACGATAAAATCACAAACAAACAAAAAACTTTTGTCAATTCTACATTTTACAAGTACAGTAGACCTACCAAAGTTCAACGCTCAGCAAAGTACCAAAGTAATACTGATCAACTGTAGCAATACTATCAAGGTTGTTCTGAAATAGGGATAATTAAATAGTTAGCCACAGAGCTAATATAGAGAATCTTTACTTTAACCCGATTTTTGGCTACCTCGAAGATCAAATATTAAATTTGAAAACATCCATGTTCATGTTCTTTGCTCATAAACATATAGCCCCCTGTGGGTGGGGGGTTTAGAATACACCCACGGTATCCCCTGCCTGTCGTAAGAGGCGACTAACAGGGGCGACCTTGGCTGTACTTTAAGGACTCCGCGTTGCTTTGTGAATTGGACCCCCAGTGGGTGGGAGGAAGCGAATACATCCACGGTACTCCCTGCCAGTCGTAAAAGGCGACTAAAAGGGCTTGTCGAAACGGTCCCCTTTCGAGGGTTTGACAGTCAGCTCTAAAAGACATACACCCGTGCGGTATAACTCTCATTAGGTTATATCGCACTTCTTTCCGTCACTGCTTTCAGGGTCTGGCAACCAAAATTTCTATATGTGCGTGCTGTTAGGGGATGGGCCACTTACGCTAGCGACTACGCTCGAAAGCCTGTTCCGGTCTTGGCCGCGCCGACAGGTGGGTGTGCCATGTACCCGTTCAGTAGTATCCGCCTGACTACGCAGGTCCCCGCACAGCCGAATGTCTGAGCTGTAAAATCCAGTATATGCCAAGGGGTACATGCCGAAACGGCATTGTAAAACATCGGACCCCCGGGCAATGCCTTCCAAGCTAGGCGGGCCTTGCCCTGGCTGGGTAGCGCCTACTGTGACGGCCCGTGATCGAATGTCGGTGGCATTCGGGGAGGATGATCTGGCCATGGGTTCTAAAAGAAAAATCCCCAACCAGGGTGGACCTACACCCAAACAGGGTGGTCCTACACCCAAGTCTTTAACATTTGATTCCCTACGGGGATCAACCCCCTGGGAACAATCTGTGCGTGAAAATCGGGGTACTAACACCCCCAAGTTTCTGGTAGCTACCAGAACAGATGGGGGTGATTTCAAGCTGGTCAAGAGTATTTTGTTTTCTCGCCACATAGAAGGTGTCTATGGTGAGCCTGAGAAAGTACAAAAGATGAGGAACGGTAGCTTGTTGCTCAAGACTAGGACTGGAGAGCAAGTTGAACAACTTTTGCAATGTGACCACTTTGGCGACATTCCCGTCAAAGTGGAAAAGCACACGTCCCTGAATCTGGTCCGAGGAGTTATTTTCCACCGGGACCTGATTCTGAACACTGACGCCCACCAGGGGCTCACATCTAGTGGGACGTGGGATGGCAACCATGGGACCCCAGCTGAGTCCGGCATTGCTTCCACTTACTTGTGCCGGCCTCCTCTCTGTCTTCTTTCCTGTCGACCTCACTTGGTCAACTCTTGTTCTCTTCTGACCCCGACGGTATTAGGGTATCCGAGGCCTAGGGAGTCTCTTCCTTTCCCGCCTTAATTGGCCCTTGTCTCATCTTTTCTGATACCCTCCTTGTGCGAGGGGTCAGCCTTCTTTTTCTCTTCCTTTTACCTCCTGCCTTGTGCTCTAGGCCCTTAAGGAGGCAGGGTGTATGTAGCCCCACCACTTCTGGTGCACCCTAGATAATGCTACACCCTCAGGGGCTCCCGGCTGGTGAGTTCGGGAGTTGACGACCCCGAGGGATTCCTGAGCTGGGTCCGTTTTCCCCTTTTGTCCCTTACCTTTGGGGCGGACCCTCTCCTCTTTCACTTTCCTATATGCCTTTCATGGCTCTCCTTCCTTCCAAGTCCCTCAATCCGCCTTCTCCGAGGGTTGAGGGCATTTCTTTTCCTTCTGTCCTTTTATTTTCCTTATTCTCCTTTAGTTTTCCATTTCTTCTTCTAGTATGTAGGTTGGTAGTTAGTTTTAGTTTTAAGTTCGTTTTTCATTTTCTTCTTCAGGATCACCCAAACCATCAGGGGCCGATAACCTAGATGTTAGGCCCCTTAAAACAACAATTATCATCATCATCATCTTCTTTCCTTTCGACCACACTTGGTCAACTCTTGTTCTCTTCCGACCCCGACGGTATTAGGTTATCCGAGGCCTAGGGAGTCTTTCACTTTCCCGCCTTAATTGGCCCTTGTCTCATCTTCCCTGATACCCTCCTTCGGTGAGGAGTCAGCCTTCTTTTTCTTTTCCTTTTACCTCCTGCCTTGTGCTCAAGGCCCTTAAGGAGGCAGGTCGTATGTAGCCCCACCACTTCTGGTGCACCGTAGATAATGCTACACCCTAAGGGGCTCACGGCTGGTGAGTTCGGGAGTTGGCGACCCCGAGGGATTCCGGAGCTGGGTCTGTTTTCCCCTTTTGTCCCTTACCTTTGGGGCGGACCTTCTCCTCTCTTCCCTCTCTCCCCTCTCCTCTCCTCTCCTCTCCTCTTTTCATTATATTTACTTTTCTCTTTAAGATTCCCGCACTGTTTTTTGTTACTTGGTTCACCGTGTATCTAAATTCCCTTTTAGCGATTTTTAAGGCATTTTAAATCTACGTTGCTTTTTGTATGTTTTTTCGATCTAAATTACATCTCGCGATTGTTTTCAACCTCAATTGCATTTTGTAAAGATTGACAATCTAAATTGCTTTTTAGTAAGTCTTTCAATGCATGTGCCCGGGCCTTTTAGTGAGTATTTTGAATTTCAATTGCATTTTGTAAGTATTTTGAATTTCGATTGCACTTTGTGAATAATTTGGATTGGAACTGGGATAAGGCATATTTCAATCTGAATTGCATTGTGTATTTTCAATTTCAATTGCATTTTGTAAGTATTTTGAACCTCAATTGCATTTTGTACGTGTTTTCGATCTCATTTGCATTTTGTAAGTATTTTGAATTTCAGTTGCATTTTGTAAGTATTTCGACGCTACATTGGATTTTGTACGTATTTTGAATCTAGCCTACGTTTTGTGGGTATTTTTTTTCGACTTTTTCGTTCTAAATTCCCTTTTGTAAGACCATATTGTGAGTTGTTTCCATCTGGGTTTCTTTTTTGTACGTATTTTCCGTCTCACATAAATTTGTTCTGGTTTCCATTTCATTATCATTTTCCCCCTGTGGGTGGGGGGATTAGAATACACCCACGGTATCCCCTGCCTGTCGTAAGAGGCGACTAAAAGGGGCAACCTTGGCTATACTTTAAGGACTCCGCGTTGTTTTGTGACTTGGACCCCCAGTGGGTGGGAGGAAGCGAATACATCCACGGTACTCCCTGCCAGTCGTAAAAGGCGACTAAAAGGGCTTCTCGGAACGGTCCCCTTTCGAGGGTTTGACAGTCAGCTCTAAAAGACATACACCCGTGCGGTATAACTCTCATTAGGTTATATCGCACTTCTTTCCGTCACTGCTTTCAGGGTCTGGCAACCAAAATTTCTATATGTGCGTGCTGTTAGGGGATGGGCCACTTACGCTAGCGACTACGCTCGAAAGCCTGTTCCGGTCTTGGCCGCGCCGACAGGTGGGTGTGCCATGTACCCGTTCAGTAGTATCCGCCTGACTACGCAGGTCCCCGCACAGCCGAATGTCTGAGCTGTAAAATCCAGTATATGCCAAGGGGTACATGCCGATACGGCATTGTAAAACATCGGACCCCCAGGCAATGCCTTCCAAGCTAGGCGGGCCTTGCCCTGGCTGGGTAGCGCCTACTGTGACGGCCCGTGATTGGATGTCGGTGGCATTCGGGGAGGATGATCTGGCCATGGGTTCAAAAAGAAAAATCCCCAACCAGGGTGGACCTACACCCAAACAGGGTGGTCCTACACCCAAGTCTTTAACATTTGATTCCCTACGGGGATCAACCCCCTGGGAACAATCTGTGCGTGAAAATCTGGGTGCTAACACCCCCAAGTTTCTGGTAGCTTCCAGAACAGATGGGGGTGATTTCAAGCTGGTAAAGAGTATTTTGTTTTCTCGCCACATAGAAGGTGTCTATGGTGAGCTTGAGAAAGTACAAAAGATGAGGAACGGTAGCTTGTTGCTCAAGGCTAGGACTGGAGAGCAAGTTGAACAACTTTTGCAATGTGACCACTTTGGCGACATTCCCGTCGAAGTGGAAAAGCACACGTCCCTGAATCTGGTCCGAGCAGTTATTTTCCACCGGGACCTGATTCTGAACACTGACGAGGAGCTCAAGGAGGATATGCGGCACCGTCACGTGACTGATGTCCGGCGCATTACGCGCAAGGTCAATGGTCAAATCGTGGATACTGGTGCTTTCATTATTTCCTTTGAGCTTTCGGTGCTCCCGGAGAAAGTCAAGGTTACAAGTTACCGTTGTGACGTACGGCCCTATATCCCTCCATCAATGAGGTGTTACAAGTGCCA